>OZ001258.1:38110672-40995799 GCA_963924015.1 Macrophya annulata
AGGTATAAGGAAGAGAAGAGGGTCATTTTCAATTAAGAAATTTACTACACCCGTCGTTGAGCACCCTTAGAAAGTTAACGTCCCGTACAAAGGAGGTTAGGACATAGGGACGGTTTTATTACACCCAACAGCCACCCGTCGTTACTATACCTATTTGAGAAAAAAAAAAGAAAAACGAAAAAAAAAAAGTAAAATAAAAAATAAGGGAAACGAGGGAAACCGTCGTCGTTTAAAAAGAATAAAATTATAAATTAAAAGACCCATAATTTCGGAAGAGAGACAAAGGGAATACAAACAGACAAACCCAAGGGTTTGACATCAAATTTTTATACCCATGTACGTCACGGAACGGATTATGAAATGATTAACGCTGGAATAAATTTGGTATTTAATTGCGATTTTTTTTCATTCATTATTTATCTACCAAATGCAGTTTTGAAATTACTAAAAAGCTTCAACAGCTTTCATAGTCGAATTGATAGTTAATTAATTTTGTGGAGGATTAGTCTGAGGCACCAATCATCCGAAACAAACCGAAATTTACATGAATATTCTAGACACGTATGACTACCGTGTGGACTATGGAAATCCCATTACATTCATGGGAAGTGGTTGTTTTTTTTTTTTCTTTTTTTTTTTTTTCACAATCATTTATCTCTGTTTTCATAATTATCACATTACTTAACGAAAGGTTCTTGACCGATTTTAATATTTGTAGTTCACACTGTGCGAAAGTGTCTATTGAATAAGTTTGTTGAATTTTAACCTTGTAGGATTAATAGTTTTAATTTAATCTTGCAGAAGGTGCCAAAAGAAAATGCGATGTTTGTTGTGAAATGTTCAGCAAGAAACACGCTAACAGAACAGTAATACGAAAAAAAAAAACTTCAATGTGTATACAAGAGAATAATGTAAAAATAAAATTTTCAAATAAATTTTTTGTAATAATTTATGACAAAAAAAAAAAAGATCTAAAAGTGTCACATTTTCTAGAATCGTTAATAACTTTCGAACCCGTTGTCCGACGAGAATCTACCAATTCTCATTTTCAAGGGAAAGAATCAATCTCGGAGATGGTAAATTGGAAAAGACGATCCGTTGTTCAGGGGCATAAATATCGGTGGTTAAATATGACGATGACAAAAAAAAAAAAAAAAGAAGAAAGTTGGTATTTTATTTTAAACGTTTAAAAAAAAAAAAAAACAAATAAAAAGAATTTTTAATTTATATTACAAGCTTCAACGATTCTCGCGCGTAATTAGAACCGATAAGCAACCAGCTCGGCCGTGGCGTGTCGGTTCCTTTGTTCTCCTCGTCAATATAGATTGATATACATTATTTTCCCAGTACTGTTGAAAACCACCCTGCAGGGTGTAGAAAGGACGACTAAAAAGGGCGCAGGCGCCCTGTAACAAGTCTTGGCGCCTTTGTCCAAGCGCGTTCTCCCAAACCCTGCGACCGCGACGCCCGGATAGCCGATCGATATGTCCTAGTGAACCCACCGAACGAATGAACGAATGAATGAACGAATGAACGACCGACCGAGTCTCTAACCCTAGGCTGGATGCCTGCTGTGCTATTGCCTCACACCGCCCACGTCATCCCTCCGTATTACGCATTCACTAACAATAAGCTCAGAGAAGAAGGAGCTTTCACCTCTATTTGTATACCCGCCGTGCCGCGCCGCGCGCGTGCACGCGTTTATGGTATAATACGGGAATATGCGTGTGCCAGTGGATGAAGGGAAGAAAATATATTAATAAAAATAAAAAAAAAAAAAGAAAGAAAATTTGTCACGTTCATTTTTTTACTACCCTAAAATTCGGCGTTGATTTTAGTCTGAGATTAAATTTTCAAAATTTCGAAAAATTTTTCCAAAACAATCGATAAGACGTTTTTGTATTTTTTTTCTTCTTTCTTTTGTCAATTTTTTTCTCAATATTTCTAAATATCTACAATATTCCCTCAAAATTTGAAAAAGTTTTGTATCAACGATGCGGTTTGTACTGTACGACAATCAATTTTTCTTAAATTTTGTCAATAAAAAAATACCAGGAACTATCTGTTTCAAAAAAAAAAATTCGAGAAAACTCTTCGTTCGTTTTTCTTTTGATTATATTAAAATCCGAAGATCTAAAAGTCTGAATCAAATATTTGATAAAATAAAACACTAAAATTTGTTAAAGTAACGATAGGTCTCAGAATGTATGAAAAATTGTTTTTTTTTTTTTTTTTTTTTCATACCAATTTGTGTGAAAAAAAAAAAAAAAACAAATGAGAAAAAATAAAAATAAAAAAAAGAGTAAAAGCCACATCGAGAGAGTGGAGTTGTCTGGTTTTGATCCTATCCACTCTTCATTTACAGTACATTAAACTTGAATTCAAACAGCGTTGACAAATTCGCTAACGTGACTCCATTGCCATTCGTTAGACGAGGGGGAATCCTCCATCAGAAATAACTGATTGAGATTCTAGAATCGATACATAAACTTTCCGTATACCCCGAGTCGACATAAAGACATGCTTGGGATCGACGATCACCAGGAATAATCGTGCAGTGATTGATGGAGAGTTAGTGTTGAAAATTTTGCCGTCAAACAGCGCGGCTTCGAATCGTACGAGTTATGAATATTAATTAACCCAAGTTCACTAACATATATATACCAATCTATATTGTCTCGAAATCTATTCATGAAAATAGAATAAGTTGAAGACCTTGAATTTAGTTGTAATAAAATTGAGTAAGGCTAAGCTTCTGTAAAATTTTAATTAGTTTAAAATCTATAAATTATATAAAACGTTGAATTGTATATCAAAATAGAAGAAAATAAACGAATCGAGAACGTTCTTTAAAAACTATAACAAGATCACGTATTTTGTTTCAAATAAAATAACTTATAGAACCATTAGTCTGTTTCTTCTGAATAGAAGAAATAAAAAAAAACGTCAAACTTTTTCCTTACTTCAATTTTTTTTTCTAATTTTTTTCTGTTTTTTTTTTTTTTTTTTTTCTATACCTGATTAACCGTCAATGTTCGTTACGGAACAATTAATTTTATACTTAAAATAGCAAATGATATTATTGTACATTTGGACGATAATTATGTCTTTAAAGGTCTCCAAAGCGAATTTATTTATCCATATAAATAGATTAACCGTGAAATTTTATTGAGATACGGATAGAGCTGACTGACACATTAATGAATTGTCCAAATCTAGCGAGAGGTAGTTCTGAAGATTGGAGAGTAATAAGAAATAACAAAAAATTAAATAACTGACCACTAATTTTAAGCAAATGTGAAATACGTGTGCTTCAGCTTTTCGTGTTTTTTTTTTTCCTTTTTTAGATATGAAGAAAAGTACAGGAGGTACTTTGTTACGAGATTGTGATATAGTTCTCACCTTAAGAACCACCAAAAACGTGATTTAAAAAAATTTTTTTTGCTGAAATAATTGAAAAAAAAATCGAAAAAACCGAAATCCAGCTACCGTTTTAGTCTCAAAATCATTCTTTCATATCATACAATCAATATGAATTTTTTTTAGAAATCAGAAAAAAGGCGTTTTTAAGATAGCTTAAATAAAAAATCGTGGTTTTTGATTTGGTGATGGGTTTAATTTTAGTATTATTTAATTTATATAAAAAAAAGAGCAGATATACAATTTTTAATTTTCAAATAATAATAAATAAATCGTGTTAATAAAAATTGCAAAATTATTCTCCACAGATGTTGGGTCTGGGATTAAAGGTTGACGCAAACGAGGGCAAAGAGAGAAAAAAAAGAGACACTGGCTGAGAGACAGAAGGTCCGGGTCGCTGTGTCAACTATCGCAACTTATCTCGGAGTGTATAGCTGACGTCATTATATCAGTCATTCGGGCTTCTCCTCAGATTGATAAGATTACGAAGAACGGTTTCAACCTCGAAATTCAATGTATTATTTCGGGGCCTCTAATAATTCGTTACGCATAGTTACGTGGCAAAAACTACGATAATGTACTATAGACGTGTCAATTCTCAAGGTAAGACTATCGGAATCAAAAAAAAATGTAAAACAAAAAATGAAGAAAACAAAAAAAAAAAAAAAAAAATGGGGCAAAAATTCTGCAAAAAGAATAAAAGAAGAAAAAAAAATTTTGGTAAAATTTAACGAAGAGAACGAAATAAAGAAACAATCTTTTTTTTTTTCTTTCGTGCCAATTTATTTAACGATTTGCGGGAAATATATTTGTGAAAAAATGTGGGAAAAAGAGAAAATAAAATTTTTTTAAAAATCGTTAATTTTTTATTCGCGGAGAAATTTGCGATATATTACGAAACGGCTGAAGTTAAAGAGGAGAACAACGCACTCTGAAACGCTGTACACGTTTCCTGAAGTTTTCTAACTTTTCCTACTTTTCCCATGTTGCGTATACATAGATAGATATCGTATGTATATATTTATGTATGTAGGTACTCGTACTCGCGACGTTTACCGTAATTGGTAAAAGACGTCGAGGATTGGAAACTTTTTGTTTTTATTTTATTTATTCCCACAATCATTTTCATCACTATCAGTAAAGTAAGGATAAATATGTGTGAGTAAAGAACGACTCCATATACATATACATAAATTTTAACCTTAATGCGTTTGATCCAATGTTCAATTAATCCATATCCGGTTTTTTTTTTAATCCAGAATTTTTTTTTTTTTTTTTATCCCACAAATATTAATGCCTCTGATCATCTTTTTCTCTTCTCTTCTTTTCTTTTTATTTTTTTTTTCTTGTAGTTACATGCACGTACGTGACTCCGTTTAAATCTTTTTGGCTAAAGCTTGTTCACACATTAAATCAAGACTCTAAAGTATCTATGTCAATCCATAATGGAGTTAATTTGAAAGACAGATTAAACCTGGAGGCGATAAAATGAAATATAAAAACGTCCATCAATATCAGTCCATTATGATCGAATCCATCAAGTGATGTTAAAAATGAAATAAAATTAAATAAAATAAAGTAAGACGACGTTTGGTAGGTTATAGGTAAAAATTATACGAAAGGAAAGAAATAATAAAAAAAAAAAAAAAGAAAAATGTTGAATGCCAGTAACCTTTTTTTTTTTTTTTTTTTAATCCAATTTCGTACAATAGTTTATTTATTATCTTCAACTTCCGACTGCTGAGTCATTAAGGTCGTGAGTCAAGTTGCGCAAATTGTTGATATAAATCAAACTATAACGTGCAATGATATACATCATATCGTGTACTGCAGGTATGTGTATGTATAATATAATATAGGGCGTTCCAAGCCAACTCGATAAACGTTTCACTCTTCCTATTTTTAATTGAACTATTCATTAGTGAAACTACTGACTCGTACCACCCAAAAAATGGCCAGAAATGAATTTGCAAATTTTTCCAGACCTTACGTCAGCCCTTCTCGATGTTAAAAGTGGAAAAAAAAAATAAATAAAAATTAACACATTTATTTATTGCTTAAACAATATTAACTCGTTAAATATGATGTAATCAGGAAAATTGCAAGAGATCTTATTTATCGGAAATTGTATTGCCTACAAAAAAGGTATCTAGACATTTCATGGTAGTTTTCATAGTTTTTGAGTTACAGTCAAAGTCTTTATAAAGAGATTTGAATATTTGTGTTGAATCGTTGAAAAAACGGGAATGTCAAAGACTAAAATTTTGATTTTTGGTTTTATAGGATCGAGAAAAAAAAAACCTGAAATTTTCTTGACATCTTTTGCAATTTTTTGGGCACGAAGTATTTTTTTGTTATCACTTTTAATATCGAAAAAGCTTATTGCAAACTTCGAAAAAATTTGCAAATTTATTTTTGATCGTTTTTTTGGGCGACACAAGCCAGTGAAATAGGAATAAGTTCAATTGAAAATAAGAAAGGTTAAATATTTATCGAGTTGGCTCCAAATGCCTTATTTATGTAGATAGAAAAATCCGTGCCAAATCAATGAACTATCGAGTATGACACTTTTGATTTTTAACGAGAATTTTTACTGCGATAATACAAAAACCATGAAAACCTTCCGAAAAAATATATTTTTTTTTTTGTTTTTTCTTGTTTGAAAATGTGAAAATAAAAAAAGAAATTTTTTTTTATATCAATCGTTTATCAAGTTGGTACGGAATCTCCCCATATATCAGATGATATATCGAAATACTATAACGCAGCTATAACTTAGTTGTATATTTAGTCAGAAATTAATCCGATTAAATTCCTGGTTCAAAGTACAAGTATCAAAAAAAAAAAAATAACATGTAATGATCGGTTTCAATGGATTTATCGATTGTTATCGAAGAGAATTAAATCCGTTTTAATATTTTTTTTTTTCTACTTCTTTTATTTTATATTTCATTTTTAATCGATTTGATATATCGATCACGCGATTATTTCATCGATAAATGAATCAATTACTATACATACCTATATATATATATATATATACCTATGTAAGTATCACATACGTAAACCGGTACTTAAAATCGTAATGATCGCGGTGCAATCGTAAGATACTTTTTTTTTTTTTTGTTCGAGTAACAGAAAGAGAAACGGATCATTATTTGAAACGTTATAAAAATCTACGGATTATAAGTGTTTCCCATCTTTATTTGTTTCATTTTTAATATTTTGTGTTTTTTTATAATTTTCATATAGGTGATTTGATATATCGACACATATACGCAGGGGTACGTTACTCGTAAACGAGGCATTTTTTTTCGGTGTCCCCTCCTCTCTCTCTCTCTCTTTCTCTCCAAAAACTGGGGATTCATGCGAACGCCAAATCTCCCGAGGGTCGTAAAAAGCGTGAATATCCAGGGTGAAACCTGGTAAAATGGGGCTAGTCGGGGTGTCATTTTCCTCTGTGCGTAGCCCGTATCAAATTTTACTGGATTTTTATGGCCAGTAAAGTCACACTTATATTGCCAACGATCCAAAGCTCGACGGGACTTCTTATGCCTACCCTACCAAACCTACTACGTAAAGCCATAGCCAAAAGCTGAAAGGATCTCTTTGACCGCGAGAGAAGGAAACTAAGGAAACTGGGCCTATATACCTACGTACATACCTACTTGCCACTTGGATTTATGTACACTAAAATAAAAATAAAATAAAAAAAGTAAAAAAGGACATAAGTTCTTTTATTCGTATTTGTTTTTTATTTTTTTTTTATTTTTTTTTAATTTTTCAGTAATTCGACTATAAAAAGAATAGAAAACGAAAATCGCGAGACTTGAAGGTGTGTCACGGACTTTGTGAGACAGTACTGACAACGTGTCGTGTATAAATTGACACAGTTATGTCACTGCTAAACATAGCTGCCACGGTATCGTGCGGGATATTTGCTTATTCGTTTGTTAAGAAAAAAGAAAAAAAGGAAAAAAAAAAAAAAATTAAGTAAAAGAAAAAAAGAAAAAAATTAAAGCGCCAACTTTTGTTGCACCTGAACTAGCACGCCCGCGTTTTACCTAGAAGTCTTAATGATCCGTCGCGGTCGTCGTCGTGAGTCACGGCCAACAATTATTAACTGTGTCAGAATCTGAACGAAATTGAAATTCTGTTATAATTATATAAAATTTAAGAGAATTTTTTAACCATTATTTATTTATTTTTTCTTCTTTTTTTTTTCACTTTGATTTGAAATAAATAAAACAAATTTTCAATTGCTATAAGATTTTTTTTTCTTTCTTTTTTTGTTAAGGGTAAAATGGGGTATATACTATCCTCCGAAAAAAAAGGGGAAAAAAAATTTCAAGTTACTCCAAATCATTGAAAATGATTTAAAAAAGAATAGGTTTTAATTTGAAGAAATATATTAAATTTCATTTATTTTAATTTTTTTAATTTTTGGACACCCCGGATTGTGCAAAAATGTTAATATGAGTAATAATTGACGGTTTCGAACCATTTTGGAGAAACAGAAAAAAAATTTCATCAAATTTTTGGGGTAGGTATCCTCCCCCTCCCGTTTTGCCTGCCCTTCGCCTATACAAATATGTATATTTCTTCTTTAACGTTTCATTTATTTATTATTATTATTATTATTATTGTTATTAGATATTAAGTATATGTGTTTTATAATCGTCATTGAGAATTCCAGATCTCGAACGATATCCTTGATCCGCTGCTTTGCTCGTTCTGTTACAAAAGGTGCAATGAGTGTTAAAGGCTATAAGAGTCGACATCAACTCACGGGGCGTACGTTTCTTAAGTCACGTATCTTGTGTCCACTTAACGGCAGGTCAAAAGCACGTTGATAAAACCAAGCGAAATAAAGGAAGAAAGAAATGAAGAAAAATAAAAATAAAAAGTAAAAGAGAGAAAGAAAAGATAGTATGTATATATGCTTGATAATGGAAAAGAAACGTGTGTCATTTGTGGTAAATAGATATATACATACGAGTATAACACACGAGTATATATGGCACGAGAAAACAAAGGCCTTGGTCAGACTTTACAGCGTCTGTACGCATTACAGATTAAATTTTTGAAAACAATAATCAAAATACTTTCTAAAATTTTTTTCGTCACAAGGATAATTTTTTTTTTTTTTTATCTTCTTCCTCGTTTTTTTCTCATAGAATTGTTAAGTCGTAGCTTTATATTATACCTACTTAATGAGAATCATTTTATACGAAAAAATCCTCTTCGGAAAAAAGCAAAAATCTCTAACCTATTTTTTTATACGTTTTCATTCATTTTTTTTTTTTTTTTTGAGTGAGGGTGGAGTATTTTTTGATTTTCTCTCTCTCTTTTCTTCTTCTTTTCGACAGTTTGCAGCTTATTATTTAATATCTCATCAAATTCGTTTTGAAAATGATAATAAAAAAAATAAAGTGTGCGTATAGCGAATTACGCATGCACGTTAGAAGTGAAACTTCTCACTTGAGACTTGAGACTCAAGACAAGACTTAAGACTTAAGACTTGAGACTTAAGACTTACATGTATATGTATATTTTATGTAGGCATATGTCAATCATATACTTTTCGTTGCACTTGAAAATTTTCGGTCCTACCCTGCTAAAAGAAGTGTCACTTAAAAAAAAAAAAAAAAAGAAACGAAAAAAAAAAGAGATTTCTTATATATATACAGTATATTGTATATAATTATAGCTATGTACAAAGGTAAATAAAATGAGATAAAAAAAAAAAAAGAAAGAAACGCCGTAAGATTTTTCGGCGAATTAAAATAATGAATTATTTATTTCGCGGCGGTAAGTTTTTTTTTTTTTTCTTTTTTTATATATATATATATATATTCATTTTCTTTATATATTTTGTATTTATTTATTTTATTTTAGCGATAAAATTGGCAAAGTTAGGTATACATACTGTACATACATGCATATACATACATACATATACATCAGACTGTATGTAACGATGAAAATAAAATTGTCGTACGTGCGAATTACCGGTTCAGAATTTAAATTGTTTAATGCTGTTTAAATAACGTCGCGGATGCAGGGAGTGTCGAAATTTTATGCTTTCAGGTTCATATCAGACTACGTGCAGGACTGCGAATACTAAAGTTGAAGATAAAATTCGAGAAATTCATAATATAATTTACAAAAAAAAAAAAGAAGAAAAAAAAAGTATAAAAGGAAAGCAAAATTTTCTTTTTCATTTTATGCTATTCTATACTTACAACGGGGCAAAGGACGCTACACAATTGCCTACTTATATATTTATAATTTATACAATTCATATCAGAAATGATATAACATAAAACGCGTAATGCTGCCGCTGTTGCAGATCTGCACAAAAAAAAAAGAAAAGAGAAGAAAAAAAAAAAAAAAAAATACATATGTATAAAAAGATAAGGCAGAAATGTTGACTTTCATTAGAATGCCTATATATACATATATATCTACACCACACCATGCGTAGGTATTGTTTCCGCGGTAAAGATATGAATTAGATACGCATTTCTGTTAATTAAAGCATTTGCATACCGTTAAACTGATACGGTCTACATTATTAAGTATACTGATATGTATAAATATATGTATGTAAGTATTGTATTATATTATATTATATAAACAACATTTCCCAGAATGAGAAAATGAATTAAAAAAAAAAAAAAATACGTACATTAGTCCCTAATGACAATTCTTATCTATCCAAGGGGTCGGCCTTATTATTAACATATTAACAAAAAAAAAATTATATATCTATATGTATAGTATACAGACAATACATACATGCATATTTTTCATATATGTATAATAATGTAGATATATGCGAACGAGCTGCAGGGTGTTCCGAGAATAATTAACGTTTCAAGGAACTCCCACAAACAATAGGCTAATCAAAATGTAATAAAGTTATACTCTATGTTAATATCATTTCCATGACCTATATGTATATTGGATATTCGTATTTATGAAATTCTGGAAATTCATTGTACAACCAGAACTGTGACATATAAAAATTTTGTCATGAAATTTACCGACTACACCAAATCTATACAAAAAAAAAAAAAAATTGATCCCACGATTATCGAGCTATGTAGCATGAAAATTTCAAACCGCTTTCCCTCCGATATTTTATTTTCAAATTTGGTTAAATTTTGCGAAAAAGTTCGTTTCTTCGATAAGTATCAAGCATACAAAATTTTATCTAAATTGTAAAAAATTGCTGCTGAGATATTTAACATTTCTTTAAAAACCTAATTTTTTCTATCTTTTCCAAAACTCGTCGATGAATTTTTTTTTTCTCTTCAAATTCGATACAAAAAAATTTCCGATTCTTTTTTCATCGCAATTTATTGCCGAGCAGTTATTAGTAAAAAATAAAAATAATGTCTCAACGTCATGACGTTATTAAAAAATAAATGAAGGAATAATAAAAAAAAAGTTAAGAGAACAGTGAGATTTTTAGTAGAATATAAAGATTTCATTGTTCGTATCTGATTGTTAATCGCAAACTTCTTTGAGTACGAAAATAATGAAATGAATGCATGCATGCGGGCCCCCCTTTGGCATTCAATAGCCATTAAACTACCACTGCGATTGATTTGTACAGATACGTATCATCGTTCTGTATTATACCTATTATTATAGATATCAACGAGCGTCGAAATAAATTGTAATAACTTGATCGATTATTACATTTTTTTTTTTTTTTTTCATTTAAATGCCTATAAATATAGCTCGGGAACAAGCTGCTACAGATATGAATCTCCGTGTCATTCAGTTGATACGTAATAATCATGTACAAAGTAGAAAAAAAGAAAAAAAAAAAGAAAAAAAAATGATTCAGGTTCTGGAACAGATAAAACTTTGACCAGATATTATCCTGCCTTTAAAGTTATTCCCAAGTTTTCGATTCTGAACTTGTATAATAAAACTGGGGTTTAAATTCTGATGATTTATTCGAAAATTCTATATACCGGATGAAAAATAATTTCTGTTGGTATTTAATCATTCTTACATAGAAATAAGTCGTAATTAAACTACGTTGGTGAATTTCCGTCCAAAGATAATAAGGAACTATTATTATTTGTTTTCCAAAAGCCGAACTGCACTTTGTAATAAAAGCTTCATCCCCCTCCACAGCTTCGTTTGTCTTAAAGCACGAAGACAAGGCAAAGTTTACTTTCCAGAATATGGTGACACTATCGGTTTGTTGTTTCTATCTCCGCTCAATTTACGACAAAGATGTCTTAACTACGATGTTAGTTTCCTTGTTTGCGAAGAAAGTATATAGTTGAAGATATAAATCTGTAGTAAAGACAAAAAAAAATCTTGGTTTTTTCTATACTCTTTTTTGTCATCTGAATTTTTTTTTTTTTTTTTGAAAATCTTTTTTCAATTAGCTTATAACTTATCAAGCTAGCAGTTTAAAATTCGAAACGCATAACATGTGCATTTAATTTTGATTAGTTTTTTTAGATATATATATATATATATATATATATATATATATATATATATATATATATATATATATATATATATATATATATATATATATATATATATATATATATATATATATATATATATATATATATATATATATATATATATATATATATATATATTTTGCAGTTTGGCGACACTAAAAGCAGAGGTTACGCACGCCCGGGAAACCCAAACCTTCTGGAAGTTTGCCAAACAGCTTACGTTCTACTGATCCACATAGAGCCACCACGGCAGCCTCAATAAACTCGCAAAAGGGTAAAACAACGCGCGAATAAACACCAGCGAACGACTATAGGAACATATGACTCGAAAGGGTTTAACACTCGCGTTTCTTTTCACCTCATATCTCTTTTATTTTATTTGTTATTTCTGTTTTTCAGTATTCGATTTATGCTGTTTCGATCAATTGAACGAGAAAATAAATGGAAAAGAAGATAAGGAAATAAAAAAAAAAAAAACAGGGAAAAGATTTCACCTATTTCATATCGAATATCAAACGATAAATTAATTCATAGTTATTTGCAAAAAGACAATCGTAAAACGAGTTAAAACGTACGTAGGTAGTAATAAATGAAGTAGAGATGCGATCTGTGCAATTCAGGTCTGCAAATACCGATTGACACGCTCTACAGAGCTGTAAGCATACGTTAAACTATATATCTACGTACATAACTCTAATCGTATATATCAAGTGTACATACTTCAAGCTATTCCCGCACTCGACCCAGATATTATCAAAGACCATGATATAACTTAGACGAAGTAAGAAAATAATTTGTTAGTTATACACAGAAAATTGACGATATCCTACCTATAAAGATAAAATTAGATGAAAAATTTTAATCACTTCGATATGACGGATGGAAACAAAAACGTTAAGAATTTTTTGTTTTTACTGTAATTAAAAATCAAACAGCGTCTAATCAAAAGACAAAAAAAAAATGTGTGTGGATCGGTACACATGTCTGAAGTGAATACTTGTGTTTGAATCTCAAGTCTTGAAACTTGACACTTGAGACTTGAGATTTGAGATTTGAGACTTAAGACTTAAGATGTAAGACTTGAGACTTGAGACTTGAGACTTGAGACTTGATATTTGAGACTTGAGACTTGAGACTTGAGACTTGTGACTTGAGACTTGATATTTGAGACTTGAGACTTGAGACTCAAGATTTGAGACTTGAGATTTGATATTTGAGACTTGAGACGTGAGACTTGAAACTTGACACTTGACACTTGAGACTTGAGATTTGAGACTTGAGACTTAAGACTTAAGATGTAAGACTTGAGACTTGAGACTTGAGACTTGAGACTTGAGACTTGATATTTGAGACTTGAGACTTGAGACTTGAGACTTGTGACTTGAGACTTGATATTTGAGACTTGAGACTTGAGACTCAAGATTTGAGACTTGAGATTTGATATTTGAGACTTAAGACTTAAGATGTAAGACTTGAGACTTGAGACTTGAGACTTGAGACTTGATATTTGAGACTTAAGACTTAAGATGTAAGACTTGAGACTTGAGACTTGAGACTTGAGACTTGAAACTTGAGACTTGTGACTTGAGACTTGATATTTGAGATTTGAGACTTGAGACTCAAGATTTGAGACTTGATATTTGAGACTTGAGACTTGAAACTTGAGACTTGTGACTTGAGACTTGATATTTGTGACTTGAGACTTGAGACTCAAGATTTGAGACTTGATATTTGAGACTTGAGTCTTGAGACTTGAGACTTGATATTTGAGACTTGAGACTTGTGACTTGAGACTTGAAACGCAAGAATTAAGACTTAAGATTCAAGACTTAAGATAAGGTAGGTAAGGTATAAATACGACCGTACCGCCTATCTTCTTCCATTCTCTTGTTCGGTTTAACGTTGTCGTAAAAGTATTCACTTCAAAAATAAAAAAAATAAAAAACAAGGAAAAGTAAAACAGGACGTTGATATCTTTGATGAAAAACGAAAAGCGCGTTTTCTCATCGGTTCTTTCGATCTTAGTACCAGATAGCGACGGAATATAATAGCGTACAGAAATCTGAGAGAGGAAAGCTGCAATAGTACTCGTATAATACGATACGGTCGTAATTGCTGCAGTTGGCGGTACCATGCCGCACGTAGCCAACCGTACACAACCCCTAGCGCATAACTCACTTGACACGTCCACGTGGAATCGCCGTTATAAATTACCCTTAATTATCACCCGCTTCTAATATACGCGTGGAGTCTGAAATTCCGGCAATTCGTCCCGCAGCTACTGCTGCTGTTGCTGTTGCTGTTGCTGCTGTTGCTGCTGTTGCTGCTGTTGCTGCTGCTGAATGAACGAATGAACTAACTAACCAACTAGCAAACTAATATAACGTTCCACAGTTGCGCGGTTTGCCGAATGATATTTTATATCGTTTCCGGTTTTAGAATTTCAGTTTTAAGATAAACATTTTTGAAATTTTTTTCCCCAATATTCAAAACGGAATAGTTTCTTGTTTCTTTTTTTTTTTTATTAACAATTCTTTTGGAATTTTGATGTACAATTTCAACGACTCGTTAAAAATTTAATTTTTATCAAAAAATAAAAAAAATATCATTGAAAAATTTGAAATTTATGTAAAATTAGTAAAAATTTTAATCCCGATTTTAAAACGACGATAAAAATTGTCACGAGTTTCGGTAAAGCTGGTATAATTTTTTGCTGGATAGATGGGATTAAAAAATGTCGTTTCGTGTTGTATAGGTTTACGTATATTTAGCCTCTGACCTAGTTTTAACGTAGGTACCTAAACTATAAGTATTGAATTTCGTGTGAAAAATGGATAAATAAGAAAAAAAAAAAATGACGAAAAAAAAAGAAAAAAATAAGAGAGAAGAAAAAACAAAAAAATAAAAAAATTGACAGGAAAAAGAAGACGGCTTTACCGTTTTCAGAAACGCGGAACCAGCTGTCTAGCAAAAATGTAATCCCTACTCTCTTTCGTTCTCTCACTTTTTCTGTTTCGCTTATTCTTTTTTCCTGTCGGCTTCTTTAGAGCTAGTTTTTCAAATTCTTGATTTTTGCAATCCTCTAGCATCTGCCGTTTTGTTTTTTTTTTTTTTTTGTAGCTATAAGGCGCAAGCTTGCCATATGCCATCTAGGTAAAGCGAGTGTCTAAGAATCTGAAATAGACACTTTGTGTAACAACAAACTGGTGAGATGTTCTCCTTTTTTTTTTCTAATTTTCGTAATTTTTGTTTCCAAATTCTGCTCAGTAATAAGAAATGAAAGAAAATAAAAGAAGACAAAAAAAAAAAAAAAAGAAATTGGGAGGCACGTTGCTACACGGGTTTAAATAAAACAAAACTACCGGACCTCTTCTCAGAATAATTTACACCTCCTTTGCCTCTCACAGACCCCCGTCAGCTGAAGCTGAAGCTAAAGCTAAAGGTGTAGTCATCTTGCTAAATTCTAGTTTGAGATCTCTCGCGGTTGACAGCTGTCACGTCTTAAATGCTAATTTCAACATTGTACTGTAACGCGATATACCTACACATCCCCTTACTGCCTGATTGTCAGAGTAGAAGTACTCAAACTCGCTTATATGCTATGCCATACCATACCATACCATACCATACCATACCATGCTATGCCATGCTATAACCCGGAGGCGGTTTCACGTCGCGAATATTTTAATTTGCATTTCTACGCACCGCCTACGATTTTCTAGACACGTGTTCAACACACATCTATGTACTTACTTATGCATAGATATATATGTATCTACGAGAGTTTAGTTCTGGATAATATACATACCTCGTTGTGTTCAGGGTTTACATATTTCAAGGTAAAATTCCGTCTAAATATCAGTTTGTCATTTTCAAAATGAACATGAGAATTGATTACGCGTTTTTGAAGAAACAAGAAAATATTGAGACTGGTTTGAAGTTTGGGATTTTAAAAGTCCCGAACGGTAGAAAAAAAAATTACGAATTTTTATACTATCGACTCACAGTTTTTGGAAAGGGTATTTCCTCGGAAGTCTGCATCGTCGATTTAAAAATTTTCAAATCGAAAAACACCGAAGGTTGAAGATTCAAAAAGCTAAAGATCCGGAAGACCAAAACTCCGGAACTTGAAATTTTCATATGGAGCAGTCGTGCCTTTCTTTTAGATTTTCGGAATCTTGGAATCTCGGAGTTTTGAACTGTCTACATTCCGATCTTTACCAGTTTTAACATTCCGAACTATAACATTTCTGAAAATTCGAAATTGTCTCAAATGAATTCGTGATTTTTACCGTTCGAAGTGAAAATAAATCAGATCTTTAGTCTGTCCCCAAAAATCAACCAAATTACCATTTCGATTGAGAAAAAAAATAAAAAAATGAAAAAATGAAAAAAAGATTGATTGAGTTATTTAATTTACTAAAAGTGATACATATATATATAAATATTTTTTTTTTTTACCTCAGCAAATACATACAAATATATCTCCTTGGCATTTGTACAAAAAAATTTTTTGTCTTTCAGCTTTGAACTTTGAAGTTGAAAATAAAAATTCCTGAATTTGAATGGCCAATCTGTTCCTCGGTTATTCGAGATTGAAAACATTCGTTTTAAAATGAAAAAACAAAAAAAAAAAAATAGTATAACAGTTGTAATTTTTCGTCAAGAAAATTAAGCGGTAAAGAGGCAGGAGAGCTGAGTCTATTGCGGGAAAGTGTGGAGATAGAAAAGAACCAGCTGTCGCAATGTAACGACCTTGATTCTTAGCAGTAGTGTAATTTATCAAATAAGAGGTAGGTAGGGTACACGTATATATCCATATATATATAGGTATGGAGTGAAGAACAAAGTCAAACGAATTAGACGAAGCGTGTGGGAGGAATAATGGAAAAATAAATGGGGAAAAAAAAAACAGAAAAAGAAATAGAAAAATAAATAAATAAAGAAAAGAGGAAGAAGGAGCGAAAAAGAAAAGAGAAAGGCTAAATTGAGTGGCGTTAAGTCGTACATCAACGAATCTAAAGTCACGTAGGCGTTAGGAATGTTCTTTAAATAATTCACATCTCTTTCTCTCTCTCTCTTTTTTTACTCCTTACTTACTTTTTCTCTTTCTATCTCGTAAGCGAAAACATTGCGATCCAAATGACTTGTGTATCGGGGTAAGAAAAAGAAAAACTAAAAAAGAAAAAAAAAAAAATCCAAAAGACAAAGAAGAAAAAATGAAGAAAATTATAGCAAAACGAATGAAAAAGGTAAAAATCATTCTGTCGAGGGTAAAATTGCCACTTTGTTTACCACTACAAATTTATATTATATGTATATATCTATTGGGCATTCCGTGCCAATTCGAACAATTGTTATATACCTATATAACTATATATGTATACCCACGTAATAACCAATTTCAAAGTTACGAGTCTTATTATTTTTCGTTCACATTTCTTATGATTCCGGGAATATAACGATCAAAGTTTAATACTGAGAAGAAAAAATAAAAAATAAACATTCTCCTGTTTTTTCAAGAATAATGAGTTTTTAAATTCGATACTTGTTTGAAATATCATACACGTATCTTTTACGAATTTAAACAGAATTATTCGAGCTTGAACTTTGAAGGTAAGTATCGTTTTTTGTTTTCTCAAAATAAATACCTTTTTTTTTTTGAAAACATACTACACCATTATTTTTTCCCTGAAAGTACCATATCTCACGAATATCCTCACTATAATATCGCTGACAAAAATTAAAAATTCAAAAAGTTATGATTTTTTGAGTAGAAAAAAGTGTCTTTTTTGCGCATTGAATGCCTTACGATTTTTTAAAAATATATTGCCATTTAAATTTTGATATACCGACTTTTGCTGCTTATTCTAGAATATTCAAAGTATTTCCCAGTATTTTTTCGGTCTTAATCGGAGTGATAGTTTTCACGTGGCAATCGTTTAAAAATTATCTTGGGTCAATTTGACACGGGACCACGAAGGGTTAAAATCAACTATGTAAATTTTCGAGTGAATCCCTATTCAAAAACCTGTCAATCGATAATACAGAAATTCGGAACTTAAATCCGAGTCCTTAAATTTTAAATAAATATAAACTTTTCCATATATCCGTATCTTTCCTGGTGGTAAAGTTTTTCTAGAAGTAGGTAAATACACCGACCTATACCCACACAGGTTAAGCATTGAGTAAAGTTGTCTGTCGTTCATTTTTACGCTTTATTCTAACGGTCACCAGACGTCCTAAAGCCAACTCCCATTACGGTCCGGGACTTGACCGAGGGAAGAAAACAACTTGCCGTTAACAACGACTAGACTAATGGGTCAGAAACGAGGAAAGGTTGATGATTCCCTTTGTCTCTACTTAGTGAAATGTCTCGTCCAAACGTCTAATTTTTTTCTATTGTTAATTTTTTTTTTTTCTTTTCGGTAAGGGTACCCAAAATAAATGATTGTGTACGAAAAGCCATAAATTTTACTTACGGTAGTGAATAAAAATTTGAAAAGTGTAACAAAACAATGAAAATAATAATTTTTGAACAAATTCGTAGGTTTTAATTTCGTTTCTTTGCCAATTCTATTTTAAAAATTTTACGTTTCATCGATGCTGCAGGTTTATCGAGTATGTACCAATTTATTTCCGATCTCTGAATGCGGTTGCGAAGAGATGCGTATCCGCTGTGGATCGTAAAAATATCATTCAGCAGTTTGACCGCTGCGTACGTGGCTCTCCCACGCATTTGAACAAAATTGATTATCCAAAGGTTGCGGAGGTCGGAAATTCCGAGTTTATCAATCCCCATTCCGCGATGAGATGCGATACTTGAAGATAGAACTAAGGAATTGAAATTCAGCGATTCTCATGATATATTTTATACACCCACTCAAAGACCTTCAAGTTTATAAGAAAAAAAAAAAAAAGAATAGAAAAAGAAATTCAGACTTCCCAGCACCGATTGATTGATTTCAAACTCATTGTCAAGGGGATCAGGGGCGTATACAGCCCCTTTAAAAGTACCATGAAAAAAATAAAACTAAACAAAAAAAAAAAAAAAATGAAAAATATATACGGCGACATCTCGCGCCCCCCACGTAATCGCAAAGTGAAGAGAGGGAAAAAAAAAAAAAAAAAAAAAAAGGAGAGAGGGAAAGCATCGAGGAAGTAAAAAGAGAAGAAAAATCTATAAGGGCTCTTAGATGAACCCCGGGAGGCTGACGTGACGAGGCAAGGACGTCGGGAAGGGTGGAAACATGTTTGCCGAAGCGTGACCTCTTTGTAACAACTGTTGCTACGCGGGTGTCGTGCCAGCACCCCTGGTATCGGAAACCCAAAAGAAAAAAAGAAAGAAAAGAAACTGAAAAAAAAAAAAAAATAAAATAAATAAATAAAATAAAATACCTACCGCAGAAGTCTGCACTGTTGTGACAATCACCGAACCCTCACAATAGAAACGTCATGAAATTTTTTACATGTTTTATATGAACAATAATATTTATCAATTATTATGAATTATTTAAAATTCTGTAATTTTTGTAAAATTTTAAGACGAATAAGACACGAGATCAGAATTTCTTTACGGTATTTATTCTCATCCCTTTTGAAACCCGTGTCTAATTATTAAAAATACTATCAAGTATTATAATTAGAAGAATTTGAATTACTATAAAAAAAAAATTAAAATTCATATTTTTTTGAAATAAACTTTTGTGAATAAAACATGAAAGGTGGAAAGGGATTGTCAGTTGTCAGGGTAATTTCGTTATTTAATTGAGGATCAGAAAAGTAGGTAGTCAGTTTCATAAAACGGAATACCATGGGGCAAGCAAGAGCGAGTTTCGGGTTCGGTCGTAAAGGTCGAAATTGTGTCGTCAAAGAGATCGGGAGATAAAAGAGTAAAAAAGTAAAAAAAAAAAAAAAGGGGGAATAAAACAGTGGACTAAATTGAGAATGAATAGGGACTTAATTTGGGGGTATAAAACGGGAGATAAAAAGATCGTTTGTTAAATAAACAGTGAACCTTCCTTTTTCCCTTCTCCTCCTTCTTCTACTTCTACTGACAAGACATAATTCTGTCAACGTTTCGTCACGTTTCGATGACCAAGCAAAGCGAAGAGATCCTTAGTATAAACACAAAATACCTAAAAACTACCCGAGTTGAAATAAAATTTTCAGTCTAATCGTCTACAAAATCTAAATCCATTTGTTCTTCAATATTGCAAAAAGAAATTTAATTACATTTCAGTAGAATTAAATGTCCTTCGTGAGGATTCAGAATTAGAGAAATCAGAATTAGCGCTTAAAATTCTTATCAGTGTCTCTACATCCTATTTAATTTTCAAAAATTGTATCAACTCAATGATCAATTTTATTTTTTACTTGGGATTTATTCGTTTTATTAAAGATCGAGGATCTGTAGATCGAAATACCAGAATCATGAAGCCTCTCTGAATTCTCTCTGAACTATAATTTCGAAAGTCTAGTTGGCACTTAAATTTTCCTTAAAACTGACCTAACTCTCACATTTTAGATTCAAATCAGAATTTTATTACACGAACTGTAAATCCTAATCTCAAATTTTATAGTCTGCACTTTAAAGTCTTCGATGAGAATTTTTAAAATAAAACACCTGCAGATGAAGATGAAAAAAGATTCAAAAAAGACGGTTTTAAAACGTTTTTTGTAAACCATAAGCCAAAGTCTTTAAAAAAAATTTCGTTTACCCTCCTTCTTTGCTAATTCTTATGCCTTAGTCACATATGTATCCTTTTCCGTTTCCTTTTACTGACTGCACATCATGGTTGCTGACTGGCTACCTTTCTCTCGTTCCTTTTAATAACAGGGCCAATAAACCAGCGGTGGTTCGGGGCTTCCGTGGCGTTTGTCACGGGAAATGATGGCGTATCGCGTTTCGACGGTGGCATTTCCTTTGTTGTGTCCCCCCAGCTCCAGAGAGACCACGCAATCCCGGAGCTATACGTTTAACCTCTCTTTCTCTATCTTTTCCTTTTTTTTTTTTCTTCTTTTCTCCTCTCCTCATACCATTCAGAGAGACGGTCTGCGGCGGAAGAATAAAGGGAGAAAAAAAAGAAAAAAAAAAAAACAGAAGGAAATACAGACTTTAGTGGTCCGAGATGTTTCTTGTATTATTATACCGGCAGAGATCACCGTCAACGTTAACAGTTACTGTCAAATAAATATCCTCATACTCGCTTCTTTAGTGAAATATAAAACACAAATTTTAATTAAATTCTTCCGACGTGGAATTTATCATATACATATATATATACATACTTATATACATGTATATATCTTTTATTTCTGTTACTATATGTATATATATACGTAATTTTCTTTTTATACTCCTTGACAGCTAATGAAAATTTCTTTTATTTTTTATGTTTACTTTGAATAAATTAAGGGCTTACATACACTTCAAAAATTATTTTCTGTATGAATTAAATTCAACATTTTTAACTTTAGAAACTTTTAAAATTCAAAACTTTAACCCAAAAGTACAAATTTTATTCAAATATTTATAAAACGTAAAAAGAACAAAAAATAAAAATAAAAAAAACAGATTCAAAAAAAAGGGAAAGGATGATAGTTTGCGTTTTCCCAAAGCTCTCAAGGTGTCTCAAGGATAAATTATTGTTTCCATTCAAGTCTGGTGGAAGTTCGCGGTCCCACGACTTGCTCCTGGGGTTACTATAGGTATAAAAGGTAGACCGTAATTTTTGGCTTTAAAATTTTGGTGGTCTCCTCACGGCACTAGCGGTTAGGGTTATACAGGCTATGTGTGCCTGTGTTTTACTATAAACTCTCATGTTCTATATGTACGCATGTATAATATAACGAAGATCGTGGCAGAAACCGAAGAGAAGTATACATATACATATACATATACATACATAGATATAGACATAGAAGAGAAGAGCAAGCAAGGCATGGTGGTGTTGGCATCTTTATCGCGTCTCTTGCAGAGACCGTAGGAGTTTCGAAAGCAAAAAATCGGAGATTTTGCAGCCGGCGTAAAGTAAAGGAGAAAGATATAGCTACAGCGACATAAGACGTGATATTTTTTGCATCAACGCAACGTCTCGCAAAACGGATGGAAATATGGGATCTAAAAACCCCTACTTTCAAACGATGTATATAAAAGGAACGGGGAACTACTGTAGAAAATTTGTATCAGTTTTCGTAGAATTTTGGCAAACAAATAAAATAAAAATGAAAAAAAATTGAAACGATAAATGGACAGTTTTTTTTTTTTTTTTTTTTTTATACGAATAAATCGATACGGTAAAATTTCTTTTCAATTTTATTATTGGATATCTTATAACGTTTTGAGGGGATAAAAAATGTTAAATCTGATCGAGTGATGTTTGAAACTGTATTGATCTATATCCTTCGTATATATCGGGGATTTTAAAAACGTTAAGAAAACGAAAAAATAAATAAATAAATAAATAAATTAAAAAAAAAAAAAAGAGATAAACTCCGAGAGTGGTTGTAAAAGTAATGGTGAAATTTCTTAATTAGATTTCGTACCGTTTTCAGGTTTGAAATCTACCGACTCTATAAGCGAGGAGATAAAAAGAAATTCGAGGGGTAGGTAAGCCGAGATGTCCCACGAGGAAACGAGCTGCGTGGATTATTAATAAGGAGTAGGGATTAAAAAGGAAAGGTAAAAAATAAAAAAAAGAATAAAGAAAGTCGAAAAGAAGAAAGAAAGAAAAAAGGAAGAAAGAAAAAAAAAAATTCAAATTTAAGAATTACACCGTATAAAACGTTCGTGGAAATTTTTTCCTCGTGTATAGCTGACTAAAAATTATACAGATTAGATTAACGGTGCGTGTGTATATATAAAGCTTAATTAATTCAAGTATTATAAATTTAAGGAGCTGAGGGATTGAAGGAACGAACGAACAAATCGACTCAGATATTTTATATACAATAATTATAAATTATAATCTTTTCAAAAATTTGTTTTAAATAATAAATCAAAATTTTTAATTCAAAACGGATAAAATATTATCGACCGCGTTGGAAATTGTTAAGATTTTTAAATTTTGGAGAAGATAATTCAAGGATTTTCTTAATCCTCTATAAATTATTCAAGTCGAAAATAAATTCAAATCTATGGAAAGCCATGATCTTTTCTACGTGACAGATCAAAATGAGCTAATAAAATTTTCCAAATTTAAAGGTTTGTGATTAACTAAACTTTACCGCTTTATTTCATTTCGAAAATCACTTTAAAGATCGTGGATTTTAAATTTTCATATATTCACAATTTTGGAATGGATATTTTAAGACCAAACCAGTTTTGTCTATTTTTTCCAAATCATATATTTTTTGTTGTTTTATCATACAATTCATATAAATTTGTTCAAAAATTATAAAAATGGCGTTTTTGAGATCGCCTAAATAACCAAAAAACAAAATAAAAAAGGAACCAGTTTGAATCTACAATTTTTCACATAAACGTATAGTAAATAAAGAGATTAAACTTTTTGAGATTAAAAACGTGAAAAAAAAAAAATTAAAAAAAATTAAAATTTCGTATTTCATAATATCGCGTAACATACAAAACGCCATTAAGCCAATCCAAGATACAGAAACGTGGGCGACTTCCGTTTCTAAATTTCATAACATCTCATCATCACCTTTATTTTTATTTCCTTTTTCACCCCGAATATCGTACGCAAATTGCGTTCGTATGACTTACTTGGAAGCTGGCCATAAAAATATTAGACAAACTGGCGACGAAATGCCTACACTTAATCCATTCATTTTATAACCCATGCTCTAAGCTCTGTCCGCGTGTAATAATTACAATTTAAATTCCATAAATAATAACCTAAACCCTTATCTCTCCCTATCCCTAACCTAACCCTACCTACATGATATTACGTGTATCCGGAAAGATCTTACCGCACGTTTATTATTTTCATTATTATTACCATTATCATAGGTACAGGTACCTACCCAGGTTAATATGCAGATTTACAGGCGACGACGACGTTTTCCTCGAGGTTAATAATGTTATAAACGAGGAGGAAATAAGCATCATCCCAATCCACCTAAGGGGTGTCTTAATTCAAAATTAACTTTTACCCAAATTCGATGATAAAGTATAACAAAAAAAATATCATAATAAAGGTTGAAAGAATCCCAGGCAACGAATGACGATCTAAAACCTAAAAAAGCGATCTTCTTAATGACCAAAAAAATTTTTTTTTCTTTGATGTGTATTTTCGAAACGTTGTTGATGCATAAAAAAATTATAAAATGTCTATTTCGCAGCCCTTTTTGAAACGTAAAACCGATTTTTATGAACTTTGGTAAGTTTTCAGGGCTCGATTGTGCCTACCCATGAAAGAGGCAGCAAGTGAAAGAGAGTCTTAGTGGGTCGATGAAAGAGGTATAGCTAGCCACCCTATACGTAGCTCGGGCTTATTTGGACCTTAAGTAAAGTTAAGGTCGTATTTACGATTACCATAACGAAGAGTTAAAGCAGATTTACGGTTTTCTAAAGTCGCAAGGATTCGAGTAAACCCATACATCCGGTATGGAGCAGCGAAGTTATTCGGTACCTATATCCTAAACTTTACAAGGAAATGGGAAATGAACGATGCTGCTACCTTGCTGCTATAAGTACACCCAGTCAAGAAGTAAAATTGTGAAATTTCGTCGAATGTAAAAATTTTTTTTAAATACTCGGAAATTTTTCTAGGCTCCAAACTTTCCAAGTCATGAATTATTCTTTTGAATTTATAAAAAAAAAAAAAAAATATATATATATATATATATATATATATATATATATATATATATATATATATATATATATATATATATATATATATATATATATATATATATATATATATAAATATATAAAAAAAGTAAACTACAAAGGCCCTTGGAACTTATATACTTGAATTGGTTTAGAAGTATATAACTAACCGTTAAACGCCCCACTGGCCCGTGTTCCCGGAATAAAGACACGAAAATAGTCTAGCCTAACGCTCGCGCTCTGGGGAGCCTTTTGAATTTTGAGGACGAATTGGTGAATTTATTATAGTATACGTATATAAATCCCTACGGGGGATAGGCATAGCAGAGAATAATTGAGCTATGGGTTAATTAATGATGACAACCTTCCCGTGGGAAGGGAAAAATCGATTATTATTATTATAGATAAGTAAATACTAAATTACAGATTGTTACTTACGATCGCACTGGGACGTTTCGAAGTCGTTCCAGAACCCTGTAACAAAAAGATATCAGAATTTTATTAGGAGAAGTTGATGAGAGATATTTAAGGAGATTGGCTGGTCAAAAATCAATACTTTTTGTTACATTTATCAGGGGATAGTCGAGATATTGGGTATTCATATGATCATCATATTTTTGATTTGAGGATGTCCCTAAAGATTCAAAAAAAAATAAAAATAAATAATACCAAAATTATGAACTAACGGTAAGATATCGATTTTTCATTTTAAATCGCTTTCAAATAGTGAAAAATCTAGTAGATTGGTTCGATTTCACTCTTCGATGGTTTATTTTGTTCAGACAAGTATTTTTCACAAATTTACTGTAACAAATTATTTTTTTTGTCAATTGGCAATTCTATATGATTATTTGTTGATCGGAATCGACCGGGGTTCAATCTTGTAAAATTGAATATTCAACGTCACCAACGCGATGAATAAAAAGTGACTCAGTGGTATTGTGGAGAATACTTTTCTGAACATAAAAAACCATCGAATAGTGAAATCGAACCAATCTACTAGATTTTTCACTATTTGAAAACGATTTAAAATGAAAAATCGATATCTTACCGTTTGTTCATAATTTTGGTATTTTTTTTTTTTTTTTTTTATTGAATTTTTAGGGACATCCTCAGATCACAAATATAATAATCATACAAATACCCAATGTCTCGACTATCCCTTGATAAATCTAACAAAAAATATTGATTTTTGACTAGCCAACCTCCTCAAGAAATTATGAGATTTATTGGGTGAGAAAAACAGTTCTTAGACTCATCGATCTATCGGAGATAACAATTTTTTGAATCAAAATCCCTCTTTATTTTATTATTTTCATTTTTGAAATACGAAATTTTCGGCATTCTATATATTAGTATATTGTCAAAATTTAAACCACCACGCGATATTTTTTCTTATTCTTTTTTTTTTTTTTTTTTAGATAGACAAATTTGCTGGTAAATCCAGAATAAGTTGACTCAAAAATGTCAAGCTAGTGTGTTACCAAGACTAGCCTATTTAGCATCGAATCTATTCAGTTCACTCCATTTTTCCATGATTCGTTTTTTTCGTGTTTCCTTCATTTTTGTTTGGTTATTAAAATTTTGTTGATATCCACGATCTCCAATTTGTCTCCAGGTATAACAAGATAAGGATCTTTTTGGAGTTAGCAATTTTGTGAATAACCGTTTTTATTAAATTGCTAAAATCCGTTTATACAACGAACAAAAAAAAAAGAAAAAAAAGAAAAAAGCTATACTTCTACGTCACTGTTCACAATTTATAATAAATCATAAATATTGACCTCGGTAACTAATTGAGGATCGTACTACCAAGCTCCATTACAATAGAAGCCCCAATTTATTATATCCAAAGGACGTAAACTAAAAAAATAAAAAAAAATAAAAATATGATACTCGTATATTTATGCGAAAAGTTTCCTCTGTTATACTTTTAATTGCACAGCTTTGGTCAATTCTCGTCTACATATCCGAAGGAACTGAAAACGTAAAATAAATCGCTTTAGTTTCATTTTGCATTCACTAATTATTCTATACAGAAAAAAAATTCAAAAAAAAAAATTCTTTACGCATTGATACACCGTTACCTATTCAATGCACTGGAAAGTGAAATTAGGATTATTGAATATCGATATGAACTCTGGCTCACTTCCTATAGGGCGAACGATTTATCACAGAATTAAAGAGAATCAATTTCCGCCCAATTCATCTGAATAAAATGATAAAAATGATGAAAAAAACGGAATGAAGAAAAAAGTTAAAAACACAGATAATAATAATAATAATAATTTGGAAGAACTACATAGGCGTAGCTATCAAAGTCCTCTTCCCTTTCTTTTTTCTTCCTTCCTGTCTGCCTGGCACGAGTAGGTATAACTTTTACTCAAAGCATTTTCTTCCCCTATCACCCCCTAATATCGGCAGTAAATCGTCGGAGTCAATTAAAATGAAGGAAAGTTCGTTGTAGGTTGGTGTATTATGGAGAAGGAGAGAAGTTAAAACACGGGCTCAATACCGTGTTCAAAGATTTTCATTTTTCAACTAAACGAAGCTGCTGCAGAGCAAAGTCAAAGGAATCGCGTTTTGAGGATATGGGATATAGCTAGGTATACGATCCCCCGATGCCTTTATCCTTATCTCGCTTTTGCTAAACTTTAAGGATTTTCGCACGGGCAACTGAGAGAAATCGGTGAAACCACCCTGAAGTGGAAACTGCAAGAAAATTCCTTAGAACGGTTTCCAACTTTCCGAGGGATTTCGATCTTGGATATAAAACTGCATATGCGTTAAAGACGGTCGGAACTAAACCAGCTAAAACCTAGACCAGAAATTTCTCCGTTCGCGACGAAACCACTTTCGGAGACATCGATTTTACCGGAATCCACAATTCAAGGGGAAAAAAACAGGAGGATATCTTTTCCTACATTCACACCCCAGGAGGAAACCTTTCTCAGTTTCTTTTTCTTTGTTTGATTTTTATTCTTTTTTTTTTTTTTTTTTTTTGCGGTGAGGATGAAAGACCGAAATTTGGCATATCTCTTGGATTTATTATCGATTTTGGTTGAAAAATGACTTTTGCTAATACCAACGAATCTTGTAAAAAAATAGATCGAAAAAAAGATGGAAAAACTATCCGACAAACTTGCCGATTTATTTAAGACATGGCGAAATCCAAAAATTTTTAATTCGCAGGATTTCACATTCAAACGATTGGCATGAAGAATTACCACATCAGGTTTCACTTGAACGTCTGTTTCTACCGGAAAAGAAATTCGACTTTCAATTTGTGACTGACAGCCTGTATATTTTTATTTCTTTCAAATAAAATATTCAAGCAGCTTTCTCAATGATAGAATATTTTCGATAGATTTTTAAAATTTATACATTTAAATTCACGGAATTTAAAGATAAAACAAAAAATCCAAAATTTACGGGGTTTTACATTCCGACGATGATGATCAAAAATTGGGGGCTGGGTTGAAGTTCCGAATGGTCAAAATTGCGGATTTTAATATTACCGATTCACAGTTTTTCGAAAGGGTATTTCCGCGGAAGTCTGCATTGTCGATTTGAAAAACTCCAAATCAAAAAATTCCGGAGATTGAAAATTCGGTAAACTAAAGATCCGAAAGGTTAAAAAACCGTAACTTGAAATTCACGCATGGAGCGTCGTACTCCTCCATTAAATTTCCGGATCCTTAGACTTTCGAAGTTTCGGACTTTCCCAGTTTCGAGCTGTCTGCATTTAAATTCCGATATTTCCCAATTTTGATATTCCGCATTCTAACGTTTCTGAAAATTCGAAATCGTCTCAAATGAATTCTCAATTCTGACTGTTCAGTAAGTTTCAAAATTCGGAACATCAACCCATCCCCAAAAATTGCCACATCTTGATTGATTCGAACGTTTGCTTTTACGGAATAAAAATTGTGAGTTGAAAAACTTCTAATTTACGACTGACAACTAAAACTCTTCATACACTCGACGTCATTTCCAATAATCAAATGAGTTTCTTGTGTGACGAAAAACCGCCCTAAAAATTTCTGTCTTTACATTTTGTTCAAAACTGTTTCTCTAAAAAATGCAAAAACTCAAAAAAAATAATAGAAAGAAGAAAGATCCTAGCCAGGGATAAAAATTGCGTCGAAACCTTTACCCTGGTCGATTGTCCGGTCGGTCGGTTCACCCTGCAGAGGTCAGCAGGTCGCGTAGTACGACCTACACGTAGCGTAGCTGTGGGTAGGCAGACTGCTGCTGCCGCTGTTAGGATAGAACTATGAATCTTCGGTCGGCCAGCTAGCGTAGAGAGAATTACAACGTTCCCTTATTTATAGTTATAGCCTTTTAAGGCGTATATTTTCTACTCTGTAGAAACTGAAACGGTGTTGAAAATTTAATAGTATAGGTAAAATGTTAACCAAAAAAGTATCAATACCGTCTCCTCTCTATTCTGATATGTATGTAGGTACCTATACATACATAAATTTAAAAAATTTAGTCCAGTCTGTATTTTTAACTTCCCGCAATGAAAATTGAAAAAATTTCATAAAAAAGGGAAGTTATTGGTTTCGGTCCGATTTTCGGAAATCGAGTTTTCATCAGATCTCGACGTTTTAGGATCCTAGGAAGCTACTCTGACTATTTTTGGATGGACGTCCGTATGTGTGTGTGTAAACAAATTTTTGTCGTACGATATCTTTGGAACGAATCGACCGATTGGAATGGTTCTTATGGCGATCGTAAGAGTTTATCAAGACTTAGATCTGATTAGATTTTGGAGTCGATCGGTCGAGTAGTTTCAAAGTTATTTGAGAAATAAAAATTAAAAAACAATTTTTTTTCATGTTTTTAGCGCATAACTCCTAAACTGTTCGGGCAATTAGTCTCAAAACTTGATCAGACTTAGCTCTTGGATAGCCCTTTCGATCGCCGTAAGATTCATCAGAATCGAACGATTGATTTAAAAGATATTGCACGACAAAAATTTCTCTTTTTGTCGTACGATACCTTTGGAACGAATTAACCGATTTGAATGATTGTTGCGGCGATCGGAAGGGTTCATCAAGACTTAGATCTGATTAGATTTTGGAATCGATCGGTCGAGTAGTTTCAAAGTTATTCGAAGAATAGAAATTGAAGAAAAAAAGATTTGCATAGGGAAAACTAATCATACTTATAACCTTCTTTAATTTATTATAAACACAACAGTATCAATTAATTGTAACGTATTTAACACAGCGGAAAGTTTTCGGGTTGGCCGACAGGTCAACCGGTTTCCTGATTTTTTTGCGGGGGATGGAAAATTAAACTTTTCTTTTATTTTTATTTTTATTTTTAAATAGAGAATAATTTTTGAGAATTAGTATGATAATATTAACGATTTTTGTTTTGTACAATTCACGATATAAATTCGAGCACAGAGTAGGTATGTAGGTATTATAATTCTAGCATCTGCGGAAACAGCTTTTAAATAATTCAAAAATCTGGTTGTTACTTCTGGCCGAGTTATTCCGCACAGTAGATTTGATAGCCCCCATATATTTCTGCGGTGATGAGGTTTTCCACTTCTGTATGAATGTGGTTTCCATATTTCAAAAGACTTTTTTCTTAAAGCTTTACGTCCGCATATACGAACGTATGGATTTACGTTATATTATTCTCCCATTCGATTTATTTTCACAAAGAACTGTACAAGCTTTCAAATTTCTGGATATGAGTTTCACCACTCTACGCAGCTATAAGTTCATTTAAGAAGAAACTTCCGATTCTCAATAAAATTTATCCACATTTCGAGATGAAAAACACTTTACTTAATAAAAATTGAAGTTCAAACTTTAGAATATATCGCAAACTCGATGAATATCTTTAACACGATCTTTTTAAAACCACTCGAAGGTCTTCTCCCAATCACTCTGATAATATTTAGTAAGTCACGACATCAGCGATTCATTCTAACGAAAATTGTTAAAATTTTATTCAGTATAGAACAGACTAAAAAAGACAACGGTTTACCGAACCGTAAGCAAATAAAACCGCAGGTTGGATTTCTCTTCTGTCTCTCCGAGTTGTAGAATTTTTTTATTCTTAAATCGGAATTAATTTTGTATAAAATTTCAACCAGTTTAGGAAATTTTTTTCATTCATCGGAGCATCTGAAAAGCTCGTTTATCGTCCTTGAAGTAAATTTATAAAATTCGTTGTCAAAGTTGAGTAAAAGTTTTGTTGTAGAATAAAAATGTGCAACATGCACACTAGACCGCTTCAAAAAAATCGACTAATATATGATTGACTATTATATCCAAAAATATTGGTCCAAATGACGAAACAAAAATGTTGTCAAAGTTTGAGCTCTTAATATTAATATTAAGAGGTGCCTCATCGCGATTTTCTATTTCTCATCTAAATAACGTGGGAAATGGTCTTGTGGAACTTTTCGATTTTTATATCTTGAAAATTAATCTACTTAGAAAAATTCTGCATGAGTACTTTTGTTCAAAATTTTACGCTCTACAAAAAAGGTCTCTTGGTATTTTTCGATGAATCCAACTGTTTCCAAGTTAGTCATGATTAATTACCATTAATAATCAATACACCAACTTGGAAATAGCTAGATTTATCGAAAAAGAACAAGAGACCTTTTTCATAGAGCGTTCAATTTACTACAAAAATATGTTCTGGTCTTATCGGTACACTAATGCATTGACGAGTTATAAAATTCCAAAGTTTAAAAAAAAAATTTCCCATGTTATTTAGATGGGAAATAGAAAATCGCGATGAGGCACCTCTTAATATTAATATTAAGAGCTCAAACTTTGACAGCATTTTTGTTTTTGGTCATTTGAAACAATATTTTTGTATATAATAGTCAATAATATAATAGTCGATTTTTTTGAAACGGTCTAATGCACACCGTCGCAGCTAATATAAGTAAGAAAAAAATAAAACAAAGAAATGAAAAAGAAACATTTATGAACTGGACATGCTTTCCAACTATTCACCCTGACATGCGTCGGTGAGATAAAAGAAACAGCTGTTTCAGCTTTAGGCTATCCGTTCTGGACTTTAGTGACCCTTGGGTGGGTGGGTCAGAGTATTTCTGCCATACAGCAACGGCCTCATCTAAAATCGTTTTTATCTATCTATCTATCTATCTATCGGGAGTTTTAAACTCGATAGGTGAATGACTGGAGGCTATACTATTGACAGAGATCAATTGAGTGTAACGTAAACATTCGGATATCCATCTGAGACTTGGAAAAGAAACGGTGAACTGTTACGTTACCGCTGCTATTTATATACACACCTATACATATAACATAGGTATATGTATATAAGGTATATAGACGCAGATGTATCATTCGACAATGGGATCAACCCTTCGCAACAATAGAAGCAATCGGTTAAACGAAAACGCCAACTCACGGTGGCGTCTTTAAACGTGCAGATTCACTGCTGGTGGTGCTGCTGTTGTTGTTGTTGCTGCAAAGCAGAGTAGAGCAAGGTATAAGCCATTCTTATGAACTGAGAGCAAAGAAGACATCTGTTTCTTAATTTGATGAAATATCGAGTTATATAAGTGAGGAGATTTTTCTTCAGTCTATTTATGAATTTACTATCAGTTAGTGAAATAAATTTCTTTCAATTTTTGTATATCATCGGAATAAATCATCTGTTGAATCTATATACTGAATATTTTTTCTATTAATTACCCCAATCGGACTAGAAGAAATTCTAAACCTTAATTCCTTTGTTATACAGTTTTGCCTAAAGTATTATATAGTTTAGTCAAAATCGGTTTGAAATAAAGATTATTGAGTATGTCAAATGATCCATAATTATTTTTCATGCATTTATTTTCGGTATTAATGGCCCCGGAATATTCCCAAAAATTCACAGAGAGTATTCATAATTCAGGTAAAAGTACTGAATTATTTTGGAGTTTTTGGAGAGCTAAAAAAAAATATATGGCTAAGTTGAGGAAGACTTGCTAATATATTGTGACAAATAATTCAAATGTTTCCAACTCTTCGATTATTTAGGGTTTTTTTTTTTTTGTTTTTGTTTTTTTCGAAGTAACAATGGGTGTAACAAAGAAATGAATCAAGACTGAGATCCTCTTAAATACCGTCTATTGAAAAAAAAAAAAGAAATATTAAGAACAAAAAAGTTTGCTTGTAAAATTTTTGACGGTTTTAAATAAGAAAAAACGTCATTTGATAACTTAAAACTTAAAAAGTAAAATTAGAATTTCTATTCCAATTCGTGATTATCGGTACATATTTTTTCTACAATTGAAAAAAAAAAAGAAAAAATATTATACTTTTTTCACAATGGGGAAAAATCGTTTTTTTCTTTTTCTTTTCTTGTCGTAAATGGCTTGAAAACTGGGAATATATCATATTATCAGATCCCATAATATTTTATGTAAAATCCTAGGGGTTAAACTTTACCCATGAGATACGATGCGAAGTGGTAGCTATATGAAGCCTCTAAAATTCTTAAAAATCCCATGAAATACTTGAAACCTTTGAAGGATCCACAAAACCCCAAGAGAAACCCATAAAATTCTAAAGATATTTGTGAAATATTTAAGAAATCCAGAAAATCTGTTCTTGAATCCAATAATATTGTTGAGAATCGTTAACGAAATCGTAAAAAAAAAGAAAGGAACGATAAAAATCTTTTTAAATTCTTTCAAATCTCCGAAATACCACAAAACCTTGAAATCTGTGGTACAAGAAATTTCAAACAGTGCCAGAAATTTTTTTTCAAACTCCAACGAAAGTACCAAATCCAATAGATTTGAATGTGAAAAAAAAAGATCGAAAAGCTTTTATTGTATGAAAAATTCTGTGTCTAAAATTAGATCGTCTAATGAAATTTAAATCTCGTTACGAATTATCAGTAATTTAGAAATCTGTTACAGAGTCAAATTTTAAAGGCGAATAACCCCGCTGCAGTCAGCTGTTAGAATTCGGTGAAATAAATTTCACATTGAAATACGATATTTCGCTAGGCGTTATTTTCTATCCTCATGGCTTGTTTCCAAGGATATTAAAACGCGGTCTGACAATGAGTTGCGTAATGAAATAGTAGTTGATGAGTTTGAAAATAGCCAACAAAAAATACCTAAGTTTAATTTTTGTTGTATAGAATTCAGAGAATTTTCTTATTCCGAACATCTGAAACGATTTTCGGTAAAATTCTTCACTAGTTCTGCTTGCTGGGTGGTCCTGGAGTTTAATTTTGTATCAGCAAAATTCCGGGTGGTCTGAAATTAGGTTTTCCATTGAAACGATCGACTGGTTTATTGATTGGCCGATCCTCTTCCCACGAAATTGATAATTGTGTGGGTCCATTGCATCGGTTTGAGCCGATCAATTCCGGGAGTGTAATTCCAGCTGCACTGCATTCGACTGAAATGCGAGCAAATTATTGCCCAACGATTCTTCGATCCAATAATAAACAATCACCAGTTACGTGTATCAATACCTCGTTGCTGCACTGCTGAACGGTAACACCAGCCGGTTATTCAGCTCGATTTACAAATCGACAGTACTGCAGGATGTTTAAGCTCACGACATCTGGTTGTGGTTATGGCGGTTTTGCCAGACTCAGTCTTCCACTATAATTCAGATATATGCAGGCTGTGCACTGGCTTGTGGAAATATACAAACCAAACTCTACATCCTTCTTAGACTTCTTTCTAAACTTTTTTAAACTTCCCGCAGTTAAAAGGGGAGTTATTATAATCAACCCGAAAATTAGAAATTCAGTTTTTATTAAATCTCCACGTTTTTGGAATAAGAAAATCGCCATCATGGTTATTATTTTTTTTAACGAATCAATGGATTTTAACTTTCGTTAATCCAATCGATGCATTGGCTTTATCTATCTTGAAACTATCCAGATTTTGACATTTTTTCATGCAGTAGAGTTTTTGAAATATCAAAAGAATCGAAAATCCATTTTTCGATCAACGATAACTTGAGAATTGATCAACAGATTTTATATGAATTCTTCTTTTAAACTGTAGGATTTGATCTAGCTTAAACCTGATTTGAATTTGGAATTTATTGATTCAGCAGTTTTTCAGTTAAAAAAAAAAAAAAAAATTACATTAATCCCTTTCTGGCACGTGAGTTTCTTCAATTTAACGATTTTTTGAATTACCGATCACTTTTCTATCGAACTATTTTTCGATGTTGAAAAAATCCAGGCAGAAATTTTCGGTTTCGTATTTTATCTCTTTTTTCAAAATCTCATCACTTCCGATCGAAACAGAAATTCTTAAAAATCTGCACTTTTAAACAAAAAACGAATTTTCTTTAATCGAAATTTATTTGTTATTTCTCTAACACGTTTTTTGATTTTCGTAGCTCACCGAAGTTGACCTACCGCAGACTTACTTGACGCACAATTTCCGTGCCATAAAAACAAGTCGTGGTTTCCGTTCGCGGGGGTGAATAAAAATGTCTGATAATTAAAAATTTAATTTTCTTTTTATTGTTTTTGTTTTTCTTTTAACGAACCATGCATCTCGTTAACGTGGTCAGCAGGCGTGTCGTTAAGACGGGTGGCCTATGGCCAAAGAATCTTGTCGGTAGACGTGCCGGCGTCATTTGGTCAATTCCGTTCAATTATAGTCCCGCGGGTTTTGTATCGCTTCGCTCTTTATAACTAAGCGCCAAAAACGTGGCTTGCAGATGTTACGCTGATGGATATACGTGAAAGACAATAAAAAAAAATATATAATGCGTATAATTTTAACCTAACAATAATTATAACGATTTTTTTTTAATTTTTAGTATAAGATAAAACAAAATTAAAAAATTATTGTGAAAATTTATATTAGAGCATAAAAATTCGCAGAGTTAGTCCTCCGCGACCTAACAAGGTGACCGCAGTTTCCGGTTGGCTATAGTCCAGAGATATTCATCACTGACGTTAGTCGCTTGACTCTTGGCTAACGACGGCCGTTATACGGATACGTCGTTTCGTGTCGCACCACACGTCTAAGGTTTGATTCCTTTTCAAATACAAACAACGACGGTACTGTGCCGTATACGTTGAAAGGTCGACGTACGCCATCTTGACGTTTCACCGCGTCGATCTTTCCGCGAAAACCTGAAAATATAACCGGATTCAAAATAGAATATAAACCGTGAAAACTACGAGACGGGGTAGTGTTGAGTGAGTGGTGATCGGCACCACGAAAATATCGACAAGTAACGCGGTTAAAAAAAAAAAAAAAAAAAAGAAAATAAAATAAAATTAAAGTCAAAAAGTAGCTAAGAACCAAAAAAATAGAAATTCGCGGTAATTATCTACGTTGTGAATTTTCTTCTTTTTGTTTTTTTAAGCTAAATCACAGATTGAGCAAATTTTAATTAAATTGTAGCTGAATTCGAGGGATTTTTATCCATAATGCAAAACAAAAAAAAACAAAAAAAAAAACGTAAAAAGGGGATGGTTTTAAAATCATTTTCAAGCCATTAGGTCTGCACGAGGGCTTTGTTGATATAACACCGTTGAAAATAATCCCTTGATAATGACGTTTTCAACGATTTATCTCCAAGGTCCTGTACATATAAATCGGGGGAAAACAAAAACCGAGTATGAACAAGTCCTAGTTTGATTATCGAAAATCTAAAATTCCTTTCTTCTTGTCTAAATTTTGCCTAGATAAATGTACCAGCTTACAAAATTTACATTCCGACTTTGGGATAAAGAAAGAAATCGATTTTAGTTTCATTTTTATTGCGTTTTCTCTAAAAACTAATATTTCCAAAATTCCCAATTAAAATATTATCGCAAGTTTTTTCTCATAAGTCGATGAATAAATTATTTTTTGAAAATGAAAAAATTCACGAAAATACACGGATGTGTAATAAACAAACCCTGCAAGTTTGAAAAAAAAAAAAAATCACAGCCAAAAACTTTCCAAAATAAAAATTTAAATAAAAAAAAAATCACGAAAATAATCCAGTTTAGGACATAACTGATAGGGTTTCATCCTTAAACGAGCCACTGATCTTTTCGAGAGTAATCGCTAATTACATGTATAAATAATACATGCGCACACACTCGTCGAAAAATGACCAGCTTATAGCCACAACTACGGCTTCAAGCGGAAGCATAAGTTGGATAGAGAAATCCGCGATGGTTCTTTTGGTCGTGTTCACTGACCGGTAGACAGTGAAAGTGCGAAAAAGGGAGTAAATGAACTAAGAACTTAACTACGTTAGACTTTTGTATTTTTTATTAATTTTTTTTATTATTTCTTTTACCTAACAAACTAATGCCGAAATAAATTTAGAGAAAGTAGCGATCAGATATTGGCACATGGAATAAATAACAGGCGATTAGTTTATTAATTTGAATTGTAATTATTTTTTTGTACTACTTCTGAACTTCTTATACACTAAATATGATACGTAAAACTTGGTTGAAAAAAATGATAAGATGAGTAATAAATTTGAGATCAAGGTATTTTTTTATTTTTTTTATTATTTTTCCTTTTTAATTGGACGAAAATTGAATTGTAAGAGAAGAATTTATATACGAATAATAAATAATATAAAATAGTATATTATTTATGCATTGAGGTTATTCGGGAACTGTTGATCAGCCATCAGCGCAACGACTAATTCGGTATCTTTATAATTATACGGTCCGATCGCGTCGAATGGCCTGGGGTGACGATCGCCGACGCTGTTAGGTACGTATATATATATATATATATGTATATGTATATATAGGTATGTGTCCGTCGTGCAATCGGTGCAGTATGTAATTACGATAAATTACGCGTAAACGTGTATCCCATACATGCTCATACCCCAATCGGTCCGGTGTACATATATACGTATATATACCGGTGGAAGTAATGTCTGCACAACTTTGTTGTGCACCAACTTTGAATTGCCTGTAACATGCAGTGTCGAGCGTGCAATTTTAAAATGAAATTAAACTTCTCATGAGTCTTTGCACACCCGTAACCGTATACCCGTAGGTACCTGAGACGTCAGAACCTTCACATACGTCTGAAATCTTTATTCTCGTTTTATTTTAGTTTTGGTTATTATATGTCTTAATTTTTTTTCTTTTTCTGTTTTGTTTTTTGGGACTCACTGTATACCAACCAATGCCGAGGAATTATTACCGCTTGCCATTTTTGTTTTGTTTTTTATTTTTTCTTTTTTCTTTTTTCTTTTTTTCACCTCGACTTCATTTCTTTGTAAGTAAGTATGTATAATCTACCAACCATTATTTCAATAAAATTAAATTACTTTAATTGAATAACGACACGTGAAATTTTATATAAAAGAAATAAAATTGATAATCACGTGTCTTAAAGTAAACCAGTGGTTGAAGAAAGAAAAAAAGAAACAAAAAACAAATTGTAATAATCATTGAAATTAAAAAAAAAAAATGTTGCGTTATCCTTTTGGTCAGAATTATGACAAAACTAATTCCGTCGATTTTTTATATCCGATTCAAAAATATGTTTAAAAATTCGTACAACAAAATTTTTATTTTATTCTTTTTTTTTTTGGTAAAATATATATTATAGTGATTTGATTACCGCGAGGTTTGGTCCATTAAAAGTTTCGAGGATAACCGCACCCGGATATATCCAATCCTCAGCTTCAGGAATCGAATAATTTATTATTACCATAATCCCGAATCCAGTCGTGCATTATCGAGTTTCAAAGTGCAATAGTAAATTTTCAGTCGCTCGCATATAAGCTCTCTACCTATAACCGCAAGTCACTATCTACCCTGGTTTGAAAAGTGAATAATATAAAGAAGAATCGGATCGTAAGATAAATAGATTAAAAAAAATTTCTCTCTAAAAATTGAGAAAATGTATAATAAATTTTTACTGGTTCGAGTTACCAATTTTAAAAGTTTTCAATTTTAATATCATCGACTCACAGTTTTTAAAAATTTTAGTATTTCCCAGGAAGTCTGCATAGTCGATTTAAAAAACTTGGAGTGAAAAAAAAAAAAAAAAAAAAAACACCAAAGGTTCAAAATTCCGTAAAAATTGAAGATTCGGAAATCCAGAACTCCCAAACTTGAACCTCACGCATGGACATCGTGCCCCTAAATTTCTAGATCCTAGGATTTTCGGAGTTTTGAATTTAACGTTTAACATTTTTCAAAATTCGATTTTTTACCATTCGAAGCATTTCAAAAGAAATTCCGTCAAAAACAAAAAAGAGAAGGATCTTTCCTAGTAAAAAATTAACCATCAGGGTCTCGGAAAAGCAAAATTCTAATTCACTTTGGTAGCGATGCAGATAATGCACACTTGTTCGTATATATTAGATGGTTGAATTTATCGAAGTTTAGCTGTAAAATTGTAGAGGTACAAAGCGTCGCGTCGCGACGCGGCACGTCATCCCCACGCATAAAGGGATCTAGAGATAAAGCAAGAAAGAGAGAGAGATATATATATATATATATATAAAGAGAGATAGATGGAGATATAGAAGTCGAGAAGACGACTGTGAGAGACTGTGCGGTGGTAAAAACTGGTCGTGTTTGGACGCCAGGGCGTCTGGCTGACGAGTTTTGCTCGCTATAACTGAACTGAACTGAACTGAACTGAACTGAACCAACTGAGGCAGTTACGTCAGCGCCATTCTTAACCCGTTTCTGATGTAAGAAATCGGTGGACGACTGCCATAACTCAGTGAAAAACAATAGAGGGGAAGAAAATTTGAAATGTAAAATACGAATCGGTATATAAGAAGAAGAAGAAGAATTGGAATCAAACTCTCGGCCTGTTACGAATCTAAGAGAAATCTGCCGTTACAAAAAAAAAAAAATGAAAATAAAAGAATGATATGAAAAAAAATGGAAATAAAAATAAAAAAAAAAAAAAGAAATACGATGAAAAAAAAAATATATATATTTCCCCAAGGTCCTGGACTAGTCTTATAGTCTAGACTTAACCGCGAAACTTTTTTGCCATGGGAATTGGTGCCAGATTATTATTTGTTATATATTAGCAAAAAAGGCACAGAATAAACTATAGGATTATGCTACAAAAAGGGTTATTCACTCTTTTTACTTTTTATTATTTCATAACTTTAATGAATTTAATTCTGATTAATTAACGAGAGATAGAGAAAGAGAAATAAAGAGAGAGATGAATTGAGGGGAAAAAATAAATTTAAATTTTGGCATAAATTTATTTAGCGTAAAACAATAATTCAATTGTCGAAAGTATGTATGTATACAGTAGCAATGTTTGAAGATTATATTGTCTCAAATGTGTGGAATTTATTTGGCACAAATTCACGGCGTTGGTTTACATATCCAAAACGCCATTTTGAATTTGAATGTTGAAATATGGGGATCTTTATGGATTGTATTTGCAAATTTACATAGCTTTTATGTACATACATAAGGTATATTCACTTGAATCTACTTATACTAATTGACTTTAAGGAAAAACTTTTCTATTTTTATGAAAGACAGATTAATTTCCATTTTGAGAAAATCAAAGTAGCTTTTTTCGACTACGTATGGGTATGCATGTGTGTGCAGAGTTTGCGAAAAATTTTATAAACTAGACAATACAATAATAAATTGTAAACAAAAAATTGAAATGAAAAATTAATCAAACTCTATGAAATTAGAAATTTTATAGAGATTGAAGTGCGAATTTGAAATTTTGATTTCACTGGGATTTGAATCGACCTTTTTGAGTGATTTCTAATTATTAATAATTAATATTCTAATAATTAAATTTCAGGAACTTTTTATTCATTTTATAGAATATCGAGTGATTTCATTCGAATTTCGATCTAACTTTTAGCTGTTCTGAAAATTAGAGAGAAAAGTGAATCGATATTTAAAAAAAGGGGACTGGGTTGAAGTACTGAATTTCAATATTACTCAATCCCAGTTTTTAAAAACAGTATTTCCCCGAAAGTCTGCATGGAATATTTGAAATACTTCAAATCGCAAAATACCGGAGGTTCAAAATTCCGGAACTTGAAATTCGCGCATAGAATTTCGTGTTCCTGGATTAAATTTTCAGATTTTGGATCTTTCGAAGAGTCAGACTTTCCGAGTTTCGAGTTGACTGCATTCTGGATCTTTCCCAATTTCAATATTCTGGACTTTAATGTTTCTAAAAATTCCGAAATCATTTCAAATAAATTCGCAATTTTGACCTTCAACATCCAAAAATTCAAAACTTCGATCCAGCTCCGAAGAAACAAGAATCTCAATTCTTTCTAAGCTCTTCAATAGATCTGAAACTGTAAATATATACAGGGTGTCGCAGAATTCACGCACTCATTACGTACCAACGGATTCCTTGCGAAAAATTGAGACGAAAGTTACCAATGCAAAAAAGTCCGCGAGGACTTAGTTTTCTTGTAAAATGAACTTATCAACTCCACCAATCAGCAATCGGCTTTAGAAAAGTCTGGCTAAAATCCACATCGCCGTCCACCTCACTGCTGAAACCAAAACGGACGTAACGAGGAACTCGACACATTATTGTCTTGTTCTCGATAGTCGGGGAAGTTACGATGTGGATTTTAGCCAGACTTTTCTAAAGCCGAGCGCTGATTGGTTCGTTGATAAGTTCGTTTTATAAGAAAACTAAGTCCTCGCGGACTTTTTTGCATAAGTAACTTTCGTCTTAATTTTTCACAAGGAATCCGTTGGTATACAGAAAGTATGTGAATTTTTTAGGACACCCTGTATATTCTAACCGAAATGTACGTGACCTAGTCAAATTTCGCAGTATCATAATTCTGAGAATTAATAACCGAACAAAGACTCCATCGACGTAAGATGAAGAAAGAGAAATACAGTGATGTTATATCAAGTTGATAAAATGAAAATATAAATTCCGTCTCTTTGTGTAGTAGGTTAAAGTTATAAAACGAATTGAAACAAGTTGTATGGCCTGGTTCAATTAATTCATTAATTCCTCTCTTACAGTTACAATACACAATAAAGTACAGTACAGTAGAATAAAGTAACGTATCGGAGCAAACGATGTACATACATACGTATATAAGAACCAAACGGTGATCTACCTATGTATGAAAGTATGGAATCATTCTCAGAATTATTCCAGCCAGCCAGCCAGCCAGCAGCAGCAAGAGTCAAGTGGTAATTATACAATTATGTAACTCGATGGCCATCAAGTTTATCGCACTCGAAAGGCTGCCAAGTTGGAAGTAAACTCCCGCACAGACAATACCTATTTATATATCCATATGTAGTTCATATTCAGTTCAGAATTATTACGTAACAAGTATTATTATTTTTACCTTATTCACTCGTTTTATTTTATCATTAATTTTTTTATTTTTCTTTCTTACCCAAAAAAAAATAAAAATAAAAAATAAAAAAAGTTACTCGGTATTTCCTCATACGTACTAACTTATGTTACACATATGTAACTTGCATATTAAAATCAAGAGATATAGAATTTATAATACGTAGACTTCAGACAGAAACGTATAGCTCGAGTCGTAGTTGTGTATTCAAAGTTTGCACGTTTAAATTCGCTCTAAGATACGCGACTTGGAAATTTAAAGCTTTAGACTGCATCTATGTATATATATATATACATCTTCTAGCTTATAAACCAAGCGCATTTCCTTGCCTTGCCATGCAGCTTGAAGGAAGAGTTAGAAACTCTAATTATTATACCTTGCATGGCTCGGTGTAGGGTGAGGTAGATAAATGTTTCGTCAGGAATAACTTATTAAAAAAGAAAAACAAAAAAAATATAAACCCCCCCCCCCCCCCCCCCCTCCCCCTGTGTTAGTTTGCTTGCAGTAAGTCAAGATACGTGAGATTATCGCGTGGAAAACTGTTTTAAAGTAAATTGCATACCTTCGCAAAGGGAGCGTGTAATACGCGGAATAAATTTGATTAGCTATTTCATTCAACCACGAGTTAGTTACAGGGTACAACGATCAAGACTGACCTTTCTTTGATCAAACTGAAAGAGAAAAAAAGAAAGAGAAAAAAAAAAAATAAATAAAAAATTAAAAATTACAGGCGATAATTATTTTAGCAATTATTTATAAAGGATGTATAAATTTTTATATACAGGTATATATATTATATATGTGCTTTCATCCAAATTAAAGAGCTCGGGGATTATATACATATAAAAGGGGCTAATCCTGCAGCAGGATACGGAGGTCTGATTGATCTCGCCTTAATTAACGCCCGTGGTTAAAATTCAAAGTGCAGAGGTTTTAATTCGTTGAAAGGTCGGTATATATATAATACATATATATATATATATATATTTTTTTTATTCTTTTTTTTCCTTTTTTCTTCATTTTTTCTTTTTTTTTTTTTCGTGATTGCTTCGAGGTTATTCAACTCCCGTTTTCTCCGCGCGGTAGCCCTTTAATTATAAGTTAACCTTGCGGAAGATATTCAGGAAATAAACTGAAGGCTATTACGTATATTCGTATATATCTATCTACCGCTTCTATACTTTGTCATTCTATTTTTTCATTTTTTACCTTGCCTTCCCGCCCCCTCTCTTTTTTTTTTTTTTTTTTTTTGCTTTTTTTACCTCAGCGACGTGAACGTGGCATTTAAAAATACCTTATTACTACCACGGTGACCAACCACCATCATCAACACCCGAAAAACTTTTGTCACAAGTCATTATTATCATTGTTATTATTATTATTTTTTTTTTTTTCTTTTTTCACCGTATAAAATTAGTTAGAAATTATCATACAGCCCCAGCCGCGACTAATTCTAGACCTGAAGAAAGAAGCACACCCCCGCAATCGTCGTCGTTATACTTACACCTATACCATACCTATACCTCTAATTTTCACGGCTATCATTAGGAGATTAATTATTTTGCTGTGAAATGAGCTACCGCAGATAAAAATAATAGGTGGGGGGTAAAAACAAAAAGAAAAAAAAAAAAAAGAAAAGAGACCAAAAAGAGAAATAAAGATATGAATTCGGGTAAATGTGGTAAAATGTTATTTAACGTTTTTGTCTCATTAATTTTTACACGCTTCAACTCTCGTTCTCCTTTTGAAGGAATTATATCGTATTTTATATTTAATTTGTCATAAGACTGTCAAGATTTTGTGAAAATTAACACACAAAATTTAAATGGGAATTTACTGAAGTTTTGTAGAATTTTTATTTTCACTGATTTTATTATTTCTTAATTTTTTTTTTTGTTTTTTCTTACATTTTTTTATTGTATGGAGTAAAAATGATCATTTCGTGGTTTTGACGGTGTATATATGTATATCAGGAGGTGTATATATATATATATATATATACACTTAGATATCTAGTCCTGTTCCAGATGTACATACATACCTGCCAACCTACCTACATATCAAAGAACATTTGGACGTGTCCTCGTCACGCGCGATGATCGCAAACAATGACGTGAATGCAACGGACGGTGCCCGGTAATGCTATGCATCGCGAAAATATATCGCGTGTGTACGCGTCGGACAAGCTCCGAACGGTAAGAGGAGAGAATAAAAAAAAATTACAAAAAAAAGAAAGAGAAAGAAAAAGGAAAAAAAAATATATATATATATGTATATGTATATATTACCTCGACATATGAAATCGTGATGCTGGTGAAACAACTCGAACAAATGTAAACTACATGTGAATATATCATTGCGAATTGTATACAAGGTGTCTTGATACTATTCGCAAATTTAACCGAATAATAAATAACGGTCTGCAACATCGGGAAAATAAATTTTTTTTTAGTAAAATTATTTTTTCTATAGGATACATTATTGGCGTTTTTCTTCTTCTTTTTTGATTTTTTTTCTTTTTTTTTTTTTTTTTTTTTTTTAAAGTAAACTATTTCAAATTGAAATCAATGATATCCAAATATATTACGTATCGATGTATAATATTTTTCAATTTATATTATTTTGCAGAAATTTCGGCCCGGATTTTTTCAAGATCAAAGATATTATTCCATGTGTGGAAAAGTTTGATTAAATAGACAAATAAATTAATTCCTCGCGAAAAGATAATTTTTTTATTATTTTTCGTTTTTTCAACACAAAAATTACTGGATTGATTATTTCCGAAATTGGACCAGATTTAAGTTGGAGCAAATCTTATCGATCGATACCAAAATCGTAAAAATCTGTTGATCAGTTCTCGAGATATTATCAATACAAACTTCTTTTTTTTTTTCTCCAAAATTTTGTTTCTTTTTATTAACTTGAAAACTACTGGACCGATTATATCCAAAATCTAATCAGTTCTAATTTAAAAAGAACCTCATCGATTGATATAAAAAAGGATGAAATCCGTTCATTCTTCCTTGAGATATCGTAGGACAAAAAATTCATCTCCCGCTCAGTCGTCTGTCAGAAAATGATCAGAGATGATTCCCTGAATTTAAAAATGTAGAGCTATGGTAAAAGCTAACCTTCTTTTCATTCTCGAGTGATTATAAATATAACTTCCCTCTTTTTTTTTTAATTTAAATCAAGAAGTTAAAAATACAACCAATATGTGAACAATTATATTCACGAATTGGCAAAGAAAATTAGTAGAAAAATAAAAAAAAAACGAAGAATTTTCATAAATCGTTATGACTTTTTGATAAATTATTCTTTGATCCAGATTTATGCGATTTTCGAATCCAAATTAACACGCGTCTAATTTTTGACAAGAGTTTTTAACTAACCACCTGTTATACATTTTTTATAATAATTTTTTTCCTTCAACTTGTGTAACATGTCAGCGTTCCGGAACCAGATTTCACGAACAGTATACTAAGGTGTAACAAATCGTAGCTGAGTAAATCGTAGTAGTATAATTTACCTGTCTCAAATATATGTAAGATAGACATAGAGTCACTTTGAAAAGCGTGCCAAAGAAATTTACGGTAAGCTATAAGCAGCGAATCTTCTCCTCATCCCGATCCGTATCTCTGGTCATTGGTATAGGTATATTAAATGTAATTTGCGTGGTTCTTTGTGCTTAATGCACATTTTTTCTTTTTTTCCTTTTTTTCACTGCTCACAAACCGGCTCACATCACATTGCAGCAACAGTAACAGCAACAGTAACATAGTCAGCGTTTCTTTGAATTATTTATTTCGAGGCTTAGATTGATGTAGGTACTTTTCAATTTGCCCGAAGCTATTATCGTCCTCTAAAGTGAAGAACAAATTGGATCAGATCAAAAGCTGCTACTAGACTGTAGTACCATGGGTACTTTTACCTCTACCTTAATATATACATGTATATATATGTATACCTGACAGAGAATTTATCTGACTCGATTTTTCCAACGAGAATTTACCCGTAATTGCAGTGTATGTATAATATATGTATGTATATATGGTACACGCTTGGTTAACGCCCATTATTATTTGGCAACGAACAAAACTCGAATTCTCAGTATAATGTTAAAATATCTATATATTGCAAAAGAAAAAAGAAAAAAAAAAAAAAAACTAATAAAAAAAATAATGAAAATAAATTTTGCGTGCATAGACATATGTACATGTCGTGTTAACTGAAGTCAAACTGTCTAACATCATCGTAGAAACTAAACAAAAAGCATAAAAAATAGTAATTTTTTTTTTTTTCTTCCAAAACGAGAAAAGAAAAAAAAAACATATCAGTCTATGCAGAGCAGTAGATCTTTCGAGTAGATTATTTCCGAAACTATTATAAGATTAAATAGAAGAAATAAAAAATAATTAAAAAAAAAAGGAAATACATATCTTTCGATCCGCTAGTTTTGAAAGCTATGTACAAACCGTATATATATATCCCGCAAGCGATTTTTGTTTCTTTATTGGTTTGTCGTTTTTTTTTTTTTCATTTCTTAGAATATCAATTATCGAAAGTATCGACAATTTCAACAGTTTTTTTTTTTTTTTTATTTTTAGTCATTTTTTTTTTTTTTTTAACTTTTTTTTTTTTGATGATTTGTGTTCATTTTGTTCTTGCACAAGTAGAAACAAAAAAATTTGTGCTAGAAATCAAGATAAATCTAACGGTATCCTGGTATAGGTAGTCAAGTACCTCGGTGCAGTTCTACCTCTTCTTATATATCATTCTAGACACAGTAATCTCGTTATCGATCAATCGTAATGATCCCTATATGTATAGACATAAATTATAAGTATATGTATATATATATATACACTTTACTAGATGGGCAGTTGGATTATTACTGATTACGGATACAAATATTTCTAAGAATATTAAGAAAAACAAAAAAACAAAAAACATGACACCATAAAATTCAAAAATAAAAAGACCTCAATTCGATATCGTCGATATCTCAGAAATTGAAATTTTAACCAAGCAATCAAACTGGAAGTTATTTCGAAAATGTTCATGATCTATAGAAATATTGAAAATCGGTTACACCCAACTTCGCGCACGTATAAATTCCTTGTATATCTAAGGTTTTTGATTTGAAACGTGGATTTTTATGTTTCAAAGGTATAAAAAGTTAGACCGATAAACGAATAGATGGTAGTGGTAGTAGTAGTAGTAGTAGTAGTAGTAGTAGTAGTAGCAGTTTACGATCGAAGATAACCGTTCGAACCTATATTCAAATTGAATCCCGTCGTCAACTTTATTTGCACCTGTGGACGAGTCGAAGATCTCGAAAGAAAGAAAGAAATAAAGCAAGGAAAAGGCTTGCAGACTTCAATAGAATCGGTTAGTAGGTACTCCATACGTCTGACATTTAAAAGCAGAATTGAACGTTCATCTCGCGTGACTCATCCGATCAAAGAACGGCGTCTATACGTCATTTTGAAAGTCCCGCGGTAGCGAACGGGCCAAGGAGACTTATATCTGTCGTATATACAGATCGTAGAGTATTAGAAACTGTAGCTTCATGCCCCAAGCACAACGGATTGGATAAGAGATTTTTTCTTATCTTATTTTTTGACTAAATTGGAAAAAAATTAGCTTTTCGACTTGATTAACATACGTGTTACTATAATGTTCGTATAATTTGACCGGAAACAAGTAGTACGAAAGTCTGTCTTTAGTACTCGGGGGTTTTTTTGGTTCGTTGAATCCGAATCCGAGGTCTAAAAAATTCAAAATTCAAAATGTCAGATCCAATCTAAATATTTGAATTATTCGAAATGTTCAAGATATTAGTTGTGGAAATTTTTTCGGAATTTGGAATTTTTTAGACCTCGGATTCGGAATCAGCGAACCAAAAAAAAAAAAAAACCCCGGAGCATAAAAGACAGACTTTTGTACTACTTGTCTCTGTTCGAAGTTATACGACCATTAGTAACACGATGTTAAGGTTTCGCGTGTTAATCAAATGGAAAACCTTATCGTCGATTCAGGCACCGCTCAGACTTTAATTACAGAGTTGGTCTTTTGAGAGGTTGATTGTTTTACGTAATTGTATTAGATTTTTGCGGTGGAAACACGAAAACGAAAAAAAACATATCGATTCGTTTTGGCATATACGTTGATGAGTTTGGAAATATCAACCCGTCGACGTCACTGATGTGAATAATAATTTTGTGGGACATGTGATACTGTCTAATAGAACTATGAAATTAGATATGTAATGACCTGTATTAGTTTTAATTATACCAATGGCCTACTTAGGCTTTGATGATTTAAGATATAATAAAAATTGACAGAAATAAACATGATACATATTTATAAATATATTTATTAAACGATCACACTTCTTCCTGTATGGTACAAAAAAATAAAATAAACTCGAACGGAAACACAAATCACTAATTATAATTCATTCACTGAACTAAAGAATTATATTTATCGAACATAGTGGGGACATACAAAATTGAACATTTCTTAAAAAATGAGTGAAAATACAGAGAAAAAAATCAGTTTTTTCGAATTCCAGAATTTCTTGTGTCCTAATTAAAATATCAAAAAAAGGATCGGTCTACCAGAAAGAACAAATATAGAAGAGAAAAAAATAAACGTCTATAGAAGACGAAAAAAAAATAAAAATAGGAAAAGATCTTCGCCACATGTCGAACAGTCAAACATGCCAATCAAATCTTTTCATGATTCAGTTACAAAGTGGTCAGAAATTTTTGGAAAAAAAATTTCCTGGCATTTCCAGGTTTGCTTAATGTGTAACCACTAGGGTGTTTCGAAAACATCGACTATTTTTCTTTTTTTATAATTTTTTTTTTTTTGAATTTAAATACCTGAGAAATGTTCTGGTGCCACTTTTTAATTTTACATCTCGATTACTAATCTATTTAGAAAGATTCTGCATAGCTACTTTTGTTCAAAATTGAATGCACTACAAAAAAGGTCTCTTGGTCTTTTTCGATAAATCTAATCTTTTCGAAGTTAGTCATGATTAATAACCACATAATAACTTTGAAACATTTAGATTCATCGAAAAAAACCAAGAGACCTTTTTTTTTTATGGAGCTTTCAATTTTGAACAAAAGTAACTATGCAGGATTTTTCAAAATAGATTAGTTCTCAATTAAATATAATATCGAAAAAAACATTAAAACGTTTCCCATGTATTTTAAATGGAAAATAAAAAATAGCGACGAGTAACCTGTAAATATTAATAATAAAAAGGGGTTCATATTTTGACTGCAGGCATCTTATTTCACCTTACCGTAACAATTGAATATGTGACTTTGAAAAACAAAAGAATAGTAAATTCTTTTCAAACACCTTGTATATCCACCCTGCGCCAATAGTGACAATAATTTAAATATAAGAAATCCATAGTTCTATAAGGGATATGTTTTATCCCTTTCAAATCCTCGACCTCCTGATTCTGATCCATCAGCAATCTCTCGCCATTCTCTTACGGAGTAGAGGCCTCGGATTATCCAGTGTTTCTATATCTCTGCTGTACCTAAACCTAAACATATACGTATGTGTACATATACCTATATATATTTCACATATACACATAAATATACATACATATACGTTACGTACAAACGGCGTATATATGTATATATTTCTCGCAAACAGCACGTTGCAGCAGCCGCAGCACGCGAGGGGCCAATTCGCGTGACACACATAAGAGAGCCATTCTACTATGGAGAACAGAGAGTGCGTACAGAGAGCATTGGCGGCCCGGTACAGGGCGGCGGGTCGTTGACACGAGACATTCGCATACAAGTCAGCACCTCTGATGCTATATAGTGTAATATATAGTATAGTACATAGTATGCTATAGTATATTCCTGTAGCTGTTAGTGCCTACGTTTTGTGTTCCACACATACGATCGCCTACTACTTGTATAGGTATATACCGATCTATCTATGTTTATAATGTGTTTATAATACGTTTGTGAGTGTGATATGAAAAAAAGTGTTGGTATATGATGGAGAAGGGAGATGTAGGCATTGCGTATGTGTGTAAATACATACTACTAGGTATAGGTATAACTGTATGTATGTATTTAGGTACGCCTACGTGGCTAACGATAATAGAGTTTATGTAGGTATATAAGGTAGAACAATAATTATACCTGACTATAGGTACATATTATGATCTATGTATGTGTATGTATATGTGTAAATGTGTAAGGAGTTGGATATATAGAATTATTTACCGTTTCAAATGACCGCGACAAATCATCCGCGATTTATGTATTACGTAATATCGTAGTATATGTATATATGATTTAAAAGGTTTTAGATATATTGTATGTATGTACAAATCCATACATATAAAATGTTTACTTATGTAGGTAGGTAATATGGTGATATCGTATTATTAGATAGACACGCAAATATGCAGTTTCGGTAATAGATATACATATATTTATAATATGGGTAGGTACTTATATGTATTAATTACGATATACGAGAATAGAAGAAAAACTATAGATATTATACCGGGTGATTAAGTTCGAGCTCACCAAATTTTGTGGATAAATTCCTTGAAACATTCTAAGACTAAATTCCCTTTACCAAAAATTTGAGGATCTAATAGTTTCCAAGCTACTGAATATCTTAGTTAACCAATCACAGAGTTTAGAGCCTAACCAAGTCAGGGCCGAGTCAAAAGACTGAAATTAGCAGATCCCATGTGGGTCTTAACCTTAACTTTAAAATTTCATTATCGATTTTCGTAGGTGGCATCGACTTATTTGTCGAAAAATAAAAAGAAAATTTTATAGGCAGAGACCCATGGGCTCAGCTAATTTTATTCTTTTGACTCTCGGCCCTGACTTTTTCAACTTTAGACTCTGTGATTGGTCAACTAAGATATTCCGTAGCTCGGAAACTATTAGACCCTCGAGTTTTTGGTAAAGGGAATTTAGTCTTAGAATATTTCGAGGAATCTACCCACAAAATTTCGTGTGCTCGAGCTGAATCATCCTGTATAGTAATAATGACCGCATCAACCAATCAATAGTAACGACCGTTTTAAGTTTAGAACCGGAATGAGGAGATTTTTCATTCTTACTAATTTCAAGCTTTTTCTGAAAAAAAAACGTAAAAAAAAAAATTATAAGTGGGAGTTATTTTACTATGGACGGTTGTTGAAACATTTTCATATGTCACACCGGATTTTTGAAAACTTTTTCAAGATGAAAAAACTGTACATAAAAAAAAAAAAAAAAAAAAATTGCAAATGGTAAAATGGTTCCGATCATATGAAAAATGGCGGGCCCAATCCGAGAGATCAAAGGTCAGATCCATATCAAAGATACATGGTATGCCCCACATACATACTAGTAGTTGGTTTCTGATTAAGCGATAAACGAAGATTTTCTAAACCACACATGTGTACATAAGATGTACCGATTCGAGTGGAAAATGAAATCTCACGGTATATCTCAAGCTCAGGTTAAAATAACAAAGGGTTTAACTCGGTAGATTATAGGCAAGTTAAAACCGACAAGATTCGAGGTAGGGGGAAAAGAGTAATACAGAGAGAGAGTCGTAGTTTCTGCACAGACTAGTCTCACGCTTTCTAGAATGAATAAAGAGCCGAATAATAAGAATAATTGAAACAATAATAACAAAAATAACAAAAATAACATTATTAATAATAATAATAATAATGATAATAATAAGAAGAAGAAGAAAAAAAAGTGGAAAGAAATGCTCGGAGCGTATTACAGGTGCATGTACGCACCTGTATGTATACATATATTTAAATATATACATATATGTATCTATGCAATATACCGACTTTATATTTAATACATATGTACCGTATGGATATATATATATATATATATATATATATATATATATATATATATATATATATATATATATAAAATGTATATATATAATTGCGAACGACGAAAGTGGGTGAGCGAGCGAACGCCCATATATACTTTTCCCTATCTGTAGCGAGGATCTGTTTAAACGAGGAGAGTGCAGAGACCCTCTAATGTACATGTATGTTACATGTGTATACGTAATTTATATATGTATTTATATAAATATAGTTATAGTATTAACGTATATATGTATACATATATACGATCTAAATTTCCTCTTTCTCACATACCTAGAGCAGGAAAATTCCTGCTAGAGTTTACTCAAAGTTAAAGGCCAAATTCTATCTGTCTATGTATACTGGATGTATATGTATATATATATATATATATTTGCATACGTGTAAAGGTATATACACATATATTTAACAGAGATTTTCGAGATTGTGTAGGTACTAATCGACGTACTCATTCGCGGCTTTGGTCTCCGTACCTCCTCCGGGACCCTGGTAAATATCCCAACCGCGCACGCTGGATCACAGTTTCCGGTCTAAACTACAACACGGGAATTACGAAATTTCACGAGGGTCGCCGAGGGCAGACGAATCAGAATCAGCTGTTGTTACCAGGCAGAGTTTGTTCTCAGCTGAGCGGAGTTTGCGCGATGAATAATTATTACGAAAATATATTATCATCATTATTATTATTATTATTATTAATATATTTTCACCCTTTATGTATGTATTTATACGTATTTATATATATATGTACGATAGTGTGTCGAAAAATGAACAAAAAATAAAAACTCTCCATGTAGTTTCTTTGTCTTTTTTTTTTCCTTAAAATTTTACATTTTTACAGCAAAATCACATCGTTCATATTCAAAATTCGATTTAGATCTTTATTATGACGATAGTTTGGATATAGAACAAAATTTAAACGGGTTAAATTGATGTTCGTTGCGAAATAATTTATTCAACGGTCGATCATATTCAGTTTTAGATAAATATACACATAGATGAACAGCGGTGGTATACATTCAGGTCAAATTATACTATATACAATTTACAGATGGTCCTTAAATTTACAATATGAATGAATTTTTTTTACGCTCGTCTCCAAAATCCTCTTTAAATAATTCGAAAGAAATCTTTTAAAAATTTCAACTCTCTATCGCAACCCTTAACCCTCCCACAAACAGGATAGAATTTCGTCATTTAAAATACACCCAATTTTGCAATGCTTTCGGTAAATATTTGCAAAGAAAAAAATCTGTAATTGCAAGAAATTAATGGGCGTCGGTGCTTAGAGGTACTATTTGGGGAAAACGTTATTGTTATGTTTTGTTGTCAGTTTACGACACGATATTTTATCAAATTGCACAAAAAAAAAGTCAGATTTATATGACGTAGAATTGACATAGAGTGCCCCATAGCCGGTGCTAATGTTTCTACCAAATTGTACCATCGATGCCCACTAATTTCTGACAACTACAGATTTTTTTTTTTTTCTTCAAATAAATAACCTCGCGATAAAATACATATTTTTACCCAAAGCATTGCAAAATTCATCCCAATTTGCGGGAGGTCTTAGGGTGGAGATAGAAAGTTGGAATTTTTAAGAAATTTCTTTCGAATTATTTGGAGACAATTTGGGAAAAGGAGAGCAACTAACATTCTCCACACCCTAAATAAGGACCACTCTCATATACAAACCTATTTTTTTTTCTTTTTATTTTTTTACTGTTCTGTGTACAAACCTATATTGAAATTGAATTTTTGTTTTTCATCTTTTTTCTCTTTCATTCTGATTTTATCCTGATCGCACTATTTTAGGATATTTCCATTGGACGTATACTCGCCTTAATTAAATTGGATATTAATACATAGAATCTTAATAATAGATCATGCGCAAGTTTTAGAATTTATATCTCCGAACCATATTTCGAGAATAAATTATCTCTGAGTCTGGATCATCAAAGATTTCTTATCAATATTCTTTGATGAAAAGATGTGAGTCGCGTATAGACATATAGACACAAAAAAAAAAAAGATGAAGATATAGATAGAGATAGACAAGAGGTTGAGAAGGAACACTCTACGATAACGATCTCTTTAAGTACCTACATACGTTATACCCTGAGGTGGACTTTCCGCTTTTATTATAAAAGTAACGAGGATTTAAAAAATGTAGAACGAAACAAAGGGACACGAAAAATGAAGAAATGAAATAATAAAGAAATTAATAAACTAATAAATAAATGAAGAAGTTTTCGAGAAGGGAAGTGGGGGAGAAATAAAGCGAAAAAATGAATTAATAATATCGAATAAAAATCGGGGGAGGAAACACAGAAAGAAAAGAAAATAAAAAAAAGAGAAGAGGAAGAGGAAGAGTATGGAGAAAAGGCCTAAAGAAAAGATTGTTACGAAAAATTCTTTTGTTTATTCAGGCTCTTTGTTTCGCTGAGGTAAGGGGAATAGGAATGGGAATGGGGAACGAAAAGGGAAGGGGCAAGGGAAAGGTAAAGGTAAGGGTAAGGGTACCAGCAAAGGTAAAGGGGGCGGATTTGAAACGCGTGTAGAGTTTTAGTTTGACACTCACCGGACCGTGGCATATATATACATGTATATATATAGAACGGCATCTCAAGGGACCCCAAGGAGTTTTATATTTCGAACGAAACAGCTTTCAAGGTTACGCAAACAATACCATATCTCAATTTTTTTTTTTTCTTATTTATACTGTTTTTTTCTTTTGCTTTTTCTTCTTTTCTTCTACCATTTTTATTTTTACTTCATTTTATATTTTTCACCTTCTCTTTTATTCCTTTTTCTTTCACGCCCTCGGCATCATCTTCGCCAGACTCAAGTTTTAAAAACCTCCAACGATATTTCCATGCGAGACGTTTGTACCAATATCTATTATTCGGCTTATCTTTCACGAACCTTATTTAAGTATAATATACAAAATTTTTTCTAAATATATTTAAAAAAATATTAGAATGTTCTTTAAATTGTTCATATTCGATTTTTGATTCTCCCATCGGTTAGAATATATCCAAAAACATACGAAAAAATGTACCCGAAGTCACAGGTCCCTATCTCAATTCTAAGCACTAACCCAAAGCCCAAGAATTTTTCCAATTTTATTAACACACACTTTTTGACGGTCAATTTTTTATTCCCATTGCAGTATGGCTCCAAAAAATCTAGAACTGGGTACACTTTTTATTTACATTAGTAGGTAATCCATGAAAATTCGACAGATTTTCAACGATATAATTTTCGAAGTTACAGAACATCAAAGAAAATTTATTCGTCAAAAATTATGGCGTTGAAAAAAGAAAATAAGAAAATAAAAAAAAATCTGTAACATTTTCATGGAATATATACTCGAGGTAAAAAGTGTGCCATGTTTCGGATTTTTTGGAGCGATATACTGTTACAGGAAAAAATGAAAAATAAAACTAAGAAAATCAAAAATCGCATGTTAATCAAATGGGATAATTCTTTGGTTTTGGTTTCATATACTCAGGATTGAGAAAGGGACCCGGGGCTTCGGTTAGACTTTTTTGTGTGTCTAATTCAGAGACAAATTGGTTCAAGGGGGCATTAAAATTCGAATATGATCAAATCAAGGGCCACCCGAATCTACATATACATGTATAAAATAACGCGATGATAATTATGTTATTCATGTTTATTTTATTAGTACAGGTACAGGTATAAGTATGTATGTATGTACAATACGAGTTTACGCATGAAATGCAATTCCGGTTCTGATCCACAGTTCGCGTTATCTACGTTATCATCAGCTACTCCACGGTCGCGCGACCGCGCAGGTTCACTTATTGTACCTCTTTCTCTTTTTCTCTCTCCATCTCTATTTATCTCTTTTGAATGTCCCGGAAACCGAGTTACACACCGAAACCTATACAAATCAAAAAACAACTAGCCTCTAGTAGCTAATGTATACATGAGTGTATGTAATTGTGTATATTGTGTATATTCGTGTATGTAATTAATAAATAAAATAAAAAGAACAAGTCAAATGAAAAAAAATCATAATAATAATAATAAAAGTCAGAATATTGAATAATTTCGCGAATCGGACTGAATGGATGAAAAAAATTACCAATCACCTACGGTGATGTAAGAAAAGTATTGATTTCGGTCGAAGAGTGACTTTTGCTAAATTCAACGAATTTTTACGTTTTCGACCCTCTGGAGTCCGAAAAACAGGGTTTTAGAAAGACGTCGGTCTGTCTGTCGGTCTGTTTGACGAACTCGCGCGGTGATCTCGGAAACGGTTCGATGAAAAAATCTGAAATTCACAGGACTTTAAAACAAAACGATGAGCATGAAAAATTGCCACGTCTTGTTTAATTTGAACTTCCGGTTCTACCGGAAATAAAATGATTTTCACTGTTTTACCGACAAACCTATACTTTTTTCTCTGTATTACCTTTCGAAATGAAAGAATATATTCTTCCGAATTGAGAATTCCATATATATAGGGCATTCCTTGCCAATGTCACCAAAAAAAAATTGTAAATATACCCAGATCGAATTAGAATGAATTCACTGTATAAAATTGTTGTTTGTCAATATATAGGGCGATCCTTGCCAATGACAAGAAGAAATTGTAATTGTACCCAGATCGTATTGGGATCAAACGCACTGTATGAAATTGTTGTTTGTCAATATATAGGGCATTTTTTTTATATGAAATTTTCAATTTTGATCTGTTTTTGTTCAGTTTTTCATTACTTTATTATACTTTTTCTTCCCCTGACAAACCCATCCTTCTTTTACTTTTTAATGAAAAGTACTCCGAAAAACTGTTTTTCCGGCTTGTTTTTCTTCTGTTTTTTCATTCGTTGCCTTTTAAACAGAGAACAAGGCTGGAACCAGAATCTTCGCTCTGCTCTGTCTCTGCCTCTGCTTTACTCTGCTCTGCTCGCGCCTCGGTCGACCAATCATAAATCACAATCTGGGGGTAGAAGTGTACACGAACTTGCATATATATGTATATATGTATCGTACCCAAATATGTATGTACATACATACTATACATATAATGTATAAATTCAGTAGATGCGATGATGCATGTATATACGCATAAGTATATATGTATATATTATATGTATGTATATTGGAAAAAAGGAAATAAAAATCAGACAAAAGCGTAACTTTTGAATCGGCCGGTTCAAATGAACGAACGAAGGTACGAACTGGTGTACCTACATGGATATGTGTACGTATAAACAAGGTATAAGAACGCACATATGTATACCATATATCTACATGTGGGATGTATGAACGTAAGGTATAAGAACGGCACAAACTACGAACGATGCATCGGAGGGCAGACGAGGTGTTTAACCTGGGTCGTCCGTGTGTGCCTGAAACGAAGTAATTTGTATTTACGAGCAACGCCAACGTCTCGAACGCAACTAGAAGCACAACGGGGAGTCCCTACGTCCAATCAGAACTCGAGTTAATACCGGCTCTACACCAACCTGGCAACCATTTTCAGCGGGCGATAAGATTAGCCATTTGTATTTATGACGAGTCACACACGAGAAAGAGAGAAAGAGAATTACATAGTATATGTAACATATATGGTACATAGTATAGTATATGTACACCTATACACTATAGAAAGAAAGAGAGAAAGAGCGAGACACACGAACTTGATTTCTACAAAGTTTCTAATCACCTGCAGTACATATAGGGGAGAGTGAGGCCCAAGGGACCTCCCTAAAAACAAAAAGAAATTTTTGTAAGAATCAATTCAAGAAATCGTTAGTTTTCGATCATCATAATTCATCATCATTTTTTGGATACAAGTTCATTTCTTCAATTTATTATTATACAAAAGCGTTATTTTTCTATCGGGTAGCTATAATATTCATGGAAATGTATCGCACCCCAGTGAATAGTCGGTGATATCGAGGGTATTGTTATTACGCGTTAATCGATTACGAGTGAAAAATCTTGATCATCATTTTTTTACGGGGGTGTCCATTGCGCCTCGAATTTTGAAAATTCATATCCGTAAATGGCTGAGATATATTGGCCATGTAGATTCGCCATCGAGTTAAAAACACGGTCGATATATGCATCGAGAGTCGTAGAAATCGTTACATTACCTCAAGGGTTTCCATCGTGGCTCAACCTCCCCCTAAATTTCCATCAAGAATCATAATTTTATTCGTATATTTTCTCACGTTTCTATAATTGAGATGATTTATCATATAATTTGACTGAAATTGTACCTCGAGATGATTCGAGTATGAATTAAATTCGGATACGTTTGTGTATAGAACTCGAAATTACCTTTAAACTCTAAATATGACGATATTAATGAAATTATATCTACGTTTGTGACTATATTACCCATATTCGCTTTAATTATCCGATGAAAAAACAGGAAAAAATCCAGGATCGATATTCATGTTTTTTTAATATCTTTTTCCTTTTTTTTTTTATTTTTTTTTTATTTTTTAATAAATGGAGGTATTCACGGTTTAATTCTCGTATACCGAATCGAATACAGTAGCCAACAACCGTTTGATAAATAATTTGTATTCGCTACCAATAACCCGGGCTTGACCAAAAAAATACTGTCTGTGATAGATCAAACAGTAGATAAATTTTAATCGAGTCAGTTTCAGTATACGTATGAAAAAAAGACAGAATAAAAATAAAAAAAAAAAAAAAAAAAAAAAACCGTGACCGTGATTCACATATATCTGCAGACATAGGTATGTCCATTCGTAGACTAAACTAACTTAGTATGTATATAGGTATACTGTTTTTTTTTTTTTTTCATTTTCTTTTTTTTTTTTGTCAAGTTCTTGGTATATACGTATAATACATTTATATACAATACATGTATACATGGTGGAGTGTTTGTCTAGCAAAACGAATGGGGCTTGTCTAGCCAGGACTGAGCCCAGACCATAGACTAAATACTAAGTATTTCATTTTTTATTTCTTATTAGATATTTCAATTCAAATTCTGACGTGATGACGTGATATTAGGCGAAGAAAGAAAGAGACTTGCCGTGCCGTTATCTGATCGAGTCGTAGAATGACTTACAATCAGTTTTGTACACATAGAAACCGGAAGCCGATGATTTTTTTTATTTTTCTATTTTGGTTTTTTTTTTTTTAATTTTCATTTTGTTTCAGTTATTATTTCATTTTTGGTTCGGTGATTGTTCGTAATGATCAACAAAAGAGAAAAAGAAAAAGAAAAAAAATTTTGTAAAAATATTATAAGTGAAGACAGTTTTTTTAGTAAAAACTTGAAAAAAAAAATAAATAAAAACTAAAGAATATATACCGGCGTAAATTTACATGCCTATTGACATATGTAATAAAAATATATATTATATACCTACGTCTATAACGCGGACGTGTGTATGTGTTAATGCGCGTGTACGTAAATGCGGAAGTTATGCATAGAGGTAGCTGATTTCTATTTTATAATTATAAAGTAAAAGAAGAAAAAAGACAAGAAATGAGAAAAAGAATAATACATGGAATTAAGGGAAAATTAATATAACAAAAAATGAAAAAAAAAAAAAAAAACAAGAAAACGAACTATACGAGGAACTTGGAATAAAAACAGAAATTCGAAGACAAATCGATAAAGTTGATCAATGATGATTATACTTTGATTGATTATTCGTTAATTCCTCAATTTTTCAACAATGAGCAATATAATAAATTGATTCTTTTTTTTTCTTTTTACTACTTCAAGAAATATTTTTCTTTTGCAAAATATTATCTATGTAAATTAAAATCCCGATAAATACGTGAGTGTCTGAGGTGTATCTAGGTATATACATATAATGCACCTAGACATCGATAAAACGAAAGTCGAAATAGTCTTCTCATCGTATAAAGTAGGTTTCGGTCAAAAAAAAAAAAAAAAAACAAGAAAAGCAAACCCCCCCCCAAAAAAAAAAAACTAAAATTAAAATAAAAAAAAAAAACGGTAAGCCGTATACATGTCAGAGATGACCGAGAAGATAGCTCTGCCTCTATACCTACTCTAGGTGCACCGCACCGGATGGATAATATACCCGCGGAGTATAAGAGCGAAACAACATGCGGAAAGTATACGTATATGTACATACGTATATAAACGACTGCGTTATTAACTTAAATAAACAGTAAAAATCCAACTGCATCTATTTGCTGCGACGTCTCGAAGTTTTATTTTTATTTTTTAATTTTTTATTTATTTTTTTTATTCTTTCACTCGCAGCACTTCGCGGGAAATGTGATGATATAGAAAACACGTGTTTTCCACGAAAATTTAACTCCCTTTATATAACACTTAGGTATATATTTATACATGTATAAAAATCATTTATGTATGTATAAGGATTTAATTATCTATTTCTACTTAAGCTACAGCAGCGATACCAACTCGCTTCCTCCGTGCAGTGGATATTTAAAAAACTTTATAATAATATCCAGTACTGAACTATAGTAGTAAATATACATAATCCAAAAACATATGTACCTACATATAATATATAACTACATACGTGTTTATTATAGTAAATATTTGCACAGATTAAAGTACCCCCCGCGTATTAACTGGGGTCTAATTACCATCGTGTTATTAGCGGAACGGCTATTCCCCCGCGGTTTGCAAGTTAAGCATTAATATATTAAACTATGTACATACCATACGTACGTATATATGTATGTATGTATATTTGATATCGGAGGGTTGATTTTACGGAGAATTTTTATAAATTATAAATTATTAATTACGATTTTTAAATTAAGTATACCCGTTCACTTATTGTAAGTAAAAAAGAAAAAAGAATAATAAAACTGAAAACAAAAAATTACGCTAACATGATGATGATTATTGCGAAGGTAAAATATATGTACTAAAACGCAAGAAAAACTCCACGATTGCGGAACAGTCGATTAACACACTCGATAAGGTCCGCCAACTCGAATCAACACGGTTCTTTATTTTTTTTTTTTTTTCGTTTTCGTGTTTCCACCGCAAATATCTAATACAATTACGTAAAACAATCAACCTCTCAAAAGACCAACTCTGTAATTAAAGTCTGAGCGGTGCCTCAATCGACGATAAGGTTTTCCATTTGATTAACACGCGAAACCTTAACATCGTGTTACTAATGGTCGTATAACTTCGAACAGAGACAAGTAGTACAAAAGTCTGTCTTTTATGCTCCGGGGTTTTTTTTTTTTTTTTTGGTTCGCTGATTCCGAATCCGAGGTCTAAAAAATTCCAAATTCCGAAAAAATTTCCACAACTAATATCTTGAACATTTCGAATAATTCAAATATTTAGATTGGATCTGACATTTTGAATTTTCAATTTTTTAGACCTCGGATTCGGATTCAACGAACCAAAAAAACCCCCGAGTACTAAAGACAGACTTTCGTACTACTTGTTTCCGGTCAAATTATACGAACATTAAAGTAACGCGATGTTAAGGTTAGAGTTCTAGTAGATACGTGTTAATCAAATGAAAAACCTTATTATCGATCGAGGCATCGTTTAGCCTTTAATTACCCAATTGGCAGTTTGATTATTCGACGTAATTATGTAAAGATTTTTACGGTGGGATTTCTAAAAATAAAATAACTTAAGTATGAAAGTATACACAATATATACATATATAATTTTGTTTCTAATTTAAATTGCGAATCTTTGTTTTTTCCTTTTTCTTTTTTTTTTTTTTTTTTTTTTGCATCGTATAGTATATAATTCGCGTGATATTGTTATACGTTTTTTCCTACTAGTACACCTATAGTCGAGTCTAATATCTATACAGCGTTATAACGTCGTACTCCAGAGCTTTGCGAGTCTGCAATAGGTAGGTAGATAGATAGATACCTAGGTATATGATGTGATATAGAATTACTATACATATACGCGTATCAATTTACAGCGGGGCACTAGTAATGACGGTGGTGGGTTGCGCAACTGGCCAATTACGCCCTACCACCATCACCGCCATTATATTATATACCTATACATATATACATGTATCTATATACAAGCTAACGTGTACCTATATATACAACTACGTATATATTGTGCAGTTTCGCGGAATCTCTCAGCCAACCGTTGTACGTTATATGTTACGTTACGTTACGTTACGTTACGTTACGTTACGATGATACATTTACCTGCGCATTATACGACGGACCTCGCAGTTTCAATTCTATCTATAACACAAAATTTTCCATTCCTATATAACACGTGAGTATACATGTATGTATGTATGTATGTATGTATGTATATATGTATGTACATACATCGCATCTCTCTATTAATCGTATGCCTATCTCTCTGCAGCAGCAGCAGCAGCAGCATGATGTCAGTCCGCTAAATTATTATCTTGGTAATTTTTTTTTTTTTCGCATGAACAAATTAAAGGACATTACACATTATGTATAGTATAGCTGGGTATATAATTATTATCCAGACTGTGAAATTATTCTTATATATATATTCAATATATCTATATAATTAATGGCAATACATCATTTAGGGAGAATATACACCTAGTAAGGTAAAAAAAAAAAGGAATTTCCGGTATATTCTTTTTTTGTTTTTGCTAAGAAACTATTGAAAAACGTTCACCATTTTTTTTTTCGTCAAAAAACGGAGATATGCCATCGCAAAGAGGCAACCTCTGAATAAGCCTCTGAAACGGTGTCAGATATGTATACTTGGCCAAAAATTAACTGGAGTGCAAAAATCAAGTATATTTTTCGGATTTTTTAAAAAACTGTATCTTCACCGTTTAACAAATTTTTTCAATAAATAAAAAATATGATGAAAGTTAAAGAATACTGAAAATTACCTTTTTTTTTTTTATATTTTTGATCCTGCACTAGCTTAGATAGAAAAAAATTCGACATCTAAATTGATTTTTTTTTTATTACCATCTTCTAAGAATTCAAATATTAATTCATGTGGAAATTGAGACAATGATTTTTGATTATTTTCAATGAAATTTAAGTATACGTACATACATACATATATATATACGGTGAATGTAGGTATATATATAATAATATAAGTGTATATGTATAGGTATAGAATTTCGCGGTGAGATTAAACTCGCGGTGATCTCTGAGAGCGGGTAGATTTCACGTCGCGTATAAGCGCAATCAATTAGGATCACGTGACAGGAGACATCCGGAGCGGTAAAGCGGAAGTGTGTACGTTGCCGATCTACTGGCCCGTAACAACCCCGCACCAGCACCCCATATATTATTGGAGTTCCTGTCAGGAATAGAACTGGCCGTTATCCAACGATGTATGTATGTGCATAAACCTATATGTCGAGGTATGGGTATGTATAGTGCTGCACTGTAAATTCGGAAATAAAATACAGTACGAAACTGCAATTGCAGGTATTGGCTTGGCATATACCTATACCTACCTATACATATATAATATACATATACAGGGTGGTCCATTCAACTCTGTCATCTGATTTATCTCGAAAAATACTGTTCCGATCAAGTATTGAGTATAGTGAAACTTTTATGGTTTAAGGGGGGAAAGAAGTTAACGTTGTTGGATTTTTCATTGGAGACATCGCTGCAGAGGTCAGAGAAAGGTAAAGTTTGTTTTTTCAAACGGAAACCCATATTTTTCATTATGTAATTTTGTTCATCTTGAAAACTCAAACGACTTTTTTATAAAGCATTTTTTTGTCAGACATCAATTTTTCATTATATATTTAGCTGAACAATTTTAGTGATTTTTCAACTTTTGAAAACATTTCACTTCTAAAATGTCAAGTTTGTAGAAAAATTGCAAGAGACAAAAAGTACGTAATTTCATGCAAAGATTGTTGGAGAATAATTGCAGAATTTTTTTTCAATAATTGTTAGAAAAAAATTCTGCAATTATTCTCCAAAAATCTTTGCATGTAATTACGCACTTTTTATCTATTCCAATTTTTCTTCAAACTTGATAGTTTAGAGGTGAAATGTTCTTAAAAGTTCAAAAATCTTTAGTTGTTCAGCTAAATATGATGGAAATTTCGAGTCTAAATAAATTTACAACTTGTCGTGAAACAGAGGGAAAAAAAATAATGTAAAGGTAATAATTAATTTGGAAATTTATTTTCGAAACAAAAAAAATAATGAAAATACCTTTTTGTACCTCTGGTTGTTAGCAACAACTGAGCCAAGTTTCAGAATTTTTGATGTACTATCATGTGAGATAACAATTTTCATACAATCGATGCATAAAAGTACATGTATTATTGCATTTGAAACTCTGGTCGACTTGGGGCACGTGTTAATATTAATATTAAAGGCTCAAACTTCAGAAGCATTTTTTATTATATATTTGAAAAGATTCTGGGAGGCGACCGGATCAAATTTCGAAAATACCCAAAATAAGGACCACTCTGATGTATATGTATTCATATATTTAAAATGAAACTTCACTATAGGTATGTATACACACAGGTATAATATAATATATAATGTATAATAATATATGTGTATAATATAATAAATGAAATGTACTGGAATTGAAGAAAACGCTGACAAAACTGAAAATACAACAAAAAAATCATATTATATTATACAGGTATGTACATTATATGTATAGTAGAAACAAAACGGATTCCAAAAAAATCTCGTGAAAGTTTCCAGTCACGGTTGTTTTTTTTTTTTTTTTTTTTTTTTTTTATACACAATAAATCTTCTAGTTCTCAAGGGGGATAAATAAAACAAAAAATAAACATATCTTCTTTTTCGTTTTCTGCTTTTTGGATGAAAGTGCTTTTTTTAATAATTTCGTGAATACATAAAGGTATATAACTAAGCCGTGGTGAAATATTGATTCTATGTGTATAGATACTGTGTGTGAACATATATCCGTGTATAAACGAGTGCAACGTTGCAATTATTATTTCAATTTTTTGTTTTATTTTATTTTATTTTTTCAATTTTTTTTTTTTTTTTTTTTATTCTAATTTTTTGTAGTTCAATTTTCGAATAGTAGCTGTAGGTATGTACTGTACTATATGCAAACGATGTTGTTGAAATATGAAAGGACATTCAGTACTGCTGTATGGAGAAGAACAATAGGTGAAAATGCAATAACGGTGGAAAAAAATTTTTCAAACGTATAATGAAAGAAATAAAAAGAATAATTTTTTTATTCGTGTCAAAGAATCAAACCCCTCCCTCCCCCCCCCCCCCAAAAAAAAATCACTAAAAATGAAAAAAATGGAGAAAAAAAATTAAAATTAAACTAAGAAAAAAAAAAAAAGATTGCAGCTTATCACGAAGATAAAAAAATATTTTATGAATCGTAAATAATGAGCGAGACGAACGCGATCGCGCGTTGCACTTCATGAATCATTATTACATACCCACACCAATATATACATATATTCGTGTATGTGTATGTGTAAAATTACGGTGGAGGTAGATAAACGTGAATATTTCAAGGTTATTCGGGGCTCGTTTTTCTGTCGTTCTTTAGATATTTATTTTTATTTTATTTTTTGTTTCTCCCCATTTTTGTTCCTTTTTTCTTTTTTTTCTTTTATTATTCGTTCGTTAGGTTTTGCACCATTTTCGTTACTACTCTTATTTTTTGATCTTTTTTTTTTAATTTAATATTAAATTTTTGTTTGGTTTCTTTGTTCCATTTGTCATCTTTCTTCCTTAAGGACATCGCAATATATCGTCACACATGCCTGCTGCCAGATGTACACGAAACTGACATTTGACGAACTTATACTTGATCCAATGATGAGTCAGACTAAACTCGTTACATAACTTACAACGTTCGAGCTATGGAGCTGGAGCTGGAGCTAGAGCTAGAGCTAGAGCTAGAGCTAGAGCTAGAGCTAGATCTCGAACAGCATAAATAGATACATATACCTATACCGTATAGTCTCAGGGCCCATTTCGGAAGCATAAAGTAGATTGCTCTGTTGCATTTATACGTATAAGTATTAGACCGTTTCAAAAAAATCGATTATTTTTCATTTTCAAAGAGTTAGTCAAAAATATTGTTCCAAATGATGAAAAAAAATGTTGTCAAAGTTTGAGCTCTTAATAATAATATTAAGAGGTGCCTCATCGCGATTTTCTATTTCCCATTTAAATAACATGGGAAATGGTCTTGTGGAACTTTTCGATTTTTATATCTTGAAAATTAATCTACTTAAAAAGATTCTGCATGAATGCTGTTGTTCAAAATTGTACGCTCTACAAAAAAGGTATCTTGGTCTTTTTCGATGAATCCAACTGTTTCCAAGTTAGTCATGATTAATTACCATTAATAACCAATACACCAACTTGGAAATAGCTAGATTTATCGAAAAAGAACAAGAGACCTTTTTTTTAGAGCGTTCAATTCACTACAAAAATATGTTCTGGTCTTATCAGTACACTAATGCGTTGACGAGTTATAGAATTCCAAAGTTTAAAAAAAAATTTCCCCATGTTATTTAGATTGGAAATAGAAAATCGCGATGAGGCACCTCTTAATATTAATATTAAGAGTTCAAACTTTGACAGCAATTTTTTTTTTCGTCATTTGGAACAATATTTTTGAGTTACTCTTTGAAAATGAAAAATAGTCGATTTTTTTGAAACGGTCTAATAAGTATATAACTAGCAGGAAGATAATTGTCCATACTTTTATGTATTCCGGTACATAAAATCGATATTTATCTTAATACACATATACATATATTATATAGGTATATGTATATAAGTCTAATTCCAAATTTCGAAAGTCTCAAAAAACAAAAAACAAAAAAAAAAAAAATACAATCGAATTTAAATAACTGATGGAATCAATAATTAGTTTGAAAAGGAAAAATAAAAATATTGTCAAAAGTGTGTAGAAAACAAAATTAAGAAAAATAAATAATAGATTTTTATATCTCAGTTGACCAATCACAGAGGTTGGAGCTGACCAAAATTAAAATTAACAGTGGCTCTAGGCCCCAGCCTGTAAAATTTGATTTTCATTTTTCGTAAGTGACGTCCACATACTTGTCGAATAATGAAAATAAAATTCTACAGACTGAGACTCACGGGTACTGCCATAAATTTTATTCTTTCGACTCGGCCCTGACTTGGTTAGCTCCAGGCTCTGTGATTGGTCAACTGAGATATTCCATAACTCGGAAACTATTAGGCCCTAGAATTTTTGGTAAAGGGAATTTAGTCTTAGAATGTCTCGTGGAATTTAGCCAAAAAATTTTATGCACTAAACCCGAATCACTTTGTATATAAAGGATGATCACGGGGTATGTAACGGGTTGTGAATTTTTCGATTATATGTATATTTATGTACACGTGTAGTACCTAAAATTAGGACTACATATTTAAACCCACGACTGTATATATACCTACCCACGCGTTAAGGGGATTGGACCCACCTGCATTAGATGGAGACCGAGTAGATTCTCTCTGTTACCTCTTACGTCTGTTTCAAGGGTCACCTTCGATTTCCGAGAAAGGTAAGACGACCGGCGCGCGTCGTGTCGCGTCTCGTCGTTATTATGCAAGAAGGAGGGAATATATATCGCGAGATCACGAAGTCATTCTGTTTATTTGTTTTTTGTTTTTTTTTTTTTTTTCATTTCAATAATTCATCATCATTTTTTGGATACAAGTTCATTTCTTCAATTTATTTTACAAAAGCGTTATTTTTCTATCGGGTAGCTATAATATTCATGGAAATGTATCGCACCCCAGTGAATAGTCGGTGATATCGAGGGTATTGTTATTACGCGTTAATCGATTACGAGTGAAAAATCTTGATCATCATTTTTTTACGGGGGTGTCCATTGCGCCTCGAATTTTGAAAATTCATATCCGTAAATGGCTGAGATATATTGGCCATGTAGATTCGCCATCGAGTTAAAAACACGGTCGATATATGCATCGAGAGTCGTAGAAATCGTTACATTACCTCAAGGGTTTCCGTCGTGGCTCAACCTCCCCCTAAATTTCCATCAAGAATCATAATTTTATTCGTATATTTTCTCACGTTTCTATAATTGAGATGATTTATCATATAATTTGACTGAAATTGTACCTCGAGATGATTCGAGTATGAATTAAATTCGGATACGTTTGTGTATAGAACTCGAAATTACCTTTAAACTCTAAATATTATGGTAATAATGAAATTATCTCTACGTTTGTAAATACTATATATCCATATTAACGTCCGGACGTTCTGGTTATTCCGTAAATCGTATATATATACGTATATATATACTCATATACCTATACCTACACCATGAACTTTATTCATCAAACGAAGAGAGTTGATGGTGTATGTACATACACAGGGGAAGGAAGGCTGCAGGGAAGGGCAGGGAGTTAATAGACGCCACCGCGTTACCGCAACGCGATGGTCGACGAAATGCGGCTAAAAGGGTAAACTCAACAATTTCACCACCCAACCCACGTGCGCGGTTGTGGCGCTCAAGTAAAACACTCAGTGCCTATCTGCTTTGCGCGGCTGAATCTTTCGCCTCTCTCATTTTCTCTTTCTCTTTCTCTCTTTTTCTGTCTCTCGGTCTCGGTCTCGGTCTCTTTCTCTTTCTCTTTCTCTATCTCTATCCATCTCTCTCTCTCCCTCTCTCTGCGTTTACGATTAAATCATGAATTTAAATCACACGAGAGATTTCAGTTGCTGTGTAATGACTAGAACGTACACGCCGAGTGAACGAGTGAATATTTAAACACGCAAAACTCCCACGAGCTTAATGCCGATTATACATGCGATTTCAAAATTACACAATATCTAAGTATAATGTGTATATATGTATATGTGTACTAGGTACCTACTTCATATGGAGGTTGCAGCTAAGTGTCAGACTGCGATTTTAGACATCCTTTGTTGATTTTTTTTCTTTTTTATTATTTTCCTCTCTTAATTCTTCGGATTTTCTATTTTCATATTTTTCAAATCTTTAAAAATAAACGATATTAATAAATGGACAGAAACTTAAGAGGCCAGGTTAAAGTTCCGATTTGTAAAATTTCTGATCGGTCAAAATTACGAATGATTTTAAAATTCGGAAAGATCAGAATTCAGACAGCTCAAAACTTGGAAATTTCAAAACTCCAAAAATTTAATAAGGGGGTACGATGCTCTACGCCTGAATGTCAAGTTTCGGAGTTAATTTGAGCCTGCGGTTTTTTTCGATTTGAAATTTTTTTTTTCTAAATCGCCTATACAGACTTTTGGGAAAATATTTTTTCTAAAAACTGCAAGTCGGTAATATTAAATTTCTAAATTTTGACCGTTCCTAAGTTTAAAAATTCCGAACTTTAATCTGGTGCGTTATAAAAAATAGATAAATAAAATTTGTCAGTTTCAGGTTTTGAAAATTTTTAAATCATCATAAGAAAATAAACCGTGAAAAATAAGAGAAGAGAAAAAATCAGATCATATATCTTAAGTTTTCTATTTTCCTTCCTCATTATTTTAATCTTTTTTTTTCTTTTTTTTTTTTTTTACAAGTATTGACTATTAGCAGTGCGGTTCTCTAGAGCGTAATGAAATACGTATAGTAGTACGTACATTATACATATATGCAAGGATTTGAAAATTATCTAGATTCTAGGCTAAGCACGAGTCAGTCAGTCAGAGGTCTGTTGAATATAATTTATAGCGTATATAGGAATAGGTACTGACGATGTCGAGGTACACATACAAACTAAGAACAGAGAGTGACTGGAATCGACAGTCTAATGTGAATATAATGATTGCAAGACTGAATTTATACATATAATAAGGTCGACGATCTTTGCTGTGAGATTTCGCATGTGTTATAACACGACGAACCCTGTTGAGCAACTATAAGTGAATTTAAATTTATATTACACTGGTGCATGTGTAACACGTATTTTATTTCTTTATTTCTTTATTTATTCATTTATTTATTTATTTATGTACATAAATACGCGTGCATTCGTACGTTTACAGGCTGTTAAGTTTGATAACAAACTTACTTACTTACAATGTAATAATTATTATTATTTAATTTAGCTTCTTAGAGGGAACTAGACTGCAGGCATAAGTTTTTTTTTTTTTTACATATTTGCCACGTTTAACATCGGTTCTAATTGCTGTATAACACGAATGGTATTCAGAAATTAATTTGCAATGTATTACACCCGTTAAGGGAAGAGTGCATCAGTGCTTTCTGACGGACGTAAATAACCCCGATTGCAAATTATCGAATTACAACTAACCGGATATTTTATTAAATCGAATTTTGTTCTGCTGTTTTCGATGATTTATAAAGAACAAGCTCGAGCCATCGTCCGATGTTCAATTAAATCGAAGAAAAAAAAGTTAATTTTTGTGAATCGTAAAATATTGTCAAATTATTCGAACACGTCGACGGCTCTGACTTCGAAGTTTACGGATTTTAATTATCACCAAAGTTTACGCAGCTCTGAAGATATTCAGTCAGAAATAAACGCGGTTCTACGTTATACCTACGTGCATTGCGGGATACAGAAATATAAATATCGCTATATATGTTTCATACGGGAATAACAATTCGATTCGAAAAACTTTAATTGTCGGTAATTAATCTGTAAAAATTCATTTTTTATATCTATTTTAAATAACATCGTCTGTCTCAAGTCGCGACAGTCTCTATAAATTCTTTAATATAATATCTAAAATCGATATTGTATATTCGTATTCAAATTATCGAGTAAACTGCAGCAATTTTAAGGTTACCGACGATTCGGAATTACTCCGTGTGTATAGCATAGCCTTAATCATAAGTAATTATTCTGATTCCTGATTTCCGAGTAAATGAATAATAATAATTGAACAACCGAAAGAATAAATAAAAAAATAAAAAATCCCAGTTATTTTTGAGACTGAATCGAATCGAGTTACGTAATCCGAAAGCGATAATCTAAAATCCTTTACATAACCCTTCGTGGTAACCGCAAGTCAAAATGACCCGAGTTTGAACTTTGAATGTAAATATCATATTTTTCTCAAAATAAATACCGTTTTTTAAAACACACACTATAGTACTATTTTTTCCCTAAAAGTACCATATCTCACTAGTCTCTTTACTATAATTTCGTTAAAAAATATTGAAAATTCAAAAAGTTATGATTTTTTTAATAAAAAAGTGTATTTTTTGCTCATTTATCGCTTTACGATTTTTTTATAACATGTTGTCGTTTGAATTTTGATATACCGATTTTTGCTGCTTATTATAGAATGTTGAAAGTATTTCCCAGTATTTTTACGGTCTCGTACGGACTGATAGTTTTCACGCGACAACCGTTTAAAAAATTGACTTAGGTAAATTTGACCCGGTTGTGACCATCTTCATTGAAATCGGAGGTATCTGACCACGAAAGGTTAAATTTTAAGTTCAAGACGTGTTCCGCGGATGGGCGAGTTCAAATATTTCACGATAATGACAGTATAGATATCCATTATATCTTAATATACCTCAACCTTTTATATTATACGCGTTCAAAGAAATCAATTCTCAAATTAACATCAATTCTTTTATTTCTAAGAACTGCTCACTGACCAGCACCAATTAGCGGGTGTCACCGTGTCATACGTCTCGCATTTATTATTATACAGACTAGACCATTTGTTCAACGAGTTAGCAGACTCTTGTCAAATATTACTTATCTATGTATGATATTGTGTGTGTGTGTGTGTAAGTGGTCAGTTTTTTATTTATATTGATTTATTTTTTTTTTTTTTTTATCTACTTGTCTCTCAAAGTGACATCTTCAAAGTTTTGAAATAAAAAAAAATAAGAAAAAATCAAATAAAAATAAAGAATGAACGGTACAGTTAACAAACACTTATAGTGCATTGCAGAGATGAATTAGAGGTTTATTTAAACTATAAATTGCGTAGGTGTATACATTATACCTATAATATAATTTTGGAAAATAATTTTGGAAATGACGAAAATTATGTATAGAAATAAATAAAACACGTTTAAAAACAGCGATAAAAATAGAAGTGAAAAAAAAAAAAAAAAAATGAAATTTTTTGTTTCTTTTTCTTTTACAAAACTGCTGCAATTAGAGGTGAAAAGAAAAAAAAAAAAGAAAATAAAAATAACGTTAAAAAAATGTGAAGTATACGCCGTTAGTGACGAGGGAGATATTATTAGAGCGCTTGCGAGGCTAAATCGTTATAGTGAATGAAGAACTCTGAAGGCGAGGAAAATTAGTTTTGGCAACGACCTAGCAACAGCCCAGAAAACTCCAAGGTGTCTGGAGTGCAGTTGCATAATCGACTTGTAGTGCTGCTGCTGCTGCTGCTGCTGCTGTTATAAGCTAATATTAGATTTCGCACACGATTAGGTACACCGATAAATATAATATATAATATACCCATACAAATACATAGATACATATATGTATAGTATATAAAAAAGTTTCTTTAATACGTAATTATTAAAAATTTTATTACGAATCATTTTTTTTTTTTTGAATTTTTGATTTTTGGTTTTTACTTGTTTATTAATTTTTGTTAATTTTTTTTATTTCAATATATATAATCTTGCTGTCTCAGAACGATTTGATTTGACATTCTATGTGGTATAGAAAAATATATGCAGCGTCTTATAATCGTGTATATTTATATACGTGTATGCAGATATATAAGCTTGAGGTATTAGGTATGTAATTCGAAAGAGCAATTTAGAAGACTAATCTCCTATACCAGAGAAAAATTATATGTATGAAATAAAAAAAAATAAAAAAAAAAAAAAAAAAAAAACATTCAACATTCTAAATGGCAAGTTGGCGAAGTCCTGCAGCATTTCCGACGTGATCGAATTCGGCCGTAGATATACAATTAGGAATAAATATATACTTGATACAGGCTTCACACCCCCTTTTTTTCTCAAAATAGAGTAAAAGGGAAAAAATTTTGTTAAAAAAGGGGAAAAATAGGGGATTCAAATCATAGAAAATAGAAGGCATTATGTCTCAGAAATGATATTTTAATCTTGTATTACAGTGACATATAATATTTTAAACATTTTGATAATAATATTGCATGAAATAAAATTATTTAAAACATAAACATTGATATAAATTATGTAGTACAAAGGAGCTTTTAATATTTTTTTGGTATTTGAATCCTTAATCAAATAGGGCGCTATCAACTAAGTAATACTTATTATTTTGCTTGGACGCAAGACACTTTGGTTTTTGTTCAACTTTTTGGCAAAAGATATAGACTTATGACTAAATTTATTATTATAGTTTTATTATTCAATATATATGTATTATGTATGTTACATGCATAATATATTATTATTCTTATCAACACAGCTCGTTCAGGTACATATTATAAAGTTATAGTAAAGTTATAGTAAAAGTAATATTCCGATCAATTCTGAGAAGTATCATGCGGTTTTGAGTTTTTTGTTTACGGCAGCCTCACAAATCTTAGATTTACGTTTCTGTACATTATCTCTCAGTCTATCAAGTTCGATTCTTTTTTCTCTCTCTTTTTGACGAACGTTCTCGAAACTCTTCAACACTTCTTGAATAACTATAGTGCTTGAATTAGTATTAGTTGCGTCTTTCAGTACGTGTTGCATAGATTCCGAATCTTGTACAGCTTTCGCGTATTGTTTCTCAATAGATTCCAGCTCAGTTTCCATAGTTTTTAGACTTTTCATTTCGGACTTAATACCGTCTATGATGGCTTTTTCTTTATCTTCACGAGCAGAATCTTTTTCTTTCCGTTTTTGTTTTTGAATTTCAATTTTCGCCTGCTCATCTTGATAAGCAACGTACGAAGAATGTGCATTGTGTGCAAGTTTTCGTAGTTCGTCTGTTATGGGGACTGTGTGAAGCATAGACTTAAATTTTTTCAATCCATCAATGATTGCAAGTTTGGCATTTAATGTCTTTTCTGTCATTCTTGACTTATCTTCCGTTAGTATTTGGGCAGATTCGGAAAATCCCCGCTCCACGTCAGCGCTGCCATGAGTTAAAGACAAAGAGGCTTGTACAACACGCTTAATTGTTGGATATTTAGTACTTGGTGGGGTTTTGAGCAAGAATATCTTGTTCCAGTACGAATCGATTCGTTCATCGTTACTTAATGTAAATGACACCCGTTCATCGACTTGGAGTAATCTCCATTCGCAAGAAAGTGCATCTGTGTCTAGATCAGTAATTGGAAGTAAATTAGCTATTTCCACAATAGATTTGACACTTTCAGATCTGTTAATATTGTCAGGTGAAAGACATTGAAAATATTTTAAAGCCGTTAAATTACACGTTTTATTAAATAAATGTGTTACTGACTGTATATAAAACTTTTTAACTTCAGCTAAAAATGTTAGTGCATCTTTCTGTTTTAAAGATTGAAGTAAAGTTTTTGCTTTTTCACCATATTTGATATCCGTTACAATTAAATGGTTAGCTGAAATTTTCAAGAAATCGTCGATTTTGAGATCGCATAAATTCGGGGGTAAAGTAGAAGGCTTTACAATACTTGTTAATAAAATATGAAGAAGGTTTCGTAACTGTGGGTAAAGAATATGTATCAGGGGCTCTTCCTTTTGCATTAAAAGAGTAAATTCTCTGGTAAATATATTTGATGTGTAAACTATAAATTGCAAGGTAATCTTAAGCAGAGAGTCCTTCAAATATTTGACTATTTCCAGGTAATTTTGTTTCATTGCTGAAGATCCCTCTTTTTTTGGAATGTATCTCAAAAAATACTCTTCCAATGCAGGAAGTTGTTCAAGTACTCTTTCTGCTGCAGGTCCAAGAGTAAGCCATCTTGTGCGAACATGTTTAATAAATTTATGCTTTGGTAATTTCAAGTCAGCTTGAATTTTTTCGTAATTTTCGCATCTCAAATCACTTTTGTCGAAAAAGTAGTACACTTTGATTATAAGATCATCTATATCTAGTGTCATGCATGACAAACCTTTCTGAAATGAATTATGTGCCACGTGTAACAAACAGGTGCCTATATCAATAAGACACTTATATCCTAAATTTTTCAAGTTTTCTTGAAAAAGCCTTAGAACTTTCTTATTAACATTAGGTCCGTCGCTTCCGAGTGTCAATACTTTTTTGAGAGATAAGCCATGCGAATCTAAAGCTTTCAATAAATAATTATACAATGTTTGGCCGTCTGCTTTGCCTATAAAGTAGGTAATTAAATGTCTATTGACAATCATATTTTCAGTATTTGACCAATATCTGACTCTAATTTGCAATTCCTTTTTATTTTTGACGTTACTTGTTTCATCAAACTGTAAGGTGAAATACACATTAGGACTAGTTAGATCTGTGAGAAATAAATTTTTGAAATAAGGTCCTAATGCTTCTGTAATTAGGTACGATGCTTTAGTTGGTGATAATGAAAATGATGGTGGTACACAACCAGGGAACATGACTTCAAATAATTCCTTTTTTCCTTTGCAAGAATTTACAGAACTTTTCGAGTTGACAATTTCCATACACCAATACAACTCAGCTCGTATTGCTACTTCTCTAGGATTGAAGAGTTGAACAGTATGTTGTATTTGTGCCTGTCTAGATGTACTTGCTTCAGGTTCTGACGATTTTGTTTTGGACGTTGATTTATTTGTTTCAATTAGTTTTGACTGACGACTGTTTAATTTGAATAAGTTGCTTTTATGTTTTTCTGTTCTTGCGTGTTGCTCAAGACGGGTATATCCTTTAGCACATGAAAATGCTGTCCCGCAAATTCGACAATCACATGTATATTCATCCCTTTGATTTTTTTGGGCCCAATCTCCAACCAGGGTCTTGTTTCCATCTTCAAGAGTCAACCACTTATTTTGAAATTTTGTTTTATTCATTTTTTTCAGTGATGGGTAGCAGAATCATCTAAACGCAAAATTTAACAAATATAACGTCATTAAGTATTCAATTACAACTTTGTTTTTATATCTTTGAAACTTGTACATAGTTATACGACCTAAGACAATATTAAGTTCATCGATTGATACTTACATATAATTCAGCCATGTGATGATTTGAATTCTTGGTTTTTGGCGGCGTGTCTAACACTGTTACCACGGTTAACCTACAAATACTAGCTGTCACAGCCAATCGCGTACAATTGAACAATCGGAGGCCGCGCGATGGCGCTAGTGGGCAACTAAAAGACAAACCAATCGCTGGGCACCTCACAGATGTAGGCATTCGCGCGCGAGATTGAAAAAAATTGAAGGAATTATTAAAAAATTTCGCCCGATTCTGCAATTATAGGGGAAAAAAGGGAAAATGTTGGTTTTAGTGTAAAAATAGGGAAAATGTTAGTTTTAGTGTAAAAATAGGGGGAACTTTGAAAAAAGGGGAAAAAAGAGGAAAAGGGGAGAAAGTGTGAAGCCTGTTGATATTTGATAATAATATTCATGTATAATATACGGGTCAATCTAGTTTTAAAATAAAATATTTTTATCCTGCTGAACTTCCTGCGATTTTATTGTAACCTGTAAATTTTTTGTAATATATTGATAATTTTTATTTATTTATTTATTTTTTTCTAATTATTTAATAAAAAGGAATCAAGAAAACTGAAATCAAAATATAAAAGGAGGCAAGGTTAGATTTCCGAATTTTAAGAGTTTCAAACTTTCAAAATCACGAATTTGTTTGAGACGATTTAGAATTTTAAGAAAATTTACAATTCGGGTTATTGAAATTTGGAAACCTCGAATTGCAGACAACTAATAATTCCGAAAGTTTAAGAATCCGAAAATTTAATGGAGGGGTACGAAGCTCGATGCGTGAATTCCAAGTTCCAGAATTTTGAACCCTCAGTGTTTTTCGATTTGAAGTTTTTTTTTTTCCAATCGACTATAATATGCAGACTTTCGGAAAAATCCTATTTCCAAAAATTACAATTCGTTAATATTAAAATTCGAAATTTTTACCGTTCGTAACTATCAAAATTTTCAAATAATTAACCCGATATTTTTATAAAACCATAAAAATAAAAAAAAATAAAAATAAAAAAAAGACACAATTCGTATAATAATATGTTAATAATTATTTTATTACGTTACGTAGGTACCTACCTACCTAGTCATATACTTTACGTTTGTGCAATGTTATTTCATTTTTACGACTATATTTATTGAGTCAAATTTCAGCTGGCTTTATTACAGTTAATCATTTCCGAATAGAGCAATAAAAAAACCTGTATAATATTTTTAAATGCATTTTTATGATTCTCCAGAGTATAACAGAGAGCGGGTGGGGCGGGCTAAGGGTAGATACAAATAAGCCTAATCCAGACCTGATGGTATATGTACTACATACATATGCCTATATACATAATACAGATTCGTAACTATAGGGCTTGTTTTTCTCATAAACTGTATACGAGAAATTTATATTATACATATATGTATGTATGTATGTATATAAATACACATATATAGGGCAAAAACCATCGTATATTTGTTATACTTAAGAGAGACAGAGATATATGTACAGTCGTAAAAACAGATCCTATTATCCGTATAACTAACAATATAAAGATGTAACTTTTTCATCCCTGTATATAGGTTGGTATATGGGACAATCAGCTTGCCGAATGATAAAACTGAGCGATTAAATATGGCCCCGGAAATCATGGTTACTTTAGTTATACATGTATAGGTGTATATATTTTGCCAAAAATCTGTTCACATGTACTTACATATTATTAAGGTATCATATACAATATCTAGGATTTTCATTTTTCAACTATACATGTATAGGAAATAGAAATTTACTTAAAAGAAAAAAAAATATATATTGAGTTCAACGTCAGCTTGAACATGAAACTTCGATTCTGTAGCTAATTTTTAATTCCCTGTTTTTATTTGTTTTTTTCAAATTTCTATCAATTCAAAATGGCTCAATTTTTTTCTCTAATTTCTGACAAAATCAAAGATGATAAAAAAAAAAAGAAATAAAATAAAATAAAATAAAGAAATTTTCAGACCGTTGTACGATAATTTTTTCTTTTTTTTTTTTTCATGTTTTTAAATTGGACATTTTCAAAAGTAAAAAAAAAAAAAAAAAAATATTCAAAAATTGAAGAAAGGAACCCCTTGTGAAACCCCAATGCTGTTAAATATATTTCGAAGTAACGGTTACGTAAAAAAAAAAAAAAAAAAAAAATTTAATAATAATAATCATAATGATGACAAAAAGGAGATTAAAAAAAAAAAAAAAAAAAAAATTAAAAAATAAACTCGATAATCAGAGAAACAATGGGTGATTAACATTCGGTCGTCACGGTCCGTTGCAGGGGCACCTCTCGGCTTGTCCGCGTACGTATATAATAGTATACATAGGTATAGATATATCGTCCGTTTGTATAATACACCCACAGGATAGGTATATTGTTAACCCAGCTAAACTGATGGAAGCATGCTTTGGTTGCGTAACGGAGCCTCCAAACTCAATAGACGAAACTGCATTAACCAATCGGTGCGATCATTATTCAATTACACAATTGCAGGTATACCCGTACAGGTACAGTTATATGTATAAATATATACATATATACATATATGTATAGTATATGTATGTATACCTATGGAGTACCGTACCTATAACTAACTATATAACTCTTGTCACAATTTCAATATCAATTCAACGTATACAAAAGTCCTGATTTTTTTTTTCATTTTTTATTTTCAACAGAGAAGACAACTATAAATAGTATAATTTTTTTTCTCTATATCGTTGCAGTTTTATAATATATTGATTGACATTTTTTTTTTTTTTTTTTTTTTTTTTTTTTTTTTTTAATTTTGTTACTCTTAAGAAAATTTTTATTTACAAATTAAATTGTAAGAAAGAAATAAGAAAAAGTAAAGAAATAGAAATTTTAATTTATTAAAAATTGATTAATTTTTTTCTACACAACGTCAGCTATAATCATATGTCTATGTATAGGTATGTACATTATATATACGTATAAAAAAAAATAGAAAAAACAAAAAAATTAAAATTTTCGCCCACGTTCATTCTGTATGAAACTCGTTTACGGCTTGCAAAGCCTGAGGATAAATAATTATGAAAAGGTATAGGGAAGGTATGTATCATGTATATTATTATATACATAAGCGTGTATATGTATATTATATATAGGTATATAACGTATTGAGAGAAGTCTGAAGACGACTAATTGTAAGCGGCTTGCATGGCTTCAAGTAATTTGCATGACGGAATGATTAATTTTGCGATCACGCATCTATATACTAGGCAAAGATAGACGTACGTACGTCAGTCAGTCAGTCAGTCAGTCAGTCAGTCAGTATAACTAGTCAAGTGATCGGGGCGTTGCCAGCCAACGTTCTTTATTTCTCGGTCTCCTGAACCGAAGACGACTATAAGCCTAAGCCTTAAGACTAAGACTAAGACTAAGACTAAGTCTACCTAGGACTACCACGGACATACATACAGCTTATATAAGGATCATTTAATATATGCTGCCAGAATTTTTCTTTTTTCTTTATTTTTTTTAACTATTTTCTTTCCTTTTCTATTTCTTATTTTTCAAAATTGTCGGTAGCTGTGTACTTATATATGCTCATTAAAAGTCATGACAGGCTTTCTATATGACGGGGTATATAATGATGCCTAGATTTATATACATATATATTATTTTCACGGATATAACGATGCGAGATAAGCGCGCGGATACGCACGAGATCTATAAATAAAATTAATAAGAAAATAAGAAATAAAAATAATGGTGAAAAATATTTTCGGAAATATTATTCTTCAAGTTTTTAATTTTTATTTATTTATTTATTTATTTTCCTTTGCTTTTAAACTTTACATCTGTTCCGGGGTTAGCGGTTAAGTCCATTTTGTTAATGCAATATTACTATAATGATTATAATGCAAAAATCAAAAAAAAAAAGAAGTGATTATTTAATTTCTTTTCTATACTCTTTTCATTTTTTTTTTTTTTTGCCATAAATATTATAATATAAATTTTCGTTATTCACCTTCTACGAAATTTTCTTATAAGTTTAACGATATTGTAACAGTATCTCATACCTATATGATATAGACGTCCGAATAGACCGTTTAGCACCTTTACCGAAGCATTGAAATAAGGCTTGTTTTTTCTTCGTGGTTTTTTTTTTTTTTTCTGTAATTTTTTTTTTCATTTATCAATTTCGCAGAGACTGAGTATGTGAGCCAAGGATTTCGGGGTAAGTCAACGACCCGAGAGATAGACACTCACTAGCCAATTTTTATACCTAAAAGAAAAATAGAAAAAAAAAAAAAAAAAAAAAAAAAAAAACAGAACAAGAAGAAAAAACAAAAAGGATAAAAGTTTGTCCTTTTTAATTTTTTTTTCGTACCTATTTGTTTTTTTAATTTTTTTTTTTACTTAATTTTTTAATCTTATTCCTCCTTAAATTCAGACCTAAGTGAATACTTTCACTCCCGCAATTAAACCGTACCTATACATATATACCACGGTATATAGTACATTATGTGCCATATGGGATCACTGACACTTCAAACGAGGCAAGACTAGGTGAGGTTCAATTTTGTTAGGTAAGGTTCAGTCGATGTCATGTTTTTTTTTTTTTCTAATTTCTTTTTTCTTTTTTGCTTAGATATGTTAGTTAGCAATCAGCTACAGTTACACTCATACAAGTTGACATACATATGAAATAATATATAATATATATATTTTTATTTTTTATTTTGTTTTTTCTTTTTTTCGAGTTTACTCCGATTCGCATTTTTTCCTATATTTCACACACTATATACCATCAATCTTATATTGTATATATATAATCACATCTATGTTATACACGGTTCAATAATTTAGTAGAACAATGACCTTTAACCCTCGTATATACAGCATCGTTCATCACGAATCGCTACTCTCTTTCTCTTTCTCTCCCTCTCTCTCTCAGTAATCCCAGAAGGAATATAATTTCTTTCGCGAAATTAATCTCCATGTTAAAAATAAATTAGACACGTACAATTTTTGAATAACTTAATAATAATAATAATAATCCAGCAATCAAAATACATTTGAGATATCATCTTCTCAGTTTTTTGCTCGAGAATCAAAAAAATTCATACAAAATGTCGTTCTACAAAAACGGAATTATATAATTTTTATGGATATATCTTTAACCTGTTATTTATTATACGGAATGAGTGAACATAAAATTTCGAAATTGTTATATTATTGAAAAGGAGTAAACAATTTTCGAAAAATATTCAACTAATCATCGAATGAGTGATCGTTGATAATGAGGTACTAACTTGAATCGGAATAAAAATTCTAGAGTTCGATTCTTCGAAACCTAAGATTCTTTGTTCTTTAGTTTTGCAGACAAAATTATACATAATTTTGTTTTAGTAAAATTGTATATTCTTCGTGAGGATTCAGAGACGGAAATCAAAATTAGCGTTAGCACTTGAAATTTTTATATCAGCTTCATTGCATCCTAATTATAATTTTCAAAATCTATTTACAACCTAAAAAGTCTGCCAAAAAAATTAGGAAACCGGTTCACCTGTGGGCCAACCCGAAAACTTCCCGCTGTGTTAAATTCGTTACAATTAATTGATACTATTGTGTTTATAATAAATTAAAGAAGGTTATAAGTATGATTAGTTTTCCCTATGCAAATCTTTTTTTCTTCAATTTCTATTCTTCGAATAACTTTGAAACTACTCGACCGATCGATTCCAAAATCTAATCAGATCTAAGTCTTGATGAACCCTTTCGATCGCCGCAAGAATCATTCAAATCGGTTAATTCGTTCCAAAGGTATCGTACGACAAAAAGAGAAATTTTTGTCGTGCAATATCTTTTAAACCAATCGTTCGATTTTGATGAATCTTACGGCGATCGAAAGGGCTATCCAAGACCTAAGTCTGATTAAGTTTTGAGACTAATTGCACGAACAGTTTAGGAGTTATGAGCTAAGAACGTGAAAAAAAATTGTTTTTTAATTTTTATTTCTCAAATTACTTTGAAGCTACTCGACCGATCGACTCCAAAATCTAATCAGATCTAAGTCTTGATAAACCCTTTCGATCGCCATAAGAACCATTCCAATCAGTCGATTCGTTCTAAAGATATCGTACGACAAAAATTTGTTTACACACACACACAAGGGGGACGTCCATGCAAAAATAGTCGGAATAGCTTCCTAGGACCCCAAAACGTCTAGATCTGATGAAAATTCAATTTTCGAAAATCGGACCGAAACCAATAACTTCCCTTTTTTATGAAATTTTTTCAATTTTCATTGCGGGAAGTTAAAAATGAACTCAATGATAAATTTCTAATTCCGAATCGAGAAATGTGTAAAATAAAATTTTCCTTCTAAATCGAATTAAAATCAATACCGATTACTTATATTATTATACTTGTAAAGAAATTTTCGTTGAGGAAATAATTAGAGAAGAAACACATAAAGCGACTAAAATAGATCTAAGGAAGGTGTTATCCTTTTTTGAAGAAAACTGTTTCTTCTCTAAAGACAAAGCAGTATAGAAATAGACAGGTATGTAGAAAGGTAGAAAGGCAGGTAGGTATATAAGAGGAGTAACAGCAGCTGGAAATACGGATAGAGGACTTTGGCTAATTAATTGTGTAATTAATCGTATCAGAGTGAAGAACCGCAGCGAACCGTGATGAACTTCTATACTATAACCTGTCGGAGACAGAATCTACGATATAGTTATAGGCACCGTAGATACCGTACGTATACGAAAGTCCGGAAAACATATTTCCGGACATATTACCTCACCTACATATCTACAGATTGTAAAAAAAAAAACGAAACCAAAAAAAGAAAAGAAGATAAAGAAGAAGAAGAAGAATAAATAAAGAATGAAGAACAAGAAATATAAAATAGAGTTTTGTAACTTTTACGTAATTAATAATAAAAAATATGAAGATAAAAGAAAAAGAGAAGAAAAAAAGTTTACAAATCAGTTTAGTTTTTTGCAATGAAGATCTCTCTTTCTTTCTTTCTCTCTCTTCGTATATAGGCCTCGAGATTCTGGGTTTTAACGCTAACGCGCGTGATGAATATGGAGCCAGACTAAACTTGGCGTGAAATTGCGTTAGGCGTTGGGATTCCCCGGAGTGTGAAGAGCGTCGACCAAGGTGATTGAGCAACGTCGAGGTAGAGTCGAGACCTAGGCCGCGTTTCTCCCGAGGGATAACTTCGTTACAGGGGTTCCTCGATGCCCGGTTATAATGACGGGCTAAACTTTAAAAGCAAAATGAAGAAAGAATAAAAAAAAAGTTTTGTTTCCAAAAAATAAAAATAAAAATAAAAATAAAAAAAAAAAAACGAAAAATAGAATTAACCAATTTTCAATAGCTGCAGAAATCGATCTTTCTTTTTCATTTCAATATCTATCAAACCCTGTTTATTTTTTCATTTTATTTTTTTCATTTTATTTTTTTCACTTCTTTGGGGCTCACGGAAGGTAAAAGATTTTAAGTTGATAGAAAAGAAGTAGGAGTATCGCGACTATTTCAGCGATAAAAATTACGGTTACTAACAAGCCCAGGGGGTAAATTCTATATGCGAGACCGAGGGTGAAATAGGATCGATTTTAATGGTTGCGTAGTAGCTGAGGTAGTAGGTACTTTACAGTATTAAGATTTTTACCTACCTACCTACCTACCTACCTACTTTGATTTTAATCTAAATGATATATTTATTTATTCAACTAGGTTTACCTCCGCCATTGTCAAGTTTGAGTTTAGATTTAACAGCTAAGCTAAGCTGAGAGAGAGAGAGAGAGAGAGAGAGAGAGAGAGAGAGAGAGAGAGAGAGAGAGAGAGAGAGAGAGAGAGAGAGAGAGAGAGAGAGAGAGAGAGAGAGAGAGAGAGAGAGAGAGAGAGAGAGAGAGATAGATAGATAGATAGTTTATTAATTCCCATGACAATATTGGAAAAGGTAAAGATACATAGAAGATACAAATCAATACTAATAATTAACAGATAAAGTAGGAGATACAATAGAATGAGCAGGTAACAAGTAGTATACAAGTAGTGTACAATAAAATAATAGAATACAGAGTAGAAAAACAAAGAGAATAAAGAAAATAATAATAATAGAAAAGTAACAGAAAAGAAAAAGAAAGAGAAAGTAAACCATAAACCACAAACACAAGGAGAGTAAAGCTAAGATAAGTTAAGCTGAAATGGTAAGCTACAGGCAGCTCGAGCGCAATCGGGACTCTTCGGTTTCAGAAAGAAAAGAGAACAGCCGCTGCTTGAATGAGGCGATGGAGGGCGCACTCTTGACCTCAGCCGGGAGGAGATCCCATAATTTCACGGCTTGAACCGCGAACGAACGCCGGCGAGTCTCCGTGGAGAAGCGAGGGAGAACGTACTCGCTGCGCGCAAGACGCCGGGAGTCACAGGCTTCAGGCGGACGCACAGCGAAAAGCTCCCGCAAATAGCCAGGACAGTCAGAACGCACAACCACGTAGAACAGAGAAGCTAAGAAATAGAGACGCCTGTCCGAAACCGAGAGCCAGCCCAGTCGCCGCCTATGGGGGGTGACATGCTCATGGCGCGGGACCCCACTAACGACGAAGCGCACACAACAGTTGAGGAGACGCTGGAGTTTGGTGTTAAGGATACCAGAGACATCATTGAATGCCACGCAACAGTAGTCAAAGATGGGAAAGACTAGCGACGTTACAAGGAGCTTGCGGAGACGAAAGTTTAAGCAGGAACGAGAAGCAGAGAGTAACCGAAGAGTACCGTGGACACGATTAGAGATCGCCGCGATCTGCTGATTCCACGCAAGCTTGCAATCGAGGAGCAGCCCCAGATCACGCACGCAGGAGGAGTACTCGATCAGCGACTCGCCAAGCCTGAGCCGCGGAACCGACGAGGCGTGAATTTGGAGGACGTATGGCGAGCTGCCTAAAATGATTACCTGAGTTTTCCCGGCATTAAGGGAGAGGCGCGAAGCTGCAGCCCACGCAGCCACCGCGTCAATGTCCTCCTGGAGGCGATTAAGCGCATTCGGAAGGTCACCTATAGCGCACTGCAGGTAGATTTGCAGGTCATCGGCATAGAGTAGGTGCCTGCAGTGCCGCAGAACCTTCGAGACGCCGTTAATGGCGATAAGAAAGATTAGGGGACCCAACACTGAGCCCTGCGGGACACCTCGCTGAAGCGGCTCCCATGAAGACATGCCTTGCTCGGGACTTACGACCGCCTGGGTTCTACCGCCCAGGTAGCTAGCGAACCACGTGACGACATGGCGCGAGAATCCTAGCGCCGTTAAATTCTCCAGTAGGATGGCGTGAGGCACACAGTCAAACGCCTTCGTGAAGTCAAAGAGGGCGGCCACGGTAACGAGGCGCTTGTCTATGCCCGAACGAACATCCTCCGTGAGTTTGAGGAGCGCGGTTTGGGTGCTGTACCCCGGTCGGAACCCTGACTGAAAAGGGTCAAGCAGCTGATGAGACTCAAGGAAGCTCCGCACCTGAAGCAGTACGATACGCTCAAGCACTTTAGAGAGCGTGCAGAGAATCGCTATAGGCCGATAGTCCTGCAGCGAGGATGGAACTCTAATCTTAGGTACCGGCGTCACCAGCGCTTGCTTCCAAATAGGAGGGAGGATCGCACCGGAAAGCGAGCTGTTAACGAGACTCAGGATAGATGGAAAAGACACTGGCAAGGAGTCCACGATGTTGCGGAGCGAGAGACCGTCCACGCCGCGAGATTGAGAGGAGAAGTGGGCAATGGCCTCGGTTAACGCAGCTGGCGAGATATGCGAGAAATAAAAGAGGTCGTCATTGTACTCCGGCGGCGGTAGGGAGTCCACGTATTCCTGCGCAGTTAGGTGGTAGGAGCAGCGCGATATCGCAGCAAAGTGCTTGTTTAAAGCGTCAGGCGAGAAAGGGCAAGGCGGTGACGCAGGGGGAGCAGCGATGCCCAGCGAGCGCAGTTCTTTCCAGAGCAATCGAGGCTGCTGCGCCGCACTAAGGCGATCCAGGTGGTACTGGGATCTGGCGTCATTGACAGCCTTGTAAAGATGATCGCGAGCTAGGCGGTACAAAACGAGAGCTCCCTCCGACTTGGAGCGCTTGTACGATCTGTACAGCCGATCACGAGTCCGTTCAGCATTTTGTAGCTCGAGAGAGACCCACGGGAGGCGCCGGCGCGAAGGATGGTGTAGACGGGCAGGCGCGATTTGGTCGAGCGCACCAAGGAGATTGGCACTAAAGCAACGGAGCTGGTCATCTAGGCAGGAGCCAGAGCCAATCTGGGACCAGTCGGCGGCTTGGAGCAAGGCACAGTAGCCCTCGGGGGTAAACGCTTTGTACGACCGAGCGCTGTAGGACGGAGATGGAGCACGCAGGTACGCCAAGTTAATAACGGCGGAGACCAAGTCATGGCCAGCTATAAACGGCGCGTCTGACTGATAATACGACTCCACCGCTTCTGAGTTGCTTACCATAATTACGTCGAGGAGAGACTGAGCACCCCGCGCATGGTGAGTGGCGGCGAACGGAAGTAGGTAAAGGCTCCGAGAGAACGAGAAGTTGCGCACGTAGTGAGCTTCGAAGGTGTCAGCCAGCTGGTCTGCATTGAGATCCCCGAGTATAACAGAAAGCCCATACTCGCACGTAAGCGCGTCAAAATCCCGCTCGAAGTCAGCCAGGAGAGCGGTTTTAGGAGGTCGATAGATTACCGCGATCAATAGTTTAGGCGCCCCCGGCGGCGAGACCTCCAAAAGGAGGTACTCTGGCTTAGCTTCGTAGGGCTGTGGAGAGGTGGTAAGGACTTTCGAAGTGAACCTATTACTAATGAACACGGCGACTCCCCCCCCCGACTTTCCAGTTCTGTCTTTCCGATGCAGAATGAATCCAGGGAGTGCCACCGCGGCATCAGAGAGAGAGAGAGAGAGAGAGAGAGAGAGAGAGAGAGAGAGAGAGAGAGAGAGAGAGAGAGAGAGAGAGAGAGAGAGAGAGAGAGAGAGAGAGAGAGAGAGAGAGAGAGAGAGAGAGAGAGAGAGAGAGAGAGAGAGAGAGAGAGAGAGAGAGAGAGAGAGAGAGAGAGAGAGAGAGAGAGAGAGAGAGAGAGAGAGAGAGAGAGAGAGAGAGAGAGAGAGAGAGAGAGAGAGAGAGAGAGAGAGAGAGAGAGAGAGAGAGAGAGAGTAGAATAAATAATGGAAGAAATAACGAGATAAAAAGAAGATATAAAAGGAATGAAAATAAATAAATAAAATAAAGAAATTTAAGATACAGTTAAGTAAATCTGAAGAAGAAAGAGATAAACTTTATTTACTCGTGGTAAACAGGGAAAATTTTTCATTCAACTATAGGTATATTATAATAAACGGGGTTTTGCGAATGAAAAGTTCAACTTTACTTTACTTGTGAGATTCTTAAGCCATCGTTAGACAAACTGACTTAGTTAGTTAGAGAATCACGACCGGACCGTCGTCGGTTGTCATCGTCGTAAAGTTTTTTGAGTAAGAAAATAGAGAAAAATAAAAAAAAAAAACAGAAAACTTTTTCTAAATGCGCTTGAACAAACCAAAACCGTCTCATTATCATTATCATTATCATTATCATTATTCTTCTTTTTCTTCTTCTTCTTATTTTCCTTCTTCTTATTTCAAACGACTTTTTAATAATAAACTAAAAATATATATATTCGAGGTAGGTACTACTAGGATAGGTACCTTATCCGTCTCTTCTCGACTTTACAGTGTAACTGTGCGACATGGACAGTTTCAAGTTACTCGAGTTGAAATTATACACGCGAGATCACTCGAGTTTCTTTTCTTTTTTTCTTTTTTTACCTTTTTTCTTCTCCTTATTCTTCTTCTTTTTCTTCATTTCAGAATATTTTATTTCTTACGATTTTAGCTTGGGGATTTTATACATAGGTATATATATATATATATTTATATATATGTTATAGGTATACAATAGTTACAGCGTCCCGCGATTCTGATATAAAACCAAAAAAAAAAAAACCAAAAAAGAGAAAAAAATAAATAAATCATTTTTGTAAGGGTAAAAAACTAGGCGAAATGAAGACTTTCTATAATTCTGTGCTAGTAGGTATATACATACATTAGATATATAAAATATAAATGGATATTTGCATTTAATGTATATATATATATATATATATATATATATATATATATATATATATATATATATATATATATATATATATACATATACCTAAGCGATAAACATTTATGTGTGTACCTAAATCTATCCGCACAAATACATATACACATACATAGATATATTATATATATAATATATATACATGTATATATATATATATATATATATATATATATATATATATATATATATATATATATATATATATATATATAAGAGGACTTTTACTTTATTACCACGGAAACGAGAAAGATTCCAATTACATTATCTTACAAAGTACGTTACGCTCTGCCCACGCAATTTCCCTTTTCCCTTTTCCCTTTGCTCTCTCTCTCTCTTCCCTTTTCCCTTCTGTCATTTCCCCTTCTACTATACGTAGGTATATACCTATATACATACAAAAATCCACCATTTAACCGGTAACACAAATCGCGTGTATATACTCCGGGATTTTCATTTTAAATATTATCACCCACGTTGTCTCTCCTTTTCTCTCTCTCTCTCTATATATATATACTACTGGTCCGTCACATCCCCCCCGTCCAATTGAGAAACGGAAATTGATAGAGAACGTACATACATACAATAATGTATAAAATAAAAAAATAAAAATTCAGAATACAAAAAATGTTTCGATTTGACGTTCGCTTATTCAAAAAGCAATTTATCATTTCATTTTATTTTAGGCATTTCGCAGGTCAATTCTGCTCACATATAGAAGAAAAAAAAAAAAAAAAAAAAAAAAAATAGACATTGGCCATCAGAATTTCCGGTAAAACCAAAAAAAAAAAAATAAATAAAAATTTGCAGGTTAAATTACGCGAGACGTAAATTTTTATTATAGGTAGGTACGATATAATTAAGTCAGGGGTAAAATATTACCTGGGCAAACAGTTGTGACCGATTGTAGGTATATAATTGATCGTAAAAATGTTTTTTCATTATTTATTTATTTATTTATTTATTTATTTATTTTCAATTTTTTGAGAGATTTTTTGATTTTTCAATAATTAACAGTCGTCGATTTTTCGTGAGTATAGGTGGATAGAGATCGAGTCGTCTTTTCACCTATAGGAAAGAGAGCCATTCGTAATGTAGGAGATATTATATACGAATGGAAGAAAAAGAAAAAAAAAAAAAAAAAAACTTGATACAAAGGGGGAAAATAAAGTGTGTTTAATATAATAAAAAATAGAGAATTGTATAAAATAGGTATTTATATGATCTAGCATAAACTTTCGTATAGACTTTCTAAAAATAATGTTTCTTTTTTGTATATATTTATTTACATATATTTTCGTTATATACACGTCTTTATTACTAAATTTACAATCGTCTTATTCCGGACGTGATTTATAAATTTGTTTAAAAAGAAAACCAAAATAAAAATGACATAAAAAAAGAAAAAATTTAAATAAAATACCTGTACTAGCTGCACGTACAGAAACGCCTTCTCATTTTTCTCTATTATTGTTCCACTTGGCTTAACTGTATCCCTGCAGCAACAGCACCAAACTCAGTTTTATATTTTCTATACATATAAAAGACAACGAAACTTTGGTCTCACCTTGCGGTAAAATTTTGCAAAAAATTTACGTATACGTGATCTAATAATAAATTTTTTGTTTTTATTTTAGAAAAGAACGGATGAAAACGTCCCGCTATTGCCTTTTGAAAAAAAAAAAAATTTCTAATTTTATGAAAATCAATATTGTTACGTCTAAATCGATTTCGATTGAGAATTTCGTTTATCATTTTTTTACGGGGTGTCCTGCACCACGCCCCAAATTTTTTAAATTCATATCCGTCAATAACTGAGATATATTGACCATTTAGTATTTATTTATCCGTTATATAAATAAATTTTATTGTTTCTACATATATGGGGCATTCTATACCATTTCTACCTGGATCTGACCCTTGACCTCTCAAATTAGACCCGCGATTTTTTTATATATGATTGTTCTCACTTTGCAAGGCACTCATTTTTTTATTTTCAGATTTATCTAAATCGATTTAAATTTTCTACAATTTTTTTTTAAACGACCATATTGATCGACAGAATTTAAAAATCTGATAAAATTTGGAAAAAAAATCGTGCGTCAGATATAAAAAATTTTTAAGCTTAGGGAGATTTTTTCTTTTTACTGTTTTCAAGCATTTTCCGAAAAAAAAAAAAAAATGTTTAAAAAAAAAAATTAGAAGCTGGAATTATTCTACTATGAATCGTTGCTAAAACATTTTTACCGGATTTTTGAAAAAAAATTTCCAAATTTTTTTACAATTTTTTCAAATTGAAAAAAAGAATATCAAAAAAAATTGCAAATGATAAAACGGTTCCGTAAGAATTTTGTATATGTATATATATATATAATTTTTATCTAGTATAGCCACGTGGCGAGGTACCAGGTGACAGCCGTCAAGATATTGTAATTAAAAATGTAAATTATTTAATATGGTAATACACCTATACATCTTTCATTATAATCAGACCCCGCGATTCACCTACGCAAAATTAAATTACCAACGACAGTTTATACTACATACCGTATACTATACCATAAATATATACGTTTATCTATATATCTATGGTGTTGTATAAATTAATCCTCCCATCCTCCTATATATGTATACATATACCTATATGTATGTATATACTCTTATGCAAATATACAAGTGGCTATACATTTATAATGTTGGTATAACCATCGCTACCTGCTAGGATGTATATATATACCATACCTATTATGTACGTGACATCGTTTTGCGTATATACCAGGTCAGATATATATACGTGTGCTTATATACATACGGATATAGAGAGAATTTATCTATGTGCAGTATATACTTCGTAAGTTAATTTACCAGGATCTTTGTTCGGTCAAGTTGAAATCTGAATACCAACCTCAACTTTCTATATACACATATACTGATTCCACTTTTTTTTTCTTTATTACCTTAATTCTTACTCTTAAAAAAATTTTTTTTTAATATTGTTTTTTTTTTTTTTTCTTCTCTTTTTATGTGTACTGCATATTATTCATAAAAATGTATTTCTTCTATACTCGACTTGGAGTCTCGGATTTATATTTTGAATAAAAACCCGATGAGATGAGGTTTTAATTACCTACACCCAGTACCGTAGAAAAATTATAACTAAAACAGATAAAGAAGTGAAAAAATAAAAATAAAAAAAACCATTACAAAACTTAGAATTTTCCTCTTTGGAAGAACAAACAAAAACAAAAAAATAAAAACTACGGTCAAAAAACTTCGTCTTTTAATTATTCAATTTTTTATTTTGTTTTTTCATCGATTTTTTTATTCAAATATTAAATTCCAAATAATAGAATTTCAGAATTTTAAAACAAAGAAAAATTCTGTTCAAAGATCTGGTAAAATAATAACAATTTATTATTACCCAATGGCAGAAGAGAAGCCCACAGAGTTGAGAATCTGGTCCGAAGCTTTGCTACAGGGTCAAGAATCGCGCGTTTAATTACGCTGTACAGGTAATTAAAGCGAAGTTAAGGATCAGTCAGAATCTCTATACAGTACCCACTATACTACGGTTTAAGGGTTGCCTTCAAAATATCTTGTACAGAGGGATAAGTTTAATGTTGAAACTCTGAAAGGGGATGGATGGAAGCGAGGTCACGGGGTTAAACTCTCTGATTTCTTGATATAAACGAGATGTTCTTTCTTGCACAGCACGTGCACGAAAACAAGTTTGACCCAAAAATTTAAGGGCGGGGGAAAAATGCACTTAACAGTTATTTTTCACAAAAATTTTAGAACGAGATGTGTCCATATTTTAATCGATCATTTGTGGAAATATTGTAAGTAAACATTAGTCTGAGACTGACTCAAGTTATTTTTGAAAATAATAAGCAATTTTTTTTTATATACCTGCGGCTGTCCACGTGAAAACGACACGGCTCCAGACTTCAAAGTTTTCGATTTGATTTTTGATATCATGTTATCATTCTATGTCTGAAGAATCTGTCAATTTTTTTTTGAATTTTTTTCATCAACCATTTTAGAGCTATGAATTTTTTCAGTCATAAAAAAAGGACCCTTTTTTAAAAATCTGAGAAAAAATCACAAAAATTCTGTTGCTGATATAGAACAAAATGCAACTTCCAGAAACGTAGGCAGAATTTTTCTTATATTTCTTTTCTTCAATTTTTCAAAAATTTTATTCAAAAACATGCCTTCATTAATGAGTTTTATGTAATCACCTACTCACCTCCTTCTCAACACGATACAATATAAGATCAAGAACTTCAAATATCTGAATGATGTAGGTTTGAAAGATTTCTGGTAGGATAAAATTCATTAGTGAAGCATTTTTTTTCTTTTATCAAAATCTTCAAAAAATTGAAAAATAAATATAAGAAAAATCCTGCCCATGTTTCTGGAAGTGGGAGGTTGTTCTATACCATCAACAGAATTTTTATGATTTTTTTCAGATTTTTAAAAAAGGTCCTTTCTGTAAGGCTGAAAAAATTCATGGCTCCAAAATGGTTGATTGAAAATATTTAAAAAAAATTTGACAGATTCTCCAGACATAGAATAATAACATATGAAATCAAAAATCAAATCGAAAACTTTGAGGTCTGGAACCATGTCGTTTTGACGTGGACAGCCCCACCTATAATTATATGTGTGTGTGTATCAGCGAATGCAGAGAATTTTAATTTCGATTCAACAGAAATTATTTCTCATTCAATAGCACCGACTGTTGTGTCCTCATCCTCAGCTACCTTATTTTCGGCGCAAATACTTTTTCCAGAAGAAAAACCAGAGATTCCATTAAATCCATTTTTAATATATGGGTAGCAAAAAGTCAGGAGTCTCTGCTTGATACAAATTCTCTCGCTGTAGACGGCATTAATCGACTAGTCTTATCGTTAAAATAATTAATTAAAATCCTTTTACCTTATTCGATATTTCAAATGAATGATATATTTCATTGAAAAATATTTCTGCGAAAATTTTAATAACATGAAATTCGTATATTATTTATAATATATTTAAGTAGGTACTTATGGTACGTATTTCAATGAAGTAAAATATATACTCGCGACGCGGAATAACTGGAAATAAATTGGCATTGAATGACGAATTTAATATAATTAATGAAATCAGATAAAATCCTTCGACTTATTACTCGAAACGATACATACGATTGCTTGGAAAAACATTTCCACGAAAATTCTATATAATACGTTCAAAATCCGTATTTTCTCAATTATATTTCGAAGAAAAAGTAAAACCGTAGATTTTGACGCGAAATTTATTGCGGGTTCGTTGATATTCGCGTAAGAAATAATTTTTGTTTTTGTCCTTTCGTTTTCTTATTTTTTCTTTTTTTTTTCATTTCTTTGCCGTTTTGAATAATTTTTTTTTTTTTTGTTTGTTTCTTCGGGTATTTTTCGTTAGTATAAATTATACCCCGTCGAATATTTTCTCGTATTCTTGATCTGAGCTCTATAAAACAAAATATTTCACACTGTATTGGCATAATAGAGCCGATATTATGCCCCTGTAGATTTTTGAAGTAGTATAAAAGACCCTGGCGTGAGAATTTGAGCAAAATAAAAAAAAAACATATATATAATAGGACTATATCTATATATATACATATGTATATGTATATATATATATATATTTCAGAGATTAGAGAGAGCGATTCGGCAGGTTCGAGAATTCCTCAACTCGAGACGTGCGTGCGCGTGCAGAGAATTTATTCCATTGGCAAATAAAGTAGAAAAATAAAAAAATAAAAAATGAAAATATGTAAAGTAAAATCATTCAGAGATAAGCCCGGTTTCATTTCAATTCCATCGATCCAAAACTCAAAATCGAATATCTTCATTCCATGGTTTAGGTAAAGATTGTCTCTGTGTTCCATTTGCATATAGAAAATTTTTTTCACCCTAAAATTTAATTCAAAAAAATAAAATCAATACTTCATTAAATTTTTACTCTCCCATCCAAAGTTTTCATCAAAAATTTCAATTTATTTACTGAAAATTATATTGTTAAACAATTTTTACTGCCTATCGGTCCATTTGTCTATTTATTGCAAATTTTATTAGCAATTAAATGAACATTTTTTTTTTTTATTTCAATAAAATTTGCTATAAATTAAAAAATGAACCGATAGGTATAAAAACAAAAAAAAAAAAAAAATCGTTAAAATGACAATTTCCAGTCAAAATTGCAGTAGGTAGGTATATGCATACGAGCATAGTTCACGCTGTGTGAAGAGAAAAAGAGAATTTTACAGAGTGCGTATGGGGTCGATAGGTTTGCGGAGGGTGCAGTAGCAGCAGCAGATGAATGTTTTCGGGTTATTCGATGGTCGTAGTAGGTATAGGTGCTGCGTGCAGCAACCCTTTTATGAGACAGCTGTGGCGGACGTTATACGGGAGGTAATGGCAATTCCTATACATACTGCATTTGCAATATATCGTTTATTGTGTTTTTAACTCATGTGTGAGTAGGCATACGTGTTCTATTATGCTGGCTTGCAATGGGCAATGGGCAATGCACAATGGACGATTCGTGTGGCTGAAACTAAAAAATGTGGTGAAAAAAAAAAAATAAAAATAAAAATGAAAAAAATAAAAAAAAAAACAGAGTGAAGAGAATGAAAAGGAAAATAAAAATGAAAAATAGCCCCTATTGTCAACTAATTGGCGCGTGCAAAGCTACTTAAGCAAATCGAAAAAGAAAGAAATAAAAAAACTGCAGAAACGATGACTACCAAAAAATAATTTTTTTTTTTAAATTCTAGTGATCGATTTTATTTTTGACACTAAATTTATCCATCAGTCAGTTCCCAAGAATTCCGAAAGTCTGGTTCATGCTTAAATTTTTTGTTTTTTTTCAAAACGGAATGAACTCGTACTTTTTAGGTGCAAATCAAAATTTCATTACACGCAGTGCGATACCTACCCTCAAATTCTAGTTTGCATCTCCAAGTCTAATTGAGCGAAAATTTATGAAATAAAATTGTAACGTTTTCGGCGAATTCATTATACATATATCCAATTGCGAATTTCTAAGAATTTAAACCGAAATAAAAAGCAAACAACAAATATGACATTTCCGAAACAGGTAAGACTGCAGATCGTGAATTACACATATAATGAGATAGAACTTCAGCCAACAGAATATTAAGTACTGATTACGTTGGACACCAACGAAGCTATTGACGCCGAATAACAATTTATATTCGCGATGATGCGTGACGCGGAAGTAAAAAATTTAAAAAGGGTTAAAAACGTGGACAAAAATCCTCGTTAACGATTATTTCCTTTTTCTTTTTTTTTTTGTGTTTAAGTTTTTCTCCTTTTTCTTTATCGAAAAATTTCCACTATTCAAGGGTAGAGCTTCTACAGCTACATGGAAGTACGTATACCTAAACATATAAGAACAGTTCCGAAAACAGAGGAGAAAAAAGGGAAAATGGGAAGAGCGAGGTTTGGGAAGGAAGTGTTTTTACCCAAACCACGAAAACAACTCAAGAGAGAAATAAAAAAGTGAAAGAAATACTCTCTCCCTGATCGATATAGTTCCGAATCGATGATTAGAGAGCACCACCAGGCACTGTCCAAACGAATCTCAAGGAAACTTATACATACCTACCTCGGACGGTTATTTTGGAGAAAAATTTCAACCCCTAACCCAGTAAGTATAAACCTAAAGTTTGTTGAAACTAAGAACTTTTCTCGACAAAAATTTCCATAGTCTTTTCCCTTCCCTTTTCTCAGTCCTCTCATTCTCCAAAGTCTCAACGTATACGTTGATGCTACTGCTGCTGGACCTCTTGATGCCTCTGAACCTTCTCTTTCTTGACAAACTTCAACGTTTCCGCGTGTAATAAAAAAAAAAAAAAAACTTTCAGACGTTTACCGTTCCGGTATCTTATATACTTTATATACTTTATATACCTAGCTAGCTAGATAGCTAGGTTATATAGCCTACCAACCCATTACTCCAAAAGCCGTCACGACTAGCTCGTTTACCCCCTACCTCGCAATCTTCTTTAAGAAACATTTTCTTACTTCCTTATCGCAAACGTTGAAAATTTTCAAAGCAATTGACAATAATTAGATAAACTTTTGGCTGCACTCCCTATCCCACCGTCACTACGAAATATTTTTTTATTCATTTTTTTTTTTTTCTCTATTCTTTTGTCTTTTTGTTTTTTTTTTTTTTTTGTTTGGTTTTTATTACAGAAACTTTTCTCGACGATTTTTTTTTTCCGCTAATGGAAAATATCTTCACTTTTTTTTGCGACTATAGTGCACATTTTTTAGATTCAATATTTGACAAGAAATGAAGATTTTGAATAACGTCAATCATTTATTTTTGGTTTCATTTGATTAAAGTAAATTTTTTCATCAAATTTATTGAACCGAATATAAATCTACGGAATTAAATGAAATTAAAAAATTATGTTTGTAATATTTTTCGATATAAAATGTTTCATCGATTTTTATGAAAAATGAATTTTGAGAAGAAAATAAATTATAATTATTACTGATTTTATCTACAGACTCGATTTTGCATACATCTACAATTTTTTGTTTTCTATTTTTGACTAGTTTTACCTATTTCGAAGAATTTATAAAATTATTGCATAACTTTATTTGATTTTTTGTTTTTTTTTTTGCTGTAAAAGGGGCTCGTTTATCGTATTGCGAGTATATATGGAAAAATATTAGAAAACAAATTTTGTAGAGCTTTCTTTTTTGTTTTTTTTTTTTTTTGTTATATTTGACATAGAATTTAACCAATTTTCCGCAAAATATACCGAGCTTTGATGGAAAAAAAGAGATGTGAACGCTTCTGACAAAAATATAATATATAATGTAGGTTTAGATTTGCGTAATATTTTTCTTTTTTTTTTTTTTGCACAGAATTTTTCAATGTTATCATTACGTATAAAAAAATTAAAAAAAAAAAAAAATTATATAAAAACAAGAAAAAAAAGAGAGTGAGAAGAGAAAACCACACTGTGTAGGGGTGTGTCAAAACCTGTGTTTAAACAATAAATCAGAAAATCGTTCTGTACCAAAAACATTGGCAGACAGACTAGTGCAGTATATGTTCATCCATGCTTGCTCCACCCGCTAAATTGTGTAAAAACCGTGTGGTTCTGAAATCCTTTGATCCTCGACAGACCGGCCATCGCCAGCTGACGCGTGCCAGACGACAACGACGACGACGACGACGACGACACTGATCGACGTCTGTGTGTGAGACGAATAACAATCGCAATTGTACGAAACAGTTGCCTATATAGGCTTAAGCCTGCAGCTGCTACTTCATACTGTACATATGGGTGTACTGTAGATATACATATGAGGCATTCAATGCCAACGTCTGTGTTACTTGGAATTTCGATTCTGTAGTCAATTTTTTATTTTTTATTTTTTTTTTTTATTCATTGAGTCGTGATGATTTTTGAATTCTTATCTCTTATGAATTTCAAGATATATGTTTTCAGGGACGGATTTTAAGTTCCAAATTTTAGTTAAGTTTCGAACGGTAAAAATTTCAAATTTTAATTTTACCGAATCGCAGATTTTAAAAAACTTCCAATCGAAAGACACCGATGATTCAAAATTCGGAAAATAAAAGATCCGAAAGACCGAAACTTCGAAACTAGGAATTACCGTATGGAGCATCGTGATCCGTCATTAAATTTTCGGATTCTTGGACTTTCTCAATTTTAATATTTCGGACTTTAAGGTTTCTAAAAATTCGAAATCATCTGAAATGTATTCGCAATTTTTACCGTTCAGAAATTTTAAAAATTCGGAACTTCAACTCAGTCCTGAATTTTCTTTTGACTTGTTTGTGACAGTACCTAAATATTTTATCTAAAGACAAAAAAACGTATACGTTTTCAAAAACAGTACTAATCCCAATTTGAATTAGGCAATTTATTTAAAATTCCTAACAATAAAAAAATAAATAAATAAATAAATAATACCAAAAAATAGTCTATAATTTTTTTCTAGGATTTAAAAAATTATAAAATGAATTTCATGTCAGAATTTTATGGCTATTGCCCTAAGTCATGATATAACGAGCACGTTAAATTTCACTAATCAACCGAAAAATTCTTCTTCTTGTGTCATAAAATGTCTGATTTATTTCATAGACTAAACACGACTCTTTTTTATTATTTTTTATTATTTTGTTTTTTTTTTTTTACTACTAAATACAAAATTTTTACTGCATCCAGAGTTTCGGAGATTATTATTACTTTCTTTCGCAGTTTAAATTTATAACTATAGTCGAAAAATGAAAAAAATAAAAATTTATAAAGCGTATGACTTCATGGTTTCTATTATTACAATAATAATGAGAATAAATAACTATGACTTACCTAATATGAAGATCATTTTACACAAATTTTGGATTAGCTGTATTATATCATAGCATAACTAAAATCTGATGAAATCAAATCAAAAATAGGGATTTAGTTGAAATAATGATCCCAGGAATAATTGCGGAGATTTTTGTTTGCTCGCCCTAACTCCTGTCCAAACCACGTGCAACTGACAGATCCAATTTTTTATTTTGTTTTTGCTTTTTATTTTTTATTTTTTATTTTTTTTTTTTTAACTCTACGACTGCGGGAAGGGTTCCTAAGGGACAGGTTTCCGTTGTTGGTTTTGGATTACCAAATACCATGAAGCGAAGGGTCTAAACTTGTTTCACATTTTTTTTTTTTTTTTTTATATGATGTATATTATAATATTTTAATTTTTCAAAAATAATTTCACTGGATTCAATTTTCACTTTTCATTAATTAACCTCGTCACAGGTATTATAATAATTTTCACATATTTCGAAACTCGTCGGAAAAAAAAAAGAAATTATTTGGTTAGTTTTTTATTATTTATTTATTTTCGCGATATTTAAACATTGTATGTATATAACTACATATACATATGTTCGTATGTATGTATGTACATACGTGTATAAATAGACAGAAGGAAGACGTTATTTCCTCGTGGGAAATTATTAGGGTCAAGTGGATACGAATCTCTTGGGATATATTTTTGAATTTCTGATCGCGTCACGGACTTCTTATTACCATCCTTTTACCTCGTATTCAGGAAGCGTGCAATAAGATGCGATCTTGAGGATTGGGTAAACTCATGCCTGACAAGAACTGAAACCCCCCCCTTCCCTCGCGAAAAAAATAAAAACTAAAAAATAAAAAATAAAAAATCGTTATACCTACGTTTGTACACTTCCACGATTTTTGAATAAAATAGAATTTTGACTCAAAATATATTTAGATGTGTTTTTTATTTATTTATTTTTTCATTTTATTTTGGAATTAAGGTTTTAGGTAACAGAATTCTGTTTTTTATTTTCTCTTTATTTTTTGTGCTCCTGCGATATCTATATATTATTAAATTTCATTACATAAAACTCTTAGGTATATACCTAATAATAATTGAAGTAAATAAATTTTTTTGAAGGATAAAAAAAAAAATAAAAAAAAAGATAAAGAAAAGAAAGAAAAAATTTTACTTCAGTTGAATTTCAATCTCGTAAACTTATTTTATCCCAATTTCCTGCTTCCCTGGAGTCGACTACATCCGGTCTACTTACCGGAAATTCAAATTTCCCGCATCGGGTAGAATCACTGTACCTATAGCTACCTACTTGTACTTTTACTTTTACTTTTAGTTGTACTAGTCGGTATCTTTGCTCACGAAGGAGAGACAAAAACGAAAAAAAGAAAAGAAAATTTAGTAAAAACAGAAAAGAAGAAATAAGAAAATGAAAAAAATCTCTGTCAAGTCACGTTCGCCGGCTACAGGGGAGAAAGGAAGGATCTATACCAACAGAGCAAGGACGAGGTTTATAAACGAAACTCGAGCACGCACGACACTCAACTCTCTATATAGGTATATATGTGTATATATATTATATATATATAGGTATATACCTATACGACACCAATAACCACGTGACGTGTCGAATTTTTTATATACTTTAGTTAAAATCTTCTATATACCTATATGTATATTAGACCGTTTCAAAAAAATCGATTATTTTTCATTTTCAAAGAGTTAGTCAAAAATATTGTTCCAAATGATGAAAAAAAATGTTGTCAAATTTTGAGCTCTTAATAATAATATTAAGAGGTGCCTCATCGCGATTTTCTATTTCCCATTTAAATAACATGGGAAGTGGTCTTGTGGAACTCTTCGATTTTTATATCTTGAAAATTAATCTACTTAGAAAGATTCTGCATGAATGCTGTTGTTCAAAATTGTACGCTCTACAAAAAAGGTCTCTTGGTCTTTTTCGATGAATCCAACTGTTTCCAAGTTCGTCATGATTAATTACCATTAATAACCAATACACCAACTTGGAAATAGCTAGATTTATCGAAAAAGAACAAGAGACCTTTTTTTTAGAGCGTTCAATTCACTACAAAAATATGTTCTGGTCTTATCAGTACACTAATGCGTTGACGAGTTATAGAATTCCAAAGTTTAAAAAAAAATTTCCCCATGTTATTTAGATTGGAAATAGAAAATCGCGATGAGGCACCTCTTAATATTAATATTAAGAGTTCAAACTTTGACAGCAATTTTTTTTCGTCATTTGGAACAATATTTTTGAGTTACTCTTTGAAAATAAAAAATAGTCGATTTTTTTGAAACGGTCTAATGTATATATGTATATATAATTCTGAGCAAAAGAGCAAAAAATATATACGCCAAAATTTTTCTTTAGAATTTTTTTTTTTTCGATAATAATTTCTCTCAAATGAAAAAGGACAAAAAAACAGAAACTAAAAAACACGTTGAAGGAAAATTGGATATGCAACACTAATTAATAAAAGACTGATGATAATTCGATTCAACATACTTGTACCTATAAGAGACAACGAGGAAGAAATTTCTTTATAGTATATATGGAGCATTTTATATTACTTCGAGCTAGGTCTGACCCTTGACCTCTCGGATTAGGCCCGCGATTTTTTATGTGATTGTTTCCGTTTTGAAAGTCATTCAGTTTTTTTGTTTTTTTTTTGTTGTTTTTTAGATTTTTTCAATTGGATTTGGAATTTTCAACAATTTTTTAAAACGACCATATTGATCGACAGAATTTAAAAATTTGATAATATTCTAAAAAATCGGGTGTTAGATATCAAAATTTTTAAGCTTAGAACCGGAATGGGGAGATTTTTCCTTCTTACTGTTTTCAAGCTTTTTCCGAGAAAAGAAAACGTTAAAAAAATTAGAAATGGGAGAAATGGATGATTGCTGAAACATATTCATTTGTCATAACGAGTTTTTGAAAATTTTTTCAAATTTCTTAGAAATTTTTCAGATTTAGAAAAAAGACAAACAAACAATAATAATTGCATATGGCAAAATGGTTCCAAAAAATCTGAAAAAATTTTCAAAAATCCGGTATGACATATAAAAATGTTTCAGCAAACGATCCATAGTAAAATAACTCCCGTTTCTAATTTATTTAACGTTTTTTTTTTTATTTCGAAAAAAGTTTGAAGACAGTAAAAATTAAAAATCTCCCCACTCCGGCTCTAAGCCTTAAAAATTTTTATAACCGACACACGATTTTTTAGAATTTTTCCAAAGTTTTAAAATGTGTCGATCAATATGGCATATATAGCTTTTAAAACTTGTAGAAAATTCAAATCGATTTGAAAGAATCTAAAATTAAAAAAAAAAAAAAAAAAAAAATGGCTTTCAAAGTCAGAAAAATCATATAAAAAAATCGCGGGCCCAATCCGAGAGGTCAAGGGTCAGACCCAGGTCGAAGTGATAAAAAATATCTCATATACATAGCCAAACAATTTTTCAAAATACACATAAAATAAAAAAATATAAAATAAAAAAATAACAATCAGCACCGAATTAATTCTTACCGATTATTTTTTCACAATGTGAAATATTACATAATATGTGTTTATGTATATATTTATATATTTATATATATATATATATACATATGTATATAGTACACTCGTTCGTTAGTTCGTATACGATTGCGTTGGCGACTATAAGGTGAACGGCCGCGATATGTCAGTTAAGTGACACACACGTAAGTTCTGTTCTGTCGTCTTGCGGATCTTTGGCTCTTCGCGGATCAGAGTTAGCTAATCTGAGAGTAAGTTGGTAGGTAGGTATATAGGATATACTTTAGTATATATGTATAGGTATAGAATGAATAGCCTCTCTAAGGAAGGAGGTAGAAGGAGTGGCCTAATCCTTGGGCGGAGCTGAGGTGTCGGAGGTTACCACCGTGGGATTTCAACGGTATAAAGAAGAAAAAAAAAAACCAAAAAAACCAAAAAAAAAAACGCAAGAAAAAAGCAAAAAATTAGAAAAAAAAAAAATAAAACAAAATTAAAAACAGGATGGGGAACGAAAGACCGCGATGTTTAAATAAGTAATTTTCGCGGTGCCGAGTAAGGTATAATATACAATTTTTAATATATTCAATTAGAGATGAAAAGAAAATAAGAAATATAATTGAAAATAAGTAAAAATGAGAAATCTGTGTGCCACGTGAGTCGTCAAGACGTTTCGATCGATGAGTGGAATTTTTTTACTCGAATCGCTAGTTACTAGTTTTTTAACTTCCCGCAATGGAAATTGAAAATTTTCATAAAAAAGGGAAGTTATTGGTTTCGGTACGATTTTCGAAAATCGAGTTTTCATCAGATCTCGACGTTTTCGGGTCCTAGGAAGCTATTCGGACTATTTTTGGATAGACATCCGTATATGTGTTTGTGTGTAAACAAATTTTTGTCGTACGATATCTTTAGAACGAATCGACCGATTTGAATGGTTCTTATAGCGATCGAAAGGGTTTATCAAGACTTAGATCTGATTAGATTTTGGAGTCGATCGGTCGAGTAGTTTCAAAGTTATTTGTGAAATTAAAATTAAAAAACAAATTTTCTTACATGTTTTTAGCGCATAACTCCTAAACTGTTCGTGCGATTAGTCTCAAAACTTGATCAGACTTAGGTCTTGGATAGCCCTTTCGATCGCCGTAAGATTCATCAAAATCGAACGATTGGTTTAAAAGATATTGCACGACAAAAATTTCTCTTTTTGTCGTACGATACCTTTGGAACGAATTAACCGATTTGAATGATTCTTGCGGCGATCGAAAGGGTTCATCAAGACTTAGATCTGATTAGATTTCGGAATCGATCGGTCGAGTAGTTTCAAAGTTATTCGAAGAATAGAAATTGAAGAAAAAAAGATTTGTATAGGGAAAACTAATTATACTTATAACCTTCTTTAATTTATTATAAACACAATAGTATCAATTAATTCTAACGTATTTAACACAGCGGGAAGTTTTCAGGTTGGCCCACAGGTCAATCCGTTTCCTGACCTTTTTTTCTTTTGGAAGTTAAAGTTTGAAAAAAATCTTCAGTAATAGAAAAAAAAAAATAAAAATTAACATGACCGATCATTCCGAAAAACGTTATACGGTAATAAAAAATCATATTTCTTAATTCTAATCTCTACGAGTGTCAAAATTCGATGTATTTTAAACAATTTTCTCAATCTATCTACTTATATGAAAAACACCCTGACTCCATCGACTCAAAAATGAATTTGTTAAAAATTTTCCGCACTGACCAAAAAAAAAAATGGCCTATACGAAAGATTAATAATTATATATCAGACGAAAAGGACTAAAATCTGCACTCCGCTAATTCCGTAATCAGTCTTCGCATGTCTAGTTCATGTGAAATTTGGTCTCAGCTGGAACGGGTTCAAGTATCGATATAGGTATGATATATATATACGTATATCTATGTATATACATAACTCCGTACATGTAGGATACGTAGATATATGTATATATTCTCCTGACAATTAGACTAAGAGCTGTTGCTGAAAATTGTAGCTATACTATACTAGATCACGGTTACGTCACAAGTAATTACGGTATAAACCGTATAGCTGCAGAATCCCAAGTCCGTTTATTGGCGGGGCTTTGAATTCAATTCAATTCAATTCAATTCAATTCAATTCAATTTCAATTTAAATTTAAATTTCATCCAATTTCCTAATTTTCATTTGTTATCCAGATTAGAAATATCCCGATCGCGATTTGACCGTCACGATTTGTTGACGATTTGACCATCAATTCACCTTTTATATATATTCTATGACATTAATACTGTCCACAAATATATTACATAATATCGATAAATTTTTATCTCATTCTTATCGTTTTTTCTCTTTTTATTCATATTTAATTTTTTTTAATTTTTTTTTATATAAATTTACGGCTAATTATATACACACACCCCCGACGATTAATCCTTCTCCATTAATTACACCATGCCAGTAGGTATGTATATTTTATATATATACATATGCCTATGTATAGTCGTACTCTCTCGATCAACCACAGCAACGCCCCTAAGAATTTTCTTTCCTTTGAAAAATCGCCAAAAGTTTTTTATTTTTCCATTTTTACTTTGTAATTTGTTTTTTTTTTTTTTTTTTTTTTTTTATTTTATTTTCATCTCTTCTTCCCTTTTCCTATACCAAGGACCCTAACTGGGCCAATCCTTGAGGTAGGAACGGAGGCTGCGCTCTCTCAGCCAACCCCTGGGGCGCTTGGGCCTTCCTCAACCGTTCCTTTTCGTAATATATTAATACAATAATATCTACGTATATATATATATATATATATATTAAACGTAGTAAAGTATATATGTATTACATGCGGCTATCGATACGAAGAGGCGAGATTAAGGATGGCGATGTGATGTGATGTGAGAGAGGGCAGCGATCATCACTCATAGTTGTTTGCTACGCGTAGCTGTCAGTCAGCACCAACGAAACCGCTCACCTACCTATACCTACCTACCTACCACCTACTTCATTCGTTGGCGTATCCTGCAGTATTCCTCATCGCGATTCTCAAAATTTGGCAAATTTTGCAAATTTTGAAAAATTCTTATCGCATAACCAACGCGAAAGAGACGAGAGAGTTGCAGTGCTGCAAAATTCACGTGGCGTGAAAGAGATGCAAAATTTTATTCGCGATGGCAAAAAAAACAAAAAAAAAAACTGTCTTATTGTATAATTTTTGATGTTTATTTTTCTGTCAAGTTTTCTGCCTAACTTGATGCACAAAAATTTGTGTTAGGTATACCTGAGGGTGGTATGATCCTGATATACGTCGCGTGCAACGATCCTGGGATCGTAAAGGTAAATCTTTGGTCTATTTTTTTTTTTTTTTTCTTTTTTTTTCTCTTTTTCTGCATTTCAGTTCGGACTATAATTGTTTTATACAAAGTTCATACTTCCTTCATATGTATATATGGAATATGATTAAAATTCAAAAGTTATACCGATTCCCAAGCGTATAATTGTTAATTAATGCAATGTACATATATTACAGGTATATATGTTGGTATATAGATACGTATCGTTTAACCGACGATATGCAGATTTTATAATGAACTTCATCCTTTAGATTCACAATCAGTTATATTTTTTTTTTTTTGTCTTTTTATTTGTTTGTTTTATTATATTTATTTATATATATTTAAAAAAAAAAAATTGTTTTAATGTAATTATACGTTTCTAAATGAAAATTCGACAAGTTGTCAAAAAAAAAAAAAAAATTACTTTTTGTTTAGGTACCTAATTCAATATAAAGTTCAAACAAGTTTTTTTTTTTAAACAACGTAATCGAGTCAATTAATTCTTTATTTTGAAAATCGATATTATACGCATATATCAAATTGATGCAAATGATGTCAAGAAATTTATAAACCATCTCGTTTAAAAGTTATAGCAGTTTGAAAAAGAGAGAAAAAAAAAATTGCATTACTTTACTTAATTCGTGGTATAGAATTTTTTTTTTTTTTGTTTTTTTTTTTTTAATTCAAATTTTAGAATCAGATTAAATTTCGCAATTTTGATCGCATAAAAATCACGAAAAAATTTGAAAATTATAATTATACATACATATACCTATAATATTTAATCCCTGACAAAATTTTTCTACAAAAATATCCGCCACACATGTTATTTTGTATATTATATACCTACAATTGAAATCCTTTCACAAAAAAAAAAAAAAAAAATTGTTCGGTTTTTCGTTTTTTTTTTTTTTTTTTTTTTTTTTTAATTAAAAATGATATATGCAAAAAATAAAAAAAGTGTCGAAAATTCTCGCCTGATTTTCCGGCAATATTTTATATGTATAATATATACAGATTGTATATATATGTAATGTGGGTCATTCGAGGCTAACGATGTTTTGGCAGTAGGCTGTTAATGGGATGTTTTCACGTGTCAGACCGATATTAATTACATACCCCAGACGCCTTTCCGCCTGGTTTAAGGACCCCGCAGGCCCCTGGGGCCAGAGAAAGCAACGAACACATCCCCTGCAGCGATATAATAGTCGAAAAATTATTACAACTTTCCCCGTGGCTTAGAGTCCGTTTTACGGTATATCCTGTCAACGTCAAAGTGTCGACCCTCTCTGTCTATTGCGTTCTACCGTTGTGTCCACTTTTTAATTTAATTTTTTTTTTTTTATTCAAATTTTTTTTTGTATTTTTGTTAGCCTGCAGGAATATCCAACGGTTTTCACGTTTTTCTCATTTATTTTTGAAATATATTTTTCTGTTTTTTTTTTTTTTTTTTTTTTCTCCCGTTGAATAATTTTCTCACATTTTATTTTGCAAAACATTTGCCAGGCCGGACTAATGTCCCGTTTATTTTCCAACCTGCGAAGCTACGCGTAGAATATACACTACGATATCCGCTGAATATTAAAACATCGCATATATATATATAGCGGCGTTCGTTCATTTTCGCTCCCCTTTTCTACATACAGACAATATTTATTTTGATATATTCATTTTTAGTTTCACTTCATCAATATATAGTTTTCCGGTAAATCAGTACCTACCTATACATATATCGTTATAACTACGATCAATTCAGTCATTCGAATTTCAAAACTCAAAAATTCTGAACCAGCATCAATCCGAATCCATACGGTACATACATATTATAGCCGGAAATTTTTTTTTTTTGGTCCCCTCGTGAAGCCCTCCTGGTATATAAACGTTAGAATCGTTTTATTTTATTTAATTGTAGGATTTCATAATCCTTGGCGGGTAATTACCTCGAACTGAAGGAAATTAAAGGAAGAAAATAAAAATAAAAAAATAAATAAAGAATTTAAGCTGTAATTACCAGTTGAACGACGTGACGAGGATACTAAATCCCCGAGTAGGTAGGTAGGTAGGTAGGTATACCTAAGTCGGAATACTCGGGATATATAACGCGAGACCACCTCGCGGTTAAAGAAGAGAAAAATTTTTCAAACATTTCATGCAAATAATTTTTTTTTTCTTTTGGAATAAGCGATTTTCGAAAATTCGTTTAATTATAATTAATGTCTAAAGACTTTTGTCTTTCATTTTTTTTTTTTTTTTTTTTGTCTATTATGGAGTTTTTTGTTTTTTTTTGGAATTTTTTTAATTTTTTTTTTTTTTTTGTCCGTCAGGTAATCAAACGTATGGACAAATTATTAAATAAATAGATGAATAATCAAGTTGTTAGAATATCGAGTTGGTTAATAAAATAAAGAGCATGTAAATTGACTCACCCCTGCTTGTGACTCTGACCTATGTCTCCACTGTCGCATCACTCTGCTAACTAATTGTACCTGTGCACAAATTAATTTCAATCCGCCAATTGTAAAATGAAAACAAAATAAACTGAATTTCGTACTTTTTTGTTTTTTTTGCTTTTTTGCTTTTTTGTTTTATCAATTTTCACCGTCATAAAAGATGTATGATTCCAACTGTGTTCAATATAACGATAATGAGAAAATTTATAATTAAACAAATTTTCAGAATGCGATTGTCCATTTAGGTAGATTTACCGAAAGTTATAAAATTGTAGATAAAAATGTAGGACGAAAAAAAAAAGAATAAAATATGAAGAATCTATCAAATTTTGATAGTATTTAATTATATAATAATGATACTTATTTTACAATGTAGGGGTGAGTTTTTGATTTAATTAATAATAACATCTATTCTTTTTATCTTCTATAAGCATAGATTCGTTAGAAGAGTTATTAATTCCGCAGTAACTACAGCTACGAATTGAACGTACGTGAACGTGTATGTACACTTGGCAAAGTTGATTCTGGAGCATCTAGTTGGACAACTCCCGAAACAGCCAATCAAGGCTCTGGACTACAAAGATTCTTACGCGCTGATTGGCTGCTTCTTGAGTTGTCTAAATAAGTGGCTCAAAATCAATCTCGGAAAGTGTATTTGTTTTTATAAAATAAAGAAACGTACGTGACATATAAAAGGAAAATTGAGTTTATCGAGTCAAAGGTTTGTAAATTTATTTTTGTATTATTCCATCCAGTTTTTATTTCGTTATATATAGGTATATATTTATCTATAGGTATGGGTGTACCAATAATACTCAGTATATGACGCTAAACGCAAATTTTTCGAAAAAATGAAAAAAAAAAAAAATATTATATAAAATAAATAAAACGAATAGAATATATCAAATTGTTTTGTAGAAAATTTCAAAATTAATAAATTTTATCCTATGATATATTTTGTTGAAATCCAAGCATATGCATGATTCTGATAATTATTTTAAGCAAATTTTGAATCTCACGATATCTACGATCTTTCTCTAAATAATTGAACACCATTTATTCCAATTCCAAAGAACCTGAAAATATGTATATTTTTATTTTTATTTTGTTTTTCACATTTTTTTTTTTGTCTCCCCATATTTTAATGTGAATTAAACTTTGTAAAATTTGTAACTTTTTATTCTCCGAACACCGACGTTTTCAATTGTTTTTATAAAATTTCAAAGAGAATTAGGTAGACAAAAAACATAAAATAAAAAAAAAAAAAGAAATTGGGGGGTATACATATTTTCGTGGAAAATCTCCCGCTCTTTATAACAAAGAATAATGTTTTCATTCATCTCAAATATCTGAAAATGCTCGAAAACGTAAATTTTTCTTTTCTACATTAAAATGACATTTCCATAACTTTTTTGTTTTTTTTTTGCAAATATTGTCTTCAATTTTATTTCATTTTTTAATTTCATTTTTTACTTCTTTTTATAAAAATATTAAAAAAGTCAATTTACAGAAAAAATTGTTTTTTAAATCACAAGTATTACGAGTTTTAGTAAGCATCGCAATGAAAACAAAAAAATCTTTCAAAAAATTAAAAAAAAAAAAAAAACAAAAAAAAAATCTAAACTAATCTAAAAAAATCTAAAAGAAAAATGTAAAAACAAAAAATTTTAAACAATTTTTAAAAAATGTGAAAATTAAAAAAAAAAAAAAAAAAAAAAAAAAAAGGAAAAATCTAACAAACGTTTAAGTCAAATATTTTTGGGTTTTTTGTAGCTGAAATAAAGGGTGTCTAAAATTGTAGGGAAATCATAGATGGTGAGACTCGAAACCAGTTTAATAATTGCGAGGAATGACCCATAAGACGTAAAGTCCGACCTGCTTCAAACCCCCATATCATAACTACAGATATAATCTTCACATGCTTGTTTTTTTTTTTTTTTTTTTCTTATTTTTTATTTTTATATTTTTATTTTTTTCATGTTTTTTTCCTATCTTTTTATTTCACTAAAGAAAACCGGTCCGCAACGGATATGGACGTTTCAAATCACGTCGCGTCGAGGCTTGAGAATACTGCACTTAATTGGCAGCCGTAACCTATGGGGCCATGTAAACGGTACTTTGGCAGCGTTTATACGTGTTGCAACATCTAATATATGTGTAACTAACGTAGGATTGTGCCACAATGTTGCCCAGTGTTAACCTCGCTTACGCTACTTTATATACACGACCGGTTACGCCTTCGATCAGTCCAGCGTCTTCTTTTTCCTTTTTTTTTTCCCCTTTTTTTTCTCGCTTTTTCTATACACATCCTTCTTGGCACCTGTTCGAGGGTACGTGCCCACGCGATTGGTTACGAAGAAAAACAAGATGAATTAAACTTTTTTTGGTTTTTTTTTTTTTTTGGTTCCTTTTTTGGAATTTGGGTTTTTTTTGGTTTTTTCTAGTTCACAGAGTGAATTGTAACAAAGAAAAAAGATTAGTAGTTGAAAATATGATATTTTTTACAAGACAATTTATTTATAACAATTATAGACAATGTCTTGAATATTTATTTTTTTTTTTTCCACTAATTCTGAAGATAAAAAATATTGATAAACATTTTCAATCGCATGATAAGAACGACTAGTGAAGAAGTTTTTTTTGTTTTTTTTTTTTTTTTTTTTTTGTAAAAGTAAAGTTTGATAAATTAGAAAATTGTCTAAAAGTTTTTGATAAAAATAATATTCCGATACGCGATGGTTTTCGGATATTTTTGAGTTTAGATTTACTTTTAGGTATAAATATATATACCCAATTGATAAATTATAGACGTATGTATGTATGTATATAGATACTATAATTCGGTAAGTTATTTGAGAAAGTTTTCACCGACCTGAAGGACCTTGAAAAATTCTAATCGATATTCAATCTCGCATCAACGTCTCGTTCAGCAACTATATGACTATGCAATGTTAACGTTCTCACAAGAAGATCGATTATAGGTATACCAATATTTTCGGAAATTGAATTTTAGAAAATTTCAACTAATTCCTGCACTTCAGATGATTAAAAACGCCAGTAGGTATATTAAAAAAAAGTACAAAATTCTTTATGTACCTTTTTCTTTTTTACATTCACATAGAATTTAAAAAAGATTTACAAATTTTTACAGAGAAGCTAAATAACCCCGATTGCAAATTATCGAATTACAACTAACCGGATATTTTATTAAATCGAATTTTGTTCTGCTGTTTTCGATGATTTATAAAGGACAAGCTCGAGCCATCGTCCAATGTTCAATTAAATCGAAGAAAAAAAAGTTAATTTTTGTAAATCGTAAAATATTGTCAAATTATTCGAACACGCCAACGGCTCTGACTTCGAAGTTTACGGATTTTAATTATCACCAAAGTTTGCGCAGCTCTGAAGATATTCAGTCAGAAATAAACGTGGTTCTACGTTATACCTGCGTGCATTGCGGGATACAGAAATATAAATATCGCTATATATGTTTCATACGAGAATAACAATTCGATTCGAAAAACTTTAATTGTCGGTAATTAATCTGTGAAAATTCATTTTTTATATCTATTTTAAATAACATCGTCTGTCTCAAGTCACGACAGTCTCTATAAATTCTTTAATATAATATCTAAAATCGATATTGTATATTCGTATTCAAATTATCGAGTAAACTGCAGCAATTTTAAGGTTACCGACGATTCGGAATTACTCCGTGTGTATAGCATAGCCTTAATAACGGTCAAAATGATCAAGTGTATTGACGTAAAGGTAAAAAAATACTGCCCCAGGCTAGAGAAAAAAAATGTTCCTTTTTTTTCTAAGCTTTTGTACATTGCGCTATCTATATAGCAATTCCGAAGATACATGTGTCCAAAAACCTAGCAAACTTGTGATAATCGAAACTTTATTCATCTTTTTGAAACTTAGTAGTTTTTTAGTTTTTTTTTTTTTGTCTCCACGCCAAGTTTTCACGTTAACAAAACACCTCAATCTCCAGAAAATGGGGTAATTTATTAAATTCGTAAAGCTGAAAAGGCGTTTTTTTTTTCTTTCAAAGTATTTTGCTATTTTTTTTATTTTTTTGTTTTTTGGTTTTAAAAATGGTTAGTTTAAAAATCTAACGATCTGATACTGTAAAATATTGTATAGGATGATGATAAAAAAAAAAATAATGAATATATAAACAATTTTACTGGCTTTATATAAAATTTGACAAAGGAAATATAATTCTCGAGGTGAAAAATGGCGACTAGCCTCGGTTGCGTGTGGGCGAAACGACCCGGGTGCTCGATTTAAATAATTAAATCGTCCTTACCTTGGGCGTGACGTAAAGCTTTTTGCCTTTGAGTACCATGTAAATCTTGGCCCACACGTTTTTCCCTGGATCACGAATCCAAGCCGCACTAAATACGGGAGGACATTTTCCACCTTGAGCCAACATCTTCTGAAAATCAAAAAAGGTCGATCAAAATATCGATAATCGTTTAAATTTTGATCGGAAAAAAAAAAAAAAAAACGATGGAAAAAAAATGAAACATATTTAGGAGTAAAAAAAAAAAAAAAATCGAAGGTATAGGCAGATATGCAAATTTTTTAATTTAGACTTCACGATAAATCGTTATAAAGACAATTTAACTTCACTTTGCTAAACTTAACTTTACTTTACTCTACTTTACTTTACTTTACTTTACTTTACTTTACTTTACTTCAAAGACAATTCCAGCGAGGATGAGTCAAGCTTTTCAAGAACGCGCATCAAGGTACGCGGATGGTTCAATTATACTTGAACAGTTTAACCCACTTACGCCTCCACCGTATAATTTATCGCACAGTAGAGTTCACGAGTTCTTGTGCATGCCAATTAGAGGCTCATCCAGTTCTGGTCGTTCTGACTCTTTGGGTCAGTTGTTTCTCGCCAGACCCCTGAAGCCACCACGGATTACAACAAGAAATATTATCAACCTCAAACAAGAATTTCAAGGATTATTGCCCGCGGTTTTCTTCTTTTCTTTTTTTTTTTTTTTTATCAGTATAATAAGAACCGGCCATATTATATACTTTACTCGTTTTATTAATCGTAAACACATGATTCACTAAGAAAGATTTGTCTCCATCCTCGCTAAGAAATTTCAAGGATTTTTTTTATACAATGAAAAATAAAAAATGAAAAAAAAAAAATTATCGAAAATAAGTAGCCAAAAAAAAAAAAAATTTGATCAAGAATTTTTGTTTTTCAACAATTTCAAATTTCAAATTTCTTGGTCATTTTTTCTGCTTTTCTTTTTCGAATGAACGAATTTGTATTTTTAGTCGAATTTACAATTGTTAAATAAAAAAACAAAAAAAAAAAAAAACTGAGTTTTAAAATTGCATATGAATGATTTCCATTGATCTAGAATTATGTAACTGAAATTCTAAGTCATATGATTTGAAAGGAGCAAAAAATTAATTGATTAGTAATAAGAAAGACAGATTGAAGTCGAGTGATTGTAAAAGAGAAAAAAAAGAAAATTATGTCAACCGTGTTAATTATTGTGCAAGCTTACCTGCATGGCCATATTCTTGTCCATGAACGGTCCACCGAATTCACTACTCTCAAAGTCCACCATATCGGACGGAAAGAATTGCTTTAACAGAAAATTTATAAACGTACGATTAGTCATTCGATCGAAATAATCTGTTCAAAAATAATTACGATTACATCTGATTGGATATTAGGCAGCATAACCAAACCAAAACGTATAATAATCAAGTTTTTTTTTTTAACAGTATTTTTCAACAGTTGAAAGAAATTTCGTGTAATTAGTGCAAAAAACAAAAAAAAAAATTTCGCGTGGAAATAATTGTTCGAAGAAAACGAGATCTGGAATATTTTTAATGCCCGTTATTTGAATACGAAAAATTATGGAATTTTTAGATTTTTTATGGTACCAAGTTAAAGTTTGGATTTTTGATAAAATGAAGAATTTGTTTGAGACGATTTCAAATTTTCAGAAGCGTTAAAATTCAGGATATCAAAATTGGGAAAGATTGGAAATACAGTGAGATCGAAGCTCGGAAAATTCAAAACTCCGAAAGTCCGAGAATTCGAAAATTTATTTAAGAGGCATGACGTACACGGTCCATGCGTGAATCAAGTTAATCAGAGTTTCGGCTCTTCGGATTTTTAGCTTGTGGAATTTTGAATCTCCGGTGTTTTTTGATGATTTCAAAGTTTTTTTAAATCGACTATACAAACTCTCAGAGAAATACTTTTTCGAAAAAGTGTGTAAGTCGGTGTTATTAAAATTCAGAATTTTTAACGTTCGAGACTTTCAAAATTCGGAACTTAAAATCGGCTCTTTGTTATCCCATCGTTTTCGAGATAATTCGACGAGTTTTTCAGAATTTTCGAATATTACAGAATATTCGATGAAACTAGAAAAAGTCATTTTTTGACCCGAGCGGATATTTTATGATAAAAACTAAAAGATAATGATCCAATGTTACGATTAATTTCTTGAAAAAAAAAAAAAAAAAAGTTACGGATAACCAATCTTGATTTTTTATTTTTTTATTTTTTGTTATTTATTTTCAAGATAGAAACACACAATTCTAATATAACAGGAAACAATCAGATTATATATCTATATGCTTTACATATAGAACGTGACGTGAATTGTTTGTGAAAAAATAGAATAGAGAATATTATGTATCATTGATATCGAATAGCTCCTGCGGGTGTATATAAATATGCGTATATAGAATAGTATCAGCGTGTATAGGTATAATGGCATATATATATAAGTAGAATGCGTGCGTTGAATAGCTTCTTGGATTTTACTCGGCAATTTTGTGAGAAAAAAAAAAAAACAAAAAACAAAAAACAAAAAGGGGGACTAGAATAAAGAAAGAAAAAAAAAAAAAAAAAAATGGAAAAAGAGAAGGGAGACGAACACAACGCCGTCATGATGTAACAAGAAACAGTGTGAAGAATATTTTTGGAAAATGGGTAAAAACAAAAATAAAAAATAAAAAAAAAATGAAAGAGAAGAAAAGAAAAGGGTAAAAGAAATTCTTTTTCGTAGTTTTCGCCGAGAGTATATGTATATAAGGTATATTAAAGAGAAAAATAGAAAAGAAATAAGAATAAAATTCCTTCGCAATTACTGAAATTAAAAACTGTAGTCGAGACAATAAGAGAGGAAAGAGAATGATATAAAAAGAAAAGGGGGGAGAGAGAGAGAGAGAGAGAGAGAAAGAGTGGAAATCTGAAAACAATGACCCGAAGAAAGATGGAGATTGAGAACATGAGGGAGAAAGAGAACAAAATAATATGTTAACTTTACGAAATGTAGCATTAATTACTATATTTAAACTTTTAAATACACTCTGTTTAATTAATTACTAATTTATTGTTTCACTCGTAATGCGATTAAAATTATACATATATGTATAGTAGTATTACATGTCGACATAAGAAACTAACTGAAAGATGGTATAACGTTGCCTCGTGTTAAAACTGAAAATAAAAAAAAATAAAAGCGTAACTTTATGAAATTCAAATTATTCGAAAATTTGCACAAAAAAAAAATAAAAATAAAATAAAATCAAATGAAATCCCTCACAACGAAAAAACAGAGTCGTATACTTATAATCTTACTGAATTATTCTACAAACTAGAAATTATTTTTTTTATGGTTTTGTTAATTTGATAAAATTTTGAAAGTAATCCTCGTGAAATTTTCGTATCTCGAATTAATCCGTTCAGTATATATATATATATATATATATATATAATTTGCAAAATAAGCCAAGGATATACAAGCTGTATGATTTTAGGTGAACAAAATTTGAAGATATAAATATTATACATATGAAGGGTACACGGGAAAGAGAGGGATTGTAAAAATTTCTGATTTCTCAGAAATTGAAAATAACATACATAAATCTATTATTACTCAAAGTCTACCAAAAAAAGAAATATTAACATTTTTACAGACAATTTAATCCTAAACAACATTCATAAATAATTTTCAACATTCAGTAAATAATGGTATACATATTAAATAATTAAAAAACAAAACAAAGTCAATAATTTACAACGAAAAAAGGGGGGAATGTTAGAAACAGAATTTTATTTTTTAATTTTTTTCACGGTTTTTTTTTTTTTTTTTTTAATTAGTTTTAGGAGATACAGTACCATCGTCTTCTATATCTGACTGCTTTCGTTTCTTCCCTTTAACCAGTGACGATAATTTTGCAAGCTAAGAATTAAAAAGTTTGCGTTTGTTCTTTACAAAATTATATAATTAAAATGTTATTGTAATGTAGCAATATTTCAATAACTATATTCCATATGTTAATATTACGCAACTCTTTTTTTTTTTTTATCAAAAAATTTCTTTGGACCTACCCCTTTTTCCCGTGCATACTGTTTTTTTTTTTTAATATTTTTTTTATTCAAAATCTGATATTACCAGCATGTAGAGCACTCTTCGAGCCACAAGAAACTATTTTTTAATCAAAAAGTTGAAATATTAACAATTCATATATTATCTAGACATTATAACCTCGTTATATAATTTCTGTACAATTAAATCCATAGAGATATATTCGGTCTGCGAATAGTAATACAATACGGTATATACGATATTAATATCATATGCAGGCGTTCTACTGCAGATCCAGGTCCAGTTCTCTCAACTAAATGCATTGTATAATATGCACCGCAATAATAGACTATGGTAAAGTGGATAGTGGAGAGTTCAGACCCGTCAAAGTTATAGGGGAGGATCAGAGCAGTAATTAGTTTGCAAGGGATGCGGGCTGTTAAGAAAGCACAAAGCACCATTGGATTGAGACACAGGTACATACATTACATACATACATACATACACAACGTATATATGTACAATTTACACGTATACATGATATAGACGATGTATTCTGTACCTACAAGACTATGGGAAATCCTATAGTATACGTATAATGTCTTGTTTGCGGTCGATCTTATGAGACTATAAGACTACCTCATTGTTAGATCTGAACATATTGTTATACAGGATATAAGTGGATGAAGAAAATGTTCAACAACCTATAAATAAAACATAAAAAAACAAAATAAAAAAGAAAAAATACTCGTAACATTTCTAATTCAACTCATAACATAGAAGAATGGAAATTATAATAGTTCGATCCGAGGTCTCTTCAAATTCTAAGATCCAGAGGTCTGAATTACAAACTCAATTCTGACTCTAACTCTGGCTTTTAGATGAAAATTGCCTAAAATTTTAATTTGCATCTTTAAAATCTTTGATTTAGAATTTGTAGAATGAAACAAGAATTTCTATACCAATTTGGTAATGCAACTAGTAAATCTATATATAGTTACGTATGAAATATAAAACTTGAATAGTATTTCATACTCGTTAAAAAGTATAATCGTGATCGTTATCGTTCTCTGTTTATAAAACTGGAGGTATTCATTTTTATGTCGACGTATTTAATAATCTTTCCATCGATGAAAACGAATCCCCTGACTATAACTGTCTGTCTGGTAGAACATATGTATGGTATATTCACAAATATCGATACGTGTATTCGATTTAAAAATAAAAAACAAAAAAAAACAAATATGATACCAATATATTTTCGTAACCGAATGATAACAAAGGCGGGACTTGAATCCATTTCATTTCCTGTTTCTTTCATTTACTTTATCCACGGTAAAAATATATCCCTTTAATATTTAACCGCATATATGTTTGCATTGATATAAAATTATATTTCACTGTTGAAATTCACCGAGTCAATTTCGCTCATCGGTAAAGTAAAACACAAAAGTAAACATGTAGCTTTCAGAGTTTGGGTTGACAGAACGATGATGTATTACGTGAAATGTTGGTGAGTGCTTTTCGAACGAGCTTATTTTTATTAAATTTAATTTCTAGGGGTCTCTGAAAGGTTAAAAAAAAAGCTACCAAATTTCACTTACGGAAAAATTTATCTCGATAAATTATAAGATTGAAAGTGTAAAAACAAAAAAAAAAAAAACTTCGAAGAATAAATCAAAAATTCTTAAAATAAAATTAATAGTAAAAAATCAAAAAAAGTTTCTGGTAAGTCTAACTCTGTCGATAAAAAAGAAATTTTGAAAACAGAGAATACCGACAGAGTAGATTTTTATCATTCACAGTCGGTTAAGTAGATCGAGATTATCGGTAAAAAGATTTAACATCTTTTAGTAGATGAATGATCGATCGTCGGCTGGAATCTTTTTTACCGATTAATAAACTCAATCGGTAATAAACCAAGACTCGGTAATCTCGATTGGTAAAATCGTTAAGTATCGACAGAGTGAACTAAGAAGTGTTGGTAAAGTAGAGAGAAATTATTCTTACCTGTGGATCGTTGAAGAATTCATATTTTCTGAAATCCTTACGGAATATGAACCGTCTGTCGTAAGGACGAGTGAATGATTCCATATCTCTGTGAACACTGAGGACATCTTCGTGATCCTCTAAACTTCTTTCTGCAAAACAAAGAAAAAAAAAAAAAAAAAGAAACAAAAAAATAAAAATTAGAAAAGAAAGATAGACCTCAAAAAAAAAAAAAAAAAAAAATACGTCGCCGCAGCGACGTAAACAATTTTTATTTTCTTTTTTTTACTTCTTTATTATCCTTGTACACCCTAATTAGGAGGCAATAAACAACAACAAGGATAGTAAATATCTCGCTAAGGGTTCGTTAGTGTCAATTAGTTCCAATTTGCAAAAAAGGTAGACAACAATCCGCTTATATACTTATATATACAGACATCAATTAATATCAATTAAAAATTAATTCTTTTAAAGGCTTAAAAACACATCCCCGTTGAATTTCAATCAGTATTGCGAAAAATGATAATTAAAGAGAAAAACAAGAAATTGAGAAGGTATAATAAAAAGAAAATATTTCACTATCATTATTATAGGATAAGTGTACAAGACCCGTACAAGTAGTTATAAGTATGTAAGTACCACATACTTCAAAGCGACAACATAATTTACGATGGTCATCGATCACACGATAATTACAAAATATCTTATTATATAAAATTCATTCATTTATTCTTTTCTCTAATTTAAATAAACCCACGAAAATATATATACGTAATTTTTATTTTATTTAAATATTATGTTTTCGATTTTCTTAACGACCGATGATAGATGATCGTGCTTTATCGATACAAGTCAAATTAATTTTCCATATCCCTTATAATGATGTTTGGAAAATTTTTAACTGCACTGCAAAAGGACCTAATTTTTAGAATACAATTTCCTACACTTTTTTTTTTTTTTTTTTTTTGTTTTCTTCTCTCGTAATTTTTTACCATTGCGAAATTTATTCAGCTAATTTTTTTTAACACCGGATTAATATAATTTAAAAAAATTTATCTTTTTTCAAAGTCTCTTTCAGTCAATGAGAAAAATTATTAAGACAGAGAAAAAAAAAAATAAATAAAATAAAGTGAAATTGATCCTTTCGAAATAACATGCGCAAAAGTATAATTTACGCATGTCTTAAGTTATACAGACTGGATAATTAACATATGTAATTAAATGTACAGGAGGATCGATTTATAAACTTGATCGTGTTGGATGGATCTTGAAGATTTGTCATTGGTATAATCTGGATGTAATAAATAGTGAGCACAGCATGAGGATGAGAGCGAGAGACGGATGGAGAATAGAAAGAAAATCGCAAAAAAAAAAACAAAAAAGAAAGAAAAGATAAAAAAAATTGCGACTAAGAAGAGTAAAAGGGTATTAGCACGGACAGACGGTGTAGGGTACCGAGGAGAGTCGAGAGACGAAGCCGTTGTAAAACATCAGAGAATGAGAATTCGCTCTCTCATTCCTCCTATCCCATATAACCCGTGACTGGCACGTGTGCAGTGGCGGAACAACCGGACGCTGAACCCTAGAGACAGGAGATCCAGTAGACGATCTTAAAAGAGTGGGAGATTTTCGTTTATTCTTGAAATTAATTTATCCGTAAGATAATAAGAGTAAAAAGAAATTCAAAAAAAAAAAAAAAGGAAAAAAAGTTCGTAAAATAAAAATAAGAAACAACAAAAAATATGATAAAATTTTGAAAAAATATGAAAATAGTGAAAATATTCAATTGAAATTTTTGGAAAGAAGTCGGTTTAATTTCTGCTCGTGTGTATGGGTAGATACGTGAATTTTAATATCCGATCAGAGAAAAATAAAAGTTTTATTTAATACTGGGAAGAAATAAAAAGTGAATTAAAAAAAATAAATAAATAAATAAATAAAAATAAAAATAAAACTTTAAAATAAGGTAAGTACGTTGTTCTCGTACTGCATAAAGTGGCGTAGCGTAGAGCTCCCTTTCGGTGAGGAGTAGAAAGTGGAGAGCCTTAATCCAACCCTAACATGCCACTGACGGGCTTCGCTATTTGTTCATTCGCTGTTCTCTTTATTCTCCCTTTTCGTAGTTATTTATTTTTTTATTTTTTTGCATTTTTTTTCGCTTTCTTTCTCACTTTTTCTGTGTAAAGAAAAATGAAAAACGCTTCACTCGGGTAAAGTCGAGCAAGTTCCTTCTACCCTTGTATCATGAATTCGTGAATTTTTTAGTTTACTTGCCCCGACGTTATATAGACCAGATATAAAACGGGATTCTTAACGAAATGAGATATAAGAAAATTTCATCTTTCTGCATAATTCGAAAATTTTCTATTTCAATTTAAACAAAAAAGAAAAAGTACTTTATTCATAAATTGCAATTAAAAAATCCGTCAACGTGTTTTTTCTTGTCTTCTCAACGTTTCCAAAAATAAAGTGACTCAAAATCAATAATTTTCCTATCAAAAAAATTAATTTATCGAGCATCACATTGGTTTGTTCTAAAATAACATTATTTCACAATATTCCCTCTAAATTTGAAATAATTTTCGATCTGTACCCTACCCCAATCACTTTTTCTTCGATTTGATAAATATCTGTGTAAAACAAAGCTCAAAAAAATTTCAAAATGTAATAATTAATAAATCGAAGAAAAATGATAAGATATCAAATACTTTGGTTGTATAAAAATTGACAAAATAATTTTTTGAAGTTGCATTTGTTACGTCGACAGCCAGATAGTTGATAAATGAGTGATCACCAGTGCCATTAACCCTCCAGTACTTCATCGATCACTTGCCAATTTCGTGTGCCGAAAGAGTAGGTATGGCTATTACACTTGGCAATGACGCGTTACAGTTACATTAATCATATACTATATATATATATATATATATATATATATATATATATATATATATATATATATATATATATATATATATACATATATAATTTTTTTTCTCTTTTCAAATATCATTATATGGCCTGTGGCGATAGTTCAAAAAGCCATTCCTCCCCCGCCTCTAACGTACTCATACTTATATGTTTGGCAAAGAAACGATTCGATTGAAATCAGTAAGAATGGCAAAAATGTTGTTTTTTTATTTTTTATTTTTATTTTTTTGTCCAAAGATTATAAGCCGTTCAAATAACGAAGTGAAACAGCGCATGAACTACACCTTGTACTAATGTAAGACAGACAGGATGTAAGAATATCCACATACGCGTCTATAGGTGGTGAGAAATTTTATGAATATATATTTTTTTCAAATTATAATAAATATATACGTGTAGGTATACGGCGGTTGTTAGTAACGGTATACCGAATAATAATTAGCGTAACATTTTAATGAACTATTTAATATCTCTCTAGGTATATCGGAAAAAAAAAAAAAAAAAAAAAAAAAAAAAAAAAAAACAAATTTTTTAATATTTTCGTTCAAAGTGTGTGAAAATTATTTTGGTGAGAAAAATTATTTTATTACTGTTTTTAATACGTCGGTGTTTATGTACCTATACACATAGAGGTATGTATAAGTTAATTTTACCGAGGATATAATTATCGAATGTGTATGTACGTACGTAGATACATACATGCGTGTTGTATATGGGTATTATCATGGTAATTGGGATACAGCATATGAGGCCTTATTACTTAATATATCTACCTTAATTTTGAACCGTTAATCGAAGTTTTTTATTTATTTTTTTTTTATTTTTATTTCTTTCATTTTTTTTCCTTTCTTTTTAATTACGAATTAATATGGCAGGTTAATTTTTTTAACGATGTCGTTAAAAATAAGACTGGTTATTTTTCACATTATTTATGTTATTTTATGTGATAGTATTTCAACGTTTTTATTATTACTATTTCGGATATATTATACAAGTCTAATGGAGGATCTGTGAGACACCTTTAAGATAAAAAAAAGACGGTATAAATTTTTGATTAAAAGTTACAACCATAACGTAACCAAAAATCGAAAAAAAGAACGTGTTAAAACACGATCGTGTATCAAATTGATACGTAAGAAAAATAAAAATAGACGTGGACATGAACGAATTTTGAAATACAATTTGAAAAGAGAAGATAAGAAAAAAAAAAAAAAATGGCGACAGCTAAAATTGCTACGGAATAAATTCATTGGATTAGTTAAGCCTCCGTACGTAGTAAACATGGGTCAAATTGACCCAGCTTGCAACTATATGGGCTATATATCTGTTATTAGATGGAATAAATACTTTTTTTTTAAACTTCTACTATTGAGCTATTTTTTTTGTTTTCCGTTTTTTAATCAAAATACAATATCTCGCGAGTATCACCCTAAAATTGTAACAAAAAAATATTGAAAAATGAAATAGTTATGAATATTTTACTGAAAAAGTATATTTTTTGCACATTCACATCGTCACGAATTTTTTTTTTTAGACTCGTTGACAATCTATTTTTTTCAAAATTGACTGTTGCTACATATTCTATAATCTTCAAAATATGATCCATAATTTTTTGAAAAATATCGAACGAATATTTTTAGTACATCAGCCGTTCGAAAATGACATCAAGTCAATTTGACCCCGAGTATGATGACTACTACGTGATTCTACAAAAATCAAGTATGACTATGAAAGGTTAAAATTCGGAAGAAAATAAATGAATAAATAAATAATCGATTTCTATAATAAATTATCAATAAAATCTCTCCTAAATATTATTTCACCTTACTTATACGCACAGCCCTGGCTATAGCTACACACGCGTGCATTACGTGCAGTCAGACACGCTGCACCAGACTTGGCAGCACATATATATGTCATAAAGTGTTGGTTGTTGTTGGGAGCTGGAGTAGAAGGTGGGATGACGGGATAGGGATAGGGATAGGGGTAGGGATCTGGAGTAGAAGAGGAAAATAGGGTGAGAGAGAAAGCGAGAGAGAGAGGGAAGGAAAAGGATCCCTGACCTGGGCCAACTTGCGTATTGATTCTTGGCTGCAACGTAGACTACCGTCTCTTCGTCCCTCCGACCCTCCGCGTATATCTACCAACGGCGGAGAACGGAGGTCGCGACGGTAGTCGCCATAACATAACACGACGTATATGTATGGACTTTGTTTAGGTGATTGTCGAAATCAAATTTTTAGATTTTTTTTTTTTTACAATTTAAAAGAAGAAAACGAAAACAAAAAAATAGATGTACGAAAGTGTTAATCCCATGGGGGGGGGGGGGGGGGGGGGGGGGCGAAATTCTGAGAGTTGAAAAATACGAAATGGCCGATATTTCCAGTATCAAAAGAACGAAAATTCTAAATTTTGAGAGGGAATATATTACGAGAAGCTATAAAATAGACGAGGGAAAATTAAGCATAGGGATATGTGGAAATGAATTTTATTTAAGACAAGTATTAAGAATAGTGAAGATCTCGAGAGGCTGAATAATCGAATTGGCGAAAAAAATCGAATACTTCAAAATTTGAGCTGTTTGAATTTTCGAATAGTAATTATCAAGAGAGTTTATAGATCGTAATTTTTTTTAAGTGAAATACCAGAAACTCGAAAGGTCAAAATCTCGAATCGTATGGAAGTAGAAGGGCCAAAGTAGCGAAAGTACCGGAAGACTTATTTCGTGTATTTCCTGTTTCTCAGGGTTCGTGAATACCAAAAAGATGACGAAAATAAAAATTTTCGAGATTTCGATGATTCGAGAATTTGAGCCTTCTTCATTTTGCAATTACAACTTCAACTCTTTCTGTATTCTTCTTCTTGACATATTTACGTCCGGTTTATTGGCCTTTAAAAATATCAGCTATTCTTGATTTTCATTCTAAAAAATATAAACTTTCCACTTAATTTTCATCTACATTTATGCTCATCCGAATTGCGAACTATCCGTGAATACATTTTCGAATAATTGTCCGTCCGGATAAATAACCTTCAGGTGAATCATTTCTTCGACTCATGGATCGATTAGAAAATAAAAATTTTCAAATCAAAATCTCTCGTTATTTCAATATCCACATTCTTGAAATCCCAAATATTGGGCATTCTCTGTATTGATCTTTCTAAATTTTGACCCTCACCCTTTTCTAATCATGTCTCAAAGTCCACGTAATCATCCGTAAAGCTTTAAAGTTCGTTTTTTGACAAATACTAACAAAAATAAAAGAATAATGATAATAATAAACAAACGACACGTATAAGAATTTGGTAAAGTCGCAAAATAAAAAATGGTATCAGCGAAATTAAACGAGTTTTAGGTGAGCGGAAATGGACGCGACACGGTAATGCATTGCCCATGTATAGATATATAATGTATTGCATGTGTGTATGTATGAAAGGGTCTGTCATGGTCGGCCGCAGTAACTCGGATAAGTACGGCTTCTTTGTTCTTGGTTTCGACCTCAACCCGACGACAACGAGTTGTTTACCATAATAACAAACGTTCCGTTCTTCGCGAACCACGATGAGTTGTTGTACCTCGCCTCTGATTCCCGAGTCTCCAGTACCTAGACTACGTAATAAAATAAAATAAAATAATTCCCAGGAATGTCACCAAGCAAGAACTTCTTCTTGTCGTGTTTATAAGATTTGCGAAAGATGAAAATTTAGGTTCATTTAATTACATTTGAGTACATTATTACATATCTCATCTAATAAATAGTGCGCGAATTTTTGGACGGTTTTACATACAATTTTCATTGCTTGGATCTGACAAATGAAATTGACGAAAAAAACAACAATCCAGTAAAACAGATTTTCGGGGTACTTTTCATCAAAACGAAAAAAGTATAGGTTTGTCAGGGGAAGAAAAATTATAAAAAAGTAATGAAAAATCGAAAATAAAGATCAAAATTGAAAATTTCATAAAAAAAAAAATGCCCGATATATTGACAAACAACAATTCCATACAGTGTGTTTAATCCTAATTCGATCTGGGTACATTTACAAATTCGTCTTGTCATTGCCAAGGATCGCCCTATATATTGACAAACAACAATTTTATACAGTACATTCATTCTAATTCGATCTGGGTATATTTACAATTTTTTTGATGTCATTGGCAAGGAATGCCCTATATATACATATGAAATTCTCAACCCGGAAGAATATATTCTTTCATTTAGAAAGGTAATACAGAGAAAAAAAGTATAGGTTTGTCAGTAAAACAGCGAAAATCGATTCATTTCCGGTAGAACCGGAAGTTCAAATTAAACGAGACGTGGCAATTTTTCATGCCCATCATTTGGTTGTACAGTCCTGTGAATTTCAGATTTTTTCATCGATCCGTTTCCGAGATCACCGCGCGAGTTTGTCGAACAGTCCGACAGACAGACCGACGTCTTTCTAAAAATCTGTTTTTCGGATTTTAGAGGATCGAAAACGTTAAGATTCGTTGAAATTAGCAAAAGTCACTTTTCGATCAAAACCAATACTTTTTTCTTATATCATCGTAGCTGTAGATGAAAAGTAAAAAGAAGAAGAAGAAGAACAACAAAAACCGTAAACCGTTAGCAAATGTAATAAAAAAACAAAATCTACGTGAAAAAGTTGAATCTGTCGCACACGAAATAGGCAACCGATGGTACATCTTGTTTTAAGTTGGTAATAGAGTTAAGAAAATTTTGATTAATTAATTTGAATGACTTGTTGAAACGTTATTCAAATAAATAAAGATTTAGTAAATTTTATTTTATTTATTTCGATGATGTGGCAAAGCACAATTATTCTGAATGTTATACGTAAAGTTTATATACAGGGTGATCCATTTTAATTGCTTCAGGCAAATATCTAAAAAACTAGAAGAGATATACCTAAAATTGACGAAGTTTTCATCAATTTTTTTCAATATCCACAATTAATCAACGTATACCAGTATTTTTTTTCCCCCTTGAAACTTCGTCAAATTTTTTATGAAACTTTTTCTTGTACATTTCTTCTAGTTTTTTTAGATATTAGTCTGGACCGATTAAAATGGATCACCTTGTATATAGAAAATGTGTCTAGCTGTATCGATTTTTTCCAAACTAAACTTGTAAATATAGATTGATATCTTTTTCCTATATGTTCGTATATATTAGAAAAAAAAACGGAAAACAGCTAAAGTTGAGAAAAAAAAAAAAAAAGAAAAAATGAAAAGAAAAATGAAAAAAAGTCAAGAAACGAAACAAACGTAACGTAGATAAAGAAGTAAAAAAAACATTTTTTTTTTTTTTTTTTGGCAATCTAAACCGTGTGTATACATATAACAAGAAAAATCAAATAAAAAGTTTAAGCGTAGCAAAAGTCATAAACCGCCCCTCTCTCGCTCTCTCTCTCTCTCTCTCTTTCTACATCCTCAGGTTGTATTGCCTGACTTGACTTATGAACATGGCTAATGGGCTGTCTGGCACTTACGGCGTTTCCCACTGAACTCTACACATACACTGAACACACAAGATACACACAAAGCGGATTACTTTGCAGTAATACATCAGACAACCAACTCCGCATGACCAAGAAACGAGTTTCATTAATTTCCATAGTATTTTTTTTTTACTTGTTTTTAGTTTTTTTTTTTTATAATTTTCTTTTTTTTCCGTCATATATTGTATATAAAATCTCCAAAAAAAAAAATATATATATATACATATAAAAGTATACAAGTATACAAGTTTCTTTCTAATTTGTTTTTTTTTTTTTTTCATCGTAGACAAAAAATATAAAAATAAAACAAACTTATTTTCAATTACCAATCAAATCACAGTATATCTACCTCTATATATGTATATGTCCATTAATATATGTATGTATGTATGTATGAATGTAAAACATATATATATATATATATATATATATATATATATATATATATATATATATATATATATATATATATATATATATATATATATATATATATATATATATATATATATATATATAAATAATATACGAATATTTTCGGATATTTATACTAAATATGGACACGCGCGATGTTTTAAGCATGTACAAGTATCTTATATACATATACGTATACTTCCGTACATTATCGCGCCTTATATGATTATAGTATATTATTTATAAGCACGCGGTACGTATATACCTATATTATACACATATATATATATATATATATATATCTTCTACGTAGACGATGAGATGAATAAACCCGACAATCCATGTAAAGCCTTTTGAATTCGTGAATCATTTCAACTATAGCCTACACCTCTCTTTCTCTCTCGTTCTCTTTCTCTCTTGTTGGTGTTGTTTACATCGAACGGGTGCGATGCTCTTGCCCCCCCCCCCCCCCCCCTACCCGCAACGCTACCTCCACCCTTTCTGCTCCCCCACCTGCCTCACCGTCGCGGCGCCGTTATACCACTATACACACACATATATATATATATATATGTATGTAAAATGTATATGAACGTATATACAGGTAGATAGATAGATAGATGGATATAGATACATTATCTACACAACCATTCGCAGTATATACATATGTATACACGTTGAGTACATATATATTAATATATATATATACACATTAGGGTGGAACAAATAAACCGAATATTTTTTTTTTTTCTTCAAAGGCACTTTCAAAAGCTTGTACTTTATGATCAAATAACAAGTTTCGAAAAATCTCTGAGCTGTTAATTTTAATATTTAGAGATCGCTGATCACGATTTTCTATTTTCTATTTAATTAACATGGGAAATTTTCTGATGGGGCACATTTAGATTTTTATATCTCAAGTATTAATAATACCTTAATAATACCTAAAAGAAAAACGTTTCCTAATCTTTTTCGATTAATCTAACTGTTTCAAATTTATTCATAGTTAATTTATCATTAATAACCAATAACCAAATTGAAAACTGCAACCATATAGATTTATCGAAAGTGATCAAGTGACCTTTTTTGTAGATCGTTCAATTTTGAAAAAAAAAAAAAAAAAAGGTATAACTATAGCAGAATCTTTTAAAGTAGATTAATACTTGAGATATAAAAATCGAGTTGTGCAACACAAAGATTTCTCCCATGTGTTATATTCAAATGAGGAATTAAAAAATCTCAAAGATCAACCTCTGAATATTAAAATTAAGAACTCAGATTTTTCGAGGCTTGATATTTAATCATAAAAAAAAAAAAAAAACAAGTTTTTGAAAGAGCCTTTGAAAAAAATAAAAATAAAAATACTCGGTTTTATTCGGCCTACCCTAATATATATAAATATAATAGCTACCTAAGTACTATATTATACATAACCACAAGTACTCTGTATGCATATGTTTATACCCTTACCTACATGTATGTGTGTATGTGGTTGTAAGTACCTACGATTATAGCTATTACCTACATAAAAGCTTGTTTGCGAACGTATGTAGGGGATGGGAAGGAAGGAATCGATGCACTAAAGTGCGCTTAGCTTAACATACATACATACACAGGTATATTTCAGAATAACAAAAAAAAATAAAAAATAAAAAATTGAAAAAAATGGAAAAAAAAAACCAATCAAATATATATATATATTTTTCATATTTTTATTAATAGTTTGAAAATACTCACCTAATCCTATATCGGGCCAAGATTCAACGATAGTCCATGACACGTCTTTCCCTACCCGATTTTTCAACGCTAAAAGTTGACATAGGTCACTGGCACAGAGATTCTTTTCTACTATCACAGTTTGAAAACTGTGATCGTCGTTGTAGAAGCATAACTCTTCCTAAAACAAACAAAAAAAAAACAAAAAAAAATATGTTACGTTATTCATTTCAACAATAATGAATAAAGAAATTTTTATTTTGAAGACGTTTGGAGAAAAAAAAAAAAAAAAAAAAACATTACTTTTTATTTAGTTATATTAAATCGAAATATTTTTCCAAGGCACGTGATTATACGAATTATAGTTTTTTTTTTTTTTTTTTTTTTTTTTTTTTTCAATCAAGGTCAGATATATATGTATATATATTATTTGATACGTCTATACGTATTTATATCTATATACTTATTATAGTCATATATATATGTTCATAGTCGTATAGAGAGGGTTACCGGAACAGATCGTATTACTCATCACACACTCGACCACATCACATCCATATCACATCGAGATAACACAGTCGCGTTATCATATATCCACCCAACATGTTTTCATTCATGGAAAAACACACGTGCCAGTGCAGTTGTTATTATAATCTAACCAGCGTACAATCCGGCCGATAAACTCGGGGCTCTGATAAACTAGTGTGAATGTACATGAGTATAGTTTAATCTAGATAAAAAAAAAAAAAAGAAACGAAATAAAAAAAGAGAATAAAAAAGAAGAAAAAAATTTTAAATTAAAACATCACGTTGTGATAAGTAGAAATCATACCCCCGGACATTACACGCCTGTTTCGAAACAAGAAAAATATTCAAGGCATTTACTTATCTGATATATAATATATATAATATATTATGTATATTATAATTGTACAGATTTTTAATTATCTTTATATAAGTATAATGAGGAAATTTTCGTGTGTTATCATTTCCAGGTGAATGGATTTTTGTGTTTTTCAAATTTTTCAAAAATTGAAAATTTTCAATTTTTTCAAATTACCACGCTCACTATTGAAAATTTTTAAAATTAAAAAAAAAAAGTACTGTAAAAAAATTAAATTCAAGAATATAAAAAATGTTTTGGAAAAAAGTTTCTTATTTCATCATACAGAACACGTTTTTGAAAATTAAAAGTATAAAAAAAAAATAAAAAGTACCAAAAGTACCAAAAAAAAAAAAAATAAAAATAAAAAAAAAAAAAAATGTTTCAAACAAAAGTTTCTTATTTTTACATGAAAAACACGAATCTGTAAGAAAAAATACAGGTTTCTATTTAAAAAACCAAAGTTGACCTTCAAATGACCTTGATACTTCAATTTTGGAAAAAATTCAAAAGCACTATCTTATGTCCCCCTTGAAACCATGAAACTAATGTCTGAAACATTTTTTCGAATCTCGCTTCGTTTAGGAGAAAATTGCCCGGGTCACTCAAAATGCCCCACACTGTATATAATACCAAAAAAGAAATCATCGCTAAAGGAAATATGCGAAAAACGGATTTTACAAGGCAGTTTAATGAATCATAAGTTATTTGATTTAAATAACGTAAGAAAAGATGTGATGTGATTTTTTTGTTTCGTTTTTTTTTCTGTTTTTAATTGCGGTATTACTCAGCCGGGTTTTATGACACAATTTCGCAGAGTAGGTAAGTACGTGCGGTTTAACAGATATTTAAATTCTTCCAAAAAACAAAAAAAAAAATATCAGCTGAACGAAGTTCTGTAAATTGAATAATTTACAAGTATAATTATCACCGTTGAAATTTATCTTTTAACGATTATCACACGGTTAAACTATTTACTTTATGAAAATAATTCTTAGCACAATTTTTTTTTCCAAAGAATTTAATTCTTTGTAAAACACCTATTCTGCGAATTTTTTTTTCGCATGAAACCCGATTAAGTAATAATAAAAAATAAAAAAATAAAAAAAAATATCACGTCTTTGATTATGGTTTTTGAATTGTAAAATTTATAATTAATTAAAAATACGTTTTCAATATGCAAGAATTGATTCTTACCTTTTAGAAATAAAAAAGGACTCTATAATAACTTCAAGGGTTTCAAAGATTCAAGTATTAAAAATTATTCAATTAATTTAATTATTCAAAATTAAATTACCTGTTTTTCACTATCGATTTCACGTTGGCCACGATTTAACGATTGCAAATTACTCAGTTCAAACAAAGTCGGTGCAGAACCAAGTCTCTCATAGCTACCTCTACGTCCAGTTAGACCTCCGCTACCTGTACCACTGCCATCAACACAGGAACACATCTTTGGAAGCCAATCTGTAAAAATCGAAAAGATATCCAGACGTTTAAATTTGATTTTGGTTTCAGTATTAAAAATTAGTTAGAACAGAATTTTTCATTCTCTTTTAAATTTCATGAATTTCTAAAATTCGTTGAAACTAAAACATGAAAAAAAAATCAGGAAACCGGTTGACCTGTGGGCCAAACCCAAAAACTTCCCACTGTGTTAAATCCGTTACAATTAATTGATACTGTTGTGTTTATAATAAATTAAAGAAGGTTATAAGTAGAATTAGTTTTCCCTGTACAAATTTTTGTTTCTTCAATTTCTATTCTTCGAATAACTTTGAAACTACTCGACCGATCGATTCCAAAATCTAATCAGATCTGAGTCTTGATGAACCCTTTCGATCGCCGCAACAATCATTCAAATCGATTAATTTATTCCAAAGGTATCGTACGACAAAAAGAGAAATTTTCGACGTGCAATATCTTTTAAACCAATCGTTCGATTTTGATGAATCTTGCGGCGATCGAAAGGGCTATCCAAGACCTAAGTCTGATTAAGTTTTGAGACTAATCGCACGAACGGTTTAGGAGTTATGCACTAAAAACATGAAAAAAAAATTGTTTTTCAATTTTTATTTCGCAAATAACTTTGAAACTACTCGACCGGTCGACTCCAAAATCTAATCAGATCTAAGTCTTGATGAACCCTTTCGATCGCCATAAGAACCATTCCAATCGGTCGATTCGTTCTAAAGATATCGTACGACAAAAATTTGTTTACACACACACACAAGGGGACGTCCATGCAAAAATAGTCAGAATAGCTTCCCAGTACCCCAAAACGTCGAGATCTGATGAAAGCTCGATTTTCGAAAATCGTACCGAAACCAATAACTTCCCTTTTGTATGAAAATTTTCAATTTTCATTGCGGGAAGTTAAAAAACTTTGGTCCTCAGACCAAAAATTCAAATTTATAAATATACGGAAATTTTTTATGGTCTATATTTTGGATATAAAAATTTGTAATTTTACAATTTTTCAGGATAATTCGTCAAGTTTTTTCGGACATTCTTTTCGTATTTCTTTCGATCTATATTTTTGTCTGATATTTAAAACCCGTAAAGAAAGTAAAGATTCGTTGAAATGACCACGAAAGTAATTTTGATACAACAATCATGAAACATTTTGATGAAAAGTAAAAGCTAAGTAAAATTTGTGTATATGTATATTTTTTTTCCCATCAAATACCTTAAAAAATTATTCGCATTTAATTGAACCGTTGATCAAATTGAAACTGCAACTCGAAAAAGGTTTGGAGTTTATAATCCCAGACTACGACCCGAGGTCTAAGAATAAATAATACAAGGCGAATAAAAAGAAGAAGAAAAAGTTAAAAAAGGTTGATCAATTGGTTCCGCGAGCGCGTAGATTCTCACGCATCTCGAATAACGATCTTGTCAATTCATCGTTCGATCCTTAAACCCTACACCGATATGAGCAGCCATGAAGAGCACGAGGAGCATCATCAGCGAGAGAAAATTTTGCGGTAATTCTCCCTCGGTCAAACTCCGACAGCAACTGCAACTACAACGACTATAACGAATCTCGTCTTCTCTCGGGTTGTTCGATGCCCGTTGATGTACATACTTACTATACCTACAGTAATTTCGATTTGTTTTTATTTGTTTAACGAACGATGCTACGACGACTGGCTTCTATTTTAATCCGACCTGTTTTATCTCTTCAACAAACACACGCACCGAGCTTAAACTATGCATTACATACTTCGAGACGCCACAAAACGAAACGCAACGGCACCTCTGACACTCGTTAACGCTCGGTAATAAACCTCATTCATTACAGTTTTCATTTTGTGAAAATGATTGGATCAAAAATTTGAAGAGTTGTTGTGCCAAAACTGGCTGAGGCCGAGTTGAAGTTTCGAAGGGTCAAAATTACGGATTCGATTTTTGAAAACCGTTAAAGTTCGGAATATTCTAATTCGGAAAGATCGGTAATGCTAAAAATTCGGAAAGCACAAATTTTTTTCGAATTTGTAGGTCAAAAGTTTTGATCCTGATTAAGAGAAGTTAAAAATGAAAAATGTGTATCGTATCTAAGTTACACCATGGGGGATGAGAAAAATTGAACGGAACTACGATCGAGTTCAGCATATGAGACACGATCGAGTCTGACGATCGGTCATCCGTGAGGAAAGTTGGGAATAAAGCATAAGAATAAAAAGAAGAAGAAGAAGAAGAAGAAGAAGAGAGACATGGATGAGGAGGGTGAAGGTGAGGATGATCGGGGGGATTCGATGCATTATCCACGGGTCGTAAAAATTTAGTACCGATAATTGGCGGATATACGATCGGTAAGGTCCACATGGTGCTGCGATACCACGTTATTCCCGGTCGTCCGCCTACCTCTTATTGCAAGCCCGCCTAAAGCTAAATAACCGCAAGATGGCCGATTATTATCGACCAAGATGATGACCAACATATATTTGCCGAACGTTGTATACCAGACGGGCGTGTATCAATTCATGATCTCCATACAGTCATTCAACGGTTAGGGCTTAACCTTATATACTGCAGATTGGATCGAGTTGTAAATTTATTCGAAATTTATAATCAGAAAAAAAAATAAATAAAAAATAAATTTTAATCAAGTACGAAACGTGTTTCGTATAAACATTTTCAAAAAAGTATATTGAAGAACAGATTAATTTTATTTTTTATTATACATACGTATTACCGAATCGCAATTTTACGAAGGAGTATTTTTTCCCCCAAGTCTACATAATCTATTTAAAAAAAAAAAAAAAAAAAAAAATTCGAATTGAAAAACGTAAAAAGTATTTTTGGATCTGAAATTTTTTTCGTTTTTTTCATTCAAGAAAAAAAAAAAGGGCGTTGAGTATTTCTTTTTAATTCTTATGTACTCGAACCACTAGAAATCATTGAAATAAAATTTCCACAAACTCCAAAAAAAAAAAAAATAAAACATCTAAAATTCGTTTCAAAGTAAAATAAAAATCAAAAAACGAACAGACTACTCTCGATTCAATTCGTAAAGTATAATATTATAAGTTTGAAAAAAGCGTTTCATCACATCGTTTCAAAATCGAATCTCTATCCATATAACCGTCTTTGAAATCTTAGAAATCTTTGAATTTCTTAGTCTGGTACATATCGTGCGTGGGGAGAACCGACGAGGGATGTGAGTGAGTGGTGTAGGGATCGTGTCCCGCTATAGAATCATTGGATATAATAGTCGGCGGCATTTGCCAGACACAAACGAACGATCGAGAACCACGAAACTCCCCCCCCCCCCAAAAAAAAAAAATACTCAGAATCGTATTAGAGTCATTTTCGAATCTCGACTAACGCGTAGGTATAGAAACTCGTTGATATACGAGTTACAAGTCACGAGTTACGATCTGCGACTATAACGACGTTCCAGACTAAATTAACTCTCCAGATTCCCTGCACACAATTAATTACATGCATAATGCAACGATGAGCAATATAAATACTTTATTTCAATACAGAAAATAATTAACCTCGATTCAGAGAGAAAAAAAAAAAAAATAGCAAGAGAGAGAGAGAGAGGGAGGGAGTCATAAGTTTATACATATTGGTATAAAGTCATTCAAGTTGATAAATCTCAACCATCCCAAGACGACTTATGAGTGAATATAGAATCTGAAGACTGAATTACTGATAAGATATATAAAGATTATAAAAATCGTGGAAATTTGGGGAGAGAATAAAAAAAAATAAAAGATTTTTTCAACGGATGTGTGGCATGAAACATGAGAAGAATCTGCATCTACATATAATACACATGCGAAAATCTCTTTGTTTCGTGTTCTTTCGTCTATAGTACTACATGGTGCAGTAGTACAAAAGCAAGAACAGCACCAGACTGCATCCTCTCTTTATATTCCTCGGATTGTGGGTAGCTGATTCTTGCAACTAGGCATATTCCTACTATACATACTTCCACACAAAGTATTTCGGTATAAAGAAAAGAGAAGAGAGAAAAAAGAGACGAAGAAAAGAGGAGGGGTACTATTTGGGGTAAAACTTGGAGTATGAGGGAATCGAAAAAAAAAAAGGGGTTTAAGAAACGCAGACAAAACCTTCTCCGAACATTCTTTATATATATATATATATACATGTAGATATACAATCGGTATGTATATATATGGCATGTATATATATTTAAGGATCTTTCTGTGTGCGGCAGCGGCAGCAGCATCGGTGGTGGGTTCGACGGTTGGTTGCCACTACCAACCCATTCGGTCGTTCTCAGCGTCTAGACACCCACTCCATATACCGACAACGCAATAAATTGCCAATACAAAAGTAGTTCCGGATTACCTAATTGAATCGCTAAAGGAAAATTCTCCGCTAATCCATTCGCCAGACGTCTGACAGTGTAATTTTCTTTTCTTTTCTTTTTTTTTTTCTTTTGTCAGCAGTATCTAAAAGGTACAGAACAATTATAGATGTAAAAAAAAAAAAAAAACAAATAAAAATCAAAAATAGGATTTTTCGCGATACTAATAATTTCGTCATTTTCTTAAATTTCTGAGAAAAATATGAATCGACAAAAAAAAATAAAAAGAAAATTGAAACTCCAATTTCGTTTTTTTTTTTTTTTATTTTTTTTTTTTTTTTTTTACACGTAGAAGGAAACGTTCAAATTTATAAGACAGATCGAATTTTTTTTTTTTTTTTCCCCACGATCATAAAATAAATAAATATTCAATATAGGGATTTATAATCAATTTTTATGTAATTTATAGAATTTCTTTGAATGTTTGTGTATATATATATATATATATATATATATATATATATATATATATATATATATATATATATATATATATATATATATATATATATACTATGTACACATATACATATACGTTATATATGTATTTGTATATACAATATCTGCGTCGTTTTATCGTTAGTTATGTACTTGTTGTGTTACTGATAGTAGACATAAATACATACAGATAAATATATAGATAGATAAATAAATAGATAGATACCTACCTGCCTACGTACCTAACTACTCAGAAATTAGAACTATATAATTAAAAGTCTATTTATCGTACAGCATAACACACACACTTGACTATTATACCTACGTTAAACATACATATGTACCGTATAGTAGCTATAGAGATGATGCAATCGAATATTTTACTGCGAAGATCCAAACGATTTGGTACATACCCAAGTCTCAAGTGTAATATAGGTATAAATGTATGTATATATAGGTACACATACAATAAACGTTGGATAAATTGTATGTTTGCTAAAGAATAGCTGACAACGAAATTAGAAAATATTGATTCCGCTCTTTTTTTTTGCTCTCTCATTTTGTTTTCTTCACTTGTATGTATACGGCAATGCTGAGTATAGGTATAATATGTATTGGACAAAAAGAAATGAAAGATCAATTATATTGTATCATCGATTATATTCGATGATTTTTACCGAAGGCCAGACTATATCTTTGTGATAATTTGAAGTAAAAAAAAAAAAAACAAAAAAAACTCTTTCTCGGCAAACAAAAGATACAAAAAAACAAAAAGAATAAAAACACTAAATATGATTTAAAAACAAAAGAATAAAAAAAAAAAAAAAAAAACGAAGTTTTTCTGCATAAAAACAAAAACAAAAAACAACAAAAAATTTTAAAATTCAGGAAATGATAACTTTGAAGACAAATATTTGATCTTTGCATACAATCGGTCATGAGTTCTTTTTTTTTTTTCTCTTTAAATTGACGTAGGATTTTTCACCTACGTAGATATAGCCTCCCTCCTGATCTCTTGTAGACGTATTCGAGGAAAAGCGACCGATGTAGGTAGATACGTAGGTTATGCGCGGTCGGTGTGACAGCCTTGGCCCACACTTGGTGACGCGACTACTAGATACTGACACCGTTCGTTCGTTCGTTCTTTCTTTCGTTAGTTAGTTAGTTACTTCGTTTGTTAGTATACATATATATACATATGTATATCTATGTATGTACATACATACCTACATACATAAGTAGGTATGATCGTTGTGACGTCGTAACAATTTTTTTGCGCAGCGTTAAAATTGGTAAAAATATTTTTCAAGATTTAATTATTATTTGTTGTTTTTTTTTTTTTTTTTTTTTTCTCATTTTTAGGAGGTAAATATATAACATAATTATATACTCAACCGTTGAATTTATATATGTAATAATACAAAAAATAAAAAATAAAAATTTATAAATATATATACAATAAAAAAAAAACAGGGAAGATTTCTTATAAAAATTCAAATTGAATTGAAAATTACCAAAAATACATAATATGTGTCTATATTATTTAATTGTCCACGTGTGACAGTGCACGTGATTATGTACAGTAGGAAGTTATGAATATTATTAACGATACAATAATAATAATGAAAATAATAATAATAATAATAATAATAATAATTGAAACAGTATTTAAGACTTCAAGTTGATTGGGTTGTTTGATCTTCCGAGAAATAAACTCTTCAAGGCTGTAACAAGCGCAGTATTAATTTGTTAATAAAAACAGACTATAATCCCGGGCGGAAATCTAGTACGAGTAATATGAGCTGCAAGCATTGAAAAACAAATATTCAATCCCGACTGCAAAATAGTGGTGATATAGAAAATCAAAGAAAAAAGAAAAAAAAAATAGAAAATTAATAAATAAAAAATTATTTTACCTCGTATAATGCGAAGTGAATTTGATTTTGATTTCTTTTATTTTTAGTTTTTGTTTTTCACGCCTACCACCGTCATTTGTATATGTACGAGAATATGATGTGAAGTTGTTTGCATTATTATTTTTTTTTTTTTTTTTTCATTTTTGAAAGACGTGTGACGACTCTCAGATGTTTGAAAAGAATTTTTCAATGATTATTCAGTTTTTTAATTATTTTTTTTTTCTTTTTTTTTTTTTTTTTTTTTCATTTTGTGCCTTTTTATTTAGAGCGATTTACTGGTCTTTAACTTTACCTCTCGGCTGAGTTACCACAGAATTGATGTTCACTACAGTTTAATAATTTTAATATTTTTTTTTCCTCGAAAACAAGTGCGTATACATTGCGATTTGAATAAATTTTTTTTGTGGCCACACCTCAAATCTTTTCTAAATAATTCGATAAAACTCTCTCAAAAATTTCATTGAAAATACTCAATTTGGAAAATTCAATTTTTACAGTAGGTTTTAAATTTTCGAATAGAAAGCTGAAATTTTTAAAGGATATCTTTCAAATTATTATATTTGGAGACAATTGGTAAGGTACGGACGCAATAAAAAAATTTCGTTCACACCCTAAATAACGACCAGACCCTAATGTGTGAATATACAATCCTCGTGCCTTCCTATGTATTGAGTTAAAGATGTTAAATAAAATGAAAAAAATTACCCCCGTTAAATTCATTCGTATGTATATTCGGCACAGTTATTATCAATACGTTACCAATATTTCCTCTTACTTCTAACGTTATCAAATATGCATAATACATGCATATTATATGCACATAGATATTGTAAGGAAAAACCCACTTCTGTAGCACCTCAAAGGTCAGGATTTCTGAATCATAGTCTCCAATAGTTTAAGATGCAGTCAATGTATATAATTCACTAGACATAGGTAATACATATACATATAGGTAATAATAGATATAAAAATTCAAATTGTTGTCGTAATAACTTGGATAAATTCCAACCGGTTCTTGGTTAGTAGTGTAAATAAATTTTGTTTATGGTATGTATATCTAAAATTATTCTATACGAAAAACCAAACTTCTCTGTATCATTGAAACAAACATATATATATATATATATATATATATATACATATTTTTTTTTTTGAAATACTTTAATACTAATTATTCGATTATCAATACGTAATCAATAATTTGAATATACTATATATATATGTATGTATTTCGTTTTTTGTTTTTCTTTTTAAGTATTATTATTGCTTCTATTTGTTTTACAAAAAATGGAAAGAATCATCGTCCGGCCACGATCAAACAGACGTCAATATTAATTTTGAAATTTCAAAAAAAAAAACAAAAAAAATTTCTTTTTTTGCATTTTTTCTTTCTTTTACAGAAATTTGTATAAAGAACGAAATTTACTCATTGAAATAAATTGAGTTTGACTTTTTGAAAAAACAACGTTTCAATTGTATTCGAACAACAAAATTCATTCACTCTTACAAAACAAGTTATAAAGAAAAAAAAAAAAATAAATATCCAATAGGTAGGACTCATAAAGACTCCATAAATATTAAAAAAAATAATAAAAAAAAAAACATTAAAAAAATTGGCTACAGAATTGAAGTTACAGGTGTCTAAATCGTTGACATATCAAATACCTCCTATATACACCCTAAGTAGGTGTATATATATATATAAATTTCTTTGAAGTCTGGTACTTTCGCCTACTAGGTATGTAAATAGTATACACCTACATTTATACATATGTATATAATTAAAAATGAATATAACACGGGTAATCCCTGGGGTAATTTCATGTATGTATAGTTATGTATATATGTACATATACATATATATAGGTATGTCATATCGGTGTTATACGTAATTTATAGAGTGTTAATAATTTCTAATTTCTATATATGTATATATACCTGTACGGATATGATTTATATATATATATATATATATATATATATATATATATATGTATATAAACGACGCAATATAATTCAACTTATTCCCAATATCGCGGGTGCTTTTAGGCATTAGACGGACGACGACGACGTGGGTGACTGAAAGTTTACTCGATGTACTTTCTCCTATGATTCAACTATTGGTGTCCTATATAATTACATACATATACATGCATATGTATTTGTACGTACATGGAATAATATCTATATTAGATACATTATCATGTTTCTGCATTATATGTATGTATATACATACATATATATTATACTTATGTATATACATACATACAATAATGTCGCAATTGATCTTGTAACGCGTTTTAGACGTTGTTATTATGTATATGTACACACGTATGTATGTATGTATGTATGTATGTACATAAATGTATTACTCGTGCGTATTCCATCTGTATCAACCACACCCTGCAATGAGAAGCTCGACTATTCTAGAAGGAATTCGTCCGACCGGATGTTGTTGTTCTCAACTCGCATATATATATATATAATACAGTCATCGACGATCAGTTTACTGTAATTATTTTAGTTTCATAACATACCTACATTGAGAATTACTCCTTTTTAATTTCAATTTTTTCTTTTCTGTTTTTCCACCAATAATAATAATAATAATCATAATAATAATAATAATAATAATAACAATATATTAGCTATCTCAATTTATTTTTAGAAGAGACTAGAGTTTATGAGTTTTTTTGTTTTTTAGTCGCTAATTGCAAATTTTGCAAAATCTTTTTCTTTCTCAAATCTCACGATTTTTGAATCAAATTCGTAATCAGCGATCTAATGAAAAAAACACAAACAAAATAAAAAAAAAAAAACACGCAGCGCCAAAAATCCGCAGAGACAAAATTTTTTATCCAGTTCAATTTATCTCGCAATTTATATGATTTTTCATAAGAATCCTTCGATTATCGTCGTCAATTCTTTCGCCCGTATAAATTCGTAATTTTTTGCAATATCGCGATATATATATATATATATATCGACGTCGCTTTGAAAGTAAGAGAGAGAGAGAGAGAGAGAGAGAGAGAGAGGGAGAAGAAGAGGAAGTTTGTCGATTGAACAGAAAAAAATAACGAAGTAACTATTATAAACAAAAAAGAAAAAAAAAAAAAAAAAGTAAAAAGAAAAGAAGCTATATGTATACACGACCGTATATTGCGAATAAGAGCATGGGGCAGAGATGGTTTTACGCGCGCGCATAAATAAGCGTCGGGTTTCTTCTATACAGGAGGGGTGTAATCATAAGCCATAACGTCGTATCGCTACCTTATGATCTCTCCCTGATGCATTTCTGTAGCCAGTTATTCCTACCTACCCCACCTTTATATATAATACCTTATAGCTTTTGATCGTGCGAGCTGCTGCAATTCAGAGGGATAATACCGTTTGCCCGTCGCGACGTACATAATATATCGTCGAGACACGGTAATTGCTAAAATCCCGTTCGTATAAAAAATTATTTATTATTTTATAATCACAAGAAAAAAAAAAAAAAAACGAAAAAAAACGAAAAAAAAAAGGAACCCACACAAACATTGAAAATTATCTATACGTAATGACGGAGCTTGAAAGAAAAGAAATACCTACTCCGGAAATGCCTGCAGGGTGACGCGGTATAGTAAGCAAAATAGTAATAATACGATAATAATACAAATAATATTAATATTGAAAAATTGAAGAAAGTCTGCTACAAAAATATATTATAAGAAGTATAATATATATTTTGTATATTATTTTTTACGCATATAAATATATTGTATAGATATATGAGGAGGAGGAAGAGATCCGAGTTCCCACATCATCAGTTTAATAGCAGCTGACAGACAGAGAGACAAGACGTCAAGCTGACCCAGAGAGACGAAAATAACAACCTCGGCTGGATTATTTGCGGAAAAAAAAGAAAGGTTCGCGGAGATCAGTGTAGAGGTATAAGGGGGTACCAGGCTGTAAATGTGGGTCACTTCGTTGGGACACAGGCGTCATAGAAAAACGTAATGATTACGCTCTAAGCGCTAACTTACACATGTATAACCTATATATACCTACGTATGTAAGTATATATACCAGATATACCTGTTGCAGAACATACGTTATTTTATGTACATACCTACACTTATGTATATATATATATATATATATATATATATATATATAAATATTATATACCAACCGACGCTTATTGTAATGTTAACAACAATAAAACAGAATTAATTTTCGCACAAATTACCATATGACTAGGATCTATATTGTCCATGTATGTATCGATGCGATAGACCTTTTGTTAGTGTTAACTTTTTTCAATTTTTTTTTATTTTTTTATTTTCTTCTTTTTTTGTTTTTTGTCTCTTCACATTATAAATGTTGAGAAGGAGAAAGAGAATCAGAAGAAAAAAAAAAAAAAAAAAAAAACGGAAAGCTTTCTGTAAGAATTTGTGTTAGAAAAAGAAAAAAAAAAAAATAATAATGGTCTGGTTTAATTTTTTATCATTTATTTTTTTCTTTTTTTTTTTTTTTCAATTTTTACGCTACGTCGAAATATAGATTTATATTTATATTATGTATAGACGTATTATAGTATATATCAATCTAAGTAGTTCAATATACAAACAATATTGTGTATCTTTCTTTACTTTCGATTGATTCTAGATCCGCCACGCTTTCTCTGCCAAACGTATATGTATGTATGTATGTATGTACCTACCCGTATATACGGTATTAAATCAACTTATATATCCATAATTATACACATATCTATATTATACAAACATATGAATCAATTAGTGATCAAACAATTCCGTATACTTAAATGATTTTCAAAAAAATAAATAAATAAATAAATAAATCAATAAAAATTTCTTCACAAATATTAAATAATTAAAGAAAAAATTTATACGACGATAAAAAAGCAAACATTCTTTCTTCCTTTTCTATTTAAGCTTTTTTTTTTCTTCTCCTTTTCCTTTTCCTCTTTCTTTTTGTGTTTTCGTTTGATCATGCACGCAGATTCTACACACCGTCTACACTTTACTCAACAATATATATATATATATATATATATATATATATATATATATATATATATATATATATATATATATATATATATATATATATATATATATATATATATGTGTATACTATCTTTCACAGCGTGGGAAGGTGAATGTTTTTCAAACGTGATTTACAATCTAAATTCGCAGAAAATACGTCACGATCGTTTAATGTTAGCGATCGGACTTGACTGGATAAACAAAGTCTGCATGGTTATACCCGAGCATCATCGTATCTAACATACATGTATATGTATAATATGTACGCTAAAGAAAAATTCGTTACATAGATATCATTATTATTATTATTATTATTATTACTAGTTTCATTAAAACTTCCTTTTCTCAAAAAATATTATATACTTTTGTTTTTTTTTTTTTTTTTTATTTTTTAAAATCATTTTTCATTGATTGTCGGACATATATAAACTTTTCATACGGTATGAAAGATCGAGAATAACTCTTCCTATGTATATATATATTATACCTTTTATATTACAAAAGGCAAAAGGTGCGTCCAAACGTTGTTTCCGGTTTTTTGTAAAGAAATATCTACGCTCAACTAAGGGAGAAATAGATCTAGATAAATTATTACACCTATACCTATACAGTTATAATATATATATATACCTACTGCATATAAATACCTACTGCAGTAACAGGACCCCCCCCCCCCCCCCCCCCCCCGCCCCCCCCATTCATTGGTCAGTTTCTTTTACTATATTTATTATAGAATTTATTATACATAGTGTATATATGTATATACCTACCAAACCGGATATTCATTCGGAATTGAAACACCTTGACCCATTTCCCTATACATCTCGTATTCATTACATATTCTCGGTTATTTATTTACTTATTTATTCATTTTCTTTATTTCCTTGTAAGAAATATTATTAAAATAATAATAATAATAATAATAATAATAATAACCATACCCATACTTATAACGGAAAAAGATTAATTATATTTTGAACCGCACTTCTTTCTCGTGTTTATTATATACGACGTCTAAGACGATCATTACATCGATCATAACGGAGAACTGTGCAGTATCAGGTATGTCATATATGAAGGGTCGACGGGAAAAAAGGGGATTGTCAATTTTTCAACTTTTTGAGTGAAGAATAGTTTCTTGTGGTACGAAGTGTGCTCTACATGCTGGTAATATCAGATTTTGAGTAAAAAAAAAAAAAAATAGTATGCATGGGAAAAAGGGGTAGGTCCAAAGAAATTTTTTGATAAAAAAAAAAAAAGAGTTGCGTAATATTAACATATGCAATATAGTTATTGAAATATCGCTACATTACAATAACATTTTAATTATATAATTTTGTAAAGAACAAACACAAACTTTTTATTCTTAGCTTCCTAAATTATAGTCACCGGTTAAAAGGAAAGAAACGAAAGCAGTCAGATTTAGAAGACTATGATACTGTATCTCCTGAAACTAATTAAAAAAAAAAAAAAAAAAAAGGTGAAAAAATGTAAAAAATAAAATTTTTTATCTAACATTCCCCCTTTTTTCCCTGTAAATTATTGATTTTGTTTTGTTTTTTAATTATTTAATATGTATACCATTATTTACTGAATGATGAAAATTATTTATGAATGTTGTTTAGGATTAAATTGTCTATGAAAATGTAAATATTTTTTTTATTTTGTTAGTCTTTGGTTGAGTAATAATAGATTTAACATGTTATTTTCAATTTCTGAGAAATCAGAAATTTTGACAATCCCCCTTTTTTTCCATGGACAGAGAGAGCGCAAACAAAAACAATCGTAATCATTAATTAATTATTATATTATTTAATTGAAATAACCTTATACGTTTTTATGTAACGTAATGGTCAGCTTTTTAATAAAAATATTTTCGAAGCTTAAAAAGTTTAGTACCCAAGTAGGCGAAAAATGCATTTATTTATTTTTTTTTTAAAAATCCATTTTTGACATCGTTCCCCAAACTTTATTTTAAAATGGATGTCACCATTCGATTTCTTGCAGTTTTTTTTTATACATCAAAAACCATGTTGAAAATAGGATGCTTTCTTAAAGCCGAGTCGGGAAATTAAAACAAAACAAAAAGGAATTCACTGTGATGATTTAATTTCGAATAAAATACGAAAAAATACGAACTCTTACTAAAAGATTGTCTCATCTTCGGGTCTGGGACCATATACAAAACTGTGGGAGATGTTTTCTTGTATCTCAAGATATCAGAAACCACCTGTAATCGTTGACAATGGGTCTTCTTTCACGAGATGCGAGCAATTCCGTTCCAAAAGTTGATACGTTTAGTAAATAACATAAATTATCAAGTGTTTTGTAATGAAATCAATCAGCTTTGATAAAAATTAGCTAGTTTTTATGCAAGACTGTCCTACATATGAAAATAAAAAAATATATGAGAAATTATAACATTAAAAATAGTAATATTCAAAATTAAAAATTAAATCGGTGAAGGTGAGATCTGGAGCCGTATCGAGTTGACGTGGACAGTTCCATATATAGAAACTAGCTAATTTTTATAAAAACTGATTGATTTCAATAAAAAAAAAAAAAAAATTGATAATTTATGCCTTTTACTAAACGTTTCAACTTTTGGAACAGAATCGAAAAACGAAAAAAAAACAAAAAAAAAAAAAATGGATTTTTTGTCTTTAAGCTTCGAAAATATTTTCAATCAAAAGCTGACCATTTTGTTACAAAAAAACGTATCTTTCAAACATTTTTTTTTTGTTTTTTTTTTTTAACAATGACAGATTGTAAAAACGAAATGAATTAAAAACCAGTTTTTTATTTGATTTCTAAATTAAAAAAGAAAAAAAAAAAAAAAATGAAAGAATAATTTGAACTCTATTTTCGATATATAAATAAAACGAAAATTTTCATTCAAAATTCAGAATAAAAAAATATATATATTTTTTTCTTTTGTACGATTTTATTTTTCCTTTAAGATGTTAGAGTCCGGGACCCCCTCTGTCCCGCTTCATACTCTCTCCTCATACTCTGACTCGTCTTCTATTATAATCTCGTAGATATCTCTCAATAAACGGCCACGCAGAGACGATGACAACAACGGACGACGGAAAACGGACAACGACAACGACGACGACGACGACGATAACGACTTACTGCAGCCACTAAAAATAGTTACGGTTTAAAAGATGACGTCGTTATTCTAGCGTAAACAAGAACTACTAGATGGTGGCACACGCCACGGTCGCGGAATGTAACGCCTCTAGCGCTTATTAAGAATGCAGGAAACTGATTCGAAAACCGTTATACGTGTTAATTACCGCTGGAAAAGAAATAAATAAATAAAAATAAAAAAAAAAAAATATATCATCAACATTCGTATATCTATAAATAAACACGTCGTTAAAACGATTTGAACAAAAAAAAAAAAAACAATTTTAACTTCAATTAATAATTTAAAAATACATATAACAAATTTTTTACATTATTCGGCTGCAGGTGGTATTTGTTTCCAAAGAGTTGTAATATCTTCACAGCCTCTCTGAATTCTAGGATCTAGAAATCCGAACTAGAATTTCGAAAGTCTAGACCGCGCTTAAATTTTGCTTCGTGACTTGACTTAACTCTCGCTTGAAGATTAAAAATCAGAATTTTAATACACGCATTACAATCCTGCCTTAAAAATTGTACATAATTCGCATCTCTACATTCTTCGGTGAGAAATTGTAAAATAAAATATGAAAATTTTTATACCGAGCATTTGCTTATAAATATATTATAATAATTCCTGTAAGGTGATGAATAATTAAAAAAATAAAATAAATAAATAAAAATAAGATTAACTGTTTTCATCGCTCAAATAACACACGAGAGGTTTTCTTGAAACTAAACAGTCGACAACGCAGGTGCGAGTTTCGGCGTCTGTGACAGGCTCACAGGCTCAAATATCGTCACAAGACGGACTCGCCGACCAATGAAATTGGATTATTTGACGCATGCGCTGTCGACTGTTTAGTTTCAAGAAAACCTCTCGGTATGTCGTTAGTTTATTATAATTGCTTATATTTATCGGTACTTCAACCCATGTACAACCCATATTATATGTATATATATATATAACTATATCCAAATATACTGTGTGTACAGATACATAATAATAAGTAGATATAGATAATATACATCATACATATATGTATAAAAGTATTTTCGCTGTAACTTTATCGTTCCCTTGTGTATTATTTTTATTTACTTTTTTATTTTTTTTTTTTTTTTTTTTTTTATAGTTTACCGCTCTACAATATTTACGACCACCAGCGTAGAAGTTTGTTTAAATATACACATATAATTATAATATAAGTTATGTATTCACATTGAACTGAATGGAAACTATCGCACGTCATATTATATACGTCGTCGTTATCATCTATAAGCTCACGTTGGTAAATAGATCAGCTAGATACCTTTGTTTTTAAAATTTTCATTTTATTTCATTTTTTTCCTTTTCACGGTATTGAGTCTATAAATTATATTCGTAGAAAAAAAAAAAAAAAATTAATAATAAAAAAAATAAAATAAAATATTCGAACGTATTAGAAATAATTAATTTACTTTTATTTATGTTTAAAAAAAAAAACTGATGTCTAAGGCTAATTATTCATATATAATGTTTATGTTACGATTACGACGACGATGACGATCATCATCATAATCATAATTAATATTCATCTAATAAATCATTCAATTATATCATTTATATCATCTCTAATTTTCTATAATAAATAAATATTAAAATTTAATAATTAATAATTAAAATTATAAATTAGCATATATGTATATATATATATATATATATAATATATACATTATCACGAACATAATCAAGTATACTTACGATGATGTGTTGGATAATTGTTGTTGTTGTTTGAAAAAAGTTTATACTCCATGTTTTTAGCCTTTCTGCACAATGTTATATGTATATATATACGAAGAATGTTCCAAAAACAATAAAAAATGTCAATTATCCACCAATTAATTCTTTCAAATTAAATGCTTATTCACAAAACTGTTTTTTATTTATTTATTTTATTTATTTGTTTAATTTATATATTTAATAGTTCTTGAGGTATATATATATATATATACATACGGTACATATATGAGTATGATAATGATATCACCGAATTGATAACAATAACTAATTATTTTATTTATTTATTTATTTATTTGTGTTTTTCTTTAACTACAATAATTTACTAATCGCGATATCTTACAGCGTAATTTCAGTAATTTAATTTATTTTATTATATGCATATACATACATATAGGCACAGCAACAGTAGCAGAGATTACAGCTAATTCACTTTCAAGTATATATGTAAGCTGCTGTAAAATATATATATATATATACCTATAATGATGTATACGCGTAACGGAAAGTAAATAAGAATAAATTAATATATATATAGCCTTCGTGTCTATATTTTATTTTTATTTAATAAAATTTAATTAATTTTACTATTATTATAATTTTTTGGGTTTTTTTTATTTTATTGTTTTTCAAACACAGGGTAATTATATATTATTTTATTATAATTATCATCCTCTGTATATTATCAATTTATAATACACGTTAAAGTAGCAACACTTGTAACACTGCACTGTAAGTATAATATAATTATTACAACACACTCTGAACAGCTGTCCTGTAGTGCTTGCGGTTAACTTTTGCTTGCTGCAAAATATATAAAACATGTAAAAAAAAAAATTAATAAATAAATAACAGAGTTTTATAATTATATACCTATATAATACATATTTAAATATAAATAACGTCACACTTCAACGACCGCTAAATCATCGACGGTCGCAATGATTTTCAAGGCTCTTTTATAATATTATATCTATACATATATTTCATATACGATATAAAAGTTAACTAAAAGATATACCGCTGGATGTTATGATAATAAACAAAAAAAACAAAAAAACAAAAAGAAAAATAAATAAAAATACAAAGAAAATAAGATTATAACTACAGTAGGCGAGAGTTTGATTCCAGTAAAAATAACACAGAGTGAAAAAAGGAAAGTAAAAAAAGAGATAAAACAAAACAAAACGAGAGAAAAAAAATGGTTAAAAATAACCTATATACTGTGTGCATATATGTATAGATAATATGGATTATATGAAATTTGACGTGAGTTATAACACAGTAGTTAACTAATTGGGCAATAATCGAAATTTATTTAACGCTTACAAGCGACATTATAGTAGCTGTAGTTGTCCGAGGAACGTAGATGATCGTTCGTTCGGTCGGTCGGGGTGCGGCGCGGTGCGGTATAGTGCGGTACGGGTACGATGCGCGTTTCCTATTACTTAACAACGGCTCAATCTAAATTTCACTAAAGCGTAAGGTATCGCGCGGGCTTGTTGGAGTATAGGAAGTAGTTGTACCACTATAACTAAAGAGCTAATACAAACGCTGAGATGATATATATACGAATGTGCGAACCGCGAAACCACGCACGATGATCGCCACGTGTCTAACGCAGCACACATATTATTACTATCCTTATCATTATTATTATTTATATTTTGATATATGTAATTGTATTTGAATTACGAAATTTATTAACAGAAAAATGAAATATTGTTTTCATTGCCCCTTTTTTTTTTTTTTTTTTTTTTTTTTTTATTTTTCTTTTTTCATTTATCTTATCTCCGATACAATTATAGATATCCTACGCACCACTGCAAGGTTCAATAATTTTTCTAATCGATACAGGAATCTAATCAGATTATAGAAATGATTATGTATACGATAATAATTATATTTTTATATATATAGGTGAAAATATATAGTTTCAAAGAATGATTGTAGAAGAAAATTCAAAAATTTTTCTTACATTTCCATTTTTTAAAATCTTTTTAATGAGACAAAATTTGCTAACACACATATCGTTTTTACGCGATATAAAAACAAACATTTCTTTGTCACTTTCAATTAAATAATAATAACAATGATAATAGTAATAATAATAATAATAATAATACCAAGTCGGATATAGATATGTATATATGTATACATGTATGTAAATACATACACATGAATTACACAAACAAAAATTCACGATCATTGTCGCCAATTTATCTATTACAACGTGAGGAAAAAATTCAATGCGGATGTGACTTATTCTGCGTACGTTGTGGGTGTGCGAGAATATAGTATAACATATACGTAATTGATATAGTTACGACTATATACATAAACAGGTGTGTACATATATATATATAAATATATATTTTTTTTTAATTTTTAATTGTAAAATAATTATAAATAAATGTATACGAAAAGAAACTAAATAGATTCATTTGTTATGAAGAATAATGCTTGTGCAGTTTATAGTTATTGTGTCATACAGGTGTGAATCTAATGTTTAACGTTTATAACAAACAAAAACAACAAATAACATCTAAAGAAAAACAAGAGATGTGTACATACGTATATCTACTACAAGGTAACCATTAATCGGTCTTGGGTATAGTTTGACAATTTAAAACTAACAAGCTGTTGTTGCTACTGCTGCCGGAGTAGTTATAAATACGTATATTAGTATATGTATATATGTAGATATAGTTATTATAGTTGTTAAAACAACCTGCACCTGGGTGGCATCGCGAAGAACCTTCGCCCTCCCCCTTATACACCGCGTCATCTTGTATTATACTCATTTCGTTGTTTCTCTTTATAAAACAAGATATAATATGAAGTTATTACAGATACATTTATTAATAAAAAAAATGATAATCTATTTATTATTTTATACGTTTAACTGTATTTACAAATTATGTAACGTTATTTTATTATTATCGTTAACAATTATCTTTGATTTGCTGTTTTTAATTCCATTTCATTTACCTACCCTGGATCGTTCAAAGAACGCAATCGTTAGCAATAGTCATTCACTAAACGTGGTTATACGCATACGTATATAATAACATAATAACACCGGTGCGGAGTAGCGAGTAGGTATATGTAGAACGAAGGCGAAGGTTATCATCGCTGTAACGCTATAAGTAAGTATACGTAGTGAATAGTTATTATTAGTATTAGTAATAGTCGTGGTAGTGTTAGTCGTAGGTACAGTTTACACGTAGTGTTTGTTGTACACGTCAAACATCAGCATCATCACATTCCGTAGAGAACTTATTTTACTCTAGCGGGACGATTCCGTACGGTTCTATTATACTTATACGAATTTTATATATTATATACACACCTGTATACATATACCTTATGTAACAATAGCTACTACCGAGGGACTAAGATAACAAGTAGTGAGGGACACGGTTAAATACCGCGTTATAACCATGCTGCTGCAACACTATCGCGCCGTCGTATAGCGTCACGTAGCGCGAGCGCGGGGAGATTCTGCGTTACAAGACGCAGAGGATAGATATATATGTATGTATGTATGTACCTATATATATATATATATATTCTTTACATAACCCCCGATAAAAAATAATAAAACTACATATGTATACATAACTATGAAACGTATGTAGACGGAATTATAGTTTTTAATAAAAAAAATTAACTTTTTCTTTATATTCTTTATAGGTAGAGAGAGATGATGCAATACAAACGAAACGCAACTCATATAATATTAAGATAAGACAATAGATAAATAAATACAGAAAAAAATAAAAAGAATATATATTTTGTTATAATTATCAAACGAATAAATATTGGGAAGTTTATTTTGTTTTGTTTTCTGTTCTTTAACACAGAACATCTATCATGGACGGTAGAGTATACCTGCACTATACGAATGTATGTACAACATGAATATCCGCGCGCGCACGAGGGCGGTTTAAGGATGGGGTGTAAAACCTGCGTGGTCGGTTAAGCGCAGGCAGTCCGCGCCCTGGATCCACTAGTGTAAACTGTTCGGGTTATTATTTATACTATTTTTTCATTTGATAAGATATATTCATAGCATGACCCTGTAAAAATAGAGTGACAGTAGATATCATTTAGTAAGACGGTACCTACGTGTCAGTTAAATGACACGATGGGGGCGAAAGAGAACGGAGAAGTTTATTTTTCGTTTTATTTTTTTTATTCAATCGACTCACCTCACAATTTTATTATTATTATTGTTATTATTATTTCACAACTTTGTTATTACACTATTTAGATATCCTGATTCCAGAATCGCGATAGAGCGAGACGAATATCCGGTAAGCGTAACGTATGTACACACAGATACACACGCACACGTGTAGATTAAAACTTGGTGGTTTTTATATCCGTCGCGTTTATATCTACAATTATACTACTGGACACTGACACAACACACAACGAACGAATGAATGAATTAATTAATGAATTAAACTTAACTGAACTGTACTGAATTGAATCGAATTTACTGGAATTTATCACGTGGTAAGTTAGCGATAATTTTTTAATGGATCAGGAGTTTGCGAAATATTCTAAATCGACAAAACTCTCGAGTCGAGATAAAAAGTAAAAATAAATAAATAAATAAACACAATAAATTTCAACACGGTTACGGACTGGCTCAAAACTCGCGTGGTTATCGCGTGGGTCCTCCCGTAGTACTACCGCGGCAACTGGCTCAGGTCCTCGCTCCCTCCCACGGCACCTCGTTCGCTCATTCGCTCTCTCTCTCTTTCTTTTTATCCATCTCTCTCCCTCTCTCTCTCTCTCTCTGTTTCTCTCTTCGTTCACCCATCTTTCTCTCTCTTACTCTCTTTCTTTCTCTCTCTCTCTCTAACACACAACGTATTTCGTTGCGTGCGCGCGCGCATTTGCCGCCGACGTCCCGCGCCGTGACTATAAGAACCGCTTTCGGCCACTGACGCCACATCGACGCGCATTCACGCTGTTGCTTTAACGCGCTCCTCCCTCACCCCCTTTCCCGACTCATCGTAACGCTCTCTTTTTAAATAGTAGCTGAAGTAGTAGTAGTAGTAGTAATAGTAGTAGTAGTAGTAGTAGTAATAATATTATTACTCACTGTTAATGAGATAGCGGGTTCAAAGTGCGACTTTTAGTACATACCAAATTGAAGGCCCTATAAATTTCCTAAATTTCGTAAAAAAACAACAAACAAAAATACAAAAACAAAAAAAAAAAACAAACTAAAAATATAATCAAAATTCTTAACAATAATGTAAATACTCTGTTTCTCTAGAATACGAATAAATGGTTTTTCCTGATAATTTTTTTAATCACCATTTTTGTTTGTTTCTTTGTTAACCGGAAATCGTTGGGTATTTACATAATTAAAAATAAAACCGATACCGAGTTATTTTTTTTTTTTTATTTAGTTTTGTTTTGTTTACTTTGTTTTTTATTTATTAATTTTTTTTTTTTATCCAGAAGCGGGAATACTGGTTCCGGATAATTCGTCGTTCTAGTTTTAATCCGTGTGAATTCAGAAATTCTTAGGATACATACTATATATAGCATAAATAAATTTAGGCGTGTGAGAAAATAGACACGAGAATTTTAGAGGCGTGTGCCTGACAGTCAGGTTACGGCGATATATACGACCTTGTGCGGTTGGCTCTCTGGCTCTGATCGTAGCAATTGCAGAGAGAGAAAGAGAAAGAGTGTGAGAGAGATGGCCTGTTAAAATCTCCCGCCAACAGTTCGCGTGTGGCGTAGGTCGTTGTCGACGCGCGGCAGTGACGTCACATTACGTCATTGAGCTACGAGGCTGTACGGGAGGATTCCCGCCCGGATCGATTCCCGCGCTTTTGCGTCGCGGCCTAATATACAACACACCTACATATAGACACGCGCGCACGCCACAGTCTGGTTTTATTTTTAAACACGCATGAAATAAAATAAATGCAGTCTACGATCTATTTCTCATCTATACATATATATGTGGTGACAAAAATAGTTGAAAATTATTTTTTCAAACCACATACATTTCAAATTCTCTATTATTATTATTATTACTATTATTATTTATATGTTATTTATAGAAGCAGTTGATTATCTGACTGTCGTTGATAATTCTGTGTATGAAACAGTAATATATCTTCTTAGCTTCTTCGATTTTATCTTCTAAGAAACCATATTATACCTATATTGAAGAAAATGCGATATAATTCAATGTGAGAAGAGAAGGAGAATTGAGAGAACTTCTGTATCTCGGTCGCTGCCGTTCCTCTAGCTCCCGCATGAAATACTCACGCGTCCCTGGAGGTTAGGTACGTCGCGGGGTACAGGAGGTACCAGAAGGTAGAATCGGTTCAATAAACGGACGGAGTAGGTTGGAGTAGTAAAGGGTGGGGATGAAACGGACTGAGGCCTAGGGGAGCTGGCGTAGCTTCGTTCGTTATATACATGTATAGACACAGTGTATACGTCGGGCGTGGTAGAAAAGGACAGAGAAATAACAAACCCACGCCTGCGCCACGTGGGGTTAAAATCGCGTAGTACAGCGCGCGTAGGTATAGAACTGGTAGAGGTAGAGAGGAAGAGGTATAGATCTCTTCCTTCCTCGGTATCCGTTCTGTACGTTCGCGCATACAGGTTCGACTCCGCCGGGTTTACCGACTAGATATAGGTATATGTGTTTATATATATTATATGTATATATATATATATATATATATATATATATATATATATATATATATATATATATATATATATATATATATATATATATATACATATATACTATGTCTGTATACTCTGCAGTACGTATGTATGTATGTATCTACCAACCCTGACAAGAGGTGAAAGAAGGTCGTGCCGCGGCGCGAGGGTAAAGAGGGGTGAATTTGAGGGAATCGGGTGGAGACGAGGCGGGTTACACCGAGCGGGAGACCGCGATCGATAGCTGCACGACGAGAAGGACAACGTGATAACAAATAACAATGCAGCGTGGTCGTAGAGGGATATGGGTTTGGTCGTGGCGATGCCACGAACTAAATAAAAGTTACCTATTATATTTATTGTTTTTTTTGTTTCCCTGTTTCTTTTGTAAAAAAATAAAATGAATTTTAAAAATCGTTTTCGATTTTGTTATTCCTTTTTGTTTTTTTTTTTTTTATACAAAAATTAAAACTTTTCTACTTCAAATTCTAATGACATAAATGCAAAGCGAAATATATGTATACTTTTTTTTACCGTTTATTTTTTGTTTATAATTATACAATTTCGAATTGTTCGAATTGTCATCAAGATATATACCATACGGTACGAATTTATTTGTCAAGTTTGTTTTATAACAGAGATCGTAAACATTTTGAGTTTCCTGTTTTATTTTTTTCTGTTTTGGTCAGATTTTCAAAACGTACTACAACCCTCACAATGCATATATACAAATCTGGGTCAAGTGTGACGAGTTTTCCCCCAAAAGTTCCTCCACCATTTTATTTTCACTTTATTATCTTTCTTTCTCTCTCTCTCTCTCACTTATTCACCCTCATCCAAAATACCCCGAATTATTATCTAACAATACACACAGATGCCTATATAATATACTACAAATAGTATCGTTCAAGTACTAGAAGTAAGTATTTTCGTCCATTTTACTACAAAAATGAATCTGTATAAATTCTCAACAAAAAAAAAAAAACGAAAATAATAATAATAAAATAAAATAAACAAACTTAAATAACGTGTCTAGTCTATCCTTCATTTATTATTATTTAAACAGATAATACTTATTTTAATACTTATTTTAATTGACAATACTTACACCAACGGAACAATAACCTACTTGATGATAAAAATTTTTACGTATATTTAATATTTGTAGAATGAAACACCGTTAACTAAGCCGAGATATAAACAGTAGTTATATGCATGTAGAGTGATAGTATATGTATTGTAAATATGCATGTATGTATGTATGTATGTATGTACATATCAAGCAGACTGCAACCAACAACAGCAAAAGTACCACAAGTCGTGCGCTACAGAAGGTGTTAATAAGTTTATAACGTAACGCGAGCAAGGTAATAATTAAGTTGTAGATATAATAACACAGAGAGCAACACCTAGTTATAAACTACATACCTAACAAAACGAACTTACGACTGATTCTCTATAATACACTTCACTGACAGTCGTTTTTAACGGGTGAAAAGAAAAAAAAAAATATGCTAAAAGGTAACAAGATTTCACTAGGATTTTAAATATTATTATTATTATTATTATTTAGTTATTAGAATTTTTATTTTATTTAACCATTTTTCATTATACTAATACAACAATATTGCGAGTTTGTAATTTATCTATCTATATTTAAATAAATCGCGTTTATATTTTCATATTCTTTAAATATTATCCACTCTTTGAATTATCTGACATTACTCCTCTCATGTAGAGAAATGATAAAAGAGAAGAAAAAAAAGTGACAATAAAATGGAGAAAATTCGCGATAAAAACACAGTGTTATATACGTTTTAACTAGGCGCGTCTGGTACGTCGCGAGGTTCGGGCCAACACGCAGTATGTACTACTACGCGGGCTGCCCGGGGGATGGATGTGCCGTGCCGTGCACGCCTTCGTCTTATTCGGTGCAGCTTCCTGCCCCCATGTTATCGCTCTGTCTCTGTCTGTTAAACTCGAATTTACCATGTAGTTATCCTTTTCTATTACGCTCGGTTGCGCACTAACGTAGAACCCAACGGGCGACGGGTCGATGCCCGATGCCTCCTGTTGTCGTTATGTCTCTCTCGTTGTCTCTGACGTTAAACTAATTCTCTCTTTATCGCTCTTACGTTGCTGTAGCTTTAGCCGCGTTATAGTATATGTATATATACCTATAGCTATTTGTATGTATAGTATATATGTATATATGAATGGGTATGTATACATAAGAGAACCTCGAGGCGTGGCGCAAATATTCGAAAAAAAAAAAATTTCAAAAGCGTACATAATAATAATAATAATGTCAATGATGATAACAATTTTAAATTATGATAAAATACATGTCAAAGCAAATAATTTTTTCTTTTTATGTTATTCGTTGATTATTATTATTATTATTTTTTTTTTTACAATTTCTGATTTGTTTATTAGAATAAAGATAAAACGTTTTTAACAAAGAGTTTACATATCTACTATACACTTTAATATATTAATATATACCTACTCTTTTGCGTATGTATAAAAGTAACGAATATTTCAAATTAATTTGTATTTTGTTTTTATGTCGAGGGTTGGTTGACCCCGGTAGGTGTTTTTTAATCTTTAGTTTTTATTTTTATTTTTATTACGAGCTTTTCGGCGCGTGATACACGCGCGTTATACGATACTATGTGCAGCGTCGACGTATTACGTGAATAATAATACCATGTTGTTGTTTATTTTTTTTTTTTTTTTTGTTTCGCGTTTGTTTTTTTCTTCTTTTTTTCTCACCGTGAGTTGAGTAAGGTCCGGTAAACTCGCGTGACTATAGTTATATGAAACGATGGAAATTACGTATTATACATAGGTATGTAGGTAGGTGTATACGTATAGTATATAGTGTCCTGGTTAGATAGTATCGAAATGTCAATCTCGGTCGTTCAATTATTATACATATATATATATATATATATATATTTCAAACCAAAAAAAAGATGACAAGGTAAATTTATATGAAGTGTGTTAAAAATTTACAAAATAAATTGCTGAGAGAGCAAAGAACAAAAAAATAAATAAATAAATATATAAATAAATAAGAAGAAAACCCGAAAAGTTATTGAACAGTTTTATTCGTTTATTTTATTTAATTCTTTATTTAATTCGCAAAATTTTTGTCGTTCAGTAATTCGGATAATATAGCCGCGGAGATTATTTCGATATCAGGATGCTGCATAGAGAGATGAAGGCTTTGATCATTGAATGTTACTGAGTTGTACATATACAGTATTTGAACTTTGAATTTCGAATATCTATATACTATATATACCTATGTAAAAAGAATTGCGCAGTGTTCAATATTCGCTTGGAAGACAAAAACTTATATATATATATATATATATATATATATATATATATATATATATATATATATATATATATATATATATATATGTATATATATCCGAATCTCTCCATGGTTGGTATATGTAGATATATACGGTATATACATATATTATGATGCGTCGTCGGGTTATATACTTAGATACGAATTCAAATATCTGCAGTGCAAGAATATATAAATAAAAAGATATGATTATTCAGATTTATGTCCTAAAATACCAGAAAAAGTATATACCTATGTATAGAAGTATGTAAAAAAAAAATATATATATACATATATATACCTATATATTTTCATCGCGAATATATATGGATTGCAAAAAAATCAAAAATAAAATTTCTACTATATCTGCACAGACGAAAAATTTTTTTCTAAATCCTATGTACGATATGAAAAGATAATTTTTCTTTTTTTAAAAATTGTAGGGATTTAGATAGGAAACAGATCATTTCATTTATTTATTTATATGTTTATTTTTTTATCTATAATAACAGAAGCTACATACTGTACATATATATCTAATAAAAAATTTATTTTGTTAGTCAATTTAATCTGACCAAAACCAAACAGGTAATGCAAAAAATTATTGAGATTTTTCCATTTTTAGATTTTACAAAAACATAAATGAAAAAAAAGTTGACGATATTACTGTCAGTCGAAACAATTGATTTTTGATACTTATTTCCGATATGATACTATTTTTTTTGCGCCTTGGCCTGCAAACGGTATAATCTGTATGCCGCGGTCGTTAGGATCATGTTTAAAATCGCTGGAACGCCGTAATAACGTCGTAGCATTTATTTAAATAATTTGTCGCTAAAGGCAGATATGGGGTCTGATTTTATAACCGATTATATCTAAAATCCAGAATCTATAGTCGACGCTACAGCAATATAGGAGGGGGTGAAAAATAATCATATATTACATATACGGTGAATTTTTTATCTTTAGACATCGAAATATTATACATATGTATCTCGAAAATTAATCACGATACGCAAATATATTTTGAATGAAATTTTGAGGATATAATTTTCGTTCTATAACTTGAAGAAATCTGACGTTATTTATGCGATGGCGAATTTATAAGGCACTTCGTTTTTAACGATCGTATCTAAAAATCGATTAACGATATACCTACTAAATTGTGCAAAAAGTTTGTTTGATAATTAACCAATTAGGGTGTAACAGGCTGCCCGCGATAACTGCAACAAACAAACAAAACTAATGAAAGAAAATAAAATAAAAAAAAAAAGAAAGAAAGAAAAAAGAAAAAAAGAAAGAAACTAAGAAAGTACGAACAAATTAGTCAAGGATCGTCGCTCGGTCAATTCAAAAGTTCCTCAAGCCGCGAGGGATTAAACTATAAACTTCTCGGTTTTCAGATTGAAGCTGGCTTTCGCCCAACTTACTATACCTACACAGAGTAGGTAATAAGTACGTCGCTCCACATGTTTCTACCCACATGATACGTTTACCATTTTCACATTCTTTCCCCGTGATTTACGATCGATAAAACAAATCAAAAAGGAAAACAGAAAAAAAAAAAAAAAATAATAATAATCTGTCACGATTTGTAGTGAAGTTTAATAAAAATTTGAAAAAAAAAAATGAAATTAAAAAAATGAATTGCGAATTTCAATTTTTATTGAAGAAAATGAAATACATTTTTTTTTTTTAATTTTCGATTTATTTTCGGTTTTATATTATACATATATATAGCTGATTCCTAATTTCCATGAAAAATTAATTAAAAAAATAAAAAGAAAAACAAAGAAGAAGAAAAATTGAAAGAATCAAACTTTGTCAAATTTCAACCATATTTTTTTTATTCCCGTGTACCTCGAGGTACACGGTATACCGAAATATTCTCTTGAAACTAAACACATCGACAGCGCATGCGTCAAATAATTTAATTTCATTAGTCAGCGAGTCCGTTTTGCGACGATATTCGAGCCTGTGAGGCAGGGTAGCCAACTTGCACGAAATTCTAACCTCAATTCTAATCTCAAAAATCTGAATCAACCACTTGGCCTTCAAGAACAGAGTTTGACAGTTAAAACTCGGGATGGCCAGCCTGTATAAGCAGATGTCGAAACTCGCGCTTGCGCTGTCGACTGTTTAGTTTCAAGAGAACATCTCGGTATAATATAGGTTCGCTTCTGTAGTCTTATAACGAGGAAAAACTAACAAGACACGCAACGCACTAGACGTAACTAAAGCGACACGCGTGCAACCTGCATACCGGATTGATTAATTAAATAATTAATTAAATCGTAGACTTGTTAATTAGAGGCTACCGGTCGACAAGCGTCCGCGCGCGTTTACCTCGCGCGACTAGCACCACCCTTAATTGCCAATGTGTATGTACCTACCTACCTTATAGTACATAGCGTGTGTATAAGGTTTAGTATGTATATAATCACGTGTTATATACGTTGCCTATATCATCCTACGTGAGATTCTAATTCTAGATTATCTTTTATTATCTTATATACAATTAGATAAATAAATTTAGCACATCTACTCGTCTGGAAATATTTTGTAAATGCTGAATTTTTCAAAGGTTAGATAATTATTCAGAAAATTCACAGTTTTCGTTGATATCAGAATAGACAATATTGAAGAGGACCGGGTTGAAGTTCAGAATTTTAAAAGTTCTGAACCATCGAAAAAATTTCGAATTTTAATTAATATTAGGGAATCGCAGTTTTTGGAGAGGGATTTTTTCTTTCAGAGGTATCGACTTTTAGAGTTTCGAGCCGTCTGCATTTCGATCTTTCCGAATTTTAACGTTTTTAAAAATTCGAAATCAACTCAAATGAATTTGTAATTTTGACCATTCGGAACTTGAACCAGCGAGGGGGTACAACATAAACCTTGAGTATAGGAATATCTTTCAAGGACTGGCTCGTGTCCAAATCGTTCTTTAATGAACCTGCAATTATATCACCGTAGTTCGCTAATATTTTTCAGTATAATCAAGTAAAAGTTCAGAGTCGTAAGTCTTCGAGTCTGACAATCAGAGTTAGATGCAGTCAAAGATGTAAAACAGTTACTGCAAAGATTTGAACCAACCAATGCTTCGATTCAAGATATTTCGGTCTCTAATTGTTCAAAAAACAAATAATTATTATTATTATCATTTTACATTATTTCTAAAGTTTTTTATTTTTTTTTTTTTACTTTTACGTATACCTAAGTACTTCTGTTTCCTTCAACGAGTCGTCTTAATTGGACAAGCGTTATTGCGGCGGGGAATATAAGACATCCGGTAGAAGTGGCCACAGGTATGACCCTTCGTTACACTCAAACACTGCAGGATAGTTTTCAAAATTTGAATATTGTCTTTTTACCATTTAATATGATTTTAGGTATTCTAGAAGAACTGTGAGTTCTTTTTAATTGTTTACATTTTTTAAATATTTTTACCACATCGATCTTTCGTTATATAACTTATAATGAATTAAATAATTTGTTCGTTAATTTTTTACAGATTGTTCATGTTTCATGTTGCAGTATTAAAAAAAATTTCTTTAACTATACTCAGACATTCATATATGCGTAAAGATAAAAAAAAGAGCAACAAATTTTTTAATGGATAATTATATAAGCGTAAGATTAAGAGCTAGTTAAGATTGGAATAGATTATTTTCTGAATACTGTATGTGTGTACATTGTTAAATAAAATTTAATAGCATTCGTTAGAAGATTCAAGATATGATATATGCCTATACCGAGATGTTTTCTTGAAACTAAACAGTCGACAGCGCATGCGTCAAATAATTCAATTTCATTGGTCCGCGAGACAGGGGCGCCAACTTGTACGAAATCTGAAGCGCGATTCTAACCTCAAAAGTCCGAATCAGCCTCTTGGACGCCAAAAATAAAGAGCAGACGTCAAAACTCGGGCTTGCGCTGTCGACCGTTTAGTTTTAAGAAAACATTCTCGGTATGTATGTATGTAATCTATAACTCGCAGATAGTTTTATAGATATTGTATAATTACTTGAAAGTTGAAGTATATAGTATATGTGTATAAATAATACAGATTTTATCTACGATTATGGTTAACAAGACTCGTAATAGATTGTTTCAATTAATTTTCATTACCTGCACCATATGTATGTACATACATACAGGGTGAGTCTTATCAAAGGTCTAGCCATGATAAAAACATGATTTTGAGGAAAATAAAACGTGGGATCCCGTCAAAATTGAATTCACAGGACTAAGGTATACACACAGTGTTGAAGTTATGTTTAATTTTTTATCCCCCAGTCGTTCAATTAGCCCAAAAACTGCATTTTAGCATAACTAAGACATGCCCATTTTAGACATTTGAAAAGACTCACCCTGTATAGGTATGTATTTATGTGTATACGACCATGCACACCGAGAGATATTATACATATTTAGTTCAAACGGGGTCTATAACTAGGAAGGCTAGGAACAATAATTGCCTTTTTTACAGATTTAATTGTCAGACTTAATTAGTCGCTATGCAATAAGAGAAAGAAATGGACTGCCTATAGCCTCGTTATCTTTCTGCAGTACGGGAACTTAAATTGCAAAAGTGGAATAATAGGGGCCGGAGTAAAGTCCTGAAGTTTAAAAGTTGAGAATTGTAAAAATTCTGGATTTTTATACTTATCGAATAGCAGTTTTTGGAAAGGGTATTTCCCCGTAAGTAGGTATAGTCGATTTAAAAACTTCATGTCGAAAAATACCGGAGGTTCGAAATTTCGAAAGCTAAATATCCGAAAGACGAAAAATTCCGAAACTTGAAATTCGGGTAAGGGTCAAAATTTGGAAAGATCAATACAGAGAATGGGCGATATTTGGAATTTCAAGAATGCGGATATTGAAATAACGAAAGATTTTGATTTGAAAATTTTTATTTTCTAATCGATCCATGAGTCGAAGAAATGATTCAACTGAAGGTTATTTATCCGGACGGACAATTATTCGAAAATGTATTCACGGATAGTTCGCAATTCGGATGAGCATAAATGTAGATGAAAATTAAGTGGAAAGTTTATATTTTTTAGAATGAAAATCAAGAATAGCTGATATTTTTAAAGGCCAATAAACCGGACGTAAATATGTCAAGAAGAAGAATACAGAAAGAGTTGAAGTTGTAATTGCAAAATGAAGAAGGGTCAAAATCTCGAATCATTGAAATCTCGAAAATTTTTATTTTCGTCATCTTTTTGGTATTCACGAACCCTGAGAAACAGGAAATACACGAAATAAGTCTTCCGGTACTTTCGCTACTTTGGCCCTTCTACTTCCATACGATTCGAGATTTTGACCTTTCGAGTTTCTGGTATTTCACTTAAAAAAAATTACGATCTATAAACTCTCTTGATAATTACTATTCGAAAATTCAAACAGCTGAAATTTTGAAGTATTTAATTTTTTTCGCAAATTCGATTATTCAGCCTCTCGAGATCTTCACTATTCTTAATACTTGTCTTAAATAAAATTCATTTCCACATATCCCTATGCTTAATTTTCCCTCGTCTATTTTATAGCTTCTCGTAATATATTACTTCAAAATTTTAAATTTTTTTTTTTTTTTTATATTTCGTATTTTCACCTTTCGGAATTTCGACTCCCACCCCTTGAAATTTACGCATGGAGTATCGTGCCCCTCGATTAAATTTTCGGATTCTTTGACGTTCGGAGTTTTGGACTTTCCGAGTTCCGACCCGTCTGCATTCCAATCTTTCCGAATTTTAATATTCTAAACTTTAAGGTGTCGGAACATTCGAAATCGTTTCAAATGAATTCGCAATTTCGATCATCCGGAAGTTCAACCTATATAAGTCCTAAATACCAAACGAAATAAAAATTTAGTTCTCTTTTTTATAAAAAATTGTCATAATGTTTGATTTTTTTTAGTATTTTTGTGATAAATAAAAATTTGATTTTTAATTTTAAAATAAGTTAGATTATCTCATAAAAATTAAATAACAATAATTATTACAGTAAAATAATTTGTTGATGTTTCAAGAATTTATATAACCTATTCACCTAAATGTTTCATCTCATAATAATTTTGTTGATTCTTCTTTTGTACTTAATTTTTTTTTCAATTTCTCTATTTTTCTTTTTTCTTCGAAATCGCTAGTAAAAAAATCAAAACTAACTCCGCATAGTTCATTAGCTTGGCTATACATTCATATTCAGGGTGCAGAAGGTCGACCGGAAATGCGTAGTTCGAGTTACTATGTAATCTTACTTTATATTTACGGCGCGGTAAGTCTAACTCAGTTAGATGCAAAAACGAAAAAGAAGAAAGAAAGAAAAAAAAAAAACAAAAATAAATTAAATAAAAATAATAATTATTACAAAAAAGTTACTTAAATATAATATCCGCGAACGCAAATGCTGTACATAAATAATACATATTATATGTATATATATTTCTCTCTGATATAAGTCTGGCTTAACGCACAGGCTATAAACAGATAGAATGCAAATCAACCGCGCGCCTCGACGGTTCGAGGATGACTGAACCGTGCGGTGTTACGGGAGGGGATTCCCCGCGTCAAGGCGAGGGACGCCAACGTGTCTACTACCGTCACAACACTTCGTTTATGAGGTTACGTACACACATGTGCTATCCTACATTTACGTACGTAACTTACATACATACATATTAGAGATTTAAGTATCTAGTTGAAGCAGCCACAAGCGAAGACTTTTTTTTTTTTTACAGTTTCGAAATATTATATGTGCATATAGGTATACATTATACATAGTTAAAACGCATATACATTCATACACTGAGCTATTGCGCGCATCATCAAATCTGATATATGGATATACACATTAGCTTCAAAACGTTGAAGTTCCTCCCAGATCAGACCCCGGAGAATATATATATATATATATATATATATACCTAGATGTAAATAGTTTTTAGTGGTTATTAAATTATTAAAACAATATTGTTTAAATAATAAAAATTACACATCAATTATTTGTCTGAAGAAAAAAATATATATAAATAAAGAAAATTATATTCGATTTAACCGTTACGATAGGGTCAATTTGACCCAGCTTGTAACTTTTCGGATAAATATCTGTTTTTGGATGGAATAATAGTATATTGTGTACCAAGGGCGTAAAGTAGGCTTTTTTAGACCGAGTGTGGAGTTTGCAGTACGAGTCGGAGCCGAAGACGAGTACTGCAACCACACGAGGTTAAAAAGCTTGCCTAGCCCTTGGTGCACACCATATTTTTTGTAACGCATGTATGGATTTTTGCGATTTCTTGATATTAAGCGGGACTGATGTGATCGTTTTTTAAAACGGGAACTACGTACTTATTAGATTTTATCTCAATTATTAATAATTTTCTTGAAAATAATGAAAAATATTTCAGCGGGCAGAAAAACAAACTGAAAACGCCCGCTACTCGAGTAGTGGGCAAAAAAAAAAAAAAAAATTAAAAAACGCCCGGTGCTAATTTTTTTCTTTGCTCGCTGGTCTGAAAACGGTCACTTTAGGCCCGCTTTATAGGTAAAAAAAAAAACGCAAAAATCGTGCATGCGTTACAAAAATACCTTTTTTGAAACTCCCGCAATTGAGCTATTTTTTTTTTTTTTTTTTTAATCAAATCATATCTCGTTGAGTATCACCCTAAAATTTGAAAAAAAAAAAAAAAAATATTGAAAAATGAAATAGTTATGAATATTTATTACTGAAAAAGTATATTTTTTGCATATTCGCATCTTAACGTATTTTTTCAGACATGTTGACACTATATTTTTTCCAAATTGACTATTGCTACATATTCTACAATGTTCAAAGAATTTACTTAGCCTGAGTAATACAAATTTATAAAAATCGATTTTGAAAAAAAAAGGGAAAAAACGAAAAAAAAAACGAAACGTGATTTGTATGTAAAGTTATGTTTAGGTAGGTAAAGATATGTAATCTATAATATCTAAATGGACGAAAAGTTGTTTGACACGTGGTATAATTTCGAGAGTGTTAAATAATCATATACCTATACATATATACTATATATGTACATATTATATATACGAATTAATAAAAAAAAAAAAATATATATATATATATATATATATATATATATATATATATATATATATATATATATATATATATATATATATATATATATATATATATATATATATATATATATATATATATATATATATATATATATATATATATATATATATATGAGGTGTATAAATATATATAATTATATTATTAAAAACAATACATGTATATGTATATATTAGGTATATATACATATAATCCCTAATTATCTCGTATGTCGAAGTTAAAAGTAATTGTCACGATTATAGTAAGATTTTTAGGCGTGGAAGAAAATTATATACATCAATAAATAATCATCATTACTATAGAATTCCTCTGCACTCCTCACAGTTCAATGACACGGGACTGTTAGATTTCGTAAGAATTCTGTATATATACACAGCTGTGTGAAAGGTATGTATATTTTATACCTATATATATATATATATATATGTATATGTATATATATATATATATATACCTATATTTATATAGGTAGAGTTATCATTTGTCACACGTTCAAACCGTTCATTTTCTTATTTCTATTACCTAGGGTAATTGTCTCTTAAACTAAAAATGAAAATAAAAAAAAGAACAAGAAAAAAAAACAAAACGTTTCAACATAATTTACTACTGTGATTAAAATAATTTTATATACATAGGTATATACCTATATACATATATATTCGTCTATAAATGTTGACTATTAAGCATCGATATTCCATAGAAATTTTTTATATTAGGTATGTATGTATGTACGATCAGCTGCAGCAACAGGTAGTGAATAACTATATTGTTATATCCTCATAGAATAATAAATATGGGACATTCCATGTGAATTCAGCCACCAAAAAAAAAAAAAAAAAAAATTAACTATAAACCTAAAAAAATTTCTACAAATCGGGGTATAAAAGTACAATAGTTTTGCCAAGTATAATAACGGTCCATAGTGATTGATGCGTTGGGTTACAGGCATTTAGAGTTTTTTTTCTTCAAACGAAGATATCCTGAAAAATGTGTTTCATACCGGAAGTTATTAGGAATGAGAAAATTCGGTCATTTCATCGACTATGATAAACAAATTTATTCAGATTTTTTCGAACGATCTATAAGACCCAATTTTCAAGGATAAAAAAAATGAAAATAAAAATCGCACTAACCATTAAGAACCCATCGTTATTTGTGTCATTTCTTTTTTACTCATATTCTGCGAATAGGAATAGAAGTTTTGTAAAAAAAATACATGATGGAAAATCCGGCCGCTCCAAAAATTAATATTTGAAAATTAAATGTCAATTGTTTTTTTTTTACTTTTTCTTGAGATTATTCTATGACGCGCCGTTAAAAAAATATCGCCATTTTATTTATTTATTTTTTATTGTTCGATAAAAAATGAAAACAAGAAATATTTTTTTACCAAAATCATTCATGTCATTTGAAAGGTCTTGGTTTGCCCTTCAAAATGATACAAAATATATGACCCTAAAACTATTTGCAACGACGTTGTAAGACTTTGAAAGTTCTCTAGATTTGACCTGAAGTTGGTAAAAGCTATGATAGTTTAAATACGATGAATTGAACGATATGTTAAAATTTATTGCCTCAAAAGTTAATTTTTTTAAGTTGAAATGTAATAATATCTGCAGAAGGTCCGATATAGAGGCTTCATTAGAGCTTCTAATTATTTTGTAAATCGATAATTAACCGATCGGTAAAAATCAATCATTTTATATGCTTCTAATTTTCTAAAACGATTTTGTTTAGTTGGTATTTAATTCGGTTGATTAGTTGTAATACCATATTAAAAATTATCGTAAAAGTTAACGGTTCAAACCTCGTCTAATATTTCTATGCTATTAGATAGACATTGTAATTAATTAATATCGATCTTCGATGTGAATTGGCTAATTGCAAGATCTCTTAATTTATTTATTTTATATTAGGATGGTGTTACCCTATTTGCGGGAGAGTTTAGAGTCGAGATATGAAGCTGAAATTTTTAGAAGAATTTTTTCTGAATTATTTCTGAAGATGATTTCGGGAAAAAATTCCTTCACACCGTAAATAAGGACCACCTTAATGTATAGGCAAAATTTTTTTACCAAAAATCTATATAGATGGATTTATTAAACAACTACCTATTTAAGTTTTGTTTATGCGTATAGGTCAATCCAAAAACGAATAAAAAAGAAAATAAATAAAAATGAAAAAAAAACTAATTAGGACAACTCTTCATATATATCTCTTGTAATTATGGACCATTATAACGATCGCGTCGAAACACGCAGTGGCATGATGTGTAAAATGTTGATATTGGCAAAGATCGTGTCTACTACAGGGACTAATGACTTCGTGTACGATTTATTTTAAAATCCACGGTCGTTAGTGTTCCATTGAAAAAAAGAAACGAGGAAAAAAAAAAAATAAAAATAAAAAAAAATAAAAAAAAATCACAAATAATATGAAGATCGAATATAAATAAATGACGCGAAATATGTATATTTTATGACATATCGAATGAAATTAAAGATTCTTCTAAAAATATAGGATATAGGTACACTCAACCGAATAATTAAGGGATCAATTTGGGAACCCTAAAAAATCGACGAAATATTTCAAAGTCTTGTAACTTCGTTGAAAAAAATTGTAAAATTATGATTCGAAAAGTTTTTTGAAGGCCAAGATCTCTAGTTTTCAAATCTTTTTACAGATTGAAATTTTCTTTCGATTTCGTTTTTTAGATATACGAAGCTTTGAGGCGAGGTATATGTAATCATAAAATTTTTGCCAAGTTTGTCACGCTGTACCTCAGGGAGAAAAAATCGCAAAGGAAATCGCTTAACACTATCAGAAAGTTCAAGGTTTCATCTTCAAAATGCTTTTTTTTTTAAGTGATGTATGATTTTTTTTTCATCAAGTTATTTTCATCTGAAGTCAAAGCTGCACTTTTTTTACTTCGAAGCACATGGGAATTCGGCTTGTGCCGCTTTCGCTTAAAAAATGTGTAGTTTTGTAAAAAACCGATGAAACTTAAATTCGTAAAAAGCGTTTAAAAAGGGGGATTTTAAGCTTGAGAATGCTTTTTGAACGAAATTGATACTATGAGTTGTTTAAAAGTTATGCGTGTTTAAAGTCAAAAGTGCAGCTTTGACTTCAAAGGAGAATAACTTGACGAGAAAAAAATGTACAGCAATTTCAAAAAAAGCATTTTGAAGAAGAATCTTCGAACTTTTTGACAGTGCAAAGCGATTTTCTTTGCGATTTTTTGTCCCTGGGGTACAGCGTGACAAACTTGACAAAAATTTTGTCACTGTAGATACCTCGCTTCAAAACTTTGTATCTAATCAAAATCGCAAAAAAATTTCAATTTGCAATAAAATCTTTAAATATTAGAGACCTTGATCTTTAAAATACTTTTTGAATCATAATTTTACCATATTTTCTAACAAAGTTACAAGACTTTGAAATATTTCGTCAATTTTTTGAGGTTCGTAAAGTGATCCTAATTATTAAAAAATGTGTAAAATTTAGTAAAAAACAAAAAGATAAAAAAATTGTTCATAAAAAACGTTAGATTTTTATTGATATCCAGTTAAAACAGTAAACTATTTTTATTCATACAAACAAAAAAAAAAGTGAAGGGAGAAAGCAAAATAAGAAAACAAAAAAAGAAACAAAAAATAAATAACGTTATATGAAATTCAAAAGCAGTATACCGACTCAAATCGAATACATATAAGAAAATCGTCGCGATAAACTAGAAGAATAGAGTCTTGTCTAGTCTCGTCTCGTCTCGTCTCGTCTCGTCGTGGTCGCGTTCGCGTCTCTATCCCACCCCGTGCGAAATGATTAGAAATTCATTTGGGCGATGTTTGTATTCGCTTAACTACGTACCGGTATGTATTATATATATATATATATATGTATAATATACCTGGTGTATATATATACATACATATATACTATATAAGTATATGTGTGGGTTTGTTCGTGAGAGACGCGTACACGAGCGGAGGTATTCGGCGGTCATTCACTCGCGATCCACCATCCTATCCTATCCTATCCTATCCTATCCTATCCTATGCTATCCTATCATATCCTATCCACCACCTATAGAGTCATAGTTCCCTAGCAAATCCCAGAGCTAGGCCCCAGTTCTTTTCCATAACCGTGTAGCGCAACTACTGCGCAGTAAACAAACTTCGGTGCATTTACCTTTGAGCCTGTTAACTTATGAACAGCTGATTTAGCGGTCCCAATTCTAACGTGGGTAGATATATACCGATATATACCTGTACATACATAACTGTAACCGCTAAATACCTAAATAGAAGTATAAATTGTTAGACGACAATGATCGTGACGTATACGGTATAGTTGTTAGTTTCGTACATATTATAGAAACTATGTTTCGTATTTATCTATATCGATTTATCTGTCTGTATATTTTATACCTGGTACTAGCTTGGACCAGTCCCAAAGTGTGGTGAACCTCCTTAAGGCGAAATGTAACGTTTCAAGGCCTCAAAAAAGGGGAATGGTGAATTCTCATAAACTACTGGATCAACCCCAATGAAATTTTTGGAGTAGTAGAAAGGGCCTGATTATTATACTATTTCGAAATTTTATAAAATTTCATTTTTTTTTTTTTTTTTCAATTTTTTGAAAAATTTCGAAAAAGTAAAATAATCAGGCCCTTTTTACTAGAATAATGCGTAATCCCTCAAAATTTCATTGGGATTCATCCAGTAGTTTAAGAAAATTTACCATTCCCGTTTTCGAAGCCTTGAAACGTTACATTTCGCCTTAACCGGAGACTGACGAATTCTGTTCTCTTCTCTTCTCTTCTTTTCTTTTCGCTCTTCTTTCTTTTAGAGTATAGAGAATATATGAGCGAATAAAATACCGAGCGAAGGAGATTGTTATCCGTAGATATTAACGTCTGTTTTCGCGCAGTTATATCGTCTGCATAAGAAATAGGTATACGTTTATACTCTAAACTTAAACAATTGTCGATATATTATTTCTGCGACGTAATGGTTCAAATTTTATTGTATTATATTTAACTGTAATATATCTCATTCGTTTCGTTCTATATACTCTTTATTCTTTTTCTTTTTTTTTTTTTGTTTTTTTTTTTTGTGTTTCAAACGTTGTAATCCGTCTACTTGGTTATTTTTTTTTTTACTTTTCTTCTCTCTCAGTTTTTTTTTTTTCTTTATTTATTCCATTTTTTTTTTTTTTTTTTTTTTTTTTAACTCAACCTCATTTCAATTTTAGTTTTAGTTTTAGTTTTGGTTAGAGAGAGATCTAGATTGGCATGCGCTTATCTTAGAACACACACCTACGTATTCGGGTCTTTGACAGCTCGACTATATTGTAGACTTATAAGAATCAAATTGGCTGATCTGCACATTCTCTAATATAATTAAGGTTGATTATTATAAACCGCTCAGTTAGTAAATTCGTTTTGAGAAATTGAAAATTAATTTCAGAACGGCAGCGGTTTATCCATGACGTAATTTTTTTCAAGAATTCTACTGCGAGCTAGTTACAGAATATTAGTAAAAATAAATCATACAATTATTATATCAAATGGGTATTCTTAGTCAGCGCGATTTTATTTGTTATTTTTTTTCAATTTTTTTACCCTCGAAAATTCGGTCTAGACTGTTTGAAAAAATTTAAATAAATTTTTTTTTATTGTAGTCGATGAAATGATCGAATTTTCTCAATTCTAATAATTTTCGGTATGAATTTTTCCGGATATTTTCTTTTGAAAAAAGAAAAAAAAAAAAAAACGCTAAATGCCTCTAACTTAGCCCATGAATCACTATAATTCGCAATAATTGGCAAAAGAATTGTACTTTTATACTACGATCTACAGAAAATTGTTGAGATTTAGTCATTTTTTTTTTTTTTTTGATGCGGGCTGAAGTTACATGAAATCTGCCATATATATAGGTAAGTGGGTATGTACGTACTTGTAGATATATAAAAACCCAACTTTCTCCATTGACAGTATAATATTCAACGTATATACTTATATAAGTAAATTATATACATAGGAATATTGCATATAGATATAAATAAATAGATATATAAATACACAAGTAAAACTATCGCAAAAACAATTAACCCGAAAGAAATGGAAATATAGAGCGACGAATTGAAGGATCAGCGAATTACAAAAATGTAAATGTACTATAACTACAGATTGAAATTTTATAAACTACGTAAAAATTGTAGCGATTCTCAAAAATCTTCATCAATTATAGATTTTGATAAAATTAAACGAGTGCTAATAAAAAAAAAAAAAAACTTTCCAAACGCATCAAAAAAATTTGGAAAATTTTAATTTCTTTTATTTTTTTATTTGTTAGGTTAAATTTGTTTTCGTATCTTTTGTTTTTTGGTGTAAATTTAAAACACGTTATATAATATACCGTCAAAAGATCGTCAAATGACGAAGAGCGAGGTGCTACTGCAGAGCTGTTCTCTCGACCTCGCCGAATTGACCTCGCTCCCCTTTATTACAGGCTGTAGCACTTTTCGCCACTTTCTTTTATATATATATATATATATATATATATATATATATATATATACATATATATGTATGTGTATTTCAAAGCTATATAACAATATTAACCTAATCAAAAGTTATTGGAAATTTTACCGTGGCGAAACACCAACGTCTAACAATAAGTTCTGCATCTTAATTTATATATCCTCGGACTAATAAATATCAACGTCGTATTTCCGAGTTACTTTTTTTTTATCGAATATCTCTAATTACAAGTTGAAATGAGAATGAAAAGAAAAAAAAAATAAATAAATAAATCAAAACAGAGAAAAATAATCAAAATTCAAAAACTTTACACAAAATAATTATAAAAATTAATTTTCGAGACGATTTTTTGATATCTCGGTGTAAAAATTTCGTGAAAAAATTTGAAAAAAAAAAAAAAAAAAAACAACAAAAAATCGTCAGATTTTAAATATAATTTTTTTGAGTTGACAATTTTGATTTTTTTTTTAAACTTTTTAACGTATTTAGAAACTATGCTTATCTCTCGCATGATCAAAAATTTTTCTTTATTTTAAGGCTCTTGAACCCCTTCCACCTAAATACCTACATGTACTATAGACGTTGACCCAGGCAATGTGCGTCGTAATAGAAATACGAATACCTATATAGATATACATATATGTAATATGTATATATGACGCGTGCGTCGTCGCCCTCCTTATACATACATACATATATATATATATATATATATTTTCCAACCATTTTGCACGACAAGATGTTTAAAAAGATAGTATAGTGTATTATAGAAGCTCAGTTGTAGACGGAACGAGTTAAGTTAACTTAAGTATAAGTTAAGTTAAGTTAAGTTTAGTTCAAGTCTAAAATAACATCACAAGATTCTAGACATTAAAGGTTCACCAGACTCATATAACCTATACCTGTATAATGATATAAGTACCTACCTACACACACACACACACACACACACACACATGTATGTATGTACGCTCTTCGTGTCACAGAGATCCAAAATTTTCAAACTCACATTATAAGTTACGCACGAGTTGTGGTAGTCCGTCCGTTAAAGACAAATGTTCAGATTAAATTTTACAATTTGTCTAGACTATTGCATGGTATATATATATACATGGTTATATGTATATACACAATACCATACGTATATACATATACCGATTTATGTATAACACACGATCCTAATTATACTTTACTTTATTATTATACCGAAATAATATCGTCGAGAGATTATTCCGTGCGGAGAAATATATACATATGACACAAAGCTATATCATACGAAATCGTACATCGTATTACATACGTAAGTTATAATTATATGTATCACTCTTTTCCGTTATTTTTCTTGTTTTTTTTTTTTTCTTCTTCCTACGTACGTACGTATGTACATATCTGCTAGTCATCCGTAGTTTACTATTTTCGTTATACTTTTATATATATTTTTTTTCGAATACAAGGAGCGAATTTAGAATTTTTTTTGAAAAAGAATCATAAGTTGAAAATTTGTAAAAGAAAAAAATAAAAAAAAAAATGTACAAAATATATTTTTATTTTAATTTTATTTTTTATGATTTTTTTTTTTTTTCAGTATTTGTGATTGACCACAGATTCTGAATATGAGTATCCGTATGGTTTTACTAAAAAAAAAAAAAAAAAAAAAAAAAAAAAAAAAAAAAAACTGATAATGAATGACTATAATAAGTATACATACTATAATTTGTTTTTTTTTTTATAACATTTTATCACAATCTTATTTAAAATACTATTTAATAAACCATAAACTTGTTTCGTAATTAGTTAATTATCAAATTATATACGTTCATTCACATATATGTGTATATATATCTTAGTATCTATATACGTATGGGATATTTATGCTTATCTTATACGTCTCAAAATAGCTGCTTTCGCCAGACGAAAACATCTATTCCGTATATAACAATTATCGCGGACAAACATGTACATATATATATATATATATATATATATATATATATATATATATATATATATAGATATATATATATATATATATATATATATATATATATATATATATATATATATATATATATATATATATATATATATATATATATATATATATATATATATATATATATATATATATATATATATATATATATATGTATGTATATCAGCTAAATCCGTATATTAGAACCGTTAGCAACGTTTTTTTATTTTTTTTTTTTTTTTGTTTATACTTTTTTTTTGTTCATCGATTTTCAAGAATCTCTTCAACCGCAATTCAGTAAAGGATATTAAATAGTCAAGATATAAAAAAATGAATCAAAATTATTTCAACTACCTGAATTCCCCGGGGGTCCCATAAAATAATTCAGATTTTTTTTTTTTTTTTTTTTTTTTAAACGTAGTGAAATTTATGAAAATTATTCAAAATATTTATTCATCAAAAATCAAAATCTATGTTTTCGATCAAAACAATTATTGTATATATGTATATACCTATGTGTGTATAATAGCTGTAGGTATATGTTTTCCGACCTTGTATTAATATATCTTACAGACCGGTATATACATATATGTATATATCATGCGCAGAACTGCAGACATATCATATTTCATTTAAAAAACAAAAAGAAGATGAAGAAGAAGAAGAAGAAGAAAAATAAAAAAAAAAATTAATAAAAGGAAAAAGAATCGCCAGACAGTATAAATAAAATTAAATATAAATATACATTTTCGTACGTTTGATATGATGATCAAATAAAAATCTATTCTAATCCTTAATTTTGTATAGAAATTTGAAAAAAAGAAATTTTTCATTCTGTTAATTTCTTAAAATCTTTAATTTTTTCTTTCATTCAATTTTCAGTCCGTAAAAAAGAACCTTCAAATTAAAATACAAACACAAAATTAAAAATAAAAAATTTCAACTTACCGTACCAGTTGATTCCGCAGCAATTAAATACGCGTTGTTGTTCTCGCCACGGTGATAATCCTTCATGTACTTTTCGTGGACTTCGTAATCTTAAGCGTGCAGGCGAAGATGTTACAGTTTCCTCCTCCTCTTCCGGGGTATCGATATTAACGTATACATCTTCTTCGGTTACGTTGTTTCTTATTGTAGTTATATCCAGGGATATTCTATCCTCGGGTGTAGAAGCTCTGACCAATTGAGTCAAAGAACCTTTGCTGGTCACTGATACAGCGTCCAAACTTCGCGCCACTGATCGCTCTGCCATATCGGCTACTGAAAATAAAGGAAACTACTATAAGACGATCTACGATTTAGTTGTTGGTAAAAAAGATCGTATATACCTTTCGATCACGGGATAAGTAGCGAGTGCTTTTTACCGACTTTCAAATTTCAGATTTTATACGTTTCATTTTTTTTCTTACAATTTTTTGAGTCGATTTCTTGTTTCTCTCATTTTTTTTTTTTTTTAAGATTATTTCGTTCAGTTTTTCAGATCGCATTTTTACAAATTTTTCAAAATTTTTGAAACTGGATTTAAAATTTTGCTATTTTTTTTAACCAAAATATAAAACGTGATATTTTTTTCTTATTATTATTATTATTTTTTTTTATTAATTAGAATAAATTTTTGATTATCAGGGTAAGAAAATTGTTAAATAAAAAAAAAAAAAAACAACTGTTTTATTTTTGTTTGTTAATTTTATTTTTCATTTTGGATCATATTATATATAGTCTATGTATGTATGTACTATAGCTGTTTGATCTTTTAGTATATTTAGGTATATATTTGTATCCAATTTTCAGCACTTTTGGTTAAGAAAGCGAATGTTAATATAACATATACAACGTGAAAAATGACAATTTAGTAAAATCGTATCTAAAGTATGCACAAATATCAGCAATTATCTTAATGAGAGTCAAAGAGGAAAGAGACGGGTCAGTAGGGTGCGGTGGGGTAAAGCGAGGCTACATATATACGACGATCTACGTAAATTTCATTATCGCATATGCATAATTAATATTTGACAAATTACTATATAACGAAATTGTACATATTTACGTACTTTTTTTTTTTTTTTTATCGTCCTAATAAATAAGAATCGTTTTTTTTTTTTTCATTCTGGAGATTTATTGAATTCAAATAAATTAATTAAAAAAAAAAAAATCTATATGCATGAATTAATTATATTTGAATTTTTGACCGGATAATCAGAAGTTTTTTTTTTTTTTTCATTTTATACAAAAAAATGTATAGTTGAAACAAAAAAAAAAAAAGAATTAAATTAAGAAAAAAAAAAAAAAGAAAAAAAAAGGAAATAAAAATAATAACAATAAATTGTCTATGAAAAGATAATTTCGAATGATATATTGAGTAATACGATGATAACGAGCGCGTCATACTAATATTTAAAAATAAAATTGGGCTACTATACCTATACACCTCTCCGGACAGACGCCTTGCTGTCTGTATAAAATATTGAAACAGGTGAGTGGTTATAAGAATTATTATTGTTATTATTATTTTGTTATTATTATTTTTTTTATTTCATTTCTAAAACCTTTGGCACTTGTTGCTCTACATGTAAGTTATTTTGAAATCGTTTTACTGCTTTTCTTTTTTCATTTTTTTTTTAACTTTTTTATTTTATTTTTTGGTATTTATTACTATTTTACACACAAAAAAAAAAAAAAAGAAGAAAACCTTAGAAGATTTAAAACACTCTGCTGCAGCGAACTATAATATAATGAGCCGTTTTATTTTATTATATACATATATATAAATTTTTTTTTTTGTTGTGTTTTATCTATAGATATACACTTTAGAAAAATATTTGTTATATGTAGATATATACGTATGTATATTAACTATACCAATCGCATTTACCGTCAAAGAAACTTCTGTATTATATATACATATTTTTTTATTTATTTATTTATTTATTTTTTTCACTTACGCATGATATAAAAAATTTTGCTCTTCAGTTTCATTTATTATACGTATACGACGACACGCAAATAATTTAGCTAAGATTGAAAAGAAACGGTGTTACTATTTTTTTTTTTTTTAACTTTATTTTTTCCTGTTTTCTCTTTTTCTTTTAATTTATATTTCTTAAACTAAAGCTGAGAAAAAACCCAAAACGTAAACCAATAAAAACAAAAATAAAAAATAGTTTGAAATTCTATCTGTAATATACCTAGCTGCTTGGCTATTGTATATATCTGTCGAGTAAATAACGTGGTTGATACTAGCTGATTACCATTACTCCGATATAATAATTAATAATTAATATCTTATCGTATGTTGTAGATACGAGCTAGGAGGCCGGTCCAAAAGTGCATTAAAGTGAAATAGAGGCTTAATTATTGTTAACACACATTTTCTCTCTCTCTTTCTATCTTTATCTCTATCTCTATCTCGCCTAATAAGGGATATGTGAATATAAATGTCTACTAAATGGATAGATAAATATGTGTATAATATATTCGCGAACAGCACGATATCTGCAATTGTACTTATTATAATTCTCGGTGCTGCAAGCCGATATACATACGTGGGAGTTTACGTAACTTGGACTCCGCGGTTTCTTGATACGTCATAGCTAATAAGCTGGCTTTCGGAAGCTGCAGCAGATCGTGTGTGGCTCTATTTTGTGTTGTAAAAACAGAAAAGAATAAATTTCCTTCTTTTTTTTTCTTCTTCTTTTTTTTTTACAGGAAAAAAATTTAAGAATAATATGTGATAAGTATTAACGACGATATGTACGATAATCCTACTTATTTTTTTTTTCTTTCGTGATGAAGAGACTAAGTGGATCTTGAAACTTCCTCGAGTTTGATTAATTGTGGAAAACTTTTTTTTTTTTATTTTTTTGTTCTTTTAGATAAAAGTAATTCACAGACCAGTTTAACTTTACACTTTTCTCGACTCTGGATCTTATCGTTGTAATATCAGATGCTGTCATATAAAATAGATTAGAGAAAATGCGATTATACTGTATATACGTATAATAAATGGTTAAATCTTTGAAAATTTAGTATACATAAAACATAACAAAAGTAAATATATAATTATATATTTATAAAGTTTGAATTGAAAATGTTTTAAACAATATAAACGATCTCGTAAGAACTTCGTTTAAATTACGTAATCACGTAATAATTGATGCTTGAATTCCTTTCACTCTATTCGTATGTATGTACGTGTGTATGTATATATATATATATATATATATATATATATATATATATATATATATATATATATATATATATATATATATATATATATATATATATATATATATATATATATATATATATATATATATATATATATATATATATATTACACATACTTGTGAGTTTCTTTCAATTGATATATAATTATTGCAAAAATAAGAACAAAAAATAAATAAATAAATTGAAATATATAAATTTTAAAAAATAAAAAAAGAACCGAATTAAACGTGATGAGTATAAAAATTTGTGATTAATTTTTTTGTTAAATAATAACCGCACGTTTCATTTAATCTACTCGGAATTAACGCGAGGGCGTGTTGCTATGATGCGATTCAATTCAATTTAATTCAATTCAATTCAATTCAATTCGTTGTAAGCCGCGGTATAATATAACTGAGCTGTGTAATGGTAATCGCAACGGTAACAGCTGTTAAGTAATTGCTGTATGTCAAAACGCACGTGATACGAAACAAACGTCAAATAAATTTCAAATTTTTATATTTTTATATCATTAAATATATTTACGCGAATAAGTATAAACCTGATTTTTCATTTTGAAAAAAAATACTCTTATACACGTATTAATTTTTAAATTTCTGATTTTTCGTTTTTTGATTTTTTCGATTTTCAAGTATGCGAAAAAATTTTGCTTTATATCTGAATAAAAAATAAATTAATTACTGCTACAGTTAAAGAAAAAACTGAAAGTTTATACTCAGTTTCTTCGTATAGTCAATATCGATCGATGTTTGTATATCATAATCTGCAGAATCAAATATCTATTAAAGATAATGAAAAAATACAAAAAATAAAATAAAATAAAGAAGATAGATGGATTATCCAGAGATTAATGAATAACTACTTAGCAATCAGAACTTCAAGAGCAGCTTATACCTACGTTTTTTTTTTTTTTTTTTTTTAATTTTTATTCTCTGGAGACAAGAATGATTAATTATCAAATCGTTATATAGAATCAATAATTACGTCATTCACTTTGACAATTAATTAGTTAATCACTAATAGCTTTATGTACCTATGTATCTATATACATATAGGTATATACGGTATATACATATGTACAGGGTGATTCAAAATTTCTGACGAATATTTTACGGAGTCAATTAATGGCCATTCGTTAAAATTGGAATCACAATTTCCTTAATTATTTATGTCTAAAACCATTTTTTTTTTCTTTCTAGACTTCGCAAGGATAAAAAATTATTTACTTTTTTCAAGTTTTGATTTCAATTTTTTTAATTTTTATTATTTGTCAAGTAGACAGCATCCTGAGTGATGCCACCAAATTTTTTTTAACATTAGACAAATTGCTTGGTGAAATTTTCTTACTTGGTTAAAATTATAAAAGAAATGTGTTATTGTTATAAACGTAGGGAAAAATAATGGCTAAGAAAATTTTAATCCCAATCTTGACAAGGATTGATCCTGTTAAATGTTCGTCACGAATTCTGGCTCACTCTGTTGTATTATAGCGAATTAAGAATTAATTAATACCCCAGAATTGAGACATATACACGATTTTAAAGGTAGAAAAAATTTTCATCGTAAAAAAGATATCAAGACATCAGCAATTCAGATATTTCTGTTTTTATCAACAGTAATAACATGAAATTGTAAATGCTGTGAGAATTCGATTTCGATTTCTTTAATTGTAAAATGAAAAAAAATATATAAATAAAAAAATTCTGTATAGTAAAGTAAAGAAAAAAGCCATTTTTTTTTTTTTGTTAATTCATTTATTCGCGTTTGAGATAGATATTTGTATATATACGTATACATATACATATGTATGTATTAGGGTGGGCCAAAAAAACGACCATTTTTTTTTTCGGTAGTTACCATGAAAATATCGTTCAAGATGACGAAAAAAAAATCTGTGAAAGTTTGAGCTCTTTATATTAATATTAAGAGGTGCCAATTTGTGATTTTCCATTTCCCATTTGAATAACACAGGAAAATTTTTTTTTTTTTAATTTGGAATTTTATTACTCAATAACGGATTGGCGTATCGCGAAGAACAATACATATTTTTGTAGCAAATTGAACGATCTACAATAAAGGTCTCTTGGGATTTTTTTGTAAATCTACTCGTTCGAAAGTTATTTAAGGTTAAAAAATGATGATGGCAAATTTCAAGATTTTTTTCGTTTCCACTATGAAATAGCGGTTGAAAAATTAAAAAAACATTATATTTCATAAAGTTCATTCCCATCTTCTTTACTAAAACTTCGAAATTTTCCCGAAATTTCCGATTACTTAAGAAAAAGTAAGTTTGTAACGTAAACTATTGTACAAAATCTATATTTTTATAAATTCCTAACGATGATACTATCACGAATTAAATGTTTTTGCTACATATACTCAGTATGCATATTCTCAGTATAATGTAACAAAAACATTTTATTCGTGATGAAATTTGCCATAATTATTTTTTAACCATAAATAACTTTCGAACCAGTAGATTTACAAAAGAATCGTAAGATACCTTTTTTATAGATCGTTCAATTTGCTACAAAAATATGTATTGTTCTTCGCGATACGCTAATCCGTTGTCGAGTAATAAAATTCCAAATTAAAAAAAAATTTATTCCTGTGTTGTTTAAATGGGAAATAGAAAATCGCAAATAGGCACCTCTTAATATCAATATTAAGAGCTCAAACTTTCACAGATTTTTTAATCGTCATCTTGAACGATATTTTCATGATAACTAACGAATAAAAAAATAGTCGTTATTTTTGGCCCACCCCAGTATATATGTACCTATAACTCTTTTGACATCTAGAGCTGATCCCTCCGAGGGTACAAGTATGATCTTTATATTTCATTTTTATTTTTATTTTTTTTTTTTTCTATACATATACCCTCACGTTACGTAACTGAGTAAATAAAATTTAATGACCGTTAGCTTGTCCATTGAAAAGCTTATTCCAGATTAACTGTGTTATCTTGTATGCATTTGTGCTACCTTCACCGCGATTATCCATAAAACGGTATATAATATAAGTACCTGCCTACTTATGACTATACGATGCGATTCAGGTTTATAATAAATATATATACGTATGTATATATGGGGCATTTCATACTATTTCGACCTGGGTCTGACCCTTGACATCTCGGATTGGGCCTGCGATTTTTTATATGATTGTTCTCACTTTGAAAGGTATTCAGTTATTATTATTATTATTTTTTTTTTTTTTTGATTTTTTCAAATCGATTTGAAGTTTCTACAATTTTTTAAAACTATTATATTGATCGACACAATTTAAGATCCTGAAAAAATTCTGAAGAATCGTGTGTCAGATATCAAAATTTTTAAGCTCAGAGCCAGAGTGAGGAGATTTTTTTTTCTTACTGTTTTCAAGCTTTTTCCGACATAAAGGTCGCGGGCCCAATCCGAGAGGTCAAGGGTCAGATTTAGGTCAAAATTACATGGAATGCCCCATATATAAGAAAACCGATTTTTCTTTAGTATTTTTTTTTATCGAAAATAAATAAATTGATTAATTAATTTCAAATAAAACTGAAAGATAGAAGAAGAAAAAAAGGAAACAAAGAAAAATCAGTTTGACATGATGAAACGAGGCGACGTAAAGTCGGGAAGAAGAATGTCCCTCGGGACATAAACAACTCTCACCTTATATTTTCAACCACGCAACAGGTATTTTGCTGTGTTGTGTGATCACCACCGTTCTTGGTGATCACTTATACGTATATGTATACGTATACAGGTATAGTTACGTTACGTTCAACACACACTTCACTTAAGCACTGTATATATATGTATATACATGATACATGTATATATATATATATATATATATATATATATATATATATATATATATATATATATATATATATATATATATATATATATATATATATATATATATATATATATATATATATATATATATATATATATATATATATACACAATTATATTTATATTTTCCTTTTCCTTTTCCTTTTCCTTTTCCTTTTCCTTTTATTCGTTTTCTTTTTTACGATGAAACTCGATACTTATGGACTTATGAACTAAGTATCGATTGGCAATTTTAATGATTTATACAATCACCGTCACTATCAGCTGACTTTCCTTTTAATTTTATTTAATATTATTTGATTTTCTTCTTCTTTTTTTTTTTTTTTTTTTTTCCACTTTCCTCATTAATTTATATTTAACAAACCGAAAAATTGTTTTCTTTTATTTATTTAATAAATTATTTTTTTGTTAGGTATATATAAGATATTTTATGAAATCCAAAAAAAAAACCAAAAAATAAATAAAAAGTCAGATTTAAGTGATGCTATACAAATGCCCTATAGATATGATGCTGTAGTAAATATTTTCCCTAAATAATAATTTATATAAAATCTATGCTAAATAATTTCTCACAATTATTACAAATATATATATTTTTTATTTTATTTAATTTTTTTTACTTTTCATTATAAAAACTATCCTACATCAAAAACGTTACAACTTTGTATAATTTTTATAGAAAATTTTTCATTCTCTGTGATAATCCTCGTAAGGATTAAGTATTTGATAAAAAACGAAAAAAAAAAACCAAAAAACTGAAATATAAAAATTACATATAGGGTTTGATATTTATTTATTTATTATTGGATCCAATTCAGGGGGGAAGGGGGGGATAAAAATGGACCCGATAAAAATTCTTTTCAAACTCAAATAACTACCTGCAATAGCTAATACCGAAATATATATATATATATATATATATATATATATATATATATATATATATATATATATATATATATATATATATATATATATATATATATATATATATATATATATATATATATATATATATATATATATATATATATTATATATATGTATAATTGTATACGTATATATGTGTAAATATTTTTGCACAAGTTATGCAGATATTACGATAAAAAAAAAAAAGGTAAGTATATAAATATATGATATATATGTGTATACTTAGATACATATTATGCATATAGTCACTATACTGCCGTGTTAGGAAAGAATGTTCCATATCTGCATTTTTAACATTTTCAGAAGAACTATAATTATAAACTATTTCCATTTAAGATTTTTCTGTTTAGCTGAAAATTGAAAAATCGAAAATTTGTCGGTTAGGATATTCTTTCATAGCACGGCAGCATAATAATACGATATATAATATAAAAAAAAATATATCGAACAAACAAGAAAAAAAAAAATGAAATACAAAAAGTAAAATAAAACAAAAAAAAAAATATATCGAACAACCAAGAAAAAAAAAATGAAATACAAAAAGTAAAATAAAACAAAAAAAAAAAAAAAAAAAAAGACCGAAAGACCGCGATAATTTAAAATACCTACTCAGATATACATGTAGGTACGTAATGAAAATTTCACGATAATGTTACTTTCCCACATTCGCATTTAATAGAAATAAATATTTTGAAAATAAATAAATAAAATAATGTGTATAATATCACAATGTTTAATTTTTCATTAATATTTAATAATAATTATTAATATTTTGATTATTATTATTCATATTCTTATTATTATTACGATTGATGATAATTATTATTATCATTATTATTATTATTATTATTGTTATTATTATTATTATTATTATTATTATTATTTGAAAATCGAAGTCCGCGATTGCACGAGATCGCAACTTTTTCACTCATATTTTAGTCTTTTTTTTTTCCTTCACCTTCTTCTTCTTCTTCTTCTTCTTATTATTAATTTATTTATTTATTTTTTCTCTTGTGCTAGTATAGTAAGAATGAAGTAATAAAATAAACTTTGGGTGAAAAAAAAAAAAACGAACGAAACAAACAAACAGAAAAAAAAAAAAAAAAAAAAAAAAAAACCAAGAAAGTGAAAATAAAAACATTGAAAAATAAAAGAACAAAGAAAAAAGAAAGAAAGAAAAAAAAAAATTGTTGCAATATAAATGCCACCTTGTTTCTTTGCTCTTTGAAAGCAGAGCAAAGAAGCTGATAACAGGTGCTTATACTCGTAGCGGCGCGCACGTGCTGTTAAGTTATAAATTTAACCTGTACACGTGTATGTATATATGTATGTATAATTTATATACATGTATATGTATGTATATATATACTATATGAATGTGTAGTAGGTAGGTAGGTTGGTATATAGGTACGGGCGGTTTGAGATCGCGACGCGGACTGCCCAGGCGTCCACGCCGCCTTGCGCCGCGACGCCTACTGAAAACTGAAGTACTGACGCCACTAGCCGACGCGACATCGCGATATAGGTATATATGTATACATGGATATATACATTTATACATAAGTATATATATATATATATATATATTTATATATATATATATATATATATATATATATATATATATATATACATATATTATACAAGAACGTGATGCGCGTGTCACCGATCGATTAAGCAAATTCAAACGAATACGTATACATACATGTATCTATGTACGTACGTACGTACGTATATATGTATATTTACATATACATACCTATGTGTCTATCATATTATGTATTATTATACTCCAGTATTTATGACACAATTTTTTTCAAGAACGGACCTTTTGTTCAAGTGAATGAATTTTATAAGCTGAAAAACTTCGAAATCGCCTATAACGTATTTAACATTTATTTCATACTCGACTAATTATAAAGACAAGATTTTATCAGAAGAGATTTATGAATCACTAATGATGAGAAAATATTCGCTCTTCGAGTGATGGAAATGTAACAGAAATTAAACAATTCCGTATTAAAGTATAAACTGAATTTTATTTTATTTATCTATTTTAAAAATTTCTTTTTTTCTTTTTACCAAAAATTTATAAAAGCGAAAACAAAAAAATCATAATAATAATAATAATCATAATCATAATGATAATTAAAAAATTCTTCAAGTTTTTTTTCTGAGTTTATATTAATTTCTAATTAGTATGAATATATTGAAATGACGAATTTTAATTTATATGAATATCATAATAAGTTATTCGCAAGTAAAAAAATTCTTTTTCTGGAATTTTTTTTTATTTTTTGGTTTTTTTCCGTAATATTTCCTGATATCAAGACAATTTGCAGGGTTTTAAAAATTCATGTATAAAGTTTAGCCAGAGAAAATGACGAAAGAAAAGAGCAGAAGCGAGCCAGGCAAAATAATCCCTATATACACCGTATTCAAAATTTTGAAGCTCCCCTCCCCAAAAAAAAAGAAAAAAAAAAACAATACGTCGTATAATTTTTGTATAGTTAGAAATTTTGAGATCGAGATTTCGTTAGTTAACGTTCGTTTGAAAAAATTATTTTTAAATCAATTTTTGCGTAAAAGAACTACATATCTTATATTCCACATCGTAACTATACATATGGGGCATTCTACGTCAATTTTACATTTTCAAACTTTCAATTTTTTTTTTATTAATTTGGAATTTTTATATTTTATTCTATACTCAAAATGAGTCGACACGTATTTTACGATTTGTCGATATAATGAATTTTTCGATTTTTCACTAACTAGTACAAGTTTTGAGTTCATTCACAAGATCATTTCTTTATCTGCATATATCTCAAAATCGGCGAATCGTATCAAAAAAATCAATTGAAGTGAACTCGTTCAGTTTGAATTGTACTTCACGAAAAACATTATCTTGAAATTTTTCTTACCCTCTAAGAGTGAGTTTCTTAACATTGAAGTACTAAAAAGACCATTGCAAAAAAAACAACCTAATTTTTTGTCTTGTTTTCAATTTTTTTGTTCAAAAATTACAAAAAAATGCGAAAATTTTGACCCATTTTGCAAGATGGTTATGATTTTTTAAATGCTCGATCTAGGGGTTTAAAGTTTTCAATAATGCTTTATTTGCATCTAGTAGATCAAAAAACCTTTAAAAAAAAATCACAACAATTTTTCAAAAAATTAGTTCAAGGGGCAGTTTCTCAATTTCATTTCGACATATCAAATATAACCGATCAGTTTTTTGCAAATTGATATACCTACATATATCTGCAGTTATGAAAATATTTTATAAAAATTTTTAAACTGTAGTAGGAGATTATTTCCAAAGAACGTAAGAATTTGCGTTTATAAAAAGAAGTGCAGAGCTTTTGCTAAAATAATTTTTTCCTGTATTGAAAGGGCACAAACCGGAAGTGGATGACAAATAATATTTTTTTTTGAGAAATACGTATGTCTTTTTTTTTTAATCAAAAAGCACCTAAAAAAAAAAAAATTGGCGTTACAAAATAAAAATGTCGAGGGAATGGCCGCTCGGTTATAGCTGAAATGCCCCATATAATTGTTAATTCTTCTTTATCAGTATGACAATCAATATTCGTCATATGATAAAGCCTATAATATCATTAAGCGCAGAACGTTTGATTCTCAAAACGTTTTTATAAAACTCGCGATGTATTATTATAATTTCCAAAATTTTAACTTTATAGTAGAAAAAAAATAAAGAAACCAAGAAAAAAAAAAATCGTAGGAAATTGATAAGAATGGATAAAAGATAGGAAAAATTGTTTGAGATGATTTAAACCGATTTGAATATAATTCTCGAAGATTTTTTATGAAGAATAAAAAAAATTAGCGAATAAAAGAGAAAGAAAAAAAAATAAACAATTCGAACTCGTACGGCCCAGTTCCCCTTAAAACAAAATCAAGGTTATCAGTATAAAGAGCGTTTTGCTGAAATCGTTTAATTTCTATCTTTCATTTTTGTTTCTTTTTACTCACAACTCTTATCGATGATTAATATATTAATTTACGCAGTCTCGTGAAAATTGTTGCATCACTTTTCCATTGGGTTGCATTAAAAAATACGTACTACGATTATACCGGTGTTATCGTGCCGTTATCATACGCTACTCAATGCGGTTAAAGTTAAATTCCTTCTCTTCTCTTCTCTTCTCTTCTCTCCTCTCATCTCATTAACAACTCCTGGGTACAGGTCAGGGCGAATTCTACGTCAGCAGACAACTAGATTATTTAAGATCGGTGCGGATTTGATTAACATTATCTATACAGGGTAATTCAAAATAAAAAACAAAATTAAAAAAATTATTTAGATACGATTTTTTTTTTTTTTTTAATTTCAATTTGTTTTTTTTCTGATTTATATTATTGGTCAATTACATGGAATTCTAATAGCGATCAAGTTTTTCATCACTCGCGATCATCACTCAAGTTTTTTTTTTAATATTAGAAAAATTCCTTTCTGAAAGTTTCTTATTTGGTGAAAATTGTAAAAAAAAAAAAAGTGTTATCGTTATAAATTTAAGAAAAAAAAAATGACTAAAAAAATTTCTGTCCTTATTTTGACGAGGATTGACCCTGTAAATTACTCGTCACAAATGATGAATCACCCTGTATAGCGAAATAAGTAATAATTAAAATCCCAGAGTCGAAGCTACACACGATTTCAAGGGAAGAAAATTTTGGCAAAATTATACACTCAAGATCAAAGTATTTGATGAGCTATACAGATTTTTTTGATATCAACTGTTATTACGTGTAATCGCTATGATTCGGTAAAAAAAATCACACCGTGGTGTCACAATTTTGTTAATTTAAAGAGAATTATAAATTGTGTCTTGACTTATTATTATTATTATTATTTTTGAAGAAAAAGGCTAATTCTGGTGAAGAAGCGTAATCATATAGTGAAAGTGTAAAGATTGCAACTGCAACGTACGAGTCTCTTCCCTTAGCTGTCTCGTTTTGTCAAATAATTATCTGAATTATCTGTTCAGTATACGTAAAATAGATAAAATTTTAGAAACTTTATAACAAATGTAATCGAAGATGATATCGTTTGTAGTAATCCGAAACCTGGATTACAATTAGTACCCTGTACCTAATCTCCAGTTAAAAGAAAACAGAGCAAAGCATCGCTCTCTCGAAATCAGATACGAAATCAGCAATACGAAGGGGAGGAAGAGCTGATGTAGTCAAAAGAATGTAGAGTAAAACCGTAAATAAAAAAAAAAACTGTAAATCTGATAGTAAAAATTTCATTTTTAGTCCTTTGTTTATCGTTTATAGGTTTTTTGTATTTTTTTTAAATATTTTTTTGGAAAACTGGATCCTTGATATGAATTTATTGTCTAGCCGAATTTTTGAGAAAGTTAAATAACTGGAATAAATTCAAATTTATCGATTTATCTTATTGATATACTTTTATGTTGTGGAGTTTGACTTTATTTCATTTTTCGCTTCAGCTGATACTATACTTACAGGCAAAAAATTAAAACAAAAAAAAAAAAAAAAAAAAAAAAAAAAACAGCAGCAAAAAAATTGGTGGATAGATTTATTGGCGAATTCGATGATATCTGACTAGACATTTTTTACCAAATATATCCGACTATAAAAAGACGGGGAAAAAAGGAGAAGACACGCCGCGCCGCCAGCTAGCTTCTCATCGTCTTATATATATTTGAGGGTCGATATAAAATGCTCAAGTCATGAAAAACAAACTTGGAAAAACTGCAGAAGGGGGATTACGGATCAAATACGGATGAATCTTTTCCCACGTTTTATGCAACCGATATAAGAAAATGATAAAAAAAAAAAAAAAAATCAAAATACCCTAGGAGTGACTTGCATAAGTGGCAAATAGAAAGAAGAGAGAAAAAAAAAAAGTGAAAGTAGCGTTCAATGCCCTCGAAATATTTCGATACTTCAATATCTTTTTTTTTTCTTTTTTTTTTTAACTTTTTTAAATGACCCTTCGGACTCTATACGACAGATGAAAATGGGCAAAAATCGAAGCAACTTGTCGCTAAAGTTTCTTATACATCGAAATGAAATAAATTTGACATACTTCTTCGAGAAAAAAAAAAAAAACAATAGAATGCGTTTGGGTTATAATTTCAAGAATTATGACCAGAATCAGTTTAATGATGCGTCTGTATGTTTAATTCTAACTAACAATTTCTAAAACTGTATAATTTGCCTGGAGAGATTTTGTGTTTTTTTTTTTTTTTTCTTTTTTTCTTCTTCTATTTTTTTGGGGCGAAAAACTTACTGGTTTCCAAATTTTCTTATCGTTCATAAATCGGGGAAGGTTATAGTAGAGGGTGATACGATCCGAAACTATACTTCTCTTCAAAGTTAGATCTCAATATTCCGAGAAAAACAAGAAGCTGATCAGCCTTAGCTTTAGCATAAAATAGGATTGAAGAATAAAGAAAAAAAAAAACAAAAGAAAAATGATAAATCGTTTGTGCATATTTTCTGTATAATAATTATGGTATGTGAGCAAATTAAAACGCGATCAGTATAATGTGAGAATAAATTATAACTGCTGATTACATCGATCATAAAAAGTGAAAAAATTTTACAAAAAATTGAAGAACAAAAAATAAATAAATAAAAAAAAAAAAAAAAAAAAAAACAACGTGACAGTAATAATTACCAACTGCTGGTTGAACACGATCAGGATTCTTGGCCATCGATGTGGTTTGACTCGATAATCGAACACGTGGTCCTTTGGTCTTTTCCATTTTCAACATCCCGATTGATCGATAAATGAATTAAAAAAAAAAGTGGTGGCTCGCGGCGATAAATCGATAATTAAAAAAAATTTTTTATTCGGATATATGTTAAAAATGTATAATTACTTAAAAAAAAAGAAAAAACGAATAATGCAAAAAATAAAAAATCAAAAATTAAAACTGTTAAAAAATAATAAAAAAAAAGTAACCGGCCGTTAATCACACTACAGGTACTGCGAAACGCGAAACGTGCGCACCCGCGGTGTCCGTTCTCTTCCTACTCTCCGCACCTGGAAACTTGGCGGTGACGATGAAGACTAGAGGCTCGCCGCGGTCGTTTAACCAATGAAAAAATTCGGTTTGTTATCACGTGACCTTATATTGTTGTCTCTGTATGTTTTCGGACATATACAATGTCAACGACTGTCTGGTCAGCCGAACCTAGATACATGCATATACCTACACCAGTGTATAGTGTATTGTAGATTAGCCAGGGTATACAAATCTTACAATTCGTGTACAATATCGAGTTGACTTTACTTTGATTTATTTACAAAACTTTTCATGACGTACACACGCCGTATATTATATTTTCGCGTATACTAATTTATGACCATGACCTTCTCAAATTTGTTTATATTACAATATGTGTGTACGCAGCGGTATAGTAGAGAAATTTTGGTAGTAAATATACCACGCGCAAGCATAGTATTAGAAATTTATGTTTACCTTTTTTTTTTTCTTTCTTTTTTTTTTTTTTCTTCTATTTTCGACAAGACGTTTGTAAGAGGAGATACTATATACCGTAGATTTAAATTATTTTCTATAATTTCTCTAAGATTATGATAACAATTAGATTAGCCGTCTAGCATTCGACGATTTAAAAAAAATCCAGTCGATATGTAACGATTTAAAATTCATTTAAATCGATATAAATTTAATTTCTATACATCGTAAAGCATCACCGTGTCATTTATTTTTTCATTATTATCAAATCCTGCGCGTTGTCGACGCAAAAAAAAATTATTAGTAGCGCATCTATCCATATAGAATATAGAACACAGTCTTATTCTTGTAATAATTCACGATAATTTACTTTTCTCGATAACTCGGGAACATATGTTTTTTTAATTTCCCATAAATTTCCGAGAGATGGCTTAGCATTAGATAAAAAAAAAAACGCGAGATTTATCCCGATCTCTTTCTTTCGCATAGCAGCTGTCTCACTGATACAAGTTTCTGCGCGCTGAGCCATCTCACGGGCGTTTTGCGAATTAGAGATACATATGTTTCTTGATCAACTGATTGAGAACAACCTATTATCACGAATAGTAAGAATACCCGATTATAGATGCTGTTTCGTTACTGTTGTATCAAATTTGGATGTTATAGGATGACTGTGTCTCAATTATGTACAGACTTTGATAATGGTCGAGACAAACGACACGCTTACACTTTGTGGGGTATAAAAAGTAGATTTTATTTGTTTCTTTTATTGATTTTGGTTAATTTTCTTCACTAGATCAAATTCATTTCTCTTAAATCGTCTAATGCTTAAACGGGTAAATGCGTTTCGGAGAAAATTCGATAAAGATATTTTATGTCGGTAAAAATGGACTTTAGCATCCCCTTAAACATACAAATATATAAGAAACCTTATTACCTTATATTTAGTATCGTTGTTTTAAATGAAGAAGATAATTTTATTCCGTTATTATAACCGTTGAGAATTAATTATCTTTCGATTTCAAGTGGTTATTGTTTTGTATTTGTATTTGTTTTTTTTTTTTGTTTTCTTTTGAAAAAATTAAACAGCATGTATTTATTTGCAGTCGAAAATAAAAGCAAAAAAAATTTGTGATAATTTTTCATGTTTATAATAAAAACACGTTTTTTTTTTTTTTTTTGGTTTATTGTTTTGTGCCGATACGTATATCCGTTGATATGGCGTATATATACGACTTTTTAGTAGATACGTTAAACGCGTACTATTATCTCTAACCAAATCGAATATTTTATCGAAGACTGATTGTTTGACCGTTTGACATACATACATATAAATATTTTATACCGAATATTTGAATAAAAGGCCAAAATATTATGAACCCATATATTCGGGGATTAACGGAATAATTTCTTTACCGACAAACCTTTTGCATAGTAGTCGCGTTTTATCGATAAAAGATGTCTCTGACTGTCTCGTTCAAGTTGTAGAAATCTTCTTTTTTTTTTTCTTCTTCTTACTTTCTTATTCAAAAATAGATTTTAAAAACGAAACGAGAAATAAGCGTGAGGATTTTCTATAATTATATCCAACCGTACGATCTTGGCCCGGGGTAGCCGGTTAGCCGCAGATAGAAGAAACCAAGCGGCGTCGTGTTATACTGCAGCGTTTAAAATTACAAGCTCAGAAATTTTTTAAGTCAATTTTTTTTTTTTAGTGAAATAAAAAAAGAAAAAGAAACTAAAAACAAAATAGATACAAAAAAAAAAAAACAAAAAAACTTTATAAATAAATAAAAATCGAAAAAAGATAAAGGAATAAAAATTATTCCTTACCTACCTAGAGCAGTGTGGAAGTTTACCTCTCTCTCTCACTCTCTCTCTCTCTCTGTCTTTCTCACCGTTGGTATAAATATTTAATAAATATGTTTTTTCTAAAATTTGACTGTATGAATTTATTAGATAAAATCTAATTAATTTACACAGACACCGGGGACAGAGCTGAATTTAAACTGAGCTAAACATTAGTAGAAAAATTCTTTCATCTACGTTTGATCGCGGGCGATCGATAGCTGTGGACGTTAATATAATCCGGTAAGTTGAAAAATCCAGTATTCAAAAGTGTTCATTATTTATACAAATTTATTGGTCATTATAATAATAAATGAATCGTTTATATTTGCTAGAGAATTTTTAGACGATCTCAAATTTTACGAGTTTATATATTAAAAAAGAAATAACAAAATCTTATATAGAAAAACTGATTTTAAACGATAACGAAATTAGTAAATAAAATTTTAGGTTTCTTTATTTTCTATTCTTTTTTTGTTTTTTTAACGTGGGTATATATTTATCTAATAATATACTTTCTATAAGAAATCATTCTGTTTTGTAACATCGATTTTTATTCAAGAACTTATCGACCGATAATCTCCAGTTTTTTTATTTTCAAAATACAGAAACGATGTCTTCGGAAGATCCAGACCCTTTCTACAGGGCGCGTTGTTCAGCTGAAACATTACAATCCGGTAGTAAAGGATTTTTTCGTGACTTTAGCGATAGTGTAACAGAAGCTGTTGGTCCATCGTGGATCTCAAAGATATTTGGGAAATTAGAAACGGACGAAGACCGGGTTAGGACAGTCTTTACCGATGCCAAGATAAGCGGTACTGTCTTAGAAACTTTGAGACATGTTAAAGAATTGTACAGAGACAAGGATCCAATAATTTCGCGAAGCAAAAGACTCGAAGGTCTGCAAAATATGAACGCCAATCATCATACCAGAGCACTGCTTCTGCTTAGTCAAGCTGTCCTTAGAGCACCACCAAATGGTAGGTGGAAAATCAGGAAAAACTAAAATTTTGAAAGGTTTACGGTATATAAAATCGAAAAAATTGATTTTTAAAATACTTTTTAGGGAAAGATAAATCTGTAGACAAAGGTTACACCTTGGCTTTGGCTCTTATAGCAAGATCGGATGTTCTTACTGTACAGAAAGAGCACAAATTTGCTTTAGAAGATTTGAAATTAGCAGCTGTGGAAGGCGTTCCTGATTCTATGAGGTGCGTTATATCAATTTTGAAAAAAATTTCTATCAAGAAATTAAAGGAAATAAAGATAAGTAAATAAAGAACAAAATTTAAGTTCATTAGAACCGCTTCGTCATCTGCAAATGAAAAAATGGAAAAGTTTATGAAAGAAATTTTCAATAATTGATGAAACAAAAAAAAAAAAAGATTTGGTAACAAATTTGGTGACATTATTGTCGAACACTTTTAGTTCTACGGGCATTAAGATTGTACAAATAATTTTTCCTCTCTTTTTCCTCGTTGTGATCATTCGATCAGATCTCAGTTTTATCGAAAAATGGGAATTTGTCAGAAGAATCTAGGCGATATCGAAAAGGCAAGGGTTTGCTTTGAATTATCTGGGAGATTTTTGGGTCCCGAGGAAGTTATCGAAAGACAAAATTTACTAAAGGAAATCGACGCTCTCAGTAACCCGGTTACAACAAACGGTGTAATTACAGAAACAGATAAACGAGAACGTAAGTACAAAATTAGCAAATGAATATCCCAATTTACAATTGTACTTAGAAAAAAATTTTCTAAATCCAAAAAAAAGAAACAAAATCAAATTCGTAACATTTTGAGACAAAGTTGTAGCATATGAATCGAAATTTTCTACACAGTTGGTAAAGTAGTGACGTAATATACTTTCAACTTGATCAGCATGTTGTGATTTTAGAAATTTCTAATTCAGGCGAAAGATTAGTTTTCATTTTTGCTCTGCTTGAAATTTGAGCAATAATTTTAATGATATAATAATAATAATCAATGATTTTCATTTTGAACGTTGACTATAATTTATTCTGATGGAATAATAACTGAGTACATAGATCTCTGATTACAAGCGATTACTCCACCTCCGTTAACCGGTGGATCGAATCCCTCTTATCCACGGTTATCAAGACTCGTTAAGATCGACGAAACCCAAACAACCGGAAGATACGCTGCGGCTGCTGAAGATATACATGTTGGTGATACTTTGGCCACTGAACCTCCCCTAGCTGCTTGCCTCATCCCCGAAAATTATGGGTCTCATTGTCAGCATTGTTTCACGAGGTATCTCGAAGACTTAAGGAGGTTGGCTTGTCAAAAATCAATACTTTTTGGTAAATTTATCAGGGAATAGTTAAGACATTGGGTATTCGTTTGATTATTATATTTTTGATCTGAGGATGTCCCTAAAAATTCAAATAAAAAAAAAAAAAAAAAAAAAATATCAAAATTATGAACAAACGGTGAGATATCGATTTTTTATTTTAAATCACTTTCAAATAGTAAAAAATCTAGTAGATTGATTCGATTTTACTCTTCGATGGTTTTTTATGTTCAGAAAAGTATTCTCCACAATACCACTGAGTCACTTTTTATTCATCGCTTTGGTGACGTTGAATATTCAATTTTACAAGATTGGACCCCGGTCGATTCCGATCAACAAATAATCATATAGAATTGCCGATTGACAAAAAAAATAATTTGTTACAGTGAATTTGTGAAAAATACTTGTCTAAACAAAATAAACCATCGAAGAGTAAAATCGAATCGATCTACTAGATTTTTCTCTATTTGAAAGCGATTTAAAATGAAAAATCGATATCTTACCTTGGGTTAATAATTTAGGTATTTTTTTTTTAATTGAATTTCTAGGGATATCCTTAGATCACGAATATAATAATCATACGAATACCCAATGTCTCGACTATCCCCTGATAAATTTAACAAGAAGTATTAATTTTTGACTAGCCAACCTCTTTAAACCATAATAAATAATAAATTTCCATTATTTGAACCACTGAACTTTCGTCAACGTTCTCATGAAACGAGATGTGCTAATTTTCATGCTCATCACTTGGATAAGGATTGTGAAAATTTCGGCCTACTTCATTTCGCCATTTTTAAAATCAATCAAAGAATTTTTCGAACAGATTTCCATCTTTCTTTCGATTAATTGATACTCAAAAATAAAATGTAAAGATTCTTTGAAATGATAAAAATTCATTTCCTGAACCGAAACCAATGCTTTTCTTATCAGAAAAGTCGAAAATATATTTGATAAAATATGTACTTAAAAATTGGAATTGAATTGAATACAATCTGAGTACAAGCTAATATCACATTTGGAAAATGTGAACTTAATTGTCATAACGTTTATAAAATAGACACCATTTCATTTGTTATTTAATCAGAAAAATTGTATGAAAAATTTTTTACTACTATATTACTCTGCAGGCTACGAGCTCCAGTCGGATGTCCAATCTGTAGCAGCGTTGCATTCTGTGGAATAAAATGCCGTGATGAAGCATTATCGACTTACCATAAATTTGAATGTAAAATCTTAGCTTTGATGATAGGTAATTATGTATGCTTAAGCCAGTACAATACCTACCTACCATACACACAAACATACTTAGCGATCTCCTTTTTAATAACTTCTTCTTCTTTTGTAATAAATTTTTTTCTTTCCTTTCTTTTGTTAATTAGGCTCTGGTATGAGTATCCTTAGCACAGTAGCCTTCCGTTTGATAACTCAAGACGGACTTGAAAAGTGTTTAGAAACGTATAAGGAGCTACAAGGGTTAACAGAGAAAGAAAAGAGGGCTGTGATGACGGAGACAGAGACTTTAGGAGTTACTGTAAAGCTGAGTAAATCTGCGAAGAGAAGACAGAGAAAAAAGAAACTAAAAGAAAATGAAACGAGTAAAGAAAACGGTGAAGAGGAGGCAAATAATGAGAAGAAAGAAAACTCAACTGTTAAAAAATGTAGCTTAATTACTTTGACAAATCAACTGGTCACTCATAGTGACAAAAGATCGGCTGAAGATTTTCTTCACAGGTCATTGATGGCCGCCTTTCTCGTCAAGTGTTTACAGAAAGTTGGATTCTTTGAAAATCCATCAAACATTAACGGTACGTGGATGATAGAAATGCATATTATTATTTATTTACACGGAATGGTTACTAAGAGAAATTCTTTTCAAGACTGAAGTGATATTTTTGTCTTTTGGTACACAGGGAATGAAATTGCAGGACTCGATGTAATTATTATTATTATTATTGTCATAAAGTAGTTACTGTAGTTAAATATCTGCAATTTGTATTTTTCGAATCGTAGAGCCACCGAGTAGCGAGGAAACAGCTATAGGTGCTTTGATTTTGAGAAATTTACAATTCTTGCAATTCAATGCTCATGAAATTTTCGAAACCCAACTTGGAAGCGAGCACAAGTTTAGAGGTAGTAAACAGCTGTATATTGGCGTCGCGATTTACCCATCAGTCGCACTTTTTAATCATGACTGTTACCCCGCAGTCACGAGGTAAGGAATCATGCAGTTAATCCCACGAATAGATCTGTCAATCTGAAGAAATTAATATACGCTTATATCAATTAGGTACTTCGTTGGAAAAACAATCGTCATCAGAGCTACCCGACCTCTGAAACCAGGAGATCCAGTCGCAGAAAATTACGGTCCAATTTTTACGAAGAGAAATCTCGTAGAAAGGCAAAGAGCTTTAGCGTCTAGGTATTGGTTCAGATGTCAATGCACTGCTTGCAAGGAAGACTGGCAAACCTTCAAAACTTTGTCCAATGAATCCACGAGATTGAGGTAAGCCTAAGTCAAAGAGGGTAGTGAAGTAGATTGGATAAAAATTCGTGGTTTTCAAATTTGTAACCATTGAAAAAGTGCTTCAAATCAATCAATTTTGATAGGGACATAAATCCGACTATTTTATCAGAAAATTTATGCTTTTGTTACATCCGTAGCGTCTGCAAAGTCAGAAAACGTAGGGTTGGGTTAAAGTTCTGATACGGTCCATATCATAAGATGCGAAAGATATTTCTTGCCATTTAAATCAAGGCTACATCGCTGTCCTTAATTGTTCTGAATTTCTAAAAATCCATTCGTTAAAAATTCGGTCCAAACTAATTTGATGAATCTGATCAGATGTCCAACCAAAGGATGCATCAGGGGTTTAGTGCGACCTCGAGATCCGAGTAAGCTAGTAAAGTGTCCAGGTTGTCAACTCAAAGTAAGTTTGGAGGATAATATCGCGAAACTTTTTGATTGCGAGTCTAAATATACTCGAGGATTGAGTATCATGGAGTCTGAGCGTCCCGCCGAAGCTGTTGAGGAGTTAGCAAAGGCTCTTGAAGAATTTCATCAGATTGCAGTACCGCCACACAGAGATACGCATCTAGCACAAATTGGCATTGCTGCATGCATGGCAGATTCTGGAAATACTTGGAAACCTCCGCAGATTGATAACAATGCTTAGTTTTACGCGGAAGTTGACTTAATTTAATTATTCTAACAAGAGATTATTCACCTTTTTAGAAAATTATAAAACATACATAAATACATTAAATGTATAATAATAAGCAAATAAATATCATATCAAATTATCAATCGAGTTGAATCATTGTTTGAGTAATTAACGTCGATATTTTTTAACCATTATTAATTTCTAAATTTATATGTTATAGGTTCAAACGATAAAGAATTGAGAATGAATAAAATATTTACTTTTCAAGTAATATATATGGGGCATTCCAGCTATAACCGAGCGGCCATTGCCTCGACATTTTTTTTTTTTTGTGATGCCAATTTTTTCTCAGGTACTTTTTGACAAAAAAAAGACATGCGTATTCCTCAAAAAAAATTATTCGTCATCCGGTTCCAGTTTATGACCTTTCGAAACAGAAAAAAATTATTTTCGACTAGAGTGTATCCTCCAATTTTTCTCATATAAATTCACTAAAAAGTACATTAAAAACCGGATCTTTTGGTGGCTATCTCATCGTTGAGAAATGATTTTTCGATTTTTTCTATTTGGATGAAACTGTCAAAAATGTGTTTTTATTCGTAAAAAAGGAGTAAGTACTGAGAAGTACACGTGTTCGGATATGAATTCTTTTGCAAATCGTGAATGTTTTTCCATTCTTCAGTTATTATTCTTATTGTTGAATTTATGGCAAGGGTTACAATTACCGACAAGTAAGCTTACTTACTTCTTTTTTACGAATAAAACACATTTTTCACGGTTTCATCCAAATAGAAAAAATCGAAAAATCATTTCTCCACGATGAGATGGCCACTAAAAGATGCGGTTTTTAATGTACTTTTTAGTGAATTTATTTGAGAAAAATCGGAGGATACACTCTAGTCGAAAATAATTTTTTTCTGCTTCGAAAGGTCATAAACTGGAACCAGATGACGAATAATTTTTTTCCTGGAATACGCATGTCTTTTTTTGTCAAAAAGTACCTGAGAAAAAATCGGCATCACAAAAAAAAAAAAAAAAATGTCGAGGTAATGGTCGCTCGGTTATAGCTGGAATGCCCCATATGTATGAGCATTATACTGACGGAAGTTTCTAAATTAATTATTTCACAGTTTTGGTTGTATAATAATGAAACATTGTGATTAAAATTTTAAACGTAATGATAAACATATGCATATGTATATGTAGGCATATAATTATGAACAGGAAGTATATCGCGATAAGTTAACAAAGGAAAGGGCAATGAGTAAATAAGATGTGGAAGAGGGATATGAATGAGGAAACGAGGAGGTTTAATATATATGTATATATAATAAATATATAGTAATAATATTCAAGTCGAGAAAAATTTTCCAAAACTTTCTTTTTTTTTTACGATTTTTTTTTTTTTTTTTTGGATTGTTTATTTATTTATTTTTATTTTTTTTTATAATGCACATGTTTCGTGAAAAAATTAAATTCCATATATGAAATTAGCTTTAGGGTTATCATGTATTTCGGTACAAAATTCACTGGGCAAACGGATACAAGCGAACGTTGATGATTAATATTAAAATTCATTAAATTGTATATCTTTATCTTTTTTTTTTTTTTTTTTTGTTTTTCGTATGTTTTTTAAAAAAACGTCGCCTCCGTCAAAATTATTAACAAATTTTGTTAGAAAAATGAACGTTTTTCAGTTTTACATTTTTTTTTTTTTTTCTTTTTCTTTCTTTTGTTTCTTTTATTTTTAATCATTTCTTTGTTTCTTATTTACTTTTATTATTATTTTTTTCATTTTTTCATTTTTTTTTTTCTTTTTTTATTTTCTTTAGTTTAAAGTTTAAAGTTTCAAGTTTAAATTCAAGTTTTTAAACTCAATTCGAACTAATTGACCGTTTGCATATTTAGTATATATTATTGCAATCATTCTATATTATATATACTCATTTCACAAAGTTGTTGAACTCGATTCGATTTCTTTTTCATTATTTTTTTTTTTTTCGTTTTTATTTTTCAATTTTTCTTATTCAATTATTTTTTTTTTTTTTGTTTGTTTAGAAAAAAAAAAAAATAAATTTTTTTTTCTCTTAGTCAAATATATGTTTGGCTAGATGGAATTTAAAGTATTTATTTTTTTATTTTTTTATTTCTTGCCAAAAATTTGATCTTCTCAAAATATGATCTTCCAGATAGACATATATACATATATCTATTAAAAAGTCAATTGAGAATTTCTTTTTTTTTTTTTTTTGCTTTTTAAATGATGATAAATATTAATTAAACGGCTTCGCGCTCATTTAATGGTATTGCAAAAAGAAATGCAAACACCACGCGTTTGTTAATTGGCTGCAAATGTATGTAACCCATATATACTTTTATACATACATACATACATACACACACACATACAATTTTCGCTGCGTAAATGTACATATCTATAATATACATACATAAATATATGGTATATTTAAACGCACACATATATAACGCACGCGCGAATATTAGCATATGTATACATACTTATGTGTATATGTATAGTATTCGTGGTACACACATACGCTATACTCAATGGTATACGCGTAGTTTATTTTACTGTGGAAGGTTGATCTTGAGTTTTACCGGGTTGAGTGTACGGGGGATATTGGGCATTAGTATGGATAATATTACGTTATATCTTTTTTTTTGGGGGGTGTTTCTAAATTATTTCCCTTGGGATTATCATTTTTTGTTTTTTTTTTTTGTTTTTAACTTCAATTTCAGTCAACACATGCATTGTTCTTTTTCGTAGTCAGTTAGGTATACAATTGTCTCCTTTTTGCAAGCCTGACCTTTTATATCTTCTACGGTGCTTAGTGGACCACGCGGTTACAAAATTCTCTTTCTGTATTCTACCTACTTCATTCTCCTTCTTATCATCTTCCTTATCCTTATCCTTATCCTCCTCCTTGTCACGATTATTAATAATACCAAAACTGATTTCATATCTTAATAATGAGATATTTCTTTTTGTTTGTTTTTACTAGGAGCGCCTGATTTATCCACTTTTATTTTTTTTTTTTTTTAAGTAGAATAATTAATAAATAAATCTCGCGATAGTAAAAGATAAGAACAAAAATAAATGCAGATCCTTTTTTTTTTAATGGTGATATACGTGAAAATTCGCGAGTGCAAAACGATTTGCGATCTTGTATTATATAAAAAAAAAAGATCCAACTTACGTATATTATCTCGGCGCTTCTAGCATTTGTCTAAGGTAACCGCGGGTTCTTTGATTATTCAGCACTCTCTAGGTATTATTATTATTATTATTATTATTAAGTTTTTATTTATTTATTTTTTTTTTTTTTGGATTTTTTTTTCTTTTTTTTTTCATCGCAAATAGTTATTAATACACAAACAAAGATATTATGCACATCACAAGGACTCAACACGGGTTGTGTAACAAACGACGACACTAACACAAACGTATCCTTTTAATTTTATATTTAAAAATAACAAAAAACAAAAAAAAGTGTATGTATATATTTCTTACTTTTCTTTTCTTCAGTGCCTTCTTTACTTTCTTATTATTATTTTTTTTTCTTTCTTTTCTTCGATGGTGAAGATTCGCGTTGCAGCAGACTGATTTTTTTTTTTTTTTTTTTGTTTTTGCAGTGGTCTCGCGGTGCAGATTTCGGCTTATAAAAACGATCAAACTTATAACGACAAAAATATAATAAGTTGTAAAATACAAAAGAATAAAAAAGGAAAACAAAAATTGGGAATATACGAATGATTTATCACCCTTATCGACAACCCTATCACCTATACAACAAAATGTTTATGATAAAACAAACAAACTTGATAAAAAAAAAAAAAAAGTAAAAAACAATCTCTGAAAATTAGGCAATTAATTTTTTTTTTTCTCCTCTTTGTAGTTGTTCTTTTATTCCACGTCGATGTTTAACAAATACAATAAAAAAAAATAAATAAAACGATTCTATTGAAAAACAAGAAAAACATAAAGAATATATATATATATAAATAAATTAAGAGATAGAAAAGACTGAAAACTTTATGGCTGTAGTAATTAAAAGGAACAAAAACATCCAAGATTAAATGTTTGTTTGTTTCTGTTTTTCTTTCATTTTTAAATTGATGGGTATTATATTTGTATATAAATTTTAAATACGGACCATTTTGTCTCTGTTTCTTTTTTATTTCTTGTCCTGTCCTCTTTTTTTATTTTATTCTTTTCTTTTCTTTCTTTCTTTCTTTAGAAAAAGTAACGCTATAATTCAATAATTGTTAAGACATTTTCCACGTACCAGCCCACCAGTGGGTTGTTATTATTATAAAATATTGTTACAATGAATAATCGCAGTAAAAAATATGATCAAGCAGATTTTTTGTAATTTTTTTTTTTTTTTCTTGTTTTCTTTTTTTTTTATATATCTCATGTGTAATTCTTGTACAAATGAAAAAATATCATCACTTACTTACTTATTTAAATTCACTTACAATCAATTATAATCGTGAAAAGTGTAATATAATAGGTATATGCGAGTAGTGGGTGTAAATTGTTTTATTTATTTATTTATATTTGTTTAATTTAATTATTTATTAAATTTTTGTTGTTTGTTTTCTTCTTTTTTTATTTTTCTGTCACCACAAAACCTTGATGAACGGGAGTGGCTGGGGGGGAAGGGATGGGTTTTTATAATAATAATAATAATTTTTTTTTCATTTTATTATTTTTTCTTTTTTCCAAATCACAGAAAGAGAAACAAAATAAAAATAATAATAATAAACAAACAAAAGAAAAGCAAAGAAAAAAAGAAAAAAAAAAAAAGAACCCAAACTAAACTAAATAGATAATAAGAACTTGATAGATAATTATTATCAAGCTGAATGATCACTCGTTAGTCGTGAATAAAAAAAAAAAAAAAAAAAAAAAAAAAAAAAAAATAGAACTCGATCGAATAAGTTTGAAAAAAAAAAAAAAAATAAATAAAAAACAAACTAAAATAAAATAAAGCAACTTATTAAACAAGGAATACAAAAAAACGAAAATAAGAAAGAAAGAAAAAAAAAAAGAAATAAAAAACAAACAAATTATAAATTCATTGTGTTATAAACAAGATTCACCATATAATAGGTATACCGTATTAATACAGTGCCTCTAACGAGAGAAACTTTAATCAATATATATCTTTTCTCTAAATTCATTCATTTTATTTCAATTCATTGTTGTTACTATAAAGTTATCATTAGATATTATTATTATTATTATTATTATTATCATTATTCATTTATTTATTTCATGATGGATTTATTTATTTCATATTTTTTTTTTTTTTTTATCATATCAATTCATGCGTCCCGCGATTTGACTGAAATGTGTAAATTATTATTATTTTATTATTTTTTTTGTTTGTTTTCTTTCGTAAAATCTTAACCGATGTTAGAAAATAATTATCCTCTTATTTTATACGCGACAGATAGATAGATACAGATATCTAGATCCCATATCCCCGATCTCTTTTTTTTATTTTGTTTTTTTATTTATTTTTTTCTTCTATCTATCTTTCAATTATTTCTTACCTGCAGTTTTGAGTACGATGATAATTTTATACGCGTAAATTTAGATACTGATATATGTGTATATAAAATTCTGCAGTTTTTTTTTTTTTTTTTTTTTTTTTTCTTCGAAGGTTCGAAATAAAATGATTTAAACAGAAAAAGAAAAAAAAAAAAACGAAACCACTGCCACCGACTCACTCCTATATAAATCAAACCCCATGAAATATATAATTTTTTTTTTTTTAGCCAAATTTGATCTAATAACCCTTACGTTGAGCCTTGCCAAAGAATTAACATTCTTTCAAAATGGTTAAGGTATAATAATAGATAAGATTACAAAAATGGAAATTAGATGATTTTTTTTTTTTTTTTTTTAAGAATCGTATCAAATATCGTTCATCAAGAAACGAATTTTTTTATTTTTCTTCTTCTTCTTCTTCTTCTTCCTCTTCTTCCTCTTCTTCTTCCTTTTTTCTCCTCTTTTATTAGTTTAATAATATATATATATATATATACTAAAAAAAAAAAGAAATTAAACAGTTTTTTCACTTTTCTCTGACGTTGATCTCAATACTTTGGAAAAAGTGTTGTTTTTTGTTTTCTGATATTTCTTTTTTTAATAATATATAATATTTTCCGGTGTTAAGTGTGGGGTGTTTTGTTTTGTATTTTGTTGTTTGGGTAGTAGGGGCTGGGGGGAGGGGGTAGTAGTATAGTTTTTTTTTTTTTTTTTGTTTTTTTTTTTCTTTTTTTTGTTAATTTTTTTTTTGTTTTTTTTTGGATTTTTTTTTTCAATAATTGTTATATTATGTTGTTGCCGTTTGTTGTTGTTGTTCTTTGTTATTGTTGTTGCTGCTGCTTGCTGCTGTTCTTCTTATGTTTGCCGCTGTACGTAATTATTTACCAGCTATTGGTTCTTGTTTGCCGTTTTCATTATTATCATTATTATTATTATTATTGTTGTTTTTTCTAAATTTTGTTGTTGTTGTTGTTTTTTTTTTTTATTTTTCTCAAAATTACTACGATGCAGCGGCAATCATTATTCTTAAGCAGTGCTTTCAGTGGTGGTGTTCTGCACTGGTTGACTCTCCTGAAATTTATCAAAAATTCATACTTTAACTTTCCCTATATTATACATAATACCTATGTATACATAAGTAAAAGTTTCAAACGTTGTTGTCTAATTCGTTGTGATTTATTTTCATTTTTTCTTTGTGTGTATATATATATGGGTAGGTATAAAAATATTTAGCTATATTAATACACCCACGCGCATCATTACTCACAATCAGTCGAGCTAAATGTTTTTTGTTAAATAGAATATGGATAAACGAAAAGAACCCGGAAAAAACTAACAAATTAACAAACAAAGAAAACAAACAATGAAAGAAAAAATTAATTATTTATACCAATTATGTGTAATTTTAGTAATTCCGAATTTCACTAGCTGAAAAAAGATTAGTTATTTCTTTTTTTCTTTTTGTTTAACAAAAACAAGAAAAGAAAATTGATTTATTGTTGAATCTGAATTTTGAGAAAAAACATATGGACAATCCTTCAGAAATATATTAATAATTAAATAAATAGATAAATTTAATTTCAATGTGTGAACGTGGTAGAAAAAATATACTATACGGGTTATTGATTTTCTTATAATTACGGTTTAGATGGGATTTGGAAAAACCGAAGTTTTTTTTTTTTCTTTTGTATATCAGTGGGATGTATATCTACTTATATACATATAATATATAAATAGTATATACGAATTAAAATTACTATTTTTTTTTTTTCTTCTAATATTCTATATAAATATTCTACTACAAATTGTATATAAATAATTCTACGTGTTGTAGGTAGGTATATAAGTATACTTGTATATAGAAGGCAAATACGGTGCATAAAGATAAAAATATATGCATACATATTGTCATGTATGTTTGTATAAGCTGAGAAAAGATGAAGAAACTTTGTAACACGTAAAGTAGAAAGCACAAAAAAAAAGAAAAAGAAAAAAAGACCAAACTAATAAATAAAAAAATAAATAAAAATAGATAGAACGAAAGAACAAAAGACACGAAATTTTTCAAGAAAATAATAGAAATGAAAAAAGAAAAATGAGGAGTGCAATTAATTACCTGTGGAGCGGGGGCAGGGGCAGGTGCATCCTTAGGTGCATCCGGCTTCTGCTCCGACTGTAAATAGTACAAAGAAAAAAAATACATGCAATAGTGCTGTGCGTGTATATGTAACATACGTATGTGTGTAACAAAAAAAGAAAAAAAAAGCGACTACAAAAAAGAAAAAGTAAAAAAAAAAATAAATAAATAAATAAAATAAAATCAAAAATCAGATTATACAAAGACTACTACGAGCTAATTATTCAACTAATAAATAGTATAACATGAACTAGTTTAAATCTAAATAAAGCTAAGACTATAAGATACGAAAAGCATTTTTGATTAAATATTACGTATAAAAAAATATGTATGTATATAAACGATAGATATATATATATATAAGTAAATAACGAGGAAGAAAAATTATATATAAAAGTAAAAAAAAAAAAAAAATAGATGATTCTACAATATTGTAGAAAATAATTTAGCGTAGATACATAATTTATATTTATATATAAAGGGAGAAGAGCTTGCGCAGGCTGCATATATATGTATAATGTATTTGAAATCTAAACTGCAGCGGGATGTATTATGCTTGTGTTTGTGAAAAGTTTGACGTATGTATAATGTATAATAATGCGTTTCTAGCAATTGGAATAATGCGAAATATAGATACGAGTATATATGCGAGAGCTTTAATGCAGGTATTTAATTATTATAGTAAATAAAAAAAAAGAGAGAGAGAGAGAGAAAGAGGGAGATAGAGAGATAAGGAAAAAATGACAATTATCAGGTCTGATTTTTCTTTTTTACACGTTTTAATAACTCGCAAATCTCTCCAACTGCTCGATCAAATTCCGATAATTATCGATACGTTAATTAAAAGTATGCGTTACAGTAAGAAAAAAAAAAAAACCAGCAGAATAAAACGGCAAAGTGGCCGCACTGATTAATTAATTGATCTATTGCCGAAAAGAATTCGTAAAAAAGAAGACGATTTTCGTTATTTTTGTTTAATTTCTTTATTTTTATTTTTTGTTTTGCACCGTATCAACTCTTGAAAAATTTGTTTCATTTTCGCGCGAGAAGGAGGAGAGATCGAGAAAGTGAGAGAGAAAGAGTAAAGAATAAAGAGAGAGAAACAGAGGGAGGGAGAATTGTTAGTAAAAGTAGGATGGTAGTATTTGGTTGTTTGTCCCTGAGATTAGAATATCCAAAATATAAAATAATAATTAAATAATAACTGAAAACCAAAAAAACGACAAAAGAAAAGGTCAATAAAAAAGACGAGAAAAATGTTATTTCGTTTATATATACTTCGGCGATCTTCGTTATATCTCGATTTCTCATTCAAATTTTATTACTTTTATGTCGTTACGAAAAATAATATTTTTTTTTTTTTCTTTACCTAAATAGGGTTTTAAAGGCGACGTAGGTTAGTGGATCTAGATTGATTACCAGTCCCTGCAGAATTAATAATCAATTTCAACAGACAGTGATAAATGTAGACACGAAAATCGAACGTAGATAATTAGCGAGGAACCGAAAATTCTCAACATATAATAAAAAAAAAAAAAAAACAAGAAAGAAACTAAAAATAATATCGAAAATATAAAAAATTATTGTTTCCATTCGACGTGTAATATTCAGAGAAAAAGTCATTTTCAGGAAAGAAAAAATTTACCTAAAATTGAAAGAAAATTAAATAAATAAATGAATAGATTTCGAAAGTATTAAAATAAAAATAATTTACATATAATGAACAAAACGATATATCTTTTTTTGTTTTCGAAAGATTTCAATCAAATTTGATGATTTGTAGATATAACTCGAATTTTTTTTTTTTTTTTTTAATTAGAGGTAATCATTCTTCCAGAGCTGAGGTCTCTTTGAAATGAAATTTCAATCGATAAAACCGTTTAATCTTAATAAAATATAATTTTAAAAACCCAATGTTGAACTACACGTTAGTCGAATATCAAAATTCAGTGTCCCCTCACTTGTTGAAATCGACTAACTAAACCCAATATATACAAGATTGATTTAAAAGAAAAAAAAACTAAAACAAAAAAAAAAAAAAAAAAAAAAAAAATGAAAAGGATAAAATTTGTGATAACTTCACCCTATCTTTTTTTTTCTTTCTGAGTAAATTATTCCTTGATTCTATTGTTCAAATTATTCCTTAAATTATTTTCTTAATTTTTGTAACTGGCTACATAAGGGTTTTATATTTTCTTTTATTTTTGTTGATATTGTTTTTTTAATTTTTTTTTTTGCAAGGGTAGGTTTTCAAGGATATGGTAGTGATAGGATTCGTTAGTACCTTGACAGGCTTGTCGCCGCCCTCAGAGAGGGTCTTGGCTGGAGCTTGTGCATGAGGAGGATCAGCTTTGTTAGCCGCGGGCTGTAGGTTCTCTTTGTTGGCGCCCTGTAGATGGTTATTTGATCGAGGTTGACGGGGTACACGACGCCTGTAGCGGGGTCGTAGGGGCCGTTGCGACCCGCCACCCTGGCCCCCCTCCCCGGCACCCTCTTCCTCATCACTCACCTGACAATTGACAGGGGCAAGTTTTTTTTTTTTTTTTTTTTTTTTTGTTTTTGGCTTTGCCAATCACAACGTGACGAGAAGAAAAGAAGGAGAGACAGAGAGAGAGAGAGAGAGAGAGAGAGAGAGAGAAATAATCCAAATTCGCGATAATTGTTAAATACCGGAAAAAAGAACGCGATCACGTGGGAATTTTTTTGTTCATTTTTTTTTTGTTTTCTTTATTTCTAATTAAAAAAAAAAAAAAATAACGATAATAAACAAAATGAAAGAAAAATGAAGAAAAATAATAATGCAAATTAATTAATCAAAAAAGTAACGAAAAAGAAAAAAAAATAGGACAATGGTAAATTTAACTAATTCAAATTACTTTGTCGATTAATTAATTAATTAATTAATTAAAGAAAATTAATATACCTATACATATAAAAGTAGAATTTGTTTCTTGGATATCTACCTAATATTATCATTACGTATATTTACATATTTTACAAGATTTTTAATATAATTTCATTAATAATGAAATTAGTTTATATAAATAAGACACTATCTGTCTATTATGGTGTAGCTATAAACTGATCTAATTTATTAATATGGGTGTTAGTTGGAGAAATTTTTCTAATTATAATATAATAATAGGATATTTTTTATATACATATAGGTAAATGAAAAAAAAAATATATATATATATATACATGCAAAGGAAAATGAGGAAATTATGATGGTTTTTACTATAAGTTTTGATTAAACAAATTACGATAGTAAAAATAAATGGCAAAAAACAAAAGAAATAAATCTTTTAACGTTATCGATGTACATGTAGATCCAATTATAGTTATCAGCTTGACCTTGTTTGAAGAAAGTTTTCTGATTCTGTTTTTTCTTTAATAGAATAATAATAGTTCGAAAATTAAAAATGGAAAATAAAGAAAGAAGGAGGGAAAATTCGTGTGAAAATATACAACCATGCGCTTAATCCGTCACCGTTTAATATATAAAATAAAAATCCACGGTATTGGATTTTAATATTCCTGGCTCTTCTCTCGTTAATACATATATTTGATCTCGATCTATCTGAAGATTTGATTTTTGAATATTATTCTTTACTGTAACTTATTTTTTGTTACATATTCTTTTGCCTAAAATATTTTGGTATAGTTTTTTTCATTTATAAGATACCCTAGCTGTATAATAAAATAATATTTATAGATAAATCTATAATTATTATAACTTAACTCTGTAAAATTTGAATTTTTTCAATCCATTTTCTAATTGTCTTATAATCTGTAGATTGTGTGTATTCAGGATTAATATTCGTGATTCAAAAATGGAGAAATCATACAAGAATTTAATTGTCACAATTAAAAAACTAAAATACTATAAAGTTTTGATTAGTGTATTTTGGTAAACCTATATACATATACGTATGTACATATATAGATCGTGTGTATATACGTAAAGATATAAATGATAAAATAACGCGTATATAATTAAATAAAATAGTAAAATAATATATATGTAAATGAATTAGCTGATTAAGAAGAGAAACTATTTGATATGTATACACATAAAGACATAACGACAATTAACGACTTTAATAAAAAAAAAGAAAAAAAAAAAATTGCAGGCTTCTACAAATTAGCGAGACATCTGATGACATACATGAGGTATACGTGTTGTCAAAATCATTGTGCTAAACATCAAACGCTGTAATAAATATGCTTAGGCATATAATAATACATGTATATTGTCATAGAAGTTGAAATCAATTATGTATAGTAAAATTAACTAAAATAATAATTTTTCTTATTTCTCCTTTATCAAAAATGTGTTCCTACAAAAATGTTTTTTTGTTTCTTATTCTGTATATATATGTATGTACCTATATTTAATATTTTTATATTATATTACATGTACATACAACCACAAAAAATTCTCGCGCCTTTTTAATTAACGAAAAATAAAAGGAAAAGATATAAAAAAAAATAAAAAATTGCATATTCTTTCGGAAAATGAAATTCTACGAAATTTCCTATTTCTGAAAATCCTCTTCTAATCAATGAATAAAAAAAAAAACTGATAAATAGAACCTAATCCTAAATTTTCATGTTTCGGGTAAAATAAGAATCCGCAAAAGTATAGGTAGTTTAAATTTGCGCTCGTTAAACGGGGGAGGAAATTTCTTCAGCACACATTATAGGTATAAATAAATTTAATAGACTAAATAGTCTGAAAATTATCAACGACGATGACGACGAGGACGGACGGACGAACGAATAAATAAATAAATAAATGAATTAAAATAAAATTTTGAAATCGTCTTACCTGGCCATCCTGGCTTCGTGGACGTCTTGGCGGACCGCCACCTCTTCCACCTCGGAAATTGCGACGGAAAAATCGCCTAGGTGGTCCACCGCGTCCTCTACCTCCCCCACGGGTCGTGTTGCCCTCGCCAACGCCCTCGCCTCCCTGCTCCAACCCCTCGCCGGCATCTTCGCCGCCCTCGCCTTGATGCTGGTGACCTCCGGGACCGGATCTACGTGGTCCTCCCCGATAATATCCATCATAACGACGCCGCGGTCTGTATCTTCTCTGTTGTCCGCCGCCCCCTTCACCGGCGCTAGCATCTTCTCCGGTTTTACCTTCTCCGGATTCGTACCCTTCTTGACCCTCGCGAGGTCTGCGTGGCGGCCTAGCCCCTCCTCGACGTGGATAAAACCATTGGCGATATCCGCGACGTTTGTCGGCCGCGTATGGAGACCCTTTTACCGCTTCTCCTTCCGGCCCGGTTACGTTTGCCGCCTCGTTACCCTTCTCGCCTATTACCACGTCGAATTCGACTACTTCTCCATCGCCCACGCTGCGCACAGCCTTTTTAGGATTGTTCTTTACGATGGCCGACTGTCGGAGGAACACCGAACGTTAATTTCTTTATTTTCCGTTGTGTTTTTTTTTGTTTTTTTTTTTTTTCTTTTCTTTACACTTTGCTTTTATTAATCTTCGAGCAACTATTTCTTATCTCTAAATTAGTTTTTCTGTGTATTTAACAAAATCTTTTCTTATTTGTAAACATAAAATTTGTTTTTGTTTTTAACGGTAAATATTATCAGCCTAAAATTTTTTATCAAATTTATGGAAGTGGAGACCTAGTTTACGTAAAATTATCAATTTCATAAGTTTTTTGTTTTTTACAAAATAGATGAAAAAAATCAAAATAAACTGAACTGATTCGTGATAAAAAAATTTCCTCAAATGTAAGAAATATATTTTTGTCTTTTTATTTTATTATTTATTTCTCAATAAATTATTAATTCAAGTTAAAATAGTATTTTTTTTTTTTTTTTTATAAGTGTAAATCGAATAAAATTTACGACTTTCTCTAGGGGACAAAAAAAAAAAAAAAAAAAACATTCTCTTCTGATAGAATTTCAGACATATTTTTTTTTTGTTTTCCAAAAAATAAAAGTAACAATTTTTTTTTCGTTTCGCAGCGTGTAAAGTCGGATTTGTAAATTTCGATTCATGAAATAAGCATGAATGAAAATAAGCAAAAAAATTAAAAATACGAAATAAAAACAAAAAACACAACTTACTTGATGGACAAACACATCCTCCTTGGTGTCATTCCTGAAACAAACGAAAAAAGTTTTTATAGCATTTATTTAATTCTTTTTATTTATTTTTTTTTTTTTGTTTAACCATAAATCTCTTTAAGCTGACGAATGAAAATATATATAATGAAATAAATCTGTCTATATATACATATAGATTAAACGAATAATAAATAAAATATCGTTGTATTCTTATCTTTCATGTTTTTGTTTTTTCTGTTAATTTAAAAATTTTCTTTGTTAATGAGTCGTTTTTTTTTTTTTTTTTACGATCGTCCAAATTCTAAATTCTATAAATTTTATAAAAGTAAATTCCAACGGTGTAGGAAAATCGTACCGATTTTAGTTTTTCGCTTCGCACATGTACTATGTATGTATATGTACCTATATGCTTTTCGCCCTCGTCCTGTTTCGTCGTATACATTTATGTACCTATATATATTATGTATACAAGTCGAACGTGACTCGTTTCTAAAACTTTCAACAAATCGATACTACACCGGGAAAAATCCTTCCTTCCTTCCATTTATCCTATACATAACTATGTATATGTATACACCAACTATATTCCTTGTATTACTTCATTTTTAACAAGGTAAACAAATACGGGAACAAAAATTGAAAAAAAAAAAATAAAAAAATTAATAAATAAAAAAAAAAAAGAAAACAATTTTCTACACAATTTGTTTGTTTGAAGTAGAATCTGTTTTAAAATCTTATATATAAAATTGAGAAAATAATCAAATGGAAATATTTATAGGACAGGTAAAATTCCGATTAAAACAAAAAACAAAGAAAAACAAAAAAAAAAAATTAAATTTCTTCATTTGTTATGTAAAATCAGAAATAATGATAATAGTTTAATTGATTTAAATTTTTATTTTCTGCTTAGAGTATAGCTATAATAACTATTTATTTCTATTTATATATTTTTCAAGTGGCTGTGTACATTACGTTTTCGTCTCTGGTCAAGGCAGACGTTGGTACGTTAAGAAGATAGAAAAGGAAAAAAAAAAAAAAAAATAGAATAAAAGAAAAATAGAAAGCGGAAAAGAAAAATCCGGAAGAGAGGGGCGCGCACGCGCACGGCGGCGGCGTACCTCAACGCGATCAACTACACAGTACAGTACCTATGCGATACGGTAGTAGTACCGGCACGCTACCTACATCATCGCACACATTCAACTCGACAAAGTTACGAAGCAAAGCATCTATAGAACCGGAGAGGTCGTTGACCCTACGCCCACGGGGAAGACGGAGTAAAATCTAACTAAAGACGTAAACAAGTATAACACCAGCCGCGTTGTTAAGCATTAGGAATATAATTTAAAAAAATTAAAAAAAAAAAAAGGACAAAATTTATTTAGAATAATTTAATTAATTAATAAAATATTATGTGTATACATATATATTATATAGCTATAGGTATATTATTTTTATACGTTTATATAGAAAATTTCAAAAATATATTTCAAGTTCTAGTTTTTTTTTATTCAGTATCCCTTTCGTTTTCTTTGTACAACTATTATGATAATTTATGTTAATCAATATACATATACATAATAGATCTACTTTCATTCGTCTAAATTTTAACCTCACTTTATATTCACCGATATAATTTGAATAATTTATCTTCATTCAATTTTTAAATTTATAAGTTGATTTTCTTCGAATTTAATATTTATATTATTTTATTTTATTTTATAATCTAATCTAATCATATAATTAATTTTTGCAATCATCGTATATAACATTAACATACAATAACATTTATCACGTTCTCCTGCGGTTACCGTTTACAGATTTTAATCTTTTTCATTAATTTCTTTTCTTTTTTTTTTTTTTTTTTTTCTTCTTTTCTCTCTCTAACGCCCGGTTAAATTTAATTATAGTTCAACATTAATTGTAAACCGTAGTAGCTAGGTGACAACAAACCGTTTTCTTAGCCAGTATCTAGAAGTAATTTATAAGTAAGGGTGACGGCTTGTACACGTAGGTCTTCCACTGTCACTAATAACTATAATATGTATATAAGCTCTAGTTGAATTATAAAGCGACTAAAATTTTTGAGGCTTCTTAAGAGAGAAAAAAAAAAAAATAACAATTTAAATTTTAACCTATACCTGCACTAGCTACCCGACATATTGATTCAAAAATAATTCAATAACATGATATATCCCGTTTCACGAAGACAAAAATAAACAAAAAAAAAAATAAAAAATTCCTTTTTTTCGGAGGGGTTAAATCGTTGCCACTCTCTGGTTACACATAATTATATACGTATAGATTGTTTCATCCGAAAGAAAATTTCTACGGACCCGATTCGCCCGACTGATTCCTATATTATATATATGTAGGTATATGTATATAGATGTAACGCGTACTTAAACCTATACTAAAACACAAATGCTCTGAGTTCAAAGTTACAGAATTTTCTTGCGGTTATACAGATAGCTGGTCAAGCTAAATGATCAATTATCATTATTATTATTATTATTATTATTCATATTATTATTATATTTAAAAAATCTGCGGCTGCGCTATTTGATTTGGTTAAATTCGATTTGACGGTATTTATGTCCAAGATCGTTGAATTTAAATAGTAATTTATATTGTTGAAACTATATAAGTGTGAGCAGCATGACGACAGAGAGAGAGAGAGAGAGAGAAAAAGAAAGAAAGATAATCGTGGATCGTCTCGTCCCAGGATATCACTTCGTTAAATTTTGGCCGAGTACCAAACGAGTAAAAGAGGGCCTAGAAATAGAGCGGGCGGACGCCATGATGAAATCCCATCGTCCTGCGATAATTGAAGCGACGCGGCACGTGCACGTTCAACGATATTCCTATGTACTATGTCCATGCATGTGTGGCATGTATGTAATATATGTATGTATATACCGCCTTCTATACACTCAAACGCGATGTAATTCCGTTTGTGGTTTTTTTTTATTTATTTATTTTTTTTTTGTTTTGGTGTTTCAGGTATTTTCAATTTATTTTATTTATTTTTTATATTGATTTCTTTCTTTTTTGTGACCAACAATTTAAACGATCTTTATACCTATACCGTACTTATCCATAGCTTGGAGATGAAAATAATTTATCATTATCTAGACGAACGCGTGGAGAAGGCGATATAATGTATGTGAACTTGAAACATTGATAAGATATAATTTTTTAAGCAAACTTGATAAGAAAAAAAAAAAAAAAAAAAAAAAAAAAAAAAAAAAAAAAAAACATAAATAGAAGATAAAATTATGAAATTTTCGCGCAGTTTAAAAACAGTAAAGAATTCTTTTTAACAGTAAAAAAAAAAAAAAAAAAAAAAGAATTAAACAAAATAAAATAAGATTCCGAAAAAAATAAAAGCGTTAGATAAAGAGTAAAAAAAAAAAAAAAAAAGGATAAAGATAAAACTACCGGAAAAATATGAAACAAAATATCCGTCGATTCATGATTTTTTTTTTTTTTTTCATAGAATATATTTGAATGAGTTATTGTTATTGTCATTTTGTTTAATTGACGATGAGCCTGTATATGCGAATACGCATATATCTACATATGGGACATTCCATTATCAACTCGCCACCCCAGATTTTTTTTTTTTTTTTCGAAAAAATTATTCACTATGAGCATTACGAAGGACAATATATCCATGATATTTTACCAAAATTTCATCCCCCCACTATCGTTGGTTCTTGAGATAATGATTATTGAATTCTCAATTCTGTAAAAATCATAACTTCATAACTGCTGGTTGGATTTGAACGATTAAATAAAGAATATTCTTTATTTCTTTTGCTCGTTTCGAAAAAAAAAAAATATAACGTCATCGTAAAAAAGTTCATAGGACGGTTTTCGGGGTAATTTTTCGATTTCTTATGTTTACGATGACGCCATATATTTTTTTTCGAAACGAGCAAAAGAAATAAAGAATATTCTTTATTTAATCGTTCAAATTCAACAAGCAGTTACGAAGTTATGATTTTTACAGAATTGAGAATTCAATAATCATTATCTGACGAACCAACAATAGTGGAGGGATGAAATTTTGGTAAAATATCATGGATATATTGTCCTCTGTAATGCTCATACTGAACAATTTTTTTGAAAAAAAAAAAAAAAAAAAAATCTGGGGTGGTTGAGTTGACATGGAATGTCCCATATTCAGAGCGATTTTGGGGAAAGTGGGCGCCTAAAATTAGGCAATTCGTTTTTTCAACTAAACTCGCAACATCATTGGTCAGGTAGATATGGTCGACCAATGATGTTGCGAGTTTAACGAAAAAACGAATTGCCTAATTTTAGGCGCCCACTTTCCCCAAAATCGCTCTGTATATTCTCGTAAACGATTAAAACGGTATACTATTTGTATAGAAGCATATAATTTTTGATAATTGAATGTTGATCATATCGGCTTTAAAAAATTTACTTGACAATTAAAATACATATTATTCATTCTTGATAAAAGTCGACCAATTTCGAGATATATATTTCATACCGGAAGCGTAGAATCCGCTCGACAATATACTACATTATACATAAATACATACCTCTTTGATACATACATACACACGTACATATGTGTATAACCACTCGGATAAAAATTGCGAAAAAAAGAAGAAAAAGAAAAGAAAAAAAAAAATGATATAAGAATTGAGAAATAAAAATCGTAGCCGGATATTAAATGAAAAAAAAAAAAAAAAATCAAACCTAAACAAAAAAGAAACCTAAAAACCAATAGTTTAAGGTATTCTAAAATATAATCTTATACATATGTATATGTATTTTCACCTGTTGCGTGCATTTCGGATTAGAAAAAATCATGTATAACTATAGAAAAAAAGTACGATATTAAGTATCGACGATGTTGCGTGTATAGAGATAAAAAAATAGAATACTGTTTAATAATTTTTGTAAATAAATTTTTATACATATATACATAATATGTATAGGTGGTGGGGTGTGTGTATGTATGTATGTATGTATGTATGCATATCGAGGAAAACCGACTAATAAACAATTTCTTTGATTAAAGCTCACCTGTTGATGAACCCGTAGCCACTCTTCACGTTAAACCACTTCACAGTCCCGGTCACTTTGTTAGCTGTAAGTAGACGAGAATAGAAATTCATTAATTAAACAATACCAATAATAATAATAATAACAATAGCGAATAACGCACAACGGTAAATAAATTCATCAATAAATGAACAAAAAAAATAAATAAATAAATAAATAGCTCAGAATTATCTAAATGTGTGCATATATTAACATCGAGATGAGAATGGATAGATAAAGGATTGTAATATTATATATATAATATAATTAAATATGTAATTATAAATCAAATACATAGACGGAAGAAATTTATATAGAAATGTTTAAACATCGCGTGGAAGAAGACTGTGTTGAAAGAAAATCAAAAGAAAAAAAAAATCAATACATATGTATGAATATATATATACGTATGTATATTGTATGTATACATATAGTTAAAACGTTAAGAATTTAATCGGTAACATTCGCGTGCCTGGTGTTTGTAAATTTACAGCTGTAAACAGTTTGTACAGCGGTTAAGATTAAATAATAATAATAATAATAATAATAATAACAATATGGTATGATGAAACTCCATACTTTTTAATTTGTATTAATTTTTACAGTACATGTTGAATTAAGTATAGGAAACAACAAAAATATCAGCAACAAAAAAAAAAACCAATGAAATCAATGAAGAAAATAAAAAAGAATAAAAAGCTCCCTATATACGTAATATGTAATAGATTATAGAATTGTAAACTTATTTATGACATATGCAGTAACAAGATTAGAACATAAATAGAACATGAAAGCACGTGCGAGTATAATATGTATAAGATGCGAAAAATAATAAAAATAAAATCTGATTATTACTTTCAGCAATAAACGTTGTAAATGTGGATTTGTAAACGAACGAGTTGTTGTTCGGTAGTACGTACATATATTCGTTATACGAACAGAAGTTGTAAATAACAAAAAGAATATAGAAGGTAAAACATGTGTGTGACCTCCAAACGAAATAAAAGAGAAACTCGTATTATCAATTCGAAAATATTTGTCATTGGCAAGGAACTTCCTATATAGATATTGATAACACCAATTTTATACAGTGTGTTTCATCCCAATTCGATCTGAGTATATTTACAATTTTTTTTTTATTGTCATTAACAAATCTTAAAAAATATATATAAATAGTATTGTTTCATCAAGTGTCGTTTCCGTTACATAAAATTGTCGAATTACCCCCGTTGTAGAAGTTTCACTTCAATAGAACCCAAAAAAAAAAAAAAAAATAAATAAAAAAATGAAAAAATCATAATTACTGTATAACTACGTAGAAAATTTGTCAACAACAGATTTCAGATCTTTGATACGTACTTCAGACTGCATGTGGTTGATAAGATAAACACAAAGGTAATATTGGTATACATATTTTATAGCCATACGGTACCTACACAAGTTTAATAATCGCAGAAAATCCGATTTACAATTGCTGATTAAAAACAAACAAATAAAGAAATAAGAATTTGAATATTTTTAGGAACACTTTATTTATATTTTTTGGTTATCTTTAAAGTTTCTTAATTGTCTCTCTCTCTCTCTCTCTACAATAATTGTGTATGCATCCTCTTCAGTTTTCTTTTTTTCTTTATGAACTAAAAAAAACAACGCTAACAGCTGTCTGAATGAAGACTTAAAAATTTTATAGACATTATACTTTTGTATATAATGTAAACGGGTTCGAAATCCGTACGATAAGTATATTTCAAAAATAATAATTATAATAATAACTGAAATCGTGAATTAAATAATTAAACGCAATTAACGTAACATAATACATATATACCTACTACAAGGATGGGCAAATATTACGCGATCTAACTTTGACGCAAGTTACATAGCCTTATACATATGTATATGTATGTATTTGATGCGAATGTTATCATAAAAAAAAGAAGAAGAAGAAATAAAACGTGATACATATCTACGTAAATGCATATTAGTTACATAATAAAAAAATCAAATAAAAAAATATATTTTTTATTATATTTAACCAGAGAAATATTTCAAAAAAAATCGCTTATCGTCGAACGAGCGATCGTCAAGCTATAAACGTCAGCTTATATTCTTATTTTTATGTCATAGTATAATCAGCTATTTATTCTTTTGCATAATTAAATAAATAAAGACAGAAAATAATTATTTCCACTTTCGATTGGAATAATGAAGAAAATGTATGCGAGTTTCTTGTTTGCATCGAATCTTTAATTCTTTGATTTTATAGTATAATTAAAATTATTCCCCCAATTTTATAGATAGTTTTAGTTAATCAGAGTACGTACTGATATTCAGTACCATAATTAATTCTGCATCGCTTATTTATAATATATATACCTACTTCGAATCATATTTTTCTTTCAATGATTCTATTATTTTAATAGAGTAGATGAAATGAAAATCTAATCAAAAATACTAATTATAATTATTGTTTTAATTATTTTTTTCAAAATATCTGATGAATTAATTTTACATCCAGAATATAATAAATTTTCGAAAATGTCCGTTTCGTTAAATTAGGAAAGAGTTTATTTTGAAGATGATCTCATGGATCGTGTGCTGCAGTAGCAGCAGCAGCAGCAGCACAGCAGTAGTACTCGTGTAGTAGATATACGTGTGTTAGTATGTATACAGGTATACGAATATAAGTGTAGTTCTGTGACGCGCGCGGTCAAGCATCGCATCGCATTGCCTTGCCTAGTATATCCTAGCGTTTATGTATATCTATAGAACAGTCTAGCATGTATTCACGTAGAACAAGACAAGACATACACGTGATTAAAATGTGTATAAGTAAAGTAGGTGTAATGGAGTGTTGAAAACTGTGTTGGTGTTCGTGGGTAGGGAAACATGCGATGAGAAATTGTGTACACATATACAAAATACATACATATACACATACGAACGAACGTACGCACACAACAGTGAAAAAAGTTTAAGGATTTAGATACTTAACCTTAAGCCAGGCTAATGTAAGTCATAATGGCGTAAATACGTAAAAGAAAATATATAATATTATATGTAGAATAATATGTATGTACAAATATATGCCATATTGCAATTTCTGTATAAATAAATTATAAAAATGAAGAAAAAAATAGTCAATGATGTCACAGTTAGAAACCAGTAGGTTTAAAACAAAAAAAAAAAGACGAAAAAAAACCAATGAATGAACGAGAATGGAATAAAAACCAGTTTCAATTTTGACCGATGTTAAATCAGTGTATAGAATAAAGACGCAATACATGTATACATACATACACTATACACATAGATATACATGATAATTCCTGAACAATAAATGGAGGGTTCGTTTTTCTTTTGTTCTTACTATACGGCTAGTTTCAAAAAAAAAAAAAAAAAAATTACACGTATACAGATATATACAAGTTTCAAGCAGGTTAATCTAGATACTGGCATAGGTATATAAATGTGTATAATAATTTAAATAATAAAAGAAGAAAATAAATATACTGGCATCATAGAATTATAACAATAATAATGAAAACAAATGAATAGTTCAAAGAAAGGAATCAACCGCGCGGCGTCTGTTAATGGAAATCCGAAGAGAAGAAAGAAAGAATGAAGAAAAAGCAAAAAAAAAAAAAAAAGGGTTCAAACCATCAGCGCGTAACGGTCAAATATCTCTCCTATTCAATCGACAACGATTAGTTTTCAAATAAAATCACCGGCAACAATAGAAAGTCGATATATATACTATACACTTCCCGTTTTTGCGTTGTTCTACAGATAATTATATCAATGGTATAAATTTATGGCATTTAAGGTTATATTATCGCTACCGTGGGAATCCATCTTCCCCTCTCTCTCTCTTTCGCTCTTCTTCTATCTCGATTACCAACCAATTAAAAATTTAATCACTCTACACTAGAGTTGAAACATAAATTTACTTCTTCATAAAATGCGACCTGTAAGGCAGAATATTAGAAGTCTGATCCGTGAAAAGGGGACGCGAAAAGGAGGGTTATAAGGGGTAGGCGATTGCCATTTCCCGCTAAGCTAAAGGATGAGCATGAAAAGCATTCAGCTAATGTTATCAGCGAATAAAATTAAAAAAAAGTTGAAGAAAAAAAAATGAAAAAAACAAATATAAAAAAATAAAAAAAGAAGTATGAAAATATTAATGATCGGATAATTGAACGAGTCCTTTTTTTTAACATTTATATGTCCACGTAATTATGAAATAATAATGATGTATCAATTTTTGGAGTAATATTTAAGCGGCTTTGGGACGCCGGCCACATGGCGAGATAGGTGAATACGTCTGCTCGTTGTGGTCGCCATTACGCGCGGCTAAGTGTAACTAGTCGGAATGTAGATTATCAAGAGATAGACGCGTTAATAAAGATGTATAAAATGTTTATTTATAGTTTTATTAAATGAACTCACCGATGACCTGCTTCTGCTGTACAGCCTTGGGTTGTTCGGGCTGCTTCTCCGGGTCAGCCATTGTGGTGGTGTTAGGTGTTAAACGACACGCCGCTGCCGAACCTAGGTGTTCCCGTCCTTCTAGTTGTACTGTTGGTTCCCTTCTAATGTTCCCAACATGGCTGCGGCTCCAAGCGACCGGGCAAACATTCTTCCGATCTAACGGACGGTCTGATTCGCTAGTTTAACCAACACTTTTACCTATCGACCAATCAACGAGTTAGTTACTTAGGCGGAAAACACGCTACCTCGGCTCGTTGACGAAGCACGAGAGGTTGCGCTGGATCGTGAACGCGGCGAACGTGAATTGTCGTTATGCTATGAAAATGAAATTACCGAGCGGCGTCAGAAAACATAGGAATTTCAGCGTATACATTGGTACGGATGCCGGTTATCGGCTGGATGAGTCGTATAGTATTAAACGGGTTGCTTTCATAGGACGTAGATCATGTACTTTGGTTAGTTTGAATATATTTTAACCCCTCCGATTTTATATTGCTTCGACTTAACACGCGTCTAATAAATCAATATATCTATATCTATAACGATGAATTTAAACACGGGTAGAATAAGATGAGATAGATATACATAAGTATACGTATGTGTACGTTGTACGAACGAATATCAACGAATTATACGTATATTGTTTCTTCATTCCCATGGACAAACAATAAGGATTATGATAACAGATGTAGAGTTGTTTACAGAATTTAAATACGAAAAATTCATTATTTATTCTTTCTATTTGTATGTACAATTATAGGCTTAAAACCTTGTGAATTGAAAATAAATTTTGTTTTATCCCCAAATCCGGCCTTCATGTTTGCATGATTTATCAGTAGATGATAAGTTGCAAATCCCTCCATCGATCCAGTTGGAAAAAAAAAAGTTTAGTACAAATATATTGTATGTTTGTACGCTGTATATACCTTGAATTATTTGTAAAGCTGGTATTGAATTCAAGCAGTAATACACGAGGGGTAAAGAGCAAGAGGAAAGGAACGTGTTTCAAAAAAGTTATTATTATTGTTTTGCCAAGTGTTGGAGCGCGATTTATATAATACCTTCGAATTTTACAAAAAAAAAAAAAAAAAAAAACACGTATAATGCAATGATTTTAATTTCAGAAATTGATACTTTTGAATAAACTTTAATAACTTGCTTATTTTGATAATAAAGCCCGCTTAAATTCGTAACATTATAAAATTTGTTTTCTCATGAATCAAATCTATAAGAATAATAATAGGTAAACAGAATAAGTAAGGTCATAATCGCGTAGGAATAACAGATAATAGAAATCGGTAAGTAATATGAGAATATGATTTATTACTATTCGTAATACTATGCTAGTCATTGATAATAATATAATACATACATAATATATGTATATACATACACATACATACACACACATATATATATATATATATATATATATATATATATATATATATATATATATATATATATATATATATATATATATATATATATATATATACACTTATACTTATACCTATACCTATACCGATACCTATATTACTAAACACCTTGTTACAAAATGTTAAGAACTTTCAATCTTAGATTTAAGTATACAAAGAAATATTATGTTTATTCAATTATTTTTTTTATTAAATTTTATTTATTCTTTTTAATATAATCATTAAGTTAGTACAGGTATAATATAATATAATATAATATAGTATAGTATAATGCTATTATCGTGATACAAACAATCGGATCCCCTTGGTTCGTTTCATCTACCTAAGCAATTTAGCTACTCAATATAATAATAATAATAATAATAATAATGTAAATTGTACAAACTATCTAGACACCTTTGGATTTCCGATTGATTATATAATATTTAATCGTATAAGACTGGCTAATCGTATAAGACTGGCTCTGCAAAACGGAACTTACATTGACTCGTTGATACTACTATACAAGAATGAACTACAATGTTGGACTTATTCTTACATTAGGGAGAAAAAATATGAAGATAAAAGAGAAAGAAAAAAAGGGGATAATGACACTGAAACATGATTTAACTTGGGTATATTCGAGCCAGTCAAATTCTTTAACGATTTAATATCGTAATTTATTCAATAATGAGAATAATATATAAAATTCATTCATTCATTCATATAAGAATTTTTCAAATGAATCGGTGAATTATTGGACAATTTGAATCCCAATGAATAATTATGATCTATTTAAACGACAGATCAGAGATACGAGATACTGTCATATAGTCCCAACGAATTTCAATTGGATCATTAATCATCGATGATATACTGTAAAAAAAAAAAGAGAAAAAAAAAAGAAACTTTATTTTTAACGTATTTTTTATTTTTATTTTTATTAAAAGCATTTTAATTTTAAACTTTAAACTAATAAATCTATCATAATTAATAATTTTTGTTGTATTATTAAATTGGCTAATTTTTTTTTTTTTTCGTCAATATAATTACATTACCTGTTGTCAAAATCCGGGCGCATTTTGTAAATATGTAGAAGAAAATTTATTTTTCATTTTTATATTTATTTTTTATTGAATCGAAACAAAGGGCCCACCAGTAACATTTTTATTATCACAAGCTATTAAATAGCAATATTTATAATTGCTTTGTCAATAGATAAGGATCTTGTTATAAATTTCATAATTTTCAAGAGCGATATAACTGACTCCCGGCTTTTGTCATCAAAAAAAGAAAAAATAAATAAATTTAAAAAAAATATCAATATTATTATCATTGTATTTTATTTTATATTGTTTAGTTTTTTTTCAATCTGTATAGAAATATTCGAACGATATTGACCTTAACGTCATTGCTTTAAGCTAATCCGTCAATAATAGTATAAATTGTAGTAATATTGTTAGTAATAACAGTAGTAACGAAGTTATGAATATATTTTTTTTTTTGCTGCGGCATTTCTTATTATCCGGAGGGAAACAAAACGGAAAAAAATAAAGTTAAGTAAGTAAAATCTGAATCTTCATAGTGGTGCGCCCTTTAAGTTTAGGATTACTTTTTTTTTTTATTTACGTGTTACAATAATATATTCAATTTTCTCGCACCTTGATTTTATGGATTAAAGAGGTACAAATCTCTGATATATTATGTTTACATAAATTTGAAATGGATTTAATCCAAATTTTTATTTTCCATTTATTTATTTATTTTTTTATTTTAATTATAAAAAATTAGAAACCATTTTGCTGTGTAGTTCAAAAACGAATCAATAAAAACTAAGTTCTCTTTATATATTTTTTTTTACCCCGGTTCTTTCGTTTCGTTCAAATATATACTTCGATAATGGCAAAATTAAAATTACATTCTCCACTATCTTTGCCGTCTTGTTGTTCTTGATCGTGATCTTGGAGCTGTAGATCCAGCACCAATGCTGAACATTCCTCCGGCTGGTACTGCTGGCGATTGTGTATTGAATATATTTCCACCCTGAGTTGACGTGCCAAAAGAAGATGAAGCTGTTGCACCAAAGTTCATGTTGGGTGTAGTCGTTGATGCATTGAAGTTGAATCCCTCTGTGAAAATAAATTACAAATTCGATCAGTAAAAAACAAATTCCTAATTATAATACGTAGAATAAGGGAAACAAGGATCTGAATTCTCCGGTTCCGAAATTTTTTCACACTGTAAGAACAGAAGAGCAAATATTTCCATCATGATAATAAAATCTCATGATTTCTTCTATAAAATGAATCAAGGAATATTGCCTTTCGTTAATAAAAAAAAAAAAGAAGACGGACTGAAGTACAATTTTAGTAAAAGTACACTGAAAACAGTTTACTTTGTAAGTAATTTTCTTATCTAAACTTAGAAAAAATTTTTTCTCAACGGAATTTTATTCTCTCAAGTCTCTAGATGATGGCATAATACTCATTATGTTTTGCAGTCGATATTGTGGTAGCTCTACTTTTAACATTAAATTACAAGTATAAATAATTACGATAGTTTTCGAGCTATTAGCAAAAAACTAGACCCCTTCTTTTCGGAATCTTAATTTGCTTATAACTTTTGCAATTGTTTATGAGGGGGTAAGAAACCTTCGGACATTTTTAAAAAATCAAGTGAATAGATAAATAAATATATCCCGAATAAAACTACAGAATCACTTAAATAATTTGTGATTTCCTTTGCCCTCGATGTTTCTAATTAATCGTATAAATTCGTCATTTGTAAATTAAAATAGCTTAAGGATCGTATGCTTAGTTCTTCCTGTACAGAAAAAATTGGAAATAAGTGCAAATAAATGTAAAAGAACGAACCTGACTTAGCTGTGGTACCCCCAAATTGAAATGGAGCCACCGTCGTCGTGTTGTTGTTGGCATTACTGGCAGTACTAGTAAATGGAAATCCAGAATTTTGTTGTGTCTGAGATTGGATGCCTTCGAGTCCGAATCCAGCACTAGGTTTGTTATAAGTAGTCCCAAAGATCGGTGTGGTAGAATTTTGCGTCCCAAAAGCAGGATTCGAAGTTTGGCTCTGTCCACCGAAAGCAGCAGAAACATTAGCGCCGAAAGCAGGAGGGGCAGGGTTTCCAGTACTAGCCCCAAAACTAGGAGGAGGAATTGAATTCTGTGTCCCAAACGAAGTTGTCGCAGTCCCAAATCCAGACGAAGTTGCAGTATTTGCTCCAAAGGCTGGTGGCGCGGTAGTTGTAGTTCCAAAAGCAGAATTTGTAGATCCAAAGGCGGGAGGTGGGGCTTGCGGAGTTTGTTTACCAGCCATATTCTGAGTTCCAAAAGCCGGCGTCGTCGTACTCTGAGTTCCAAATCCAGAAGCGTTTCCAGCAGGTATTGAACTGCTATTTGCGCCGAAAGTCGAGCCGGTATTTCCGAAACTAGGTGTTCCGCTTGTCCCGAAAACAGCTGATGTACTAGCAGCGAAACTTGGCGGAGCCTTTGTCTGTCCAAAGACACTCTTTGAAGCGGCGTTTCCTCCGAATGTAGATGTTGCGGTTGCTGGTGCAGCTGTGTTAGAAGTAGTGGCAGGATTCGTACCACCGAACATAACGTTCTTTGTCATACCTCCCCCATAACTAAAACCAGTCTCGCTTGTATGTGAGCCAAAAGCCGGCGGCGCCGTTGTTTTTGGTGTACCAAAACTGCTCGGAGCAACAGAACTTGAAGCAGTGCCAAACGTCGATTGATTAATGCTTCCATCAAACATTGCAGAGGTTGTCGTGGTTGCAGGAGATCCAAACAAAGGTGTTGCTGTACTGGAAGATGTTGTTCCAAATGCAGGTGGTGCTGTAGTAGTAGATACCCCAAATACAGAAGTCGTAGTGTTAGCAGGAGCCCCAAAAACTGGAGTTGCTGTAGTTGAAGGTGCTCCAAAAGCTGGTGGAGCAGTAGTTGAAGGTGCACCAAATACCGGAGTTATACTGCTTCCAGCAGCGGCTCCGAAGGCTGGGATTTGATTAGAAGTTCCAGTCGCTCCAATTGCCGGATTAGAGGCTGTAGTTATGGGAGCATTAGTACCAAAAGCAAAGCTTGACTTAGTGCTAGCCGTTGCCGTAGAGCCGAAAGAGAAAGTCGGATTTGTTGTAGAACTCGCGATGGTAGATTGTGCTACAGAGTTAGTGTTTGTAGCAAATCCAGATACGGTTGAAGTCTGTGCTGCACTATTCCCAAATGCAAATGTCGAGTTTGTTGTTGATGTACTTCCGAAAGAAGGAGGAGGTGCAGATGTAGCAACAGTTCCGAATGTAGAAGAATTCTCAGCAGTTGTTACAACGCTTCCAAATGCTGGTGGGTTTTGATTACTTGTTCCAAACATAGGAGGATTTTGGCCAGTAGTTGTGGTAACGTTTGCAGATAATTGAACATTTTGGAAATTAATTGTGCTTCCAAATGCTGGCGGGTTTTGGGTCGCTGTACCTCCAAAGGCCGGAGTATTCTGAGCTGACGAATTTCCAAATGCAGGAATCTGGGTCTTAATAGAGTTCGTATTTGTTGTGAACGAGAAAGTTCCTGTGTTAGCGGTTATCGGCATAGGATTGCTACCGCAAAATGGAAATAAGGCGGTTGTAGCAGCGGGTGTATTCACAGCTATAATACGACCAGTTGTTGATGTGGCGTTAAACGCGGGTGGTTGATTTTGCATAACGTTACTAGTCACAAAGGATGAAGTTGTCGTTGGTGCAAGACTAACATTGTTTGTCACATCTTGATTTTGTGTATTAACTGAGGAGGCCTGCATATTTCCATCGAAAAATGAGGTCATAGTAGAAGTTTTTGGTGCACCAAAAGAAAAGTTAGGCATCGGGACAGATGTTTGAGTTACAGTCTTTGAGGAATCGATTAATTTATTAGATTCAGATGTCGAATTTCCCGTGCTAAGTGCTGGAGACGGCATATTCATTGCACCAAGACTTTGTGATGGTTTAGTTAACGAAACTGCATTACTATTCAGATTCACGTTGCTGAAATTTGATGAACTAAACGCGCCACTGGAGCTTGGTGACAAGCTTTTTGCAACTGTAGTCGTAGTTGTGGCTGAGTTTAAGCCATTGTTTAATGTTGAAGTGACGTTAACGTTCGGAGTTCCAAATGATTGAGTTAAATTCTGTACAGAAGATGTTGGGATGATGAAAGCAGAAGATGGTTTACTTGAAGTAACTAACGAAGGTGCAGAAATACTGGCAGCATTAGTGCTCTGAATATTAGGAAAAGAAAGTGGCGTAGAACTAACAACACTCAGTGTCGTCGGTACTGTTGTAGATGAAACAACAGTTCCAAAGCTCAATTTGGGGGCTTCTGAGTTCAGATTTCCAGTCTCAGTTGGATTTGTTTTTACTAAAGGAGAACATATCACTTCTGATAAACTACTCTGTGATGTTAGAGTGGATTGTGAACTTGGAAGATTGAAAGTAACATGTTTTTTCAAAGTAGTACTGTGCAGTTTTGAATCAATGACTGTAGGAGCTACGGCGGACGTTGCTATCGGAGAAGTGTTTACGTTCGTTGTAGAAGTTGTAGAACTCAAAGTGACCAGGCTTGCTGGTGTATCGGTGGAAGTAGTAGGTTCACTGGCTCCTTCGGCATGAATAATAACGTCTGGATTTATTTTTTTGGCTGCTGCAAAGAGTAAAAAACATATAAAAGTTACATCTTTCTAACTAAAAGAAAAAACTGCAAACATAGATCGTATAATGGTCTAAAAAATCATACAAAAGGTTCTTACGTTTGCCGGAAATAGCATCAAACATGCTTTGCAGTCTAGCTCTCATACTTGTTTGCCTCATATTAACGATGTCCTCTTTTTTTATTTCATCAACATCATCGGTGGTGAATTTTGCTCTGATATTTCCCTGTTCTTGTATCAGTGTTCTTAATCTCTCGTTAGTCTGCGGTGCGGCTTTCATGAATAATTTGTCAGTAAAATTGATCGGCTTATTTGTAACAGGTGAAGAATTAGTCATGACTTTAGTTTCCTCTGTCTTTTCTTCCGTTATTGCGTGCTTTTCAATCGATACATTCTGCTGCTGATCAGCGGATGTGTTTTTTCCAATTTGACTCTTCAATATTCCCTTTACTCTCGCTGCAGGTTCTTTTCGGAGCTTTGTATTCACCTCAATTTCCATACTCTGTGAAGATTTTTCGTTCAAATCATGCTTCTGAGGTTTTCTCACTTCTATTTCTGGCTCTGTTACGGTTACAGATATTTTCGAGATTGTTTGATCAGTTTCAGAAGCTTTGAAATGCTTTTCAATGTCCGGAGTTCCGCTTCGTGATAAATCGACTGAAAACAAAGAACAAGGAGCTTAATTATACACGAAATTTCAACACAGATATAATCCAATACTTACGAGTGCTTGCTTTTCTCTTAACACCAGAAGAATATTGATTACTGGAACTTAATGAGTTTAAGACATCGAAGCATGAAGGAGTTTTAGTCTTCTTAACAGGCCTGAGCTGACTACTCCTATCCAAAATCTCTTCTTCCGTATTGGGCGAATCTTCTCTGCTTCTTTTCTGTTTTAAGTCTTCCAAATTTTCTAAACTCTCATTAAACTGTTCAGTTCTCTGTTTTTTAGCCAAATCTGAGCTAACATCTTCCCTAGAAGCATGTCTCTTCAAAGATATCTCTCTCAGAACTTGAACTACACTAGGAGCGGCTCTATTCTCAGCTCTACAAGCATCTGATATTAATTTCTGCCTCTCAGGTGGCGAATATCTACTGGCCTCCGGCGGCGCTATTCTAACAGTCACCGGAGTCCTGATCTTTGCACTCTTAGCATTAATCAAAGGCAACGGACTCGCGCTCAAATTAACTTTGGGAAATTGTCCAGTTCCATACTGCGACTGATGAGTAAGCTTGTTGTTTGCTTCCGTAGCATATTTAGCCAACCTTGAGCTAAGTCCTGGAGATGTTACGTCTGAATATACCCTGGAAATGAAGAAAACACGTTTTAATAAACGAAGGATGAGGACTGAAAATACAGAACATCTCTATGTGCATTTCTTACTTTGGATCGATGTTGTATCTAGTAGAAGCAAGTAGAGGCCCAGCGACGGTTTGAACAGTCTTAATACCGGCTGCTTTAGATCGTATTTTAGGACTGATGCTAGTTCCCCAAGGAGAACCTTCGGGGCTAAATATGGTCTCATTTGATCTAATAGTAGACTGATTTTGGGAATAATTCAGATAAGATTCTCGACGACGAGGTCTGTTCGGTGTGAAAAGGCCGATAGCTCCGTTTGAAGCGACGTTAGTTTCTTTGCGTAAAGGTAGAAGGGGTGTCGAGGTGTGTTTAGAACCGGAGTGGTTGTTGCGTAGATCATTATTGTGGTATATATTTTCTTGATAATCATTTCTTGATATTGGACTAAGTTGATTTGTGGTTAGATCGAACCTTGACGAGTTTCTCGATGTTTCGCGATTATCGTTGCTTAATTGGTATGTGTTTTGACGAAATTTGTTCATATTTGAAGCAACGTATTTTCGATAATTGTTGTTTAAAATAATATATAACTTACGGATTGTTGATGATAAGTAAAACGATGCGGTGTTTAAATATTCGGTTATTTCGTTGATACCGTATTTAATATAATTAATAAAAATGAAAGTTTGCGGTGATAGAATGGTGTCGTTGGTTAGCAGTGAGTAACATACGTATATAACAATAATTATCGATAATGTTAAGGCGAGAATCGGACCCCATACATTGTATAAAAACGCGCACCCGCTAAGCACACTTATTAATACGAAAATGCCACGATTTCGATTTCCTAAATTCCACATATTACTTTAAAAAGATAACCTCTCCATATTTGAAAAGAGCCCACACACGCCGAGTCATCGGAACCTTGCTGCACTCTAGTATCGAGAACAGTGATGCCAACTACGTAACGGTAAATCGACCAAGAATTTATTTGAATTCTGTTTATTGTCAGAAATTTATATTTCGTCTTTAATCAGTTGAATAGCAGCGAGTAAGATACAGATCTTTTTTAGTAGCCTCATAAGGCTTTGTTTTATATTATTCTATTCATAGTCAATCGATAGTTTTCTCATTGCTCATTTAGCGCGTAACGACAATCGATTTTATTCCCCAGGCGCCTGAAAACTGGCAACTTAATGTACGCGTGACGTATACGTGTCGCATGTTTAGTTGCCTATAGGCAGGCGTATTGTAATAAAAATTGGGAAATTCGACTTTTTAATTCTAATAATCATATTATAGCTTTAAATAATCAATAATCGTCCGTGAGCAATGATCAAGGGAATTCTTTAGCATGTTTCCTAATACTGAGATATATTCATCAGTAAGAGAAATATAAGTGCCAACGTATCAGTTATCTACATTTACCTGTAACATATTAACTTTTAGCTGTTAAAATTTATGAAAAATATTTTTAACTATTTGAACTTGTTACAGTTAATTGATTTAAGGAAATTTTAGTAAAAAAAAAAACAATCACGTTTGATTCATAAAAATCCGAGAGAGAGAGAGAGAGAGAAAGAACAGCTATTTCCTAATTTTATTCATAATTATTGGGGATTTCAGAACGTAGATACCTATAGTTATATGATGTAAAAATATGATAAATATTTTGAATAATTGTCATCAATAATTTTATTTTGTTTTTGCAATGCTTATATTACAAAACATACTTTTCCAGACACATTGAAAATATGCTCTATTTACATTGGATGTACCTAGTTTTTTTTTTTTTTTTTCTTTTTGTGCTATTTCATTATTATTATTATTTTTTTATTCTTTCTTTTCATTATTATTATGATTTTTTTTTTATTTTTTTTTACAGGAATAATATATAATAACTATCATTACAGGCCTTCGTGTAATATAATAATGGTTATGGCAGTACATTTACAATAAAGTCTATATATCTTTATGTTATACATATATATAGGTATATATATATATATATATATATATATATATATATATATATATATATATATATATATATATATATATATATATATATATATATATATATATATATATATATATATATATATATATATATATATATATATATATATATATATATATATATATATATATATATATATATATATATATATATATATATATATATATATATATATATATATATATATATATATATATATATATATATATATATATATATATATATATATATATATATATATATATATATATATATATATATATATATATATATATATATATATATATATATATATATATATATATTTATAATGATCTTATAATCGATACGAAAAAAAAATAGAAAAAAATAATAATCTGAATAGTGGTCACTGAATTCATCATATTACATCATCCATTATTAGGTATTCGATAGTAATAATAATAATAATAATAATAATATTAATATTAATAATAATGATAATAATAATAATAAAGTACTTGAAATAATAACGATCATTCTTTAAAAATTATATTCTTAACCCGGCACCTGTTGGCCACGTCTTGAGATCTATGTAATTTGAACACAAACAGAAAGTTTATTAAAGGCTTACCATATTCTCGTGCATCAATAATTATTCATTTATAATAAGCGAATATTTGGAATATTTCAGACGTACCCGTTATTTATACTCTCCGAATGAAATTTATCTAAGATTTGTGTTTATTTATTTATTTGTTTATTCATTATTTTTTTTTTCTTTTTTTTTTTTTTTTAAATATATATCTATATGTATACAATAATTTTCAAATCGTTTTTTGTTATCTTTATTTTTATTTTTTTTTCATTTATTTTTTCAACTTGCGATATGTAGCAATCACGAAAAGCTGGCCAAAGCGCTAGTTGATTGGACCCCTGTTGCGCTGTCCGTCAAGAATAATCAGTATATTATCTATATGTATATATATATATACTATTAACCAGTAATTAACCACACCTGTTTGAACTAAACGTTTAAAAAATTTTATTTTTGTTTATTTTTTATTCTCTCTCTGTATTGTCCTAAGTGCCTTCACGTGTGTTTGCTAAGTCCAACTAGTTTCGTACATTCAGTCTAAACGATATAATATATTCATAGTACATATATATATATATACTCATCACTATATGTATGTGTATTAGTTATTCATATAATTTTTACTTAATTTTTATTTTTTTTTCAAATTTCTATTAATTTTTTTTTTTCTATTCTTTGTTGTATTTGCACAAATTTTATCGTCACATATAATAACGATCTCTAGATGATGATATCAGATGCAAAATATGCCATGTTAATTAAATGTGTCTTACTCTGTTTTATAGTTTATATTTACAAGGCGTTTTTTTTTTTTTTGTGTTTTTTCATTTTTTTTTTTTGTCTTACACCGTACATATTACAAGTATTCTATTCATCATTTTCCCATCATTTGACTAATAAGTTTTCAAACGGCTACATATTACCTCATCGAGGATCATCATTCTCTTCTTTATTATTATTATTTTATTTTTTTTTTATATATTTTTTTTATACCCTATCTGTATTCATTTCCCAATTCAACCAGCTTTATAAATTACCTAAGATACGTTTCAGCTGCTGTATAATTGGCAATGATTGAGAATAACGAAATCTTACTAAAACAGAAAAATAAAAAATGAAGAAACTGTACTAATTAGAAATAAACAAAATTGAAAATAAAATAAAAAACATTTTCAACTATAATTATTATGCCGTACTGTGGATAATAAGTCCACTTAACAATCGAGCCAAAAGTATAAAGCAACAAAAATTAGACAGTAGATATTAAATAATAAAAGAACAAAAAAATAAACAAAAATAAAACAAAAATTAATGCTTTCGGTCTCAATCGTCAAAAGTATATCAGGATGTGCTATTCCTGTGCTTTTTATTCTTTGCTTTATTTGGTTCAAACTCGTCCTCGCTACGTCTTCGCTTTTCCTTAAGCTGTTTTTCCATTGCTAACATAGTAATCATTCTTTTATGAGAGTCTCCAACGATCCATCCGTGTTGTTCTTGCCTATCGTCTTCTTCCTCGACATTTGGTAGCGGTTCCTCGACCATTTCTTCTTCCTCGTCACTCGAGCTCGACCAATAATAGAGTTGATTTGCTGCGGCTCGTTTTCTGCGTCCAATAGCGACACCGACTCCTTCCTCAACTTTATTCCAAGACTTTGTAGTTCGCAATTCTTCGTCTGTTGAGTCCCGTTTCATTCCTGTTGACTTTCGATCCTTTCCGTCTTTAGTTTCCTTCCCATTACACTCTGAATGTTTTTTAGTTCTGCTATTGGAGGATTTCTTTTGAGATTTTTGCTCATTCTTTGACTGCCTCTTTTGCTTGGATGGTGTCTCGCAGGTTTTTAAGCTTGTTATTTCACCATTGTTTTCTGACTCGCTACCTATCGTTACTTTGCTCAATGAATCGGCGTCAACACCCCCAGTTTTCCTGGGCTTTTGCTTCTTAGGTTTTTTCGGGCTTATTTTTTCGCCTGTTTTATTTTCTCCCTGATCAAAACTGGCCTTTATTGATTTATCCAAAACTTCTGCCGGCGCATTTTTACCAAGTTCTCTAAGGATCTCCTCCTCTATAGCTTTCTGCTCTTTAGCTATTATCTGCTCGTGTTTTTTCTCTATGTATCTTTCCTTCCGTTTTTCTCTTGATTCTCGTTTCTGCCTCCGTGGTTTATCTGGCGAACTCAATCTCTCCTTGTCATGAAACTTTCTACCTCCGTCATACGAGTCTTCATCAGAGCTGCTGATCTCAGCCAAAAGTCCTTGTTTTCCAATAGCGCATTTTCTCTGCCTCCGAGTCGGTTGCAATTCTAAAAGAATCCTCTCCTGTTCTTCCTGGAGTTTTTTCAAATGTTGTTGTTTTCGTTTCTTTGACTCCTGTACTTTTCTGCTCAAAAAAACGTGCAGCGGAAGATTGTCAGACGCTTTAGTTGGTTTTTCATTACTGGACAATTTCTCAGGTAATTCAACCAGCTCATTTTCCTCATGAATTTTCTCTATAGGACTTTCAGAGTAATTCTGAAACTCTTCATTTCTCAAGCTTCTAACTTCTTCCTCATTTTCTCGGTCGTTTAAGACTTCTTTTTCACTTTTATTCTGTTCATGCAGTATTTCCGGTTGATCTAAAAGATCCAGAGCTTCCTCGAGGGGAATCAGTTCATCATCCTTAAGGAATTTGGTCTTAGGAAGAAGGCCGTCACTATTTTCCTCGTCTTTCTTCTCTCCTCCATCATCTCCAGGGCATTCTGCATCTGCTTCATCGGAGCTATCTTCCCTGTAAAGATCATCCATCTCAAAAGAAGGCTCGTAGTTGTTCCTAGCGCTACTGTCCTCGTCGCTTTCTCTCCTTTCATCGATGATCAATGGATGATCCGACATTTCGGACTCTGATTTCTTTGTTTCCGAATAGTTTCTGGTCTTTTTCTGCTCCTCAGGTTCAACTTTGGCTTCATTTTGCTCCTCCAAGAGATTATTATCGGGAAATTCATCCCTGATGGTCTTCACAACGTCTTTTTTTACCACTCCTCGTTTTGCCCCATAATCTGAATGCCCAACATTTTCAATTTCGCTTTCAGACGAGGTAGAAGACAACTCAGCGAACAAATTTTGCTTTCCTTTTGAACACGTTCTCTGACTCTTTGATATTCCAACGCCAATATCTTCGGTTTTAGCAGCAGTCCTGAACTCGTCTGAGCTATCATTTTCGTACCAGGCAGCAACCCGCGATTTTTTCTTAGACGTTTTACTCCTCTTCTTGGATTTCGATCTTTTAACTGTGTCGCTGTTTCGTTTACACTGTTGTTGCTGTTGTTGATATTGTTGTTTTCGTTGGACAAACTCGTCCATTGGTCCAACATTAGTTTCTTTCTCCATATCATTCGATTCTTTCACTCTATCCAACCCCGAATCGACCTCAGAAAGTTCTTTCGTATTGCTACGATCGTTTTGGAAGGCTTTAAGAGCCCCTTTAGTTTTCGGCGCTGATTTTTCAACCTCTTTAAACTTCCGATCGATCATGGATTCCAATCTTCGTCCCAAAATATCCGCCTGTTTACCGTTTTCAAGTGTTTCGACAATAGTTTTAGACGCGAGAGTTGCCAAATCCGGTTCACCAGACACGGTTTTACTCCTGAAGGAAACAACGCTTGGCATAGGTACTTCAGCCTGACTCTCTTCATCGTCAAAATCGTAAACGTCCTTAACTTTGTCATTCCGTATAGCCCCCTCGTCTTTTTTCTCGAATGAAATATCCCTGCGTTTTTTTCTCTCCGGCATACCAACGTACGGGCTTTTTCTTACAAGTGGAAACTCCTGAACTCGTCTTCTGGACTTTTTATTCGTCTTACGCTGACGTTGGACGTTTAATTCCTTAAGGGCTGCGACCGCGACGGCTACAGCCCGAGTTTTTTCGCTCTGGTTACGATCATTCATCTCTTTTTTACGCTCGAACAGTTCTTTGATAGGATTTCGTATCTTACGAGCCGGGAAATCTTTCTGCTTACTTTGCACACCGCTCATTATTTCCGGGTTTAAATCGTTCGGTGTTGTAGTCGGCGCTCGGGCACAGGCCAACTCGGCCAGGACCTTCATAGGCGTTGATCCGCTGCAAGAAATTATGGAATTAAAAAATTGAAAAGGTATCGGAGGTTTTACTGGTTCAATTCTTTTAGGCTAAAAGAAAAACGAAATGGATTCAAACGTACATATGAATGATTTCTCCAATTGCTGACTCGGTTTTGGTCAATATTTTTTATTCGATTATTCCTTCCAAATAACAATTTTGAAAAATAAATGGAATAAATAAAGACGAAAATTATTTTTAGATTGAAGGAAATGGATTCCCAAGTTTCCCTTTGAATATGTTTCGTGGAAAGGATCATGTTGAGAGAGGGGACAAAAGAATCCGAGATAAGCTATGCGGAAGGAGATAAAATACGACATTTTTTACTTGTTTTTTTGCCATTTTGAGGCATTTCCGATGGTGTGAGCACACTAAGACTATACGCAATCGAAAGAATGGAAAATTTTCGTCAAAAATACATATGGAGTTAAATTAATTTTTCCTTCTACCTCTCCTGAAGCACACAATTTCGTCAAAAACTCGACAATCACAAAAATTGATTTCTCGCGTTTCATATCATTAAAAATAAAAATAAAAAACAAAATTTATGTAGGCTTTTTGAAGGCTGCAGAAGACATATGAAAAAAAAAAAAAAAAAAATCTACAAATTGACGATACAAAGCCGGACGAATAATTGGTGAAATCATCCATATATATTAATGTACGCAGTTTTGTGATAACAGAGTTGATACATTTATGAAAATAATACACCTAAGGTGGTTTTGGCGGCTCTAGAATGATGAAGGATGACATCGGGGACGACGAGGGATAACGAAGGACAAGAACGGGCTAAAGTGTAACGAGAAAGTCCGAAGCAAGGGATCAATAGATACCCACATACACGCGGCTGAATAGAAGATCGTACACGCAAAGAATTTCGTACAATAGTGGCACCCTTAGACCCGCAACCGCGATGCTGGTTCATAGTTGACGTAAACTGAATTGAAACTCCGTAATTCATGAGCTAGTTTCACTCCCTTGATATTCAATTTCGTATTTTATTTATGACGGAAACGTGTTGCACGCAAAACCTTAACAGACATTAACCGAAAACGATACTCTCAACATAATCCGGAAACTAATGTCAAACTTGACTCGAAAATTAAACGAGATTTTATCAGTAGCTTATAAATCCTAAAAATAATGAAAACAAAAACATGAAAAAATAAAAATAAAAATACTTGTAACAGATAATGGCTTACTTGTGATCGTGTTTGGCAGTGCTGTGCAGAAGGTTCGTTAGTGCAAGTTTGTCGAGAAAACCACCCAGTGTGGCTGTCATTTTGTGTTTAAAGCCAGCAGAGTCAAGGGTGGAATTTTTTCCCATTGAATGTTGTTCGTCAAATGTCATAGCGACCTTAGCAACAGGAGTATTCCGTGATTCGTCGGTAGGAATGTTGGGTACAGCATGAACCCCGTGAGAATTTTGGTGATCTCCATAAGAGTGGCGTACAGGAGCGGGTGTTTCACATGCGAAAGAGCTAGCAATGAGGTTTTCACTAGCGCGCATTCGCTGCTGAATCTTGTCTCTAAGTTTGTTATTATGCTCGAAAGCAACGTCGAGGCTGTCTTCGTAGCCCAGATTATCTGGTGGTCCAGATGCCTCGAGATCAGGACTTCCGGAACGACTAGAATTCTCACTTCGTGGATCGCGAGTAGCATGTTTAGAAGAATAGTCCTTCTCGTTGTTCGCGTACATTTCTTCGCCTAGGAGCTGAAAGATAAATATATCACGTTTCGAAATTTCGCGGCAATTATTTAGCGCGTTATCAATATTCGTACTTAAAAATCCCGGAAGTAATTGCTGGGCAGTAAACTCGATGATAATTCAACTCGTTAAGATGCTGTTGAAAAATTTAATATGACTAGACTCTTGTCGTTAGTTGATTGATCGAATCCGCTCTCGCTTTATTATATATACATCGATTACTTGTTTGCAAAATTAATTTTCATGGCGGAAGAAGATCAGCCTCATAACATTAGTGCAGTTCATTGATTCACGGTAATAAAAATCGACGTTGACTATTGTTGTACTCACTTCATGGCACTGTGCCATGGATTTTTAAAATTCAGAATTGGACTGGGAGTTGAACTACTAACAATACATAAAAACAAATACTGTTATTTGGTTACGTTAAACACTCGTGAGTTGATTTTTACATGGTTAAAACAGTAATTTTCATCATCAATGTGATACAAAGAGTTCTATATCCGCTTCTAAACCCGGAAATGCAGAAGATTTTGTCTCAATTGCAACACTCCAGAAAGAGCTACACTCATGTTTACACTGACAAAGCTATTTTTTTACATGTGTGTGCGTTTGTGCTTCAAAATAGAGCTTTTGCAGTTCTGCATAACGACAAACAATGGTAAAAACAAAAATAATATTTTTTATATCCACAACTCACCTGATTGACGGACTCCAAAAGACTTCCAAGGCTGTTTTGGCTCTCAACGTCCCTCCATCTATCCCTTATGCTTCTAAACCCGACTGCATCGCCGCTATCCTTTTTGTGATATCCATCCGAATGATCAATTTCAATTTTTTTCGCCCCTCGTAGTTCATTTTCGGTAGTAGCTTTAAGTCTTGAACAACATTCAACGAATAGTTCCTCATCAAAGTTCAGCACTTTTGCTTGACGTGGTTTTTGCGGTGCATTAGTGTTCTGCGGAAGCGGAGACCGCGTTATCGTTACGTCCAAGGCGTTATCCTCGACGGCGTCATTCGGTGCGATAGTAACGACCTCGGGAACCTCTTCAATCCGTTTTGACATCAGGGAAGAAACTACCGAAGGTGATTTTTTATTATCCGCTAAAAATACGCCCGGAGTTTCGTCGCCGCTGTTCAAACTATCCATCGAGGTATCCGGCGTATTGCGAATAAATACTGGCGATAGTCTACCTCGAGGACTGTCATCCTCAGAATCCGAGGCTACCGAGGACTGTGAATTTCGATCTGGAGTTGGCGACCGATTTCTTACGCTGCTACGAGCGACGCTGCTTTGTCCAGGCGATGATGGCGAAGGTGAAGAGGGCAACATGGTCGTCCAAGATGGAAGAGTAATACGAGCTACCGAGTCTTTTGCTTCGGGGACAATGTTATCGTTATCTATAGCCGTGGTGGTTTCTTTTAAATTAGATTTATCGTGTTTCGCAATCTCTCCGCTGAAGATGGCCCATTCTACGTCATTGATTTTAGCGATATCATCGGTTTTTCGCGACCCCCTAGAGTCAGCAGTGGCTGGATGATCAGAAATGACGGGGAATTCGTTCTCCTGATCAAGTTCTTTTTCGAAATAGATGTTCTCTTTGAGTACTGATGTGGATTCCTCCTCAAAGGCTTTAGATATTCGTTCTTCAGCTCGTTTCTTGCTACGTCTAGACCTGGACTCTGTTATCAGAACGGAAACGCGTTCTTCATCGTCTTTCGTTTTCGTTTTGGAACGGTTTCTCCTCTTTTTAGATCGCGAGTTCCTCTTCGATCCTGTAGACGTGGACATAGCAGGTGACGACAAAGGAGTATCTTGTCCTCTGGCGTCATCCTCAGAGCGTGAATTCCAGTCCTCTAAAACCTCCTTAACTTTGTCTTGAATTTTTTCAACCTTTTCAAGTTTTTCACCGCCGAAAACCCGCCCGAATACACTCTTAACGATCTTATTCTTGTTTCTTGATTCCGAAGTTGCGTCAACATCGCTATTTTCATCTTCACTCGAGTCAGTCTCCGCCAAATGATGAGACTCAGCAATTTTTTGTCTACGTTTAGGTTTCGCAGATCTCGATTTTCGCGCGTGTTTCTTCGCGGAATATTTACCGCTCTCATTACTATCGCGTGATGTTTTTTTTCTGCTGCGTTTTACCCGGCTTTCTTTTCCTCCAAATTCATCTTCGGCAATCGATAGACTCTTTTCTCTCCTACGCTCGTCCGATTTTGCGGCATAATTATCACCGCTCATTTCGGGGTCGTCCAAAAGTTTTCTAATATCAACCGATATCCTGGTGTCCATCGAGCTATCGTCGCTCTCAAACTCCACGGCATTTGGTTGACTCCTATCGTTCGGGCTGTTTAGTTTCTCACTTATATTGCCGAAGTCAAGAGTCCTCGGTGATTCCTTCGGTCTAAGTTCTACCGGAGTTGACGTCAACCGGATTGACTTTTCGGAATTTCTACTCTTGGAGATCGAAGTCTTTAGTAAAACTTCTGCCAGAGGTCGATCGGAGGAGGATTCGTCGGATGGTATCAAAACGTCGCGTTGTATAGTTACCGGGATGCTAACGACGCGAGAAACGATTTCGGAAGACTTCGGCAACGGGACATCGTCGATTTTTGGTAAATGTTCAGGGCAAAAGGAGTCGATGTTCGATTGACACGTTGACATTGAAGTTTCTTCAGTTAAATGACCGTCCGTTTTGCTAACCGACACTTCGAGATCTGAATCGGACTTCAAAAGCTGGACAATATGCTGAGGATCGATATCTAAGGGTGTTGAAGTGCCCTTGATATCCACGGCTTGATTTTCGTCAATTATACGATTCTCCTGCGGACTCGGAGAGTCCAAGTCCAGATGTTCTTCGGCGAGGTTCCTTTTCTTTAATTTTGGAGTGTCAGTCTTCTTCCCGGACTTAACCGATTGCGGTTTTTTAACGATTTTGTTCTTTCCTGTCAAGCCAACCGCCGGAAGTTCCGGGCTTATGTGATCAGTAAGTACGAAATCATCGTGTGTCATATTTTCCGTGATCTTGCAAATCTCTTCATCGAGTAGTTCCTCTTCCAGCGCTTCCTCCTCGGAGATTTGTGGAGTCAGAGGATTTTTAGCCACGCGATTCGATTCTGATTTTATGGCGAAATTATCAGCCTGAGAAACATCCTCGACGGTGTCGTCGAGAGGATCCAGGCTCTCTTCTGAGCCCCAGTACTCCTGATTACGTTCTTCTTTTTCGTCGTCGTCTTCGGGTAGCGATGCATCAGTTTCCGGTGCTTTTTCAGACTTTGATAATTGCATGAGATGAGACTGTGACGAGTTGTGCTTTTTCAAGGAACTCTTCCGCGTGAAACTGGTCGCACATACTTCGCAGAAAAACCTTGCTGCTTCTTTCGTTAGTTTTTTCTTCTTTTCCACAATCAGTATCTCTCCGGTTTTTGTGTGACCAACCGCAAAGTTTGCTGATCCTCTTTTTTTCGGGATTTGCTGCTGCTGGTCATCTTCAGCAGAAATTTCCGTCGTTGGGTTTACTTCCGTGGTTGATATTTTCGACTCGTCTAGTTCAACATCTTCTTCTTTTAGTTCCTTCTTGACTTGGTTCTCGTTATCTTCGTCTGAGAGATCCAGGTGCTCATTGATCAGCGATTTTCCTACATTTTCAACCTTTTCGATATTTATTTTCGGAACATCTGGAGTAATTGGTGTTATGGAATCGGACGATTCGTCTGAACCAAGTTCCGCCGAAGATTTTTTAGTGCCTAATCGTTTCCCGGATGTTTCAGTATGTTCAACAGCCTCTACTTGTTCTTTGGAATTGTTCATTGTTTCGGCATCAGATAGAGTTAACGATCTCTTTGAGGATCGTCGCGTTTTTGAATAATGAAGATCATTGATTTCCGGTATTTTGAATGATTCAACTGCAATTTCTTCTTCCTCATTCGCAAAGAGTTCTAAATGATCTTCGGCCAGAGATTTCCTCTTAGAATTTCTTCTTCGCAGAGTTCGAAGCCGATCTACAACTTCTGATGATTCAATCGTCGTTTCCACTACCGGACAAATCGAGCTTTCAGTTTTAACTAAAGTTCCAGAATCGTCCGAATCCAATTCTAGGTGCTCGTCGACGAGAGAAGTCGTTCTTTTCGAAGTACGTTTATTCATCGTAACACAGGAATCATTAGCCACGATAGATGTTTTCAATTTCTTAGACTCTTCAATCACTTCCCCAGTTTTCGATTCTTCATCTTTAATAGATTGATCTTCGGCCTTGGCGGCTCCAGTGACTGACTTCCTCTTCTTTGTGACTGACTTTCTCTGCGAAGATTCAAGTGCATTGTTAGCCTTTGGATTTTCTGGGCTTTCTTCAATCTTTGAGTCGTCATCAGTCAATCGTTTGATATTTTTCGCCTTACTTCCAGAGTCCTCGTTGCATTTCTCAATCTCTGTGTTCACGGAGTTATTATCGATACAATTTTCTGTGTTATCACTAACGATGGAAGATTTTCTCTTCGAGGACCGTCTCTGGGGTTCCTGCAAAGCGTCTTTCCCTTGCAACACCTTCGAAGTACGTCCACTCACCGGTTTTGCTAAAATATCTAAAGACACTGGGTCTTCGATATTGTTTTGGTCGCTCAAAAGCGATCTCCGCTTGGCAGAACGGTTCCCTGCAGAATTTGGTCTAGCAGATGCATCAGTCTCTGTATCTGGAGTCTCCGGATCTTCGTCAGGAAGTGTTTTCCTTTTGTTAATCTTTTTAGGGGATGTTTCCGAATTTTTAATTCCTTTTTCATCGGGTAAGGAAGACTGTTCTTCCTCTAAAAGCGACGAATGTTCTTCAACGAGTGACTTTTTCTTCATAGATTTTCGCTTCGGTCTTTTCGAGTCACCGTCTTCGGTTGACAAATTTTTTTGACCATTTTGTGGATCTGATTCATCATCTTCGAGTTGTTCTCTTAATATTTCCTGATCATTTTCATTAGCCGGTTTCCGTTTCCCAGGTCTTGCAGTCTCGTTATCTTTTTCACCGTTAGTTTTTGGGTTTTGAATCAGCTTCATTATGTCCGCAAGGCAGAGTTCATCGGTCACGAGATCCTCGGGCTCAGATATCGCTTCAGTATCGACAGATTTCCTCTTATTTTTCTTCGGAGTGTTGGTTTCAAAGGCCCGTTTCTTCGAGCTGGTAAAATCCTCGCTTACCTTGACTTCAACGTCAGCCTCTTCCTCCCGTAAAGTTTGGAGACCCGAATTTTCAGAGGCACTTATTGTGATCAATTGATTTTCTTCTAAAGTTGGTCCCACTTCAACAACCGGTTCAAGATTAACCGTTTCATTTTGCAGTGGCAAAACGGCGACTCCAGCATCCCGAGAAATCTTAATTCCATTTTCTTCAGCACTTATAACTTTCTCGTTCCTACTTTGCATCTCACTGTTATTAATATTAAGATTTTCCGTACTCTCAGTAAGATTGGGCGCTACCTCGTCCAATATATTGGTCAATTCTTCGGCCGCATTATCCAGAAGAGATCCGACGTCTCCCTCTCCGAGCAAAACGTCTTTTTGCTTCGCTATTTTTGACACAATTTTTTCAAGAAACGATCCCTTACCTTTCGGCTTTCTCCTCGACAGATCCATTATTATATCATTCGATGGCTCAAGCACAACTGGCGTTTCAACGCAGGCTGGTTTTCCATTCGAATTGCTATTTCCCGGGAATGATACCGGTCCGGGATCACGAGGCTCTTCAGGAACCGTAAGTTCCTGAACTTTCGAAGTCTTTGACGGCACTGCCTCATGAACACTCTGATTTTTAGCAACAGATTCATCACCGCGCACAACAAGATCACAAACTTCCGGTTGATCAGGATCACTTTTTGACTCTATTTTGGTTTCTAGTCTTTGAATGTTATCCGGGTTCTCACTTTCTTCGTCTTTATTATCACTGATTGGTTTCTCATCACCAACTTCCTCGATACGGTGTTCTTCTTCGGGTCTTACTTCGCTTTCGGAACTCGCAGTTTCGGAGCTTACAGACGTGGTCTGCACCGTAAGAACAACACTCTGCTGTATTTCAACCGGGATATTCACTCCCTCGGTTAAAATTCCGATCACACTACCTAGAGTTCTTTTAGCAATTCTGTCACGACCCGGTCGTCCATTCTTCGTCTTCCTCGGCCGCACAGCTCGGGGTTTTGGAATCGTGACTGGAGTCTCCGAGGAGTTCTCCTTTCCACTATCAACATTAGAGTTACTTGATTCGTGTTGCAGATGCTCAAGGCTCAAGTTTGCCAGGGACTCAGATGTCTCTTCATCTTCTGTTCTTAGTGTATCTGGGGAATTATCTTCTACGGTTTTAATTCTCCCTCTTCGTTTCCCGAGGGCTCTACCCCTCTTTGGCAAGCCAGAGTGAGCCTCTTCAGGGTCATCTTCAGGATCTTCTTCAAGGTCTTCTTCAGGGTCTAAATGAACCTGAAGAGATGGATTTTCGGGGTCATTGGTAGCCTGTGGATCTTCTTCAGCAAGTTTTTCACTCGTTAAGTCTTTCGTCTTCGTGGCCTGTGAAAGACCTTTAGCAACGTTTTTCGGGGCCAGATTTCTCGGTGATTTTCTAACCCGTCCAATTTTCGGTACTTCCTTATCTTCGACAGGGTCTAATATCTTCTCCCGGGTTTTTCTAACGGTAGAGAGTTCGTCTTGCGATGCAGAAACCTCGTCTCCACGGTCTTTGGACAATGAAGTGCGCATTGATCTTCGTGGTTTCTGATCGCAGACCTTGAGACCTAGTCTAGTCATCAGGTCCTCTTTGTCGACTGATTCGATCGGTTTTTCGTTGACCTTAGATCGTCGATCTTCGTTATTTTTATTCAGGTTTTTTCTCCTTGGTAAAATTCTCTGACCCTTTGTCTTTTCCTTGTTCCTTGTTAACGGAGATGAAAATGAGGATAACGACGACGACGAGGAAGAAGAAGACGATGACGAAGACGAAGAAGATGCCGAAGACGTAGCTGGTGTCGGCGGAGCAACTCCCAAAGTGATTCTCTTGGCGCAAGATCCTCGATTTCGTTTTTTCTCGGGTTCCGCCTTCCTCTGAAGCGCATTTTCCCGTTTAAATCTGTTCTTAAGTTCCGCGACATCGATAACGCTCTTTTCCAGTATGTCGTCAAGGTCTAGATGATCCCCAGCAAGATTTTTCTTAGCTCCATCCTTCTCGGAATCTTTAACCAACGTTGTTGAATTTCTCGAGGTTCTTCTCTCCGTACCAATCGCAGCAGGCGATAGAACCGGAAGCTCGTTTCCTCTCCCGATTTTATCAGAATCTCCGTCAACACCAGATTCCAAGTTTTTTACGGTAACCGCTGGTTCCAAAGTCGGCATTTTCTCGCTATCAGAAGACGTCCTGCCGATCCTTTTACTAGACTTTGTCGCGATTTGATTCTTGCTAAAATCTCTAGTCGCTTTGATACGCGATTTTGGTACAAACTCAGTGGCGTTAGCATGTCGACGAGGGTACCGATCTGGAAGAACCTTCAATGGTTCATCTTCTCTCTTGTTAGGATTTCGGGCAAACTTTCCATCGTTTGTTCGCAGCTGCTGTTTAGCCTTTATAGAAGCGTTCAAAGAGGCCACAGGATCAACCAACTTCTTCTTTTTAGTTTTCGTAGTATTAGATCCAGCCGATTTTTCGCTACTATCTTCAACCTCTTCAGATTCCTTGACAATCTTTTCTCCACTTTTCTGTTGTTGTTGATTGTTGTTTTTATTGTTCACAGAGTTAACTGGCCTTCCAGAACCCTTCGATGAACTTTTTCCCGGTAAATTAACCGGCACGGATGTAGCCTTGACTTTTGAACGATTAGACACTCTAGTTCTACCAAAAGGACGTCCCCGGGTCCTGGGATGTTCAATGTTAGCAATGGTGCTGTCCTTCGTTTTAACGTTCTTTTTCTTACTTAATACACTGAGAATATTTTTAGCCGTAATTTTATTCGTCCTTGTTATCGGCTCGTCGTTTCTTTTCGGTTCAGTTTTAGTCTCGTTTATAGATTGCTCGATTTTACGACTAACTACGCTTTCTATAGCGGCAGTTATGTTGTCAATTCTTGTTCGGTTCCTTTGGAACGACTTAGCATTTTTTAAGAGTTTATTTTTCAACACTGTCTTGTTTCGCGATTGTACTGCAGAGGAGGTTACGTCCGTCGACATCCGAGGACGAGACCGGGTCTGAACCTGAACAGATTTTTCAAAAATTATTCAAAGCCTTTTTTCAAAGAAGAAAAGAACATTTAAATTATATCTCTTTAAGTATGATGTGATATAAAAGGACGCTATCGTTCGGAGGAATTTATTCTTAGATAAACTGCTGCGCGATTTTAAAAACTTTCTATCTTGTTACTAGAATTAAAAGTCGCAAGAATCTATATACTGAAGTCAATTTTTATTTTTTCTTAACGATTTATAATAGAAAAGAGTTTGTGATTGAAGGTTAAGCCGTGGATTTATCAAACGACTAAGCACGAAGTTTATAAATTCTTTCAAACTTTGAATGAACGATTTGTTGTTTGTTCATTTGACTCGAGTAGATTCATTCGACATCTGTGATGTCTCCCTATTCGCGATATAAGCTTCTCTCAGATGAGAATTTTTTTTCTACACAAGAATGTCGATGAATGTGTATAAAAGTTTGAACAGTGGAATAAAATTCCCGCAATTTTTATTCATCTTCAATTAAATGATGCGAGATAATGTTCTTCTCCCTTCTTTCTTATAGGTGAATAAATAAAAAAAAAAAAATAAAATAATAAATCACCCCTCTCATACTGATCTTTGAGGGTCTTTGACATTTCTAGAACACCTTGTATAATGACATACGGAATAACGTTTTGTACCTTGGCACTATGGCCATGAGAATGAAAAGGAGGAATATAGAGGGATTTCTATAGGCCGTGTCGGTTTACCGGTGCAAACGCAGACACATACACATAGAAATACACTCATATCCTTGGTTTGAGGGAAAGTGTGTCTGTGTGTGCGTGTCCGGTATCACCAATCAATACACTCCACTTACATTGGTAAGTTCTAGGAGAGGAGAAACTGAAGAGGGGAGCCGATGGAGGAAGGGAAAAAGAGAGAGAAAGAGAGAGAAAGAGGGGGGCCCAATTCGCCCAGACTCGACTATCAAGTCTCATCTTGATCTCTTTCTCTCTCTTTTTTCTTTTTTATCTACTAGCAGGTAATTTATTCTATGTTTTTTGTTGAATTTGATTTTCACCATGAAAAGTGAAAACGTTATTTGACTAAGGAAAGAGAGTTGGAAAGACTCGGCGAAGATTTGTGTGTACCTACAATTAGGCGGAGAAGGTTATGGAGAAAAATCAATGTACGTTATCTGTTGTTTGACGAGAATCGTTTTTGAGGGTTGTTTATTCAAAAGAGAGGGAGAATCATATCTTATTACCAATTTTCATCGATTCATCTACCAAAAATTGTTGAATATAAAAAATAAAAAAATAAATAGAAGAAGGGGTGGTTTATTTTTAACTTAAGAAATTTTGAGACTCGCGCTTTTAACTTTGAGAATTTCCTCTGTAAATAACATCGAGTTTCAAAAAGGGTATAAAGAACTTTATAAATTGTGAATTTATAGGAATTTTAATAATACGTAGCAGCAGAAGTTGTAAAGCAAGGAAATGGATTTGAAATGGAGAATTCTACGGAAACTTCTACACCTACCTAATCGCAATATCTTTGAAAGTTTCTTAGAAAATCATACGAAATTTATATGAAAGCTCGTACTAAATGGTATTCGAATAGCACTTAAACTCGTGATGAAATTTTTTCTGTCAATATTTAATAATAATTATAAAAGTTTTTAGTTTCATCAGACTCTTATCGTTGATAAATATTATAACACGTACATAATGTGAGATAGGTCTAAGGATCCTTGAAATAACGAGCTCGATCTACGTCGTATAATTCGAGGGATATAAATTTGTGTCTAAAAACGTAATTTTGATTTTTTTTTTTCTCAACATATTCAGTGGATTCTCATTTTTCACCATTTCTTTTCTTCTATCGTTTTATTGATCAATTAATGAATGAAATTATCAATTTTTTGATAAAAAGGATAAACTTTAACTACAAGTAATGGCTAGTTATCAAAAGTAGCTAACCGACGAATGGTTGCATCGCCTTAAACGAATAAACACGATGATACGTGTAAGTAGTTTATTTTAATGTTCCTGCTGTTCAACGCATATAGGTACACGTATAAATTCGTGTTTATTACATGTAAAAAAAAAAAAAAAGATGAGAGACTGATGACGATTGAACTAAAGAACCAGTTTTTTTATTTAACATTTTTTTGCTACCAATAACGAATTAACGCCTTCTTCATAACTGAATTCATTTTTCGACCCGATGTTAAGTTTTACTGTTAAAGAGGAAAAAATTTCTATAACGGTAATATTATCCCTGTAAAATTTTGTTTTGTTGTCTTTTTTATTTTGCTTGGTTGACTATGAGGTAAGTCAAATTTTGGAAAACTTCTATAATTATTATTTCGGAAGAAAAAACGAAAATTGAGTGAAGATGAACTCATGTCTTTTGTAATTGTATAAAAAACAAATAAATAAATAATAAAAAATAAAAAATAAAAATGTAGAAAGTTTAACGAGCTCCGAAATGGCATTGTCACTTACGGTTTGCGCTGCTTCTCGTGATCTAGCGAGATTTTCTTCTCTCAGAACTTTTCTAGAGGCTCTCTTGGGAGGCAGGTTGGCCAACATTTTCTGTATACTTTCTCCTGTGAACAAACATGACAAGGTATATACATACACACGTTTAAATCATTATCATTCAATCAGAAAGTGAAGCCTGCCTAAATTCTATCTTGAACAGAAAATGTGAAAAAATTTCAATCTCTGAATTGTTGTGTCTGGATTAATTAAACCAGGAAACCTGTCGCGTTAGTCCATTTGTCGTTTTTATTCGCACTCGAAAGTCCGAACGTCTTTAAAATCCGCCAAAAAAAATTGATGAAAGGAAAAGAAAGAAAATTAAAAGAAAAAAAAATGACAAATTGCACAAAGAATGTGATAAATTTTTCTTACGATCACTTGGCCGGACTCTAGGCCCATTCGTTGGTCGTTCTTTGGGTGTGTTGGCCCTCGGGGTCTGTGAGTTTTGAATGTTTCTTTTCATGCCACGTTGTACTCTTCTCCGTCGACTACGACTGCCGAAAGGCCGCCATTTGCACTTCTTTTTACCGTTGCCAAAAAGTCCGAGAAGCCAAGTCTGGTCGCCACCACACTCAAGCATGTGCCTGTGTAATTCTGCCAGAGTGTTGCAGTTCCTTGAACACTTTGTGCAAATTTTATCCGGTGATATAGCCGCCTGTGCTTTTGCCGTTGGATGACCTTTGCCAGGTAGGAAAAGGTGTTTATAGAGATCCCTCTCGTCACCAGAAAATTCAAAATGCGAACACCACACGTTTGGATGATTACACGCTTTGTGCTCCTCCATTTCTTTCAGCGTAACCTGCGCAGATATTATTATTCATGACTAACGGTCAACACCAACGAATTAAACCTGTCTCTCTTGGACATGATATTACTACACTTTTACTTAATTACAGTTTGATATACTCGATTTTAAGAAAGAGACAGATAAAAAATAAAAACAGAATGAGATTTAAAAGTCAGGATTTTTCATGGGGGCTAATTTAAAGTTCTGAATGGTTATAAAATTACGAATTCATTTGAGATGAATTCAATTTTTGATGCTCATCATCTGTATGTAAATTTTTGCATATTTTAAAATTTTCATCACAAGATTCCTGCCACAATTCGTCAAGTTTCACAGAGTTTCCTTTCAGATCTTTTTTTATCTACGTGTTTTTCGGATACTAGTAGATACTGAAAGCTAAAAAATTCATTAGAATTATCAAAAGTAATTAATTCCCAGATCTTTTGTTCAAATTTTCGGAACCCTTTTTAAATTTTATAAAGTATGATGATCACCCCGAAAGAAATTAAATGCATAACCATTGACAAGAGATGATGAATAAAATAAGAACGTAATGTACAGTAAAAGTTTGAAAAGGCGATTGAATCTAAAAATACTAAAAAATAAAAGAAAATAAAAATTTGATCTAGTACAGTTTTGTAATCCGGATAAATTTGTGATACGACAAAATAATGTTAGAAAATGGTGAAAGATGAGGGGAAAAAAAAGGCAGCTTAACCCTCAGGGAGAAAAAAGAAAGCTGGTAATTAGTGGAGGTTAACTTTAAGCGAAGATCGAAGTAGGTAGGTAGGTAGGTAGGTACACCGAACGAGAAACTGGGAGAGTAAAAGAGAGGAAAGTTAACTCTCGCCTCTTTTGTTTGTACACACAACACCTCGGACCATGGTAGTGAGCAAGCGGCAATTAAAACTCGAAAAAGTAGAAACAACACCGAGCATGTTTCTTGTACTTTTTTTTTTATTTTACTTTAAAAAGATCGTTTCCACATTTTAAAGCACGATTTAAACTCTAATTACACTCTTCAAGATCTACATTATACGCGATTTCTGATCCTTGTATAAATACAGAATAATTATTTGTTCAAGAATAAACGGAAAATGAACATAAAAGAACCTTCGAATCTTATTCTATCGATTCAATTGATAAGTTAATTAAGAAAATAATTAATTCCAGATTTAAGAAGGTGTGTGTATATATATACACCTCAGAAATAAATTTTTTCAAATTGCTGGTAACACTTTGAGGACTCAGCTTTTTTTTTTTTTTTTTTTTTTTTAATAATCTAATTCATGGCATTTCAGGACATAATTTAGAATTATTTCAGATTTTATGGAGTTTGCAATGCATAGATTTAATCTACCGAAGAAAAAGTGGTTTTCGGAGGGTACAGGTCGCATCGTTCATCAAAACTTTTTGCAATTTGGAGAGAATATTCTGAAAAAGATTCAATTTCGGGGTAAACTGATAATATATAGAGATAAGTTCAGTCTTCTACCGTTTAGAACACGTAACATATATTTTTTTCTTTCTCTCCACGTTTCCAAAAAAAGTTGCTCTTCAAATCGAAAATTTTCGTATCAAAAAAAAAAAAAAAAAAAAAAATTAAATTCAAATCTCTTTACAAAAATTTCCTCAGAGTTCAATGTTTAAATTATACATATTAGAAATTTGGAAAAAATATTCCATATAAAAATATGCATTGAAAAATATCTTTAATATAGTCCATAATTATTGATTTACGTCACCGTTCAATAGCTATAGCGTATAACTGTATACATGTATACCTCGATTAATAAAATCCTTGAATTAACCGTTAAAATTCTGAATGTTTCTTATTTTAAAATAAAAATCCAGACGTTTCATCGTAAAAATAAAAAAGAACCTTAGGCAATTTTTTTTCTCAAAAAGAATGAGGTAGCTCAAATCGTTCAAAATTTAATAAATTGATGCTTTCGTAAGTAGAAAAGATCCGTGATAAAAATGAATCTCGAAAAAATTGTCTCCAAGATTGAAAAACTCGAAAGAAAAAAACAAAAAAAAAATCTCAATAAAAATGCGTAAACTTTATCCATAGGTACGATAAAAATCACTTTTCTATAACAAGTTTTTTTTTTTTTCTTCTTGTTATATGAAATTTAATAAAAAAAAATCATCATCAACCATTTTAAACGATTTTTCATAAAGAATAAAAAATCTAACTCACATGTCTTTCGGCGCAGGCGCCACAGACGTAAATCCTCGGCCTAGACCACTCCCCAGTAAGTTCAGCGTAAACTACTTCGGGTTGATTATTTCCGTCATTAACGACCTCGTCCCACTTCTTGAGTCCCATAAAGTTAGCAAATTCATTAGTAAAGGTAGTAGATTTCGGTTTACTTTCAGAAATATTAAGGTCCGAACACCTCGGTGAATTTGGTGAAGAATCTTCGGAAGGTACATTTGCTGTACCAAGAGCATCGTGAACATCACTAGGTTCATTTTCCTCACGATTAGAAGTACCAACATCAATTTCGGTCAGTCCACTTTGCCGCATGGTAGAACCACCGGTTATTTGATCATTAGAACCGCTCTGACTACAGAGCCTATTAAGCGTAGTAGTATTCATCAATGCTTTGGTCAGCTGCTGTTTTTTCCTCAATGTCAACTGCGTAGAAATGTCAAATTTACTCAGGTCCTTTATTGAACAAGACCAGGGTTCTTTGCCGTCATATTTTCTTGGAAAATTGTATTTCTCAAACGAGACCCTCCGAGGATGGGTCCTGGTTTTACCCGGTTTATGAGCATACTCGCTAGAATTCTCGTTACCATCGTTCGTGTACTCTTTCGAATTGGTATAAACCGGCGTAGCCGCAGTAAGCGATATATCGATGGGAAATTGTATCTGAGATGCGTGATTTGTCTCATAAAAATTTTGTTGCTGTGGTTTGTTATCGACGATAGGTAATACTGGACGTTCTGTATTTTCCTGAAGTTTACCATCCAGATGATGAAGAAGATTTTCTCTAATATTACAGCTTACGCTACTGTAAAATGAACTGTCAAATTCCGGACTTCCAGGATTAGCAAAGGCGTCTTTTTTCGGAGTATCATCTTCGCTTTTAGATTCCGATTGACATTCCCTTGTTAAAATTGGCGAACTACGATCCTTGGCTGATTCTTTAACGACGTTATCCTGATTGGTAGATCCATGAACGTCGTTAAAATGATTTGCGAGACTTTCCCTGGTCGCATATCGCGTCGAACATTGAACACAGGCGTAATATCTGTCCGGATGACTCTTCGCCATATGTCGAAATAGAGAATCAAGATTATCCAGAACTTCGACGTTAGTTTCCGCCGGATCACCGTCAGATATTTCGGTGTTAACTCTCTCGGAACAATACTGACAATTTTGAACCGTCCTTCTAGAGTTTCTTTCCGATCTTCTGCTGCCTCCACCAACCTGATGAACTCTCTCAGCGTGCCTTTGACGCAGGGATATAGAAAGGAACTTCCTATCACAGTATAGACACAAATGTCTAACTGTCGGCGGAGAAGGACGCGACGGTGATCTTTGAGGTGAAGAAGAAGATCCAGAAGTAGGATTTTCGTTACTACAAGAGCGGAGAATTGGCGCCACTTTATCCAGAGGAAGACTGCAGTGAAGACTGGTTGGTGAAGAGCCGGTGAATCTGGCTTCAGGGACATCTACATCCCTCGATCTTTCTTCTATAAGATTATTTATAAGATCGCTCATTAGTTCCCTGCATACGTCCATCAATTTAGTTGGACTTTTAGATGAGTTGGATTCATCGGTGAGTTGGATATCGAAAGAAGGAGATTTCCGGATTGTAATATCACGGGTTTGATCACTGGGGCTGATTTTATCTATCGAATAATCGTCAAGGTTTGTTGATTCGATATTTGGAAGCCGTTCATCGAGTTCGGGTACAGAAACGGGAGTTTCTGTGACCCTAGTAACGTCCTCGACTACGTTTTTCGCACCTTCTAGTGCCTCGTCGGCGTTTTTGTCAGCTCCTTTCGCACCCTCGCTTCCAGAAACCACGGTAACTACACTCCGCCACTCTTCATCTTCGATCTTGTTTCCCTCGCTACCAGGATACGAGGCCTCGGTTATATTGGTCGGCGATGGTGTCTCGCTTTCCTTCATGGTTGTGGAAGACAAAACTCGACTTTTACAGCTGTCTTCGGTATTATTTTCCTCGACCTTTTCAGCATCATCCTTGATGACACCGTTGAGGACAGTCATAACGTATTTTTCAAGATTCTCAAGGTTTCTTTCGACGCTATTCCTACCATCGTTGTCATTTTTTTGTTGCTGTTGAATTTGAATTTGAAGTTGCTGTTGCTGTTGCTGTTGCTGAAGTGGCTGGGACTCCGGTACCTTTTTTCTAAGATTGTTTATCACATTGCTCAGCCTGCTACGTTTATCCAGAGCCGTTTGGGCCGTCCTGTTTGTCTCCGGAGCACCACGGTCACCGCTTGCACTTGCTGGGTGAGTCACACCCAACTCCTCTAGGCTGTGGCTCGACGCGACCATTTTCTTATTGTTATTAATATTTACCGAGGCTACCGGGGCGACCGTAACAGCCGCCAGTAATCCAGAATCAACAATTACCGTTGCCGATGCTGTCTCTGTAACAAAAATTTAAGAAACAAAAAATTTATTAAATAACAAAATAAACTCACATTATTGTCAAAAATTATTCATGTTATCATCTCAAACAAATTTATTTTTCGCAATTTTTTTCTCCCTTAGTAATTATTTTTTTTTTATTTTTGTTTTTTTTTTAACTTGGCCCAGAATTTGTCAACTTTTTGGTTTTTTAGTCCGACAAAAAATCAGGGCAACGATATATTTAGTGTTCAATTTCTATAATGATTATTTATTTTAATAAGCAAGAACTTGTTCCTGACCATTTTTCTTCAAGTTTGATCCAAAAATTTCTGAGGGCAAAAAAATAAAAAAAAAACAACAGTAGGTATATTTATTTTACGTTAAAATCATTTTTTTTATTTATTGTGTTAAATTTAGCCTTCTCAATGTAACATTGAGTGGGAAATGTTGTAAAATTTAGAAGATTTCAATAAAAATTGTTTTAATAAAATCTTTAAAATTTTAAAAACAATCGACAAATCTACAAAATAAATTATTTCAAACAGTTTATATACCTATGTATGTACCAAAGGCATTTAAATGTCGTACTAAAACACAGAATGTGGTTTTTGTCGAGGTAAGTAGATACACAAAATCCATTGTGGTGAAAACTTTGTGATAAGCTTTAATTCCCAACGGAGAACCATACATACATACTTATATACTTATGTATATACATATAACATGTACATAGGACACATATTTGGATATAAATAATATCCCCATGAAATTTTCAACCTCAAAAAACCTAATACATAATATATAACGATGTTTTTTTTTCCCTGCAGCATGAAAATGGTAAAATAATTAGAAAATCTGACGTTTCTGTATTTAACGAAAAAGCTCTTCACGAATCCCGTCGTTTTTCATGTTCGTATGACGAGTCCGGATTTCCAAACACCGGCTGTGGTTCCTGAATATAAATTTTTTTCGTATTTTTTTTTTTTTTTTTATCTTTTTTAAACATTTCGGATTTCTAAATATCCGTAAATTTTCTTCTGCAGTTATAAACTCATAGAGTTCTCAATTTACGATTTTAGGTTACTTATATTTTCCCATATACACTATACACATAGGCGCGCCTAACTAAAAGACTAAAATAACGTTTAGGTGCGATAGAATTTATTTGACGGCTTGCACTTCGTCAGCATTCACCCTCGGTGCCCTGTGCTTTTCTGTTCTGTGCTACGCTGTGCTCAGCGCCAATTTATTTGTATTATACATACGAAGAGAGCTTACTTCTCCTTCTCTCTTTTCTCTCTTTCTTCTTCTACAACCCTAGTACGTAGATGCATAGATAGATAGATAGGTATACGTAAGTTGGACACTAAGAAGGTGAATCGTTCAAGTACGTTTCACATACACAAATATAAGAACTGAGAAGAAACCGGGTGTTTAACCAGGCCCTGGCGATAGAGATAGATGGTTTTGCAAGATAAGATAAGACCGAAGTAAAAACAGGGCGCGATATCGCTCTGCTCCATAATCTTGGGTCTCCAATTTAGGTTCTCTATTATAAATAATCGAATCGAACTGAACCCAGCCAAAGCCAAACAAAACCAAACCGAACTGAATTGAATGAGGAGTTTTTCGTTTTGAAAAATAATAAAAAAAAAAAAAAAAAGAAATAAAAAATAAAAGGAAAAAGCAGTGATCCGTGCCCGGTGGGACACGCCTGACTCACCCGACCAGTTCAGCTCTTCTCCTCAAGAAATACGGAGCTCCTAACGGTACCCGATAAAGACGACGACGACGACACGTTACACGCGGACGCAGAAGCGACCTGCCCGCAATCGATGCAGTTTCTGAGGCTTCGGACGTTTCGTAAGGAACTCGATCGTAATTCATAGAAAAAAGGTTTAAACTAACGAATAAAAATGTATCGATATTCATTTCATTAAACATATTTTTTTATCAAACACGATTTCACATCTTTGATTTAACTTTTTTTTTTTTTTTTACATTTTAGTAATGTTTCTTTTTTTTTTTTGTTTCTACATTTCAGTTTCATAAAAGTTTTTATAATCGCATAGAAATTCGAACGTCGAATTTTTTACTAGATTTTCCATGCTTTGAAACCCAGAGAATCACTTTCGACCATTTTCGAACGAACGTCCGAGTGAGAAGTCGATTTTTTATCCAACGATATCTCGATAATGAATGAACGAATTTAATTCTTCTTTGTATCAATCGATGCGATTTTTCTTAACTTAGAACTCATTAAATTTTGGATTTTATCGGTGTAATAGTTCTCCAAGTATTCAAAAGAAAAAAAATTTTGGTAAAATAAAAAGTTTTCATTGATAATTTCTTGAGAACTGATCAACGGATTTTTATGATTTTAAACTTAATCGATAGGATTTATCTCAACTTAAATCTGTCTAAATTTTGGGATTGATTGATCCAGTAGTTCATGTGTTGGATAGCAAAAAAAATTCACTCGTAACTCATTTCGTTTCCTTTTAATTAAACTTTTTTAAAATTAGAATACGATTTTGAAAATGTTGTATTAAATTTGTTGAAAATTTATGGTTTTGAATAAGAAAAATAAAATCGTGTAAAAAAACAAAGAGCCAAGTTGATGTTCCGAATTTTAATATCGCCGATCGGAAGTCCGCATAGTCGATTCAAGAAGCTTCAAATCAAAAACCACCTAAGGTTCAAAATTCAGAATGCTAAATATCGGAAGGGCCGAAACTCGGAAACTTGAAATTCACGCACGTGTGCTGCCCCATTAAATTTTCGGATTCTTGAACTTTCGGAGTTTTGGACTTTCCGAGTTTTGACCCATCTGCATTCCGATCTTCTCTAATTTTAATATTCTGAACTTTAACGTTCTCAAAAATTCGAAATCGTCTCAAATGAATTCGTAATTTAGAACTTGTAAAATTTGGAACTTCAAACCGGCCCAGGATTACGGAATTTCAAAGCCTCCCTTTTACTTAACTGACTTAAGCCAGTCTACTATACAGTGTCATATAATAAATGCTCGTAGATGATACACATAAAAAATGGTGTCAACATAAATCCCAACCCATATACTTATAGCTGATATATCAATTTAGTAGGATATAGAGTAAACTGTAATAAAATTGCAATAACTTGAACGATAGGTTAAAACGGCAAGCTTTGGCTTTATTTTTACAAGAGTGTTCCAAACCTTAGTAATATATAGGTATATGTATATGAATACATGTATATACCTTTACCTTTATATACAAATACACCTATAACCCCCGCACTCCCCCTCACTCTTCATTTTTTATTCAAGAAAGGAGATATTGGGGGCATGGCTGTGGTGGTGAACCGCTTTTCTTCCCTCACAAAAATTCACCTTCTTTATTTTTGAACCTTAACCATTTCCTTTCATTTTCTTTTTATTATTTTTTGACTTTTATGATATACAGGAAAAAAAAAAAAAGACAAAAAGAATAATACAAAATGAATACAAATTTTACAATACCTACAGAATTAAAATCCAATTTTGGCGCAAAATTTTTTCTTCGTTTCTCACGGTAGGAACAAATTCACAATAAAAACAAAAAAAAAAAAAGAAAAAACTGAACAATCTGAACAAAGAAAAAAAAAAAAAAAAATTTTACGTAGGTACGTACCGGAATCGAAGAATTAAAAAACTACGAGTTCGTCCCTAAAAACTATCATGTGATACTTACACCTCTTAATTTAACCGGCTGGCATGGAAGCCATTAAAAACAGAGTAATATAAAAAGAAAAAAGAAAAAAAAAAAAAAAAAAAACGGAAAATAGGGAAGACCTAATTACTTGGCACGCGAGCCTCGTTCCCCTGTCATCCGTATTTTTTTCAATTTTGTTTTTTTGCGAGTTTAAATTTCGGATCTCGCATTACAGTTTTCATTTCCGATTTCATTATTGCTAACAGTTGGTATAACCATTATCGTTCGATTTGTCGATTCGTTGATTGAGAGAAATTAGGGGGTTACCCTTAAACTTAGACGCTTTATCTCGTATCTTTATACAAGTATTATAATTATACATACATATATACTAAATTAGAAAAGAGAACGAAATTTTCACAAATTCAGAATTTAACTCCTGTTTAATTCTTTTGAAATTTTTAAATTTTTAAATTAAATTTTATATTCTTGCTCTTCAATTTCTAATTTTTTTTTTCTCCATACCACTGTGCGATTTCACACTATGAGCGACAAGAAACTAGATCGATATTGTACGAAGGCAGCAGTAGCAGTAGCAGCAGCAGCAGCAGCAGCAGTGGAGAGACACACTTTTCATCCGACACGTCGTCGCCCTTCTTTTTCCGGACGTGACGCAGCTATACGGACGTATGTACAATACATATACATACATACATACATACATACATACACACATAAGTTTACGCTAAATAAAATCACGCCTACGTACATATGTAGTACGTAAATACTAAAGAAGGGAATAAAAATATTTAAATTGAAGAATTCAAATTACGAAAAAAAAAAACCAAAAAAGAAAAACTGGAGATAAAAAATTTAAAATAATACTCTCCATGTTATATAATATGGTAACGTATGTACTTTTCACTCCATGAAATATATTGCTGATGTTTCTGTATATAAGCGGATATAATTAGCTGAATTTTTTTTCTTTTTTACCGAAGTATAAAATATTATGAAGTTAGTATTGCCAGAATTTTCTTTACAGTTTTTATTATTATTATTATTATTATTATTATTATTATTATTATTATTATTATTATTATTATTATTATTATTATTTTGGTTCGTTTTCGTTTCAGAAAATTTGTTTTTATTTTTTCTCTGCAAAGATGACAGAAATTCAGTAATTTAGTGTAATTTTGAAAATTTAGACAAATTCAGAAGCTAGATAATTCCAGGACTTAAGATAATTGAAGAATTTATATTTAAATTCAGAGACTTGGATAATTTTAAGATTTCGAAAGTTTAATTATTTTCAAAAATTAAATAATTCAGATATTTAGTAAATTTTTAAACTTAGAAAATTTTATGATACATATTATACGTTGAAACTATTAACAATTTCGATATAGATAATAAAATTGATATTCATAAATTATGAATCGGTATTAATTTTGTCTTGTCGTCAATATTATGTCGATCAAAGAATTAAATTTATAATAACAAACTTTGTGATATTAATTTGATAAATTTGTGATTTGGTAGATATAGGATAGGTATAAGTTAGGCATCGTGTCGATTAGTCTTCTTCCCTTTACTAGTCCTCCCTCTTCTGCTTTGAATGATCAAAGAAAATCGCAATTCATTAAAAAACATGCCAGCCAGTCCTCTTGATTATTCGAAGTGACAAGTTAATTGGTAAAATCCGATCAGCCCTCCTGTGAATTCGTCTATATAATTAGAGTCCACGATACCAACCGAATATGGCAAAAAAACAAGAAAATTTTATTTTCAATCTATAGGAATATAAATTGTCATAAATGTTAATAAATTTTTACACGTGGCTTTATTAGAGTATTCCTCAATTTGGATATATTCCAGCTAAACTACATAGTGACAAAAAAATTTGTTTGTCAAGCAGTAATTCCAAAAATAATAGCGTTGAGAAAAAAATAAAAAACAAAATAAAATAAAATCTGTAACATTTTTACATAATACTTAAAACTACTAGAGGTAAGAAGTGTGCGAAGTTTCAGATTTTTCAAATCGATATTGCGACAGGTAAAAAAAATTTAAAAATTAAATGTCAAAGTGTCAAAAATCGAGGGTTATTCAAATTGGAAAATTCTTTGTCCTTGGGTCAGTATTTAAAATTGAGATGTGAACCCGGGGCTTCAGTTACAATTTTTTTGAATATCTATAGAGATATTTTTGCCCATGATACAGCATCAAAATTTAAATATGATTAAATTAAGGATCATCCTTATGTATATTAAATTCCCTATGTATATTAAATCGTTAAATTTTAATAATTTTTCTGCTATACGTAGAATTAATTGAAACAAGTTATATATCCATACCTGCAACAGTGTTCAGGTAGTTATATACGTCACGTTTATGATAGTTTAATATTACCTACCCCCCCATCCTAACCGAGTTTGTCGAAGATGAAAACTTTTTCCACAAACTAAACATAAATATAAATATATAAACTTTTGCCGAGTAGTAGGAGTATAAATTCAAAACTGTATTAAACTAAAGAAGTTAAATTTGAAAACCGATCATATTCTACTTAAATATATATCTATAAATTCATTACACCTACCCCTATACGACTTTTTAATAATTTTATTCAAAATCATGAGAAATGTTTTATATTTAAAACCGTATAATAATTAAAAAATAATTTTTTATTCAAAACTCTATTTTTTTTTTTTTTCATCTTTATTTTCTTATTAATTTTTTTTTTTTTCTTTTTTTTTTATCTCTCTTTTCTTTACAGGCTAAGCATATTTAAGGATTTGAAGCCCTTCTGATCCCCGTCTTGTGTCGTGTGTAAATATTGTCGTCAGAGAAAATGTTTTACAATTAGATTTACTGCAAGAGAGAGAGAGAGAGAGAGAGAAAAAAAAAGGAAAAAAATAGAGAGAGATACAGGCCGTGGTGCAGTTGACGTAACCAAAGCTTTAACATGCAACGTTCATGCACTGGTTTTACATAGGTTATTTAATCAGCGAATAACTTAAGTGTGTATGTAGGTATGTACCCTTAAGAGTCAAGACTTGAGGCTACGTTTTAGTACACAGTACTTACATACTTACATTTCTTTCTTACGCTTTTTTCTATACCCACCTATCTAGCCAGGAGCTACCTACCAACATACTGTACAAACTGTACTTTGAAGTTTACTGTAATTCAATAATATTTTCTTTTACTTTAACTCGTTTTTTTCACAAATAAAGAATAATAATTGTACACCATATTCATATAAGCAGCTTCATTCAGTCTTTTAAATCTCTGTAAATACAGTTTTTTTGTTTTTTTGTTTTTTGTGGAATTGTGGAACTCAAAGAATTTAATGAACCGAAATTAAGAATACGAATGTAATTACGGTTCGCGAATTTCGCAGTTGAAAATCGGAGTTACTTACGTCGTTATATGGGAATAAGAATAAGAATAAGAATAAGAAAAAGAAAATGAAAGAAATAAAAGAACAGTAGGAGGTATAGGTAGCCGAGGGGGTTGAAAGAGAAACAAAGAAGTCCATCCAGCGAAAAAATGTTTTGAGAATAGAGAAAGAGCAAAAAATAAAAATAAAAAGAGAGAGAGAGAAAGAGAGAGAGAGAGAAAAAGAATAAACACAGAAATGAGGGAAACGCGAATTCCTGTGAAACTTTTCATTTCAATTTTGACAATCACTCCTTCCCTTCTCTTCTCTTCTCTTCTCTTCTCTTTTCTTCTCTTCTCTTCACAGGCCCACGTCTACTACCTACCTAACTCATCATCCCTTTCCAACATCGTTGCAAAAGCTTTTGTTTAAAACTTTATTTTTCTTTCTACTGTTTAAACCCGAAGCTTTTCTTTTCACTCGAAAATTCTTCTTCTCTAATTCACGTCAAGGAACGAGATCACGCCCTACTCCATTAATTCCACATCTCGATGTATTATTACGTGTTTGTATATGCGTGTGTCTGGCAGTCCGATCTAATTTATAATACGTATAATATGTATACTTTGAACAATTTTTATCCATTTCTTTATATTTTTTTGTTTTGTTTCTCTTTTGAAATTTTTATACAGCAATCTTCAAAGCAATCGTTAAAATTTTTCAACGACAATAATTTAACCCTCTGGTAACTAAAATTCCAACTTTATAATCCTGAATTCAAGACATTAAATTACATGAAATTGTTCAACAGCTTCTCAGACTTAATTCGTATTGTAATTTACCATTTTTTAACTTCTTCTATAAATAAAAATTTTTCTGTTTGAATACTTTGGTTTACCTTTAAATAGATGACAAATTTTCTGTCTAATGGTAAGAAAAAAAAAAAAAAGAAACAAAAACCAAAAAAAAAAATAAAGGTGGAGGAAATTAAGAGGATCGATCGATCAAATTACCTGAATTTTAAGAATCTGGTCAAGTATATTGCTCTCCGCTAGGACGTCTCTAAATCCACCGAAACTTTAATTATTTTTCTTATTTCATTTTGCTATAATTTTTCAATTATCTTTTATTTTTTTTATTTTTTTATTTTTTTTTTTTTTGTTATTTTACATAATTAGATGAAATATTTTATTAATAAGAAGACGATGAAATAATTAATCAACAATTTATTGATTTAGGTAAATTTACTACGAAAATTGGTATTACGAATCTGAATTAATGAAGAAAAAAAAAAAAAAAAAAGAGATAAAGTAAAAATCACTGACACAATCTCACACTTATGTTGTTATAAATCCTAATTACGATTCACTGACTGCACTCTGCACTATGCGATTTCACAACGAATTCGACAAAAAACTAAAAAAATAATATAAAGACAGAATAATAAAAAAAAAAAGAGAAAATTTTTCCATCAAGTGGTTACGTAAGGTGTTTTGATTATATTACGAGGGTGGAGATTTTTAACGATTTTTTTTTTACTTTCTGTTAAATTTTAATTCTAAATCCTTTCATTTTTAGCGTTCGATATTAATTTTTACAGATTTTTTTGTTTCCTTTTTTTTCTGTCTCTCTTTAATTTTCCATTTTTCCGCTAATTTTATTATTATTATTATTATTATTAATTATTATTATTATTCAATTTTTCCCCTCTCTCATTTCTCGTTTCTTCAAATTCGTATTTTGCATAACGACAATCGGACCAAAGTACATAATGCAACGTTAAAACGTATGAAAATTATCTTCTTTATTTTTTCGGTCAAGCCTCAACGTCGACGTCGCGCCGTACCGCACCGCGCGAACCTTAATTTGCACAATTGACGGTAGCGACGCGCGTCAGCAACGTCGTCGTCGACGACGACGTCGCTGTCGATGTCCTAAACGGCGTCATCGTGCCGCCTAGACTTCGTCGACGTCCTATTTTATTCCACGACTGTTTTTCTGCGCTTGCCTTGCCTTGCCTTGCCTTACTTGCTTGGCTCGACGGTATCTCACTACCGTCAAACGCTGCCTCTACTGCTTCTGGTTCTACTTCTCCTGACGCCATTCCGCAAAGCGGGAGGGAAAACTTCGGATCGATATTATCCCTACCCTTAACGACTACAAAACCCCTCTCGACCGTTGCCCCTCCAGCCAAGGGCTGGTTGCTTCCAACACTAGCAGCTATCACGATATATCTACAGGTACAGCCAGAGTTAGCTTCGGGTTAGGGTTAGGGTTAGGGTTGGGGTTGGGGTTAGGTTGGAATCTATACCTTGAACAATACTGTCCTCTGATCGACGATATGTACGAAGACTATAGCGATGTAAATACGGATTCTACGATAAAAGAATGAAAAAATAGAAATTGAAGAACCCATATTGGTATACGTATGGCCGAGTAAGGTAATGATTCGTCAATGTGGTGTATATTATCGTTGTTGAAACTCTAGTTGGGTGATAATGGTGGTAGTAATAATGAGACCATATAATTATCGCAATTGAAGATAATTTTGTTACCTTGTGAATGTTGTCGTCGATTTTTATTTTATTCTTTTTATTTTGTTTTTTACTTTTCATAAAACATACTTCGCGATAAGGAAATAGTATTGAGTTTTTCATCATTTTGAAGTATATCTTTATACGCTTTTCAGAGATTCTGGAATCCGAGAAATAGATCGAAAGAGAGAGATTAAAATTTGTATGATAGATTTGATGAGTTTGTTGAGAAAGTACGAGGTTAAAATATCCGAAATTCATTGGATTTTATACATTTGAATAGATGGGGAGTCGAAATTTCGCAAAGACCGGTTTATAAAGTGCTCGATATTTCTAATTTTTATAATTCGAATACTAAAATAACGAGGGATTTTTTAATTCTAAACTGTAAATATTATCAAGAAGAAGAATTCTCGCTTTTTACTTTAATAAATTACGATTTATAAACTCTCTTGATAATTACTATTCAAACATTTCAAATTTTGAAGTACTCATTTTTTTTTTTTCTTACACAATTCGATATTACAGCCTCTTGCGATCTTTACCATTCTCAATATTCGTTTTCAAAAAAATTTACTTTTATTCAATTTTATATTTTCAACTTTATAAATTCTCGAAATATATTCCTTCTCTAAATTTTGAATTTTCTTTTCGTTCTTTTCATATTCGAAGTATCGGTCCATTCCGTATTTCGAATTCTTTGGAATTTTCACCCCCAACCCTTTTTTTATTTTCTATTTGTTTCCCCCCATTTTTTACATCATCTTGTTTGATCAAAATTTAGGTATCAAAAATCCACAGGACTTTTATTTCATTGTTTTCTTTTTTTTTCTTCTTTGTTTCCTCAATTATGAGCGATTAATATTTTTTTCGCTGATTTCTCTCTTCTCATCTTTTCCAAAGTTTTTTTTCCCGATCTGTTTGCTGGTGCTGCACGAATAACCCCGAAGTTTTTCATAGCTGTAGGTACAACTTAAATCGTTATACATATATACGTGTTAACAAAATTTTGTTAATATACAAATATTCAAATTCTGTATAAATTTTTGTCCTTATAAGATTGGAAAAAAAAAAAAAAAAAATTCTAAGATAAGAAAAAAGAAGAAAACGTTTAACTGTATCATCGAGCAAAAGTTTCAAAGAGATTTAGAAATTGGTTAAAGAAGTAGGAAAAGTACGGGGGACGTTTAATTCGGTGACTTTTGTTAGAGAGGATTTTGTCCTCGTTGTTTGATTTAACGGGTATTTAAATTCGGAATAAATTTACAACGAATAAACCCGTACTTGATGATGGTGGTGCAGTAGAGTTAGGTTGGTTATATACTGTACAACAAGAATACGTACAGTTAAAGCCAACTGAACAATAAGACCGAGTTAATATAACGTGTATGTTGTATGTACATACATACATACATACATACATACAAACATACAAAGTTTTCCGCATCGCCAAATCCTGTAAAGGTTTATCTTCAAAACTCGGTTAACCATAATCTCGTATCTATGGTTAGTAAACCAGGACAAATTTACAGACACAAGAAAATTAAATTTATGTTTATACGTTTATTTATGTATGAAAAATATAATTGTAAATGAATAAGAATAAATTCTTCGTTTACGTGAAGATCACTCGTGTCAGAATACATAGAGAAATAATTTCGTATCTATGTACGTATCAGGGTTGCTAAAAAATAAAATAAAATATAATAACGAATACGATTTTGAAACAAACTAGCTGACCATTCATCATAGTCTCATTTTTCCAAAGAAAAAGATAAAAATTGCTATCACAGAGGCCGAAGGTCCAAAAATTTAATGAAGGAGTAGGTACGATGCTCCATGCATGAATTTTATAAGTTTCTAAGTTTGGGCTCTTCGGATCTTCAACGTTCGGAATTTTGAACCTCCGGTGTATTTTGATTTGAAGTTTTTTTTTTTTCGGGGAAATATATCCTTCGTAAAAACTGAAAGTCGATAATATCAAAATTCGGAATTTTGATAGTTTAGAAGTTTTAAAATTCAGATCCTAAATCCGTTTACAGAAAACCTATTCTTCCAGGGAAAAGAACAAGCATCTCGGTGAGCAGTCGGATCCTTGAATATAAAAATAGCCTAAAACGGTCGTTTAGCATCAATTTCCTAATCGATGAGGCAGTACGAAAAACTATCGCATAAGCTACAGCCTCCGTGCAAAATTGTACATATATATTTTTTTTGTGTGAAAAAGACCGACAATATAATCGAGCAGTAGCTGCTAATTCCAAAATCGTGTTTTCCTTTTTTTTTTAACCACCCCAATTTCACATTTGGATTCCATAGAAAGAAATAAAAAAAAAAAAAGATACTTCATTCTCCATCTCGTGGACATTCAAAGTCCAAAAATAATTCCGTAAAAAAAAAATAAATTCTAAGGCCTAATTCCGTGATGTTGAACACCCTCATATACATATACCCTACGTATACCGAAACCCTTAAATAAGATCCTGTTCACCGACAATCTAGAGCTCAAATTACGGTCTCACAGACGTAAGAAATGAGGATCGAAAGTATCCTGTAATTATTGGTAAGAAGAGAGGGTACGCGCAGGAGCAAAGCTAGAGGGTTGGGCAAGGACGAGGACAAGGGTGAGGGCGTCGACCACCATCATATGAGGTAAAAGCAAGACTGGGAGTTCGAAATTAAACGCTCTAATTTTTTTGGGTAGTTTATAGAAATTTTTTTGACATTTTTATGATCATTTTCAGGACACTTGGTAATAAATTTTTAATATGTTATACATATATACACGTATATAGGTAATTGTAAATAATATATGTGCGGTTGTACAATCTGCGGAAACACATTTTAAAAATTATTTTAATCATTTGAAAATCCGCAGTTGTTATTCCAAGGTCCATAATAACCTCCCATGTATTTTTTTTGAGAGTGGAAGATTTTACGCTTCGGTATTTATACGAACGCGTTTTAAATTTTTCGAAAATATTTTTAACTTACCGCAATGAAAATTGAAAATTTTCATAAAAAAAAAAAAGAAAGTTATTGATTTCGGTCCGATTTTAGGAACTCGAGTTTTCATCAGATCTCGACGTTTTGGAGTCCTAGGAAGCTATTCTGACTATTTTTGGATGGACGTTCGTGTGTGTGTGTGTGTGTGTGTGTGTAAACAAATTTGTGTCGTACGATATATTTAGAACGAATCAACCGATTGGAATGGTTCTTATGGTGATCGAAAGGGTTTATCAAGACTTAGATCTGATTAGATTTTGGAGTCGATCGGTTGAGTAGTTTCAAAGTTATTCGAAAAATAAAAATTAAAGAACAATTTTTTTCATGATTTTAGCGCATAACTCCTGAACTGTTCGTGCGATTAGTCTCAAAACTTAATCAGACTTAGGTCTTGGATAGCCCTTTCGATCGCCGCAAGATTCATCAAAATCGAACCATTGGTTTAAAAGATATTGCACGACAAAAATTTCTCTTTTTGTCATACGATACCTTTGAAACGAATTAACCGATTTGAATGATTGTTGCGGCGATCGAAAGGGTTCATCAAGACTTAGATCTGATTAGATTTTGGAATCGATCGGTCGAGTAGTTTCAAAGTTATTCGAAAAATAGAAATTGAAGCAAAAAATATTTGTATACGGAAAACTAATTATACTTATAACCTTCTTTAATTTATTATAAACACAATAGTATCAATTAATTGTAACGTATTTAACACAGCGGGAAGTTTTAGGGTTGGCCCGCAGGTCAACCGATTTCCTGATTTTTTTTATGAAGCGATTCCGAATTTTGTGTGATATATTTTCATTTAAACCCGCTAATTCTAGTGATTTCTTTTCGCGAACGATATACCAAGCCAGTTTTTAACTTTCGGGATCTGAATAAATAGATAGCTGGAAAAATTTACGCGCAATTATGTGTATAGTTCGTTTGAGAATATGGTTTTTAACTCTTAACTAGTTTGTCTTGAATTCCAAATTTATAACGCCTTCGGGTTGGAAATTGAAGTTTAAAATTCAAAGAATCGTTCGTGTGGGATTTATCGTATAAACTCTATGGGCAGGTATCGTTAGTAAGATCTTTCTCAAGCGCCAAGCGAAGGTCTTTTCCCCAATCATTCTGATATTTAGTGGGTCACGAAAGGCGTGATTTATTCTATCAAAAATTGTTAAAATTTAATAACAAACATTCCTACGATAGAAAAAGAAGAAATCATAATGAATCAAAGAAATCCGCAATCTTAATTGAAATTTAAAAGCATTTTCAAATTTTATATCATTTGCCTGTATAATTTTTCTATCATTTTGTATAACGTTGAAAAATTTTCGGTATGCATTAAGATTTTCCGAGTTTGTTAAACAAAATCTAAAGTATTTAAAATATTTTTTCATTAAACTTACGGCCTTTGATGTATAATCAAGTAAAAGTCAGAATTTTTTTTTTTTTTCGTTTTTACGTCAACGCCTCTTTCAGCTGTAAGATGCGTATAGTCAAAGTAAAAGCGTGATTATCGCAAGGTCTCAGATCAATAAAGTTCATGCTTTGATTCGTTGGTTTGTTATTTTTTTTTTTTTATTTTTTTTTATTTAATCTAAATCTGAACTTCAGTTTAACGAAAATTTCTAAAGACCGTCAAGCTCGTCCTGAACGAGCATCTCAGAGATTGCATCTCATTCTGTATTCTGACTGTAAGAATTTTTTCTAAATCTTTTGCATTTATTTAAAAATCTTTGTCGTAAGGTTTTAGACATATCGTTAGTCCGATTAGGATTATTGAGGTTTGATTTTGTTCAGAAAAGAAATCCTCATCACGTGAACGAGGGAATTATTTTTTTATAATATCTTATTGGCCAAGTTATTTGCAAATTAGTGGCCTAAATTTAGTAAAATTTTTGATAATCGACCGTAACTTTTCACATGATTCTTTTTTTCACCGATCCCTACGTTCATAAGACGTAAAATTACTGTCCGAAGAAAGCAAGACCTTAAGAGGTTAAATTGGACCAACGACGTGCCTGAAACCTTACGACAAAGTTTTTCAAAGAAATTTTTTTTTATTTTTTTGATGTGAAATAAACTTTGATTGACAAACCAATGACTTTTAGAGTATGGTACTCCGAACTTCCCAATCTAAACTTTACTAGTCCCGTTAACAAAAAAACAAAATAACAAAGGAACTAAAAAAAAAAAAAAAAACACACAATGAAACTTCATAAGTATAACTTCATAATGTACTAATTAAGTTAGGTATACCTGCTCACTTAATATCCATACCTATACCCACCTACCTTAGTACGTTCTACTAGTCTAGCCGTTTATTACTAGTCTCGAGGTTATTAGAGGGTTAATTATCTCTACGTTACAGCGTATACAACGTTTATAATATAATATGCTACTGTACTTATGTATACGCCACAAAATAGTGACAAGGTTTGATCGTATACCTATACCTAACAGTGTTTCCCATTCAGTAAACTTATTTAACGCTTATTATGCACTTACGCAATTATATTGGCGTGCATTTCTTTTCGCACTTCCGTCTTATAGTCTTTGCCACGACGATGGTTATAGGTATGTATGTATGTATGTATATATGTATATATGTACGTACGAAGCGTAGGTACATACATACATACGCATATATATGTCTAAATTTACATAATTTGAAACGACTTGACACACCGAGGGACGCCGAGCGTCGCCAAGTCGAATTGACCTATGTCTGATAAGAGATAAGTGAGATCTAGTCTAAAGCCCACAACGGATATCTTTGGTATAAAATTCGTATAGAATCGATCGATCGATTAATTAATGTATCGTTTTTTTACGCGGTTAAAAATTTTTTTTGTTTTTTTTTTTTTTGCTACTTCAGATTTTCGATTTTACTTCTTTCTTTTTTTTTTTTGTTTTTTCCTTCTCTCTCGCTTTCGGATTCGTCGTCTCTTTCGAAAATAATTATATAAAGGCAAAGGCTGCGCCGTCGTTACGGAGTGACGTAGTCGACGCCATCTTTGGTTTTCGCGAAACGACACGACGCTATGCGATGCGATGCGATGCGATGGGACGCGACGCCTGCCTGCCTGCCTGCCTGACTGCCTCACGCGTCGCGACGTTCGAGTAAATTTTCTGTGGCTAACATAAGTATAGTACAGGATTTCGTTTTTTTTTTTTTTTCTTTCAATTCTTTTTGATTCATACCAAAATTGCATCGAATTCTTGAATTCATTTTTATATAACGAAATTTTTATGAGATTTTATATCAAATTTGGGTAAAATTCATGGAAATTTGTTAAAATTTTGTATTTTAACCCATCAGTCATTTTGAATTTAGTTTAAAAGAAATGAAACAATTTTTTGAATCTGTGCAATTTGCGAAATCAGTGACGCCGAAAACCGATTAAAAATTAAATTTTTACTTCAATTTCATGGAATTTTGATCCGTCCAAAATTCGTTCGTTACAACGTTGAGTCTAAGATCACTTGAACCGATCAATTCAAAACGAAAAAAAGAAAAAGAAATGAAAATTGAAGTAAAAACACGTAAAGGGTTGAGAGAGAAAGGAAAAAAATCGGTTTAGATCTGATGAATTCTTTTTCATTTTTTTGTTTTTTCAAACTTTGTCTTTTTTTTTACACTTTGAAATAATTACCTGCGAGCTATGGGGTTCGGGAAAGACAATATCCAATAATCAAGTCTATACACGTGTATGATTAATATGACGTACAGTTTCAATGAAAAAAATTTAGAAGGAAATAAGAAACAAAAAATAAAAAAAATTGGCATAAAAAAAAAAAATTGAAGAGGAAACTGAAAAGGAAAAACAATTGGAACTCGAAATTTTTTCATTTTTTTGATTTTTCGTAATTGTCAATTTAGTGACGAAAATATTACAGATACTGGAAATGAATATAAGAAACAAGAAAAATTTTTTAAACGTTTTTTAATGATTTGCGATTGGAATTTTCTATCTTTTGATTTTTTTTTCGTCTTTTTTCTTTTGTTCATTTATTTGTAAATTGAGGGAAAGAATTACTGAAGTATCTTGTTGTAATATAAATGATTCAGTCTCGATGGTATTTCACGTACAAGCATTATGTGAAGGTAGAAAAAAAAATATACTAAGAGAAGAAGAAATAGAGAGAAAAAAAAAAAAATCAAAAAAAGAGTACAGAAGAATAAGAATGAGACGATGAAGAAAACCGCAAAATAATCCCTCGAAAGTGTAATAGAAGAAATTTTCGATGTGAAAAAGCACGAGTGCATACACTGATCATGCAGAGCAGCAACAGCAGCAAGGAAATATCCAAGAAGTCAATAAGAAGACAGAGTAGGTAGGTATATACGGTATACGGTACACTGCAGCATCGGCCACGGAGATTCAGTCACCGTCTTGCGGTCTGGTCTGTTTCTCGTTTCTCGTTTCTACAAATAGTTGGAAAGATTGAACCGCCTATACCTGCCTGCATCGAGAGGATAAGAAAAAAATAACCAAGTAAAAAAACAAAAAATAAAAAAAGAAAAAAGAAAACAGAAAAAAGAAAATAAAAAATGAAAAAACTCGTAGATCAGGTCTGGCTTTACTCAGCACAGGGATTCTCTCTCCGTGCACGTTGCACCCACCTTTTATCCCTCAAGTTCATATACGATATATCCCAATAGGTATGGGAATAAGGTATACGTATATATGGGGCATTCCATACCACTTCGACCTGGGTCTGAACCTTAACCTCTCGGATTGGGCCCGCGATTTTTTATATGATTGTTCTCACTTCGAAAGACACTAATTTTTTTTAGATTTTCGACAATTTTTGAAAACGAGGAAATTGATCGACATAATTTAGAAATCTGATAAAATTCTGAAAAATCGTGTGATAGATCTATATCAACATTTTTAAGCTTAGAGCCGAAATGGGGAGATTTTTCCATCTTACTGTTTTCAAGCTTTTTCCGGAAAAAAAAAACGTTAAAAAAATCAAAAAACGGCAGTTATTTTACTATGGATCGTTGCTGAAACATTTTCATATGATACACCGAATTTTTGATTTTTTTTTTTCAGATTTTTTGGAATATTTTCAGATCTTAAAAAAAAAAAAACAAACATTGCAAATGGTAAAATGGTTCCAAAAATTGTGAAAAATTTTTAAAAAATCTGGTGTGACATATGAAAACGTTTCAGCAACCATTCATAGTAAAATAACTCCCGCTTTTAATTTTTTTAACGTTTTTTTTTCGTAAAAAACTTGAAACCAGTAAGGAGGAAAAATCTCCCCACTCCGGCTCTAAGCTTAAAAAATTTTTATACCTGACACACGATTTTTCAGAATTTTATCAGATTTTTAAATCATCTCGATCAATATCTTCGTTTTCAAAAATTGTAAAAAATTCAAATCGATTTGAAAAAATCTAAAAAACAAAAAAAAAACTTAATACCTTTCAAAGTGAGGAAAGTTATATGAAAATTCGCAGGCCCAATCCGAGAGGTATTAACGCGTAGGTACCTCTGGGTTATATCTTTTATCACGGAAATAGGAAACAGTCATCGATTTATCTCGCGCCCTAGTGACTCAGAACAATGGTCGTTATGTTTTAAGCGGATTAATTGATTTGACTCAAAATTTACAGCCTTTCAACTATTCGTAATACAAAAATAAATAAATAAAGAAATAAATCGTTCAAGTGATTGTATACAGTATACGTATGTATACTTGATTCATACTTTATTTTGAATATTTTTATAGAAATTTGCAGTCTATATTTTTGGTTTATTTTTAAACATTTTTTATTATTTTTTTTTACTTCATTTTCATTTTTTTCTAATCCTGAATTTCAATTTTTTTTTTAAGTTTATTTTTAAACATTTATTATTATTTTTTTTATTTCATTTTCATTTTTTTCTAATCCTGAATTTCAATTTTTTTTTAAGTTTTTTATTTTTACTAAATAATTGGTCCTTTCTTTTTCATTATTTTTAATTTCTTTTTTTTTTTTTCTTTTTTTTTAAATATGGTGTATTTTTGGTTTTTTGATAAGCGCATCAGGCTAAGCAGTCGACGTTTATAATACATATATCTAAACGGCAACATCGCAGTTTCGAAACTTGAAGGAAAGAAACAAAAGAAAAGAATAATAAACGAAAAAACAAAAAATAAAACGTAAGAAGTAAAAAAATTAAAACACAAAAAAAAAAAAGTACACGAGACAGTATGATAAACGTGGCAACGTAGCGTTATAACGCAGGAGAGGCGCGCTTAAACAGCGTAATTAGCGGCTCGAGCGATTGTGCAAATTTTAACTACAAGCTAAAATTGCTAAAAATCGTTGAGGGTACTTTACGAAAGAACAAAAAAAATAAATAAATAAATAATAATAATAAAAATTACAACGAAATTAGAATATAAAAAAAGTCAACATCACATCGTTCGGTTTTAATCTTAATTCATGAAACTCTCATATACCTACAGCGAATTAGATATCCGCCATCAAATGATCTAATTCTTTTTTCCCCAAGTTTTTTATTTTTTTATTTTTCTTTTTTTTTTGTCTCCGATTTAGACACAAAATAAATAAAAAATCGTTTTTCGTTATTTTCAATTTTTTCGCTCACGATCTCGCGGCCGTTATTCATTTTTCCTCTTTCATATGTATGACTGTACCTATAATGTAGGTATAGGTATATGTATATATGGGAAATTTGAAATGATAGGAATATATCCGTAAGTGTGAAATTTTATTTTATATATATATATATATATATATATATATATATATATATATATGTATACATATATTTAATTTTATATATATTGTATACCTATATATACATGAGGATATAGGAAATTATGTAAATATAAATGGGAATGGGAATGATACCGTAAAATGGTATATATCGAGTCAAGTCAGCGCAAGGCAAACTACGTAACCTATTTTACACTGGTCGAGGCCACCACACGTCTACGTCCACGTCCACGTCCACGTTCACGTCCGAGTCCGAAGTAGGTATATCTACACAAAGTGTAAAACTACTACTGCACGCGTCGCGCGTCACCGATTAAAGCCCGTTATAGACGGTCACATAATTAGGTACCTACATAATATATATATTCTATGTCGCACACAACGGTCGCAACAACTGTTGAAATTGGAGGGTAGAAATTTACTAATTGGTCAAATTTCGTAAACTTAAAAGAATGAGCCTTGTTTAAAGAAAAGAATAAAAAAAACAGAAAATTAAGAAAATTGGGGAAAAAAATTTGGGATGGAAATTAGGAAAGAAAGAAAAAAAAAAAAAATGATCGTAGAACGCGGTTGAGATTTTTAATTTTCGAAACAATGGACAGAGATTTGCAGTTTCGTTAAATTTTGTAAACTTGGAAAAAAAAAAAAAAAAAAAACTGAACGCTTACTAAAAACAAAAGAAAACAAAAATGAAAAAAAATTAGGAAGCAAATTTGGAAAAAAAAAAAAAAATTAGGAAGCTGAAGAACTATTCTTTTCTTTTATCTTTTTTTTCTTTAATTTCTGTATTTGTATTATTTTTTATTTATTTTTTTTTTTTTTAATACACCGAGATTAGGTTTTTCCTGCAGACGACGGAAATACGCGATAAAAGTTAACGATAAAGTAAAAAAAAAACGAAGAAAAAAAAAAAATGACAAATCTTAATTTATCCAAAAAAAAAAAAAAAAAAGTTTAATTTTAATTAAATCTTCTCAATTAAAGATCTTGGAATCCTCTGCCGAGGATACCTATCTATAATATAATACATACTTTCGAGAAACGTGTGATGGTTATGATACAGAAATATTTCCTTAAAAAATGACGAAATTTTATTCTCTGAGTATAGTTAACAGATTTTTATTTTTTATTTTTTTCCTTTTCATTTATACAGAAATTGAGTTTTCCTTGTTTGTACCGAATCGAGGGATTATACTCTGCAGCAGTTCATATTTAACTTATAAAATGAAAATTTTTACCTGTTTTTTAATTAACAATAATTTATTTAATTATTCAGCTAATAAAACTGAAAGCATGGATCAGTTATGAATATTAAAAAATAATAGAAAATGGAAAAGAAAGAAGCAAAGAAGAGAAACCAAAAAATTTGCAGAAATCTTCCTTTTTTTTTTTATCTCCGTAAAAACGAAAAAACAAAAAAAAAAAAAAAAAAAAAACTAAAGCGAAAGAGAGAGAGAGATATATATATAGATCATAGAAAAGATTGAAATGAGACACGTTAAAGATTCTCGATATAATTTATAACGTTTATACGATTAGTTTCATATGGGATAATAATATGTAGATATATACGGACATACATATATATACAATATAAATACATACCTTCAGGTTAACTCAGAGTTTAAGTCTAAGTACGAAGGTATAGTTACATATATATATATATATATATATATATATAATAATAAACTGGCAATTTACCTGCCAACCTGTTCTTGGTACCGTTGGATTGCGCGTCGCGTCGTCTCGCGTCGACACGTCAAACTTCGACTTCCGGTCAACGCTCGATTCTCTTACGTTAGTGAACCGTCGCGTCGAAGTCCCCGACGACGCAGGCGCAGCGATCTATCAAGCGCCGCAAACGTAGACAAAAAAAATTTCATACTTCACTTTCCCCATTTACTACCTAATATTTTTTTTTTTTTTTTTTTGATTCGTGTATTGGCCGTTTTTTTTTTTATTTCAAGCTTTTTTTTAGCTTTTTCATTTAAGAAGAATTGGGTAGTGTTATATTTGAGAAAGAGACAAAAAAAAAAAATCGATAAAAAGATAAAAATCGCAAAACAAGATTTACATTAACTTATATTGAAATAATCGAAATTGAATATTATCCAAGTCTTTTTGGAAACCGTGGAAAGTATCGGAATCCCACAGCTCTCGTTAGGGTCTTAATTTCGTCGTGATTTCTCATAGAATTTATCTGAATTTTTTGATAATTTAGAATTATATAGTTTTTGAGATATAGCTCAAATAATAAATTTGAAAAAAATGACGGTGCTTTATTTTTTAAATAGTTTTTAGATTGAGGACTACCAAATGTATTAAAATCAGTAGATTCTAAAATGGTCAGGGTCATAGGATTGGAAAACCCCCATGTACAAGTTTAAGGACATCGTTAAAAAACCAAAAATCAAAAAAAAAAAAAAAACAAAAGAAATTAAATTTTGTCATAAAAATGTATATTATAAAGTGCACATACACGTCCGGCGATTTTTTTTTTTTAATTTTTTTTAATTTTTCGTTTTTTTCTTCCATACAATTATGTAATAAGTTTATCAAGTGTGTTTAAGGTGTTCACCTTGACACAGTTTATATCCAAGCTTCGTGTGCAGCTATATGATGCGGTGATAATATGATCAGATATAGGTATATTATAAGGTGTATAAGGTTATTCATGTAGGTACATATATTGTACATAGACACGTTTGACGAATTGTAGAAAATGAAAAAAATAAAGTAAAGAAACGAAAAAAACACCAATACAGATGATGAGGATGATTACATCAGGCATTGATACATGGGGCTTTCCATGCGTAGTCGTCACAGAGTCTGTGACCCTGACGATTTCGCATTCTTTTCATATTTAAGTATGGGATAGGTCTTGCCTTGGAAGCCACCAAAAAGTGAATTTCTTTTTTTGTTTATTGTCATATTATTTTTTTTTATTGAAGCAGCCTCAAGAACGCAATTTTTTTTAATTTTTGATAAAATTCATACAAATTCTATGACAAACAACGATAATTTTCAGACCAAAAGTGGTTTTTCGGTTTGTTCTATTCATCTTTTTTTTTTTTTTTTTTTTTTAATAATTTCAACGAAAATTAAAACGAAAATATAAATTTTATATTCGGTATAATTTATTTTGTTTCTTGCATTTTCTCCCAAACGTATACAATCATACGATTTTTGGAAAAATTGAGAGAGAAAAATTTCTAGAAAACAAAATTTTTTTTTTAATACTTTTATTGAAATTATCGATTAAAATTATTGAAAAAAAAAAATCATTAACAAAGAAAAAAACCCGGTCTGCACCCATCATCGTTTTGGTCTCAAAATCGTCGTGTCTTGAGATAAATTTTGTGTGAACTGTTTTTGTGAAAAATTACAAAAATGACGTTTTTAAAGATAACTTAATAAATAAATGATTAAAAAAAAAAAACGAATAATAAATAAACGAAAAACAAAAAACCGCTTTTGAAAAAAAAAACAATTTCATTTTTTGTTAGATTTTGAGGTGAGAACTATCCATCACGTAATGAAACATGAACAAAATGTAAAATGATCAGGGTTACAGGCTCGGTGACTTCACTTGGATTGCCCTATATGTATTGACTCGTATGTGATTATACAGTTATATAACATATTTAAATAACTATATATGATGAGCGACTAGAATTGCAAACGACAACTTATGGAGGAACTCGCTGATTGTATGGGAGGAAATTTAACCAGACAATCAGAAACTCGACAAAGCAAATACCTCAATGAAAATCCATCTATTATACCTATGTATACCTATTTCTTTGTAATAAACTGTAATATATAGAAATATATATGGGGCATTCCATGTCATTTCGACCTGGGTCCGACTCTTGAGTTCTCGGATTGGGCCCACGATTTTTATAATGATTTTTCTCACTTTGAAAGGTACTCAGTTTTTTTTTTTGTTGTATTTTTAGATTTTTCAAATCGATTTGAATTTTCTACAATTTTTAAAAACGAAGATAGAAGATCAGCACAATTTAAAAATCTGATAAAATTCTGAAAAATTGTGTTTCAGATATAAAAATTTTTAAACTTAGAGCCGGAGTCGGGAGATTTTTTCTTCTTACTGTTTTTAAGCTTTTTCCGAATAAAAAATTGTTGAAAAAATTAGAAGCGGGAGTTATTTTACTATGGATCGTTGCTGAAACATTTTCATATGTCACAACGGATTTTTGAGATTTTTTTTTTCAGATTTTTTGGAATTTTTTCAGATTTATAAAAAAAAAAAAAAAAATACAGATTTTTTTTCGACTTTATTTTTTTTATTTGTTAAAGCTCACATGAAAATTTATTAATTTCATGCATTTCAAGAGCCCTCTTTAAATTTCAGTTCAATTAAAAAATTTTCTTGGACTTTTCGACTTCAACAATGTCGAAAATTTTCAAAATTCAAAAAAATCAATATTCAATTTATTAGGAATTTTATTGGTTTTTATTATAGTCGATTGACGATCGCCGAAAATACTATAGCATGTAGTTATGTATGTACAATATATTAGGTATATGAGGACGTATTTTTTTTCTCGATATCTAAACCGGACGTGATACTTTGTGTATGTATGTATGTATATATGTATATATCTAACCTAGGCCTGGTCCACTGCAGCTGCCTGCAGGAGATGACTAATTGACCAAGCGACCCTCCGGGCAGGCTCCAATCCAGAGGCGATAGATAGTGAAAAGTAACGGACAATAAGGACTGAAGAAAGAAAAAGAGAGAGAGAGAAAGAGAGAAAGAAAAAAAAAAAGAAAGAAAGAAACATGCGTTTTATTTATAGAAAGAGAAAAAAAATAGAGATAAACTGGAAAGGCAACTGCAGTAATTAGAATTCTGTCTATATACTTTGCATTATACGTGTGTGACCCTTTATTTTTTTTTGTTTTCTTCATGGCTGCGCAAATAAAAAGATAAAAAAAAATGAATAGAAATTGTTTTTTTAAATTTTGTTCTGTCTTTTTTGTTTTTTTTTTCTTTCTTTTTTTCATTTTTGGTTCTTTTTATTTTCAAACGAGGATAATACAAGAGTCGCGAGAGTAAAGATGGCGACAAACTAAGCACTTGGCTCCTCAAACTTCCTCGAGTCTTATTAAACCCTGGCTTGAAGCCTGGCGACGACAAGGCGTCGTTAGAGGCGTCGTCCAACGTCGTCGTAGTCTCCGTCGTAGGTAATGGGGGATGGGGGATGGACTAGAAAACGTTGAGGAGGTAAAACGAAAGAGGGTGATGAAACGAGGCCAAGACTTATCTGTGGGAAAGGAAAACCACGCTTGCGATCAACCCTTGCCTTTCCTTGCTTTGCCTCTTATTTTTTCCAAACTTCGTACTTTGTGTATACGTAGTTCATGAATATAGGGAATTGAATCAAAAACCGAGAGGTCATAGACCATAATATCTAAAATTTGTATAAAATATTTTTTTTCTTGGATATTTTTGTACATCGAACTCATCCCCATGAGGATTTTTCGATATCCATCTTCATTCAGTCAAGGCAGCCCATCAAAGTTTCTTATAAAAATGACATTTAGGGTAAATTTTCGACCAGAAGTAATGAGAACTCGTAAAAATTTCAAATAACAAAAATTGCTAATTTTGTGAACTACTTTCGAAACACAAAACAAAAAAATAAATAATACGTCAATATGTAGCACAGAATCACGTGAGAAGAAAATAATCACTATAATATTTTCGTCTCCTAAAAATACACCATTTCTGATATTAATAACTCAAATATATAGACAAATTCCAAATACCATGATCTTTTTTTGTGAAATCCCCCATTTACATATATGCACATATACCGCATGAAAAGGAAAAGAATAGCCGCGGTCAAAGGGCTTAATTAAAACTGGCCATGGAGTTGTCATATATGCAAGAAAACTAACGATAGAGAAGTATTTTCGAGATCGAGAGACAAAAGGTGGACAAAAAACCATGACAAGTGTAGCTAATAGTCGATTTTACTGACCGTTTCTTTCTTCGTTATCCTTCGACCATTTTTTACCCCTATACATAATCACAGTAATATTTTATTCGGACAGAACGTTTTAATTAATTTATATGCTCGTTAAATTAGTAGGTATGTAGGTAGGTAGGTAGGTTGGTAGGTAGGTACGTAGTTTATAGGTAGGTAGGTGTATATATAGTTATAGTGTATAGATGAATCTATAATAAGGAAATTATAAGGCAACGCGGAAGAGAACTTGACGCGATCAGGCTTGACGGTTAACTATAATTATTTTATTCTTATTTTTACAAATTCATTCATTCAATATGTGAAAACAATAATTTTATCATTTTAATCAGAGTTTTGGACTCGTAAGGGGGCCAGTACAGCTTAGATTGGGAGATTCGGAGTATGTACCTAATCCAAAAGTCTTTGGTTTGTGAACCAAAGTTTATTTCACATCAAAAAAATAAAAAATAAAATTTTTCTTTGAAAAATTTTGTCGTAAGGTTTCAGGCACGTCGTTGGTCCAATTTAACCTCTTAAGGTCTTGCTTTCTTCGGACAGTAATTTTACGTCTTATGAACGTAGGGATCGGTATAAAAAAGAATCATGTGAAAAGTTACGGTCGATTATCAAAAATTTTACTAAATTTAGGCCACTAATTTGCAAATAACTTGGCCAATATGATATTATAAAAAAATAATCCCCTCGTTTACGTGATGAGGATTTCTTTTCTGAACAAAATCAAACCTCAATGACCCTAATCGGACTAACGATATGCCTAAAACCTTACGACAAAGATTTTTAAAGAAGAATTTTTTTTTTTGCTTTTTTGACGATTTTTCTACAATTTACGATACCTATAACAGTAATTCCGGGACGATTTCAAGATTTTGAGGATTTCTTGGACCTTAAGATACTCTGACTTCAAAAAAGGATTTGAAAAAACAAAGACGCCAGGCTTAAGTTCCGAATTTAAAAAAATTGGACTGTTATTTCCCCGGAAATCTGCATATAGTCGACTTAAAAAACTTCAAATCGAAAAACACCGTAGGTTCAAAATTCCGAAAGCTAAAGAATTAAAAAGCCAAAACTCTGGAACTTGAAATTTTCGCGTAGAGCATCGTGCCCCTTGATTAAATTTTCGGACTGTAGAACTTTCGGAATTTTTGGTTTCGAGCTGTCGACATTGCCGATTTTTCCCAATTTTAATATTCTGAACTTTAAAGTTTCTGAAAATACGAAATCGTCTCAAATTAATTCAAAATTCCCACCTTTTCAATTTTCAAATTCAGATCTTTCAAAAATTCGAAATTCCAGTCCTACACCCGAGAAGAAAAAAGAAAATTTTCACTTTTCAAAATCGAACAGACTGATTATCCTTCAAAAATAAATTAAAAAAAAAATATCGTCAATCTGGTGAAATGAAACAAACGATTTCCATCCCCTGGTCCTAATTTTCTTCAATTCATTATAGAAAATACCCTAAAAATTCATCATTTCTTTCCCACCCGTTATTATTATTATCATTATTATTATTATTATCAAAATTTTTTTTCCCTTTATTTTTCCTCTAGTTCTTGTTAAGGTTTCTCACCTGTAGACGATCTCGGTGGTATAGGTGGTGTAGGCGGCGTCGATGGCGTCGGCGGTGCCCTCACGAGGGTGTCGTCGGCGGAGGGTGTGCGTTCCCTCATGCTCCCGGGTCTCCCCGGTACTGCAGGCTGGCTGACGCCCTCGGCACCCCCCTCAGAGCCGCCGCTTTCGCGAACACGTACTTCGTCGGGCACCCCTGCAGCATGAAAAGAAACACAAAATATAATATACGCCTGTTCCGAGTCAAAATATATATATATATATATAATATCGATCCTCACTTTCAAAATTGGCTTTACTTTTCTTTCTTTTTTTTTTTTCTTCGTTTTCTTACAAACAAACAAAAATAAATAAGAAAAAATTAAAAATATTCCGAGCATTTGATGATCCAAAAAAAAATTCTAATTAGTTTTAGATGTAAGAAAAATATTCCTAAAAAGTAAGTACTAAGATCTTATCGAGAATCCGTTTTCCCATACCTATAAGACGTGAAATTTTTATTTTTTTGTTTTTCGTTATTTTCGATTAAAAGTATTGAGATATTATTTTTTTCAAATTTTGAAATATACTTTTTTATAGGAAATTAAATTATCTACATAAAAGGTCTGATGTGTTTTCTTCGTAAATTCAACAAATAAAAAGTTATAAAACCTTAAACGCTATAAGTAGGAAGGAAAACTCAATGACTGTGTGCTTGTTGTTATTAAACATGCATGTTTAAGGCTTTGTAACTTTTCATTCGTTGAATTTACGAAGAAAACATATCAGAGCTTTTTTGTAGAGAATTTGATTTCCTATAAGAACATATATTTCAAAATTTGAGAAAAAAAATGCTCGATACTTTTATTCGAGAAAAACGAAAAAAAAATTAAAAATTTTAACTGTTATTTGAATGCAGGGAAATGAATTTTCGATAAGCTCTTAGAATTGAGATATCGAGCTACTCTTTTGGGAGAATTTTTTTTGTATACATAAGACTAACTTTTGGGACTATAAGAAATTTTTTTGTTGTTTATTTGAACCACCCTAATATATACACACGCGTAAATAACTTCATACTTCGTATTACTACACACCTTTATATAAAAGAAGTTAAATTATGCGAATCGTGAATCGGTGTGAAGCACCGCGTCGATGGGCGCCGGCGTCGCGACCAGACTCTCTAGCCTTTATCGTTTATTTATATTCTTTAAATTTCCATAAACTGATGGCTGGAGGTTCGGGCACGTTGTTTGTCGTTGTCTTTTGATATCAATGACCGCAGGTTTGAAATTCGGTTCGGACAGTTCTTATATAGATTGCGAAAAAATTTTCTATACTCAAGTAGATACTCGCGATTATGAAAAAAAAATTTTTTTAAAACAATTTTTCAAGCAATTCAATTTGATCGTTAATATTTTGAAAATCTTTTCTATTCAGGTAAAAGTTAGGATATTTTATTATTATTTATTTATTCTTTTTTAAGTCCATTTCGACTAACTCTAATTTTTATTCTAAAACACCGAAAATTTATCAAAACAGGTAAACAAAAATGAGCAATTTTGTAGATTCGAAAATTTCGCGTGAAAAACAAAGAAATCAGAAAAAAAACTGCAGATCCAAAATCCAAAAAAATCCAAAAAAAAAAAAAAAATTGATTATATCTCGAGTAATTTTTATCAGCCTATACAATTTTTTCGTTTCAACTTTCTCTGTCAAAACAAAAACAAAAAAAAAAAAAAATAATCCAAAAACATAAAAGAAAAATTCTTTTGTTTTTGTTTAAACGTATTTTATGAAGCAACTTAATGAATTCCAAGTTTTCTCATTCAAATACCGTAGGAAAGACATGATTTTTTTTTTCTTTAAATTTGTATTACTCAGCCGGGTTTCATGATAAAAAATTTCTCAAAATACTGTTTTACAGAGAATAAAATTCTCTGCAAAAAGTCTCCATTGAATTATTTCCGTAAAGTCTATAGTTTAGCCGTGACAATCGTTCAAAAATAACTTTCAACGGTGATAACTTTTAAACCGTTTAATTTACAGACTTGGTTTCTGCGGACATTTTTTTTTTTGTGAAGAATTTAAGTTTCTATAAAATCACAATCTGCTAAATTACGCGCCATAAAACCCGGCTGAGTAATACCAATTAAAAGAAACAAAAAAAAAAAAAAAAAAAAAAAATTACATCTTCCCTACGTTATTTAAAATCAAAAAATTTATAATTCATTAAACTGCCTTGTAAAACGCGTTTTCCGCGCTTTCTTTTCACGAATATTCCTTTTCGGTTTTATTCTAAAGAATTTTCAGGCAAACAAGGGGAAAAGAAAACACACACACACTAAACCTGATAATATATTATATTTTATTTTCTACCATGAGAAGATCGCGCCCACACGACTCACCTGCGAGTATATAAGGTATATACAGAGTCTATTACCGCTCTAAATAAATAACAATAAGTACATAAATTACGTCGGTGTTATAATCTAAATGTAATAATAATAATAAGTGAATATTATGTGATCTAAAACCCGCGTGGGAGGATTCGCATCAACCTCATCGTCGTTAATAATTAAGACAGTGCAAATTGACTGACTGTAGTACGTCGACACGCGACCGCTACGTAGGTATTAAATATATATACATATACCTATACGTACAAATTTACGTTACGCGTTTACTGCACTCGCATATAACCATTTAATAACCCATTATTCCAACGCCGCACGACGCACCCCGAAGCGTCGTCCGCAACGGAGTATAACACGTGGAAAATATTATAATTACGAATAGCAACATATAACCAGTGCCAACCAAATAGTTGCAATTTTTTTTTTTTATGACAAATTAATTTCAGGTGATTTGTCGAACTTTTTATACTGCAGATGAAAATTAAAGACATTTTTTTTTTATGTCAAAAAGTATTTGAAAAAAAATCGACGTCACAAGAATAAAATGTCGAGGTAATAGCCTCTCAATTATAGCTGGAATGCCCCATACGTTATACCTACTCCTAGTTTTCTTTTCGTTTTTTTCTTTCTTTTTTTTTTTTTTTATTTAATTCTTTTTCTTTTTTTTTTTTTTTTTTATAGATGTAATCGTAGAAAGTTTTCTATAAACGTGAAGTTTATTTTCTCTACTGTAAAACAGATTATGCTGCATCAGAGCAGCAACGAGATTGTCCTGAACTGCAATCTGCAGTCCAGCGAGTTTCGTTTCCTCGGATTGCATCGCCGGAACTTGAAAGGCTTGAGCATTTCATCCCGACGCCGACGTCTCCCACATTTATGTGTGTGAGTTGGTGAGTGGGTGGGTGCCTTTTATCGATTTTACCAGAATAGAAACAAAAAAGAAAAAAAGACAGAGAGAGAGAGAGAGAGAGAGAGAGAGAGAGAGAGAGAGAGAGAGAGAGAGAGAGAGAGAGAGAAGCAAACAAAAACCATGTACAGGTACTAGACGCATTCTCACGGCTTGGTTATATACATATATATGTATACATCTATGTATATACCTGCGTTACGAAAAATCGATCGTATGTATATGTGTATATGTATAGTATATGTATATATATATATATATATATATATATATATATATATATATATATATATATATATATATATATGTATATAATACAAGTATAAAAGGTATAGGCACAGGTAGGTACTATACCCAACTATCTAACGCTCTATAGAAGTAATTCTACGGACGAAACGATTTCTTTTTATCACGTTTTTGTGGCTTGATATATATATACCTACAAGCCGCAAAGTCAAGTCGCGCTTGCTATATTATAGGGCCACGAAAAATAAATATACTATACCATAAATTCATGCCCATAAGTTTAAGTTTAACACGCTCACTCTGTATTATTCCGCGATCTTTGTATACATACATACATAGGTATGTAGATCATGTAGATGAAATAAAACACTATATATATGTATTAGACCGCTTCAAAAAAATCGACAATTTTTCATTTTCATAGAGTTACAGTCAAAAATATTGTTCCAAATGACGAAAAAAAAAAATACTGTCAAAGTTCGAGCTCTTAATAATAATATTAAGAGGTGCATCATCGCGATTATCTATTTCCCATCTAAATAACACGGGAAATGGTATTGTGGAACTTTTCGATTTTTATATCTTGAAAATTAATCTACTTAAAAAGATTCTGCATGAGTACTGTTGTTCAAAATTGTAAGCTCTACAAAAAAGGTATCTTGGTCTTTTTCGATGAATCCAACTGTTTCCAAGTTAGTCATGATTAATTATCATTAATAACCAATACACCAACTTGGAAATAGCTAGATTTATTGAAAAAGAACAAGATACCTTTTTTGTAGAGCGTTCAATTCACTACAAAAATATATTCTGGTCTTATCAGTACACTAATGCGTCGACGAGTTATAAAATTCCAAAGTTTAAAAAAAAATTTTCTCATGTTATTTAGATGGGAAATAGAAAATCGCGATGAGGCACCTCTTAATATTAATATTAAGAACTCAAACTTTGACAGCATTTTTTTTTTTTCGTCATTTGGAACAATATTTTTGACTTACTCTTTGAAAATGAAAAATAGTCAATTTCTTTACAGCGGTCTAATATGTATGCGATTTATTCCCCAATTTTCTCCAGCTATTTTTTTTTTTTTTTTTTAATCGTTTTTCCGGTTTTTGAAATGAAAATTTCAAACCATAATCTCGAGGGGGTGGGTTAAGATTCTTTGGAAATTCTAAACAGTCAAAATTATACGAATTGATTTGAGACGCGATTTAGAATTTTCAGAAACGTTAAAGTTTGGAATATCAAGATTGAGAAAAATCGAAACTGCAGCAGACTGTCGCTCAAAAATCTGAAAATTTAATGGAGAGGCACGTCGCTCCATCTGTGAATTTCAAATTCCGGAGTTTTGGGTTTTCAAAATTTTGAACCTCCGGTGTTTTTCGATTAAAAATTTTTTTAAATCGACTATACAGACTTCCGGGGAAATATTATTTCTAAAAACTGCGATTCGATAATATTAAAATTCGGAATTTTCACCGTTCGCAACTTTTAAAAACAGACAAAATTCTAATAAATCAAAACTCCGATATAAGAACCGAGTAAATAATTTTCAGTCTTACAGAAAACGTTTTTATCTACTGTGTATTTCCGCGATCTTATACGCACTTTTACGAAAGTTACGATCGTTTATAACCTCGCAAAGAATCCAAAAAAATAAAAATAACAAGAAACATTCAAATACGAACCAGAACGCAAAAACGGTATTTTTCATGCCAATTTCCATCATCTCATACTCGAACCCCATCTAATTAATTCTTCTTATCATCGATACAACAAAAACTACTAAAAACTATGTGTCTGTAGCATCAGAATCAAACCGTACCTATAAAATAGCCTGAATCCACGCTATATACCTATAAGCTATGTATATACATATGTAGATTTTATGTACACATAAACAGGGTGAGTTTTATCGAAATTTTAACCTCATAATTGTTCCACAAAATCCTATAATTTTTGAAAAAAATAAATAAATAAAACGTGTGATTTTACGTCAAAGTTCGATTCACAGCTCGGACTATACGGCATGCACACACACACACACACTTAATTTTTCAACGATCCACAGTGATCTTTTAATTAACCAAAAAAAAAAAAAAAACGAAAAAAAACCAAGCCACGCCCGTTTTGAATCTTTGATATGAATCGCGCTGTACGTTATAGGCACTACTTTACGAATATATGTTGAACTGATAAGCCCTAAACCGAAGAATTAAAGGGTTAAACCTATACCAACCATGATGATGTATATATATGTATATTATAGAGAGGAATGGCGTGAATTTGTAGAGGAATTTACTCCTCCTTATAGCTTGAGGTATATAGGCCTATATAGCAGCAGCTAGAACTATGTATACGCTTACGGCGCTGCGCGGTGAGTCGCAGTGTAGGATAAATATCTACCTGGTTTAAGCCCAGGGTCTGACCCATAGTAGCCTGCAGTGTCCAGCTAGCGATTATACCTGAATAGTGAGAACTATCTTGGTTACCTGCCATGCCGCGAGACCTGCCCCAACAAATTTTGTTTAACCCGTATAAATAGAGTCTTGTATATATATATATATATATACATATGCGTATGTATATTATATGTATAGGTATATAGGTATATATATAGATACGGACGGGGGTCAGTTAGATACGATGAAAATTATGCGAACAGGTAAATATTTCTTATCTTATATATATGCGACTATATATATGTGTGTGTGTGTGTGTTGGTATAATATATCTTGGCAATTTAGTACCTACTGCTTTACTTTTTGTAATACAATTTCTATATGTATATACATATGTACCTATGTGTATATAATATTCGCGGTTAAGCGGTACGATCGGATGATTGTAACGGTACAGATCGAAAATTCGAGACAGAAAAAATGATCGAATTACGTGTCGAATTTAGGTAAAACAAAAAACAAAAAAAAAAAAAGAGTGAAAAACGAAAAATAAATGCAGATTTTGAGAAATTTGTGAAATATTTAAAAGAATTGTGGCAGAAAAAAACGAAAAAAAAATAAGATAAAATGAAACTAAAAATACAGAAACGAGAAAACAAAATTAAACAAAAATTCATATCATGCGGTTTCGCTATTATAAATTTGAATAAAAAATAATATGTAATAAAAGTGAATTACTAAATTTATTATTTTACGTGAATTCAAGAAATTTGAAAAAAATTACCAAGATCGTAGAAATAAACAAATAAAAAATATATAATTTTAAAACAAAATGGGCAGCACTACATCAGGATAGTGCAGTGAGTTCATATGTTATGGGTAGTTATATATACATTGACGTATGGCTCTCAGGTGTAGGCTGTAGCTATACGTAACATTCGTTCACGTACACGTATAGGTATACGTACGTACGTAAGTAAGTAAGCACCTGGCGTATCTATATGTAGCACGTGGCACCCGTGGTAAGATTTGCTCTAAAGCAACGCTTGCTTCTATACTCTGTAGTTAGTAGTTGTATACCGATATAGTTCTTGTGTGTATACATATATGTATCTAATACTTATATTAGCTTATAGAAGCGATCGTAAGTCGCGCGAAAAGGAAACGCATATATATATATATATTTATATAGCTACGATAGGTATATCATAGGTGTACATATTTACAGGAATTAGTATCCGAGAAACGTTGCAAATTCGTGTAAAATGTAGATTTAATCAGATGGAAAGCTCATCGCAAATCATTGCAAAAAAAAAACTGAAAGAAATAGAAGAAGAAAAAAACACAAGAAAAAAAAACTTCAAGTTCTTTTAGTTTTAGTTTTTCATATTTTCTGGTCTTTTAAAAATTTTATTTTTCATAGGGAGGATTGTGTCTAGATAGAAGATGTTATCTAGATGATTGAAAATCTTCAGAAAAGAGGGAAATCAGCTTTGAAATTTGTAACAATTTTCAATTTTTATTATATTCTTAAATAATATCGCTAGATGAAAAAAAAAAGATACAAGATTTAAGATATTAACTAGATACTTAAAATTCTTGAGAAGGAAGAAAAGAACAAAGAAGAAAAGAACAAAGAAGAAAAAAACAGTTTCGGAGTTTTTAATTTTTATAAATTTCTATTTTCTTGAATAAAATCGATGTAGATAAAAAAAAAAAAAAAAAATGATTAATATTATCTAGATAATTTAATATTCAGAAATATAAATAAACAACTTTTGAAATTGTCTATTTATCAACTCTTACTGTTTTCTCAAATAATATCGCCATAGATAAAAAAAAAAGATGAAAAATATTATCTAGATAATTCAATATTGAGAAATATAAGTCAACCAGTTTTGAAGTTGTTTATTTATCAACTTTTACTCTTTTTTTCAAATAGTATTGCTGTAGATAAAAGAAAAAAGATAAAAGATATTATCTAGATAATTAAAAATTGCAGTAAAAAACCAAAAAATTAAAACAATTTCGAAAGAAAAAAAAAAAAGATAATATCACTATAGATAAAAAATAAGATACAAGATATTATCTAGATGATTAGATGTTGAAAAATATGAATAAAACAATTTCGGAATTATTCACATTTATCAATTTTTAATATTTTTAAAAATAATATCGTTATAGACGAAAAACCAAAAGACAGAAGATATAATATTATCTAGATAATTAAATATCTGATATGAAAGAAAAAGCGATTTTCAATTCAGACTATTTTTTTTCCTCATGTATATATATATATGTTAGTATAATTCTGAAAATGTAAATGAAACTCGTATAGTATCGGTTACATAATATAGATTGTAGATAATATGTAAAGAACTTATATATATACATATTTTTTGTCATCGATTGTCCATATAATCAAAAACAAAATATTTTTTCAATCTTCCATTCCCTCCGTATTGCAAAATCCTTTATTACCCTAACCTACCAAACCAACTATGCTGTTATAGATACCGAAACCTCAGTCCAGGGAACAGCCATTGCCTTGCAGTCGGCTGGCACGTCGTACTTATACAATATAACGTTATAGCGACGTAGCGTGTGTATGTACTTGTAAGCACGATACCCCACACGACGTATATATTTTATCTACCTAATACCACCTACAGCTGTCTTTATAGCTGGATGGGTTAGTGCGTGAAAAACACCTACTTTTAGGTTCATACGGGGTGGGGGTTAAGATTTCGAAATATCGATAATATAGAACGCCAAATATTTGGGGGTTGAATAATATACGAATACTAAAATAACGAGGGTTTGTGATTCAAAAATTTTTATTTTCCGATAGATCGATGAATCGGACAAACTTTTTTACAGGAAGGTTATTTTACCGAACTGTCAATAATTCGAAAATGGATTTTCAAATCGTTCGTAAATCGGATGAGCGAAATATAAATGAAAATGAAATAGAAAGTTTATATTTTGAAAAATTAAAATTGAAAATCGCTGATATTTTTCGATGGTCAATAAACCGGAAATAAATATGTCAAAAGAGTTGAACTTGTAAATCCAAAATGTAGAAGGGTGGAAATCTCTAAAAATTATATTTTCGTCATCTTTCGGGTATTCACGAACCCTAAAAAACAGGAAATACATGAAATAAGTGTTCCGGTACTTTCGCTATTTTTACCCTTTTATGTTTTTACGATTCGAAATTTTCATCTTTCGAGTATCTAACCTTCCAATTTTTTAAAAATTACGATTTATAAATTCTCTTGATATAATTACGATTCCAAAATTCGTACAATTCTGAAATTTTCGATTATTTCGCAAATTCGATATATAAATTTAACCCCTCGCAATCTTTTTACTATTTTTAATATTTGTCTTCGAAAAAATTTATTTTTCATTTCATTACATCAAATTCAGAAATTTATAAAAATCATTTCAAATTCAATCGTCTCTAATATTTTTAATAAATTATTACACGGAATTATGGAGGAACAAAAAAAAAAAAAAATGGTCAAAAATGAAAGAAAGTTCCTCATACGAATACGTTATACTAATTAAATACGTTATTATATATACTATGTAGATATATATGTATAATATTTACATACATATCTATGTACGTATATTTAACTTCTATCTGGCAGAATATACATATAATGTATATACATATAAGAGGCAATACGTGACTGTAGAAATTTACCGTTAATACAGACAGACGGAAAGAGGGACACAGACGAAGAGATAACAGAGACGGTCATTTACACTTTGCCTCTACTCGTCATCGTGTATATATACCCTATAGCCTACTACATATATATATTATAGATATATGGAATATTCCAGATCAATTTTACCAAGAACTGACCCTCACCTACTCGAATTTGGGTCTTAACGACAGGCAGCATTTTTCCCGGTCCAAATAGCATCCCAAATTTTTTGTTTATTTATTTTATTATTTGGTCAACTTTTAGCAATTTCCAAAACCAAGACTAAGAATATCTTAACAAGAATCAAACTGGGCAGGAAAATTGCAATATTTGAAAAGGAAAAAAAAATTTTTTATTAATTTTTTCGATTTTTTTTTTTGTATAAGATTTTGATTTTTTTTTTTTTTTGCCATCGAAATTTCAGAGTAATCACTTTCTTGAAAGTCACTAAAATTTTGGAGAAGTACTGAAAAATATACATAAAACGAAATTGATAGGTTTTGAAATTTTTCTTTGGAATATAAATTGACTACAAAAATGAGAAAATAGAAAATAAAAAATAACGAGAGGCGAAGGTATTTTCCACGGACGATTATTTCGTAGCTCCCTTATGCGGCCGATGAACCTATCTGCTGCAGGATTTATAATATATATATATATAAAGTATATGGATGTATATGTACAACATACACATAATATAATCCGTAGAAGCGCAACCGTCCGTTATTTAATTAACTGGGTTAGTAATTAACGCGATTTAGCTACTTAGGTGGGTAGATATAGTATAGGAAGATATCGAGTTGCTCCGAAAACTTTGTTTTGAATTGATTCAATGATTTATTCAATCCCCTGCAGCATAGACCTGCGGCGGAACTCTGCAAGAACTATATAAAGTATACATATAATATAGGTATATAAGTGTATGTGTAACGCTAGATAAACTGCCTCCGCAAAGCTTAAGTAAGTGCAGAATCTGTACAGATATTTATTAGTCATTATACCTTACAAGGATATATCTGGTTTTTTTTTTTTTTTCAAGAATCGGAAAGTCCGTCTTTGATGATCGGGGTTTTTTTGGTTAACTGATTCCGGATTCCGAGGTCTAAAAAAATTCTAAATTCCGCAAAAAATTTCTACAACACTAATATCTTGAACATTTGGAATATTTCAAATATTTAGATTGAATCCTATGTTTTTGATTTTCGGAAAAAGAAAATTTTTATTTGCTTCGATGTTGTTAGGCTGGTATGTAGAATTATAGACATGTTTTACTTATAATTCGTGATTATAAGGATACTACGAAAATCATGAAATTAAAAGAGAGAGATAAAGAAGACTCGAAGAAAAATTAAAAAAAAAAAAATAATAAAAAAAAAAAAAATAAAAAAAAATAGGAAGCCGAAGAACAGAATTGATAGGCGGTCAAAATTAGCATTGGAACGGCTATGACGCCCGCGTAGCGTTATGCCGTATACCTACTTACCTACTACTTATATCCGTAGTCTCGCGTATCTATTCATAACGTCATATGGAAAGGAACGATGCTAAGCGCGGGATCTTACGATCATGATCATGATCATCGGCGATAATTTCGAAACCTAAACCAGATTTTGTCTATACATAAATGACGTCATGGGTTTTAAAACTGAGGAATTTTATCTTCATCCTATATAATTTATATAATATATTTTGAAGTAAATATCAAGTATGTAAGATTGTGACTAAACATATCTATATGTATATATATTCAATATAGGTATATGTATATATGGGTCATTCCAGATCAACTTGACCAGGTTTTAATTTTTGTGACAATTATTAATTTTTTTTTTTTCGAAACTTTTTCAGGTGACATTTTTTTTGTGTTTTGTTTTGTCTTTTTTTTATGCAAACGTCTTCGAGTCATGAATATTCAAACCATATTACAGATACACAATTTTCAAAATCCAAAAAAAAAAAAATTCTCAGATTTTTCTGCATTTAGATCATTTTAAGATTTTTTCCCCTGATTTAACCACATTTTTTTTTTTTTTTTTTACTGTAAATATTTTTGATCAACGAAATCAAAAGTTCAAAAAATGTAGAAAAATTAAAAAAAATAGGTTGGCCTATTTAGCCGTCGAAATATACATATTAGACCGATTTTTTGTTTCCAACTTTTTTTTCTCTTTACCTCGTACATACATCATTAAAAAAAATCGTTTTTCATGTTAGATGAAACCTAACTTCCAAAACGTGATCATGGTGGTTTAATTTTAAGAGGTGATACATGGGGGTTGATTTTTTTGACATTATTGATTAACACGAGATTAGTAGTCGCAATACAAAATATTCTAATTGAAATATATATGGGGTATTCCGTGTCACCTCGACCAACGTTTGATCCTCACATTTTTTGTTTTCTCTCAAATTAATTCATGTAATAGTAGTACTCAAAAAATGCTCATCTTTTTTTTTTTTTTTTTCGACGCATACTTTATCAGTTATGGCGGTTCAAAAAATTTTCAATTTCGATCCATTCGTAAAATCTGAAAAAATTACCAACAATTCTATATTTTATTTAGAATTTTTTGGTGCAAAAGCCATAATGGGACGAGACCTCCTTCTAGGTCGTTTTGGGTTTAAAACATCTATAATTCACTCCAACCGTGTAAATCTCTTACCTTGCTTATCATAGACTTCTGAAATAATTTCCATATGACAGATATTCTTACAGAACCACCCGAATAGTCAATTGCTATATATTTTCTGAGTTTGGATTCTTTGAGTGCTGAAAAGTATTTTCAAAAACCCAAAAGATGGTATGATTATTATTATTTTTTTTTCTTAGTTTCTACGATAAGAAAATCCTTGCAACCCAAAAACTTGCCAAATATAACGATAAGATATTCTCCTCAGAGATCTACACGGTTGGAGTGAATTATAGATGTTTCAAGCCCAAAACGACCCAGAAGGAGGTCTCGTCCCATTATGGTTCTTGCACCAAAAAATTCTAGATAAAATATAGAATTGTTGGTAATTTTTTCAGATTTTACGAATGGATTGGAATTGAAAATTTTTTGAACCGCCATAACTGATAAAGTATGCGTCGAAAAAAAAAAAAAAAAGATGAGCATTTTTTGAGTACTACTATTACATGAATTAATTTGAAAGAAAACAAAAAATGCGGGGATCAAACGTTGGTCGAGGTGACACGGAATACCCCATATATATTTCAATTAGAATATTTTGTATTGCGACTACTAATCTCGTGTTAATCAATAATGTCAAAAAAATCAACCCCCATGTATCACCTCTTAAAATTAAACCACCATGATCACGTTTTGGAAGGTAGGTTTCATCTAACATGAAAAACGATTTTTTTTAATGATGTATGTACGAGGTAAAGAGAAAAAAAAGTTGGAAACAAAAAACCGGTCTAATATGTATATTTGATGTTTTTTTGTTATAAAACAAAAAAAAAAAAAAAAAAACTTGTCCATGACACGCGGACTTTAGTGTCTGCAGCTACAATACCGTACAAACAGACATTTATGGTCCATCCAATATAATATATATATGTATATACAAATATACGTATATATATGTATATATATATATATATATATATATATATATATATATATATATATATATATATATATATATATATATATATATATATATATATATATATATATATATATATATATATATATGTAATACAAAAAACAAAACGACGAGAAACGGAGAGGGAGAAAGAGAGAGAGAGCGAGAGAGAGAGAAAGAGAGAGAGAGAGAGAGAGAGAGAGAGAGAACTATTGTGAAACTGGCTGATACCGCGAGCACCACCGCAACTCACGATCAACGTTGCACTCTACAAGGACCTAGTAGATGCGAAGATTAAATATATACATACCTATATGATATAATATACTAAAGAGTGAAGAGAATATACGTAGTGAAGGTTGAACTAAAAGCGAGTTATATTCAGTACCTATAATGTATAAGCTATGTGGCAAAAATAAATTAAAAAAATAACACAAAAACAAACAAAAAAAACGAAAAAACAATTGAGTGATCAACGAAATTTAATAATTTTCCACACATAAATTTCAGTTGTCTTTTTTTCTTGATTTTTTTTTCCATATAATTATCATTAAAGAGATTAATAAATATAAGTGACTGGATGATTTTTGGATTTTGATTTTTTTGATTTTCTTTTTTTTTGTCAAGTGTACGTATACCTATCTACAGGTTTGCAAATTTTGTTTTCTCAATCATTTTAGACGCGCAATTTTTAATTTCCATAATTTTCAGGGTCAGTCGTTGGGATTAAATTTATGATTAGATTAGATAATATTCAATAAGAAAATATAAATAATATTCGGATTTTATTTGAATAATAAAAGATCAGTTTTTTTTTTGTTATATCTCAGGCTGCAGGGCTGAGTTAAATAAATTTTGATTAATTTTTTTTAATTATCATTATTAATTTTTTTTATTACGTTTTACAATATTTTCTTATCTTCATATATATATATATATATATGTGTATCACGTATTCCAATGCATAAAATTACAGATATCTTTAATCATAGGGATTAGTATTTAGTATACATTTATTTTAATAAAATAAAAAATTTTTATAAGACTTGATGAAGATACACAAGAAAAATCCTTTTCGAACACGAAAAAAAAAATAAAATTTTCTCAAAATAAACCTCTATCCGATATTCAAATATTCGCTCAAATCCATAATCAAAATATCGCATACCTAGTTCGTAATCAATAATTTGGTTGAAAGAAAAAAAATAAATAAATAAGCTTGCCACTTTTTTCGGTCTTCTTACATTCTACAGTCTCTGAGATTGGTTTGAATGGAGAAAATCAATATCAACGAAGTAGGAAACCAGAAAAACTTGATTTATATAGATAAAAGTGAAAAAAAAGGTAAAAAAAAAAACACAGGTACCGCGATTTTTCGCAACCCTGCACAGCCTCTATATCTTATTCGGTATCCTATAATCTTTGGTTCCTAATATTCAATAAAATACTATAATAATAATAATAACAATAGTAATAATAATAATAATAATATATCTTATCGATCTATTCCAATCTGGAGGAATGAATCACTTGTTATATTGAAAACTCACGAATAAATATCTTTGCTCTATAAAATATTCTAAAATAAAAAAAAAAAAACTATACATCGATGATGATTCTAATTAATATAAATTCCCCCATATAATTACTCCGATTTGAAAAAAAAGCAAAAAAAAAAAAACATCGTATACACAACTGGGAGTGGTGCTAATGCACGCTACGTAGTATCATCAAGGCTGACCAAAATACCGCTTCCTATACCTATATATCTGACGGTGGCCACTGGCCGGTTCTGCTAGTCTCTGATCGTCAGTCGATCTATCCATCCCACCCGATTTCTAGCCTAATACTAATCCACGGCAAAAACAACAAAAAAAATAAAAATAAAATAAAAATATCATCCCGTTTTTTTTTTTCTTCTTTTGTTTTTTTTTCTTCACTTGCATTTTCGTTTCTCGTGATCTTTTAATTTTTTTTGTTTTCATATTCCACTAGATGTATATTAGGTACGTACTTATAGCTTTCCTGCAACGATCACTGAGCGAAAATATCCTCCTCTTTGTCTCTACAGTTATCGATACTTCTATAACTATCCATTTCTTTCCCTTTTCATTTTCAATTTTATTTTCCTGATTCCATTTCTTCTCTCCACATCCGAAACGTATGCCATACATGTTGTACATAATAATTGCCGTTACAGAAGTAAAACTAAGAATTGAACTTGAAAGCTTCAACTTTACAATATATACAACATACAATAAATAAGTACATACATAGAAAAGCCTTTTCTTTATTCAATTCACCTCAGTTCCTGCTATACACCCTATACTACATATCACACTGTACAGTCTGCAATAGGGTTTTGATACCTTCCGCCATTTCCAGTAGTAATAATCTCGCGCTAGCTAGCAGTTAACAGCTAGACTCCTCCGCTACTGCCTCAAGCCTAGCCCGCCTGCACTGCCTCTTCTATACCCTACCTACTGTGTCAGTCAGTTCTATTGACGGTCGTGTTTTCCAGACACACGCGACCTACTTATACGAGATGTTCGTGTCGTCGTCGTGCCAGGGATATATATCATCTATACAGGGTGGTAAAATAAAACTAGGTATAGGTATCTATGTTGGTGTATTTTAAAACCACTATTCAAACGTTTTATATTATTTATTTATTGATTTAAAAATCGATGTATGTACAATTTAGGGTGGTCCTTATTTTGGGTATTTTCGAAATTTGATCCGACCACTCCCCAGAATCTTTTCAAATATATAATCAAAAATGCATCTAAGGTTTAAGCTTTTAATATTAATATTAACACGTGCCCCAAGGCGACCGAAGTTTCAAATGCAAGAATACATGTACTTTTATGCATCGATTGTATGAAAATTCTTATCTCACGTGATAGTTCATCAAAAATTCTGAAACTTGGCTTAGTTGTTGCTAACAACAAGAGGTACAAAAAGGTATTTTCATTATATTTTTTTTTTTCGAAAATAAATTTCCAAATTATGACCTTTACATTATTTTTTTTATTTATTCTATTTCACGACAAGTCAAAAATTTATTTTTGAAAAACAAAAAAATATAATGAAAATACCTTTCTGTACCTCTTATTATAGGCAACAATTAAGCCATGTTTCAGAATTTTTGATAAACTATCACGTGAGATAAGAATTTTTGTACAATCGATGCACAAAAATATATGTATTTTTGCATTTGAAACTTTGGTCGCTTTGAGGCATGGGTTAATATTGATATTAAAAGCTTAAACTTTACAGGCATTTTTTATTACATATTTGGAAAGATTCTGGGGGGCGGCCGGATCAAATTTCGAAAATATCTAAAAATAAGGACCACCCTAATGTATGTATGTACATCATAACGACGAGATGAAGAAAAGGAAAACAAACAAACAATCATAATTAATCAATCGTAGGTTGATATTTCCTTGCATTTCATTACACACTGTATAATTATTGACTCGACAAGACATATACGTAAAACGTTAAACATAAAAAAAAATGTTTCAAATCTCAACAAGATCGTGATAAATCGACGTAATTTTTTCAATTCCGCTGAAAGTCGTTTTTCCATGTACATATTTCTTGTTGTTCGTAATCAAACGACCAGTCTTCTTCTTCTTACTTTTGTTCTTATTTCTATTATAAATGTATAAAATAATTCGTATAATTACGTCCATATATGTATATTACATAAGCTGTAAAGTATATAAAGATAATGATTGAATTCCGTATAGTACGAAAACCGATGAATATATATAAACACCACGGCGATATGATTTTTATTGATAAAGAAAACCGTGAAACTCTTTATATACTATTTCTTTGAAAAATTAGTGATTGTATATAATGAAGAACCAAACGGCACCTCCCTGTGCTAAGTCCGTACATAGTAGATAGGTAGGTAAGGTATAGATATACGTATATGTACCCGTAGGAACTAACTCCTCGCAACTCGGTTGTCGTAAAAATCGATCGTTCTGAACCGGCCTGAACTGAACTGGGAGGTTTGCCGCTGGTCGGAAAGACTGCAGCAGCAGCAGCAAGCGGCAGCAGCAATATCAACGGGGTTAATATTCTCATTGTCAAATTAACTGAACCACTCCACTCTACACCAATTCTTTCTTTCTCTCTCACTCAACGTTTTTGCTATCTATCTATTTAGATATATATCTGTCTCTCTTATAGGCGAGGGATTTCTAATCATAATCAATTTCTAAATCTAACTGATATTACCCTTATGAAACGTATACATACATAATATTGATAAATTAACCCTTTAGAATATCAAAACGCGTTTTATATTCATTATCTACCGTTCCTTATTCTATTTCTTCTTTATTGTGGTTTTTTTTTTTTTTTTTCATTTGGTTTTTACCAATGGAATGATTTTTCCGCTATAATGTACATTATAGGTATAATGCAGACTTTAAAAACGTTTCTTATACTGTTAAATATACGATTCTTCTTCTTTATTTAACACCTTTTAGTCTCTAATTCTCCATCTTTCATCAATTTCTGTACATTTTATAAAAGGATAATCATTTTCACGAGAGGGAGGCTCTGGGAAATTCTACGCGACATCGTTTCGTCTCGCGATCTTTTCGATATACAGGCTACGTACGTTGTTTTCAGTACATTTTGCGGGATGATCTGTACAAACGTTATTTTCTTTATCTTAATTTTACAGGTTAAACAAAAAAGGATCACTGATAGAGAATTCTTTAAAATATACCTTGACGACAGACAATCAAATTTAGGAAGCGATTTTAACAAGTAAATAAATGTATTAACATGAATAATTTGATAAATAAATTCGTGAATCTTTACGCGAACTCAGAATGCCGGACTACTTTGTAGCCGCGATATGTAGGTGTAGTTAGGTGTGTACGTGTATAATATCGTACATGTATGTATACGTAGTGAACCTCTTTAGAGGTTCTCAACCAGTTATACATTATTATAATGAATTTTTTTTTTTCCTCTTTAACATCGTAACAACATTACGGATACACACAACATTATAATATAAGGTATTGGCGAAGTATAGTTAATTAATTATCTAAATACTCACATCATTTTCTTTTTCGTTTTGTTTCTGTGTATTTTTATTTTTTATTTTTTTGTTTATTAGCAACGATGTATCCGCTTTTATCGTTGCTGATTGCTCGTATATCACTCAAGTAAAAATGGTGTTTAAGTCTTCACTAAATAAAAAATAATTCTAACGGTCATCATAACGATGTACAGGAACAGAACAGAACAGCAGTAGCAGTAACAGAAGCAGAAGAAACAGAACAGCTATACTAGAATGGCCACTACTCGCCCCTCTCGCCAACACACATTATTACTATCAATTGTAAACGTGAGTATATAGGGATGCGATGAACACGCGCGTATTAATTTATCTTTAAGGGTCAGAGAAGAGCCTTGTTCTTATTTTTATTATTTTCTTTTCTTTTATTTTCCTTAATATTTATTTTTTACTCACATTGCTAATTATTATTGAACACACAGTTAATTTATTTTAATCACCTTTATCTATTAACACTCACGCACATATACCATCCGTTATAAACTATCCTTATTTAACAATTATTCTCTACTCTTATCGATATTCATGCGGAAAGAGAGAGAGAGGGAGAGAGAGAGAAGAGGTACAAGGAGTCGGGCCGCGGGTAGCACCTCAAGACAAACCTTGTAGTGGCTTGGTGCAACCGACTTTCCATACTAAGCTCTCGACACTCTCGTAGCCGTGCCCCACTCGACAACACTGCAGCAAACTTAGGGAATTAAATAATCCCTAGAATTCATCTAGGGGCGTAGATTAATGCGATTAACTATTAAATGAGATACAATATTCGTGGATTATTTTAGATTTGATAATAAAAATTATTCAACTATTCGATCCCGTCATCGATTACATGTTTCTTTTATTACAGCTTGTACAACGGATAACATGTTAGTGTCTTTATAGCTGTAAATCGATGTTACTTGAGCTAACTTCGTCGTGTATAAAACTAGGAGTGAACTATCGTACTGGGATTAATGAAATTCATTGATTTTCTATTTGTTATTTAGATCTTGACTATTTATGATGTGTTATTTTGGTCATACGAATACGTCGATTGTTACAGACGGGGCTTTAATTACATGCGAAAGGATAATTAACTCCAACCTAAACCAAGTCAAATCACATTCACGTATAACTACATTTAGTACCTAATCGTTTTAGGATCAAGTAGCTCTAATCGTCGGGAACGTAATTTGTCAGGTTTATGACCTCAGGTTTTCGGAACGGACATAAATACCTACACCGTTTAGAAAATTTTCTTTAATTAGATATTCACATTTCGAGAGTAGAACTACAAATTCAATTCTGTTGTTTTGAGCTCGTGCAATAGATATGACGAAAAAATAATTGCACAACAACAAAACAAAAGAATGTCGATAATTTTTTTAACAAATATTTTTACTACGAAAAATTAAAATTTTCCAAATTGTACGATACGACCAAAGTGAAACGTACGTTGAGAGTGTTGAAGCTCGTTGTAATTTCGACACTGCTAAGCTAAATATATACCTATGTATACATAATACATAAGCAGTTACGGTTCGCCTCTACTTAGAGAAAATTTACGTTAGGCTTCGGACCATGTAATTTGAAGAATTTCAGGGGGTAGGGAAATCCTCAATCGTATAAACGGAAATTGCTAATGCGATAATAAGCAATATTTACATACATTGCAGTATAGTGAGAGAAAACTGTAAATAAGCTATACAGAAGCTGTAATAATTTATGACTTGCATAAATAATCACATATCTTACTAATTTTTTACCAATAATCATTCAAATAGTGTGAATAACAATTTAACGCAACATTATATCCCATAAACTACATATTTTGATTTTCTCCGAAGATAGAAGATGCTGCTATACAAGTTTCGTAAGCGTTTAGATACGTTTACATTCAGTATTCATATTGGCTGGAAAGTAATGAGCTGTCAAATAGCAGTTATATCCACCAACATCCCAATAATTCTCACAAGACTTAACACTACACAATTATAGCTGCATAGTCTGACTATAAATAGGCGCATTGTCTGCTAGATCAATAAAAATCGTCTCCTCAGCTACTATGACTAAAAATTTAAGATCCATCTATAGAATTGAATTAAAATTGAATTCCTACGTCTCGCTTATTGCTTTTCAACCGCGATAAAACAACTCAGGTTAATAATGAGTGTCGTAAATCATCTGGGGAAAAGAGAGAAGCGTGACAAAGTGAGACACTAAATTCTAGGGATTTTTATGACACAAGGTTTGCGAGACTGGTTCGACGAAGCATCTGATTGGCGTAGGTATGTAATATTGAAAATAAAAAGAAAAAAAGAGCGTCGTTGCTGCTAGAAGCCATGTTCTCCGTTGGTAATACGCATGTGTATAGACTTATTCGTGTGTATGTATATGTAGTACGTATTTCTGGTTTCTACTGCGCCGACTCTCACCTCGGCTCCTCGGCGGCTCGAGAGAGTCAGAGACCCGAGACAGCTGGAGGAACTAACCGCTAGCGTAGCCGTCACTGCCTAGAACGACAAACGACACGAGTCTCTAGAGTAATTAGGCTCCAAAATAGTAGTTTTCCGTAAGTGAAATTTATCCGGTGAAATCAGGGACGTTTAGTGAACGGACGACGGAAGAAGATACGGAATATCGAATCATGAAGAGATAAAATTGATCCTTCCTTCGGGTACGCAAAGAGGTATGCCTTACGAATATACGAAGATTGTATATCCCGAGTTTAACATATCGCGAGAGTAACTCTCGAAATGGTTCAAATCTACTACACGTAGAAATAGAGGAACGGTATTCGACGCTATCGTAGTAGAATGAATAAAATAATATATGATTATTCACAATCGTGACACGCGTGTGCAAAGGCGATTATTACCAATTAACAAAGTGTCAGTGAACTCTGTTGAATTAAAAACTCGGTTTATTATTACTCCGTGGATATAACGGAGTTAGGGACTCGAAGATTGGTATTCCCGATCGCGTTTTTCACATACATCGTAGCTAAATGCCAGACAGAAACGGTGCTGTGCACGCCTCGGATATTACACAGCCTAAATTCCTCGACACGAGAGATAGAAAAAGAGAGATAATAAGTGTATTTTTTATTTTTTTTATTTCGTTTCCGCGACTGCGCGTACGGTTCACTGCTATGGATGGCGGGTTTAGATTCGTGTATAAAGAAAGATGTGTGTAGTTGGTACTGGCATCGTTGTATTGGTGAATAAATTTTGAAAGCTTTTTTTTTTGTTTATTCAGTTTCTTTTTTTTTCTTCTCTTAATAACCAGAAATTTATCTCCGTTGTCTTTACTGTTTGATGTAGGTTCTAATATTTTTTCAAAAACGAATAAAAATACGAATAAATTTATAAATATAACTGTGTCTGTTTATTTTCTCTTATTCTTTATGCAATTTACAATTGTGGTTTTAAGAACGTGTGCCAAAGACCTACATAAAAACCTTATATAGATTTTTATACGTACTATACAGTTCCGTATCAGTTCTTTTACTGCCAATATCGTTTACAGTTGTTTTATGTTAGTGGCACACTATCCGACACGAACTATCGATAAATTTTATTACATAGTTTTTAGCTGAAATGATTCTGTAAGGATTTAATATTACACCCGGTACAGAAGTCTGTACAATATAGTCCGTTGTCTCGATGTCTTAACCTCAAGATCGCAAATACTATACGAGTACACCCCCTTCTTCAACACCTTTCATGTCATGCTTTTTGTTTACGTTATTGTCGTCGAATTTTGACGAAGAAAAACGTTCTATTTTATCACATTCTTTTATTTTTCTACACAGTTTTTGTATAACAATAATTTTCAATCTTAATGATAAAGAATGGTTGATTTTCAATTTCTCAGCAAAAGCATAGACTATAGAGACAGTATGGTGGTCAAAAGATAATTCGGTATTTATATCGTATTTAATTATTACTATACGTATGTATGTATGTACACGTATTAATATGTAAACAAGTTGAGATAAGTTAATAATTACTAGTTAAAACTACAAATATATGTATATATATAAGCTAAACAAATTAAAATTTTAAACTATAAATACAAAATTTCAACATGGTTAATATTTTAGATTGTTTAATACGTTTTTGTCATTCGTTAAAATAAAGTAAATTTCTTTTGTTTTCTCAACTGTTGAAATATTATTATTGTATTTTATATGATCACAATACAAGAGAGAGAGAGAGAAAGGCTTTATCTGTTTAATATTCTGTGTATAAATTGATACCACATTCATTTTTAGACTTATTATTTATTACGATACGTGAATTTTTTTAGAACGTATTATAATTATAACTGTTTTGTATAACACTCGTGAGCAACGCGACACAGTGATATAACGTAAACCGTTAGTTGCGTGCAATTTATATCCTACACATTCATACCATACGACGAATTAACTCTCAGGTAGATTAGATTAACGTTATTTACTATCTTTCACGTTTCTTCCCGATCGATCACACTTTCACCGCGGTGATCGCGCGCGGTCTATGCTTACGGGTAGTTTATTTATATACAAAAATACCTTTGAGGTAAATATGCGGGTATATACCTACGTGTATATGAAAATTTAACCTAAATCTCATCTTTATATTTTTTTAGTGTTTCTTAGTAGATAAAAGTTTGAATATTATTTATTTATTTTTTTGTTAATTGTAGAAATTATTCTATTCCTCTTTGTTTTATATATTTAATAAAATCTGGAACGAAGAGTAGATTTCTTTAACGAAACACGTACGTTGTCGTATATATACATGTATATACGGAGCTAGAGAAGGAGAAAACTATTTGGATAATTGTGTCACGTATACATGTGGTTTTTCGATTATCTCATTACTGGAGAATAACTTAAGATACTTATAATACTTACAGATTTATATTTGTACAGCAACATAGTTAGGCAGAAGTAGTTTTATTAAGTTATAAAACGGAGTAGATCATATTTAAGTCTGCAGTTTGGTTTTGACCCGTGAACTATAACGATAAATTATCAGTAATCATATTTTATACACATTTAAATACAGCTTACAATTTATTTTTATTGATTTTGTGTTTGTTTTTTTTTTATTTGTTAAATTTAAAAATGATACCGTTTCGTCGACACAAGAATCGCTTATTTTTCAATGAAATACCGAAAGTTCTTGATAGTCCGAAAACAGCCGAATCGTATTATTATCTTTCTACGAGACGTGCGGATGTTGGTACACGTATATAATTTTTTATGCAACACTTATATAGTATAATTAAAACGTCTGCATTTATTCATTTTTTTGTTTTACACTAGCTGATTATGAATGAAGAAAAACAAAAAATCGAGGATAATAATAAACAAAAAACTTTTATCTAACGAAAGAATTAAAGAATTAAGAAAGCGACGTCACTGATTTCGTTCAATGAAGTAAAAAAAAAAAAAAAGAAAAAAGAAATGCGTTAGGTGCTTATACAAACTATAATATTCGGTTCATTCATTATTATATTAGTTTATTTTTTTATTTTTTACCTGTTTTTGTTGTATCGATTTTTCGATTTTTTTATAAGCGTATTAATGAAATATATACACTTTATTAATCATCACTATAATTGCATTAAATTTAAACCGCAAGTATGCGTACATCACGTTATTACAAAAACCGCTAAACCAAAGTATAAAATATATAACCAACAATAATAATAATAATAATAATAATAACGATGATAATAATAATTAAAACGATGTTATTATTATCGTCGTTGAAGTATATCTTCTTGTTTGTATATCAGAACGTAATTATATATATGGGGCTGTCCACGTCAAAACGAAACGGCATCAGACCTCAAAGTTTTCGATTTGATTTTTAATTTCATATGTTATTATTCTATGTTTGGAGAACCTGTCAAAAATTTTTTTGTTTTTGTTCAATCAACCCTTTTGGAGTTATAAATTTTTGCAGCCTTAAAAAAAGGGCCTTTTTTAAAAATCTGAAAAAAATCACAAAAATTCTGTCGATGATATCGGATAACCTTCCATTTCCAGAAACGTGGGCAGGATTTTTCTTATATTTTTTTCTCAATTTTTCAAAGATTTTGTTTAAAAAAAAATGCTTCACTAATGACTTTTGTGCTACCAGAAATTTTTCAAGCCTACACCATTCAGATTTTTTGAAGTTCTTGATCTTATATTGTATTGTGTTGAGAAGGAGGTGAGTAGGTGATTTCCTAAAACTCATTAGGAAAGCATTTTTTTTAATAAAATTTTTGAAAAATTGAGAGAAAAAATATAAGAAAAATTCTGACCACGTTTCTGGAAGTGGCAGGTTGTCCTATATCAGCAACAGAATTTTTGTGATTTTTTTCAGATTTTTAAAAAAGGTCCTTTTTTTAAGACTAAAAATATTCATAGCTCCGAATTGGTTGATTGAAAAAATTCCAAAAAAATTTGACAGGTTCTCCAGACATAGAATGATAACATATGAAATAAAAAATCAAATCCAAAACTTTGCAGAGGTCTGGAGCCGTGTCGTTTTGACGTGGACAGCCCCATGTATAATTTAATTACGAAGATAAATAATTATTTCAATTCATTAATAAAAATCAGTCGAAGTTTGACAACACGAAGTTGAGTTTCATATCCCCTTGACGTCTCCATTAACAAGAAAGACAATATCACCAGTATCTCTCCCTCTCGAAATTCAACAAGTTTTATTTGAAAAATTTTTTGATCGGTTTGCAATTTCTTGAGTTATTTAACTGTCTAAGTTATAATGAGACACCCTGTATATGTATATAACTACTCTGATACTGTAATTATATATTATAATATATAGACCAAAAATAAAGTAAAACTAAGTAAAGTATATTATTTATTAATATTATACGTCATGTCACATGTTATAGTTACGTAGTATTTATATACATCGATTAATTCAAACGAAGAGGATGAAATTCCGTTATACTTAACGGTGATCTTGAATATACGTAAATATACCTGTACACCTACCGGTATATGACGTACTTAGTCCGCGTAGGAAACAAATCCTTCAAGTTATGAACAAACCATAAAACGAACAAACGAAACCCTTTTATTGAAATTAAATAGAAATACCTACAATTGAGAAAATGTGAAACTGCTCAACTGCAGACTTACAGATCGAAGTGAATTAGTAAAGTATATACATTGTTGAGTTTATATGGCCTATAAATATATATGTATTATGCTCTTACATATGTATATATATACCAATAATACAATTATTATTATACAGTCTAGTAGGTATGTAGTAGGTATTGTATATAATTTACAATATGTACGATATATATATACTATAAGGGACAAGGTAAAGGTTCTTTTCGCAAAGTAAATACATACTTGATATATCCGAGTATATGTATGTATATTAGACCGTTTCAAAAAAATCGACTATTTTTCATTTTCAAAGAGTAACTCAAAAATATTGTTCCAAATGACGAAAAAAAATTGCTGTCAAAGTTTGAACTCTTAATATTAATATTAAGAGGTGCCTCATCGCGATTTTCTATTTCCAATCTAAATAACATGGGGAAATTTTTTTTTAAACTTTGGAATTCTATAACTCGTCAACGCATTAGTGTACTGATAAGACCAGAACATATTTTTGTAGTGAATTGAACGCTCTAAAAAAAAGGTCTCTTGTTCTTTTTCGATAAATCTAGCTATTTCCAAGTTGGTGTATTGGTTATTAATGGTAATTAATCATGACGAACTTGGAAACAGTTGGATTCATCGAAAAAGACCAAGAGACCTTTTTTGTAGAGCGTACAATTTTGAACAACAGCATTCATGCAGAATCTTTCTAAGTAGATTAATTTTCAAGATATAAAAATCGAAGAGTTCCACAAGACCACTTCCCATGTTATTTAAATGGGAAATAGAAAATCGCGATGAGGCACCTCTTAATATTATTATTAAGAGCTCAAAATTTGACAACATTTTTTTTCATCATTTGGAACAATATTTTTGACTAACTCTTTGAAAATGAAAAATAATCGATTTTTTTGAAACGGTCTAATGTATATACCGGGTCTTTTCGTAGATGAGACCCATAGAGCGCCTAATTATATGCAATTAGTAGTACAAGTACGTTCCATGATATGAAAAACAAAGAAAATTGAGACGTTTAATTTTCAATGTTTTTTTTGGTTCTTTTTTTTTTTTGATGGCACAGTGCGTATCTTGTATCATGAAGTAAAGAGGTATACAATTTTTCCAAAGTATAACTGCGTTGAAAAAATTCACAATTCAGAAATTGAAATACAAAAAAAAAAAAAAAAAAAACAAGTAAAAACAAGAAAACAAAAAGAAAAGAATAAGACGAATAGAAAAGAAAAGAGAACGCAGAAAATTGAGGTATTTAATCAGATCTGTAAATAATTTAGACAAGAAAGTACATAAAATTTGAAAAAGAGAAATGAAATGAAAATCAAAATTGAAAGATAAAGAAAAGTTAAAAAATGATGAAACAACGAAAATGGTAATTAGTTTGAGACTGAGATTAGTTAGGTATGTACATACATAGGTATATACTTATATATAGGTAAAGTACATTTAAGTGTGAAGTAAGTAGGTGTATGAAATTGAGGCGTGATGAGGTGCTGCGAAGTGAGGTGACCTTGCAAATAAAACGCGAAGAAAGCAAGCCAACAGCCACAAGGCACTAGCCATCAGGCGCCAGAAGTCAGAAGCCCGCGAGAGTCTTAGCGATTTTTCAACAACATTCACCTGCACTAAACCAACGAAGGCGCGAGGCTATCATAAAGCAGTAGCTCTCAACGTATTTAATAGGAAATTTGGTTTTGTTCGATGATATCGAATTTAATCTATGCGTTTTTCTGTTTTTTGTTTTTTTTTTTTTACAACTTTCTTCCAACTCTAAAATATACTTAGATTATTTTTTAGGATTTTTTCCATAAGCCGTCATTTGTTTCTTCATTTTTTCAGTCTAAGGCCAAAAATTCCTATATTTATTTCATTTTTTTTTTTTTTTTTAAATTACAAACAAACGATTCTTAATTATTTTCAGCCATGTCTGAACGCAGAACCATGATGTAATTCTTTTAAGTACATTCCTAATATCAAATCTTTTAATTAATTTAATTAAAAAAGAGGATAATATCTCTTACCACATTTTTTTTTTCACGAAAAAATACCAAAGGGACAAAAAAAAAAATTTAGAATAGTTACAATTTTTTCGTCTGGGTTGTAATGGCAGCGTAAATTTTCAAATCGATTAAACAAATCAAAGAGAAACAATTATCTACACTTTCGGGTGTCTATAATGGCTGAAAATGATCGTCATGGAATTAGAAATTTATTAAAATGTTTTTCATAAACAGAAAAAAAAGACTAAATCAACCATTTTTTTTTTTCGATTTTTTTTGGTATTCCCTAAAGCGATGAGCGGGTCTCTGTTGGGCCGAGGTCGGGGTGGCCGACTCGCAGTATACGCTGGTTGCGTTGCGGTTGCAGTATTGCTGTTCTTCGCCTATCGTGCCGCAGTTTCGGAGATGGCAAGGCTGCGAGATCTTCACGAGCAGTGTACCATACATCAGGAATCTTTACAGCAACGGCTTCAAGGTAATTACGAGTTTGTGCTAATAAATGCCAAAAAAATTAAAAACATTAAAAAAACAAAAAAAAAAAATCAAAGCATAAAGTTCAAAAAAAAAAAAAATTCCCCAAAACAATGAAAGAAAAATTCAAAACAAAAAAAAGTACATAAATTAATAAAAGAAACCAAAACAAAACGATATTTCCTTGCGATTTGCGGATGATAGAGGTTCGTTTAAACGAGTCAAATTTTTTACTTACCTGTTTTAGTAAATCCATGAAATCGTGATTATTTTTAATTTTTTTAATTTTTTTTCATAATTCCGTAGTGATATTCGACTACAAAGTAAGTCTTGAAAAATCTCTCGCTGATGAGACGAGCGCAAACGCAGCGATAAAACAGGAATTACAACAGCGAGCAACGCGTGAAAAATCACGTCGTGATAAGGACACTGTTGAGGCGATGCAACGTTACAACTCCCTCCAACAAGCGCATAAAATTTTAGAAACAGAGCACAAAGATTTACATGAAGAATGTGATAAGAGAGAAAAACAGGCATTAGAAGACTCGACGAGACTTGAAACCACATTGCAAGGACTTAGAGCGGAGCTTAAAGAGGCCCGTGACGACAAGGTTCAATCTTTAGAAAATTTGAAAAATAAATATTTACAAATTGATAATGAGAAGAGAAAACTTCAAGAGAAATATGACGAATTGGTTAAAAATAACGATGGCGTTAATATGCAGAATCAACGACTTCAGAAAGAAGTTTTTCAACTTAATAGAGAACTTCAAGAAGTTAAGGTGAGTAGTTACCTTTTTTTTTTGGTTTTCTAATTTTTGTTTTTGTTCTTTTTATGTTCACGGAATTTTTCATCATTCATAAATTATCGGAATTAATGTTGAGAATAATCGGAGTATAGATTAATGAAATTAAAAAATTGAAAGGTGAATTTTTTCAGTCCGCTCGAAGCGAGTTTGAATCTGTACCTATTTGAATTTTGAAAATTTCAAACGGTGGAAATTCAACCCAGACCCAATTTATGAAGTCCTGTAAATTTCAATTTTTTTTTGTTTTTTTGAGCAGCGATATTCGAGTTCAAAATTTGAAAAATCGATAAAAAATATTCTAATATAATATAAAATACTGTTTTCAACCCGGAAAATATAATCTTTCATTCGAAAAGATGAAGAACGTATATTATCAATGAACAAAATTGATATTTGAATTTATTTTCCAGTACTCAGAAGTAAACCATTAAAATTAAACGAGTTATAAAAATTTTTCATGCCCATAATCCGATTTTAAAATCCTGTAAAATCCAGATTCTTTAATCTCGCCGATTCTGAGATAATAAAATCGATTTTTTCAAACAGATTTTCGCCATTCTACCAAAAAAAAAAAAAAAAAAACCAAAAATGACGTAAAGATTTATTACTCCCAAAAACGTCATTTTTATAAACAAAAATCGATACTTTGACCGTGAATAAAAAAAGAATAAAAAACCAAAAAAAAATAAAATAAATTCAAAACGTCCGTTTCCGGTACCGTTTTTTCAGAAATCGCACAACGGTGGTGTCCTCGCAGTTATACCATCGCCGAATAGTCCAAGTGGAATTTCAGGTCAATCAGTGCATAGATCCGATGGCCAAGAAGAAGGTGATGGATCGATTCTCAGTGCCGGTGTTGGTGTTGGTGGAGCAGGTTCCCAGAATTCTATAAATTTGGCGCGTCCACCATCCGTGCAACAGGTAAGTCCACCGAGCAAGAACGAGGCCGGAAATTCACCTCAGCCTATACAACCTCCTCGAGACCATCTCCCGATCAAAATGAGCGTTAAAAATGACGAAACTTTGCCTAATGAGGTAATCAGCGATGTAGGATTCGAGCTAGAACGTGGAGGCAATATTGTGCCTGTAGGCCCGATTCGTACAGTCGACGATAAAGATAACGAGGTAAATCATAACGTACTTCCTATCCCTTACAATTTTCAAAATAAAAATAAAGATAAAGGTAAAGAAATTGAGAGGGGTGATGATGTAATTAATCCTAGAAAAAGACGAGATGATGATGATAATATATCGGATAAAATACCGTCAGAAAATGTCGGCGATAGTCCACAAAAACTCACCATTCAAAACCATAAACAAAATTATGATAAAATTAACGATTATAACAACGGTAATAATTATAATAACAATAACAATAATAATAATGATAATAATGTTCTCGCGGCTCCCTTACCTGACGAAAAATCATCAAGCATTCGCCCCTCCGGGGATAATAAAGATTTGGAAAAAATTCCTATAGTCAGAATACATGACGAGATGCAAGTCCTTCAGGATAAACTTGACGGTCTTGACAAACTTTAATTAAACTAAAGTCCAGATTTTGAATTAGAAAAAATCGCAGCTCTGATAGTTGTTTTTTTTTTTTATTTTTTTTTTACTTGACAATTTTTCAAACACTCGTAAAGTTTGCTCTTTTTTTTCTTTTCAAGGAAATATCTACAACGAAAATTTTATTTCGTCTAAAGTCAGAAGCAATCGAACAAAAAAACAAAGTTTCTTTAAATCACTGATATGTACGTTTTGAACAATTTTTTTACCGCAGCTCAGTTTCTTTTTTTACAACTGATTAATAAAATTTTGATATACGATTAGAAATTATTTGAGATTTTAGGGATATTCAACTTGCACAGATTAATTAATCGCATTGAAATAAAAGTGGTTTTCACAGGGTAAAGATATCGCATTGTTAATCAAAACTTTTTCAAAATTTTTAGAGAATATTAATCAATAGTTTAAATGAAATTATCAGATAATTTATCTTTACCTATAAATCGAATTAAAAATCGCGATTACGTTAAAATAGTATAAAATGATAAATTCAGGGTATAGATCGAAGATCGAGTATGAAATATCATCATTATTATCGATATTATATCTACTATAGTTACAGTTACTTGTAATAATATTTTTCATTCGTAGATTAGGTATTAACACACATCTGCCTGGCCTACTACAGCCTGGCTATAGTATTTCTTTTACTTTTGATAAAATTATATTTCGTGACCATAAATCCAATATACATATATATGTACTTAAAATATGCATGACGATGATCATTCGAATAATCAATGACTGTAAAATATTAATTTTATATAATTTATCTTCATTGATAAAAATGTTTTAATCGTATCTAGATCAAAATCTATAGATGGTAATTATTCTGTTTTCTATTTAGATTAATTCGCATATCTATCTCTCACTATTCTCTCTTTCTCCTTTATCTTATATCTATCTATTTATCTTTCTCCTATAATACATAGATTGATGTTCCTTGACTATTATTTTTGTTATTAAATATTAATTAGTGCCTATATCTTATCTGTCATTAAATTTTTAACTAAATTTTCAATAAGATTATACTCTTATAGTTATCAATCACATTTTTCTTTCAATCCCGTAGTTTTTTTTTATCGGTAATTAATTAATTTAAACAATTTAGAAATTAAAAGAAAAAAATAACTTGAAGCTTATTATGTTTTTGATTTTTATTTTATTTTATTTTTTTTGTTTGTTTTGTAAGAAAGAATCTTAATCTCTTTCGCACAACAGACCACGGTCATAAATAAAAGAGAAAATGAAATATGACTAAAATTATAAAAAAAAAAACAGAAAAAACAAAAAAATATTAAATGAATTATCGTAACTTAAATTCTCTTAGATTTTGTATATTACAGGAAAGAAACTTTATTATAATATATTAGAGATTGTAAATTGGAAGAGAGTTTAATATTTATATATACATATATATATATAATATATGATATATAATAATTTTATTTATTATTGAGAGAACGTAGATATATAGGTATAATTATTATGCAGCCTTGAATGTGCCTGTAAATCTGTGTTATAACTTAAAATATTAATAAATTGTTATTATTTTTACGCTTGAGTTTTTTTTCTTGCACCCGCACACCTAACTTTGAAATTATTATTCTGATTATTATACATGTAGTATATATGTACATATATTTCGCATTATAAATCACGTAAAGCTTTTGCTAAAAAAAATTTTTTAACTCATCTCCAGACTTTATTTTCATGTAGATATAATGTTTCAGACATTTTCATACCTTATATACCTACTCAGTCAATTGAAATTTCAATTTTGCCTTTTTTGCATTTTTTTTTTTCTGAATTTATTATCAGTATTTGAAATTTTATATTCTTTATTTCAAATTTTTATATCTTTCACAGATCTTCGGATATGAATATTTCAAATATTTGTACCGAAAGATACAAAAATTTGTAACACGATAAAAAAAATTAAAAAAAATAGGAAGTAAATAAAAACTGAACATTAATTATGACCCAATGAATGAGAAACAAAAATAAAAAAAATTTCAAATGGTTGAGTAGACGTAGAATGCCTCATATATGATTGAATAGTTTCTTCTCTTTTATTTTATGTATTAAAAAAAATATAATTTTAATTGATTGATTGATCGATCAATTAAATACCTCGTTTTTTATTATTATTATTATTATGACTTTTTTTTTATTCACTACTTCTTATATTCCATCATGGTTATTACTCTGATTAAACATCAATATAAATTATGTCTATGTCTACAGATTTTCTATGCACGATAGTTAATTTTATTTTACGTGATTGATAATTATTCAACAGGTAATTATTTCCACTCTTAACAGTAAGTTAATCATTCCCCATTATCTTTTGACTGGATATAACCGCACGTGGAATAAAAAAAAAAAAACAAAAAGTAGTTATGATTTTTCTTTCTGTCTTTCTTTCTTCTGTAATTTCTATTGTTCTAATTTTTGTTTTTTTTTCTGTTTCTCCCCCTTCTTTCTTATCAAGTAATTGCAATGCTCTTTTTCTGCGTGGCTTTCGTCTTGGAGTTATATCGTACCAATTATAATTTGTCTAACTTTATGCATAGGTAGATAACTAAGATTTTGAAAAAATTATAGCCTGTAAAAGTAGACGTAAATCATAAATTACTAAAAAAAAAAAAAAAGTAGATGAAAAAAATTAATAAAATAAAATGGAAATCAAAAACTATTTTATCCACGAAAATAGAGAACAGACGTAGGTATAATGACCGAGGATAAAAATTTCAAAAAAATAAATAATCCTCCATCGGCAAAGGTAATTAATAATAATATATACCTAATAATAAATAAAACACCGGATGTATATACATATTATAGATAGGTATAGTAATTATTTAATTATTATATATATAGGTATATATTATATTCATATATATATAGTAGGTATAAATGTAGAAACTTATTATGGTTTTTTTTTTTTTTTTTCAATTTGTTTTGAGACGTTAAGATCGAACTGACACATCCGCAACGGCGTATAATTTCATATTAAACTTTGCAAAAGAAGAAAAAGAAAGGAAAAATAGAAAAACGCATTAATTTACCGTGTCTAAATGTATAATGAACCGTTAAGTAGGTGAACGTATACGAGTATATATACCTCTTCTCGTGCAAACGCGATAATAACTGTAAATCGTTAAAAAAAAAGATAAGAATTTTTCTTTTATTGTTTTATTTTTTTTCTTCTCATAAATTAGTAACAATTTCGTTACACAAAAAAAATTGACGTATAAACGTAGCCTACTACATTGATTTAGGTACATGATTTGTGCCGATGTATGCGATAAGTTTTTAACGATTAGCTATACTAATTAATTCTTTTCAATTATAAAATTCTATATAGTTATAAATTCAGGGGAATTAAAACAAGTTATACATACAAGCCCGGAGTTTTATTTTTTTTTTGATTCAACTTATAAATTCTATTTTCAAAAACAATAATCCGTGTAAGAAAACAAAAAAAAAATCGCAATACTTTTATCCTTTTTCTTCAGATTTTTGTTTTTATACTAAATGAAACTAATTGGATTAATTCCCTCAATTTAATTAAAATCACGAAGCTGTATTTTCGATGAGATTTTTTTTATTTTTCTTCTTTCATCTCAAATTTGGTCAAAAATATGCGGATTAAAATCATTTTGGTTCCTTTAATTAAATTAGTCGCCAGTTGACGAGTAGAACCGATGAAATAGTCCAGTTAAATTAGGATTTGACCTGGGAATAATTGGGAACTTTTTTTCATATGTGGAGGGGGGCAGCGTGAATCTTGATTTTGGGAAAAAGCACCCGTTACGTTCGTCGCTGTCTTGATTCAAAGGGTGATGTTTCATTTTCCAAATAACTCGCTTATTTTCAACCTTAGAGGGAAAACGATAAGAACTAAAATTGTGGGAGATCCAATTCTCCACAAGTTTGGTTATCATCTTTTTACCCTAAGATCAATATTTACAGAGTTAAACTGCAAATAGGGGTAAAAACTGTTATTTTGCATTATCTTGTTTATTATCAAGTTTATCGTAAAAATGGTGGGGAATAATCGGGTAGAGAATTTTATTTCCTGCAAGTTTAGTTATCACCATTTTTCTCCCAGGATCGATATTCTCAAAGTTAGAATTAAAATAGGTGTGGAATTGTTTTTTTTTTTTCAATTATTTCCTTTATTATTAAGTTTTACATGTACTACATAAAAATAGTCATGGTCAACCAAATTTTATGTCCTCCAACTTTTGTTGTGTCCATTTGGTTTGAATAGGCATTTCAGCAAATATATAAGAAACCTGTGGATTTAAATACCTGATTAGTTGTTTCAGTTTGAATGTTATGTTAATTTTATACGAATGTTTGTTTTTTCCATCAGATACGTACCTCCAATTTTAATCAAACGCTAATTTCCGACACAACTGCTAACTAACCGGTATGTAAAAGTGTCTACCCCTAAATTCAGTATAACTTTGAAAATATCGATTCTAGGGTAAACATGGTGATGACCAAAGTTTCTGGAAATAAAATTCGCTACCTGATTGTTCTCTACCATTTTTACGATAAACTAGATAATAAACGAGATAATCGAAAATAAAAAAATTTCCACTCCTATTTTAATTCTAACTTTGAAAATATCGATCTTAGTGTAAAAATGGTTGTAACCAAAGTTACTAGAAATAAAATTCCCTACCTAATTGTTCATTACCATTTTTCCGATAAACTTGACAATAAACGAGATAATTTGAAAAAACAGTTTCTTACCCCTATTTGCAATCTAACTCTGTAAATATTGATCCTAGAGTAAAAATGATAAGGACCAAACTTGTGGGCAATTAGATTTCCTACAGCTTTGGTCTCTATCATTTTCACTTCAAAGTTGAAAATAAGCGAGTTATTTAAAAAACAAAAAATCACCCTTTAAATCAAGACGGTGGCGAACATAATGGACGATTTTTCCCGAGATCAGGATTCACCCCCTCCCCCCCCCGTATATAAAAAGAAAATCGCTTCACCCCAATTATTCGTAAGTGAGCTTATTTTTAGACCTAATTTAACTGGGCTAAAAAGAAATAGTGACGCTTGTGTCGTTTAGTTTTTTCTCCCTTTTTTTCTGTGTTCTTTTTTCTTTTTATTTTTACTTACGATTCGTTTGGTAATTGCAGAGTACGTCGACTACTATGCCAAGGATGCATACGACTCGATCCGGTTTGGATCAGCAAGTTTTGTCTAAGTCAAGTACGAAGCCGTCAACCCAATCGGCGGAAAAGCTATACGCAGAACGAGTCAAGGTTAAACTTCCAATCGGGGTTCTTCCGATCCCAAAATTATTTGATCCTGAAAAAAATTCCGTTGCTACTGAAGCTAAGAACGAATTAAACGCGGGTGGTGATACTCCCGAAGTTTTAGCCGATAAAGACAAATCGCAATTATCTGTTGGACATGAACAAAATTTACTCGATTTGCCACCGCGAGTACCCGCGATTGGACGACAGGAAAGCTGGCTTTGGCCGAATAAAGTACCACCAGGAGTTCAGGAGGTTGGAGAAAATTTAGAAAAAATACCTGAGTAAGTGACATCTATTTATTTATTTTCGTTCTTTAATTAGATGAAATAAAAGAAACAGACTTTTTGATGAACTACATTAACGTGTGTCGTCTCTGGGGGATATAAATATTTTTTTTTTTCACTCCTGGCTGAAAATTCTTTGGAATAAGAGGGGAAATAAGTTCTCGTGAAAGGATAGCGCTGAAACGCAATTTTACAAGGTAGCTGAATGAATTATAAGTTTTTTGATTTAAATAACATAGGAACGATGTAATTTTTTTGTTGTTTCTTTTAATTGGTATTACTCAGCCGAGTTTCATAACGCATAATTTAGCAGATTGCGATTTTATAGAAACTTTAATTCTTCACAAAAAAATGTCCGCAGAAACCAAGTCTGTAAATTAAACGGTTTAAAAGTTATCACCGTTGAAAGTTACCTTTGAACGATTGTCACGGCTAAACTATCGACTTTATGGAAATAATTCAATGGAGACTTTTTGTAGAGAATTTTATTCTCTGTAAAACAGTATCTTGAGAAATTTTTTATCATGAAACCCAGCTGAGTAATATCAATTTAAACAAATAAAATCATGTCTTTCGTACGATATTTGAATGGGAAAACTTGTGATTCATTGAGTTGCTTCATAAAATTCGTTCTTAGTATTAACATTACGCGAGGATTTCATTTTTGTCTAATTCCACAGGATTTTCATCTATGGGCTAAGAAACTTACAAGATTCCTCATTTTCAAAAAAAAATATACTAGAGTTCTGTTTCTGTTATTTTTTGATTTTTATTTCTTTTTTTCAAATGAATTTCAGAAATTGGTTCGCTGTTAAATATTGTTAAGCTATTTTTTCTTCGGAAAATCTTTCATCATACTAAATGTGATTATAGCAACCCAAGATCTTCATCCTTTGTTCCCCATTTTTTTTCCAAAATTTCAATTATTTTTATCTCCTGATTAAATATCTTCGATACATCTATGTATGTTTTTTTTTCAATAGACTTGAAGACACGGGCAATCATCCTATCGGTGATGGTAACGAGTATGGACAGTACGAGGGTGGTGATTACGACAAGGAATCACGAATGAAAAATAACGATCTACACATCGAGGAAGGCGAGGATGAGGGAGAGGGTAATCATCTTTCTTATATTCTTCATCACTTTGTAAAAACTTTGGGATTTTAGATGCCCGAGGCTAATATTTCCACCTGAATTTTTTTCTAGCATAAAATTAAACAATTTTTAAAATGCTGGTATTAAATAAGGGTGGCAATGTTTTTTTTTTTTTTTTTTCTTCTTAATTCAATTTAAAGTAGAAGGTTCAAAAGTTTTGAATAAATAAAAGTACGTAAAATTACGTACATATTCATTGATTTAAAATCCCTAAATGTATAATTGAGTTTTCTTAGGTGTTCCATTTCTATTATTTTCGTTTATCATATGTGATAATAATGTGAAAAACGAATTTTAATAACGTTTTTTTTTTGTTTTTATTCTATATTCAAGACGAAGACGACCCTATGGAGTATGAGGTAAATCATTTAAAAGTCGACAAGCATCCTGAATGAGAAATAACCGAAGACGAAATAGGAAATTGATACAGAAATTGTAAAAGTTAAAGTAATTTGTGTGGGACAATTTTTGTTGCAAAAGATGGTGAAAGAATTTCAATAGAATCTAAAAGAATAATCAAAAGTACTAAAACAAATGACGTGTATCCAGAAAAGAAAACAAAAATGGATATGAAAATGGAAAAATTACGAATACATACATATACCGCACAAGAATGAAAAACTGCAAGCTGCAACATAATAATGAATAAAAATAAATACCTAATACTAACATTAATACTAGATATAATAACATTGATAATTTTATAGAGAAACAAAGAGAAAGAGAGAAAAAAAGAAAGAGAAGAATAAGAATCTCTGATTGATTTAAATTCTAAACGCTATGTTTCAAGCGTATGTTAATATATACATAATATGTAAAAGAGTTAGGCCACGTATTTTGTGGCTTTAAAATTGCAAGCGAATAAGCGTCGATGATGATCCCTGATGGAAATATATCTTAATATATGTATAAGTATTTAATTATTTTCTTTAAAGTTTCTAAATAACTTTGTACAAAAACTCTGTAAAAAGTCATTATGAACTATGGATTATTTCTTTTAAAAATCTATTCTGAAAACATTCACAAAATTTTAACACTTTTGATGAAAATTATTATGCAGATTTTGACAACAACAAAATTTTCAGACATTCTCAGAGTATCATTAATTGTACGATTTGTAAGAAAAATAGAGTAAAAAAAAAATATTGACAAATTTTGCAGATCTTTCTAAAGTTCGTATGAAAGTGTTGAAAATTGTTGTTTTATTCATCCCCCAGGGATTTAAAGTTGGGTTGAAACCACTTTGATATCAAATGATTTACATTAATGTTTAAAATATAAAAAATTCAGCAAACATTTTCGTGGGAATTTCTTTAAGATATTTAAAATAAATTGTTACTAGTGAAACTTTTTCTGACAATGTTTGAAAAAATTTTCACCAAAATCTTTAATAAAACTAACAAGGTTTAGGAATTTCGAGAATCTTTTCAAAATAGTTTTAGAGATAATCGTATATACCTAGTTTATGAGAAAATTTTTTCTACACAGTATTTCAGAGTTTCGATGGTGTTTTAAACTAATTAAAAATTTTTTTAAGAAACTGGTAATTGAAGAATATAATTTCACTAGGGATGTGTATAATATAATATATAATTAGACGATATACTTAAAATGTATTGATTTTCTAAAAAAAAAAGAGAGAAAGAGAGACAGAAAGAGAAATAAATAACAAAAAAAAAAAAAAAATTAAGAAAAAAAACGTACGTTGTATTATAGGCGAATAAAATGAGGTGAATTATTGTAATATATCCCCCCGAAAAAAATAGATACTGTATTTTTTTAGAAGGACTGTGTTAAATAACGGGGATAAAAAATTAATGATAGTTCCAATGCCCAAATTTTTTAACGAAACTACATACATACATACATACATATATACATTAAATCATTATACAATGTGTGACTTAATAATTGAGATAAATTCTTTTATTTAAATTTTATCCAATTTATACTTTATCATTTTATTATTATTATTATTATTATTATTTTCTTTATTTTAGCAACTAAATTTAAGAAAATCATCTATAAATGTTTAATATTTAACTACAAACGTAGCTTTTTATTAATATACTGATCTCAAAATAACGATAACAGCTTATCTATAATAATGTAAATCTTTTCTTTTGTTACTTCGTCGATCAATTAATTAATATGATTATAATAACATGTGCAATTTATCTAAATACCTATGTTACCGACTTGAATCGCACGGTTTGATCTTTGCATTACAATTATTTAGTTTTTATACCTTTTTTTGTGTTTTTATCGGTTATAATCGAGTCGACAGATAATCTTTTGATCTTTTACTACTTTTTTTTTATATTCTAACTTACAATTTATTAGATTTATTATTTTTTTAAACCTACACGCAGAATAATAAATTAATAATGAACTTTGTAGAATGTTTGCTACGATTCTATGTATGCTATTTTATTACATACGTATATAACTATAACAGCACGACCGAATAAATTGTAAATAATGTTCTTTTCATAATAAAAAAATAAAAATAAAAAAAATAAAAAAAAAACCTTTAAACGTTAAATCCTTATTAAAATTTATTAAAAATGAATTCGTATTACCTATTTTAACTATCTAAGTCCTCAATTTTATTCTCTCTCTTCATATTCTTTTAACCATGTAAAATTTATCCTCAGAAATTATGATCTTAATGAAAAATCATTTTTAAACTACATTCCGCTCGATTAATCCGTTTTCTTATCTCAATAATACCGAAAATTATACGCCTTTTTTTCACCTTGGATATAATAAGTGAGATTAAAAATCGTTTGGGCATTTCAAATCACCAAGATTCTATTTTTTAAATATATTAATATTAAAAAATTTTATCGAAGGATATAGAAGTTTCATAAAGTTTTTAAGTTTTATTTAAACGAACCTCTACCTTTAACTTGAAATATCTTTATCAATAAATTTTTGCGGACGAAATATCATTGGAAATATTTTAAAGAAGAAGCTTCAGTCTTTCCAATCCTTTTTTTGAAATTACTCTGCAATTTTTTTTGACAGTGTTATATGGGATTAAAGATACCATGTGGTAGACATTTTTTGAAATTCTTCAACAAGGGCTGATAAATGTATAAATTTATTGTACAATACATCAACTACGTACATGTGTAGTAAATTAAAACATCAAATTTATAAGACTAAAAAAAGTTGATTAAAAACTGAGAGTCTAATTAATTTCATCCCTTTTTAGACATCGGTAAAATAAATTAAAGAGTATTGTATAAAAAAAAAAAAAAAAGGAAATGACTATACAAATTGATCAAAATTATAGTCAATTTATATTCTTAATGTCTTAAATCAGGGGATTTAGCTTAGGATACTTTACTAATCGGATTCTATCGAACCTAATTACTATTTGATCGTCGTTTCGTAATATCGTTTATCCTCGCTCAATAGAAGGCGGATTAATGAGACAGATTTAAAATTCAAATTTTCTGGATAAACGTGATTAGGTTTTCTATTTTCTTTTTACATTCTATATATGCGAGTTCAACGGGATCATAAAATTCTACAAAAACGATTTCGGAGTCGCGTTGGTCCGATAATAATAAGCACAACGGTTATTTTCTCATTCTTCTAATTATATAAATATCGTTTTCTCCTTCGAGTGAGGAATTAAGATCCAATAAACGTGGATTCAAATCTTGAATTAATTACTCTGTCTTTGTATAAATTCAAAAAAAATATAACTAAACGAATTTTAATAAACTATATCGCATTTATTCTCTATAATAATTTTAATTTTGAAAAAGAGTTTGAATTTAGAATAAAGCAGCTGTACAATTAAACTTTTCATATCTTTGAGAATAAACTTGCACTAATACGTATAATATGACGACTTTCAAGCGACATGTGTAACTACCGCGATCATTACATTTATGTAAATTCCCAGTTTTCCTGCTTCTCTATTTGCTTCGCACTCATACGAGCTTACGTATTAGTTTACAGAATAAGAACTGAAGCAGTACGAGTCATATAAGAAGGAATTATTTTGTTATTATTATTACTGTTAAAAATTCTTATTCTTTATTTTTTGAAACAAGTATAGTCAAATTTTTATTATAAAGATTTTTTTGAATTTTAAACATTTATGCGTTTTTATTTTTGACAATTATCAATCAGGATATAAATTTTCGAATTATTTATTACGAATAATTAGATTACAATAATAATAATAATTATTTATGTATGATGAGAGAGAATATTTTTATTTTTCATTTCTTAATTTAGAAGTTGTAAGTTTTTATGTAGACTTTTATCGTTAAAGTAGGTTTTTTCTTGAATTTTAATTTTGTTTTTTTTTTTTTCGTTTCTGATTGCAGTATTGAACCTAATTAGTTTCGCTGTGTGACTGAGGTTATTTTTAAACTCGTATATGATCACTGTGATATAATCTCCCTCCTCTTTTTCGCCGTTTTATATTAGAACTATGACCTTTTTTGGGAATTATGAGAATATATATCTTTCTCCAGAGATATGTGAGGCTATATAAAATGTTACCACTTTGATATTTCTCTCATATTTATTTATCTCCAAAATCAAACAATACCTTAATTATTTAAACAATCTCACATAAATTTCTTTTATGTGATAAAAAAAAAACACCTTGTAGTTAAGTATTTTTGAATTCTCTGCATTCTCAACATACTAGAGATAAGATATGAAATAATTTATTTCAAGTTCAACTTTGAATTTTGATTAGCTGCAATTAATGTTTGCAGTTCTAGTTCACTCAGGCACGATTCTTCGCATTATCCCCACTGAAAACATGCAAAATGTTTATATTGCAAGGTTGAAGCTAAAAAATGAAAAATCCTCAAAATTAAAAATATAAAATGTTTAATCTTTGCCAACAGTTGATACCTAATTAGTAGCTGTACATATGTAATGACGTCACATGCTCACGTATGTATGTACATACGTGTAAAGTCCAACGTGCCAGATCTTTCTGTATGATTCATTGATGACATTCAACGTTGTGTTTATTCTTTATCTTCTTTTTTTTTTCTTCTTTTTTTTATTTGCTCTTGCCATTTTTGACTAATCGATGATAATCCAATAATATGAATATTCTGGCTACTGGCAATAGTACGGAAACTCAAAACGTCAGCAAATATACACCTCGCGTGATTCGATCTTTTGTAGTAGATCAAAAAAGATCGGACTTCGCAATGTGTGTTGCTAATTTTTTTAAATCAGCTTTTCTTTGGCCATTATCACTCGCTAAACCGCTAATAGGCGCGACTGTTTGTACCATACGTACTGTGAATGCGCAAAACGTTTACTCGCATATCGTAAGGTCGAAGCTGGAAGCTAATCTTCAAGCTGTTTCAATATATATATATAAAAATAAAACGGTTTAACATTAAGAATTTTATTCATTAAGAACAAATAATCATTCGGTGTATTTCAGAGTTTGGACTCTTTCATTATCGTATACGTTAATGTAGATCAACGAATTCTTCAATTTTTTATTGCTGAAGATTATGCAGAATCGAGTAAGAATTAGTGTAGTTAATCGAACCATCGTCATATTTCCACAATATTGATCTCCCGCATATTTAATTCAATAGATATCTTAGTACTTTGAGATATTGACTTGAATGACAAGATGACGGTTTCATTCTGGACAATATTCGTATACATTTTTAATATAGGCGTGTGCGTTAAGCTGCAAAGAAATACACTCGTATGCTTGGTCAAACGTACAGTACACCGGCACTCCTATCCATGCATTACACATTTGCGCATGTAGTTTTTCACGCGTTATAGCAAGTGGCGATAGATATTGTCGACAAAATGATATAATTGATAGTTTCTTAGGGTTTAAATCTCCAAATTAGTGATCTCTACGAAAAGGTAGTCGAACTAGTCGTGTTAGAATATGATGACGTGCGTTCGTTAGGCGAGAAAGTAAATTTCTGTAAATAACATCGGTTGGCTTTATTTTTTCAGGTCAGAAAAAGATCGAGACAGTACAGTGGAGGCATAAGGTGTAGCTGTATTAACACAGTTGCTGAATAAATCAGTCGTTTTATACCGAGACACATATTACTTATATGCAAAGTGCGTTATTACCACGCACAGTAGTGCTAATGGTAGCATGACTCAATGTTATTTTTATTGCCTAACAAAGTGCTCCACTATATGAGTGTTTTTCACCTATTCAACCCGTTTCTGAATCGAAAATATCATTTCTTAGGAATCATCCATTATCCACGTATTACCAATTATTTACTGTACCTGATAATCGTATAGGTATGCGCAGCGCCTTTCTTTAAAGTCGTTTCATTTTTACCAGTTTGTAATTTCATGCCAAATTGACAATTTTTCATTTACATGAATTTTTTTTCAGGTCTTTTCGAAATTACCTACCCCAGTTTTTTTTTTCTTTTTTTTTGGTTCTTTGTTTTCATGCAAATGTCTACGATTTAGAAATATTCAAACCTTATCATAGTTCCAACTTTTCTAAATTCTCAAAAAATTCAGAAAAATTTTACTGTGTTTTTCTTCGGTCACTTGAAAAATTTCTTTCTTTTCTTTGAGTACTTTGAAAATTTTTTATCAACAAAAATTGGTACTATCAAACGTTTTAAAAGTCTCCAATAAAAAAAAAAAAAAAAAATCGTTCATATTTTTAAACTCTGTAATAAAGATCTTAAAATCATGTATAGAAGGTGAAATTAATTTCCCTACTATTTTTTGTAAATGCGATAAAAAGTAGCAAAGTAGTAGAATTTAAGGATAAAATTGCAGTACATCTAATAAAATTCTAAATCGCACCTAATTCTAAATCCCGAGGAAAATCCTAAATTGTTGTATCAGACAGGCTTGACATTTTCATAACAGGAAAAATAACTTCAATACTATAATATACAACCTTAATAAGGTTTAAATTGTATTCCGCGCCGCTTCTTCGACATCAATCATAAAGGGTACACGTAGATAGGTACCTACTACATGTTGGTTTCAGAAGTGGCGCTTTGTGTTATATTACGACAAGATAGAACTTCGCTCACAGGTAAGTTCGCCAATCCTTCAATTATGTGTGGACTGTTGAGTTGAGGACATAATTTGCGTAAACCCCACCATCGTCTTTACCTCAGAAACCAAGTCGAAGTTTGGAAGTCTTTACTAGCTGCTTGATCGTGCACATCAGACCAGTCTAGGTACATCTTTCCGCGAATAAGGTAAGTGGAGTTATAGTTTCTGGTATGAAGTACTAAGACCCGATATTCCCGTTTCGTTTCTTCATTACTAAACGCCGATTATTTTTTTGAAATCATACGAGACACCAGATTTTTCTTAACTCTCTATTCGTTTAATAAAAAAACGTTTTATTTCTGTTTTGGTTGATATTTCGAATGATTATAAAAAACATTTGAATATATTTGCACTTTGCAGATATCGAGATGAAACTCCATATTACTATAGGAATTTTAGCGACGCTATGCGTCGCGACGTTTGGATATAACGATGTACACGAACACAACAAGGTTGTGTGCTATTGGAACTCAACGTCGTTTGAACGTCAAGGTAAAATAAATATTTACTATTTATCAAAGTAATTTTAATCGATTTGAAGCTATGTCGTGTGTCAGTATTGAAGATTCATTTTAGTCATAATTAGGTAAAGTGAGTGAATATATGGACCACCAAGTTTCGAATACATTTTGCGAATGTTACGCTGCTTGAAAATATTAAACCTTCGTATAAAATTTTTTCCTTTTTTTGTCCTATATTCGAAATGGAAGGAAATGGCTGTGATTTGAATATAAAATCACGATCGTGTCATCTCACCATTTCTGAGATCATTACTCGAGTTTTTCAAACGAACCTTCCATATTTGTCTGATATAATTTTCAAAAAGTAGAGACCCGAAAACAGCAGAAGGCGTTTTGTTCCTTATAAAATTTTCGATTTTCTAAAATTGTACAGAAATTTAAAAAACAGAAAATACACTTCGTTTTAAATATTAATCCCTCAACAAATTTCAAATTTTTCTCATCACTTTATCTTTAGCTTTATCACTTCATCAATTTACTGATGAATAAAAATAAGATGTTTTCTCGATTCTCTGTAGGTCCTGGTAAGTTCAAAGTCGATGATTTACGTCCGGCTCTTTCACTCTGCACTCACCTCGTCTATGGATACGCTGGTATCAATGCCGAGACTCTTGAAGCTACTGCTCTACATCCTCATCTTGACACTGGAGCTGGCTATGCATTTTTCAGAGTCATACCTCAGCTCAAGCAAAGTTTTCTTGATCTTAAAGTTTACTTAAGTATTGGAGGAAACGATGATCCTTATGAAGAAACTCACAAGTATCTAGTTGTGGTGAGTGTTTAAGAGTAAATAGCGACGATTTCTTTTTTATAAATTGTTTGATCGGTAATTTTTTGTATTTGTGAATGTCGATGAATTTGGGAAGAAATTGTTTTTTATAGACGGAGACGAGCGAGGCTAGGGCAAAGTTCGTTAGTTCAATCAGCCGTATATTGAACGATTATCAGTTTGACGGTATCGATTTAGCATGGCAATTTCCATCAGTTAAAGTCAAGAAAAATCGTGGAACTCTCGGAAGTATCTGGCACGGAATTAGGAAGATATTTGGCTACGGAAAATACAAGGATGATAAAGAAGTTGAGCATCGTGACGGATTCACTATACTTGTACGTGACTTAAAAAATCAATTAAGACAAGTACACAACAAAGATCTAACTTTGACCGTACTTCCCCACGTTAATTCCACCAGTAAGTATTGTTAGTTATTGTATTCTTCGTGTAAAGTTAGTATCGACTACGCAATTTAACGTGAATATTCGTTTTTTTCAGTTTACTACGACGTGAGATCTCTCGTGCCCAATATCGACGCAGTTCACCTCTTCGCTTTCGACCAGAAAACGCCCGAACGCAACCCTAACGATGCGGATTACACCGCTCCTATCTATGGAAGCTACGGACGTATTCCGGAGGAAAATATTGACGCCCAAGTGAGGTACGTCCTTATATTTATTTATATACAAACATCATTTGAAGGAAGATATTTTTTAGGATTTTTATCAGGTGTTACACCGTAATGAATCATTCGATCTTTGAACTGTTAAAATTGTTTACCGATTCTACTTTTATTTGGACAATAAATGGCGCCTGGGAGAAGTTTATAACATGTCTTGTCCTTCGGATAATAGTATTAAACAATTTTTAGCATTTTTCTTTCTTCACTTGTGAAAATATTTCTCAAACGGCGGAATCGATTTCTATCTAATATAAAATTTTCCGGACTTTCACCGTTTCCAGTTTCCAAATCGTGACTATCCAAGCTATTCAGAAATCGATAACTTTGACAATTTTCAATGAATTTAAATGAAATTTGGTACGAGTGATTTTTTCATACCCGAAATTGAAACTAGCGTTGATTCAACTTGTACTAAAAAAATCTCTTTAACAATAGTATAAAAAATTCTGAAACGCATTTTTTAGTTCGATTTGACGAAACCTGTTTGATAGCTTTTTCCTTTTTCTTTCTCTGTCCAATTATTTTCAATTTCAATGAACATTCCCTCTCAGATACTGGCTCGAGAACGGAGCAAGAGGCTCAAAGATTGTCGTTGGAATTCCGACCTATGCCCGTACCTGGAAGTTGACTGCCGATAGTCAGATTTCTGGAGTCCCACCAATCGTCGTCGACGGTCCTGGAGCGGCAGGTCCACACACCGGAATCCCCGGACTTTTGTCTTACACCGAGGTCTGTACCCGTCTTATAGAATCAGGAGCTGGTCGTCTTAGACGCGTAAGCGATCCCTCAAAGAAGTATGGAAGCTACGCTTACCAATCTTATAACGATCAGACCGGTGCTGACGGAATCTGGGTATCATACGAAAACCCAGACACAGCCGGACACAAGGCAACATACGCCAAAGCAAAGGGACTAGGCGGTGTCGCGATCGTCGATCTTTCCCTCGACGATTTCCGAGGCATTTGCACTGGGGATAAATTCCCGATCACAAGAGCTGTTAAGTACAGGTTGTAAATAAAAAAAAAAGTATTAAAAATTAAAAAAAATATCTTATTCCATGAAAACGCGTAGAATTTGGCAAAATTATATTTTTTTACTCAGATATTGGCGATTGGCGATTAATGACTGTTTTGTATTTCTATATTCACCTTTCCTAAGCTCTTTTATAGATTCTTACGATTCATTTAAATCAATGTAACTATTCGTTTTCTGTTTTTCTTCTTGCTTTAGTATTATAGAACTAGGTGTTTGAATATAACAATAATCGTATGTGATAATAAAAGGTTAACTGAAATTCTATTGGATTTTTTTTTCTTTACTCTCATATCTGCTTTCAATCATTACAAATTTTCTATCGCTTGACCTATAGCTTCAATCATATAACTGGGATTTTATCTTTTTGCGAGTCCTTTTGAGTTCTTCAATCTGCGAGTGAGTTTGCAATTTTTGCAATTTTTTAAATCAAAATCAGTACGTTAATCGGTTCAATTTGTAAATTGTATTGAAATTCGTGTTTGGTTCTAAAAATTTTTCAGTATCTTGAAGATTCATGTTTCTTCGATAAAGATTGTTGCAAAGTTTCAGAGTTTCTAATCTTGACTCTCAAAGTTACGGATTTTTTAATATTTCCAGACTCCACTCGTGAGAAAATTGGAAAAAATGTTTAGACCAGCTGAGATTGTGCTTTCAAAAAAAAAGATTGGCTTATAACTATAAACGAAGTAAGAGAATGTGTAAAGAAAAAATGATAAATGGATTTGTATCGATAAAAACGCTGTCAGTACTCCAATGGTAACCGAGCGTCGATTTCTTCAATCGATGATCAAGATTGTAAACTCAGCTCGAGATAACTTTCATTCGCATTCGAAACGCGATCACCTGTTTGCTTGATTTCCGAATGACTCACGAAGAGAAAAAAATTTATTAGATGCAATTCTCTCCAATTTTTAAAAGAAGATTAACCATACGAGCTTCTATTTATCATACGGTCACTGTGAATAAAAAAAAGTCCTGAAAGTTCCTACCTAATTAGGAAAAAAGCGTATATAGGTATGAGTTTCGATGACTTTTCTGTGCCACTGACAATATATTACAGTAACTAATAAACAGAGTGCGGAAACTCAAAGTAGATATGAATAGACCCAAAAGTTGCGTAATTCTGTATTTTGTAGCTGATTAAAAGAGATGAGACCTCGCCTGCATGTGTGTTGTTAATTTTTTCAACTCACGACTTACCAATCAGTCTTTCTTTGGCCATTGACACTATGGCAAAAACGCCTATGGGCGCGACTGTTCGTACCATCCGTAAAAAACGAGTAAATCGTTTATATTCCAAGGTCGGAACTGGAAGTTAATCCTTAAGCTGTTCAAGTATAAAAGTGAAACGCTTCTACATTGAGAATACTTATCTTCAAGTAAAAATAATTATCCAGGTAATTCCGTATAGCTTTTCTATCCACTCTCTCATTTCGAGATATTAAAGTAGATCAATGTAATCCTAATCACATTTGTACTGATGATTAAGATTATGCAGAATCCAGTAAGAGATGTAATCAATCATATCATATTAATGTTCTCAGAATATTGATCCCCCATATTCAATCCAATAGACATCTTAATACTTTGAGATATTGACTTGAATGACAAGATGACAGTTTCATTCTGGACAATATTCGTATACATTTTTAGTATAGGCGTGTGCGTGAAGCTGCAAAGAAATACACTCGTATGCTTGGTCAAACGTATAGTACACCGGCATTCCTATACATGCATTACACATTTGCGCATGTAGTTTTTCACACGTTATGGCAAGTGGCGATAGATATCGTCGATAATATGATATAATTGATAGTTTCTTAGGGTTTAAATCTCCAAATTAGTGATCTCTACGAAAAGGTAGTCGAACTAGTCGTGTTAGAATATGATGACGTGCGTTCGTTAGGCGAGAAAGTAAATTTCTGTAAATAACATCGGTTGGCTTTATTTTTTCAGGTCAGAAAAAGATTGAGACAGTACAGTGGAGGTATAAGGTGTAGCTGTATTAACACAGTTGCTGAATAAATCAGTCGTTTTATACCGAGACACATATTACTTATATGCAAAGTGCGTTATACCCACGCGCAGTAGTGCTAATAGCAGAATGACTCAATGTTACTTTTGTTACGTAACAAAGTGTTCAAGTATCGAGTGTTTTTTAACTATACAACGCGTTTCTGAATTGTAAATATCATTTCTTAGGAATGATCTATTATCATCGCATTAACAGTCATATTACCTTATTACCTTAATCCTATTTACAGAGCCGTTCTATAAAGTAGTTTTATTTTACCTGTTTGTCTCGACTCTTCGGGAAACATATGCGTATGAAACCGTTGCACAGGGAAATGAATCGTAATTTATGTAAATTATTACCTGGAAATTGATATCCGAGAAAAAAAAAAAAAAAAACCGTATAGGCAATATGATCTGGACCGTTTTCAACTTAGAAAAAACTAATTATAGTCTTTTGCTTAGAAGTCATAAGCTTCGGAAAATTTTTTCTTCTAAGAATTCGTTGAACCGTTAAAGAACACATTTAGTGTTTCAATTATGTTTCTGTATACCTAATTATGGAAATTTTTTTTGAAAACACTACAATTTCAGATCATCCAGTAAAGATTACGCGATAACTTCATACCTGAATTATTCCTGAGTTCATAGACCGTGAGATAATATTCTAGCAAAAAATAAAATCAAACCAAAAAAAAAAAAAAAATGACATGTTTGATTATTTTTGGCAATTATATTCTTGTTTACCCGTGTCTTATATAATTTTATAGATATTAGTGGTAAGATACCCTATGCTCGACCTCTCGATGATAAATGAAGTTGATATATGTAAAAAAAAAAGGAAAGTATAAAAGAAAAGAAAAAGTGTAAATTCTGTCCGATCGGAATGGGCCAATAAATGAAAAAAAAATTACTATATTAATTGAACTCGATGACATGATGGCATTATGTCGTCTTCTTAGAATTAACAATAGATAATGTTACTCCGTGTATTTTTCCCAAGACTTTTGTTTGTTTCTGTTTATCAATAAGAATATTTATATCCTCAGACACGAGATATTATTTGAACTGTATCATTGAACTATAAACCCGAGTATCAAAGCTGCTGATCAGTATTTGAATTCGAAGTTAAACCAACGTACCACATCGCGTAAACAATTCCCAGAAAAAGAAAGTAAAACGGAGTTGAAAATCGAATGCAGCTATTCATTCTTATATATGAAAATTCAAATTTTATATAACAATTTACAATTTCATCGAAATCATCTGGTTTCTTATTTATACGATCTGAATTACAGGAAATTCATTGTCTCGTCTAATTTATACCGTCAATCTCTCCCACAAATTGATAAATAAATTTAAATCAAAGCAATCACCTTGTATCGCAAAATCGAATCTTCGATTATTCAAATTTAGAATCGGAAATGCGGCTGCAATCGACGTGATCGGGGATCTAATTCTGTTATAAAAGACTGACTGAAATGACGTAGCTTACAAAGGAATCTTTGCTAGGCAACTATATGTGTAATGAAAAGGAGGAAAATGTGATCTGAGTTGATAATACGTTCAAAGAACGTACGAGAAGGCTACGAATGTGAGCTAGTCGAGGTAAGGTGAAGCTAGGCAATTCCAGGTTTCTCGGATTTCGCCAATAAAGCTTTATCCTTTACTGTATACTGTACAGATATAAATTCGAATGTTTAAACACGTACGTCAACCGCACGTGAGCCTTATACATGAACAATATTTATGTACCACGTTTCAGCAAATATTACAGAATGAAATTTGCCAATTTTGTTTCAACCGTGAAGATGCTAACGTATAGTAAATTTTTTTTTTTCTTTTTTGCAGAATAAGCGAACAGGTTTAATCCAATGTCAGAAGTTTCTTTTTTCTCTTTACATACACCAAAGTCGAAAATTTAAACCGCGAAAAGGAGAACGAAAATCAAAAAGAAAAGAAGGGGAAATAAAAATACAAATTTCACATACTTTGGATAATATAGTTTGAGAAGGATTTGGATTAAACTGACACTAAGGTAATTTTGTTCTTGTCATTGACCAAGAAAAAAAAAGGACTCTGCAGACCATCAGACGTAAGAAAAATTTTAAGGCTGAAGATTTCTCCGACCTATATTCTTTTTTGTTACTTTTAATATGGATACATGCATACTTAGAGATTGTCACGTCTTAGTTGTAGTAGTTCGATATTTAATTCCGCGGGGAAATACCGATTTTTATCGTCGCGCTCGATATTCCATATTCACCTTGAAGAATGAAAAAAAAACAATACTAAAATATACAAACGAGAAGGAAATATCGATCCTGGGGGCTCTCTGTCTCTGAAAAATACTCAACCTATAATATCCAAACCAAAAAAGGATCCCAAAATACGAATTCATTATAAAAAAAAAAAAAAAATTCGCAATCATCGCGGATATCTTTAAACTGTCTGATTTTTATTCCTGGCACGTATGTGCGTTGAACTTACGATTAGATACGCGTTAACCCGTGAGTAATACGTTAAAAGATATATAAAGGGGTCGAATAATTTGAAGGCTGTTATTTTTTGCGAAGCAAAATACGGCTACGTGATACGTGGTTAAGGATCGTAACAAGCTAATTCAAATCGTTTATTATAAAGCCTGAGGTCACGTCGCTAGATAGATCAGGTCTACTTGACCGTACCAAATTGAACTATTTACCTCAACGATATATGAAACATGTATAACTATACATGGCTAAGGTACATATACGTTAAATAGTTTAACAAGTATCATGACTTTGCTTCCGTTCTCACAGATCTCAGTAATTACTCATCACGGTTCAAGATTCAAAAATTTTTCTCTCAGTTTAGTCCGCGACATTTCCTAAGCCGAGTTATCCCGGTTCCCCCAAAAAAAAAAAAAACAAAAAACATTATCAAATTTTAATAACTTTTGTATCTTAACTGCGCATATAAAAATTCGAAAAACAGTACGAAGGTACTTTGATATTCGAAAAAGTGTGAACGTTGATCTAAGTTGACTTAGGATTTTTAACGCGACGAGATTTTGGATTGAAAAAATGAATACTTTCACCTTTTCTGTTATGTGATTATAATTTTCTACCGTCTTTTGTTATCCGTTAGGCTCCCAGAAATCCTGGAGTCAACAAACAAAATCTTATACCGATATTACCGAAGCGAGGCGCCAATCAAGATCGACCTTCGATCGGCTTATGAGGAACTCGTTTCTCTCTGTATTACAATATACGTCGTAATAATATTTTATCAAACAATTCTTTCGAATCTAGAGAATGAAATTACGATTTTAAACACCAGTCATCGCTTTACAGAGTCAGCTTATTTCCTTTTCTCTTCGAAAGTATAAAAATCGAATTGTTATTAATTTTTTTGCAATTTATAAACGGAAGAAATAAATCTAAAAAAGAAAAATTATGACGAGATTAATTCGAGTAAAAAAAGTTGAATCAATGAAAAGTGAATTGCAAACGAGTTGTGATGTTGATGTCACCTTGTTCACCTAACTTATAAATATTTCGAGCTAATTACTGACGCGGACCATCGAGATCGGTGTTGGAAAATCGTTTTTTTTTTTTTTTTTCTTTATTTTGTGTAATATTTTAACTTCAAACAATTTATTCATGGTTATTCGCTCGATACACAGGACAAAGTCAAAGCTCCACCGTAAACTCATCGCTCCCCAAATAGAAGGTACGATCGTGTTGTTTGCGGTTCATGTTTACGCTTTTATGTATACATAACGAAAGCGCAAGAGGCTTACGAGGGCGACCTTTAGTAACCAAAAATTTATTCGACGGTATAACAATTCGATTTTTCACTCACTGAGTACTAAATCAAAAAGTTGGAACGGCGAGCTTTTTCAATTTTTTTTTTTTTTTTTGGTTTTTTTGTTTCGATTTTTTTATTTTTTTTTTTTATTATAGCTTTCTGTCGATAACGGCCTTACGCAATTACAAGCCAACTGGGGAATCAGAGATAACATGAACTCTGACACGGATACGTAATTGCGCCCACGTATCTTACACTCACACATCTTTTAGTGTACAAATGTATGAACATGAACATGATATGTACTACATTAGCGGCGGAGTAATTGTTCGGAGGTTTTTTGCGCAGTTTAAAAACTAACTTGTCGTATAAAAATCGTTTTTTTTTTATTTGTTAATATCGATTTGTTAGCAGAGGCTTGTTTCCTTTCAAACAAAAACTATAAATTTGATGATATGTACATTAAAGTGAGTTGTTGTGTAAATATCGTATTTATCCATAATTCCCTCAATTCTAAGGATTGATAAAACTCAGAACGTCAACAAGTCGCGAGAAGATCGGCGAGGTTGAAATCGTATGATTATTTTTGCACTTTGGTCTTTGGCATCGGAGAATCGATCACTCGCAATCGGGTCAATGCAAAATCGATAAATAATCAAAACGTGACGTTCATATTCCAACCAAAAATAAAATAAAAATTAATTTAAAAAAGTCTGTTCAATTTTCCCTTTAAAATTTTCTAACAATTTTTTAAACATCTTAAGTTTGAAAATAATATCGTATTAATTTCTGTTCTGATTCAAAACGGCTTATAGTTATAGCCAAGACGAATAGTCAGAATCTATAATCTGCACACATAACATGCTCTTGCTAAATTACGTGTACTGTTGAGTTATGATGACGTAATTCGAGTCAACCCCACCCCATCGACTTCGCCTCGGGGACCAAGGCGAAGTTACCGAAGCCTTCACGAGCTGCTTGATCGCGAACGTCTGGTCAGTCTACGTCTCTTCCCGGACAAGGTAAGTGGAGTTCTAGTATCTAGTGTGAACAATTAAGAAGTTGATATTCTTGTTTCTTTCCTTCATTAGTAACCGTCGATTATTATCGCAGCTATAATAATGAGATTTTTGAAAACAATGAAAAGATTGAATAAACGAGATACTAGATTTTTATTAACTTTCCATTCGTTTAGTAAAAACGTTTTATTAACAGGATTATGAATAACATTTTTAAAAATCATTGCGCTTTATAGATACCGAGATGAAACTGATCATTGGAGGAATATTAGCGGCGCTATGCGTCGCTACTTATGGTTACGATCATACAAACATGCACAACAAAGTTGTTTGTTATTGGAACTCTAGTTCTTTTGAACGTATAGGTGAATAGATATTTACTATGTATTTATGAAGGTGATTTTGATCGATTTTAAGTCTTTTATTAAGTGGCTGAATATTGTCGATGAATTTTATTAGAGAATAAAAATTTATCTAGGTCCTGGTAAATTCCAAGTCGATGATTTACGCCCGGCTCTTTCACTCTGTACTCACCTTGTCTATGGATACGCTGGTATCAATGCAGAGAACCTTGAAGCCACTGCTCTACATCCTCATCTCGATACTGGCGCCGGTTACGCATTTTACAGAATAGTTCCTCAGCTTAAACAGAGCTTTCCTAATATTAAATTTATACTTAGTATTGGTGGTAACGCGGATCCTTATGAAGAAACACACAAATACCTAACTGCGGTGAGTTTTTGAGATAAAATAGCAACGATTTTTTTTTTTATTGTAAATCGTTTGTTAGATGATTTTTTGTATTTGTGAATATCGATGAATTTAGGAAGAAATTGTTTTCTTATAGACGGAGAGAAGCGAGGATAGGGCAAAGTTCGTTAATTCAATCGGTCGTCTGTTGAACGATTATCAATTTGACGGTATCGATTTAGCATGGCAATTCCCAGAAGTTAAAGTAAAGAAAAACCGTGGAACTCTCGGAAGTCTCTGGCATGGAATTAGGAAGGTATTTGGCTACGGAAAATTCAAGGATGATAAAGAAGAAGAGCATCGTGATGGATTCACTATACTCGTACGTGATATAAAGAATCTCTTAAGACAGAGGAACAACAAATTTTTGACTGTGACCGTACTTCCCCACATTAACGCCAGCAGTAAGTATTGTTAATTATTGTATTATTCGTCTAACATTAGTATCGACTATACAATTTAACGTAAATATACGTTTTTTTCAGTTTACTACGACGTGAGAGCTCTCGTACCCAATATCGACGCGGTTCACCTCTTCGCTTTCGATCAGAAATTGCCCGAACGCAATCCTAAGGATGCGGATTATACCGCTCCAATCTATGAGAGCTACGGACGTGTTCCACAGGAAAATATTGACGCCGGAGTGAGGTATGTCCTAATATTTATTTATATAAAAACAAGATTTGAAGAAAGATATTTTTTCGGATTTTTATCAGGTGTTACTCCGTAATGAATCATTCGATCTTTGAACTGTTGAAATTATTTACCGATTCTACTTTTATATGGACAATAAATGGCGCCTGGTAGAAGTTTTATAACATGTCTTGTTCTTCGGATAATAGTATTAAACAATTTTTAGCATTTTTCTTTCTTCACTTGTGAAAATATTTCTCAAACGGCGGAATCGATTTCTATTAAATATAAAATTTTTCGGACTTTCACCGTTTCCAGTTTCCAAATCGTGACTATCCAAGCTATTCAGAAATCGATAACTTTGACAATTTTCAATGAATTTAAATGAAATTTGGTACGAGTGACTTTTTCATACCCGAAATTGAAACTAGCGTTGATTCAACTTGTCCTAAAAAAATCTCTTTAACAATTGTATAAAAAATTCTGAAACGCATTTTTTAGTTCGATTTGACGAAACCTGTTTGATAGCTTTTTCCTTTTTCTTTCTCTGTCTAATTATTTTCAATTTCAATGAACATTCCCTCTCAGATTCTGGCTCGAGCACGGAACACCAGGCTCAAAGATTGTCGTTGGAATTCCGACCTATGCCCGTACCTGGAAGTTGACTGCCGATAGTCAGATTTCCGGAGTCCCACCAATCGACGTCGATGGTCCTGGAGCGCCGGGTCCGCACACCGGAATCCCCGGACTTTTGTCTTACACCGAGGTCTGCATCCGTCTTACAGAATCCGCAGTTGGTCGTCTTAGACGCGTAACTGATCCCTCAAAGAAGTATGGAAGCTACGCTTACCAATCCTATAACGATCAGACCGGCGCTGACGGAATTTGGGTCTCATACGAAGACCCAGACACAGCTGGAAACAAGGCAGCGTACGCCAAAGCAAAGGGACTAGGCGGTGTCGCGATCGTCGATCTTTCCCTCGACGATTTCCGAGGCACTTGCACCGGGGATAAATTCCCGATCACAAGAGCTGCTAAGTACAAGTTGTAAATAAGAAAAGAAGAAAGAAAAAAAAAAAATGCGTTATTCCGTAAAAACGTGAAGAAGCTGCATTTTTATTCAACTGTATACCAACAGTTTCTTACAATTTATTGAAATCAATCTAATTATTCGTTTTTTTTTTTTTTTTTTTTCTTCTTTTTGTATAATACATAAATCGATAATCACGAAGCTAGATTGTATATTTTTTTCACCATGTTTTATCAATAACAAAAAACAAAAAAAAAACCATAAATAAAACCTCAACTCTGAAACAAAAATTATATTTAAAGATTTTCTTTTTTTATCCTTCAATCAGTTTTCGATCACCAGAAATTCTCAATCACTTGAACTAAGGAGGCTTACATTTTTTTTTTTTTTTTTCAAATTTTTTTTCTTCAGTTCTTCGATCTATACCTACCAGGGAGAAAGTTCAATTTTCGATATTTAAATTAGTAGGTTAAATGTCAGTTCATGACTATCCCCAGCACTGCAATATGTCAGTTGTATTGAAACTTTCGTAAGGAAAGTTGTGATACTTTCAAATTTAAATATAACAACAATTATGAATCCAAGTCGATAAATGAGCGAGAAAAAGATAAAGAGAAAGAGACAAAGAGAGAGAGAGAATTGGGAAATGAATTTTGGGAGATGGGCATATAATGTATATAGGTATAAATATATATTAATGAGGAAATCAGTGATATTATACACATAGAAAAATTTAATCATAAAGTATTGGTATACGATCAGTTGAAATTTTATTTTTGAAAACAATTAATATATTGAAAGTAACGATACAAAAGCTGCAATTAAGTTAAAGCGGTAAAAATTGAAGGGATCCTTTACTAGTATTTCTTTTTTTTTCTATTTTTTTGGTTCTTTTTGTTTGTGTTTAGATTAATTCAAAATTTCATTTCTCTCTCGTATATAAAGTCGTTATATTATATACAACAATAAATATTCTTACATCGAGGCGCGTTTGGTGATTGTCAAATGGATATGGTGAATAACGACTAGATAATATATTGCGAATAATAGATATAGGTAGGTATATATAATATGTATCAGTGCTAATTGATTGCTTACGTATAGGTATTATGTATAATTAATAAGTATTAATTCTTACGGTTTTTTTTTTCTCATTTATTATTATTCTTTCCTTTTTTCTTTTTTTTTTTTTATATTAACTTCAAGTGTTATCTTTTTTCAGATCAAAATCCCAGCTATAAATTCAAAGATATATATTTAATTGTACAAAACCAATTCCATATTTCATCATTTTATTTGCAAACATCTGGAGAAAAAACAAAAAATATGTATATATTACATATATCAAAACACAAAAAAAATAAAATAATATCCACTAGGTATATATAAAGCAGTTTATGTATTATTATCAATTTGATAATAAAATAAAATACAAAAAACAAAAAATATTTTAAATTCTTTCAAGTTAAAATTTTGTCAATTGCAGTTTATTTCACCCGGGATCAACTATGTATAGGTATATATATACCTATGTATAGGGTTAAATTATATTTAGCTCGAGGTAAGTACAATATTATGTAAATGATTAACAATATATATATATATTTATCTACAATTCTGTAATTGAATGAAAATTTTATTGAAAAATTATGAAAATTAAACAGTTGCTATTATTAAATGCTCGGTTTTAAACTAGTATATATACGTAAATATCTATATATTTATCATTTTCTCGGAATAACAACATTATCACGTTTAATGTATTCTCTATGTATGTTTCATACGTATTTGTGTGAGTGTGTCTTCTTCAGGTATATAGATATTTCTGTTTTGTTTTGTTTTTATTATTTATTTTCTCGATTGTGTGTTGCAAATTTTACACCATTAATATATACCTAATAATAACGAATAATGATCATAATATTTGATTCATTCTATTTTATATATTTTTTTCTTCATTTCCTTTCCTTTGACTAGAAACGTGATCGTATAGAATTATTGCGATTCATTATAATCAAACATTGTTTTAAAAATCTATATAATAGTAATTATACAAACTTAACGAAACAATTAATTTAATGATACTAATAATTATTCCAGTGGATCGAATTCACATATTCGAATATTGAAAATCACTGTTTCTTTAATATAACATAATTACAGTGATAACAAAATTATGATAATAATAATATTTTTTTATTTTTCATCTTTTCAAATTTCTTTCTGTAATGTATATATAGGTATGTATGATCGTATTGTTAGTGTATAATATAGATAATATATATTTCGTGCAGTCTATGATTTGAATAAACACATTTTTCTATACACAATGACGTTACATATGCACAATCAAAGATTTTACACAAAGCACCAAACAATTAATATAACAGGTACATAAATCTCTATAATGTATATGACTGAAAAGCAGAACAATGTCCACAGGTAAAATATTTTTTCCTCGATTATAATTGAGAAATGATTTCTTTAGAAAAATTTAATCAAAGATATTTTTTTTGTTTGTTAATTATTACTTAATAATAAAAGTTTCCCAAAATTTTCATGATTTTTTTCTATGAAAAAGGGTAAAACCGTTTGTGTGATATAAAATGATCGATTTTTGTTTGTCTTATCAGATTTAAATCAGGAATTATTTTTAAAGACACGTCGCAGCTTTTTTTTTATATACTTTTCATAAATCGGGTTTTTAAAAATTGAAAATCTTTGATAGGCACGTAGGACGTACACGTATATGTATATTCATATATATGCGTGTAAACAGTAAAGATAATATATTTTACCTAACATCTGGGCACAACGATACAAGTTTTTACCTTGCCTTTAATACTTAAAAAATACTGGGCATGGTTTATTCTGGGAATACTTATACATCTATAATTATGTAATATAATATAATATATGTATGTATGTATGTATGTATATGGCTCAACAAGGAAAGGGCACTCGTTACAATATTATTACGATATATTAAATGTGAAATTAATTAACGGGATTACTAATGTAATGTTAATTAACGCAGAGAATATTTCTTTGCACATTATACCGCGTCAGTGCAACACATAAAAATGTTTCAAAAATTGAAGAAAAAAAAATTAATAAAAATAAGAATAAAAACATTCTCGTGATATATACCAATTCCACAGAAAACATCGTCATAAGCACCGCCAATTATTATAGATATAAGATATTATACATATAAGTATGTATACATATAAAATTGATCAGACTTTTGCAGTGCAGTTTTGCGCAAAGAAATATTAAATAGTCTCGCGATTCAGGGTGCTCTTGAAACAACAAGATCAAGGTAATAGAGTGCAGATTGAAAAATAACAAGAGGAAACCGTGACTCACCATGTTACTCTATCCGTCAAACGATTAGTCGAAGAAATAATGAAAAGAAAAAGGTGATGGGGTACGAAATTTCGAAATACTAATATTTTATATAGAATGCCCAATATATTTGGGATTGAAAAAATCCAAATAACAAAATAACGAGGGATTTTGATTAAAACTTTTTGATTTACCGATAGATCAACGAGTCTTCTAAAACAGCTCAAATTTTGAATATTCGTTCTTTAGATATTTGAAATATTTTTCATTACGGATTTTAATAAAATTTCAATTCTTATTCCTCCATGTAATCGAATACCGCCAAAAAGTAACATGGTGAATCAAGGGTGTAGGTATATTTCTATAAAAAATTTCTTTTCCCCTAATAATATTCATTCTTTAGTATAAGAAGGATATACAGACGATTAAAATATTGCTAAGTTGTATTTTTTTCTTTAATTTTTTTTTTTTTTTTTGTTTTTTTTCTTATATCTTCCTATTACATCAGGGAACATCGTTTAACGCTATCTACATCTTGGTCCACGTTATTGATGCTAATAACCTTAAGTAACTTTTCGGTATCCTTAAAGCTTCGCTTGTTATCTTTACTCTGAGAATGAGGTAGCGAATAGTCGATCATATCATCGAGTCTTATGCGGGCAGGCCACTGAGTCTCGTTACTTTCAAAACAGTTATAGGCATTATCGTTAGGCTGTTGATAATAATTTGATATAATTTTTGGTTGAAAAAATGCGTCATGTACTCGAACAGGTCTTGCCAAAGAAGATCTTTTTTTAGCCGGAGTTTGGGGTAATTTTCTTGCCAAAAATAAACCCGGACGAGATTCCCGTTCATTTATTTTCGACCTTACTGGCGTTAGAGATAAAAGTAAATTAGAATTGTTGTTATTTTGTTGTTGATTATTAACAGGGTGTTTATTAACACCAACGTTTGATGTCATATCAGACAATCTTGTTCTACTATTACTGTTAACAATGTGACGACATTCTTCACCGCATTGTAAACAGTCGTAGTACTTTTCAACCCCGCTATTTACACCCAAACCCAAACCTAAACCTAAGCCTAAGTTTAAGCCTCCTGATGAAGAAGGAGAAGGCATAAGGCTACTATCCATATTTGATGAATTATTACCGCAGCTCGGTTGTTGAGAGATAAAACGAAAGCTTCGTTGAGAAGGCGGGGGTCACACTTCCTGCAGATACTTCAATGGGCACAGGGTTTCTTTTAACCGTGGTTCAGTCTCCTTACCCAACTGCTCAGATGTACTTACGTTTGAAGCACATCTCACTTTTGCTACACCGTCTACTTCCTCACCGATCTGAATCACTATCTGTTTTAATCGTGGAAATACACGGATTGTTAACTGCTTTACGAATTCATTCATCCGTAGAATTTAAAGCTTTTTATTTAGCGAATTAGAGGCACTCGAACACCTTGAGATTCAATTTTTGTTTACTGTTTAGCAATTGCTTTTTTAATTTCTGGAACCTTGTGCAGTATTACACGAAAACTATTGCATCTAGAGGATCAAGCTTCGACACACTTATTCGGTACAAACTTCCGCACAGTGTGAACAACGATTATTGAAATCGGTTGAGATACTTTTGTGTTAAATACAGAAACGAGATTTTAAAGCACGATAATTATGAAAAATGAAGTAAATCTTTAAACAAAAGATACATTCGATGAATGTAAGGTAATTTCCGTAGTTCACACGATAGACATACGTGTTTAAAATATTCATGTAAAATTTTATATGTTTCGGATGATCGGTGACAGAGTAATCCTGTACGAATCAATTAATCATACATTCGCCTATGAAAGCTGTGTAAGCTTACTGGATTAATTATTCATATATCAAAACGGTGTTTGATGGATAAAAAATCAAAGAAAAATATAATTCAGAGGCAAATTGATCCTAATTTAAAAAAAATTGATGTCAAGGTGTGTGTAAACCATTATTTTTTTCTTGTTTTGAGGGAGAATTTTAACGATTCTTAGAAACTTTGAAATTCTATTAAATTTGATTAAAATATCTACTAATATGAATTTTTTTTTATTTATTTACCTGATCTCGGAGTAAAGTAGTCTGATCAGCAAGTTGAAGGTTGCGAGTAACTTGCAATGTCCGTTGGCCAGATTCTACCCGCATTACATACGCGCTTGGAAAAAAGCCAGCACGACCTCCCAAGCATTTGCCTTTCCACCAGTCAGGATCAGATCTGTCTATGACAGTGACCTTGTATCCGGCTCTAGAACACAATTAGAAAATATATATTTAGGATTAATTAGATAAAATTATTGTAGAATAATTAAAAAAAAATTTTTTTTTTCAATTTTCTTCACTTACTTCAGGTCCAATTCGTCGCGATGACGAGCGTTAAAGTTGTACAAAACAACGTAGAGATTATTAGGTGGTAATACACGTTTTCCAGACGAAAACGGATTCAAATGATTTGCGTTTACCGCATGCGGAGAAGGGCATGGAGATGTGCTAGCCGAGGAATATGATTTCTCGTTTTCATCGGGCAATTCCATGCTAGACATTCGCATTGTACTTCGAAGAAGTTTATGGCCACTGTGCGCCTGGCTAGGGCTACAGGGGGCTGTAATTATAAATGTATAGGAATCTGAGTTTTGAAAATTCCGAACGGTCAAAATGATGAGTTTTAATACAACGAATTTACAGTTTTTGGAAAGACTATTTCTTCAGAAGTCTGTATAGTGAATATAAAAATTTTCAGATCAAAATAACACCGAGGGTTTTAAATTCCGAAAGTTAAAGATCTGAAAGGTCAAAACTTTGGAATGTAAAATTCACGTGTGAAACGTCGTGCTTCGTTAATTAAATTTTCGAATTCTGAGTTTTTATCAAAATTCTAAATTGTCTGAAATGAATTCGCAATTCTGACCGTTGAGAATTTTTTAGAAATTCAAGGAAGTCAGATTTTCCAATTTCAATTGAAGATTCTATATACGTATTATCCTCATCGTATTTTTAATCCCGATTCTAATCAATCACAAACTCTCTCTCTCTCTCTCTCCTTTGTTGTTATAATCACTCAATCATTCCTCGTATATACCTACGTCTATTATATACCTAGCTATATAGGAAAATATTCTACGTACATAGTCTGCTCGTTCCTCCGCTGTCAGATAATCGTGGGGGGGTTGATTCTCTCGGACCAGTTGAATAGTAATCTCGTGGACGTTGACGCGTGTGAGCTGAACCTTCCGGTGAATCCAAACTCAAGCTCTTCATCCTCAAATTAAGCCTCTCCCTTCGACGTTGGGGACTATGGGGCGCTTCATTTTTCATGATATCAATTCAAATTATCATTATCCGCATAATTACTCAACGTTCGGCATCGATTCGATTGTCTCGTTAAAAAGACATTACAAAAATAATAATTTGAAAATAAAAAATGAATAAATAAATAAAAACACACAAAAGAAAAAAAAAACGTAACACAAAAATTAATCAATTTCTCTTAAAAAAATCAAAAATAAAAAATAAAAAATACTAATCTATTCCTAAACGAACATTAATGATGATGATATTGATCATTATTTATTTATTTATTTTTTAATTTCTTTTTCATTTTATTATAGATACACTAGATGTGTTGGTTTCTGGAATACATTAAGTTGCACCCAAATTCGTATGTCTTCTTTTTTTCACTAGTATAACCATAGAGAAAAAGGTAAAGCTAAAGAATTGGATGCAACCTCATGTGTCAGAAGTCAACTCATCTAGTGTATGTATGCATGTGTGTACTACATAAGCTGTTATACCCGCTCACAGCAATATTATAGGTACAGTATATCACATGCAAAATTATACATATAGGTATAAACTGTACAAAGAGGATTTGATATACTGATCTAAAAATTGAGAAATATGATGATAATAATAATAATAATAATAATAATAATAATAACAATAAGAATAACAATAATGATACTAATAATATATGAATATATTTTGTATATAGAGAAACGAGACAATTAATATCGCTGTGACCGAAACGTTGATTTTTTTTTTTGTTTTTTTTTTATACTTATAGGTATTAACAACTGTAAGGGTTTTGTATTTAATATATACATAGGTATATAATTATTTTTTGGCTATAAAATATATAATCATTACTATTATTATTATTTTGTATTTGTTTTTAAGAAAATAATAAATATTCACATATAGATATTTTCATATTGCGTGCATACATTTACGTATATACATATATATACCATATTATGTATGTATGTATGTATAGTGTATAACTTACAGACAACGAGCATACCAAGAGAGCTGCTGGGACACGACTCGCTAAATAATAATATAAAATAATAATAATAATAATAATAATAATAATAATAATGTTGCATATTTGAAAATGAATCATAATAGATATTTGAAGAAAATAAAATCTTTTATTTACAGTATATACATCGCTTAATAATATTATCGATATGACAGGTATATTAATTAACAGATTTCAGATAAACGGTATGTAGTTTCAAATTTAACACAGATGATCATATTGATTTTTGATCTTATATACATAAGAAATTGTTATGAAAAAATTAAAAAAAAAAAAAAAACAAAAAGAAATGTAATAGAAATAATAATGATAATGAATTATTATATACCGGGCTTATATAATCATCAAATGAATGATCCTCTTGATAAAAATAAATTTCAAAAATAATAATAATAATAATAATAATAATTTATAATAGGTCTTTTCCCGATTTGTGCGAATAATAATTAATGAGAGACTGCAATATATGTATACATACATATATGTATGTATATATAGGGATTTATATAGTATACGTATATATTTTGAAGTATACGCACCCCTCGACCGAACGAAACGAACAAAAGAAATATATATATATATATATATACATATATACATATATTATACATATATTGTATATTGAAAATTGAATCGTTATGATTTATTTATTAATTAATTGAATTGAATATCATCGACGCTTTGTGGATTTACGCCTAAGTTGCAGTGTGGTAGTAGTGGATTGATTTGGTGGCCCTCGAGCCATCAAAACCAGAGGTTGTCCGAAGGGTCGAGTGCCTGAAGTTGATCCTCCGCTACCCCGTCCTAACCAATCGAATCTCGTGAATTTTTTTATGTTTTTTATTTTTTATTTTCCTGATTTTTTTTTTTTTTTTTTGTTTCTTTATTTTATATTATTTTATTTTATTTTATATCATTCCGTAATTTATTTATATCTATTCCTTGATTTTATTTATTTGTTGTATTTAATTATTATTCATTTAGTCATTTATTGTTATAATAACGATACTTATTCATCATATACTCCCATATACTGTGCGTTTTCGTAAATATACGACATAAGAAACTGGTAAAACAATCGAAAGATCGACTTTTGTAACACTCATCGTGTCCCCGTTGGCTTACACACGCAGGGAAACAGAAGCCGATCATTTGTTGTTTGAGTTGCCTGTACACAGGCGTTTGTCGCATATTCACGAAAACACACTGTATATATGGTATGCATATTTGTAAGTCATTTTAATCGTTAAATATCATTCGACTGCAAATATGTGTAAATTTATTACGGAGGATAAATATATTCACAACATTTCTGTTAGTCACCGGATCATTAGAGTTCTTTTCTTTTTTTTTTTTTTTTGTTTTTTTCGTTTTTTACTTTTTTAGATAAATTGTTAACTGTTAAATATTATATACTGGATAAACTATATGATTGGTCAAAGTTATTTATTTACTTTTGTTTTTTTTCTTTTAATCTTGAAAGGACGACGGGTATAGTTTTCAATATTATAGTTCCCTAATATAGGAATGTATATATTCACACATAAAACTTTGAATCCATCGCACAAAAAAAAAATAAATTGAAAAGAATAATATAAACTACATCACGTTTGTATAAATAAAAGTCCCGAACGGTAAAAATTCCGAATTTTATCATCACTGCAGTCTCGTACTTTTTGGAAAGACTATTTAGTATATAGTTACGAGCTATCGAAAAAGGTGTTTATTTTTTTTACATACCTACCTATACATATAATAAATATTTATAAAAATAAATGATAAAAATTTCATATATGAAAAATCAGTCGAAAATGCGAGCTCATTAAATAAAATACCAATTCCTTAATTACGTAAAAACCAAAAATCTGAGCTTTGGATGACAAATCCGTACGGATTGTGAATCGTATGTACAAAAATGTAAGCGCTACAAAAATTTTTTTTTAGAAAAAATCTTAACGATTTTAAAATCAATCTCCAGAATCACTAATTTCGTCTTAATCTGTATTCAGAAAAGAGAAAAAAAAAAAAAATGGAGATTATTTTGGAAACTATAATTGATTTAAATTTGTTTTTGTTTTTTTTTTTCAATAAATTGATTTTTGTACTGGAAAAATATCGCCTGCCGTGGCTGTGAATTGAATTTAGTGAAAAATTTTTTTTCAGGATGTAAAATTTTGATAAGAATTGTGAAAATAAAAAAGTTCACTTCAAAAAACCGAAGTAAAAACGACATTTTATGTGAGAAATATTTGAAATATATAACTGCTTGATAAAATACGTTAAATCAAATAATTACCACCCCTAACTTTTGCTATACCGTGAAAATTCTTTCTATCGAATTTTTCGCAACGTATACTTTTAATAATAATTGTACATACATTTTTTTTTTTTTTTTCATTTTCTACCTATAAGAAAATCTTTGCGTTATACAATAATCCCAGAGGAATAATAAATTCTCCGTATAAATTATAACAAGGTAGCTAATTGCTCGTTAGAAAATTCGAAAATGGAACACTCTGCATCACTCCATGGAAAGGATTTGAGGCTTGGGATGTATGTATGTATCTATGTACATACGCACACGGGTGGGTAGAAATTGAGGTAAAAAGAAAACGAAAAAAAAAAAAAAAACAAACCTAATAAATGATGTAAATCAGGGATTCGGGGTTTCGTTATTCGTTATTTAAGCTGCCGAGCAGACTTCCGGTTCCAGAGCAGCTATACTATACGCAAAGCATCCGGCTGCAAAGCCCTCTTCACTCTCCCTCTCGTTTTCTTTCTCTTTATTTTTCGTTATAGGGTTGAGTCGAAGTTACAAATTTTCAGAAGAATTTCGAATCTTTAAAAATGTTAAGTTCAGAATATGAAAATTAAAAAAGTCGAGAAATGTAAATAGCTAAATAAAAAATCGAAAACTTCAAGAATCCGAAGATCTAATGAAAAATCACGATGCTCCGATTTCAAGTTCCGGAGTTTCTAGTTTCCGGATTATTATAGCTTTCGGAATTTTGAACTCTCCGTGTTATTCGATTTCAAGTTTTATTCATACCGAATATGAAAACTTCCGGAGAAATACCCTTACGAACTTTCGAAATTCGTAACTTCAACCCCCCCCCCCCCCCCCCCCCCCAGCACTTTTAAGTTTTCACATAAACGTCACGTTAAATAAAAGCTTGCAATAACGAAGGTAGCGAGTCATGTCCCTGTAGTGATCGTTAGTAGAGGGGTGGCTTACCAGAGGTGGACGAGGAACAGGGTTGGGAAGAAGAAGAGGTCCTCGTTGCCAAGGGTGCTGCTGCACCGGAAGGGGGATGATCAGCCGTGGGAGGTGTTGGTGGAGAATTCGTCGAGTTCCCTCTGATTTCGCCAGCGGCCTTCAGCACCTTGTATATCGCGTCCACGTCTGCCATGGTACAAACGCAAGCACACAGGTGCGGAGGAGTTGTTTTTTCGTTTTTTTGGTATTTGTTTTTTGTTTTTTTTTTTTTTTTTTTGTATTTGGTTAAGGTGAAAGGAGGAGGCGCGTATCAATGGCTTTAGGCTGGTCACCCGCTCTCGATGGACCAACGAATAAAAAAAAAAAAAAAAAGTAAAAATAAAAACACTAAGGAAGAACACAACCCACTCCAGGAAAACCCAGCACGGTTGTAAATTTTATATCAACCGCATTTTTGTTGTTTTTTTTTTTTTGTATTTTGTTTTTAGGTATAAAATATATTCACCCTAAAACACGTGTCACACAATAGCCAAAAAGCTCTTATATTATAGTGTAAAGCTCGTGAAGGAGAAAATAAACGTAAAAATAAAAAAGAAAAAAGGAAAATTAACGAAACTTGAAATAAATTTGACGATCTTTTAAAAGCCACTAAATTTCCCTCGCTGGATTTTCCCTCAGTGGCTAAATGCAGTCGAAAATCTTTCTTTGTCTCGTCAAACTTATTATTGCACTCGGCTTTTAGGTATAATAAATATTTTTAAATATCAACTTACTGGACGGATCTTCTTCCGCTGTATGCGATGTCGTGCTACGTTGTCTTCGTAAAAGAGGTATTCCACCACTTCGTTTAGATCCTAGACTTGGACAGAGAGCTGGTTGTACAGAATTAATGCAATCAGCGTGAGCGTTTGTCTTGCAACCACGACACCGGAAACCCTGTCGACTGTGACCTCGTAAAACTTGACCGCAAGCATCGCAAGGTGTTATCTTTCGGTATGTGTATTCTCTCCAAGCGTGCCCACCCTCAGATTCCAAGTTTTTCCTGACAATTATCAAATTTATATACATTCAGAGATTATTATTATTATTATTATTATTTTTTTTTTTTGATTTTATTGTTTTTGCTATTTAGGGCAGCGGGGGGTCGAAATCGGCGTGGGGGATTTTCAAATCAGAAAATATATACCGAGGCGTGAGAAATTTTTGATTTATATATGGGGCTGTCTACGTCAAAACGACACGGCTCTAGATCTTAAAGTTTTTGATTTGATTTTTGATTTCATATGTTATCATTCTATGTCTGGAGAATCTGTCAAATTTTTTTTGAATTTTTTTAATCAACCATTTCGGAACTATGAATTTTTTCAGTCTCAAAAAAAGGACCTTTTTTAAAAATCTGAAAAAAATCAAAAAAATTCTACTGCTGATATAGAACAACCTGCAACTTCCAGAAACGTGGGCAGAATTTTTCTTATATCTTTATTTTTCAATTTTTCAAAAATTTTATTCAAAAAAATGCTTCATTAATGAGTTTTATGAAATCACCTACTTACCTTCTTTTCAACACAATACAATATAAAGTCAAGAACTTCAAAAAATCTGAATTATGTAGGTTTGAAAGATTTCTGGTAGCCTAAAAGTCATTAGTGAAGCATTTTTTTTTTTAACAAAATCTTCGAAAAATTGAAAAATAAATATAAGAAAAATTCTGCCCATTTTTCTGGAAGTGGGAGGTTGTTCTATATCATCAAAAAAAATTTGGTGATTTTTTACAGATTTTTAAAAAAGGTCCTTTCTTTAAGGCTGAAAAAATTCATAGCTCCAAAAGGGTTAATTGAAAAAAATCAAAAAAATTCTGACAGGTTCTCCAAACATAGAATAATAACATATGAAATCAAAAAATCAAATCGAAAACTTTGAGGTCTGGAGCCGTGTCGTTTTGACGTGGACAGCCCCATATATTCTTTTTTTATTTTTATACAAACCGAAAAGAAGCCGAAACTCAATGCAGAATCGAAATTTTTTGTATACATCTGTTTACGGTAAATAAAAAAAAAAAAATTTTCTTCTTGTTTTTGGTCAATTTTTATCAAATTTCTAATTCCCGTAGTGTTATAATTCGTGAAATTAATGTATAATCCATATTGTTGATAACGATATTTTCTATATTAATAAACAGTCCATTTCCATATCACGATTTCAAATTTTATTTTTCGAAAGTGCTGTTGGTGCTGTTTCTGAGCATATTCTATTATCTTATGACATGTAAAATTATTATTCGCAGAAAATTTGAGCCTTGAATTGCTTTGATCGTATTAGATATATGGTTGAAAAACCGTGATATTCAGCTCTTGCTTTTATCCTTTGCAATATTGAAACGAATCTTTATGAAAAAAGAATTAAACACGAAACAAAAAAGAAAAAAGAAAGGATAAAAAAAAGAGAAAGAACAAAAGAGAATAGAATATAAGAGATAAAGATAAAAATACGTAAAAGATAATATATTATGGATTTGAATTTCGTGGACTGAAATTGAATCTTTCGAAAAGCACAGTAAAAAGAATTTTTAAATTACAATTTTAATGTAATTTAATTGCGGAACGGTACAAGAAAAGATAAGAAAAAAAAAAAAATAAAAAAAACTGTTGAAAAGAAAATTTTTTTTCTGATAAATTGATCTCTTTCGCGGAGATATTTCGCGAGTTTTTCCCTGTATCGGAATTTTGTCTAGAGAAATGTATTTCCGTTGAAGGAACGTTTTATCAGGCTTATCCCGTCGTAAGGCCTTTTGTATGTATTCGAAATATATTCTTTCTTTATTTTTTATTTTTTTTTTCTTCTTTCATATTTCGTTGACGCATTGGATCGGCAGCTTTTGCTATGTATGTATTACATACATACGTATGTACATATGTACACTACTGTACAAAAGTTCGGGAATACTTGTCGAATTTTTCCATCGGAATAAAAAGTTTCATATTTTGGTCAAAATAAGGCGTAGCTGAATGTTCTAGGCGGCATTCAAAAGTAGAAAAAAAAAACCAGCTTCATTATATTTCTTTGCAAAATTATCTACGACTTTTTTTTGCATTCATTAGATGATGTTTTTATACATAGCTGTGTTTTTTTTTCTTCTTTGCATTTATCATACTTTCATAAAGTCACGTGTAATTATTTCAGAAATAGATAAAAAAAAAAAAAAAAACGTTTTTTCAAAAGGCTATAATTTCGTTGCAGGAAAAAAGATCCAAAATTTTTTGAAATAAATAAAATTATTGCCTAATCTCTCCTCTTTCGAAATCCTTTTGTAAAAAAGTTTCTATATCATTTTTCCAAAAAATTACACGGGATTTTATAAAAGTATGGAAATCGCAACAAAAAAAAAGATACAGCTATGTTTAACATCACCTAGTAAGTTTAAAAAAAGGATTAGATAATTTTGCAAAAAAAAAACAAAAAACATAATCAAGCTGGTTGTGGAACATTTAATTATAGTCACGCCTTCTATTAGCAGAAATATGAAACTTTTTGTCTCGATTAAAAATTCGACAAGTATTTTCAAACTTTTGGACGGTAGTGTATGTACAATAAATCTTCATCCTCGGGTATTTGTGTACATATATATATATTCTGACAGAAAGCAATATACATATAGAGGTAGTGCAACATTCACATTCACGATTATATAACAATAATAGTAATAATATTAATAATAATAAATACAGTGGGCTGCCCCCAAAAGAAATAAGCAAAAAAAAAAATAAATAAATAAAAATGATAAAAAAAAACGTGTAACAATGATCATAATTATAAAATTTGTCTTGCATAAAATATACAGGGTGATTTTTCTCCGAGATCCTAAGAGGGTGTGGTTTAAATTACTCCACCTCCTCCTATTTAAACTTGTGATTATCAGAATAACAATACTTACTTATTGTCAGTTACTATTTATTTGGCTCTTGCCGTATAGCAACAATACACGAAAATGTATATAGCTTTGTCAAAACAATGAGATAATACTATTCGCTTCAATTTCTGAATCGATTGTCTATCATGAGCTAGCTGGCTTTAAATAATGAGTCAATTTAGAGACAAAGGTATTTGTATCTGAATAGAGACTATTGTACTGACAATAACAAGTATTAATAGAAAGAGGCGGAGTCTTAGCCGATTTAAACCACACCCTCTTAGGACTCAAGAGAAAACTTATCCTGTATAAGAACGATGATATTACGATGAAATGAAATAAAGATAAAAAAAAAAAAAAAAGAAAAATGGAAGCATTTTCATACGCAAATAAAATAAGAGCCATTCATCAGATATATATACTGTATGAGGGATAACATGGTATATACATATATATAACAATATATGTATATATATATATATATATATTGAAAACGTGAATATTTTTGGGAACCGCGGGCATGAAAATTCGAAAATGGGTACGTTATTTCTGGCTGAAATGTTATTTATTATAATAATACGTATAATATGTATTAATATATTAATATGTATATGCGTGTAGACATGTATTTTGCAGTAGTTTTGCAAACTCTGTGCCGTAGAAAGTGAGAGAGAAAGAAAGTGAAAGTGAGAGTGAAAGTGAGAGTGAGAGTGATAATGAGTGAAAGAAATAATGTGGAAGTGAAATGGGAGTAGGGTTAGCGCATATAGATATTAGGGATGGGGGGATGATAGATTACCTGGACATCGCGACGACGGTGGACACGGCATGATACATCGCTTGCTTTCCTCTTTGTTAGTTGCAAAGCATTCACAAAGATTGACTAATGTTATTTTCTATATATATTTAAACTTTAAGGTCTTTCGAGGTTTTTTTTTTCTTTTTTTCTTTTTTTCGTTTTTTCTTTTTTTCGTTTTTTGCCCGATAATCGGTCCATTATTTAATTATTAATTCATACGATATATCTAATTAATTATCTAATTATTCAATCATAAAATATAGATTTATATACATCTAAGCTAATCTAATTACATAAGTTTTATATACCCGGAATAAAAAATTTCCTTTCCTTCTACAAAATGAACACAAGATCTATTCAAAAATCCGTAAAGAATAATATTTTATTGATTCAGGTTTTTCTTTAAGACTGATCACTGACGTTTTAAAACACAATTAGAAAATTATTTCAAAATTTTATATGCGGATTTTGATTTGCATAGATTTATCGTACCGAAGACAAAGTCGATGGAGTAGGACGTACAGTCTTCTTTAAATTTGACGGAAATATTCTATATCGATTTAATTCCAAGACTGATCAATGATATTCGATAAATGTTTAATCATTTTGAATCAATTTTTTCATAAGCATTGAGAAATGAAAAAAAAGTCTTTGTATATTATTAAATTTGCCCCGAAATTATATCATTTAAAAATATTCCCTTCAAATTTTCAAAAACTTTTAATTAACGAAACGATCTGTACCCTACGAAGACCACTTTTTCTTCGATAGACTCAACCTATACAAATTAAAGCTTTATAAAATTTCAAAAATAATTTCTAAATGTGTATCAAAATCTGATAAATTATTTGTATAAAAAAACTGAGTCATTGGTCTAATTCTTCAAAGCATATTATAGAAATGATTTGAGAAAAATTATTATTTCCAAGGTGTATGTTACCCCCTTAAAATAAAAGAATGAACAATATTGTGTAATAATTAAACGTACATACAAATATCAAAAAATATATATATGTATAATATATATATATAAGTATGTATTAAATACACGTAGGACAATAATAAATTGAAAAGCAATAAAAATTGCGTTAAAAAAGAAAACAAAAAAATGATCAAATCAAATTTTTTTACATATAATAATGATAATAATAATAACAACGATAAATCGATCATAAAATTGCAAGCGAAATTAGCCCATCAATGAAATGCCTCATTCTAATTAATATATGAAAATATATGTATAATTGTGTGTTGAATTTTTGCTAATATTATAGAATATCATGTTTAAACAGTTACAATGATCTCTTTCGTTACTGTAGTATAATTATGAACTAAAGAAAGAGAGAATGAAAAAAAAAGGAAACTTATCTTCATCGCTTTGTCAAATTAATTTATGTACTTACTTTTCTGCTGGCATTGGCGTCGTCGTTGGAGAACTCGTTTTTAAACTCTTAAAAGCTTTTAACCATTTGTGTTTCGTACTACCCGTCGATCCGTTAGACATTTTACGATCGTTTATTCCATCCGGTGGACCCGCTTCTCCACCTCCAAAAAGCTCCTTCTAAAAATTGAGACAATCGTTAGAAGAAAAATGTAAAAAAAAAAAATAAAAACATTGTCATTCTAATCCAAGAAAACTTATTTTCGATATCGGTATTAAATTTAAGATTCAAAATCCACAGACAAAAAAAAAAAAAAAAAAAAAAATTCGTCAATTTTTTCTAACCTTTCTAAAAATCGACTATCGTCAAAATTTAATATCCTCAATAAAACTGAGAGGCGAAAATGACTCAGCATTATTATGATAAAAGATCATCGATGCGATAAATTCTTAAACGATGAATTGCGGTATTTGATATATTTTGAAAATAATTCTTGACATGAAATTGGGAATTATTTCTGGTCCATATCATCGTGTGGGTTTGTTTAACGTACCATATGTGAATGATAGTGATATTAGATGAACTTTGAAAGATGTTTATGATGTATTGTGATGAGCTGAAAAACACGCCTCGTGCAACGTGCATCCGTACATCGTAAATCGTAAAGGGTGAATGTATGGGCGTGTGATTTAATACGAAGATATGATAATGCTGATGATGAATTTTTTCCGGTTAAATTGTATAAACATATGATATTATTTAAACTTAAAATATAATTATATATTATACTAACAATACGAGATCGAAGAGTAGTCCATCCCATTGCGAAATATTGACAGAGACCTGCCCTGACCTAGGTAGATACGTCTGGGACTGGTTTTTGCTAAATGAAAGCCATGTTGACCCAGATATCAAAGCGCATGACGTGACACGGCACAGGCGCTTCTCGTATTTTATCTCGTATATGTATATATCTATCTACCCGTTCAACTCCCACCCATGAGCATTAAATTTTCTTAGAAATTCGATAAATCGACCGAATCTAATAGAACAGAACTGACATGAACTGAACTGAACTGAAATGAACTTAACTCAACTTGACTGAACTCTCACGATTTTCCACCCGCTATATTTCGAACCCCCTATGTCAAATATGGAACAATTCAATTGAGCACACTATACACGGGTTCACGCACGAAGTGTGAGTCGAATTTTGCGTTATCGAATTATAAGAAGGGTTATTTTCGTTATTATTATTATTATTATTAGTGTTTTTTATTTTTTTTTTTTTAATATGTAATAATTGAAGTGGAACCACTGAGCGCAGCCACCTTCACCTCTTCGTTTGTACCATTATCACACGCCCTCGTGAACTCCTCTTTGGTGGTTTTTACAGAGTTAAAAACAGTCCGTAAAACCGCGCTTGCTTTGAACCGCCTAAATTCTGATTTGAATATCACGCACGCACGCAGAAAAAAAAAACAAAAAAATAAAAATAAAAAATATATACCTCAAACAAAATTACACCCTGTCGTGATTTTTCTTGTCATATATATATATGTATGTATTCTCCCAATTTTCGCAATTAAATGGTAGAGTGAATTGAGACAGAAACAAAAAAAATAAAAAATACCGGAAAATACCAAAGCTGTAATCAAATATCAACCAATTTGGATTATCCCCTGGATTAAAAGCTCGAACTTGACTCCCTTTCGACCCTCACTTCATCGCAATTAGTGAAAAAAGAAAAAAATTGGAAAAAATAAAAACAGTAATTTGATTATAAAATCTTGGGACAAAAATTTGTATTAATTAAAAATTCCGCCTTTTTATTTATTTATTTTTTTTTTTTTTAGCAAGATATATATACTACATACATATATGTAGTAGTAAACGGGACTCGTAAAAACTGGTGAAAGAACCTGACGTAAAAATCCTTTTTTTCATTAAATTTTTTTAATTTTTTTATCTATTTTTTCGTTTTAATAAGAGAGAAAAAAAAAAAAGAAAAAACTAAAGTACAAAAAGGTTGTTAAAAATTAAAGAGGTAGGTATGAAAGAGAGACCTGTGCTTGCACGGCGGCTAGTTGGAGGTGAGCAACCCCCAGGTCAAACCGCTTGAGTGAAATATCCTCTTGTAGTTCGGCAGCTTTGGTGAACAGGCTGCTTTCGGCGCTTCTGAAAGCGAAAAGAACTTCTCAAACAAGTCGTTGACAAATTTCAAACAGAAGGGGGTTTGGGGGGGCGTAGGGGGGCGTAGGGGGGTACATACATCAGCTCGAGAGGTTAGAGTCAGTCTTTTTCTATTCTCTATTTTTTTTTCCAACATTTTTTTACTAATTACTTCTACATGCATCAAAAAAGAAAATAAAATAGAATAAAAAAAGTTACCACTTTTATAATCAAAAGACTAAATAAGCTTTTCTTAATCTGTAGATCATCTTCATCCTTGTAAAAGCCACTTTTTAACTTCAAACGAATCACCAGCGAAGGTATTTCTCTTTTAGTTAATTTGAAAAGGGTATAAAGAGCGCTCTGTTAAACCAATTCAGGGTTTAAGGGCTTATTATTTCACGCGAACATTGTTCCGTGAGATAAATGCAGACGGGATTTCTTTTATCGAAAGAAAATTTTGAAAGATAATCATAATTTTTTATCATCAAAAGTCCAATTCTTTCTTTTACAAAATTTGATACAAAAAGTTACGGATTTACTAAAGTTTTTAATTTATCAAAAATTCCAACGGTCCATATAATTATCTAGGTATTCTCTCTCTCTCTTTCGAAAAAAAAAACCATTCCTCAACCAATAAAATCGTTCCACATCAAGTCTCTAAAAATTTTGCGAAATGTGGCCGAAGAAAAATCTCTTCCTAAAAATTCGTCGAAGTTTAAGAAAAGAAAAAAACTTTTTAAGGGTGATAATCTATAGTTTAAGACACACTTGTTCATACTTTGGATGATCATTGTCTATCGAGTTGAAATTCTGGTGACAGGGTTCAAAAACTTCTTTAAAAAAAAAAAAAAGGTAAGGGAAGAAAAAAACTTTGGATTTAAATATCGCCACGTACTTGCGCTGTATGCGTACTAGTGCTTCAAGAGAGTCTTGTAGTCGGCTGATTTCTTGTGTAAGTCGATCGGATTCTCGTTTAAGGTCTTCCATTAAGGGTATAGTGCTGTTTCCCGTTGGCACAAGTTCGTCTCTTAGAGAAGGAACCTGGGATAGTCTTTCCACAGGAACTTGTTCGGGTGGTGATGGAGGTACGAAAAGTCGTCTTGGAGGTTTTCGTGAAACAGGAGTAGGAGCTAAACTTCTTGCAATTAGTTGTAGGTCGTTTGTCGGGACGACAGCACGCGCCTCTTTAGCAACATTTTGATAACGTCGTGCTTGATCTGTGGCACGTTCACCACCAGCCTCTGCTATACCTGCCATACAACTTCCTGCTAATCCACAAAGCTCTTCGTATACCTCAGTCATTTCTTTGAGAAGATTGGGCAGGCAATGTAACTGGTATCGTTCTGTTATTGCGTTCGTTGCTCGAAGCTGAAGAATGTAAGAGTTGTGGGATTCGAGGTAGGCACGTTTTAGTGCCTGATGATCACCACCACCCTCTACATCCACACTCAATAATGCCGCGTATGCTCGCTTATAATCAACTCGTGCTCGTTGAAGTTTCTCTTCAGTTTTGCTTACCACTTGCTCGTACGCTTCTCGGTGAGAAAATATCTGATTTGAAATTTAATTCAATTCAAATTTAGAAGGATGAATTTTTTTTTTTTTTCTTTTACAAAATGAAAATTAGTCAACGTTTCAACGACTTACAAATCTTTAATATTTAATGAAAATTAAATTCGAATCAATTTTAACGAAATTAATTACTTTATTTTATAGGACTAAGTATTAGTCAACGTTTCAACCATTTTCAAATCTTGAATCTTAACTTTCGACCAAATATTCAAGTTTATCGATCAAAAAATATAAATAATATATATTTTTATTCAAACCCCAAAGATGGATACTCGTTTTTTTCTTCACTTTTTTTAAATCGTATTTTTCATTTTTATACTAAAACTGTAAGAGTTAAATTTTTGTTTTTCTTTTTTATATGAACTATTTTGCAAGAAATTCAATTATTAATTTTTATTTTTTTTGGTAGATATCACAGAAAAAAATCCGAATAAAATCAAAAAATGTTACTCAACGGTCAATATGGTTTGTTGAATTGAAATGGAATACCGTATATATACAGATTGTGATATTTGAAGAATCGTTTCGTGCTACAGAGACATTTGTCACAGATAGCATTTCGTATATGCTAATTTTAAGCATTAACTCAAGTTTTCAGTTCCTTTTTTTCTTTCTTCTTTCATTATTTAATTAAAGAACATCAATCACTGACCAAAGTTTTTCTTTTTTTTTTACTTGAACAGAGAAAGAGTGTTTGATTTTTTCAGCAATCGTCAAACTAGAATATACATCTTTTTTCTTTTCCTAACAATGTTAAACAATTTTCTATTTGCTTAACCATCATTTCCAAACTTTCTTAACAACGATTTTTTCATGTTAATTAAAGAAGAGCAACAATCGAAAATTATCAAAATTCAAAAAGTCTTTCAATAATTCATGAAAATTTGTCCTTATAGTTTAATTCTTTTCGTAATAAAGTGACGATCATGTTTGAGGAAAAGGAGAGAATCGTATAATTAAAAACGATAGTTTTTTTACTAATTATTATCCTCTAATTAATTTTGTTCTATTTTTATTATTTTTTTCTTACCATATAGTCTAATCATTTTCTGAAACATGTTTGTAAATTAATTCCTTTTTATCAAAAAAAAAAAAAAAAAACACCACCTTAGACATTTTTCGTTCCAAAAATAAAACTAAAAAACTAAAACGCTGTCCTGAAAGATACAAAAGAGAAAAAAAAAACCCTATAATTTAGATTGTATTATAGTACATAGATGTAATCCGGAGTTAGAGTTAACCAATAAAAAATTTACTATGTATACCCACGTATTTTAGTATACAATATATATAACTCGGTTTTGATTGTATCTAAATTACCCACAAGAAGCACCAGTTCAGTTAGTATATAAATTTCACTAGATTAATATCTGAGGTGTAAAAAGCTCTTGAAAAACTGGCCATAAAACTAAAAAAAATATCAATTATTTTGACTGATTGAACGACTGGGGGTTAAAAAATCAAACGTAACTTTCACACAGTAAGGCTAGAATTTAAAACAATGAGACTATAGAGCTTTGATAAGACTGATACTGTACATATATATATAAAAAATTATTTTCTGTGCTTTTTTTTTTATATACTCAGCGATAACTCGTAGCTAGTAGCATATACTCTCACAAATACAATTTATATACTACCTCCCGCAACTTGTCGGTTTCAAAATCCGATAAGATAAACGAGTGGAAGATAGATGTACTCTCCATTGTAAAACTCATTTCGCCAAAATTGCATTAATTTTGATTATTTTTTTTTGTTCAAGTTTTTTTTTTTTTTTTCTACCGCTAACTCTGGCCTCTCCACAAACTGTTTTATACAAAATTCAACTCGTATCCTCTCGCTCTGTCTAGACTGCATAGGACAGCTATCACTCAAAATCCTCATCACTTTAATTGCAAAGATATATAAAAATTTGAAATTTTTTTTGTCTTCAATTAATCAAACTACACGAATTTCGATATCAATTCGATTGGAAATTTACATCAAAGATTACAAATTTTCATATACAATTGACAAACGAAAGCGGAACAAAATCAAATGATTTCAAGTTTCCAAAATTTCTTTTTTTTTTTTTTTAACGTAAATCAAATTCGAAAAAGACAAAAAAAGTAAATAAAAGTATCCACAGTCTTGTTCCGATACTTATACTCCGTTCAGGAAATGACAAAGCACCCAAAATTTGTATAAAAATTTTTAGTTTTGAAACGATCGCATAGAAAAGAAATTTTTCGTTATAAAATCGTAAGTAATAAAATTTTATTTCATCACGTACCTTCCTGGATTGTACTTTGCGATGAAAACTAGCCTCTTGAGTAGGTCTCGATAGCTGCTGCTGTAATACACCAGCAAGATCGAGATTTGCCGCAGCATCAGCCTCGACCTGCCGCAACAGGCTTTCCCAAGCACGTCGCAAACCTCCTGCATCTCCTCGCGGTTCTCCTGAACGTCCGCGAAAATCATCTACTAAACGCCTTACGTTAGCAGCGTGACTCTCCATCGCACCACCAAACTCTTGAGCAAACTCTGACACTGTTGACCATAAAATTGACAAACGTATGTATGTATGTACGTAGATCCATAAAGAAACAGAGACAATATTGTATATTAATTACGCAAACTTGGGTTGTAATTACTAATTTCTACTAGCTTCTGGCCATTTCGGTATGGTACTAGAATATATCTTGATCAGGTAATTTGCAAAGGCAATTAAGACCGAGTCTAGGCTGACGGAGACCGCGAGGCTTTCAGTGTGCGGAAAGTGGCTTTTAAGCTAGTCAAACAATTTCGACAAAATTTTCGGTAGATACTTTCAACAATTTATACAGATTTTTAATTTTACAAATTGAAAGAAAATCGGGTTTTTTTTTTAATTTGTTTTTTTTAAGTGTTAATACCTCGGTTACCGTTTGCAAAATCATGATGAAATTTTTTGAGTTGGTACCAGTAGACTTGTCGAAGAAATGAATATTATTTATTTTTTTCAAACTATAACACGACTTTGAAATCAAATATTGAAAGGGTAGCAGTTTGAAATTTAATTTTGGTACAGCTCGATGACCTGTTGGATCGATTTTATCAAATTTCACGAAAAATTCGCGATTTACCTGAATAGTTAGACCAAAAATTTAACTAGGCTAATATTTGTCTTTTTTTTTTTCCTTTTTTTTTTTTTTTTTTTTTATTTTTTTTAACATTCGTGAACGTGACTCGTTATATTTTCAAGATTGTTTCGCTTAATGACCTCCTCGACTATAAGAGGGTTGGCCATTTGTTTAAAACCCCGAATCCATAATTCATGACTACACGTTACGATGTGAGTTAATTGGAGCACGAAAATTGGAACATAATACTTCGATACGATAACAAGTATTTTTATTATTTTCTACCCCATAACTCGTTCATATAAAATATCCACCCTGAAAAAAAAAAAAAAAAAAAAAAAAAAATCGACGACATTCAGGGTGAAGATCGTAGTAATTGAAATTTACGCGCTGTTTTAGATCTTAATTAAAAAAAAGGGCGAAATTGTACGACGTTCATACTGCAGGGGTATAATACACAGGGGGTAGGTATAGTAGCGAGGATGTGATAATGACGTACGGTAACGTACGTAGGGTAGGTAAGCAGGCAAGGGAAGGAAAAGCAAGGTAAGGCAAGCAGGCAGGCAGTCAGGTACTAGGTAGGTAGGCTGAGCTCTCTAATCTAAGCCGGTAATATGCATAATGAATGTAACCTTGTCAAAGATTGTATAATATAGAAAAGGTGTTTAGTCAGGGGTTGACCTGAATTCAGGTGGGGTAGATCAATACCTTGCCTGTTCACCTCGTAGTTACCATAGCAACCAGACTCCTTCCACATTAAAATATAACGAGAATGGTACCAATAATTAAACGGTTTAAAAAAATAAATAAATAAATAAATAAATAAATAAAAAACCATAAACGAACTGCATCGAATTACTTTCACCCTTCAAGTCTCGGCTGTATAACAGATCCAATTTATATATGAACATCCCCTTTACATTCACCTATACATATATATACCACGCGAGTTACCACCAGGGGTCTTGCGGTTCGCGCCACCCTGCGGGAGAATAATAATAACAATAATGGTAATAATAATAATGGTTATATAATTTAATAACCCCTCAGATCTGTGAATCAAAACCAATTATAGGAAATATTGAACTGATTCAATCATTATTTCAAAGTTACCTTCAGGATGATGGTTATACTATATATAGTTATATGTATATACCGCAGCAGGGTGGAAACAATAAATGACCAATAACAATAATAATATATGTATATACATATAAAAATGGGTATATAATATATAAAGAATAAAAATTTTAATGATATATATATATATATATATATATATATATATATATACAGAGAGTAAGATCGATATACGTTATATACATAAAATTTATCATATATGTATAAAGAGTAACTGAATGAAACCACTAGGGAAAAATTTTCCGACCCTTTGAACCAGCGGTGGGATTTTCTGACTAGAGATCGTATCAATAATTCAGTACTGAGTATCGTTATACCTGAATAGAAAATGCGACAAACATACGAGTACATATGAGCGAAACTATGAACAATTGAAGAGAGCTCAGAGTTCTTGTGTTACTATACATGCTTTGTCATTACTTGGATATGTAGGTAGGTAGGTAGGTAGGTATAATTGATCTGTCGAAGCCTCTCGTAACACATTGAAGTAATTATATGTATAGGTATATCTATACATGATAAAGTTTCCGCGTGACTCGTTTGACACGAGCTTTTTTTTCTGTTTGTTTTTTTTTTTTTTTTTATTATTATTTTTTTTTTTGATGCTCGTTTGTTTGATCGATATATCATACAGAGTTTATTTAAAAGGGCATATACCTTAACCTATAGCAAGGTTAAAACAAAAAAGGGTAATTTTCGCGATCTTTTTTGTTTTTTTTATCTTGGGAAACCATTGGAGCTATCGGATCGGGGTTTTTCGTAGTTGAAAACACATAATTTTTTTTTTTTTTTTTTTTTTTTTAATCAAAAAAATTCGTTAAATGGAAAAGATATGCTAAGTGTGTGTATACGCTAACTTAACGTGTTTTTGAATCCGATTTTATTGCCGTAAGGAATATAGTAGTACGAATATAAAATGATGAAAATTTAAACTCCGTTTAATTTTGTATACTGACCAGTTTGTACGAGCTTGAGGGTGTTGGCATTGTGTAATTTTAACGGCTCGTTCAGTGATGCGTGTGTCAAGTCCTTAAGGGGATTTGCGGCTCCTCCCTCCTCCGTAGAATTCCGATTATTTTGCATAATCTCTTTTTTTTTACTATTACGTTCTGAACTTTTTCTATTTATAATACCGTTTTTATTGTTAATATTATTATCGTTATCGTTATTATTGTTATTATTCTTATTACGACTATTACTTTTTCTAATACTCAAAGAAACTTTACTAGATAGTTTATTTTTATTTTTATTTTTATTTTTATCTATTTGTTTTTTAGCGTTAGAGTCGATATGACCCCAGTTTGATACTTGGCACTGATGGCTAGATGATACGTTAGTCAGTAAGCTCCGTGTTGCAACATTATCGCCTTCATAAATTCTAAGGAGCTCTTCTGCCGGATAGATGACGTACATGCCCGATCCAAGACGAATATATTATTGATACCGCTAGAGCAATCATCATTTCTTTCCTCCTGCATGAATTCATCATCGTTGCATCCGACTGCTGCACCTTTATTATTACGATTATTTATTATTATGTACTTTGTTCCTGCACCCGTGAAAAACATCTTTATACCCCTATTAATCTCACGATTTTATATTGGGTATAAGTATAATACGAAACACCGATATAGGCTTTATTTATTTATTTATTTATTTATTTATTTATTTATTTATATATGTATGTGCAGTATAATCTCCTTGTGGCGACTTTTCCCGAAGAATACCTCTACCACTTCTTATTTACACCCGGATCTCTCGATACATTCGATAACAGTAGTTTATATATTGTAAACGTATAGCTTAGCGCGTTTCCATCACCTGAAAACAAAGAACGAAAAAATGAAGAAGAAGATGAAAAAAAAAAAAAAAACAAAAGAATTTAAAATATAGGCAAAAATTAAAACCGTTTAAAAAAAAAAAAAAACGATATAACAATTATAGAAATAACTTAACTATACGTCTTTGCGTTATAGTATACGGTTAGTTACAACGTAAGTCTACGACGCCGCCTTATTTCTAATTTTAGTTTATAAAACAAGAAACTATTCTCTGTGTATATACTATATTTATATTATAACCTGGTAGACATCGTCTAACGTCATTGGTTAATTAGCCTATAAATAGATAAACCGTATGTATACAACAACAACAACAATTTAGGAAAGAACAAAAAAAATAAATAAATAAATAAATGAAGAACAATCGATTTTTTTTGCGGTTATAAATCTTTTCGAATAGCATAAGTATGTGTAGGCAGTGTATAACAAAAGACAAATGTCATTTTATTGAGATGATGGGAATATAAAAGAAAATGATCGTTAAACATAAAGTGGAGTTACTACTTTCTGGCAGACTACTACTACTACTACTACTACCACCGAGACAGCGAGAAAAAAGATAAGCCTAGAGCTATTATACAGATCCGCGAGGTGTAATAATAAAAATACACAATCAAAGACTTATGGATCTTTCTGCCCTTCTCTCCATCTCCCGTTCCCTCACTCTATTTCATTTTATATTTTTGTGTATATTGCAGATCATCTTTTTGGCCCGTAATATATATATATATATGTATATACCTACAAGAAATAAAAATACTTAAGCAACTCTGTACGGGGGTTTAGGTGATGGTAGAGAGAGATGGAGGGGGGGTGGTAGTGGTGGTCAGCGGAGAGTTGGCAGCATTAAATATTCAGTTAGAATTTATTTATACACCCGCTATATATAGTTAGCTACTCTATATTAGAGGGGATAGAGAACTTAGACCCAGGCCGCTAAGTAGCGCCATTGAACTATTTATTTAAAACGGTGTAAAATTATCAGGTAAATTCTATACGTGTTATAACTTTGAATTGTACTATAGTTGAAGTATAATAGTCAACATAAATAAAGTAAAGTAAAACAACGTAACGTGAGTATTGATGATTTGAAATCTTACGACTATTGCGGAAATACATATATGTATATTATATGTATATATATATATAGGAATTATGTATATTGCATAAATTTATTATACGGTATTAGTGTCTAGTTAAATATAATATGTAAATGCTGAGCTCTCTCTCTCTCTCTGTGTTTGCTGCACGCTTGTCAGGCTTCACTCTGCTCCACTTTCATCGAATTTTCTAATATACGATATATTACACATGTTGTTTGAATATGTAATAAATAAAACTCGATATCCTACTTAAGTCACAAGAAAAAAAAAAACAATTTAATTTAATTTAAAAAAATTTAGAAAATTGAAATAAAAAAAAAAATAAATAAAAAATTATATGATAATAAATTTTTGTAAATTTCTTATAATGTTTTTAATTATTTTTTTTTATTGATATGTGAAATTATTTATTATGCATTTAGACTCACACTGAAATATGTGCCAATGCACGCAACAAACACGATACACTATTACAACAACGTCCCTACGCACCGAGGGCTCGCGCAGCACTGGCGGGCAGGCACCGAGTACTGGCGTCTGGCCTGTAGTTCGGGGACTGTTCAGTTTTCATCCCAGATATACATCCTGAAAACGTCGCACGCGCCCTTGTGAATGTATATAGGTATAGGTTGGAGTTAGTATACATTGAAAATTTATGCGTACGTACGCTTGTTGCTTGCCTGTAATATTGGGGGGAGTAATATGTGCGCGCGCATTTACATACATACCATACGTACGTATACTTACGACCGCGCGCAGCCCTGTATACATATTTAATGAATGTACATACATACGTACGTATGTATATAGATATGTATAAATTCATGTGTATTTGTATATATGGGGATAACGTGGGGTAGGTATAAACTTTGTGACTCTTGTTAATATACGGTGTGTTAAGGTAAAATAAACTAAACCAACAGTTGAACGGTTGAAACAACGTGTAAACATTTCACTTCGTGGTCTAATTGTAAGTAGGTAGATCTTTCAAACAAACCACCGCCGCGGGTTAATGTTTGCGCGCGTTTTAAACCCGTGGAGACTGTTACACTAGATAAAGAGAGAGAGAGCTAGAGAGTTACAAGTAAATATTATATTCATATATTTATATTCCTATATAAGTTGGCATTATTTGAGTAACTTGATGTTTTTATCCTGCATTATCCATACGTTTACATATTTGATTCAATTTTTTCGTACACATAACCTATATATATATATGTATACATACATATATGGATAATGTATATTGCGACTTTCTAGGTATTCTTGTAATATAATCATAGCTAATAATGACACATATATCTATACACAATGCAGCAGGTCAATTCCGCAACAAATACGTACTATAATACTAATATTTGTATAAATATAGTTACGAAATGTTACCTATACCTACCTATAATACCTACTCGCGTATAGATCGAGGTGTATGTATATCTATACATACAGCAACGGACATCGAGTCGCGAGCGAGTCACGCTTTTTTCTTCATTTTTATAAATAGATGTCAACAGCTCTCTCTTTTTTTTTTTTCGTTTTCTCGTTTTTTTTCGTTTTCTTTTTTTTTTTCGTTTTTTTTGGCAGTGTCATCGATAAACTTATCAAACTCTATTACATCGCCTAATTATATTAATATATTCTATCAAACCCTGTATTTTTCATAAACAGATGTACGCACGGGTCGGTTTTGATATTATTATTATCATTATTATTATTATTATTATTATAGGTAAGTATGTGCTTTTATATATTTTATAGCTATGGGTCGCGTTATACTACCATATATTCCACCAATTTAAGGCGCGAACTTGAAGCGTGGGCATGCATAAGTTATAACTATAAAATGGAAAGAAATAAAAAGAAAACCTTATCGAGGACATACTTTCTTAATCTAATAATTATATCTCTAGGCATTAAAATTTCATTATTATTAGAATTATTATTTTATTAATAAGGCTCATAGGCCATAGTAAGTATGTATAATAGATAAATTTATTATTAATATCCAGTGAGATATATTGTATATGTATTTTTTATAGTATATAATATTTATAAGTTACATGTACGTTATATAACGTCTGGTTCACCTGATTTGTGATTTTTTTATCTTCTTTTTCTTTCCTATTGTTTTTTTTTTTTTTTTTTTTTTTGTTTCATAAGATCCCTAAATTTTGTTATACGAACAAATTTAGGTGGTTTCTCGTATAGTTGACGAGGAACGATAGATACAAATCCTAAATTTTATTGAATAAAGTATCTTTCTGAATTTGTTAGATGGGGAAACGGGAGTTTGGTATATATATATATATATATATATATAAGCTGGGGAGTAAAGATCTATCTTTGGCGCGTCTCACCGACCCTTCAAAAACCTTTTCAACTTCGGAAGTCAATAACTCATGTATCTAGTTGACGCAGCGAAATATAATATTTCACACTCTTATAGCTGTTGGTTTAAGCGTAAAATTTTTCTCAATATCTAGTCATGATTTTTATTATTTTTATTTATTATTATTAATATAACTTTTTTTCTTTTTCTTTTTTCGTTAAAAAACAAAAATGCAGATTTTTCCTAGTTTTCGAACATCAGGAATGTTCGTTGTTTTCCACGACCAAACTAAAAAAAAAAAAAAAGTACACTACTTCCGAAAATATCCAATTTCTCTAAAAATTCTAAGAATTCATATAGAATTATTTTCCACCAAATTATTTATCAATATTTTGTAAATTATTATTTTCAAAAATACGATTTGACGTAAACTCGAAAAACAATTTAAACTATAAAGTAGAAGTTTGTGCAGAATTTGAGAAAAGCTCCGCATGAATCTCTTATGAAATTACATCCTACACGAATGAGCCAGAAAAGTTTGAATTGAAAAATTTAATATCGATGATACGCGTCGAGGAGCATTTTCATTATATTTCATATATTTGAGTTTCAAAAATAGCTCCTTGAGTCACAAATTTTTAATTTTTCAGCTCAAACTTTTTCACTTCATTTGTAAATATGATTAACAAATATTCCTTCAACGTTTTTTTTTTCATAAGTTCGTCATTTCGAATAGTAAAAAATTATTAAACAGCATTATGGCAAAGTCTATATTTATGACGACGTAGTGAGAAAAAAAAAATCTCCAAAATTTCCGTATAATAATAATAATGATAATAATATTAAATCTCAGCCATAATTTGATGTAGTGAAAATTTTGATTAACCATTGAGTGAACAATCGACTACAATTAACCCTAAAATCATCATCAATATCTTGTGCTCTTCAGACCTGTCACCTGCCATTTCTGGTAAATAGACTAGAGTGGATCCAGAGAGTGATAAATTTGATTTGACGGTTCAACAGTGATGAAGAAGCCAAAGTTTCGTCGCTCCCTAATCTTGAACTTCGAAGTCGTTGCTCGACGAATTTCACATCATCTTTACCTCCTACATATATAGATTTTGTAATGAATGTATTTCCTTTGATAATATCGCTCGCTTATATTATACATAGAATTTCAAGTCACCCCCATAGGAAAATAAATTCTGAATCTCCAGAAAAATCTCATAAGATTTTTAGGAGTTCATTTTGAGTTTAAATAACGAAAAGTCCTGCGTTTCTCATGCTGCTTCAGATCTTTGGAGTCAATGCTACGACGGTTTGGGTTATATAAATAATACAAAAGAGTGGTACGACCGGGTACTCAGAACGATTGCAGACCAGCCCTTATACCTCGTAACATAATCAAAACGACTTTCATCTTATCCAACAAAGGAGGAGACTCGAGGCACAGTTACAGTCGAGCCATTGTGACCAATCAGTGCCCGAATGAAATTCGAGCAACAAAATTTGATAAAAATTATTCGAAAATTCATTTATTGATTCGCGATTTTACCAGCAATGAAATGACTGGTTGGATCAAGCACACGGTAAAGTCACTACTCGAAATAAACGTTGGGAATATTATCAGCGTGGACTGAACCGCCGGTGGGGAACTACCCTATTCAATTGCCGTTCAAAACGCGCGTCTAGTTGCCCTAGAAGTCGTAAACCTTGTGCGAACCTTGTTAAGTAATTTCGTCGAGGTCAGTTTCGAAAAATTTTACCTAATCGAGGATGGAGATGGAGCTCACATCGTTGGGTAATAGAAATGTCGTGTTTCGTTTACTTTTTTTTTAGATGAATATGTATATATTCACGTTTTAGATATATCCGTCATGGTATATAAACAGTAATAAATGTACGATGTATCGATTTCCCCCTTTTCTCTTTATATACTACACATACATAGCTATCTCACGTCTATATCTGCGAGACAATTTATCATCAGAGTTTGTTCTGTCCTCGTAGTTACGTCGAACAGAAGATAAATGGCATTGGAAGAATTACAGGACTTGACCTGGTTGGTATTTACTTCAAAGACATGCCTTCTTTCGACTCGTCTTGATTCGAAAGACGCAAAGTTTGTTGATATCATAAACACGGATATTCGAACAAGTAATGTCTATTAAATCGCCGGATTCCTGAACGGATAAACATAAAGCCACATGTTTCAAAATTTTTTATATCGTTTAAATCTATTTTTGATTATACAATCCAGACCATGGTCAAGGGAGTGGCGATCCTTACGGACATTTTAACTTCTTTTAAAACGCCTGGATGACCCAGATTCGATGCAACCTCTCATCCCTTCATCCAAACTTTCATCAAATATCATGAGAAATGATTAAAGAGGGTCAGACAGCACATGGATGTAACCATAAACGTGCTGCCAAGTATTTTACAGCTGGTATTGATGAACGGTATAACAAATGTACTTTGATGGGTTATGCATGTAGCAATTACGCGACTTTCAAACGTGGAGAATGCGTGAGGGAGTGCAAAGAAGGCTCTACCTGTTCGATGATGGGATATTTGGCAGACGTTGTTGCTAACAACTACACAGCAGTTTTGAAAACGAAATTTTTCATGGATACAAATGACCGTCATCCGTATTGCTGTTAGTTATTAATTTAACAACAGGAGAGGATCAGACCTCCCAGTCATGGATTTCGATGAAAATTCTGGAGGTGCTTCTCTTGCTGGAAATGTGAAACCAATACTGTTCCATTCATTCTAATCTTCTTGAACTTAAAGTTCTGGTACTACGAAGCGATTCCTGTAATTGTCTAAAAATGTTGAATGGAATGAAAATTTGACCACCTGAAGATTTCGGGATGTAATTTTGCTGTGTAATTGCGATCATTTTACTAGCTCAAGTTAGTTTGATCAGCATTCGATACTCCGACGATGAAATTATGGGTGATGAAATTGTTTTGTCCTTGGAAGGTTTACTGCGTACCAAGAGTTGACCAAAAATTAAAATGACGTCAAAAAAAAAACAGGTCAACATGGCGAAATCTGAAGAATAGTTTCCACTTTTTTTCTGATTATCCAAAAACAGAAAGTGACAATTTATTGTTTGAAACTTTTTCTCATTTGGAATCTCAAATTTTAATTTTGTAGATGTTTTTGAACATTCTTTTGACTTCAGTCTGTCAGTTTGAAGGTTTTCGGACAACTTTTGGTTCGGAGCGAACCTTTTGAAGACAAAATCATGGACTATGAAGGACTAATTTCATCATCAGAGGGTCGAATGCTGATCAAACTAACTTAAACTAGTAAAACGATCGCAATTATAGAGCAAAATTACATCTTGAATTCTCCAAGTGCTCAGATTTGTTTTTTATTTAACGTTTTTATTAAAACAGTTTCAGGAATTAGTCTTTAGTACCAGAACTTTGAGTTCAAGAAAAGAACTAGAACTCATTGGACCGAATGGCACAGCATGGGTTTCATATTTTTACCGAAGAAAACACCTCTGGAAGTTTGATCGAAATCTGTGACCCGGAGGTCTGAAACTCTCGTTGAAAGTCAATTTTCCTGTAATCTTATTGAAATGTTTCATCTTTGTTACGGAGCCTTGGCTCCGGGAGACGAAAGTGTTATTGTCAATGAAAATAAGTTGCGGAATAGAATCTCCGAGATGTTTTATGCAACCTTTTTTTATTTTATCAGATAGTGAGGGTTTGATGTTTCGTACAAAATCTGTAGTTGAGAATGGGGGAAAATACGTGAAACGTCGAGGGAGATAATCTGTTTTTAACTTACCAAAAACCCAAAAAAAAAAAAAAAAATACCGCAAGCCAGACAAAGTGCTGTTGCGATTCGAGTCTGAAGACGATGAAACGGTAAGTTAATTTTGAAAAGATGAAAGGAGTTCCCGTGGCGACGTTGAACGTGATTAGATCTAAATTATTCACTGGTAGTAAAATCCCCATGGTAAACGAGCCGCGGGGTTAGAGTAAGTAATTTATGGTTTAATTCCGAGGGTTAATCTTCGCTTGCATAGAAGTTGGTTAGGTTTAAAATAGACGTCACTTTTATTGACCTAGAATTTTTTATGGCTCAGACAACGTACGTGAGACATGTGAAAATTAGTAATTTAGTGGATTATGGGAATTCGGTGATTACGCATTTATATGGCAAGGAGGATATCACCCTATTCGAAAAATCACATCTAAGCTGATTTCAGAAAGTGTGATAAAACGAGATTTGGTAACAAGGAACTATCGACCACCGAGGATTCCTCTCCGCCAACGACATAATCCTGATGAAAAATCTCCTGCGTCAGAAACCCTCGAAGGTATCTGATTACGACGAAAGCGAAATTCCAGAACCTGACGAAAACGACTACTACACCAATCGATGAAATAAAATTTCATTCATCTCAAAGATCGCTATTTATTATCATTAAAGATCAAAGATCGATACACTTCAGAAAGTCTTGTGTAATCAGAAAATCGTGAATGTGTCGATAAAATTTTTTTTCAATTCTAACTCTTTTTTTCAAATAATTATAAAACGAATTTCGAGAAAGTTATATAGGCGTAGTTTATCACTCGATACTAAAACCAAATTCCTCACCGAATTTTCTTTGATCCGATCCCACAATTATCCAGCTATGAACATGCAGCAATGAAATTTCAAACTGCTACATCTCTCATATCCGATTTCCAAATTGTGTTAAATATCACGAAAAAGCTCGCTGCCTCGAGAAGTATCAATCTCACAAATTTGGTAAAAATCGCTCGAACGATCGAGGAGATATTAATAGTTTTTTTTAATTTATATTCTTCCTTTTCTTTTCCAAACCTATCAACCAATTTTTTTTCAAATTAAGTACCGGGTTCGCAAAATTCTTTGGGTAATTTGTGTAAAAAATTTCATTAAAATCGATTCAATTGTTTCAAAGTAATTTTTATTTTTCTGGGATACTGAGAGGCTAGTTAATTATTATTATTATTATTATTGTTTTTGATGCCTAGAGGCTTTTTTACTTTTCATCACCTACGGTGATATAAGGAAAGTATTAATTACGGTCGAAAAGTTACTTTTGCTAATTTCAACGAATTTTTACGTTTTCGACCCCCTAAAATTTAAATAACAGGGTTTTAAAAGATGTTGGTCTGTCTGTTGGTCTGTTCAACAAACTTGCGCGATGATCTCGGAAACGGCTCGATGAAAGAATCTGAAATTCACAGGACTTTACAACCAAACGATGGATATGAAAAATTGCCACGTCTCGTTTAATTTGAACTTCCGGTTTTACCGGAAATGAATCGATTTTCGATGTTTTACTGACAAACCTATATACTTTTTCTTCTGTATTACCTTTCTAAATGAAAGATTATGCTCTTCCGAGTTGAGTTATTCATTTTATACATATACATAGGGTATTCCTTGTCAATGACAACAAAAAAATTGTAAATATACCCAGATCGAATTGAGATGAAACGCACTGTATAAAATTTTTGCTTGTCAATATATAGGGCGTTCCTTGCCAATGACAAGAAAAAAAAAGTAATAAATATACCCAGATCGAATTGGGATGAAATGCACTGTATGAAATTATTGCTGTTAATATATAGGGCATTTTTTTTTTTAATTGAAAATTTTTAATGTCAATTGTTTTTTTTTTTTCATTACTCTTTCATATACTTTTTGTTCCCCAGATAAATTTATACTTTTTCTTTCTTGATGAAAAGTACCCCAAAAAATTGTTTTTCCGACTTGTTTTTTATAGGAATAGTGTATGGCGATTGGCTTGAAAATCCGATGATATCGATTGCAGATTTAAATTATTATACACTTTTATTCGACAGTGATGCCTGCTATAATATTGTGTAGACAGCACTGAAAACATTAACTTTATATATTCATATACTACATTTATTATTATATAAACGATCAACGTAACTCTTTACGAAGTAAGTCCCAGTAATAGATATTATTATTAGGCATAATAGTTACATACGATACAATACATACATACAGTGTCCATCCACCGGCCTTTATCTAATTATTTATATATATATATATATATTTATATATATATATATATATATATATATATATATATATATATATATATATATATATATATATATATATATATATATATATATATATATATTTTTTTTTATTTTTTTTTTATTTCCTTTGTATTAGCAACCTTTTCTTAATTTTTTTTTTTTATTTCTTTTTTTCTTCATATTTTTCTTTGGTTTGTGTGTGTGTGTGTGTTTGTATATCATAAATATATAGTCATATACATATACGAAGTCGCGAACTAATTTTAACGACATTTTTCATTCCCTTTTTTTTTTTTTTTTTATATTTTATATTTTGTATATTTTTATTTTTCTTTTTTTTTTTTGGTTCATCACGTAAAATGTAGGAAAATTATCTATTATTATAGTTGTATTTTTATTTATTTATTTATTTATTTATTTTTTTTTCTTTCTTCTTCTTCTTAATAATCTCATTATCATTTTTGCACAAATCTTTATATGGTCAATATAACACCTGCTCATATTTATTCATAAAGCATAATTTTATTTATTGTTATAACGAATCAAATAGATTCGAAACGAGGCGACAATTTATTTATTGGGCAGCTGTTTACATTTTCTTTCTTTCTGTTCTTTTTTTTTTTTATTATTATTATTTTCATTTTTCTGTTTTTTTCTTTTTTTTTTCTTTTTCGTTCTTTGGTTTTTGGGTTTTATCCTGCCATGGAATGGACCCTTTTAATTCACACGGATAAGTAACGCGTACATTATACATTACATTATACATTATAGGTACATATCATTACGCAGAGTCAATATTATTATTATTATTATTATTATTCTTATTTACAGAGGGTAGTTCACCTAGTTAAATGGAATATAATATAGCCAATGGAATAACATTACGGTTGAATGCGTTTTGAAAAAATTTTGCAAACTCCCATAAAAAAAAAAAAATTCTCTTTTTTTCAATTTTATATTTTCTTTTTTATCCATTTAATATCCTACCGTATTGATCGTATCATTCTCAAAATTCGTAATATTTATATTTAGGTAACTAATTTTAAGTTGTTTTAGTTTTTTAATTTTTTTTTTTTGTTCAATTTTTCTTTATTTAGTCCCTTATATGAAAAAGGCCTAGGTATTATCAATATTACAATGATAAATCCTTATATGCAACTTATGTATTGTGTTCTCTTATATAAACAGCTGGCAATAAAATTACAGAAATTCATTTAATTGACTCGTATAGAATTTCTTCATCTATTTATAATAATAATAATTGATTTTTTAATTATTATTATTATTATTTTATTTTATTTTGTTAATTGATAAATATAGCTCTGAAAACTATCACATATATAGTATATATATATATATATATTTTTTTTTTTTTGTTAATTATAATATATATTATGTATGTATATATGTATATATGTATATTATGGATACAGGGGGTTTGGTTCCTTCAATAAATATCCCATCTCATAATATTTATTACCGTACTGCTATTCCAGTAACTTTAATATATACCTATATATTATATAGTATTATAAAATTATTATAATACGCAATCTGTATATCTGGTGTTCAAATTTTATAATCATTTGACAGAAAACAACTGCGTTAACTTCCTCGCGGTGATATTAACTGGGGGACCAGTATAGCTTGGATTGGGAAATTCGAAGTACTCTGAAAGTTATTGGTTTGTCAATCAAAGTTTATTTCATATCAAAAGAAAAAAAATTTTTCTTTGAAAAACTTTGTCGTAAGGTTTCCGGCACGTCGTTGGTCCAATTCAACCTCTCAAGATCTTGATTTCTTCGGACAGTAATTTTACATCTTATGAACGTAGGGATCGGTAAAAAAAAAAAATCATGTGAAAAGTTACGATCGATTATCGAAAATTTTATTCCAAAATTTAGGCCACTAATTTGCAAATAACTTGGCCAATACGATATTATAAAAAATAATATCTTCGTTCACGTGATGAGGATTTCTTTTCTGAACAAAATCAGCCCTCAATGATCCTAATCGGACTAACGATGTGCCTAAAACTTTACGACAAAGGTTTTCAAAGAAATTTTTTTTTTTTTTTTCATGTGAAATAAACTTTGGTTGATAAATAAATGCGTTTTGGAGAATTCCGAATTTCACAAATTAAGCTTTACTGGTCTCCTTAATGGGGAGCTCATAATATACATCCTCAGAAATAATAATTTTTTTTTTCAAATCTGGATTGTCACATTTTGAAGAAATATAACCATTCACTCAGTTTTTTTTTTCTCACACAGCTGATTCATTCTATTTCGATACATTATTAAAAATTATTTTTGATTTTACAAAGCTTTTCTTTACGTAGATTGAGTCGATCGAAAAATAGGTGATTTTTGGAAAGTACAGGCCGTTCGATCGTTGATCGAAAACTTTTTCAAATTTTGAAGGAAATATTCTTATAAAATGATGTCATTTCAGATTAAATTTAATAATATATACAGATGAGTTCAGTCTTCTATCGTCGTGAGCACTTAACACACTTTTTTTTTTCTCAACAGTTTACAAATAAAAAAGTGGGTTAAAATAAACAAAATTTCGTATATCCAAAAATCAAATTTATCGAATATTATTAGTTTACCCCGCAGTAACATCGATGTAGAATATTTTTTACAAATTTGAAAAAATTTCGATCAACGGTACGACCTCATACCCTACGACAATCACTTCTTTTTTTTTATACGATAAATCTACGTAATGCAAAGCTACACAAAATTTGAAATAATTTCAAATTGTGTGTCAAAATACCAGCGATCAGATGTGAAAAAATTAAGCCAATGTAATAATTCCTCGCAGGGTACCCAGCGATTTGAAAAAAATATATATATATGAGTTATTTCCGATGTGTGTAAACCTTCTTAATAAATTCTCATCGAATACTGTAATCGGTATATTAACTATGTATGCATCTATTTTATTATCTATTATTATCAAGTGGAAAACTCTCTGATTATCAGACTAAAATTAAGATTTAAAAAAAGCTAACTTACATAACTAAGGTGTCCTGGTTTTTAAGAGTGCATACGCACCTAGCAGAGTTAAAAAAAGGTATTTTTAAGCACTTTTTTTTATCAGAAAGTATTCGAATTATCGTATCAGGGTTTTTTGTAGTTGAAAAAAATCATTTTGAAGAAGACTAATCATTTTTTTGTTTTTATTGTAAAAATTTGTTAAATGGCGTCGTGAAGAGGGAGCCTTTCAAAAACTATACCTTCGCTAAAAATCAACTGAAATTTAAAAAAAATCTAGTAGATTATTTAAAAAAATACTAATACCTTTTTCGAATCGTACCTAATTTAAAAAATATCGTTTTTGTCGAATGAAAATAGTGCATTTTGTCTTAATCGCTATACAATAAAATCGTCACAATAAATTCAAACACCCATTATTTTGTGAAAAATAAATATTTTCGAAATCGGTTACGATACAACAAAGATATTGGTATCTATTTGAATAATCCTCTTAATTTTTTTATTTCACTTGATCTTTTTCGAAGGTAGTACATCTGGTACAGTTTCGAAAGATTTTTCAAAGGCTGTTTCTTCACGATGCCACATCTCCGCAATTTTTTCAACAAATAAAAAATTGTAAAACTTCTTAAAAATGTACCTTTTTAACTACAGCAAACCTCGATACGATAACTCCAATAATTTCCCATGAAAAAATTCCCGAAAAATATCTTTTTTTGACCCTGCTAGGTGTATGGGCCTTCTTATAATGAGTAGAATAACTGATACCACTAAAATTTAACAGAATTTGAAACAGGGCGTTTCCGTATAGGCAAAATAGGTTCTAAATAATAAAAGTCTATTTGAAAACAAAGATGAATAATTAGATAATAAATAAATTAATAAAAGAAAGAAATTTGAACACCAGAATAAGAACGGGGCATAATAATCATCCTAAATGTCAAAAAACCTAACTGAAAAGAAAAGAAATAAAAAAGATACGACGAAGATGGTGGACTAGCCAACTAGCATCGGCACTCGACATAACTTTTTTTCATGCTTTACTTTAGCAGTTACAATTTGCGTTCGCAGGGTTACTAGGCTGATCGGTTAATCGTTGACCCTTTGCGCCAGCTCCGGCTCCTCCACTTCCCATAAGGGTTGGATCACTGTCAAGGGATTCGCTCATCTTATCGCATATTATGTCCACCAATCGTTCGAAGACAGCCTGTTTAACCAAAAAGAAAAAACAATGATCGTTAGAAGAACCGATTTTCGGTATTTTATCGAATAAATGGATTTTCGTTGGTTCCAGGATACTTTTTGTTTTTTTTTTATAATGTTAAGAATTAATTGATTTCGGTTTACCTTGACGTTGACATTCTCCTTGGCTGAGGTTTCGAAAAATTGTACGCCTAATTGATCGGCTAATTGTTTTCCTCTTTCGAAACTGATTACTCTTTCATCTTCCATATCGCATTTGTTACCGACCAAAATTACTTGGGCATTATCCCACGAGTAGGTTTTTATTTGCGTAACCCAATCTTGGACGGAATTAAATGATTCCGCATTTGTTATATCGTACATCAGTATAAAACCCATCGCACCTCTGTAATAGGCGGTGGTTATAGTTCTGTATCGTTCCTGGCCCGCCGTATCCTGAAATATATAAAAATGAAAGATTAAAAACCACAAATAAAAAAAAATAATATTGAATTTTGAAAAATTTTTCGAATATTCTTTTTTTCTTTTTTCGTCATATAGACTAACCCAGATCTGCAGCTTGACTCGCTTGTCGTGCCTGAATACAGTTTTAACTTTGAAATCAATGCCGACAGTAGATACGAATGCTGAGGTAAAAGAATCGTCGGCGTATCGAAATAGGAAAGAAGTTTTGCCGACTGAAGAATTGCCGATAATCAACAGTTTGAACATATAGTCAAAATTTTGGTCTGCCGCATCCTTTTGCCACTTAGGGTCTTGGCCCGCCATCTGAAATGGTTTAAAATATCGTTAACAAAAAAAAAATTTAAATATCGTTAACATAAAAAAAAAAAAAAAAAAAAAAACACCAATAAACGTATAAAAAAATCGATAATGATCGCAATCACCGCTACCAAATAATTCGGCGAAGTAAGCTCGACCATAGTCAGCATTCGATTCATTCGAGTTCGAAGTTCTAACACCGAATCCTTGACCGGAATTTCGGTGTTTTTCGCAGACCGATTTCTTGACATAATTCGCGAAAAATATATCTTTCGAATTAAAGAGTATAAGTTATTTTTCTACACTCACGTTTTATTCTAGTGCAAAAATAACTATACCGGTTATATGCTATCGCGTATCACACATAAGGCGAAAAAGCGCAACTAACTTGACGACCGTGTATTGCGATTAAATTAAACGTCTAACCACGACGTGGCCGAGGCCAAAACGGAAACCGATTTACTGATAATCCACGATATGACGTTCTACATTCTCTGTATTGTTAGTACGACTTACGGAGCGTGATCTTACACGGCGTTTCTTAAACCATTGTGCTGTTAACTGTGTTCCTTGCATTTTAAATTTACTTTTACTTTTTTCTTTTTTTTTTTCTTTGAATAACCACAATCGGTGCTGCAGTTAACGGATTATCTAACTTCCGTTCGATATTACTCTGTCGCTTATTTTTAAACGCGTTTTTATACCTCATTTGAATATAACCGATATTAATGACTGTAATAACGAAGTTTAAAGTAAGTTCTCGCACTAATTACACGTTCGTATCTATCGATAGAGAACTTTATATCGTATATATCAAAAAGTGTTGCTAATCGAAGTGATGACGTCAAATGGACCCGAAGATCGTTAATAAGAGATTCTAAAAATATCACATCTTTTTTTTTTGGAAATTTTGATAGTTCGTAATGCGTGCGAAAATCATGTTTACTTTTTATATTCTCGAAATTTTGTGACAATTACGTTATCGTTAATTAAACTTTCAATTGTTTCCAAGATTCTCGTATACAATTATTGATCAGTCTTGTCTGTTGAACTGTTGAATTTCCCTTCGCTATTGGATGGTGGTATACCTATATCTATAACGTGCTCTATACATGTCTGCCATTGAAGAATCCAATTGGAAACATCTGTTGTAAGAAAAAAAAAAAAAAGAAAATGAAAAAGAAGAGGAAAAAAAAAATGGTGACTAAATAGAAATCCTCCGAAAATCGCACAATGAATTTTTGCAAATTGAAAAAGAGGCTAATATTTTCACTGCTGATTATATTTAATATTAAAATAATATACGATCGTTAAATCGTTACTCGAATTTCGTTTCTTATTTTTTCTTCTACTCGCTTCCGAAAATCCCCAGAAAATAAATTTAAAAAAAAAAATCTTTCGTAAGAGATTTTTTTCGCGAGACGTAGTTCGCTATGTGCTTATGTATAAGATTGGAAACTTGTGTGCGGTTGGTATATAAGTAATATATATCAAGTTGAGCAGGAAATACGTTGGTTATCGAGTCAACCATAGTTGGGCTTGTATATCGTCGACCTAAATAATCGCGTAATTTGCGATAGAAATTGAAAATAGTGTGTTTAAACGTAACGGCGGGTACATTAATGAGTTTGAAAAAGGTCGTGCAGTATAAGTAATGTTAAGAAATCAATAATCAGGCTATTGATAGCTCTAGCTTTAGATTAGAATTTTCAGCAAACTCACTTCTGTTGTAACTCGAATACCAAATAAATACGTATATCTCCTTTACTCCAAGATTTTCTTCACGGAATAAAAAGCACAATATTTATTAATCAGATCTACGAGACGTACCTATAATAGGAACTTTAAATCACTATTTATATTTATACTTTTAGAGGGTTAATTTTTAATTGTGACAAAATCTCGTTATAAAGACTGGTGGACTGGCCTCGGGAAAGCCTCGCGCCACTATAGCTAAAATATCGACCATTTCGAAGACCCCCGCCCGTACCCTGCGAACGGTGTCCCTGGTACGCGCCTGCGTCCAGGCAACTCGACTAACATCAATATATTGCAAGAATACTGTCTCTTAGGTCCAACTTGTTGATTTTCAAAAATAGACATTTATAATAAACGTTTTATAACTATTACATTACTATTTATAACTAAAACAACGATTACATTATAATTATAAACAAATTTTTCTTTTTTATCTATAATAATCATTTTTTCGAAATCCAAAAGCTATCGTATCTTAGGCGAAAACGGAATTTATATTACCGACAATTTTTCGACCAAGAAATTTCGCTATATAGAGATGGGTAAATCTGGAAGTAAATCTGGACATTTCTTTGCATATCGATCTCTAACCGACAATGCATATAATATATACGGTATGAATATAATATACACTTGTTAGTTAACTACTCTTCGTTTAATTTTGTCTTAATAGTTTTTATCATCAATAATACTCGATCTTTGAAATATCAAACTTTTCTTTTGTTTTATTCGAACAGTTATTTTCATAATCGCAAAGAATTGATAAAAAAAATTTCTAAAATTTTTTTCAGCCATGTTTGAATATATAGCTACATATATTTATACTATATCTATGTATACTTTTCAATAATTTAAAACCTCGTGTACATGATATCGAGATAATAAAAATGATGTCAATACTATACGATAATGTCAATTTTTTCAAACTTTGACCAGCTGTTAAAATTACTAGTATACATATATGTATGTATGTATATGTGTATCATAATCATTAAACGTGGTATATATGTATATCAGTGCACAACCATCGCGCGCATTTGCATGTGCAGCCGGTAAAGGTTTTATTAATGATTTATTTTTGTTTTAAAACAAAAAGTAACGAAATTCATAAGAGAATGGAAACTGGGGGTTAATAAATGAACAGGAACCATTAAAGAGTGTAGCGATACTCTATCTAGCGGTTGAAACCAGGAAGTATTTTCGTTATTCTTGTTTTTTTTTTTTCTTTCTTTCTTTCTTTTACGCAATTTGAATCGTATGGTAAGAAACGTACCGGAAGTAATTTGAATTTTGTTTTTTTTTTTACTTGAATTAGTACTTTCTAATATACTTTAGATGGATTCTGGGGACATATACTAAAATAAATTATATCAATAAATTAGTAAAGAAATCGATTTATACATATTCTTAGAGATGTTGAAATATCATATTAATATTATATTGGATAAAAAGTAATTTTATTTACGTTATTAATCGACATAATTTCATGTATATAGTAATTCATGTATAGTATAGGACCGTTCAGCAGGCTATGCGAATGAATATTATAAATAAAATGAATAAAAATCGCATATGTTAACATAGATATAAATAGTATCATATTATATATGTTTTATTCACCGATATGTCGTCTTAGATGATAATATTTTTAAAAAGAAAAGAAGAAAAATGACAAAAAATGAAACAACTGTTTGAGAATTAGGTAAAATCTAAAACAGCTATTATATGTATAATATAATATAATATGTATGTAACACTTTTCTTTTCATATAATTATATTCAATAAATTATCAATAATAATAATAATTATTATTAACGTATAATCGATATTAATTCATATACATAATAATATATTAACTTGATTAAAATATTCATTGATTTATACTATAGACATATAACATACTATAGATAATAGTTACATAATATAATATACCTATACAAAGCTTAAAAAGATCACATAATTATTTAAGTCATGTAAATGAACCCTTTTCTGTTTTCATATCATTCTTATTCTTTATATTATTTTTCATGATACATATAAAAAAATACAACGATAATTTCTACCTATAATAATTATGTAGTTTAATAATACTTCGATAGAAAAAAAACGAAAAAAAGTTTCGTGAGTTTGTTCTTATTATTTATTTAATTTTTTTTTTGTTTGTTTGTTATAATTACATCGTAATCGCATGATTATTATTTATTTATTTATTTATTTATGTATTTATTTATTCATTCATTTATTTAATTATTTAATTATTTATTATATCCCAAGACTCGTGTATATATGTATTTGTATGTGAATTATTATTTATTGATAAATACTTTACGTACAAATCGAGCGGATAATATTTATTATGTACACACATACTTGATGGGCACTTTGATTTCTCAAACACTGATGCTGTAGTAGAATTCATTTATTATAAACCAGCTACGTTCTCCTACATTAGAAGTATGATTCTATTAATTAAATTTCTCTCATTCAAGTAGGCGCAGCAACTCTTCATTGAAGTACATTAATTGTAGTTCGTGTATAGCTATAGTGTGAATCTCTGACATCATGTAACATATACACTTATATTACGTGTCACGTTCATTTTTCTACCACACAATTATAGTTACTTACGTTATTGTATATTAACATTAGAAATTTATCATCAAAATTTTCAATATATTATAATAATACCTATAATATATCCATTTACTTAAATAACTATAGGTAAGGTAAATATCAAATTTAAATACCTGCCTACATATACATATATATAAAATAAAAATAATACCTATATATGTAAATATGTATAACTCATTATAGAATATAAATTGATCATTGCTAATTGAAATGAATAAAAAAAATAAATAAATAAAAAAAACATTACCTTCATAAATTTTGGATATGAGAAACTGATCAGTTAACTAATTAATTAATTGTGTATAATTATGATAACATGTAATCTATAATTTAAGATATCTGTAACATATATGTATATTTATTTTTCATTTTTTTTTTTTTTAATAACAAATTTATATGCACTTAATATAATTGATTTCTTTCTTTTTTTCTTCAGTGGTTTTTGAATTTTTCTTTATACTTTATCTTTAATTATATAGTCTAGTTATAGAGAATGGATTAGTTTTGATAGATCCAGACCGATATTTCCCAAATCAAAAGATATGGAAGAAAATATTTCGGACAAAAATTTTAGGGTTCGGAGAAGGAAAGAAGTTGGCGCTGATGGTTTTTTTCGTGGTGACGTTGCTGAGATCAGGGGAAGGTCAATCTTGTTTTGTTTTAGTTTTTTTTTTTTTTTTTTTTTTTTTTAATGGAAGCCTATATTTTTTTATTACATAATTTTGTTCTACTTGAAAAATTAAACGACTTTTGTATGAAATATTTTTTCGTGAGATATAAATTTTTTATGAAATTCGGCTGAACAACTAGAGATTTTTGATTTTTGAACTTTTAAGAATATTTTACCTCCAAACTATCAAATTTGAAGAAAAATTGCAATAAATGAAAATCGCGTAATTTCATGCAAAGAATCTCGAAGAATATATTTTTTGAGAACTTTTTTTTTTAAATAATTTTCGATTTTTTCACGCAATTAAAAATAAACAGCAATATAAAAAATTATGGGAAGAAAAATTCTGCAATTATTTTCCAAAATTCTTTATATAAAATTATGCACTTTTTGACACTTGCAATTTTTTTTTTCCAAACTTCATATCTTAGGGATGAAATGATCTTAAAAGTTCAAAAATCTTTAATTGTTCACCCGAATATCATACAAAAATTTAATGTCTCACAAAAAAATGTTTCATACAAAAGTCGTTTGATTGTACAAATAGAAGAAACTTACGCAATAAAAAAAAAAAAAATAGGTCTTCATTTAAAAAGAAAAATCAAAAAACGAAGTTGACCTTTCCTTGACCTCGGCGTGACCTCCACGGAAAAATCCGACAACACCAATTTTTTCCCCTCTCTGAAAGCAGGCTACTTTTTTCTCATATCTCTTTTCATTTGGGAAATATCGGCTTGGGTCGATTAAAACCAATCATCCTGTACTATAGCTGTAACAAAAAATTTTCAATGAATGTATAATAATTAATATATACATATATTGCTATACCACGTGTGTATATAATATATGTATATGTATAGGTGTATATATAACGATTGAATATAAATAATCATATACAGGGTGGGAAATTTATAATGACTTTGGCAATTATTTCCCAAACTTAAGTGAGATATGAAAAAATGTTCCAAACAATAATTTCATGGTTTCAAAGGGGAAATGAAATAGTGTTTTTGAATTTTGTTCAAAGTTGAAGTATCGACGTCATTTGAATGTCAGCTTTGGTTTTTTGAATGGAAACTTAGATAATTGTTTTTGCAGATTCGTATTTTGGATGAAAAAATAAGAAACTTTTGTCCGAAACATTTTTTTTTTGTAATTGAAAATGTCAACTCGCTTTATAGTATTTGGTTTTCAATCTGATTTTCGTTTTTTTTTTTTTGTCTAAATTTGTCCTAATATTTGAATTTAAAATAATAATATTACAATAAAATTTATGAAAAATAATCATTTTTGAAATTTAAATTTGAATTTTCAAGAAAAAAATAAAAAATAAAAAGTACCATAAGAAATGGTGATTAAAAAAAAAAAAAAGATTTTTGAAACAAAAGCTTTTTATTTTTTCATGCAGGATACGAATCTGCAAATAAAAAATATAGGTTTCCATGTAAAAAATCAAAGTTGACTTTCAAATGACCTTGATACCTCAATTTTGAAAAAAATTCAAAAATTCTATCTTGTGTCCCCCTTGAAACCATGAAATTATTGTTTTGAACATTTTTTCATATCTCGCTTCGTTTTGGAGAAAATTCTCTGGGTCACTATAAATGCCCCACCCTGTATAGGTATAGGTATAATTGATAATATATTATAGTAGGTACTAGCTTCACTTATTTAATTTTATTTTATTTTATTATATATTAATTTATTTTATTTTTATTCTTTTCATTATATGTATAAATGAATAATTATACTTAATTATTTACTTCATATATATAATAACGATAATGAAAATTATTTACATATATACAAATACGTACTCTCTCCGCCCTTTATGTATACCTATATATATACCTAATAGATATATACCTATACACTTAATAATAATGTTCAATCTATTTTCACGATTTACATATTACATTACGTATAATAAGTGTATAATTAATTTTTCTTCATTCCTTTATAATTATACACAAATAATAATGATAATAATACTGACGTTATAATTTCAATGAGAATTTTCTGCTCACATCTTTCTTATATAAATATATTGTATAATACGTCGATTACGTAGAGTTATATATACCTACAGTAATTTATTAAACATATTATACTATATAAGTAGGATATATACAGCCCTTCGATCGCATATGAAACAGTTTCATTCATTTTTATTTTATTCCGTTATTTCTTACGGTTTTTTCTTTATTTGTATGTTTTCTTTGGTTTTAAAATAAATATACGACAAGATGTAATTATAATGACTGTTTCGAAAAATGAAGCAGAGAAAGTTCCCATTGTACAAGAAATTTTTTTTTTCTATTTAAATTATTCTTTTTTTTATATCAATTCTTATCACACTGTTATACTTACTTCTTTCTATTATCTAATATCTATAATATGGTCTAAAGATCATCACCATTCAATGATATACCTAAGTACATCTAATACTGCTATACACATTAAAAGATGAGAAAATAATTTTTTTTTTTTTTTTGTGTGTGTTTCATTTCAAATCTGCATTCAAAGATAAATATATAGAGTAATAATTGATATAATATACTTATAATTCAAAATCAGTATAAATTAAAATAAATACGATAATTTTTTATTTTTTTTTGTATTAATAGATAACAATATATAACTAACTAATATATTAAATAAAAGTTAATTACAATATCACTAATTTTAGCACACTTTGATATCATGTACATATAATAAGAACGTTTTTGTTGTTGTTGTTGTTATATTTTCGATTTTTCGTTTCCCTATGAAATGAATTTCATCAAAAAAACATTTCGACGTATATAATATGTACTTTTTTGGTTTTTTTCTTTATCTTTTTCTTTACTTGTTTTATAAGGAGCAGAGTTTCACGATATAATTATAATGTATGTATGAATGTATGTATGTAAGTACTTCTTCGTCCTATATTCTTACCCCTCGAGTATACATACTTATACCATATAGCTTGTTTGAGATAGCTCGTTAACTTTAATTATATAATAACAATGAATTTGTAATTTCAACAAATGTATACACTATGTATATATATATGTAGATACGTAGATACATAAATACATACCCTCAGTTTCCTAAATGTATTACATAATATGGCATATTATAGTAATACATATACCTATATACATAGGTATGTAAATATCTTCCACACTTGACCTCGGACGACGACATGGTTATATTGAAAGGACGGTCGATAAGTGTAGATAATTGCATAAATAATATACAGGTATGATTAATTGTATGTATGATCATCATGTGTATGGCTACGTTATAGGTATATACGTCGATTCAATTCTCTCTCTCTTTCTGAATAAACTATTCATCTCCCTAAAGTGTATTGAATTTATTTATACGGCTTATGGATATAATAAACCACGTTATATAGAAACTATTTGATATTATCTATCTATAGTATATGTATAGTGTGTATATACATATACATATACATCTGTCAATATAATATGTAACATATGTATGTATGTGACGGAAAGTGGCGTATATATATATAATATATATATATATAAATTTACAAAATATCATTAATTGAATATGTATGTATGTATGTATAATTAATTAATTAATTAATTAAATATTATATTGATTGCATCGAAACCGAAAGCCTTAAAAAGCTGCATATCGGACCAAAAATTTTTTCTTATTTTTCAGGTAGCATTTAGAGCCGAAAAAATCTGTATTTATTTATAATATATATATAACATTATGTATATTTATGTATGAATTATAAATTAGGTTGATTAAAAAAAATTGAATATTTTTTGTTTTAAAGTCAGACATTCAATAGCTGAGGTAAGTTGCTATAAAATGCTTGTTAATTAAGATATGATCCGTTAATATTAATATTTAGAGAATCTTCATCCCTATTTTTGTATTTTTTTTTGTTTAAATTACATGAAAAATATTCTGGTGTTACTTTTCGATTTTTATATTTCGAGAACTAATCTACTTGGAAAGATTCTGCATAAGTACTTTTCTTCAAAATTGAATTATCTACAAAAAAGGTCTCTTGATCTTATTCGATAAATCTAACAGTTTCGAAGTTATTAGGATATGTTATTATATGGTTATTTAACCATGGCTAACTTGAAAACGGTTAGATTCATCGAAAAACACTAAGATAACTTTTTTGTAGAGTGTTTAATTATGAACAAAATTACTTATACGGAATCTTTCTAAGTAGATTAGTTCTTGAGATATCAAAATGGAAAAGTGCCATTTGTATTTTTAATGAAAAAATAAAAAAATAGCAATGAGCAACCTCTAAATACAAATAATAAGGCCTCATATCGTAACAGGCATCTTATTTCACTTTACTCCAACTATTAAATGTCTGACTTTAAATTGACAAAAAAAAAACAATATGGTCAATTTTTTTTTTTTCAATCACTCTAATGCAAGTACATAAATACATCAATTAATGAAATAATTGTATCCTGTTATTTATAAATATTATAAATACAGATCTGCCAAGCAATTTATGTATATATCGCCTATTTATTACAGGCTTAAAACTTATACGAATAGTTTAGTAATGCGTACGGGTCTTCGTGATAATTGCGATTATAATTATGATCAGTAGTTATAATCACATCGAAGATTGCAACGTGTACATGTATTCAATTTTATGTTAATCGCATTATTAAATACACGACTTATCAATTTACCCCCCACCCTAAATGATCGCTATTGATATACAAGTTTAACGATTAATTTTTTTTTTTCTATTTTATTTTATTTTTTTTTTTTTACGTCGAATTTTCAGGACCGGAAGCAACGTGGAAAATTATATTATCGAGTTAAATAAATAACCGTTGGTATAAGGTACGACAACCAATCGGCGAGAATCTCTCTGCTGGATCCTGGAAAATAAAAAATAAATAAATAAATTGAGGATCTAAAATATTTTGAAAAACAAAAAACAAAATAAAATAAAAATGAAACAGAAAAAAAAAATCTTCTTAATTATCTATACATACCATGCGCCAAGTCGTTACGGGTGTGACTTTGAGCTCTCGTTTCGCGACTTTCGGGGGCTTTAAGACCATTACGATCTTCGGCATCGGAGTTTCCTCCCGCGATACCAACCCCTCGAACATTTTCCTCGTTACTTTCTAAGTAAACAGTGGCAATGGTAGCCAAACACTTAAGGTTCATGTTTCCACGTTTTAAGTGTTTAGCTGTAACACGAAATTGTAGTCCTAACATAGCCGTTTCCAGACCACGAGCATCGACATCTGTGATATGAGGAAGTCCCTTTAGATACTGAGAATCCGCCTGGAAAATAGATTAAAAAATAGGCTAAAGTAACTACCATGAAAAAATTCAACCATATCAGAAATATACGTGAAATATAATTCTAAGTTTTGCTTAAAACGGACCTAACTCTCGGTTTTAGATTAAAAAAAAGAAATCAGGATTTAATTACGTGCACTGTAATCCTACTCTCAGATTTTAGTTTTCAGTTAAAAGTCTTCGGTGAAAAATTGTGAGATAAAAATAGAATTTCTATTCCGATTGGGGAAAATCTTTATTTGATTATACTTCAGCTACATTTAGGAAGTGGGTTTTCATATTTTCTGATATTATCGTTATAACGAAAAAGCGATAGTCGTTATTAAATTTACATAATAGTTCATCAACTTCGTTTGCTGCAGATGTTACTATTCATAGCTTCTAGATAGGTAGGTATAATATAACTATGTACAGCTACAATATAAATATGTATTATATAAAAGGTTAAAATCTGTATAGATGAATGATATTTACTGCTGTACGTATACACAGATGTATAGCTAAATAAGTATATAATATATATATCTATCTATATAAGAATCGTTTATTTGTGAAACGGATGAATAAACGGATAAAAATAACAAAAAATGTATCGATTTTGGTCATTTGCAAGGTTACAGTTAAAGAATATGGGTTTTATGGCTCCAAACGTTCATTGAAATGATTATTTATTTATGAAAGACCCTAACCCTTCGTTGTCACTCTGGGTAAAATTCATTTGGCGCCCAACTCGGGAATCATATATTTATCGTTACTCGCCTTACAATGAAGATTTTTTCGGACATGTTATCATTTGATTTTTTATATAACAACTCCTGCTACATAATTGACAATGTTCAAAGTATGTGCCATAATTTTTTGGTCCCAATCGGACAGATAGTTTTCACATGGCAACCATTTGAATATCAATTTGGTCAGTTTGACCTGATGTAACAATTACGTAACTTTCCGGAACTGTGACAACAAAGAGTTAAATCACGTTTTCTTCAAATTTATATCTTTTTATCAATAAAAAGAAAAGAAAGTATCAAATAATGAATCCTTAATAAAAAGAATGTAATTCGGGAGTAATCGATTTTAAATTTCTGAAATTCTGTTTAGTAAAAAAAATAAAAATAAAAGGAAAAAATACCAACAGAATAAAATTGTTGCGGTTTTCAAGTAATTCTGAGGTGATGCATGTCCAGTATAACATAGGGGGGGCTATACTAGTCCGTCTGGACAGGCTTAGGATTTCAGTGGGCGATCGTTAATTAGAAAACAGCAACATATATAACATAAGGGTGAAAAAAAGAAGGGAGACAAACAGGCATAGCATTTGAAGTAGATACGAAATCCCCCATATACACTTACGGGTTCTCCATTTATGAACCAAGTCAACATAGCGGCGGGCTTCGAAGGGGCAGAAGTGCAGTTAAGCCGGACCATGTCGCCGGCTTGGTAACGTGCACGACCTCCAGTAATGTGCGGTCCTTCACTCGGGAGAACTGCAATACATGTACTACGTAAATATGTAATAAATATATGTATTGTAATCATCGTAAAGATGACAAAAGGAACTGAAAAAGTGAAAGACTATGACACATATTGATATCATGATATATAGATAATAAGCACTTTACTATGTATACATTATACCCAAATAACGATAAGTATATGTATCTAATACTTGTATAGATATTTGCGGACGAAAAACGTAATCATTTTTTCGAACCTTTTATTGGCGAAAATTTTCCTAATCTTACGAATTTCTAAGAATTTTTAGGGAAATTCGAACACTTCGTAGTTTTTTGTAAAAAAAAAATTAAACAATCGTAGATTATCGTAGTTTTTCTATATTGAAAATTTTAGATTAATACTTCGTTGTGTTTCAATTTTTGGTTCTTTTTAATTCAGTTAGATCCTAAGTCTGTATTATTTTAAAATACGTACTACACGCAGGTAACGAAATAATTGACATGATAATTCGTACAAATATATATTTCTTTTCCTTTTTCCTTTTAGTTGAAATTTTATATTTATATCTTTATACCGATTCATTCAAAAATAAATTATTAACAACGAATTTACGTATAGTTACTAACCAACAACTATCATGTCTGCGTGATCTGAGACAGTCTGAAAAGATGGGGCTTCGGCGGATACCTCGCACCGGTATCGTCCAGCGCTAGACAAATCCACGTTACGAAGAACCAAAGACCTTTCGGTCGAATTTCCGATCTGTATACGCAGACGAAGCAACAAATTAACAACAATTTAATGGTATTATTACGATTTCTTTTCTTTCTTTCTGTTTTTTTTTTTTTTTTTTTTTTTTCTTGTTATTTCAACGCTGTGAAATTTTTCAAGATAAGAATATTATAACAGAGCAACGAACTAGAAATTAGGAAAAGATGCGGGTGTAGGTAATTGTGGAATAAAAACCGGAAATGCTAAATGATAATTGGTGCGATTAAGTCCATACAATGCATTCTGTCATTATAAAACGGTAAATTTTCAACATTTACTGTTATTTCTGTTTTAGTTTTGTTTTTTTTTGTTTTGCAGTTTAATAATGTTAATATCTATTTAGATGAATGAAAAAGAGTTGCTTACGTCGACCGACACCCCAGATAATTCGAAGACTTGAACAGGCGGCATATCCCTCGGTACATATCGATAAAACTCATTTCCATCCTTGTACCATTTTACAGAATAAAGTGATTCCCGATCCAGGTTAAAATTACACTCGAGTGTTACGGTCTGATTTAATACCACGTGCTGTGGTATCTGAAGCGCAGTCATTCGCAGGGCTTTTATATCTGCAAAAACACCGTTACACGTATTTCAGGTTTTATTACATTCGTTTATACTCGATATTGAAAAAAATCTAAAACTGCAAGATTTCAATTTTTGACAATCAAAATAAATAAAAAAAAAAACAAAAAATGATTAAAACTCAAATTTTTTTCAGACGCCTTTTTCACAGCTTGTTTGAAAATCCCACGATATGTATTATCAAATATCGTAATTCGTCTAACAAAATGAAAACGAAAATTGAACAATTAACGTAAAGTAAACATTTCGATTTTGATTGTTTTCATAATATCAATGAAGAAAAAAAAAATCCAATCATCAGCGTATATCCGTTGATTTTGTAGATTTTCATACGCAGTGAGAAAAAAACTTGCGATTCTAAAAAAAAAAAAAAAAAAAAAATTATAAAAACAATCGAATATAGGTATAATATACGAGTATATATGAATATGTATAACAACCTGACGCAATCATCAGCAGTAGTAACAGCGTTGTGTAGAGAAAGTAAAATAACCTGGAGCACATTCTTGATAAAAATAAATTTTATAATATTTTCATCAAAATATACGCCGTTTTGATATTTCTACCGGCGTATATATGATAAACAAAAAAACATAAAATAAAAGAAAATAAAAACTAAAAATAAGAAGAAAAAGAAGATGAAAAAAATTGCAGAATCAATTACGACGAATATATTCCGTGAAAATATCCATCTCCGTTTAAAAAAACCGAGATTAAAACTTCTATTGCAGCACAATTATGTTCTTTTCTTTTTTCTATCCACAGTATATATAAATGCGACAAATTTTTATCAAATATTATGTATAGTATGTATATAATTCCACCCGAAAAATTGTGGAATAATTATTTATCAGGTATATATGTATGTATTTAAGTTAAATGTGATATTTTAACCCCACATATCGCGATCGGTGATATTATTCATATTATAATATGGAGGTATTACACCATATACGTGTATGCTAATAAATGATATTAGGGTATATATATATATATATATTTTTGTTGTTTAAAATAACTTAAATTCAACGTAGTGTTAGTCGAAGAATTGTATTTATTATAGTCGCCATTTCCGTACTGTAGTAAACGTTATATGTTAAAAAAATGTTAAATTATTAGTTAGTTTTTTTTTCATTTGTTTCTTATTATTATTATTATTATTGTTCAAATATCAACGAATCTTTATCGATTTTAAATCAAAACAGTATGTACTGCAACGTCTGACTAAGATTCAGGCTCAGACTTTAAGCTAATTAAAAATCTATATAGATAGACACGGCGCGGGCCTAAGGGCAGGCTGGTAGATCTGGCAGTCAGGCAGGCACGGGGAAGTGGTAACGCCGCTAGATCCCGTCCCCTAGGTACTGCAGCGTTACTGCCTATAGCCACTATAGTACGATCCTCTTTCGTAGTCGGTCACGACGCACGGGTGGGAACGGTAGCCGGCGCTGAATCGTCAAAGCGGTTCCTGCGCCGCTGGACATTCACGTCAACGATCGCGCTACGGGGTAGAGCCTCAGAATTACTTTACGCGCAGGTCCGGCCCGGGTCGAGGCGTGCGCGCGATGTAACCTAAAGGATATGTATAGGTGTTCGTGAGTGGGTAGATATGTAGGTGGGGTATATACCCTATAGTATAGCTTCTGTTTCCCTTTACTCACGATTCTATAATGTAGCGTAAGACGTAGGTACAAACCCTACGTACCCCCTAAACATTATACGAAATTTAAGATACCCTATGCATGATCTTGTTGTTCACTTTTTACGGTCACATATCGGCAATTCTATCCGTATTCTATCTACATACATACGTATACTCGAGTATTAGATAGATATTCATGTATGTAAACATTTATATTTCCTGACTTATACTTCCGCGGAGATATTGCTACGTATTATACAATATTGTACATCTTATATTGTCTTATACGCTAACGATGTTAACACGGTTTATCGATAAGACGATATATATATACTAGATAAGTTACGAAATAGACGTAGATGGGTCTGCGAGAGTAAAAACTACTTCGACCCGCATTTTTGTTTTCAATTTTTCTATTCTTTTTTTTTTTTTTTTCTTTCTTTCTATTCTTTATGCTGAGCTTTTTGCGGGTCTATCGGTTTCAGAATTGGTCCTATATTCTATGGTCTAGACCCCTCCACATCTTGCTCTATACATATAATTGTGATGAGCGAGGTTGCAGTATGATTCTTATAAGTTTTTAAGAATATAAATTGCGGTTGTATATAATTGTTGCGTCTCAGATTATAAATTACATTTATTTTCTCATCATTTCTTTACATCTACTTATCTTTTATTTATTAAATACATTTTTTTACCGTATTTACAATATCTCACGAATTATTTTGAATTATTTATCAATATTTACCGTCGTGTCTCGCAGCCGAGTAGCAGCAGCAGCTGAATAAGTAAAGTTCTATACCCACGCTAAAAAATTAGCATAATAATGTTTAGTCGAATTCTTTACGCGCGTATTGCCTCTGTCAAAAATAGAAAACAAAAAAAAAAAATAAATAAATAAATAATAATAAAAATAACAACAAAAACAAGAAAAATAAGAAGCTTTATATTTGGCAGTTTGAAAATAACGTGATGATCAACCTTTCATCATCTCTGATGTATAGTAAAACATTTTCGTGTAATGAATAAATCGGTTTTACTTTTACTTTAACTTATAAGGATCGTAGACATATATTTTGACAATATATTAAGGTAGAAGTTTCGCATGCGAGACGGGTGGTGATAAAGAGATTTGAAAAAGGACGAAGGAATCACGCATCCATATATCTCTATACCTTGCCTGTATATACATAGCTATAGGGTACACATACGTACATACATACATACATATACGTGTATATATATGAAACCGTTAAAATTGAACGCACGGAAAGAAACGCGTGGAGTGAGTCAAGCGACCATTTCGATCGATCTTCGCAGCTCGCACTACTAATAAATAGGCGGGTGACGGGGGGACGCGTGCGCGTAAGGATGTAAGGATGTAAGGACTCACGTACGGCGTCAAGGGCCCGGGGCTGCACCCTGGAAGGGAAACTTTCAGCTTTCAGCTTTCAGCCTACAGCAGCTAGTCCAGCGTGTTGCTGCTTTAATATACAGAACCCGGGGAGTCGACGGTGAACATTAGGATGATGCACCCTGTGAGGCGCGTGCAACTGGTACCCCAATTACTTCCTCGACTCTTGAGAGCCACCAGGGAATCTCCCCTACGATATATACACATATCACATACATACATACATACATACATACATACGACATACATATACACATATTTATAGAGCTGAAATCTTCTATGAGGAAACAAGCGTATACGACTTTCACGGATTGGTCGTTAACTCCGCGTTCGGTGTTTGCAGACGCCCTAATATACCAGCTATAGACTATACATATATACGGGACAACCTTTAAACGCGGTCTATAATTGAGGACGCCTAGCTATTCACGCTGAGAATATTTTATGACAGATAACTAACACGCGTATTACATGTAATGTATACCATTGTTAGATAAGAAAGTGTTAATTTAATAACGTACTTATGATTTTCTTATGTTTCATATGTTTTTTATTAATTTTCAACACCTACGGTGATATAAGAAAAGTATTGGTTTCGGTCTAAAAGTGACTTTTGCTAATTTCAACGAATCTTTACGTTTTCGACCATCTAGAATCCCAAAAACAGATTTTTAGAAAGATGTCTGTCTGTCTGTCGGTCTGTTCGACAAACTCGTACGGTGATCTCGGAAACGACTCGATGAAAAGATCTGAAATTCACAGGACTTTACAACCAAACGATGGGTATGAAAACTTACCACGTCTCGTTTAATTTGAACTTCCGATTTTACCGGAAATGAATCGAGTTGAGTTATTCATTTTATACACATACATAGGGCGTTCCTTGCCAATGACAACAAAAAAATAGTGAATACATCCAGATCGAATTGGGATGAAACGCACTGTATAAAATTATTGTTTGTCAATATATAAGTCGTTCCTTGGCAATGATAAGACAAAAAAAAAAATTATAAATATACCCAGATCAAATTGAGATGAAATGCACTGTATGAAATTGTTATTGTCAATATATATAGGGCGTTTTTTTTTTCTTTTTCTTTTTGGAAAAAATTTTCAATTTAATTTTTTTTTTGGTTCTTCATTACTTTTTTGTGTACTTTTTCTTCCCCTGACAAATCTATACTTTTTTTTTCTTGATGAAAAGTACCCCGAAAAACTGTTTTTCCGGCTTCTTCTTTGTTTTTTTTTAAGATGGTCCTTAATTTGGTCATATTCAAATTTTAACCCTCCCATGAGCCAAACCGTCTCCAAAGACATACGAGAAAATTTATCCGAAACCCCGCGTTCCAATATCTCAATTCTAAGCACTAACCCAAAGCCAAAGAATTTTTCTATTTTAATAAAACACGATTTTTGTCATTTTATAGTTTTGTTTTTTTTTTTTTTTTTTTTTTTTTTTTATCGTAGTATCGTTCCGAAAAATTTGAAACTTGGCACACTTCTTACCTACAGTAGTAAATATTTTATGAAAATTCAACAGATTTTTAACGATATAGATTTCGAAACTGCAGAGCATCAAAATAAAATTGCTTGTCAAGCCATGGCTCCGAAAATTATAGCGTTGAACCAAAAAATAGGAAAAAAAAAAAATAGTTATGTTGCATTTCATGTAATACCTACCATTGGAGGTAAGAATTGTGCCAAGTTTCAGATTTTTTGGAACGATACTGCTACTGATACTGGGTGACATAAAATAAAAAAGAAAATTAACCAGGAGGTGCCAAAAATCGTGTTTTATTAAAATGGGGAAATTCCAAGATTTTTGGTCCGTACTTATAGAATTGAGACAGGAATCTGGGGCTTCGGACAATTTATTTATTTATTTATTTATTTATTTATTTATTTTTACCTATTTGGAGACATTTCGGTCCATGCGGGAGCAATAAAATTCTAATATGTAGCCATCCGCATGAAAAGGGCCCACTTTATCGATCCTATAGTTTCCCAGATATTCGTACTTTTTGAGTATTGCTCAAAATTATCATTTTATTTTTTTATTATCCTAAATCGAATCGGAACTCTTTCCGCATTGAATAAGACATATTGAGTTTTTCGATTTATCAAATTCAAACCTTCATAACTCCGCCAGTTTTCAACTTAGACCGTTCTATCTCGTCTCAAAAGATGGGGAAATTCACCAGGAAGAAACCCATATGTGCTAACTCCATATCGACAAAGTGGGCCCTTTTCATGCGGATGGCCACATATGATCAATTTAAGGATCATATCTTATATACCTAAACTCTTGAAAATTTATTAAAATTCATGACAAATTGTGATATTTTGAGTAAACATATATTTTGTACAGATAATAAAGTGGAATTTGATAATAACTTGCAGTTCTTACAAATACGACAAATATTTTAATAATATGTTTGCAGTATAGTTCGCTGTGTTATACCTAGAAAAATTCATAAATATATATAAACGTATGTATGTACGTATGTGGGGCATTCCACGTCATTTCGACCTGGGTCTTACCCTTGACCTCTTGAATTGGGCCGGTGATTTTTTATATCATTGTTCGCACTCAGTTTCTGTTTTTAAAGATTTTTTCAAATCGATTTGAATTTTCAATTTTTCAAAACGACCATATCGATCGACACAATTTAAAAATCTAAAAGATTCTGAAAAATCGTGTATCGGATATCAAAATTTTTGAACTTAGAACCGGAGTGGGGAGATTTTATTTTCCTATTGTTTTCAAGCTTTTTCCAAAAATAAACGTTAAAAAAAATTAGAAACGGGAGGTATTTTACTACGAATGGTTGCTGAAACATTTTCATATGTCATACCAGATTTTTGAAAAATTTTTCAGATTTTTTAGAATTTTTTCCGATGTAAAAAAAAAAAACTAATTGCAAATGGTAAAATGGTTTCGAAAAATCTGTGAAACATTTTCATAAATCTGATGTGACATATGAAAATGTTTCAACAACCATCCATAGTAAAATAATTCCAGCTTCAAATTTTTGTAACGTTTTTTTTTTTTTTCGGAAAAAGTTTGAAAACAGTAAGAAGAAAGAATCTCCCCATGCCGGCTCTAAGTTTAAAAATTTTTATATATCTGACACACGATTTTTCAGAATTTTTACAAATTTTTAAATTGTGTCAATCTATATGCTCGTTTTTAAAAATTGTAAAAAATTCAAATCGACCTGAAAATATCTTAAAAAAAAAAAAAAAAAAAACTGATTGCTTTTCAAAGTGAGAACAATCACATAAAAAATCGTAGGCTCAATCCGAGAGGTCAAGGGTCAGACCCATGTAGAAATGACATGGAATGCCCCATATGTATATAGGTATGTATGTATAATAACAAAAACGAGTCTCATTCGAAAAAAATATTTTATTTTCAATATATGACCTATTTTTAAGTTACAGATATTTTTAATATAAAAATTTAAAAACAGGGAAAACTGTTTGAGTTGAGACGGAATTTTTTCATATTCATTTTTATATACCTACTACCTACGTTTTTCAGGTAGGTATATAGGTAGGTATACAATAAGTGATACGATGTTAAATTAAACTCCAAATACAAAGTCGAGTAAGTATACGTACCTGTATAGAAAATTCACGTGCTGGCTAATTACAATGAGGGTCGAAGATCTAAGGTAAGATTAATGCTGGAAACGAATGAGGAATATGAATATATATATATATAAGTTTAAAAATCTCCTCATTTTCTGTATTAAAAGAATCTCCAAATTATGAATTCAAGTTTTAAGATATCAGTTAGCTCTTCGCTGGATCAAAGCGGGAGTCCATTCGCTTTAATTAAATATTTAGAATTCTGGTAGACCGTAATATACGTCTGTTGGGCAATCAGCCATTCAAACGTCCGCGCCGTTATACCGCGTTCGCCGCAATTAAAGAAGGTATATTCTATACTCTCAACAAATACTAAGTAGAATGGTTTATCGTTTAATGAAACTTTAATCACGACTTAGAGTAGACACCGCGATTCGATAAAAAAGGAACAAAAAAAAAACAAGAAATACAATTCAAAAAAGACTTTTCACAAATCTTTAAACAAACGAATCGTCAAAAATAATCAAAATGTATGTTCTTAACTACAACAAACCCCGATCTGATAATTCGAACTATTTCCAAAAAAAAAAAAAAAAAGAATCTCGAAAATGACCTTTTTTTTTTACTTTGCTAGGTCTATATGCTCCCTTAAACATGTTAGATTAAATCCATTCGTAATTTCGCCAGCAAATTTTGTTACGTTCTATTTTAATAAATGTGTCAAAAATATTATTTCAATTTCATTTTATCTTTTCGTTTATTTTATATCCCGCAGTTGATACGTAGTATAGAACTTTATAGATGCGGACTATTGGCTGCTGGGTATATATATACTATGTTTGTACCCGCATACCTCGACTCGGAAATATTTCATAGCAATAGTCTCTATATTAGGCGATTTGGCTCGGGAAAGAAAAAACAATTTCGTTCGAGGAACTGCTGCTACAGCTGGTATAGGACCGAGGGGTTGAGGATAATACGCGATGATGTACCTACTGTGAACGGTAAGAAGAGATTGTACGAATATATAACCTCGTTTAGGGGATGGGGGTTAGACGTGTTTAGGATTTCGGTATTAGATATATATATATATATCGTTGAGTAAATATACTTCGAGGACGTATAAGTAAGTGAGTGAGTAAGTAAGTAAGTAAGTAAGTAAGTAAGTAAGTATAAGCTTGGTGAAACAAAGTCTCTGAAACTCCGTATGTCTCTTACTATCACAAAGCTATTCCCTTCTCTGCAGCGCACACACGTTCAATTAATCTAATCGGTTGACCCGGTTCCTAAGGAACAATGGAGCTTCTTACACACGGGTCCATGTTATAAGACGTGCGGCTGAGTTGGATCCGGGAGTAAATTCACGTTCAAAGGATGAATTTTAGCCGGGGTGGTAAAGTAATTGGGACCTTCAATTTATACGGCCACAAGTAATGGAAATAGTTGACAAAGCGAGGAACCGAGGAGCTTTCACCGTCCGATTTTTCGTTCCTTTTTACTTTATCTTTTATATATTTACTTTTTTCTTTTATTTTTATTTTTTCATCTCTCTTTCTCCCCCCCCCCCCCTCTCTCTCTCTCTCTCTCTTCATCACGTCTTCTTTTCACGACTTTTAACAAATTATATAATACTTTATATATATACTTGGAACCAAAGCAAACGCCGAAAAAGAGAGAAAGAGAGAAAATGATGAATTCTTCACCCTCAAAAATCTAGATTTAAATAATATTTTAACCCTAATAATATGCATATTCAAAGGTCAGCTTTGAGTCGTATTTATATCAAAGAGAGTTGAAACGTGATGATAATAATAATAATAATAATTATCTAACGGCGGTGGGGGGGGGGGGGGGGGGGGGGGGGCTCTTTCTTTTACAAAATCAAAATCAGTTGATATACATGTATAAAGCTTTGAAGAAATATTCTATTGACTTAGAATCAGTTCTGTTTTTTATCATTTTGTTCATCTGAATTAGAAATAGTGTATTAAAAAAAAAAAAAAGATAGAAAGAAAAATGTTAACTTTATTATAAACTGCACGGCAGTATATACCAGGCCTTAAATAATTGTATATTTACCTGAATCGCTAAAACTTTGGTGTCTGTATACATACCTATAGGTATATAGGTATTTTTATAAACTGTGTATACATTATCGTGCGTCTACCGTTTCGGGATAGGTATAGGTATATAGATATATATATATGTATATCTGTATATATGTATACGGCTTTTAGTATATAGGATATAGTTTATGTCCGACTAGCAGTTATAGGAAGGCTCGGCTCCGGAGTAGAAGCCGCGGGATGATCATGAGTGCAGATGGGTGCAGGGGGTGGCAATGCTGTCTGTTTTATGCCTATCTAAACATCTGGAATGTTTCGGTACGCCGGTTTACCCGGTTCCGTGTATACCAAGCGTTATACGGCCGCTTTTACGGTACTTTTATTTATTTAAAACCTATCCAGTTCCTGTATAAGGTACATACATACATTGGTATATACCTATAGGTATACATATATACACCTATACATATATATATCTATACAAGTAGGCAGATATAGATGGGGTACTTCTCCAGTGCCAACTCTATAAACAGAACTAGTTCTGTATATTTATATATACCCTATAGTATATAACCCTTTCTTTTTTTCTTTTTTTTTGTTCTTACCTAAATAGATGTGTTGCGCCTGAAAATCCAAAAAAAAAAAGAATAAAAATAAATAATGCGAAATTCTTTATTTTTTCAGAATTTGCTAATAAAATTAGCCTCATTTTTATTAACGATTAAATAAACTGGAATCACATATATGTATTTCATGTATTAAGTGGGGATTTAAATTTAATTAATATTGTTATTTCCGGTAGATATTATATACGTATAGGTAAAGGTATAACATGAATAAAATTAAAAAAGTATATATACGTATGATAAACGCCAATTATATATGGTTATATGTTATTTAATTATATACTTATATTGATGTGTATGTGTATAATGTATAACGCAGAAATCGATCGTCCCTTATTACGACCGCATATATAGCAATTAATATAATATCCGGAAAAGGTATCATCTGTTATTCGGTAATCCTCGTTAAATTTGTTTTCTCTAACAGCGGTCAATTTTTTGAAACAAAAAGAAACAAAAAAACAAAACGAAAAACGAAATAAAAAATACTCCGGTTCACGGTGTGTATGTATATATATACATATACGTATACATATACAGGTAATACATTTCTTTCTCTCTCATTCTCTCTCCTTCTCTCATTCTCTTTACCTCTCTCAAATATTCCATTACACAGAGTTATAAATCTCTCCAAATTATCCACCCATAGCTATATTTCAAACTATAACGTACTGTAGTAGTCTGTCTCCTCAGTACAACATGTCCTTCCTACCATTTCGTTTTTATTTTTTATTTTTATTTTTTGTTTATTTATTTCATTTCATTTCAATAATTTATAAATACTAACGCGCGGTTATAATTGTCAGAATTGTAAAATTTGATCCCAAAAATTAGAGTATGATCGATAAAATATATATGTAAAAATAAAAAAAAATAAAAATAAATAAATAAATAAAGAAAAGAAAAGAAAGACTATATATAATATAATATTGAGAGATATAAATCGTTGGAGTACGCTGACTCATTAATTGTATAATACGGGACACATCGGTGGTCGTATTATTATACCCGTACATGTATAGAGCGTATGTATAATAGTATATTAGGACAGCAGCTACGTAACAGAGATACGAACAGACAGATAGGGAATTATATAGAGACAGAGAAACGGATGCTATTAGATAAAGAGGGGAAAGGGAGAAACTCGAAGAGGGCGGTGAGTTTGGTAGTTGCTACTGCAAACGAGAGAATCCTGGATAACGTTAATTGCACTTAAAGCCTCGTGGCTCCCGGGGCCCGGGATATCAAGTATTTTGCCGTGCCGCCGCCGCTGTCAAAATTAGTCACTCGCGCGCTTGGTTCGTTGCGGATCCAACGACGTATGAAGAGAAAAATGGGCCCCAAAAACAAACAAAAAAATAAAACTAAAAATAAAAATAAACAAAAGTAAAACGAAATAACTCCGCTCTAGTTTCTGTATAAAATAAACGAGACAAACGCCTTGAATTTGTATATACATATTGTTTGTAAAAAGGGAAAAAAATCGGTATTTTAATGCAAAGATTTTTTGTTTGAATAGAAAGAAAGAAACAAACAACTGGTTAAAGTCGGGTATTTAATACTTGTATACAGATATAAGGGATTCTGAAAGCTCGTTTAAATATGAAATGATAATTCGCAACAGAAGAAAAAAAAAAAATAAAAAATAGAAGTCGAAAATAAAGAAATAAAAAAAAAAAAAAGAAACATGGAAGAAAAAATCAAACGCCACTTATAGGTGTACGTATATACTATATCTACTATATAGCAATATGCAAATAGAATAACGCGCGGTAAAACTCGATCGGTGAACGCAAGCTCCGCGGGGAACCCCGGCGGTTTAACGGCATTGGTTATATATCGTAGAGATATGGTCGGTGAACGCGTGCGCGCGCGTTCGCAAGCTCAGTTCACCCCGAGACACCGTGGACGAAGGGTTGTTCGTTTTAGAAGTATAAAGCGTTCGGCTCACGTCAAGGCGCCTGTATATTAGGGGCTGCGCCAGGGGAGGGGCGCCATTTGTCGCTACTCTCGCGATCCTGCGATTAGGAGGAGGTCCCAGGATTTCTTGGTTTCTTTTTTTTGATTTTTCAAAGAAAAAAAAAAATTCCAAAAAAAAAAAAATAAAATAAACAAAAAAAAAGAAGAAAAAACAAAGGTTTTTAACAACCAACTTAAAAAAAAAAAAACAAACAAACAACAAAAAAAAAAAAATACAATATCTTGGAAGAGAATTATTAACAGTATAAATAAATAAACTAATGAATAAACAAAAATTAATGAAAAGATATAAAAAAAAGATGTATTAAACGTACTTCATATCGTAATCAGCGAAGAATTACTTCATTGACATTCGAATTAAAACAAAACAAAAAAAAAACAAAAAAACAAATACATCATTACGTTTATCTCAAATGTTTTCGCGAATTAATCAAAGTTTACTGTGCTGCTGTCTTAGTTCTTATCTTCTCAATATTATTCCGTCCTTCGTTTATAGGTCGTTTATTATATTGTTTAACATACGGTTATTGTTAGACGGGGATAGGTGTGTACTATAATAAACTGTTATTGTCATAATAAACCAAAACGAAAAAGAGAACCGAAAGAAAAAGAACTGTGCTTCTATCTTATACTTGATTTACTTTCATTAAACCTTTTTCTTTTGCTATTTCTCTCTCTCTCTCTCTATTTCTCTTTTGTTTTTTTTGTTTTTTTTAGTTTTTTTCTTTATTTTGAGAGACAGATAGAAAGAAAGAAAGAACAATACATACCAGAAGAAAGAAAGAAACAAAAAAATAGCAGAGGATTATCCCCCGTTTATTAAAGCCCAGATTTCACTCTGTGAGAGTGTCAAGTTAGTGACATGGATTGGATCCTGGGGATTACGCTGATCACAGCTATCGTTCTATCCGTTCCACCAAGTAAGTATAGAGCTTTTGTATTATTATACCCAGTCACATATGTTTATAATATAGCATATAAATATCGCACATTATATCTTAGTTTGTTAATAAAAATTAAAAGTTCATATTTCGAGTATGAAATTAATCCTAACTCTAATTTCATTAAAAATAAAAATATAAAATAAAAAAAACGAAAAAGAATAAGCTTAACGCGTGTCTCTGCAGTCAACGCTTGTCATTATCATCAGTAGGTCAAAACTTTGGCTTTAGAATTATTCATAAACGAAATAAAGTAATTTCTGCACATTATACTTACAGTAAGAAAATTTTTGCCAATTATTTTTGATTAAAACAGTATGTGAACTAAGTATGCCTTGTGAATCTAGAATTCAAAAAACTGGTTCATAACGTTCGATACATAATACGCGTGGGTTGAGTGAGAATAGGTTTAATTGTTGTATGTCGTGTTTGCACGCCCTGCAGGGTCGTAGATGTCAAATTGATGTTTTAAACATAATTATGATTTCCCAATGGTCACGTTAGGCCAGTGGTCGAGAAGATATTGATAAAATAAGTAAGAAAATTCACTTAATTTAATAAAATTTATCATTATACATAGAGTCACATAGTCAAGTACAACGTTTGTACTAACCTCATCGTACGATACAACGTACTACGTACTTAGAAACTACGTTCCTACTTTAACGAGTGATTTTCATTCGTCTAAGATATGTATGTGTATGGGTATATATATATATATGTATAAAAACGTAATGAGACTCGTCGTCGTAATACGTAGAGCCAATTAATTTAAAGATATAATAACACGGGATAATAATAACAAGTTGTAACGGGAACATGATTTAACAGCACGAAAGCAAAGGAGGTCGTGTTCTATCGATTCCTGGAGCGCGCGGGCCGGAAAGGAGATGCAAATTTTCGAGAGAACCGAGACGGGATATGTTGTTATTTCTAAAAAATTTTTCATAAAATTTAGTCTCGGAATAATAAATAACGGTTATAATCATACCAACACGCCAATTTGTCGCACATTATACTTTGTGATATTTTCAAAATTGAAAAAAAGTTGCTAAATTGTCGGTGCTGATTTATAGAAAATGAAACAAGTTTTAGATTCTATTGACAATGGCCGACGATGTGGTAATTGTTATTATTTATTTTCACGGTTCTAATTTTCAATGATTCGATATTCTGGATCCGAAAATATCTATTTCTGTTTGTTTTTTGTAAATATTTGTCTTGTAAACCACACGGCGATTGTCTGTAGACTCAGAATTATTTGAAATATTTTTGTCGATACCAAAATGTAAAGATGACATTTATAGGTCGAAGAAAACAAAAATCAGTATTTAAATCGGGGGATTAAATATTCTGACAATTTCGAAATAACGATCAAACACATTAAACTCAATTCATAAAATAATATCTATAGAGTATTTTTTTTTTTTTTTTTTTTTTGTTATTGAAATAACTCTTGAGTCTTGAAATAGAGAATTCTTTTTTCGTTATACACGAACTTCAACCTTATAAAAGATAACCCCGTTCCACATTCATGCAATCGGGATATACCGAGATATCAATATCACGATATATTTAAGAAGAGAATAACATAATGAGATTTGAAAAGCTGGATAATTGTAGGCAATTAATCTTCGAAAAGTAATATGTTGTTTTTTTCTTTCTTTCTTTCTTTTTTTGTTAATTATCTCGGTTTCAATTAATGAAACCATTCACTATAAATCATTGAATTACAGAGCTAATTAGATATATCGATTCTTCAGTATTTTCCGATCTTGAATTATGGAGAAGAGCGTTACGTCTGTTAGTAATTATTCAGACATCCTCAGTCCTTCTCGCATAGCATTAGCATTGTATTAAATAACGATTTAAATATTCGATGATTAAGCAGCTACACAAAAACCTAAAGAAGACTAATCTTGTTTTTTTCACAAAATTCTGATCGATTTATACATTTGCAAAAAAAAAAAAAAAAAAGAAGATCGATTTACGGTTTTGAAAGAAAGAGCGTATATCCTTCGTTCGGTTCTAATCTATATACCGTGGAAACGATTCACTGGATGCAGGTATAGATAATTGAAAAACCAATTGAGAAAATAGTAAAAATAAAATAAAAAAAGAATATATAATATACTGTTGGAGTTATTCGAGTTTGAAGTAGAAAAATCTCTTCTCTTTCTCTGTTCCTGAAACGAATATATATATATATATATATATATATATATATATATATATATATATATATATATATATATATATATATATATATATACATATATGTAATTCGTATAAAATAGATTCGTCGAAACTGCAGCAGCTGCCGGCTGGCTGGCTGGCTGGCTGGCGGCTGGTCATTTCAAGAATTGCAATATTATGAGAGAATATATGTAGTAAGAAGATGAAACAAAGAGATGTTTAACCACCCTTCCATTGATACAATTTATTATACATCTCTGAGTACAGAAATCTTTCTAAATATTAAAAAAAAAAAAAAAAAAGGTATAATATTGGTTTAGATATGTATTGTATGTAATATATATTATATACAACTTAGATTAAGGTTCAGAGTTGATAACATTTAAAAGTTACACCTGACTACAGGAACAGTTATAATCCCGCACGATATAACGCAATTAATTATACATTATTGACGCGACTCTCGCGTGACGTTTTTTGTATTTTTGTATTTTCATTTTTTTTTTCTTCATTTTTTCATATTCCTATTTTATTATTCTCTTATAATTCTCTTATTCTCTTTCCTTTTCTTGGTTTGAATTAATACCTTCATTTGTATTCCCTCCCCCTCCCGAACGTCTCCCCCTTTCCATCGCTCCGCAGAGAATACAACAGAATAAAAGAAAGTACGATACGAGTAGGTATGAGGTAACATGCATACATATAGGTATACCTATAACATCGCGAATTACCACAATATATCTACTAACGACCGCGATCAACAAATCAACGAAAAAAAGAATAAATAAATAAAACTAAACTGATACCTAAGATAGAAACATATAATGTATGTTGTGGTATCGAGTATAGGTAATGCTTGAAGAAATTAAAAATAAGGAACAAACTATATAAGATGAAAATAAGAAGAAAAATAAGCAAAAAAGAATAGAAAAGTACGAATGAACAAATAGGCGATAAAATAGTCGTTAACTTTAACATAAAACGTAAACGTAGTTTCTGGCGACGACGCGAAGAGTAGAATACGTACCTACATACATCGAGAGGAGACGCGATCACGTAAGTATGTACGCGACGCGCTCGATCGGAAGTGGAAAAAAATTAAGCACTTCCCTACCGTTCGAAGAGTGAACCATGCGAACCGTGAAGGTTTTCCGTAGACTCTTATACATCTATGTATATACTATGTTATATAGTTCGAGAAAAATCTGCTTTGGTATTCACATTTATAACTTATGCTGAGTTTAAGGATCATAGAGAAGAGCGAGAGCGAGAGGGAGACAGAGCACTATAAATTACACGCAGTTATAATAAATTTTAAAGCTTAAATTTTATTCTGAACTCGGCAGAGAATTTTGTTTTTTTTTTCTGTTTGTTTTTTGTTCTAACTCGAAGCGGTACTTAGAAACGATATAATACATACATTATAATAGTATTTTATTGATTTTGGTCATTGTTATACTATATATGTACATTTTGTTTTTTTTTGTTTTGTTTTTTATGTTATGTTTCGGGGTGAAGTTTAACCACGTATATGAATGTACAATATTTGTATAGTATAATACGCGGGAAAGGGTTTGGCTATTTTAAAGTTTAATTACGCTCTCATGTGCACGAGCGTTTATAGTATATATAGTATACATATATGTATATATATATAGAGTTAGGTAGATATAAATGATATAAAAGAAACGAGCCATCCGTCCCGGACAGTCTATCTGTCTGTCCAATGGTCAATATATCGAATGACACTGCACTGTACACAGGGTCGTTCTACCTGCATGCTTCCATTCACGATATTTAATACAATATGAAATGACCGGAAACAGTGCATCCGCGAAATTGGTCACTGCCACTATTTTCATTTCATATATAGAAAAAAAAAACAAAAAAAAAAAAATACAGAAAAGAAGAAATAACAATTTTAATTCTTTTTTTTTTCTTTGTTTTTTTTTCCGTTTTCTAATTATTTATTTATGTATATATATGTATGTGTATTTTTAAATTTTTATTTTATTTTACGAGAATTAGACACCGACGTTTAATTTAATCAACTTTTAAACATAACATAAAAGGGAGGAAACAGAGAGCGGAGAGAGAAAATTACTAATATACATATTAACTCTTCGTATTATAATTTTGAAACCGAGTAGGTATATAATTATATATGTATATATGAATAATAATTTTCTAAAATGAGTCATTGATTATTATTTTATTTTTTATTTTTTCTTTTATTTTTTTCTCCATTCACATATATATATATATATATATATATATATATATATATATATATATATATATATATATATATATATATATATATATATATATATATATATATATATATTTTATATATATACAGACATGGTGGATGTAGAAAAAGAAGAGAAAAGAAAAAAAGAAGAGAAATTCTTTTTATTTATATTTTGCAAACTCCCTTAAGGAAATTTAAGTTTTTTTCTTTCTTTTCACTTCTCTCTCTCTCTTTCTCTCACTCCATGGCAAAATTATGAAAACTGGGCAACCAAGTAAATAATACACACTCAGCTGTGTACCCTAATATGTTTTCCAAGTAAAGAACATTGTTGTTGTTTTTTATTTTTTTTTTTTTTTTTTTAATTATATATAAGTATATAGGTATATGTATATAGATATATCCGTGTAATAAGATGAAGAAAAAAAAGAAATAATGGAAAGTTATTTAACAATATATACTTTTTTTTTTCTTTTTAACGCTACGTAGAACCGCGTCCCTCTATAGGCGCGGCGAGGCGGCTCCTTTTTTTCTTTTTCTTGTTCTTTTTTTTTTTTTTCATATATTCTTGCTTTATTTTTTTCCGCGAATATTTCTTCGTGATTCGCGAAGACCTGCCTTTCGACGAACAGACCAGACCTCTGGAAATATCGATTCCATAGTTATAGTTCTAACTTTCAGCCTGCCCCTATAATCGTTACGCGATGCACTCACGCACTTGTATGTGTATATATATATATATATATATATATATATATATATATATATATATATATATATATATATATATATATATATATATATATATATATATAAAATATAGGTATATATGTATATATGTAATATATACTATAGGTACATACGTACGTACGTATGTATGTACATAGCTACTTAACTATACGCATATATCTAGGCACGTGCGTTATTGTCTACCGTTATTCATTCTTTTTATACTTTTAACTTATATTCTTATTCTTTTTTTTCTTCTCCTTTCTTTTCACTTTATCTATACATATGCATGTATATGTATAATATACATATAAATACCTTAAAATGCGTATATAATACACATTTTACAAAAACCAGCTGTATAGTATAGCTATCCAATACATATATTCTACATATACATACACACATACTTCTCTATACATGACTGGTAACTCTTCTTTCCTCTAATCCTCTCCTCGTATTATATCTATTATTAAATATATTTTAACGAAGATTTATCAAAGTGCTATTAGTATACATTATTATTATTATTATTATGATAATTCTTTATTATTATTATTGTTATAGTACATAAGCAACACGTTTATGTACTAGATAGAGATACACGTATACATTATCATTATTGATAATAATTTAATACGTTTTATTACTACGATGCCTGTACAAGATAATAAAGAGAGAAGTAGGTGGAGATGATAACCATCTCAATCCTCATGGGTATAAACATATTTAGTCTATATATATATACGTATATATATGTATATTCTATTCTTTATCGAGTGGTCAGAAAATCTCGTTTTAAATGCAAAGTAGATAGTAGAGAACAATCATGTTTTACTATATTCAATGGTTAGATCGTTACTATAATTTCACCCTGCAGTTTGCATACCGTATATCAAAAATATAATAATATGACAAATTAAACGATTCAAGAATTATCGCGGGGTTTCTGTAATTAATTTTATTTTTTTTTTTTTTTTATATTCAAATCGATATATAATATTTAATTGTATTTAATCTTCTTCTTTTTTCTCTTATTAATCTTCTTTTCGCATTATAAAGTCATAAGTAATTAAACTAAATCCTAATAATGAAACTAAAAATTAAATTGAATTAATTATATGTCTACGTACCTACCTACCTACCTACCTATCTATCTATCTATCCTTCACAATCATACACCTATACAATTATATTATGGGCATTTGATGTAAAGTATATTAGTAAATAAATTGACTAGTTTTCAATTAATAACAATTAAATAGTCGTTTAAATGAGCAGCCGGCACGCGTCTGACGCGGCAGACGACGTTTATAACCGACCATCTGTTCAATGAGGAATTTTTCAGTCTGCCGCGTGACTGTAACAAAAAAAAAAAAAAAAAAAAACTGAAAAAAAAAAAAAAAAAGAATAAGAAGAAACAACGTATTACAACAGGGGTGGCTGTATTAGTTTCAGATACTGTAAATTGGTTGTAAATTTGTACAGTTAGTGTATATTGTAGATTATATGTACATAGGTATATACATATGTATATGTATACTGTACTTATAATGGTACATTATCGTATATATTATACTATACATATATACGTGCATAACTATTGAAATACACACTGCACTCACATTAGAAAACTAAACTCATCATCAATGTTTCGCATTTATAATTTATCGTACAATAATCCTTATGCTGCACTTTCGAGAACCGGGTATAATATATTAGTCTTTCGACTCTCCAGGGTCCATAATCGCGCCATCATCCCTCTCGTTAATATATTGCTTTAATAACAGGTTATATATTTGCGGTAAAAGAAGAATAAACAAAAAAAAAAAAACGAACAAATTGAAGAAAAAAAAAAATAAATCGGCAATTATTTCTGTGTTTGCTATAAGTAAACAGTGTACATACATAAGTATATAACCATATATGTACACTATAACAATAAAATAATATAAGCAAACGAATTTTATACGTTGTGTGAAAGCAAAAATTGTAAAGAGTACAATTTTTTTTTCCAAATTAATAAATCAAAAAAAAAAAAAAAAAAAAACACCAGAGAGCAAATTTTCCGGTTAAATAGCTTTGGGTGTAACGGTGAATTCGTGCAGGGTTTAGTATATTTAGTATATTTGCTTGTTTTTGTTTTTCAGTTTTTTTTTTTTTTTTTTTCGTTTTTTTTTTGGATATTTCGCACGTAGGTATAGTAGAAAATGCACGGTTTTACGTGTTACACACATTATACCCTACGTTCGTTGATGATGAATTATCGTTATTATTAACGTCCGCAAAATGGCCGGCTCTTCCGGTTTTCTTTTTTTTTTTTTTTCATCTTTTCTTTTATTATTATTATTATTGTTATTATTATTATTCTACCTTCTATTTCCCTGCCAAAGAGTATACATATAAAGAGCAAAGAGCAAAGAGTAAAGAGTGAAAAAAGGGGAAAAAGCTAGAGAGAGTATAAAAAAAAAACAAAACAAAAAAACAAAAAAAAAAAAAAAAATGAAGAGTAGTGAGCCGGGGGAGACCATCAATGTCTCTTATGCTGGTGACAGCAGTCATCGCTGAGGAGTAGCTATATACCCTACCAACGCGCCGCGACCGACCCCTTTCGAATGGCTCAGTGTTAACTTGATATCTGACACCGTTTGCCCTCCGCGGTAGCAAAGTTGCCGATGTCGCAGATACCGGGCTTCCTTCTCCCCTTCTTTACTTCCCCCGTCCTTCACCAACCTCCGCACTCCTGTCGTTGGCTCGTATGTATTCGATTTCTGTAAAACAACACTAAACAGAAATTAAGCTGAAACAGGTACGCGCGCTACCTCTATAACCTGTATGTACATACGTATTATAATATAGTATACGTTTTCGCGCACTAAGGCGTATATATGTATACCTTATACCTCTATATGATGTTGCAGTAGTATATCGATATCCACTCTCGTATACATATAATTTTACCTCCACGTAACTCGCGTCGTAATTCCCCTTAGGTCCCACCCCATATATACCTACCTCGTTTGATCCATTGGTCAACTGCCACCTCTTATATTCTACGAAACGAATAATCTACTTCCCCGGTGTTGTTTTTTTTCACTCTCTCTCTTTCTCTCTTTTTTTTTTTTTTTTACTCTGTTACTAACACCCCGTAGGTATATGAATCATCATCGACGAGGAATATTATTTTTCTCTATAACCTGAACCCATCCGCAATTACGTGTTTTCTAATAGGGTGGACGTTTATTTTATTTTATTTTAGTTTTTTATTTTCTTGTACTTTTTTTTCACCAAAATTCACAGATTATATTCTAATCCGAAATGATATCAGTTTTTTTTTGTTTGTTTTATTTTGTTAACAGTATAATTATCTATAACAATTTTTAAAAAGATTATGAGGTTATTGGTTGCTTTTTCGTTTAGCATTGAAACATTTTTTTTTAAATATTTTTTTCTTCTGGCTTTGGAATATTTTTTATTCATAAAAGCGTCGATCTTATTTTATATCATTATCATTATCATCATTATTAATGATAGACAGTAATTTTATATCCGAGAATTTTTGTCGGAGAGAAAAGTAAAAAAAAAAAAAAAAAATTTGGCTCTGAATTTATACATCCGAAAATATCTGACGTATAAGTTTTCGTGAATTTTATTATATACATAATATACCTATGTAGGTATATACGTGGCATCTATATACATGAAAAAAAAATTCAGTATTATGTAATTTTGTCCAAAACTTAATTTTCTTCTCTTCTTTTCTTTTCGTTTCTTCACTTTTCTTTATACATATACCTATACATATATACATAGGTATGTATATATATATATATATATACTTATGAAAATCTCTGAAATTATTCCGAACTTTTAAAGAATTTTTCTACAAAGTTAGAGAATTTAATAGTCGTTAAGAAAATCTTTACGAAACATATAACTTATATACATATATATATGGATAAAGTTAATGGTTATTTATATAACGTTTAATAAATAAAATCAACGAATTTTACGAGAAAATAATTTTTAAACTAAAGAAAAAAAAAGTAATCTTTTTTTCTTTTTGTTTTAAATCTCATAAACGTTGGAAAAAAAAACAGGACACTAAAAATCGCAAATCTTTTACTGCAGTAACTGGTTTTTAATTCTAATATTTATATTAAAAAAAAGCAAATTTTTATTATCCCTGTAAAATATTTCTGAATTGACGGATTGACAGTGAAAACCAAAAGTCATTAATCATTAAAAACAAAAACGTTACATTAGAGAAAGCGTTATATTGTATCCTTCCGAATCAAGATGAGTAAAAATTTTTAGCTCATAAACAAAGCATGTAAAGACTGAAGGCAGAGATCTGTATCAATTGCAATGGGGTGGTTACAGATGCGTGTCTACCATGCATACATATATATGATGAATAGAGACAACGATAGATATAGTAGCTTTCATCCGGTCAGAATTTTGAATATGATTCACACGACGTTAAGAATGACGTATGTATGTATGTACGAATGCTGCTCTAGCGTGTATTCAATATGCAATGTTTCATGAGTCATTCCAGTTGCAGTGACCTGCCGGGTGACTCCTCTTATAACCCCGTGAAAAACACCCTCATAAATGCAATCGACGATGATGAAATCCTTTTTTCTATATCACTCTCTCCTCCAGAATTCTTTAATCCTTACAAATATGATCATCGAATTATTGATGATAATATTTTCGATGATTGATTGAAATTTTAATTGATTTTTTTTTTTTTTTTTTTTCAAGATTTTTCTTACTTTTTTTTATTTGTTACAGAAATCGAAGCCCTAAGAATGATGGAGCTAGTGATACCGAAGCATGTTGTAAGGGGTCAAAACGTAAGACTAGAGTGCAATTTTGAACTGGACAAGGAAACTTTATATTCTGTAAAATGGTACAAAGATGGTAACGAGTTTTATCGATATGTTCCGAGAGATATGCCTCCTGTTTTGGACTTCTCATTGCCTGGAGTAACGGTCGATGTAAGTCTTCAATTCATTTTTTATTTAATTGAATTTTTATCCCGTTTTTTAAACCAAAGTATCAACAAGCATCCAATAATTACACTCATTGCAATATTTTTCATTCTTAGATTCACAATTCCACGGAAAGATCGGTTGTACTAAACATGGTGACATTGATGAGCTCGGGACGGTATCGTTGCGAAGTTTCAGCCGAAGCTCCATCATTTCAAACTGTTTCAGATCATGCAGACATGTTGGTTATCGGTGAGTTTAGTTTATGGTGTAAATGTAAAGAAAATTACGAAGTTTTTTTTGTTTTTAATTCAGTTGATGGTAGTTTTCTTAATTTCAAGCATATCGTCATCTCATGTCTTTTTCTCCATTTTTAATGAATTAGAAAAAAATATTTTTATGATCGTTTATTATTAATCCACAATTAAAAATAAACAAAAAAAAATAAAAAATACAGCTCTGCCAGAAGAAGGACCGGTAATCACTGGCCGACCAGGACGACATCGTTTCCGAATTGGCGAAGTCGTCCGTTTCAATTGCACATCGGTAAAATCAAAACCAGCTGCGATGTTGAGTTGGTTCATAAACGGGGATCCGGTAAGAAATTGATAACGATCGTTATAAATTTGCATATTTTAGGAACTATTTGTTTTTCAATTTTCTTACGGATTTATTTGGTCCTTTTACTATTGTTATTATTTTTTTTTTTTGCAAAATTCAAAAATGTCTGAATGTGAAACTTCAAATTCTATTTCCTGAAAGGTCGATTCTCAATACTTGAGAGTACCACACATTACCGAAGTTGATAATGAGGGATTAGAAACTGCAGTTTTGGGTCTCGAGTTTCGTTTGCATTCAAAACATTTCAAACGCGGAGACATGAAGATTAAATGTCTTGCTACAATAGCTACTATATATTGGAAATCAAATGAACAAAGTATCGAAGGTGACAAACCGATAAAAGCACCGGTAATGGAAAGCCGCGAAACGAGAGCTCAAGGACACACTCATGCCGAACACATTTTAGGTGAGCAAAAACAAAAAAAAAGACAATAATCATAATAATAACAATAATAATAAATATTACAGTTTTGTATTTGTTCTTGTTTTTCCAATTATTTTACAGCAAGCAGCGATCAGACGGCGTTAAAATCAAGCCTTTTCATTATAATGGGAGCGTTACTTTTGCTGCGATAAAAAGTAAGCGAATAGTATTACGAACCTACTGCATCTCTTCCAAAAAAAAAAAAAATCTTAATAAATAAAAGAAAGAAAAAAAAAAATATAAAAAAAAAAAAAATAAACAGCTCATCGTTTTAGGCTTCACTGCTGAATTCCCACGAAATCATTATGAAGTATAAACTATAATACCTATGTCATTAATATTTTTTTATATTATTATATATTCAATAGAAAAACAAAAAAAAATCATTCTGCGTATTTGTAATACTTTTTATATATATATACATAATTATATTATATATATATATTAATATGTACACATGGTATCACATTTTGTAAAATAAGATATGTAGGCGGATATCGTATACAAAACTTTGGACTTTGGGACAAGAAAGAAACAAAAAAAAAAACTTTATTGGAATAAAATTTGTACGGTTTGAAAAGTAAAGACATTAAAATCCCAACAATGATCTTAGCATGGGTAGCGTCACCGTAATCTTAACAATGGAAATCCATTTTGCATTCTAAATATTAATTTTTTCAGATTCAAATATTAGACGAACTATAAAAAGATGATCTGTAACTTTTTGTTACCCTTAATCATCTTCAACTAACTTATACCATTTCAAAGATGTTGAGATGGAAAACCAGGGTTTTTGTGACGTCTCTCAGATCTCACGTCTTTGAATTCTTTTTATTCTTAGTAGCAACTTTTATATGAATAAAAAAGTAGATTTTTAATAAAGAAACGAAAGATTTTTTTGAAATGATGCTCTCCATGAAAGAAAAAAACTGATATTAACATTGAATGTCCCCTTTTTGAACGCTACAACTATTATCCGAGATACTTTTGTTTCTAGAGTCTATAGTTTCGGAGATATTAGACTACATATGTTGAAATTTGAGATCCTGTGTATATCTGTATGATAGTTGTCAGGCCTAATTAATTAGGTACCTATACAGGGTGTCCAATTATAAAAAAAAAAAAAGTATTAAGATAAATTGAAAAGATGAGATTGTACAAGAAAATGTTTCAGATAAAAGTTACAGGATTTTAAGGGAGACGTTTGATAATGTTACGAAGGTTTTGAATTTTTATAGGATGTTATGAGGTAACTTTTGTTTTCTAAATGGGAACCCCGATTTTTTAATGCAGATTGGTAATCTATAGAAAAAAAAATGCAATACTTTTGTAGAAAACTTTTTTTTTCTTTCTAAAAGTTAAATTCATCTTTTTATTTTTGTTTGAAAGTTTTTATTTTTTTTTTTCATATTACAATAGAAAAAAACTTTTCCGTTAAAAATATGAGGTCAAAGTAAAAAAATATCCCGAGTGAAAAGTTTTTTTTTTGTTGATTTATTGATTAATCGTGGCAAGTCATTTTTAAAATTCATTAATCACTTTAAGAATTTTGTTACATTATTAGCTTTATAACGTTATAATTAACTTCATTATTTCATGATGAGAAATTGAACTTGTAGAAAAAAAAAAAAATTTTCTACAAAAGTATTGTATTTTATTTTGCGTGGATTATGAATCTATACTGAAAAATAGGGGTTCCCATAAAAAAAAAAAAAAGAAACCGTAACATTATCGAATGTCCCCCTCGAAATCTTATAAATTTCGTCTGAAAAATTTTTTTGTATGACCTCATCTTTTCGATTTATTTTAATGTTTTTTTTTTTTAAATTTTTAATTGGACACCCTGTACATAATATAGCGTAACAGATACATATTGCAACTACATATTGCTGTTACGTACCATGTGTGGAGGACTCGACTTGTTAGATAGTTTTTGATTTTTCGAAATGCATAAAACTCTTATTAGCATCTTATTGAAAAAAAAAAATTTTTATTTACTTGTTTTGCTGTTTTTACTTTTTATTCAAAAAATTTGAAAAAAACTATCGAAATCATGTCTAATTTGTTGTTTTACAACTCTTTTATTTTTCATTTTGTTTTTATTTTTTATTATATCTTTTATCGTTCGTGCAAAGGATGGAAAATATTGCAATAAAAGTCTGCACGTACTACCTATCACATATATTAATCAGATGTCGAGTTTCATATTTATGATAAAAATCGAATTAATTTTTCTTTTCTTTATTTTTCATTGTTGTTTTATGATCTTTTTCAACCGACACAATTTTTAGTTTATCGTGAATCTTCATCGTAATACATAAAATATACGTAACCCTGCTGCATAGCAATGATTTATTAATTAAATCGTATATATTATATCTGTAATTAAGTGTAATAGATCTTTATCCTTGTTTTTTAATTTTTTACCGAGAATGATAGAAAGCAAAGAAAAAAAATATCTTAATATCTCATATCACCTATTCTATAATCATTTGATTTTTAATCAAACCAATTTATTATTTTATGGAAAGAGAAATTCTCACTTGATGACTCTTCAATTAAATTTAGGAACGGATCTACTGGTAAACAAATTAATTTTAAGTTTTTCTCTGCTACACGAATCATGAAAAAACGAAAACCGTGACTGTTATAAATTGTTAGACGCTCATTATAAACACGTTCTTAAAATTTATCTGTAAAGTCTTATAATTCAATAATCTTCAATTTAATGAACAATCTTTATTCGTTTCAAAGATCTGTCAGCATCGTCCTCTTAATCAGATTCGTGTCTATTGAAAATCTTGCATTAACCAGTAGAAAATAATAATAAAAATCATGTTAAGAATAGAAAGAGTCGATATTTTGGTATGAAAAACAGATTTCGTGAGATATTTTAATCTTTTTATATAGTAAAGTTCCTTATTATTATTATTTTATCTTGTTTTTTTTTTGGTCCTTAAATAGTAATTTAAGAAATGAAAAGAAAAAAGATTATTATTTCTCAGTTAGTACGGTGAAATTTTTCTTTATATTCCCCCCAAGCTACGCGTCCATTGGTAAAATATTACCTATTAACATAATCGTTCATTAAAATCTGAAATTTTTATTTTATTATCTTTGTATAGCTTTTACTAATCTAGTCGGTATTCATTAATCATAAAACTATTATTACATTATATTATATTATATTAATATTCTAAAACGTGTGAATTTAGCATGTGTCTATTAGCAGTATAAGAGATCAAATTTCTCACTAGACATTCCTAACTGTTCTTTAAATATTAGTGTATAACAGCATACATACTATAAAATGTATTTTATGCTTTCTTATCTACTTAACTTTAAACATGTAATGTAAATATGTATATAATTGACAAAATTACTTTAATTAATTTAATATTCCATAATAAAAAATAAAAAAAAAGTGTTATATCAAAAGCTTTTTATTATACCTATATGAAATATCTTCGTCATTTTTTAAATATCAATTAATCAACAAGACATATATACTTATTTCAGAAACAACGATTTATTTACCATTAATTACATATAAGATAAATTACAATTAATAATTCAAGTATAAAAAAATAAAATCAGAAAATTTAGATAATAAGATAAAAAATTTTAAACTACCGCAAGTTAAAAATCAGGGATAAATTAATAACGAAACAATATATCCCAAACTTTTGAGTCATATAACGTTACAAAAATAGAGAAAAATAATCAGACATTTAATTTGCCTATAATTTATGAATATACCAAAGATTTAGTTTTGAAGTTCATACAGAATTCTAGTCAACAATTAACGATTAATATTCCTTAATAAAGTTTCGTTGATATAAAAAAATATACAATATTTGTTATTACAAGCTAGTAGCATTAGACAAACATCTTTCTCCAAAAAACTTATGTTTATCCCTCTTAACTTCATTGCGAGTATTAACTTTGCTAAAAAATTTTGATATCTTTTGAGTACTAACTGTTTCTTCTTCGTCTAAAATCTCCTCCCACTCAACCGAGAGGGCATTACTTTCCAATATTTTTTCAGCAGTGGACCAACTGAATCTGACTATTTGTGGAAAGCCAAAAACTTGATCTACGTTTGCTGTGAGCCACTTTTTTGTCACAGGATCATTCGGGTACCCACTTCCATATCCGCTCTCATTTTCTCCCTCCCGAAACTGCCAAGCTCTTAACGCGTGGTCTCTGGATACTTTGGCACAGATACTAGCTGCGCTTACTATCGGATAAGTAGAGTCAGCCTTTTTAGCAACAACTATTTTAAGATCGGGAAATATCTCCTTCAATTTAGCCTGATATTTTTCAGGCTTTCCAACAGTGTCTACATAAACTTCTGCAAGATTAACTCCAGCTTCTATCGATCTTTTAATCAAGTCTATTGCAGAATTCATGGATATTTCATTCAGAGATACTTTACTGCGACGATACATGCTATTTGCTATTACATTTGGGGATATTACTTCAACAGCCCAGCCCATCTTATCATGATTTTCACATATCTTATCAAATATTGAATCTCTTTGATCCTCTGTTAGACTTTTTGAATCTGCACAACCTAAGTCTACTAATAATTGATGGTTCGACAATGGTCCGTATGAAATACCGTATACCATTGGGCCCAACACAGGACCTCGACCTGCTTCGTCTACTCCTAATTGACATGGTTCTTTTCGACAAATTTCTGGAACCTATGAAAGTGGAAAAATTAGGAAAAATTTGACCAAAGTTAGTCAAGGGGATTTGGGAAGAGAAGGTACCAATAAGCTTTTTTTTTAAAGAAGTGGTAATATGGGGGAAACCGTTTGTTAGATTTAGGTGGAATTTTAGTGGTTGGTGGTCCTTGAGACAACGAAAAATCAAATGTGGGATGGACAGCAGTTTGAAACTTTATAGGTCGATAAGGGAGGAAACAAAATTTAATGTAGAACTGCTGTTTATCAGAAGCCAGAATTTTTGCCGAGTGATAAATTAGACCCACCTTCTTTGTACTAATTTTTTAAATCATTGAAAAAAAAATAGTGAGACTTGTAATTACAGAGACATATTCACAATTCTGATTTCAACAAAGTTTGCGATTTTTTATTTTAAGAAATAGGAAGTAATTTTATTTGTGATAATTTCTCAGTTCTTATCGGAGAAAATTAGTTTGATGTCCTTAGAGTTAAAAAGCGATCAAAATTGCATGGCGAAAAACTATGAAATATAAAATATATGAGAATCTGTTTTTGATTTTCGAAATATGTAGTTGAACTACAGTCCGCTTAGAAATTATAACCTCTAAGCAAGTAGGGCGAGACTAATGGGATGAAAATAACGAAAGTATAATAAGGACAAGTTTGTAAATAAATAATTACCTTCGAAACGTGTATTTTGTTTACACTATGATCGCTGTTAACGAAATATGGTGTAAGATCTTTCCTCGAATTTATCTGATCAACACCATTTACAGATTCGTTTCCTTCGTTATGTTTATCAGCGTTCAAAATAGCCTCGACATTATCCTGGGCTTCGCTCATCCTTCTTGTTTTATTATTTATTGATAAAAAAATAAAAGAATATATTATTCAAGAAATATACAATAAACAAACTTCTTCGTGGTCCTTTTTTTCGTCCTATATGTAGGTGTGTATATTTTGTTTCTTTGTTTAATTCGACTTTATTGTTTACTCGGCACAAGTTTTGGCGCGGTTCGTCAAAAGTTATGGATACGCCATTTTTAAAAACCACAAATACATTTGCATATACTGCTGCCACCTATACTCAGCATTGATATATCGCTTGAGCACCACTGGACGAAAAATTAAAAAGTAGTCGCATTGACAGATCTAACCTAGGTTCTATATACCACGAGAGATTGTTCATCTCTATCGTAATAATATTTGTTAAATTCTATTTGCATACTTAAAAGAGAACATGAATCAACGTTAAGACACCTCTAACTTTCATCAATAAAGTATTTATTATAATACAAACATGAAAATCATTGTGAAAAAATTCAGGGGAAGACAGTGTCTCTTTGAGGTAAGTGGAAGGGTAAAAAAAATGTCACTACGTATAATGCTTCGTAAATTTTTAATCCGTAATCATATTTCGTTTTATTTTTACGGCAATTCGTTATCAAAAATTCTCTCCCGTGCTCAGATTTTCCTTTTTCGCTTTCATCAAAATTCTTTTTCGACTTATTCTGCGTTTATGCAACGTGTTACATATCACAATATTGAACATTGAAGTATAACGTATTCATTTAACCACCAATTAACATCAATCTCGAGAATATCCATCAGAATTAATTACTTTACTTATTAATTTTTCTCAATTTGTTTCAGGTAAGCCCGTCTGACACGGTGCTCGAATTGAAACGTAAAGTTAGTAAATCTTTTGGAATCGCTATCACATATCAGAAGTTGTTACACCTTGGGAAGCCACTTGCAGGTTGAAATTACGAGATGAAAAACATTGAGAAAATTTTCCTTTTGAATATGATTTTTCGTATTTTAGATTTAGATTACAAGTCCTGGTCGTTATAAGAAATGATTATGAGTAACGAGGGACGCAGTTTATTATGACAATTAGTAACAGGAGAAAACAAAAGAAAAAATAAAAAGATCACTAAATATATTTGAGACTAAATTCGAATATTCAAATTTTTACAGACGAACAACTCATCAGTTTTTATCCAACGATAAAAGATGGTAGTAAATTGTATCTCTTTGGAAAAATGCCGGCCCAGAGCGAAGAAAATAATTCACAGGCTGACGCAGGGATACAATTACTTAGGAGCGAAATGTCGAGGGTTTTGAGGCATTATTATACAGAGTCGGAAACGCAGTCTATAATTAACGAGTTTATGAAAGATTTAAAGAAGAAAGTTGATAGCTTGAGTTTTGACGATTTAGAAAGATTAGCCACTGCACTACTTCAGGATCAAGAAACTATAGCTTGACATAAATGTGAAATTTCAATTTTCTTTTTTAAATAAGACAATTAATTATTGGTTTAATAATTTCTAATAAAAGTTACACCAGAAGATTTAAATTCGTATTTAATATTTTCCAGTATGGTATACACTCTTCAATAGTTTTTCTTTCCTACTTCGGATTTTGATTGTATTTATTCTTAGCAATTCCGAAATAATAAACAAAAATACGAATTCTGTACATTCGTTTAATTCAAGTTTCTTCTCTATAAATAAGTGAGAACTACAGACATCGATGTCTATCTGCAGGATTGGATTTGATTTGATTTGACTTGTTAATTAATTCTGTGATATTTGACCATGATAAATAATACGTTAATTGAAGTCCAATAATGTGTTAGGATTAGGGATATTGGAATGTAACTTGGTGATTGATAACTCACAATCAAACAAACAAACATTGTGAAATCGTCTTTTCTGTTTATTAAAAGAATAAATCATAAATAAATCATTTATTTATTTATCTCATTTCTATTTTCAAATTACAAACATCAGGAGACTTAGTCTTCTCTGTCCAGGCCTTTCTCATTCATTAAGAATCTGCCAAATCCATTTGCCGAAAATACCTCGCCACTAGACAGATGAACAAATTCAAGGCAGCAATTTCCTTCGTGTTAGTTTCAATCTGAACACATGAATATTACCTTTCGATCAAGTATTTAAATCAAGGGCGTTTTCTACATTTCAAAAAGCAATGTATAATGTTGCAAATAAAAATAACTCAACAGGATATTTCTCAGTGGTAAAGTTAGGGCTTCTTTTCCCTTTTTGTAAGTTTCATTACCGTGTTGGCTCTTATAATTGAGCAAGATCTAGCCAGTGATCGTAAACATGAACAAGTATCCGGCTTCAAAGGTAATTCAAGAGCGACTAGTAGGCTGTAAATCCATTGACCAAACTTTTGCTCGATCTCTATCTTATCTTCTATTACTTCCACCAAAAATTCTAACACTTGTTCGATCATGGGTTGATTCATTGATAATATAACTGTAAGTAGTGGCTGAGTGTTTAAACAAAATTTTATCCATGACTCTTGATCTTCTGCATATGGCTAAAAACAAAATGTTAATAATCATTTTTTGTGACATATTTATCAATTTTTATCTGTATTCTCTTTGTATTGAGTAAAAAGAACAGTGTGTGATGCATCAATCATTTTTATAACATTCATTGTTATTTGAGGTCCTCTTATACCGGCTTACCAAATTTGTTTGTAAAGATTTACGGAGATGCTTAGAATTCTGTATCTCATTCCTTATTTGAGCAATGTCTAATCTCAATGAAGAAAAATCAGCTAATTGGCACTGTTGCCAGTCCATAGTTGGAACCATGGAAGCTGGGGCGATGACACATCCTGCTAGCTTTGAAAATCATTGTATAAGAATATAAATCGTATACATAACAAATATTAATTATTCTATTTTATTTTGTTTATTTTATTTGCCATTATTGCAATTTATCTTTTTTCTTTTTGCAATTTGAATAAGCAATTTGCTTACAGGTTTTACTGCGACTGTCGGAGTCTTCAAACGTGTTTTTGAAATTTCCGCTACTACTATGTCTTCGCATTGTTGTGCCTCTACGCTGTAATTTTTGTAAAAATATGAAAAAGAAACGAACAGATGTATATGCTACTGTTAGTTTTTTTGTAATGGATGATATTTTATTATTGATGTTTAATATTTACAAAATATCAAAGACTAACAGAGCCTATAACGCATAAATACTGTGTACGCACATCACACGTTTAATGTACTCCTCTCCTGAGGCTGGGGGTAACATTAAATCAATATCGTCGTGAATGTTGCCCACAAATAATGCAGGTTCTCTCAAACAATCCGCCATGTCTCAAGTCAGGGATAAAAGATTTCAAAATTCGCTTTCGTCTTACCTCGTCGGCTTTGACATTGCTTTAGTTATTTAGTTTTAGGTTAGGTCAAGTTCGATTCAAAACATTTACAACCGTGGATATCGCGATGTCGACGAAGAGCTAAACACTAATATTTACTGGGCATGCGTATCACGAACCAAGGCGCCGAGTCTGCACCGCAATGATTTTGAGTTTCCGCCGACCCCAACTGGCGATTATGTATGGAGTATTCGTATGTATGTTAAATTCACACAGAATCTTACAGGGTGAAAAATGGTAGCGCCATCTAGGATAGATGTGACAATTAGGTGCACCATGTTGCACGCAACCCGTGCTACATTCCTGTTACACGAGTTGCGTGCAACATGGTGCACGTAATCGTCACGTCTATCCTAGATGGCGCTACCATTTTTCACCCCGTAAACCAATTTTGGGCGGCAACCTGTTTGAATTCTCCGCATCATAATGTTTATCAATTAATTATCCTCGTAAGATGTTTGAATAAAATTTTATCCCCCGATATTAACGATTCCGCAGTTGATTAAGCGCATTATCTTAATATAGAGAAACTATAATACGTAGCGAAAGCTTAATGAGAACTTGAAGGAGTTTGAAAGTAGATAAGCTATAAACCACAGCTCAATTAAACTTTATTCTAGGACAAAAATGAATATGATACGTTGTCTTGTGATGTTATGGCGAATGACGTTCAGAAGAGAATGATTGTTATCACTCAGGCAGGTACAGATTTAGGTACTGAATGTACCTTTCGTCATCAAACTTATTTTGTGAAGAATACTGACTATAGCTTTAGTAATCTCAGTAAGTAAAGTAAGACAGTAAAACTAGCTTCGGAGAATTGTTGGGCATCCGTGACCGTGATAAAATTACGGACGATGAAATCAAAGATCCTCAGACATAATGGCTTCGGACACCTTGGTTGAGCTTATTTGTGGCAACGAAATACAAATCGGTCGTGACAAAATCGAACAAGATGAAGTTGTAAGTTATTACATAGAACGTATGTATGTACAATTCTTCGGCAGGTAGTTATTGAAAAAGCTATTTTCACAGATAGAGACATCCGCGATTTGTTCGCTATCAGTGACTTGAACGGCAGAGTGCTTCCGGACGAATTAGTGCGATTGCAGACTCCATCGATGATACGAGATTGTGAAACCAATTCGTTCGCCGCCGCCGGTTCTGATAGATATGTCCAGGGTAAATATTTACGTATCGGAGGAACTTCAAAAATGGCCCATCGTACAAGGGACTTCACCGTTTTAGACAGTGGTCAAGAAGAGAAACAATTCAACGATCTGTGTGCAGGAAATGAAAGCCGCAACGTTCATTGGTTGGAATGGGAACAAGAACAATACATATGGAAGAAATCTGTGAAAGATTTAAATCATTTGGTGAAATATAGGGATGCTGGTGCGTGCAATGCCAATGATCATAGGACAGGTGCGATACATTTTAGCGAAGATCAATTCACAGCCCATGACGAGTACATGATCATTTCTGATATAGCAGGAATGGGAAAGTCTACTATGTTGAAGTCTTTGGCATCGAAGTTCAAAATAAATGATCCGGATATGTTGGTGCTTAGATTTGATTTGAACCAATATACAACCGCCTTATCAGAAGTAAGTGAGGAATCAAGTTACGACCTAACTAATGTCAATGCGGTAGTACAATTCTTGGTAGAGAAACTGTTGAATGGCGAATCTATCTTGGCACAGAAAGTTTTCGCGAGATTGATCAAAAGGAAACACAAAGTGGCACTCATATTTGACGGATTCGATGAAATCAGTCCGTATTATGAGAATACAGTGATTGATTTACTAAAAACCTTGGCAAATTATGGAATTGAAAAACTAGTAGTGGCTACAAGACCACATACCAGGGAATCATTGGAGGCTAACTTAAATTCATTTTCCTATGAAATGCGGCCATTCTCACGGGATGACCAAGAAAAATTTTTGACCGACTTTTGGACAGCTAGATTTAAAGACTGGGATTGCAATTGGAAACCGAAAACCAAGAACCGTATGAAGAAGTATGCTGCGGCAATAGTGAAGAAACTAGCCGATTCGATCGACGATCAGACGAACCAATTCACTGGTATTCCGCTACAAACAAAGCTGGTAGCGGAGATATTCGAAAAGCACCGTCCAGGGACGCAAAAGAATTTCAATTCATGTGAAGAATTCATCGACTTGGAGGTCGATGAACCGGAGTTTCCCGAAAAACTTGATCTTATTTATTTGTATAATAATTTTGTGGAAACAAAATTTCATGTGTTTTTCGAAAAAAGGGGTGGAAACCTGGTACACGTTGACGTTATAGCGGAGAGAAAGACGCGTAAGAAGGCGTTCATGAATAAACATGAGAGACTGGCTTTGGATACACTATTCGACAAGGACAAGGTTGAAAAGCTGCTACTTTGTCGACAAAATGCACCTGAGTTGACCGATTCTGACATAGCGGATGAACGAGACGGGATTATTAATCGATTCACCGATAGTCGGCCGCACTTTGCACATCGGACTTATGCAGAATTTTTCGCGGCGAAATTTTTCGTACAAATCTTGAAAACGCGTGTGCAGAATAAATCATTTGAGGAAATCCTCGTTCGCGATATTTTGCTCGGAGGAAACAACAAAACTATTCGTGCATTTATGGACTGGTTATTGTCAGACGAACATGTCAGTGTACTAAAGGGTGAATTTTGGCCGCTTCTTTTGAAACCATCTCGGCTGGGAGAAACTATCTTTCACGTAGCAGCTGCAGAAGGTAACGGTAATATTATTGGACTTTTCTTGAACTGCATCGGTGCAAATACTGAAGATAAAAAGTTCCTCATTAACGTTGCGGATCTGCTTGGCGAGACAGCAATACACCGCGCAGTTGATTATGGAAATTTGGGCACAATACAATTGCTAATTGAAGGAACCGATTTTGATATCAATTCTCAAAATAAGGATGGCATGACGCCGCTACACTTCGCTGCAGAAAGGGGGTCATTGGATGTAGTCGAATATTTGGTCGGTAAGGGAGCCGATATCAATTATCAAGAGAAGTGAACGGAAAGAAAAGTACAATGAATCCTACTTGTGTGCAGGAATTATTCTGGGAATATTTATGAAAAATCAATCAATGTAATTTCGATATTATAGGCGGTTGATTTAAGAAAATTAGTAAATCCTGTAAATACGCGAAGTTGGGGGAAAATTGGACCAGGTAAGAAAGATGAGTTAAGACAATCGATCAACAAAATAACTAACTATTTTTATTGTCGCGCTTTTCTTGATTTGAAAAATGTGACGTGCGATTGGTTTTCCAATCGGCTTAAAGCCAATCATCACTTATTCTTCTTCTGTCTTTTTAACGACCACTGAGATTTACCTATTCAACCGCCTTGCGCACGTGTTCCAAGTCTTATCAGACTGAATTTAGAAATGAATTGAGTATGCATTCAGTTTTACAAAGAAATCTCAACAATTCGATGAAGTAATTATGAATGGTATTGGAGAAACTATACCTAATTGTAAGAGGATTCAGGTAATGTATAATTTTTTTTACAGCCAATTGCCTTTAGGCAATAGATTTTTTTTATTATTAATAATACATAAAATATATGTACACTCGGTAGCGCGATTAGCAACGTATTTACAAAGAATAATATTTGAAAATTTTTGCTTTTTTCCTTCTCACGATAAAGTTTTTGTTTTTTTCATTATATACTAAACTAAAAATACTGATGAAGAATCTTTATATGTTATACAAGTATTCGTCGAATTGATATACAGCACAAATAGCGCATGGGTATAAATACTTATTAAAAGTTGTAAAAATGTTCAATAAAAACATTTTAAACCTACAACTCAAGTATACCATATGAAAAAAAAAATTAAAAAAAAACATTTTATAACGTGAATCATAGATTGCATCTAATTGGTATTACCGATCGATATAAATCTATAGAAATAATGATCAGTGAAGAATCGTACATACGTAGAATAAATTTATACGTATATAGATTAACGACCTGCATCATCGTGTTGATTTGAATAAAAAAAAAAATTGCGCATCACCTTGTTCAAAACGCGACTTTTCCCATCAATTTCTCGAGATTTTAGCAGAGTCCCTTGAGCCAGTTACCTGTTCTAGATCAATCCCATCGTATTCCAAAGCTCCCGCGTTGTCGTAATATGCGTAATCGTAATCGTTCTTTTTACCCGACTTAGGTTTAGCCGTTGTTGAACTTTGCTGATCCGCAGATCTCGACGTTGAAGAGAATGGCCTCGGTGTTGCGCTGACATAACTTCCTGTTCTAGGAAGGCTAGGCGTTGTTTGAGGCTCAAATTTAGTCGCCGAAGAAGATTGCCTCTGAGTATTTTGGTTGTTATAAACTGTATGATCCCTGATTTGAGGCCTAACCGAAATAAAAATCAAGTTGCAATTATAAATAGTAGCTCCATAAAACAGTAAAAAATTTAAAAATACAACGAGCAAATAAAAATTACCTTGCAACAGGAGTCGTTGGTTTCAATGTTACGGGACTTTCAGCAAGCTTGTTAACGCTAGCAGGACTGAAGCCAGTCACTGATGCAGTTCTGCCTTGATCAAAGCTCTTCGTGCTTCCATCGAAGTTTACTTTAGTATCGTAGTTATTAAACTGGGTAACTTTTTTCGGTGATTTTGTAGCTACATCACGATATTGTCCATTGTTATCATTATTGTTGAAGTTAGGTCTCGTAGTATCATACAATTGTGTATTTTTGTATACTTGAGAGGTCTGCTGGGTTGTTTTCTCCCGATATTGACCACTGTTAGTGGTTCTACTGGCCTCATATTGTCCAGTGTATTGATTATTGCCTCGATTGGAATTCTGGCCTTGATTATTATTACCGTTCCCATTACCATTACCATTACCGTTCGTCGTCAGTTTCTTAGTAACCGGACTATAAGTTGTCGGGATGTAGCTACTACCTGCAAAGTTGTTTGTAAACCTCGGTGTAGTTTGCGAAATCTCTTGTTTCCTTGTAGCAGAAACTTTGTTAATAATTTGTGGATCGCTTAACCTTGCGGCAATAGCGTAATCGTCATAGTACGTTGGGATAATAGTCGTAGTTGTTTGGAAATCAGTTGTAGCGGGCTTTGTCGATCTCTGGATATTGTTGTAAGTCTTTTGCTGATAGGCGGTGTAATCAGTCGATTGGAAGTTAGTGCTTGGTCTCAAGGTGGTCGACTGTGTCGAGAATTGATTGAACTGACCATTATACTGATTAGTAAAAGTCTGACCAGTCTGCTCAGTGGTCTTCTTCTTATTACCAATATTCGTTGTGTAGTCAGTTGGTCTCAAAGTAGTACTGACTACAGGGCTTTGAGCAAAGGTAGTACTTCCAAAGGTCTGTTGATTGGTATTGAACTTGTTGCTATTAAAATTGTTGAAGTTAGTTTGTTGGTTGTTAGTAAAACCGTTGTTACTCTCTTGGTATGGATTAACGGTCGTAGGTCTGTACGTAGTTTGTGGAGGAGTATACTTTTGGTTATTATTCTGATTTGTTCTAGCAAAGTTGTTATTATCCTGACTAACAAAAGGACGTGGTGTCGTCGAGGATACAAAATTGTTCGAAGTTTGCCTCTGTCCGTTTCCATTGTTCTGATAATTGTTGTTTCTATTTTGATTATCGAAAGATTGAGGGCTGCTTGTTGTTGGCGATATATTGTTGTTATTATTATTGTATTGTTGTTTACGGGCAACTTTTCTCACACCTTGTTGCCGTCTAGATTCTATCGCAGATTCTTCGCGGTATACTTTATCGTTATCGTAGTCATCTTCCTTGCCGTTATTTCTGTTGTTGTAAAAATTGCTGCTACTACTTCCTCTCAAAATATCTCCATTGTTGTTTTTGTTGTTGTTGTTGTTATTATTATTATTATTTGAACTCGCTGCAACTCTGTTCAAATTGTTAACCGAAGATCTTACGGCATCGCTGCTTTCGCTTCGCTGTAAATGGTCTTGGGGTTCAACGTCATTTCGCACACTGTCATAGTGTAGAGATTCTAGACCAGATCCTAGTCTGTAGAGATCGAAATTATCGCTCGCGTAATACAACGTAGCTGCTTCACAGTCAACGTCGTACCAATCTGCACAAGTTTGACTTTCCTGATCAAAGGCAGTGTCGTTGGGGCACAAAAACCTGTTAAAAAATTGAGTCATTATTAAAATATCTTTATTGAAAACGTGAAAATCGTTAGAATCTAAAATTAACTAATAATCACTGTAATTACCGATAGTCCTGAATGCTTCCGGCGACCGAAACGCAGACGTGGAATAACTGGCAGTCAGTTTCAGGATCGGCGTAATAACTGCCGACGATTTTGTGACGACATGTAAACGATGTTTCCGGCATTAATTGCTGGGAATATCTAGGCGCGGGTCTTTGGAATCCCAGAACACATCCCCAAAGAATTCCAACTGAAATTAGAAAAATGGAAGCCGATTAGTTGGTTTTTTTTTTCATTTTCTTTTATTAAATTTATTTAGAAAAACGCTAATTTGTGGTTTCGGATTTAATTTGTGCGATTAAAATATTGCGAGATTTAATTACTGCAGCATAATATTGCACATAAAATATCTTGCAGTTATTTATAAGAATTCAACCGAATCGCGATCGTTAAGATCTAAGATCTACAGCCACCGGTGTTCTCGCGCTTCTTGTGCGAAATGCGCGAGATTCGAGATCCGCGTAACGTAGATAAGCCTTTCTAATTAGAATCTGCATAATGAGTGAGATATTCACGCAACTAACTTTCGTATAACAAATTCTGGCGTTAAATGGAATTCTCGACTCGCTTATCATTTCTTATACTTATATACGCTTGTACATCATATAGATGTAATTTAATTAACGATCTTGACTTGCGATGTTATTTTAATCTGTTATAGTAGGTGATAATTTATATCGAAAGTACCAAAATCGGACACAGCTATTCAAATTTATTAATTTAGTGTCCAGTTTTCAAGATAATTAAATAATCGACTCAAAACCAGTTTTAGTATAATTATGCAATCATATATTTCTTGTGTTTATTTATTCTTATTTTTTTTCTCAAATCTTCTATAAGACAGCGACAGCTATGTGTGAATAACGTACGCATTGAAAATGAAAGTAAATTATTATCTTCTCGAACCGTAAACTACAGATGGTTAAAAAAAAAAAAAAAAAAAGAGAAAAGAAAGGAACCAATAAATAAATTTTTGTATTTTAAATATTATAATAAAAATTAAGTACGAACCGAATAAAATCGTAAAAATTTGTTGATCGGCCATCGTAGCGCAGCCTTTAAATTTCTGTTAATTTTTCAATCCCCTGCACCAAAAAGAAAAAGATGAAACAGAAAAAGAAGAAGAAGAATAAGGAAAGGAAGGAAGAAAAAAAATAACTCGAAAAAAATGTATCGCGCTTCACTCTCTCTGAACTGAAAATATCTCGACTGCTCGTACGGGACTCAGGGATGCAACTGAAGCGGCTGACCCCGTCAACTGGATCCTCTGAAGAAGCGTCCTGTCCCATCAGCGCTAGCATCCGATGAGAGAAGGGATTTGTATTCCTATGCTGTGGGGTCGGAGAGGCTGAAGACGTAACTTGCGATTACGTCATTTTGCTTAGAGCGCCGTTGACCGATTCGAGAAAGGGATATTTCAAAGACGTGGCTTTTTCTCAAGAGTAGGATACAAGACCCACCAAATCAATAATTTTAACAATAATATAATGAAGAAAAAATCCAAAAAAACCCAAAATAAAAAAAACGCTATTCACAAGACACAAAAATATAAAAATAATATATCTAGATAAAGTAATGCGTATTCTCAGTACTAACAATACCGGGTTGATAATTCAATCAGACATTTTTTGTCGTAGTTACAAAACGAATAAAAAAAAAAAAAAATTTTAGGTTCTTATACTCAGCGGAACGATCATCGTCTATTCTGGTCTCGTACAGTCTGCGGTGACGACGATGATCAGTGGTAAAGGATTATAAGAATAATTTGTAAAAATTCAAAATTTTAACCAAATATACATATAGGTATAATTTTTAAAGAAATATTTATACGTATATTTGAATATTCTATTTCTAAGCTTGCTCAATTTTTGTTGATATTTAATCATTTTTTAAGTCCCAGTATACACCATGTGTGTGTATAGTAAGGTATAGCTAATAGTTGAACCGGTCTTTTAGTTCTGTGTTAGAATGCCTGCAGCTCATGGTTATAGACATCTCGTTATCTTGCAAGTTGCGTACCTACATACATACATACGTATAGATACTCTACTGTGTATTGAATAAGAATTTTTTTTATAATAGGAATACCAGCACGAATTGGTATTAAATTGCGTAATGAAATCAATGAAATTCTCATCTTGACAATAACACCGTTGGTAGGTATATAAAGTCAGCGCCCTGAAGTAGGTAATCGTTTAGTTACAGGCTATAATTCATTATGCATAACTGTAAACAGGTGTTTCTTTTCTCTCTTTCTTATTTCCTGTTCTTTTCTCTTCTTGAATTTTTTATTACACGTACGAGTGTCTCGGAGGGCGTATTTAATAGATTTTTTGTATGTACTACATACGTACAGGTATATAGTTATTGGAATAAAATATTGAATCCTGGTTTTATTTTTAATGAAGAAACACGAAGCAAAAAACGAAAAAAAAAAAAAACAAAAATGAAACAGAGAGAATCTCAGAGGTGAGAACATCGCTGAGCTAAAGGCCAAGGAAAATATATTAAACAAGTTAGCGAGAGTAATTCTGGTCACGATTATATACGTATATAGGTATATACCTAGCTGAATCGAAATACTTGAATTCTCATCGTGAGATAAATTAAAATATTTAATAGTAGATATATCTGCTATGGCAAATTTAGACTCATCTTTGACTTCGATCAAGGTCGTTGTTGGTGGGAACTCGTTGCAGGATCTCGGACAAGGAGAACCCAGACTTGATGAGAGGGGATCAGAAGAGAAGTATAAAATCACGAGAAAAAAAAAACCTTGAACATCGTCCCGGATATATAATTAAATCCCCTCGATTCGATGAAAAATATTTCTCTTATCTTGACAGAGTTCTATATATATTTTTTATAAAAAGAAGAAAACAAGAAAAATCACGAGTTTACCTTCTTCGCCGTTTATACCCATCCTGTAAATTAAAAAAAAAATAAAAATAAAAATTAGAAAATCGCGGTTTCTTAATTCGAATGATGATAATGACAACAATCTTCAATCAAAAAAATTAACCTATTCGTTAATCGTTGTTTTAATCGCATAATATATTATATACGTATATATTATCTCTATGCTCACGCTATCCTAAGGCATATGCATGATGATTCGTGCATCTTATATCGCGATGAGGCTACAGTAAAGGAATCTTCTCAGCCTTGGAGGGCGAAAGTTGTCTTCAGCCGCGGGTCTCCGAAGCCAGAACCAGAGATAGGTGCCTACGTAACACCAGAGTTCTACATTAAGCGACTTCTTCCGTAGCTACCGCGTATTGATATACCAAGCAACATGTGCCATTCATATAATACATAGCTATATGTCTTTTGGTTTAATTTCAAATAAAATTATCTGTTATAAGTAATTGCGAAAACTTAATATACGGCATAAAGTCTATAAACAGCTGCTGCACTATATCACGCTGTATTAAATTTTTAATTTTCCATTGCTTAAGACCCCCATTAATGATAAAAATGACATCCATCATTTTATCCTCGATTTAAATTAAATTTTGTGTAATTCATTTGGCTTTAAGGATCGTTAAAACGAAACTTGCAACATACGTGCGATAAGAAAATTGACTGTAGTAAAATATGCAGAGAAGTAAACGGTTTTTTATTTTTTATTTTATATAATTTTTTAGTTCCTATGGGAAGAGTTTGAAATTCAACGTTACGTATCATATATAATCGTATATAAAATTATAGGCACAAGTATTTGGAATTACTTAATTAAAATTGCCTCCCCTCCCCTGAAATGATTGGGATCGTAAAGGATAAGATATCCTTAATAAAATTAAGCAAATTACCTATAGAATGTAATTATTATGGTGTTTGTGTGCGGCTATAGTATATAAAACCGTAGGGATGTTACCTAAGCGGATGCAAAAAGGTGCTAAGCGTATGCGAGTGTAATATTGTAGTTAAAAGTTTAGTGGTACATGCATACATGTGTATAATATACATATAGATATATACCAATATATGTATATACCTATATACAACAATACAGTTGTAAAATAACAAGATACTCTTCCGCCAGGTATGCGTTAGTGAATCCTTATGGCCGAGGTGCTCAGCCTTGAAATATCGCTAATAAAGATTTGAAATCTTTATTTAAATTTCAATTCCCACCTCTCTTTCTATTTGCAGGATATTTCGTTTCAGCACAAGCGAAAGTGTGACTTAAGCCCCGGCATGGCACCATATTATAGACATATAGTTACCTACTTCGACCTCATTGTTTACCATTGTTTTATTGTTTCGAATATTTAGGAATAAAATTTCATACAGTATATATTTGCCTTTTACAAACGGTTTATATATAAGTCCAGGGTATAGTATAGAAGAATTTCCAATTATCGTAAGTGACTGTATAATTGGCAAGTATCTCCATTGATATTTCTTTAAAAAAAAATTGGGTAAAATAACAGTTTGCATCATTCCTAAATAGCTAATTAGAACTAGAATATGGTTAATATTAATTTTAAACTCTTTGCTGTTATAAATTTGCCAATATGTAGTAGTAGAGTCTAGTTTCTCCAATTGTTTCACTCAATTATTTACCAATTTATTATTTCTAACCAATTTTCATATTCCCATAGCATTAGAGCTAATGCTGTAATTATGTACAAAGTGATTAGGAGAAATACGATGTAATAACGTCTCGTAACTTTAATGTTTCTTCTATCAATGAAGATCGAATCTTGTTCATCGATGTAAGAATATTTTCGAAACTATACAGCTAAAGAACAAGAGTCTACGCGTATCCATCTTGACATGTTGACGTAGCTAGTAGATAAGATGGTGATGGTTAATTCCTGAATAGTTTGCGGAGATGTTCTTCATCGAGTATGGCGGGGAGCCACGTGGGAAAGTGAAAGCAACTCGGGTGCCAGTATTTGCAGGTTTTATGAGTGCGAGTGAGACGGTTAGATTTTGAAAATAAACTAACCATAAGAAACTACTAAGTCGGGTTTAGTCCACTAGCTTTGTCTATCTTCGTGGTTAAGGTTATTAAAATTCTTTATTCGATATCTTGATTCAGAAACATCGCGGTGTCACGGTCCATGGATCACCTTTACCAGCGGGAGCGCGTGCAGCGTTTTAAATATAATAATAATTACCGCTATTCTCTTATACTTATGTATTATAGAAGCATGTAATATAGGCAATTTATCATTTATTGACACTTGACATACTCCAGCTCGGTTATAAATAAAGTTTTATTTTTTTATTTTTTTTTTTTATTTTTTGAAAATCACTGCTTCTTATATTATGTGTGAATAAAATATCGTCTTATATTCACATATCACAACTCTGTATCATATAATGTTGAATAAATTACGCAAATATAAACACATAATATATAATGTGTATAATTAACGTAGTTAAGCAGGTGAAATGTCTTATTTCTAAATACTTTAAGGAATTTATAATATCATTATAATCTAGATTGATGCCTGAGTTAGATAAACGGATTTAGTTGTACTAGTACAAAATACTGTTTGTAAAGGCATGAGGGCAGAACATCATTTTTATAGGCTCGATAACTATCTGGGTACCTATGCTGTATATATATACTAGCCTCGATTAACCTGGATTATCGAAGCGTATAATAATTATTCTGCGTCAAGTATAAACAGTTAAAAATTTATCGTTATATTTCTTTGGCCTGCAGATATAACGAAATTTGAAAAATTTCAACGGTGGAGAGAATTATTTTTCAAATAAGTGACCGTTTTTTTGTTTGTTTATAATACGATATAGTTATAATCGATCGAATCAATCTCATTTGAATGAAATTTCAATTTTAACGATATACTAAAACGTGTGAAATAAATTTTGCAAGATTATTTAAATAACGACGATCTTGCAAACCTTTAAGTGACCTTTCTGCTCAATTATCAAAATATACATAAACGTCTGTTTTGAATTTGATGAACGCTCAAGAATCGACGCTTCGGGCTATAAAGAGTTCCTGATATTTGTTACTGATATCGCGCTAAGATATATTTAAAACTTCATTAGCAACAGCACAATTACGATGTTCAGCGAAATATGGCGATGAAATTCGCATATCTATAAGCATTAGTCAACTAGATATCGGTATGTGTCCTGCAGTATGCGACTATTCGAGTAAATGTATAAGTATACTACGGTTGATGATGATCATCATAGGTCAGAGCGATGCACTAAGATGGCCTCAGGCGGTGGCGGCGAAACTTTCACTTACGGAGGACGCGAGACGATATTCTTATACTATATATTATATATGTATATACCGGTGGTTTTTAGCGGGTGAGCTTATATGTTCGTGTATGTTTATATTACGTATTTATGACTGTTTAGATATATGTGTATGTGTGTATTTACGCAGTCGTCAAAACGTAACGAGCAATTCATAATCGTACGTAACGTAATTCGCGCTAGGGAACGCAAAAGCATCGCAGCATGTTATAGCGCAGCAGTAAGAACGTCGTCGTCGTCGTCGTCGTTGTCGTATTATAGTTATACCTATACGCAATCGCCGTGAGATATTTTCCCAAGTTACAACCGCGCTACTTTAACTCAGTAATTACTAATTAGACGTCTGGATAGGAACTAAAAGTTATGAGAATTTACCTACCATGGGAAAAATGCCCTTAAACCAATCCTCGCGGTGTATCGCATATTATACTTCACGGTATTGAGACATTTGACGATATAGGTATACAGATTTTTCCATTTCATACATAACCTAAACAGGTATATTTAAAATTCGTTTTATACGCTCATTCATCACTCGAACTACTATTAAGATACAAAGAACAAACTACTATAGGTAATAAATTCTTGACCAAATAGTCACCTCGTCTCGTATCCTTCTACAATTTAATGAATCGTGAAATGTTCAATTCCATCAAAAAATTATTGAAGAGAAATTTTTTTCATCAATTTAAAAAGAAAGGCGACTAGAAAGGATAGAGCGTGATTACTGATATTGTAGAAGTAAGTGGGCAATGTAGTTTACTACATCAGTATACACATGTCATAGTTCACCTGTTCGTTGAGGTTATAATAACTTGGTATTATATTGTCACGTGATCGATCCGCGACCTGGGTTGCGTAGGAAGTGACATAGAAGCGTAAAAGAGAGAAAGGTGAAAGGAGAAAGTGATGCGTGAAGATGATTTACACGCAGGTGTATATACCCTGGGCGTGAATATTATACCGCGTGTTTAATAATCGGAGTTTTTATTTGATTTCCTTATACAATTTCCATTTACAGTTATATATCGATCCTAATAACGCTTTTGTTTTATACCTTGTTATCATTATGAAATTATTAAACGAGCGATTTCTCTAAATATGTGTATAATCATAATAGCGAAAGAAGATTCAAATTAGTTTTTAAATCGTTTTCTGAAGCCTTCGCGTGTCGATGATGTAGTGAGATAATTCCGAGTTTCCGGTAGGTATACGCCTCTTATAGCCTCTGCAGTAGTGATTCAAAGAAGGCAATTTTTAGGCCATATTGATATGCATTGTACCGTTGGGAGAATATATCGGAACATAACCGGAAAGGTAAGATAGAACATCGTGAGTTAGGCGTGCGCGCTTACCGGTGAAGATTCATCCTTGTACCAGATTCGCATTTGCTGAGACAAGAACGTGTTCGTGGTAGGTATATATATACCTTATACCTGCACGGAGCTCATCTTTCGTAATAGTCTTGCGAATGGATAATTTGAAGTCGTGAATCGTAAAGAATCCCGGGACTTGGCGGTGGATAAATATATACCTATATGTATATACGTACAAGTTATAATATTATATATTGAGTTTCACATTATTAGTACTGCGGAGGTATTTTTTTCATTTCGCTAAAAGATTTTGGTAAAAAAAAGTAAAAAAAAAAATAAAACAGAAAAAATTTCTCCACCTTCTAAGTAAAACGATAATTGGCTTTATGAATCGGATAAATGTTTATTATCGACGGTTATACATGTATCTACAGCTGAATCTAATTTTCGAAATTTTATAAAACGGTGTTGAATGTCTCACTCGGCATAATCTCCATAATTAAATTGTATACAATTTTGAATTTGCGTCCGAAGATTTCCCCAAGGATTTCTCTTTGCCGTATAGAATGAAGGAAACAAAAATCTGAGACAAAACAATCGCATATTCAGAATCCACGCGATTCTTATTACATGTAGCGATTGTAGTCAGATCTACCTAAAATTTTAGTACTATTATAAATGCCAAGAGTTATTCTCTCTATTATATTTCTTCAAATCTAAGACGTGTCTATAAGCAATCATATTTTTTATATGATGGAGTAGCAATTTTTAAACCATATATAATAACATACGATCAAGATTCAAGTATAATATCTAAATGCCCCTGAACTGCTCATTCCTTAACGGTAATTAACGTTTTGTATATCCAATATAATATATTATATGTGTAGTTACTTTGAAGACTTATGAAGAAGAATAAAAACGCGTGACCTTTGCTTAAAAAAATTGCGCCTTATTATCGATACTGTATCCTCTTCACTCGTCTGTGTTAGCTATGAGCAAATACCTTAGTGTAGAAATAGAGATATAACTACGTAAATGTCATTGCGGTATTATTATCACGTTTATTATAATATAGCTGCACTGTGTGATTATATCTACAAATGTAATTAACCTTATAATGTAAATATTTATTTGTGAAATATAAGTATTTAAGAATAAAGTTAAACGAAATCGATGAAATTCATCAATACAAGGAAACGTATACAAAAATGACTTTGACCTGAAATATAGCTCAACCATGAGAACGGTCAATTATTTCTACGTGGGTAGAAAGAAATCGAATGGATTCATCGTATGAATAGTAAGATTGCGCAAGTCTAGCAGGAAGAATAGTGTAATACGGAACTATTAATGATTCACGTATACTTATGTATATGTATATATACATATATGTATAATATGTAGATGCATGGTAACAGTGCTCTTAAATGCCAGAATTTTGTTGCAGAGAAAACGTGACGTTATTATACAACGCTTGAACCGTTGCAATTCGCGCATCCTGTATGTACACACATATAGGGCATTCCGTGCCAATTCTGTAACTAACGCTTTTCTAAGACCCTGACAATCCCGGATCTGATTCACGCTTTTTTTTTACTTCGATATTATCATTCCAAATCTGAACCGTATTCGTAGTTGTTTTTTTTCCCTCAAACCGTCATTTACTTATACGCTTTACACAGTTTTTGATTTTCGTGTAAAAAAAATAACGCGGTCAAAGGTATAATTAAAAGACCAAAAAACTTGTTCAGATTTTTTTCTGGTAAATAAACATGTTTTATTAAAAGTATATCGAAATTTCAAGATTTTGCTGAAAAAGGCGTGATCACTTTACGTGGAATTGCCCATGTATAACAGTTCTGTAGTTTACCGAGTTGCGAAAGCAGAACTGCGTTGTGCCATTTTTTTTTTTGCATATTTGATAGATTATTCTTGTATATGATGTCCGATTTCTCGCGGTCAATATCAAGGTTTCTGGCCTATGTATGTATATATTTTAACGTATAAAATTTCTAAGCTACTCCACACGCACGTGTAGGTATATATTTATAGCTTGTTACAATTAATCATAGAATCGTGATCACTAAAAATAGATTTAAGTACATAAATAATGTATTTTAACAAGAGGGAAAATTTTTCTTTCTGCATTATCGAAGTATATAGGCTTAAGAGAGCTTCGACAATCCAGGATGTTTGACAAACTCGATACTATATCGGAAATTGCTCTCAGCTATTTACTTTTAGTACTAAGAAATGATTAATAAGCGTATATAACATACATATAAGTTTAAAATTGATAAGTTCATAATGCCACATTTGAAAAAAATAAATATTGGTATAAATCAAATATTGCAAAACTTTTCTGAATCTGTATCAACTTCTCTATTAAACTTTCAGGATTTCTGATGAAAAAGGTAAGAGGTTTATTTCGTTAAGAGTATTCTAATTCATACTGCGGCGCAATTCCAACTATTTGAATTATATCACCGTTTTGAAATGAACCGCTATGATCTAGCGCTCTTTTCAGCTCTTTTGCTGCATTGGTCTCTATTCTTATATTTCAGTGGTCTCTATAGGCTTCTACACTCAACGTATCGGCTGAAGGGTCAGATCGCTATCTTATCAACAGGATACTGCGTTGTGTTTATCTGTGAGTATGAAAACTGGCTAAAGATGTCGCCGAAATGAATTCTCGATAATCCCAGATCTCATCTTTATCGACGTCAGTAGAATAATAATAGAGAAGGATCTACATACATCTCACATCGGTCTAACAAAGAGAAAAATAATTGACAGATTGATCAATCAAATATTTTAGCAAAAGAGAAAAAAAAAAATAAAGAGGAAAGTGACGGAAACAACAGTTGAAATAGTAATGACAGAGGACATGGATCATCTGAACAAATATTTCAACAGATCCGTATCTGTATCCTCGAAACCCAACGTAATAAACTATTCTAATTAAACTTTTCAATAACAATCCTGAATCTGTCCCATAAATGTCGTACACAGCGTGTGGATGAAACATTGTCTCATTATTGACACACCGAACTCAAAGAATCAGCTTCAATTCCATTTAGATATCAATTAAATTCCCCCGAAAAATTTTATTTCACTTATCTCTATTTCTATTTAGTTATTCATATTTTAGGTTATATTTTTCCGATGGATTGAAGATACCTCAACAATTTAAAAATAACATAACATAACACATCCAACATCTCATTCCCAGAAAAACCTCAATCGATTTTAAAACTCGAAAAAACAAAATCGAACTCAATGATTCGAACGACAAAATTATACGATAATAATGAACCAGGAGAATCAATTTAGCTTCAATCAACGCTAATAACATCAAGTTTCTCCCTCCCGTGCGCAAAATTGGAAAAAATATTTATTTTTCAGGTCTTAGAATGCCGAGTTTGCGAAGAAGTATTTACCGTAGACGGCGGAAAAGTTCCGCGTCTGTTGCACTGCGGTCATACAGTGTGTCATTCATGTTTGCTGCGTCTACGTCCCTGCGTATCAGACCAAGAGTTTTTATTATGTCCTTTTGACCGTCAGCCAACTGCGATAAAGGAAAACGGAGTTTACAGTTTGAAGAAGAACTTTGCACTAATAGAGCTTTTGGAGAGACTTGAAGAGTCTAACAGTGAGAAAAACATGGCTTTGGAAAGGGAGAGATTGCACTCTACCCAATCTTGCGACGAGGATGAAAAACATGTCGCTGTTTTGTACTGTACAGTCTGTACAACACATCTCTGCGACGCTTGCGACGTCATTACTCATTCGACTAAAACACTCACTAGACACAGACGGGTTCCTTTGTCAGAAAAACCAAAAGAGAAACCAAAATGTCCTACTCATAATACTCATATTGCTGAATTTACTTGCACACAGGATGGATGCAATAGCGCTTTGATGTGCTATCTTTGCAGGGATTATGGAAGACACAGTACTCATAAGGTGGATTTTAGAGGGCCTTTTAGAAATTGAGCTTTACTGATTCTTTTTTGCAGTTTTTAAACTCTGAATTCATTTATCGAGGTCCAGTTAGGAAAAGCTTGTTAAGCTTAATCATCTTCTGGACTTGAAACCTCGGAGAATTATTTATTCCAGTTTTATTTTAGAATATTGTTGAACGAGCATTTATTCCAAGCTTGAGAAAATCCTGGTTAAAGATCAATGTTATAGATGTTAAGAATTTTGTAGTATTGGGACCAAAAACAGAATAGGATAAGGAGGCTTTTGTTACTTACCTAAATCAATTTTTTTTGAGTTTCCTACACCATTGAAACTTTTTGACAACATCATTCAATTTTTATAAGTATTTTCACAAGTCGTCTGAATCTCAAAATCAGGATACTTTCAACAAGTATTAAAATCCAGATTATTTTGGAGCTTTTTTCGTACAGAGAAAATTTTTTCTGTCTTAGATTTTATACACCTAAATCTCTGAAAGTAGATAAGTTTTTTATTATACTTCAAATTATTGATTTGGAAGACATGATTTAATCGAAGTTAATTAATTTCAACCAGGATTTAAACAAGTGCATTAAAATCCCTTGTTTTAAATCAACCCAAACCTGGAACGAAAGATGCTAGAATGTAACAGAAATAGTCATTATTATCTAATGCTATGAAATTTTTGTATTGATATTCATAAAGCTATGAAGCAATGCTGACGTATTTTGCAATACTTGGACCTCAAATCTCAAATAATCGACAGAATGTTCTAAAAAAAAAAAATCATTTCAAGAAGATTTACTAAGATCTAAGACTACTTTCCCCGTTAATAATAACATTGGCTAACGGAATTCGAACTGTACCTGTTCATGAGCTGGCCAGCACAAATTGAGCTCTTTTTAAGTAATTCCAACATCGCAGAATTTACATTGAATATAAACATTCAATTTCTTTTAAATTTTTTCAGCTGATGTTATTATTGCAAGAAATGTTTGATCTGCATTGAATATTGTGAAAATTAGAATTTCACTTCACCAATAAACCTTTAATGATAAATAAATTCAACAGACTTCATTATCCCAATGAATTGCAGTTACAAATTTCTCAAATTACAGCACACATTGGTTGAGACAGAGGCTGAAAATATCAGAGTTTCGATAATCACTGCGATGCAAAAGATGACACAATTTATGGAAAGTATGAGAGACACAGCTCATAGAATAGGTAAAGATGCTAATCCCGGCTCTGTACCCTCTGAAATTTAGAGAATCACCAATGTATTTAAACTTTGCCTAACTTTCCCGTTCTTTTTTTTTCCCAGAGATTGTTATACAGGAATTAGAAGGCTGGGCAATAGAAGATGCTCGTCAACGAGTCCGTCAGCATTTTGAAGAGTTGAGGTCTCTGCTAGCGGAGCAAGAAAAAGCCGCAACAACATGCGTGGATGCAGAAACTAGAGAGAGGCTCTGTGCGCTTAGAGAACTGCAGGAAAACCTTACAACAACAAGATCTCAAGTAGCTGGTGTCTGTATTCAATGGGAAAGCCTGCTAGGATCAGAAGATTGGAAATTATTAAGCAGCGCAAGAGAAGTCAGTGAAGTTCTCACCTCATTAGAACAACAACAACAACATTACGCTCAACTAAGTCCAGATTTGCTAACGCCAGAATCTTCTATTCCTATAATATTCAGCAGGGTTTGTATATCCAAGTTCTGTCGAGCAATTAGAATATTTTATCTTTATTTCTTACCAACATTTTATTAATCTATATTATTTCAGGACAACAGAGTGCACATTGGAACAAAGATAGAGATGCGAGTAGTGATACTAGGCCTAGACGGTGCAGGAAAAACTAGCATATTATTCGCAATGAGAGACATGGCTCTTTGCACTCCACCAATTCCAACAATCGGCTTCAACGTAGAGAGTCTAGAGTACAAAAACCTGGTATTTGCACTCTGGGATGTTGGTGGTCAACACAAACTTAGGCCTCTATGGAAGCATTACTATCACAATACTCAGGCTGTTGTTTTCGTTGTGGATGCTAGCGATAGAGCTAGATTTGAAGAGGCTCAAAAAGAATTGGCCAAAATAGTCAGTGAACGTGAACTGAAGGATGCTTTGTTGCTGATTTACGCTAACAAACAGGTACATGTCATTCGATTTTAAGAAAATCTAACTATGAGCTTTAATTAATTAATTAATCAATTTACAATAACTATGCCTTTTTATAATTCAGGATGTACCAGGCTGCGCCACAGTCGAAGAGCTCACAGATATTTTATCTCTTCAAAAGTTTTGCTGTGGAAGAGCTTGGCATATAGAAGGATCTTCGCCTCTTACTGATGCCAGTGGTCTGATACAAGGATTAGATTGGCTTACACAGCAATTAGGTGCAAACGAGGCACCCTACACTAACAACAGTATTGTTTAAAGAAAGAAAAAATGTTCGTTTAGAAATAATTGGATATGTAGATTAAATTTTAAATTCACGATATACTTGTGTAAATGTGTATGTGTTATACGTATAACACGAATATCAATTAGATAAAAATATATTATAACTAGAAATTGTCAAAAGATTTGAAAGATTTTAGGATAATTAGGTATTGTTCGGTTATAGTTTTGTTTTTCAGTCTCTTTGTTTTTAAGATAATATCTATAATGTAGAATAAATTGAAATTGAATTGCTAAATATGAAGAAAAAGAATAATCATTAAAATAAAATAATGTAGGGTGAATTAATCATAAGAAATACAAGTCTAGAAAAGTCTTATTTATTTAATACATGGTTATTGGTGGTTTGATACAATTATAATCTATTGTTATCACTCAGTCACGTTTGCACACACCCATCTCTTTTATTTAACCACTAGAAAAAAGAAAAAAAAAAAGGAATATACATATAAATATATATATATATATTATATATATATTATTCATATATATATTATAATAATCGCAACGACGTTATTACGACGCATTTATAAACCCACTGTATTGAGAATGAAATTAATAACGTGATGTAATAATTCATAATAATAATAATAATAATAATAAAAAACCAAAAGTACCTAAAAATTCCCGATTACCGGTACTTTTTTTTCTACATTTACGTAGGTATTAAAAGAAAAAAAAAAAAGAAAAACACTTGGAAAAACAAACAGTAAGAAAAAAAATTAAAAAAAAAAAAAAAAAAAAAAAACGGAACAACTCAAGTCTTTTGGAGCTGATTTGTAGGGTGGACACGCAGGCAAGAAGAAAGATGTTTAAATTCAACTTCAACACGATTTTCAGGATTCATCTTCAATAACTTGAAGTACTGATTACGATAATTAGAGATACAACATGACCTTTCCACAAATAGCCAGGGAAATTGCAGGACATTTTCTTCTATCTTTTTTTTTTTTTTATTTGGTTTTTTTTCTTTTTTTTTCATATTAACTCACACTAATATCCCCTAGGCAGTTTAATCAATTCTGTTTTAAAAAATCTTATTTTTTTTTTTCTTTTTTTATGCACAAGTAACGTTAATATTATTTATTTTTTGTTTACTTCTTATATTCATTCTTAAGATCATTGTTAATTCTGCCTCAAACGTTACCAGGGCACCCTAATGCGAAAGTATCTTGTATTAACTCTATTCATTATATTTCATTCCGATATTTAATCACTCTTGCAGTAGTTAGTAGCGTCGCACAACTAGCCAGCTCCTGGAATACAGTCTGTGTTTGTGCCACTTGACACACTATTTACAATTCGTCGTGTTCCTAAAAGAAGAGAGGAAAAAAAAAAAGTGAAAATCAAATTAATAACAAAGATAACAATACATTTCTGTTCAATTATTCTACTTGTCATAAATTAAACATCAGCAACGAGGAATTCCAGCGTTTATCGCTCATTATTATCAGAAGTCGTCTTGTCATCATAAAAAGGAATTAAAAAAATATTCCATTTTTTTCTTACGAAAAAAAAACAAAGAAGAAAATTTCATATAATTAATACTTACTTCCTCAGGATCAGGAATGGCGTTTTCCTCATCTTCATCATCATCCTCATCCTCGTCATCTTTGTCTTCACTTTCCTTGACTTCCTTTTCTCTCTGTTTCTTCTCTTCTTCGTCTTGAGCTTCCTTCATTTTCTTCTCTCCCTCCTAAATGAGATATAAGAATATATTTCAGTTTTGTTTCTTGAGGTAAAACATTGTCTGAGTCAGCAGTTCATTATCAGTAACGAGGAATTCCAGCTTTTTATCGCTCATTATTATCAGACCCGCTTTTGTCATCATTTTAAAGATATTCATTCACATAAATTTATATAATTTTATAAAATTCAATAAATAAACAAAAAATAACAGAAATATAACCATAACTCACAATGGTAGGCTTCCAGATTTCCTCTCCGACCTCAAAGGCTGCCTCTGGGTCATCTGTGATAAGAACATTATCAAAGATGGTACCAGACTTTACTTGCCAAAGGTCGAAACCAATGGCACAGATTTCGTCACGTTTGTACAGTTCAGGATCTGGTTGATATTCTGGGTTATCAATCTCAGGATGAATCCATGGTCCCTTGTAGTTGGGATTGTCAATTTGTTTGGGCTTCCATTCTCCCTGAATTAGGAAAAAAAAATAAAAATTTTAGTATAAAATAGACACAAAATTCTTCCAAACTATTTCTCAGTTACAAATCCACCTCTTAAACAATCCTCACCTTATAGTCAGGGTTATCGATCATCGGGGCTTCCCATTCTCCGTCCATTTCATCATCCCAATCATCTGGCTTCGTGGCTTCAGGGTCTGGAATATGTTCGGGCTTGTCCCAGTCCTCGGGCTTCGTATCATCAGGATCAGGAATGGTTGCCTTATCATCCCAATCGTCGGGCTTGCTGGTGTTCGGATCCTTGATTTTCTTTGCTGGTAGGAAATCCCAGTCTGCTTCCAAGTCCCCTGATTCTACCTTTTCGTTATCGATCAAAACCTGAAGAAAAACGAAAAAACGTTCAAGAAATTAGGCAAATATGATAATATGATGCCAAAATGTAATCAAACTTATTATATTCGATATTTTAACAATATTTTTAAAGGATTTCAACTTCTTTGTGACTAATATCGATAAAGGAATAATAAAAGCATTTGAAACCAAGAGAAATACGATTTTTTTTTATAGAGTTTTGAAGTTTGAACGATTTGTGCCTTGACTAGGTACCTGAAATAGGTATGATAACATATCCAGGGCATAAGTAAGACCGTTATATTCTCCGAGTACCTATAGCACTCATCCTCCACAGAGGTGATATATGACGAGTGACTCTAGGCTCGGTAAACAAAAAACCTATTTTTCGATTTATCCACCTCATGTTTACCTCGTAAGTATTATCTGGCTTGACAATGAGTGTGTAAAGATGAGTGTAGACGTCATCTTTGCAACGAATGTCTTTCTTGATCAGTAAATTCTTTCCCTTATAATTGAAGATAACATGAACCCTCTTTGTTCCAGGTCCGCAAATATCAGGTCCTGTTTACAAAGGATAAAACAGTTAATAGTAGTAAATGAGAAAACAAATATTATTATGCCTTGAATGAATTGAAACGTTTAGATTATTGAATTTTTGCCAAAAATATTTATCATTTTGGTACCACTTCCTTGTAAATATTCGTATTTTTGAAACCCAAACAATGTTGGATGAAATCCAAGAAGAGCATTAGCTTCGTTAAAGTGGATATAAACAGTCTATAAATATATTAACAAGAAAATAATAAAAAAAAAAAAACAGTTTTTTTTGTTATTCAAAAAATAGAAAATATTGCTAAAAATGGATAAAATTTTGTTTTTGGCTTATTATACTCACCAAACATGAGAAGGTACGGGGTTTCTCCGTGCATATCTTTTTGGTCTAAAGAACAGTCGAATACTTTGGCGTATCCACCTCCGCAATCAATGTTTTGCTCATGTTTAACAGAGAACTGGATAACAAGTGGTTTATCCTTGTTGCTGAAGGGTGTAAACTTTCTACTCAATCCATAGAATCTTGCGTCCTGAGACGATTGGATACCTGATAATTTAAAAACAAGATATTTAGTTTAAAATAGATTTTAAATTAGTTTTAAAATTCTCTATAAATCTTTTTCTTTTGTGTTTTGTCAATTATTTAAATTATTTAAGGCATTGTCCTTTGAAATTTGAGCACAGCAAATGAAATTTTATTTATTTAAATTTTTTTTTGGTTTTTTAGGAATATGCTTTAAAGGTCTTCTGCAGATTCTGTATCAAATTCTGTTTGGAGTTAAACTAAATGCAGCATATACACATATTCAGACACAAAAATAGATATTTATATAGGTATGCATGGTGTTCACAAACCTTTATCATTCTCGGGATTATTCCAAAACTTTCCATGACTAAGAACAAACTTTCCAAATTCTTTTCCAGGATGTTCAGAATAGACCCATTCCTTTTCCCAAGAATCTACAACAAAAATTTATCACATAAGTAATTTCTTTTATTTATTTCTCGTTATTTCAAACTTACGTACACACGCATCAAGATCATATGCACACATAGGTAAGTATACGTGATATAATATTCATAAATTGGTAAAAATAAAATAAAAATTAAATAAAAGACAGGAATAACAAATTTGAATAAATATAGTGGGAAAATACGAAAAACTTTTTATTCAAAGTAAACTTAAAAGGAGCGGCTGAATGAATATTCGGCCGGCAGATATACATACTAGTCTGTATTACAATATGCAGAATACGCAGATGGCAGGGCGCTCAATAATCTGAGTAACATTCATCCTGTCGATCAGTTTTTTTTTTTTTTTTTCAACTCCGATTAACAAGACGTTAGTATAATTTTATCTTAATATTATCTATAATTTAGGTACTTGAATGTTAGACGTTATCGATCGATGTATTATGATCAATTGATTCATTTGACATGGCGTTTGAACGAGCCGCAAGGTAAATAACTAAACGACCGGTATGTAGTAATGATTAAATTAAAATAGATATTTCAGAGTGTATTAAATCATTTTAATTTAGCTTATTGTATATATCTGACTTTCAGTTATTCTACAAATTTGTGCAAAATATTTTAATACGAAAGGGTGTGGTGGTTCAGGAATTTTCTACATTGTCAAAGCGGCCCCCCTTCGTGGAGGGTATATAAAAAAATATATACGGAGAGTTAAAAATGTATAAATATTTCGTTTTAAATGAACACTACTTACCGTCAAGGAATTTCTCCTCGAAGTATACCTCCCCACATACTGTTGTGACTGCCAATAAGGCGAAATACGCGTAAAAAGATCGCATTTCGAGCGCCGGGATCGCGATAAAACCCGCGTCTATGATCCTACCTTCACAAGGAACAAGCCAATAATGCCAGACGTGCTGGCGAACGGAGGAATCGAGCAGCCGTCGAGGCAGACAGATGGAGTACGCTCATTCGTTCGCGGTATTCAACCAATCAACTCTAACCACGCTCGACCTATGCGGCGCCGCTACGTTGATAGTGATTCAACTAACGTCACACTCACCACGTCTTGTCGATAATACAGAGTTATCTTTATACGGTGAAATGAATGGTTTTTTGTTATTACTTGTATGAAATTTTGAATTTATTTTTCAGATCGAAATATCCTGGGGATGTAAAATTTTACAATATTTAAGAAACTGGATAATAAAATTTGTACCTATTTATTGAAAAAGTATAAAATTTTAAAATCGTTTATCTTATTTTCCTATTTTTGTGTTGAAATCGACAGAAATGTTATAGGTGATGTAATATAAACATATGTGTTTACCCAAGTGTAGATTATTTGAACATTATTCTGTGATACTTATTCGGCCTTCTCTCAACGATATTTATACATACTTATATAATTTTTATGATACACGTAGAGATAATAAGTTCAAGTTGAGTATAATATTTTTATACATCTAAACGGATAACGGAGTGCAGTATAATGGTCAGATTTATATTGCAAAATCGGTAAAAGTTCACGAAAACTTTCGCATAATATTGTCTTACCTTAAGCCTATAACCGGAATAAAATTTTAATAATATTCACCAATTAGATGTAATGGAATACTTATGAGAATAATATATTGAATCATTATGCATTGATAAATGAAATTTAATATCCAATTTTCAATGAATTTTAAAGGAGTCTTTATGTAACTTTAATTGTATAATTCATTGAAAATTCAAACTTACACACAAGTTGAGCACGACTATGAATGAATGGCATGACTCGTTGTCATGGAAACGAACTTGTATACATTATGGCTACCGTAGTGTTCTGATCGGAGCATAGAGGAGGAAATAGAAAATTGAGGTTCGTTTGATCGTTAAAAGTTGTAAAAATTGTAAAGTGAATCCAGTGCAGATTTGGTACGTTAAAGTTAAGATGTTGCGTTCAAAGGCAACCGCTGCGTTATTGAAGTTGAAGGAAATCGACAGGAAGTATAAACTAAAATCCAGTGAGGATGTCAAATTGGAATCAAGTCTGAGTGACATTAGCACAATAGACAGTAAGGACGAAATATCAAAACACTTAACTGGTTCCGGTGACAAACCAGACGAGATTATAAACACGCGAACTAGGCTAAACATAAGAATGCCCGACACTCACATGGAACGATCAACAGCAGGTCGAAAAAACGAATCAGAGTTGGTGACCATTTTTAATAAATCAAAGAAACACTCTCCGAGATTAAACGCAAATAATTTCAAAGAAATTATAAACATCGAAAAAATAACAAAGGAGATAAATTTGGGGCTTAAAAATTCTGGTGAAGAAAAAAATGTCCATAAAGAGACGCTGGAGATAATATCTTTTGAAAATTCTTCACTGGCGATAAGTGATAAGCAAGTTGCTGATACGGAAACCTCGATTAGCGAGGATGTTCCTGAAGTCGTTTCATGGTCTTCACATCCGGTTTCCAATCATTTGGAGGCAAATTTTAGCCACGAAATTACTCTGAAGAGTGTTGATTCGATAACTGAGGCTGAAAAAAGCGTGAAGAGTGATTTGGACGAGGATCCATCCACTTTAGTCGCTTCCGGTACGTATTCAGACGATTTTGTAAAAACATTATCATCAGAAAATGAAAGAGCGTCGAAAAATGTCCTGGTGGATAAAGCAGCAAGTCTAGATCCGGAATTAACGTCTTTGGAAGTAAAGTATGTTTCTAGTACTTCGTCGAATTATTATCAGCGTAAGCAATCGCCTGAACTACCTAAACACACAGAACCGGAAAGTGAAGATATTGAGGAGCTGATATCAGCCAAGGTGCTTCGCGTCGACGCCAATTCAGATGTAGATTCTAGATATCATGTCAAAAAAATTGATCCTAGTTTTACCGAAGAGATCGAAAATCCTCCGCGTTCACTACACCAAAAGTCTTCGAAGTCTTCCAGCGCTCGAAGCAGTAAAGAACATCGAAGGAGACGAAGACCCAACACATCTTCATCCAACAGGGATTCGAAATCGCCAGAATTTTCATCCAGCTTGAGACAGAAAAAGGATTCAGGAATCACCGATACTTCGGTAACTTTAAATCCATCCAAAAGCGATCATCAAACTGGTCAAAATTATTCTGACAGAAACTCTAGTGGAAAAGAAAAGGAACTAGGAAATTCTCAAACAGATTCCTCCTTGAAAGTGCAAAATGATCAACGTGAAGCGAACAGAGTCTCATGGAATTCAAAAGACGAAGCGGTCGCGGTTATCAGGAGAGAAAAAGTAGCGTCGAAAACGAAGAAGGTGAAGAGTTTGAAGATCGGGATAAGAGCTAAAGATACATCGACTAAGGAACCGCCACCGAATTACTCGAAGGGCAGTAAAATACACAAACATACATCAGTGATTCAACCTGTTCCGGTAACGATGGTTGGACCAGTTACAAATTTTCTAAAATATTCCAAAGCCGATGAAGTGATTACCCGCAGACCAGAGGTTTCCCGGAGTAAAAAACGTCGTTCAAATAAACAAAAAACTGAGGACCCCCTCAGATCGAGACATCGAACTAAAGGCGTAAGTCTTAACCATCGCAAAAACCAAACCAAAGAAGAACCGGGTCTAGGATACGAGGCCAGAGACTTGCATAGGCTCAGACAGCAGATAAAGGAGCTTCGTTTACAACAAGATAGAGATCAGTTAAGATCTCGAATTTATGGCTATGTACAGCAAATGATGAACGAACAAAGACGACTCTTGGCTCATGACGTTAAATTCGGAGGGTCAATTGACCAGTTTGATTATAATGCAACTGGATTGCGACAAGCTGATAGTCTACGGTCTTTCTTCAAGCCACTCGACCTGCCGAACGTTGCTGCCTTTAAACGACCCGGTAAACTGGTGTCTGCACTGGAATAGTTTACCGTTAACTTTGCTGTGATTCGAACCTGCTCTTTCTTAGGTCTTTCTTCGCTCTCAGTGTATCTACTGTAGGTCCCATGCATGCCATGAGTGTCTCACAGTCACAGGACTTCAAACTGCACGATGCTTAAACGTAGCATTTGATACATGAGAGTATCGAGCTTTCAGAATGCGCTTTTCAAAGTACATATAGAAGTAAAATTTATTCGAACAACCGTTTGTGTATACACTCATCTATTTCGTCGATTAAATCTGTCCTCATTATTTCAGCGCCAATTTACTTTATTTATATCGCAATTGCTGCTTTATCTTATCCATATTCCAGATTATTTTTATTTTTTTATTTTTTATTTCGAATTAAAACTTCACGTTTAATTGTGAGACAGCTCACAATGCATGCGCCTGAAAGCTGTACACCCAACTTACAGTCATGAAAGAGAAGTGCTCACGGTAATTCTTGAGAAACAGATTCTCGTGAAACCAGTACTAAAATTAGTTGTCGTTTACTTGTTAATTACTGAGTTGGTTGAGTTGTATTTATTTATCTTATACTATCGAGTGAAGAAAGTCTATTCCTTCAATTTGGATAGATAATTTGTACGAATAGATGTACTACTACATACATATAAAACCGCAGAAGAAGTAGTTAGGAGAAAAAGTTATATCTTTAAATTCGTTGTATCAAAGCTACTGATTATGTCATCTGTCTAGTAGTTTTTTTTATTTTTTTTATTTTTTTATTCGACTAATAGGAAATAAAATCAAAATTTTAACGCCCAACTAGATCTATAAAAGCAGTTTCGAAGCACCACGAGGATTTTAAGGATCAATGACCTCTGTGTAATAAACGACCAATAAATAGTCAAGCATTTAAAGAAGAACTGGCTCCAAAATGACCGAGGAGCTAATTACTTTCATTTTTTTATTTGTTTTTATTTATTTATTTTTTTTTTTTTTGTCGCAGTCGGTAATAAAAATCGGTATATACATAATTAGCGAAGAATCCGGTTCCCATGATATTACTATATTTATTCTAGTTTTCTTAGCTTAAGTTTTTACCATTTTTTTAACCAGCTAATCACGAAGAAAACATTTAATATTATAGTTGAAAATGTATCTCTTTTTTTTGGTTCAGATTTTGAAGACGACAAAGCTGCTGACCTGGTCAACGAAAGATATTTAAATTTGCACATGATTCGCGACCGTGTCCTTGGAATACGACATTGGTTAAAACAGCAATTCGTACTTTACAGAGACTACAGTACTCTAGTAGCGACAATAAACGCAAAGTACATTCCGGTCACTCTCAAAGAAACTAAACAGGTCGGGGATTTACCAGATTTTATCTTTATATATAAAAATATAGTGTCTTAATCTTTTACAATATTTCACTATCGCTAAATACGACGCGAGACATGTGGATGAAGCAGTTTAAGATATTGATTTAAATTTCGATTAATTATTGCCTTTTCACTTACAGATGATTCACGATATGCAACAGTTTTATAATAACTGCGAAAGGCGACGTCACGTGAGATGAACTCATAGCTAATTTTTTTTTTCTTTTTACCAGAGGATGAGGTTCGTCCTCGACAAATTAACTGCGATCATACTACAACATCGTTTATACACTGCCGAATGTCATTTTATTGTAATTATAATTAATTGTTAAAAATATACTATAAGGTATCTTAGAATCGTAACATATTTATTATCATCACGTATATACTTTACTTACCTTTTTTTTTTTGTATATTATAATAAAATAATGCTAAAAATAAAACCTGCCTAAAGTATATGTATGTAATTAAACAATCCCGCTTAGACCCAAACAAAATTCACGTCTTTATTCTATTCAACGAATTCCTTTCGTGACGTAAGTTCTATTATATCTACTATATTCTTTATGTTACAAACTTCTTTTCATCAATCCTTCCGGTTCTAGGTGCGAATGATGTTATACCAATACTGACACGTGATTAACCATTGCCAACACTAGTGGAAAATTTTTTTTATACCAAAACTTGCCGATATCATTTTGAAAAGCTCCAAAAATTCGGAACAAAAATCAGAGACTCAAAATGCGAAAAACTCTAAAATTTCTATAAACTCTAGTTACGTTATCTAAACTCTTTTTCAAAGTACAGAGTCAAAACATTCTTCAAAGTTTTTATACAGAAAAATTTCTACCAAGTATATAATTGTTCGACTCTCTATATCTTAGGACAAGTTCTAATGTCTTAACGCTATCTAGCCTGGAACATTACTGTGAACTTTGTTGAACCTAAGTTCACCTGAGCTGGGTATACCAAAGTCGAGATTGCACCAGGTGCCGTGTTGACTCCAGGCGAATGGGGAACGGCGAATAGCTTTGAGAAACGGTCGAGGAACTTCGAGAGGCGGATTTCAGGGTAGGACATAGTCGTCACTCACGTCTGCGAGCAGTCGCTCTTGAACAGCTCGCGATACCGCGTCTCTCCGCGTCTCTGTGTTTTCGTTTAATTGAATGTCTTGAGTTTTTTCGTATAAAGATTTTGTGGCTAAAATCATCGTCGACGATATTTGGCCAAAGAGATAAAAGAACTTTTTATTCGTATAAAAATAAATGAATAAATAAATAAATAAATAAATAAATAAATAAATAAAAACAATTTTACACACATAATTTTAATTCACTTCACTTCACGAAAAATCATTATTGATTAGTTTTTATTTGTTTTATTTTTTTAATATTTCGTCTCGCTGATGTACTTAGGTATTTATAAAAAAAAAAAAAAAAAACAACAACAAATTTTGCTTCAAGTAGTGCAAAGCAATTAGTGCCGCTAGTGTTTCGAGATATTAGATCGTATCCTCGTATACTACTACCCGTGTTAATTATTATACCTACTAATTAACGCTACCTCTAACTCTACGGAGAGTGGATCTTTCGGCCATGCCAACACTCAAGGTATCGCTTCGACGCTGGTAAGTTTCTGGTTTCTATTCTCATTCATATTTATTTTATTTTTATTCTTTTAAATTCTAATTAAATACGATTAGAAATTAAAGACAAAAGCGCATCGCATGGTTCGATAACAAAACCGAATAATATCGCAATCATCGATTAATAATAGTTTTTCAAACAAATGCAGAGTTGAAATTTTTATCAAATACTACAGAGAAAATACTTAAGATATTTCGTAAAGGTATAACGATGATAGTTGAGGAAATCCACGTATTATAATTATACTAACAGGTTATTTTACACATGTTAAATAATCTATATTATGTTAATTAATGAACGATAAACGATTATAGTTGTTCTTTGAAGTTAGTTTCGTATGATCTCGCGCATGTCAATCCGTACAGTATCTAAAGCTCGAACGAAACCGTCGAAAACTTAAACAGTTAACCGCAAGTTTTAATACGAATGACCTTTAACGACCTTCTACGTTGTGATTCCTTTTTAGGAATACTTGTCCAACGACGGGTATCTTATATTTGGTCTTGTCTTTTTTTAAATTATTTTTTTCTATTTTTTTGCACCGTGTTTTAGGTAACACGTATGAACACAGTCCCTCGATCATAAAGGTAAGAGATATGACGCGTCGATGTCAAACTTGTGTGTGACATCTCTTTCACTAGTCAAAGAACCGGATGATTCGTTTTCCCGCGTTCCCACTATCCAATATCCGTTTAGTTACGGGATTCGCTTGTAGACTGTTGAGAGTTCTCTTTTATATTCACATGGATATCTGCGAACACAATTAGACCTTCGAAGTATGTGTGTACGGTTCGTGGCTCAAGGCGTAGTTTTAATAATACATAATACACGAAAGAATAAACAATTAAAACCCGATATTTTACATTACCGGAAAAGTTTTCTTTACTCGAGTAACAAAATTTAAGACAAAGCTCGTCGTCTAGTCTAAGATTTATGGGAACAAGTAGCAGCTTGAAATACACGAAGTTCAAGTTCAGAGAATTAAGTTAAACGCGAGACAATTGAGGGAAAAAAAAATAATGTTGTAAGGAATATTAATTAGCATGTGTTCATGTCCTCGTATAAAATTGTTGAATTGTTATTCTAGTAGTTGGTAATGAAAAAGTATGAAACGAGTTAATACGCTGCAGAACTAATCATCAATTATTGAATAATAATTGAATTTAATAACCGATCGATGACGATTGATCCTTCTTTTACTTCACTCAAGGTCATCATTTCCTTGACATGAATTTATATTCTTAAAATTTCGAATTTTATTACCAGTATAATTTCATTGTGATTTACCCACCTTAACTTATAACAGCAAACTACATAATTTTGCCAAGTATTTAACTGAGCATAAAGATTTGAATCATTAATTAACACACCAACAATTAGCAAAGAGTGAATTAATTCGTAGATACGAGTAGACTTTGATAAATAAAGATAATTTAGTATGAATTTTTTTTTTACTGGATAGTTTTGTATATGGGAAATTCATTGAGCAATACGATCGATTGATTAATAATCTTAAAAACAAACCCTATATAGGCGCTGAAGTGATTAGATGAATTGATACATGATATCTAGTTATTATAAACTCTTTTGGTTTCATCAAAAAAATTTTTAAATATTGATGAAGGCTGCAAGCATAGATCGAGCCTATCGATGGAGTATGAAGAACACAAAAGTGTGTATAAGCTGTTCTAAAGAATTGTAAAAGCGTAAAGTAAGTAGAACTAGGTACGATCATATTTAAATTAAGCCAGGTGTGGATGTACAAATATATGCAATTACGCAAGTGGTATAAATTACAGTAACTGCTAAGATCTCACTAACTATAAATTCTTATCACTATCTGACGGTATAATTTTTAGCGATTCTCTGTACTGATTAATTATTATAAAAAAAAAATAAAAAAAAACAGGGTAATTATACACACCCGTGAATATTGTTACTTATATATTTACTCACTTAATAAAATTTAACATCGACAAGTATACATACATGGGTATAAATTTGGCTAAGAAAAAAATTTCTAAGTATAATTACAATACGGATTTTTGTACTTTGGATAATAAATCGAAAGATAGACAAATGAGAGGAACTGATAGAAAAAAAATTTAACGTTCTTCTCTTAGTTTTTTCTTTTCACACATCGTCTCCTTTTGGCAGCTCGTCTTTGAGCTTCTTTTCTTGCCTTAAGAATGTACCGGTATTTTTTCTTCTCTGACATACGTCGCCACTGGTTGTTGGCCATCTTCTTCAACTTTGGATCAGTCAGGTTCGGTTTTCGACGGGTCAATAGCGCCAGGAATATACGGAAAGGATTTGTCTGATGAAGCGATGGTTTTCGTTGTTTCTTACCGCGGCATACCATGATGTTTCTTCTCGCTTTATATTTCGGGTTTAAATTCGCAGTTACTGCACTTGGACCTTTCGGAGTTTTACGAACGATGATTTATACCCCTTTTTTTTTTTAAATTCATTTATCAATATGCCACGATTTATTTCCGATATTTTATATCAAGGTTACAAAAATCGATACAGTTCACTAAAATTTCTCTACCGCATCGTGTGTTTATTGACACGAACAAATAACAAACGGAAATAGTAGATAGACGAAAATTAGCCTACGAAGTTCGGATATTCTTTTTTAACAGCAAACTTCATATTTCGATAATTCGGAACAATTTCCGCCCATCAATTCTCGACCCTTTTCAAACGTGTCAGTTTACTTTTAAAATCTTGAATTATTCTCGAACGTTGTTGTTGTAACTTTAAAACTCAATATGACAAGCTAAATGTAAGATCGACGATGAAATTTGATAAAAATTTTGCACGATTTTATCTGCAGTTCCGAAAAAAGTTTCCACAAAAAAAACAAACTCCACAGAGTTACTTAAAAGAATATTGATTTTCCCCAAAAAGTTCTCATATATAATATAAACTTGATTTTCTGATAATTCCTAAAGATGCTTTAAAGGCCCTGAATTAAAAAATTTTGTTGAAATCGTTGATCAAATTTCGGGAGACAATGCGTCTACATGGATATGAACCGAGTCACCAAAAAACCGGAGCTCCTTATCCCACATTTCCTTTTTTTTTTCTTGGCTCGCTTCCTCTTTAAGGGTGTAATAAATCGTGGGCTTGGTTTCTTTCCACATTTCCTCTCCAATTACAATGAGGTTTCCACTTCTTCCGCTTCGACGTCCCTTTCGCGGCATGGCAATGGCAATGGCATGGCATGGCATGGCATGATATCGTGGATATAATAAAGCGAGGCGGGCTATAGTAACGGTATAGAATCTTACGGTATATGAAATTAATTTTACGTTATACAAGCCTTCGCCCTTCACCACGTAATACAGTACATACATTCATTACCCTCTACAAACTACGTACGCATATATAAACGTTCATGGAAACCATAACAGAACGCAATGGCTACTGCAGTACTCCTGATCAGAAATTTGATACAAAACGTTGGGAACTCGATGGGGTCAACTTCCGGTTTTAAGGAACCGCGAATGTCACCTGGAATGGTGTTGACCAGCGTTCTTTTCTTTTGGACGATTTACTTATACCACTTGATGTTAAATAAGGAACGATTTATATACTAGGAAGACCGAATACAAGTCTGAAAATTCGCTCCCACGAAGACCAACGACGGCGTCATCGACCACCGACGTCTACCGTATAGTATACCTCTCTACTCTTCTATTTTCTATCTCTTTCTCTACCTCAGATTTTACCTCTCGCTTTTACACCGGATCACCTTGGTACTCAGAACTCCAACTCCAACTCCAACTTATACATCTCAAGCTCCAGCTCTTATGTTAGATCACAAGGAATCGCGACTACAACGGATAGTTGCACAGATTGGTACCGGTATACTTACATACCTTATACCAATACCGATATTTTGCTAACAGCAACCCTGTTCGTAGACTAAACGTCGCCTCGAGCAATGAAGTTATTACATTAACTGACCTTGTCCTGCAATTGGAAAGAATATCGTTAATAAACGTCTAACAATAAGAATTTGAGAACCATTCGTCGATGAATTGAAAAAGAAATGTGAAGATGATGAAGAAAAATCTCGACAATGATAATTCCATGATTCAGATGGTTTAAGTTATCGTGGTAATTGTATTGCCATAATCGCTGCGGAATGAAGTTGTACATTTTCCTGGAGAAAATAAACTGGCACATGTAGACTTACATACATGAATTTATATTGTGTACATGTTTCTTGGTATTGACGTACAGTGACTGACCTGACGTCATTTTGGTACGTAGGTATACGAGGGAGTCAGTACGTGTTTATAAAGTTTTTACGTAGTAGGAACGATGAGCCATGATATAGTAACTGATGTGGATATGGATATGGAGGCAGTGCAGGGTATGTATATAGGTTTATTATACCGGGAGGCTTTAGCCATCGTCCAAAGTGTATAAAATATTCAGAAACAAGCAAGCGGAACAAAGAGAAACCGAGCCCCGCCGGACACGAGATCTTGGGTAACAAAATCGTTTCGTAACACCCACGCCAAATGCACTCTATACTATTTATCCTTATATACCAGAAGTCTGACCACATTATACCTAATTGTGTACAAGTATATCCTTTATATGTATATCTAACTTGATATATTCAGTCTATCCATATATGCATAAGCATTTACCGATGTCGTACTATGTATCAGCGTAATCCAGGATATGTTAAAATTTTTAGATTTATTTAGGTTATTCTCAGGAATAAATTATGAGTTTAAAAAAGTAGTTATATCAAAAAAAAAAGTACTGAATTAATTGATCGGTGAAACGAATTTCAAAAGTTCAAAAGATCGATAAGTTTACTTCAACCGATTTTTATAAAGTTTTTAAATTTCTTGAATATCTGTGATTATTGCGGGGGCTGGGTTCGAGTTGTGAATATCGAAAGTTACGAATGGTCAATTTTAACCGATTTCGAATTTTCAGAAACGTTAAAGTTCAGAATATTAAAATTCAGAGAGATCGAAACTCCGGTATTTTTTGATTAAAAATTTTTTAAATCGACTATACAGACCGTTTCGAAAAAAATTGAGACTGTGCAATATTAAAATTCGAATCTTTAACTAATAGTAAGCCTTGTCTTGTCATACGGGAAATCTATCACTTCGATAAGTCTTCTTCTCTCTCGAGATGCGTGAAATTAAGATTAGTTATGATACAATGTTGAATAAATTCAAATTTTGATAGTTTAATGTGATCGTTGGTCTGAAATATATATAAGACAATGCCTAAAAATGGTTATTTCCATTTTAGTTTATCGTAGAAAAGAACAAAAATAAATAAATAAATAATAGTATTAACGATTATGAGTTTAGTTTAAATTTTTATACTCAATATTCCACTTTTATCACATTCTCACACATTAATAAGGAATAATTTATTCATTACACCGCATTATACCGCCTCCAACCAAATCTATGTGTTCGGGTATTAACGGGCATTAATTTTAAATTGGGCGTATCGAAATGTCAACTAACAAAAAATAATATTAACATCTCAAACCATATTTACCGCTTCTTATGGATTTCTGAAACCGAAACAAAAAAAAAAAAAAAAAAATGAAAAGAAAATAATCATTCCCTTATATTATTCAACAATCTTCAAAAATTAAAAAAATATCAACATATTAGTTTCTTTCTATAAATTCACCCATATATTTTACACGTAACTATATTACGTATGTATGTACATACATGTATATTAATTACTGAGAATTGAAGCAGTCGATGTATTCCTCAATCTCTTATACCGATCATAGAATATAGAAAAAAATGAAAATAAATAAATAAAAATATCATTACACGATCCGCAGTCGCATAATTAAGTATTAACTACTTATTCCTCTTCAGATTTATGGGTAGTAGAGTTATATCAATCCATGTATTATAATATATAGTATATACCTATAACCAATAAAGATAAAGCAGTGGTAGTAATGTGATGTATAGATTGCTGCACCAGCAACAACTCGACGGGGTCGCTAGAGATGAAAGTCGGGTGCTGCAACGGGAGTCAGTCTTCGCGTTTCGAGCCCAGGTTGTCTAACGGTCCAACCAGCATCCGATGTCAACAGAAAACAACAAGAGATCAGCTTCTCGCGTTCCAGTACCCGACGTTTGTCCCATGCCTCGTTATAAGCAGGTGCTCAACGAGACTATCTAAATTTCATGACCCTATCTGATTTTAAATACATATTTTAATGCACGAACTTCATCATTACTTACTTATTAATAATGTATTTAATTCAGAACCGGGATAAGGTTTAGAATTTTAAAACTCCCTAACGCTAAAAATCCAAAGAGCCAAAATGCGAGGATTTGAAATTCACTCATCTTGATTAAATTTTTGGATTATTGGATTACGGAGTTTTCTATTCACCGCGTTTGATGGATGGATTATTAAAATCTCGGGGTTATATACCCATGAGCATAGCTGAATTCCAATAATTGGTTTACAGTTTATAACCTGTAGCATACGAGGAATAAGTATCAATAAATGCGTGGAATCGTATGTAATTTGAATCGTTATAAGAGAAGGGAGTTTCTGATGCAGTATTGAGCCATCAATACGTCTATACTATGCATATATCTAGACTCTATACTTCGATACAACAAGTTATAGAATAATTGCGATTCAATACCTGAGAGATAGGCATATATATACGTATAGATATGTACTTGTATGAGAAAGATTAAAGGTCAAAGAACAAGGAACAGTATAATAGAGACGGGATCAAGAGTGAACAAAAAGTGTTTTTAAAACCGTGTAGGTATATACCTATATGCTTATATATGTATATAAATAAGAAAATGTTGTATATTTTCAATAACAATCTCAGTCCAGGTATAAAGAACGATTTATTATCCTCGACTCACCTTCGTGGTTATTCCTATAATTCTCTTTTTCAAAGGACATTGATCCACCGTTCAAGGCTAAACGTTTTGCACACTGTATAATGTGTAGATGTATGTATTAAATAAATACATACAATACATATGTAAAATTCGTTAAAGAGAATGAATATCGCCGTATGTATGTATGTACATACATACATACATACATACATTGCAATGGCGCAAAATTACCACAACAATAATTTCAAATAATTGGGCAAGAGCTCTGGATCCTCGGGATTATAATTCTACTTATTTACTTAATACGTTATATATGTATATACTGCAACTTTGGACAAGTTTAACTTCCGCGAATTATCGCGTGTGTAATTATATATACAAAATTATTTGTATTACGTAATGACCAAAGGGCAGTTTAAAGTAAAAGCTAATCATTTTGCTCTTCTCCGGTTATATTGTCTCAAGAAATTATAACTCGCCAAACGCAATTCCCTACCGCGAACTTCATATGTCTTAAAAATTTCAAAAGGAGATTCCCGGCAATTCAATTCTTTTCAAAACCCCATTTTTTTTTCCTCTTGAAAATTGAATAAAATCGTATTCATCGGTATCAGTTTTGCCAACTTGACGATCATCTGCACAGCGATAATTCAAATATTATTTTCGTTTTCGTTGCATGCACGTTTCGTATATACATATAGCAAGGTTATATATATACATAGGCGGAAAAAGTAATATAAGGAAAGAGGAAGAATAAGGTAAAATAAAATAAAAATAATGAACGTCCGTGGCTACTGAAGCTCATCTCCTGCAGTCTGCTTCACCTAGCTGATTCAACGTCTTGAATCATCATCCGTTCTTTATTTTTCTATATTTACCAATTTAAATACGTGATTTTATTGAATAAATGAGCTGTTTCGCTCGATTGGGATAATCTATATCTTTACCAGTTTATTTACAAATCATATTATATACACCTACTCAACCAAGAATCAAACAAGGCCGTGGAAATAATCGGCAAACTAATAAAAAGTTTAGAAACTCTTTCCTCCTAATTCACAGACTTACAATTATAACTAAATGATAATCGAAAATCGATATAGATATTCAATTTATACTTTTTCTTTGCATTTTGTTAGACCCTCGTAAAACAGCCGAAACTTTGATATATGTCGAGACCACAAATGACACTGCAAATAAATCTGTTCTTTATTTTATAATACACGTTTTTGTTCGTCATGTAATCATCGACGATCTTATGTATTTGCAGATAACAAAAAAGGAAAAAGAAAATTTGATAAGGGAAAAGATGAATGAAGTTTACAGAATAATGATTATATGTATAGAAACCGGAAGTGAACAGTGTCGAGGAATTAGAAGCGAGAACAAAGAACTGTAAGGTTTAATTAATCGCTCGAACGGGTTCCGAATTTTAAATATAAATTACTTGCGGTCTCACCTGGCTATACTTACAGCTGGAGGGATGATGGACAGTAAATCAACTGAGACCTATGATTCCAAAATCTAGTTATAAAATCACCGTTAAATTGTCTCGAGTGACATTATAAATTTTATTATTCGTTGTGGGAAACAATCGATTTGTAATTCCAAATCCATGAAGTGTGTAAAAACAGAAAACGATAAAAAAAAATAAATAAAAATAAAAAAAAAAAGAAAAAAAAAAGTAATGAAAATAAAATAAAAACGTTAAACATCAATCAGACATACTGATTTTTTATTCAATCTTTTCAACTTTTATAATATCCTTTCTACTGAATTATATTTACCGTTCTCATAATTCATATTTATTTAAACTGACGTACATACATACGTATGTAACATACGTAGATGGTAATTTTAATTGCAAGATTCTTTTATTTTTAATTTTTTTTTTTTCTTCTTCTCACTCTTTCTCTCTCAAAATCTTGACATGAATATATGGTATATACATACACACATATATATATATACCTATGTGCGTAATTATATCTACGAATAATCGGAGTACGGTAATTAATATATTCGGTTTACACGCTGAAGTTTCTTTTTTTCACTAACTCCAAGCGATAATCATCTTCGCAACTGATTGAAATACGGAAATGTATGTATGTACGTACACTTCTCGAGGTTGATTTCGAACCATCTATTTGGACAAATCTTGAAGCAGCCAATCAGCGCGTAAGAATTGCTGTTGTCAAGAGCTCTGATTGGCTGTTTCGCGAATTGTCCAACAAGGTGGTCCAGAATCAATGCGCAGTGAATTTAATCACGATTTTAAATCGAGATTTTCAATATTTAATTAATCTATTGTCAAAAAAATTGTAGATGCTAAGAAAAATCAGCGAATATTTTCAAAAGGAATTAAACCGCCTCATTCTTTTTTCGAAACTTTCTTCATATATACTTTTATCATCCTTAATTCTGTCGTAAATTTTGTTCTACAGCGTGGGCATCAAGTATTATTTTAATTTTTGTACATCTTTGACAAATTTAATCGTCGATAAATTTCAAAAAAAACTAACCAAATGCAGGGAAAAGTTTATCAAAAAATCGACTATTACGATTTTTACATACCTAAAATTTTCCTGGTATAAATTCGTTCGAGTTAATTTCAATTTTTCTTTATCTTTGACGATTTTAACGGTTAAAAAACTCTCCAAAAATTTTTCTTAAATTTAGGAAAAAGGTTATCAAAAAATCGGTTGTTACAGTTTTTGTCATCCTGAATTCATCTTAGATAAAATTTATGATAAAAAATGATGCGGAAATTATTCTCCTTATGGTAGAAACCGTATCTCGATTAAAAAGGATTAGCATTGCGGTATAAGGAAGGAGATAAAAGGATAAAGAGTCCTTTGAATCTGCTTTCAAAAGAAAGAAAGCTAAAAAATAAAAAAATAAAATTAATAAAATGATGATTTTTAAATCCAGCGAAACATAATAACGTGTCATTTTGTCGAGCCAATTACGAGATATATCGTAAGTTGTAATGTGCTGACGTGTAGACAAGGTATGGTGCATACAATATACCTACATGCCTTCACCGTTACATGGTCAGCTTGTAACTATATGGTATATATATTTATATGATAGTTAGATGCCTATACAGCTACTATATCGCACTTTGAAACCCGGTGTTTCTTAATTGGTATGAGTTTGCAAGAACAAAATGGGACATTACTGAGTATCATTAGATTTAACTCAAACGTATGTATATGTATAGTATGCACGTACATACATACCTATACGTGTACCTATAAGATTCTGCGCATTGTTATTATATACCGATTATACGTATAATTCTAATACTTATCGAACTTCGCGTATGTATGTGTGTTGGAAAAAACAGCAGCACATATTCGCATATAGGTATACAAGCTACGTACTACAGTATATCGAATTAAGAGATCATATTGTTACACATTTTACAACAGTCTGATGTTAACAATACCGCATTGAGGTCACTGGCAACAAAAAATAAAAAAATAAAAACTTGGTAGAAATTAGTTTCTCTCTTGGTTATTATTATATAAAGTCGCAGAATAAATCTAAACTGCGTTTCGATCTCCGTTTGTTAGTTTTTTTTTTTCACATTCGTAAAGGTCGTAAGTAGTTATTGAAATATCGATGAAATACATATACCTACTAGACAAAAATCGGTTGATATAATTTCTGCGACTTTTTCATCACATCTGCATGGAAAATACGACTTTCGGTCTCTCGCGTGAACGGGAAGTTGTACTTTCCGATGCAGGGGGTAGTGAAAAATTGTATACGTCATACGGGAGGGAAAAAGGTCGTTCCATACTGCGTTTTAGCCACCCGAAACGGTACTAGGTGTACCTACCTTTACCAAAAATTAACTGAAATAAAAAAATTAAATGGATTATTAAATTAGATGCTAATATCTTCGTCGTGTGGTAGTCAATTTGAAAAATATTGATTTTACTGGATATTTATATTGATCGCTAAAACAAAATCGCTATAACAAATTCAAAGATCCGCCATTTTGTCAAAAATCGATATTTTTCAAATCGGTTACGATATACGACAAGGATATTAGTATCCGTTTTGATAATCCACGTGATTTTTATATTTCAGTTGATTTTTGACGAAGTACCGTTTCGGAAGATTTTTCAAAGACTGTACCTGTTCACGAACTAATTTCTTCAATGTAAAACAAAAATGGTGAAAGTTCTTCAAAATGTATGCGCTTTTAACTATAACAAAACTCGATCCGATAGCTTCAATAGATTCCCACAGAAAAAATAATCCCAAAAATTATCTTTTTCTTATTCCATCAGGTGTAGGTATATGGCCCCTATTAAAACTTCCGGTCGGTAAAATTCAATCAAAATTAAACAGCCTCGTTCTTCTGCTAGTGTAATTATTCTACAAATTGTATAAATCGCGCTTTTTCTAGCCATTCTCAAGGCCTGAGGATGAATTTGCGTGATTATCGGATTGCTGACCTCGGTGATATTGGATTAAAAATGACTGTAGGTAATAGTCGTTATAAGCATTCGGTAACAATTTTGAGAAGATTAATATAGTTTTTTGTTATCACGTCTCGCGCCCTAGAATAATAATAAATATCTTCTCTTTGTTTTATTCTTAATTAACTGTACATGCAGCCATCTAGTCGTTACGTTGTATTATATAGTTATATCGGTAGTGAATGTATAGTAACGAGTTTGTAGTACTTGGATATCTACTTAGCGACGCGTATAGCTGTAAAAATTTTCTGTATATACATAAAATATATATTCTATACGGTATATACATCGATCTGCCGGAAATAATTACTGTATATGAAAACAATGAACGTTTCTCGATCTATCATTCCGATTTCTTATTTATTTTTTTTTAACGTAGATATACATATGTATACCTATATGTTTATCTATGTACATACATACACCGGATATGGAAGTTTCGATTAAATATCAAAAATTTTCTAATTATCAAGAAAAAGACACTTGCTTCTCGTACCATTATACTCGCTCTTTTTCTATATCTCGTACAATACGTTTGTACATCCAAGTCTTACTTACTTACTTACTTACTTACTTACTTACTTACTTACTTAGTCGACACTTTTCTATTCCTCTTATGTAACGCGAGTTGAGTTTCTGCTCGGCGTAGCGTAGAGACCAGAGAGAGACTAGAGTTTTGAAGAGTTGGCTTCACGCCCTCAGCTCGTACTGCATCTCTCAACTCAGTTTCTTCTATTTGTTACCTATTTTCTCATCTTCATCTTTCGTTTCATCTCATTTTGCTCATGTTCACGTTGTAAACTTTTAACGAATATGATTCATGTACAGGACGTGCGTTTTGCGGTCCAGTAGAAAAAAAATTAAGTTATATATATTAAAAATTCTATCACAAATTTGATGGAAGGTAAAGTTTTGTCTATTTTATATTGTCTTTCTTTTTTGACTGTTTGTTAATTCTTCCATGAATATTATCGTAAGTTTACGTAATGATACGGTTGTATGTATGTATGTACTCGTTCGTTTGCGTAACTGTGACATTTAACCGATTATTATATACGTTTAGGTATATATAATACGTGTACTATGCATATAGCCTGCATATCACGTTGAATTTAAAAATAAATATTATAAAGACAACCTTATCCATATTTCGTAATTTTGTATAGAGAGATTTTATATATCGTATATGAAATCGGACGAGATATTCAATCGAGAGAAAAAGGTGAATTAATGTATGAGATTTGTTGACAACCTCCGCAGAATTGCGTCTAGACAGAGGAATTTTGAAAGTTCTAAATGGTCAAAATTTCCAATTCATATTTAAGACAATTTCGAATTTTCGAAAACGTTAAAGTTCAGAATATCAAAATACAGAAATATCTGAAATGCAGGTAGATAATGACTCGGTAAGTCCAAGGATCCGAAAATTCAATCTTAAATTCCAGAATTTTGACTTTTCGGAATTTTTTGGACCTTCGGTGTTCTTCGATTTGAAATTTTTTTTAATCGACAATGCAGACTTCCGTGGAAATATTTTTTCTAAAAACTGTAATAATTTTAAAATTCAAAATTTTTACGGTTTGAGATTTAGAAAATTTGGAATCTGAACCTGCAGCTCCGATACAAAGCAGTTTCAATACCGGAAATCTGACCACATTGATTAAATCAAATCCGCCTAATTACTTTTACCAATTTTCGTAAAATTTCTGTCTTAATTTTTATACCATTTAGAAAAAATTTGGTATCGGAATTTTTACTCCATGCTTTAAATTTTAACAATAATGCTGTTCACTAGTTTTACATACAGTTTTTATTATGTTATCCAACATCGATGACTAAAAATGGTCAAGTCATTGGTACGAACATCTTTTTAGGATATAGAATACAATAACAACGAGCTAATTCACGTCTGAAGGAGTTAGACCAAAAAACAATTAGTTTTAAAACGTAAAATAATTGGTGTATATATATATACCTAACACGATGGCATAATTGTGTATCAGTTATTCCCATCCTGAAGTGATTTATTTAAAGAAAGTGTGAAACGGCGAATGAACAATCCGCCATGGAAATACGAGTATAATTACGTAAGGATTAGCTGAGGGGTCTGCTTTCATTCGTTTAACTACTTGTATACTGTATTATCCAAACAGATTATAGTGTGATAGTATAATTGCTAATAATTGTCTTAGATTTAAACACTAAGTAATAAAAGGATGAAAATTTTCAATTTGAAATTACCGTGAGCTTATTTTTTAGTCAGAATTAGAACTTTAACTACAACTGCGATGATATCGTGCCCCTCGATGAATTGGGTCTAGGGTTTTTTGTTTTATTGATCCTAAAATGTGAGGAAAAAAATCTCCTTCAGACTCGAGTCTTTTCACTGTAACGAATCATCATCATCATCGTTGTATTGTTGCCGGGCGTTCGAAACGTAGGTGGAGGACGTGGTGGCTCAGCATTTCTTGTGCGGAGGTGCTCCACATCGGTTTTAAACCAGCCTCTGCCGCAGGTAGGAGTAGTGAAAGTCTTAGAGTCAAGTCCTGACTAGGGTCTCCGGTTCGCTTCGGTCCGCGGGAGTCAGCTGCAGCAGTTCTCGTTTATCAAGAGGGGGGTAACTTGTGTACAACAGTTTTTGGTCCAGTGATTTCAGTAAGTCGAGTGAGTGCTTTCATTGAAACGTCGAAATAACAACTTGGAGTAAAACTCCAAACTTCCATAATTTTAGCATTTATATTTATTTCTTTAATTTTTCTTTACTTTTTTATATAGCCAAAAATTTTCCCTTTTTCAACTACAATAATTATACATATGCGAAACTATAATTCAAACATCTCATCAATTACGTTATAATTATACATATATGTATATACTTTTCCCTTTTTTTGTTATTTCTTTTTACTTTTGTTTATTTTTATTTATTTTTATTTTTTTTGGAGTTGATTTCACCAATTTTTAAAGATAGACAAAAATACGTATAATTTATACGATATTAACAGTATTTAGAAGAGGAGGATTTGTTAATAGAATATATATCCCTAAGTGAAGTATAAGCAACAACAACAGCAAGTGTTGTAATCTTAATTTGGATCGTAACCGCGTAACCGTAACCGTGCGTCTCCGTAGTGTCAAACGAGCCGTAGCCGAAATTATATACCTATCTTTTCGGAGGATTTATAAGGAACCTTTGAAATCCTGTATAGCAGGATGTGAAACTACCGTGTCGTTGTTGTCATCGCTGTCAAATTACCTTTTTACTAGTTAAATTCATCGTCGATTTTCTACATTTTATAACATACCTTATACTCGTCACAATTCCAACTCCGTGAATTTGATTAATAAAAAAAACAACAATATCGATAAGTTTCGAGATCAGTGTGTTATGAATACTCGTTATTGTAAATCATGAACGATTTTAAACACCCCGAGATTATTTTCTCCCAGGTGAAAGATAAAATTTCTTTGAACATAACCTCCTTGACATAATTGCTCCGAGTATGAAGATCCGTTTATTTCTTATTGTAGTATAAATTCCTTGGATTTAAAAAATGGGATATAAATAATAATCTGTAATCGATGGTACAGTAGAAGCGTCTGTCGGAGAAATCTGGACGATTAAAGTAAATTTGCAAACTGAAACGCGCGTGAAAGCCTGCAAAGACCACATGTTATAATGTGATCGTATGTGTACCGCAGAGTATCGATGAGTCATGCGTTTACAATAATCTACGAGACGAGGAAAATCTCGATGTTTGTATAATCCTGTCGTGGTTAAGAGTCTAGAAGAAGATTCTGATTGTAAAACTATCCTGCAGTTCAGTATTCGATTTATGGTTAAGTATCGGTGTTCGAGATCCATATGGCTGCTGATCGCTGACTACTTAAGATTTGAACAGTTTGTTACGTATAATAACGAGCGTAAAATTCGTCTTGCGGATTTAACTCAAGTATAATATAATTCGTCTCGTTGCACCGACGCCATTTTGGCTTGCATTACAGGTATAAATGGTAAAAGCCCTGACGGTCTTATAATCCCACGCGTAGATATTATTAGAACGTTATACTAGCTGTTCGTGGACCCGAGCTTGTTCAACGGATGCCGTGACGCCGGACGTCGACCGTGAGCCGACATGGCGTAACAAAGATCCAAAGTCATTTAAAGAAATTGTATTAAAAGTAGTTATAATAAAAAAAAAATAAAAAAATAAAAAATAACGAAAGAACGAAGAAGAAAAAAAAAAGGACAGGGAAAGAAAATAATTGCGACGAAACGCAGAAAGACACGTGTAATTCTCTTGCGAATTTATTTATTTATTTTTTATTATCATTAATTGAAATTATCAAGCTTTTTTTTGTTTTTGTTTTTTTGAAACTATATTATTACGGGATCCGTTTTTTTTTTTTTTGGACGGTAAGAATAATCGGGTAACAAATAATCGACGATGTTCGGGTATATTCGGTAACTTATTCAACGATAATAGAACGTGAATCGGTGTTTCTTATTCATTGCAGACTATAATGCAAATGATTTCACTAGGATTTTAACAAACTCATTTATTTCACTATAAGCTGCGACAGAGAACTGTTGTATATATGTATACATATCTATATATTTTTTTTATACGAAATCAGGTCTTCTACGTAATCGATCGATCTGTCCTCGACGAATTCGAGGTCACATATATAATATGCGCTCTCTCGTCGATATATACACACTTGGATTACTATACGTTGTGCCTCGATCGGTATATAATATATATATATATATATATATATATATATATATGTATGTACAAAAAGTGGTATATACATATATTTGTTGTGAAAAAAAAAAAATACATATATATATATATAACTGAAAGTGAAAGAATTAACGACTGAATTAAGCATCCCGTTTATTTATACATGATGCTTTCCTTGAATCGAAAACTATGACACTTTCTACGAAGTGTTACAGCAGAAGATAATAATTGCAACAGTTGATATGTCGATGATGGTCGTATACTTGGCTGCTCCTTCTGATTATACTACCTTTTTGTTTTTATTTTACGTTAAAATGATAAAAAATTAATCTACCGGATTAAATCGTTTAGGTATAGAAACATTATACCTGCGACAACTTTCTACATATTGATGAAAAGCTCTTAGGTATACACTCCATGGTAATAATTCAAGTTTCTAGTTTCTTGTTCCTTTTTAAAGATCTCAACACTCGACCAGAACAATGGGTAAGAAATTTAAATATAAGATATAGTATACCTAGTCAAGCGTCGACTGAGAATTCTGAAGCCTTTTGGTACCCCGAAAATCTTATGGACCAGTCGGCGTTATATACCAAAGGTTTAAGAGAAGAAATAAAAAAAATAACACCCCTCATTTCATATTCTGCTTTACTCTGATCCTCTCTTAGCATAATCAGCTCTGAGAGGCTCATATCTGCTTTTGAATTATTCGGAATTTAATAATAATGTACTTTATTTTTTTTTTGTTTTTTTTTTTTTTTTTGATAAAATGAATGTTTTGTACATTTTATACGGTAGGGACTAATCCAGTTTTTGAAATTAATGGTACTGAAGAGTTGACTAACGCGATGTGTAGAGTTAGATTGCCTCACTGACTGCAGGTTGTCGCGTATAATCGACTCACCTTACAAGTTTTATTATACCTGTTTTTGACTCAACTTTACCATCTCCGTAACTCCGTATATACCGTGGCTTAACGATCGTTATAACAACCGAACAAAGCTCACGTCTACGACAAAGAATGATATAACACATCTAGGATTTTGCTTGCGCAATGAAACGCGGAGATCGTTTATCTGACTTTCCTATAACAGAATTACAGACTTAGACAAAGTATACCATATATATGTATGTATATATATAACAATAACGGTCAGTGATTTGAATAATTACATCGTTCGAATTATACCGGCCAATCAACCTCTGCGTGATAATTATTATAAAATTATTTATCGTTTGAAAAAAACACAAGAAAATAAAAAGACAATCGGTATTATTATTGCAGTGCGATGTATCATGCCCTTGCCTTTCGTTTTCTTGATTTTGATTCAACAATTCTTTTCGCTAAAAGTTACGGCGTGGGCGGTTCTATCAAGGACTAAGATTCATAAATAATAACAATTAATATCCTCCCGGCAATACGGGCTTTAATTACATGTAAAGAACTTTATGTATACATATCCTATTATACAGTTTTGAGATTTTGATACATATATATCAAAACTGTTTTAGAATTGTATTAGTCATGGTTATTGCAGATTTTGTTTTTTTATTTTAAATATAATTATAATACAACAAACTCATGCGGAGCGAAATAGTAGAAAAAAAAAAACAAAAAAGAAAAGGAAATAACAAGATGCGGATAAACTGGTAGTAGAAGTATACCGTATTAGTCAGACTGCGCATTTATAAAAGCTTATACAACATCGTTATTATGTTCTTATTTATTTTTACTTCATTTTCAATTGTTTATACCATTTTATGTATTCTTTTATTTAATTTTAACGAAGTAAATTACACATTGGATAAATTCTCTTGACGCGATTGAAATATCATGCTGGACAGGTTTTAATTTTATAATTTGCTGAGAGGAACTGCCGATTAAATAAGTTAATTACCCGATCTAAGTACGAGGTATTTATACCTGTTGCAGAATAACATCGTCCTTGGGAGTGTAACAGCCTTGGATCGACGTCGGAGATATTGACTTTCTCAAAGTTGAATTTTTTGGATTTATTATAGAGATAATATAATTCAAAAAAGAGAAAATATATATTTAGAAACAAAAAATAAAAATGGCCAGACAGCAGACGACGGATCGTAACATCCCTCATCTTAGGGATATTTTTGGATTTGGAGGAAAATGGGAGAACGGAAGAACGTTGTCTGACGAAAAGGCACCCGGACACGACAGCGCGATTTCCGTTGGTTCAGCATCCGGTGAAGAAGAGAGCCCAAAGAATAGCAAAAAGAAGAAATCTAGACGTCGTGATAATAGCAAAACCTTGACGGAAAGTGACGTTAAACATTTAGAGAGGCATTTGTCTATGAAGAAAACTATAAGGAAAAAAATAATGCGCGATCTCCAACAAGCCTTCGTTGAAGATCCCAACGAATTTAGAGTCGATGATATACCACCTGAACAACTTAAGGCTGAGATAAATATACAGAGTCTTAGTTTTGGTACACCGTCACAAAAACAGGGAAGAAATAGGGGAAATGCGGAAAGTAATTTTCTCGATATGCTGAGAGGCGGTGGAGGTGAGAAAATCAATACGCTGTTTAAATATTCAAATATTTGTGTTTCCCACTTTGAAAAAAATCGAAAATTAAAAAATTCCGAGAAACTATAATGTTTATAAAATTTTTTTCAAATATTTCCTTCTCGTTAATTTTCATTTTCTGTTTATTTTTCCGCTCAGGAGTTGAAAAAGGGGGAAACGATGTAGATCGAGATTCTGGCCACGGGGGTTCACCGACGAGGGAAACCCAGACCCAAGACGCTGACGATGAATGTGGTTACACCTACGATGGCCACGGATCGGCTACACAATCTTCAAAAAAACCAGGAAATTTCTGGAGACGTTTTACCATGAAAAATCGCAACAAACGGTAAACTTTATTACGGATTACATATTATACACTTATATACCTACTATATAATTATATCTACTGTTTATGCCCCCCCCCCGCGCGACATAATCTCGATTAATATAATAAATAAATAAATAATTATATTATATTATATTATATTATTATGTTGTATTATGTATTATGTATTATATATATATCATCGCGAGCAATTTTATATATCTATATACGTATATATTATTTCTTCCAAAAGAAAAAAAAGAAAAAAAAGTGAAAGATACAGCGTAATTAATTACATTTAACTGTGATATACATATACCCGATCCGTGCTTCTATATATACATATACATATACATATACATATAAAATATATATTTTTGAAGGTGAAATTCGAAGAAGATTTATCGCGATTTTAAATATTATATGTTATGTATGGTATATCTAATTGAATGCAATGTGTATTATTATTATTATTATTATTATTATTATTATTATTCGATACCCAAAAAAAAAAAAAAAATTATAGAACGCATATACCTATGTAGCTATAATAATTAAAGGATTTTAAGAGAATACTTAAAACCCACGTTACATTATATTGTATAAAAATTTGAATGATTTCTGTATATCAGTTTTATAATTATTATATACATATTGGACATATTTAACGGTTTAATTTTGTATTTACAATTGTTTTTTTTTTTTTTTTTTGACGAAATTAATCATTTTACGATTTATTAAATGTATCTAAAATCGAGTAGAGCTATATAATACCTATTATAGCTATGAGAAAATTAAGTGAGACGCGTTGTTTCAGGAATTTTTTATTTTATTTTTTTTTTTTTTTTTATAAAATAATGTTCGTAAAATGAAAATAAATAAAATAATTATATATATAAATTGATGTATGATGTACTTAAAATAAATTTCTTTTGTATCGTCTAACGTGATTCGCTGATCCTTATAATATACTATATTGTTTAAGAAAAAAAAAAGAGGAAAACAAATTGAAATACAACTATTCGTAATTAATTATACATAGATATTTTAAATTATAGAAAATATATAATTATATTGTATGTATGCACGTATTTGAAGAGTACACATATAGATATAAATAACGACAGATTGTTTCGCGGTGATCAATTTATACCCATGGTTTATTCCATAAGTCGTAGGTATGTATATTATATTCTTGATGAATATAAAAAAAAAATTTTCCGAACTTCTATATAATTTTCCCTCAATATTCTGAAAAATTTGGAATTTTTTTTTTTTTTTTTTTTTTTTTTTTATGTTCAAGTGAACGCATAAAAGAATTGCAATAAAAATATGTATACCTAATTTCTATGTAATTTCTGTGCTCGACTGTATTATTATTATTTTTTTTCTTCTGATTCTTTATCATTATTATTATTATTTTTCTTTGATTCACGTACTTTGTTAGTATTAGCTAGTCACCGTACATACTAATACGGAGCAAAGCGGGCGTTACTTTAAAGCTATATTATTTAACTGTATGTGCAGAATATGATTAATATAAATGATATTATATTATATAATATGGTGGAATAGATGAAATTACATTTTCAAAGAAAAAAAAAAAAAACAGAAAAAAACTAAATTTTTTATTCGTAAATAGCACATAATATACTTACTTTATTATTACGTTACGTTACATTACATTATATATACTAATTTTATTATTGTTCCTATACTAGAATTGCCTCTCATTTATAAGTACTTTATATTATACATACCTATAATAGTTTATTATATAGATAATTATATCTCAGTCGATAATCTTTCCTCATCATTAATTAACTAAAAATAGTAATGATATAACATTTATACATACATATACATACCTATATGTATATATATATAAACATATATTTACTAATAAAAAGATGAAGCTGATAATTATGATTATGGCTGCAAATAAACTAATCACAAATCATTTTCTTAAAAAATTCAAACTTTCACTATCTGTTTACTATATATCATGTATTTTTTTTAACTATATTGTATAAATTGGAGCATGAAAATAAGACCGAATTATCCAAGGGAAGAACGTACGTTTTTTCACAGATTTAAAAAAAAGCATAACTGCAATATATATTTTTATATATATGATCTCCTTTCCTGCAGAAATCTCCACCTCCTAAATCTCTTCCTACTCTTGCTAGTTTCTTTTTTTCTTACCACGTTCTAAAACCAACAATGTTATTTTACAGAATCGATCTTTATCTGGAAAAAGTAGGACGCTATTTTAAAGCTGGCGAAACGTACTTTCTTTTGAATATACATACTTAACCGGTTAACTATATCTTTTGCGGTTTTGGAGATATACCTATACACGCTGTCAAATGTGGTCTAGTTTTTTTTTTAGTTTTATTTTCTTTTTTCTCTTTATTTTATTTTTTTTTTTTGGTTACGCCAAACAGCGGTTCAGTTTTGAAATGTAGTAAAAGCTATAAACAATAATAAAAATAAACTTTCATTTAAAGGAATTGATTTATTAATCATTATATCCTGCAGCCTAAGTCGTTATCAATGATTTTTCAATTTTATATGGACATAATTAAACAGAAATAGATTCAAATATATTGCAGGTCTAATTTAGATTCTAGCATTTACTCACCTATAATCTTTGTATAAAGAGAGAGAAAAATAAAATTATTTTGTAAAATTTTCAACTGAATCAGTTTCCATTATTTTTGTTATTCATTTTATTGGATTATTATTTCTGTACATTTTTTATAACTTTGCTATTAAGGAATGGGAGTATTAATTGTCACGAATTCTGAATAAATAACGAATCTGATTAATCGCTATATTAATTAAAACATTTATTATCACAAACTATGAATAAAATCGTACACAATATTATAATATATAATATAGAAGCTTAAGTAAATTTCTTGATAAATTTTTATTTGTGCTTTTTCTTTTCTTTTCATTTCTTTCATGGTAAAACTACAGATTCATAATAATCGCAGACAAGAAATGGCAAAATAAATGAAAATAATCTGAAAATTTATAATCAATTATCCCCCTGGGTCGAGACTTCGAGAATGTAGGAGAAATTTTCAAAATTAATTAGCACATTACGTAGCAATAAGGATAAACATACTATGCAGTTACAGAAAAATGTATATATAAAATTATAATTTGTTTTTAAATTTCTTTTTGACATAATCGACACTGCAGCTATTGCACACATTGGCACATTTTTCTTTAATATTTTCCTCAGCTAAATTCATCATACCATTTGTGTCTGTATTTAACTAAGCTTCATTTTGTTCAGCTTGTTGATTGATTCGATGTTCGTATGAATTTTGATGTTTTTATAATATTATTTTTTCGACATGGATATTATACTTACAGAAATATATTATTAGTGTAGGTATTCAGATTACTTTTTTATGCCTTTATGCTGAATAACTAAATTTTTTGCACGTATGTAATACTTAGGCATTAAGATATAATATTCAAATTGTTTGATATAATGAGATAGAAGAATAGAAGAATCTTCAGTACACTTCATATTGCTGTATAAAAACGTTTAAGGCACCGTTTACAGTACCGGTAGGTTTCTTAGAGTAAATAGGTATATATGTTAAAAATTATAATATGATTGCATTAAAGTACTACTATATACAATTATCAATGATATTGTCCAATATATAATAATGTGTTATAAAATTTTCTCCCCTCTTTCTTATATTTATACCTATAATATACCTATACGTGTTGCACAAAAGTTTATGCTTGTAATATTTCAAAGTCATGCTTACTAAAAATATAACAACGGTCTCTGCAGATGCCATTCCCATTATCCGAGTAACAATTTTTATACGATGAGTTATTAGTTGAAATACAAAATAAATAGACAATTATTCTATGTAATTATTAGGTGAATCCATTTTTATATTCACATTTTTTGGGAATGTTCTAATTTTAAGATACTAAGACTGCAGTATTCAAGGAATGAGTATTAGATATACAATTCGAGATTAAATTTGATAATCGAAATTATCTGATTGTTTGGATAAATAATGACATCATTTATCTCAGATTATGAATTTGGCACTACAGTACACCGATTAAACTTTGAATTTTTTTTTCTTTTTATAATTTAGACTTTAATTTTATGTCGTGTCAGTGACGTATAGTATAAAACGGGTCAAAAGACCCTCACATTGATACGATAGAATGAGTTGTTTCTTTTTTCTTCTGTTTTTAAAGATAATAACAAACACATTGCAATGTTTGTTTAGATCTGGAATTCAATTGACATAGTAATTATTGATGGATCATGTATACGTATCATATATTTAGAAAAGCGATAACTATAATAACATCGAATATACTAAACATTCAAGGCACTTTTAATTCGTCAAAGTTTTACATTTGAAAAGATTTTTTCACACAGATTTGTAAAAATAAAAAAAATAAAAAAAAACTAGCACGAGTTTTTCTGCTTTGTTCTTGTCAAATTTGTTTCTAAACCAAGCAAGAGCTTCTTCAATGCTTCATCAATTGAGATAATTTTAATCGAGTCTCTTATACTATAACTGTTTTTATTATTTATTTTGTTTGTTTCTTTTCCTTTACAGAATTGGGTGAACTATTTTAGAAAAACCTTTTTTTCAGCTTTTCAATAGAATACGATTTGATCTATAATTGTAACTATTTTTTACAATGGCACGGATCGTTAATAACTCAGAAAGATCCATGTGCAAATCGCAATAAAGTCTGAATAAAACATCCTACTGTAGATGTAAACAATTACGTAACAGACATACAAAAATTCAATTTTACTAAAATTTGTATTATTATAATAATTACCGTTTGGATATCTACTAGTTTTTTTTTTAATTCACACACAACTCCGTTGTAAATATAGAATTCTTGATTCTCTTACAATACGATTTCACACCTCATGATCATTTATGATCGACAACTTATTTCCTTTTTAACTAGCAGACTTGGTACTGTACCGTATATACCGTATACATTTAGTAGGAAGTTCATGTCTCTCCTACAGCTCGACTATTTTACTGTTAGATATTCATTTTGCTGTTATTTATTACATGTGAATCGTTGCAGCAGTGTAACGAGCTTCTCCTCGTCGCCAACTCCATTGACTTGGTCGATACTGAAACAGTTACGATTAATGATTAAAAATCACAATTTCTCACAGTAAAAAAAATTCCAAATAGTTTCACATTTTTAATTCAACAATTTTTTTTACCAACTTTGCAAAGGCTTGATCAATTCTCTTTATTTATTAAAAACTCTCAGAAAATACTTTTTTATTACTGTTACAATAATTTTTTTGGAAACTAGATATTACTTTTAGAACTGAAGTCTTTGCAATGTTTCCTAATGTTATATTCATTCAAGATATACTCACTCTGATCAGTACTTGACCAGAAGCACTATGTGGATTTCGATATGCGTAAACAGTCCATCCGATGAATCCAACAATCAAAGATACGACTGCAAGAATACCAATAATCCCTGACACCCCCATTTTCATTTTATCTGGAGCTGGAAATATGGAAATAGGATAAAATTAAACGATTACTGACGTATTTTCATTTAAAATATGGAATATGATACATTCAAGAAGTAAACAATTTTATATGTTATAAAAGATAATTATTTCAGAAGAAAACATCCCATAAGACTACTTACTGTGTTGTATAGGACCGAGAGCATTGGCCTGGTGACTAGGCTGTACATTTGCTGATAGTACACCAGTGCCACGAATAGTTCCGTCCGATTCGTGAACGGCTTGAGTATCGTGTTCATGTTCGTCATAAGTTGTAGTCTTGTTATTTAACACAGGGCAACTTTCACCCTCTTTAATATTATTTATTTCACATTTGGATACCATCCAATCCTGCCTATGTCTATCAGTTCCAGTACTGCATCTGTTAAGACTTGGGCACCATTTGCATTCGAATCCAGTTGATCTATTTACACAGTCATTGCAGTTGTCCAATTTAACACAAGTCGGCAATGCGCTAAGGTAGATCACCGTCCAATTCTTTATATCTTGGCTCATGAAATTCACACGGTGATACTCGTAGATTGTCTTTCGGCGAACGACTGTGAACGATGTAAAATAGCTTAATTTTAGAACTGTTCACAGATTGTCGAGAGAAGAAAGTTAAGTGAGTAATTATCTGAAGAGTTAGCTAATCTGAGAAAAACCGTTTACAAGTTGGAAAGAAAATGTTAGTGGGAAAGATTTGCAATCGTTCGGCTGATTCAAACGAAAGTAATCAATTTGAAATATGTTATGGTTGCTTTTCTTTCCAAGAATAAACTTTTGAATTGTTTGATGAAATAACTATAGCTAATATATCATGTACACCAGTAAATTCACCCACAAGGCCGAGAATTGACTACCCTAATCTTTGGATCTATTTTCAGAATTGGCGCAGACTTGAGAAGAGTAATTTTAGAACTTTAATTCAAGATTGATCAGCGGCAGGTGGATGCTTTCAAAGTTTGAATTGCAATCTCGGTATTTGACACGTGAAAATTTGGCGTTAACTTTAATTACAAGCTTTGCAGAATGCTGTATGAATATTTTACGAGTCATTTGATTTCGGTTTTGGTTCTAGCATATCATTCATGTAAATATACTTATATATTTCCATATTTTATTGATTAATGGTTTTTTGCACTTACGAAAGACAGTTCTGTCAATAATGTAGGCATCGCTAAGCCCAACTTTAACAGGATGTGAATTATCTTGAATTTGATCAATGACGAGAGGTACAGCTGCGTAAATGAAGACTATGTCACCGTTTTTGTGAAGAGTAACTTGGAACGTAAATTCTCCAGCCTTTGGCTTCTCTTGAAGCACAACATTCTCCCATTCGACAGTAAAAGCTGTGCCTAAAGATGAACAAACGAATAAATTTGCTCTTATTTTCACTAGCTAAGAAATTATTTTCCTCAACAAGAATCAAATAAAAATAGATAAATTAATGAAATAATGAACTCAAACGCTGCATTATAAACCATAAGACTTTACCATTATCAGCATATTTGACGTAGCTGTTGTCCGACAATCGAGTATCAAAATTCGCCATCAATGGAGCTATGTATTGAGTCGCAGCCAGCCAACTATGAACGTATTCTCCAGTATACAAGAAACCACCAGTTGCAATCGTTACGTTTCTGACCGGGTGACCATAGAATGGGAAATCAAAGGACAGCTTCACTGTCTGGGAGAAAAGAAAATGCGTTATAATTTCGAAGTGATGTATTACTCATGTCGATCTACTTATCCCTTTAAACGCATAAGAGAGCTCAATTTTTTGTATGAAGATCAGATTGATAAGAATTTTTTGAAGAAGAGAAGTGTATTTTGTTAAATCAATAGATGAACAGCAATTAAATTCTCACCGAAGCTCTCCTATGACTATGGCTGAGCACATAATTGACCGAAGCATTTGGATGATCATCCAAATTGATCCAGAATTTTTTAGCTGCAACCTCGTCGACGTATAAACTACTGTTGTAATACTGGTGTGTGTCGTTAACTGTTTTTGTTATATTATTCTCAGACAAAGTTGAGTTTGTAACATCGCCAAATTTGTTGATGTTAATATCATCACTGGCCAGATCTGCATCCCCTGCATCCACAATAGGCTTCGTATTATTTGTCGTCTCGTTTTTTGTTGATTGTACCGGAGTTAGAGGGTGCCAAGTCTGATTCGCCCATACCGTTGGCTGCACCTAATTAAGAGAAAAGATTATAACATTAATAAAGACAATTATACAAGTAGCTCAGCTTTCATACAGATATCCATTACAAAATACAGAAATCGACAAAGAAAAATGATTTGTCCAATTCTTTCCATCATAATTGATTGAAATAAAGTGACAAATAATCAATTAATCCTGAAAATAGCCAGCAGATATTATTTTTAATATATTTTATTTCAATCACATTTCTTACAGGGTCTGCTTTTCCAGTAGGGGGATTAAGCGGCTGTGAAACGACGACGTCCGGTTTAGTTTGATTGGCTTTAAGCAAAGTTGACAGAGACGATGAATTCTTTACGTTGTCCGTAGAATATGCAACATTTTCTAAACCGCTGCTTGGTTTGATAGTTATTGTTGAAAGTAGGGGCGCAGTCGTGTTAGGCGCAGGTTCGATGAGACTTCGTCGTTTTCTGCGAAGCTCGTCATGTGGATAGAACTGGATGAATTCTTTTGGAATATTGTCACTGTGAGTCAAGGACGAGATATCGTAATGGTACAAGGAATCTCCTGTAACAAACATAAGAGAAAATAATAGGTCAGTTTTTATAATAAGGAAGCGTTGTCTGCACTGATATTCAACACATGTATCTATCGATCAACACTGAAATAACTTATCAGTCCTGTAATCTCAAGTAAATCACAATAAATGATAACATCAGACACATTCATAGATGATGAATTAGCAAAGTAAATGGGAGCATTGACCAGATGAGAAGCGGGTTGAAATGTGGAGACTGTGAGGCGTGATTAACGACTCAATTTTTTCGTTATAGATATAAGTTTCACATCCACTGTGGTGTATATTAATAATATGCAATGAATTGGTGACTAATAAGTAATAGTATACTCTATAGTTATCAATGAATATTATAGAATAGATCACCGTTCGTCAGAGTTGAAATATGATTTGAACTAAGTGATTAATTAATTAGTTTCTTTCAAATCATAGGTCCGTTCAGTTCATTTTTATTTTACCTGTCTCAAATTATGGATTCTAATCATTGACATTGTCAGATTTTTGACTATGACTTAGATCTAGTATTTTAAATCGAAGATTTGAAAGCTTGATGATATCAAACAGTTTTGGAGTGTTGCAGAGTTGATTGAATCAGACTTTAATGCAAAATCATGTATAATATATATTGAATCACAGTCAATAAATAAATAAATTTAAACAAAAAAACAAGTTAGCCAACTTTGTAGGTCCTTATCTGGTTCATCGGAGCTTTGAATGTACAAATTCTAAGGTAGAAGAGATTCCTTTGATATGAGCCAAGGAATAGTGGAATGACGTTGCAAAATAATATAAATTTTGGATCGTTTCTTGATTTCAAACTTCAGACGCAAATACGAACGAACAATTCTAATGCTACATACCTAAACATACGTAAAACAATATGTATTTGCAATCGTAAGGATAAACAATGTCATCTGTAATATAACGATGTAAATATTTACCATTTACTCAGCAATTAACTTAAGTATTTGTCTAACCCGGGCAGGTATATAATGGATATAAGATATCATGAAGTCAACGGGAAGAGACAGCTGTGTGTTATCATTATTACTATACAAACGATATATGATTAATCTTGACCAAAATTCTTTGTGCTTATAACTTATTTCAACGAAGAAAATTCAAAGCAATGTATTTTTTTTTTTTCTTGTACTCATCGGCAGAGTAAATTATACGAATTTAATTACTATACGTATCGTAAATCTAGAAAACAATTCAATTATATTTAAGACAAAGCGAGGGGCAATTCACTCAGAAAAACATTCGACCATCTCGTATATAAAATCGATAATGAAATGAATGAAATCGTTTAAAGTCATTTGAGACCACAGAGAAATCGATTTCATAAATCATTCGTACACTAATATTATAGTGGAAGGTGAATGCCCCTCGAGACAAAGTCACGAGTACCTAGTTTTTTTACAATAAATAATAAAATGTGTGCGGTATTGTATGTATGTATGTACGTGTACCTATTGCGAATGAACGTAAAACGACTACTCATCATTTAATTGCTGCAATTTTGCTAACGAATGAATCATTTTGCATCAACATATACATATTCATAAGTATAGTATGTGTGTATGTACATACATACATACATCATACAAATATACGTGTTTTACATGTTGCGCAGTATTTCCTATAGATATGTATATCATACCATCGTCGTCTATACACGCAACCCTTGCGCGAGTGAGATCAGAATCTGAAATAAATTCACTGCCTTATTCAACAATTCAGATTTTTTTCAGTGATCATCATCATCGTCATCTGATAGCCGCAGATGAAATGTAGCACGCGCGTGTCGCGTATCTATATAACCTTTATGCATATATGGGCAGAAATTACTATAAAGCAATTCGAAGGTAAGCCGCAATGAAAATGGAACAAATTACGCGTTTATAAGATTCACATTTCTATATTAGACGTAAGAACAGTAATTTCCGAATAAACTTCGTACCAATCACTTATTGATGATACCTATATAATAATATATGGGGCATTCCATGCCATCTCGATCAAGATTTTACGTCGATGTCTCAGATTGGTTTGATAATTTTTTGAATAAAAGTACACGACGAAAAATGCAATCGTAATTTTTTTTCGGATTTTTTCGACCCAGCGTATCTGCAGTATGATTTACAAACTTGAAATAAAAACACCCACTTTGTAAAATCTGAAAAAATTCAGAAAAATCTTATGAAATATAACAAAATTTTTGACACCTATTAGAAGATGGAGATTTCATAACTTCAAAAGATAAATACGAAAAATAAGAAATTAAAAAATTATTATTATTCCATTGCATTTTTGACATCAGAATGAATATAAAAGCTGTCTATGATATGGCCCGAAAAATGTCTATTTAGAGAGTTACAGGGAATCAAACTAACTAGTTTGACGAAGTCAAACTATTCTCATAAATAAAAAATAAAATTATAGGTAGAGAAGAGTGGGGCAAAATGGGACGTTCAAGAATTATCGGAAAAATTGTGTTTCTACAACACAATTCAACGGAACCAATAATAATATAACGTTTTTGAAACCATATTGTTTGAAGCAACATTGCGTTTAAATTCAGAAGTTTATAGCGGGGCAAAATGGGGAGCTCCGAAATTATTTCAAATATGTAATTTTGAACATTCGGTATCTCATAACTTTTGAAAATATTTTATTTTTGAAGCAATATTGAGTTTTAAAGTCAGAATTCAATGATAGGGAAAAATTGGGCATCCACAGAAAAGCAAAAAATTTGCGGCATAGAAATTCGGAACAATTTGAAACTGTCCCATTTTGCTTCTAGCGAAATTTTTTTTCAGAATTTCAAAATAAATCATCCAGTTCTAATTTTTTTTTCAAAACACAATCATTTAAATTCATAATATAGGTATAGTTACAGCGTTATTTTTCGCTTAGCTGTCCTGTTTTGCCCCGCTCTCCCCTACATGTGTGTGCATATATCAAATGTCTATATAAATTTTTATGTTTTATTTGCCACTTGAAATGAGACCAGTTTTACTGCAGTCCCTGCAGTAAAGTGTAGTAAATTTATTGGGCTTTTTCAGCCTGATGTAAATTTTGGGTAAGTAATAAACGAACAAGATAAAAATGCTTTCAAATTTAATTGCAGTTAAAAGTCACATGGACGATTGGATTATACGTTTCTTCAAATTGCAATTCCACACATATATTCCGGATTGCAATAAATTCATCGTGCGGTATATGTATATGATTAAAAATTCAATCATATAATGTATAAATGCGTAGTTAATATATGTGAACAAATTAACTAAAGGGGAGATAAGGTGAAAATAAACCTAAAAGAAAACTGCAGCATGGAACGAACCGATGACCTCAACCGTTACCTTTACTCACTCCAGCCTTGACCTTGGTCTGGACCTGACGCCGGAGCGTATAGGAACAAGATTTTCTGCCACGTTTCTGCCCATTCGGTCTCTCTCTCTCTCTCTCTCTCTCTCTCTCTCTCTCTCTCTCTCTCTCTCTCTCTCTCTCTCTCTCTCTCTCTCTCTCTCTCTGCTGCATCACCAATCGACTCGAGATATCGCAACATGGCAACGGTCGATGTAAGAATGCATGTAGGTGAAATTTAACGTGAATTTTATATTCAAAGTATAGACAAGATCGAGCAAAAAAAAAAAAAAAAAGATTTTATAGTTTGCTGCAGTAATTATAACACGATAATATTATTTCTGCAATAAATAATTCCTTGACTAATTGCTTTCATCATTTTTTTTTATTTTTTATTATTTTCTCATACGCGATTCTGTGACTATAGATAGAATGGTAAATGGAAATTATATATATACGTACCGGAAACATTACTCATTTTTTAATGATTATATTTTATTACTTATTACATAGGTATGTCTGTACCTAGTTGTTTAATATTTCAGTTTGAATACATAGGTGGTATGTGGGAAAAACTTAACGAGTTTATGAAAAGCAAGGATATTTTGCGTAGGCGTATTAGATGTATGTATAGAATAATGTCTAGACTCTATTCACAGTTGACGATCGTATATATATATATATATATATATATATATATATATAAGTATATGTGTAGGGTATATACTTGCTAGTCGCTGTGCTCTATCTATACCTACCAACTCTACGTATATTTTAGTCTCGGTCATCGGTAGGACGCTTAGGAGCGTTGCACTCGTAGACATGTGAGTTGTGATGACGCTTGCAAATTTATTGGTATAATTAGGGATCGCCCGACGTCAGCTCATGGCGTGTCGCAATTAGCTGATTTTGCGATGATCAGAATGTTATATTATATATATATATATATATATATCACATTATTATAGATGTACACATACCTACGTTGTTTGATATAGGCTCAAGTTGCGAAACATATTATATGCGTATTAATAATTATTTAGTCTCAAAATGACGACATTCAAAGAGTGCAAACCAAAGCCATTTTCATTCGCCATTTTCAATTTCGCAATTTTGAAGTCAAATTCGCAATCAGCAACCCGAAAAACCGTTGGAAACTGATTTTTATCAAAATCGCACTGAGTTTTGAATTTTAGTCCGCCATTTTGGATTTTGCGATTTTGAGATCGGTTTCGTAATCACCGACTCAAAAAACTGGAGGAAACAGTTTTTCATCGAAATCGCACTGAGTTTTGAATTTTAGTCCGCCATTTTGAATTTTGAAATTTTGAGGATCGATTTGTGATCAGCGACTCGAAAACCCGTTGGAAACCAATTTTCATAAAAATCGCAATATTTTTTCGATTTTCGTCAGCCATCTTCGATTGGCAATATCGAATTCCTGAATTCCGTGATCAGCGACTCAGAAAACAACTAGAAACCAATTTTCATTAATATGTCCGTCCACCATTTTGGATTTTCCAATTTCGATCTAAAATCCCCCCAAAAAAAAAACCACCGCCAAAAATCGGTCTAATAGTTTCCAAAACAAATGAGAATTTCGCAATAATGACACGCCTCGTCTTCAATAAGAACTAAAAGCGCCTGACTCGCCGGAAACTAGAAAGACTCTATCCGAAAGTATCTAATACCATTTGCCGCCCTTATCTCGACTCCAGCGTAATATGAGGCTGCGTGATATCAAGTTGTAACTCTTGAGAGGATAGTTTATCGGACGTAAGGTCAAGGCCAATATGTGTATAACGATTAACGTTCGTGATATATCATATATTTCATTCCTCCAAGTCATATACCATGTCCGTCGCCTGTATGTTCTGAACGAAGGAACGAACGACCAAACGAACCAAACTAACGTCAATAATAATTTAACGCGTAACAATTTAACGGTAAGTGTATAGATATATAGATGTCGTATAGTTATGTAGATAGATAAATGCTACACGAGCGTTTAACTAACGATAGTTGGTATAGAGAAATACACACACGGTAATAATTAACACGGATCAATGCGTGCCATACCGTACCAGTTTCCTGCTTCGCCAACCGTCAAATATATGCGCTTCTAAAATTTGAAATTCATGGTACAATATCTGGCGCCTTATTTGTTTTATAAACAAGAAAAAAAAAAGAGAGCGATCGTGAGGAGGGAGTGTAATAAAATATTCGAGTATTGAGATAGTGAGCGATTTGAATAATTAACGTAAACCGATATCTTTATATCATTCTATGGGTTTTTTTAAGTTTACAGAAACGCTAAGAGACGTAAGACGTTCAAATGAACGTCTCGTTTATACTTAGCTTCAGTGGAAAGTCCACGATCTCATAAAACTGATTGTGGGAATGGGAATGAGAATCAATGTGGGCAGAGCGGCGACGTTGTCAGTTGTCACGCGGATGAACTCTGAGCAGTTCTTAGTACATTTATATACATAGTATATATATCTCGATTTAATCCTGCAGATAACGACTAACTTGAGTATAAGAGCTCGCAAGAACGTTCGAAGTCTACACGTCAGAGCATAAAAAAAATAAAAAAAAATAAGAAAATAAGAAAAAGAAGAGGATGAAGAAAAGGAAGAAGAAATATGATATGATGCAGGCAGACGGGGTGTATTAAAGCAAGTTTTTACAAAGCTGCAAAGTACGATGTGTATTATATGGACTATATGCAGCCGTCTTATATACACGATACAACATGTATAAATAACCGATACAAGCAACTCAACCTGCATATTGCATATAATGGCGTGGAAATAAAAAATAAATGCACAATCTATCGACTAAAATAAAATAGAATAGACATCCTATATAAGAGCTTATAGATACAAGTCGAATTTCAGGCTCTAGAAAATATATAATCTTTCAAAAAATCGTTCAATTTTATTTACAGTTATTTTTTTGTTTTATCTAAAAGAAAAAAAAAAATCAAAAAAGGAAATACAAAAAATCTTTGGGGCTATTTTGAGCCCCCGTATGATCCGGTGTCTTTTGTTACGATACAAGCTTACTGCAGTATGTATACACGAGAAACTTGAGTCTAATATAAGAATCATGTAGCTGCCGAGAAACTTGATCCGACAAAAACTACTAAAACATATTGTAAATGGACCCTCATATCGTCACCTAAGATATCAAAAGGCACGCGATTATCATTCTATATCCTTATTTATTTAATTAATTAGTTGTTGACTTATTCCATTCTATTGCGGAAAAAAACTTTCAACATATAATTCGATATAATCGAAATAAATAAAAACATCATTAATTGTTATCGATATTTTAAAAATATTTTTTTTTTTGTTTTTGTTGTGTTTCAATTTAAAATTTAAAATTTCATTTAAATTGTCAATGATACAGAGTTACAGATATTATATGTTCAAAGGTATAACTTCTAATCTCCTCAGTCGCAAACATACTGTTATCGATGAATTCTTCGAAATAATGATAAATGAGGGAAAAACAAAACAAAGATTATCACAGAAAACGCTTTGAATTGAAATATTTTATTTATTTCGACTATAATAATTGTGATGATAATTAGCGCGGACACAGTTCATTCCACGTCGCTTGTTATATTATTACATCACTCTCTAAACTTGTATTAATTATAAGAGATATCATGACTATAGAAAGTAATAGCTGCAGTAGCATAATATAGCGCTGCGGTTTGAGAAGATTGTCATTCTTAGAAAGAGAAGAAAAAAAAAACCAAATTGATTCAATTCGTAGTGTATAAAAATTGCATAATTTCTGTAGCAGCAGAAATAATTATTTAGTTTAATAATAATTAAAAACTATAATTTGAAAGTCGTTTTAAGTTGATACATTATTATCATTCAGGAGTATGTATGTACGAGTACCTATAAACCGAATTATATTATAACGTTTAATTGCAAGCGAGGCATCACAACGACCGTCTCGGACTTTATATTATATTATATTATATTGGCGCCAGAATGTCATTCGTATGGTGTTGTATATGTATACATATAAGTATACGAATGATCGTGGTATTCAGTCTGTACCAACACGAACAGTAGCTGCCTTGTTGTCCTGCGCGTGCGGTGCGGTGCGGTGCGGCGTGTAGCGTACGTACGGCGTGTTTCCGTTTCACTCGAAAACGAACAAAGAACGCGACGAGCCTCCTGCTGCCCATGCCGCAGAAAGAAGCCAAATCAGGAGGAGAAAGAATATACATATAGGTATATGCGACTATACGTTGAACCTCCTTCCCATTTAGGTGATTCGTGTATACCTATAGGTATATAGATACGAATTTACTATACCTATAACCACCTATATGCACGTATTTCGTGTCGACCTTGTCCCTTCGCTGGCTATAGCTGTTATAGGTAGAGAGTTATAAATTCCTTTCAGACTTTGTAAGAGAGTTGGAAATTTATTACGACTAGTTAAGATGGATAGATAGGTACGTAGATACGCATAACGGAGCTGTATACATAGTGTTATAGGTATAGGTGACAATTGATATCGCCAAGTTGTAATTTATATATGTATATCCAAATGTATTTAGTACATGTATACATACACTACCGTCCAAAAGTTCGGGAACCAAACACTTGTCGAATTTTCGATCGGAATAAACAGTTTCATATCTCGGCCAAAAATCGGAGTAAATTAATGTTCTATACGATATTCGAAAGTAGAAAGTACCAGCTTTGTTATGTTTCTTTACGAAATTATCTATGACTTTTTTTGCACTTAGATCTATGATGTTAAACATAGTTTTTTTTTTTTTTTTTTTTTTTGCAATTTTCATACTTTCATAAATTCTTGTGTCATTTTTTGGGAAATAGATATAGAAACTTTTTTTTCAAAACGATTTCGAAAGAGGAGAGATTAAGCTATAATTTCGTTGTTTGAAAAATATTTTGCGATTTTTTTCCGCAAAGTTATTCAACTTTTTCTTAAATAGTTATAGTTTTTTTGAAAATGCGTCGTAACTTGAGAACTTTAGGGTTTAAAATTAAACGTAAAGAGGTGAAAAAAGTTGTATCCTTTTATTTTGAACGTTTCAGAATTTTTTTCTGTGTCCCTTTCTAATCGAAAATCGGTAAATTGTCTGTCAATTTTACTGCTCAACGGATTATACTGGAAATTAAATAAAAAACGCACAAGTATTGATCATAATATTTTAGTGAAATTAATATCGGTAATAAACTCAGGAAACCACATTCTTAACTGCCTAAATTCGGAAGAAGAAATAAAAACGAACATTCTCAAGTTACAATTAATAGACACAGCTTATACCGATTTTCGATTAGAAAAGGTCATAAAAAAGGATTTTCCATCAAAATTTTAATAACATTCTGACACGTTCAAAATAAAAGGATACAACTTTTTTACCTCTTTACATTAAATTTTAAACCTCAGAGTTCTGAAGTTACGACGAATTTTCAAAAAAAAAAAAAAATTATTTAACAAAAAATTGAATAACTTTGCGGGAAAAAAATCGCAAAATTTTTTTTAACAAATGAAATTATAGCTTAACCTCGCCTGTTTCGAAGTTCTTTTGAAAACAGTATCTATATCAATTTCCCAAAAAAATTACACGCAACTTTATGACAGTATGAAAATTGCAAAAAAAAAAAAAAAAAATCAGCTATGTTTAACATCACCTAGTGAGTGAAAAAAAGAGTCGTAGATGATTTTGCAAAGAAACATAATGAAGCTGGTTCTTTCTACTTTCGAATACCGTATGGAACATCAATTTACTCTGTTTTTTAGCCGAGATATGAAACTGTTTGTCTCGATCGAAAATTCGACAAGTGTAGGTACCCGAACTTTTGGACGGTAGTGTACATATAATATACAATATATGAATACATATACAGCTACATTCTTAAATACTTGACAAATATGTTTTTTAAACTTACGTATATAAGTAGCGTTAGTATATACATATAAGGAATTGGGGCAATTGATTCTTGTTTATGAGAATCATTTTCATTCAGAGAATCAATTTATCTGAATATTGGTGTCCAAATTGTTATTTATTATGATTGAACCTATACATACATATATATATACGTATAAGCGCCCATGAATATTATAGAGTTGCATTAAAATTTATACTATATACGTATAATACATATTAGATTAGATTAATTCAGATATAGAAGAATTTTTAAATACCTGAATAATTAATTATTCAAACCGCAAAGTTTATATACTATATATTACATGATTGTATGTATGTACTGTACATATAACGATCTTATTATTTTCGTCTCGGTATGACGTCATAAGTATACACATATATCCATACTGTACGCATATGTATAACAGAAGAAAATCTTACCTATTAAATATACATACCCAGACAGGTACAGTAAATTTATGTAAGAAAAGAAAAAAAAAAATAAATACAAAAAGAATGGTTATGTAAAGCGAGTAACTATAACAGGTTAACATAATTATACATTGTTATTATTATTACTCATTACTGATCATAGTTGTACCGATCGGCAGTATCGATTATTTTTCAATGTCAGCATATATGTGAGTACACAGTTGTGATATTGATATAAACATGTAAAGCGAATGTAAAGAAATATAAATAAAAATAAAAAAAAGAGCCAGAAGTATAGGAGATTGAATAAGTTTGATCGTAGAAAAAAAAAAAAAAAAAATTGACAATTTATTTGATTAATCCCGATTAATTCAAGCGAAACGCGATTACATCTTATAGATAATACAAACTGCAACTGCAGTTAGTTGAAAAAAAAAATATTATATGTATTTATAATATATTTGCACGGAGTTACAGTCGGCTATATTCCATATGCAAAAGCTCCAGGGTCTTATACATATACTGTACAGATAATAGACATAGTTATAGTATAAAGTTTAATTCCTTCTTATTATTGTATACGTATAGTTATTTTTATACCTATACATATAGACGTAATACATATACAACAACCTGTTATATTTTTTTTCAATTTTTTTTATTTTATTTTGTTTCTTTAAATTTTTTAAATATCTTATTTTTCTGCGAATTCCCGACGATAATTACCGATGCGAAAAAGACTAACTATGTACATACATAAGGTGTTATAGACTATATTTATATGTATTTTTTTGTTTATTCTTAGTTCCCGTATATATACCTATATATACATCTAGGTATATTTTAAAAACCATTATAAAGCTGTACAGAACGACGCCCTTTGCGTAATACTTACTTACGTAATCATAAGTAAGAGACAGAGAGATGGACAGCGCGAAAGATAGATAATGAAATAAGAATATATACGTATTTGTACGAGACGAGGTAATATGCAGCAGCATAAGGCAACAGGCGAACATAATTAGAGAAAGAGAAAGAAAAAGAGAGAGGGAGATTTTATAGTATGTATACATATGTATATTATCCATTCTCCGATTATATAATGCCTGTTGATTCGTCTATTCTTTTTCTTAATCACATTTTTAATTACTTCTAATTATTTTTTGATGTTATTGATTATCTCGAGGATTATCTATTGAACAATATATATGTCATACGATTTTTTTAAAAAGAGGATTATATAAAGACGCTCAGGATTTTGATGAAATAAAATTGTTAATATTATAATATCGATGAAATTTTATAGGGAAATAATTGTGTTGATATATAGGATGTTAATTCATGTTAGTTTCATTTTATTTCGTTAAAATAAAAAAATAAAAAAACAGAAAATGTTATAGAATATGTAATAATTGTATATATATGTATATAGTATAACATGGGAATTAAACATTTAATTAATGTAGGTACACATAAATGCGTATTCAATTTCATACAGTAACTGATATTTATATTTATGATAGCTCGAACGTATACGAAACGATATACTGTTACATATGTATATATTCTATTATACTGATTAGCGTATTGGTTTGATATACGGGAATTCATTGAGCTAATCGTTTAATAAATCAAAAAAATAAAATAAAATATAAAACATAACTTAATATATGCAAACGAGATGTAAGTTACGAGGCTGATGTCAGCTCGTATTATTTGACCGTTGTATATAAAAAGTAAATCAATAAATAAATATAATAAATTAAGACTTTGTTCTTTTGTTTCTTTTTTGGTTTTTGTTTTTTTTTTCATCAAATCTTCTTCTTTTTAAAGTTCATATATATATTAAGATTAAAAGGTGGCATCCGTGTCGCTTGAATCGGTACACACACTATACTTATGTCTGCCTGTATGTATACACATCTTACAATCGTGCGTTTACATGTTTTATTTTATACTTCATGAACCATATGCTTGTCAACCGGAACAATAATCCGTTCTGTAGGAGACTTCCGGTCCCACACAACTCATATCCATTGCTCGCTCTATCTATACGTATAACTCTTAACAAGCCGCACACGTTTATTATTGTACCTGGCTTATACTATACATATACTTATACATACATATGTATATTCGTATATAGGGGATTCGAAGTGAAAATAACGTCAAAAGATATGTAATATATTGTACAGTATATAGTGAAATAATTAAATAATTAAGAAAATCAAAAATAAAATCAATGATAATTATTTTGAAAAACAATCGAATGCGTATAAATTTTGGGATTTATGAAAGATATGCACAGTTCAATAATCGTTTTTATCGAATATTTATCGAAGTAATTTGTTTTTCTATATTATGTATATATTTGTGGTTATTAACGACGAGCTATTTTCGACGATAATTATCGAATTTATATATAGGTCGATATCGTTAAAATATAAAATCATGAAATTTACTACCCGCTGTTTTAGCTTATACTAGATTGAATTTAACTTTGTCGATTTTTGATATTATATATGACATTAAATATAATTCCACAATGAAATTTGTATCATAAACCATTCGTTCTAAAATTCTAAAAAAATCAAAAGAAAAAGAAAAAACAAATTAAACATCTAAGTGTACTTTAACACGTTTTTGTTATTATTCATTCACTAAACTATTTAGATCGTATCGATTTATGAAATTTGTTGCATAGATTAGAAACAAAAAACAAAAAAGCGAGAAGGTGTAAATTAAATAAATTTATTTTTGTATGGAATACCCCATATAAACCTTACACTTATATGTATATATACATACCCATATACCTTGAAACCTTCACGTTTCACTGCACTCACACAACTCCTATGCATAGATGCAAAGCCAAAGGGGATATTACAGTTTATTGACCATTACGCCCGCACGTGGACCACGTGGGACCAACGGTTATAGGTATTCCTGTACAGCCTAGCAACGTCCTTTTGCCTCATATACGTTTACTGCAATATTCTGTGTGTATTATCTATATTTTTATTTTTACCACTATGTCTCGATAATTTTTTTTATATATATTTATATCAATCCGTTGGGCGAGTTATAAAATTCAGACGAAGCATACCCTATGTTATTTAAATGTGAAATAGAAATTCGCTATGATGCATATCTCTAAATATCAAACAATGTTTTCGATACAACTTTTGAAAAAAAAAAAAAAAATAGTCGTTTTTTTGTATATAGATGTGTCTTAATCTCTGGCTTATATATAGGTAATATATATACTATGCTTGTATAGATATTCGTGGAATCATGAGAAACCCAGAGACTTAGGTCATCAGTAAAATCCTTTTATTTTTATTTTTTCCTTTTGTTTACTTCTTATAAATACCTAAATACAAATTTATCGAGTTCTGCTTTACGTATTTCTCAATCAGTAATTTACTTCACTATACAAATATCGCTAAGGATATGCGTAAGTATTATATATATGTATGACTAGCGATTGCTAATCTTATACAACAAGTAAGTACCTATACGTTTTGACGTTCGCATAGTATATGTATAGTCTGATCAAAGATCGTATTAAATTACATATGTATAACCCGAAAATTGTATTTATAATAAATTTTTAACAAGTTAATTTATTCTTCATTATCCAAACTTAGCTTAGTTTCAATAAGGTAAATTATTCTTAAATTTCTTGAATTTCCTCCACTGCTTAGTTTAAAATGCGCATAATAATAAAATGATGTTAGTTTATAACCAAACATTATAGAAAAAAAAAAGAGAGAGAAAGAATAAAATATTAAAAACGATGAATCGTCATAGCGGTTTAGTTATTTTTCGAGACTTTGATCCAAGCCTAAAAGAATCTCCTTCGAAGAAATAGGATAACGTAGGAACGTATGACGCATAACCATGCCGATTACTCATACACGGTCAATTATACATATATTGGATTCTAGTTTTATTTCAACGACACATAATTAGTTTTTGATGATACGTAAGCGGGTAGATCTATACTCATTGTATATAGGTTCAAAATTGCTATACAGAAAAGATTTAGTAGAAAAAAAATAAATAAATAAAAATTATTTTTGTCGCATATTATTATAGATCATATAGTTTTGTTAAACCTTCTTTTTTCTTTTATACTATTATACATATTCTTGCAGATAAGAAATCTATAATATAGTTATACCGTATACATAATATGATACGATGATGGAATAAAATTGACGCGATCTTCACTGCAACTCATGTGTGCACAGCACCCGCCACGCAATCATTTAAGTACAATTCAGTAGGTATATATATACGTATATATACATACATGTGAGTATAATTATTTAATTAATTAAATAGATACACGCGCAACATATGTAGCATATATGTATAATACGTATATGCTGCACGCCTTATGCTGCAGTTAACGAATCAACGAATTCAAACGAATTGTGGGTGGATTACGTCATCTTTTATACTCAACATCCCGCATCATGAAATTGGAAATGAGAAAATTTAAAGACTTATTACAGGCATATATATATGTATATGTATACCGATTATTAGTGGTATTAAACATAATTTACTAAAAAAAACAGATATACGATATAAATAATCGATGATATACCATAAACTCTTTAGTGGTAAATAATTTAAACAATTAACTGAATAAATGGAGTTTGTATAAGATTTAAAAACAAAGATGAAACACACAGAGGATAAAAAATTAAATCTTTTCTAAAATTATAGACGAAACTAAAAATGAATAAAGAAAACGCAAATATTGTATATTGTTTTTTTTTTTGTTTTTTTGATTTCTTCTTTTTCTCTCGCTTTTTCTTCATCTTTTTAAACACATCTTGTGATAAGAGAAAAAAAAAAAAACTGCGTGTGGTCATGTATACTCGTATATTATACGGCTCGATATGACGTAGGTATAATATGTATATGGATACATATATACATATAGGTACGCGCGGTCAGTAGCTATAGAGAACGTGCTGCAGTGCTGCGCTAAACTTGCGAGGTTTACTGGCCTGTTACATCCGCCATTACTGACTCGTCACATCCGCCATTGCGCTGTATTTATTACCCGATAAAAATCTCCTCGGTAGGTATATATACCTATATTTATGTATATATAGAAGATACTTGGTATAAATATTTTAATATTAAATATTAATTTTTTATTTTGTTATAAAAATCTATAGCATCGTTCAATTCCGATCGCCTCTTGTTTCGATCACACACACACCCACACACACACACACAGTTTCGAATTATAACGAAGAAAGATACTATAAACGAAGTAAAAAATAAAAGAAAAAGAACAAACGATATATAAGTAGAATATAAAACTATCTTTACAGTTAGTTATTATTTATTAAGTTCATATAGATATGTTACAACTGAATATGTATCATTATAGTTATATATAACTCATATGTGCGACTGTTGATTGAGAGAGAAATTATTATTCTTCGGGCAGCTATTCCAACTCTTCCGGTATAATAGCGATAAAATTGTGGGCTAATTATTATTATTTTATATTAAAGTGACTATCTTGCTTATCATGTTCTCTCGTTCTTATAAATATGTTGCATACGTTGTTGCAGCGTTATTTCTTTATTATAATTACGAAAATAATAAAGCAAAAAGTTTTCCTAGAATATAAAGACAATAAATGAATAAAATTGAAGCTATATTTTAGTCCAGATGAGACACTTTTCTTTCTTGACGTACTTTATATATACCTACAATTATTTATTTATTTGATTTTATCGATCAAAATCTATAACAATTGGAATATTTTTTTTTTTTTAATAAGTATATAAGCAGTAATAACAGAGAAAGGGATAGGGTATATGTATAGGTGTATAAGTAGCACATAATTCGTCCCGGTTTAAGTCTATTTACAGCGTCTCGTGTCTCGGTCCGCATAAGAACTTCGCCAACAGTTGGAGCTTATGCCCACCGCTAAGCATAAAATACAGAGCAGACGTGATCATATACTTAATCGCAGGAACTTCAAGATATGATGCGTATTACGCTCGTGTTATAAAAACAAAAAGTTCAAACTTTAAGTTGAAGTATTTTTAGTTTTATTAGTTTTTTACTTTCATTGGATTTTTGGGAAATCAATATTTTCAATCTAACCTATATGTAGAAAATACAGTTTGTCTATTTTCGTCTTTGAGTATAAACAGTTTTTTTCACTCATCGACTTTCCCTTCTTTTTATTTTTATTCTTTTTCTTTTTCTTTTTCTTTTTCTGCGCGACTTTAAGTCGTTAAAGAAATTTATAAATATCTACGAAAGAAGAAGAAAGAAGAAAAAGAAAAACAACAACGCACCACATGATTCACAAATATATTTATATCATTTCACACTCGTATATATGTATATACCTATATCGAATATTGTTTTAAATAATTCGTCTTGAATGAACGCGCGCGCGATGTTACATAAATAAGATAAATAAACAAAAAAGTTCGTTATCTAACTAGATCAAGCGCGTAGTTGAGTTTTGGAGTTTACCCAATTTACCACGACATTGTAATCGTAATCTTTGCTCGTCTAAGAAAACCCAACGTATTGACCTACGTATAAGTAAGTTCAAGCTTATCTCAAGTTTTTAAACGGACTTTTACATTTTTAAATATTTGAGCAGACGATCATAATATATAAACTTAAAACTGTTGTTAAGTTTCTCGAATATCATCTGATCGGTGAAGACTGTAAAACAATAACTTTGGCGTTATGTAGTGTCACGAATTTAAAAATCCGTACCTATTACTAGGCAATACAAATTGAAATTAAAGTCTATTTGAACCGGATGTGAATGTAACGCTTTCTGAACACTAGTTTTAGCTATACAATTGTCTCTCGTCGTCAATCTATGTATACATATATACAGATATACGAGGCACATAAACGTTTCAAAAATAATAAAACAATGAGCAAAAAAACTTTTGTCCTATCTAATATTTGTACTCACCATCATACCTCTAACTATACCACATGCAGATCAGAATTGCTAATGAAAAAAACGCAAACGTCATGCGATATTATTACTTAGCGCGGTATGCAATAAACAATAAAATAGATATGTATACATAAGTCGGTTTATAAAGTTAAACCATACTGCGTATTCATGTGTCTATAGCTAAAAATATATCAACAGGTTGCCGCCTTCGCGTCATTTAAGTTCATAATACGATAAAAAACAAAAGAAGTTAGTTGAAACATTACATCGAATTTACAGCGATTTAAGATTTTAACGTTTGACTTTTCTCATACGAAAATGCCAGGTCTAACGGATTATTTTACGGTACAGTTTGGCAAGTTTTAAAGACTAGAGTTTATCCTCACTCCGTCTTTTTAACACCGTTCTACTTAAAAGATTATCAAACAAAACGAATGATCATAAAAAGAGATTGAAATGCAGTCTAGTTACACATCTTTTTCCCAGTATAATTATGAGGCATAAAAATTAGTGTTAAACCGTCGATCGTCGTCGCCGTGATCTCCATAAACGGGTATCCGCATTAAACAGGCTTTCGGTTATACGGCGGTATAATGTGTGTTCAGCTTTCGAGAGAGAGAGAGAGAGAGAGAGAGAGAGAGAGAGAGGTGTGTATCTGTCTGTGTGTGTAAGCGTAGGCGAACTGTATATTTTTGTTAGTTCTTCTTCTTACCTCGTTCGGCAATGACGATAGAAAATCCAAGAGCGATAATGAATAGATTCACATAACAGCACGAAAACCACCACCGTTCACACGCCATATTTAAATATTTCTTATACGTATATGATATATAAAATTGTATTCAAATTTGTATTATTATAATATGTAGTTGAAAGAAATAAAGTCGCAGAGGTGTTTAACGCGTTCTTTCGTCTCAGCAGACCGTAGAGAAATGCACCAATTCTATGTTTATTTTATCTTTATTTTCAGCCGAATACGGTGTAATTAAGCTCCGACCTTTTTATTAATCAAATATTTAAACGACTTGTTGTGTTGTCTTTTTGTAAATATACGTTATACTTATAATGTATTAACTTCGATTCAAACCGGTACTAAAATCAACCTCGAGTCCGGCATCTCGACTACTACTTGAGCTCTCGCTGTAACTGAGAACTGAAAACTGACTTTACGATGATCGCACTGCGGCGGATCAACGAAGGACGAACGGAGCGCCAACGAACGGAGGACAAGCGCAATTCTGTCTTACATATATGGGGCATTCGAACCAAAGTCGTTATTGCTTCAGAATAAATATTACAGGATTTAGGAAGCGTTCTAAAATCGCATGGCTTTAGTCATTAGAAACTTCATTCGGTTTGTTATGTGGCAAAAAATTTGAAAATTATCAGTTAGTACAAGTTTAGGAATGGGTCATATTTTTTTTTTGTTAAACTGCAAATTATTCGTCTTATTTTCCCGTTTTTCAATCATTTTTAGCTATAATAAATCATGAATTGTACATTTTTGAAAAGGTTCTAAAACGTTTTTCAAATTCCACTATTCGTTTCTGAACGAACATAGTACAGCATGAAATGGCCTATACAATACCTGGTTCCTTTTTAACGCTTCTCGCGCTCCCTTTCGGTCGTTGTGTCTGTACGACAACCCGTTGACCATCCAACAAGAACAGCACGACGTTCGCTATTCCCGTATTACGTCTCCCACGCGTATTTTATCGATCGATATACCAAAATGAGCTAATGACTGTAGGCGGTTCACATTAACAACTAGACTAATTGATGTTAATGTAATTTGATTTTTTTTTACCTTACATTAATACTTCACTTTTTTTCTCTTTATTGCAACTTTCTTATCATCGACAGGTGGCGCCAGCGCAAAGAGCATTTGATTTTGATATTTCAGGATGTTTAGGTCCGTTGGACGGTGGTTCCTGATCAAAGAGGTTTTTTTCTTTCGATCAAATTACATTCAATGATCACGTTTATTACACTTAAGCTGCAGGAATTTTCTCATCCACTAACTGCGTCCTTCTAAGCTGATCAATGTTTAATTTAAAGACATTTTTGTTGCATTCTTTTGTAGATTTCTCCTTTATTCTTCAATCTTTACGTATTTCAGGCCGGCGCGCACTATGTCGCTACGAACTGATCAAACGGCGGCGAGTGGAAGCGAACAGTGCACTGCGCCGTGACGAACGTCGGTAATACGGCGTATTCCTATACCAATAGTCGATACATTTCAGAAATGTAAATTATTCATTGACCATAATTTTTACTTTTTTTCGATTAATAATAAATTTTTCCATATCATAAGTTGTTTATTATGCAAAAAAATAATGTTACGAATGACATTTTGCTTTTTGACTTCCCGCAATAGAAATTGAAAATTTTCATAAGAAAAGGACGTTATTGGTTTCGGTCCGATTTTCGAAAATCGAGTTTTTATCAGATCTCGACGTTTTGGGGCCCTAGGAAGCTATTCTGACTATTTTTGGATAGACGTCCGTATGTATGTGTGTGTGTGTGTGTAAATAAATTTTTGTCGTACGATATCCTTAGAACGAATCGACCGATTGGAATGTTTCTTATGGCGATCGAAAGGGTTCATCATGACTTAGATCTGATTAGATTTTGGCATCGATCGGGTCGAGTAGTTTCAATTTTATTCGAAGAATAGAAATTGAAAAAAAAAAAAAATATTTGTATACGGAGAACTAATTATACTTATAACCTTCTTTAATTTACTATAAACACAATAGTATCAATTAATTGTAACGTATTTAACACAGCGAGAAGTTTTCGGGTTGGTCCACAGGTCAACCGGTTTTCTGATTTTTTTTTTAGTTATTTCTTCGAATTTTAGGAGTCAATTCAGCTCATGTTTCATCAATAAATTTCCCTTTCGGTGTTATTTCAAATTTTCGGCTATGATCAAATTGAAATTAGGGATAGTGCGATTTGAAAGCAATATTCTAGATGATTTCGCAAATGTTGCGTTGAGCAATAAATACGATTCCCTAAGTGGGATTCTGTAAATGAATCTGCATATAGTTCACTACTTCAGAAACAGATTATTTAAATCCTAATCCATTATGCGTTATATCATCAATGCACGATGCATTATTTTCACATTACATATCATTTTCACAACTCTGCACATGCGTGTAGTGTATTTAGCTCACTATCAGTTAGGAAGAAACAAAAAACTTTGGGATGCTAATAAGGTGAATAAAATGTAGGTAATTGAAATTTATGAATGTATAACATTTATTTACAATCCGTGATCACAGCAGATCGCAATGATCATTTATCTCCAGTGTTTATCACAATTAATCCAACAAGCATAGCTCATTTTTTAGACCTAATGAATACCTCAAACGAGGATGTGTTGATATCTGCAGTTGCTTTTTATGAGCAAACTATGCAAAAATGTTAGAGAAATCGGAAATGGGTTCACAAATTCTGTAAAAAACGACAAATCTACGGCGAGTAATCACACGCTGTTTCCTGAACAGCTTTTGCACAATCAAGCAAAATTTTTCAATTTGTTTCCGTATAATATATGTGTAAAATCGGAAAAATGGGACGCCCAAGAATTGCTGGGAAAATTGTGTTTCTATAACACAATTCAACGGAACCATTGAAAATATAACGTTTTTGAAACCATTTTGAGTGTTTGAAGCAACATGACGTTTAAATTCAGAAGTCTAGAGCGATTTGAGACTGTCCCATTTTGCCCCCGACGATATTTTTACCGGAATGTAAAAATTGACCATCCAGTTTCAATTTTTTTAAAATAAAACAGTCATTTAGAATCATACGAATATAGTTAAAGCGGCATTTTTGCTTAGCTTTTCCATTTTGCTCCACTCTCCCCTGTGTATAATCCGAAATTCAGAATATACACATTTAATGTAGACTAATTAGTAAAACATTTATTAATAATTAATTTTGAAAAATTAAAATGATATATGGATCCTGTTTTTTTATAGCCTAATTATTCTAATCAGATTCTTATAGAAATCATGCATTCGGTTTGGAGCCCGTAAAATAGAAAACCAAAATTCCAAAATGGACCACCCTATAATATACGTAGGACATTTCGGATGCACGTTGCATTTGCTTAAAAAATTGGTTTAACTGGATCAAGAAGTGGACTATAACTCTGTATCACAAAAGTTTATTAAGTACATCGTGGAAGTAAACTTATACGGAAAATATCTGATTAATTTAAAACGGGTATAGTTTTCAAGATCTTGAAACTTCATTTATTTGATAAAATGTAAGTATATCAGAAAGTTAGGAAATAAAAAAAATTGAAATATGTATAAATGTGAACTATACCTAAACCAAAACAGAAACAATTTTAATTGCATGTAAATATTTTTTCAGACAATGATAAATTACGACAAATATCTATTTGCAATTTACGAGGACTAGAATACTGGAAGTGTGGCGTTCAACGGCACTTCCTTGTCAGATTTCTCTGACGCTAAAATCATTTGCCTTTCGTATTTTGTTACTAATTCAAAAACTTGTGATTTTATTTCTATTTGATAAATTTTCGGAAAAGTTTCTACAGTCTCAGCCATGTTTAAAAAGAATTTAGACAAATTTGACAATTCTTCTTTGCTTTTCTCTTCTTTTCCTTTCTCTTTCGCATTTTTGGTTGTTGACTCCAAACATTCGACCGAAAAGTTTGATACTTCGGATGGTTGACTTTCGATTTCTATAGATTGGTTTGTCCGACTGATAATTTTTTCTGCACCAATTTCTGTCTTTTGACCTGTACGTAGAAATCAAATGATACGTGACGATATGAATTGAACCTAAGACGATTATCTGATTTCATATGCAAAATACATGCAGACATATGGGAACGTCGTGAACGACTTACAGCATTTGAGAAGAATGGATTTTTGAGAAAATGTTAATCAATTAGATAAAGACGACTCAGTTACGGCATTACTCAAGATACGAACGAATTTCATAGAAAAGATAAATTTATTGATCAGATGATTCGGTTAACCAGATGACTTAATTACTTTATTAACGAGAGATTGATTTTTAAGATTCGGATTCATTACTGTTCAACTGATTATCTACTTTGAAAGATTGAAAGATTTGAAGCGAAGTATCGGTTATAAAAGTAGAGATTTGAATCGTAATTGTTTAATGTAAAATAATGAGAAGGACAAAACTGAAATTCATATCCACACGTACGAAATCGAGGAGAAACGTTACTGTGCAGCAAAGATTCAGCAAGATTCAGCAATAGCAGTCTGGGTCTAAGGATATATTTTTTTTAAATTGCTCATGAAAATTTTCGAATATTCAGAACCTTGAGGAAATTTTGAGAATAAATCCTGGTCATATTACCTGTTACTGCGGATACCTCTGGTGTGAGTAAATTATTGCACGGTGTTGCTCTTTTCACATAGTTAAACAAAGAGTCGACTACGTATGCAGCCGTTGGATCACGGCATTCCTCCAACGCGTCGATCGTGCAGGTTCGAAATATTTCTATATCTCTGCTGAGGTAGGGATCGAGTAATTGAAAGCCGATTTTTCATTAAGTAAATACCAAAATATATACACATTGGAAATTAAATGACGATGTATAAGAATATAAGGAGTATAACTTACTTGCAAAGTTCCCGGCTCCAGACAAACTTCGTAATACTTGTGATTCCAAAAGCTGCGTCACCGGATGGTATCTCAGTCGGAATGTAGCTACTGAAAGTTTGATTGGCACATTCCATAACAGCCTGTTGCTGAGACTGGAAACACTCTGTACCACCGGCGGTAATGAACACTGTGAAAAAATTGTTATGCATAAATCATGTGAAATAATTGATATGAAATGCTAGGCGCTGTTCTTTTTGATAAAATACAGACGCGATGTAAATTGATAGGCACAAATTTTGAATGATTACAACATCAATTTTTATGAATAGAATTTATATACCTTTTATATCGTGGAGGAATATGTTATCCTGAAAAAGAGTTGGCATATTTAATCATACAGCCTTGACATTCCATGGGAACATAAATTTTGATAAAGCATAACGTCAAACATTGAGATAACGTTTCGACAGAACCACTGTGCAGGGTTATTAAACGAAAACACGTGGATACAAGATTGTGAATTTTCGATTTCAGGTAAAAGTTCTTGACCTTATCTGCTCCTTCAGATATAAAGTGTTTTACAAAATCAATGCAAATCATTAATCAAATATTTAGTGCCAATAGAAAGTGTTCATACTCACTAGTAATGCGGTCTCCGTCGTCGTGGCAGATGAATTCGAGAAACGAATCTATGATATTACTTATAATCTTGATATTGTCACGTTCATCAGATGCTAGACAGGACTCAATTGAGTCAGTCATATTCCTAATACACCTCTCGAGATTGGGAACTCTGGGACAATACTTTTCAAATACAATATTGAGTTCACCGCGTGGTTTGGCAGCTTCGATCTCGGATTTCAGTTCTGTTACATTAATTAGAGATTGAATACACTGTGGGAAAATTGTTACACTGTTTTCAGCAGTGCTATAGGCCGCGGGTCCACCATTTTTCTCACACATGTCTCTGAACGGTTTTTCTACGTCTTCAGTTTTGGTACTAGAGATATTGGAACTTGCGAAACGGCCAAGAATGTTTCTAAATTTTGGTAGGTTTTGCAGCAGTTCATCTCGACTTGGAATACGTTCTAGAGCGATGGTGGAGCTCGATGTTTCTATAAATAAAATAATAACATACATATAACTTCACGTATGTATGTAAAACAAATATTAAACAACGGAAATATTAATAAAATTAATGTGAAAAAAATCAAGTTGTCAGGGTCCGTTTAAAAAAATGGAGATAACCTTGACATCTCCTAAGCACCTTCACTTTTGAAAAAATCGGAATCGCTATACAACGGTCCCTTCAATACTGAACAACATGTGTAGAAAGAATTTCCTGCTATAGCTTTTAGTTTCAAAGATATTTGAATTGGTAATAGTTATTACCACACCCTGTATAGCCGGAGGCAACAGTGGCGAAAAAAGTTGATTAAAAATTATCACCAACTTTCGTTTGCTGATAATTAACAGCCACGAACGTAAAACGTGGTACGTTCGATTTCGTCATGGGATAAACTAAAATGATAGAAAAAAATATCGAAGACCCTTGAACCCTGAACTTCTCTAATTGACCCGTCCAAGTGAAGAAGCTATTTGTCGTTGACATATGCCTTACATAAGATACAATCCCGACAAAGTAAGCGCCAAAGCCGTATATTGAATGCTGATATGATCTGCAGGTCCAAGAAAACGACTCATAAATATCCCACAAACAATTCGGACTGCCTAATATCAAAGTTTGCTCAAAAAAATCTGTTCGAAGTTCACACAAGCTATTCGGTGGTAGTGTCATTGAAATGCCCTCTACGAAGGCCATGATCGGTGGGAACACGTGTCTCAAGGAATTAAGGCCGAATGCTCGAATCATAACATATGGCAAAAATTATCAAGACCACGTCTGCTCTGCTCTAAGGCAATCACACATGACTTCTTGGTAACATATGTCGAGATTAGAACGAGAATTTAACGTAGAACCGAAAACCATCCTGTAATTTTCTTTCAGAGGGATGAAGATAAAGGATTCAATTAATTTTTGAGGATCTTTCAGAAATCTTAAACCCGGCCTAAGTTTGAAAAAGAATTTAATTGAAATTTTGGAATCGTATTTTCACGGTCATGGGTTCTGTTCCGAATGGAATGGATATTTTTACGTGAAAGTACGAAAAAAAATCAACGTATGTGTTAAATAATTAGATTCTGCAGCGTATACGTTACTTTAGGTGATTCGTATATTTTTTCACTTTTCGTTTGCACTTTAATGAAAGAAAAGTACTCTATTCGATCGAAAAACGACTTTGCCTACGGATTATGTAACCGAATTTCTGAGGCCACTATAATTCTTGGTTCACCCACAGGAACACATGTCTGTCTGTCGTTTGAAATTATACAAGCTAGGTGATCTCGGGAATGGCTCGTCAGAAGAATTCCAAATTTTACAGGCTCGTAAAGTATGCCCTGAAAATGAAAAAATTACCCCGTCGCATACAGTTTGAAGATTGGTTCGATAAAAATGAATTATTTTGTGAATTTTCTATTTTCAACGTAGTCGAAACTATGATAAAATCATTACAATCACTATCGCGACGAAAAGTTGTGGGGCAATTTACTTGACCGACTTTTTTTTATATAGTAGCCGTAAAGTACCCCATTATGGTCGCGTTTTTCAATTGTAAAGTTTAACTGTACGGCTTTGGTAGAAAACTAGTGGTTCATTCTTCTTCTTACCTCGTTCGGCAATCACGATAGAAAATCCAAGAGCGATAATGAACAGATTCACACAAGAGCATGAAAACCACCACCGTTCACAAGCCATATTCAACATTATCTACGTATACATATGATGCATGAAGGTGTATTCAAATTTGGATTTTTAGAATATGCAATTAGAAGAAATAAAGTCCCGGTAGTGTTCAACCCGTTCTTTCTTCTTTGTAGACGGCAGAGAAATGCACCAAAACGGTGTAATTAAACTCCGACCTTTTTTATCAATGAAATATTATTTGTACGACTTGTTGTTTAGTCTGTTTGTAAATGTACGTTATACTTATAATTTATTAACTTTGATTCAAACCGGTACTAAAATCAACCTCGATTCCGGCATCTCGACTAGTACTCGGACTCTCGCTGTAACTGAGAACCGAAAACTGACTGCACGATGATCGCACTGTGGCGGATTAATGAAAAACGAACGAAGCGCCAACAAACGAAAGATAAGTACAATCAGCTGTGTTACATAATCCGACCCAAAGTCGTTCCTGCTTCAGAATAATCAACATCACAGGATTCAGTGAGCGTTCTAAAATCGTATGATTTTAGTCGTCAGATACTTCATTCGGTTTCTTACGTGGCAAAAAATTTGAAAATTATCATTTGTATAGTATAAATTCAATTTGCGGAACAGGTCGTATTTTTTTTTTTTTGCTAAACTGCAAATTATTTGTCTTATTCAACAGTTTTTCATTCGCCTCTAGCTGAGATAGATCCTGAGTTATAAATTCTTTAAAAAGCGTCATAATTATTCTAATAATTTTTTTGACGATCATAACGAATCTGGTTTTTACCCACTACAATTACAAGATTTTAGAACGTTTTTCAAATTCTGCTATTCGCGCCTGTAAGAACATTTGATTCAGCATGGAATGCCCTATATATCCCATACCCGGTTCCGTTTTAATGGGATAAACGACCCTTTGAGTCTTCGAAGGATCGATGTTTGTTTTTTTTTTGCATATTTTGATAGCCAAATCTTTCCTACGTATCTTAAGCCTGGTTGGAGCTGAGAATTCCAAAAATTGACGGAGTTACAGTGAAAAATGTAGAACCTCGCAAACGTGACATGTGAGCGCACTAAACGACGAATCTACGGTATACGCGATTTTTTAAGAACTACTCTTTTTCAAGTCGGTGGACATAGTAATTCGAAGACCAATCCAACCATTTGGATAAAAAACATTGGACGAAAAGTGCATAAAACTACTATCTACAATATTTCAGAACCGGATTTTCGAAAAAATTCTCAAAGCAAAGATTAGGGTAAGTCCGGGGGAGATGACCCTACGCGAGAGATGAGAGAATCGAGATATTTTATAAAGCTGATCACTATATATCACCTGTTATTGCTCAGCTTGCCTTGCATTGAATGTAAGTGCAAGTGTAGGAGCAAAAGTTTGGCAAAAAACATCAAAAAAGCAAGTAAAATCCTTCTTTATTGGGTTGTCGATAGGTAGTGTTAAAATTTTTTGAAGGGTTCATGTTTTACATTGTGATGATGTTATTTCGTGAAAAAAAAAGTGGTTATTTCTGTACTTTTTGAATAGTTTACGAACAGAGCTTTGATATAAGCTCAAAATTTCGCATGTATTGTTTCGACTTGTCTGCATTTTACTCGTGGCCACCTCTTCCGGAAGATCGGGATCGAGAGTTGGCCACGTACAGTTTTGATGAAAATAATCACCATGAAGCTTACTGTATAAAAAAGATAAGCAATTAAAAGGGTGTTTGAGAGTATTGATGATGGCAATATGAGCAAAGACGATGATAACTGGATTGGTTACTGAGAAAATTATTATGAAACCCGTTTCATCGAAGATTGACTTCAGTGCATAGTGTGTCAACTTCGAGTACACAAAAATTGCACGAAATTCAACGATACGTGCTCTAGATGTGTCCAAAACAAACAAAAATAAATGTTTAAAGTTTGATTATATATAAAGATATAAGTATAGAAACATCTGTAGTTTTCTTTTGACGGATCCTTGAAAAAATTATGGTCATCACCCCCAGACTTACTCTATTAATAGTTTGAATATTGAATTTCATGACGTAATTTGAAAAAGAAAAAAATTTCACATCATCTGTTCCCGATACGATGAAGGGGATATCTTTGAAAATGATAAAATTTACGGAAGATATAGTATAGTAGAATATTGGAAGTGTGACGTTCAACTGCACTTCCTTGTCAGATTTCTCTGCTGCTAAAATCATTTCCCTTTTGTATTTTGTTACTAATTCAGAAAATTGTGATTTTATTTCTATTTGATAATTTTTCGGAAAATTTCCTACGGTCTCGGCCATATTTAAAAAGAATTCTGACAAATTTTACATTTCTTCTTTGCTTTTCTATTCTTTGCCATTCTCTTCCGCATTCTTGGTTTTTCACTCCAAACTATTCAACTGAAAAGTTTGATACTCGGATAGTTGACTTCAAATTTCTATAGATTGGGTTTTCCGACTGACAATTTTTTCTGTATCAATTTCTGTCTCTTGACCAATTCGTAGAAATCGAATGATACGTGGTGGTGTAATAAAAGATAATTATTTCAAAATAAAACATCCCATAAAACTACTTCCTGTGTTCTACAGTACCTGGAGCATCAGCTTCGTGACCAGGCTGTATAACATTGCCTGACCGTACACCAGCACCACGGACAGATCCCTCGGGTTCGTGAACAGCTTGAATATCGTGTTCATATTCGTCATAAGTTGTAGTCTTGTTATTTATCGCGGGGCAACTTTCACCCTCTTTAATATTATTCAATTCACATTTGAATACCATCCAATCCTGCCTATGTCTATCAGTTCCAGTACTGCATCTGTTGAGACTCGGGCACCACTTGCATTCAAATCCAGTTGATCTGCTTAGGCAGTCATTGCAGTTGTCCAACTCGACGCAAGTCGGCAATGCTTTAAGGTAAATCACTGTCCAATTCTTAATATCCTGTTTCTTGAAATTCACACGGTGATATTCGTAGATTGTCTTTCGGCTAACTACTGTGAACGATATAAAATAGCTTAATTTTATAACCGTTCATAAATTGTCGAGAGAAGAAATTTAAGTGAGTAACTATCTGAAGAGTTAACTAATCTGAGAAAAACCGTTTACATGCTGGAAAGAAAATGTCAGTGGGAAAGAATTGTAGGCGTTAGGCTGATTTCAGCCAGAGTTAGTAAATTGAAATATGTTTCAGTTGATTTTTTTTTCAAGAATAAGTTTTTGAATTATTTTATGGAATAATTATAGCTAATAAAATACACTCAAAGGGAAATTCTTCCACAAAGATAAGAATCAACTATCTTTAACTTTGAATCTATTTTCAGAGTTAGGACAGACTCGAGAAGAGTAATTTTAGTGGTTTATTAGTTCAAGATTGATCAGTGACAGGTGGATCCATTAAAAATTCGAATTGCAATTTGGGTATATGAGACGTGAAAATTTGGCGTTAACTTGAATTACGAGCTTTTCAGAATGCTCTATGAATATTTTACGAGTCATTTGATTTCGGTTTTGGTTCTAGCATATCATTGATGTAAATATACTTATATATTTCCATATTTTATTGATTAATGGTTTTTTGCACTTACGAAAGACAGTTCTGTCAATAATGTAGGCATCGCTAAGCCCAACTTTAACAGGATGTGAATTATCTTGAATTTGATCAATGACGAGAGGTACAGCTGCGTAAATGAAGACAATGTCACCGTTTTTGTGAAGAGTAACTTGGAACGTAAATCCTCCAGCCTTGGGCTGCTCTTGAAGAACTACGTTCTCCCATTCGACAGTAAAAGCTGTGCCTAAAGATGAACAAACGAATAAATTTGCTCTTATTTTCACTAGCTAAGAAATTATTTTCCTCAACAAGAATCAAATAAAAATAGATAAATTAATGAAATAATGAACTCAAACGCTGCATTATAGACCATAAGACTTTACCATTATCAGCATATTTGACGTAGCTGTTGTCCGACAATCGAGTATCAAAATTCGCCATTAAAGGAGCAATGTATTGAGCCGCAGCCAGCCAACTATGAACGTAGTCTCCAGTGTACAAGAAACCACCAGTTGAAATCGTCACGTTTCTGGTCGGTTGACCATAGAATGGGAAATCAAAGGACAGCTCCACTATCTGGGATGGAAGAAAATGCGTTATAATTTCGAAGTGATATATTGCTCATATCGATCTATTCATCAGCTAAATTTTTTATATGAAGATCACATTGATATGAATTTTTTGAAGACGCGAAGTGTATTTTGTTGAATAAATAGTGAATAGCAGCTAAATTCTCACCCAAGCTCTCCTGTGACTATTGCTGAGTACGTTATTCACCGTAACATTTGGATGTTCATCCATATTGATCCAGATTTTCTTGGCCGCAATCTCGTCGATGTATAAGCTACTGTTGTAATACTCGTGCGTGTCATCAACTGTTCTTAATATATTACTCTCAGATAAGGGGGAGCTTGTAATGTCGCCAAATTTTTTGATGTCAATATCATTGCTAGCCGTATCTGCAATATTTTCTAAACTGCTGCTTGGTTTGTTAGTTATCGCTGAAAGTAAGGGCGCAGTCGTGTTCGACGTAGGTTCGATGGAACTTCGTCGTTTTCTGCGAAACTCGTCATGTGGATAAAACTGGATAAATTCTTTTGCAGCATTGTCACTGTAAGCCAAGGACGAGATATCATAATGGTATAAGGAATCTCCTGTAACAACCATAAGAGAAAATAATGGGTCAGTGTTTATAATCAGGAAGCGTTTTCTTCACTGATATTCAACAAACGTATATCTATCGATTAAGACTGAAATAACTTATTAGTCTCTCTAATCTCAAGTCAGTATCAATAAATTATAACATCGCATGGACACATTCACCGATGATGAATTAGCAAAGTGAATGAGTGCATATTTGCTAGATGAGAAACGGATTGAAATATGGAGACTGTGAGGCGCGGTTAACGACTTGATTTTTTATTTGTAGATGTTAGTTTCACATCCACTGTGGTATCTCTCTTATACCTTTACCTATCTGGGAAATTCCATCTCAACTCGACTCATCAAGAAGCCTCACTCTCTTCTTAAACTCTCAAGTATTATGATAATTCAGTATCGGATGGTTCAAGTATTTGGGATTGATTTTAGATTTTTCGAGGGAATCATTTTCAAGATGGCGATTTCTAGTTGTGGTTTAATAATATCACGGTTTTGTTTCACCATAAAATTATTTCTAATATTCGAAAAACTTGTGCAATACACTCAGTCGGATACAACAGCGGCGGAAAAAGTTGATTCAACATTATCACCAACTTTCGTTTGCTGATAATTAACAGCCACGTACGTAACACGTGGTGCGTTGGAAATCGTCATCGGCAACTCAATGGACAGAAATAAAGATAACATCGAAGACCCTTGAACCTTGGATATCCAATTGACACGTTCAAGTAAACAAGCCATTTCTCGTTGAGAGACGCTCTGTATGAGATACGATCCGAAAAAAATATGTGCCAAAGCAGACTATTGAATGCTGATATGATGTACTGGTCCAAGAAAAACACTTACTTATTTCCCGCAAACAATTCAGACTGCATAATATCAAAGTTTGCACAATAAAATCTGGTTAAAGTACACAAGATATTTCAATTTTCTGTTAGGGGGATGAAGATGAAGGATTGAAATCATTTTTAAGGATTATTCAAAATTTTTAAACCTCATCCAAATTTGGAAAAACTGTAACTGAAATTTTGGTATCGTATTTTCACGGTCGTGGGTTCTGTTGAAACGAACGAAACGGGGATTTTTACGTGAAAGTACGGAAAAATTCCTTTTGAACACAACCATATGTGTTTAATATTTTAATTTTTCCCGTTCTACTGCGGCGACGGAATTATTCGAAAATACAAATTGGTGAAAATCAATCAATTTTACAATAAAGCGTAGCTGTATCAAATTTTTACTTTCGACTTTGACAACTACTTCAAACGTATATGTTTTTTGGGATCCCTCAACGCACCATGAAATCAGCGTATACGGATGCTATATTAAGCGTGAGACCGTCTGTTGTTTGAAATTATACTAGCCAGGTAATCTCAAGAACGGCTGGACAGAAAAATTCTGAAGTTTACAGGGTCTTAGGGTATTCCCTGAAAGTGAAAAAATTGCCGCGTCACATACAGATTGAAGATTGGTTCGGTAAAAATGAATTGTTTTGTGAATTTAACATTTTCAACTGAGTCGAAACTAGTGACCGATTTTTTTTAATATAGTAGCCGTAAAGTACCCCATTATGGTCGCGTTTTCCGGCTGTGAAGTTGAACTTTATACGGCCTTGGAACAAAAACTACTAGTGAGTTCTTCTTCTTACCTCGTTCGGCGATGACGATAGAAAATCCAAGAGCGATAATGAATAGATTGACACAATAGCACGAAAACCACCACCGTTCACAAGCCATATTCAACATTATTTACGTATACATATGATACGTAAAGGTGTATTCAAATTTTTATTTTTAGAATATGCAGTTGGCAGAAGTAAAGTCCCGGAAGTGTTCAACCTGCTCTTTCTTCTTTGTAGACGGTAGAGAAATGCAACAAAACGGTGTAATTAAGCTCCGACCTTTTTTATCAATCAAATATTATTTGTACGACTTGTTGTTCAGTCTGTTTGTAAATGTACGTTATACTTATAATTTATTAACTTTGATTCAAACCGGTACTAAAATCAACCTCGATTTCGGCATCTCGACTAGTACTCGGACTCTCGCTGTAACTGAGAACCGAAAACTGACTGCACGATGATCGCACCGCGGCGGATTAACGAAAAACGAACGAAGCGCCAACAAACGAAAGATAAGTACAATCAGCTGTGTTACATAATCCGACCCGAAGTCGTTCCTACTACAGCATAATCATTATCACAGGATTTAAAAAGCATTCTAAAATCGCATGGTTGTCATTAGAAACTTCATTCGGTTTCTTATATGGCAAAAAATTTGAAAATTATCATTTATATGGTACAAACTCAATTTGAGGAACAGGTCATATTTTTTTTGCTGAACTGCATAAATTATTTGTCTTAATTAACAGTTTTTTATTCGCTACTAGCTGTGATAATTAATACTGAGTAATAAATTTTTCAAAAAGCATCATAATTACTCTACTAGTTTTTTCTGATGATCATACCGAATCTGGTTTTTACCCATTACAATTACAAGATTTCAGAACGTTTTTCAAATTCTGCTGTTCGCGCCTGTAAGAACATTTGATTCAGCATGGAATGCCCTATATATCTACAATATTTCAGAACCGCATTTTCGAAAAAATTCTCGAAGCAAAGATTAGGGTAAGTCCGGGGGAGATTACCATACGCGAGAGATGAGAGAATCGAAATATTTCATAAGGCTGCTCACTAGATTTCATCTATTACTGCTCAGCTCGCTTTCCATTGAGTGTAGGCGCAAGTGTACGAGCAAAAGTTTGGCGAAAAACAACGAAAACGCAAGTGAAATTCTTCTTTATTGTTTTGTCTATAGGTACCTACTGTTAAAATTTTTTGAACGGTCCATGTTTTACATTGTGATGAGGTTATTTTGTAAAAATAGTGTATTACGTAACGAGTGCGGAAAGTTGATGATCCCATCGCCCGAGTGTGACGTTTGCCACCCGCACTCTCGGGCGATGGGATCATCAACTTTCCGCGCTCGTTACGTAATATACAATTCTAGTGGGTAAAGAGCCGGACATCCTTGTGGAACTGTTTTCAGCTGTGATTCTTTTTTGGAGAGTCCGTCAATTCTTCATGTTTCCATACGATTCAAAAATTATTCAAACTGTATTAGAAATATATAATCAATTCAATTAATCTCGCGATAAAGATACGTTCATCATAACTCGAGGGGCTATTCACTCCTGAAATCACTGTGCCACTCTGGAATGAAATCAGACTAAAAATCACGTGTAATCCCGTGAAGTCCGTCGAAGTCGAAAGTAAGTGAGTGAATACCTGAGATATCATTGATTTCAGATGATTTCGAAAGAAATCACATGCTATCAGTGAAATTGTAAAATCAGCGAATGAATAAAAGAGGTAGGTATATAGATGGAAAGTAGATTTTTTTGGACGTATGACAGAAATGATAAATAACAGGCACACAATTCTTTCAAATCGAGAAATTTTAATCACTTGAACTCACTTGAAATAACGGTGATCATTTGGAATAGCGAAATCACCGAAAAATTCCCATGCAATCAGATGAAATCAACGACTTCAAGAAATCATTCAAATCATCCTAAAATCACGTGGGATCAGCAATTACTTTGTCACGAGATTTCGCAGTGATTGGCCCCATGTCATAACTCTGAGAATCGGAATTATATTATTGATTATGGATTCGTATTTATTATTTATGAATTCATATCTTAAGTGACCAGAGATATGGATTGTTGCAAATTTTGTTGTTAAGAATTTCGGGTAGACAGAAAAAAAATCGACAAGATAGTACGAAACGTGTATCATGTTAATCCGAGCTTATGCACTCTGAAGAGGTCAGGAGTTGAGGAAAAAACTGAGTAAGCCGTAAATTTCGAAACGGAGATGCGTTTTTGGCGTTCGGCCGTCCTGAACGATGCGAGAACGATGCGCTGTATCCTATTCTTTGGAATTTTCGATGATTCTTTTCTCAAGGTCTGACATCGAAAGGAATACGCCCTGTCAATAATAATATCCATATCCGAGGATTTCGGACGTGGAAATTTATTTTCGAGTTTCTGATTGATTTTTGACCACCGAACCGGATGTGGTTGTTCGTCCTATTTTTTTTCCAATTTTTGATAATTTTTTTCTCAATAGCTGGCATCAAAAGAAAAACGCTCTGTCAATAAATTCATTATTTCCTTGAGAAGGTAACGAACTAACCGTACGTCGCTCAACGTTTATTGCTGTTTAGTCTATAATTTTTCGAATTTCTCAGAAAACGTTGCCAGCAAAATTTTTCGACAGTATCATTCCGACCAAAAATCGATTTGTTTCAAAATTCGAGGGTGTTCCACTACTCTCAACGAAGAGAGACAGTCTCCGAGGCTGATCGAGGGTGTTGGAGGAACTGGTATGCATAGGAGACGTTGAATTGTAACTTTGGTAGGAGGACTGCGGGTTCGAGATTATAAGGCAGCGAGAGACAAAGCTGAGTTGAAAAAGTTGGCACAATTTCATGCTTCCTTCGACATTTGGCAGGCAAGAGGGTGTTCAACAAGCGAAGGGTAATACCCCGGTCGTATTGACGACGTCCAAAGTAACATCGGTACCTTATACTGCATCTGAGAGCTTGAAGATCGCGTTACAACCAAGTAACCATTCTCCCACCACACGTACCATACCCACCGTGACTTACGACACCAGTCAGGACGAACGTCCTGACCACGTTGGCGACTTACGTTATCAAAACTCTTGTCTTGTTCGCCAGTTTGGTACCAACGGACTGAACTTACTACGTAGCTTCTGAATAACAGCTTTTGAATCTCCCGAATTTCATTTCAGTCAATTCAATTGAATTCAATTCATCATAATGATCATTTTACTGGTTCAATTTCAACCAATTATTTTCAACAAGACTTATTGCTTTCCATCATCGGCTTATTCGGGCACGTGCAGATGACTTTTACGAAATGACAGGGACCTGGATTTACGGAGATTTGGTGTGACTGAAAGGATTTACTCGCCAAGTAACATAATGAAATTTTTTTGATATATTTTATTTCTTTATGGTATGATCTCAGTAGGATAATTGAATAATGAAATCATTTTTCAACAATAACAATGTAAAGCACACCCGAAAGAAATTTATCGTTCTTACGGCTGGACCCAGACTGTGGCGCAACACTGCGATCGGATTTTTACGAGGATCGGGTGGTGATCGGCCTGCTTTTCCCTACTCACTTTCAATCCATTGGCACGTCTGAAAGTACGTAGGTTATATATCAAAATATATTATTGAATAAGCGATACGGTGTGAAAATGTGAACTTCCCAATAAAATGTCACGAGTATCTGCAAATCGATCAAAATGCAGTGTCGATTTTTTATTTTTAATGATTTTCTTGTCACTCACCTTAAATGGGCCAGTCGAAATTGGTTCGGTAATATGAATACAATGCGACCCATAACAGCATTGGTCGTTCTGCTCGCACTGAAAGAAAATGACAGAGGCTCCGTTAGATGGGCAATGAATACTTTCAATGGGGCAGAGGAAAGGAATTGAGTGACCCAGTAATTATAAGAATGATTTCAAGAATGGCTTGACTGATTCATACTGACCACTTCACCTGGAGAGCGACAGTCATGGTTGAGGTTTGGTTGATAGACCATTTCCACGAATACCGAAAACACGGCAACGATGAAAAACACCAGGAGGATGCTTTTCGTAATTTTTTCCATTGCAGCTCGGCGTCGCGGTAGGATTTTCTGAAAACTAATGATAATTCAAAATCAATAATAAATAAATGGAAACCCTCGACAGTAAAACGTGTTTTCACGCGAGATCGCACAGCTGTCCCACTCTAAAAATTTGGATTTTTCACCGAAAAAACCTCAACTTCCGGATAAAACATTCGGAAGAATGATAAACCATTGCGGTGCACACAAAAAAGCTGTTTTTTCAAATCAAAAAACGTGTTCTTTTTTAATGGATTTTGGAAAGGCATTCGAGAATGAAAAATATGTTCGGAAAGGTGAGAGTTTTCGACTTGAGAAACCTCTTTTTTCATATTCATCTGATCGCGACGAAGATACCGAAAGAATTCGCATTCAACCCTCAGTTACGTCGAAGTACGAAAGAATTGAATGTCGCATAACGATGTCGAACGGTAGGTAATTGTTCTGGAGGGATGAATCTTGGTGAACTTTTTAATCTTAAAACACACTATGAAAGGTGAAAAATTTTCGAGAAATCAAATTTTTGTCCTGTTTGTTTCTCGATAATATTGGTAGATTGCGCGTATAGAAAACTTGATGCGATCCGTTGCGATAAATTGCCGTGAATAAATTTCAGAGTCTTGGAATGAAAAAAAATTTTCGATCGGGACATTCTTCCTTGGCAGTGCGGCCTACGTCAAGGATCGAAAATCAATGACTATAAAAATTCGACGGATCAGGTATCGTGTGCCCGATACTGGCGGTGCAACTTACCAGCGGTCCTGAACACTCAGAGAATTCTTCTTTGTCAAGACTGGCGAACTTCTTCGCAGATGAACTTGAACTGATTCGACAAACTTGCGGCGGGCATTTATACTCATTCCCCTGCTCGAAGTTAAGCAAGTTGGCGCGTTTAATCAAACGATGAAAAAAACCGTCCAGCATCTCGGTTGGCAGTCCCCCAGTCCCCCAGTCTCTTGTTTGCGCACTACCCCCACTCCGATTGCATTTGTAACGAGTGCCGGACGAATAACAAGAACCCCGCCTGATCCGTGCTGGAAACTATTATATGTAGCCTATAGCGAAATGGTCGAAAAATCGCGGTGACGAAATTCTAGTCTCGACATTTGCGAATTTCTGAAGGTTATTTGAGTTTCCATTTCGGTCTCGTCGGCGCGATGTCAGGTTTAATCCGAAATAACCCCAGGTCAAGGATCAATTCGTATCATATTTGTCTCTTGGTACTGTAAGTCTGAGAACGGTGTGGCTTCTACAGATCATGCCAGAGATGATCGCTTCGAGGCGATGTAATCTTATTCATATAAATGTGAAATATTACGGGTACGTGAATATTTCGTACAGCTGCTGGAATGAATATCAGGTAAAATCGTATACGAGCAGTGGGGTGAGATTACGGAGCCCGATCTCGAATCCCTGACGAAATCAAGAACTAGAGACTGAGATAAGGTTTCAAACGGTGAAATATGTTCTACCACCTGACCTTACGATATACTTTTAGGGAGAGCGTAGGGGTACACAATATAATATTCAGTACGAATTCGATTCTCCCGTATGCTTTCGAGCTTTCGTGTACCTATTACACAGTGAATGACCATAATATAATAGGTGGAATATAAAATAACCAATATCATAATAAATTTCAACAAGAAATGCTGTTTTTGGTATATGTACCTCTTCACGTTGGATGTTCTCCTGATACCAGAAAAATTTGTAGACTCCGAATTTCTGTAACGAGCCTGATACTAGGCCGGCGCGCAGCTCTTCAAATTCTAACGCACGTAATTATTTTTACCTGAAATCTGCGCCTATAATTTCTTTTTGAGTCTCGCGTTAATTTTTTAATAACCATCTCCAAAAAGTCTGATTTTCTGAATGTTTTCTGATTTATCACATCAATTTCGACATCATATTGCACGACGAATTCAACGTTCATGTCCATTGACGAATAACAGATGAGTCCGTTGAGTTGATGGGTACTTCTGGCTTCTATATCCGTATCTAACTCACTCGAAATATCAACTTTTTAACGAATCATCGGATCTCATTTCAGTACTCGAATGATTTATATGAAATGTATGAAATTTTTGCATTTCTGCAGATGTTCGATTTTTGTACGTTATTGCTGTTTATTTGTCACTTGTAGCTTGACTAATATCTGAGAGGATTCCATGCTCAATTATTCTAGTTTTTCTACTCATTTTTTTTTTTTTTCGTTCTTGTGCACAGTCCAGGATATTTGGTGTTTGATCGTACTGTCTCCATTCCGAATCAGTAAAAACCCTCTCCCAAAATAATGGACTTTCATATTTATTCAACTATCCCCTTTATAAATTTGATTGAATTTTGTCTTTCAATTCCAGTTTTAATTATATGATTCTAGAATTATTCTTTAATAGATGAAAACAAAAATATGTATCTATTTACTAATTTTCAGTCGAATCGGCAAGGAATATTAAATTTTGATTTAAATTTCTAATCAACTGATACTTTTGCGATTCGTATGTAAATTCAAAAAGTCGATACGTGTTTTCATGTTCATAAGCAGGTCAAGGCAGGTCAATTACGTTGCCATGCCGAATAGCTCAAGTCTACTTTGATCGGACTATCTTCCGCAAACTTTGATATTACGCAGTCCAAATTGTTTGTGGGATATTTGTATTCAGTTTTTTTATAAGTTCCAGGGCCATCGATATCACGATTTGTATTTTCCTGTTTGGTCAGTTGTCGATCACGAAATCGGACGATATGTGCGCGTGTGACGTTCGTGGCTGTTGATTATGGATTTTATGGACTCGTATGTTTATAACTATCCCCCCATGTTTTTGATTTGAATTTTAAATGAAACTTATTAAAGACTTGGTGAATATGGTAAATATGGTAAATTCGTGGAATATCGTTATATGTGTATCTAGTTACTAATTTTCAGTCGAATCCGGAAGAAATATTGAATTTAATTTAAATTTCTAATCAACTGATAATTTTGCAAGTTGAATGTAAATTCAAAAAGTCGATACGTGTTTTCATGTTCATAGGCAGGTTACAATTTCAATGGATTTCATAGACTTGTAAATTTATATACCTACAAAAATATTGTCTCCATACAAAAAAGTATTGAAATCAGATCTTATTGCCAAGTAGGTGATTTGCATTACATAAAACCATGGATACAGCCAGAGGCAATAGAAGCTTCCATTGGATTTTCGAAAAGAAAAAAATTTTGAGTACGTGGTACTTGGCGGGCTTATTTTTAAATTATTTTCTCATACTTTTTCTAAAAAAGCCCGCCAAGTACCACGTACTCAAATTTTTTTTCGTTTCGAAAAACCAATGGAAGCTTCTATTGCCTCTGGCTGGATCCATGGTTTTATGTAATGCAAATCACCTACTTGGCAATAAGATCTGATTTCAATACTTTTTTGTATGGAGACAATGTTTTTGTAGGTAGTGTAAAAGTTAATGTACTTGGCGAATGTTTTTGCACCCAGGATGCTTTTGGGGGGATTTCACTACTTTTTGCACGTTCTGATTCAGAACTACTTCAATTGTCAATCAATATAATGATCGCATGTCCTAGCTGCTGTGGGTACCTATGGCTATGAAATATATTTTTCAAGTGTACAATTTTTTATCTTCGATATAGTTATGAAAATTAATTAATCGTATCATAATTTCGTGTCTAAAGGCATAAGTTCGTAAGCACCAAAGAGGCGGTTTTAGTGACGCAAGGTTGTATTATCTTATTTTATTCTATAATTCGCTATAAAAATGATCAAAACGCATAGATAATTCGAAATTAAGATTTTAAACCTGAAAAGCAAAAATCCGTACGTTGGCAAATTCGATCTTCTGTTTCCAGGTTTTTATAACGAGAAAAATTGACGCTCATATAGACATTCGCCTAACATACGACCATCTGCTATTAATTTTATTTCCCTATTATTTTTTTTGTTTTTCAAGATTTTGATGTGGATGCGACCTTCTGCTTTCCACTCTTATTTTATTTTTAATTCAAGATTTCAAGGCAAATACGATTTTCTATCTATTTCTTTTTTTTTCTATTCAAAGCGATCATTTATCACGGTTTCCGAAAATTTTCATGTTTTTACTTTTACAAATGACAAACCGTCGAATAATGTCGCTCGTATCGTACTATTATTTTCCTCCTATTGATGTATGATCACATTATAATTAGTATAGCTGAAACATAAAGACTCGTACTACGGCTCAAATATCCGATTTATGCACATTATGTACAGAGCCACAAAACAAAAATCTTACGGTTTGACAGTCACTCTTCATAGCCTAATAAGTTGAAATTTTACGCCGAAAGAAAATGGGGCTACTGGATATAAATTTTGCAGTTTAATTTTAAAGCAAGTACCCGTTCTTTTCAATTCTGGATGTGTTCTTTTTTCCAAACGGCTATAACTCTTGAACAAGTGGACAGATTTCGGAGTTTTTTTCTCTTTGAAAATACGCGGAATTTAAGGAACTTTCAGAAAATCTTCAATATGTCTACGTCGGTACAGAATCATCGGAGTTATGTTGCACAATATGAAAAATACCGAAAATTTCCAACCTCGATATTCGGCAATTTCATTTTTCTTTTTCCTCGACAATTTTTCCCCGCATGGTCTTTGGAATGACCTAACTTTTAATGTGAGTTTCGTTACCGACTAGCTTTTGAAAGGGAAGTTATGAATCATAGCGTCATTCAAGCGTAATATCAAATTTTGTCGAATATATAATGATAAATTTGGTACATCCGGACTGGTTCATTTGATAGAACATATATTCTTGGATTTCCAAGTATTTCGGACCATTTTGCTTCCAAGCCACGGGTGTTCTGATGTTCTGGCTTTGTGAATCTTTGATCCTGTATCATTTTTCCAGTCGTGAGTTTTCTGCATTCCTTTAATACTTTTCACCTTTTTCCACTTTGCTATTTTTTTCTCACGGAATAATTTCAGATTTTCAGAACAGATACGATTGTTATTTCACTTGTACCTCGAACGGAAATTTCTTCTCTGATTTCTCAAATTATGCCATCCATGGCCATAAGTGCGTGTGCTGAATCATGTTTCTTATCATCTCTAACCACAGCGAAACTTCGTAACGTACCTACGTCACACGTAATAACATGCAATATACGCACTTATCAGAGAAGATCAATTGAGAGTAAAATTAAGAAAAAGGAAAACAAAGTTTGGAGGTAGTGGTACTTGGCGGGCATTTTTGTAATAATTGAGACAACAGCCAAAAATGTCCGCCAAGTACGACTACCTCCAAATTTTGTTTTCCTTTTTCTTAACTTTACTCTCAATTGATCTTCTCTGATAAGTGCGTATATTGCATGTTATTACGTGTGACGTAAGTTATGTACATCGAAATGTAAATACCTACCGAAAAGTAGGATTAGGTCACATTCAGAAATTAATTGGCAAAATTTAATTGTACTTGGCAATGTCCATTGATTTCAATACTTTTGTAGAGTGAATGGCTGCAACACTATTTTTGTGGGAAATACCACATTAATGTACTTGGCGAAAGGTTTTTGCACCGGCGGTGCTTTTTGGTTTGAAATTATACTAGCCAGGTAATCTCAAGAACGGCTGGACAGAAAAATTCCAAAGTTTACGGAGTCGTAGGGTATTTCCTGAAGATGAAAAAATTTCCGCGTCACATACAGTTTGAAGATTGGTTCTTTGAAGAAAGTTGAACTTTATACGGCCTTGGAACAAAAACTACTAGTGAGTTCTTCTTCTTACCTCGTTCGGCGATGACGATAGAAAATCCAAGAGCGATAATGAATAGATTGACACAATAGCACGAAAACCACCACCGTTCACAAGCCATATTCAACATTATTTACGTATACATATGATACGTAAAGGTGTATTCAAATTTTTATTTTTAGAATATGCAGTTGGCAGAAGTAAAGTCCCGGAAGTGTTCAACCTGCTCTTTCTTCTTTGTAGACGGTAGAGAAATGCAACAAAACGGTGTAATTAAGCTCCGACCTTTTTTATCAATCAAATATTATTTGTACGACTTGTTGTTTGGTCTGTTTGTAAATGTACGTTATACTTATAATTTATTAACTTTGATTCAAACCGGTACTAAAATTAACCTCGATTCCGGCATCTCGACTAGTACTCGGACTCTCGCTGTAACTGAGAACCGAAAACTGACTGCACGATGATCGCACTGCGGCGGATTAACGAAAAACGAACGAAGCGCCAACAAACGAAAGATAAGTACAATCAGCTGTGTTACATAATCCGACCCAAAGTCATTTCTGCTTCAGAATAATTAATATCACAGGATTTAGAAAGCATTCTCAAATCGCATGGTTTTAGTCATTAGAAACTTCATTCGGTTTCTTACGTGGCAAGAAATTTGAAAATTATCATTTATGTAGTACAAACTCAATTTGAGGAAAAGGTCATATTCCTTTTGCTAAACTGTATAAATTATTTGTCTTGATTAACAGTTTTTCATTCGCCTCTATCTGTGATAGATCCTGAGTTATAAATTTGTCAAAAAGCGTCATAATTATTCTGAAAATTTGTTTGACGATCGTAACGAATCTGGTTTTCACCCACTACAACTATAAGATTTTAGAACGTTCTTCAAATTCTGCTATTCGCGCCTGTAAGAACATTTGATTCAGCAATATGGAATGCCCTATATATCCCATACCCGGTTCCGTTTTAATGGGATAAACGACCCTTTGAGTCTTCGAAGGATCGATGTTTGTTTTTTTTTTGCATATTTTGATAGCCAAATCTTTCCTACGTATCTTAAGCCTGGTTGGACCTGAGAATTCCAAAAATTGACGGAGTTACAGTGAAAAATGTAGAACCTCGCAAACGTGACATGTGAGCGCGCTACTCGTACTAAACGACGAATCTACGGTATACGCGATTTTTTAAGAACTACTCTTTTTTAAATCAGTGGACATAGTAATTCAAGAACGAATCCAACTATTTGGATAGAAAACATTGGATGAAAAGTGCATAAGACCACTATCTACAATATTTCAGAAGCGGAATTTTTCGAAAAAATTCTCGAAGTAAAGATTAGGGTCAGTCCGGGGGAGATGACCATACGGGAGAAATAAGAAAATCAAAATATTTCATAGAGCCGCTCACTTCATTTCATTCACACGTAATTTTCGATTCTAAAGCGAATTCAGAAGAAAAAATCAAAATTATACGACCTTCTGGCACTAAAATTGCATTTATGGCGTTTACGACCTTATATGGCATTAGTAACGCGAAGTGTATGAGCAGCAGTTTGGCAAAAAACAACGAAAAAGCAAGTGAAATTCTTCTGTATTGTTTTGTCTATAGGTACTGTTAAAATTTTTTGAAGGGTCCATGTTTTACATTGCGATGAGGTTATTTTCTAAAAATAGTGTATTACGTAACAAGTGCGGAAAGTTGATGATCCCATCGCCCGAGTGTGACGTTTGCCACCCGCACACTCGGGCGATGGGATCATTCTCTTTCCGCACTCGTTACGTAATATACAATTCTAGTTGGCAAAGAGCCGGAACATCCTTGTGGAACTGTTTTCAGCTGTGATTCTTTTTTGGAGAGTCCGTCAATTCTTCATGTTCCCATACGATTAAAAAATTATTCAAATTGTATTAGAAATATTTAGTCAATTCAATTACTTTCGCGATGAAGAATACGTTCATCATAACTCGAGGGGCTATTCACTCCTGAAATTACTGTGTCACTCTGGAATGAAATCAGACTAAAAATCACGTGTAATCCCGTGAAGTCCGTCGAAGTCGAGTGTAAGTGAGTGAATACCTGAGATTTCATTGATTTCAGATGATTTTGAAGGAAATCACATACAATCAGTGAAATTGTGAAATCAGCGAATGAATAGAAGATTTGGGTATATAGAGGGCGAGAGGATTTTTTTGGACGTATGACAGAAATGATAAATAACAGGTATACAATTTTTTCAAATCGGGAAGTTCAAATCACTTGAAATCACGTGGAATAACGGTGATCATTTGGAGTGGCGAAATCGCCGAAACATTCCAATGCAATCAGATGAAATCGACCATACCTACCGTGACTTACGACACCATTCAGGACGAACGTTCTGACCACGTTGGCGACTAACGTTATCAAAACTCTTGTCTTGTTCGCCAGTTTGGTACCAACGGACTGAACTTACTACATAGCTCCTGAATAACAGCTTTTGAATCTCCCGAATTTCATTTCAGGCAATTCAAATGAATTCCATTCATCACAATGATCATTTTACTAGTTCAATTTCAACCAATTATTTTCAACAAGACTTATTGCTTTCCATCATCGGCTTATTCGGGCACGTGCAGATGACTTTTACGAAATGACAGGGACCTGGATTTACGGAGATTTGGTGTGACTGAAAGGATTCACTCGCCAAGTAACATAATGAAATTTTTTTGATATATTTTATTTCTTTATGGTATGATCTCAGTAGGATAATTGAATAATGAAACCATTTTCCAACAACTACAATGTAAAGCACATCCGAAACAAATTTATCGTTCTTACGGCTGGACCCAGACTGTGGCGCAACACTGCGATCGGATTTTTACGAGGATCGGGTGGTGATCAGCCTGCTTTTTCCTAGTGACTTCAATTCGGTTGGCACGTCTGAAAATATGTAGGTTATGTATCAGAATATATTACTGAATAAGCGATACGGTGTGAAAATGTGAATTTCCCAATAAAATGTCACGAGTATCTGCAAATCGATCAAAATGCAGTGTCGATTTTTTATTTTTAATGATTTTCTTGTCACTCACCAGCTGTAGGTCAATCCATTTACAACGCAACCCAGGACAGCATGCGTTGTCCCACACGCACTGAAAGAAAATGACAGAGGCTCCGTTAGATGTGCAATGAATACTTTGAATGGGGCAGAGGAAAGGGATTGAGTGACCGAGTAATTATAAGAATGATTTCAAGAATGGCTAAACTGATTCATACTGACCCCTTGACCTTCAGACTTGCAAGGTTGGCTTGCCAATGGTTGATTGGCCATTACCATGAATGCCGAAAAAATGGCAACGATGAGAAACACCAGGAGGATGTTCTTCGTCATTTTTTCCACTGCAGCTCGACGTCGCGGCAGGATTTTCTGAAAACTACCGATACTTAAAAATCGATAATAAATGGAAACCTTCGACAGTATAACGTATTTTCATTACATGTATAGAAGCGACGGTTACTTTGTAATTTAAAGTCAGAATTATTATCGAAAGTTTCGACGGGTTTAACTGCGAGCGAGAAAAGGGTGGCCTGCAGGAGTATAAATTGCCAATTGAATATAATGATACGGGAATTGTCTCAAGATAACCGTGAGAGATATGTAACATCGATTTACCACCCGCTAACGAAGAATATGTGCCATCTTCATTTTTCACTTTTTTATGAAAACTATAGTTCAGATATTTATCCGCGCAGTCGAAGTTATACAACCTCAGTTCTTATTTCTTGTAAATAGTATAGTCCGTAGTTTTTGGCATATTTACGAGTGTTCTTAATGATGATGATGATGGATAGAACTTGTGAGTATTATACACTATGAAGCAAATGAGAAAGACAAGTAGAAGAGGGATCAACCCTTACTCTAGGATACAAGCATGGACAATGTCTAGTGGTCGGTCATTATCAGTATACAACAGAGGAGAACCAGGACAGTCAAGTATAACAAAATTATTATGTGATAAAATATCGAACCACTTAAAATTGAATAACTCTGAATATCGAACGGAAATTAGAATTGAATCAAACTATGAAATCCTGACATAACATTAACGAATCCGGCTGTACTTATGCTCAACGCATCAAGAAGACGACTCGCATCCAAATAATACGGAATAAAACGAATTTTTCTGATGAGTTTTATTCATACAATTTTATTAGGAAAAAAAAAACTTAATGACCGCGAACTTTTACCCTAACAGTATCAATTAATGAATCAGTGTGAATGCCAAGGAAGAAAAACCTAATTTTCTTTGAAGCAAATGATTTGACGTCCTGTTCATTTTTCGATAATATTGGTAGACTTGCGCGTATAGAAAACTTGATGCGATCCGTTGCAATAAATTGCAGTGAATAAATTTCAGAGTCTTGGAATAAAAAAAAATTGTCGATTGGGACATTCTTCCTTGGCAGTGCGGCCTACGTCAAGGAACGAAAATCAATGACTACAAAAATTCGAGGGATCAGGTATAGGGTGCCCGATACTGGCGGTGCAACTTACCAGCGGTCCTGAACCCTCAGAGAATTCTTCTTTGTCAAGACTGGCGAACTTCTTCGCTGATGAACTTGAACTGATTCGTCAAACTTGCGGCAGGCATTTATACTCATTCCCCTGCTCGAATTTATGCAACTTGGCGCATTTAATCAAACGATGAAAAAAACAGTCCAACATCCCCCGGTCGGCGCGCACGTGATAAGCACGCTCCCCCAGTTTCTTGTTTGCGCGCTACCCCCACTCCGATTGCATTTGTAACGAGTTATTTGAGTTTCTAGTTCGGTCTCGTCGGCGCGATGTCAATTTGTTTCATCCGAAAGAACCCCAGGTCAAGGATCAAATCCTATCATATTTGTCTCTTGGTACTGTAAGTCTGAGAACGGTGTGGCTTCTACAGATCATGCCAGAGATGATCGCTTCGAGGCGATGTAATCTTATTTATATAAACGTGAAATATTACGGGTACGTGAATATTTCGTACAGCTGCTGGAATGAATATCAGGTAAAATCGTATACGAGCAGTGGGGTAAGATTACGGAGCCCGATCTCGAATCCCTGACGAAATCAAGAACTAGAGACTGAGATAAGGTTTCAAACGGTGAAATATGTTCTACCACCTGACCTTACGATATACTTTTAGGGAGAGCGTAGGGGTACACAATATAATATTCAGTACGAATTCGATTCTCCCGTATGCTTTCGAGCTTTCGTGTACCTATTACACAGTGAATGACCATAATATAATAGGTTTAATATGAAATAACCAATATCATAATAAATTTCAACAAGACATGCTGTTTTCGGTATATGTACCTCTTCACGTTAAATGTTCTCCTGAAACCAGAAAAATTTGTAGACTCCGAATTTCTGTAACTAGCCTGATACTAGGCCGGCGCGCAGCTCTTCAAATTCTAACACACGTAATTATTTTTACCTGAAATCTGCGACTATAATTTCTTTTTGAGTCCCGCGTCATTTTGTTCATAACTATTACCAAAAGGTGTGATTTTGCTAATGTTTTTCGATTTATCACATCAATTTCGACACCATATTGCACGACGAACTCAACGTTCATGTCAACTGACGAATAACAGATGAGTCCGTTGAGTTGATGGGTGCTTCTGGCTTCTATATCCGTATCTAACTCACTCAAAATATCAACTTTTTAACGAATGATCGGATCTCATTTCAGTACTCGAATGATTTATATGAAATGTATGAAATTTTTGCATTTCTGCAGATGTTCGATTTTTGTACGTTATTGCTGTTTATTTGTCACTTGTAGCTTGACTAATATCTGAGAGGATTCCATGCTCAATTATTCTAGTTTTTCTACTCATTTTTTTTTTTTTCTCTTTCTTGTGCACAGTCCAGGATATTTGGTGTTTGATCGTACTTTCTCCATTCCGAATCAGTAAAAACCCTCTCCCAAAATAATGGACTTTCATATTTATTCAACTATCCCCCCTATAAATTTGATTGAATTTTGTCTTTTAATTGCAGTTTTAATTATATGATTCTAGAATTATTCTTTAATAAATGAAAACAAAAATATGTATCGATTTACTAATTTTCAGTCGAATCGGCAAGGAATATTAAATTTTGATTTAAATTTCTAATCAACTGATACTTTTGCAAATCGAATGTAAATTCAAAAAGTCGATACGTGTTTTCATGTTCATAGGCAGGTTACAATTTCAATGGATTTCATAGACTTGTAAATTTATATACCTACAAAAATATTGTCTCCATACAAAAAAGTATTGAAATCAGATCTTATTGCCAAGTAGGTGATTTGCATTACATAAAACCATGGATACAGCCAGAGGCAATAGAAGCTTCCATTGGATTTTCGAAAAGAAAAAAATTTTGAGTACGTGGTACTTGGCGGGCTTATTTTTAAATTATTTTCTCATACTTTTTCTAAAAAAGCCCGCCAAGTACCACGTACTCAAATTTTTTTTCGTTTCGAAAAACCAATGGAAGCTTCTATTGCCTCTGGCTGGATCCATGGTTTTATGTAATGCAAATCACCTACTTGGCAATAAGATCTGATTTCAATACTTTTTTGTATGGAGACAATGTTTTTGTAGGTAGTGTAAAAGTTAATGTACTTGGCGAATGTTTTTGCACCCAGGATGCTTTTGGGGGGATTTCACTACTTTTTGCACGTTCTGATTCAGAACTACTTCAATTGTCAATCAATATAATGATCGCATGTCCTAGCTGCTGTGGGTACCTATGGCTATGAAATATATTTTTCAAGTGTACAATTTTTTATCTTCGATATAGTTATGAAAATTAATTAATCGTATCATAATTTCGTGTCTAAAGGCATAAGTTCGTAAGCACCAAAGAGGCGGTTTTAGTGACGCAAGGTTGTATTATCTTATTTTATTCTATAATTCGCTATAAAAATGATCAAAACGCATAGATAATTCGAAATTAAGATTTTAAACCTGAAAAGCAAAAATCCGTACGTTGGCAAATTCGATCTTCTGTTTCCAGGTTTTTATAACGAGAAAAATTGACGCTCATATAGACATTCGCCTAACATACGACCATCTGCTATTAATTTTATTTCCCTATTATTTTTTTTGTTTTTCAAGATTTTGATGTGGATGCGACCTTCTGCTTTCCACTCTTATTTTATTTTTAATTCAAGATTTCAAGGCAAATACGATTTTCTATCTATTTCTTTTTTTTTCTATTCAAAGCGATCATTTATCACGGTTTCCGAAAATTTTCATGTTTTTACTTTTACAAATGACAAACCGTCGAATAATGTCGCTCGTATCGTACTATTATTTTCCTCCTATTGATGTATGATCACATTATAATTAGTATAGCTGAAACATAAAGACTCGTACTACGGCTCAAATATCCGATTTATGCACATTATGTACAGAGCCACAAAACAAAAATCTTACGGTTTGACAGTCACTCTTCATAGCCTAATAAGTTGAAATTTTACGCCGAAAGAAAATGGGGCTACTGGATATAAATTTTGCAGTTTAATTTTAAAGCAAGTACCCGTTCTTTTCAATTCTGGATGTGTTCTTTTTTCCAAACGGCTATAACTCTTGAACAAGTGGACAGATTTCGGAGTTTTTTTCTCTTTGAAAATACGCGGAATTTAAGGAACTTTCAGAAAATCTTCAATATGTCTACGTCGGTACAGAATCATCGGAGTTATGTTGCACAATATGAAAAATACCGAAAATTTCCAACCTCGATATTCGGCAATTTCATTTTTCTTTTTCCTCGACAATTTTTCCCCGCATGGTCTTTGGAATGACCTAACTTTTAATGTGAGTTTCGTTACCGACTAGCTTTTGAAAGGGAAGTTATGAATCATAGCGTCATTCAAGCGTAATATCAAATTTTGTCGAATATATAATGATAAATTTGGTACATCCGGACTGGTTCATTTGATAGAACATATATTCTTGGATTTCCAAGTATTTCGGACCATTTTGCTTCCAAGCCACGGGTGTTCTGATGTTCTGGCTTTGTGAATCTTTGATCCTGTATCATTTTTCCAGTCGTGAGTTTTCTGCATTCCTTTAATACTTTTCACCTTTTTCCACTTTGCTATTTTTTTCTCACGGAATAATTTCAGATTTTCAGAACAGATACGATTGTTATTTCACTTGTACCTCGAACGGAAATTTCTTCTCTGATTTCTCAAATTATGCCATCCATGGCCATAAGTGCGTGTGCTGAATCATGTTTCTTATCATCTCTAACCACAGCGAAACTTCGTAACGTACCTACGTCACACGTAATAACATGCAATATACGCACTTATCAGAGAAGATCAATTGAGAGTAAAATTAAGAAAAAGGAAAACAAAGTTTGGAGGTAGTGGTACTTGGCGGGCATTTTTGTAATAATTGAGACAACAGCCAAAAATGTCCGCCAAGTACGACTACCTCCAAATTTTGTTTTCCTTTTTCTTAACTTTACTCTCAATTGATCTTCTCTGATAAGTGCGTATATTGCATGTTATTACGTGTGACGTAAGTTATGTACATCGAAATGTAAATACCTACCGAAAAGTAGGATTAGGTCACATTCAGAAATTAATTGGCAAAATTTAATTGTACTTGGCAATGTCCATTGATTTCAATACTTTTGTAGAGTGAATGGCTGCAACACTATTTTTGTGGGAAATACCACATTAATGTACTTGGCGAAAGGTTTTTGCACCGGCGGTGCTTTTTGGTTTGAAATTATACTAGCCAGGTAATCTCAAGAACGGCTGGACAGAAAAATTCCAAAGTTTACGGAGTCGTAGGGTATTTCCTGAAGATGAAAAAATTTCCGCGTCACATACAGTTTGAAGATTGGTTCTTTGAAGAAAGTTGAACTTTATACGGCCTTGGAACAAAAACTACTAGTGAGTTCTTCTTCTTACCTCGTTCGGCGATGACGATAGAAAATCCAAGAGCGATAATGAATAGATTGACACAATAGCACGAAAACCACCACCGTTCACAAGCCATATTCAACATTATTTACGTATACATATGATACGTAAAGGTGTATTCAAATTTTTATTTTTAGAATATGCAGTTGGCAGAAGTAAAGTCCCGGAAGTGTTCAACCTGCTCTTTCTTCTTTGTAGACGGTAGAGAAATGCAACAAAACGGTGTAATTAAGCTCCGACCTTTTTTATCAATCAAATATTATTTGTACGACTTGTTGTTTGGTCTGTTTGTAAATGTACGTTATACTTATAATTTATTAACTTTGATTCAAACCGGTACTAAAATTAACCTCGATTCCGGCATCTCGACTAGTACTCGGACTCTCGCTGTAACTGAGAACCGAAAACTGACTGCACGATGATCGCACTGCGGCGGATTAACGAAAAACGGACGAAGCGCCAACAAACGAAAGATAAGTACAATCAGCTGTGTTACATAATCCGACCCGAAGTCATTTCTGCTTCAGAATAATTAATATCACAGGATTTAGAAAGCATTCTCAAATCGCATGGTTTTAGTCATTAGAAACTTCATTCGGTTTCTTACGTGGCAAGAAATTTGAAAATTATCATTTATGTAGTACAAACTCAATTTGAGGAAAAGGTCATATTCCTTTTGCTAAACTGTATAAATTATTTGTCTTGATTAACAGTTTTTCATTCGCCTTTAGCTGTGATAGATCCTGAGTTATAAATTTGTCAAAAAGCGTCATAATTATTCTGAAAATTTTTTTGACGATCGTAACGAATCTGGTTTTCACCCACTACAACTATAAGATTTTAGAACGTTCTTCAAATTCTGCTATTCGCGCCTGTAAGAACATTTGATTAAGCATGGAATGCCCTATATATCCCATACCCGGTTCCGTTTTAATGGGGTAAACGACCCTCTGAGTCCTCGAAGGATCGATGTTTGTTTTTTTTTTGCATATTTTGATAGTCAAATCTTTCCTACGTATCTTAAGCCTGGTTGGACCTGAGAATTCCAAAAATTGACGGAGTTACAGTGAAAAATGTAGAACCTCGCAAACGTGACATGTGAGCGCGCTACTCGTACTAAACGATGAATTTACGGTATACGCGATTTTTTAAGAACTACTCTTTTTTAAATCAGTGGACATAGTAATTCAAGAACGAATCCAACTATTTGGATAGAAAACATTGGATGAAAAGTGCATAAGACCACTATCTACAATATTTCAGAAGCGGATTTTCGAAAAAATTCTCGAAGTAAAGATTAGGGTCAGTCCGGGGGAGATGACCATACGGGAAAAATGAGAGAATCAAAATATTTCATAGAGCTGCTCACTAGATTTCACCTGTTATTGCTCAGTTCGCTTTCCATTGATTGTTGGTTGCAAGTCGCGTAACTAATGTCATAAGGTCGTAGGCGACAGTATACGACCTTCTGGTTCAATTGAAACCAAAAGGTCGTATATTTTTCTTTTCCTCGGATTTATCATGAAATCAATGAAAACACATAGATCTATTGATATTCCCGAAAAATATTCTTTGGCGGATACGACCCTCCGTCTTTAGTTTTATGAAAAAATCACGAAAACTAAAGCCAGAAGATCGTATCCGCCAAAAACGAAATTCGCGAATGTCAAAGGAAATACGCGTTTCCATCAATTTCAAGGGGATTACAAGGAAAGAAAGAAATGGTGGATAGACCTTCTGAATTGAATTTTCTCAATTTTTCCCTGAAAATAAATCCAGAGGGTCGTATGTGTTCGGCGCATACGACCTTCTGCTTTTAATTTTCCAATTTTTCAATTTCAATTCATTCACACGTAATTGTCGATTCTAAAGCGAATTCAGAAGGAAAATAAAAATTATACGACCTTCTGGCACTAAAATTGCATTTATGGCGTTTACGACCTTATATGGCATTAGTAACGCGAAGTGTATGAGCAGCAGTTTGGCAAAAAACAACGTAAAAGCAAGTGAAATTCTTCTTTATGGTTTTGTCTATAGGTACTGTTAAAATTTTATGAAGGGTTCATGTTTGACATTGTGATGACGTTATTTTGTAAAAATAGTGTATTACGTAACGAGTGCGGAAAGTTGATGATCCCATCGCCCGAGTGTGACGTTTGCCACCCGCACTCTCGGGCGATGGGATCATCAACTTTCCGCACTCGTTACGTAATATACAATTCTAGTGGGCAAAGAGCCGGGAACATCCCTGTGGAACTGTTTTCAGCTGTGATTCTTTTTTGGAGAGTCCATCAATTCTTCATGTTCCGATACGATTCAAACATTATTCAAACTGTATTAGAAATATATAATCAATTTGATTAATTTCGCGATGAAGATACGTTCATCATAACTCGAGGGGCTATTCACTCCTGAAATCACTGTGCCACTCTGGAATGAAATCAGACTAAAAATCACGTGTCATCCCGTGAAGTCCGTCGAAGTCGAGTGTAAGTGAGTGAATACCTGAGATTTCATTGATTTCAGATGATTTCGAAGGAAATCACATGCTATCAGTGAAATTGTGAAATCAGCGAATGAATAGAAGAGGTAGGTATATAGATGGAAAGAAGATATTTGGACGTATGACAGAAATGATGAATAAAAGGCACACAATTCTTTCAAATCGAGAAGTTTAAATCACTCGAAATCACTTGAAATAACGGTGATCATTTGGAATAGCGAAATCACCGAAAAATTCCCATGCAACCAGATGAAATCAACGACTTCAAGAAATCATTCAGATCATCCTAAAATCACGTGGGTTCAGCAATTACTTTGTCACGAGATTTCGCAGTGATTGGCCCCATGTCATAACTCTGAGAATCGGAATTATATTATTGATTATGGATTCGTATTTATTATTTATGAATTCATATCTTAAGTGACCAGAGATATGGATTGTTGCAAATTTTGTTGTTAAGAATTTCGGGTAAGCAGAAAAGAAATTCGACAAGGTAGTACGAAACGTGTATCATGTTAATCCAAGCTTATGCACTCTGAAGAGGTCAGGAGTTGAGGAAAAATCTGAACAAGCCGTAAATTTCGAAACGGAGATGCGTTTTTGGCGTTCGGCCGTCCTGAACGATGCGAAAACGATGTGCTGGGTCCTATTCGTTGGAATTTTCGATGATTCTTTTCTCAAGGTCTGGCATCGAAAGTAATACGCCCTGTCGATGATAATATCCATATCCGAGGATTTCGGACGTGGAAATTTATTTTCGAGTTTCTGATTGATTTTTGACCACCGAACCGGATGTGGTTGTTCGTCCTATTTTTTTTCCAATTTTTGATCATTTTTTTCTCAATAGCTGGCATCAAAAGAAAAACGCTCTGTCTATAAATTCATTATTTCCTTGAGAAGGTAACGAACTAACCGTACGTCGCTCAACGTTTATTGCTGTTTAGTCTATAATTTTTCGAATTTTTCAGAAAACGTTGCCAGCAAAATTTTTCGACAGGATCATTCTGACCGAAAATCGATTTGTTTCAGAATTCGAGGGTGTTCCACTACTCTCAACGAAAAGAGACAGTCTCCGAGGTTGATCGAGGGTGTTGGAGGAACTGGTATGCATAGGAGACGTTGAATTGTAACTCCGGTAGGAGGACTGCGGGTTCGAGATTATAAGGCGGCGAGAGACAAAGCTGAGTTGAAGAAATCGGCACAATTTCATGCTTCCTTCGACATTTGGCAGGCAAGAGGGTGTTCAACAAGCGAAGGGTAATACCCCGGTCGTATTGACGTCGTCCAAAGTAACATCGGTACCTTATACTGCATCTGAGAGCTTGAAGATCGCGTTACAACCAAGTAACCATTCTCCCACCATACGTACCATACCCACCGTGACTTACGACACCAGTCAGGACGAACGTCCTGACCACGTTGGCGACTTACGTTATCAAAACTCTTGTCTTGTTCGCCAGTTTGGTACCAACGGACTGAACTTACTACATAGCTCCTGAATAACAGCTTTTGAATCTTCCGAATTTCATTTCAGTCAATCTGATTAAATTCAATTCATCATAATGATCATTCTACCAGTTCAAGTTCAATTAATTATTCTCAACAAGACTCATTGCTTTCCATCATCGGCTTATTCGGGCACGTGCAGATAACTTTGACAAAATGACAGGGACCTGGATTTACGGGGATTTGGTGTGACTGAAAGGATTTACTCGCCAAGTAACATAATGAAATTATTTTATTATATTTTATTTCTTTACTGTATGATCTCAGTAGGATAATTGAATAATAAAACCATTTTCCAACAACTACAATGTAAAGCACACCCGAAACAAATTTATCGTTCTTACGGCTGGACCCAGACTGTGGCGCAACACTGCGATCGGATTTTTACGAGGATCGGGTGGTGATCAGCCTGCTTTTTCCTAGTGACTTCAGTTCGGTTGGCACGTCTGAAAATATGTAGGTTATGTATCAGAATATATTACTGAATAAGCGATACGGTGTGAAAATGTGAACTTCCCAATAAAATGTCACGAGTATCTGCAAAGCGATCAAAATGCAGTGTCGATTTTTTATTTTTAATGATTTTCTTGTCACTCACCTGCCGCTGGTCAATCCATTTACAACTCAACCCAGGACAGCATGCGTTGTCCCACACGCACTGAAAGAAAATGACAGAGGCTCCGTTAGATGTGCAATGAATACTTTGAATGGGGCAGAGGAAAGGGATTGAGTGACCGAGTAATTATAAGAATGATTTCAAGAATGGCTAAACTGATTCATACTGACCGCTTGACCTTCAGACTTGCAAGGTTGGCTTGCCAATGGTTGATTGGCCATTACCATGAATGCCGAAAAAATGGCAACGATGAGAAACACCAGGAGGATGTTCTTCGTCATTTTTTCCACTGCAGCTCGACGTCGCGGCAGGATTTTCTGAAAACTACCGATAATTAAAAATCGATAATAAATGGAAACCTTCGACAGTATAACGTATTTTCATTACATGTATAGAAGCGACGGTTACTTTGTAATTTGAAGTCAGAATTATTATTGAAAGTTTCGACGGGTTTAACTGCGAGCGAGAAAAGGGTGGCCTGCAGGAGTATAAATTGCCAATTGAATATAATGATACGGGAATTGTCTCAAGATAACCGTGAGAGATATGTAACATCGATTTACCACCCGCTAACGGAGAATATGTGCCATCTTCATTTTTCACTTTTTTATGAAAACTATAGTTCAGATATTTATCCGCGCAGTCGAAGTTATACAACCTCAATTCTTATTTCTTGTAAATAGTATAGTCCGTAGTTTTTGGCATATTTACGAGTGTTCTTAATGATGATGATGATGGATAGAACTTGTGAGTATTATACATTATGAAGCAACTGAGAAAGACAAGTAGAAGATGGATCAACCCTTACTCTAGGATACAAGCATGGACAATGTCTAGTGGTCGGTCATTATCAGTATACAACAGAGGAGAACCAGGACAGTCAAGTATAACAAAATTATTATGTGATAAAATATCGAACCACTTAAAATTAAATAACTCTGAATATCGAACGGAAATTAGAATTGAATCAAACTATGAAATCCTGACATAACATTAACGAATCCGGCTGTACTTATGCTCAACGCATCAAGAAGACGACTCGCATCCAAATAATACGGAAGAAAACGAATTTCTCTGATAAGATTTATTCATACAATTTTATTAGGAAAAAAAAAACTTAATGACCGCGAACTTTTACCCTAACAGTATCAATTAATGAATCAGTGTGAATGCCAAGGAAGAAAAACCTAATTTTCTTTGAAGCAAATGATTTGACGTCCTGTTCATTTTTCGATAATATTGGTAGACTTGCGCGTATAGAAAACTTGATGCGATCCGTTGCAATAAATTGCAGTGAATAAATTTCAGAGTCTTGGAATGAAAAAAATTGTCGATTGGGACATTCTTCCTTGGCAGTGCAGCCTACGTCAAGGATCGAAAATCAATGACTACAAAAATTCGAGGGATCAGGTATATGGTGCCTGGTACTGGCGGCGCAACTTACCAGCGGTCCTGAACCCTCAGAGAATTCTTCTTTGTCAAGACTGGCGAACTTCTTCGCTGATGAACTTGAACTGATTCGTCAAACTTGCGGCGGGCATTTATACTCATTCCCCTGCTCGAACTTACGCAAGTTGGCGCGTTTAATCAAACGATGAAAAAAACAGTCCAACATCTCGGTCGGCGCGCCCGCGATAAGCACGCTCCCCCAGTTTCTTGTTTGCGCACTACCGCCACTCCGATTGCATTTGTAACGAGTTATTTGAGTTTCTATTTCGGTCTCGTCGGCGCGATGTCAAGTTTCATCCAAAAGAACCCCAGGTCAAGGATCAATTCTTATCATATTTGTCTCTCGCTACTGTAAATTTCAGAACGGTGTGGCCTCACAGATCATGCCAGAGATGATCGCTTCGAGGCGATGTAATCTTATTCATATAAATGTGAAATATTACGGCTACGTGAATATTTCGTACAGCTGCTGGAATGAATATCAGGTAAAATCGTATACGAGCAGTGGGTTGAGATTACGGAGCCCGATCTCGAATCCCTGACGAAATCAAGAACTAGAGACTGAGATAAGGTTTCAAACGGTAAAATATGTTCTACCACCTGACCTTACGATATACCTTTAGGGACAGCGTAGGGGTACACAATACATATAATATTCAGTACGAATTCGATTCTCCCGTATGCTTTCGAGCTTTCGTGTACCTATTACACAGTGAATGACCATAATATAATAGGTTTAATATGAAATAACCAATATCATAATAAATTTCAACAAGAAATGCTGTTCTCGGTATACCTATCATAGAGCGGGAATGCGTCGAGGTGGTTTCCGAATGACTATTGTAGAAATGAAAAGTAGGAAACGTGAGGAGAAAAGAATCGGGCGTGCAGCTAGCGTAGGAAGTTCCTAGAGTTTGAAGACATAAGCCGCTTTTGTATTTCAATAATTATACAACTGGCCGTCATGACTTCAATTTCACAGAGACAGAGTCTGATACACACGCATTCGTTGCAATTGAAAAAGAATCTCTGCATTTTCCATTCTGTAGGACCTCGATTATCCGAAACAATTGGGAAAACTCGAAAATTCGGATAATCAAACGGTGATGCTGGGTGATACGATGTTTAGCGCTGGGAAATATTCAAGAAATATGTAATAAACGAATGTATGAGTTATAATATGTGTACACCGTTAGGCTACGGTGCAAGGAATCCACCACGTTAGGCAATCCAATATTCTTCATGTTCCTAATGAATTTGTCAACAATGTTGTTTCTCGCCTTGAAACGTGAGAACTACGGCACCTGCACAATGCACGTACAATTAATTGATTGCGGGCTCACTAGTGCCGAAAACAGCCAATTTTCTATTCTCATCAAGGTAGATGGAGCATTTAGTCTGGGGCTATTGAAAACTTCAAATTTTCCAATTCTCTCATACCGAAAGTGCATAATACGTACACGCAGATGCTGCCCATATACATTGACGTGACAATTTGCACTATCGCAAATCAAAATTGTCACCATTCTTTTATCGAGAAGTGTGTATCTACAACTTGACCTTGAAATTTAAAACCTTTCGTCGCGTACGTAGGGACTGTCCCATTTGTCGTGTATGCGGATCTCGAATGCATTTGGAAACCTGCAGCTGATGGATCTCAAGAACATATCCCACAAAGTGTAGGGTAATACGCGCATTGCTCTTACAACAAAGCGCTGTCAGGATATTACAATAGGCGTGAGTTCGATAGCATCGATTGGTTCATCGAGCGACTTGCCGACTTGGCGTATCATGTAGAATCGCTAATGAAAAACAGCGTTCCAATGGAGCGGACGACTCAGTTTCAGCAAAATCGTCACCTGCGGGCGAAAACTTGCTACATCTGCACGCAACAGTTTTCATTGGATGAAAAAAAATGTTACGGTCATTGTCACTTCACGGGTAAATATCGGGGGCTCGCCCATGATAAGTGTCATCTAAATTTACAAGTGTCGCGGACTATTCCAGTAGTTTTCCCTAATTTTTCGGGTTATGATTCCCACTTTTCAATAAAATAACTCGCAAACTCTTTTGAAGGCGATATTTCAGTGTTACCCGTGAATAAAGAGCAATTTATTGCATTCACAAAGAGAGTCGGCACTAGCTTGATGAAACTCCGATTTATAGATTCCTTCCGATTCACACCAGGTGGCATAGAAAAATTAGCGTCCTATATCGATAACTCTGAGAAGAAGATACCTCGTGCGTTTCACTGCGATCCCAAAAAATTTGCATTGATAACTGGTAAAGGCGTTTTCCCCTACGGGTACATCGATGATTGGGCAAAACTCGAGGAAGAAAGACCACCGGATGTATAGAGAACATTTCTATTCGAAGCTCAATGATTCCAACATTACCGATGAAGAATATCAGCGCGCAAAAGATGTTTGGGTTAAATTCGAATGATCGATTTATGGGCGCTCATTTCGATGCAAGCGATAAGGAATCGTATCTGATGTATTACGATGTCAATAATCTGTACGGTGCAACTATGGGCGAGAGTTTACCATGTGATTCATTCGAATGGGAGGATGAGTCGATCGACGCAATGGGTATTAAGCCTGATGCGTCAATCGGTTATATTCTCGAGGTCGACTTGGAAGAGGAGAGAGAACAACAAAGACGTAACAAGAAAGCAAAAAGTAAATTAGACCAAATTCATAATGTGAGTTACGAAACAAGCAGGATGTATAATAATGATATGTGGCCGTCCGCATGAAACGGGCCCACTTTGTCGATGAAGAGTTAGAACTATGGGCATCTTGCTCGTGCATTTACCCATTTTTTGAGACTAGATAGTACCCTCTTAGTTGAAAACTGGCGGAGTTGCGAAGGTTTGCACTTGATCTACCGAAAAACTCAATGTGTCTCATTCAACGCGGGAAGGGTTTCAATATCATTTCGAACAACGGCAAGAGAAAAAAAAAAAATTATAACTTTGAGCAACACTAGAAAAATTGAAATTTCTCGGAAACTATAGGATCGACGAAGTGGGCCCTTTTCGTGCGGACGGCCACATTTGCTTTCAGTTATTCCTGCTTCGTCACATCGAGGGGGCATGAAGTTTCCGAATTTGAGTACAGGAAAGCACTGAGCTGCTGATGCAGCTATGCCTGTTGCGAAACCGATTACGTCATGGAATTTAGACGTTATTTTGATACTATGCACATATGTATAATGTGTATACTTAAATCGAATGAAGGGTCGTGCGGTCGTGCATAGTAATCAAGAATATAGGAATTATCTTTTCGTTTCAGAATTGGATAATAATATTAAAATACTATCGATATAGATTACCAGGTATCTGACCTCCGGCGATGTAATTTTTGGACCTTTGTGAGATGGCAATAGCGATTTTTTTCAACTCCATTATGGTTTGTAAGCTTATTATTCTTACAACTTTGGAATTCGCTGCCAGCCGTCGCTCTACAACGAATCAAACCGAATATCGTAGTTGTTAGAGTGGACTGCACACTTATTCGGTATTAGCACTTCAGAGGTGTTTATAGAGAATTTTCAATATAAACGACGATCAGATGATAGTTCATACGGTATAGGTACTATATACAACGATAGTCCACGAATTCACCGTATCGACGTTCTGATTAGGAAATTGTCTAACTCCATTTTCATACATTTTTCAGAAGAGGCAAAAAACACATGGAGCATGATATTTCTCAACAGAAAATACAAGAAAAAACGATTTTCGAAAGAAAGTGGAGTTGGACAATTTGCTAATTAGAACGTCGATATTTGCCATGTTTGCCAAGTCTTTCATAAGTTTGACTCATAGATTTGATATAAATTCACGAGTCTATGAAATCCGTTGAAATTATGACCTGCCTATGAACATGAAAACACGTATCGACTTTTTGAATCTACATTTAACTTGCAAAAGTATCTGCAGTAGATTAGAAATTTAAATTGAATTTCAATATTTCTTGCCGATTCGAAAAAAAATTAGTAAATAGATACACATTTTTGTTTTCATGTATCGGAGAATAATTTTGGAATCAGAATTGAAACGGGAATCGAAAGAAAACATCTTAAACAAATTTATAGGGTACCTTCTGCCGATTAATCTCATAGTTTCGAGGTTTTCGTTGATCAGAAGCTTTTGATCGCATATAACTTGGAACCTGGCAGTCCCGCATGGAAAAAAATAATATTACGAAATTGTTTTATGAAATTCTTTTTGTTAAATTCGGATAACCGATTCGAAGTCCGAAATATAGTCGGGACAACAGCGGCGAAACAAGTTTATTTAAAATTATCAGCAAGTCTCGCCTGCTGATAATTAACAGCCACGAACGTAACACGCGTACATATCGTCCGATTTCGTCATCGACAACCGAACAAACAGGAAAATACAAATCGTAATATCGATGACCCTTGAACTTATAAAAAACTTAATACACATATCCCATAAACAATTTGGACTGCGTAATATCAAAGTTTGCGCAAGATAGTCCGATCAAAGTAGACTTGAGCTATTCGGCATGGCAACGTAATTGACCTGTCTTGACCTGCTTATGAACATGAAAACACGTATCGACTTTTCGAATTTACATTCAACTTGCAAAATTATCAGTTGATTAGAAATTTAAATTGAAATTTAATATTTCTTGCCGATTCGACTGAAAATTAGTAAATACATACACATTTTTGTTTTCATGTATTGAAGAATAATTTTAGAATCATAATTAAAACTGGAATTGAAAGAAAAAATTCAATCAAATTTATAGGGAGGATAGTTGAATGAATATGAAAGTCCATTATTCTGGGAGAGGGTTTTCACTGATTCGGAATGGAGAAAGTACGATCAAACACCAAATATCCTGTACTGTGCACAAGATAGAAAAAGAAAAACAAAAAACTGAGTAGAAAAACTAAAATAATTTAGCATAGAATCCTCTCAGATATTAGTCAAGCTACAACTGACAAATAAACCGCAATAACGTACAAAAATCCGACATCAGAAATGCAAAAATTTCATACATTTTATATAAATCATTCGAATACTGAAATGAGATCCGATCATTTCGTTAAAAAGTTGATATTTCGAGTGAGTTAGATACGGATATAGAAACCAGAAGTACCCATCAACTCAACGGACTTATCTGTTATTCGTCAATGGACATGAACGTTGAATTCGTCGTGCAATATGGTGTCGAAATTGATGTGATAAATCGAAAAACATTAGCAAAATCACACCTTTTGGTAATAGTTATGAACAAAATGACGCGGGACTCAAGAAGAAATTATAGGCGCAGATTTCAGGTAAAAATAATTACATGTGTCAGAATTTGAAGAGCTGCGCGCGGGCCTAGTATCAGGCTAGTTACAGAAATTCTGAGTCCAAGATTGTTTCTGGTATCAGGAGGACATCTAACGTGAAGAGGTATGGTGAAATTTTCAGTTACCGGCATGCAATTGTACAGACCTATGCGTCTTCATTGCGGTGACTGGGGACAGTTTGAAATGAGGCAACTTGTAATTTCGACTCGTTTCTCAAAAATAAATATGTATACCCATCGCAATTGATGGAGTTTCTGTATTTCCTTTTTGACATACAAGTTATGCTAATATATGTATAAAGTACATTTGTACTACAATAATATGCCAAACACAACTAATTTTACAAAGACCAAGTTCGGTATGCACTCGTTCGTTGCAATGGGAGCTTCGATCCGTACCGGACGCATATGTTCGGACTCTGGATTGAAGCTGAGTCATCTGTGTATGAAAGAAGAACGACTGCTATGATATCAATCCCCCAAAAGCACCTCGGGTGCAAAAATCTTGCGCCAAGTACATACATTGAAACGTGGAAGCTATCAAGAAAAATTTCTGGAAAATTAATTGAAGAAGAAGCATTCGATCTACAAAAGAATTGAAATCAATGGATGTTGCCAAATACGATTGAATTTGCTCACAATTAATTTCCGATTGTGACCTAGTCTTAGTTTTCGGTTGGTATTTACGTCTCAATATGCATAACGTCATGCGTAACACATAATGACATGCAACATACGTACGCATAAGAAGAAGTCAATTGAAATTAAAATTGAGAAAAAAAAACGAAACGAAAAAAAAATTCGGAGGTAGTGCCACTTCGCGGGCATTTCTGTAAAAATTTCGAGAAAATATAAATTGAAGTATTTCAATATTCTTGTGTCAATTCCAACATCGGCCCGCCAAGTATCACTACCTTCAATTTTTTTTTTAGTTTTTTTTTTTTTTCTCAATTTTAATTTCAATCGATCTTCTCCCATGAGTACGTATGTTGCATGTTATTCCGTGATACGCATGTGATCTAAATTGGAAAGTGAATACCCACCGAAAACTAAGACCAGTTTACAATCGAAATTCATTGGGAGCAAATTTAATTGTACTTGGCAATGTCCATTAATTTTAATACTCTTGTGGATCAAATGCTTCTTCGAATATTTTTTTTAACAAATTTTTGTTGACAGCTTCTACGTTTTAATGTAATTGGCGCAAGGTTTTTGCACTCAAGGTGCTATTAGGGGATCTGCTATACTCCTTGAGGATTCTGAATGAAAATGCTCTGCAAATTTCGTTCTAATCGGTTCAGCGGTTTGGCTGAAACTTTTCTTACCAGAAACTTGAGAAATTTAGCACCCAGTACGCGGTACCCGGAAAAATCCCCCAAAAATTCCATAATATCGTTTTTGTTTTATTTTCAAAATTGACAAAGTTAACCACCGCCGTTTCTAAACCGGAAGTCGAATCGAATGTACAAAGTCACTTACACATCTTCAGGGTAGATACACTACGCTCTGTAAATTTCATCGAAATCGGTTCGGTGGTTTGGCTAAAACTTTGTTTACAAGGGATAGCGGCCACATACACCACTTTTGAAAATGGTCGGAAAAAATAACCCAGGTGTCGCAACGTGCTTCCTATATGATTTTAGAATTTTCACTCGATCCGACGTTTTTTGTGACGGCAAATGTGTAAGGCACTCCGTTTTCAACGATCGTGCCCAATATACGGAATAAAAAAAATATGCTTCTAATTATATTTGTTGTCGCTTAAACGGGATGAACCGAACTCTTCTTCTTGCTGAAGCCAAACACCCGAAGCTTCTATTATTCTGTACATGGCTTAGAAACGAATTGCTGCAAATATCCGATAGTCAACGCATCGAATAGAAATACAACCATAATTCTCGATCAAATTCAATTCTGCTCATTCTGGACCACAGGGCTGTACGATATTAGATATTCTGCGGGCTGCATACGGATTATCGTCAAACGTCCGGATCAGTTCCTCGTTCACCAACAAACGACCAGCAATCAATTATTTGTATGTGCATTGTGCAGGTGCCGCAGCTCTCACGTTTCAAGGCCAGAAACAACATTGTTGCCAAATTTATTAAGAACGTAAAGAATATCGGGTTGCCTAACGTGGTGGATTCCTTGCACCGTGGCCTAACGGTGTACACATATTATAATTTATATCCCCATAAAAAGCATCTCTCGTGCAAAAACCTTTCGCCTAGTTATATAAATGTGATAGTTATCCACAAAAAATACCCTCGTGCCAAACAAACATCATGCAATATTTTATACAAAAATTCCTTCCTCGTAAAAAAAAGATCCGAAATCAGATGCTACTGCCTAGTATGTATGTACTACATCACATTGACTTTCTTTCGAATTGACAATTAGGCCTTCCATAACATGGTATTGACAGCCTTCCTGTCTTGACACGTAGATCTATAGATATGACAATAGGCGGATGACACCTACATTGGTTCAAACAGAGAGAAAAAAAAAAAAAAAAAAAAAAATTGGAGGTAGTGGTGTTCTAGGCGGGCCGAAATTTCGTATCACTATATTAAGATTATTGACATGGTTCAATTGCCATTTCCTCGTACTTGTCTACAAAAGGCATTTTAGACAGTGCTTATATTCCAATTCAATCTGAGTGTATTTACAATTGTCTGTTCGTCATTGACAAGGAACGCCCTATATATGGACAAACAACAATTTTTTACAGTGCATTTGAGTCTAATTCAATCTGGATATATTTACAATTTTTTGTCCGTCATTAACAAGGAACACCCTATATAGTGATAAATAACAATTCTATACAGTGTATTTCATTCCAATTTGATCTGGGTATATTCACAATCTTCTGTTCTTCATTGCCAAGAACGCGCTATACATGGATAAACAACAATTTTATACAGTGCATTTCAGTCCAATTCGATCTGGGTATACAATTTATAATTTTTTGTTCGTCAGGTGGTCGAATCAGGTCAGGTGGTAGAACATATTTCACCGTTTGAAACCTTATCTCAGTCTCTAGTTCTTGATTGCGTCAGGGATTCGAGATCGGGCTCCGTAATCTTACCCCACTGCTCGTATACGATTTTACCTGATATTCATTCCAGCAGCTGTACGAAATCTTCACGTACCCGTAATATTTCACGTTTATATAAATAAGATTACATCGCCTCGAAGCGATCATCTCTGGCATGATCTGTAGAGGCCACACCGTTCAGAAACTTACAGTAGCAAGAGACAAATATGATAGGATTTGATCCTTGACCTGGGGTTCTTTCGGATGAAGCAAATTGACATCGCGCTGACGAGACCGAACTAGAAACTCAAATAACTCGTTACAAATGCAATCGGAGTGGCGGTAGTGCGCAAACAAGAAACTGGGGGAGCGTGCTTATCGCGGGCGAGCCGACCGAGATGTTGGACTCTTTTTTCATCGTTTGATTAAACGCGCCAACTTGCGTAAGTTCGAGCAGGGAAATGAGTATAAATGCCCGCCGCAAGTTTGACGAATCAGTTCAAGTTCATCAGCGAAGAAGTTCGCCAGTCTTGACAAAGAAGAATTCTCTGAGGGTTCAGGACCGCTGGTAAGTTGCACCGCCAGTATCGGGCACCCTATACCTGATCCCTCGAATTTTTGTAGTCATTGATTTTCGATCCTTGACGTAGGCCGCACTGCCAAGGAAGAATGTCCCAATCGACAATTTTTTTCATTCCAAGACTCTGAAATTTATTCACTGCAATTCATCGCAACGGATTGCATCAAGTTTTCTATACGCGCAAGTCTACCAATATTATCGAAAAATGAACAAGACGTCTAAAATTTGATATCTCGAAAATTTTTCACCTTTCATAGTGTGTTCTAAGATTGAAAAGTTCACCAAGATTCATCCCTCCAAAACAATTACCGTTCGCGAGATATGCGACATTCAATTCTTTCGTACTTCGACGTAACTGAGGGTTGAATGCGAATTTTTTCGGTATCTTCGTCGCGATCAGATGAATATGAAAAAAGAGGTTTCTCAAGTCGAAAACTCTCACCTTTCCGAACATATTTTCCATTCTCGAATGTCTTTCCAAAATCCATTAAATAAAATCACGTTTTTTGATTTGAAAAAACAGCTTTTTTAAGTGCACCGCAATGGTTGATCATTCTTCCGGATGTTTTATCTGGAAGTTGACGTTTTTTCGGTGAGAAATCCAAATTTGTAGAGTGGGACAGCTGCGCGATCTCGCGTGAAAACACGTTTTACTGTCGAGGGTTTCCATTTATTTATTATTGTTTTTGAATTATCATAAGTTTTCAGAAAATCCTATCGCAACGCCGAGCTGCAGTGGAAAAAATGACGAAGAAAATCCTCCTGGTGCTTCTCATCGTTGCCGTTTTTTCGGCATTCGTAGAAATGACCACTCTAAAGAAAGCTTGCACGCCCGTAGGTCAAACGGTTAGTATAATGAATCAGTTTAGCCATTCTTGAAATCATTCGTATAATTTTTCGGTCACTCAATCCCTTTCCCCTGTCCCATTGAAAATATTCATTGCCCATCTAACGGAGCCTCTGTCATTTTCTTTCAGTGCGTGTGGACCAACGAATGCTGTCCCGGGTATCAGTGTCTCACGACTCCCCAAGGCAGTGTAAGTGATAAGAAAATCATGAAAAACAAAAAATCGACAATGCCTTTTGATCGATTTGTAGATATTAGTGATATTTTATTGGGAATTTGACATTTTCAAACCGTATCGCTCATTGAATTATATATTTGGATACAATACCAACGTACTTTCAGACGTGCCAAGTGCAAGTATAGAAGGATGAAGTACGGCCGAGCACCACCCGATCCTCGTGAACATCTGATTACAGCGTTGTGCCACAGTCCAGGTCCAGCCGCAAGAACGATAAATTTGTCTCGGGTGTGCTTTACATTTACATTGTAATTGTTGGGAAAATGGTCTTATTATTCGATTACTCTGTTGAAATCATACAGTGAAAGAATAAAGTATAAATGAAATAATTTTATTATGTTACCATTGGCTAGTAAATCCTTTTGGTCACACCAAATCCCTGTAAATCCACGTTCCTGTTTATTCGCGAAAGGTACCTGCTGCACGTGCCCGAATAGGCCGATGATGAGAAGTAATAGATTTTTTTAGCTATAATTGGTTGAATTTGAACCAGTGGAACGATCATTATGATGAATTGAATTGAGTTGAATCAAATAGAATTGAATTGAATTGAAATTCTGGAGATTCAGAAGCTCTTGATTACGAGCGGTGTAGTAAGCTGAATCAGAACTCGTTGGTACCAAACTGGAGAGCGACACGAGAGTTTTGATGACGTTCGTACCTACGTACTTCATCTATCAACGACAGACACCTGGTCAGCGTCGTGACTGGTGTCGTAAGTCACGGTGGGTACCGTATATGGTGGGCGGATGGTTACTCGCTTGTAACGCGATTTTCGAGCTCTCAGATGCAGTAGGTACGGGTGTTACTTCGGACGTCGTCCATTGTACGACCGGGGTATTACCCTCCGCTCGTTGAACACGCTCTTACCTGCCAAATGTCGAGGGGAGTATATAATAATTGTGCCAAATTCTTCAACTCACCTTTGTCTATCGCTACTTTATAATCTCGAACCTTCAGTCCTCCTACCGAAGTTTACAATTCGACGTCTCCTATGCATACCAGTTCCTCCTACACCCTCGACCAAGCTCGGAAAGTATCTTTCTTCATTGAGAATAGTAGAACGCTCTCGGATTCTGAGAAAAATCGATTTTTCGTCAGAATGATCCTTTCGAAAAAATTATCTGGCAACGTACTTTTGAGAAATTCGAAAAATTATAGACTGAACAGCAATAAACGTTGAGCGACCTACTGTCAGTCCATTACCTTCGTAAGGAAATAATAAATTCATTGACAGAGCGTTTACCTTCCGCTGCCAGCCGTTAAGGAAAGAATGATCAAAAATTGGAAAAAAAAAAAAAAAAAATAGGACGAGCAGCAACATCCGGTTCGGTGGTCAAAAATCCGAATATATCTAAAACGTCCTAAGTGTGATAGAATAGCAGCTGACACGTGTGAAAACATAAATAAATTATATAGAAATCAAATGAGAACAAGTAAAATGAAGTTATTTCAATCGAAATTTGTGCATTTGGACAATGCAGCTTCGCCAGTCGAAATTTTATCGAAGGAGAGAAGATGATTAACGCTAGACATTCCATTTATTGTGCAAAAGATCGAAACGAAACAGGTCCAGCTAACTCTTACAACATCACATCGTGAATCGTAAACTTCGGTAGGAGGACTGCAGGCTCGAGATTATAAAGTAGCGAGAGACAAAGCTGAGTTGAAGAATTTGGCACAATTATTATATACCCCCCTCGACATTTGGTAGGTGCGAGGGTGTTCAACGAGCGGAGGGTAATACCCCGGTCGTATGGACAACGTCTGAAGTAACACCCGTACCTACTGCATCTGAGAGCTCAAGAATCGCGTTACAAGCGAGTAACCATTCACCCACCATACCATACCCACCGTAACTTAGATGAAGTATATAGGTACGAACGTCCTAACCCCCTTGGTGACTAACGTCATCAAAACTCTCATGTCGTTCCCCCATTTGGTACCAACGAATTCCGACCCAGCTTGCTACATCCCTCCTAATCAAGAGTTTCTGAATCTCCAGAATTTCAATTCAATTTGGTTCAACTCAATTCAATTCATCATAATGTAAGGTCAAGCAGTCCTTGCGGCCAGATGCAACCATACATTCAGTTTTTCATTACCGTATGTTTCGTTATGATAGTCTTTTGAAGTAGTTGTTGTTTGACATTAATATAGTACAGACGTGTAATATCTATGTACCTTCTTGTATAATAAACGTTCGTTTCACATAATACATTATTTCATATAAAATCCCGACCATCCTACAATAATGTAAAATTCCACTGGTTCAAATTCAACTAATTAATGCCAACAAAATTTATTACTTCTTATCATCGGCCTATTCGGGCACGTGCAGCAGGTACCTTTTGCGAAATAACAGGAACGTGGATTTACGGGGATTTGGTGTGAACGAAAGGATTTACTAGCCTATAGTAACAAAATAAAATGATTTCATCATATTTTATTCTTTCACTGTATGATCTCAATAGGGTGATCGAATAATGAGACAATTTTCCCAGCAATTACAATGTAAAGCACACCCGAAACAAATTTATCGGTTTTGCAGCTGGACCTGGACTGTGGCACAACGCTGTAATTAGATTTTTACGAGGATCGGGTGGTGCTCGGCCCTGCTTCTTCCTTCTATGGTTTGAGCACTTGGCACGTCTGAAAGTACGTTGGTAATGTATCAGAGTATATAATTTAATGAGCGACACGGTGTGAAAATGTCAAATTCCCAATAAAATATCACTAATATCTACAAATCGATCAAAAGGAAATGTCGATTTTTTTGTTTTTCATGATTTTCTTATCACTCACACTGCCTTGGGGAGTCGCATCACACTGATACCCGGGACAGCATTCGTTGGTCCACACGCACTGAAAGAAAACGACAGAGGCTCCGTTAGATGGACAATGAATATTTTCAATGGGGCAGAGGAAAGGGATTGAGTGACCGAAAAATTATAAGAATGATTTCAAGAATGGCTAAGCTGATTCATACTAACCGGTTGATTTACAGACGTGCAAGGTTTCGTTGGATCGGTCATTTCCACGAATGCCGAAAAAACGGCAACGATGAGAAGCACCAGGAGGATTTTCTTCGTCATTTTTTCCACTGCAGCTCGGCGTCGCGGTAGGATTTCCTGAAAACTAATGATAATTCAAAATCAATAATAAATAAATGAAAACCCTCGACAGTAAAACGTGTTTTCACGCGAGATCGCGCAGCTGCCCCACTCTACAACTTTGGATTTCTCACAGGAAAAACCTCAACTTCCAGGCAAAACATTCGGAAGAATGATAAACCATTGCGATGCACTCAGAAAAGCTGTTTTTTCCAATCAGAATACGTGTTCTATTAATGGATTTTGGAAATATATTCGAAAATGAAAAATATGTTCGGAAAGGTGAGAGTTTTCCACTTGAGAAACCTCTTTTTTCATATTCATCTGATCGCGACGAAAATACCGAAAGAATTCGCATGCAACCCTCAGTTACGTCGAAGTACGAAAGAATTGAATGTCGCGTAACGATGTCGAACGGTAGGTAATTGTTCTGGAGGGATGAATCTTGGTGAACTTTTCAATCTTAAAACACACTATGAAAGGTGAAAAATTTTCGAGAAATCAAATTTTTGTCCTGTTTGTTTCTCGATAATATTGGTAGATTGCGCGTATAGAAAACTTGATGCGATCCGTTGCGATAAATTGCCGTGAATAAATTTCAGAGTCTTGGAATAAAAAAAAATTGTCGATCGGGACATTCTTCCTTGGCAGTGCGGCCTACGTCAAGGATCGAAAATCAATGACTACAAAAATTCGAGGGATCAGGTATAGGGTGCCCGACACTGGCGGTGCAACTTACCAGCGGTCCTGAACACTCAGAGAATTCTTCTTTGTCAAGACTGGCAAACTTCTTCGCTGATGAACTTGAACTGATTCGTCAAACTTGCGGCAGGGATTTATACTCATTCCCCTGCTCGAACTTACGCAAGTTGGCGCGTTTAATCAAACGATGAAAAAAACAGTCCAGCATCTCGGTCCGCGCGCCCGCGATAAGCACGCTCCCCCAGTTTCTTGTTTGCGCACTACCCCCACTCCGATTGCATTCGTAACGAGTTATTTGAGTTTCTACTTCGGTCTCGTCGGCCGCGATGTCAATTTGTTTCATCCGAAAGAACCCCAGGTCAAGGATCAATTCTTATCATATTTGTCTCTCGCTACTGTAAGTTTCTGAACGGTGTGGCCTCTACAGATCATGCCAGAGATGATCGCTTCGAGGCGATGTAATCTTATTCATATAAATGTGAAATATTACGGGTACGTGAATATTTCGTACAGCTGCTGGAATGAATATCAGGTAAAATCGTATACGAGCAGTGGGGTGAGATTACGGAGCCCGATCTCGAATCCCTGACGCAATCAAGAACTAGAGACTGAGATAAGGTTTCAAACGGTGAAATATGTTCTTCCACCTGACCTTACGATATACTTTTAGAGAGAGCGTAGGGGTACACAATATAATATTCAGTACGAATTCGAATCTCCCGTATGCTTTCGAGCTTTCGTGTACCTATTACACAGTGAATGACCATAATATAATAGGTTTAATATGAAATAACCAATATCATAATAAATTTCAACAAGAAATGCTGTTCTCGGTATACCTATCATAGAGCGGGAATGCGTCGAGGTGGTTTCCGAATGACTATTGTAGAAATGAAAAGTAGGAAACGTGAGGAGAAAAGAATCGGGCGTGCAGCTAGCGTAGGAAGTTCCTAGAGTTTGAAGACACAAGCCGCTTTTGTATTTCAATAATTATACAACTGGCCGTCATGACTCCAATTTCACAGAGACAGAGTCTGATACACACGCATTCATCGCAATTGAAAAAGAATCTCTGCATTTTCCATACTGTAGGACCTCGATTATGCGAATTAATTGGGAAAACTCGAAAATTCGGATAATCAAACGGTGATGTTGGGCGATACGATGTTCAGCGCTGGGAAATATTCAAGAAATATGTAATACACGTGGGTATAAATTATAATATGTGTACACCGTTAGGCCATGGTACAAGGAATCCACCACGTTAGGCAACCCGATATTCTTCACGTTCTTAACAAATTTGGCAACAATGTTGTTTCTCGCCTTGAAACGTGAGAGCTACGGCACCTGCACAATGCACATACAAATAATTGATTGTCGGTCGTTTGTTGGTGAATGATGAACTGATCCGGACGTTTGACGATAATCCGTATGCAGCCTGCAGAATATTTAATATCGTACAGCACTGTGGTCCAGAATGAGCAGAATTGAATTTGATCGAGAATTACGGTTGTATTTTTATTCGATTCGTTGACTATCGGATATTTGCAGCAATTCTTTCCTAAGCCATGTACAGAACAGTAGAAGCTTCGGGTATTTGGCTTCAGCAAGAAGAAGAGTTCGGTTCATCCCGTTTAAGCGACAACAAATATTAGAAGCATATTTTTTTTATTTCGCTTTCTTAGGCACGATCGTTGAAAACGGAGTGCCTTACACATTTGCCGTCACAAAAAACGTCGGATCGAGTGAAAATTCTAAAATCATATAGGAAGCACGTTTCGACACCTGGGTTATTTTTTCCGACCATTTTCAAAAGTGGTGTATGTGGCCGCTATTCCTTGTAAACAAAGTTGTAGCCAAACCACTGAACCGATTTCGATGAAATCTACAGGGCGTAGTGTATTTACCCTGAAGATGTGTAAGTGACTTTGTACATTCGATTCGACTTCGGGTCTAAAAACGGCGGTGGCTAACTTTGTCAATTTTGAAAATAAAACAAAGACAAAATTATGGAATTTTTTGGGGATTCTTCCTAGTACCGCGTCTGGGTGCTAAATTTCTCAAGTTTCTTGTAAGTAAAGTTTCAGTCAAACCGCTGAACCGATTAGAACGAAATTTGCAGAGCATTTTCATTCAAAATCCTCAAGGAGTATAGTAGATCCCCCAATAGCACCTCGAGTGCAAAAACCTTTCGCCAATTACATTAAAACGTAGAAGCTGTCAACAAAAATTTGTTAAAAAAAATATTCGAAGAAGCATTTGATCCACAAGAGTATTAAAATTAACGGACATTGCCAAGTACAATTAAATTTGCTCCCAATGAATTTCGATTGTAAACTGGTCTTAGTTTTCGGTGGGTATTCACTTTCCAATATAGATCACATGCGTATCACGGAATATCATGCAACATACGTACTCATAGGAGAAGATCAATTGCAGTTAAAATTGAGAAAAAAAGGGAACGAAAAAATAAATTTGAAGGTAGTGATACTTGGCCGGCTGATGTTGGAATTGACACAAGAATATTGAAATACTTCAATTTATATTTTCTCGAAATTTTTACAGAAATGCCCGCGAAGTGGCACTACCTCCGAATTTTTTTTTCGTTTCGTTTTTTTTTCTCAATTTTAATTTCAATTGACTTCTTCTTATGCGTACGTATGTTGCATGTCATTATGTGTTACGCATGACGTTATGCATATTGAGACGTAAATACCAACCGAAAACCAAGACTAGGTCACAATCGGAAATTAATTGTGAGCAAATTCAATCGTATTTGGCAACATCCATCGATTTCAATTCTTTTGTAGAACGAATGCTTCTTCTTCAATTATTTTTTCAAGAAATTTTTCTTGATATCTTCCACGTTTCAATGCATGTACTTGGCGCAAGGTTTTTGCACCCGAGGTGCCTTTGGGGGATTGATATCATAGCATTCGTTCTTCTTTCATATACAGATGAAAGAGAAGAAGAGAAGATGAAGAGACATATACAAGAGAATCTCCGTGTTAGATCATAGATACAGAAGAAAAAACCAAAACAAAAATTCTTGAACGCTCGCCAAATTCACAATTTTTGAATTCAATTTTCTGTTATGGGGTGCAAAACTTTTGTACGAGAACCGTGAATTTTTTCAGATATTCATCTCGAAATTTGATTATAATTATAAACGTTTCGAACGACCTGTAACATTCGCCGATTTGTGCTACAATGAGGCATTTTTGGCGTTTGGGTTACCCTCCATAGAGGTGAAGCACTTAATTCGTGAGGTAAGCACAATAAACGCCTCTAATTCTAGGAGACTTTTAACGTGATTCGGAACCCTGATTTCGTTCCGTTCGTGAGTTATCACGTATTTTTAGATTTGGGGGTGGGTTACCCTCCATAGGGGTGGAGCATTCAAAATGGTAGGACATGTAGATCAGAAGCCTTTAATTAGCCCTTAATTCTGGTCCAAGTAATTTTCGAAAATACGTTTTCCTTCTTGTGTTTTTCATGTGGCGGTTGCAGCTGGATCTCAAGCTGATACCGCCACACGTTTTTTCGAAAAAACGCGGAGCACTTAATTCGAAAATAAGGCATTTAATTAGCCTTTAATTCGCCCTCAATTATGCTCTATAGTGAATTTCAATTTTCTGATGTGGCGGTTCCAGCCACATAGGTTCCATATAGGTTAAAATTAGTTGTATTTGGCATATCATTGTAGTAAAAATGTACTCTATATATATATTAGGATAACTCGTATGTCAAAAAGCAAATACAGAAACTCCATCAATTGCGATGGGTATACATATTTATTTTTGAGAAACGAGTCGAAATTACAAGTTGCCTCATTTCAAACTGTCCCCAGTCACCGCAATGAAGACGCATAGGTCTGTACAATTGCATGCCGGTAACTGAAAATTTCACCATACCTCTTCACGTTAGATGTCCTCCTGATACCAGAAACAATCGTGGACTCAGAATTTCTGTAACTAGCCTGATACTAGGCCCGCGCGCAGCTCTTCAAATTCTAACAGACGTAATTATTTTTACCCGAAATCTGCGCCTATAATTTCTTTTTGAGTCTCGCGTTAATTTTTTAATAACGATTTCCAAAAAGTCTGATTTTCTTAATGTTTTTTGATTCATCACGCCAATTTCGACATCATATTGCACGACGAATTCAACGTTCATGTCCATTGACGAATAACAGATGAGTCCGTTGAGTTGATGGGTACTTTTGGTTTCTATATCCGTATCTAACTCACTAAAAATATTATTTTTTTAACGAAATGATCGGATCTCATTTCAGTACTCGAATGATTTATATGAAATGTATGAAATTTTTGCATTTCTGCAGATGTTGGATTTTTGTACATTATTGCGGTTTATTTGTCAGTTGTAGCTTGACTAATATCTGAGAGGATTCTATGCTAAATTATTTTAGTTTTTCTACTCAGTTTTTTGTTTTTCTTTTTCTATCTTGTGCACAGTACAGGATATTTGGTGTTTGATCGTACTTTCTCCATTCCGAATCAGTGAAAACCCTCTCCCAGAATAATGGACTTTCATATTCATTCAACTACCCTCCCTATAAATTTGATTGAATTTTTTCTTTCAATTCCAGTTTTAATTATGATTCTAAAATTATTCTTCAATACATGAAAACAAAAATGTGTATGTATTTACTAATTTTCAGTCGAATCGGCAAGAAATATTAAATTTCAATTTAAATTTCTAATCAACTGATAATTTTGCAAGTTGAATGTAAATTCGAAAAGTCGATACGTGTTTTCATGTTCATAAGCAGGTCAAGACAGGTCAATTACGTTGCCATGCCGAATAGCTCAAGTCTACTTTGATCGGACTATCTTGCGCAAACTTTGATATTACGCAGTCCAAATTGTTTATGGGATATGTGTATTAAGTTTTTTATAAGTTCAAGGGTCATCGATATTACGATTTGTATTTTCCTGTTTGTTCGGTTGTCGATGACGAAATCGGACGATATGTACGCGTGTTACGTTCGTGGCTGTTAATTATCAGCAGGCGAGACTTGCTGATAATTTTAAATAAACTTGTTTCGCCGCTGTTGTCCCGACTATATTTCGGACTTCGAATCGGTTATCCGAATTTAACAAAAAGAATTTCATAAAACAATTTCGTAATATTATTTTTTTCCATGCGGGACTGCCAGGTTCCAAGTTATATGCGATCAAAAGCTTCTGATCAACGAAAACCTCGAAACTATGAGATTAATCGGCAGAAGGTACCCTATAAATTTGTTTAAGATGTTTTCTTTCGATTCCCGTTTCAATTCTGATTCCAAAATTATTCTCCGATACATGAAAACAAAAATGTGTATCTATTTACTAATTTTTTTTCGAATCGGCAAGAAATATTGAAATTCAATTTAAATTTCTAATCTACTGCAGATACTTTTGCAAGTTAAATGTAGATTCAAAAAGTCGATACGTGTTTTCATGTTCATAGGCAGGTCATAATTTCAACGGATTTCATAGACTCGTGAATTTATATCAAATCTATGAGTCAAACTTATGAAAGACTTGGCAAACATGGCAAATATCGACGTTCTAATTAGCAAATTGTCCAACTCCACTTTCTTTCGAAAATCGTTTTTTCTTGTATTTTCTGTTGAGAAATATCATGCTCCATGTGTTTTTTGCCTCTTCTGAAAAATGTATGAAAATGGAGTTAGACAATTTCCTAATCAGAACGTTGATATGGTGAATTCGTGGACTATCGTTGTATGTAGTACCTATACCGTATGAACTATCATCTGATCGTCGTTTATATTGAAAATTCTCTATAAACACCTCTGAAGTTATAATACCGAACAAGTGTGCAGTCCACTCTAACAACTACGATCTTCGGTTTGATTCGTTGTAGAGCGACGGCTGGCAGCGAATTCCAAAGTTGTAAGAATAATAAGCTTACAAACCATAATGGAGTTGAAAAAAATCGCTATTGCCATCTCACAAAGGTCCAAAAATTACATCGCCGAAGGTCAGATACCTGGTAATCTATATCGATAATATTTTAATATTATTATCCAATTCTGAAACGAAAAGATAATTCCTAGAAAGTTTCTTCAACCAATTCCATAAAGTCGTATATGCCAAATCTATAGAAAAAAACTAGAATTAACAAAAAGAAAACTCACGAACACAAGATTGTATCCGCCTCAAATGTTGAATACAAAAAAAAACTTGAAAGCCAAAGGTTGTATCCGCTTCAAAATCTCAAAGAATAAAAAAATAATACAGAGAAAAAAAACTCAAAAGTAGAAGGACGTATGTGTATGTAGTCTTAGTTTTCGATAGGTATTTCCATTTCGATATACATGACGTGCGCAACACGTAACAACATGCAACATACGCACTCATAAGAAAAGATCAATTGAAATTAATATTATGGAAAATATAAAAAATAAAAATTTTGAGGTAGTGGCACTTGGCGGGGATTTTTGTAAGAATTGAATGAAAATAAAAATTGAACTATTTTGAATATTATTATAATAATTTAGACATCAGCCAAAGATACCCGCCAAGTACCACATACTCCAAATTTTTTTATTCCTTACGTTTTTTTCCATAATTGTAATTTCAATTGATCTTTTCTTATGAGAGCGCATGCTGCATGTTGTTACGTGTTACGCACGTTATGTATATCGAAATGTAAATACCTACCGAAAACTAAGACTAGATCACAATCGGAAACTCATTGGGATCGAATTTAATTGTACTTGGTAACGTCCATCCGTTTTAATACATTTGTAAATTGAATGGCTGCAAAATTATTTTTGTGGGAAATACCACATTAATGTACTTGGTGAAAGGTTTTTACACCAGATTGATATCGGTTCAATTGCCGACGAAGGACTCAACTCAATTCAATCCTCTTTCTCCAGCAGTAGAGTGTAGCGTCGTTCAGAACCATCCTTATCTTAAGAATTGATATCGGCTACCTAGCCGTCCAAATACTTGACTACATTCAAATGCCCCCTTTCTGCAGCGAAGTGTAGCGGCGTCATGCCATCCTTATTTTGAGAATTGATATCGGCTTCCTTACTGACCAAATATTTGAATACATCCAATTGCCCCCTTCTTGCAGCGAGGTGTAGCGGCGTCGTGCCATCCTTATTTTGAGAATTGATATCGACTCCCTTACCGACCAAATATTCGACTACATCCAATGACCCCCCTTCTGCAGCGAAGTGTAGCGGCGTCGTACCATCCTTATTTTGAGAATTGATATCGACTCCCTTACCGACCAAATATTCGACTACATCCAATAACCCCCCTTCTGCAGCGAAGTGTAGCAGCGTCGTACCATCCTTATTTTGAGAATTGATATCGGCTCCCTCACCAACCAAATATTTGACTATATTCAATTGCCCTATCTTAGCAGCAAAGTGTAACGGCGTCATGCCACCCTTATTCTGAGAATTGATATCGGCTCCCTCACCGACCAAATATTCAACTACATCCAATCGCCACCCTTCTGCAGCGGAGTGTAGTGGCGTCGTGCCATCCTTATTTTGACAATTGATATTGGCTCCCTTACCGACCAAATATTCGACTTCATCCAATCGCCCCCTTCTTGCAGCGAGGTGTAGCGGCGTCGTGTCATCCTTATTTTGAGAATTGATATCGGCTCCCTTACCGACCAAATATTCGACTACATCCAATGACCCCCCTTCTGCAGCGAAGTGTAGCGGCGTCGTACCATCCTTATTTTGAGAATTGATATCGGCTCCCTTACCAACCAAATATTCAACTACATCGAATGACCCCCTTTCTGCAGCGAAGTGTAGCAGCGTCGTGCCATCCTTATTTTGAGAATTGATATCGGCTCCCTTACCGACCAAATATTCGACTATATTCAATTGTCCCCCCTTTGCAGCAAAGTGTAGCAGCATTGTGCCATCCTTATTTTGAGAATTGATATCGGCTCCCGCACCGACCAAATATTCGACTACATCCCAATGCCTGTTTTCTGCAGCGAAGTGTACTGGCATCCTGCCATCCTTATTTTGAGAATTGATATCGGCTCCCTTACCGACCAGATATTCGACTACATTCAATTGTCCCTCCTCTGCAGCGAAGTGTAGCAACATCGTGCCATCCTTAGTTTGAGAATTGATATCGGCTCCTTTACCGACTAAATATTCGACTACATCCCAATGCCTGTGTTCTGCAGCGAAGTGTACCGGCATCCTGCCGTCCGTATTTTGAGAATTGATATCGGCTCCCTTATCGACCAAATACTCGACTACATACCATGACCCCTCTTTTGCAGCGAAGTGTAGTGGCGCCATGCCATCTTTATTTTGAGAATTGATATCTGCTTCTTTATCGACCAAATATTTGACTACATCCCAATGCCTGTTCTCTGCAGCGAAGTGTACCGGCATCCTGCCATCCTTATTTTGAGAATTGATATTGGCTCCCTAACCGACCAAATATTCGACTACATTCAATTGTCCCCCCTTTGCAGCGAAGTGTAACAGCATCGTGCCATCCTTATTTTGAAAATTAATATCGGCTCCCTTACCTACCAAATATTCAACTACATTTAAATGCCCCCCCTTCGCAGCGAAGTGTAGCAACATCGTGCCATCCTTATTTTGAGAATTGATATCGGCTCCCTTACCGACGAAATATTCGACTACATCCCAATGCCTGTTTTCTGCAGCGAAGTGCACTGGCATCCTGCCATCCTTATTTTGAGAATTGATATTGGCTCCCTTATCGACCAAATATTCGACTACATTCAATTGCCCCCCCTTTGCAGCGAAGTGTAGCAGCATCGTGCCATCCTTATTTTGAGAATTGATATCGGCTCCCTTACCGACGAAATATTCGACTACATCCCAATGACCGTTCTCTGCAGCGAAGTGTACCGGCATCCTGCCATCCTTATTTTGAGAATTGATATCGGCTCCCGCACCGACCAAATATTCGACTACATCCAATCGCCTCGCCTGCGCAGCGAAGTGTAGTGGCGTCATGTCATCCTTATTTTTAGAGTTGATATCGGCTCCCTTACCGACCAAATATTCGACTATATTCAATTGTCCTCCCTTTGCAGCGAAGTGTAGCAGCATCGTGCCATTCTTATTTTGAGAATTAATAGCCGCTCCATTACCGACCAAATATTTGACTACATTCAATTGCCCCCCCTTTGCAGCGAATTGTAGCAGCATCGTGCCATCCTTATTTTGAGAATTGATATCGGCTCCCTTACCGACCAAATATTCGACTACATCCCAATGCCCTTTCTCTGCAGCGAAGTGTACCGGCATCCTGCCATACTTATTTCGAGAATTGATATTGGCTCCCTTATCGATCAAATATTCGACTACATTCAATCGTCCCCTCACTGCAGCGAAGTGTAGCGGCGTCATGCCACCCTTACCTTGAGAATTGATACCCGCTCCTGCGCTGATCAAATACTCGACTATATCCAATCTTCCCTTCACAACAGCCTTGTATAGCAGCGTCGGGCCACCCCTATGTTTCGAATTGACATCAAAATGGGTTCTTTCAATTAGCAATTGTATTTTACCCAAATGCCCGTAATCAACTGCGCGGTGTACTGCTGTCTCACCACGCAAATCCGCAATGTTAATGAGGAACTTTTTATCTTCAGTATTTGCACCAATGCAGTTCAGGAAAAGTCCAATAATATTACCGTTACCTTCTGCAGCTGCTACGTGAAAGATAGTTTCTCCCAGCCGAGATGGTTTCAAAAGAAGCGGCCAAAATTCACCCTTTAGTACACTGACATGTTCGTCTGACAATAACCAGTCCATAAATGCACGAATAGTTTTGTTGTTTCCTCCGAGCAAAATATCGCGAACGAGGATTTCCTCAAATGATTTATTCTGCACACGCGTTTTCAAGATTTGTACGAAAAATTTCGCCGCGAAAAATTCTGCATAAGTCCGATGTGCAAAGTGCGGCCGACTATCGGTGAATCTATTAATAATCCCGTCTCGTTCATCCGCTATGTCAGAATCGGTCAACTCAGGTGCATTTTGTCGACAAAGTAGCAGCTTTTCAACCTTGTCCTTGTCGAATAGTGTATCCAAAGCCAGTCTCTCATGTTTATTCATGAACGCCTTCTTACGCGTCTTTCTCTCCGCTATAACGTCAACGTGTGCCAGGTTTCCACCCCTTTTTTCGAAAAACACATGAAATTTTGTTTCCACAAAATTATTATACAAATAAATAAGATCAAGTTTTTCGGGAAACTCCGGTTCATCGACCTCCAAGTCGATGAATTCTTCACATGAATTGAAATTCTTTTGCGTCCCTGGACGGTGCTTTTCGAATATCTCCGCTACCAGCTTTGTTTGTAGCGGAATACCAGTAAAATTATTCGTCTGATCGTCGATCGAATCGGCTAGTTTCTTCACTATTGCCGCAGCATACTTCTTCATACGGTTCTTGGTTTTCGGTTTCCAATTGCAATCCCAGTCTTTAAATCTAGCTGTCCAAAAGTCGGTCAAAAATTTTTCTTGGTCATCCCGTGAGAATGGCCTCATTTCATAGGAAAATGAATTCAAGTTAGCCTCCAATGATTCCCTGGTATGTGGTCTTGTAGCCACTACTAGTTTTTCAATTCCATGATTCGCCAAGGTTTTTAGTAAATCAATCACTGGATTCTCATAATACGGACTGATTTCATCGAATCCGTCAAATATGAGTGCCACTTTGTGTTTCCTTTTGATCAATCTCGCGAAAACTTTTTGTGCCAAGATAGATTCGCCATTCAACAGTTTCTCTACCAAGAATTGTACTACCCCATTGACATTAGTTAGGTCGTAACTTGATTTCTCACTTACTTCTGATAAGGCGGTTGTATATTGGTTCAAATCAAATCTAAGCACCAACATATCCGGATCATTTATTTTGAACTTCGATGCCAAAGACTTCAACATAGTAGACTTTCCCATTCCCGCTATATCAGAAATGATCATGTGCTCGTCATGGGCTGTGAATTGATCTTCGCTAAAATGTATCGCACCTATCCTATGATCATTGGCATTGCCCGCACCAGCATCCCTATATTTCACCAAATGATTTATATCTTTCACAGATTTCTTCCATATGTATTGTCCTTGTTCCCATTTCAACCAATGAACGTTGCGGCCTTCATTTCCTGCACACAGGTCGTTGAATTGTTTCTCTTCTTGACCACTGTCTAAAACGGTGAAGTCCCTTTTACGATGTGCCATTTTTGAAGTTTCTCCGATTCGTAAATATTTACCTTGGACATATCTATCAGAACCGGCGGCGGCGAACGAATTGGTTTCACAATCTCGTATCATCGATGGAGTTTGCAATCGCAGTAATTCGTCCGCAAGCACTCTGCCGTTCAAGCCACTGATAGCGAATAAATCGCGAATGTCTTTATTTTCGAAAATAGCTTTTTCAATAACTACATGCCGAAGAATTGTACGTTCTATGTAATAACTTACAACTTTATCCTGTCCTATTTTGTCACGACCGATTTGTATTTCGTTGCCATTAATAAGCTCAACCAAGGTGTCCGACGCCATTATGTCTGAGAGATCTTTGATTTCATCGTCCGTGATTTTATCACGGTCACGGATGCCTAACAATTTTCCGAAACTGGTTTTACTGTCAGATCCCTGAAATTTAATAACCTGTTTCTCTAACAGTTTTTTTTGTGATTCGTTAGTGAGATTACTAAAGCTATAGTCAGTATTCTCCACAGGTAAAAGTTGATGACCAAAGGTACATTCAGTACCTAAATCTGTCTCTGTCTGAGTGATAACAATCATTCTCTTCTGGACGTCATTCGCCATAACATCACATAATGGATTCCACACCGTCTGTAAATGTTGCTCTGTGCTAATTGACTCACAGTCGACGACTAACAAATTGTGATGACGAGACCATTTAAAAACGGACAACACTAGCTTCATTATTTCTGGCGTCGACAATGTTTTCAGACGTACGAAGATGAACTCCTCATTTTTCTCGCGAATTTGTGCGTGTGCAAGAGATTGACAAACCTGTAAAGCTGTCAACAAAGTTTGATTCGGAGAAACTATTTCCAATAACTGGTTCGAAATGTCATTGGGACAATCTATGAAATCTTGTAAATCTTTGATCTCGCAGATGAACTGGATACCAAGTTCTTTGAGCCTCTCCGAATATTCTAAGTTCAACGCCATGGTTTTCAAAGAGTCAAGTTTCACCTTCATTTCATCAAAGAAATCCTTAGCGTCTTCATTTCGCAAAAATTTACCTTGTTTTGCCTTGAACCAATTTAACATTGCATTCAAAAAGGAATCGCTAACGAAACCAGTATCCGGCAAATTGAACTGACCATCAATGCCAATTTCGCACCGTATTATTTCACCAAGCTCTACTTCATTCGGTTGATTGACTGCCAAAATAAATTCGTCAAAGAAGCGTGATATTTCAGTATCGTTAATCGTGTCCTCAGGTAATTCAGTAGATTGAGTCTTCTCGGGATTAGTCGCTTTTTGAGCTTCCTGACCGGAAGCGGAAGATAACTTAAGTGAGCGCTCTCTTAAGACTTTCTGTATATCTTTTTCGGATCGATTTTTTTCCGGCAATAATCTTTTTAGATTCAAGAAGAGAATTTTACGAAATTCTGCAGCTTTCTCAGATATTTCATCTTTCTCAATAAACTTAACGAAAAATTTTTTCTTACGTACATCAACAACTTCTTTCTCGAGTGCAACGTGATACATTTTTATGATGTTGGTACGCAAGTCAATATCCTTTGAGTGATAAACGCGCTCTGCAAGTTCCTTTGCCAGTCTGTGAATATCAGATGCTGATCGTAACGTTTCCCACAAGTCAGACGGATCTTCTGCCAAAAGCTTGTAGCGTGGCCGCTGTCTTTTTCTGTCCGTTATAATCATAAAATCGTCCGGTTCCTCTACTTCGCTGACATTAATGTTCTTCGCTTTCAAATCGTCTTTGTCGAGGCGAATATTTGTACACAGTATGAAACTCTGCAATTTGCTCCCAACAAAATTCGGGTGTTTTTTAATCTTGCGCCAAGAAATGAAGTATTTCAGTAAACTAAAATCCCCGTCTTTCACATTTAATAAGTCGCTGGCCCTGATCACTCTCGATTCATCTTGATTATGTTTGGCTTGTACGAATCGATACCTTTCGTCACCATTACCGTCTATGTAATGTAAAAATATATCGTCAAATTTTTCAGCGGCGTCCATTTCTGTCGCTAAACGGAAGGGGTAATCCAGGTTCCACGCACGATGTAGAATAAGCATCAGATGCTTCAATTGATAAACCGTGCCGTGTAAAGATCTCTTCAGACCTGATGAACCGTATGAGTCTTGGTTGGATGCGGATTCAGACAATCTTGTTTCCCTTGGTCTTTGCGCACATTTGCCAAATTTATCATCGGCAGTACGTTTCCGATTTGACCTTTGCTCAATTGGCATGGCGTTGCGTTGAGATTCATGTTGTGAGTCATCAATCGATCTGACTTTGCTAAGACTTTTCTGGGGGTCCCTGTCTTGAGCATCGATGGCACGTTTTCGATTTGGCCACTTTGAAGAAGAATTCAGCGGAGAATCGTCATTTGTTACATCACTCTTTGGCGACGTGAAAGGTTCTTTCGAGACACTCGTGATCATTTGCTTACCAAGACTTTCGGTTAACTTCATTGCCGTATCACGTTTAGGATTGCGAATATCAGGACTCGCCCCTTTTTCTTGGAGGAATTTAATAATTATTTGGTAGCCTCTTTTCTGTGCGATAGATAACGCTGTATTGCCCTTCTTGTCCTTGGTATTAATATCTGCTCCTTCTTTCAGACACTCTTCTATTTCCTTTATTCTGTCTTGTTCGGTAATCACTTTCGTTTTTCCCTGTTTTTTCACAGCACCGATCAATTGTTCATTCCATACTGAATCGTTGTCACTGTCGGATGAACCCATTTTATCAACTTCTTCGTCTTTGACACTCCGAAAATATGTGATCTAGACTACGATGTTTAAAAGTTCGGCCTCCTGCCACCTCCGAGCTGTCCTCAGTGGGCAATTTTCGAAGGTAATCTGTAATGAAGCGACCGTTAGTTATTCATGTCGATTTTTCTCAATCCTATATAAAACCTATGACCAAAGCACAATCTCTCTTATGTACAAAATGCTTTAGAACCTATAGGATGAGGCCTTCTGCATTTCACAATTCTTCATGTGCTCACCTAGGCTGATTTCGAATGATGCAATCTTTCTGTATTCGGTTCTCGCACATGCTCATCCAGTTGTTATTGACGATCAGACGTTGCAAGTCCAAGTAGTCGGATCGACGCTACTTGATTCCTGAAACAAATACTGTTAGAGCGTTGCTCAGAAAAGATATGATATAAAGATATTCAAATCAAAACTAAATTTGAAAATGTATAGTCCAGCAACAAACAGAAAAAATTCTTATTTCGCAGGTAACGTTCATCAATTACTCCCGTGCCGCAGCCCTGACCAATGCCCTGTGATAAGCCAACTTGAGTCCACGATAACTCGGTCACTGTTGGACGCACGAATTTTTGGTAAGGGATTTTTCGAATTAGATTTTCACGGTGAACCCACCCTTCAAATATGACCCGGTTGTTAGTTCTTAGTTCTGTCATGTTTTATTACTATTCTATGATTGTAAATTTTCAAAAAAAATTTCAACCTACTTTTCCCAACGATTTTCTGATCTTAATAACCAGAAAACTGTAGCACCGACGCGAAAAATCAAATACAAATGGTATAAAAACAGGAACTACTTTTTCCCTCGTATTTTGCATCACAATTGAGAATCATCGTGCTCACATTCGCGTGAAATATTCTAAGTAAAATTGCAACTTACGAATCAAAAGATTTCATCAATCTACACGAAGATAAAACGACCCGCCTCACCTGTTGACCACGGGCTGATAACTACGCAATTGCGACCAAATCGACTGTTGTTCAGATAATGACCAGCATACGCTTGATAGCTGCAATTTTTTTTTCTCATATCTCATTACCTATCATGACTCACATTAACGAGGAAAAAATGTTACATAAGTGATAATACTTCTGATAAAACTTATTTTGTCACCAGGGCGATTATTCACTAACTCTGGGACCGCGCGATTCAGCCACTTTTCGCGTGGTTGTGACGACATATCGATAGGGATGACGAACCGAGCTATTCCCCACGGTAAATGGATATCTTTCTGTAATAAAAAAATTAATTAGTCCGCGATCACTATGCCAACAATGATATCGTAGATGTTGAAAATTCGATTTTCAACACTGTACTACAGTATTACAGTACGGTACTACAGTATTCGAGATTTTTGCAGACTTTCAGAGCAATTTATTATGTGATTCCTGAATGTTCGTATCACGCGATAAATACATATACACAGAGCTTATGTAATAATGTAATATTTTCGTAAAAAATTAGAATCATAGATACGCAGCATACGAAACGAGTTGTATTCATTTGGATTCATCTCACAGACACGGGTAGCAATTATAGCTCACCGTTGCTGATTCTAATAAAGAAAGCTAACTAAAGAAAGAAAACTGAAAATGCAAAAAAAAACATGAGATTGATTCGGGATGTTTGAGAGTGGAGAGAATTGGTGTGACATATTATAGGCTTATCAGTATGTGATTGCACGAAACGATAAGCTGCATGGGTGAAACGTTGCCTGACTAAGATCAAGAACTCAAAAAATCGGTTAGAACTTGCAGTGGTTTATCGTTCGACACATTTTTGATTATTCATAAATCACCTCACAATCTTCATGAATATAAATCCTTTATGAATGAAATCCTTAATTTTCGAACATAATCAAAAATAAAAGATCAGTGAACGCCAATGCATAAAGAGACTCGGTACGAGTCATTTCACTGGTCTATCCACGAATATAATAGACTATGGCCGTTGTGTAAACATTTCGTCTGCGTGAAATGATTTCAATTTTTAAACTATTGGTAGTCGTACTGAAATTTTATTCGGCAATTCGTTACTAAAACGTCTGAAAATTAATTCACAAAATTTATATTAAGTAACCCCATTTTTTCTCACATAAAAATTCAACTTTTCAAGCTATGAAGAGTGACTATCAAACTGTCAGAGTGTTTTGTGGCTCTGTACATAATATAGGTATATGAATCGGATTCAGTTACTAATTATAATGTGATCATACAACAATGAGACATTATGTTCGACGGTTTGTTATTTGTAAAAGTAAAAACATGAAAATTTTCGAAAACTGTGAAAAATGATTGATTGAACAATTGGAAGCAGAAGGTCGTAACTGTACTGGCAGATACGACTTTCTATTTCTAATTTGAGATAAAAGATTTTCTGAACCAGTTCCATATAAGGTTGTATACGCCAAATTTTTGGAAATCAAATTGAAATTAACAAAAAGAAAACTTAGAAACAGAAGATTCTATATTCGCCTTGAAATCTTGAATAAAAAAAAAAAGACTGGAAAGCAGAAAAATAAGTAAAATGAACTGAGTGTGAGTCAATTAACTGCCATTCTTTAGACCATCAGCTCATGTTCAGACCATGTATAGTGACTCATGACAATCATAAAGAAATGCGAATAAATTATATATGTAATTGGAATAAATTGGAAAGTGCAGTTTCCCTCAAATCGTTAAAACTATTCTTTTAGCCAATATGAAATAACGTTACAAGAATATTAAAGCAGCTAAAAAATACTAGGCCAAACTTCAATTGATTAAACAAGAGAATTTGATGCGTAACTTTCGAATGTTCAACCGTGACGTAAACTTGTAACCGTCAATTTTTGACGGAAAAAGGACCAGAGTCTTTATTAAAAAGGTAGAATATTATACAGAACTATGACGAGCAAAGATGCACCAAACTATTGGACCCAAAGTCAATGTGCTACGCCAAAATTCTGCCAATGTCCAGATCTAACGAAGAGTAAATTGAAGCCTTTAAAGGAGGGTATTGGAGGAATAAAATGTCGTAAAAGGGACTTAACCAGTACCATAAGAAAGCTTGCAGAGCTCGTTACGGATCCAGTATGTAACGTTAACACACCAAGAATTTGCCATCACTTAGACGATTTCTTTACTCTCAACGGAACTGAAGGATTTGTATCCTTTTAGTAAAGTCAGGCTGTAGGACTTGCCTAAAACTGACTAAGTCTGAAGGAATTTTCCGCCAAGGAAATGGCTGAACGCTTCTACCTCCTTCGTTTCAAAAATAAACTACATAGCTTCCTTAGACATTCTCGTTTAGTACGTTAAGGATCTTGACAACATAATGTGCATTCTTGAGTTCCTTGCATTACGAGCTCGAAAAGTTACAGAGTACCAAAAGTACCTGGACCAAATACTCGTTTTGTGTTGCACACCGCCTCTTCTAACGAAAACTTCTGAGGGTTTATTTTGTACAGAAATACTCGAGCACTATTTTACCTTGTTAGCATATCTTTTGCTAATTTTACCAACGGTCAGGGAAGTCGAGGTCATTCACCAGGTGATTCACCGGCTTCTAGACAGGAAAAAACCTGCACACATAGCCGCAGTAAGGTTGGAAATTTGTCGTCGTGCAGTCGAAGATTCTGAACTTCCTATAACCGTCACACAGATCCTTGAGATCGCGACTGATCAAGTATTTCCAAAAATGTTAGAGACCACGCTTCTTCTCGTCTCCACCTCACATAAATGTTGTACGTTTTTCAGTTTCGGAGTGCAGGGCTGTACGAACTTGATAAAATAAAGAAAATCACAACTGCCAAAATGTGCAACGTTATGTTTAGGATTTTTGCCGTTGTGGTTTTTAATGGAATTAAAAGAAATAACAAGATCAATGCTTCATACAAAGTTTCTACTGCTCTAGGCTACAGAATGATGGAGGCAGGAATATTCGAGCACATATTAATTCGATTGGATCCAAACTACACGATCAGATCGCGCTTTAATCCACCTACGGAAATTCCTGACGAAGAATTAGGAAAGGATTATAATATATATTTTCAGATATTGGTGCTGGTAACAAACATCATGTGGGAATTGTTGCACTCGATATTGTCTCCGAACAAGTTGCCCGAATATTTGAATGGCATTAAACCGCCATCCCAGTCTGCTATGTGGTAAAATTTTCTTCGCCGAAGTGATGTCAGACCTGATCAAATTCCTTTTTGATAATTTTATAAATTCCTAAAATTTAGGAGTCTTCGTTACGCGTTCAAAAGAGAAGTACGTTGCACCGGACGAAATCAAACAAGTTTAACGATGAGAAATGATTTGGCGGCCATTATTCTGGCAATTCTTGCCACACTTCCGGGGTGGAAATTTGTCGAGTCTGGACTAGTCGATGATTTCGCAATCCTGGCTGTGGCGAATGAAATCGGAACAGATAACACCTGGGCGAGTGGTGTTAGACTTGGAAGTTCAAATGAGGATCATCGGTTCAAGAAGATCTTGATCCTCATCATGTGTTTCCTGTCCGAAGTTGGAGCTAGTGTCGAGGTTTAAAATCAAAATAAATTAAAAGGAAATTTAAAAAATGGGAAATGATGAGGCGATTTTATTATCCCTGCACAGATCATGAAACGAAGAAGGCTTTTAGTAGGCATCCTGACTCTAGTGAATCCAGAAGTTAACGAAATTAATCTGTCTAGGAATGAAGCCCAGTTTTGGGACCTGCATCAATACGCTTTACACGCTCTTTCAGTTTTGCTACCACTGATGCCTGAAGAGTTCATAAAACATAAAGGAACTGATAGGTATTAATCTGATGATGAGAAGAAACGGTTTTGTCGTTCGATTCAAGGGGCCAAATCGAATGTCGAGTGGTTTGAGTTACTTTTCACATGTCCTGGAACATGTCTTGAAGTTTTTCTTACCAAAACGACGTGTTTCGTACTACATTCTGCATCAAGAATCACTATTGCTGTGATAAAAGTAATGTTTTCTAGATTACTAATGATCCTTGAATGGAGTATGATGAACGAGTTCGATTCCCGGCTGATTTTAAACTGTGTGAAAACTGTTAATTCCGTTATCATGAACGGTAACGAAATTATACAGAAAGATTTTCGCGTCCTGGGAGCAGTTGGAACGGTGATTAGTAAGTAGAATTTCCAGCCAGAATATATTAGTAGTAAAATACACCGGGAAGTACAGTTATTTTCGACTTTTTATATCTGATGAAGAATTGCAGGAAGTTGTCAGCTGCTATATGCTTTAGAATTGTATCCTTTCCACCCATATTTTAGAACTTGTCCACTTCGTTCTATCAGTAAATATTCTTGACTCTCAACATCAACGGATATTAACTCACGCAATGATGATTCTCGAGACTCTAATAAAAAATGAAAAACGATATCAAACTATGTATGGAGAACAAGGTGTAAAAATGGTTCTTAGAATTCTTCAGCGATGTCTGTACGAAGAAAAAGAGTACTTTCAGCTAGATAATAGGTAAAACATCGAGACCCAATGAGTATGAAAAAAAAAAAAAAAAAAAACGAAGAGCTTTAAGATTTCAGTAGACTTGCGATCGCGGTAGGTACGTACATTTGGAAATGCATAGTCTGGTGTCCGTCAAACTTGAAGATTTTCGTAGAACGAGGAGCTATTTTCATCATGCTTGACTTCATAGATGCGACGATTTTTCCCGTTCGTATTATTTTTTTGGGTGCATTATGCGATATGTGCGAGGAGGGACAATGCGAAAATCAACTCTGCACGTGGCGAGGTGAGAACAAAGAACTTGGACTGATGTCTTTGCTAGCGAGAATATGGAGAGAGGAAGAAATTAGAATTAAAGCAAAAAGGACCAAAGATGGATGCGTCGATGGTTAGCTGAAAAAAAAAATCTTATTTTAAGACCAAAGAATAACCACTTTGAAATTTTTTTAACTCCATTAAATCATAACCTTCGATTCTATCGACAGATTTCGAATTGCCACTCATGGGTACAGAACAATGGTTCGCTACGTTTTACTCTAAACGTGATCACACGACGAGTCCATCGTTATTAGAAATGCTGGGCTCATGTCGACCGAAAATTTACGGTATCTGTAAAATTCTTGAAAGAAATTCGGTCAGATATGAGTTCGCAAGAAATCATTATAAAATATTATTGCAGGAAATTCCCACTGAGGATCGCGTGGGTTTTTAACTTTTCTCAATTTTCAATTAGAATACAATTTTACACTGACTTTATACACGGATGTAAATCTTTACAGATCACGATGCTGATAATAAATCACTACTTCCGTTTAAAACAGGGAGAGATATGGGTTGAAATTCACAGAGATATACTTCAAATCGGAGTTGTGCCTCTTCGTATAGACGGCGAGATGATTTCTCTGATGCTTCAAAGTAGCCACAGGCGATCTCTGTTCGTACAGTCAAGTCAGGATTCTATTTTAAAATCAGTCAAGGACGCTGAACTTCGAGAAGAAAAAGATACGTACAAAGAAATCATCGACTCAAAGCTCGCGCCTACTCTCGACGCTTTTCACCAAATCGATTACATATCCAGAACTACTAATCACACATTTATGTGCGAGAGCAAACAGCGTCAAAGAACGGAAGTTGAACGGGCTTTAAATTTTCCGAAAAACGTTAATTCACAACTTTGTCATAGAACGTTTCTTGGTAAAACTAATGTCACGGTTAGCGATCTTCGATTCATTTTCTTTCAGTTTAAAATACAATTCACACAAAAATTTATAACAAATGATAAAAAAAAAAAAAAAAAAAATGCACTGTTTATATAATCGAATTATTTTTGTTCCTATGAATTTCAGGCCATCATGGACCATCAGCATATCATACAAAGTGAAGCAGGTGTATGTACGGAGTTTAGTGAATATAAACTGATGCCTGTGTCACCATCGATTATGAGTTTTACAACAAACTCACTCATTAATACTGACAATGAGATTTCAGACGACGTACTACCTTGCCGTGCGTGTTTTGGCTCTGGTATACCGTGTTTTCATCATTGAGGAGAGACTGTAGCGATTAAAACTGAATTAGCTAACGATTTTGAAGTTTTTAGATCGTAATACACCTGCGGCTGGAATCCTGTTGTGTAATGTTGAACAAGTTTTTTTTGTTTCAAAGCTATGAATGATTATTTGTAGATTAATAACAATTAATGAAACAAGTTTCACTCGTTTCTCATTCAATGTGTGTATCTTTTATCAAAAAACCGATATCACGGTAGATAACCTACAGTTTAGAGGTTGGCTAGTCAAAAATCAATACTTTTTGTTATATTTATCAGGGGATAGTCAAGAGTTTGGGTTTTCGTTTAATTATTATATTTGCGATCTGAAAATGTCCCTAAAAATCATTAAAAAAAAAATACCAAAATTATGAACAAACGGTAAGATATCGATTTTTCATTTTAAATCGCTTTCAAATAGTGAAAAATCTAGTAGATTAGTTCAATTTTACTCTTCGACGGTTTTTTATGTTCAGAAAAATATTCTCCACAATACCACTGGGGCACTTTTTTTCATCGCGTTGGTGACGTTGAATATTCAATTTTACAAGATTGGACCCTGGTCGATTCCGATCAAAAAATAACGATATAGAATTTCCTATTGACAAAAGAAAAATAATTTGTTACAGTAAATTTGTGAAAAATACTTGTCTGAACAAAATAAACCATCGAAGAGTGAAATGAAACCAATCTACTAGATTTTTCACTATTTGAAAGCGATTTGAGATAAAAAATCGATATCTTATCGTTTCTTCATAATTTTGGTACTTTTTTTTTTTTAATTGAATTGTGAGGGATATCCTCAGATCACAAATATAATAATCATACGAATACCCAATGTCTTGACTATCCCCTGATAAATATAACAAAAAGTATTGATTTTTGACTAGCCAACTTCCTTAATTACAAGGAAAGTAATCGCTGATCTCAGCTGCCCGCAATACTCATATGGCATGCGGGTTGCGTGAGCTTTTTTTTAATTAGTCAGTTGATTGATATTATTCGTCGCCCCTTGCTCAAGGTTTTGGTGACTAAACACTAATTGCTATAAGAAATAATGATTCGCTAAATAATCTTTACATAATTCATCAATTTTAGCTATTTTTCGGTCCGCTGAATCGATTGTTCGAATAGTAATACACAGGAACTAGGAAGTTTACGATCGAGATTGTTTTCATTACCCAATACTTAACGCGATACAATGATTATTTCCTCAATTTCAATATTGCGATATAACGTAAACGGTTCAGACACGGTAAAATATGATTTTATAGATTGCAGAGTCTCCACGCAGTATTACGCAAAAAAAAAAAACTAATCGACTATACACGTGCAGGAATGATAAAATTCCATATCTATATCATCAAAATTTGAAACAATTAATGAATTGAATATTTGTAGTGCATTTTTTTTGCTCTATAATGATCATAAAATTTGAAGTGAGAGAAAAAGAAAAAAAAAAAAGAAAAAAATTAGAAATATAAATTAAAATATATCTCATAGGTATACGTGATATAGTATAGTCGAAGGTCAACGTATTCTTAGGAGATTATACCTGTACTGGTTACTGTGATCATTGCCATTCGCTAAACTAACCGGCGATCGAATCCTGAAGCAGGTATATATACCTATATATATATTTTAACTGGGAATCCGTGTACTGGATCGATGCGGAAAGTGGAATCGCTTGTATATAACAAACGGACTGTTACCGGTTTGGTTTAGTCGTATTTTATAAGCGTAGTGCACAATATCGACAACTACTGCTATAAGGAAAAATGCAATCGCTAGTCACGCTGTTTATCTGTGGTGTTCTGTTGGTCGTCACAATTGCTTCTGCTTACGAACTGTGAGTGAAAGTTGTTATAAATTATCATTTTTATTTCACTCAACTACAAGATCTGCTCATTTTTTATTCTAGAATTATAATTTAATCGCTGCTGTTCAACGCTCTCAAAATAAATTTTGACATTTATATTTACAAGTATAGGTTATACAGGGTGGTCCATTTTAATCTCCCCAGGCAAATATATCAAAAATTAAAAGAGATACGAAAAAAAGTTTGATACAAAACTTGAAGGGTTTCGAAGGGGGAAGGTAATGATGATATTGGTTGATTTGTGGATCTCACCATTTCCGAGATTTTTTAAGTGACTCCGAATTTTAGATAGGGAACACATATTTTGGGTATAAAATATCGATAGCGCGATCAAAAACGAATTCAAAAACGTGAAAAAAAATTCTTTTTTTTTTAATTTTTTTTTTTTTTGATTTTTTGTTTTGAATTTGTTTTTAAATTTTCAGAAAGTCCGAATACTCCGAAAAATATCCATCTTTCTAATGCGGTCAATTGTTTCTGTTTGAATCACGAATTTCTTTGCCAATCTCGTATACTTTCAAATCATACAATTTTGAATTTTACACGACAATTCTTCAAAAAGGATGGAGAACAATGGATATTTGTCAAAGTATCCGGACTTTTTGAAAATTTAAAAAAAATTCAAAAAAAAAATCTTATACCCAAAATAAGTGTTTCCTATCCAAAATTCGTAGTCACTTGAAAAATCTCGAAAGTGGTATAAGATCCACAAGTCAACCGATATCATAATTATCTTTCCCCCTCGAAACCCTTCAAATTTGTATCAATCTTTTTTTCGTATCTCTTTTAGTTTCTGAGATATTCGCTTGGGAAAATTAAAATGGACCACTCTGTATACATTATTTTATTATTTATTCAAATTATATTCCTTACCCAAAGTTCAAATTCGTAGATTTCCAATGTTCTATATGCATTCTAATCACCGGATGATAAGATAAACATTTTCTAACATGTGGATAAAAATATTCATGTAGGTAATTTTTGGAGTGATAATAAATTACAATTGTGTTACGTTATTAATAGTTCCCACTAACGTATATCTAATACTACAGTTAATACTATTATTCAAAACTCTAATTCGACCGTTACAATTGCCTATTAATATTATTTTTATTTTTATAATTAACATTATCACGATCATTATTATTATTGGAATTTAAACGGATGATGCAGATACCTTTTTTGAGTAAGTAAAAATTAAAAAATGTTAGAAATGTATATGTGTTATAGGTATGATGTATGTAGGTATGTATATTACGTAAAAGTAGGTCATCACCGATAGAAAAAATCGCTCGCTTATTTCCCCGAGTTTTTCTCTGTCTCCGAAAGTAATTATTACGCTCATTGTAATTACGAATTCCTGCATAATGAACTGCTTATGATATAATTGTCATGATTGTTTTTTTTTTTTTTTTTTTCATTTTTTTTAATAATCTTGTACTAATTTTTCCTAATTTATGCTGAACGGAAGAGGAAATGATTATTTTCTCATTTGGTTACTTTCCGATATTTTTTACCCCTTATTATGTATTGCATGAAAAATTTGTTCTATGGTTTTTCATATTCAATAATATAACAATCGCGATAATTTATAACAAATTATCTAACTGTAACTACGAATTTAGAATATAAGAACAAATCGTATTATGTACACGTAAAACTTGTTAAAATTATAACAGCCTTTTTTCATATTGTTTTTGAACAATGGACTACTTTTTCCAGTTGATTCTAAAAATCAACTGGAATAATTTGTCAAATATTTCAAAACGACATGGAAAAACTATTCATTTTAACAAGTTTCACGTGTGGACCTTCTGGGACAGGTTTATTTCCAAAATTAAAAATTTTCAAAAAAATGAGAAGTTATTGGTTTCGGTCCAATTTTCGAAAATCGAGTTTTCATCAAATCTCGACGTTTTGGGGTCCGAAGAAGCTGTCCTGACGATTTTTGGATGGACGTCCGTATGTGTGTGTGTGCGTGTGTGTGTAAACAAATTTTTGTCGTACGATATCTTTAGAACGAATCGACCGATCGGAATGATTCTTGCGGCGATCGAAAGGGTTTATCAATAACTTTTAGTCTACTCGACTGATTAGTCTCAAAATTTAATTAGATTAACGTTTTGAATAGCTCTTTCAATTACCGAAAGATTTACTAAAATCGGTTGATTAGTTTAAAAAATATTGCACAACAAAATTTTCTTTTTTATTTTATTAAACAGTAAAAAAATCATTGAGATACAATCTAATATTTTTGAGCTCGAAGAGCAGGATCAACCGCTGTTCAGATTTTTTTTCAACTTAAAAGATTTGGGCGGAAAGTTTCAGGTCTGGCCCATCGTGGTCAGCCGATCTACCTGCTTGATTTAATTTCTTCTAAATTTCTTATATATTTCTTTTAAAATGAGGCATTTTCTTTATCTTTTTTACACACAACTCGCTAAAATATGCTAAAATAATTAAACGTTCTCTACTCATGTGAACATCACCTTCTGTAAAAGATTTCACATTTATAATAATGATAATAAATAAATATTATATTACATAAGATTATGAATTTTGATGTTCAGAAAGAAGCCAAGAAATCGCAGATGCATCCAGATACCGAAAGTAGTAACCGTGCAGCAGGTAACAGAGCCAGTAGATCACGCTGAAGGTCCAAACTGGGAAGAACAATCCCAAAAATTGTACTTTGTTGATATTCACGCTCAAAAAATTTACCGCCTTAACACTGCGACCGGGGAATTGACCAGTGCTTACATCGGTACTCCACCAACAATTTTTTCTTTTTTTTTTTTTATTAATTATTTAAGTTCAAGATAAGATCGTAAATAATTTTACAACATATTTACTCCCATACCTCAGCTAATGGACCAGTTGGGTTAGCCGTCAATGTTGAAGATTCTCCTGATCAACTTGTCGCAGGTGCTGGAACAGACGTTGTACTAATCACATGGGATTCTGAAAACAATTCCTCTGATCCAACTATCCAAGTTTTAGCTACTGTAGACAGTGATCGGAATGGAACTCGTTTTAACGATGGAAAAGTTGACTCTCACGGTCGGCTATGGGCGGGTAATTATTATCAAATGATACTATGCTGATAGTAAAGAACACATGTATTTGTTTTAAGGTAAATACTCTATAGGCATTTCTGAAGAAGCACAATTAAAAATTTCGTCATCAATTTATGTTCGATACTTTTTATATACAATTGTATCATTTTTTATCACAAAAAGGAACCATGGGACCGGAAGACGACTCTGGAGTTACTCCTGATTTAGGATCATTGTATTGTACGAAGTCTGATCTTGTTTGTGAGAGAGTAATCTCACCCGTTAACATCAGTAATGGTTTAGCATGGAATATCGAGGATAATATATTTTATTACATTGATTCTCCTTCGCTAAAAATTGTTGCTTATGATTTTGACGCTGATAAGGGAACGATTTGTAAGGACCATCAGATATTTCACAATAATTTTTATCAGTATACGAAGAGAATTAATAAGATCTCAACTCTATTTCAGCAAACAAGAGAACTGTGTTCGATTTACCTAGTCACAACATTTCTGGTGTTCCTGATGGTATGACTATCGATACCAATGGCAATCTTTGGATTGCACTTTTTAATGGAGGACATGTGAGTGTGTATAGAATATTAAGAAAATCAAAACTAATGTAAGATGGATTGGTTGATATACGTAATTACCATAAATTTGTCGTTCGATATTATACAGGTAATTAATGTCGATCCAGTTCAAAGCAGACTGCTTCAGGCCATCGAAATGCCAGCAACTAAAGTTACTAGTGTTACATTCGGTGGATCTTTATTGGATATCTTGTATGTTACTACCTCTCGTTATGGTTTGACAGAAGCAGAACGTAAAGCTCAACCGAGAGCTGGTTCTGTTTTTGCAGTAAAAGGTCTGGGAGTTCAGGGTTTTGCAGCAAACTCATTTTCTCTGCATAGATTTAATTCTTAATCTATAGATTTATACAAATGAGTGGTGAAATCTTGCTATAATATAATACAAATAATTACGATCATCAAAAGATGGATTTTTTATTTGTAAGTGTATGATTATAATTGAATAAATTTATTTACAAAGAATTAATTTTATTTCTAAGTCCTTGTACGACGTTTCACTGTAATTGATACGGATTTATATGTAATAAGAATATTGTTAGGAATTTAAAATACCGATAAGTCATTGGCTAAAAAATAAATTTTCTTTTTTATTTTGTAAAAAATACAATATATGAAATTTTAGCTCACTATCGATAAAATTCTATCGGCTTGACATATTTCAATAAGTCTTTCGCCTCTGTTCTTCTTAGTCTTAGCTCTTTTTCCTCAGCAAAGCCTTTTTGCCATGACCTTTACAAATTCCTCAGTCACACCAGGAAAGGCAATTTTACCCTCATCATCAAGGAGTTCAGAATATTTTTTTTCGATTCGAACTTCGTAGCCAAGTCGAGCTGCCAGATTCTGAGATACCATTGATGTAAAGATGTGTTCAGTCACAGGGATTTGATAAGCAAGGGCAATGTCGTCACTGCGAATTAAATTTAGTCTTTAGTTTAGAAACTATTTCAGTTATGGTGCATTTAAAAATAATTATGCAATTAAATACAATTGTTTCACGGAATTGGTTTCTTTCTTTTTTTTTTTTGCCTTTTTCCGCCGCCAGAAATTATTCAATAAGAATTTACAGTTCTTCTTAATTATAACAAATGATCGTGATAGTTGACGAGAATATTGATGTGATTATTTTCTAACCATACTCACTGAGTTTGGAGAAGTTCCTCTCCTAGGCCTTGTTCTCTGAAGCAGGGATGAACACTAAGACCAAAGGCTCTCAAATATTTATCAACACCGTAGTTTTTTGATACATCACATTCTTGAAGCAATTTAAGATGTATTGCAGTTGATTTTTTAAGAATTTCACTTCGGAACTGTAATCCAAAACCTTTCGTTAAACGTTTCAAATTTCAGGAATCTTTTAAAAAAACCCTTAACTTAAAATGAAGATCATTCTTTTCACGAACTGAGAGCTATTATTAATTCCTCTCTCTATCTTGTCAACTAGACTTTTACAATGAATCGGTATAAAAATATGATTCAGCGAATTATTATTCTCTGAAAATCTACATATAGTATATTCAAATTTAAATTGCCTTACCTGCATCGTATTCTCTTCATCCTCCGCAGTCACAATTCTGAGTACATTGACACCAGCTATCACGGGCTTCGCAGAGTGATTTGAATTCATCATAACAGCGATAATGCTGACTCCTTGTAGCAGGACGTCTTTCCATCGTGTCCGAAGCTCACGTATTGCGAGAGGATCTGCGCTTACGCCTGTACTCGCAAAGAGGTAATTGAAAATGGGTGTTCATTTCAGAGAAACAAGTTTTAGTTATAAGAAATTTTGGTGGAAATTAAGTTTTTACTATAACTATAAGTGTATCTACCTAGATCGACGAAGATTGGTTCTTCCGAGATGAAGTATCTCACCATAAAGTCAACCACGGTCTCTTCCAACTCTTTGGGCACTTCTTGAATAGAAAATTTCAATATTTCACCACTCGCAGTTTTTCTCCGGCCATCCACGACCCGCCAAACACGTGGAGGACCTTCTGGTCGTTTCCATGAGTTGGAAAAATTCAAATAATTTACGTATCTATCGTCTTCAGTTGCCATTTTTAAAGCAAATAGAATCTCAACAATCTATACCCATTACGTGCATCATTCTCTTAATCAGATAAACGTTATCTCTTTGATTAAACTCTTAATAGCGATAAATCCGCTCCCTTTATACAAATATTTTTCACATAGTGATAGCATATTTATTTCTATTATTGATAGATCAATTTTGGATGAGAAAATGATGGCTTATCAAACAGGAAATATCCGAAAGATCTGTGAAAATAAAATAAGAAAATGCATACAGCGCAGTGCGCTTTTCACAGAGAAGTGACGTCACACAGACAGTAATGAACATGTGTTTTTAAGAACACCTTACAGGGGAGTCCCCGATAGACTGAAACCAAGCAGATAGATTTCAGAACACATCCTCATAGTCTGCTGCATTATCCAAGATGTCGGCTTTGGCAAATGCCGTACGAATATCTAAAGCGGTTAATAATGTGTCAAAACTTTTCACAAACTTAACATTATCGTCTAATATCGTTACCGCATCAGTTCCGACGGCTCGATTAAGGTACAGATCTTTCCCCAGTATTTACACAATAATTAACGATCACATAACCTACACTAATATCGGTTTGTAAGGAATCTATTCTCGATATTTTCTCTGTGACGAATTTTAATTTAATAAAATGTTGCGGATGCGGACTTTACGCGTAAATTATACTGCTTTTCTTTAAAATAGTTTTTTAATTCAGGTTAAGTTATTACCGATGCGCTTTTATCCACACAACGACAAGACGTAATGATCTGATGGAATTTTTTGACGATGAAAAAAATTGGGGGGAACATCATATCAAAGTTGGTAGATCTTGGAAAACAGATGAATTGAGGATAAAGAGTAACGAGGATCTACACAAACTATGGTTTGTATAGAGATTACAACATGTTGTTGTCTTATCTCATGGTTTCTGGGATTTAATTTTTTGCAGGTCAAAACAGAGGATAGAAAATGGTGTTGAAATAATTCTTATAATAACTAGAAGTTAATTAAATAATTATAAAGATTTTTATTGTCAGGTTTGTCTTGCTAAAGGAAAGAAACATGCTTTTAACTATGGAACATGCTTGCAAGGAGGAATACGAACTATTTCCAAATCCAGAACGTAAAGACAAAATTGACGAAAGCATGGCAAACTTGGAAAAGGTCGTTCGAGAGAGAAATAAAGCATATCATCTCTTGGAAACTGGAATAGACGGCGAGCGCCCAGGCGAACTAGTTTACAATGAATTGGGTATTGATTCTCTCCAAGTTATTTGGGGAATATGAGAAGTAAAAGAATATCCAATTTACAATCAGGAATGATACTGTGAGGCCAAATGAAGAAAAAAAAGAGAATTTCAATTTTTTTGTTCTAAGATTTTAATTTCAATTTAAATTTCTTCTAAATATCTAATTCTTCAAAATTCATAGTCATATTTCTGCGATTGAATTTTTACCACGAGATTTACTAGGATTCTTATTTTAGAGATTAAAAAATAATTGAAGGAGTTATGATTTTTTGAAAATTTTCACTATTTTATTGATGAGTAAACACTTTTTTTTACAATATCATCAATATCTCAGCTGCCTTTAGAGCTATCAAATTCTCTTTCGTATGCTGAAAGAACATGAAAAAACCTATTAAAATGAGCCATCTTAGACTCAATTTGCTGCTGTTTTACCGTTTTTATACGAAAAAGAGTGTTTTTTTTTTAAATTTCAATAATTAATAACTCTGAATCCTTAATTTTAAAAACCTCAGATAATGTTAAAAATGTTCATTCATTAATGAAAACGTCAAAATTTTCTAAACATCATAACTATCTCAATTGTTGTTTTTTTTTTTTTTTTTTTGCGCCGATATTGCTCTGAAAATGTTTTCTTTTGAGTCATAGTTTTTGAAAAGAGAAATCGGTGAGAAAATCCTAAGTATCGATTTTTTTGGGCTTCGAATTTGACGTGAAAATGTTTCTTATTGGGATCATAATTTGGATTTCCTTGAACTTAAGACTGATTTAAGTTATATTTTTTAAAAGCGATTGTTGGATGCTCGAAATAATTGTTCATTTACGCCAATTCCTTTTTTTAGGTCTAAAGCGCTATTATCGTAAACGCGAACACATTATTCCAAAAATATTAAACAAAGCGTGGCGACAGACGCACAAATTTTCATACAGCGGTATGGCTGTTAGAAAATTCTTGAAACTTTACAGAGAAAAGATATGGGATACGAAGCGAAAAGCAAAGAAGTATGTTTCGTTAATATTCGAGATATAATAATATCATGGTAAAATTATTGTATCTATGAAAAAAAAATTAACAATAATTATATTAAATTTCAGCCGTGACCGAAACGAAGTAATGCATCTTATGAAACGGTTTCCCAACATGGATATGGAGGCTCTTAAAGCAAAATATCCTGATGTCGATTATGATAAGGCTAGACAGCACAAAAAAGCACAGGGACATTTCGTGCCTAAGTAATAGTTGAAATATATACCTAGATGATAAATTGAGAATATATTATGTAAATAAATATTTGAAGATAATAAAAATCATTGAATGTCTAGAGAGTTATGAGTTGAGGATATAACTTGACTTAAATTTAAATTAAATGTAGAAAAGAAAGAAAGAAAGAAGAAAAAGAAAAAACAAATCTGAGACTCATTTTATTTGACTAGTTAATACAATTTATTAGGTTTCTTTACAATATAGTATTGAGTCTTGGCTATAACTGCGTACAGTTTTAGATTAGAATTTCGGCTAAAAAGTGCATAGTAATATTATTTCAAACAGCTGGCTGTAACGTTTGAAAAACATTACCCTCTTTCTGTACTTTTAAAACAGAATTGAATAATCATTAATTCAAAATAAAGTATACAAACCGGTGTTAAGTAGGTTTTTTTTTTTTTTTCGATTTTTTCTTTTGTTTTTTACCAAACATACGTTTCCTATCATTTTAAAGATCACAAATACTCGATAGCCATATAATAGGTATATCATAAATTAACAACTATTATTGTTGTATCTTAATATCCTATTATCATCTATTCTTAATCCGATCACATTTCTTTAAACGAGCCGTTATCCAATGATATTTTCTTCTTTATTTTCTTTTTTTGAACAGTTTAAATTAATCCATAAGATTATATTATTTGAACAAAAAATGCATCATCTTAAACACGGCACAGATAACGGGGTACCAAGTCCACCAAAAATCTATTAAAAATAATGAGTTTTTTAATATTATTAGAATACATGTATACGTATATTAAACATAAATAGAAGATTGATAAATATCAATTGATTTTTAAATAAGTTCGAGAAATTCTCGACAATTTTATTTTTTTTTCGATTAAAATTAAAATTAAAATTATAAATAACATAACGTAATGTAAGCGCAAAATAATAGTAATTTACCATATTGCAGCAATACAAAATTGAATTGATTAATTAATTAATTTATCAAACAATTAAAGCACCTATCTCATATAATACAATTGTTTTTTTTTTTTTTATTTATTGATGTTCGCTGTATACGTAAATTAACTAAAAATTATTAACAACAAATAATGATTTACTAATGGTTTTAAATTAAATTTACAATTTACAATTAACTAAACACAACCCTTTTTTTGTAGCTCCTTTCCATTTAATTATGCTAGCTATTTTAAACGATAATAAATCAAATAATAATAATAATAATAATAATAAAAATAATAAAGCCTCTTAAAAAAATTATGTTTTGTGTTAGGAATGTTAGTATGTATATACTTATGTTAATTATACGCCTCTACATGAAGTAATTATAGTTATATAATAATTATATATAATATAGAGTATTATCCTTGACAATGTAATTCTTTTCTTTATGTTTCGAGATTTTCCAGTATCGCAATTGATAGTTTTAATTTTTTACTTTTTTTATTTCTTCTTCACTTCAATTGTATTTAGTTTCTTGAAAGACTTGACCAAAATAAATAATGATAGTAATATTAATAATAATAATTTCTTTTAATAATAAGTGTAATAATTATAGATATATGTATATAGACACTCATTTCATTATTATTGTAATAATAATATTAATTAATTCATAATTTCCGGCACTAACATACAGTCTTTCCCTTCTTTATAGCTTATCTTCAATATTATCAAATAATGATATATATTCACACTCCGCCCCACCAAAAAATAAAAAAATAAAAAAACAATAAAGTAATATTGCACTAATCGATCGGATAGCTTTTGCATATATTTAAAAATAAAAAAATATAATAATAAAATAAAACACTTCAAATAGAATCTGAACTGTATTACATATATTTGAAAATGGATTTAATCTCCTCATCGTTATTGTGCCAAAATCTTTTATTATTATACCTTAATTGTTATCAAAATATAGGTAATTAATTAAATAGTACATCTAAATTGTGACTACGAAATTTGCGTCGACGGGTCAGAGCATTTTCATTACTACAGGACTTGCCAAATTTTCATTTCACTCAACAATATTATCATCAATAAATAATGAATAAAAAAAAAAAGAAAGAATTCATTTCCATTAAGAATAGGTACCATTATGTAATAATTTACAGCCTCTCATCAGTCGCTATAGCTGCTTCAATCTTTTCAATCATTTATAAATAGTTGCCTGTTAATGAGTTGAGCCGTTGGCTACGAAAAACAATTTTTCTACCACTAGTTAAGCATACCACGTTATAATAAGCTTGGTGATATTTTCAGAAGATGAGCTTTTTTCATTACATTAAAACTAAAGATAATAATTAATTCAAACAAGATTGCAACATTGGAATTTAAAGGAAGATTTTACCGTAGATTTTCTCATTATTGCACAATTTTTACAAAATTTCAATGTATGGTTTAGTGCTCTGTAATAAATACTCTGATCGATGGAAAGCCGTAAAAGCAATTGCAGAATTTTCATCTTATTCTGAAATATCTATATTTGGTTTATTCTTAAATCGTTTAATATTAACGCACGCTACTCTACGACCATAGGTAATAAGTATTGCCAAGCAATTTCCAAGTCTTTACTTGCATCTGAACAACGACGATGAAGTTTATCTTGGGGTGGAAGTGTAACCATAGGAAAGTCGCCCTGTGAAAGACAATTAAAAAATTGTTGAAAATGATCAACAATCGCTCAAAAAACTAGCCCAAAAATATTTAAAAACTAATAAAAAAAAAATAAAAAAAAATCTTACCATATTTGAATCTGCCCATAATGTTTGAAGAACTTCTCTAAAAGTACATAACTCTGTGTAATTTGTGAAATAAATTACCCAATCGCCACTGCTTTCATGTACTTCTCGGCACGCAAACTCCTGGAATTAAACGAAACATGTAATTTTTGTCGATCCAAATGGTGTAGAACTTAAATTTATATTGTTTAAATTCAAGATCTTACCAAAATGCACCACGACTGTTGAGCTAACGGGACTCTAAACGCAGTCAGATCTTCGACACAAGCACATGATAAAGTCTGTCCCCTCTGAGTACCAGGAAATGCTTCTTTCATTGCAATTAAATGGTTTGTTGTAGCGACCAGACTGCACGGTAGTGGTTCCTTCTTTTCTGAGCTATCAAAAAGCCCCGAGGCGCTTTGTACAAAGCTTTGAAGCCACTCTGAGGCGACGTATTCATCCGGGGCAGCAAATTGAAAAGATTTATTAGGTTTCAAGAGGATTTCAAACGTGTGAGGCCTGTGCGAATTTGGAATTCTTCTACACCCTTGACAGAGGCCACCTTTCAATGGAATAGCACGTTGTGGAAGGCGTTGATTAGAGTCTGTGAACATGTAAACAACTCCTCCTTTCAAAACGAAGTATCCAGCTTCCCATGGATTTGTCGGAGCATTGGGATACATCGGTTGATAAACGTGCGGTCTAAACATCAAATGCCCTTCCTTCATCGGACCGCAAGGTGTACTAGGAGGGGACATGTGCTCATCTTCCATGTAAATGAGACTGTAATGCTCGATTTTTTCATCCTAAGGAGAAAAAACCAGTTATTTAAGCGATGATTTATGTTCAATGACGATTTACTAAGTCTGTGAAATTGATGAAGAGATTTGAAGCATTTTTGTGATTAGGAGCCTGTATATACCTTCAACTGGAAATTCTAAGGCTCTATTTAGGAAGATTGTATCAGACATTGAGTTTCGAATACATGATTTTATAGATGAAACCTTGATTTTGGCATAGATGCTTGAATTGATTGAAAACCCTTTATTATACTTTAGAGTCTGGATTGACGTTATAATCTTACTGGATGTACAGCAGTTTCGGTAAGAACGGCGTGTCGCAATGTGTGCATGTCTTCATAACTCAATTCCTTAACAGCTGGAAGTTGTGGTTTTGAGGGTGACCGTCTCATAGCAATTTCTAAATGCGATACAAGTTCTGAAGTTGTTTGTGAACTGCCGGTTGAAAATAGATACTGCATTTCATAATCTGCGTTTGATATCAGTACAGTTTGTGCGTTGGGTCCGATCTGTAAATAGCAAATTGTAATTTGAAGCGGGGTAATTGTACGGGAATTTATACTTAGCGCAGATAATAACTATACTAAGTTCATATTATGAAAAAGAACGCGAGTAGACTGATTATCCATATATTTTTTGCTACAGTTAGTTTTTCATATCCATTGGTGAGGAGGGACTGATGTGAGCTTGTTTGTGCACAGATATCGCTAAATACAATACAATAGGCGATCCCACAAACGAAGATAATAAGTTTAAAATAAAACAATACGTTTGTTTTTAATTTTTCTCTCACCATAATGACGTCCAGTTCGTTATATGGAATGACAAATTGATTGCTGTACGTATGATCGATCTTTGATCCGGTCAAGTACAATGTTTTATCTGTTAGCAAAGCGAGCATAGGCTTACTCTCTCCGTTTGTCATGTAAGAACTCCTTACTTTATATACTTTATAAAGTTCTTCACTCTTATCTCTGTATATGTAACGTTTGAAAGTTTCCCGAAGTTTCAGGCCTATCTTTTCTCCACTGAATTCCTGTTTCTCAGCTGCAATATTTTCTTGTATCTCCTTCTCAAGATTGTCGTTAAAGTCTTTCACGGAGTCTTGATTGGCCTTAGCTCCTTTAATGTAAAGAGGATTCGATTTTGGCGGTTTCTTAGCTTTCTTTGTCTCAAATTTACGCTCAGTAACAGACCTCAAAAATCTACTGAGCAGAGAATTCTTAGACGGTGCTTGGCGAAGAGTCTGTGTTGTAAGTTTGTTGCCATCGCCTGACAGTATTGCTGTAACGTTGCGTTTTTTTAACGGCGAAGACAAGTGTCTGCTGTTTCTACGATCGTCAAATTCTGAGGTAGTTGTGCTGTCTAAGTCAGACCAATCGCTTGAACTCGCGTATTTTTTCTGATTTGATTTGTTCTGCATGTCAACTTTTGTCAATGCATCTTCAACTATGTTACCGCATTGCGTTTCGGCCACGTATGCTTCTTGGGCCTCGTTTTCTTCAAGTTCAATCTCAATCTTTGGCCGAAAACTCTTTCCCGGATCTTCCTGTCCTTCGGGTGCCCCGCGTTCAGACAAAGACAAGTCGCAACTGCACTTTGCATTTTTCTGGCAAATCGCTTCGCTGCATAACTTTGGCGGAAATTTCTTTTCCAAATCACTTTCAAAAACGCTTAGAGAAGAAGCCGACGAGTAGTAATCAGAATTAGCATTTCTTGTGACAATATTTTTCTGTACGTAAGGAGAATCCCCATGTCCACACCAGCTGTAACGACCCTTTTGTACATCTTTTTTCTGTACTGAATTTGGGGGCAAAAAGCTCATAGAAAAATCTGAATAATTCTCGTCATCCTCTAGTTTCATTGTTTTTAATATATCCTCGTGAAAACTGACTCGCTTCTTAGCATCGCTACGCTTCTTCTTGCGTTGTCTTCGCTGAACAACTGTATCAGATCCAGAAGAAGACATTATACTACTATCCGTCATGTTTATAGTGTTAAGAATGCTGTAGGGTGCTTCTGTATTGTCACAGTCCGAAATAGTCATGCTTAGTTCCAACAGATTTGTGTCGTTATTTATAACGTAAGAATTTCTGGGATCAATATTTTTCTTGAAGCAATAACCACCATCGGAGTAAAGGCTGTATCTTTTGTTTAATTCTTTGGTATTGTTATCAAACTCGTTATTAACTTTGTCCAGCTTTGATTCGTCCAGACTTTTACTATAGAAACTGTAATCCTTAAGAGTATCTAGACTCGAACAGTTCATTTCATTTTCATCAAGTTTATTTGTGTTGCGATTGGCGATGTCACTCTTAGTCATTATCCCTTTATGGAACTTTGCTATTGCTGCTGGAGATTGGGTAGGGGTTTTACCTTCCTCGCTTGAATCGCTAGATGACAATTTCCTCTCCATTGTTTTATTATCGTGAGAAGAATTGTCGGTATAAATTTTGTACTTGTTGTTACGATACTTGGGAACATCTTCCACAGAAGAATCCTCCTGAAATTAGAGTACAAAAAGATCAATTTAACTCCATTGAATAGGTATTTTTCTCCTATCTGAAGATTCGCAATGAAATTCACCTCTTTGTAACTACTAGCATCAGTTTCATTAGCCGGATCCATATCACTGTCCAAAGCCACTCCGCTGTCTCCTGGGGAAGCAAGACTTGATGATACGCTTGACGATCTGAGATGTAAGGACAATGCGGTACCGGAAGGAGATCCGCTCATAGGCCGCTGGGGCATGTAGTTACAGATATCCAAGTATGTGACATCCTAAGAGTTAAAGAAAATCACTCTGTATAATTTTAATGTTTCAGAAGATTGTGGATGGGATTAAAGCAGCTACGATGATTATATTGTACTATAAAATCAGAGGAGATCCAGCTTTCGTTAGTATCAGTGATTGGGATTGCATTATTCCGCACTTTGATTTAAGGAAAATTACGGATACAAGTTCGTGTACCTTTGTTAAACGTTTTTTTTTTGTACAAGAAATTGCATATATATGACCATATCCAATTAATGACAAGTTATTTATGAGGGCAGTCATTAAGATAACCCGATGCCCTTGCTATCAATGAAAAATACAAGTAGCTTTGAATAAATGTTATTTATGTTAACAAAGTTGTTTATACATTTGATAATTGTAACCATGGCATGATATCAGACTCCGAGTAGGAGGAGTATCTAGCAAAGGCTGTAAAATACTTAAAAAATACAGGAAAATTGGCTTCTAAAAGAAACCACTCATATTTGCTAAACTTTAATAACAATTTACTATAAATTCTATATTTAGAATTTACTCTGCATTAAAAATATGTCTAAAATCCTCAACCAGTTGGATTTCAAGACCAAATTCATACTCTTTAGATCCTCAAACAATACTGGAACTGGAATACAGTTTGATTGTTTCCATCTTTCTCTATATTTCAGTATAAATTTCCAATGAATTGGAGGCTCGTCAATAGCTGTTAATGATAGTTCATTTTCAGTTATTATATATTTTACTTTCGCCATTCATTGATCGATATATCCAAGACTTTAGGGGGGTGGGGGTTTCGATGCACTAGTAATTCAGTGACTGTAAGTGAATGGTCAACATGACGTGAAAATATGACCATAATGGAACCGTTTGAACTGAAAAACGGTATAAGGAAATCTTACCAATTGCAATGTGAACGAAACATTCTCAAGACCGGCTAGTAGATTAACAAGCTGAATAGTTTTGTCAACGTCACGGACTAGAGCATGAGTGAAATATTCTTTCTTTAGCGTCTTAGAGTCTCTCAAAAGGCAGGCTAAGTAACTCTCGAAGCTTCCCTCGCTCAGTGTGTGATAAAGCCAGGCACGACCTGTTTTAACAAAATAGAGAAAAAAGTCTCCTTTGTAAATAGATATAAAGTAATTAATCGAAGGCAGATCACAGCTCTGAAACATCAATATAAAAAAATTTGCCATCGGGATGATGAGTTTTAAAAACATCTTGATAAAAGAAAAAAAGGGGGGGGGGGGGGGGGGAAAGAAAATGGAAAATAAATTGAATGCAGTGTGTAGTATAGTGATAAGAACTGAAAATGATATTTCTTAAATAAAATTTGTACACAATGAAGCTCTTCTACTTGTATGACGCCCTTTTTTACAATTTTCTCAAATGGGAACACCTTCTCCTTAGCTAACAAGACAGTAATGTTAATTCAGTCAAGCCAATACACAAACAGATACATGTTCATTTGAATTAAGCGATAATAAGCTGTGATTGAGTGTTTAGCGAAAGCGAATAGTGTAATGGAAAAAGAGCGTTGAATATGTGGAGAGAAATGTAAGAATAGAATAATAAAGAATAATGAACTATTATCATTGTTTTATTAGTAAATTTTTAAAGAATTTCAAGAATTTCCATGATATGAAGCTATTTTTTCACAATTTTCTCAAATGGAAACACCCTTTTATCAGCAAACAACACAGTAACATTAATTCAGACAAGCCAATACATGAACAGATACACATTCATTGAAGTTAGATGATAATAAGCTGTGATTGAGTGTTTAGCGAAAGTGAATAGTATAATAGCAAAAGAGTGTTGGATATTATGTGTATAGAAATGAAAAAATATAATTAAAGAAAAAAAGCAAAATTATATAAACTATTTTCATTCATTTATTTATATTATTATTTTAATATTGATCATCCAGCACTATTTTGTCTCTATATACAATGATATGGGAGTGTACCTTTTCCAATGGAAGTTAGTACGCTTTGTAAAGCATGTATCACCACAACTGTATCTTGGTGACTTAGCTCCCTTGCAGTTCCCCAATATCCGTGCCTTTCTACCCGTAATCCGTGTCTCAAGGCTCGGTCTAACCAATAAACCAACCAGGAATCACCGTCCAGGACGACAGTACCGTGCAGACTCTGAGCGTATACCTAATACAAGCACACAGAAACTCATAGGCCTTTTATACAAACGATGAACATGAAGGAGTTCTCGATTTAGGAATACAAAACAAAAAATAGACAGGGGGAAAAGTAAAAACACGTTATTTTTTTATTTTTATTTTTAATCACAGGCTGAGCAGGAATAGAAAAACTAAGTAATGATTTCTATAAATCGCGTGTTCCGGGATTTTTTTCTTTATATGCAATGTATTAAATGACGAATAGAGTGTGTGATAATACTTCAAACAAAGGATAAATCTTCGTCTCCTAACTTGTATAAATATAGGTATGTATATTGGGATATATATAACTAATGTGAAAATGTTGATAAATCAATGAAAAATATATACATGTTGATATAGGTTGAAGTAAGATGGCCACATAACGGCGATATGATAATATATAACATAGAAAGCTATAAAGCGAAAGTAAAGTGTAATTAATATCGAGTGTATGAATGCGATTTTATTTCTTCCATTTTTTTTTTTTTTTTAATAAAAAGCCATGTTTAGTTTAGGCGTGTATTCATCCTGCCAATAAAGCCATGTCTCATGACTACAGTGCGTGGATTGTGGTGTTTGACAATTATACGACAAGCGATGATCATTGTTAATATACATACTATAACGAAGCTGAATTTTGTTCAGATAAATTGATATTTATAAAGCGTATTGATTAATAAACTTCGAAAAAAAAAATATACATATATTTATATATCGTTGAAATGAAGTGATACATACACATTATAGCTATATGGGATAAGTCATTGTGACGTATGTACGATTGCGACAAATGTCTAGCAGACGGCTTACCAGTTTGACAGCTTTAGTTAGTTCTTGTAGTATTCGGTCTTTGGACAGGACTTTGTCGGTGCATAGATCCATGTCTTCCTGCGATGGCATGATGATATTTATGTTTGTTTGTTTGTATATTTATTCATTTATTTATTCATTCACATCACGGTTTTATTTTATTTAATAACGGGTTTTATATTCATATGAAAATATACGCGTTATAATGGAAGTAGAATAGAGTTGCTACTGCTGCGGTCTACTGGCGATGTTGCACTGACAGGCGAAACGCAAACGCATTGATTTTAGCAGCGCACTATTCCAGCGGGAATTATGAATTAGATATTGAATCGGTTGCGGATAGCACGTTCAATCGAAAGAACATTATCAATCAAACGGCTGATGCAGATGCTTCTTATTGTTCATAATTTAATACAACAGCCATAAATTTTACTCCCATCTTCTCGCACATAAATTTTCATACGATATATCCGATTATACTTTATATTTTATTTACACGATTGTAATGTGTACATACATACGTCTACGCTTTTTTCATTGTACTTTATAAGCAGATGCATAGATATCTATCGTCATATGTATGCACGATGCCCCCGTACGTTATGGAATTATTATTGAACGATATAATTAAGTAGCAGGGGAGAAAATTAAACGATAATGGTATATCCTGTGAAGTAAACACATACGAAATATAATATTTAAGTATTAGAGAAAAACTATATGCAAAATATTTTGAAATATTTGAATTGTATTTCAAAACTTGTATTTTATATACGATTTCATCAAATTCGTCTATAAAAATAAAATTGTTTATGTTATATTGACAATAAATTTTTGTCTAAAATGATTCAAGAATATTAGTGATACATTTAAAAGTTATACCTTACCGGAAATCTTCCTGAAAATTAAACACCGGATTTGAATTAATGACTAAATCGAATATCTATACTGCGATTATTAATATAATTAGTCTTTATCTTGAAACTTTGGATTAGTCATAGAAAAAAAGGTTTAATTCTGTATACTTTTTAATATTATCTAATGAATCGACGCTATCTGTTTCATCGCCACAATAATCCTCTTAACAAAAACACAAATGTAACATTAATCCACTGAATTTCTAATTTAGGATCATATGAAATCTACACCATATAGGGATAATATGAGAAGATTTATTATGCGATTGAAACTGATTTATTTTGTAACTGGTTTAATTTGGATTTTCAGGAAATGGAAATTATTAGAGGATTATAGCGGTTTCAAATCTCTTCAACCCATTTCAATTAATTTTAGTTCAATGGGTTCGAACTAATTATATATATACATTTATCAATTATTTCGCAAATTTCACAAAGTTTCAGCAATATTATAGATACATGAGTACTATTGAACACCTATAGGTATAGAAATATAATTGCCATTCTATAGCATTGCATCGTTTCTACTGCATCGATTATATTAATTATAACTAAAGTTTCATACTATACGTATAATATATTATAATCGTTATAGTTTTGTGGAAATATTTACAGATGACGTATAATAAATGAGAAATTAGTAATTCTACATAATAATTTAATAAACATACAGTTTGACTTTCAAAATTAAAAAAAATAACATAAAAAATTGCAATTCTTCTGACATTGCAACAGAATGTTTATTTACAGTATAAAATACATTATAAGGGAGATATAATTATACTAATATATCGGTACTTAATATAATCTTCAATCACAATTCACAATATGTTTTTGCGCATGGTACGTGCAGTATAAGATATCGCGTATGAAATTGATGGAAAAGAGAATAATAAAATAATAAAGTAAATGAAATAAAATATAGGTATAGATATGTCTGTTAGACGTGACGTACATTATGCAGTCTTTGACGTTTTTCTTTTTTTTCTTTTGCACGTTTTTTTTACGACCTTTCGTCTTTCGAGTTCGTAATCGCATACGTATAATTTATTTATGTTTAAATATGTAAATTTAGTAAACAATGTTGTAAATATAATGAATTTTTATGATAAATTGTTGCTGCAACAATTACTTGAGTCCAGATTAATACGGTTTTTCATATTTTTATTTATTATATACACAAATCACATATTTTTCTTAACAATATTAAAAATCTTTATGAATATAAAATATCAACTTCATTATGTAACGGAATAAGAAGACGTAATTCGTCGTGTAATCATAATTCAGTGGGTCTCAGTGCAGGACGGCTTGCTGCATCTACTATTGTAGAAATTTCTACGAATCTTACGAAAAATTCCAACATTTTATAATTTTGAATGAAAAAAAATTGTAGATTTTCGTATAGTAATTTAGAAAATTTTTTTACTTCTAACGATGAAACTGGAAAAAAAATATATTACAATTTCTTAGATAACAAAACACTACAAAAAGTTCGAATTTTTTTTTAGAATATTATATGGTGTATGATAAAAAAAAAAATAATAATAATAATAATAATAATAATAAAAAACTTATTAACTCACTATCAATTCGAAGATAATTTATTTCAAAGAAATCCCCTACTATAGTATCTACAAAAGCGAGAAATTTTGCTCAAACAAAAGTTGGATACCATTTTTTGACGTGTAAAATAATTTCGAAGATTTGAATTTTTATTTATTTATTTATTTTTTTTTTTCATTCATGATTTCACAAGCATATACGTATCATACACATACATGGGTATATAATTACAGAAGACGATTAAGTATAGGTACGAACTATAAGCAAGAGGGTAAATAAAAGTTAAAAGTTAAAAGTTTGACGATCAATAATTATAATTGTATTATATAATAATTATGATAATTAAATCTAGAAAGTTTAGGAGCCAGCTGGTGTTATGCTACAGTCTCTTTTGTGCGGGTGGATCGTGGACTTGACTGAAGACTTTGTGGCATAGACGAAGTTCCTTTAGGTCTCGGTCGTTGTTTCGGTTTAACAAAAACTTGTCGTCTAATTATTTCTTCAACAGTTTTTTGCTCCTTTTCGTTCATCAGATTCAGATTTATCTCCGCATTACTAAAATCGAAATTTTCTTCCATATCTCTGAAAATTTTCAATATTTATATACGAAAAATTACAAAAACTTTCAATTTTCCTATAAAAATTCTTTGAAATTGTGTAGAATTATTTTCACTAGGATTTCGCAGAGCTACTGTAAAAAATTACGGTATTGAATTTGACCACAGTGTTAAATATTCGAGAATTTCATCGTTAAATCGTCGCTTTCGTTTTTCAAGCTGTATATCAATTTACTGCACTATTTGCAATTGGCAGGTTTAAGCGGTTTTTTAACTCTTGAAATAAACACCACTGAGCGAATATATCGGCCACGGTCGCGGTTGGACGTAGCCGTAGTTAATTTAGAGTCTGACCATTACTGGCGTGAATCACTCATCACACCGTCATATACCAATATAATATATATATATAAATACAAATTACTGTGACCTGTTAAAAATGAAAATACTTGTGTAAAAATAAAAATCTGCAGACTGAAATTGCGACAATTTATAGTCGATATAAAATCCTGATTCATTTTTACAGTAACTGTTATCATCTGGATAAAGAGATCAGGTGAGATAATGGGTTATAGTTTGATCAGCCATCGAATATCAGGTCAATTTTATACACCTTAATATATTTCCGATAATTTGTAATATATAAAGAAATAAATCCACGTGATATCTTGTGAAATAAATCAATATAATTGTAATAATAATAAAAAACAATCCGGAAAAACAGTTTTTCGGAGTACTTTTCATCAAAAAGAAAAAAAAGGATGGGTTTGTCAAGGGAAGACAAAGCATAAAAAAGTAATGAAAAACCGAAAAAAAGAACAAAATTGAAAATTTCACATAACAAAAATGCCCTATATATTGACAAAAGTCAATTTCATACAGTGCGTTTCATCCCAATTCGATCTGGGTACACTTAGAATTTCTTCTTGTCATTGGCAAGGATCGTCCTATATATTGACAAACGACAATTTTATACAGTGCATTCATTCTAATTCGATCTGGGTATATTTACAATTTTTTTGGTGTCATTGGCAAGGAATGCCCTATATATATGAAATTCTCAACTCGGAAGAATATATTCTTTCATTTAGAAAGGTAATATAGAGAAAAAAGTGTAGGTTTGTCAGTAAAACAGCGAAAATCGAATCATTTCCGGTAGAACCGGAAGTTCAAATTAAACGAGATATGGAAATTTTTCATGCACATCATTTGGTTGTAAAGTCCTGTAAATTTCAGATTTTTTCATCAAGCCATTTCCGAAATCACCGCGTGAGTTTGTCGAACAGGCCGACAGACAGACCGACATCTTTCTAAAAACCTGTTTTTCGGATTCTAGAGGGTCGAAAACGTGAAGATTCGTTGAAATTAGCAAAATTCACTTTTCGACCAAAACCAATACTTTTCTTATATCACCGTAGGTGATGAAAAGTACAAAACGAACCTCTGACGTCGTTCCATTTTGACAATAATTTTTTTCAAACTTAGTAAATCCTTTTGAGTAGCTTTCAATTCAGCTTCTTTCTCCTGTAAATTATATAAAGGTGTCAAAATTCGATATCTTATTTTAGAGAATAATTATGAAAGTTAAATAAATTTGTTCAATTTATTAACAACAAATTTTAGCAAAATAATTAACGAGAAAATTTTCATCGTTGTAGGTATGGTGTTTATGGGGTGTACGTAATTACCGCTAAAGCGACGATTAGCGCCTCAAGTTCGCTGTGTCTAGAGTCATAAAGGTGTCTTGCGGTAACCATCTCAGCTGACAAACGCGATAATTGTTGTCGATAATTTTGTTCTCTTTCCAAAGCTCTGTCCCAAGATTCTTCTCTGGTTACAACAGCGTCTCGAAGAGCTTGCATATCGCTTTCTAAACTCTCTAGCTCACTTCTGAATAAACAATTAATATTTACAGCTTAACCAAATCTCTCTCTTTCCTTTTCTAATCCATCCAACTTCAAAATCTGTACAATTAAAGCTAGGAGAGAATTTGTACTACGTTAAAAATTTTTAGCAGACGTTTTGAGTTCGAAATTCTTTGCCCTAAATACTCAAAAAAAATTAAGAACTTATCGGAGCTACAAGAAAAATGGAATTTCAGTTTACCAACGCATAACGTTTTTTTTTTTTTTTTTTTTAGTCAAGTGTTAATATCGGCTTGGGTCAAGATCGTATTATATAATCTGAGATCTTGAGAGCAGGTTAAACGTGTTTTCACAATCGTTTATTAAAAGCTAATTACGATGATCTCAAAACTCCGGGAATAATACAATCTCGACTAAAGCTCATTTTGTTTGAGTATAGTTTCATACTCCAGTTTCATTGGCAATAAGCGTCGTCTGAAGTACGTACGCCGCAAGTTTCAAGACTAGAATAAAGAGATTTAAGGGTCGGGGCTGAGCAGGTCAGGAAAAAATAAAATAAATTTCTTTTTCTTACTTTGTTATGGTCACCGTTGGCTCCGCGATCTCGTTTCCTTCGAGCTTACGCTGACAAGCCAAACAAACGGCCCAGCATTGAGAGCTTTTTTCCATCGTTTTGGGAACTGGACTAACTGTTGAGATTATCTGATTCTTAGATTCAGTGCAGGTTGATTTCTAATCGCAAATCGAAAAGGAAGGTTCATTTATTTCTGTTCTATAATTTAGGCGCTGCAGCATAACAAGTCAGAGCTTTTTATGGATTCCAAGGATCAAAACGGTTGATCAATGAATTTGAAAAATTTTATTTAATAATTTAAAAACTTGAGACTTTCATTTCGTAAAAATTTTTCATTTATTATGTCTACCAGACGAAGGCATTCGAATATAAAGTCTGATTATTATTTATTGCAGTGACGATGCCTAAATATATTTAGAAATTTGTTATAAATATAAAAAAGGAGAGATATTGAAGGATTTTGTTAATACCGTATCCTTGATTCTGCTTTTTTCTTTTTCTAATTCACTCCGCGTTTCCTGTAGTTCAGATTTGAGATTATCGACAGCTTTCACTTCCTCCTCAAGCCTGAATGCGTTATGAATACATATCTCGTGTTATATAACACTGTAGATAATTATTAACAAATGGATTAAAAAATCTCTAAGTATAATTAATTTGATAAAAAATTTTAGAAATATAATAAAAAGCAATTAAAGATCATTAAGGAATATTTATTAACTGGTTAGTTAGTGCCTTGTTCTCCGTAATGAGATTTTGATTTCGCGATTGCATAACCGTGTTACTGTCTTCCAAAAATTTAAGACGCATATGAAGTCGTTGATCGTCAAGTTGCGTATTTTCTAACGAAATTTTTGGACCGTTACCAGAATTCATTCCAAAAATCATACCCAGATGCATGTCTATGTCGGGAAACAGGGGGTCTCCTCTACCTAATTCGTATAAAACAAAAAAGGAAAAAAAAGAAGAAAGAAAAAAAAAAAAACAGAACTAAAATGAAAGTTACAAACTGAATAAGAAAAAAAATTATCATCTTTACACTTCTACACAAAAAGTGAGTCAATATGGACAAGTTTGAAACATTATTTTTTACAAAACAGAATTTTTTAGTACTCATATTATGTTTGAATTTAAAAAATTGTCTAAATCAACGAAATGGTTTAAGGGGACCAGTACAGTTTGGTTTAGGAAATTTGGAGTACTCCAAATTGCATTTATTTAACAACTAAAGTTTATTTCACATCAAAAATAAAAAATTTTTATTTGAAAACCTTCGTCGTAAGGTTTTAGGCACATCGTGAGTCCGATAAGGGTCGTTGCAGGCTCATTTTGTTTAGAAAATAAATCCTCATCACGTGAACGAGGGAATTTTTTGAATAATATCGTATTAGCCAAGTTATTTTTAAATTATTGGATTAAATTTTAGAAATTTTGAATAATCGACCGTAACTTTTCACATGATTTTATTTTCACCGATCCCTACGTTCATCAGATGTAGAATTGCTGTCCAAATAAAGCAAGACCTTGAGAGGTTGAATTGGACCAACGCTGTGCCTGAAACCTTACGACAAAGTTTTTCAAAGAAAATTTTCTTCTGATGTGAAATAAACTTCGGATGACAAACCAATGACTTTTGGAGTACTCAGAATTTCCCAATCCAAGCTGTACTGGTCCTCTTAAAATCTAGGATCAAATCGGTACCATCTCCAATTCAATTTTTTGTCTATCGGTAAATCGATGTCAAAAATATTTGTCTCTAAAAATTTTTTTACCAATTACCAATCGTTACAAAATCCAGTAAATAATTTTCGATAGTCTCTGATAAGGTAGTGAATAAAAATCAATATTTGGAGTACTCCGAATTTCTCAATCCAAGCTGTACTAGTCCCCTAAAAACCCTAATTTTAAAATATCAGAATCGATTGAAATTTTTTCATATAGTATACGTTGTACCAAATACCAATCACTCCCAAAGTTTTTTAGTTTTTTTTATTCATTTTTTCATCAAGTATGTACCTAAGCCTAAGCTAGGAAAAAATACGTAGTCCTTAAATCTGAGCAGGTCCATATATTCACTCAACGTTACCTTGAATCATTTTTCTTAGTATATATGGTTCTTGGAAAAGCTCGGGTAATACTGGCTGATAAATATAATTTATTGTCAGTAAAGTTTCGAGAACAAAGTTACGCGACCTGTGCGCGTTATTAATATCAGTATTCGCTGGTACTGTGGTTAAATCATATAGCTGCAAGTTTTGTATGCACAGTTCGTTGTGCACATAGGTATAAACGATTTGAAATTTCCTACGATATTCACCTCAACGTTGGTTTGTTACTTTCCTAACGAAACTGGGCTTTAATGACCTGGCAAGGTTAATTAGTCGGAAAGACCGTTTCTCGTCATTATTTACGGCCAAAAGATGCCATCCTGAATTCTATGCTCCGGTTCAAACAGACGATGTGAACTTAAAAACTTAACCTGAAACGAACTTCTACCCGAATCTAAGCTGAACTTATCCAACCGGAGAAGAACAAATAAAAATAACCTAATCCAGAAATCAAACTCTAGAAAATCACTGACCTGTCGAATAATGGTCAAGGCGTGGGCTAGTAGACATAGGCGATGAAGGGGTTGGAAAACCCTGAACATCGAGGTAGTCTTTGCCCTCGACTGCGTCGATCACGTGGTGGAAGCGAGACATTCTGACGTCTTTAATTTAGCTCTTTTTGTTCAGTATGAGAAATCAAGGGATGAAATTCATTGGATAGTTTTATTATTATATTATTTTTGATATCTTTTTTTTTTCAAAAATATTGAAACTTTTGTTATATAATACGTATAACGACGGTTCCGAGCTTTTATTTGACTCTTTAATTTTGTGTGGCCGTTTTTGTTACTTTCGTTATTTTGTTTCGACCATTGGTTACAAGATTCTTTCGTGTTTTCTTGCGAACCTAGCGACGAATGATCGACGACTACTCGACCCTAGGGACACACAAGTGGATTGATCGTAAAAAGTTTTACTTTACACTGAATCTAGAACTTTGTTTTCTCCGTTCAAAGTTTTTACTCAAGACTAACATAAGACGGTGAAGAATAAAAAATCAAATAAAATAAATAAATAACTCGATACTTTGCGGCGTCTAACTTTCGTCTTATATGTATGTACTTGTTCTTTCTTTTCAAACTCGAAGTAGCTAAACTGATCCCGAAATTTTTTAGTCAAATTATAAAATATCGGAAAACCGTATACCTAAATATTTTAACTCTCAACACGATTCATTGTCGCATAAAATAATTGATTCATCTTATAATTAAAAAAAGAATTAGGAACTATGGTATATACGAATTATCATAAACCAGTAAACGATATTAACAAAAAACATTTATTCCACTTACTTATTATGTAAATGGTATATATAATTAAAATTTACATTCAGGGTGATAATTGGCAATGCAGTTACTTTTATATTACACATACCAACATTAACAATACATATTTACAGTCGTAGGTATATTTATGTGTCCATAAATTTTAATACAATTAAATGTTTTACGTAATACGATTTTCGTCTTATCGAAAAAATAATTAAAAAAAAAAAAAAAATCGCCTAAGCTCAACGATAATGTGATTAGCTTATTTATGTTCTTTATATTTTTTATTTAAATCGATTATAAAGTTTGAGTTTAATTATAATTAATAATCATAATCTGCGGCATATCTTACGAGGAAATAAAATTATGAAATTTCAGGCAAAGTATAATATGCAAGAAAAAATATTACCACTTACTATATTTACTTCTCTCTGGCAGTGCAGAAAATTTCGTTAATTTAATTTCATCTAAGTACTGAATTTGAGGATATTAATAAATTAAGCTTGAATGTTTAAGCAGCGCCTGACGTAATGCTACCTGCATTACGTGTCTGTGATCTTGTTGCCATTTCAATTTCATTTTTAACACCATGTATAGGGTTAAAATGAAACCGTTTTCTTCTTCTGTTAGTGAAATTCTTTTAAAATTATCGAAATATAAAATCTTAGACTGTAATTAAGTGAAAATGACTTGATTACAAATAATTATATGTCGATAATTGTATAATTATTTATCTGATAGAATTTATATCAATATAAACGATCATTAACTCATGTGTTACAATATTATGAATAATTATCTTCATGAGTGTAATAGGTATATATGAACACCGTTTAAAAATTAATTTTTTAAATATCTATCATATATTATACATACACATTTACATATATGGTATATACCTATATATAATTAATTAATTTTGGTCAGTCAATCACACGAGCGATTCCTTCGCACGAAATGCTTATATTTTATATGGATTTAATATAATATTTACGTTAATATACTGTGCATTTTCGTAGATATGCGACAAACGCCTGTGTACAGGCAACCTAAACAACAAATGATCGGCTTTTGTTTCCCCCGTAGCCAATGAGCACACGATATGCGTTACAAAAGCCGATCTTTCGATTGTCTTACCAGTTTCCTATCTTGCGCATATCCACGAAAACTCACGATATATCAATATGCGATTTAAAATTTGAAGTGTATATTATTATTATATAGATCACGTTAACATTTGATATATTTACGAAAGAATTTCACATTTAATTATAATATTTCTTTTCTCTCTTATTATTATTAATAATAATAATAATAATAATAATATTAACATTAAATTACAATATCATCATCTTAAATGTATATACCTACATACGTATATGCATGTTCTCATAATTATCATTAACTTATATCTAAATATACATAGTGTAAATTTTCGTGGATGTGCGACAAACGCCTGTGTACAGGCAACTCAAACAACAAATGTTCAGCATTTGTTAATCCTGCGTAGTCAATGGGCATACGATATGCGTTACAAAAGTCGATCTTTCGCTTGTTTTATCAGTCTCTTATGTCACATATCCACAAAAACGTACGGTAAAATACAGATTTATAAAATCTATAGTATAACTCCATTGGACAATTTTTTCTTACTCTTTTTTTCTTTTTTAAAATTTAAACAAAAATTTTTTATTGGCCAATCAGTCGATGATCAGTATGAGATATTAATTTTTAATTTCATTTACGAAAGTATAATTTTTTTAATAAAGTAAAGTGAGTGAATATATCTATATGACGCGGTGTTGATTGATGGACCGTAAAATTTCTTTTGTGATGTATAATACTAGATGAAAAAAAAATGTCAAACTTTGTGAATTATTGAAATCGAAATTTTAAACCAAACATTACAAAATTTCGCCAATTCGAACAAAAAAGTTGTGTAAAAAAATTCAAAAGTAAAATCATCTAATTCATTTTGCTTTCAATAATTTATCATTTTTGATCAAAAATTATCTCGTGCGATATTTTTCATTACTGATAAGATAATTTTTTCAGTTTCTTTGAATAAATAAATTTTTCATTTTTGAACAGCGAGAGATTGATAAAAAAATCCTTGAACCTCGGTGCAGGACCATAATCACTATCTTTATTCAAAATCATAGTTATAAATATACCGTGAGATTATAAGGAAGCCATTCACTAGATGCAGGCAACCCAACAGTCAAATTCCTGAAGATTTCCGAAGACATTATATTTGTCATGACAACCACATGGCGGGGGTTCCCATTCTATGTTATTTATGGTGAATACAATGACTTCGGACGTCTTCGGGATTTGACTGTTGGGTTGCCTACATTTAGTGAACGGTTTCCCTATAACCTCACGGTATATAAGATTCTCAAGTATTTGTCAGACAAAATCCCCTCCCCGACCTCCTCAAAAAAAAAAAAAAAAAAAAAAAATTAAATAATGGGGAATAAAAATGATGAAAAAAGTTGGGTAAGTACTAGAAGTGCTGAAAACAAGTACAGGCTTTATTCCAGCAATCAAATACCTAAGAGTATACATATATACCTATACCTAAGGTAGGTAAGCAAACGGTATTCCAACAGGTGCTCTTAAGCACAACACTTCAGACGCTTGGTTTATCAAGTGACTTTCTTGTGCTTAAAGCATGTAGAGTCCTTCGATCGATGATAAAGTATACAAGTATATGTATATTTGTAAAGTATACGAGTCACGTATCACTGTATTACCCTATACGTATATACCCATTCTGTTTCTGGGTGTATATATATATCTATACATTAGGCTATATTAGGACCTAAAGTAATTCGGTATGTACGGTGTGTGCTTATCGTTAATTAGAAATTAGTGACTCGGGGTAGCAAAAAGCCCTGGCTAAACCCTCCCCTATTATAATATGATATATCGTTTAACATACCGGAAGTAGCTGACCAGTAGGGTGAGATTGAAATAGGCAATTTATATCCGTGACGTTTTTTTCTGTACAATAATTCGGGTTGGCATAACGATTTTTTTTTTTTTTAATGTTGTCTGTTTTTTTTTTGTAAATTTTGTATCTAGTTTATAAATTTCGAAATCTTGAAGATATGTAGATGAGAGGAAAATCTAGAACAATGAGAAATCGTTACTGCACGCATATTATAGAATTGAAAAGGTAATTTCAAGTTCCGTATAAAAATCGAAAAAAATCGTTCAATAAAAATTCAAATGTTGTTGAGCGAGGGGTCGTATTCCTCGGGCCATTAGACGCTAAGTATTTTTTTTTTTTTTTGTTTTTGTTTCTTTTTTTTTATTTTTTTTATTTTTTATTTTTTGCTAAGAAAATTGCAGAACCGAGACAACTTATATTACTCGAAGAAATTGAACGCCTTTACAGTATAGTATATCAGGCCAGCAAGCATAGTTGGGGTTAACTGAGGGTCCCGGATCACGGATCACGGATCACGGATCAGTATAAGGGTGGCTGATATTTGGGGGGTTGCGTAGCTGCGTTAAACCCTATTTATTGGTAGAGTCCCGCCCTGTAGACCTTACACAACTATTCTAGACGAAGAAGTTGGTCGATACTCGATTACCCAAGATTTCAGGGTCTCGTGCGATGTTACCTATACGCTTTATTTTACACGCGTGTAGATCTCTGGGTTACAAGAACAAAATCCATTGCGTTTTCCGGTAAAGGTAATTGATATAAGGTGTAAGGATAGGTTAGACATACGGTAGCCGGTTTTTCCTATCTGTATAAAATTCAACCATTCTATTTTTTTTTTTTTTTTTTTCACCTATTCCGATTTTTTTCTATTTTTTTTTTTTTTTTAATCAAATTTAGGTACGTACGCTTTGAATGGAAGGAACTGAAAGGAACGATCCGACGGGTATCCCACGAGGCGGTCAGATTGGATGACTCGATTCAAAGACACCCCCTGGTCGCTAAGTTCAAAGTCCGAGTCCGTTCCGGACTGGAGGGGGGGAGGGGGGGGGGGGGGGGGGGAGGTATAATATTACGTATAAAACTTTACTTTTTTATTATTCAAGTGGATTATATGCGGGGAGAGCGGGGCAAAATGGAACATAGAGGCAAAACGGTACAGAAGATCGAGATGTATTGATGGGGCAAAATGGTACACGGCTAAAAATTATCGGAAAATTGTCTTTCTACGATACAATTATTCAACGGTTTTTGAAACAATTTCGAGTGTTTGAAGCAATATATAGCGTTTAAATCCAAAAAACTAGAGCGGAGCAAAGTGGGACACTTCGAAATTATTTAATATATGACATACGGTATACCTCATAAATTTTGAAAATATTTTCTTTATTTTTCAAGCAATATAGAACTATTAGGCTCTAGGGTGGTAAAATAATAATACTGTACCGCACTAGAGCACTTTACTGTCCTAGAGCTCACTTTATCGTCCTAGAGCGGAAAAGTGCTACCTTCCACTGGTTTTTACATGCACTTCAAAGCAAACTTCCGGTGCAGGTATTGGACAAAAAATATCGTCTGCATCACGGGTGACAAGGAGATTCTGACTCGTGTGATTACCACCCTCGTTTTGCTCAAGTGGCAACTTTCACACACGTCAGTAATCGCCTACTTTCCGCCCTTGATACACAATATACTATTATCGTTATAGGGTATAGGTCGCATAGTTAATCAAGACTTTTTCAAATTTGAAAGGAATATGTATTCTAAAATGATGTAGAATTTCGGGGCAAACCCGAATTGAATAAAAGATAAAATAGAAAAATAAGTAAAATTTTTTTTTTTGTTTTTGTCTTCTTAACAAATATAATTTTATATAATAATCAGATTTATAATAGTCTATATATATATATATATATATATTATATAGGTATAGGGTATATATAATTTTTTGTTATACAAAAATAAATACGTAACGCAATTGACTATTATTATTATTATTATTATTATTAATATAATTGTAATATTAATTATTATTATTATTATAATATAGACGATTATCTTACCGTATATAATAATATAGTGAACATATATATGTATATTATATATAGTATACTGTACAATTTGCCATCCTTGAATAATTGCATTCTCTTTGTTATTTTATTTTCTTATTTTTTCTCCCTCTAATTTCCCCTATATTTTACAAAAGAAAAATTTAAAAAAACGATTTTCAAAATGTCCAATTAAGTAGTAAATTGTTGGTTTTTATAATGAAATTTTTTTGATCAGTATTTGAATAATAGCTATATAATATGTCTCGTATTACGAATATAATAATCACACCTATAGATAGTAAGTATATACCTACCTATACCATGTATAGTGAGTTTCTGCATCGTTGTTTTAATTTAATTTAATTTTTCAGTTATATATCTAGTATATAGTACGAGGTGAGCAAGTCGGAGCAGGGGAATAAGTAATAAGACACTATATTCAAGGGAATGAGGTAAAAGTGCAACGAAACATTTCCCGTCTCGTTCTTGCAACTATACGACCTTTATTATCCCTAGCTTGGGCGATCTTCCCAACCCCCTTGCATCTGGCTTCTCCTATCGCATTTCTAGTTAGTACCCCGATACAGACACGGTCAATTTCCGGTGCAATTTTAACCTGCAACTACACAAGGGATACCATGACACGTTTCTTAGATGAAGGATGTAAAATTGCAAGGTGAGCACTCCTCCTCGACGAATGAGCCGTCAAAGAAGTCGTCACCGTTGTACGGGTACTGTTGTGTGAAGTACTTGTGCCAAAGCAGTGATGTGGATTCGTAGGACACCATCTTGAGATCCATGAAATTGCCTGCAAATTACTAAGAGACGATCGATATTACTAAAACACTTTTTTTAATCTACTTTTACTATATAACGTATAAACCCTGACTCGAAATTTTTAGACTTAGAATTTCGAAAGAAATTTTAAAATACGACAAATAAATTAAAGTAGCCTTTGATGGTCGTTTATTTAATTTTTTCATCCATCATTAGCGTTTTTAGTTTTTGTCATGATATGAATCGTTTTTTAAGAATATCTTAAACGTAAATGTAAGTAAAGGAAGTTACGTATAAGTGGAAAGTATATCGAGTAGTTTGAGAATTCTAAAAACTCGTCGCGACTATCGCGGACTACGTTACATACGTCAACGTGAGGAATGAAAATGAAAAAATCCTCTATTCCTTCGGGATGGCCGATTGAGAAAGGAGGAATAAAAGTCGATGGATCTAGCTCGTCAGTCTAGAAGCTATATTCTACACAGACTGAACGGACGGCGTTTCTCGTTCTGTTTTATCGCACGTCTCAGTGCTGTTCGACGACAGTTCGCTGTCCTCTTGCCTCGTGGCAAATAAGAATAAGAGAAAAGTAAAGAACGTGGGATTCAGGATTCAACAATCCCAGAGTATTCGGCCCAGGGCAAAATATGTACTTACGTATGTACGTTATACCTACATACGCGACACAAGATAAATCTACGTCACAAATCGTGAAGCTATTCGAGTATGAAATCGCCTGATGAGTACGCCGACATATCGCCAATCGAAGCCCATCAATTTCTACTACTGACGGAAACTCCACGTTCTTCATCGTTTTTATATCCAACTAAGCTCGCAGGGATCGGAAGTTTTCATCGAAAGTTTTTTCGTTAATTAAATAATTAAGAAAAGAGGTATAGATATAATAGAAAAATATAAATAAAATTATCAAAAAATTGTGGAAAAGCAGTTTACAGTTCACATGCAACCTATACTGAAATTTTCCAGGTGTAATCCATGGACAAATCCACCTGGGAATCCATGTAGAAAATCTATGTAAGTCTGTATGATTTTCTACCGGAATTTGGAACAGGAAATCTATGGGATCACATATGAATATCCACTGAGTTGTAGCTGTACTCGGACATGGATTCCTATATGTAATTTTACATGGAAATTTTCTACAAGAATCTGTGTGATTATTCAAGAAATCACGTGTTAATTCTCTCTGATTTTAATGTAACATTTGTTCAATTTTCTTGAGTCTTTTCCATGGGTCACGAATGGATATCACCGTCATATTCCCATGAGAATCTATATTCTCCTGACTTCCCACAACAATTTGTGTAATTATACGCGGATTCTTATATTCATTTTGTCGGAATTCCATGTAAAATCCTGGGCATTCTATGTACTGTTTTACATGGATTATGAGAGTATATCACGGTCATATTTTCATGGGGATATGTATATTCCCATGGGTTGTCCGCGGCAGTCTGTGTTGTTACTCATGAATTTATATATTGATTACGTCAGAATTTTATGTAACGGCCGGTGGGTTTCCTACGATATTTTCCATGGATTATAAATGAAAGTCACAGTCATATTTCCACGAGAAACCGTAAATTCCTACGGATGATCCCATAGAAAGCTGAATTATATCCATATGTATGTCTATGAATTCATCCACATGGATTTCGACTATTGTATTGAATAGAGAAACCATGGAATACTTGTGCCAGTCCTATTAAATTTGGTATGGAACCATCATAAGGTCATCCATATAGGTTTCCTATAATTCTGAATTTTTAACAGATTTATCTACGATTGCATGGGATTTCATCTAGATCCATATATTTCCCTATAGATTTTCACCTAGAAATTTTCACTAGGGTATAATAACTCACCGTATACTCTTGCAGAGAGATGTACTAAAAAGACAATATATTATCGGATTGGCTGCCGAATTTAGTGGCGCAAGACTTTGGATGAATGTGGCGACAGCGATATTAGCCTGCGTGCGTGGGACGTGACCATATACTTGGAGGAGATCGAACACGATGTAGGGACTCCAGCAGAGCACAAATACTAGAAAAATAAGAAAAAAAAAAAAATTTCATGTAAAATTTGATTATTTAAACCAGGTTATGTGCACAATGAGTATAATTGCATCCAAAATATTTAAACTGGTAGCAGAACAAGTACTTTGGATAGACAAACTTCTTATGTCCTTCCTAATTTCTTTCCACCCATTCTTCGGCTACTATAAAGACCCGAAAATGTAAATATTTGTTGAAATGATGAAAAGCAATTTTTCGACCGAAGCCGTTACTTTTCTTATCCACAAATATAACCACAGTAACGAAAAGTAAAAAAGATTTTTTATTTTTGGGTCTCTCTTGTGTTCGCGGATATAAAACGCTGCTGCAGGTCTTTTCATATTTATTTATCCGACCACTTTTCTCACCGCGGATTTTCGGCTATGAAAAAGTATGCGCGAAAAGAGAGTCCGCTTTCAGCTCTGAAGAAGAAGAGGCACAGGATCGCTACGGTAGGTATATATATATATATATAAGGGATAGAAATGAACGCAGAAAGAAGATTCTTTACGGTAGCGAAACCGGAGTGGACGTGTCTTCGGCAAATGCCTAGTCAGCTAGAAAGTCAAAATCCCCTAGAGCGTGGCAAAAGGATAATCGAACATATACCTACCTATATGTATATACCTATATATCACTAACGTCCCCCATGACGTAGCTGCTTAAAAGTTATAGAACTGATCCCCCAGGAAGTTAATAAAGGAAATGGGGAATCAGGTGCGGATAAAAATCTCCAAATAGTAACGTTGACTTTATTTTATTTCTTGAGTTATAAGGGGACCAGTATACAGCTTGGTTTTGGAAAATTCGGAGTACTCCATAATGCATTTATTTGTCAACCAAAGTTTATTTCACATCAAAAAAAGAAAAACAAATCTTCTTTGAAAACCTTTATTGTAAGGTTTTAGGCACATCATTAGTCCGATTAGGGTCGTTGCAGGCTCATTTTGTTCAGAAAACAAATCCTCATCACGTAAACGAGGGAATTTTTTGTATAATATCGTATTAGCCAAGTTATTTTTAAATTAGTGGCTTAAATTTTAGAAATTTTTAATAATCGACCGTAACTTTTCACATGATTTTATTTTCACCGATCCCTACGTTCATAAGATGTAGAATTACTGTCCGAAGAAAACAAGACCTTGAGAGGTTGAATTGGACCAACGCTGTGCCTGAAACCTTACGACAAAGTTTTTTCAAAGAAAATTTTCTTCTGATGTGAAATAATCTTCGGATGACAAGCCAATGACTTTTGGAGTACTCAGAATTTCACAATCCAAGCTGTATTGGTCCTCTTAAAATCTAGAATCAACTCGGTACCATCTCCAATTCAAGTTTTTGTTTATCGGTAAATCGATGCCAAAAATATTTGTCTTTAAAAATTTTTTCACCAATTACCAATCGTTACAAAATCCAGTAAATATTTTTCGATATTCTCTGATAAGGTAGTGAATCAAAATCGGTAATCTTTCATGCGAAATATAACGTCACCACATTTTGTGGTAATATTTGATTTTCAAATTAGTCAGGTCGTCCAATAAATTGCGAAAACAAACCATGTCGAGTATTTATATAAGCCTATGTAATCTCTGTCAAAGATTGTGCAAACAGACGTAGGTTAATCCGCATCAGAACCCTCCAGACACAAATTTTAGAACCGAAAAAATTAACGAACGAGTTCATCTCCTCGTCATATAATTATTTATTCCACGAAAACTATGAAACAAAAAATTTTTTTTAATATCTACCATACTTTTGAGTAAATTGAATATACAAAAATGAATATATATATAAAAATTTCTCGTTGATGAATTATGTACATTTTCTGGATAATAATAATGAAATTAGTAGGGTAAATAAATTTGATACCCAGTTAATTGTAAAGGTATTAAATTTGTCCCTTGGTCTTAGTTATTAAATAAGAAATATTTGCCTTGACCATAAAATTGATTAGTTAAAACAACCCTCGAATCAGCACGTGTTGTACTTATCAATTTGACAAAATACTCGACTGCCAAATCAAAGAAAATTTAATTAAGATAAAACGAATGAGGTAAATTTTGACAAAAGAACAAATAAATTGCAAAAAAAAAAAAAGAAAACTTACCAAAAACAATGACGAAGGTCATTTTCACAGTTTTTATCTTCGCTCTTGGTATAAGACCTCGGGATGACGCCCTCCTCGTATCTCTGGCTGGTCCAGGCCTCAAGGCACCACCTTGGGACCATATGGTAGCCACAATGACCAGGTAACACCCTCCTATTATCAACGTGGGTGCGATGAACAAGGTGAAACTTACAAGACTCATATAGATCCTCCATTTGGTTGGAGAGCCAAGATCAATCCAGCATTGGACAGTACCCTAAAATGATTAAAAAACCAGATATTCAAATACGTCAATCCTGGTGTAATAATCTTCGATCTTTTCTATTTACCTCGATAAGTTTTTCTTCGTAAAGAAAAATTATCGGTACACTAAAGAATATCGACAAACTCCAAGCCGCCGCAATCAGTGCTCTGGCTCTCGACCCTGAAAATGACATGAAATAAGTTTATCATTTTATTTCTATTTCTCTTTACCCCATCAATTGAAACGGTCATTTAAAAAATGGAGAAGTAAACTCCTGCAGGACCATAAAACTGTAAATTTTGTTATTTTTCTTTTGATTTTTTACCGACGTCTTTCTTCTCGTTTTTCGAGACTCTACATCTAAGAATGGGAATGGACACTTTACCTCATAGAGTATAAAATGTAAGGGACTGATTTACGATATAAACCAATGTAAAGGATCCTTTATGCGTTATATACGACTACTTGATGATTCAGAACGATTTTTATCCCATAAAAAATTTTATTTAATGATCTCATATATGTTTAACAAATAGTCATATATTTATGTAATGAAAATAATGAAAACAGTGAGTAAACGGTTAAATAACAAACCAACAAAATTTGTATTAGAATTAAAATGAGCATTAAAAAATTGTTTGTTCAGTAAAATGAGTCGAAAACTCTCGATTGATGGCAAAGTTTAACTGAAAATATATAACGAGGAAAACTGTCTTTAAGAATTTTCAAATTAAACATCTGTTATAACCACTCAGTGGTGAAATTTTCTCTGTTCTATTTACTTTGTAAAAGTCAAAGGTCTTGCCTGAATGAATATCAACTTCAGGGTATATATATATATATATATATTATATATTTACTTTGAAAAGCTGTAAGGGAATAAATGGTATTATTTTTCAATCTATACTGTAGCTACACAGTCTTAAGAGTGTCTTTCTTTCGCTTCCGTTTTATTCTTGGTTTAATTTTTAGGGATATTTCGGAAGTTGCATAGAGGCTGCAGTTTATTAAAGAACGAAATTGAACCCCACGTTGGTTAAATTTTCGAGTACAAAAGCCGTAAATTTTTTCTTTTTTTTTTTTTGTATAAAGTTTGAAAACCGGAAGCAAAAGCTCTTTGGTATGAGTTAGGGATGAGAAATGATAAATCAAGGTTTGGCTGGGGTCCGGATCTTTTACTGGTAGACAATTTAAAAGAAATCTGTGGGTTTCCTCCCTCGGGTAATCCCTTCTCTCTTCTATTTTCGGGGGTTCGAGAAGCTGTGCCCGGGTCGGTGAGACGCGGTGTTCTTCAGGATACTTTTTTGTCGCCATCACGTGCCGTAAAAGTCAGGCCGGAAATGATGAAACATTTTTATGCGCGAAAGTAAAATCTTTGATATTAGCCCCTCGCAGTTCTCCGTCCCAAATACTCATAGGTTCTTAGCTTCTTTTTGCTTCATTCACCACGCGAACCCCTGTCCCATGTGTCCGGCGATTTCGACTCGATTCGAGATGTCATTTCTCCTAAATGTCGACCCGGAAACGGAACTACCTCTGTTAACCCCTCGTTCCCATAGTTTGCAAGCTTTTTACCATCGTTTTACCCAATTTTCAATACCCTCTAGTTTATTTTTTCAACAAAATATATGTGCCTATCCCTGTTCTCTTATTTCCTTCTTTTTCTTTTTCTTTTTTTATTTATCTCATGCGACGACAAGCTATAACAACCATTTCGATACACATATGATCGCATACTTACAGCTCCCTGAGAAGTTCATAGGTCGAGTAATCGCGTCGTATCTATCAATTGAGAGAGCGACGAGTACGTAAGTCGAACTATACGATACCACAGCTTGCATAAACCTTATGAATTTACAAGCAACGTTTCCAGCGTGCCAAGTCACTGTTGTTCGCCATACAATATCCGTCATCACCGAGATCAGACCCACTAAGAGATCTGTAATGGAATCATAATTAAAAATAAAAAAAAAATTCAAGCAATTTATTCGATGAAAAAGAAATTCGTTATTTTTTTCCATTCAAAGTGTAGAATTCACAAAAACGCTTTGAATTTCGTTAAGAGCCCTTACATACATCTTGAAATTAATTTTACGGTTATTTTTTTCTCAATTAGGTACTTTTTTTTTTTGTCAGCTTATAGTATTTTCCAAACGTCTTGTAAATAAATATTCAATTTTTCAGGGAATCAACGTTTTCTGATACTTTGTGCAGGATTACATGCGATAACTATTGAAGCCACAGGGTTTAGGGTTCGAGATACTTATTTGATACACATTTTCGCACTGCAGTGTAAATAACGGATATTCAAAATTGATCGAAGAAACTTTTGTGATAGATGCAAGAATGAGATTAGTAAACACGATAATCAGGAAAAGTGGAGTATATCTTTGGAAAAAAGATCTTTTTCATTATTGAAGGAAATTTCTGCCATTCACATGGTAGACATACGTGTCTACTCTACTGAAAATTTCTAGGTGAAAATCTATAAGAAAAGATATGGATCTAGATGAAATCCCATGCAATCATAGATAAGTCCATTAAAAATCCAGAATTATAGGAAATCTATATGGATGAACTATAATGGTTCCATACCAAATTTAATAGGACTGGCATAAGTATTCCATGGTTTTTCTATTCAATACAATAGTCGAAATTCATATGAATGAATCCATAGACATACTCATGGATATAATTTAGCTTTCTATGGGATCATCCGTAGTAATTTACAAATTCTCGTGGAAATATGACTGTGACTTTCATTTATAATCCATGGAAAATATCGTAGGAAACCCACCGGCCGTTACATAAAATTCCGACGTAATCAATATATAAATCCATGAGTTACAACACAGACTGCCGCGGACAACCCATGGGAATATACATATTCCCATGAAAATATGACCGTGATATACTCTCGTAATCCATGTAAAACAGTACATAGAATCCCCAGGATTTTACATGGAATTCCGAAAAAATGAATATAAGAATCCGCGTATAATTACACAAATTGTTGTGGGAAGTCAGTAGGAGAATATAGATTCTCATGGGAATATGACGGTGATAACAATTCGTGACCCATGGAAAAGACTCAAGAAAATTGAACGAATGTTACATTAAAATCAGAGAGAATTAACATATGATTTCTTATATAATCACACAGATTCTTGTAGAAAATTTCCATTTAAAATTACATACAAGAATCCATGTCCGAGTATAGCAACAACTCAGTGGATATTCATATGTGATCCCATAGATTTCCCGTTCTGAATTCCGGTAGAAAATCATACGGACTTACATAGATCTTCCACATGGATTCCCAGGTGGATTTTTCCATGGATTACACCTGGAAATTTTCAGTAAGGTAGAATATTCGTGTAAAATTTTGTTCGTTTTTGTATGATCGGTGCCAGAGTAATCCTGCACAAATCAATTAATCTTGGATTCGGTTATGAAAGCTGTATAAGCTCACTAATTAAATTATTTCAATATATCAAAACGGCATTTGATAAATAAGTAACCAATCCAAACACACAATCCAAAGCCAAAACGATCCCAGTCTAAATAATTCCTGAATTCATTCCAAAACTCTAGATCTAAAAATTTCATGTCAAGATGTATGCATCAGCCCTTACAATCGCTAATTCTTAACGAAAGGTTCGTTCTTTGGTTCAAATCAATAAATGGATAAAAAATCAGCTATTGGGGAGAAAAAAAAGTATGGCAAAGATTTTCCTCCAGCAGCTGTAGCCTAAGTCGTATAAAATATCAGAGGTCAAAGGGTTGGAAATAAAGCGTTGGTCCCAGGTCGTGTTGGGAGTATTAAATGAAAATATATATCTCGAAACTCAAGGAGTGGTTGGCTTCGGGTATTTCTAAGAAGTACAATAAGCGTCTCGCCCGTAATACTCAGAATTTAATTTTTCCGATAAATGTTAATACATAATTTACTCTCTTAAGCTCAATTCGTCTAAAACGTTTATCGACACAAAGTCGAATATTGAAGGGCCTCCACTCCGGTTCAAAGACAGGACCACATTTTGAAAGAGCTGCTCGCAAAAACGTCTCGGCAAGTAAATTTCTCAATATATATACTCAGGCGAATTGTATTAGAATAAAACGGTTTGAATTGGTGAAGGTTAAATTGAAGTTAATAAATAAAAAAATAAAAAGTAAAACCGTGTTGCATTAAGCAAAATTTCCATAGCCCCTGCGAATGAAACTTATAGGTAATTTCATTATACCCTAGACAGAAAATTTATAATTATTCAGAATTGTCGAGGCTCGTGTTTTGTCAGAAATTATCAGGGTAAAGTAAGTGAATCCCATGAAATTTCTTGGAAATGTAGGAAAGCAACCAAGAGAGTATAAATTACTAACCCTAATTCGTTCTGCAGACTCCCTTCGTGTATCTTATACTTATATATATATATATATATATATTTCTCAACAATTCAACCACGGTATACAATGCTGGTGATTCTGCAAGCCACTTTCATTCCCTATATGAACTAGCATAAAGCTGACCTAAGGTCAATGGACAACGGGGCTAGGTATACCTTAGTACACTTCTATAACGGTCAACTTAAGCCGAACTTACGATTGGTCATAGTGGGACCTTTGATTCATTTATTTATGTGCAAGTAGGTGCGTTTTAACACACACACACATATATGACAAAGTTTTGAAATGTCTTTCCACTTTGAGAACTAAGAGTTGAAGTTAAGACGTGTATTGTATATATTCATTATTTCTAAGCCAATGTCTTTGCACTCGTATACAGTTAATGTCAAATTTGAATAACTCTTTGGATAAGATTTAATTTTTGGATTAATTCCATAGTTGATAACTTTTTTTTTTTCTTCTTTATGAAGAAAAATTAGAAACAGATACTTTGGAGTTTTGAATTTGATCCAATTATCGAAAGTAAAATTTTTAATCGAACTTGACTATAAAAGAAATAGGAAAAATGCATTTTCTGTAACGATATCAAAAAAGTTAAGTTTTTATTTTCTAGGGTTGGAACTTATTTTACTTTTTTCTGTTAAACTTTAGAGTGATGTTAGAATGTTGTGAGTCTTTGCTTAGAAGTGATATTCTTCAATTTTTTAGACGAGATCTATAGTCGGGTAAAGCAGCAAATATTTTCAAGTTATTAAAATTGTACATAATATGAAAACTTGACGAATTTTTAAAAATTATGTCAAACGCTTGCAGCAGTTAATAAATATTGTCATTATTTGAACCGATTTTATATCCCCGTAAAATAAACGCTTATGATTCACCATCTCGTGACCTATTGTCGAAAATCAATTTCGAATGTCCAAAGTTTTTATTTTATTTGACAATAAACTAGGAAGTAAGATTTGATCGACGTTCCTCTCAACGAAATGTATATTCCCGTAAGAAATGAATGATTTTTGAAAAGGGAATAATATATTCTTACAGCTATCCCATTACCCCAAGAAAATTTGTTTTCAAAAGCTGTATAATAAGTTTTGCCGAAATTTATTACTGCAGATTCAACTTTGAATTATTTCACCCTAAGTTCAGTTTATTCTTTTCTTTTATCTATTTCAAGATGGAAATTTAACTGACAAAAATTTTCGATCTCTCAAGTTTTGGAATAAATCGAAGAACGTACCTGCAAAGGCGAGCTGCTTGATGAAGAAGTCCATCTTTGACTTACGTCGTTTTCCTAGCAATAGACCAGCCAGGACTGCGACGTTGCCTGCAACGATGACGGTGAACAAAAGCCATAGGACGGTGAATTGTTCTTTCTGAAAGATGAATGAATTTTTTTTTTTTTTTTTTTTTGAAATTCTTGAAAGAAATTCACCCTCGAAACACAAAGAGCAAACGCTATAAAAAATAAGTAGGCTATAGTTCGAGCGGGAGCTATTACACCAGCATGTTGCAGGGGTTGATTATTACACCCCCACCTTGCCCCCAAGGCAATCTAAAACCTTATCATACGATGTCATCGGACCTGAGGTTGCAGCAAACCTTCGCTTAACTTAACCGATCATCTATGACCCATATACTCTGACAGGAATAAACCAACCGTGTTTTGGGATGATAGTATAACACGATACACACATTTACATACTATATTCCATATTGGAAATATATATGAGGTTGCTTCAAAATGCCAAAATCTCAATGTGACGTGAGAGGTGACGAAATGTTACGTGTATACTGGTGAAAATGATTTTACCAATTTACGTGAATTTTTAGGAAAATGAGAAAATTTTTCCGATCGTTTACACAAGATATTGTAACTTATTTCTTGTTTGATCATTAAAAATGTTGAATGACTATGAAAATTTTGAATTTTTTATGAAAAATCGCAAAAATCTAGAATTTTTGTGGTTAACTATGGAAATCTACAATCGTTTATGTGAAAAGCCGTCAAAATCTACAATTTTTTTTTATGAAAGACTACGAAATTATTGATTTTTTTTTTTTTTTGGAAAAACTGCGAAAATTTACAACTTTTTATGGAAAACCGCGTGAATCTACAATTTTTTATGAATAACCGCAAAAATCTACCATTTTTGTGGAAAACTATGGAAATCTACAATCGTTTATGCAAAAACCAATGCGAAAATTTACAATTTTGTATGATACACCGCAAAAATCTACAATTTTCGTGAAAAACTATGGGAATCTACAATTATCGTTTATGACAATTAACTGCGAAAATCTACGATTTTGTATAATCAACCACGAGAATCTACGATTTTTTTATGGAATACTACGAAATTCTACAGTTTTATTTTTTGAAAAGCCGTGAAAATCTACAATTTTTTTATGAATAACCACAAAATCTACAATTGCCATGAAAAACTACGAAAATCAACAATCTTTTATAAAAAATTACGAGAATCTACATTTTTTAACAATAATCCGTGAAAATTTATAATTTTTTAAAACACACTACGAAAATCTACAATTTTTCATGAAATACCATACCTACTACGGTTTTGTGAATCTTAAGCAAATAAATAAAATAAAATGTATTTTAAATCGAAACGGTTGTTCCTCGTCTAAAAAAATTAAAACTGTGTTAAAAATCGCTTCTAATAATTCGCTTTTTTTTGTTTTTAATAATTTCGAAATGAACTAATAAAGTTCCTCGAAGTTGAATAGATAATATGTGCGTCCTAAATATGAGATTAAAAATCCTATAACCATTGAACGAAAGTGATTAATCGAGATAAACTAAATTTTTCAATAAACTGATGTGTGAAATTTCTTCGATTGTTTAAATGCCAATACAAATCGATTATAAATTCAAAATTGATTTCATACGAGAATAGAAAAAGAATTAAAAATAACTGAGTGAAATACTGTATTAAAATTATTACGAGAAAGTAAAGAAAAAAAAAAAAAAAAAAAAAAAAACTAAAAATTCTCACATCAATATCCGATTGATATATTTTGAGATAACCATTCGTAGGCGTCAGCGTATCTTGGCAAGAAAGTATTTCCTCAATTCTGTGGGCCGAACGAGTTGATTCGACCTTTCTGCCTCAGACTCTTGCAAGCTTTGGTGTTCGTGACGTCATTTTTATGCATATACACATAGTGCCTGTATACGTAACCCTTAGTTAAATATAACTATGTATAGATTATACATGCAAGTGGTATATATACATAGCTCTATGTATGTACATACATACATTGCATTTTTCATTCTAACTCGTGCAAAATTGCTAGTGTAACGAGCAAGAAGGATAATTGTCGAGTAATTGGTCCGTGTGCCAACATACGCCTTGAATAAACTTGTCCAAAGTCATACATATACATACAGGTCGATAAATTGTAACCATTCTAGCAAAAAATCAACCCTGTTAATTATAATTACACACAGTTTAGTTATAAATCATCACCGTGAGTCATATCGTTCAATTTATTCCTTAAGGGGGTTATAAAGAAACGGTCATCTCCATCATCCTGCCACCTGCTGCAGTAAACTTCGCAGAAAATTTTGCTCTCGGCTATCGACGGACCAATACTTAAATGGGATTTATACACCTTGGAAATAATTTTAGTATTTTTATTTTCTTCTACAAATCGTTTCAAAAAATTTTCTATTGACTCAGCTACTTCAATACTCATTTAATTTATTTCGAGACACAGACTTTTGGAGTTATTACAAATTTTAAGAATCCACTTCGACTTACACAGATTAACTCATGCAAAGTCAAAGCAAAGCTCTATAAAATTTGAAAAATTGAAAATCGTAGTAATTAATTGTGAAAAAAAAAATTAAACCCAATTTAATAATATCAGATACAAAATTGTACAACCGAAATTAAGAAGCAAAATTTTTTCTAAGATTATAACGAGTTGTAGTTAATTTTAAAAAATCTTCCGGAAGTCTTGGCGATATTATACTACTGAGAATAGACACGACGTAGTTTCGATTTACCTTTCGAAATCAGTCAAAGGCGATGCTGCATAGGAATTCTAATTTACGTAATTCTCGCACGGCGGCTTCTTTGAAATCTGTTACAACCTATAAGACATCGACGTAACTATCTCGATATGTCGATTATAGTGTGTATATTAAAAGCGTTGATATTTCTTTCTTGTGTTCTTCGTTCTTGATCGTATTCTGCTAATACCTACAGATATCCATAATAAGAAGAACTCATCGGTTTTCAATGGGAAAATAAATCTCCTTTCGTATTGACGCTGCAGACTCCCACGGGTATAATCTATATCGAGACCTAATTATAGTGACAAATTATACCCGTAATTGATCTACGAGTGATTATTTATCGTGATTATAAGGTCTTAGGTATTCAATTTACTTGGAAATCTGTTAAAATTGATCAAAGTTTATAATTACGCTTCGATCGTGGATATTAAAGTGTGAGATATCGGGGTAATATAATGAAGAATGGAACAAGGTGGGCACACAGTTGAAAATTGTTAAAAAAAAGTTTTTTTAAATTATTCAAAAATTTGTTTTCTTCAAAAATTTGAGGCTGGGTTAAGGTTCTGTGAACATTTTTTTTTTTTTTTATACAATGATAATCGCAGAATGTCTTCTGGTCTGAGAGTCTGAAAGAGAATCAAAATGAATTACAAAAATTTTCATGAGCTTAAGAATTCAAATTTTAATGTTTTTTGAACGTATATAAAAATCTAGAACTTCTAAAATAACGTTTTAGAATTTGAAAAGCTTGCGTTGAGGAATACGGATATGTAAAGAAGGTGAGATATAGGAATGGTAAAAATCTATCAAATGTATTATATACCTACTCTGCGTAACACAGTTTTGAAATATATATATTAATGAAAACTGAATAGAAAATTTCACCGTACATAAATATACATATACATCGTCTACCTATATAAAGAATTTGAAACGAAATTTCTCGTCATCGATTTATGAATATAAACATTCGGTAAAATATCTACTTGTCAAATTTACAAAATCCATCTCATTCAGCATCTTATTGAATTTTCTTGACCCGAAAACCTTTCGTTCATTGTAAAGTGATGGACCATTTGACGTGTACGTTATTCCAATCCTATTCAACGTCTAGGTCATTTATCTACCCTGATGTGCTTAGCTTACTAGTCTTATCACGTAAACCGTAGTTCACATAGATGCACAGATACTTGGTCTAACCGTGCTTGTATTATGAAATCAGAATTTTGAAAAATAAGATTCTTCATCAGCATCGTCTTGCACGCCTTGGTTTATACATTAAATATGTATCAGTCGTTTAGCTTGACCGAGTTCAAGATCTCCAACTGTATCCTATATACGCGTAGGGTATAGACGTGATGTGTATAACCGTGATCAATCACTTCTCTCGGAAATTGGATCGATCGGGTAAGAGATAAGCGAAAAAAGGCAAATAACTTGTTTCCCAAAACGGAAACACCACCTTCTCCGTTTCGTTTGTTGTGCTCGCTTTGAATCACTCGGTCATTTTACCATACAGCGACTTAGTGTTTGTATGGAGAAGAAGCTAAGTCACGAACTCGGTTTTTGGACGTAGCAGTACAAGATCGTTTATCTCTTCTTCTCCGATTTCTTTTACGGATAAAAAAGCTTCTTTTCTCATTGTGTAAGCATGATGTCCAGTTTTTTAAACAATATTTAGGAAGAAAATGGGAGAGAAACCTATGCAGCTGGTTACAGGGAGCGAAAAGGAAACTCTTGTTTAATCAATGATTAATTTGATTTCCGACTTTGAATTTATTCGCCAAACAGTTCACTGAACGTTTTATTAAAGATCGAGGAGCTGTAGATCGAAATCGTAGAATCACGAAGCCTATCTGAATTCTAGGATTCAGAGGTCTAAACTAGAATTCTGAAAGTCTAATTCGTGTTTAAATTTTTTCAAAATGAAACTAACTTTCACTTTGAGTGATGAATCAGAATTTTATTACACGCACTGCGATACCACTGTCAAATTTTAGCTTGCACTTAACCATACTGAAAATTTTCAAGAACAATCCATGGACAATTAATCCACCTGGGAATTCATGTGGAAAATCTATGTAAGTCCGTATGATTTTCTACCAGAATTTGGAACGGGAAATCTATGGGATCACATATAAATATCCACTGAGTTGTAGCTGTACTCAAACATGGATTCCTGTATGTAAATTTACATGAAAATTTTCTACAAGAATCTGTGTGATTATATAAGAAATCATGTGTTAATTGTCTTTGATTTTAATGTAACATCCGTTCAATTTTCTTGAGTCTTTTCCATGGGTCACGAATGGATATCACCGTCATATTCCCATGTGAATCTATATTCTCCTACTGACTTCCCAAAACAATTTGTGTAATTATATGCGGATTCTTATGTTCATTTTGTCGGAATTCCGTATAAAATCCTGGCGATTCTATGTACTGTTTTACATGGATTACGAGAGTATATCACGGTCATATTTTCATGGGAATATGTATATTCCCATGGGTTGTCCGCGGCAGTCTGTGTTGTAACTCATGAATTTATATATTGATTACGTCGGAATTTTATGTAACGGCCGGTGGGTTTCCTACGATATTTTCCATGGATTATAAATGAAAGTCACAGTCGTATTTCCACGAGAATCCGTAAATTCCTACGGATGATCCTATAGAAAGCTAAATTATATCCATGTGTATGTCTATGGATTCATTCACATGGATTTCGACTATTGTATTGAATAGAGAAACCATGGAATACTTATGCCAGTCCTATTAAATTTGGTATGGAACCATCATAAGGTCATCCATATAGATTTCCTATACTTCTAGATTGTTAATGAATTTATCTATGATTGCATAGGATTCCATCTAAATCCATATCCTTTCCTATAAATTTTCACCTATAAATTTTCAGTAGGGTTAAAATTCTTCAATGACAACTTGTAGAAGAAACTCAAAATTTCTATTCCAACCAGAGTGCAAATTTTGTGGTTTAAGATTACCGTCAGTAAAACTTCGCTAAGTACCATATAATTTATTAACTTGATTCTTCAAACGCTGTTTGTCAAAATCCTAGTCCTCTAATTGCTGGGTAAAATTATTTACGAAGGTCTTTATCAGCGGCTCAAGTAGACGAAAATCTGAACGTTTGAAGGAGTGCTGAAACCTCGTTGGACTGATAGACACACCACGATTTACTGTAAATTAGAGTAGCGGATGGATGGGTTGAAGGTCGGTATGTACAAGGGCTAAACGACCTCAGATAATTAACTGACTAGTAGAATTTCGATGCAGACACTTTGATCTCGGTATTCTAGACACTTAAACTATTGGCATTTGGTCACCTTTGCGGTCTTTACGGATCACGTGCAGGACCATTCCTCGACCTTGGTGTATATAATGTGTCTCGTATCATTGAAACGTCGTTGTAAATTTCGGTAGACGTTTATATGTATATCAAAGACTCATAATACGACAAGTAAGCAATAACGTGCAACAACTTTGTTGATTAGAGGAATAACCCTCAGCTCGTCATTTTCCCTTATAGCTTGAGAATTTCAGTTCCCTTTATTAGAAAGCCTCCTTCTTCTTCTTCTCGATACCAACGTTGGAGTTTAGACGATTTCCAACTGTCTGGAATTCTCGAATTCTAAAACGTGACTGACAATATAATACCGGGATTAATTTATCCCAAAGTTTTCCGATCGTCTGGACCAGTCGGCTATTTAAAACTCGAAGTACCAAAATTTCGCTTTCTAAAATTGTGAAAAAATATTTAATTTCGTTATCGAGATATCAGACTCGAGTTAAACGAAGAGGGATAATAAATCCTCAAAATCAAGACCTTGATCAGGTCTTGTGAATAAAATTTTCGAACAAACGATAAGAGAGGAGAAAAGTGTGGGTTCAATTCGTTCTACACGTTCGTATCTACGGCTGCTGTTACTTCTGAAGAACATTTGGGAAAGGAAATGGTTAGAATGATCCGCCCCTACAGGCAGTTGGCAGTTGATATACACACGAGACGTATAGTCAGACAAGGATGTCGGTTTAGTCCTAACTGACAACAGAGATTTACTCCTACGGTTTAAATTGCTAGCCAGTACCCGAAGGGCAAGTTCTAATCAAAACTGGAAATCAACAATTCTGACTATTTCCTTATACCATTTTACTCTACCAGGAAATAACAACGACACGTTTACCCCACGGGTAGGTACCTATTCCTCGAAACGTTTAATTCCAGGTCTAAACCTCACTTGGGGTTTTTCCTTTCCACGAAATGTTTGCTTTGAAAATCTCGATAACATTAAAAATGTACGAAATTATAGTTTTAATCATTTTTTTTTTCATATTCAAATTTTAATTCAATACGATTTTCAAATTTTCATTATAGTTTGGGAAAATTCTCCGATAAGTAACAAACCATCAAAATTTTATCAAAATTAATATCGCAAACGATCGCTGAGATGTATTAACACTTTTTTAAAAACAGATTTTTCCCTCTCATTTCCAAACCCATGGACCAATTTTTTTCAAATTCAATATAAGATCTAAAAATTGTTCAAGACATCCGCATAAATTTTTTTATCGAAATTGGTTGACTCGTTTAAAAGTTATACGACAGAAGTGGTTCAATTTTTAGTTTTTTGAAAATGGATCTTAGATTAAAATTAATTTCATGACGTTTGATTAGTATCGGATTTTAACTCGTTAGAACTCGAGTTTAAAACGGCTTAGTATCTTGATAGGAATTAACTGCAGAGTCCGCAAGTCTGATGGTTAAGATCGGTGATCACCACGGTGACAGGTGATAATCCGGTCTAGTTATCTCCCTTCCTTGGAAAGGAGGCGGGTCAAGACTGTCGCGAGAGAAACACGTCTTGGTATAAACTGGCCAGTGGCTATACCGCCATTAGCTTTAGAAACTGCAAATCAAGAAGGAGATTGACTAGTCAGAGGCGAGGCCAGCATCCAGATGTTCTCTCACTGTACTTCAGCTAATAAAAAAAAAAATAAATAAATAAAAAATAAATGCATAAACCAAAATGGCTTCAGATGAATTGAAAATCGTTTCATTATTTTTTATCCGGTCATTTTACGATCGGTAAAATTTCTGAATAGCGTAATTTTTTATACGTTTAGAAAAGAAGAGCTCCGGTGTACGTCATTGATCCCGAAAATTGTCCACTTGGAGGTATAATCTGATTGTTTTATCTTAGAAGTGGAGATTTTCGGATTGGGTAAAACTGAAGGGGTCCATCCGTTTATCTCTTCATCTCTAGAGCAATAAATTGAAGAAATGTGAGGCTACATAAGACGACGGCGTAGCGCGCGGTTAATACTCGGAAAAAAAAAAGATGCGACAGGAAGGAAGAAAGGAAGGAAGGAAAGAAAGAAAGAAGAGTAAAAGTGATCGGAAATAAAATTCGTCCATCGCTTGATCCCGGGTAGATTTTCAGAACTGAGTAGGGACAAACGGAACTCTGTTTTCCGGATGCAGCTCTATCCCACACCATCGACACTTCAGGGTCAGAAGTCAAGGGTCGAGCTTAAGCGTCTTGCGGTTAGAGACCGACCCTAACGTGGTTCCAAGGCGTTTCCGGAAAGGAAATAGATCCGATTTAGGTATCTGTGTTCTAGGGCGGTATACAAAATTCGGTGACATTTTTTTGGCTATTTTATTTTAAATAATTAACGATTGATCATCGAACTATTTCATAACGGAATTTCATACTGTTGGATTTAATTTTTTTAATGGTGAGACTCGAGAAGTATCAACCGAACAAATTTCATCGAAATCGTACGAATGGTTGCTCAGGTATTGATATTTAAAAAAACAAAAAAAAACAGTTTTCTCTTTCCTTACCAAACCGCTAAACGGATTTCCCGAGGTGGAATAGAAATTCTAGTTTCATCTTCCGAAACCTCAATTACTTTGTTCTTCAGTTTTTTTTTGGAGAGAGATAAAATCCTGTTTTAGTAGAATTATCTCCTACGTGAGGATTCAAAGGTGGAAATCAGAATCAGCAATTGCACTTAAAATTCTTATCAGCGTCTCTACATCCTAATAAATTTTTCAAATTCTACTTACAGCCTAAAAAGTCTGCGGCAAATCAAATCAAAGATCGATTTAATTTTCGACTTTGAAATTAATTCACCAATCAGTTCACTGAACGTTTTATCAAAGATCGAGGAGCTGTAGATCAAAACCGCAGAATCACAAAACCTCTCTTAATTCTAGGATCCAGAGGTCCAAACTAGAATTTCGAAAATCTAGTTCGCGCCTAAAGTTATCTCAAAACAAACCTGACTCTCACTTTTAGTTGCAAATCAGGATTTCATAAGATGCACTGCAATCCTACCTTGAAATTTTTCAGTAAGGAAAAACTTGTAGAAATAAAACTAGAATTTTTATTTCGACTTCGAAATAGCGTATGCAAATATAGAATAAAATTTGTCTAGCTAGCAGATTTATTGAATTAATATAGTAACACGAGACAAGGAAGAGAATCTAATACATGCTGGCACAGACTCTTATACATTTTTACTGCGCTGTTTACCCCCGATAAGAAATATAGACAGATTTTTTTTTTTTTTTTTTAACTTAGTGTTTTAGATTCACTGAGTTTTGTGAAGAGGACAGAAATAGAGTAAACAGTAAGAACAGAATCAGAAAAAGTATAAAAATTTGTATTGAATGTTCCAAGAGTCAATTCCTTAAAGAAAAGAAAAGATAAAGAAAGAAAGAAATCTATGTAGCCATAGATTGAACAGAGTGCTCTCATTGGCTTGCGATAAAAAAATTAAATAAGATTGAAAACTGGTTATAAGAAAAAAAACAAAAAAAAACAAACAAAAAGAGAGAGAAAATTTAGTCTTATTATCAAGAAGATTATACAGTGAAGGACGTGGTGATATAATTAAGAAGGTAGATAAAACATAAAGTGACGGGTGTAAAATGATTCGTCTAATAAATTTAAGAAGCTTGAAAATTTCTTATCTCTTTTTTTTTTCGTCTTAGCCCGCTGTCTCAATTCTGAAACACCATCTCTCGAGTATAAGGGTGATCTATAAAGAGGTATAAAATTAGTGAAGAAGTGCCGTTGCTTTTGAGTTATAATGAAATTAGAACGAAAAAAAAAGAAGGAAAGAAAATTGTGGGTAGGTATATTATATGCGTAGGTATGTACCTATACATTGTCTGATAAAATTATATTTTCCCTCTGACTTTTGTCGTTTATTAATATTTAATGCGACGAAGTCGAAGTGAAATTAAACGCTGTTTTATATATCGTATACTATAGTCTGAAACTTAAGTACCGTGCTAAATATTCTCTCTCGTTTCTTCGGCTTTCACGTTCTAGGTATAAGAGAGATTTTGCTGTAGAGTAAAATAAAGAAAATTGACTGAAAATGTGCGGTTTTCTAAAGTACCCACACCAAGCTAAGTAATTTTGAAAATGAAGATAATATTGGCAGGGAAATGTCCTTCTAGCTTTCAAAGTGAATGTAAGTTTTCAGGTTTTATTTATAATCCACATCGAGGTAAGAACTAGCTGCAGGGACGTTATTTACATTAGTATCACAAGTCTCCGAAGAGGCTACGGTGGTAGAGCTTTGGCATTAACCTAGTTCATCCATGACGGAGTAAACAAGAAAAGAACGATGCTAAAATATACTACCTTTAGGTATTAGGCACTTTAATTACCTATAAAACTTTTCCCCGGACACTCAGAGATGGGAGAAGCCGCCCTTTCGTCTGCAACAGCTAACAACAAGGACCCTGCAGCCATATTGGATTATTCTATCATCATTTTAGATTCTGACAAAAATTCACACATAATTATTTAGTGTTTCGAAAGGCTACTCAAACAATTTTTGAAGTCAAACTTCTTTTGGCAGGGTTCCGAAAATTTTCAAATGTAACGGAAAGTGTAAGATTTACATATGCCTGTATAAAATATACTCAGTCTTGAGTCTCGAGTTTTGAGTCTTGAGTCTTGAGTGAGTCTTTAGTCTTTAGTCTTTAGTCTTTAATCTTTAGTCTTTAGTCCTTAGTCTTTTATAGTCTATAGTCTTGAGTCTCAAGTCTTGAGTCTTGAGTCTTGAATCTTTAGTCTTTAGTCTTTAGTCTTCAGTCTTTTATAGTCTTTAGTCTTAAGTCTTGAGTCTTGACTCTTTAGTCTTTAGTATTTAGTCTTTTATAGTCTTTAGTCTTGAGTCTTGAGTGAGTCTTTAGTCTTTAGTCTTTAATTTTTAGTCTTTAGTCTTTAGTCTTTAGTCTTCAGTCTTGAGTCTTTAGTCTTGAGTCTTGAGTCTTGAGTCTTGAGTCTTGAGTGAGTCTTTAGTCTTTAGTCTTTAGTCTTTAATCTTTAGTCTTTAGTCTTTAGTCCTTAGTCTTTTATAGTCTATAGTCTTGAGTCTCGAGTCTTTAGTCTTTAGTCTTTAGTCTTCAGTCTTTTATAGTCTTTATTCCTGAGTCTTGAGTCTTGACTCTTTAGTCTTTAGTATTTAGTCTTTTATAGTCTTTAGTCTTGAGTCTTGAGTGAGTCTTTAGTCTTTAGTCTTTAATTTTTAGTCTTTAGTCTTTAGTCTTTAGTCTTCAGTCTTGAGTCTTTAGTCTTGAGTCTTGAGTCTTAAGTCTTAAGTGAGAAGTTTCACTCGTAGCGTGCGTAATACGCTACACGTACACTTTTTTTTCTAAGTATTGCAGAATACGTTTGAGTTCTTTTAAGGCGAGAACCCTTTATCGATCGGTTGAAATACCCGATTTTGATTTCACTGCATTTTCTAAACTCATATTTCAAGAATTATAGCCAGTTAAAATATTATGGTGAAATTTAAAAAATTAACAGAATTAAGAGACTTTTAAACGACTTTGAAAAAAGAGCCCAGTTTAAGACACAACTGCAGATAACGGTTCTCGATATGCAGAATCTGTTAAACAGAGGTGAAAATATATTCATATAAAATTGAATACCGCAGTAGAAATTTAAATAGCGAAGTTTACAGGAAATGACTTTACGCTGAACTAAATTTAGTGAATTTTGACCACTAAAATTCATTCGAAAGTTAAATCGGAGCTAAAAAGAGGCGTTGGAAACGGTTTGGTTGAGGAGTTTTAATACACCCGTGAATCGTCTCGTAAAGTTGCGTTAAAGTTGAACAACGAAAAGAGGTAGAGGTAAAGGTAGAGGTAGAGGCTGCTGAGGATCGCTGACATAGTAAAAGTTTAGACGTTTTATACGTAGGTTATATATATATAGTAAAAACGGTGTGAAATTCGGCCGAATTTTACGGCAAGATTCTAGCCTTCTCGATGTTCCTCCAGTATATTTTTTTTATTCTATAATACCCACAAATTTTCAGTTTTTTTTTTTTTTTTTTTTTTCACTTTTTCTTCTTTTTTTTTTCTTCAAACCGCGGAGTTTATGTTTACCCTAAATTTCAGTCTGATACCGTATACCACTAAAAAGACTCGAAAATTTATTCTAGAATATATCAAAACAGTATTCATATAGATTATACCGTGGCAAACGACTCCAATATAAGAAATTCAAATGACTGTATAAGAAGGGAATGATTTCTGACTATTTAATACAACAACAACATGCAGGTAAATCGGCTAACCACGATGGGACCAGACCTAAAACTTCCCGCGCAAATCTTCGGAGGAAAACAAAACACGTGTATGAAGATTTCCTAATATAATTATTGGTAGGCAATTTTCAGATTAGAGAGGTGAAAAAAATCTGACCTTGTATTTGTGATCTACGATCGAGAAAACCTTGAGATACCAATTTTTATTCGAATCCGTCGATTCTTTCTCGAGATATCGTCGATTAAATAATTTTTTTCAAAATTTTGTTATTCGAATATCTCAAAAACTACTGGACCGATCAAATCCAGAATCTAATCAGTTCTAAGTTTAGAAAATCCGCGTCGATTGATACCAAATTCATAAAAATCTGATCATTCGTTCTCGAGATATCGTCGGACAAAAAAAGTGATCACACACACATCCATCCATCCATACATACATAGATAGACACATACAGACGTCCATCTGAAAATGGTCGGGGGTGATTCTCTTGACCTTGAAACGTGGAGATATCGTGAAAACTCAACTTTTGATTTTCGGGGTGATTACAATAACTTCCCTCTTGCTAAAGCGGGAAGTTAAAAAGTGTGCGTGTAGCAAAACTTCTCACTTAAGACTTAAGAATCAGGACTTGCGACTTAAGACTTAAGACTTGAAACTTGAGACTTATATTTTATACAGGCATATGTCATTCTTACACTTTTCGTTTTACTTGAAAATTTTTGGTACCTTACCAAAAAAAGTTTCACTTCAAAAATATTTTGGAAAAACGGATCAACAACATCGGGACTCTGTACTGATCAATCGATAATAAGAAGGCAAAACAAGACTCTGGAAAAGTACATATATTGTGTCAATTCCCGAAAAAAAAAAGAAGAAAAAATTTCGATTTGGTTTATCTATGTGAAAACTGTTTTTGTAGGTAATAAAAAAATTTGGAGGGGGAGGGGGGGGGGGGGGGGGGGGGGGGGGATCTTAACGCGAATATGTATCGTTTAATAACAAAGCTCTCCTGCAGCGAACGAAGGCAAGGCTCAAGATGGCTTTTCCTTGATTTATAGATATTACCTAAAAGTTTAAAGTGTTTATATCCAGCCTGGGGAAGCCGTTTTTAAAGAATTACGAGTTCTTTTATTCATTCATTTTTTATTTTATTTTTTTTTTTCTTCTTTCTTCTTTCTTCACATTTTTTCCTGCAAGGCGTAATAAATAATTGAATGAAGAATAATTTAGCCCTGAATTTATTTGATTAGTTTATGCATATATAATATATTAGACCTGTGTTAAATTAACTATCGAAAATCGTTTTCTGTATATACGAATAAAAAATAAAAAAAAAAAATTATTATACTGTAGGATAAATAAATTACGTAAAAATAATCGACGAGTAAAATGCATTAGACGAATGAAATTTCAGTTGATTATATAAGAGTGCGTTTAATTGAATTTGACACTTTAGCAAAAAAACAAAAAAAAAATATATATATATATAGGTATAATATCGCAAGTGCCAAACTCTTCGGATTAATCTCTTCTCTGACTTGCTGTGACTCCGCGGTTCCTCTTCTCATTTGCCCTTTCTACAGGCTAGCTGAACTGACTCGACTCAGTTTTCCCCCAGTGTCAGGGGTCGAAGCTCTCGGCATTACGTTTCAATCTCCTGCCTTCTTGCTATCCCTCGCTTACACCCTTTTCCACCCTTAGCTTATACCCTCTAATGTACCTAAACGCCCACTCGCGATGTTCGTTGAGATAGAACTTGTAGATCTGTACGACTACCGGGCAAATATGTGTTATTACGTAAATTATACGTTTTATAGTATGAAAAGTTATTTGATAATGTAGGTTTAACGTAGGCGGTAACCAAAATTTTGAAATTTTGAAACGGGGACGTTTAAACATCATAGCGTTTGAAATTTTGTTTTAGAAATTTGTTCATAAGTTGACAGCTGTAATCGTTTTTTTTTTTTTCTTTTGTTTTTTGTTCTTTTGGGAGAGATTCGGCGGTGGTTGCAGCCCTAAAACTGTCTTTTACCGTTTTGCTCTTTTTTTTTTTCCTTTTCCCACAATAAATCCAGGGAATGACAAATACCAAATATTATAACACATTATATCAGTTTTATGAACCTCTTGACTCTCGACGCCAGAAGGAACAACCAAAAAAAAAAAACACTTTTTTCTTTCAAAAATGCCTTTTTAAGAGGAGCCTATAGATACAGATGACTTTACCAATACTGTATAATAATTTTCACTATGAGAAAAGACGAACTGATGAAAAAAAAAGTGTGCATGTAGCGTATTACGCACGCTAAAAGTGAAACTTAACACTTAAAACTTAAGAATTAAGAAGTAAGACTTAAGACTTAAAACTTAAGAATTAAGAAGAAAGACCTAAGACTTAAGACATAAGACTTAAAACTTAAGACCTAAGGTTTAAGACTTAAGACTTAAAACCTAAAACTTAAGACTTACGACTTGAGACTTGAGGCTTGAGACTTCAGACTTGAGACTTAATACTTAAAATTTAAGACTTAAGATTTAAGACTTAAGACTCATATGTATATTTTATACAGGCATATGTCAATCTTACACTTTTCGTTGTACTTGAAAATTTTCGGTATCCCATCGAAGGAAGTTTCACTTCAAAAAAGCCACTCGAATCTCTTCAGATTGTGTTCACGAATGAGGTATAGAAGAGTTTAAGCTGTTAAACTAAAAATTTTGTAACAAGATAAGCTTTTTGAAAGTTCATTATTTGAAATATTATTAAAATTCTCCTTATCCTTCCATAACAGATAATTATTAAAGCTTTTAGTTCAAACTTTTCTGGATCATTTTTAGATATAATTTGAAAAGATTCACTTTATCAAACTGTGCCAGAGATATTTGATTTTCAAAATTACTGTTAGGCTGCAACTTTACGATAAGAGCTTTTTTAACCTTCTTGCTTTAAAAAAAAGGACGTTATTGAGGTCCACAGTATCACCTCCGACTATCATCATATTTGGATTCTTCAGTGTGTACAAATGTGATCAATTTTTTGACCGACGATATATCTTGATAACAAATTAACGGTTTCTAACTTTCGTTAGATCAAACGATGCGATTTTATGTATATCAGAATTGATTAGATTTTTAATTTTATCGACGCAGTAGTTTTTGAACTATTTGAAAAAAAAAGTGAAAAGAAATTTGGGATTTTGTTATCTAATCTTGAAGAAGGATCAACGGATTTTGATAAATTTTTTATTGCAATCGATGGGATTTGATCCAACTTGAATTTAAGCGAATTTTGGAATCCAACGATTTGCTAATTTTTGACTTAAAAAAAGCATTCGTCTTTTTTTTTGTACTCATATTTTTTGGAAAAGCAGTATCTATGGGTTTCTTTGGGTCTCTGAGCTCTACAAAAGGGCTTCAATATTCCCGATTTCCAAAATTCAAGAACGTACGCTATTTTTTGGAAATTCTGTCTTATACCAAAACCCGAAAAAATGACAAAGTTCATAAGTCTCGATATTTTCGAATCAATCGGGCCTTGAATAAGGAAAAGCTCGTTTTACGTATTTTGTGAACTAGTAAGAAAAAAATCGTTGAACAATTTCGATTGAATATAAAACCAGTGTATTAATATCGTCGTTGCGGTCGTTACTTGGGTTAGATTCGACTCTTAAGCTTGAGAGTAATTCAGCGATGTTAAATCTGTTGTTCTGTATTTTATGGAGTAGGTATCGGCAGTATTTTTATCCGTAAATTTGATCGTATCGTAAGACTATAGTCGGTCCCCGATGTGGTTCCGGATACAATTATGTATCAAAAAAAAAATAAAGGATAGATGATAAAAAAACGAAGAAAAAGAAAGAAGTATGCGGGTATATAAAACGGCCGGCAAGGAAAACAGAGGATATTGCGAAATTGAAAAGAGGAATGAAGATGGAAATTGGATTTGAAACCGTGCCGACTACTAGGTGTCTGTTATCGGTCTCGTAAATTATTTATAAGATCGTACGTGACTAAGGTATTAAACAGCCAGTCTGATGGGATCGAAGAAGAACCAAGCCGCAGTACATGGCAGAGCGGCAACCACGTTTAAGAATTTAGAAAATTGAAAAACCACATGATTGTTAGATGATAATGCGGTCCAGTTTAGTCCACTTGAGTCCAGTCCAGTCCAGTCCAGTCAAGTCAAGTCAAGTCAAGTTAAGTCAAGTCAAGTCCGGTCCACAGGACGTATGTATTAAACCAACTAGCTACACCATATACAAGTATACGTGTAAATACACGGTAGCTACGACAGCGTTGACACTGACTACCCCGAGGGAGAAGCCCGTTGGGCTTTGGAACGCGCCTTAATCCGGTTATGCTGATTAAGGGAGAGACATTCTCTCTTACCTCTGGTCCATCGTTCTAGTGAGTGATATATTTCTTCATTTAAACGTATCCAGGACTAGGAATGGGTATTACGAGTATTATATTCGTTCAATTTTTTCCTTCTCTATTAGTCCATAGTTTTTTTTTTTTTTTTTTCGTTCTATTTTTGGTTATTTCTTTATTTTTTTTAATCAACTTTGAACTAGCTTCACGGGCTTCGATATTCACGGATCAAATTTCGAGCATAGAAGAGCAAAGCACATACATCTATTCACTTGACAAGATAGGTACATACATACGTTTTACCTATCTATCTATCTATTTATCTGTCTATCTATCTTCTTGTATTCATCCGTCTCTGTCACCGAGCCTTTCCTTTTCTTTTTTTTTTACTAAAACTTAATTGAATTCCCAGCTGTCTTATCAAGGGTACGCAGCGATACTTCGATCAAAGGTGTTACTTGATTAAACGAACCCCCAACCTTTTTGTTTTTAGTTTTTTAGTATTTTTTTTTTTTTTTCTCTCTCTCTCTTCTTACATCATTCAATTACACGGGTTACCGAGTTTCGAGCATCAACGATGACAAGATCAGGCTTAGCTAATTAGCCCAAACGTATCTCCTTACGCGATATAGATATTTTCTTTTTCAAACAACTTTGATAAATTATTCAAAAATTTTCTAAAAAAGATCCTTTCTCAAAATTCATTAAGGAACTGTGCTGAAGTAGGCATACACCTTGGGAATAATTTTTTCTTGTGTTTGAGGGCGACAAACTCGACTCGTACGGGAATGACCTGTTTTACGTACTAGGTGCGTAAACACTATTTCCGCACTCGTATGTTAGACATAATATGTTCGTTATAGAATTATAGTTATAATGAAAAGTTTGAATAATTGATAATGTGTTATATGTATAGGTACTCAACGCACATGGTACGGGTTGTGGTCAGGTTTATATTGAAGGTGTTTTCCTAAGCCATAAATCCTCATCAACCGAAGAAGCCTCTTCTCTTTCGCTATAGGGAAGTATCTATGCTAGTCCCAAGAAGCCTGTCGAGCCGACTCGTTAAGCCGACAGATGTGTACAATGTTTCCGTAGCGCATGCGGGAAAAGCTTTAAGAAATCGAATGGAGATGATAATGATAATAATAATAATGATAATAATAATAATAATAATAAGGGAAAAACGCGTGTTATCTTTTATTTTGAGAGGCACCTTTTGAAACATAAAATTGACAATTTTGAATTGAGAAAGGTAGATGCTCGTTTTTTTATTTTGTTTTTTTCTTATCGACGTATCAAACAGCTCTGGACCTTTTGCTAAAAAGAGGATGGATGTAGACGAGTGAGTGGGTGGGATGGGTCTTCTTGAAGCATAAGATACCTTTGGAAGTAGCTGGTATATGAATATCGGCAAGGTACAATTTCGCGCGGATTTTCTCTTTAAGTTACATACTGTCTTGATCATATAGAAGATCCTTAAAAAAAAAAATGTTGAAACAAAATAAAGAAAATCAAAAAGATATGATAAAGTGACTTATACACTGGAGTGATTTTGGATATTATTATATGAATTTTTTGTACGTAGGTATACGTCATTCGTTTCTGTATTGAATAACTTCCGAACGAGTATAACGATTTTTGGAAAAATTTTGCGCACAGATACGTTAAACAATTTTTAAATCCTATATTTAATTTCAGAAAAGTTATTCGAGTAGGCATAAAAGAAACATATGGGGCATTCCGGCTATAACCGAACGGCCATTGCCTCAACATTTTTTTTTTTGTGATGCCAATTTTTTCTCAGATACTTTTCGACAAAAAAGACACACGTATTCCTAAATAAAAAAAATTATTCGTCATCCGGTTACAGTTTATGACCTTTCAAAGCAGAAAAAAATTATTTTCGACTAGAGTGTATCTTCCGATTTTTCTCAAATAAATTCACTAAAAAGTACAATCAAAACCGCATCTTTTGGTGGCTATCTCATCGTGGAGAAATGATTTTTCGATTTTTTCTATTTGGATGAAATTGTGAAAAATGTGTTTTATTCGTAAAAAAGGAGGTACACAATTATCGTTTCTTGATTATTTGAGAATAAAAAAATCGTTTCGTAACTGAAATTTTATGTTCATAAAGTTCACGATTTTGATTAAACAATAAGAGTTCTCTAGTTAAATTCTACAAATCCAAAGACACGATCGGTATATATCCAAAAAATGTATCAATACTTTGAAAATATCAAATAATTCTCAATTTGAGTACCAAGATATTCCCAGTTTACAAAAAAAGAAAAACTTAAATCGTTTCAACGATTTTAATCCCCTGGTACAGTTTCTTTTCATCAAGCTATTGTCTTTCTGTCTATATTTTTGTTTGTCTGTTTGTCTGTTAGTGAAACGATCAAAATTTTACGAGGTTACAGTTCGGTCGTCGAAATGTTTTCCGGCCGTTACCTCGCATATAGTATGTATTACGTTTATGGTTCTAAAGTCCGTGTATGTATGTATGTATGTATATACATACCTTCTTCTTACCTCATTTATTTTTCCTTTTTTTTTTTACATATATACTTATAGCTATATACATATATACATATATTTATATATTATACGTATATATATATTCCCATAACGAGACGAATATACATCATCGTTGGGTATCTTGATACCACGTCGTTAGTAACGGTGGTTTATTCAGCGTCAAGGTGGTTCGCCCTGTAGATATATATATATATATATATATATAAATATATATACCTATATATGTATATATATATATATATATATATATATAAAGTTGAGTAGAAAAATTAACGGAGCAAAAAATTAAAAAATTATTCACCCCACTCGCAATTAATGCCGTGATTTTATGTCTTACTTTTTCTTCCTTTCTTTCTTTCTTACTTTTTTCTTTTTTTTTTTTTTTCGTTTTTGTGTCTCCTTTCCTTTTCTTATTCTTTATACTTTATCTACACCCACCGATCTAATCTCGTAAAAAAATTTGTCCCTTAAACCGCGAGTATATCAAGCTTTAAAAAATTATATTATCGATTCTGTTTGTTCATTCATGTACCTACCTATGTATGTACTTCGATTTATTAAACAACGTACGGTTACGGTACTTACTTTTAACAATTTCAAAATCCCCGATACAATTCTTGCCAATCAATGATCTCGAATCAGTCAAGTCTCAACGTATAATCAATTAAAGAAGTTACAAACTAACTCGAGCCAATTAAACCCTCTTTGATCCCGGATATATGTTGACTTTGTTGGATATCGAACTTGCCATCCATTATCTGACCAGGAAGACTTACGGCCCCTTCACATAACTTTCAATCAGTTATAACTGCGGCTCTTTCAAACCGAATTTAAAAACTGTTGAAATTTGTCAATTTTATATAAATTTTTGAGACCTTTATCATTTTTTTTTTAACTTCCCGTAATGAAAATTGAAAATTTTCATAAGAAAGGGAAGTTATTGGTTTCGGTCCGATTTTCGAAAATCGAGTTTTCATCAGATCTCGACGTTTTAGGGTCCTAGGGAGCTATTCTGACTATTTTTGGATGGACGTCCGTATGTCTGTGTGTGTGGAAACAAATTTTTATCGTACGATATCTTTAGAACGAATCGACCGATTGGAATAGTTCTTAAAGCGATCGAAAGGGTTTATCAAGACTTAGATCTGATTAGATTTTGAAGTCGATCGGTCGAGTAGTTTCAAAGTTATTTGAGAAATAAAAATTAGAAAACAATTTTTTTTCATGTTTTTAGCGCATAACTCCTAAACTGTTCGTGCGATTAGTCTCAAAACTTGATCAGACTTAGGTCTTGGATAGCCCTTTCGATCGCCATAAGATTCATCAAAATCGAACGATTAGTTTAAAAGATATTGCACGACAAAAATTTCTCTTTTTGTCGTACGATACCTTTGGAACGAATTAACCGATTTGAATGATTGTTGCGGCGATCGAAAGGGTTCATCAAGACTTAGATCTGATTAGATTTTGGAATCGATCGGTCGAGTAGTTTCAAAGTTATTCGAAGAATAGAAATTGAAGGAAAAAAGATTTGTATAGGGAAAACTAATTATACTTATAACCTTCTTTAATTTATTATAAACACAATAGTATCAATTAATTGTAACGTATTTAACAAAGCGGGAAGTTTTCGGGTTGGCCCACAGGTCAACCGGTTTCCTGATTTTTTTTTTTTTTTTTCTTTCACATAACAATGAACAGAATTTTCATCCATAAAAAACCAGGGATCGAAATAAGTTTTAATAGAAAATCGTTATCGAATTTGTTATGAGAACCTGAAGAATTCAAAATCTGGTTAATTATTGATTTTATAATATAAAATTTGATCTTAGTTATTTTTTTCGAAACTCGAAATATAATTGTTTACTTTTTCAGTTGCACACCTCGATGTTGAAAAATAAATTTTGCTAACACTAGATCAGAATTTAGGTGAAGCCATTCACTTTACTCCTTTTGCACTTTCCCCATCTCTAACGTCACCACCGCGGTGAGATATACGAGCGAAAAAGTGAGACAGTTAGGTGGGATGCTAGCACATGTACAATGTATATACATATATGTACACATATACATATACATAAAGCCATTCCTACCACGAATGGTTTACCGGCCTCCAAGGATTCGGCCCTGGGGCCGATATCAACTCCAGAAACGACCCCGGCAGTAATCTCGAACTCGGTCTTATCTTGCTAGTAGAAAAAGTCTTGAGACGCGTGGACAACCAGCGAACGGACAGAGCTTGTATAGGTGGTAGCCGACTAGCTAGACGGACGAGACGAAGGGAGGACTCATTCTTTCGATCCGTTTTTTCGCCTCTCTGTAAGGTATATATGTATACATTTCTATGTAGTTATATGTGTATACGTATTTGGTTTTCTTCTTAGGTCGTTGTTCTTTAAAAGAAACCCCAACGTCCCGCATCCGGAATGGCTGCAGCTGTGAGGAATAAACTTTGGCAAAATCCAAAAGCTCGTATTCGGTTAAGACAAAACCGAGATTCATGAGGATCTTGGGGATTTGATTAAGTAAATTATTTACCCACACCGGTACAATCGAGATATAGGTATGTATGTATGTATGTACATATATTTGAGTGGAAAAAACGTCAGACTTTAAGAATTGTATACGATTCACTTGAAATTTTTAGATTTATTAAAAACGAACGCTGAATAGTAACGAGATAGCTGATACCGCGGGAAAATTGTCTGCCTCGTAAAAGTGGAGGACCTTTTAATTTTTTTTCTTCAATGGTATTTTTTTTTTTTTTTTTACGCTTTTTTAGGTAAGAATTTCATTGCAATTCAAAAATCTTACAGAACTCGTATCACCAGGAGTGTCTCTCGAAATTGGAGTTTTCTTTTCTGCGAAAGAATTATCGTCTGGACATATTTTTCAAAAAATTCATCGTATTTGAATGAAAAAATTAAAGTGAAATGAACGAGTTTAGTATCGAAAAGAAAAATTGGACACATATAATAACTTTCGTAAATTTCGTATTTTCAGATCCGGTATCGAATTTGGGCAATCCAGAGTAGACATAAAAATTCTAGTTTTGTTCTACAAGTTTTATCATCAAAGACTTGGACGTGCGAGATAGAATTTGAGGGTACAATTACAGTGTATCTAATGAAATCCTGATTTGCAACTAAAAGTGAGAGTTAGGTTTGTTTTGAGATAACTTTAGGCGCGAACTAGATTTTCGAAATTCTAGTTTGGACCTCTGGATCCTAGAATTAAGAGAGGTTTTGTGATTCTGCGGTTTTGATCTACAGCTCCTCGATCTTTGATAAAACGTTCAGTGAACTGATTGGTGAATAAATTTCAAAGTCGAAAATTAAATCGATCTTTGATTTGATTTGCCGCAGACTTTTTAGGCTGTAAGTAGATTTGAAAAATTTATTAGGATGTAGAGACGCTGATAAGAATTTTAAGTGCAATTGCTGATTCTGATTTTCACCTCTGGATCCTCACGTAGGAGATAATTCTACTAAAACAGGATTTTATCTCTCTCCAAAAAAAAAAACTGAAGAACAAAGTAATTGAGGTTTCGGAAGATGGAACTAGAATTTCTATTCTACCTCGGGAAATCCGTTTAGCGGTTTTGTAAGGAAAGAGAAAACTGTTTATGTTTTTTTTTAAATATCAATACCTGAGCAACCCTTCGTACGATTTCGATGAAATTTGTTCGGTCGATACTCCTCGAGGTATCGAACGTTTTTTTCGCAAAATATAACACAATTTTGAAAATCAAATACGTACGGGGTGACAGTTTCAAATTTCATTGTCACATTGCCCGAGGATATGTCAACCGCATAAAATTATCAATACATTTTCTTAGTACCCAATTCTCTGCAATTATTATCTGAAAAAACGTTTAGGACTAAAATTTGATGGACACGTTCGATAATTGTATCAGAATTTTCTACTCTCACAATTAAAAATATTCAAAATTTACCAAAATATCTTCGCGTTCAGATATAAGAAATGTCAAACGTCAATTTAAAAAAGGCGTGAAGAACCGCACATCTATAATGTGAAATCAATTTGTACAGTGAAAAATTAACCGGTATATCAGCAATCGTGAAAAATGTCTATCATGGCTGTTATAGTACGCGTCGATATGTCCGAACGTAAACGTGATTCTTGCTTTTTACAGAAAGACACTTGGCGAGTGGAATTTTCGCGCATATAAAACCAACACGTATTCAATACATGTACATACATACATATATACCTATTCGTATTTACAATATATATATACCTATTTATATGTATATCTATATCTACTGGATGCATGTATGCGAAAGTATAAAAGAAGGAATTAAATTCGTCCGCGTATCTCGGACGTTTTTTGCTCCCGTCACGTCAGTCAGAAGTTAAAGTCTTAAGATCGCGTGTTTCGAACGATTTCTCAACCCGGATAAATCGGCTCACGGATTGCAGTAAAACCGCGTCAGTATATAAGAGGAAGACCGAAGAGGGCCGGCTGACAAGCTTCCAATCGCTAGACTCTGGGGATTTTCTGGTACAACTTAAGACAGGCGATTACGCCGCACCTTATTAAACCGATATCTATGTCCCATACGAGATGGCAAAATGGCTGGGCTCAATTGCTCGGGGTCTAACGGTCGCTTGCGTCCGCAAAATCGGGACAATCGCCACAATTTATAATCTAATCGCTTCTCCACTATATAATCACGCATAGAAGAAATTTCAGAATATTTATATTTTATTATTCATTAATATTCAAAATATCTTATACAATTATTTTACAGCTTTTAGAAATGCGGTTGAAACATGTTTTTTTCTCACCTGCACCGAAGTTGGACTTTTCCGTCCTAGGACGGTAAAGTAAACTCTAAGGCGGTAAAAGTGAGCTCTACAATGGTCAAGTAATAATACCGTACCGCACTAGAGCACTTTACCATCCTAGAGCGCACTTTGCCGCCCTAGAGCGGAAAAGTGCTACCTTCTGATTTTGATTTTTTGGAAATTTTAAATAGTTTTTTTTCTTGTTTTCTTAGCTAAAAATCGAAATTTTACTTAATCCAGAATATCGAAGATTATAAAACCGTATATGAAAAATGTAATTATACATAAAAATTTTGTGGATTATTAATAACGAAGGTCTTTTAATTCAAGTCTGTCGATCTAGCTGTTACAAATATTTTTAATGGATTTATTTAACTTTTTCTTGTTCTTTTTTGGGTTGTTTTCAAATTAAAAGTAAAGTAATAGAATATAACGGAACAGTTTTAACCACATTCTTTCGTATCCTTTGTTTTATTAATGACTCAATTCTGAAGTACAGGTTCATACGATTTTAGAAGATTAAAACTTGAATAAATTTCGATTTAATTCTTAGCCTCGACTTTCCATATAAAATATTGCAAAAAGGTAAAGACAAACGATTTTTAACTGCCATTTGGAAAATCGATTATAGTCAGGAAAATTCTGTTCGAGAAAAAAATAAATAAATAAATAAAATATCAAGAAGGATGAAGTTTCGAAAGATTGTTGTAAAATTTTTGAACTTGTTTAGCTGCATTCGATGAAAAAAATAAGAAAAAAGAAAAAGAAAAAATAAATAAGGACATATTGTTTGATTTTGAGAAAAAGAATTACTGGCTGCAGTAGAGAAATGAAATTCTAATTAACTGAGAATTGCAAGATAACGTCTATTTACAACGAACCACCTGCTAGCTCTTTGTGTAAACCAGAAACCTGCAGCACACCAATGAGAAAGTAAAAAGTTTCGATTACTTTATCAGAAGATAGAAGTTTTCATTGAAGCCACTAATTGACTTATAATTCGAAAATTTAATTAAAACTACCGAGAGCCAAAATGATAAAACTTATTATACCTACCCAGCTACAGGTACCTATATACAATGAAAACATATACACATATTGTTCATTTTACAAATTTCTAAATAACCATAAAAAAAATTACAAACCAATTTGAACGGAAAAAAAAATAATAATAAAAAATAGAAAAAAAAAAAAAAACGGTAATTCTATCAAAATTTGATAGAAAAATGTAAAATCTATTATTTTTATAGAAGTAAATAGAAAATTTTCTCATCTTTATACCATACAGTGTGTCAAATTTGAATACGAATATTTTATTACAATTTTAAAAGATCTCCAGCGAAGAATCTCCCAAATTAATATAAATTCAAATAAATTCTAAAGATCCAACCCGGACTGTACAAATTTCATGAATACCAAGAGCAGTACGCCCTATTCTCGCACCTTGCAAAAACTTATAGATCCAAAAAAAAATTTTTTTTTGTTTCTTTGCTATACTTTTTGTACCTATATATATTTTTTTTACTATTCAATAATATACTTGAAATTTTTCATTACCATATTCAGTCTCGAATATTATGATAACAGGATTGAAGATTAATGAACCAAATAGCGACAGCGACTTTGCACATTAGCGTTTATAGTTTACGTTATGTATATATATATATGTACACTTTATTATGTATCACATCAAGATGTTTGATAATTGTGATAAGAATGATAACCAAGATGATGATGATAATAATAATAATAATAAAAACACCAACAATGATGATGATGATGATGATGATGATAATAATGGAGGAATTTCTCATGGCTTTGACACCGCACCATATACGAAGTATATTTGCCGACAAATCGTGAAATTCCCGAGAGCCTCGAGAGGATTAGAATTATTTCTGAGGTTCTGAGGTAGGTATTAGTAGGTAGGTATGGTAGGCAGTAGAACTACATTCCATACTAGATCGGATCACGATTCAGGGCGTATAAGATTGTCAAGGAGCGTTGCTAACGCCCATGAACAATCCACGGTGGTGGATGTATAGAAAAGATAAAGAGAAAAAATAAAATAAAATAAAAAGACAAGAGAGAAGAAGAAGAAGAAAAAAAAGAAGAGAAATCTCTCGAAGTTTGTCCTACGTGCAGAGAAAACCAATACACTGATATATATTTGATTATAAACCTAAGAAATTCTTCAGAATTATATCTCTACGATATTATACGAAACTCTGTCTTAATACTCGGGGTGTTTTTTTTGGTTCATTGATTCCGAATATCTGAGATCTAAAATTTGAAATTTCTGAAAATTTCTACATCTAATATATCAAACATTTCGAATAATTCAAATATTTAGATCAGATCCACCGTTTTGAATTTTGAATTTTTTTTTTTTTTATCTCAGATTCGGAATCAGGAATCCAAAAATCACCCGAAGACCTGGACAGACTTTCGTACTACTTGTTTCCAGTCGAAGTTATATACGAACATTAGTAACACGATGTGAGGTTTCGCGTGTTAATCAAAAACGGAAATCCTTATCGTCGATCGAGGCACCACTTAGACTTTAATGACAGCGCTGCCCTTTCGGGAAGTTCATTATTTGAGGTAATTGTAGAGAACTTTGGGATGGGATTAGAGCGGGAATAAAAAAATCTCGATTTGTTTTAGCACAATGTGAAGATATATCTGGAAATAGATGTAGATTATCATACTGACAGAGTGGCGATAAAGCTTTAGGTGATATTGTATTTTCTGAAAAATATCTCTGAGGATATAGAAAAAAAAAAAAAAAAAAAAAAAAACGGGAAATAACGAAACGGTCTTGCAGAAAATATCTTCGATTACATAAGCGCGTGGTCTGCAACTATTTCCGCTTTTTCTTGCCCGTTGAATCCGTATCGCGTCTCTCTACTGACGCCTTGTCACTTCTTCTACTTATCCTTCTGCTATATCGACTCTCGTAGGTACCTATACCCGTATTTTCTTTATTGTTAGTCTCGTTCGTTCGTTTCTTCGTTCCTTTTACATGAATACACCTACCCAGGTATACCTCGATGTCTACACACATAGGTATAAAGAGTAGCCGTAGAAAAACCGTCTAAGAGATAATAAATGGAAAAAGTTTTGTTCTTTTTGGTCCGTTTTATTTTTGTTTATTTTTTTTTTTTTTCGTCTTTTTTCAATTCAGAAAAAGCATTTTACTGTTTTTACCAAAGAAATGGTTCTTCTGAGTCTTCTTTCCGTTCACACGAACGGATGTTATATTTAGAAATTAAGTCAAGACGTTTTTTTTTTATATAAACTATTGTAACAATAAAACATTTGGACTTAAAATTTTCATCAGTGTCTTTAAATTCTACGAAATTTTCTAATTCTATTTTACAGCTGCCTAAAAAGTCTGATTAATGATCGATTCTATTTTCATCTTTGAATTTATTCGCCAATCAGTTCACTGAACGTTTTAATAAAGATCGAGGAGGTGTAGATGCGATATTAAAAAAATCACGACGTCTTCTCTTTGAATTTTATAAAATTTCCAAACTCACACTATTATTAGTTGCAAATTGAAATTTCATTAGATCCTATACGTCAAAATTTTATCTCGCATCCAAAATTCTTCATCTATAACTTTTATAATATGGAACAAGAGTTTTTATTCCGAAAATAATTCTTTGCTACAAAAATTCGATACCAGATTTAAAAATTATTGAACGATATTTTCTGTATCGATTAAAATATTCCGACTTGGTATTGAAGCTATTCGCAATGAACGAACGAACGAACGAACGTAGAAAAAAAAAACTTTGTTGAACAACTAAAACCCATATCGTTGCCCGATGATTGTCTTTGGTATGTACAAAACCCTTCGGCAGAATGGTTAAAAAATTCTAAATATAAAGTTTAATCCCCCTAAAGCATTGAGAAAATTCAATAAAGTGTTTCTCAATAACGTTAAGCCCGTATTAAAGATTCGAAACTCTGTAGATTTCCAAATTTCACTGAACACACGAGGGTTAAAAAAATTTCTAAATTCTTTGTCGGTTATTGGCTAAGGACTAAATTCGATATTGCAATAGGTTCCTATCCGTCAGATATTTTATTATATCTTATACACACCCACGTATACAAAGACCTTTTTTTTTTGTTTTATCCTCCTATACATATACGGCACGACGTCCTTCCTTCCTTCCTTCCGTCAAAAACTCCCGGTATGTTATGAAAAATGAAAAAAAAAAAAAAAAAAATGAAAAATAAACAAAAAAAAGAGTAAAAAGATATACGAAGGATGATGAATTCCAATCGAGACATTCCACCGAGTGAATATCTATATCGAATATTTTCGGTAGAATAACTTTTTTTCTTTTTTTTTTCTTTTTAAATTGGAATGGGAACGACAACGTGGAGAGAGGCGCCCAGCGACGCGACGCGACGCGACGCTTTAAGTGACGAGAAGACAGATCCGTGCCGTTTTTACAACTACCTATATATTCAAGAAAGGAGTTTTCTTTCATGTTTTTTTATATTTTTTTTTTTGTCAATATTTTTTCTACCTTCGAAGGTTTGCCTTTTTCAAAACTGGCTACCCCGGCGAAATTTATCTCAATTGAATGATTAATACAATGTGTATCCAGATTCTATCACGTAACGATGATTAGTTCACGTTTCATGCCGTTAATTTATTACAAAACTTCTGAATCCTGAATAAAGACCGAATTGAAGAAAAAAGAAATTAAAATTTCAAAAACTGAATATAAACGATGTAATAAAAAAATAAAGATAACCGTCCACCCCTCGATCTTCTAGAACTGCAATGCAGCTGCTGCAGGGGTAGTAAAATTTTATCATTATATTATATACATATACCTAAGAAAACTTTCCAGCGGCATTAGATTCACGCGTCGTTAGTCCCCCGTTAGTCCTGCAGGAAGCGAAAATCTTAACCTAACGTTATATACTATCCTCATATTTAATGCAGTAGCTGGTTTCCTGTAGAAACTGCACGCCCTGGACGAACTGCAGTTTTATTCCTTTACAGTGTGGTCTGCTAGAAGACAGTCATGTCGAGAACGGTACATGAAATTTGCACACAAAGATACAGACATGGTCCTAAAGCTGTTGATTGTCCTTCACAATATATTGAAAAGCAGTTAATTTTTTTTTTACGAAGTTTAATCGTTTAAGGATGTTCGATATTACTTAGAGACTAATGTATGTACATTAGGGGGCTTCGTTTTGGACGAGTTTTTTTTTTTTTTTTTCAGTCCATTCACGGAATAATGTACTAAACATATAAAAACAAATTCTCACCAAATATGAGCTCTTAATTTTAATTCTAAGAACTCGCGAAATGAATTTGAAATTTTCCCATTTGATTAACACGTAAATTTTAATTTTTTTTTTTTTTCAATTATCTATAGCTTCGTGGCATTTCATAATATTTAATCGGCAATAGGTGGAAATGACAGAGGGATCTTTCCTCTTCAAAAGTGTACGTAGCCAATTTATTTTTTGTAACCATTAAAAAGTACTAAAATCTCGGATAGAACAGCGATTTTTCAAATTTTGAAATGCTTAATTGGATTTATCTCGAAAACTACTAGCTCTACGGTTACGGCTTACATGACTTTTTTTGTAGTATATCAAATTTCCTATAAAAAAGTTTGATACAATTTTGTTGTAACAACAGTGGTTTACGAGAAAAATTAAAAAAACCATGAAATTTGAGAGGAAATTGGCTTCAAGATGTTTTACCGGGCAAGGCCGGTTACAAAACATAAATTAGCTACATACACTTTTGAAGAGGAAAGATTCCTCTGTCATTTCCACCTATTGCCGATTAAATATCATGAAATGCTGCGAAGCTATAGATACTTGAAAAAAAATAAATAAAATTCACGTGTTAATCAAATCGAAAAAATTTCAAATTCATTTCGCGAGTTCTTAGAATTAAAATTAAGAGCTCATATTTGATGAGAATTGGTTTTTATATGTTTAGAACATTATTCCGTGAATGAACCAAAAAAAAAAAAAAAAACCCGTTTAAAACGAAACACCCTAATGTACATACATACGTGTAGAAATTATACATAGACATATATATATTTCGTTATTAAATTGCAATGTCCTTTGATACATGAACATATTATATACACATATATATATAACTATTCTGTTATGCTGCAGTTAATTTTGGTTCAATCTCTGCATATACGAAGTCAAATTAATTATGTAGAACCTTAACACAGAGTAATTAACGTCAATTTCCAAGAGCTTGATACGGTTTCATAAAGGTAGAACGTTGTGTGATGTATGATACAATTTCTGATACACCTATGAACGTGTACCATCCATTCTGTAATTATCACGATGCAGTGGATATATGGTAGATCATTTTGATATTTCACGCTGTGCCTTTGGTTCTGACAATGAAGCAGTGCATCAGAGAAACCGCAGTGCTTGTATGTATGTATGTACATACGTGTAGGAAACTATTTGAAACGGAATGGCACAGAAGTATTTCAACATCACTCATTAATCACTATTTGAAATCTTTTGACATACAAATGAAGACGTACGTAGTGAAGGCTTGCGAAATTATGAACTCTTGGAATTGTTAATAATATTTGCAATGTAGGTTTTTTGCTCGATTTATGTAAGACGAAGCTCCATAAAATCTGAAATAGTTTCTAATTCCATAATAAAAATTTCCAGTTGTAATCCATGGAGAAATCCACCTGGGAATTCATGTGGAAAATCTATGCAAGTCCGTATGATTTTCTATCGGAATTTGGAACGGGGAATCTATGGGATCACATATAAATATCCACTGAGTTGTAGCTGTACTCGGACATGGATTCCTATATGTAAATTTACATGAAATTTTCTACAAGAATCTGTGTGATTATATAAGAAATCATGTGTTAATTCTCTCTGATTTTAATATAACATTCGTTCAATTTTCTTGAGTCTTTTCCATGGATCACGAATGGATATCACCGTCATATTCCCATGAGAATCTATATTCTCCTACTGACTTCCCACAACAATTTGTGTAATTATACGCGGATTCTTATGTTCATTTTGTCGGAATTCCATGTAAAATCCTGGGGATTCTATGTACTGTTTTACATGGATTACGAGAGTATATCACGGTCATATTTTCATGGGGATATGTATATTCCCATGGGTTGTCCGCGGCAGTCTGTGTTGTTGCACATGGATTTATATATTGATTACTTCGGAATTTTATGTAACGGCCGGTGGGTTTCCTGCGATATTTTCCATGGTTTATAAATGAAAATCACTGTCATATTCTCACGAGAATCCGTAAATTCCTATGGATGATCCTATAGAAAGCTAAGTTATATCCATGTGTATGTCTATGGATTCATTCACATGGATTTCGACTATTGTATTGAACAGAGAAACCATGAAACACTTATGCCAGTCCTATTAAATTTGGTATGGAACCACCATAGGTCATTCATATAGATTTCCTATAATTCTGAATTTTTAATAGATTTATCTACGATTGCATGGGATTCCATCTAAATCCATATCTTTTCTTATAGATTTTCACCTAGAAATTTTCAGTAGGGAATTGCGTCTTCCAATCAAAATAATCCACTGATTATAAAAACAAAAGAAATTAAACAATACATTATACTTTCTTAATTGCGATATCCTAGACTTATAATTAGTGTACTAGTTTCTTCGTCCTGTATACTTCTCAAAGAAAATATCTTCCTCACTTTTCTTCTATATTCTTTCTCATCACAAATCTCGGCTTCCCATTGTTTTCTCTTATTGCACTTCCATACTCGGCCAGCTAAGAGCCTTAGTCCAAGAGTTGAGTCGACCGCGTATACTGACCAGAGAAGACAATAGGAAGATAATGGGAGGACAGGGCGAGTAACACGTGCGCCTGAGTACCTCGGTACGTAAGTAACGCGCGTGTAGCGCGTATAAACGTGAAACCACAACACAAAATTAAAGACAGAAGTCTGCAGAAAGTAAGAAACTATAACACGAGGAATAGAAAAAAGAAGATGACAAAAAAAAAAGGACGTCAATTAATTTTTCTAACACTTTCAACAAAAATTATTTCATTCATTTTCCAATCCTGTACCTACAAAAAAATAACAAAAAAAAATCGTCAAGTTAGACAAATTTTGACACATTTAAACAAAATTTTGGTAATTATTTAATTTCTAGGTATATTCAAATTTTTAAGAAAATCTATACGAGATCGTTAAAATAGAAATGAGTTTGGATTTTATTTTGAGAAACTCTGCAGCGTGAAAAATTTTGACGAAAATATATATTAAAAATTTTATTTTTCTCGATACGAGACTAAGGAAGGTTTATTTTTTTAGACAGAGCTTCTGTCTTTAAGAAAGAGTTAGGCTTCCTATGAGACAGGCTGTAGCCTAACGTATACGGTGTCAATTATCGATTACTACCCCCGTACTGGTGCAGGTATAAGTATAACGGGTAGAAAAAGAAACGGGATAACCCGTTGTCCTTAAAGGACAAAACGTTCGTCCTTTCTCGTCCTCTTAAAGTATCCAAGGAAATTCACTCTTTATTCCTGCAACGTTCGAATTCATCGCGATACAGGAATTTTTTCACCCCTTCATCCAATTTCCAAAAAGTATCCAAAAAATTATTCAAAAAATATATACTCTCGATTTTATATAGTCGATTTTTTTCTCTTTCACTATTTCTTATTTTCATCTCATCGGAGTTTATTTAAACGCCTTTGGATATCCCCGTCCTTCTTTTTTTATCATGGAATCTATGGGAACGTACCAAACCGCATTTTTTTTATCTAAAAACTAAATTCTGTTTTGATAAACGGTTTGGCTTTTAGCGGCCGTTTTATCAACAAAGAAAGAGAAGAAAAAAAATAAAGAACGTTCTCCTTTTTTTGACAGGGCAACGTTCGTACTAGCCGAAAATAAAATTGATGTAAATTGGTTTTTCTTCGATTCAGTGGATTTAATTCGTCTTGTAATCAATACTATGGTGTACATACAATATGACAATATATATTCTTCCAAACTATATTTATTTTTCTTTCATTTTCTTCCAGATGATGTAGAACCTTTCTTGCGGAAAATGATGCTTCTATTTTTCTATGATTTATTGAGACATTTCGTATATATCGACATAGATATGTGTCAACAGCTTGAGAGGAGATTTCCTTTTCTCTATTCAAGAAATACAATTGGTTTGACAAGACCAAAGACTGTACATCTCAAGCATTGGGAGTTTCGCAAGCTCTATGGAAACCTATGATATGAAGTAGGTATGCATATCTAGGAATACTTGACATTATATGTATACATATAACACAATTTGAACTTACGTAGGTATGTACTACGTATTACCTAACTGATATTGATAATAATTGCATTCATGAATGTCAGATGGTTTAGAAAGCCCTGAAACCTCAAATTTTGAATGTCTAACGTGGCATTGCTATTATATGAAATTTAAATTATTTTTTTAAATTATTCTAGAACTATTGAGGAGTTGGATGCAATGAGAGTACATTGAGCAGACATTCCATTATTGCAATAATCCGAAAAAAATGATTCACAAGAATGGAACACACCTGCTCGAGTCCAAAGAACACGATGAAACGAGTCTTTACTGCGATCTTCGTAAGAAGGGCGTAATTAACACTTCGTTATTCTAATAGCCGATAAAAAATATATACAGTTAGTATGAATTTCGATGAATTGGTTTGAAAACTATATGCAGATGCCCAATTGAACGATAACGCAATATTTATACCGCACCTAATTTCCGTGCTCCATTACTACATGATGTCCCAAAATCTGACTCTTAAAATCCAAAAACATGCCAACGTTTGGATTAGCGATGCTCTATTCTTCGCGAATAGCTGCAGTTCTATGATTTTCCAACGTATTGAACCTCAAATGTTCTATTTCCGTGCAATTTTTCGCAGAAAGGGCATACAGCTGATATTTCAACAATTTAACTCGCTCAATCGGCGATAATTGCTTTTGCTGTGAACACAAGGTCCAGTTGGCATTGCAACGGAACACGCCCTCAAATTATCTCAAATCGTGATAATTCGCTATGATGTGCATCCAGCTCCTCAATTTGTAGAAAAGGAGCTCCAGACCCAAGTTCTTCGTTTCTCAATCATTTAAAAATATGCATACATGTCTACATGATCAGAATAACTCACTAATTGCCTAATTCTTCCACAATACATCTGAAACCCAGGACTAAGTTATCCATACACGCCCTTGTTGCATCCAGCTCCTCATCGATTCGACTAAATTTCGGAGACTCGATCACCGACAGTTCTTTTCGTTGAGCTTGTAAACCAGCATCGAGTTTATACATTCAAAAAAATTCACAATTGTCAGGAAACATATTTTAAAGTTCTCTTGAAAAAAATTTGGCAAACCTATAATTTCGTGATAAAATTTCGGGAGATGAACGAATTGTGAATATGCATCGAAATATCGGGACTTATATACGATGAATACAAAACATCCCCAAATTGTATCCATGAGGGCAATTACACATCCGTCAAGTCTCCACACCGATTAAACGTATTATATATCAAACGTACGGAACTGCGTGCAAATTGTATGTAAATCGAAACGATCATCCCTTCAAATCCCGGGTCTAAGTCATAACCATAAAATAGGTGTTCCCATGGCCGCATGATGAGTGTAACGTACAACCACAACGTCCCTCACCATCAGGTTATTAAACAGCGCTTATCACATTTCTAGTATCAAAGCTGCAGTGCAGTAATCCCCAAATTTTATGCAAGTGTTTGAATAGTGGCTGATGGAACGTAACCGAATGTATTCCGATCAATAATTTAATTGAATGATTGATTGCGGAGTATTTATTTGGAGTCTACGTGCGTCGGTACGTATATGGTATGTACCCGCAGCTCAAGAAACTAATTTACGAATCTGATCACGTTCATTTCTTTGGGGTCTTTCCGCGGTTTTATATACAAACGTGACGCGTTTTGGGATAGCCGTAACACGTGTGTGCCCCGCGATTCATCGAGTTGGCAACAATTTGCCACTTGACGAAGAATCCAGCTCATTGAACGAAAGGATCACTTTTTTTTTTTTTTTTTTTTACACCCTGAGGAAAAAAAAATAACCTCTCATGAAACGCAGAGGTAATTTTACTCGGCAAATAAATTTCATAGCTGGATAAGTAAGAGAAGAAAAAAAAAAAAAATAATAAGAAATCAAAAAGAAAAACTTACCTCGTAGAAGTAGAAAGAATTCAGATTTTCCGATGCGTTTGGAGTAGCAGAAGTGATTTCTATCGTTCCAGAGTATATATGAATGCATCCTGAGGTATCGGTTGAATTTGATAATTCAATTGCAGCTTCGGTAACGTCTATGAAATTATTATTCAATTCGTCATATGAAATTTTCGAATTTTGGCGAGGCAATTCGCTGACGAGAGACATATCTGATGAAAGAGGCCCTCTTTAGTCTAGCTTATCTTACTATTTATCTATACGATATATCTATAACTATAAAGCTACATTTTTATTTACTATTTGGCAAATATATCGATGAGAATTCGAATTCGATCAGCTCCTTATTTATCTTATACGTTTATAACGGAGCTTCAAGCTTTTTTCTTTTCTTTTTTTTTCTTTTTTTTACTCGTTTCTTACATATCATAGAACAAATTTCATCACTTAATTTTTTTTTCTTTTATCTCACTATTTCATGCAAGTTTTTTCTGCAGTTCGATTTTTCTTCACTTTCTCCAAAAAACTTCACCATCTTTTATTTATTTATTGATTTTTTTATTTAAATTTCTTACTTCTTCATTATTATTCAATTGTTTTGCACAGATTTTCAATTTATAATTTATAATTTATAACGATTCATTATTTTTAAATTTATTTATTTATTTATTTTCAAAATATCGAACAGCTGCGTTGAATAAAAATTAATTTAATTACCAATTAATTAATAACCAAGGTAACTAGACGACCTCTTTAGGCCAAGAACAAATTAGATCGACCCGCTAACTCGCTGTTTGAGGTTCTGGAAACCCTTTGCTAAAATAGACACAAAGATAGGAGAACCTGAAAATGGGTACAGCCTTTGATCGTCCTTAATAATTTTTTTTTTTTTTATTTCCAGAAATTTATTTTACCAAACTAATTATTACATCGAGTTTAAAATTTCAGTTTCCAAATTTTCACAACTAATTTCTATTAATATTTTCTTTTTAGCGATTCATTAAAATTAATTAAAATTTTTTTAATTTTTTTTCTCAGAAAATTTTCGATGAATGGTATATATTCTGCGAGTGACATGTATAACTGTGTCATTTGAATTGAAAATAAAATAACCTTTTATATAAATCTTTGATATTATAAAGTTATTCATTTATTTAATATAACCGATATTTTTCGTATGTATACCTATAAACATATTATTGTCTATAGATACAGTACATATGTATACTGAATCTATATATACACGTGTAATGTCTATCAGGGTAGATAACTACCATCTGAAGATTAGGGATTAAGGGATCCTCACGGAATAATCCTATTGCAAAGCTAACGACGAGAATGACTTTGAGGGCTCGAATTGTTGAGGCAAGCACGTTCTCCCCTAAGTTCTTTCTCCCTCTTAGTCTCACTATCTCATATATCTACCTCGTCCATCCGTATACTCTAACTCCCTTTACTCTAATTCGTAGGATTTGTCCTTGTTTTGTCTTCTCCGAATCTTACCTCTTTACTTCCTTAATTCTTATACTAATTTTTTTTTTTTTTTCTTTTTTATTTTGTTTCTGTCCGTACGTTCTGCTTTTTTACTACTTTTACGTAAGAATCACGTGAAACTGTACGATCGTACCGCGCAGGCGCGAAATAATACGAATTTTATGGGGATAGACAACTCGTCGCGCTAAAAAATCCCTAGAGTATGCCGAGTTCAAGAACGTAAGTAATCAACAAGAACTCTAGGGAGATTTTAAGCGAGTTGGTTAACCTCCTAAAATTCATATTATTCGGCGCCTGCGCGGTACGATCGTATAGTTTCACGTGATTCTCACGGTCTATATACCCCAGCGAAATCTTGTTTCGCGATTCTGTCCAACGGCTAATACTGGAAAGAACCGGAAATTTGCTACAGTAAATTAATCCGCGGTGAATCCCCGGATTGTTTATATCGTATTATTGCTTATGCTTTGTTTCCCCATTTCGAGATACTTTTATTCGAGTTTAAATGACTAGAAACCGTATTCACGTAGCGGAAATAAAATCGTGCTTTTCTTGATTCTATTTATTTTATTTTTTATCTTTTTTTTTTTTGGGGGGGGGGGGGGGGGAGGGATTTTTTCCTCATTTGAAACGTTTTCATTTTTTTTTATTTCTTTTATTATCAACACTCAGCACTGTATACCTATATTATAATGCGGGAAAGCTTCGAGCTAGGGGAAATCCCTTTTTTCGTTAACCGTTTCATTCGCCGTGAAAGTACAAATTCAAATCACGGAATTATCTCTTTAGCTATCGGTATATCCATACTTAAGTATATAAATGTATACTGGTTCCAAAACTTCGAAAATGTATAAAACTTGAAACTTGTGAATGTCTTTCTTGTGTGTATATATTATACACACCCTTTACTCGATCCTTTACCGTAAAACAGCTTGAACCTTTCCCCAAGTTATTCGGTAGGAAAAATATATCAAACCACCGTGTTATTTATATAATGTTTGGATTTCCGATTTTATGTATAATATTGATCACTTTTCATTACATCAATTTTTACAGTAAATATAAATATGTACTTTCAAGTTTTATATACTTCATTGGAGATAAAAAAAAAAAAGAAGAAAAAAATGAAGAATTGAAAGACAAATTTTTCAGAGGTTCGTAAAATTCGAAAGAACCTTCAAAAATAAAATATTTTCGAAAGTTATGAGGTACTACCGAATGTTATGAGCTACATATTTTAAATAATTTCAAAGTGTCCCATTTTGCCTCGCTCTAGATTTTTGAATTTAAACGCCATGTTGTTTCAAACACTAAAAATGGTTTAAAAAATTTTATATTCTCAATGATTCGGTTGAATTGTATTGTAGAAAGATAATTTTCTAATAATTTTTTTGACCGTCCCATTTTGTCCTATCTAATATATATACATCATACCAATTTTCTGTCCCGTTTTGCCCCTCTCTTCCCTATATATTATATAAGTATGTATATATTATACATATATTATATATATCTTGACCACATAAAACTAGGCTATATTGTGGTCTATAGGTATGCCATGCTCTTTATCTTTCTCTACATCTAATACACGGTCAGATTGATAATCATAGTTTTATTTTTCTATTTTTATTAGTAATTTACTTTTTTTTTTTTCTTTATTTTTTCTACCTACTTCCGTCCATCCGGTTAGTGACCATTATAACAATATGATTGTAATTACAACGGAAGTGCAAAGCTTTTCATCTAATATACTGCTGCAGTTTTAGGTACATACGTATATAATTATATATTTCTATATCCTTGTAATATATATGTTTCTTTTCTATTTGAAATTATTATTGCAACGATTAGCGAGCGTGTAAGAATTTTAACAATAATTATATGCCAATATTATCGTAATACGAAAAAAATATATATAAGTATATATATTTCACGTTAAATCGAAGGCAAATCAATTGTTTGAAAAAATAATATACCCTTATAATCAGCCCTTGAGTTGAAAAAAAAAGAAAAGAAAAAAGAAAAAATCAAAACTCTATTACGTTGAAATTTTTATTAATTTGTTCGGTTTTCGCATGTAGTTCTTTTGGTTATTTAGTTTTATTTTTTTATTCTTCTACTTCTTCTTTTTCATTATAATTGAATATTATACAAGATTATTTAACAATGTAATAAAATGAAACGAAATTATTGTTTTTTATTACACCGTATAGGTACTATTTTACTGACTTACTGTGCAGTAGAAAAATTATGATAAAAATGCGTCGGAATTGTAAGTATAGCGAAATAAACGAAAAAAAAAAAAAAAAAATTAAAAATTGCTGGTGCGAGTGCTCGTAAATCTTCCTTTTTTTCAACTAGATGAATTAACTTTTTAAACTAACACTTTTCATCATTTTGAACCAAAAAAAAAAAAATAAAAGAGAAAATATTCTTTTTCATTTCGCAATAAACAAAAAATAAAAAATAAAATAAAAAAGAAGTAAACAATTTACGATATGAAATGGTAGAATTTTTATTGGCTCAGATTAATTGGCTATAATTCAAAAAATTATGGTAATTGACGATTCTGCTGCACCGAAATACAAAAAAAAAAGTAAAAAAAAAAAAAACAAAAACGAATCAAAAAAAATCTAATAAATTTCTATACGGTATATATGTATAAATATATGTACGTATACATATGTGATAACTTAGTGGGTAGGTATATTCTCGTATAGGTATATAATTCAGAATATCGCGAGGAAATATATCTACATTTAATGGTCCGATCTAATCTTCGATATTTATCACCCTTCGAACCTGCAGTGGCATCGTAAATTCCCATTAAATGCGATCTAATATATTTGTTCATCCTTATATATAACTATGTAGGTATATATATATATATATATATATATATATATATATATATATATATATATGTATGTATATTACGTACATACATACACACATACCTATATACCAATTAAATGCCCATCATTACACTTGATAATTAAATAATAAATTGTGTAAAAAATCGAATTAGAATTAGATTAATTTTTTCATCTTCTAATTTTTTTTGGTTTATTTTTTTTTTTGTTCTTCAACGTTGAAAATTACGATCTATATATCTCCGGCTGAACCTCGACACCCCTAAAGCTACAACTGCAGAGATTTGAAAAGAAATTTAATCTACGCCCGCTACGTTTGCCTGTCTGCATTCGATATCGTACCTACTCGCTGCAATACAGGCATTACAATATTGTATTGCATTTTAATTTACATATAGACGTATATCAAAATTTGGAATAAGTCTTACGTAGATTTTTTCTTTAATTTTTCTTATATGTATAATTAAATGAATTTGAAACGCGTTAATTAACAGCAGCGTGAAATTTATTCGCGAAGTGTAATATGGGATATTATATTTGTTATAAAAATCGATTTTTTATTTATTTTATTTAACTTAATTTTAACAATTTGTATATCCCACGGTGATTTTTTTTTTTGTTTCTTTTTTTTTTTATATCACACCAAATTCACGGAATTTGGTATACCTATCAGAGAAAAAAAAAAACGGAACGATCGATCGAACGAAAAAAGGTATTTTAATTACCCTAATTATATAAGGATTCTTCTGTTATAATTAGAAAGCTAATAAAATCATCGAACCGAAATATCGCAGGTTATTAATTGGAAAAATTTTATGAATAAAATAAGAAAAAAAACCAAAAAAAGGAAGAAAAATTTTATGAATCATCGAGGAATTATATAAAAAAAAAAACTTCGAATAAATAATGAGTTTAAAAAGAAAATGCTACAAAATTGAATAAAGTATATAATAGACGCAGCTACGAAGTGAAAAGTACATGAATATAAAAGTTATTATAAATTTTAAACTAATAAAAATTGTTCAGCTGCATAAATAACGATCATCTAGATAAATCGCTAACGATTAGACGCAAATAACTATCCGCGAATAAAATGTAAAGAATAAATTAAAATATACGATTATTCCAAAAAACCGTATATACATAGAAAATTTTTAATCTCCTCTGAAAACGAGAAAAAAAAAGGAAACGAAAAAATTGATGAAAGAAATTTAAAGAAAAAAAAAAAAAAAGATCCCCCTAATTTCTAAAATTTATAATTATGTATATTAGAAATTGCATTTTATCTATAAACGAGCTTATATATAGCTGTGTGAAAATTTCTGACTATTAGAATATCGGGTAAAAATTTTTATCGCAAACTGGGAAAAATTCAGAACGATGTACATGTATATATAGATCTTTATGTATACATATATGTATAAATAGATGATAATCTGCAGGAGTTTTTTGGTTTTTTTAGTATTATTGTTATTATTGTTTTCTTTTTTATTTTTTTTTTTTTTGTACAAACTAACATCTAGAACGAAGACTTTACAGAGGCGCGTCGCGTCCTGCGATAACCGCAGGATATGTACTTATGAGTATAAGTAGATGTATACCGGATAGAACTTATTAAGAGAACCGACTTGAACGGCGCGCGAAATGCCACTGAAAGCACGCACCGCTTCTCGCGGTTTTCTGATCAAAAGCGAACGCGACTCTCCTCGGCATCATCCCCTCAAACCGCGCGTGCTCCTCGCCATCCTAGCTACTAGGTACACCTCACGTATGTAACATACATACATATATACATAGCTGTATATATGTAACCTATGTGTCTATATAACAACGTGCGAAAATTATGTGGTTATGTCTACAATATTATACATGGTATACATGTATATGTATGTATGTGGATAATTTAGTTCTGGGTTTCGGATACATTGGAGGTGATAATTAGGCGGTTAGGCAGTTATTCTGTTCATAGAGGCATGTATGCATATTTTTGAATGATTGAGAAATGAAAAACTTGGATTCGGTGCTCCCTTTCTTCAAATTGAGGATCTGGATGCATGCCTATTATAGCGAATTATTACGATTTGAGATAATTTAAGGGCGATATCATGGTTGTATACATAGATACGTTATACTCATCATGCGATCATGGAAATACCTATTTTATGGTTATGACTTAGACCCGGGATTTGAAGGGATGATCGTTTCGATTTACATACAATTTGCACGCAGTTCCGTACGTTTGATATATAATACGTTTAATCGGTGTGGAGACTTGACGGATGTGTAATTGCCCTCATGGATACAATTTGGGGATGTTTTGTATTCATCGTATATAAATCCCGATATTTCGATGCATATTCACAATTCGTTCATCTCCCGAAATTTTATCACGAAATTATAGGTTTGCCAAATTTTTTTCAAGAGAACTTTAAAATATGTTTCCTGACAATTGTGAATTTTTTTGAATGTATAAACTCGATGCTGGTTTACAAGCTCAACGAAAAGAACTGTCGGTGATCGAGTCTCCGAAATTTAGTCGAATCGATGAGGAGCTGGATGCAACAAGGGCGTGTATGGATAACTTAGTCCTGGGTCTCAGATGTATTGTTGAAGAATTAGGCAATTAGTGAGTTATTCTGATCATGTAGACATGTATGCATATTTTTAAATGATTGAGAAACGAAAAACTTGGGTCTGGAGCTCCTTTTCTACAAATTGAGGAGCTGGATGCACATCGTAGCGAATTATCACGATTTGAGATAATTTGAGGGCGTGTTCCGTTGCAATGCCAACTGGACCTTGTGTTCACAGCAAAAGCAATTATCGCCGATTGAGCGAGTTAAATTGTTGAAATATCAGCTGTATGCCCTTTCTGCGAAAAATTGCACGGAAATAGAACATTTGACGTTCAATACGTTGGAAAATCATAGAACTGCAGCTATTCGCGAAGAATAGAGCATCGCTAATCCAAACGTTGGCATGTTTTTGGATTTTAAGAGTCAGATTTTGGGAGATCATGTAGTAATGGAGCACGGAAATTAGGTGCAGTATAAATATTGCGTTATCGTTTAATTGGGCATCTGCATATAGTTTTCAAACCAATTCATCGAAATTCATACTTACTGTATATATTTTTTATCGGGTATTAGAATAACGAAGTGTTAATTACGCCCTTCTTACGAAGATCGCAGTAAAGACTCGTTTCATCGTGTTCTTTGGACTCGAGCAGGTGTGTTCCATTCTTGTGAATCATTTTTTTCGGATTATTGCAATAATGGAATGTCTGCTCAATGTGCCCTTATTGCATCCAACTCCTCAATTATCTCAGAATAATTTAGAAAAATAATTTAAATTTCAGACAATAATTGAGGATCTCAGACTCTTCTAAACCATCATGACATTCATGAATGCAATTATTATTAACACTGCATCCAACTCTTTAATTAGTATTACACTGTTTCATACCATTCCAAAACTTCGTCTCTATTGAGTTGTTTTGGAGTTTTTATGTATATGAGGTGTGTGTTTCAGTTGTACGAAATTTTCTCAAGTTTCAAAAACTTTCAGATACCTATACTTATACGTTATTTTTTTTCTTTTTTTTTTATCTTATTCAAGAAGTTCTGTGTTTCTATTTCGGACTATTTTCCACCCTAAATGTAACATATCAAAGAGTACTTAAACTAGATGAGAAAACAGGAAAGTTTGATGTAAATTTTAGTCCTAACTATTATTTAACCTAATTAAGAACCGAGTCCCAAGAAAGTGGGTTTAGATTATCACTCAAAAAAAAATTATGCCGAAAAATCTGCTGCTTATCTTAAAATTAAAACACAATCTTAAAGTCAAATTTTCAAAATTGGTTTCCAAATTGTATTATATTTTTCAAAAATATTCGATTCCTCGAAAAGTATCAACCTAACAAATTTTGTCTAAATCGTACAAACAGTCGAGGAGATGTTAACAGTTTAAAAAAAATATATTTAACCCTTAGCTTACCAAATCGCACAATCCAATCGCCTCTAATTCAGTACCGAATCTACATAGAAATTGCACCACCAAATTTCGTTGAAATCTGTCTAGTCCTTTGAAAGTTATTTTCATCAAATTCACGGAAAACTGTTTTGAACTTGCGGAATGTTAAAAGCAATTCTACAGACAACGAGATGATGAAGAGATTAGGCTCGTATTAATACCTTCAAAAATAAAAATTATATATTCTCTGGTTGATTTTTTTCAAAAAATTTACGATGGTCTTACCATTTTCTATAATTATTTTTATTTTTCGCCGCATGTTTCGTCGGTGATAAGATGAACAGACGTTCGTGTTCATTCATCGAAATGAAAGAGAATAAAGAAAAAAAGTAAGAATTTATGTGTAAGGGATCCTTTGTGTAATTCTAATCCGGGAATAAAATTCTAATCCGGATAATCAGAGGATCAAGTATTTCCTAAAGAAAAAAAAAAAAAATAACAAAAAAGAAAAATTTTTTCGTCAGAAGATATACACGGAGATTTATATTGTTGAAAAAGTCAAGAAAAATGGGATAAGAAAGATAGATGATTATATTTATGTATATATATGGAGCATTCCATGTCATTTCGACCTGAGTCTGACTCTTGACCTCTCGGATTGGGCCCGCGATTTTTTTATATGATTTTTCTCACTCGAAAGGTACTCAATTTTTTTTAGATTATTTCAAATCGATTTGAATTTTTTGCAATTTTTGAAAACGTCTATATTAATCGATACAATTTAAAAATCTGATAAAATTCTGAAAAATCGTGTGTCAGATATAAAAATTTTTAAACTTAGAGCCGGAGTGGGGAGATTTTTTCTTCTTACTGTTTTTAAGCTTTTTCCGAAAACAAAAACGTTGAAACAATTACAAGCGAGAATTATTTACTATGGATGGTTGCTCAAACATTTTCATATATCTCACCGAGTTCTTGGAATTTTTTTAAGACTTTTCAACATTTTTTCAGATTCAAACAGTAAAAAAAAAAAAAAATTGCTAATAGTAAAATGATTTCAAAAAATCTGAAAAAATTTTCAAAAATCCGGTGTGACATATGAAAATATTTCAGCAACCATTTATAGTAAAATAACTCCTGTTTCTAATTTTTCTAACGTTTTTTTTTTTTTTTTGGGGAAAAAGCTTGAAAACAGTTTAAAGGAAAAAAATCTTCCCATTCCGGCTCTAAGCCTCAAAATTTTGATATCTGAAACACGATTTCTCAGAATTTTAACAGATTTTTAAATTGTGTCGATCAATATCTTCGTTTTAAAAAAATTGTAGAAAATTCAAATCGATTTGGAATAATCCAAAAAAAAAAATACTGTGTGCCTTTCAAAGTGAGAATATTTATATAAAAAATCGCGGGCCCAATCCCAAAAGTCAAGGGTCCGACCCAGGTCGAAATAACATTGAATGCCCCATATATATGTATGTGTATATGTATGTATTCTAAATCCCGGGTTTACTGCACCCAGTTGGATATGTGCGGGTACTATTTTACACCGTAAGTAAGTAAAATGATATTCAAATGGCGTGTACTTAAGATTAGAATCTAAATTACAACCTGTCTTCAGCCCAGAACATATCCAATCTAACCACGTGCATCGCGTGCTAGAGATATCATACTTAGTAATTAGTTGTAGTTATATGTTGTAGTGCGATTTATTCATCCACTTGCAAGCTTATTTCATCCATCACTCGAAAATTTTATACCGGGAGAAATTTTTTATGCCATTTTCATCTCGTCCGTTTATTTTCTTCTATAAAACGTTTCCAACGGGTCGTTTAACCTTAAGACTTTCCTCAATGTGTTTAATAAATTAATTACCATCCATATACCTTATACTCACCTTTTAACTCGCATAAAATTTCGATCAACATTTATAATCGTGTTCTACCCGCAAATTATTCATCAATAATTTTATTATATCGACTACAATGTCCCGGAACAAATTCAAAATTTTTGTCTCGCTCTAATTCCACCCCAAAGATCTTTAAAATTATCCCAAATATACAACCTCCCAAAAGGGCAGCGCTGTCATTAAAGTCTAAGTGGTGCCTCGATCGACGATAAGGATTTCCGTTTTTGATTAACACGCGAAACCTCACATCGTGTTACTAATGTTCGTATATAACTTCGACTGGAAACAAGTAGTACGAAAGTCTGTCCAGGTCTTCGGGTGATTTTTGGATTCCTGATTCCGAATCTGAGATAAAAAAAAAAAAAATTCAAAATTCAAAACGGTGGATCTGATCTAAATATTGGAATTATTCGAAATGTTTGATATATTAGATGTAGAAATTTTCAGAAATTTCAAATTTTAGATCTCAGATATTCGGAATCAACGAATTAAAAAAACACCCCGAGAACTAAGACAGATTTTCGTAATACTTGATCCTGGTCAAATTATACGAACATTAGTAACACGATGTGAGGTTTTACGTATTAAATAAATTAAAAAGAAGACTTAGACTTTAATGACAGTACTTTCCTAATGGCAGATCGATTATTCACGTAATAGTAAAAAATTTTCATGGTGAGGTAAAGGAAGAAAAATTTTTACTTCCTTTGGCAATTATATCCTAATGTCTGTCTCGATCTCAGCTGGATTTCTTGTATACCACAAAGATCAGAGTTTCATGTTGTATAGACAAAGTCCGGATGTGGTAAATACCACAACACATGGTAGATATATGTATGTACATTTTACGTTGTATTAGTAAAGTTCTGAGCACATGAACTGTTCTAAAGTTAAGCTTTGATTTTTGAAACAGATGTGAGTGTACAGAACGAAACGTCATGAAGACGATTCTTCCAGCTAACGTAAGTGACAGCAACAGCTATTGTGAAAGACTTAGATCTTTGGATCTTTGCACTGAAATTTTTGGCTTTTAAAATTCGTATATCTATATTTCTCAACATTTAACAAGTTTTTTTACGAACCTATAAATTTTTACAACTTTCAAACCGTATAGCATTGCTTTATCAAAGTTCTCGATTTTCAACCAGGAATATATAATATCTATAACTATTATTAAATTTTAGTTTAAATATTTAAAATTCGCTAATTTTTTCGTATCCCAAATGCGCAAAAACGGTTTTCTCTTGTTTTATTTTTAGTTTCTATTTTTTTTTTTTTTTTTTGTATACTTTAATTTTTCGTCAAAAACCAGGCGTGTTGGATAATTAACTATATGAATTGCAAAATTATCTGGACCTCGTGACCGTTACTCCAAAATGTTCTCTTTGAAATAGAGACACGTGTTGTTTTCCAGAGAATTGGGGCAGCTTCTCATTAAGCTTGTATAACGGGAAAATGTTATTACCAACCATTTACCACTGAAGGGGCTACAAATATCACGTTGAAATAGAACCGAGCTATGTTGCATAAAGTTTTAACAGCTAAAAATGTCGTAAAAAAAATATATATACATACTTATATATATTTTTTTTTTGCAATTTATATCGAGGCTGGTGTTGGAAAAAAAAAAAAAAAAAAATTAATGTTAACGAAAATAAATAAATAAAACAAAAAAAAAAGTAGTAAAAAGGTTTAAAAACAAAAAAATATTTATTACATCCTCTGAAAACAACATCAATATTCGTTAATTCATTTGCTGTTAGGAGATTAATATACAAGTTTACCGATAAAAAGAAAAGATAGAAAGAAAAACAGACAGAGAGAGGGAGGAAAAAAAAAACAAGAAGAGCATCCCTGGCAACGGAATATAACGTTTATTCCAAGCTTCATAATTTATGAAACCTTAATATGCCAAACTCTAAAGTAGGTATCCTGAACTTCTCCTACGCGAGATATGCGTACGAGAATATATGTATTTCTTTTTTTTTTTTTTTTGTTTTTAACAAAGTTAAGAATTGATTAAAATTTCTTTATGAGAAGCTCGATCTCATCTCGATTTATGTATCTATATATCTATGTATTACATACTCTCTTTACATACTATATTATATTCTTGTCAAATCTAATTTCAATGATCGTCTCAAAAAACAAACAAAAAAAACCAAACCTTTAAAATATTTTCACTGTTATATAATTCTTACGTGAATATTTTAAGGGGATGGTCTAGTCGATTTATACCGACATAATTATTGACTCGAATCGGATTGTCCTTTTGGCAGCGGATAATTGACGAGAAATTTTTTCGAGTTAGCATAAAAATTCAAGAAAATATAATTATTATTATTTTTTATTTCATTTTTTTTTTTATCATAAAATGTAAGTGGGTTAGTTATTTCGACTATTATCAGAGTCTACGCATCATTGGCGTAAAAACAAGCTTCGTAGAACCATTCTACACTAAATTACGTACAATTCACAGTTCATTGTAATTAGCGATTGTAAATTATTGAAAAGCAATTATAATCATCAGTTCCCACATTGTCCGAGAGAGAGAGCTCAGTGCTTGAATCATGGCATCTTTATTTTCTTCTTTTGGTCGTTGCAGTTCAGACAAAGATGCAACGAATCACGCGCTGAACTCTCTCTTTCGGGCAATACGGGAACTAAGGATCATCATGACTTTCCAACAATTTGCAATCGCCAATTAACTATAAACTGTGAATTTTCAGATTCAGATTTCATTTCTGCATAAAACAGAGATATTTTTTGATCGGTGTCTTCGTAATTCCGTGTAGAATGATCCTACGAAGCTTGTTTTTGCGAAAAGGATGCGTCAACTCTGATAAAAGTCGACATAAGTGAGACGCCCACACTTAACGATGAAAATAAAAATAATAGTCATTCTATTTCCTTGAATTTTAATGCTAACTCGAACTTATTCCTCATCAATCATCATTATCAATTGATAACGGTCCATGTAATAAAATAAATAAATGAAAATAAAAATAAAAATTCGAGGAATCAAGCTTCAGAGACGTATTGTTATCAATAGAACAAATTTTTCTCTGAGTCAAGGGTCTATTGAGGCAGTTATCCATGAAACACAGTTTTATAGCCAATAAACTTCGCGAAGGCTCGACTCAACGCGATATGTGGACCCTAGCTCAGGGCTCAGCTGGATACGTGGAAGTACTGCAATAATTGAACAACATCACTATGCACTCTTGGCTCGAGCCCTAGGGGGACAGTTATAGAATCTACCTATACCTACAATACGTTCGAATTTTGTCTTCGAAGAGATCAGATTAGATACATAATGAGTAATTGCAATTGGAATTATTTTTGAACTGGTAATATAGAAAATAGTTTTAATTGACAAACTTCGAAAAATACATCACCTTATTCTTCTTTTCCTATATCCTTCGATTTTTGAAAATATTTCTATTCACAAGTTAATAGATAAAAATTTTCGACATCCGGTTCCTTATTCATTGACTAATTAATGTTTTCAGGACAAGTGAGAGTACTGAAAAATACTAGATTTTCTATTCGGTTATTTTCGGGATCATCCGGCGAATTTGAATATACAAATTTTAAAAATCTATAAAAAAAAATATTCTACAGTTAGGAAACTTACTTAATCCTGTGGTCTTACACTCGGTAAAACACGATCCCTTATTTAAAAGAAAAGAAAAATACCAGTTGCAGTGAGTAAAAATTTAAAAAATCGATAATTTTTGATGAGATATGACAATTTTTGTATGCCCATTATTTGGATGCGAAATCTTAAAAATTTCAGATAACTTCATCTTGCTGTTTTTGAGATTATTTGTCAAATTTGACGAACAGACTTTCCACATTTCTTTCGATCTGTTTTTGAAAATGTAAAGATTCGTGAATAATTGATGAAAATTAAAAACGAAAAAAAAAAAACACCGTTGTCTATAATCATCAAAATTTCCAATTAGTCAAAAAATATCATAGAGTTCGAATTCCAGCAGCAATTAAAGTGCAATTGAAGATCTGAGATGGTAGATAAAAGCCTTAGGTGCATTGTGATGCAAGAAATAAGGTGAAAAGTGCATAAATTTAAATTTAAGTAATATTCTTCGTTAACTATAAGAATACTTGTTGTACCTACTAGTATCGAATATACACCCGTCTCGGTTTTATCTTATTTCGAACCTTATTAGATCTAGGAAAATTCCCAAACCTTTTTCGAGAATCATTTTGGTATGTTGCCAAGTGTACATTCCTAACCGAAAGAATCTGATCCCCGTAGTGCATTTTTCTCTACAAGATTTGTTCCACTATGACGATCATTTCGTTCCTCCTGTTTCTTGTGTTTCTCAGCTGATAAGTTCTGCCTTGAAATCCAGCTCAAGTTGGCGACGGTATTCTTCTTCTGAATGGAACGTGTGCAGATTTACTCTCCGACTTACAACGAGCTTTTATTTTTCATATTTACATATTCCGAAAAGGAAGGAAATCCTTCGCATTCTCCGATGACAAACGTAAGGAAACTGCAATATTTCTTGTCCAAAATCCAAAACCCAATACCTACTCTCCCTCAATATTTATCACAAATATTTTATTCACTATACACCAAAATCTAAATAAGCCAGACTATTCCCTGCAGTAATTTAAGGATAAAAATAAAGCCCGATTCTTTTTGATCCTTGGAATTATCACCCCGAAAATTTATCATCAATTCGCTATTTCTTTTGGCTAATTTTCTGCATGACGTCTTTCACCGTCACCTACGTATCCAATGTACAATAATTATTCCATCAACGCCGTGCACACACACTTTTCTCATTTAGCTCGTATCCTGATGGTGACGGGCTTGCAGATAAAGTGTAAAAAAAAAACTGGCTCTATACTAGCAAAAAGATACGTAAAAACGAACGAGAAATGGGGAGATATACGTCCTGGGAAAATTTCCTTTATCTACAGCGTATATATTCTCGAGTAAATGGTATGAGGAACTAAAGTAAGTGCAACACATTCAATTTTACATTCAACATCACAATTTTAGAAGAAAAAAAAAAGAAAGTCAGGGTAAGAGGTTTTTTTTTTTTTTTTGGATTTAAACTAAGAAATCGATTTTTGATCGGGTTGGATTGCTTAAAAACCAAATGATCATCGAACCAGTATTTTCACCGTTTTATGTAAATGATCTTATACAACTAGTAAAGAGAAAAAAAAATTTGATTTTTTGAAAATTACGGAAATTATCCAACGCTGAAGATTGTTTTGCGTATGGCGCAACTCGAGTTTATGGAAATGGTCCAGATCTCCACGATTCAAGGTCAGGAGAATCACCCCCGACCATTTTCAGATGGATGTCTGTATGTGTGTATGTATGTATGTATGGATGGATGGATGGATGGATGAATGGATGGATGTGTGTGATCACTTTTTTTATCCGACGATATCTCGAGAACGAATGATCGGATTTTGATGAAATTGGTATCAATCGACGCAGATTTTCTAAACTTAGAACTGATTAGATTCTGGATTTGATCGGTCCAGTAGTTTTTGAGATATTCGAAGAACAAAATTTTGAAAAAAATAATTTAATTGACGATATCTCGAGAAAGGATCGACGGATTAGAATAAAAATTGGTATCTCAAGGTTTTCTCGATCGTTGATCACGAATACAAGGTCAGTTTTGTTTCACCTCTCTCATCTGAAAATTGCCTACCAATAATTATATTAGGAAATCTTTATACATGTGTTTTTTTTTTCTCGAAACATTTGGGCGGAAAATTTTAGGTCTGGCCTATCGTGGTCAGCCGATTTACCTGCTTGTTTTTATACATATATTCAAACATCCAGGAAATTTAAATTCAAAGTTTGATTAAAAATGACTTACTAAGGAATAAAGCAAAGTGATTTTTCGTTTTCGCTGTAATCGCATTTATTGAATCTTTCTTATCAGTGATCAGTGGTTGATATATTTTTCAAAATAGATCACACGAATTGAAAAATATCTAAAAATAAACGCGATATACAATTTAATAATATAGTTTCCATTCGAATTTGATAGTTAGTAGAGCTTTTTGCCCATAACTTTTATATATTCCACTGGTATTCCAGGGTAGGCAATTTTTCCTTCCCAGTCCAGAAGTTCAGTGAATTTTTTCTGCAACAGTACTTGAAAACCGGTACGATGAGCCAAAGTCTGGGACTCGATTGCAGAAAAAACCGTAACAGTCACAGGAATTCCATACGTACGACCAATCTCTTCGCTAGAATTAAAATTAGATATAGAATTAATTGCGTGTCGATTAAGAGTATCAATATTTTAATTTACAACATCCTCTCGATATCGATTGTAGTTAATAGAAAAAATCTTATAGTATCAAAATAAAAAAAAAAATCCAAAATCTAGGATAAAATAAGGGAAATTATTCGTAATTGGTCTAACTGACCGTAACGCAAGCATTTTCTGTCCTAATCCTTGACCTCTAAAAGAAGGATGGACACTCAAGCCAAAGCTAGCGAAGTATTTGTCGACCTGAAAATTCTCAAAGACGTTGAACTCTTTGGCCATATCAACTGCAACGCGGATAACTTTTTTCAAAGTTTTGGACTTTAGCTGTCGGATAAATCATAATTATTATTTTACACAGTCACAATTTTTTCACCTAATTAATAGGACTTCCTCCTCATTAACATATTGCATAATCATTTTGGCAATAGATCGACGGGATTATTGATTTAAAAAAAAATGACCTACGCTCTCAATATAATCGGCCATTCCATGATCCTCAGAAGTGATGATATAGAGAACGTTAACACCTACTATCAAAGGCTTGACAGTGGGGTCAGTGTCCACCAGGAGAGTAACGATGCTGATTCCTTGTAGCATCCAGCACTTTACAAATGCCCTCATTTCCTGCTTTCCTAGAGGATCGTTCGGCAACCCTATCGATAAAATAAAATATTGTCTTTCATTTTTTCGGCAAAAGCAAATAAAACCAAAATAAAAACAGTAAACAAAAAGAAATTATTGTGAGACAAAACGAATCTGAGATTCGTCTCACCAGCATTGGCACAAGTTGGCTCGTCCGTAAAGCAATAGTCGATCATGTGGTCAAGTACATCTTCAAACATCTCTTCAGGTATTTCCTGGATAATAAAATTTGGTAGTGTACCGTCTTCCAGTTTCCTCCGTCCCTCGAAGGCACACCAAACATGGGGTGGACCTTCAGGGCGTTTCCAAACAAGTTCAAAGCTTTGAGTACGGTCTTTGCCGTTAATTGTCTGCATTTTGTTTCTATAATGCTTTGAAATTAATTCAATTTCAATGAAAATTTCCAACTGAAATGATAAAATTTTTCAAAATATATACCTACGTCTTATCAAAGGCTTTGCAAACAGAATTCGTTCACAACGAAAGAAATTTTATGGTAATAATTGATGTAAAAATAGAAAAAAAAAATTTGGAAAATCTATTCCAATAGGATAGCAAAATATGAAACTTATTGAAAAAAAATTTTCTTCTATAAAAAATGACCCTTGTCAAAATCTCTTTTAATTATCTTAATAATAATTTCCGTTTATTCATTTTCAATATGAGCATTTTGAAACGATTTAGATACCCAATTAACATTAGAGCGATATCACATGTCTCTTCTGATTAACTACGAAATTTTTTTTATAACTGTAATCGTTCCGTCACACAATCTACTGATAAAAATTTCGAATACTGTCAGTACTTTACATCATCACGATGGGTTTGATATTACATAATCATGAAAAATTTACTTTATGAGTGGTGTTCAGTAGTTGGTTTGTTTCGTCTTCTGAATAACAAGTTAGCAATTTAGGGATGGCTCAGGGTGTCACAGATTGAAATAAAAACACTTGTATTTTAAACCAATCCAAAATTTAACAAGCTTTTATTCAATTTCAAACTTTCGGAGTAAGTATCGATAACTTTTATGTTTTACAGACTTGTTTCGATAAAAAATTCGCGGTACACACTGAATGGCATAAGACTGAGTGCTTGGTTGTATATATAAGATATGAAATGAAATATAAATGTTATCAGTTTTGGAAGACGATTATGATAATTTATTCACGAATCAGCTTGACTTAATTTCGATATTTACATTCGTAATGAATCTAATTATAACTGGATACAAAATATTCGAATAACAACGTTGTAGATATTATCGCGAATTATCGAAATGAAGAAACATGATTTACTGTTCAAATTATGAACCCAAAAATAGCTGAGTACAATTAAAAATTTTTTTGTTAACAAAAGGCTCCCCATTTCATTCATTTTGAGAGATTCTCGACGTGCGTTGATCAACAATAACCCTAATTGTAATGATACTAAACAGAAATATCAAACCAAAAATAAAATTTAACTTCTTTAAGATATCAACTGGAAATTATAATATGTCTTAGGAATAATTAGGAAACATGAATAACTGCTTGACTGAAGATAAATTCTGACAGAAAACAAATTCCTATGACGTGAACTTGAACCGTCAAAAGAATTCTTAGTAAACTTATCATATGAAAAGCAATTTTACTGATGAATTAACAAACAGACTTAGACAGCTGATGAAAAAAGAAGCAAAATATTCTAACTTCAAGACTATTCCGAACCACAAAAATTTCACAATGTATATTAATATTAATATTAATTTTGGTTCCGTCAGTACAGCCTCTTCCCCATGACCTTAATAAACTCCACCGTTACTCCGGGAAAGGCGACATTTCCCTCATCATCAAGAAGCTCGGAGTACTTTCTCTCGAGTAGAACTTCGTGGCCAACACGAGATGCTAAAATCTGAGATACCGTTGCCGTGAAAATTGTCTCACTAGCTGGAATTTGGTAGGCAAGACCAATGTCGTCACTGCAAATGAAATTCATTATTCAGAAAGAAAATGCACGGTTATGAGAATCGGATTAATCAATACAAGAGAAGTTTGTTCCTTCGATTGCTAATGAAGTTTTATTTATGATTCTCTTAGAACTTTTCTGGTTTTTCTTTCTTAGTTATTGAACCGTCGATTAATTGAGTCTTCTGGTTTTCTGGCAATTCATGAAAGGCAATTGTTGTTCAAAAGTAATGATTAATTTCTACTCACCGAACTCGGAGGAGTTCTTCTCCTAGACCCTGGCCTCTGAATGAGGGATGAACACACAGACCACTGGCAGTCAAGTATTTATCAATACCATATTTTCCTGGTACATCGCACTCATACATCAACTTTAGCGAGACAGACATCGATTTCTTCATACCTTTAGATCGGAACTGTGGAACAATCGGGTTATTAAACATGACGAGTTGTTCGGTTGAAAAGACACATCTGATGAAAAAAATAAACAAATGAAGAATTTCAGTTGTCATTTTGAATTGAAAGATTCTGCCAAAAAGGTTGAAAGATGATTTTAGTTATCGTAAGAAATTAAACCCTATGAAATAAGGTGTATTCAAAATCTAAAAAAATCTCACCTGCGTCAGGCTCTCGAAAATGGCTTCATCCTTTTCTGTTAGGACGGTTAGCATATTAGCACCAGCTATTACAGGCTTCACAGTAGGGTCAGAGTGTAACTTGAGAGCAACAATGCTGATTCCTTGCCTCAGAACGTCCCTCCATAGTGTCCGGAACTCTCGTATCGCTAATGGATCGTCTTTCGTACCTATTTGCAAAAAGTGTTAGTTTCTCACTTTTAGATCATTTGTAACTCGTGAGAGAAACGAGATGTAAAATGTCGAGCATTTCATTACTAATTGAGCTATTGTGCATTAGATCTCACGTACATTTTGCAAGTCACCTTTTTTGCTATTCAAAATGCAGGAAATTATTCATCACAATCTGGAAACCTTCACTTTCCAATACCCGAGAACTCATCATATGGTAGATCTAACGGCTATTCAAAAACGTGAGTTATATTTGTCATTTTCGTTACGTTTTTTGAATTACACAACAAGTTCAGACATACTGACACTAAAATATTGGAAACTGAACGAGGATAAGTGCTACATGCTCACCTACATCCACTTGAATAGGTTCTTCAGTGAATAGTTTATCCACCATGAAGTCAATCACGTCATCTTCCAACTCTTTCGGCACTTCCTGAATAGAGAACTTTGGTATTTCGCCATCCTCCGTCTTCTTGCGTCCGTTAACGACGCTCCAAATACGGGTAGGACCTTCCGGCCGTTTCCAAGAGAATTCAGAGAAATCCAAATAATCTACGTACCTCTCGTCAGCAGTGGTCATTGTTGACTTATAGTGAAACCAGTTACCGAGTAAAGCGGGTATTAATTAAACTCCCATCATCCTCTGGACAGTAAGGAATGCCCAGAAGTAGATTTTCGGAGGGGGGAAACCTGTTTACCGTTTCGCAACTGCACCAACTCGACTCAATATTTCTTCAGTATCTTACTGGCAGTAAAGAAACACAGGTTAGACCGAAAAAATTCCTATCCCTAACTGCCTCAAAGATAACAAAAAAAAAACAGCAAGGTCAGGCAAATGGCACTCAGTACAGTCACCAAGGCAAGAAACAGCAGACGACAATGCTAATCTTTCTGACATCTGAACACGAAAGCGACTATTCAATTCAGACAGTTACTTTAATTTATACCTACAAACTAAACCCACGTTTACACTGCCTCGCCACACACAACATCGGTTCTACACGTCGGTTTAAAACGGACTTTGTCCAGAAGTGGGAGACTAATTGTCTTCATCTGAGCTACGGTATAATCTATACTCTGATATGAACATAAGTAAATAATTTGTGTATACGAATGTTTACGAGAAGACAAACTACTTCGTATGTAATAAATGTTAATGGATCAAAATTATTGTGGTCATAAATATAGAAGTTATACTTCATCAGTTGTGAATGATGATATATCTTGATTGATTGATTATAATTATGGGAAGAAATTGAAACTCGAAATAAGTGTAACAATTCTGACACAAAGTTTGTTATTTTACATTGTGATAAAAAAACTGATAAATTATTTAGATGTAAAGACGTCCAACAAAAATACTGAATGCACTGTTATGTTAAAATTATTTCCGACTCAATCAGTAGAGCCTCTTGCCCATGACTTTGATGAATTCCACCGTCACTCCGGGAAAAGCAACTTTTCCTTCATCATCAAGGAGCTCGGAGTACTTTCTTTCGAGTAGAACTCCGTGGCCAACACGAGCTGCCACAATCTGAGATGCCGTTCCCGTGAAAATTGTCTCACTCACAGGAATTTGATAGGCAAGACCAATGTCGTCACTGCAAATGAAATTCGTTATTCAGAAAGAAAATGCACGGTTATGAGAATCGGATTAATCAATGCAAGAGAAGTTTGTTCCTTCGATTGCTAATGAAGTTTTATTTATGATTCTCTTGGAACTTTTCTGGTTTTTCTTTCTTAGTTATTGAACCGTCGATTAATTGAGTCTTCTGGTTTTCTGGCAATTCATGAAAGGCAATTGTTGTTCAAAAGTAATGATTAATTTCTACTCACCGAACTCGGAGGAGCGCTTCTCCTAGACCCTGGCCTCTAAATGAAGGATGAACGCAAAGGCCAGTGGCAGTCAAGAATTTATCGACACTATATTTTCCTAGTACATCGCATTCATCCATTAACTTTATCTGGACTGACATAGCTTTGTTCAAACCTTTGGATTGGAACTGTGGAACAATCGGGTTATTAAACATGACAAGGTGTTTAACTAGAAAAGCCTATCTCGTTAAAACAAAAACAAAAAGTAAAATATTTCATCTGGTAATTTGAAGTGACTGGGAAAAATTTTGCAAAATATGGTTTCACAGCTTTCAAAACTCTTTGAGTTATCATAAAAAATGCAAATCTATGAAACGAAGTGTAATAAAATTTCAAAAGCTAGTCTTACTTCCGCAAAGTTCTCGGAATCTTCTTCATCCTCTGTCGTAAAGACGCTTAGCATGTTGGCACCAGCTATCACAGGTTCCACAGTAGGGTCAGAATTAACAGTGAGAGCAACAACGCTGATTCCTTGAAGAAGAACGTCCCTCCATAGTGTCCGGAACTCTCGTATCGCTAATGGATCGTCTTTCGTACCTATTTGCAAAGTGTTAGTTTCTCACTTTTAGATCATTTGTAACTCGTGAGAGAAACGAGATGTAAAATGTCGAGCATTTCATTACTAATCGAGCTATTGTGCATTAGATCTCACGTACATTTTGCAAGTCGACTTTTTTGCTATTGAAAAAGCAGGAAATTATTCATCACAATCTAGAAACCTTCACTTTCCAATTGCCAAGAACTCATCACATGGTGGATCTAACGGCTATTCAAAGACGCGATTTATATTTGTCATTTTCATTACGTTTTTTGAATTACACTACAAGTTCAGACATACTGACACTAAAATATTGGAAACTGAACGAGGATAAGTGCTACATGCTCACCTACATCCACTTGAATAGGTTCTTCAGTGAATAGTATATCCACCATGAAGTCAATCACGTCATCTTCCAACTCTTTGGGTACTTCCTGAATAGAGAACTTTGGTATTTCGCCATCCGCCGTCTTCCTGCGTCCGTCAACGACGCGCCAAACACGGGTAGGACCTTCCGGCCGTTTCCAGGATGATTCAGAAAAATCCAAATAATCCACATACCTCTCATCAGTAGTGGTCATTGTTGACTTATCGCAAAACCAGTTTCCCAGTCTTAACACGGGTACTAATCAAGCTCCCATCGGTCACTGGACAATACAGGGAATGATCAGAGTAGATTTTTGGAGGGGGGAACCTGTTTACCGTTTCGCGGATGAACCGATTCGCCACAATATTTCTCCAGTATCATACTGGCGATAGAGGAACACGATTAAAGAGAAAAAATTCTTATCCTAACTGTCTCGAAACTCGCCGAAAAAAACAAGGTCAGACAAACAGATACAGAGTACATACGTTCACTGCAGAAGAAGAATAACAGCAGACAAAGACGCCACAAGAAAATAGAGTAGACGTTGGCTGAGTGTAGAAACAAGAAACTGCCGTCAAATGCGGTTAGTTTCGCAAATTCAGTATGTGCAAAAAACGTTCACATAGAACTGAAGCAATACCTCGGTTTGACGACTGACTAAGTGACTCAAGTTCTACACTCGATATCACTTTCTGTACAAAAGTGGGAGAACCGAGAACATTGTCTTCATCCGAGTAACGGTACTAACTGTTAATACTCTGATATAACATATAAGTAAGTGATTTCGTTGCGAATGTATACCGGAATATACGCTGTTCCTTATTCAGCACATCTATTGGCAATTTATTATTCTACTTCTTTCCCGGTCATTGACATCACGGACTCCGATCGACGAAAGGTTGAATAAAAGTTATCTTCACTAGTTGCCTGGAGTATTTATAAAACGCGGATGATAAGCCACACTTTCATAGATACGAGTACAAGATAAAAACTGATTAAGTTTGTTAGTAATGACTCTATCGTTCGTGTAATTTACATTCATGAAAGTATATTGCATATCAAGGGCGGAAAGTGGGCGATTACTGACGAGTGTGAAAGTTGCCACCCGAACAAAGCGATGGTGATAATCACACGAATCAGATTCGCCTTTTCGCCCACTATGCACACGATATTTTTCGTCCAATACCTGCACTGGACGTTTTCTTTGAAGTGCATCTAAAAACGAGTAGAAGGTAGCACTTTTACGTTCTAGGACGGTAAAGTGCGCCCCAGGGCGGCAAAGTGCTCTAATGTGGTACAGTATTACTACTTCACCGTCCTAAAGCTTACTTTACCGCCCTAGAGTTTACTTTACCGTCCGGTTTGTGGTCTTTAAGATCTGATCTCTAGTCTAGCAGGATTTAGAAACGCAACTCGTATCAGTGAATAGACATTAGATAAGTAACATTAGGCGACAAAGGCAACAAAGATAAATTCTTTCCTCGTCAACTAGAACCTGGGAATACTTAGTTTCGGGGAAAATTTCGTAGCCAATACTCGAGTGGTGAGAATTTGAGACGTCGTTACTGTGAAAATCGTTTCAGACTTGGAGATTTGGTAAACGAAGCCAATAGTCTTAGCTGAGAATGAAATTGGGTTGTTAGTAAATTAGTTTCCCAGGATGTAACAGTATTGGGAGAGGAATGAATCTATGCGAGATAAACGTCGATCGTTCGTTCAATTTCTATATTAATGGTTCACTTACGTCACTAACAATATCATTATAAGGGAATGAGATTGATAAGTTTTATACCATTTCCTATATCTTCAAGCACTCACAATTATACTGTCATTTGATAAAACGTTTCGATTTTTTTTTCGTTCTGATAATTAACGAACAGTCGTCTCTGCTGAAGAGATAAATGTAATTATATGAGCTAAACTGATCCAGCCCTCATCGAAAAGATGTACCTCTCTTAGACCCTGTTCCACAAACGATGGATGAACACTCAGATTAAAGCCATCCAAATTTTGTTTGGAACTGCGAAATGAACCTGTTGTTATATATTTCGATTTTATTTTAATAAATGAATAAATGAATGAAATCATCAACATAGAATATGTATCATCAATGTGCAATTCTGTCTCAAAATACATTGTTGAAAATATATGAATTACTATGACATGAAGATGTCGGAAAAAAATACTGAATGCATTATTATTAGCAATATATCCATTTCTGTCAGTACAGCTTTCTTCCCATTACTTGGATCGATCTCACAACCACACCGGGGCAGATGAGTCTTCCCTTATCGTCGAAAAGCTCTGAATATTTCCTCTCTTTTTGCCTCGAATGATGCAAAACTTTGTAGCCAGCTCTAACAGCCAGAATCTGAGACGCCTTCATAGTTAAAAACATTCTAAACTGCAATTGAATATTTCTCTGTGTTTTGTGAGAATTGTTTAGACCTTCAACAGCCGGAATATCTTTCTGCGTGATTGGATCAATAACAAATTAAGATTATCAATAGATAAAACTTAATTCTTGTTCATGATTTAGCTGATAAGATCGACTATTGATTAGAATTTTATCTCCACTATATACGTGAGCAGTTATTGTCGGGATACGCATACCTAAATTGAAGCAGAATTGTTCCTCGACAAGAATGTATTTCTCCATGAAGTCTACCACGTCATCCTCCAACTGTTCAGACACTTCCTGAATAGAGAATCTCAGTGTTAACCCATCTTCTGTCTTCTTGCGGCCCTCAACGACGCGCCATATATGCAGAGGACCTTCTGGCCGCGTCCAAGAATAGAGAGATGGATCCAAGTGATCTACATACCTGCTTTTACTTTCGTTGGCAGTGGTCATCGCTACCTGTATAGTAGCAAATACAGTTTCGGATATCTAGCTTGGGTACGAATTAATCCGACTAATTATAAAGCACGGTGAAAAATGGAAGCTCATCTAACCCATTGCCACTGATATAATACCCGTGTGATAAATTTATCTACTCTTCAGTCACGTATCTGTATAGATATGAGTGCTTGATAACTGTCTATAAGATGTTGCTGATTACCTCCAACATCACAGTATTTTGAGATATACAGTGGATAAATTTTACACCGATTATTATACCTCAAGTTAGATTTATCGAAAGTCAGTAGCACACATATACAGATCGTCCTGTTTTACAACTGTAATGATTTTTGTGATTTCAATTTGGAATTCACTATCTCGTTACTGGTAAATATTTTCTCCACCGGTTAAGACACGTATCCCACATAATCCAGAAATGATAACGACTATTCGAATACGTTTGTGAACAATCTAAGTCACTTACAGCCCTGTGGCATTATCACGCGATATGGATATCACCAACCTTCTGGATTCTAATTGCCAACACATCCGCGATTGTCCGAATAAAAAGTTTCCTTTATCTTCACCCTTTTTAATTATTCGTTGGAAAAAGTATAACGCTTTCTGAGTTCTTCTACACTGCTAAAAAAAATTTTAAATTGGTAAATTATTTTTACATTCAAAGCGAAAGAGGTCATTTTATTTTTTTAAATGTTCGTAGTTTAGTCAGACACACGACCTTATTCAGGTCCCCAAGATCTAGCCTTTCGTATCGTATAGTATAGTCGTGCAACTCGCATCGATGAATAAATAAATAAACGTAAAATATGTATCACGAATCTGCAATTCTGTCACAAAATATGATAATACATTTGCACTAGGGCAGATATATCTTGAAAATACATGAATTACTATGACATGAATATGGCACAAAAATACACTGGATGCATTGTTATTAACATAATTCCCGGATTCATCAGTAGAGTCTTCTTGCCATGAGCTTGATGGATTTCACAGTTAATCCGGGATAGAGGACTTTTCCCTCGTCGTCGAGGATCTCTGAATAATTCCTCTCAAGTAGAACTTCGTAGCCAGCGCGAGCAGCCAAAATCTGAGATGCAGTTGCAGTGAAAACCGTCTCGGTCATTGGGATTTGGTAAGCGAGACCAATGTCTTCACTGGAAATTGAATTGGGTCTCAAGTTAGAAAAATGTACCATTAATAGAATCGAATTACTCTATACGAGAAAAAAAATTTTCCGTTCGATCACTAATTACGGTTCATATACGTGATACGTCCTTTTACATATAAATTTGGTTAAAATATAATTAATAAGTTGAAGGGTCCATGGGAAAAAGGGGGATTGTCACTTTTTCAACTTTTTGAATAAAAAATAATTTCTTGTAGTTTGAAGAGTTCTCTATAAGCTGGTAATATCAGATTTCGGATTCGATCATTTTTTTGGTTCTTATGGCATTTCAAAAAAACAGTATACACAGGAAAGAGGGGGAAGATCCAAAGAGATTTTTTGATAAAAAAAAAGTTATGTAAAATTACCATACCTACACATGCAATCTAGTTATTGAACTATCGCTACATTACCTTAACATTTTAATTATAATTTTGCAAAGAAGAAGCAAAAACGTTCTCTAACCAGCTTCCTGAATTATCGAAAGTGGAAAAACGAAAGCAGTCAGATTTAGAAGACGATGATATACTGCATTTCGCGAACTATTTAAAAAATCGAAAAACGTGAAAACAAATTGAAAAAAAAATTCTTTTTTGTCGACATTCCTCCTTTTTTCCGTGGACCCTTCAGTTATTGCAAATGACAATCGAACACGGCGATTTCAGGGTACATAAGTATAACGCGATTGGTGAGTTTTTTACTATTTCCTATTTTCCAGCCCTTAGATTTCGATTTATTCGAACAGTTCGATTTTTTTTATCTATCTCTCACTTTCTCTCGATTATTTGATCAATGGGTACCTACTCACCGAGCCCGGATAATTTCTTGTCCTAGACCCTGTCCTCTGAGGGAGGGATGGACAGAGAGACCGAGGCCACTCAAGTATTTGTCGACACCGTATTTTTTCAATGGATCAGCTTCTTTAGTCAATTTTATAACCAGTCCTAATAGTTTCTCGTTAATTTTAGTTCGGAACTACGGAATAACCGAATTATTAAACATTAGAAATTTCAAAAATTTGTTTCGCAAACTCAAACTATGAATTGCAAGACATCGTTAGAAGGTACAGACCATTGCTTAAATTTAGTACAGAGCTGGTCTGATGAAGAAACAAAATGGATACCAAATAAATCTGAGCAAAAATGAGATTGCAAAGTTTGTGGACCTCCAAGACACGTATATTGAAAATTGTGTGCCATACCTGCATCGGGTTCTCACAATCAGACAAATTGTTAGATTCGTCTTCCGCTGTTGAGACCATGAGGACATTGACACCAGCTATCACAGGCTTTGCAGCGGGGTCAGCATTCAATCTAAGAGCAACAACGCTGACTCCTTGACGCAGGACATCCCTCCACAATGTTCGGAGTTCGCGGACCGCGAGAGGATTGTTAGCAGTATCTACTCGGGAAATGATAATAATCACTCTTCAACTTCGTTGATGAGAAATGCAACTTCCACACTGCCAACGAGTATTTGTCTGTATTTTGTAAAAGTTGTTCTGACCTCAAATTTCTAGAACATCGTTCTGCGTGATAAAATGACTGAAAAATAGATTTTTTTCCAGCTTGAATAGATTTAGGTAACACTTTATTCGTGTAAACGATTCAGCTGATGAGATGTATTATTGATTAGAATTTTATCTACGCTATGTATAAGCGGTTATTCTCAAGATACGAGTTCTACAAGAAATTTCAATACAATAACAGTCTTACTAATTGCAAGCTTTCTGATAAATTTATTCTCTCCACGAATGTACACACCCTGATTAGCGCAAAGTGGTTCCTCGCTGATAAAGTGCTTCTCCATGAAGTCAACCACGTCACTCTCTAACTCTTTCGGCACTTCCTGAATAGAAAACCACAGAGTTTCGCCATCCGTTGTCTTCTTGCGGCCCTCAACGACGCGCCATATACGTGAAGGACCCTCTGGCCGCGTCCATGAAGAGGGAGATATATTCAAGTAATCAACGTACGCGCCTTCACTTCCGTTGGCAGTGGTCATCGTTATAAAGTCCCAGATACAGTCTCGGAGATCTAGCTTGGGTACGAATTAACCCGACTAATTGTAAAGCACGGTCACAAATGGAAGCTCATCTAACCCATTGGCACTGATATAATACCCGTTTGATAAATTTATCTACTCTTCAGTCACGTACCTGTATAGATATGAGTGCTTGATAACTATCTACGAGATGTTGCTGATTACCTCCAATATCGAAGTATTTTGGGATATACAGTGAAAAAATTTTACCCCGATCATTACACCTCAAGTTAGATTTATCGAAAATCAGTAACACACATATACAGATCGATCTGTATTACAACTGCAATAATTTTCGTGATTTCAATTTAGAATTCACTATCTTAGTACTGATAAGTATTTTCTCCACCGGTTAAGACACATATCCCACATATTCAAGAAATGATAACCACTTTCCGAATACGTTTGTAAACAATCTAAGTCACTTACGACCCTAGTGGCATTATCACGCGATATGGATATCACTAACCTTCTGGATTCTAATTGCCAACACCCTTTTCAATAATTCATTGGAAAGGATTAAACGTTTTCTGAGATCTTTTACACTAAAAAAAAAATTTTCAAGCTGGTCAATTATTTTCACATTCAAAACGAAAGAAATCATTTTTTTTTTTCAACCTTCGTAATTTAGTCAGACACACGACCTCATTCGGATTCCCATGATAAAGCATCTCGTATAGCCCATCTCACATCAGTGAATAAATAAATAATATTTTAAGTAGAACATGTATCTCGAATATGTAATTTCGTCACAAAATATAATAACGCATTAAACTGGGGAAGGTGTTGAAAATACGTGAATTATTATGAGATGTCAAATAGAAATGCTTGATGCATTATCATCAACATTATTTCCGGTTCCGTCAGTAGAATCTTCTTGGCATGAGCTTGATGGATTTCACAGTCACTCCAGGAAATACAACTTTTTCTTCGTCGTCGAGGACCTCGGAATATTTTCTCTCGATCAGAACTTCGTAGCTCGAAAAGCAGTAGCGCACGTACATACAGATCGAGTTGTTTTAGAACGGTGTTGATTTTCGTGATTTGAATTATCGATTATTACTATCTCGGTATCCTTTCAAAATTTCCTCGCCGGTGCACAATCATGGCGAAAGGAAATGCATCAATGCGATGAAAATTTGTTTTTTTGAGTACCGATCAAATGTTATTTATTTATGGTTGTCATTATACAGCCGATACTTGACCGATTCCATTGCAATTCATGCAGGCTGTCACTATTTGATTTTTTTTTTACTTTATAATAATGAAAATACATTCTAGACCCTATTCAAGGAAACACGTATCTCGGGATTTTGCCTGAAAAATTTTTGTTCCGGTCCTACAGCCCATCAAACATTAGACTTTATCAATTTAAAAAAACCAAAAAGTTTTTTTTTCTTTTGAACCAGATTTTCTGAAAAAATAGATCTTTTTTTCCTGAAAATTGAATATGTTTTTATACATTAAAAAACACTAACTTTTAGAGTAGGTGAGAATATGCGATTTTTCGTTTAATTTTTTTCATAAATATTTGAAGTTTTGTCTTTCTTCAAAGAGAGCCCAAGTTCAATGTTTAAAAATCGAGAAAGTGAAAACAATTTCGACTCTCAAGCATTCATCTCAACTTATGGATCGGAATATGACGGCTTCGAAGATAAAATTATTTTGGATGCCAAAGAGTCGTATATGTCAATAATTGCAACCTTATGGCCGCATCAATCACGCAACACAGAAATACCCAAATTTGTAGATTCTAATTTCCAAGAACTACGCACTTTACCGAGTGAAAAGTTACCTTTTCAACACTCCGGGCGCAGAGTTCAATTTTGCGCCCGCTTTGCGTGCACAAAATTCAACTTTCCGCACATTGTATCGAAAAACAAGGTTCGATATACGTCCGAAAGATAATTCTCGACTCGTGTGATTGTCACCCTCGCTTCGCTCACGAGAAAAAATTTTACACTCGTCCGAAAATCAACACTTTCGAACTTGTATCGAAATGTACTATTTTTCACCCATTTCAATTTTTCCTTCAAAATACTACAACGCTTGCTGAATTGTTTTATATGAGAATTACGGATGAATTATTTCCACAATTGAAATGAACGAGTTCATTCTTTTTTTTTTGTTTTTTGAAATATTCGTAATTTCATAGTCAGCCATACGCCTTTGTTCGGGGCCACAAGATCAAGCTCCTCGTGTATAGGAGGATTTTTTCGTTCAACTCGCATCAACGAACGAACATAAATAAAATCACAAGTAGAATATGTATCACGAATATGTAATTCTATCACAGAATATGATACCTAACACATTGTACCTACTGTGTTAGGTGTTGCAAAATATATGAATTATTATGACATACAGTGACGCGAAACAAATATACTGCATATTCTGGTTCAATCAGTAGAGTCTTCTGGCCATGGCTTTAACGGATTTCACAGTTAATCCAGGAAATACGACTTTTCCCTCGTCATCTAGGATCTCTGAATAGTTCCTCTCGATCAGAACTTCGTATCCAGCACGAGTAGCCAAAATCTGAGACGCAGTTGCAGTGCAAACCGTCTCGGTCATTGGGATTTGGTAAGCGAGACCAATGTCTTCACTGGAAATTGAATTGGGTCTCAAGTTAGAAAAATGTACCATTAATAGAATCGAATTATTCTATACGAGAGAAAAATTTTTCCGTTCGATCACTAATTCCGGTTCATATACGTGATACGTCCGTTCACATATAAATTTGGTTAAAATATAATTAATAAGTTGAAGGGTCCATGGGAAAAAGGGGGATTGTCACTTTTTCAACTTTTTGAATAAAAAATAGTTTCTTGTAGTTTGAAGAGTTCTCTATAAGCTGGTAATATCAGATTTCGGATTCGATCGTTTTTTGGTTCTTACAGCCTTTCAAAAACACAGTATACACGGGAAAAAGGGGGAAGGTCCGAAGAAATATTTTGATAGAAAAAATGTTACGTGAAATTAACATACATGCAATCTAGTTATTGAACTATCGCTACATTACCTTAACATTTCAATTATAATTTTGCAAAGAAGAAGCGAAAACGATTTTTAACCAGCTTCCTAAATTATCGAAAGTGGAAAAACGAAAGCATTCAGATTTATAGAAGACGATGATACTGCATTTCCTGAAACTATTTAAAAAATCAAAAACCGTGAAAAAAAAAAATTTTTTGTCGACATTCCCCCTGTTTTCCCTATAAATTACTGATTTTGTCTTGTTTCTTGATTATTCAATATATCATTATTTACTGAATGTTGCAAATCATTTATGAATATTGTTTAGAATTAAATTGTCTATGAAAATGTAAATATTTTTTTTCATGTCCAACTTTGATTGAGTAATAATTGATTTAACATGTTATTTTCAATTTATGAGAAATCAAAAATTTTTACATTCTCTCTTTTTTCCGTGGACCCTTCAGTTATTGACGAATGATATTCGAACACGGCGATTTCAGGGTATCTAAGTATAACGCGATTGGTGAGTTCTTTACTATTTCCTATTTTCCAGCCCTTAGATTTCGATTTATTCGAACAGTTCGATTTTTTTTATCTATCTCTCACTTTCTCTCGATTATTTGATCAATGGGTACCTACTCACCGAGCCCGGATAATTTCTTGTCCTAGACCCTGTCCTCTGAGGGAGGGATGGACAGAGAGACCGAGGCCACTCAAGTATTTGTCGACACCGTATTTTTTCAATGGATCAGCTTCTTTAGTCAATTTTATAACCAGTCCTAATAGTTTCTCGTTAATTTTAGTTCGGAACTACGGAATAACCGAATTATTAAACATTCGAAATTTCAAAAATTTGTTTCGCAAACTCAAACTATGAATTGCAAGACATCGTTAGAAGGTACAGACCATTGCTTAAATTTAGTACAGAGCTGGTCTGATGAAGAAACAAAATGGATACCAAATAAATCTGAGCAAAAATGAGATTGCAAAGTTTGTGGACCTCCAAGACACGTATATTGAAAATTGTGTGCCATACCTGCATCGGGTTCTCACAATCAGACAAATTGTTAGATTCGTCTTCCGCTGTTGAGACCATGAGGACATTGACACCAGCTATCACAGGCTTTGCAGCGGGGTCAGCATTCAATCTAAGAGCAACAACGCTGACTCCTTGACGCAGGACATCCCTCCACAATGTTCGGAGTTCGCGGACCGCGAGAGGATTGTTAGCAGTATCTACTCGGGAAATGATAATAATCACTCTTCAACTTCGTTGATGAGAAATGCAACTTCCACACTGCCAACGAGTATTTGTCTGTATTTTGTAAAAGTTGTTCTGACCTCAAATTTCTAGAACATCGTTCTGCGTGATAAAATGACTGAAAAATAGATTTTTTTCCAGCTTGAATAGATTTAGGTAACATTTTATTCGTGTAGACGATTTAGCTGATAAGATGGATTACTGATTAAAATTTTATCTAGGCTATATATCGCGTTACTAATGCCATAAAGTCGTAGACACCAAAATTGCAATTTTAGTGCCAGAAGGTCGTATAATTTTTTTTGTTTTCTGAATTCGCTTTAGAATCGACAATTACGTGTGAATCAATTGAAATTGGAAAATTGGAAAATTAAAAGCAGAAGGTCGTATGTGCCGAACACATACGACCCTCTGGATTTATTTTCAGGGAAAAATCGAGAAAATTAAAGTCAGAAGGTCGTATCCGCCATTTTTTTTTTTTTTTTTTGTAATCGCCTTGAAATTGATGGAAACGCGTATTCCCATTTGAAATTCACGAATTTTTTTCGTTTTTGGCAGATACGACCTTCTGACTTTAGTTTTTGTGATATTTTCGTAAAACTAAAGCCAGAGGGTCGTATCCGAGAAAAAAATTTGTGTCAGAAATATCAATAGATCTATGTGTTTTCATTGATTTTATGACGAATCCGAAGGAAAAAAAATATACGAACTTTTGGTTTTAATAGAACCAGAAGGTCGTATGCTGTCGCTTACGACCTTATGGCATTAGTAACGCGATATAAGCGACTATTCTCAAGATACGAGTTCTACAAGAAATTTTAATACAATAACAGTCTTACTAATTACAAGCTTTCTGATAAATTTATTCACTCCACGAATGTACACACCCTGATTAGCGCAAAGTGGTTCCTGGGTGATAAAGTACTTCTCCATGAAGTCAACCACATCACTCTCTAACTCTTTTGGCACTTCCTGAATAGAAAACCACAGAGTTTCGCCATCCGTTGTCTTCTTGCCGCCCTCAACGACGCGCCATATACGCGGAGGACCCTCTGGCCGCGTCCATGAAGAGGGAGGTATATTCAAGTAATCAACGTACGCGCCTTCACTTCCGTTGGCAGTGGTCATCGTTATAAAGTCCCAGATACAGTCTCGGAGATCTAGCTTAGGTACGAATTAACCCGACTAATTGTAAAGGACGGTCACAAATGGAAGCTCATCTAACCCATCGCCACTAATATAATACCCGTTTGATAAATTTAACTACTCTTCAGTCACGTACCTGTATAGATATGACTGCTTGATAACTATCTACGAGATGTTGCTGATTAACTCCAATATCGAAGTATTTTGGGATATACAGTGAAAAAATTTTACCCCGATCATTACACCTCAAGTTAGATTTATCGAAAGTCAGTAACACACATATACAGATCGTCCTGTTTTACAACTGTAATGATTTTCGTGATGTCAATTTGGAATTCACTATCTCGGTACTGGTAAATATTTTCTCCACCGGTTAAGACACGTATCCCACATAATCCAGAAATGATAACGACTATTCGAATACGTTTGTGAACAATCTAAGTCACTCACGGGCCTGTGGCATTATCACGCGATATGGACATGACCAACCTTCTGGATTCTAATTGCCAACACATCCGCAATTGTCCGAATAAAAAGTTTCCTTTATTTTTAGATTTTTTTTTATTTTTTGCTGGAAAAGATATAGCGTTTTCTGAGTTCTTTCACACTGAGAAAAAAAATTTTTTAAACTGGTTAATTTTTTTCACATTCAAAACAGAAGAGGTCATTTTTTTTTTTTAAATGTTCGTAATTTAGTCAGACACACGACCTCATTCGGATTCCCAAGCCTCTCGTATATCAGGATCTTATCGCCTAACTCACATCAACGAATAAATAAATAAGATTATAAGTAGAACATGTATCTCGAATATGTAATTCTGCCACAAAATATGATAATACATTAAATTGGGGAAAGTGTTGAAAATACATGAGTTATTATAACGTGAAGATGTCAAACAGAAATGCTTTATGCATTATTATCAACATTATTTCCGGTTCCATCAGTAGAGTCTTCTTGCCATGAGCTTGATGGATTTCACAGGCACTCCAGGAAATACGACTTTTCCTTCGTCGTCGAGGACCTCGGAATATTTCCTCTCTATCAGAACTTCGTATCCAGCACGAGCAGCCAAAATCTGAGATGCAGTTGCAGTGAAAACCGTCTCGGTCATTGGGATTTGGTAAGCGAGGCCAATGTCTTGACTGAAAATTGAATTGGGTCTTCTGTTAGAAAAATGTAACATCATTACAAACGAATATGATCTTACGTGAGTGAAATTTTTCGCATTTCCTATTTTTCAAACGTTAGATTTTGACTCGATCAATAACAGTTCATTAATGAACGACTGAGATTATCGAAGATTAAATTTATGTAATTATTTTATTTATATACAAAACTCACCGAGCCCGAAGAAGTTCCTCTCCTATACCCTGTCCTCTAAATTTTGGATGAACACTGAGACCAAATCCACACAAGTATCTATCGACACCGTATTTCTTCAACAAATTAATTTCTTCGGACAACTTCAGAACCACTCCTATCATTTTCTTGTTAGGTTCAGATTGGAACTGGGAAAAAACAGACTTATTAAAAATTTGAAATTTCAAAAATCTGTTGATAAAACTAAGATTAAAAAATTGAAAATATTTTCAACGGACTGAGATGATTGCTTAACTCTTTTACAGCACCGTTTTGATGAACATTATAAAAATCTATACCGCAACAATCAAAGTATAAAAATCCAATTTTTGTTCATCAACATTTTATGATCGTTTTGGTTTTCGAAGATTGAGTTCGCCATACCTGCATCGTGTTTTTTGATTTTGCTTTGTCTTCCGCAGTTATGTTGCTGAGAATATTGACACCAGCTATCACAGGCTTTACAGTCAGGTCAGAATTCACCGTAAGAGCAATAACGCAGACTCCTTGATACAGGGCGTACCTCCACAATGTTCGGAACTCGCGAACCGCGAGACGATCATTAACTAAACCTAATCGGAAAATAATTATAATCCCTTTAAGATTAGAAAAAAAGAAGAAAAAAAACGCAACTCCTAGACTGCAAACGAACGTTTGTCTGCGTTTTGTATGTATGAGTCGTTGTAAAAACTCAAACAGCTGGAACATCTTTCTGCATGATAAAATCAATGGCAAATCAATTTTTCCAACTCGAATGCAGGATCTAGGTAACATTAAATTCGAGTAAACGACTTGATAAGATGGATTATGATTCTGAGATACGATCTGCCGTTTTACAAGAAATTTTAATACAATAATACTTTTACTTGTTAAAAATTTTCTGACGAATTGATCCTCTGCACGAATAAGAATATAAGCATACCCAAATTAACGCAAAGTGGTTCCTCGACGAGAAAGTATTTCTCCATGTAGTCAACCACGTCATTCTCCAATTCTCTGGGCACTTCCTGAATAGAGAATCTTAATGTTTCGCCATCCGGTGTCTTCTTGCGGCCGTCAATGACGCGCCATATACGCGGAGGACCTTCTGGCCGCATCCATGAAGAGGGAGGTATATTCAAGTAATCAACGTACTCGCTTTCACTTTCGTTAGCCGTGGTCATCGTTATTAAGTAGCAGATACAATCTCCAATATATCTGGATTAGGTACCAATTAATCCTTCTAATTGTAAAGCACGATCACAAATAAAAGCTGCACCTTAACGATTCGGTATTAGGTAATGTAATAGATGGTTGATAGATCTAATTACTCTTCAGTCACACCTTTATAGACAAAAGTACTCGACAACTATCTCTCTAATGCAACTGATTACACTATCGCACTATCGCAGTATCTTCAAGGACAAGATGCAGGAATCTTAAACTGATTACAATACCCTAAGTCCGTTTTATCGCAAGGCAGTAGCCTGCGTATTATAGAGATCAAATTGTTTTACAACTGCAATGATTTTTGAAATGGAAAAAATGTGTGTATATATGTGTAATGCGAATATGAATTATATATTATTATGATGCAAAGTCGTCACAGAAAAATCTTAAATACATTATCATTAATATTATTTCCAGTCCCGTTTAATAGAGCCTTTTTCCCATAACCTTGACGAATTCCACCGTCACCCCGGGAAAGGCGACTTTACCCTCGTCGTCAAGAATCTCGGAATATTTCTTCTCGAGTAGAACTTCGTAGCCAGCACGGGCAGCCAGAATCTGAGAAGCCGTTGCTGTGAAAACCGTCTCACTAACGGGAATTTTGTAAGTGAGACCAATGTCGTCACTGCAAACGAAATCGAGTAACGGATTCAAAAATATACAATTTTTCTATAACCGGATGAAGCAATAGTAGAAAAATTTATTCATTTGATTTCTATATAAAAATGGTTCATTTCCATGTTAACATTTACCATACAGTACAACGTCCTGAATGACAGTCAAGAATGACATTCAGATTTCCTATAATTCTGGATTTTTAATGGACTTATCTATGATTCCATGGAATTCTATCTAGATCCATATCTTTTCTTATAGATTTTCACCTAGGAATTTTCAGTGGGGATAACCGGATGAAGCAATGCCAGAAAAATTTGTTCATAAGATTCTTAAAAATGGTTCATTTGCATATTAACATTTAACATACAGTACACCGTCCCGAGTGGCATTCAAGGAATCGAATACAAGTCATTCGAAAATTCAAGTTGAATATTGTACAACTGATAAGAAAAGCTGTTTCAATCATGATGCTCAGTCAAAACGTGACGGTTTTGGGAAAACGAGATTGGTGAATTTTCTTCCATTTACTATTTTCGAGCTTGTTGACTATTATTCAATCGAACTCTCGAGTTTTTCAATCAACAAACGATAGCAATTCTTCACGAATAGATAAATGCGACTATATTTGATCTGTACTTACCGAGCTTGGAGAATTTCTTGTCCTAGACCTTGTCCTCTAAAGGAGGGATGGACACTGAGACCAAGAGCAGCCAAATACCTATCGACACCGTATCTCTTCATCACATTGGTTTCTTGAACCAACTTAAGGTGCATTCCCATCACTTTCTTCATACCTTCACTTCGGAACTACGAAATAAGCTAATTTTATTCAATACTTTATATTTTAACAATCTGTCAATAAAATTCAAATTACAAATAAAACCAATTTCATGGATCTACAAGACGACTGCTTCACTCTTGCACGAAACTCAAGAAAATCAAGGCAAGTAAAGATCCAATTATCATACATCGATGGTTTTCGATTAATGATTCCAATTCCAATCACACAATGTGAGAAAAAATTCGATACAGCATCGCGCGAATCTTTTTTGATCTAAGAAATAAATATACCTGCATTGTGGTCTCCAAAGTCGTTTCGTCTTCCGCACTTATGACACCGAGAACGTTGACACCAGCTATCACAGGCTTTGCGACTGGATCAGAGTTCACCATAAGAGCAACGACGCTGACTCCTTGACGTACAACATCTTTCCACATAGTCCGGTTCTCGCGGATTGCAAGAGGATCATCAGCCATACCTACACTCAAAAAACGATAATTCCTCTTCAATCTCGGTTGATGAGAAATGAAATTCCCAGACTCTTGAGAAGAAAATAATTTTGATTGATAAACTGCAGACATTCCTTAAAATCTTAAAACTAACTTAAAAAAAAAAAAAAAAGAAAAAAAAACCCAAACAATATTTCTGACAAAATTCTTTCCGTTTTGAAAGGGAAATAAAACGCATATGCAATTACTAATAAACTTTGCCACTGCATGTATGAATTTTCCTTATACTGACCCGTGTCGACAGCGGTTGGTTCTTCTGAGAGGAACCACTCCAGCATAAAGTCAACCACATCGTTTTCCAACTCTTCGGGTACTTCCTGAATAGAAAACCTCGGTATTTCGCCATTTTCCATTCTTTTGCGACCTTCAACGATTCGCCAAATCCACGGAGGACCTTTTGGCCGTTTCCAGCTCAAGGTAAGCGATTTCAAATAATCTGCGTACTCGCTGTCACTCTCGCCGACAGCGGTCATCGTTATATCGAAGAAGATACAGTCTTATGAAAACTAAACAATACGGAGAGCTGAAGACGTAATATCTAATTGAGGCCAAATTATCGGCCCTAATGACGAACACGGGGCACTCGGTATTGCGCCCTAGGGCAGGGCAGACATGCATTTGAACTATGAACCAAGTAGAATGTTATATTATTGCTTCACCATCTGGATTCACCAATCAATGTATTATTTTAAATGAATTAATTATACATTTGGATAAAAAAGGTTCTTTACACTAATTGTCATCGGCAACTGAATAAACAGACAGATACTAATACTAACATCGAAGATCCTTGATGAGTAACAATGTCGATTATTGAATGCTGAAATAATATGGTCCAGAAAAAAGACTTACAAATATCTCACAAACAATTCGGACTGCGTAATATCAGAGTTTGCGCAAGAAATTCTGTTCAAAGTAGATAACCTATTCGGCGGTGTTGTTGTTAAACTGCCTTTTACAAAAATCATAATCAGCGGGAGCAAATGTCGGGGAATTAGGCCGAATGCTCTTATCATATATGGACGTCTTTTGGCGATAATTGAAACTTATTAGTCTTCGACAAAAGAGTTGAATTGTCCTTTTTTTCGCGCTGGAAACTGAAACGTGTTAATTTTTGTGATGAATTTTGAAATATGTTAGTTTTCGCAGTCAGTCGAAATGAAATAGTTCTCGTAAGACATTTGAAACGTGCCAGTCTTCGTACAAGGCATCGAATTATGGACAAAGTATCAAGCTCACGTCTACTCTAGGCTCTAGGACAGCCAGAGGACTTTACTTCATAACATACCTCTCGAGATAAGAACTAGATTTCAACGTAGAACCCATTGTCATCCTGTAATTTCTTTTTATGGGGATGAAGATGAAGGATCGAACTAATTTAAAGAATTTTTTTAAACTTTTAAGCCCGGGTGCTCTAGTTCGAAGAAATTGCAATCGAAAATGTGCGATGTGCACTTTCGGGAAAAAAAAATCGGTGACCAAATCGATGACATGAGTGCGACCTTTTTTATAAAAAATGGACAGGAAAAGCTCAAATATATATTGGAATCGGGTAGATTATGAAAATGAACAAATATATTACAATTATTTATTAATACAAAAAATTATACTAGCTAAATTATCATTAACATCATTTCCGATTCGGTCAGTACAGTCTTTTTCCCATAACCTTGATAAATTCCACCGTCACCCCAGGAAAGGCGACTTTTCCCTCGTCGTCGAGGAGCTCGGAATATTTCCTTTGAAGCAGAACTTCGAAACCAGAGCGAACTGCCAAAATCTGAGATGCTGTTCCTGTGAAAATCGTCTCAGTCACGGGAATTTGGTAAGTGAGGCCAATGTCGTCACTGCAAATGAAATCGAGTCTCGGGTTAAAAAATGTACGATTTTTATCCTTACTGAAAATTTCCAGGTGGAATTCAGGGACAAATCAATCTGAGAATCCATGTGGAAAATTTATGCAAGTCCGTATGATTTTCTAACGGAATTTGGAACGGGAAATCTATGGGATCACATATAAATATCCACTGAGTTGTAGCTGTACTCGGACATGGATTCCTGTATGTAATTTTACATGGAAATTTTCTACAAGAATCTGTGTGATTATATAAGAAATCATATGTTAATTCTCTCTGATTTTAATGTAACATTCGTTCAATTTTCTTGAGTCTTTTCCATGGGTCACGAATGGATATCACCGTCATATTCCCATGAAAATCTATATTCTCCTACTGACTTCCCACAACAATTTGTGTAATTATACGCGGATTCTTATGTTCATTTTGTCGGAATTCCGTATAAAATCTTGGGGATTCTATGTACTGATTTACATGGATTACGAGAGTATATCACGGTCATATTTTCATGGGAATATGTATATTCCCATGGGTTGTCCGCGGCAGTCTGTGATTTTACACATGGATTTATATATTGATTACGTCGGAATTTTATGTAACGGCCGATGGGTTTCCTACGATATTTTCCATGGATTATAAATGAAAATCACAATCATATTTCCACGAGAATCCGTAAATTACTACGGATGATCCTATAGAAAGCTAAATTATATCCATGTGTATGTCTATGGATTCATTCATATGAATTTCGACTATTGTATTGAATAGAAAAACCATGGAATACTTATGGGAGTCCCATTGAATTTGGTATAGAATCAGCATAGTTCATCCATATAGATTTCCTATAATTCTGAACTTTTAATGGACTTATCTATGACTCCATAGAATTTCATCTAGATCCATATCTTTTCTTATAGATTTTCACCTAGGAATTTTCAGTGGGGATAACCGGATGAAGCAATGCCAGAAAAATTTGTTCATTAGATTCTTAAAAATGGTTCATTTGTATATTAACATTTAACATACAGTACACCGTCCCGAGTGGCATTTAAGGAATCGAATACAAGTCATTCGAAAATTCAAGTTGAATACTTTACAACTGATAAGAAAAGCTGTTTTAATCATGATGCTCAGTCAATACGTGACGGTTTTAGGGAAACGAGATTAGTGAATTTTCTTCCATTTACTATTTTCGAGCTATGTTGACTATTATTCAATCGAACTCTCGAGTTTTTCAATCAACAAACGATAGCAATTCTTCACGAATAGATATACATGTAACTCTATTTGATCTGTACTCACCGAACCCGGAGAATTTCTTGTCCTAGACCCTGTCCTCTGAGGGCGGGATGAACACTGAGACCAAGAGCACCCAAGTACCTATCGACACCGTATGTCTTCAATACTTCGACTTCTTCAACTAACTTAAACTGCACTCCCATAACTTTCTTCATAGCTTTAGCTTGGAACTGCGAATTAATGAGCGAGTTCTTGAACACTTGATATTTTCTAAAACCTGTTAATATAAAACTAAAAGACTGTTCTGATGCACAGTCATAATCCACAACAAATCAAGCAAACCAGTGGCTACCTCAGCCACACAATGTAGTAAAAGATTCGATGATGCACCGCATGAATCGGTACAAGATTAAATTTGAAATTTTTTTTAATCTGTGGAGCAAGTAGGTATATTCAAAATTTTCAATCCATACCTCCATTTTGGTATCCGATTTAGCTTCATCCTCCGCAGTTACGACACTCAAAATATTGACACCAGCTATCACCGGCTTTGCATGTGGATCAGAATTCATCGTAAGAGCAACAACGCTGACTCCCTGACGCACAATATCCCTCCACATTGTCCGAGACTCGCACACCGCAAGAGGATCATCAGCTAATCCTACTCAGACAATATTAATCCATCTTTAAATTCAGTTGTGAAAAATGCAAGTCCAACACTCCAAAGTATATTCATCTAAACTTATTTATCACACAACTTTCGGTTAACCGAAGGCAAAATCTAATGATCACATCATAATCAATCAAAATAATCAATCTGATATACAGAAATGAATATTTATCAATATTTTTTTTTTTTTTTTGAGTTGTTTACAACACAAAAAGCTGAAACTTATTGCTGTAGAGCTTCAATGCCCAACATGGTCAGTTCGAATGAAAGATTTGTCTACCAAAATGGATAATCAGATAAAATTTTATGTCTAGTATATCAAATAAGTTTATATTTCAGAGAGATAAGTTCTACAAGAAATTTTGAGAAATTACTCATTTCCCTGGTATAAGATTTTCAATAAATTTATCCTCTCCTCGAATGTACCCACCCTGATCAACGCAAAGTGGTTCCTCGACGATGAAGTATTTCAACATAAAATCAACCACTTCATTTTCCAATTCTTTAGGCACTTCCTGAATAGAGAATCTCAGAATTTCACCATCAGCGGTCTTCTTGCGACCTTCGACGATGCGCCATATACGCGGAGGACCTTCCGGTCGCTTCCAGGACGAGTTAGAGAAATCCAAATAATCAACGTATTCGTTCTCACTTTGGTTAGAAGTGATCATCGTTATATCGGATCTAACACAATCTTTACGAAAACATTAACTCAGGTTTTAAATAGAACGTCTTGTCCCAAGGTGCGGCCACAAATAGATGCCAGCTTCACGGGTCGCCGCTGATGTATATGGAGATGATAAATATTCCCTACTCTTTAGCCACGCCTACATAGATAACTATAATTGTGATAAATATTCATAATGTGTATAAAGAATTTTAATCAATACTACAACATCTTGAAGACCAAAGTTCAAAAAAAAATCTCGCATAAAAACTATCCGATGTACAAAACAAGTTATTTTCTAATTCCATAATTATTCTCTTGGTCTGAAGTTATACATATATATCTACTTTTATTATTCATTATACTTTAAGTATAGTAAAACTGGTGACCGTTAGTAACTAAAATTTTTATCCGACACCCTGTAAATAAGATTAATCGTAACACGTATGTAGGTTATATTGACTTAAAAACAAACTCTGTGGACCATCTTGTCACTCTTCTCTAATCGACCATTCGTATAACATAACATATTTGTTTAGCTCGTATCTACGAATAAACAAGTACGACGTAAGAAATTGATGTGAGTATAATCTTCATTATAAAAAAATCTTTTTAAAACGAGAAGTGTCCAACTCAATCGTATTAAATCCAGTTCAAGAGAACAATTATACACACAAAAAAGATGTGCCCTCTCTTCATATATCAGAATTGAAAATGATACTACGAGATGAAGCAAAGAAAATCGAAATAAAAAATTTATTTAGAAGGAAAAAATGAGTATCTTGATAAAAAATCAAAATTGGGAGCAAAATGAGCATCGTTAGTTTCTTTAAAACGACTTACTTCATTTTCTGATGTTGTACTTAGACAAAGAAAGTCTGAATAATAAGTCAAATTGTTCATGTCCTGGATCTGATGAGGATTATATTTACCCCTTATTCTTATATTCAGTCGATGTGTCCGTTTTGAACGAAAGGTAATATAAATATGTAAAAAAATATTATTGATCAAAGACGTAAGACGAAGATAATGGACAAAATTATTATCAACATTAATTTCAGTATTTATCAGTTATAAAACCTCTTCCCCATGACCTTGATAGATTTAACAGTCACTCTAGGAAAGGCAACATTTCCCTCGTCGTCTAAAAGCTCAGAATATTTCCTTTCTAGAAGAACTTCGAATCCAACACGAGCTGCAAGAGTCTGAGAAGCTGGACCAGTAAAAATCGTCTCACTCACGGGAATTTTGTAAGCAAGTCCAATGTCGTCACTGTAAATAAAATAAAATTCGCTGATGTTACGTAAGGCACAATTGCCTAAATCAAGATCTCCAAAAAATGAGGCCAGATTAAATTGGACAAAATAATTAAAAGCTGATCATGACTCATGTGGCTTTAGGATAGCAAAACTCTGAATCTATAAAATCTAATTTTTTTAACAACACATAGTCCCTCAGGCAATCAAACGTTTCTGATTTTTACCTAGCAATTAAATTACGATGATAATGCCTATACGAGTATAAATTTTATGTAATTATTTAATCCATACTAACCGAGCCCGTAGAAGTTGATCTCCTAAACCCTGTCCTCTAAGAGCAGGATCAACGCTGAGACCATAAGCACCCAAGTACCTATCGACGCCATATTTCTTCAGTACATTAGTTTCGTTAATTAGTTTAAACTGGACTCCCATAGTTTTCTGCATGGCTACAGTCCGAAACTACGAAATAATCACTACAAATAAATTTTTGAAATCTTTTGATAAGACTGAAATTGTATGTCAAAAATATTTCCAATAGCCTGAAACAGTTGCTTCACATTTCTCCATGCAATGATTAATAATATTTTCTATTACTGATTCCGCGAACGACATTAGCAATAGATCCAATTTATGCACTTCGCGAATAGTGAAAAATTTACTGATATCTCTAAAACAAGTACAATTCAAAATTCACACACTAATACCTTCGTCATTTTTCCGGAGTCAGATTCGTCTTCTGCAGTCACAACGCAGAGGATGTTTACACCAGCTATCACAGGCTTTACAGTAGGATCTGAATTCACCGTTAAAGCAACTACACTGACTCCTTGATTCACAATGTCCCTCCAAAATGTTCGGATCTCGCGTACTGCGAGAGGATTACTGCCTATACCTATTTGAAAAATGGTCATTTATACTCTCTCAGCTTGTTTACTACAGCAGCGAGTATCAGACTGACGATCGTTCACTTATTCATCATCCAAATGACCAACCCGTTAAAAATAAAAGCAAACTTTTGCACTCAGTATTTTGCCATGAATAACTCGAAAGAAGCTTGTGGTCTTCCATTCGATTAAAAAATGTAGCTATTTTTATTATTTTGATAATTTCTGTCAAACTTAAAAATACTCACCCATGTCGACAGAGATTGGTTCTTCTATGATGAAATGTGTGAGCATAAAGTCAACGACATCATCCTCAAACTCTTTGGGCACTTCCTGAATAGAGAACTTCGATATTTCACCATTAGCCATTTTTCTACGGCCATCAACGACGCGCCAAATCCGTGGAGGACCTTCTGGCCGCTTCCAAGACAATTTGGAAAAGTCCAAATAGTCTACGTACCTTTCGTTATTACAGGTTGACATTCTGATAGCAGAGACTCGAATGTCTCTTCGTGGTGTATACACAAGTCCATGATTTATCTCGAAATCATAGATATAAAGTGTTTTTATCAATAAATAAAGATCGAATTTAATCAAACGCTCAGCGAATTATAGTGATAACCTATTTTCAATTAGATTAACTGAGAAAGAAAAAACAACGGTTACTGAATGATAAAAAATACTCTTTATCCAAATTTTATCACTCTTATACCATATCGTTTAACGGATATACAACACTATTGATAAAATCATAGATTTCAAGATACAGACTTACATGAGTTGTTAATTAATACCGAAAATAATTCAAAACTCAACATTTCAAAAGATGAGAACAATTTTTCATCTACCGGGAGTTTTGACTCCTGAAAAAACTCCTGATACGATTAATCGATCAATTTATTGACTTTTCTTTGATAAAGTGGTCAGGCAGTATTTTATCAGTAACACACATTTTTTATGAGCAGATTTTTATCTTTTTAACGGGATCTTGCAAAGAAAAATTTTTTTTTCAATCAAACTGAAAACCCACGGAATCGATTTATTCCACGATTCATTCAGGTTTAAGTAACATCAAATTGAAAATCTAATTAGTCTAAGATACATCCACCGCTTTGGTAAGTCTATCGAAAAGAAGCGAGAAATTTTTCGATAAAAAACATAAGGAAAGTCGAATTTTGTACACGCGAAGTGGTGCGTATCTTCGTATATAAAATTCGCAGTTCAAATTCTATTCTGAATTCAAAAGATATGAACAATCATCAATTCATCAAAATGACCATCTATGAGTTTGAGACGATTATAATCATAAATCGATTACGAAATTTATACGCCAACAAGTTGTGTACGATTGTATAAAATATAGTGATTACAATCGGCTATATTATAGATATTTCGGCGCTCTGGACGAATAAAGCGCGACGTCGCACTCGGCTCCGAAACCGCACGACGTCGAGCTCTGCTTCGAAACCGCGCGACGTCGTGCTCGGCTTCAAAAACGTTGCACCTCGTGCAATGTGAATTTTTCTACGAATTTAGGTTGGTGTTACTGATACGCTAACGGGCTCATCAACGCGCGATTTTCAGGTTTCGTACATCTTGAATAAAATTGAGAGTTTTGGTGACTTTCTTGAAATTGATACACTTATTTGCAAAACTATAACTTGGAGCAAATTGTATGACTTATAATATAAGAGAGAGAGAGAGAGAGAAAGAGAGAGCTCAATAGACAGGCTTATATTATAAGTTACACTCGATGAAAGCCTTAACCAAGTCAAGGCCAATACCGAAACCACCAAATTGCTGATTTGTTTCCAAGAAGCAAAACTACTGCCGGAAGCAACAATTGGCTTGTACCTAGTACTGGAATAAGTCTACCTGTTCGATTCCATCCACCGGTATTAAATTCAGATGATTACAGGTCATCAGGTTCGTTTTTTTTGGAAAATGAAATGCAAAATACAAAAGACAGTCTGAACACGATAACTCGAATCTGACGGGACTGACATTTTTCTCAAAGTTATCTATACCTCGAGTTATCAAGATTCGAGATATCAAGATCGAGAATCATAAGACCTCGACTTATCAAGGTTGTAATTGAAAACAAGCTTCACTTTATTGCAAAATGCACGACCGTGTGATGTTTTTTGCCCGATTTTTTCCCTGACGATATTATAACGTAAACAATAAAGTTAGCGACTGCAGTTTCTCAACCCTGAGGTGGGATTGGGCTAAAGAGCTTATCAGTACATCTTCGTGACAGAAACAGTATCCCGTGCAAATTTCATCCAAATCGGTTCAGCGATTCGACAAGAATCCTACTCACAAGAAATCGATGATGACGTACACTCACCGAATTTGAAACTATCACACCTAAAATAGGCAACCAAAGTTACACAACGTTTTGAGTTGACAATGCCCATGTTGGGAGCCGCGGCGATGAAAGGTGGCGCGTGAGTTAGCATAGGATTGCCAAGTTAAAACGTGGTGTAACTACGGTTGCCTATTTTAGGTGCGACAGTTTCAAATTCATCGAGTGTACACCCGATTTCGAAAATACTTGCAAACTTTTCTTCGGATGCCAAAACGTGCTTCTTAAGTGGTCCTAACTGGCATTTTTTTCAATCCGACGTTTTCTTACGATTACGAATGTATAAGGGAATCAGTTTATTAACGATCATGCCTAAAAATCAACAGTCGGAGTCTACGATGGTAACAGACGTGGAATATTTTTGTCACGTCATTCTACTTGATAGCAAATACAGCAGTCATTGATAATATCGTAACTGCAGTTTCTTGAATAGTCTCATTGAATGAATTTAGACGTGGTACAAATTGTCTGTAATTGATTATCACGTGGGAGACCTTGCACCACATGCATCGTTCGTTTCAAGGCCGATTATTCAATTACCGGACTCTTAATCAACGACGAAGAGAGGTTTTAATCAAGATCATGATCAAGGACGGTTATTTAAAAAGACTCGTCGTATATCAGATGAGTAAAACGGTTTACGACACCCAATCTCATTTACTATTATCACAGCGGATGGATTTTCGCATAGAAACTCATATTGTCATCGATCAATTCAGCTACTCGTTAAATTATTAGAAATACAATTCAATCTATTCAAGCTTATTGAAAGCATGATGAACAAACATTAAACATTCAAAAGTTCTTATGTTTACTACAAAATCCATTTGTATAGTTATTTTCCACAAATTCTTCAAGAGGATACATCGCTTTTCATTTAGCAAATGATGATTCAGTGAATTTAATTTCCAATTACAAATTTTAATCCATTTTTGTTTTGGCTAATAAAATTTGTTACTCGTCCCACATTAGCAATGATCAAAGATTGAAAATTTTAGTCCAATTCTCCGAAACTACTTACATATTATAAAGTTTGTTGAAACAGACAACCACAATCTGATCACGAAATGAGTATCATGAGAAATGAGATAAAACGAGTTCTATATTCTTCTTCTTATGTCGAAATTTCCCTGCATTTTATTTTATTTTATTTCATAAAAAAACAAGCCAGAAATCCAGTTCTTCGGGGTACTTTTCATCGAAAGAAAAAAATAGTATGGATTTGTCAGGGGAAGAAAAAGTATAAAAAAGTAATGAAAAACCGAAGAAAAAAAGATTAATATTGAAAATTTCACATAAAAGAATGCCCTATATATTGACAAACAACAATTTCATACAGTGCATATCATCCCAATTCGATCTGGGTACATTTACAATTTCCTCTTCTCATTGGCAAGAAACGCCCTATATATTGACAAACAACAATTTTATACAGTGCGTTTCATTCTAATTCGATCTGGGTATATTTACAATTTTTTTGATGTCATTGGCAAGGAATGCCCTATACCTATATATGAAATTCGCAACTCGGAAGAATATATTCTTTCATTCAGAAAGGTAGTACAGAGAAAAAAGTACAGGTTTGTCGGTAAAACAGCGAAAATCGATTCATTTCCGGTAAAACCGGAAGTTCAAATTAAACGAGACATGGTAATTTTTCATGCCCAACATTTGGTTGTAAAGTCCTGTGAATTTCAAATTTTTTCATCGAGCCCTTTCCGAGATCACCGCGCAAGTTTGTCGAACAGGCCAACAGACAGACCGACATCTTTTCAAAAACCTCTTTTTCGGATTCTAGAGGGTCGAAAACGTGGAGATTCGTTGAAATTAGCAAAAGTCACTTTTCGACCAAAACCAATACCTTTCTTATATCACCGTAGGCGATGAAAAGTAGAAATTCGTTTTTCTATATAACGAAACTTTGTTCATAAATTAAACACAATCCCTAGTTAAATTGAAATAATTTCTTAGTATTCTCATAGATTTCTCTTTATTCGTACAAAGCTTTAATTTTAAATAATTATAAACAAAATAATACACTCTGGAATTATTAGACTAAGTGTATTGCGTAATAATAATTCCCTACGTAACAATCAGCGACAAATGATTATCAATACGTAATTCTATTTTTTATCACTTCGATATTTAAATCGATTACACCGAATATGTATAATATCAATAAATTATTTACCACCTCTTAAACCTCTATTATTGAGTGAAAAAAAAAATATATACTGGGAATTAAGTCACCGAGCACCAGAAATCGGGGACAATCTCTTAGTTACAAGTTTGCAAAATGGATGTTCTTCCCCAATACGTTCGCTGAATTTTTTACCCCTGAATTCAAATTCTGTGAAATAAACGGTAAGTAGAGTATCGAATCCTAATTTTTGACAAAACTTATAGCTGTAAAGAGATGTGCATAAAGCTGAGCAGAGCTCAGGCATCGCATCTCGGTTCGTGATTTTTTCTACCCCGTTAATTTCTACGGGAGTTTTAACATCATTTCCGGATTTTAACTGTCTTGCTATTTCAACGGAAGCTGCTGCCACCAATTCTCCAAGTCGCCGTCTAGAATGCGAAGGTAATGTAGCTATAAACATTATCTCTAAGATCGTCTCCACGTTGTGGTGCTCAAAAAGGTTTATTCTCGAGTCAATGTCCACCATGAATTGCATCAGGGCACGAGATGAATCATGCTTGCAATCTTCCATGAACGTTTCAAATGACCCTTTAACACCAGCTGGTAAAAGTACCTGTAACAAAAATAAGAAACAATTAGACGATAAAAGGAAAGGAATACAAAATTGAAATAGTATATTTCGATACTAGTGCGAAAAAGTTGATTCTCAGACGCGTGTGAAATTTTTCGCCCGAGCGAAGCAAGGGTGACATTCACACGAGTCGAGAATCATCTTTTGCAGGCGTATCGAACCTTGTTTTTCGATACAACGTGCGGAAAGTTAAATTTTGTGTGCGTGAAGCGGGCGCAAAATCGAACTTTACGCACGGCGTGTCGAAAAATAATTAAAAAATATTCTAACGAGACTGGATATAAAAGCTGCGGAAATTCTGTCCATATATTTTCTTTCAAAATTAGGTAAAAATTTTTTTCTATTCGTACGGTATATCGTTTCATCCCTTTGTGACAAATTTCGATCCAGTGTCCTACCAGACTTTCAAATAGTGAGCTACTGGACCAAAAAGATAATTCGGCGGATATAGTCACGTATAGGATTTCAAAAAGATAATTCATTTCGTTGCTCTAATAGTATGAAAAATTTCACGATTCGATTGGTTATCGAGATTTATCAAAATTCGGAAAACTTGATCTGTTATATCTTGTAAAACCGCGTGTGAATCACGGTTTGTTTTTCAGTTTATATAAGAATTGAAATTTATACAATGAACGTAAGCGAGTAATTGAATTGCGTGAGATTGAATAATTTATTTGAAAATCAAGTTGTTAATAATCGTTAAGAAATCTAATAATTATATGCCAGGTGGTACGGGTGAATACCGAGCAAAAAACGAACTATTTAAAAAGCTGGAATCACCTCAAGGCTGGATTTTGCGGCTTATGAAAGTGACAAGTCTGCGCTACGGGACGAAGTAATTACATTGCAGGCTCGCAACGAAAGTGCGAGACACTAAGAAGAAGAAGAAGATGAAAAATAAGAGAAAGAGGTAGAGGAAGAAGAGAAATAAGATGAAGAAAAAAAAGGGAAGGACTAGAAAAGTGAAGGTGAAACTGTGTTTCATTTAATTCAAAAACTACAGTATCGATGAAATCCAAAATCTAATCGGTCATGGGGTGCATAAAACCGCATCGATGAATCTAACAAGAATTTAAATCGGTGTGTTCAATTTCAAGATACTGTAAGACAAAAAATTAATCACATCCGTACACACACACTCACACCCCTACGTCTATCCGAAAATATTCAGAGGGTTAAAAGGTCAGCCTGATTTGAATATCCGGTTAAACTAGTTTTGAAATGAGTATCAATAATCGAATGACTATAATAGAAAATAAGATTAGATGTTTTAATTTTGCAAAAAATTGTTTGAGAATCAAAAATTTTTGTATATTCAAAAATGAATTTCATGTAACATCCGCATTCGTTCAACTAGAAATTATACATCGATGCAGAATATTCTCGGCGATAAATTGAAATAGACCGAATATTCAACAGCATAAAGAAATCGAAATGTGTAAATTACAAAATACATCCGTTTGAATTACCTTCAGCAGGATTTAATCATCGTTCATTAAAACCCGGCCGAATAAATAACCACAATTGTTCAATAAATTCACAAATTGTCGAAAGACTTACTTGAATCTTGTTAAATGCAACTGCAACAACTTGACCAGTCGCTACTTCAACGGCGACAACACTGACTCCGTCCTGAGCTGCAACCCGGCATAATTCCTCGAGTTCTTGACCAGCACCAGGGTCAGATGCTATTTCTACAGCCTTGCAAACGGACTCATTCTTAAAGAAGCAATCTCGGATCACCTTAATCGCAGCCTCGAGTGTTTCAGTGGTTAATGATTCGAATTCTACTTCTCCGTTTTCCGTAGAACCCCATAGCCGATAAGACGGCATCCTCTTACGACCACTGAAAATTTTGTTTTCGAAAACCTTTTTAGCGAATTTTTAGTTGCATTTTATTTTATATTATATGTATGGTGTAATATTGCATCAGGATCAAGCGGACAAAGGATAGTGCATTTTGTTGGATTTGAAAAGCGAAGCTTATGTCAGGTTATCCTAGTTTCTTATTTTTTGTTTTTCTTTCATTCTCTACTCTGACAAATGGTCTGGGTAAATGGACTTTCTAGAATTTCTTAGAAATTTTCTTCTTTCAAAGTTTTCCTAACAAGATTAATTACGTCGTCTAATGCAGACGCTGCGTGGGTCCTAGTTCCTTTCAATGCGAAAATATACACCTCAGTACTGTCATTTTAAAACAATTTTTCAAACTTATATGTATCCGCTTTTTATTGTCTTTGAAAAAGATTAGAGACACATCTATTCCCGAACAAAGATAATAGCAAAAACCAAACATTCAACAAAGCGATGAACCAAATGATAAAAATAAAAGTTGATCAAATTTCAGTAAAAAATAATCGTCAAACCTCATTATATGATATTAGAATTCGGAGCTCTTGACCTGAAGACCAGTCGGAGTCTTGTTGTCGGTTAATGCTCTTGAGATAAGACGAAAAGCTTATCAAACAACTGAAAGCACGTGATGTTACGTCAATATAAATTCACTATTTGATGAAAATTTTTGCGGTTTTGAATATTTTGATAACCTATCAAAATCTGAATGCCAGAATTTACTACACTTTCACTTATTTATGTATATAGTTTTAGGTATAAAGAACGAGTTCTTCTGCCGTTTACTAGCTACACTGTGAACGACAACTACGATAAACTAAATCATTTTCCTGGTTTATATACATTGACAAAGTTTTAAACGAATGACTGCTATCACAATGACGTGGCAGCGACCTCGACAGCAAGTATGACTACAAAATATATTTAGAGTGGGAGATAATTGTGGTTGAATAATTGTGCAGATAACCGTGTTACACATATCAGGTACCTGGTGTTTTTTTTCGCATAATTGCAATGTTTATCAACTTACAAGATTGTACTAATGAGGTTCAACTGCAGAGCTAAATTACATTGATAAATGCAAATCGAGCGTAATAATAATTCTACTTTATTTTTTTTTTTTTTTTTATAATAAATTGATCAGGAATAAAAAACTTCTTCATCTTTATACTTTGATCAGGATCGGTGTAAGTTAATAATATTTTATACTAATTCTAAATTTTATCTACAATAATAATTTATTTCTTTTATTAGAGATATGACCACTCGATATACTTATGCACACTAAACCGCTTCAAAAAAAAATCGACTATTATATACAAAAATATTGTTCAAAATGACGAAAAAAAAAAATGCTGTCAAAGTTTGAGCTCTTAATATTAATATTAAGAGGTACCTCGTCGCGATTTTCTATTTCCCATCTAAATAACATGGGAAATTTTTTTTTTAAACTTTGAAATTTTATAACTCGTCAACGCATTGGTGTACTGATAAGACCAGAACATATTTTTGTAGTGAATTGAACGCTCTACAAAAAAGGTCTCTTGTTCTTTTTCGATAAATCTAGCTACTTCCAAGTTGGTGTATTGGTTATTAATGGTAATTAATCATGACTAACTTCGAAACAGTTGGATTCATCGAAAAAGACCAAGAGACCTTTTTTGTAGAGCGTACAATTTTGAACAACAGTACTCATGCAGAATCTTTCTAAATAGATTAATTTTCAAGATATAAAAATCGAAAAGTTCCACAAGACCATTTTCCATGTTATTTAGATGGAAAATAGAAAATCGCGATGAGGCACCTCTTAATATTAATATTAAGAGCTCAAACTTTGACAGCATTTTTTTTTTCGTCATTTGGAACAATATTTTAGTATATAATAGTCGATTTTTTTGAAGCGGTCTAATGCACACACTTACTTACCTATAATATATTAATTGTAATATAATACATGTTGAAAGTGTATACGAATACGAATGAAAGTAGATAAGGCTATCGATGCAATTCGCAGAACTTCGTTGGTATATTTATATCAAGAAACAATGAGGGTATTACGTTACATAAGTATGTATGTACATTGCACCATGGGGATATGTATTATATAATGTAGATAGTGTACAAGTAAGATACTATATATATATATTTTGTTTGTTCAATTTTTATTTTTATCATATTTGCAAACATTCTATCCATTCAAACGAGGGTTCACAACTTGACAAAGGAAATTTTTCTTAGTTTTTTTTTTTTCATTTCTCTCAACTTTGGATCTTCAAATAGACGACCTACATACATCGCTGTCTAGAATTTCTATGATATAATGATAACGGAATGTTTTTTTCTTCAATTGTATATCATCAATATATTAAATATTGAATTTCTATACCTAAAAATTCGAGTTACATAACTACAAAATTTCATCAAACAAATCTCACTAAATAATAAGATTTACATGTAAAGAATATAACGCATATGGAACGAGGTTAATACCCAGTTAATTCAATCTTGCAATCGGTATGCAGAACTTTAAACGTGTTTATCTATGACGTGGCAAACAGCTGCATTGAATATAAGCTCCGGACATTGCGTGGTGAGTTGAGTAAGACAAAACTATATGTATATAATCTATGCTCTTTAAAAATAGCAAATTCCTATTAATAATGACTGCGATAAAAACTAGCCGAAATTTTATCAAGTATTATTTTATTTCACCTCAAAATTTATACACGAATCAATTATCAAAGATATAAGAATCGAATCATTACTACACATTCTTATATAAACTACATATGCAGTGTATGACTTTCAAACACATATGCAGTATGCTTAACGCTCTATAAATATTTCCGACAGGTAATGACCTAGTTCTACTCCTACAATATTCTTCTTATTATTATTATTGTTATTAATGTTATTAATTGTCACTATTATGATTATTATTGTCATTCCTACTCTCCTGTTTACTGCAATTATTAGTAGATGTGATGTTCTTATTGAAATTGTGTACGAGTTTTTTCCACTGAAACACTGGTATTACATACATACATACATAATGGGTTCAGAATTAATTCTAATTAATTATTAAATGTATAATAAATGGCAAAGAGTAAATATAATAAATTGTTTGTACGTTATTTATAAAAATATGTTTAATTTAATATTTAATTAATTCAGTTCTATAATTGTACTCACCAATGTTTGTTAATTAATATTATAATCGGAGCATGAACCAGATAAAAATTCACTTGATGACACACACACGTATGTTGACATATTATATCAAAGATGTTATGATGATGAGTATCTTGTTTTTGTTTTTTACTTCTCTTTTGTTTCTAGTTTTCCTTTTCAATGTTATTATATCTGTTATTTCAAATCACGTTAGATTGTGTATATCAAAAAATCACACTTCGTTAGATATTTGAAATCTTTTCGACTGATCGACGCGTCTCATATTTGAATATAGAAGAATTATTTAGTGTACAGGTTACTCCATCTACTCAGAACAAACGAAAGCTTAGCACTGAAATAACCTACGATAAAGTACGCGGAACTCAGCTGCATAACAGCGATCGAAGAACGGAGAGATGTGATATGATACGATAAGTATATGATACGTATGCATTATATACATATTGACATGTATTTCTGATACTCCGAATTAACAAGAAACATTAATTGATTACAAAAAATCACTTTTTTTATTATACAAAACGATTGTTATCGAACTGACGTGTTTGAAAAAAAAATATGCAAATATAATATTGTGAAATTATATTATACTCTCTACTTCTATTCTAAGACCGTTACCTATTCTATTCGTATGAAACTGACGAAAAGTGTCGGTGTTGGACGATGAACTAGAACAATGTGGTAGTTTTTCAAGCCAATTGATGCCCGCCTGATGAAGGGAAATGAAGATTACAGAAAGGTAAATGACTTTCTACGAAATAAAGTGATGTGCTTTATTCTTTCAAAAATTAAGAAATAACTGTGTCTTATGCTCAGTTGGCGATCATTTATCATTTAAAATAAGGTTTAAAAGTAGACATAGGATTGCACAATTACGTTATGAATTTCCCTTATTAAAAACAGATTCTTAAAATGAAATCAATTGATTGTTATAACAATTGCTGAATGACTGTAAATATATACATAAACATTGATTAGTCGGTATACCGAAATCATTATACCTAATTTGAAAAACATTTATTCAAAACACGGGGTAAGAAGAATATTTACACTGCAGAGACAACTTCCAAGGCCATAACTGAAACAATGTTATGTGGCTCTGTGTCAGGGAATACAGGTTGTCCATTATCATTCATAAAATCCTGTTCAAGATCAAAGTCCATTATATTATTCATTCCAATTTGTTCAGCAATATTTTTCGCATATATAGAAGTATACACGCCGAATACTACGCCAACTCCCGGTACATTTTCAGCCATCTTAATACCAAGGAGAGCCAAGTCTTTGGCTAGTCCTTTCTGCCGGTGTTCTTTGTGCACTGCTATCACACACAGTTCTAAAGCAGCTTCAGCGTTTGGGTATTTGTCGAATATACCTGCTTCTCTGTAAATCTTCGCCAAATAAGTGTTATAAACTTTCCCGAGATTAGATTTGGAAGTGTTCGATATGAATGTAGCTGCGGATTCGGCTCCACCCTCATCTTCATCCGGTCTTTTGGTTAAAGCTGTTAAAATGACCCCAACAATTTCGTCAGTCTCGTTGTGAACCGCAATCAAACAAGGCGAACCCTCATACATTGCGACAATCATGTTATCGTTATCTTCTTCGATAAGTTTTAATTCCTCGTCGACAATGTCGCCCGCACTTGCTCGCAAACTCTTTCTTAATGTTTCCTCGTCGTAATAATGTTCACGGAGCAATGTCAAGATCTCTTTTAGTCGACTTGTCCTAGCCAATTCAATTCTATAACCTTCCACCGATGTTGGATACGGCTTCAAATATTCCATAGTTAATGACATTGAAATAAAATGAGCTTTAGATTCCACGGATTAACTGCCAACACTGCAAATTTCGGAACTCCCGATTTGCTAAAACTCTCCCGTTCTTTTGAATCAGTTGCCAGTTAGTACGCATTTATATACCTATACATTGTACAAGAATTGATTGCTAAAATGAGAGATAAGATACGAAATCGATTTTTAATTCTAAGACTGATAACGGAACCAAATCTAAGAATATTTTTATATAATAATTTACAATACTATCATTATCAATAAAAATATCAAATAACTAAGAAATTAACACCCTAAAGAGTCAGCGAGCTCTTTGCCACGAACGCATCTTGCATCGTACGCTATACCATATGGCTACACACATCAGGGAATGGTCTAGTCGATTTTTACTGACATAATTACTTTCTCGGATATATCTGAAACGGATCTTTCAATCGTAACCAATTAGGATCAGAAAAAGAATAATGAAAAAATTTTGAATATGTCATGCTAGCTTGAACTTATTCCTCGTAAGTCATCGGCTGCCAGAAGGACAATCCGATTGAAAGCTCAGTTTCGGAGATATTCAAGAAAGTAATTATGTCAGTAAAAATCGACTAAACCATCCCCTTAACGTAGGATAGGTATTTCTACCAACTCTTATGATTAAGGTGAAATGTAAAGTTTCAAGGCCTCGCAAATGGGAATGGTGAATTCTCCGAAACTACTGGATGAATCGCAATGAAATTTTGGGGAATTACGCATTATTCTAGTAGAACATACCTGGTTATTTTACTTTGTCGAAATTTTGGAAAAATTTAAAAAAAAAAAAAGAAATTTGTAAAATTTCGAAAAAGTCAAATAATCAGGCCCTTTCTACTAAAATAATGTGTCATCCCCCAAAATTTCATTGCGATTCATCCAGTCGTTTCGGAGAATTCATCATTCCCGTTTTCGAGGCCTTGAAACGTTACATTTCGCCTTAAGAAGCCTTAGGAGAAAAAAAAACCAACTCTTATGATAACGTGATAAGCAGCGCTGCTACAGCTAAACATAGAAACAGAAACCATCTTTTTACCGACATTGTAATAAGATTGGTGTCAATGCCGCCATCTTTATCCACACATGCAAAACATGTTTTAAGGAACTTTGTCACTATATTACAATCCAGCATAGATCTAATTGTTAAACTAATAAATCAGACCAGAATCAGACATAACTTATAAGATATGGTTGGGAATAGAATAGAATAGAAAAGAGACTGTATATGAAAAAGTTTTTTTATTTGCTGAGTTTAGAATTGAGGTTAAGGTAATATAAACAAAGATAGTAACAGCTATGCATAGGTATGCTTCTGGAGGTACCATGGTACCGTCTTTAGGCCTAAGGCCTTTGGGTAAGTCCCAATCCAGTTGGGCGTTGGAGTTTAAATCGGTCTGCATTTTTAGCACCGCGATGATTGGTGCGGGAAGGGTCTCGTATAATATATGAGACATGGCATCTATTATGCCAAATGATCCAGATAGTTTATTTATTCTGAAATTGCTGGGTAGAGACTGAATTGAGAGTTGAAATTCACCAATTGATGGATCTCTGATGTTACCCATACCAGACAAGTATAATTGGATGTCCATAGGTAATGGGTAATAGAAGCCTAATTTCTGGTTGAGTTGAATATTATGCTCAAGGGACACATTTCCTGTGTTACTGAGGACATTGTACAGTCTTTTCCATAGTGCAATGATGCAATAATATTGGTATGCACAAAACGGAAGATATTCCGTCAAGGATCCATCAAACCACATTTGTGAATCATAAGATGTTTCAATCAACTGTATGTATCCAGAATAGTCTAACTGAAATTCACGATTTCCTACTTGTACGAATCCAGAGACACCCTCGATTGTTAATAAATCATTGATTAATGGGTCGTTATCTTCTGCCAAAGAGGCTCTTGCCGATCTTTGTGTGAACATTGCAATGGTCATAAAGAAATAAAGTCAAAGTGGAGATCTGACTCTGTAATTAATATTGAGCCTTGTTTTATTCAGCGTTTGATGTAAATTGTAATGATAGCCAGATAAAAATAACAATTGTGCGCCAAATTGCAACACAGAAGATGAAGTTGTAGGTATAATATACTAGTCTCAAAATATTTCACCAATCCTTTCACACAAACACGCACAAAGGGACATATGGAACAAGCAAATCAGATATTTATGATTAAAAAAGAAATAGGTAAATGTGTTTTATCAGAGTTTTTGTTAACACGTGGTCACATAAAGTCAATTTCAGTCACCGTATACATAAAGATAGAACTTCGTCCTACGTAGCTGCCTCCAAAGATATACACACCTAGGTAGAACCAGGTAGAACCACCGACCTAAGAATTATATGGACGAAGCGTAAGCTGTGCGAGGTAGTGTCATAAGACGGAAGGGGACTGGTGTGTTCTGATTGGTTGCGCCATGTTGAGGCTCCCACTCGTAGTGTCACCTAGTGACCATTACTGACGCTATTAATGTAATATACATACAATACTTTCAGTGTAATGTATGTATGTATGTACATAGGGGAGAGCGGGGCAAAGTGGCCAGTGAGGCAAAGTGGTCACCTCGGTTGAAAGTCAGGCGAAATTTTGGTTTTTTTATCTGGAAAACGACTTTCAACAGTTTCAAGCGATTTCAAGGATTATAGTTATCGAACTGACGTGTTTGAGAAAAATTATGCAAATATAATATTGTAAAATTATATTATACTCTCTACTTCTATTCTAAGACCGATACCTATTCTATTCGTATGAAACTGACGAAAAGTGTCGGTGTTGGACGATGAACTAGAACAATATGATAGTTTTTCAAGCCAATTGATGCCCGCCCGATGAAGGGAAATAAAAATTACAGAAAGGTAAATGACTTTCTACGAAATAAAGTGATGTGACTTTATTCTTTCAAAAATTAAGAAATAACTGTGTCTTATGCTCAGTTGGCGATCATTTATAGTTTAAAATAAGGTTTAAAAGTAGACATAGGATGGCACAATTACGTTATGAATTTCCCTTATTAAAAACAGATTCTCAAAAAGAAATCAATTAATTGTTATAACAATTGCTGAATGACTGTAAATATATACATAAACATTGATTAGTCGGTATACCGAAATCATTATACCTAATTTAAAAAACATTTATTCAAAGAACGTGGTAAGAAGAATATTCATACTTCGGGGACAACTTCCAAGGCCATAACTGACACAATATTATGTGGCTTTGTGCCAGGGAATACAGGTTGTCCATCATCATTTATAAAATCCCATTCAAGATCAAAATCCATTATACTATTCATTCCAATTTGTTCAGCAATTTTTTTCGAATATATAGAAGTGTAAACGCCGAATACTACGCCAACTCCCGGTAGATTTTCAGCCATCTTAATACCAAGGAGAGCCAAGTCTTTGGCCAGTCCTTTCCGCCGATGTTCTTTGTGGACTACTATCGCAAACAGTTCTAAAGCAGCTTCAGCGTTTGGGTATTTGTCGAATATACCTGCTTCTCTATCAATCTTCGCCAAATAACTGTAATAAACTTTACCGAGAGTAGATTTGAAAGTGTTCGATGTGAATAAAGCTGCGGATGCGGCTCCACTCTCATCTTCTTCATCCGGTCTTTTACTCAAAACCGTCAAAATAACTCCAGCAATTTCGTCAGTCTCGTTATGAACCGCAATCAAACAAGGCGAACCCTCGTACACTGCGACAATCATGTCATCGTCATCTTCTTCGATAAGTTTTAATTTCTCGTCGACAATGTCGTCCGCGCTTGCTCGCAAACTCTTGCTTAATGTTTCCTCATCGTGATAATGTTCACGGAACAATATCAAGATCTCTTTTAGTCGACTTGTCCTGGCCAATTCGATTCTATAACCTTCCACCGACGTTGAATACGGTTTTAAATATTCCATAGTTTTAATGATATCGAAATAAAATGAGCTTTGAATTTAACGGATATTAACTGTCAATGCGCCGCAATTGTCAAGACTCACGATTTGCGGTAACTCTCCCGTTCTGTGGAATCTGCAGTTGCAAGTGATGACGCATTCATATCATACCTACACATATATATGGAAGAACCAGTTGCTAAAAGGAGAGATAAGATAGGACGCAAAAAAAAAAAAACTTGGCAAGCACGATCCCCCAGTGTGCTTCCTCCCACTCTGCTTCAATGCAATATTTTTATTTTATAGTGAATTCTCTACTTACTGCCCAGCTGAGGCGCACTGAATGCGCGTTTATCCTCTGACTCCCATGCCAGAGGGAGATGGAAGTAGATTCAGTGCTATCACCCATCAGCAGATTAAGAGTATGTGACTTGTGTAATTCGCGACTTGTATATTCAATTCACATCAGTAACATTTTTTTTTTTTATTTTTATATTTATTTATTTTTAATCAAAAAACTACATTTTACGCCCTAGGGAAAATTTCTAGATGAAAATCTATAGGAAAAGATATGGGTCTAGGTAGAATCCCATGGAACCATGTGAAAAAAATTATCTTATGTTTTGTGGTGTTCTTTTGGTGACTTTTTTGCGAGATACAATTACCATATTTTTTTCATAGGACAATTGGACATCCCTCGACAACATATTTTTATTTCAATTTTTTTTCGGAGAGGTAGAGCATAGTTAAAAAAAATAAAATCGTACTTTTTTCGCATTTTTATTTTTTTCTATTTCCCGATGACTGTTCAGAAATTAAGAAAATATGTAAAAATTTTTTAACTGTCAAATTCTAATTATATGTGTAAATGTATAACTATTATCTTCTCATTTATTGATTTCTGTAGTGATTATCGAATGCAATTGAATTTTTTCGTCAACTTTATTAAAAACTTCATTATTCAGCATCTTTCAAAACTCGAAACTATCTGGATCCTAAACAGTATCCTCATGAAATCTATGAACTTCGTAGTATCTCAGAAAATCTTAGTATTATATTATTTCTTCTTGCACTGCAGCTGCAATTTCCACACACGTCCCCCGAACAATTCCACTCCTGATACAAAATACCCTTCTACGACTCACTATCCATCTGAAAATAAGCTAGACTCAAGACAGACATTATAAATCATACCTTCAAGTAGACACGAATTCTTTCGCTTCTCAATAAAGATTTCTATTATACGATACAAATTCAGTCATTTTCGTTACACCATGAGATCGTTACCAACCGCTCAGTCCATCACTACATACATACATTGATCTTATTGCCTCTTGTAGTTGAATGCAGTTGTAAATTGATGAATGAAAATTTGGTGTAAATTTGTAACACATCAAAGGTTTAATAGGACTGGCATAAGTATTCCATAGTTTCTCTATTCACTACAATAGTCGAAATCCATGTGGATTAATTCATAGAGATACACATGGATATAATTTAGCTTCCTATAGGATCATCCGTAGTAATTTACGGATTCTCATGGGAATATGTCTGTGATATCCATTCGTGATCCATGGAAAAAACTCAAAAAAAAAATTGAACGGATGTTACATTAAAATCAGAAAGAATTAACATATGATTTCTTATATATTCACACAGATTCTTGTAGAACATTCCATGTAAAATTATATATAGCAATCCATGTCCGAGTACACCTACAACACAGTGAATATTCATATGTGACGCCATAGATTTCTCATTGTAAGTTCCAGTAGAAAATCATACGGACTTATATTATATTTAAAGTCTCCCATTAATTTCTCTGAGTTCAATTCGACCCTATCCAACAATCGATATACGGATGCAACTCTTTTATTAGAGAGCGGAGGACACGGATTCCGAAAACTACGAAGCAGAGGACCTGGATACCAAAAACTACGGAGCGAGAGACCTAAATACTGAAAACTAAGGAGCAGAGGATCTAAATACCAAAAACCACGTGGCGGAGAACCTGGATACCGAAAATCATAGAGCCGTTGACCATTATTATAATTTGAGTTTTGTTTCATGTGAAATTTCAAGATTATCCGTGTAACGATTCAACAGTTATCACTTAAATAAATTATAAATTATATTAAAAATCTTTACGACGAAGAAGAAGGAGAAGAAGAACATTAGTTTTTCTGCAACTTTGACAGCTAATAACTAACAACCACTCGATCTATTTCGTTCAAATTTTTGAAGTAGAGTTAGTTTCGTCTGGGTTTTGTGTCTTGTGAATTTCATCAAATTGTTTCGAAGTATTTGGAACATACAGCACCCTGCTTCCAGGTATGACTATAGTTTGACCCTCCAAAAATTAGTGGCTAACGCTAGACGGCCTACGGGTAGTGGCGATTTTGATATGAATTTTAATTTAGAATGTTATTATTTCCAATAAAAATATCCAATATATTTCCAAAGAAATTTACACCCGAAAGAGTCAAAGAGCCGTTTACCAGGAACATCGCGCATTACACACATCACATGGATGATGGAGTACGAACAAACATGATGTGGACACAGACCAGCTCTTATGGTAACGTGATAAGCAGCGCTATTACGGCTAATCGTAGAAACAGATGTGTAATATGTAGGTACTATTTAGTTATCAGCATTGTAATGAGATTGGTATCAGTGCCGCCATCTTTGTTCATACGTGTAAAGTAGGTTTAAAGATCTTTGTCAATATATTACCATCGAGTATAAGCCCAATTGTTGAACTAAATCAGACATGACTTGATAAAAGATGTTTTTGTAATAGAATAAAATAGAATAGGATATGATAGAACAGAAAAGAAAAGAGACTGTATATGAAATAGGTGTTTATTTGAGTTTAGAATTGAGGTTAAGTTAATCTAAACAAAGATGGCGACGGCGATAAAATATTTCGTTATATCGACGCTCGTTAAATAACGTGTGTATACATATAAGTATAGTAATAAAATGATGGAGGATGAATAGCTATGTGAAACGAACGTATAGGGTAAAAGAATAGCCCCATGATGCATTTTTGTGTCGCGCGGGATTGCGCATGCGCCTGCTGCGCAACAACAAAATAAAATGGCTGAAAGAGTGAAATAAATAGAGAGTATGTATTGTACACCCAGAGTAAATAAATAAATATTAATATAACCGTGTTGAAAGTAGGGGGTATTTAGTATATAATATTAATATAACATCGAAGACAATCTACAACAACAAATAGAATAATATCTCTTAAATAGAAAACGTAAATTATTTAACGAACAAAGTGTATAAAACAGTGCGATCGTGCATGCGGTTAATTCCCCACACAAAACACGATGCTCCGTTCACGAAGCGATACGAAAAGGCGAGTTCGGCTGGTGTAGCTCACGAGAACTGTACCGCAGCATGAAGGAGATGCTTGGAGGTTGCTGCGTATGTTCGGACGAGAGGGGTTGGACGGAGAATCCATTAGTTTATTGCGATGGCCAGGGTTGCACGGTCGCCGTACACCAAGGTATATTAACACACATAACATACATTCAATTCACTATACTATATTTCCCCCCTCCCCCAATCCGATTAACAAACATTTTTCAATTACTATATTCACAATAATTTGATGATAAAATTCCCGCGATTTTTAATCGCCCCTTTAATTATTCGATCCGTCAAAATGTTTTCATTCCATCAACAATGTTTCAAAACGAAAAAAAACCAAATCGCAAAAATCGCATTACCTTACCTCGTGAAACTAGGTTAGAAATTCTTCTTTTTATTTCCCTAAACAATTAAAATTAAACAACATGTTTTCATACGATGACTCTTATGTTTCTACGCTATCTCCAAACCAATTATACCGTGCGAAGCTTTTCTCAATTGTAATTAATTCTTATTTTCTATAAACAAAAAAAAGAAATCTAATACAATGTGATAACTCATTCGTCACTATAGATCCGTATCATCTGTTTATCAACAAACAAAAGCCAATCTTCTTCTCTCTTCAATTAATCCTCATGTTTTATTTTTACCATTTTTTATGCCCTTACCCCCTCCTTAAGATCGTAAAAAAGACCTCCTCTGGGATTTAACCATTTCTGAGCTCACGTTACATTCTAACAACTTGGATTAGCCTGAAAAACGTTAGTAGTCAGCAATTTTTAAGCCATATCTAACAGTAAAACTGTTACGTTCTTCTTCTATCTTTATTTTTAGTTTATTTCTTTTATTTTTGTACAAAGATGTTAGATTTTTCACCCCACAATTGTCTGAGTGAATGTGCATCATTCGTTGTTTTTAAATACATGAATACCCATTCATACAAAGTTCATACATTCTCTTTACGCAATCTTTACAGCATGTTATGGGATCGTTACGGTACCAACTGGTCCATGGTATTGTAGAAAATGTGAATCACAGGAACGCAGCGCTCGCGTGGTAAGTTAATTTCATCCGTGAAAACTATTCGATAGTATAGATTCGTTGTTTGATTTATTTTTCTAAGATTTATGGTCTTTTTTTCCTCCATTTTACACAATAAAACTATTATCAGGGGTCGCGACGGACCAAACAAGTTATTCAATCGTCAAAACTGTAAAGATTCATAGATTTTCTACAGCAAATTATCTCCCTACTGTTTTATAGAAACTTGCTTAGAGAAAAATGTATGTCAAGGCTCATAAGCTGTTTAACTATAGTAATTTTCTCCGGTTATATAACATGTGTTTAGTCAAAGACTAAACTGGTGGGAAATAGCTAAAGTGTGTGTAAAAATAATTGTAGATATTGAAAAGAAAAAAATTATTATGCTAGCTAAAGAAAATGAATTATTCTTACATAATCTTACGGATAAATTTTATTTATTCAATTCTTTATCAGTTTTGAATAATTCAAATATTCATAGACTAGTCAGACATAGGATGTAGTAATTGTGTGGTTGTTATGCAAAATGTTGGAGCAGCGCTGCGAGCTGTGCCCAAGCAGGGACGGAGCTCTCAAAAGAACGGATCAGGCAGGGTGGGCGCACGTTGTATGTGCTCTTTACATACCAGAGGTCCGATTTGGGAACGTTACGACGATGGAGCCAATTATTCTGCAATTAATACCATCTGAAAGATTCAGTAAGGCAAGTGAAACCGGAATTTTTTATAAAACAAGCGTTAAACCGAGTAAAGAATCGGAAAGAACCCATAAAACGCATTTTCTCATTTCCTCAGACGTGTTACATATGCGAGGAACAAGGCAGAGGCGGGAGAGCCAACGTTGGGGCTTGTATGCAGTGCAATAAAGCAGGGTGCAGACAACAGTTTCATGTTACTTGTGCTCAAGCTTTAGGACTGCTTTGCGAAGAAGCTGGTAATTATTTAGACAACGTAAAGTACTGCGGTTACTGTCAACATCATTATTCGAAATTGGTAAGTATTCGCGGAGTTGGTGTGTTGTCTCCGATAAATAAAATTGGTTTAATGATATTTGAAATTTTTCGATAGTTACAGGGATTTTAAATTGAAATGCTTGACTGTTGACTTTCAGAAAAAAGGAGGTAACGTTAAAACAATTCCTCCATATAAACCGATTCCAGCAGACAACGGTTCGTCGGATTCATCGCCCGAAAAAGAGGCTGAAACACCTGTAAAAACGTCAAGTAGCGGTAAGCGCAAGAGTTCTAACTCAAAGGCGAACGCGTCGTCTAGTTCAAAGAGTAAATCGAGCGCTAGTCCTAGCTTAGAAATAAATGGAAATGCCGACGAAAAAATTGGAAGTGGTCGTAATACGCCTAAGGAAAATTCTTCCAATCCAAGTAAATTCACCACCTCAAATTTCGTAGAGACCGTTGTCACTCAATCGGAGAGTGTTTTTGGGCACGAGAACGTTACTGCAAAGTCTGGATCTAATTCAAATGTGATTCACAAAAGCAGCGGCCAGTCCAAGTCCAGTTCATCTTCGTCCAGTAAGGGCTCTAGCCATGTGAACAAAAAGCGAAAAACTGGCGCACGAACTTCACCTACCGTTGTTGGAAATGATAATTCAAATCATTCCATTAGTTCAGAGGCAAGTGGATCCGTTGTTGTTGCCGTTAGTTCAATCGTACAACAAACTATTAACAGTAACATTGTTATACCAACCGTTACCGAAGCTACCAGCCTTAGCACAACTACAGAACCAGACAAAATGAAGAAGGTAAAGTTCACATTGGTTCAATACAGGGTATTCCATTAAAAAACAAAAAAAAAACATTAAAATAAATCGAAAATTATACAAAAAAATGTTTCAGACGAAAGTTACAGGATTTTGAATGGGACATTTGATAATGCTATGGATTTTGAATTTCTATGGAGTTTTATGGAGTTGTTATAGGGTAACTTTTGATTTTTGAAATGGGTGAACCCCTGGTTTTTAGTACAGATCGTATTCTATAGAAAAATATACAATTCTTCTGAAGAAACTTTCTGTTTTCTAAAAGATTAATTTCTCATCATGATATAATGAAGGTAATTATAACGATACAAAGCTAATAATGCAATAACATTCTTAAAATGATTAATAAATTTTAAAAATGACTTGCTATGATCAATCTATAAAAATAAAAGTCTCTTTGCTCTTCACATTTTTTTCCATTGACCTCATATTTTTAATGGAAAAGTTTTTTTTTTTATTGTAAATAAAAAAAAAATCTTTCAGCTAAGAAAAAAAAAAAAAAATAAGAAATTGAACTTTTAGAAAACAAAAGTTTGCTTCAAAAGTATTATATTTTTTTTTCTGTAGATTACGAATCTGTATTAAAAAATAGGGGTTCCCCATTTAAAAAATAAAAGTTGCCTCATAAAAACCCCATAAAAATTCAAAGCCCATTTTTAATGCTTTCTTTTAAAATGGAACACCCTGTATATTTTTCACTTTATTTTTCAACTATGGACAGAAATTATCCAGAAAATATTGAAAAAGACCCTAATTTTTTCGCACAGAATGCTCCATTTCTTTTTATTTCTTTTTCTTTAATATTCTTTTGATACTTTATTATTTTCTAATTAAAATAATTTTGTTTCAGCCAAAAGTAGAGAGTCCCCCAGTACAATCGTCGGCCACAAATCTACCTGTAACAACAGAGGCAACAACTACACCGGTGATAACGTTGATAACTCAAGCTCAACCCTCAGTTCCTACTCAATCACCTACAACAACTTCAAACAGTATTGTTGTTTCTGTACCACTGACCGCTACTTCTCTTCCCAGTTCAGTTCAGAGCATTGTTACCAGTGCTCCTACTCTGTATCAACAATTACAACAAAGCGTCGTGACTACTGCAGCTAGTAATGATTCTAAACAAAGTCCTGTTCCTGCTGATGATTTGCCGACTAAAAGATCACGGTGAGTTAGCGAACTGTATATATTACATCATATGTGGATTTGAAGACTTTTTTTTCTCATCGTACTTGTTTAGTATTTACAGAATCATTAAGTTTTTAAGATGCAGACTGATCATTGAAGGTTTTAATGATTCGAAGTTTGTGTGCATTTGATTTTTGTGAAAGTTTGCCTCTTTTAATTGAAGAATGCATAGGTGTATATACAGGGTGGTCATAAAATGCAGAAATTTTTGGAGAGAAAAATAAAGATCAAAGTTTTTGATCATATTTTTTGATTCTTGTTATGAAATGAAAAATTGGTCGAGTTTTAGGAATCTTGGATCTCAGTTAGAATTCGGAGACTTCATAGATACTTCTGAGTAATTCTCAAATACGAATTTTTAGCTACTTGCTACAATCTCATAACTAATCTTTATTAAGATGTTTCAGAAAATCGACTATGTTTTTTTTCAATGTCACACATTTAAACAAACACATCAGAAAAAACCCAGAGAGGTTTTTTTGTAGAGCGTTTAATATTGAACAAAAGTGGCTATGCAGAATCCTTCTAAGTAGATTAGTTCTTAAGATGTAAAATCAAAAAGTGCTACCAGAACATTTCCCATCTATTTTAAATGGAAAATAAAAATAGCGATGAGCAACCTCTAAATATTAAGATTAAAGGCTCATATTTTAATAGGCATCTTATTGCAACTGTTAAATGTGTGACTTTGTATCAAAAAAAGATGTTATAATAGATTTTCTGAATCACCCTGATCATAATACTCTTTAAAATTTAGGCATTATACTTCTATACTGCTCAAAAAACTATCAGCAGTATTTTTTAATATAAAAATACTCTATCTTAGCATTAGATAAGCTTTGATATCCATATTATACTGTACAATATACAGAGTGGCCCAAAACGGAAAAAAAACGGCCCAATTTAAAACTTGAATAAAATTTGAACGTGTTGGTCGATCTTCAAGATTTTTGTTGTTTCTATGAATTAGAATAATAAACCTTTCATTTCACGTTTGAAAATCTGAAAGATCTTTATTCATTGCAAAGAGATACTTCATTTCGTTTCAATATTTGGTTTTCAAATTTTCGAAATTTTCGTCATGTTTCATTCCATGCAGATACGAGCCATGTGGACCGTTTTATTGTATTTTTAAACCTGAAACAAAACATCGATTCTTTTAGGTTTCAAGCAAAAACAAGAATCTTTGAAATCCATAAACGCGTTCAGATTTTATTCACGTTTTAAATTCGACCAGTTTTTTTCTAATTTTTTTCTCAAGTTAAATAGCGTCGGGACATGTTCATTGCTTTTAGGAAAAGAAAAAACTGGTAAATAATCAGAAGAGTTTTATTTTTTTCCATTCACATATCGTATTTTTGAGGCTTTATTTGTTCGTTTTCGTAATACGCAAAAAGATAAGTGTAAGTATAGAGTGAAAACAAAGAAAAGAAATAAAGTACAGAAATAAAAGAAATAAAAAATGCAACCCGATAATGATAACATGATAAGAAGTAAAGTTATGATAACATGATATCGACGGAGTAGAATCGAGTTCGATATTAGTCGCGTTCAAAATGGCCGCCGGTGGGGGGGTAAACAAGCAGGTTGCTCTAACCTCTCTTAAGTGCAATAATACCTCGCCTATATTAAAAAAAATCGCCAATTATATGTGAAAACAATAAGATAATCGGATGAAGAGCTATTTACCACATCTGTAAGTCACTATAACATGAAAATATTATCTCATATTTAGCATATAAATCTATTTCATTTTTTCGTAAAACTAAAAAAAAAAAAATTTACAACTGTTTATAACAGTAGTTCCAGCCTCTTTGTATATCGGGCACAGTAGTTCACTTGAGGTCATACTATTCATATACTATAATAAATGTTTAACATAAAATAACTAAACAAAAATCACCAAATTTTTCAATATTAACACGATAATATACATGTTGAAGTTATCACTCATTGTAAATTTTCAAGATGAAGATCTTAATCAATCCAGTTGAGTCAATAATTATTGACTTGACTGGATTGATTAAGACCATCCCCTTAAAAATTAACAGGATAATATTTGCTTCAAAAAATCGCTTATCAAACAATTATCAGACACAGTCTTCATTCACGAAAATTGCCTACAAAATATCCAAATTTTTAGGTTATGTCTCATCATTATTTACAAATACGTTTAAACTTCAAAGATAAATTACAACACAGTGTTCAGTCGTTTACAATAAAATGTGAAACACTTTAATCTACTCTTACGACATAATGAACACTTATTTTTCGAATTTTTCATTCTAGCAATACTTTTAAAAAAGAACTCCGTTTATCGTCACAAATTTTTTTCAATCTATCAGAAGTCGATTTAATATCTAAATCGATTGGAATTAAAGCCAGTATTTTTGTGCAGAACTCAGTAAACAATGTCTTTATTTATCAATATTATAATAATCGATGAAACACAGAACGCTATCGATTTGTAACAAATTTGAACGCATTTAGCCATTGTTTTTATAAATAAGAGCTAAAAAAGATTGAGAATTTGAATAAAAGCCTGGAATTAATCATTTTTTGTAAATATGTTTGAAAACAATGAATTAACTAGTATACTAAAGTATTTTTCCAATTCAATATGAAGCGCTAAACTCTATCAGATTCATTATCACGGAAAAAGTCAATTTCTTTGTTCATTAACTTTCGAAAATGCATAAAATCGAAAAGCTAAATTTTCCAATAACAATAAACTTAATTCTGCGTGAAATTTTTGCAGCTCGCAATCATCCGACAAGCCGGACAAAACCAGAAAGTTGAAACGAGGCTCTTCTAATAGTCAACCAGTACCACCCCCGCCATTAACAACAACAACAATATCCTCCGTGTTGCCTAACAGCGTTGTAAGCACGACTAAAAGAGGGAGTAGAAATAACCACCAAACGCCACCGCCATCTTTAACTGTGGCCCCAGTTACGTCCATTATTCAAGGACCGGGTCAAGGGGTCGGTCATTTCAGTAGCATCGGCGCTGGCTCTAACATGGGTCCTACAGTCAAAGAATCACCGCCTAGTAGTCCGGGGTCAGAAAGTATGAGTAATTCCGGACCTGTTAGAAGAAAGCGGAAAAGTGCAGGAGCAGCTTCTACAACTCCAACACCGTCTACTTCGAGTAGCATACCAACGGCTATTGCGAACAGTACTAAAGATGAGAAGGATATAAAGTTGTGAGTTTAATTCGGCGTTATTTCGTTTAATATTTGTAATTTTCATTATTTTTATTATGTATTCTTCATTTTTTACGGTTTTCTTTGTTTATTAGATTCCAGAATGGTGTCAGCGCACCACATATGCTCGGTAATCAATTGAACCCCAGTTCTACAATGGCACAAAAAATGTCCGACACACTCACCCAAGAATTGGAAGCACACTCCATATTTACAGAGGCTAATAATCCTACGAGCAGTTTGGTCGGACCGCAGTTACACAGTCGTGTTATTGCCTCTGTAAGTTTCTTTTTTTTTTTCTGAAACATCGTTGAAATTCGTATAAAATATAAAATGCACACATTCTCTTCACTGCTTTCATCACTTTGGTAACAAATTTGCGAAACTTTCATCAAATTTTAAGTATTTTGTAATCTCCCAAATAGGTAAAATTACATTAATTTAAAATAGTTAATCTAATAAAAGTATTTTTTTTTTCATTTATCAATAAATTACTTTTGCCAATTTCAATGAAAAACCGACAATTCATATTCTTCACTTCGGTGATGAAAAGTACCATGAAAAATACCGTGTTTATGTATTGTTATCAATAACTTGATATAAAAATAAATACAGATAAGATCCAGTCAGTCTGCTCCGGCAACAACATCTCTGTCTTCTGTATTCGCAACAAATACTGGTCCAAATGCTGGCGCATCTAGTAGCGGCGCATTAGGTGGTGGCGCAATACCTCAGACACTGGATCAACTCCTTGAAAGACAGTGGGAACAGGGGAGCCAATTTCTTATGGAACAGGCCCAGCATTTTGACAGTGAGTGTACGGCAAGACAAAATTAGCTTCGCTTTATAAAATGCATGGCTATTTGCGCGGAAATTAATTAAAATGTTATTTCTCATTACTGACCTTATTAATCTTATTCCTAAATCTTCATTAATTTCACACTTTCAAAATCTATGACTTTGTTTTACCTTTCTTATTAATTAGTCATCACCTCACTACATTATATCGGCATGTTTAATATTAATGAGTTTTGTTTTAATGCTTGGTAGAAGTTAATTATATTCATTTTTCTTTGTATCTGATATTAGATAGTTGATTAAAGAGTCTGATAAGAAGAAAAAGTACCGATTCCTAATTTAAGTCTGTTGATAAATGAAAAGAGTAGATAAATAAATTTATGTAAATTCATTTTAACGCATATTCACAATTAAAAATTACTCTCAAAAAAGATTTTTGGAATAACTGAGAGGCACTGGCCTTTAAAAAGCTGTAAAACAGCCTGAATGAATTTTTCCAAAGAATATTCCAATTCTTTGACTAAATATTGCCCACTTTGTACCAAAGAATCAAAAATACTGAAAAAAAAAAAAAATTATCTTTTCTATCTCAGTTGCCTCCCTTTTGTCCTGCCTTCATCAATTGCGAGCAGAAAACCTAAGGTTAGAAGAACACGTGAACAGTCTATTGCAGAGGAGAGATCACTTACTCGCAGTAAATGCAAGACTAGCCATTCCACTAACAACACAACCGAGCACACATACAGGTAAATAAATTATTATACAGTTCCAAAGAGGGAGTAAATTTTTTTTTTTTTTGAAAATACGTGTTATTTTGTTAAGTGCTTGGATATACACGTTTTGCAATATGTGTAATAGAATCCCTTGCTTATTTAGTGAACAACATACATCCTTCGGTAAATCCAACGCATCCAAATATTCCACATCCGGATATACAGCCAGGAGCACCAGCCCCGGTTTCAAGGGTAAATCGTGAATCAAGATTAAACAATAGCTACTTACCTCATTCAAGTTCAAGTACGCATTCCAATGCTATGGAAAATGGTCTGCCACCTGATCCTTCACCACCTGCAGCTGCTTCCCTTACGCAATATCAACATAGAGGTTCCCTGGTTCCTCCACAGCCAAGTCCAACGATCAGGTAATTAATTTTATCCCCCATTTTTCAAAAAAATGTTATAACTCAACTATCCTTGTTAAGGGGGTAAGTTACCATTTACGGTCCAAAAACACCTTTTTTCTTTTCAAATTTGAGTGGGAAAAAAACTAACAGATATGACTATGTTTTTTGTATCATGTATTTAATCGTTCATTCGTTGGCTTCAATTTGACTGCAAAAAAATTAAAATATTTATGAAAATGTTGAAGTTATTATAAAAAAAAGTGTGTTTGTACACTCGAAGCACCGCTGCCTGGTGATTATCTAGGTTCTACATTTTTGACTGTAACTTCGTCCATTTTAAAAATTTAGAAGTACAACCAGGCTTAAGATATTTAGAAAAGATTTGGCTATTAAAACATGTAAGAAAAAATCAATCTGAAAATTCAAAGGGTAGCTTATCCCCTTAAACTAATTACTATATCGAAATAATTGCGATATACATACGGTTCTCCATTTATTGTAAAGGCATAGTCCGGCTGGAAGTGGTTACCATCAAGGACAACCTAGCAATATCGTTTCACCAGCTAGTGCAAATAATTCTGGTGTTGTAAGAAATTCTTCAGGCACACCAGACCCGCTACGGGGTGTCCCTAGGTAATTATCGCCGATTTTTAACTAACATTGTGTACTTTGAAATTGTTCTAAAATTCGTTTTCATGATACATACGTCGATTATCAAATATTAAAATTTTTGCTAACATTAAAGCTATCCTATTTTATTGTGATTTATTTATTTATTTTTTTTTACAACTTTTACACCTCTATTTGACTCAACAGATCTGTAGCAGCTTCATCAAGCAACTACATGCCCTCAATGTATCAGCAAACAATGTCGAATTTAGCTAACAGTCAAGTCGGAAGTATACACAACATACATTCTCACGGACCTACACCTACCAGCCATGGACCTCCAGGTAAACCCAGCTGAAGGTAGGTGCGGGCCCAAAATGGGCAGAATAATACATCGCCTACGAGACCCCAGGCTATGCCTTACGGTAATCAGTCGCGTTTTCATCGTAAAAGGTAGACAGTGTGAAAACTGGAAAAGTGATAATTACCTACAACAATATTGACAAAGATCAGATCGTGAAAGTTTTTTTTTTTTTTTTTTCTTTTTTTTTTATTATGGTTGACAAATATTATCCCTGTGGCTTTTTTTTTCTTTTATTGACGAAAAATTATTTTCAACTGCGGTACAATTTTTTATTTAAATGTACTTGCATTTTGATCCTTGTCAGAATTCGAGATATTGACTATCATAGATTTTCATTTTTCAATATATCTAAAAAAAAAAAATTAAAAAAAAAAAAAGAAAAACCAACGTATATAGGTTTATTTATTTTTTTTATTTTTTTTTTTTTCGATGATATTAGCAAAACTGTATTGGTACTAGATAATAATTAATTGCGCATTTTAAGTTAATAAAATTAACAGTTTTAAACGCATTTGTAACAAGATAAGTAATCCATTTGTTGTTTAAAAATAATTTTCAATACAATTTTTTTTTTTTTTTTTTTTTTTTTTTTTGAGTAAATTTATTCGGAAAATCTAAGAAGATTCGTCTTTCGATAAATATAATCAAAGTAAAATATATTATTGCGTTTCAAAACTTTTAATTCTATTTAACGAATAATGCAGAAGCTGAATTATGTGTTCTTTTATACTGAATGGCAAAAAGTGGCCAGTTTAGTTTAAGATAGTTTAAAAAGAAAAAAAAAATCAATTTTAGATAATTATTTTCATGCCAATTATTGGATAGAATTATCTATATCCTTTCTGGTATGAGTATATTAAAAAAAAAAAAAAAAAGACTAAATTCTCATTCTGGGTTTATGTACAAAATAATAGATAAATTTGAAACAAAAAGAAAGAAAACAATGTTTCAAATTATACTTATTCTCTGTCTGTTTTTTCTGAAATACTTATGTCGCATTTGAAAAGCAATGAGAATAAATTTGTTTTATTTTTTTTACATATATTATGTAAAATATAAAATTTCTTTAATCAACGAAAAGAAGTACCTACATATGTAACATACATACGTTTTGTAACTACATATAGGTACATCTTTGTTTTGTTACATAAACTAAGACTTATTAAACGTAATTAATTAGAGGCTAATTTAGACGTATGATAATGGAAAAAAAAAACATGATAAAAATTTTTTTTGAGGATTTTGATTATTGAAAATAATTTTTTTTTTCACGAAAATGTATACAGCGGGTTTAATGAAAGAATATTTTTTCTTTTTTGTTATCTTTTTATCATGAGATTTATTAGTTTAGTATTGCTATATAAGCAGTGACGGAAAAAACAGATCATTGAAATTAGATCTTGAATAATGAAATTAATGATTGAATGAATGTACCAAGAACCGGCTGGTGGTGTTGTTCCTTTTGTTCTTTAAAAAAGCAACTAAAGAAATAGAAAAAGAAAAAAAAAAAAAAAACAGTCTCAACGTAACAAACGTTGATTGACTAAAATAGGATAAAAAAAACAAACAACAACAAAAAAAGAAATTAAAAAAAATGGAAAAAAAGCCCACAGATGTACAAACATTAGTAAAGTAAGTTTAATTATCGCTAAAGAAAAGAAAAAACAAAAAAACAAAAAAAAAAATTAAAAATTGAAATAAACATAAAATAAAATAAAATAGCAATAAAAAAAATAAATAAGTAGTTGTATAATAAATCACTTTAAATTATAATCCAAAATGCCTGTAAATCAGCAGTGGTATGTGATTTCGAAATAAGAATGATCATATGTTACTTCATCGTGATTTTGGATTTAAAAAATTTCAAACTTTTTCAAGATGGATAACAAAATTTAATTTTTCTGATTTATTTTTACTTTTTTTTTCTTGTTTTTTCTTTAGTTTTTTTTTTTTCTTTTATCTCCTTTGAATGTAAATATTTATTTTGTGTAACTTTTACACAACCAAATCTTAAAACATTCAAAGAATTTTATTATTGAATTTTCATTTAATAGGACAGGTTTATTCATATATATAATATAAATAAAATATGTATATATTAATAAACTTCGTTATACACATAACACTGTACAGATATTAAGACGAATATTCGTCCTATTTCAAAACTGGTATCGAACATATTGTATATTTAATTATAACCGATGAACACTGCCTTCCACGAACAAGAGTTTTGAAATAGGGTTTGACGCTCTTATCAAACATTTTATTAACAAGCGTGGATTAGTTTATATTTACTTATTAAAATTAGCTAATTGATTATTAACTTAACATGAATTTGTTATATAGACTGCCCGAAAAGACCAGTTAAGGATATTCCATAGAATGTCTTGAAATTTGACATACATACATCTTTCTAAATTTCATACATCATCATGTTTTAATATTCTTATTTCATTATCATTATCATTATTATCATTATTACATTTTGTTTTCTTCTCTTTTCTCAATTCAAATCAATAATTATATTTCATTCAGAATTCAGAACATTCTCTAAGGGATATCCTTTGAATCTTCATACAAAGTATAATATGGTCCTCGACTTTTGTATATCGACAAAAATACTAATTGAATAGATTTAATTTTATTATCATTAACAAACATTATTAAAATGTCTGTGTATGTATATATATAGTATATATATAGTATATAGTATATGTATATACTTATATATATATGCGACAATCTATAAACTCGGTTTATTTACAGCTCATTTCTGTTTATTGTATATAGGAATAATTTCTTTTCTTTTCTCTTTGTCTTTTCTTTCTTTATCTATTTCTCATTTTGTTTTTTGTTTTTTTTTTTATTTTTCTCATGTTTTTATTATTATAATATGCTCATTGTTCATTTTTCATAATTATCAGTATCGTAAGCACACTATAATTACAATAAAATTACTATACAAAATACAAAAAAAAAAAAAAAAACAGTTTTATTTCGTTTCAAACATGCAAATTTTAGTGCCTATTGTTGTTGTTTTTCCATCTAAAACAAGAAAAAAATCTTTTCTTTCTTAATTATAATGAAATAGTGGAAAAAATTTCATCACCAAATTATTAACAACTTTGATACATTACCTATAATGGGTTCGAAAAAATATTCATTGTATACCTTTTTTCTTTTTTTATTTTTCATTTCTTTGTACAAACTATTTCTATGAATAAATCGGGATTATCTACCTATGTATATGAATTCTGCTACTACAATACATATGATATATTATTATTTGGTAATTTTTTATTTATTTTTTTTTTGTTTTTCATTGATTTAAACAATTTATGACTTGTATAAACGAAGAAAAAATTTTTTTCTTAGTCTATGGCAGCGAATAAAAGAGTTTAGATATTTATATTTCGATCTGAAGATTTGGAATTTGTGTTAGATATTTTTTTGAAATCACAATACACAATATTTGAACAGCGTTTAATATACTGTACATGAATTAAAAAAAAAAAATTAGAATATCATAATAGTTCGATAAGATGTAAATTAACGAACATCTAAGAAAGGTATACCATGTAAATTTTTTTTTTATTTTTTTGTTTTTACTTTCGAGTTTACAATGTCAATAGAAAAAAAAAAAAAAAAAAAGAAAAATGGGCATTTGAAACTTGAATAATTGAATTTCAAACTTACTATAAAATAAATATAAAAAAAAAAAAATAAAAAATATGTAACAAAAATTATAGGCAAAACTTGTATCATAAACGTTTCTATAAAATGAAAACACCAATCTAACAGGCTAAATTAAATATAAACTCAGGGAATTAGTTACTCTATTTCCTTCACTTTTATAATAAATAAATAAATAATAATAATAATAATAATAATTCATACGAAGAAAGAATTCTCGATCTCAAATTATTTAAGTAACACTTATCATTATCTTCTGCTTTTAAATGTTATATTTTACAAAATAATTACGCGTTTCAAATCAAAAGTAGATAACTTTCGTTTATATTAGCTAACGAAAGAGAAAGAAAGAAAGTATCTTTTTTTTTTCTTTATATTTGATTTTTCAAGAAAGAAAGAAGATAAAATAATTGAATAAAAACTATTTATCTATACTGAAGAAGAAATTGAACAAAAAGGAAAAAAACAAAAAAACACTGATTAGACGATCGTGATTTTCTCAAACGAGTGGTAAGAACGTTGAACACCTTTTCTTATTGTATAAATTATGATAATTCTATTACGATCTCAAATAGTACAATAGGATATAAAATTTCTACAGTATATTTGAATTAAGCATGGATTCTGATTAGATCAATTTTACAAAGGAAAACAAAATAATGAAAAAAAAATGAAACAAAAAATCACCTAAATACCGCCATATTTTTAGATAGGCTAAAGAAAAGAAAAATTTTAAAAATAAATAATGAATGGTGATAAAACGATATCTAAAAAAAAAAAAAAAAAAAAAAAACAAGAAAAAAAAATTAAAACAATGATATTTTTTCACAGTAATCGTGCCAAATTTTTGTATTACATTTAATTAACTGATTGGTATACACAAGTATAATATATAAGATACCAAAATTAGGTTTCATGTATATGTATAAAAAGAAACAAAAAAAAAAAAGGAAAAAAACTCAAATTTGCGAATTGCCAATTATTCACTGTTACATCAGTCATCGAGCATGTATTTATTTATTTAAATAGTTAATATACCTTCCCATCATTTCATCTAGGTATTCATCTAAACGCCTAAATTCCTGTCCGTAAAAATAGAAATAAAAATAAAAAATAAAACTTACAGATTTTCAATACCGATAGAAACGAGTGAGGAGAGATGATGAAATGAAAAACAAAGAAAAAAAAACTGGAAAAGTGTAACATTTTTTCTGCTTATATATTACCCTAATTTTTATTTCCCCACATACATTACAATATGTATAAATGCTCGTGTACTTTAACGTTTACAGAATTTTCTATTTTCTGTATAACATTAGGGCGGTTATAAAAAAAAAACGCTTTATTTTTTACCAGCATTGATCATCAATATTTTCGTTTCTACAGTTCATAGAAAAATCGCTCTTGCACGAGAGGTTCTCGTTAGTTTCAACATGTGAAGAAATTCTGTCGAAGCGGAGATCTGTCGGATGATATTTAATACTGCCGCATATATATAATATGTTGCTATTAAAATATGTATCTGATATCATATCGATTGTATGTCTCCTCCTATACGCAAAAAATCGAACACACAGAATTTGGAGCACGTATGTATGTACGTAATTAAATTATTAACAAACTTAATTTCAAGATTTTTCAAATTTTGATATCAATGCGGCAGGGTTGAATATCATCTGACAAATTTCTGCTTCCACAAAATTTCTTCACATGTTGAAACGAATGATCTCGATATTTAAACTTTAAAATTCGAAAATAGGGTATTTTCTCGAAATTTCAACATCGATGCCGTAGTAGTAAAAAAAAAAAAAATCATGCGGCTCTTTTTCTATGAACAAAAACGAAAATATCGATGAGTAATGCTGCAAATAAATAAAGCTTTTTTTTTTTATTTTTTTTTTTTTTTTTTTTTATTACCATCGTAGTGTAACATAGGTACATACATACATACATACATCATGTTCACATTATAGTTTTCACATGAATAATAACTATTCATATTGCGTACTATACACGTACGCGATTTACATTACATACCTATATCTGTATAAAAGCCGACCGATATACGCTTATTATAGTGTATTTTAAATGAACACTATTGTATTGTATCATATTCAAGTAGCAGAAAAATATACTATTCTAACTTTAGACGAAGTAAAACGCTAGTTTTATTATTATTATTATTATTATTATTATTATTATTATGTATAAAGTACCGTATAGAGTTGGCCAAAAGTCTGTAAAACAACTGTTACTACTGATTTACGATTAAACTGTACATCTTAAAGATATTGAAAATATGGATATAAATTGATAAAAAAGTAAAATACTTACTGTAGTCGCGGTTTTGTTATTAGCTATCATGAATTATAAATAATAATTATGAATTTTGGCCCTCTTGTATACATTATTATAATTATATTAAATTTATAAGAATATGAAATGCCATATGTGTTTCGAAGGAAAAATTTTTCAATAAAGTCTGATTGTTTTTTAAATTGTAAATAATATTTTTTTTATTTTTTTTTTTTTTTTTTTTATATTTCTATTATCACTGACCGCAGGAAAACCAAAAAACAAAAAAAACAAAGAAAGAAAGAAAAATCAACGAAAATGAAACTAACAACTATACATAGGTATGTATATATAAAACGTGTTTATTTCATTCTCTTACGCCTTGGCGAAAATTTGAATGTTAAAATTAAAATGATAATTAAACCAAAAAATTTCATCATCATTAATTTTCAAATATTTGAATGCAATTCTTTCTATCGGGCCATGCTCCTAAACACTGCGCAATGTAATTTTTATTTTATTTAGAATTTTATCATTTTTTCCGACCAAACTAGGTGGTCGATCTTGATTAACCATAGCAATTTTTCATCATCACAACATAAGCTGTAAATTTGTAAAATTTCAAATTTTTCCGTCCACCCGTTTTCCAGAAAACTGCGCTTATTTATATTTTGGGACAGACAGACAAACGTATGTTCAGAATCATGTGTGACGTTAGCTAAGGTGTCCAAAAGTCGTTTCTGACACGAAACCAATACTTTCCTATTACTTACGCGATCAGAAGTAAAAATAATGATAAATGAAGAAAAAGAGGCGATTCTGGGTTGAAGAATTTTACTTTTTAATTCATCCCCTACTTACTTTTGATATTGAAGAAAATTTTCAAACTATTTACCACGAAAATAACTAAATTAATACGCCTTATTATATGCAGCCAATTGATCTGTATACGTACTTAGGTATATGCAGTATAAAAGTAGAAATAATACAAATATAGAGATAAGATCGTTCGGATTTCGAGATCCGTGAGGTATAAATACATACATAGGTATATATAGTTAGAATTGTTAAATAAAGTACTTGTGGATAATGGGATTTAAAATTAAAATCCCAACGCGATATATCGCGCGATTATTAACGCTGGATTTAAACCGAAGTCGATACATATCTGCAGATCTTATCGAGAGATCACGAAAGATCGTCAAAGTTGATCCCTTTTTTTTTTGTCGATAAAATCCGATCGCGCGATTCAATACACCAATGATTCAGAGCGGAAATTCAAATGTCGAATACCCAAACTCTCTATCGATCTATTACAGGAATATTATCAATATCGTGAATAGAGATTGCAGATGAATATGATGTCGTAAATTTTACATACTATATGTATACTGCATTTTGTAAAATATGATAAGAAAAGTACCGGATATAAATATCATTGCAACATATTCATCAAATAGTTGAAGAAAGAAAAAAAAAAGAAAAAAAATCCAAAAAATTGAAAGAAACAAAAATGTAAGTTTGAATACAAAAAAAAAATTTTTTAACATACAGATCACCTGACAACGGTGCGAAATGCGGTCCAGTTTGAATGGTTGTATATGGTATATAGGAGAAAAGCTTTCGCGCTGCACCCTCTTCGTGAAGATAATCGTTTCGATCCAAAGCCCTTAATAATTGCATTATAACGAACCTCAGGTTCTCTAAGCCACAAGCGCCAAAGCGTGTTTGAACTATGTATTCAAGTGGGGTAGACTTCGGGAACCCCCGTGGTGCAGCTGCCCAGGTATTTGCGTGCCCTAATTTCACCTTTATTTTTTGTTTTCTGTCTTTTTTTTCCTTTCTTTTTTTTTATTCAGGGTGGTTTTCAAAGAGGGGATTGTCTCTTGCTCAGTTCATGTTTCGTGCGTTAAACGATAAGCCGCGATCATCATATACCTTTATGCCAATCCTATGCACCCTCAAGCTTTCACCCTTTCGGAGTATATACCTACATCTATCTTTAGTATCGAAAGATGAAGCTCTACTTAGAATCGCAATTTTCATAAACTATTGCAGTAACTTTTTCCTAATTTAATTCTAATATTTTATTTTTTTAGGAATAAAAATCGTCGAATTTTCAGTGACCTTAGAACGTTTTTTAAACTTTCAGTATCTGACCTAACTATTATATAAGTATTGTCTGTAAAAGGCGTGAATGTAACGGTGCAGTAAATCGGGCATCTATTATTCCCCGGATTTCTATTATCCCCATTATTTTCTAAGGGCGAGAATTAATACTTTATTTGTACGTCACTCCAGCTGCGAGGATCAGCACAAGTGGCACAGTGCAACACCCCGCTACTGATCTCTTCCTCGTTGCACTATATCTATATCTTTATCTCTATCCCTTGCAGCTATACATATACATACCTATATACAAGTTTCTATACATATATACACACATGTGTAACTTAGTGCAATTCAAGTTTCACCCTCCTACCAAATTACTATATACCTATATGTATTATATCTATACCTATGTGTAAATGCTGTATGGATGGATGATGTAGCAACGGGTCTATATGCTTCGCTAATTTTTACGGGCATTATACCTACAGGATGGATTCTGTACACCGTCGTCACGCCGTCAGAGCCGATTAAACCAGCCCTCGCACTCTCTCACCGTATTCCCAACAACCCTTGAATTTTCAATTTGCACGCCTCTACGACGAAGTGACGTAGTCCAAACCACTGTGGTCTTTTTTTTTCATCTTTCTTACTACGAATGTTCATTGACTATTAAACGAAATATTCGCGAACTATAAGAAACACGAAATATTTCGCGATTTATAATTGAGGACAATTTTTTCTGTCAGGGGGGAAAGCCTATCTGTTGTCTCCTAAGCTTTCGAGATTTGTTTTTTTTCATTTTGTCTGAACCAAAGAATTAGTAAAAAATCTGTTATAAATGACATCGTTCTCCATGGTATGGATCTCTATGAAAAATTAAATCTGAAAATTGTGGCTGTTATACAGTTCAACTTCCATAAAAGTATCGTTTATGAATATTTCTTTTTTTTTTTGTCTTTGAGAGCGTATAAAAATGTTTGATTTACAAAAATCAGTTTAAAAATAGCTTCATCCCGTTTAACGTATATTGTAATAGGATTGAAATCCTTCATAGGATATAGAATTAATGTAAATGAATTGAATTTGAATTTATATAATTAATATAATCGAGAAAATTATCAATAAGAGTTGATTTTTCGGCTACTGTACCGATTGATCGGCAAACAATAAGGTTCTTCAAATTTACCACAAAGTGTTAAAAACGCTGATATTAACTCTGATATACCTACATGTACCTAGATACAGATAAAATTGAGTCGCTGACGGCCCCCGAGGTACGACTATATATACGTATAGCTAGGCGAGCTATATCAGCTGTGAAAACAACGTTGTTTATATACATCGGTACACAATGAGGTGTAATTGAATCCATATTCCATGGTTTCCATATGGATAGACACTGCGGTGTCCCGTGCCCCTTGCCCTTTCGCCCTTACGCCCTTACGCGCCCCTAAAAATAGACCCCCATAGAATATACGATCGTTGCCGCACTTAACGGTTACGAATTGAGGGTGGTGAGTGGAGTACCTACTACTGTAACGGTATAGTATACTGCAGGGTTAGTTCGACCGATTTGTGGACAATTAGGGACAATTTTGTGCCACTATATTATATATAGACAGTCACGGGGGTGCAGGTAATTTAATTCAGAATTTAATGGTCATTGTGACTTTTTTGGATTACACTAACACTCCATAATTCCGATCGCAAAAAATTATAAGCATTAGAATTTGTTACGATTTGGATTCTGACACGTATTATCAAATTGCACCCAAATTTGTCTGTCTTCTTTTTTTTTTTCAGGAAAGAAAAAAACAAAAGAATTATATTCGTGCGCGAAACTTCAGATGTATCAGAATTCAACTCGCTTATCTTTAGTTTAGAAGTTATTTTGAAGAATTTCGAGTTTATCCTCTAGAATCTAGGCAGATTTAAAAGGATTTATTTATCTGTCCGTCAATAGTCACGAGAAACAAAAGTGATGTACATACAGTATAATAATAATATACGTCATTTGTTTGTTATGTCGCTCTACGGTTTTCTCGTGATTATGTTTTCTTATCGATTGCCAAAATTTGTCACGAGAAATAAAATGATAGGTAGTACATAACGATTAAACGTGTTTATATGCTTCGTGTATACCTGCATTCTGAATTATAGATATATGTATACTAATCAGAACTTGAACCCGAGGGAGCTTATCTCTTTGTCAGCTATAAGTACTTCATATACTTATAAGTATTTATTACATTGTTCTACGATTTTCTCGTGATACATTTGATAATTAATTGTCAAATCATTTGTCACGAGAAACAAAATCGATATAGCCTATTTTTTATACAGATATTCCTACGCTCTGAATGAGATATATTAATTAAAATTTTTTATACCCACGAGGAAGTTTATCTCCATTGTCAGCTATACACTTCATATACATTTGTTACATCGCTCTCTCTATAACACATATAGTTTTCTCGTGACATATTTTTAATCGATTGCCAAACAGCGTCAAGAGTTGCGCAATATAAAAGCAGGTGCCTTGAAACACCTGTATCAACCATGGATTATCTTACCAACGAGTATACATGCATGTATGTATGTAGTACATACATACCTAGATATATATAAAAATGTCATAGTAACGATTTATATTATAAATTCTTTGTCACCCCTCCCCCCCCCCCCCCTCCCCCCCAAAAAAACAAAAAAACAATGCGTCAACCAAAATCCGTTTTTATTACAAAATATAACGAGTTTGAAAACCCTGAACAAAATCGTTGTATAGAAAGAACAAAGAAATTAAATAATTGATGAGTTTTAAAGATTTTGTTATATACACGGAATTAGCAACGATTTTGAAAATTTTTTTAGAAAAATTTTTGCAGGCTGTATACCGAATTAATCACTATGAGTTATTAAAAGGATAAATTTATCCTCATTTTTATTTACTCGTTATACTGAATCCTCGTGATAGGTACACATACACACCTTGGATCTACAGTTTAGACGATATACGTATGTACGTTTCTCTTTACCAACCCTCTATAACATACAATTCGCACCGTGGGAAGATCCACAGCCGTCGACGCCATTCTGTACCTAGCGTCGCGACGCCGCGGTATCGACGTACCGCCCACACTAACACAATCCAACTTTGTTATAAATTTGGTACAGTATCTGTTGGGATCGGACAGGTGTTCAGCCATCTTGTCTTTCCCAGGCGCGAAATGCTCTAGAAAGTACTAAAGCCCAAGAATGGTCATGGTGCCCTTGATATTTCATTGCACCATCGGATATACATGATCTTAAGAGAACCAGTACACCTTGCATGGATTGGAAAATTCCGAGTACTCCAAAAGTAATTAGTTTGTCACCCAAAACTTATTTCACATTAAAAAAGAAATTTCTTTGAAAAAATTTTTCGTAAGATTTCAGGCACACGTCGTTGGTCAAATTCAAACTCTCAAGGTATTGCTTTCTTTGAACTGCAGCAATTTTACATCTTATGAACGTAGGGATAGGTATGAAAAAAAATCACGTCAAGAGTTACGGTCGATTATTTAAAATTTCCAAAATTTAGCCCACTAATTTGCAAATAAAAGCTGCAGCCAATACGATATTATAAGAAAAAATCCCTCGGTCACGTGATGAGGATTTCTTTTCGGAACAAAATGATCCCTCAACGATCCTAATCGGACTAACAATGTGCCTAAAACCTTACGACAAAGGTTTTCAAAGAAGAATTTTGCGAATATGCAATTAACTTTGATTGACAAATAAATGCATTTTGTAGTACTCCGAATTTCCCAAATCGAGCGGTTAGGAAACACCAAATTCATGAAGAAAAAATTCCAATTTAAAAGAACATGATTTTCTGTTGTTGCTTTTTTTTATTATTTTTTCGTGTATATTTGTTTATTTTAGAATTTTTTTTTTTTTTTATGTCATTCGAATTTTTTACAATTCATTTTCGTTATCAATAATAAATTAGGTGAACTATAATATTTACAGATAATAAATGATCGTTTATAGACACGTGTTACATATCGGACTATAAAAATTAGTATAATGGTCGGATTTATTTATTTCTTTTTTTGATAAAATTATTTAGATATATTTTAATTTTTCTTTTTCTCCATTTTTCCTTTCAATGTTTTATTATACTTATATAAACGATATTATAACTACTTTGCCGTCAAAATTCTTTTTCTTTTTTTTTTAATTTAATCTCTACGTATATTGTTATATTATTATTATTATTATTATTATTATTATTATTATTATTATACCAGCAATATATAACAATGCAGTGATTAAAAATTATTGGTTGACTAGATATATATTTAGCACATCGGTCTATATACGCAGACTATAAATATAATAGATCGTATTAAATGCTATTTCTATATAGATAATAATCGATATGTATAGGTATTTTCCTCTTGAGTTTATCTCATATAGATGCCGAAAATTAAGTATTATATATGTGTCTAGATTAATTCTTCGAATTAAACTTCACCTCTCATAATCACTCGTGATTACACTCAATACAATTTCAATTAACAACTATCTCACAATCGTTCAAAATTAAACATATCAAAAGATTCATTTAATCTTAATAACATAAGAATTATAGTATATACGTTTTCGATAACCCACCTCAAATGTCCACAATAATCATTGATTATTATTCGCCTATATACAAGAAGGAAACAATTACTTGTGAAAAAAAAAAATCAAATTCTTTGGTCAAATCTACTATCTTTGATCATTATAGTTCGTAAACTTTTTGATTCATCGTTTACATATCCTCTGACGAATCATTGCAATCATATTACACAACGAAATATTGAGTAGTTATTAATTTGATTCAATTTAACTTGACTTTTTGGTTAATTATTCAGTTGATTAATCGAAATTATAAATTATCCTCGCTCCTAATCGGACACAAGATTTAATTCTCATAATTTTTCATTCGAAAAAAAAAAAACACAAAAAAAAAAAACTTTGATATTGCGAATGTATGTACATACAAGTCTATACATACATATACTTATATAGGTATAACGCTACGATTCAAATGATTATAATAAAACTTAAACACTAAATAACACGTTGACTAGATCGATTATCAATACTCACTTACTTACATATATTTCACTCTCAGACTCTTAAGTGGAACACATTCGAAGAAATTCGATTCTTCTTATGTGTTTTATCTCCATATTTATAATTTCTTAGGTACAACGTTATCGGATATCGATAGAATCCAGTTTTTTGAAACGCTCATTGTCAATACCAACTACAGCCTTAAAGCCACAATTCGACATCCACCTATTGCCTTTATCTGATGAACACGAACTCCGATGCACAATTTTAAAACGTATCATAAATTTTTTCCGTTTTAGTTACAGGCCCAACTTTGACTAACGATTTTTTGTGACAGTAAAAATTGGCACGTTTGTAAATGAGCGATTCTTAATTTCTGACTGTGATTTTTCGTTATCATTATACCATCTAGGTTAAAAAAATTTCGTACATACGTACTTTACGTATGTAATTAAAGTTTTTACTCAACAAATGTATTTCCGCCTCCACCACCACCTATGCCGCCGACGCTCTTGTTCGCTCTAGGATCTTCCGGCGTCCAAACCTTTGCATACATCGTACCGTTCTGGGAAATGTCTGATTTCCTTGACCAAGACAGAGAGTGTGACAAAAACGGGTTACCACCGCTACCTGAAACAAATCCTGTTTCAAACTCATATTCTATGTAACAAATTTTCTTACTAAGAATATTATAATTCGTCTGATATTAAACCAAGTTTTGAGTAATCCTATAGTTTTCTTCAAAAACCATCCCAACGTAGGTACTTGGTCTCAAAATTCATCGATAAAATTTTTGAGACATTTAAAAGACTCGTTCGTTCAATATTCAAAAGAATCTATATGCAAAGAAATTAAAAGGCTGATTGATGGTCAGATCTTTTTTGCAGATTTGGAGAAACGTCAGATAAAGCCTGCACTGATAGTTTCTTTGAAATGTGTATAAAATAATCCTGAAATTCCGATTTGGAAACGAAATATATGACCGTTAAAAAATTAGAGACGATTTTTCGAATTTTCAGAATTTTAAATCTTTCGATTAATTAGATTTCAAATTGATACTGAGAAAGATATATTTGAGTATTTTGCTTTTGGGATGTATGAGGAAACTTTTATCTATGACAATGATTGGAACGTATGACATATCGTCCATCCTTCTCCCGTTGCTCGTTTCATTCAGGGGGATGATGGTTCTGTTTACATTTGTGCTTACAATTGAACACGGGTGTTTTGTTTGAAGTGCGTAACGGGCAGTAAAGGGAGGATAGAGAACGACGTCGAGCACCTGTCTATCGGACACTAGGGCACCGAGTATGGAGCGGAAAGTGGTGGAGTAAAGAGAGGGAATGTAGGAACGTGTGATTATGATAAACGAGCAGGATCGCGACAATTACAAACCGGAAGTACACCGGTTCAACGAATATCGTCGCGACCCCCCCCCGGTCTTGTATACATTTTAAATTACATCTAACTAGAGGTTCCATATATCGCACCTCTCAGAATATGTCACAATGAACAATGTAGACTTTGATTTACGACTCTTGATTACGAGAAAATTACTCCCAATTCTATTCCAATACCAATAGGGACGTATTACTCCGTTGAATTTATACCAGAAAATACGTCAATCATATGAACCCACATGTGTCTGTCTCTCGACTTAGTGCAAAATGTCTTTAAAAATCGATGAAAATCAACTTACCGCGAACTATGACCTTCTTTGAATCATCACGGCCAGAACATCGAGACAAGCTTCCACCGGTTAGAGGATCGTTGCCTTTATCAGCCCGGACTAATTCGTTGAGAAAATTAATGTAACCAATGGCTAACTTGAGGGTATCGACTTTAGAAAGTCGTTTTTCGTATGGCAGGGTTGGTATGTGAGCTCTAAGACCCTCGAAAGCGTCATTGATGCTTTGCATTCGGCGTCGTTCACGAAGGTTTGCTGCTTGTCTTTGCTGCACTGCTTGGCGAGGACATTTACCACCTGATGACGTCCCTCCAGATCGACGATTCCGACTACTCCGCCTGGAAGGAAATAGGGTTAAAAAAAATTTGTAATTTTGCAAGTTACGATTTCATGAATATGCTGCGATCGAAATCTCAATACATGAAATCGTGAAATTGACGTGGAAAGTTAACTGGAAGTAAATCACGAAATGATTTGAAAACCGTCCTCGTCGATTTCGTTACTTTAGATAAGATAAGGTTTGATTTTCAACAGAACAGATATCTTTGTACCTAAAATGGTTAAAAAATGTTTAATTGATGAAGAAAATATAATCATACTATAAAAACCCGCCTAGTAAGGCCCGAAGTTGTGATTTGAGCGTGTGAAGTTTCAATGATATCGAAGAGACTTGAAATCGCGATGTATAGATCAGCTGATGGAAATAAAAAGTATAGTGTTATCTGGACTAGGTTCATTTTCGAACTGCCTTTATCCGATACTCGATCATTGTGATCTTCGATATAACCATTTCGTTAATTTCAGACACACAGACACAGAGAATGCAAATATTTTCGCATCCTAATAACTTTTCAATCGTGAAGACAGTGATCTTTACATAATTGTTGCATTAAACAAACAGCAATGAATTTTATTACTCTCTATGATCTACATTAGTAAAACTCATACGTGCAGCCGTTGGAAAAATTTCAGTTAGATTTAAACAGCTTGCGATAACAGGACACGTAATAGATAGGCCATGAGTCTATTCGATATACAAAAAATAAATAGATACATTTCATTTTTCAACGGACGTATAAGAGCGCGGTTTCATTCTTTGTCAAATCGCGATTTCCCATGTATTGTCGTGATGCAGTTGCATTTATTATTTATCCAATGTAGTGTAATCACATTTCTATACGGTAAACGCAAGAACCTAATATCTGTCGGCGTATAATGTGAAATTTAGACTCGGCAATTTGTATTATTTAAACTTCACCTAGGTATATCTTCATCGATTTAATGCCTTTCTAATATCCGATAAGGAAAATAGCAGATTAAGAAAAGAGTGCGAAGATGTGAACCACCAAGTTTCGAAAGAAACTTCTTAGCCTTTCTTCGAGTACTTTTTAGAAAAAATATAAACGATCCCTTAAAATGGACGACATCTTCGAGGTAGAAGAATGGACTGAAATAGACTTGATCGTTAGTTCTGAATGGCCTTACGGAAAATGTCTTCGTATATTCAATAGGAATTAAAAAATTTATCAAATTCGTTAAACGCTATTTAACTTTGGTTCCAAACATCGGAACAGGACTGAAGTTTAGTCAGTTTCTAAGTGCTAGGTACTGCAGCAAATGTACAGATAATATCCAAAATTTTAGAATTTTTTTATTATCTACTAAAATAAATTTCAAAAAAACGTGCAGTGCAACTCCTGGAACTGTTTCATCTTAGTCGTCCGTAGATAACAAAATACTCACTCTCTAGTGTGATTCTCTTGGTCACTGCTATACGCGCTTTCATTATCGCTACTATTCTCATCATAAAGATACAGATCGCTTCCACTCGTGCTCCCAGTGCTTCCAGGTGGATGTGAAGGAATCTGTGGAGGAATAGGCAGCAAAGCTGCCGTCGTTGGCGCTCCACAATGAGGTGGTAAAGACGGTATAGCAGGATTACCCAAAAAACTATGAGCCTCGTACATATACTGTCTATTCATCATATCCAGGTCCAAATTATCAATGGAATACATTTTTTACACCTTTATTTCTTTTTACTTTACTTATTAAAAACGTTTAAATTTCACGAAAATCTCTCCACCCTCGAAATTCGAATTAAAAATTCAGTTGCTATAATTATCTTTAATTTGCGATATTTGATATCAAAATCCCATGAGTTGTATTAAAAATCTCCATATCGTTGTATTTATATGACCAGAATAAAAAGACTAGATTTATGAATATTTGATTAAAGTCTGTATTGTTTTTTCTTTTTTTTGTTGTTATTTACAGTTAAATCATTTTCTCATTTTACTAGATTATCAATATAACAGTGAGCTATCGATATTGCGTTCTCGCTTCAGTCGTATAGAAATTTGAAGGATCGCCTGTCTCCCGATAAGAAGATAATTGAAATCGTAAACTAGCTTCCATTTCAGTTAATTAAATGAATTCATGCGACAGATGATAGTCTTCGATCACCGATCCGGAGGAATTTAAGTTAACCCGATACATAACGCTGAGAGAGGGGGGAAGGGGGCAAAGGCCACGCGTCGGCTATGACACGCGTCAGCAATCGGTTCTACAAACAATCCTTTAAACGATGACGCGTGCTGGCCACGCGACACCTGACTAAATCTTCTCCACAACCCCCGAGTCACACACAGGTGGGATATTAAATGTTATGTTTTTTAAATACACTTGGATCAATCCGTTATATCGTCTCGTTTATTTCACACGACAATTCCATATCAATAGCAGTTTATCTTATGCCTCTTTATGGATCCACTTGTCTACGCATGCACTCAAATATTGTATTATATTCCGGTAATAAATTTTACACACAAATTAGGAAGACCGAATTATTTATTCATTTATTTATTTATTTATTTATTTATCTTGTCGATTCTCTTTATTTGTTAAATTATCGATAACACAACGTGCGGTGGATCTTTCATTCATTATTGAGCAACACTCACATATCCGATATGACGAGTGGTTTTAAACCTTTCACTGTATAAAGCAGAGTGAATCCCTGGGGAACGATATCGCACCTATAGTTGATTATACGGTTTTCCCCGTGATACTGAGTCTTAATACAGTACTGGAAGCCATATTCCCTAGTGGTGAATAGCTGCGTGGTAAAGTTCCGTCCAATCGGGGTTGGCGGAGGCGGCACATTAAACTTGTGGACGAAGGGTGGAAACGCAGGGGAAAAACTACGCCAAGGCACCGCCTATCCATCGATCTGATAAGGGTGTAGAACTGGATATCATCAAAAGGTGAGATACTTGCTGAGCGAGCCAGGGATGTTCCGATATCTCAGAATACGTGTAAAAAATAAGATTCCTGAAGCTTATAATCCTTCAATTTTTTTCTTTCCGTATTTTATTACTTTTTATTATTACTTTTTTGTTTTTGGTTAAAATAATTTGCCATTCGATTGGATTTTACATCCAGTTTTTATCGGCTATATTACAAACGTATATATGAATCATTTTCAATCGCATGCATATGCATAGGGTGAAAAAATAAATGTATTATATACATTATATGTGAAATGTACTGCGAAGTGAGGTGGGGGGGGGGGGGGGGGGGTGAAATATTTTCGCTCTAGTTATTAGACGTAATTAACTGATAAATATGTTATGGATCAGATTGCATATTGCGGCTTAGGGGGTGGTCCCACAATAATTACAGGTTGGAGTTCGGAGGCCAAATGTCGTCCTGGTGCTTAACCCGACCGCATTGAAACGGGTGCACGTGACTACCACGTGTCACTAATTTACTTACGATTATATCCTGATTTTGACTACTGGGTATAAATCGCTGCTCTTTTATATTTGAATAAGTAAAAAAGAAAAACTGATATATATCCATCGAACTAAAGAACAAACATTACTGTGAACTTTTGGAATGAAAATTATTTGCATTTTGCACTTATATATTTTCTTCAAAATGATCTTTTTCAATCAAGTAAACCAAATTCATTCTAAAACTTGGATATAATGTCGATTTACATATTCATTATAAAGATTTCTGCAGTAGTGCTAACATCAATCATATGAAATTTCAAATAAAATATTTCATTTTATTCTACAATTATAAATTTTCGATAAATATAATGAATGATTACACGCTATGGATTAGAAATGTTCAAGTATTGGATGACACAGTAATAAATGACGTACATCCTTTGATGACACCGACAAACTAATAATAAACAAAGCCTCATTACAACTTGCCATGTGTTAGATCGCCCTGTTCGACAGGGATGCCAGGGGTGGTCTATAGGCTATTAAATTTCTGTAATTAGTGAGAATAAAATATCGTTTTTAGTATTGGGTCTGTTTAGGTCAAGGATACAAACTCATACATATATACTGAAGAGGAAATAGAAACTAGGAAATGAGAAATGTTATGAGCATACAGTATCTATAATAATCCCAGCAGGGAGTACCTAAATCGCTATTTCGATTTATACAATCGAAATAAATTACTAAGCGTATGTTAGAGCCGAATTGAAAAATTGAAACAATGTAAAAAAATTTGGGTTTTTGTATTTTGTTTTTCCAAAAACAGAGAGGTAATACTTACACAAGCCCTGAAGGGGTCACTAGGGGTCATCCAGGGATTTTAGTACAACGAAGTACGGACTATGCTGCAGAGGTATTGTAGACGCAATCCGTATAAAAAATAAAGGATTAGAATCTCTCCCCCATTGTAAAGAGAGTTTTTCGTATTACGATCCATATAGATACGGGGACGAACCACGCGGACAATCGTTACCCACGAGCTTGGGGATCAGGAATACTCCACGTCCACACACGTGCTTGTCCGAAAAGCTTACGTCACCAGAGTTCAGAACGAATATTATCTTTACATTCGAAGGATTTATATCCATGTAGTATGTATGTACACTGGATTTACCTATTGTGTAATTTATTCAAGGGACGATCTCGACGAAAAGATATTCTACAATTTTTAATTTTTTTTTGTAAACTTGGTAAAGTTTATAAATGTAATTTTTTATAAACCATGTAAATGCCTTTTAAAAGTTTTTTTTTTTTTTTACTTATTGCATCATGTTCTTCTTTGTTCTAGTGGAAAATTTATCACGTCTCTAGGTCCTGATGTAGCCAAAAGAAATTAATCTACTCAAATCCCTCCGGTTTTTCTCACATAGATCTGAACTACTAGTGTGATGGCGTGTCAAATCGCAAATGGACGTTGCAGTGCCTACTCCGGCTAGGTATAAATTAATAGACACTTAATAAACCTCGAGCCCTCAGCACTGCGAGTTGTTGGGGTTTCCAAGGGGCCGAGGGATCGAGGGTATCGAGGACGTTGCAGGGGTAAAGCCCCAGGTGCGGTTATGTCCGGGATGCAGCATGGCCAATCGGTTCTTCGGAAGTTCGAGCCCTTCGGACTGCTAGAAGAGTTGCTTATCATTGCATCCCCACCGCAACCGGATGATGATTATTCATTAAACCTTTTCCCGGCATTTGACAAAAATTAATAACTACAATTCTTCAAGAAGTAAATTTTGTCTATAGGGTATTCTTATTGTTTTTTGTTTTTCGTTTTTAGTCCCATTTTTATTATCAACCACCTGTCTAATATGTACTCGTACATCCGGTGAGTGTCTCTCCTCACATATCAATGTGTGTATTATAACATCCGGTTCGTGGGTTACCTACAGGAGGGATGTACCCAATACCAAAGTTCCGAGTACACCCGTCTGCTCGACGGGGTTTTATGGGGGTGAAAAGGGGGCTCGACCCTTAAACACTACACGCTTCGAAACACCCGGGCCAAATGGCAAATCGATTTCATATATCACACTCTGTTATTCTTCAGATGATAGATAGATCCAATGATCGAGCAAAACTTTGTGCAGTCTGCTTTATGAGTAACACCACTCTCCTCGATCTAATAAACAATATGGATAAATTTAAGGGAAAGATAAAGTGCTGGATAAATTCTTACGCAAAATAAACATATCGATAATCATTGAGCATGGACTGTAGGAGGATTCCGAAATTCACGATTACCAATCTACTGCAATGGGTCTTATACTTAATTCATGCAGCGATCGTTAGCTATGCATTCATGTTTCATTGCAAACAGTCAACTTACTACACTGCAACGTGAAAAATTATCAGATTATCGAGTCTTTGTATTCATCGATGTATCGGTGACGATTCCAAGTTTATTGTCTGAACCGATGGAAGATATGATGCAGCGTTATCAGACCTTCAAAAATAACGATGAAGCTTTAAGATATGCTGCGATGAGCTATGATATTATTCGGTATTGTATATGATAATCCATAGACAATGATTGCAATAAAAAATAAAGAGAAGACACAAATAACATAGGATTTATATAAGAAAGCTTTTAGAATATAGAAATTTTTACTTCTATCTCGAATCTATCGCATGGCAATTGATTAGTGTGTACATGTTGATAGTCTATCGATAGTCCATCCGTTATAACCGTCGCATAAGAGAACCGATTTAGAGGATAAATAAATTGTTTTAAACTATGTTAGATGCTTATATTTATTCATAATAATACATTCATATATCTGTCATTTTCGAGTACATTAAAGAGAAATTTTACTTATCACATATGTGAGACACAAGAATATTACTGACACATCATTCCAACACTATTAACATTTTAACTTTATCAACGTACAGTTTAAGGTAATTGAAGTTAATCTCTTCCAGGAATGTCATCAGTTGCCCATTCGAGCTCTATCATCTTTCCACTTCGAGCTGATTCCTCACAAGCTGTAGCGATTCTACTTACTGCTAAAGTTTCTTTATAGTGAACAACTGACTCTGCTTTTCCTTGTACAATATCTAAAAAATGCTCCATTTCTATTTGATAAGCACTGTGATAACGACTGGCAAAATTGAACCAAATTGGTGCTGTCTTACACCCGTTCAATCCGTACTGAGTTTCAACGTTGTAATATGGTCGTTCATGATTCGCAGTGATCAATCCTTTCGGACCGAATACCTCAAGTCTTTGATCGTGACCGTAATTAGAGTGACGAGATGCATCAATAACCCCTAAAGTTCCTGACGGAAAGTACAAAGTGGCTATTACAGTGTCATGATCGCCAAGTGCTTTAATTTCGGGAATGTGAGCGTGTGCTTGTACGGAAACCTGAAATGATCACGAAATTATTTATCATTATGTACCCATATGGAGGAATCTAAACGCTCTTACCTTTGTCGGAAATTCTCCAAGTACCCAAATCACAGTGTCAATTGCATGGACCATAAGATCGTGAAAGATGCCACCAGAAGTCTCGAGATATGCGAGCGGAGGTAATGGAGCGTTTCTACTACAAACTTTGATGATTCGAACATGACCAACTTCACCTTTCAATACTCGTTGCCTCACTGTGTTATAACTTGGATCAAAACGTCTGTTAAAAGCACAGAAAAGTGGCTTTCCAACAGTCTTTGCAATTTCGTAACATTTTACACTGTCCTCGAGTGTATGTGCTATTGGTTTTTCGCAAAATACAGCTTTTTTAGCTTTCAAAGATTCAATTATAATTTCTTCGTGAGTGGAAGTTGGAGAGGTAATGATAACAGCGTTGATTCTAAAAATACACGTTAAATTACATACTGAAAAGTTTTATTTTCTGATGTTCCACACATTTTCAAAATATATCGTACAATCTTACCTCGCATCCTTGTAGACTGTGCTGGATAGTTTACTGGTCAGAAAGGTGGTCTCATGAAGTGACCAGAAATCTTTAAGAGCTTCCCACTTTGATTCTATGTCTTCAACAATGTAAATGATCTTCACACGAGGATTGTAAGCCAATGATGGTAAGTGAATGGTACCAGCACGACCCATTCCAAAAATGGCAATATTTAAAACTTTTTCACCCTTTCTGGTTGACTTTAACACCACGTTGTCTTGGAATCTTTGAGGATCATGAAATAATTATGTATTATACTTTTGTATAAACATTAATTACGCATTTTTAATTTATAAAAACGGTCAAAAAGGTCAGATTTTAATAAGCAGAACTGATTTCTAAAACTCGAGTAAGTTTAACTTTGACAATTTCAAAGACATCGGCCTCAGTCTCTTTACTCACTTTTTATAAAGGTAATCGTCCTCGGGTGGTTGAAGTTCGGGCTGAGTATAGGGAGAAGCTTCTTTGAATTTTAAAGTAGCCATGATGTCCAAAAATAACTGTAATGATGCGATATTTGAACTACAAGTGTTAATAAAGTCAGCGACGGTTATATATATACATTACGTTGACTCGAAGGGGGGAAGCATTGTTCTCTGACGAAATTCATTCTTCCTTATCCTTCCAAGTAAAATACCGACACGGATTGTAACCCATTGATAAGAACTGTATAAGTCACTTTTACATACACTTTTACTTTTATAAGATTATACTTATGATGAAATGCTGCGTGTTTATTTTGATGAAATATTATTGAATTGAATTCCAAAACTTTTTCATTGTTCATTAATATTTAATATCGTAAAAATTGTTGTAATATTCACAAATAACTTCGGACACAGCTATATCATCTACCCATAAGTATATGGGGCATTTCAGCTGCAACCGAGCGGCTATTACCTCGACATTTTTTGTTTGTCCGGTTTATGTCCTTTCAAAGTAGAAAAAAATTATTTTCGCCTAGAATGTAGGCTTCGATTTTTCTCAAACAAATTCACTAAAAAGTACATTAAGCACCGCATCTTTCGATGGCTATCTCATCATGGAGAAATCATTTTTTGAATTTTCGAACTGCACATCAAAATTGCCGTAGAAAATCTATTTGAAGCAGTCATCAAGTTAGGGATATAAAGTAACCCTTTACGGATCGAAAACAAGCGTCAAAAAGCCACTTTTTCATACCAATGCCGCAAAAAAAACCATATTTTCTCTAATTTTTTTGAATTTATTTAATATAATTAAAGAATTATTTTATTCAAACTTTTAAGCATGTAAATGAACAAAATTTCAACAATATATATTGTGTAAAATTTTCATTAAAAAATTTTGAAAATTCTGCCCTTCAGAACTGGTTTTACGGAGAGCCCTTTTGAAAGACGGTGGAAACGATTTCTAGAAAATTAATTCACCGATCTTAATGAAATTTTGCACACTTTTTCGAAATAGGATCGACTAGTGATCGAACGAAGGATTTAAAAAAAAAAATAAAAAAAAAATTGAAATTTGAATTTTTAACAGAGTTATATGCAAAATAGTCTAATTTTTGGTACAATTTACTCTACGCATAGCCTTGTAAAATTAGTTGTAATCGAAACGAAAAAATCCTTTGTTCAATCACTGGTCGATCCTATTTTGAAAAAGCGTGCAAAATTTCATTAAAATCGGTGCATTAATTTTTCAGAAATCGTGTCCACCGACTTTCAAAAGGGGTCTCCTAAAACCAGTTCTCAAGGGTGGAATTTTCAAAATTTTTTAATGAATATTTCACACAATATATTGTTCAAATTTTGGTCTTATTTAGATATGTTTAAAAGTTTGAATGAAATAATTTTGTTCTCATATTAATTAAAAAAAAATTAGAGAAAATGTGCTTTTTTTTACCTCCGAAATCCATGTAACCCCTTAATATTATATGCATGAGTGAAAATTATGATCTCTAATACTCGTGGCATAACTATAATATTGCTCATGACGTATTATCATAAACTTTGATTTTATATTTGGTGAAAAATTTTTCAAAACAAATTTAATAGAATCTTGAATCCATCATATACTATGAACATTTTTTTGGAGCATATACAATTATGTGTATTATATAACGTTCTTGTAAGAGTGACATGTATTCTACAAATTATCTAGTTTCAATTAGAGCTTTACATAATTATCAAGTCAATTAATCAATGAAATTAATTAAGCGAATTTGTCAATCAAATTAATCTAACGAATTTATGGTATCAAATTAATCAAGAAAATTAATGCTATATCAATTTTATCATCCGTAGAAAAGACTCTCCTAAATTTAAGCAATGGCTGTAATGTAGTAGTATAATTAGCAAATTCACTCGGCCTAAATCTGCTAAATTTAAAACAGTAATGATTTCGGAAATACCAATTATTCCGGCAGTAATTTTCCAAACGTTTTATCTTGTTTTCAAAATTAAAAAGGAAGTGATTGATAAGGGTATGAGATCATCTGCACGTATTTTAAACACGAGAACTTCATTCGTACGATTAAGAAACACGCCTCTCATAGATTATATCTAATAGAATGAATATTCCGCTGTATCACTATCATTAAATAATGCCAATAAAACAGGCTTAAGTATAATATCGTCTTGGGAAATCCTTTGTGTTATCTCGACTTCCTTTATAGAGGAAAAACTTCAAAGATTCAAAGTACATAAGTATATGCTATAGATTATTCAAAAATGATGCTATTATAGGATTTGATTTGTTTGACTTAAAATTATTAATTAATCTTCTTGTAGAGTCGTTTGTTTTTAAATATTTTTTTGTATTCTTTTTTGTAAAGGCCATCTGACAACAAAAATTTTGAAAAAAAAAGCTTCAATTTGGACCATTATTGTGAAAGTTATGAACAAAAAACCAAAAAAAAATCGATTTTTTTGAAAATTTGATATTTTTTCAACAAGTAATCAAAAAAAACTCAAAATTTACTAGAAAGGCTCTCTTGAGGGGTAGTAAAGGATATCAAAAAATTGAGGAAATCAAAAATCAAAATTTTTCAAACTGTCCGATTTGGCGTGGAACGCCCCATATTAAATATATGAAATTTTATCAGACTAGATCCTTATTATAAAAATACAGATTAGATCTTTATCGGTTTTTATAAGTAGCGATGTTACTGTTACAAATTAAGATTGTAACTGTATGAAAATCTATCGTGATTTATCAATAGGAACAATTTGATAATCACTATTTCCTACTGTCTAGATATTTCGCGGTATGAAAATAGTGCAATTCTTTACAAAAATGAAAAAAAGTAAAAATCTCACTCCAAAAGAGTACATGATATAAACTACATGAATCCACATATTCATACAAGCTAATATCTTCCTTGGAAAAAAATTTTTACTTTTTCAGAATTTCTACAAATTTTTAAAGATATTGGAACATTTTATAGACTTTCATAAAAAATAAATAAAAAATTGCAGATTTTCGTGGTTATTCAGAAAAATTCGTTTGTTTTTTTTTTCTGTCAAACTTCGAAGAAACTAATGAAAAGTTACGAAGAGTTTCAATTTCCGTAAAAATTTTTAAATATTCTTAATCAATTTTTTAAAAAGAAAAGCGAAGAACCTCACAATGAAGGGCACACAGATTGTCCGACCTTGACTTCTGAAATATCTAATACGGGTGTTAAGGTTAGATCGAAATCACACATATTATAATCGTTATAGCTATAACTATGTTATTTCATTTTATCTCATTATTACTTATCAAACTATGTAATATAACGCCTCTCGTGATTACAAATCTGATCACAGTGAATCTATGTAGTCGTAGGTCGTAAGTTTTGCGTTTTTTTTATTTAGGAAACAGTCAGCTCAACGCAGGGTTCTTTTTTAAAACATTTTATTGTCAAACATTATTGTCAAATAAAAATGATTGTTTATTTTTTGGATTTGCATTAGATATACACAATATCAGAGATATAAAGAATTATATGTATCGAAATATAATTGTTCAGATTTATTTATTTTTTATTTTTTTTTTTTGTAAGAAAATGTCTAATTAGAACTTAAAACGCAGCTAATCTCTTTCCGGAATTTCATCGACTGACCATTTAAGCTCCACCATTTTTCCAGTACGAGCTGATTCCTCACAAGCTGTGGCTATTTTACTGACTGCCAGAATTTCCTTATAGTGAACCATCGACTTTGCCTTGCCATGTACGATGTCTAGGAAATGCTCCATCTCTATTTTATAAGCTTCTCCATATCGGCTGGGATAACTGTACCAAATTGGTGCAGTTTTTATACCATCCAATCCGCACTGAGCATGGACACCGTGAAGTGGTTGTTCACCACTAACAGCGATCATTCCTCTAGGTCCAAACACTTCCAATCTTTGATCGTAACCGTAATTTGAATTACGAGATAGATCGATTATCCCCAATGTCCCTGACGGGTAGAACAACGTGGCTGCAACAGTGTCGTAATCGTTGATCGCTTTGATCTCAGGAAAATGAGCATGTGCTTGTACTGCAACCTGAAATTTTTTTTTTTTCATATTATTGTACATTCTACGCGTATATGAAATTCTAAATGCCCATACGTACCTTTATGGGAAATTCTCCAAGGACCCAGGTTATCATGTCGATGTCATGGACCATACAGTCGTGGAAAATACCACCTGAAATCTTAAGATACTGAATGGCGGGTAGCGGAGAATCTCGGGAGCAAACCTTGATGGTTTGAATATGGCCAACTTCGCCTTTAAGTACTCGTTGTCTTACTGAACTATAGCTTGGATCAAAACGTCTATTAAAAGCACAAAAAAGCGGCTTTCCAACGGCCTTTGCAGCTTCATAGCAGTTAACGGTCTCCTTGAGAGTTTTTGCGATTGGTTTTTCGCAAAATACAGCTTTTTTAGCCTTCAAAGATTCGACTACGATATCTTCGTGAGTGTAAGTTGGAGAAGTAACTACCACGACGTCCACTCTGATGAAAATTTCAAATGTTAGATATTAAAAAGTCTTTAATTGTTACGTTAAAAACAAAAATTTATAGTATGTTGTATATAAAATCTCACTTTGGATCCTTGAACACGATATTGGATTGTTTACTAGTCAGGAAAGTGGCGTCATGAAGTGACCAGAAATCCTTTAGGGCTTTCCATTTTGATTCGATATCATCGACAAGATAAATAATCTTGACACGAGGATTATGGGCTAATGATGACAAATGAATGGATCCAGCACGTCCAATTCCAAAAATGGCAACATTCAGAATTTTTTCACCTATTCTGGATGACTTTAACGTTATGCTGTCTTCATAACTGCAATAATTACAAGATTTTTATGTTAGTTTTTTCATTTCAAGAGGATCAACTAACTTTGTTTCATAGTCTGTATAAATTAGCGGTGTCATGAAGATGCTGATTTTTTTGTTTTTTTTTAATGGGCTTTCTTTTTATTTCACAAAGAATTCAACTTTCCAAAAAGCAAAATTTAAACAAATTTTTATAACATTTCTGATCCTTTTTTATCGATACAAATAAGGTATCGCAAAGAAACCCATACGATTGATTATGTGGAGTAAAATTTACAGTATGCCCAAAAGTTAGCAGGTCTTTAAACAGATTCTTGGCATTTTTTATGCATATTTTTCACGAAATAGTCATTTTCCTTTACACTCGATATTACCTGGATATAGGTATACTTTTTTTTGTTTTTACTCTTACTTTTATCTCAATATCACATAAAAAAAAAATGTTTTAAACAGATCATTTAACTTATTTGATATTAGAATAGTCATAAATCATACACAAAAAATCACTCGTGAAGAAAAAAGTCTGCAATTCCATAAATACCAGCACTTTATGCCTTAAAAATTAAATTTATGTTTAGGTGATTTAAAAATTTTTCTGTCGTCCTTATAAGGTCAGATTTTCAAAAACTGAAATAATTCCTAAGACCTGATAGGTATAACGATTAAAAAATTAAGTAAAAAAAGGGTGACCTGTCATGAAATATAAAACATGAAAAATTCCAGTTTCTAAAAACTGGAACTTTAATTTTAACCGTGGACTTTATACTCACATCTGATAGAGATAATCTTCTACAGGAGGTTTAGGTGTAGGTTGAACATAGGGAGAAGCCTCTTTGAATTTCAGAGTAGCCATGTCTGATCGATTATACTGCCAATGAACTGGTTTGCAAGGTTTATCTACAGACGTCTGATGACTGGGACGAAGAAGCGGGGAGGAGGCATTATGAGTAAATCTACGGTTGGGAAATTTTTCAAACACAGTAGCGGCGATGTTGATCAGACTTAGGTACAAAGTTGCGTGTAGCAGATTTATGTTCGCATTTCTTTGATGACGCGAAACGAAGCTTTTTTTTTTAATTTGATAGCACGTATAATTTTATCTATAATTTGGGGAGAGCGGGGCAAAAAGGGACAGCTAAACGAAAAAAAACTACATATTTTAAATAATTTCAAAGTATCCCATTTTGCCCCGCTTTAGACTTATGAATTTAAACAAGATGTTGCTTCAAACACTCAAAATGGTAGAAACACAATTTTCCAATAATTTTTGGGTGTCCCATTTTGCCTTACGTATATCTTTATCCGTGATTTATATCTTGACAATTCATATTCAACAACACTTGACAACATAATTAAACAATTCCTAGAAGATCATTTGTAATAGATCCGCTACTGTAAACGTTATATGAACTTTTTTTTTTTTTAATAAAGAATCGATAAAAAAATAAGATTTCTTCACACTCAATGGTTGTTGACTCTCAGAGGTCAAAGAGATTCATCATTACATAACGCTTAGCCAGCAACACTTATCATCCGAATGAGATTACGTATTTCGAAGATATTTATACGCCTGTTTATTAATTGTCAACACATCGTGAATCGCATCTCTATCACTGAGCTGATCTAACGTTGATGTGAATATTGGTCAGTGGTACTGGTGTACACGGATTACATGGTGACCATTAAGTAAAAAAAAATTACCACAATACGTTTATTATACCCATGGAACCACCATATGAATATATAATAAAGGATTATCTGCAAAAACACTATAATGAAGTTGCAGGACGTATAGGTACACCTGATCGAAATATTTCCCAAAATTTTCCAAGAAAATTCTGTTGATACAATTCGCAATTTTTGTATAAATAATTAAGTATATCTCATCGCAAAACTGCAAATATCTTCACCATAGAATTACTTAAGCTATATATTAAGCGGTCGTTGATTAACTATCAAATTCCATTGTAATTAAGTCGTATACGCATAAGGTGATTTCTCTGGAACGGTCTATCATTTTTAACATAGAATAACAAAAGCACGGTATTTATTTATTTTATTTTTTGAAACCAAATGAGCGAAAAATGAACATGAACATGTAATGATGTAGTTACTACTGCCTTTAAAGTATCTGTTATTAGGTTCAAGGTATAAGAGCAATTTAATCTAAAGTTAAATAGACGTAAAGAGCGATTTATGGTGAGACTTGATCGTGTTAAATAATTCATTTCTTCGATATAAATGAAGCCTATTTTCATACACATTTTTAATTAATTGGGTATATACATATAGACGTTGTAACGTGTGCCAGTGATACGTTTACAGATTGTGTATATGCAAATAACTATGGATCCAGATATATTTTAATCGAACATTTTAATAATGCAATTAAAAATATTTACATAATAATATATTAAACATTTGTCGCAGCTGATCTTGGCTCGTTCATAACGGTGCATAAAATCACTGGACCACCCTGTACGTGTATTAAACTTTGTACCAACAATTGATAGTAAATCTCTTTGTAGTAGTTATCACGTTATCATTTTAAATTTCGAAAGATGTATTACATCATTATCATTGTTGATAAATTAGCTTTATGTATCATAAATATTTTTGATAGACATTATTTATTGATATTGCATAACTAATTACAGAATGTATGTACCCGTAAAAGGTATATCTATAGTATAAACCTGTTGAAAATTGTTGAACAATATTTTGAACAAAGGTTATTAGTATCTAGCGAGCATAAGTATATTCAAATAATTATGAAATATATAATCTTCATGGTAATATGTAAAATTATTATTCCATTAATATTTATGAATTAGTCATTATTATAAACATGGATATTAATTAAAGCATGTAAGGTTGCTTGGTTGATAACGGCTTATATATTTCATTGACGTCAATCCACATCACCGTGACAAATTATCAACATTATAAACAAGATCTGACCAAAGATTTTTGATAAATATTTTCAACATTTCAAAATCTTCCAATATATTGCGAATTAAAAGGGAAAGAGGCATATATTCTTCAACTCAGACTGGAACCTTGTTAATTTGAAAATTAAATAGGTTTAAGAATGGATTAAAAATGTCTAAAAGGAATCGATGTTGAAATACCGAAGACGCATAATAATAAAGATGAGCTTCAGACTGTAAATGTATGATAAACAGACCAACATTAATGTTTTAGATATTTTTGATTCATTCTGAATAAATTCATATGACCTGAGTATTTTGAGCTGAGTTTGTGAAAACGAAAAAATAAATAAAATCGAAAATAAAAGTATACAATTATGTGTATTATATAACGTTCTTGTAAGAGTGACATGTATTCTACAAATTATCTAGTTTCAATTAGAGCTTTACATAATTATCAAGTCAATTAATTAATCAAATTAATTAAGCGAATTTGTCAATCAAATTAATCTAACGAATTTATGGTACCAAATTAATCAAGCAAATTAATGCTATATCAATTTTATCATCCGTAGAAAAGACTCTCCTAAATTTAAGCAATGGCTGTAATGTAGTAGTATAATTAGCAAATTCACTCGGCCTAAATCTGCTAAATTTAAAACAGTAATGATTTCGGAAATACCAATTATTCCGGCAGTAATTTTCCAAACGTTTTATCTTGTTTTCAAAATTAAAAAGGAAGTGATTGATAAGGGTATGAGATCATCTGCACGTATTTTAAACACGAGAACTTCATTCGTACGATTAAGAAACACGCCTCTCATAGATTATATCTAATAGAATGAATATTCCGCTGTATCACTATCATTAAATAATGCCAATAAAACAGGCTTAAGTATAATATCGTCTTGGGAAATCCTTTGTGTTATCTCGACTTCCTTTATAGAGGAAAAACTTCAAAGATTCAAAGTACATAAGTATATGCTATAGATTATTCAAAAATGATGCTATTATAGGATTTGATTTGTTTGACTTAAAATTATTAATTAATCTTCTTGTAGAGTCGTTTATTTTTAAATATTTTTTTGTATTCTTTTTTGTAAAGGCCATCTGACAACAAAAATTTTGAAAAAAAAAGCTTCAATTTGGACCATTATTGTGAAAGTTATGAACAAAAAACCAAAAAAAAATCGATTTTTTTGAAAATTTGATATTTTTTCAACAAGTAATCAAAAAAAACTCAAAATTTACTAGAAAGGCTCTCTTGAGGGGTAGTAAAGGATATCAAAAAATTGAGGAAATCAAAAATCAAAATTTTTCAAACTGTCCGATTTGGCGTGGAACGCCCCATATTAAATATATGAAATTTTATCAGACTAGATCCTTATTATAAAAATACAGATTAGATCTTTATCGGTTTTTATAAGTAGCGATGTTACTGTTACAAATTAAGATTGTAACTGTATGAAAATCTATCGTGATTTATCAATAGGAACAATTTGATAATCACTATTTCCTACTGTCTAGATATTTCGCGGTATGAAAATAGTGCAATTCTTTACAAAAATGAAAAAAAGTAAAAATCTCACTCCAAAAGAGTACATGATATAAACTACATGAATCCACATATTCATACAAGCTAATATCTTCCTTGGAAAAAAATTTTTACTTTTTCAGAATTTCTACAAATTTTTAAAGATATTGGAACATTTTATAGACTTTCATAAAAAATAAATAAAAAATTGCAGATTTTCGTGGTTATTCAGAAAAATTCGTTTGTTTTTTTTTTCTGTCAAACTTCGAAGAAACTAATGAAAAGTCACGAAGAGTTTCAATTTCCGTAAAAATTTTTAAATATTCTTAATCAATTTTTTAAAAAGAAAAGCGAAGAACCTCACAATGAAGGGCACACAGATTGTCCGACCTTGACTTCTGAAATATCTAATACGGGTGTTAAGGTTAGATCGAAATCACACATATTATAATCGTTATAGCTATAACTATGTTATTTCATTTTATCTCATTATTACTTATCAAACTATGTAATATAACGCCTCTCGTGATTACAAATCTGATCACAGTGAATCTATGTAGTCGTAGGTCGTAAGTTTTGCGTTTATTTTATTTAGGAAACAGTCAGCTCAATGCAGGGTTCTTTTTTAAAAGATTTTATTGTCAAACATTATTGTCAAATAAAAATGATTGTTTATTTTTTGGATTTGCATTAGATATACACAATATCAGAGATATAAAGAATTATATGTATCGAAATATAATTGTTCAGATTTATTTATTTTTTATTTTTTTTGTTTGTAAAAAAATGTCTAATTAAAATTTAAGACGCAGCTAATCTCTTTCCGGAATTTCATCGACTGACCATTTGAGCTCCACCATTTTTCCAGTACGAGCTGATTCCTCACAAGCTGTGGCTATTTTACTGACTGCCAGAGTTTCCTTATAGTGAACCATCGACTTTGCCTTGCCATGTACGATGTCTAGGAAATGCTCCATCTCTATTTTATAAGCTTCGCCAAATCGGCTGGGAAAACTGTACCAAATTGGTGCAGTTTTTATACCATCCAATCCGCACTGAGCGTGAACACCCTGAAGTGGTTGTTCACCACTAACAGCGATCATTCCTCTAGGTCCAAATACTTCCAATCTTTGATCGTAACCGTAATTTGAATTACGAGATAGATCGATTATCCCCAATGTTCCTGACGGGAAGAACAACGTGGCTGCAACAGTGTCGTAATCGTTGATCGCTTTGATCTCAGGAACATGAGCATGTGCTTGTACTGCAACCTGAAATTTTTTTTTTTTTCTCAAATTATTGTACATTCTACGCGTATGTATATGAAATTCTAAAAGCCCATACGTACCTTTATGGGAAATTCTCCAAGGACCCAGGATAACATGTCGATGTCATGGACCATACAGTCGTGGAAAATACCACCTGAAGTTTCAAGATACGGAATGGTGGGTAGCGGAGAATCTCGGGAGCAAACCTTGATGGTTTGAACATGGCCAACTTCGCCTTTAAGTACTCGTTGTCTTACTGAACTATAGCTTGGATCAAAACGTCTATTAAAAGCACAAAAAAGTGGCTTTCCAACGGCCTTTGCAGCTTCATAGCAGTTAGCGCTCTCCTTGAGAGTTTCTGCGATTGGTTTTTCGCAAAATACAGCTTTTTTAGCCTTCAAAGATTCGACTACGATATCTTCGTGAGTGTAAGTTGGAGAAGCAACTACCACGACGTCCACTCTGATTTTGAAAATTTTTAATGTTAGATATTAAAAAGTCTTTAATTGTTACGTTAAAAAAAAAAATTTATAGTATGTTGTATATAAAATCTCACTTTGGATCCTTGAACACGATATTGGATTGTTTACTAGTCAGGAAAGTGGCGTCATGAAGTGACCAGAAATCCTTTAGGGCTTTCCATTTTGATTCGATATCATCGACAAGATAAATAATCTTGACACGAGGATTATGGGCTAATGATGACAAATGAATGGATCCAGCACGTCCAATTCCAAAAATGGCAACATTCAGAATTTTTTCACCTATTCTGGATGACTTTAACGTTATGCTGTCTTCATAACTGCAATAATTACAAGATTTTTATGTTAGTTTTTTCATTTCAAGAGGATCAACTAACTTTGTTTCATAGTCTGTATAAATTAGCGGTGTCATGAAGATGCTGATTTTTTTGTTTTTTTTTAATGGGCTTTCTTTTTATTTCACAAAGAATTCAACTTTCCAAAAAGCAAAATTTAAACAAATTTTTATAACATTTCTGATCCTTTTTTATCGATACAAATAAGGTATCGCAAAGAAACCCATACGATTGATTATGTGGAGTAAAATTTACAGTATGCCCAAAAGTTAGCAGGTCTTTAAACAGATTCTTGGCATTTTTTATGCATATTTTTCACGAAATAGTCATTTTCCTTTACACTCGATATTACCTGGATATAGGTATACTTTTTTTTGTTTTTACTCTTACCTTTATCTCAATATCACATAAAAAAAAAATGTTTTAAACAGATCATTTAATTTATTTGATATTAGAATAGTCATAAATTATACACAAAAAATCACTCGTGAAGAAAAAAGTCTGCAATTCCATAAATACCAGCACTTTATGCCTTAAAAATTAAATTTATGTTTAGATGATTTAAAAATTTTTCTGTCGTCCTTATAAGGTCAGATTTTCAAAAACTGAAATAATTCCTAAGACCTGATAGGTATAACGATTAAAAAATTAAGTAAAAAAAGGGTGACCTGTCATGAAATATAAAACATGAAAAATTCCAGTTTTTAAAAACTGGAACTTTAATTTTAACCGTGGACTTTATACTCACATCTGATAGAGATAATCTTCTACAGGAGGTTTAGGTGTAGGTTGAACATAGGGAGAAGCCTCCTTGAATTTCAGAGTAGCCATGTCTGATCGATTATACTGTCAATGAATTGGTTTGCAAGGTTTATATACAGACGTCTGATGACTGGGACGAAGAAGCGGGGAGGAGGCATTATGAGTAAATCTACGGTTGGGAAATTTTTCAAACACAGTAGCGGCGATGTTGATCAGACTTAGGTACAAAGTTGCGTGTAGCAGATTTATGTTCGCATTTCTTTGATGACGCGAAACAAAGCTTTTTTTTAAATTTGATAGCACGTATAATTTTATCTATAATTTGGGGAGAGCGGGGCAAAAAGGGACAGCTAAACGAAAAAAAACTACATATTTTAAATAATTTCAAAGTATCCCATTTTGCCCCGCTTTAGACTTATGAATTTAAACAAGATGTTGCTTCAAACAGTCAAAATGGTAGAAACACAATTTTCCAATAATTTTTGGGTGTCCCATTTTGCCTTACGTATATCTTTATCCGTGATTTATATCTTGACAATTCATATTCAACAACACTTGACAACATAATTAAACAATTCCTAGAAGATCATTTGTAATAGATCCGCTACTGTAAACGTTATATAAACTTTTTTTTTTTTTAATAAAAAATCGATAAAAAAATAAGATTTCTTCGCACTCAATGGTTGTTGACTCTCAGAGGTCAAAGAGATTCATCATTACATAACGCTTAGCCAGCAACACTTATCATCCGAATGAGATTACGTATTTCAAAGATATTTATACGCCTGTTTATTAATTGTCAACACATCGTGAATCGCATCTCTATCACTGAGCTGATCTAACGTTGATGTGAATATTGGTCAGTGGTACTGGTGTACACGGATTACATGGTGACCATTAAGTAAAAAAAAATTACCACAATACGTTTATTATACCCATGGAACCGCCATATGAATATATAATAAAGGATTATCTGCAAAAACACTATAATGAAGTTGCAGGACGTATAGGTACACCTGATCGAAATATTTCCCAAAATTTTCCAAGAAAATTCTGTTGATACAATTCGCAATTTTTGTATAAATAATTAAGTACATCTCATCGCAAAACTGCAAATATCTTCACCATAGAATTACTTAAGCTATATATTAAGCGGTCGTTGATTAACTATCAAATTCCATTGTAATTAAGTCGTATACGCATAAAGTGATTTCTCTGGAACGGTCTATCATTTTTAACATAGAATAACAAAAGCACGGTATTTATTTATTTCATTTTTTCAAACCAAATGAGCGAAAAATGAACATGAACATGTAATGATGTAGTTACTACTGCCTTTAAAGTATCTGTTATTAGGTTCAAGGTATAAGAGCAATTTAATCTAAAGTTAAATAGACGTAAAGAGCGATTTATGGTGAGACTTGATCGTGTTAAATAATTCATTTCTTCGATATAAATGAAGCCTATTTTCATACACATTTTTAATTAATTGGGTATATACATATAGACGTTGTAACGTGTGCCAGTGATACGTTTACAGATTGTGTATATACAAATAACTATGGATCCAGATATATTTTAATCGAACATTTTAATAATGCAATTGAAAATATGTACATAATAATATATTAAACATTTGTCGCAGCTGATCTTGGCTCGTTTATAACGGTGCATAGAATCACTGGACCACCCTGTACGTGTATTAAACTTTGTACCAACAATTGATAGTAAATCTGTTTGTAGTAGTTATCACGTTATCATTTTAAATTTCGAAAGATGTATTACATCATTATCATTGTTGATAAATTAGCTTTATGTATCATAAATATTTTTGATAGACATTATTTATTGATATTGCATAACTAATTACAGAATGTATGTACCCGTAAAAGGTATATCTATAGTATAAACCTGTTAAAAATTGTTGAACAATATTTTGAACAAAGGTTATTAGTATCTAGCGAGCATAAGTATATTCAAATACTTATGAAATATGCTTAGTTGATAACGGCTTATATATTTCATTGACGTCAATACACATCACCGTGACAAATTATCAACATTATAAACAAGATCTGACCAAAGATTTTTGATAAATATTTTCAATATTTCAAAATCTTCCAATATATTGCGAATTAAAAGGGAAAGAGGCATATATTCTTCAACTCAGACTGGAACCTTGTTAATTTGAAATCCAAATAGGTTTAAGAATGGATTAAAAATGTCTAAAATGAATCGATGTTGAAATACCGAAGGCGCATAATAATAAAGATGAGCTTCAGACTGTAAATGTATGATAAACAGACCAACATTAATGTTTTAGATATTTTTGATTCATTCTGAATAAATTCATATGACCTGAGTATTTTGAGCTGAGTTTTTGAAAACGAAAAAATAAATAAAATCGAAAATAAAAGTTGCGGAAAAGCATCCAAATGCCATTTAAATGCAAAAACTGGATGAAAATTCTTCCATTCAAAAGCGCGGGAAATTTCGCATGAAAAAGTATCTTACATCTTGTCTTTTGTTATTTGAGATGTTGGTTTTAAATAAATAACAATGAAGGTTGTGTCCATAGGAATAGCAAATACTTTTTAATTGATAAATAATAGTTCTCTAAAGGCGAATAAGTACGACCTTAATCCTAGCTATTAAAAGAACGAGAATCGGGTGAACGATATAATTAATAATTATTGTTAGAACTCATTCGCCTATTTCGTTAACAGTAAAATACTGTAAATTAAAACGTGTACCCCATATTCCGCGTTTTAAATTAAGCATCGATAGTACGCGGGCTCCGTTCTCGCATGTCGATAGTCGAATACTTTCGATATAATAACGATACGCGATATGTCTTGATACTGCGGTTATGTTTTGTTCGTGCCTTCACGCCGTACCTCGGATACGAGGATTATTTTTGCTGAGCTGGGTTGTTTACATCCCAAAAACTGTTTATCATCCCCCGGAGTAAAAATATTAGGAAAAAAAACTCTCATAACAAATCGCACCGGTGAACCGTGCGGTGTAAATAAAAAAAAAAAATTAAAAAAAAACTAAGATACAGAAAGTGAATTAAATAATAGAAAAATTAAAAAAAAAACCGTTTAGTGAATATAAATCTATTAATCCTATAATGAAAGTGACTGTAACCACGCTTAGCGATGACATCTTTGTACTTGATGTCAGCGAGGAATTGGAACTTGAAAATTTCAAGGCATTTTGCGAAATCGAAAGCGGTTTTCCGGCTCATGAAATTATGATTGCATTCAACGGCAGGCCTTTAATGGACGATAAAAAACCTCTAAAAGAACATGGCATCAGAGACGGGGACGTTGTCACATTACAACACATGCAGCAAAGCGGTTCCGGATTGAACCTACAATCATTTGACGGAGGTTAGAGTCCCCGATACATATCACGATATCCACATACACAAATCTATACATCACTTCCATCGCTATTTGATAAATTTTCAAAATGAATTTATACTCAAATAAATTCTATTTTAGCTACATCTACTGTCTATCAACCTCTAATCAATCAACTGAAACTGATACACTCGATGAATAAGATCAAAGATTCTATTAATACATTAAACTCATACCTAACGTTTTAATTTCAACTTGTAAGACAATGCAAAAAAAAAAAGAAAACTACACACTTCAATGTTTAATGTATAACAATTCAATGTATTCATAGTATGTAAATATAGACTTAAAAATATCTGAATAAAAATTTTCATCGTAAGAGAAATTTTTTCAGAAACAATGTTAATTCTAAGATTGAAAAAATTTATATAGCTGTACCTACGCTGGACTTCAGCGCGATAAGAATTCCTGGCTCTGCAAATCGGCCTGTACCAAGTTCTAGCGGAGCCCCGGTACAACAGCAAAGGGCTCAAAATTCTCGCAGCGAAGATGATCCTCTTATGATTAGAGATATGTTTTTAGCAAATCCTGATCAGCTAGCATTACTTAAACAGAATAATCCCAGACTGGCTGATGCCTTGTTGTCTGGAAACATTGGTGAGAATTCTGATTGTATATCTTTTGTATTTTTTGATAAATTCTGTAGCAAAAAAACAAACATCGAATAATTTATTCATTTTCTTTTATCAAATTCTTTTAACTACAGAAAGATTTTCAAACGTATTGAAAGAGCAGATAAAGTCTCGCGAAGAACGCCAAGTACAACGTCTAAGAATGATGAATGCAGATCCTTTTGACACAGAAACACAAAGATTAATAGCCGAAGAAATAAGACAGAAAAATATCGAGGCAAACATGGAAGCAGCTATGGAATATAATCCAGAAACATTTGGGACTGTAGTTATGCTTTATATTAATTGTAAAGTTAACGGATTTCCAGTAAAAGCATTCATCGATTCAGGTAATTATGTATTTGTATACATATATCACGAAATTATGATTATTGTTAAATAAATTGCACAGGATTTTTTTGAAGGTCGAATTCATTTTTAGAAATTGCTATATTTAAACTTGCCGAATATGAGGGTGACCCCAAACAACATATGCAACTTGTACAATAAACAGTTTAATAATAGAACTACCACCTTTATCTGACAAAGACTTACTCTTGAGAAATTTTATTCTTTCATATCGTACCCTATATAACAAAAAAAGTTGCTGAATCACCTGTTGACAAAATATTTACCTTCAAAACATGAAAATATAATAATTTCTGGGAACTCTTGGCACATGGTCAACTCCTTTTCAAGTCTTTCTTATCCCAATACTGATAACTTGACTTGAAAAAGGTGAAAACTAACTCTAAGAGGATAAAAATTTAATCTTTTTAACAGGCGCTCAGACAACAATCATGTCCGCTGCGTGCGCAGAACGCTGTCATATAATGCGTCTGGTAGATTCAAGATGGGCAGGTGTAGCTAAGGGAGTTGGTGTACAGAAAATAATAGGTCGTATTCACATGGTTCAAATACAAATTGGACAAGATCATCTTACGACGTCTTTCAGCGTTCTTGAAGAACAGCCAATGGACATGTTGCTCGGACTGGACATGCTTAAAAGACATCAGTGTTGTATAGACCTAAGAAAAAACATATTAAATATTGGTACCACAGGAACAGAAACGCCGTTTTTAGCCGAGGGTAAAATTTGGGACAATTTTTAATTAATTAAATTTCTGACTATATTAATCACTGAAACGTGTTTTTGTTTCATTTATACTTCAACTTTTCTTTATCTTTCGACTAACTTTCAGGCGAATTACCCGAGTGCGCTAGGCTTAGTGGAAACAGTGACGAATCTTTGGACGATAGAGATTTACAAAGAGCTCTTGAGGACAGCTCGAAAGATGCTAAGAAACAGAAGCAGCAGGGTAAGTATGTATCTGTCCGGGCCATCCCAGCTCCTCAAATCCGATTCCTAACAAGTCTCCAGATTTTTTAAAAAGAAAGAAAGAAAGGTGGTAAAATCGGTATCAAAATAGGTAATGAGACAGGGAAACACCTAGTCTTATACAAAAGTTGATGAATCGTTGGAACGGGTAAAAGACGTTGATTCGCATAATTTGAATACATAATTCATAGTTCTTGATTGCTCGGCATGAAAAATTAGGTTCAAATGAACTTCTCCTTGTGTTCCTTTCCCATTTGCCTGGACAGTTTCTTGAATGACGTTAGTGTTTTCTGTCAGCAAGTATTAACTTCGAATTAACAATCGACTAGCTTTGATTATCATGATCGTGTGAATTTTTTTTCTAGACGGGGTAAACGCAAGTAGTAGTCCAATGAACGTAACACCATCAGTTTCGTCCAGCACAACGACAACTTTAGAAACAACTGTTCTTCCACATGATCCATTCACAGATGGTACTGTAAGAGAGATTGAAGCTTTAGGTTTTACTCGAGCACAAGTAATTTCGGAATTACGTCGATTTAATGGAGATAAGGCTCAAGCTACAGCTGCGCTGTTTGCTAAATCTTTGAAATTCTGAATATTATAAGTAATTAATGTTTCGAGGAGTAATACAGAACACCAGAGAAAATGAACTCTTTGCTTATTAGTCAGAAAGTTGTGGCGTTATATAAAATAAATAAATATTCTATTCAAAGGCCACACAGCAACTAACGATTTCGTAATGATCTAATGAATTCTATTTGAAGAATGAATTAAGTGAAGATATAGGTGATATTAAAAAGTTAATAAATAAAATAAATAAATGAAACGCTACGTACTGCAGCTTTTGAAAGTGTTATGTATTCCTCCGCATTCTATCTGGCGTCGATGCTGTTACTTTAATAAATTCTTAAATATCCGACTGAACAACGTAATTATACTTAGTTAAGCTTACACTATAAGTGTAATACGTACACGTACATACAATACATACATACATAGGTAAAAGAGATTTAATACTTTAAGAAGAGCAGGGTTACCTTATTCAATCATTGCACACATCAGTGATTGTTTCGATTGCACAATTAATCGCTGTTTGAAATTTTTTTTTTTTTTTTTTAACTATACCTACTTTGATCGAATATGCATATTGATGTCATAAATACCTATGCATTTATTTACCATAAGTTTTACATTAATTTCAGAAACAGAAATTTCACCGTAGATGTGTCTATGAAATTACCTAAGATCGTTTTTTTTTTATAGCTCTAAAATTGAATGAGTTAACCATGTGATTCTTTCTATTACTGTACCTAGATACAAATTAACAATTTTTATTATAACAAGATCGTTGTCGGAAGGCAGATAAGCGTTTCTGAAGTACCATTTTTATCGGTGGCTTAAAAATCATGATTAAAATTCGAAGTTCTAGAAAACGTATGAACTTTCTCGAATTCTTGTTTGTATAAAGGCGTAAGGGCAGTGTAGAATAAAACTGTTGTTGTAGCAGTAGAACATATGGATTATCAAGACGATTTTGAAACTAGCGAAAGGAATTAGGTAATTTTTTATGAAATTTCGTAAATGGGTTTTCATTGATTTTTATTAACGTATACCTAGTTAAAGAAAAAACAAATTATTCATGCTGCAAGTAATACACATGTTCAACGCTCAAAATCAATTTGAATTAATAAATGAAATGAAATGAGATATTATTTTTTAATTTTAATTTTTAATTTTTTTTTTTTTGTGTACTAACACTTGCACCGTACATACATATACTGACAATTGTGTTTCAAAGAGTGTGATTATTACTTTATGGATACACATTGCTTCCAAACATTCATAATTGCAATAGAAATATATTAGTGTAAATATATTATATTTATCTACCGGTTTATTGTTGGATACATGATTGAAAAAGCAATAAATTCAAAGAAATCTGAGTCTGAATGAATTATCATTATTAACAATATCATTAACAAAAATTCTATAATTATACCAGATACGGTAATGGTATTCATTCACCACAAATATAATAATAAACATTTACCCAAATCATAACTTTATTACCAGTAAAAAAAGTACAAAATGTAAATGAAACTAATCGATATTTAGAAGCTCGTCTTCTGCCCATTTGAGCTCTATCATTTTTTTACTACGTGCAGATTCCTCGCAGGCTGTGGCAATTCTACTTACTGCTAGAGTTTCTTTATAGTGAACTACCGACTCTGCTTTTCCTTGTACAATATCTAAGAAATGTTCCATTTCTCTTTGATAAGCATTACGATAACGACTACAAAAGTTGTACCAAATTGGTGCTGTCTTAAGACCATTTAATCCGTACTGAGTCTCGACGTTGTAAATTGGCTGCTCATTAGTCGCGGTGATCATTCCTTTCGGACCAAATACCTCCAATCTTTGGTCATGGCCATAATTAGAGTGACGGGATACATCGATTATCCCCAAAGTTCCTGACGGAAAATGCAGGGTAGCTACGACAGTGTCATGATCGTCGATTGCTTGAACTTCAGGAATATGAGCGTGTGCTTGTACAGCAACCTGAAATGTTTATGAAATCATTGTTCATTCTGCATTCATGAAGCAACTTAACAACCCTTACCGTTGTGGGAAACTCTCCAAGAATCCAAATCATCATATCAATGTCATGGACCATTACATCGTGAAAGATACCACCAGAAGTCTTCAGATACCCAATCGGAGGTAGCGGAGAGTCTTTGGTACAAACTTTGATGATTCGAACATGGCCAACTTCGCCTTTCACCACTCGTTGCCTCACTGTACTATAGCTTGGATCGAAACGTCTGTTAAACGCGCAGAAAAGTGGCTTTCCAACAGCCCTTGCAGCTTCGTAGCATTTGGCACTGTTCTCTTGAGTATGTGCTATTGGCTTTTCGCAAAATACAGCTTTCTTAGCCTTTAAGGATTCAACTACAATTTCCTCGTGAGTGGAAGTGGGAGAAGTAACAATAACAGCATCTACTCTGAAAATAAGTATGAAATCATAAATTGAAGATTTTTTTTATTGTTCCACAAATTTCCACAACATGTTGTTCCATCTTACCTCGCATCCTTGTATACTGTACTAGATTGTTTACTAGTCAGAAATGTGGCATCATGGAGTGACCAGAAATCTTTAAGAGCTTCCCACTTTGATTCTATGTCTTCAACAATATAAATGATCTTCACACGAGGATTGTAGGCCAAAGAAGTCAAATGAATGGTTCCAGCACGACCAATCCCGAAAATGGCAAGATTTAAAACTTTTTCACCCTGTCTGTTGGACCTTAATGCTACATTGTCTTGGAATCTGCGAGGATTAAATAATTACTTTTAGCTTTTGTATTAACATTAGTTATGCATTTCAAATTGTAAAAACGGTCATTGAGGTCAGATTTAAAAAAAAAACGGAATCGATTTGTAATGCTCATTAGTTTAAATCTAACAATTGTACAACTTTCTCTAAGATAAATATGTTGAAATACAGAGTCTGACAAACTCCTAATTAAATACATCGGCTAAAAACTTTTTACTCACAACTTATAAAGATAATCATCCTCAGGCGGTTGAGGTGTAGGCTGAGTATAAGGCGAAGCTTCTTTAAATTTTAAAGTGGTCATGTCTGATGAAAACTCTGATGAGATATTGTACTACGGGTGGAGAAAAGTCAGCAATATTTATACAAAAAGTCTGTTGACTGGGAGGGTAAAGTATTGCCACACTGTGATAAAATTTACTTATGTTCTAATACCAGATAGTCTACAAACATGGAATGTAATTGGGTGATAAGAGCTACCTCACTTTTATATCAGAATCTCCTTCTTGAAAGATATATTTATAGCCGTATCAATGATATCGAACTAGTAAGTCCAGATATACCAGAAACTCACAGCCAGATAACATTGGCATACCAAAGACAAACTGTTCCATCACTGAGATGAACATTATAATATAAAAGCTATGAATCTGTTATCACCAGTTTTATATAAACTGTTTACTTAGGTTTACATAACAGCGAGTTGTTAATACTTACCGTGGAATTGGAATTACGACAGCAGTACATGTAACTTCTTCCGAATTATCTTCTTCCGAATATTTCCATAGATTTAATTTAAAAAAAAGTTCAGTTATGCTGTTTCACCATTCGAGTATACCTTGCCATAGAACTTGCAGATTTTGAAGCTAGCTAATTGTTTATCTATCCTCGACGTTCATAATCTAGACATTAAGATCAAGGAAAATCCTAAGATATAACGATTATAGATACGGACTATAGCTTTGGTTTTGCATATTATCTTATTATTACTTATCGAGGAAAGATCATACGAGGGTAATGTGGATCATCATTAATACTGCAAAGTCAAACAAATATTGAACAATCATGGATAATACAATTTCTCATATTTGTTAGTGAATGAGTAAGATTGAAAGTGTAGAGAAATAGTAAATAAAATATAATAAGGCAATTATACTATTCGATGAAATGATAATTTTATGTAAATGTTTTAGGCAAAGATTGAGCACTGTTATGAAATTAAAGATATTTTTAAAAAAGATGCGAACAATATTATTTTATTCAATTTTATTATCAATGAATCATAATTAAACTGCTCTTGTTCGAAACTTTCATGATAAGTTGGGAGTCCATTTTTTTTTTATTCAAAATTTAATCATAAGATCAGAAATCAAATGACATCCCTCACAAGGCAGCTAGTGAACAATTTTTTTTTTTTATCTCACAATCAGAATAATTATTGTGTATAACTGTATATTATATTACAATATCCTCAGATTATAGTCTGAAAATTTACAAAATAATGCTCAATTTCATGAGAAACGGTGACAGACCCCGACAGATGCACTTTGCATTCGCTAAGGTGTATAAAACTGATTGAAAACAGTACACCCAATATGTATATTGCCAGATAATAATAGATTAGGAGAATTTATCAAATATAAGTAATAATGTCGTTATTAATATATCGTTAACATATCCTTAATGCCTTAAGTTTTAGCATGTCATTATTAACGGTCTAAAATATAGAAGCTAAATGATTGCTTAACAAGATTATTTAAAAGATATTCCATAGTTCATAAACTAAAAAATTATAACTTCTGGCAGAAGATAAATCACAGTATCGGATAAAACGAAATGACAATTTCAATAAAAAATAGATCAAATTTTTAGTCGTTGTAGATAAAGTCTAGGAAATTATGTATTCCAGTAGTTCTTCCAAGGCAAACAAGATTAACTCTTCCAAGCTTTCGCAATTTTATGTATCTAGAAGCTTGGCATAATCAATTAAGTAGATTACATCAACTGGGCATCAGTTCACCACCTGCAAATTTTTTTAACATAGAACTTTTTTATCGCGAGTTTTGTAATCCCCGTACTTTCAATGGTCTCGGTAACGCTATACGTTTACAATTACAGTTATCATACGCACGCGTATTCATATTAGAAAAATTCTCACTTGAATTCGCAAATTACATAATTGTATTATTCCCATCACACTGTCACAAATATTTAACATTCAAGTTGATTAAATTCAGAAATTGTCTCTGCCCCTAGCATTGGCTCCTCGAGGTTGATCATTGTCTCTACCCCTGCCTCTGTTGCCATAAGCACCTCTTCCGTTATTATTTTCGTTAGCACTTCTCGATCGTCCTGGCATATTATGCATAGGACCATTTTTGTTCGGTCCACCATACCCACCGTAACCAGCCCCTCCCTGATTGCCAGGGTTTGGCCCTCGGAAATTAGGGCCGCCAAATCCCGGTCTATCGAAATTTGGTGGACCCTGATTACCAGCATTAGGACCACGTAAGTTTGGTGGTCCTTGATTTGGCATAAATGAATTATTAAAAGGTGGCCCAGAATTTGGTGCAAAAGGCGCCATAGGATTGGGTCTAAAGTGTTGATTAGATCCAAAGTTACCATTCGGAGGTCTAAAATTGGGGCCAAAATTACCCGGCGGCATTCCGTTTGGCCCAAACCCAGGAGGCATGTTGGACATATTAGGATGATGCATCATGTTGGGCATGTTAGGATTATTCATATGCGACATTGGATTGTCCATATTTGATATTCCCTGATGTGAGGACATGTTAGGATTATTTTTATTCTGCATACCAAGATGGGGCGGCATGTTTGGATGCGGCCCCATATTGGACATGTGATGGCTCATGTTTGGATTTATATTCTGCATGTTATGATGGTTAGGCATGTTTCCCATGTGAGGCATGTTGTGATTATTCCCCATGTTTGATATATTCGGCGGCATATTATCCCGCTTATCAAAATTGTTATTCCCGGTAAAATCTGCGTTGAAATTCTCATTAACGTTCCGACCTTTCTCGTCATCCCACCTAGATCTGTCTCTACTTTCTCTGTCTCTGTCCCCGAACAGATCACTGTCTAAGTTTGATTTACCAATTCCAAAATTGTGAGGAGGCATTTGCCTGAAATCTTTGTCCCCAAAGTTCATTGGATTACTTCTTAAGTCTTGATCACTTCCCATAGACGGCCTACCGGGTCCACCAGACATGTTGCCCACATTACTAAATCGTAGATCTTCATCTCTACCCATATTTCGCATATCGTTCGGCAGCCGGCGAAGATCTTCGTCCATGCCCGTTCCGAAAGAGTTATTATCTCCACTAGACTTTCCCATTCCAGACCTAGACTCTGTGTCACTAAGCACGTCTTCGCTCATCGAAGCTCCGAAAACGGGTTGATGTATTTTAGAAGTTCTGTCACTAGCTCCGCCGTCACTCCATCCGATTAACTGATCAAACTTTCTCTTCCCACCACGGTTAAGTGTCTTTAATAATTCTGGATTTTGGGCAAATTTCGAACTAGGCAAAGGAGCAGGGAGATCTATTTCAGGAACTTTTGAATAGTCGATTTCACCTTCGTCTTGCAAAAAGTCTTCAGATTCTTCAACATCCTCGGGTGAGCCAATTACTTCACGAAGTTCTTCTATCTCTCCGGAAAAAACTAGTTTGTTTATCGCATCGTTTCCTTTAGTTATTGCCTCAGCTAACTTTGATTCGGCTGTAAAATAAAGGCAGAATAACAGAGTTAGGATCAATTTTTAATCCCAATAAGTACAGCAAACATTTTGTTATGAATAATAGCAATTTTATCGACTTACGTTCAACAGGGATCATTTTTCCATACAAAATTATAGCATTAGGTGCAACTTCGTTCAAAGGCACAGCACCGGGCGTTGTTTCAATGAGTTGATTAACAAAGGCATTTAGAGCCTCTACTTGCTCTATATCTTCAGCCTCCATCTCATTCCATTGCGCTTGGAAATTTCTGGGTATTGGTTTGCTGTAAGGAACCTTTTTGTTTGCATATTTTTTTCCCTCGTCTACTGCATGATCTAAATCGAGACCAGGAATTCCTCCACTTTTATCTTCAATTTCGCAATCAGTATTAATTCTATCTTCCGGTCCCATTCCTGGTATCACTGGTGAGTCGTCGGCTAATAGAAAGAAGAGTTCGTGTTAAAGAAACTATAATATGAAATGGACATTACAATGAATAATATATTTCTGTTTTACCAATTTCGTGATCATCAACACCCGCAGCTCCCGCCGGTAGAGTATTCAAATTATATTTATCTCTCATCAGATCCCCGGGCCTATTTCTTGTCCAAAACTTTGATGTGTGATCGTTACTTCCAGAACATAATATATGTCCTAGAGGATGCCATGCTAGTGTCCATACTATACTGTCGTGCGCCTGCTCTATTGCTCCGACTTCTTTGTCAGCCCTTGATAAGAATGATTAGAACAGTTTATTACAATGTCAAAGTAGTATAATGAGCAATTATATAATATTATTAGAAATTTTTTTCTCATATTGCGGTGAATATTAATTATAGAAAGCATACCCGACATGCCAGAAGAGAATAGCGCCGTCGCTACCACCACTACAAAAAAGTCCTTCATGACTAGGATGCCAGGCTACACTTGAAGCTTCTTTCTTATGACCCCTAAACGTTTGAACTTCTTGACTAAGATTTCTGAGATCAAATAACTTGAGCAAATGATCCCTAGACGCGGTGACCAACCAGTTTCCATTTTCATTCCATTTAACATCCATTACTGTAGACTTGTGCGCGTGAAGAGTAGCCAGCGATTGACCAGTTTTTGGATCCCATAGTTTTACTGGCTGTTGGTTATCTTTGCTTCCAGATATAACGAGACTTTTCTGTGGGTGCCAATGCACACATTTCACATCAGCTCCGTGACCTAAGAAAGAACAGATAGTTTTGTATCAAATCATTATGAAATAAAATTAAAGTATCTACAATATTCTTTACATCCTTGATACTAAATGCCCATCAACATTCATAAAACACTTTATCTTTCACTAAAAATAGTCCTCTACACTAATGCTATTATATTTTAAAAAGATCGATTCGATACATCAAATTTCTAGATAATAAACAATCTTTAATTGCATTGAGTGGAACAAGATCAAGTTAATTAAGAAACCTGTTATATATGCGCAATTCGTCATAATTACCATTGTTTGAATTGAGAATCTTGCATTTAACATTGGCCTTGTTTACAAGTCTGCATCTATGATGATTCTATTTAGCTACTAATATTTCATTGAAGTAAATAAAAGTTTAAATAACTGGATATTACTAACTGTTTTGCTACACTTATTAAATGCTGAATCTATGCACATGTCGATAATATTCGAAGAAACAAATTCGCACTTGTGTGTACAGGATCTAATTTACTGAATGAATGTTCACGATTGTAAGCCAAAAATAATTTCTTATTATTTCGATCGATGAGCGATAGTATATTTTGTGAAAACAAACTTGTTGTATGATACTGTCATATAAATATGTTTATACCCCTGAGAATTCGTTCCTCGTGACATCGAAGGAAGTCCCAGATTCTGACGGTTCCGTCATCACTGCAAGTGGCCAGCTTGTGATCCGTAGGACTGAAACTACCCGCCCAAAAAAACAAAGTTATACACACCAATGCGCGGTCAAATATTCGTAAAACAAATACTTTATTTTTTTTTCTTCTTTTATTCACATATGTAACAAACGTTCAGGAGTGATATAAAATAAATAGAATTACTACCATACCAAATAACCACGTGGAATATATAAAACAGACACCTAACATCTTTATTATTCTAAAGTTTAACATAATTGAATGTCAACTTTATTTTTAATATTTACAAAAATACAGGATTGTTCTTACCAGAGAACGTAATATTCAATAACTCGTAGACAGTTAAATAAGTAAATAAGACCTAACAACTTTATTCTGCTAAAATTTTATGATACATCACTTCTGGGATATCATTTTATTTGTATTTTTTTTTTTTTTTTCTTCTTTTATTTAAAACTCTTTACAAATGTTAGTATGTATACTATAAGCAGGAAGAAGCAAGGGGGGTTCAATTCTTTATTGAAAATATGCAATTTGACAAGAAAATTCAAATCCAATATGGTGAAGATCCCAAATATAGCACAGCTCGAAACGACTTGGAGGCTCTGACAATTGCGGTGAAGCAGTCACAGAGAAGTGATACCCATCATACGGTGTGTGATTTTAATGTGGAAACTGTTTTTATTTTTGTATTTTTTTTCTTTTCTTTCATAATACGTGACAATGCGCAGGGTATTATTAAGCTGAACTTCCTCTACTCAGGATATAAATAAACAAATAAAAAAATTCTATTTTCCGGTGTTAAATAATAGAGTAACATAAAATAAAATAAAATAAAAATTTTCAGTATACAGAAACAGGAAATATAAATGATATAATAACTATAACGATAGTAAGTTTTATTATTTGTGCAGTAGAGGGTCAGATCTGCAAGTATCTAAACCTGCTATTTAAATGTAAAAGATCAACTTACGATAGAACACATTAGCATTCTTTATATAATGTTAAATTTACTAATATTTTTTTTCTTTTTCGTTTTCTCTTTCTTTTTCTTTCTACAAGTCGAGTTGTCAAAATGATTGAAGAGCAATAAATAGAGATAAAACAAATTTTTTTTTTTCTTTTTAGTAAATTTCGATCTGACCAGAGGAAGTACACGGTAAATATACTCTGTACATGGAAAAGGGAGTGGGAAATGTGTATATGGAGATGTTCTTGACTTAACTTAGAACTTTATTAAAACACTGTTCTGAAAACTTGTATTACGGACAGTCCCAAAAAAATAAAAAAAATAAAAAAAATAAATAAAAAAAATGGAGATATAATATATTTCTAATAAAAGGATCAACTAGATGTAAATATTGTAAATAAACAAAAAGCCATCTCCGACAGTCATATCTGGCACTCAAAATACAATCTGCAGTTGAGAGCGAGAATAAACTCAATTATTACACCTACATAATGTGTTGTTTGATGCCACATGACCACCGGAGAATGTACGAAAATTAGGTATTTTTTGTTTTAGTTTTTTTTTTTCTCAAATTTAACGTTTATTGCATGAAAAAAACGGTCGATGTGTACATGAGTTCCTTCATTTCATTTATCTTTTAATGTTTTAAAATATATTCAGTATTCATTATTTTTATTTATTTATTTATTTTATCTGAAGGATACGAGCAACACAAAACAAAGAAAGATACGATGATTTTCATTTATTATTGAAATATATGTGATATAAGAGAAGTATTTATTAATTTAATTAATATTGATAATTTTTTTTTTTTATTTGGATGATGTGAGAGGAGGCAGGATTTTTATTTTTATTATTTCGATGGGAATCTCGACTGGGTGCTGCTGTATTTCTTTCTTTCGTATTTTGTTTTTTTTATTCAATTTTTTTTTTATTCTACGATACATCTTTGCCTAATATCCTATCCTGTATATAAACTTTATTCCTAACAGCCATAAGGTCCCCTTCAACTTCCAAACAAACTTCTATAAAAAAAAAGTCTATTTATTCAAGAAAATAAAAACAATGGGAAGTAATTAAAGAAACACAAATCTCTTTGCGAGGTGAGAAGCCTGGCAATTCAGAACCTGTCCTGATTTTAAAATCATAAAATTATTAACGCGAATTAACACATATTATACAACACAAACAAGATACTCACGACTAAAAGATAAAGAAAAGTTCGAAGATGCTTCATAACAAGAGAAGATAAGATCCTATGGCTCTCGGAAGAGGGAACTATACTGTAAAAATCATGCATTCACTGATCCTATCTATTTTATACCCTTCTGTTCATTTAACGCTCAATATTTCTTCATCACTACCTACTATCAATAAAATAAAATGTAAGAAAAACTATTTTCAAAGTCAATAACCCGAACCCAACAAACTTTCTACCTTTCACAAACTCATGGTCAATACATTTTCAATAAAATAATAAATTCTACAGTACCAATTTTCGCTTAAGAGTTTCATACTCAACTAAAGCTTCATCTTCATTTGTCAAAAAATCAATTTCAGTCTATTCCACGTATTATTTTTAATATTCTCAGAGTATTTAATACGGAGATAGTTGATAATTGATATAACATAAAAAAAAAAAAAACTGAAACGTATGTATAAGGCAAAACACTAGACTTATGAGAAATATGAATTGCACTTTTCCCTCATGCATAAACTTCATTAATTCTGTTTTTGACTCGTTAGAAAAAATCTTTCGACACATTTGAATCAAGGGTTCCATTAGAATCAAGATGCAAAGCGACGTGAATGATAAATAGGAAATATGACATTGTTTACGAATGTTAAATAAACAATTACACCCAAGCATAGACACAAATAGAAGTACTGACTATGAACAGACCGAACTGATGTATAAAATCATGAATGATTATTCAATCTGCAAAATACTCTGAGCATATAAAAAAAATACTAGAGACATATCACCTATGTACCCATACAATGAGGCGTAATTCGATATTTTTATTCTTATAAAACAAAAAATATATAAAAATGAAACCCAAATCCTGTATCCTAGCTGCTAAATAAGTTAATCGGCCGCGAGGGACAGTGTCACGAAAGATGTAAGGACTAGAGTGGTAGATGCTATACCTGAGTCCTCTAATAGCCTCTTTGTGCGCCTGAAACATCTTGACGTTGTTCATATTGCTCTGCCAGTACTTTACGTAGCCTGCGTGGTCACCCGTCACCATCCAGCTTTCGTTGTGGGACCAAACCATTGTACGTACAGGACTATCGTGGGCCTAAAAATAAAGAATAAAGATTATTCGATAAGATTTTCGAAATTTTTAAGCCTCCTTATTCACATACTAGCTTCAATTTTTACTGTAACAAAGCAGAAGAGAAGTCAAAATGAGTTATAGAGTTTACAAGTTCAAAAAAACTAGCTTCTCATCTAAGAAACTTCGATAATTTACACTATGAGTTAAAAGTCAATACATTTTCAAACTCGTGATAACAAAAATGTCGAATCTATGCAAAAAAAAATTATCATAATTTGTTTATAAAAGTACAACCTGGAGTATGACAAATTTTCTGCAATATTACACAATTTCATCGAATATTAACGAAATTATAAAAACCGTTTTGGCACATAAACTTCATGGCGATGTAACGTTTTATTACTGTTAGAAGTATTTTGATTTTGTGATAGTTTTATGGTTTTTAGAAAAATAAAAAGAGTATTTATACAGAAGATTGCAGAAATTAGTGAATAATAATTATTCGTAAACATTCTATTTGTCTTAGTTTATCAACGAAAATATCAATTCTAATACAATAACGTACCTGTAAAATAGTCTCAAAGTTAAAAGTAAGTCCGTTCCATAATGTGAATTCTCCGCTCGAAGCCCCAGTGACAAGTCTTCTTCCTTCTGGTGTCCAAGCCATGCAAAAAATTGGACATCTCATTTTGTTTGTTGCTGTTTTAACGAATTTTGTTGTCACTGCATTTATTGGATTGTCGACGTAGCTTGGTGGTGGCAAAAGATCAGGATAATATATAACATCTGGCTGCAGGGCTCTTCTGTCTCTGTAGTCTCGTTGCCAAACACGATTCTAAACAACACAACAAAATGATCGATATTTAAAAAAAAGATTACTAAACAAATTGACGATTCTTAACGCAACGATTATCTGTTCCAAAAATTGACTTTCAGAAATTTAATATTTGCCCAAAATTGAGGAGAAATTGTTTCTTTAACATTAAATTGATGAGATTAAAGGATTTTGAGATATTCATAAAAAATTAGATTGAGACTCTAATTATATGAGTATAAACAAAAAATCTACCAAATAGAGAATGATAAACTATTTGAATGCATAAAATTTAGTTTACATTGGGGTCAACTATCTTTGGTAAACCAGAAGTTTTACCTGCCTAGGCAAAATAAAGTAAATGAAAACAAAAGCCAGGCAATGAATTGACTTAAAAATTTATAGATTTAATACAGAATAAGATGATTATGGATAAATTTTCGAATATAGTATACCAAGCTGTTTATTTACCTCGAGAGTTTTGATAATAGCAGCGTTGTAATCAACAGTTTTTCTCATAACGGACTTCCTCAGTCTTTTTCCATCGAATTCATCTTGTAATGCATCTTGACCACCGGCTACTATCTTTGGAGCGTGATAGGGTCTAAACGGTTTAAAAAAACCGCGATTTCCATCTCTGTGATTACCGAATCTGTGTTGATATCCCCCGGTGGCAGTGTTTATAGTTGTTAAATTAGGCGGAGGTGCGGATAAATTTGGTGTTGCAATAGGAGGTGGTACAGACATGTTGGGTAGGCTTATAGCCGGTGGTGGATTAGCGAATTGGGCGTTAACGGACATGTTGAATAATTGATTATTAAATAATATAAATAATTTTTATATAAAACCAAAGTTTCTTTTTCTTAATACAAAGAAACTTAGATACATATTACACAAAACTCATGAAATATGTAACAATATTGACGCCATCCTTGCGATAATATCTGTAAATAGAAAAAGAATAATTGTTAAAATTCAATCAAAACAAAACATAAAACAAAAGAACTATCAGACTTTAAATACAGTTTCATGTGTTTTAAAATTTGGAGTATTTTTCTGCGTTAAAATTACCTAAGTAAAGAAAGATCAATAAATTTAAAAAAAGAATAAGAAATTGTTTTTCAGGCACAATTTTAGACGATTTCTTTCTAATTAAAAACTTTACTTATTAAGGAGGTTCGTAACCAATTTGTAAATGATACCAAAATTTTGAAATTTTAAACATCGGAAGACAGATAATTGAAATGCTCACTGCCAAAATTTCAAGTCAATTCACTACACCATTTTTGAGAAATTAATTTTTGAATTTGCTTCTTATACAAATAGAGGTATGGAGAGCCGATAAGGTTAGCATGAATTCTTTCGAAGCACTCGCGCTACACATAGATTTCATACGAATCGGCTCTCCATACTTCTACGTGTATAAGAAGCAAATTCAAAAATTAATTTCTCAAAAACGGTGTAATGAATCGACTTGATATTTTGGCAGTGAGCGTTTCAATCATCTATCTTACGATATTGAAAATTTCAAAATTTTGGTATCATTTACAAATTGGTTACGAACCTCTTTAAAGAGTATGATGTCTTTTACGTAGAAATATAAAACAATAACATAAAACACTTAAATAGATAGAAGAAAAAAATAGCTGAAAATAAAAACGTGACTATCTAATAGCTAAAAGGCTGACAATATTTTCAGTGTAATAAAACAATCGTCATCAGGTAATAATAATAGAAAAATAAAATTAAACTAGGTAAACAAAAAAAATACCGATAAGAGGTTCCAAAAAAGATCGAGAAATTTTAATGAATGTTTGCTAAAAGTATTGGTTAACATTTTTCTTTTTTTTTCTGTTTAGCATGATAAAATGATAGTGCAATAAATGTGGGGCGGGGAAGGGAGGGGGGAATCGTGTGATCCGGGGACCATGTTTGAAGGTTAGTATATAATTGGTAAGTTGAACTTCCGACGGTAATGAATGGCATAATTAAACGACGGTTATTGTATATTTAAAAAAAACAATATATGTCAGAAAATAAAATGGGAAAAACAACCTGCTGCAGTAGCGTCGTGAGCAGAAATTTGACGAGGCCAACTCCCTGTGGTTACCACTTGCGCATACACAACCACTTAACACCTTGGATCACGATTTATATACCACTTTGTAAAATGTTTCACAGTATTTTTAATTATGAGTAAATACACTTGGACTAGAGTCTTTTAACCCTTTTGTTACTTGAAAACGTTTAATTGATCAGAGACCGACAGCTTGCGAATAGAATATTATGCATGGGCGCTATTGACGCCATTATATCTTAAGGCACTCTTCCGGTCCGTGGTTCGAGCATTTCGTCAATCCAGTAAATTGAAACAACGAAAATCGCTGGAATCCCGGAAGTATGTGAGAGGTAATCGTGTTGTCTAACTAATACAAAAGTTAGTCAATGGTTTAGAATTTTTTAATAAAAATCAAGTATAAAGCGAACCCTCTGCGTATAAGCATAACAACCACTGATCGTAGATTCGAAGTGGCATTTGCCGTCTCGAAAAAAACTGGGGAAAGACACAGCCGACAGGGGATTATACATTATTATACTCGAGGTTGAACTAAGGGGTTAAATCAATGGTCTTCATGTGTCGTAACCGAATTTTATAGTGTTATTCATTTTATTTTTAATAACCGCCAGGGGCGGAGTGTTGTAATACATACAATGTGACGTGTAGAAATTGTTGAGACAGTGTGCAAGGTAATTTAGATCATTCCTAATAAGCAATAGGCTATTTTTATAAAAAGAAAACGAAAACGAAAAATAACCAAATTTATAAATATTAATCGACAACGCGAGGTCAATTTCACATAAGTATACATAGGTATACACACTGAATGACTGTACAATATAATACACACTTCCCTTCGTCCCTATCACCGTCAACTTACCCCACCTCGTCAAAACTAGTAATTTCGTATGTATTTTCTACATTTTCATTTGATTCTTCAATGTGCAAAGTTTACGAAGTTCGTACATACACACATACCTCGTTCAACTTATCGTTCGTAAACTTGGTATGTATATGTACTGTCATTAAGATATAATACTACTTGTAGTTGTCACAGTTTACTGTTACACACAAATAAGTTTTGTATACGTAGTGAAAAAAAGACAGAAAATAAATTAACAGGTATCCTTAATAGTTATCAAGCGAATACTAGAAAGAAATTTCATAACACATTCTTTAAATTTAAAAATAAAAAAAAATTTCATTTACATAATCACAGAAGTTGTGTAACAAGTGGTAACAGCATCAAATGTGTGTAAAATATTCTAATGCTCTTGACGCCTGTATTAGTTTAAAAAAAAAACAAAAAAAGAATAACAGGAAGTTCAAAGTCTAATGTACTGTAACAAGTTACCACTGACTCCTTGTACACCTCAATTTCCCTAATCCACAGTTCAAAATACACCAATGAAAATAGAATTTAAATAATGATAAAAATTACTAACATAATTGTACATTTTTCTTTAAATAAAACAAAATTTAAAATTTAGCACAATGAGCGACATAAACTCTGGGAAAGTAATCGCGACGGCGATTGCTGCAGCTTTTGGTGTAATCGGTGCTGTCGGTCTATTCGTTTATCAGAAAATAAAAGAACAACAACAGTCTGAAAGAGTCAGAATAGATTTGGATAAAATGGGTGAAACAATGGCAGAGTTACAAGCACAGTTGGATAGTTTGAGGTAAATTTTATAGTCTGAATGTATCATCAATTTTTTGAATTTATTAGATGATTGAAGCGAGTGCAGATGAATAGCTGTTCCCATTTATGATTGGCAATTTTTTATATTGACGTTTTGTTTCTTGTTTTTTTTTAATGTATCTAGATTGCAGCAGAATCAACGGAGACACAGAGAAAGATCATCGAGGCTTAAACATATCCTTAAAAATAGCAGCACTCATTCAGTTGTAACAGATAACGACACTGATGTAGACGCTTTTTCAACTGCTGACACAGATTTTGATGATAACGATGAATTCTTTGATTTTTCTGACATGGAGTCAGGCGACGGGGACAATGAAAGGTCTGTCAATTTAGCAGTATGATATTCAACATGATTAATAATAACAACTAACCATTACTTATGAAGCATGAAATGGCATGAAATGTACGGGACTCGGACCTAAAGTAAAGTAAACTATCAAAAAAGAGTTCTCGAATATTTGATGAATTTGAATAAATTAAAAGATAAAAGCCTTGCAATTATGCATACTTTTTTCTTGTAGCTTCTCACAAATATATCTTTTTACGTTCTTGAAAATTGCAATAAAAAATTCCACTTTTATAAAAGAATAAACCAAACATATGCAAATAAAACTATCGTTTCCCTAAAACCAACAATTTATTGAACATGTATGGAATATTCCTGGTAAATGGGTACAACAAAAAAATTTTTTTCAATCTAATATACAAACTGCAACACCGATAAAATTATTAAATTTTTGTAATATTTGTATCTGTACATGTAGAGAAAATGGTAACTTTTCATCAGTTATTGGAATAAGCTAAGTTAAAACTAATAAATATATAAACTTAGTGTAGTGTAGCATTGATTATGATAAGACTAAAATTCTTATCCGTGATATCGGATCCTAGTTCTCATATCTGATTAGAGGCAATATTGCATTGAATTGAGGTGGGAAAGTCCAACAGTATGAATCAGTGTGATTTGAAATTAGTCGAGTCTCAAGAGGGTACAGCCTCTAGGTGCAACACCATATACAAACCGTCAGTGATGAACGCTCTTGATTAGACCAGATACTATACTATATTTTGATATTCTGTTTAGGGTGATGTTTTAATAAGGGTACAGGCAAAATCCGAAGTTTATTTTGATCTAATGCACATTAAATGCAACTTTGAATGAACTTAAATATTTCAAACATGTGTGTCTTTGAAGAAACCTAAGATTTGTATAAATTTAATCAAGATCTAGTAAAAAATTTTACTACTACAGTATAAACAGGAGTAATCAAAAACCTGATTAAACTGATAACATATAATGTTTCAAAAAAATAAAATACTGTTTAACATCTAGCTCAACGATCTGCAGCCATATAAATTATAGCTTCAGAAATTAATTAGCAACAATTATCTTCATTAGATTTAAGTGAATTTCATTTCCTGTTAATGGAAATATAACAATTATTTGAATGGAAAAATTACAATGGTAAATCGGTAAAAATTCGCCCATGCCCTTATTGAAAAAAGAAAAAAGAAAACACACTTTATTAAATTTCACCAGGAAGAAAACAGTTTAATTTGCATTTTCATTTTTATGAAAGTGAGGTCCGAAGCCCGTAAATTTTCACACAAAGTGGCCTTTATACATCACTTGATTACATCCATTTATAAATACTGCCGCACAATATGCAATGTAGAGAATTTAAAACGGATCCCTTACCAGAAAGGCAAGTCTTTATTTTTAATAACAAGAGAATTTTAGTTGATGTAGTATATAAATAAACAAAATTGTATTATACGTGTACAATACCATTCTATCTATCACTCGCATGTTTTATCGTTAAAATGTACAATAACCAACTTTCTAATCTTATCTTTTGTTTAACGTATTTTATCTATTACACCATATATCTATATCACATACTACATTGGAAATAGATAATTTATGGGGGTATCCAATGTTGACTGACTAGAAATATGGCTGTTTTCCAAAAAATTAGACTGTTTCAGAAAAACCAAAATAATTAGTCAATTGTATTTATGTAGCTCTCTTATTATGAACAGGAAATGCAAAATTTCAATTTCAAAGTGGAACGTTAGATATCCCCTGAAAAATGAAACATTCCACTTATTCTGAGTTTAAATTTTGATATTTATATCTTAAACTTGAAAGAACGATTGTTTTTAACATAAATTGAAAGTCAAAAGTCTTCACAAAATGTGGCAATGCTTCCTTTTCATCAATGTTTAATCAAATATTGATTTATTTAGCGTCTGAAATATCGATGGTTTAGCAGAAGAAAGTATAATATGTTTAGTAATGCAGGATCTCAGGACCAACAAATGAACTTGACCGAAAACTCGCCGAAACCGACGAATTGAGTGAAGGTTCTACAGCTAGTGGGTACGAAGAGGCTCTTAGTATACTACGTAATCTACTTGTTAAATATCCAGATAATCTTGAAGTTATATGGAGGGTGGCTAAAGCTTGTCACAAGTGTTCCTTAAACATGACTGACTCTGCTAAAAAGCAAGCTATTATTGTCGAAGGTGAGAATTTTCGTGAGCACAAACCATATGCTTCCAATTTTCAGTTTCTAATAAAGATTACAGTTAACTTGTCTACATCTTTAATCTGAATTTCAATCCTCGCGGATCTTGGATCAAACATACAACACATTCTTAAAAAGTTTAATACATCAAAATATTTAGATATTTTATGATTGAAATTTGACTATTTCTTAATCAGGCATTAAGGTGTGCGAAAGATTTGAGCGATCAGACAGCGCAGACTTCCATAAATGGTATGCGATACTTATAGGATCGCACGGAATGTTCTTACCAATTAAAGACAAGATAGGAAGTGGGCATCGGTTCAGAAAACATCTCGACAGAGCTTTGGAACTTCGTCCAAACGACGCGGCACTTCATCACTTATTGGGAAGATTCAAATTTGAAGTTGCCGGCCTCAGTTGGCTCGAACGAAAGGTAAGTTTCACTAAATTCATTTAAAATTCTATTAATTTCGTATAAAAGATGAAATTGACTTGAAAATTGATATGATTTATTTTTAATTCTTGCAGCTTGCGGCAACCTTGTTTGCCGAACCTCCAAGCGCTACCTACGAAGAAGCAATTATTGATTTTCAAAACGCTGAAAAATTGACGGAAAAGCCATTTAAGGATAATAAATTACTTCTTGCTAAAAGTTATGTAGCAGTTAGTAAATACAGAGAGGCAGTTAGATGGCTTGAAGACGTTAAAACAGTTCCAACAGTAACCGAAGAAGATAGTGTGACCCAAGCTGAAGCTAATAAACTTTTATTAAAATATTCTAGACATCGTTCACAATAACGTAATTAAAATGAAAATAAATTCAAATGTATATAATATGCATTAGATGTGTAACCATTCCATGCTATATCTTAATGTGCATTTTATTATTGCACATATTAATGGTGCTCAACTTTGTTTAGTATTCTTTTAACTAATATGAACGATATGAATGAAAAAGCATTTGACAAAATAACTAAATAAATAAACTAAAAGTAAGCAAATTGTTTAGGTAATCTTGAAAACTGTAATCTGTTGGTATTGTGTAACACGTTTCATATCTTTTGTATAAGATATTTGACTGAGTGAATATACACCCTGATCTGAAAGTATCTTGTATTCATTTATTCATTCATTTTCCTCCTCTGTACAAACCCCAAACGTGCTTAAAACCATTTAATGAAAAACCAGATCAATAGTTAAGTTTTCACATAAATTTCAGCTTCTCTCAGAAGTATGACGAAATTTGGATTTGGAATTCAAGCCATGGCTCAAATTTTTTATTGAAAGAAAAGAGAAAGGGTATAAATTCCCGTTTTATTTTTAATTCAATTCATGGTATGCTCTTATCGGTTTAACTGACAACTGGATATCTGTTAGAAAATGGGGAAAAAATCCTTCAGTATTTACATAGCATAATAAAATATTAAACAAATATTTTCTGCGTTTTTCCATTGTAGATTGTTTTTTTTATTCATTCAAGTTCCTCACAATATAACACGCACTCATTCCTCCATCTGTATGTGTATACCTTCCAGATCAATAATGGTCCAACACAGCATCCCAGAAGCCACTAGCATGTCAGATAAGAGTGGGGCAGAGGGATGGGTGTGCGTGACAAAGGGGTGAGTTAAGGGAAGCCCCTCTGGCAATCCTGGGGGGAAGCCAAATCGAGACTCTACTCTGGGCAGTTTTAGTTAGTTGTCAAGTTCTGATGTTAGTGAGAAGTGGTATGATGATGAAAAAACATATATTTTTATAATTAAAAGTTAAACATTAATTGTTTTTTATTCTGAATGTACTAAATCAAAATCTCCTGCAACTCACTTCCTATTTGTAAACAAGATTGAAAAAAAGAAAGAAAGAAACGAAAAAAACCCGTATGATTTACAAAGAATAATATACGTATTAAACAAGCCAATATGCAAGCCCTGTATTGTTAAATTATCAGTATTTGAAAAATATTATTTAGTAAGCTAATGAATATTTTCATTCAAATATTTAGTATAGTTTTGTACAATTATAGGGGTGCGTGAATTGTAATGCGAGCGCTGTTACGCGGAGCACTCTACTGTGCTTTGTGGTACGGCAGCATCGTTGCAGGATTTTTATTCATAGCTTGTCCACTATTGCCAGTATTGATATTAAGCCCTTTGAGATTTCGAAAATGTGCAGATCTACTATTCTCATGTTGGGAGCTGTATCCTACGGTGAGTCTTGCATTTTTTATAGAAATTTAATAACACATTCCTCAACGAATAACAAACTCGATAACCACTACAAACTTTACCAACAAAATGTTGTTACCAAAGTATATCATTTACTTTTACATCCTTATATTTAATATCTCACAATTTTAGGGATTACTGGAGATGTTTGGTGTGAAAGTATTAGTATCGGGAGATCACATTTCCCCTTATGAATCTGCTATTCTTGTTATGAATCATCGGACCAGAGTTGATTGGAACTTTCTATGGGCAGCAATGTATCAGGCATGTATGCCAGAGGTTGCAGCGCATAAACTGAAATTCATTCTGAAAGATCCTATCAGACACATTCCTGGACCAGGTATGCACAAGTTGATGATTCACAATAATTATAAATAAATAGGTGTGACGTCGTTTCGATCAACGTGAAGAATTAAAATTCAATATAGTCTGAGCAGCTAATTGCATTACAGTTCACACAATCATAATCACTATAGACAAGATCATAAAAAAAAAACCTATTACAGGTTGGGTAATGCAAATGAATGGCTTCCTTTATATAACGCGCCACTGGGAAGAAGATAGAGGTCGATTGGCAGGCTCGCTGAATTACTTAGTAGCACTTGGTAGACGTTGTCAACTTTTAATATTTCCCGAAGGAACAGATTTGACGCCAGACAGTAAACAAAAATCTGACAATTATGCAACCAAGCACGGTTTACCGAAATACAATTATACGTTACACCCAAAAACAACTGGGTTCAGTTACCTCGCCCGTCATCTTCATCAGGCGCAATATCTTGACGCTGTTTACGATCTGACAATTGCATATCCCGACTATATACCACAATCAGAGGTAGATTTAGTTCGGGGTAAATTACCCAAGGAAGTACACTTTCATGTTAAGCGTATTCCTGCTACGGATGTACCAAAAGATGATTTAATGCTAAGACAATGGTTGGAGAATAGATGGCATCACAAAGAAGCTTCATTAGAACAATTTTCTAAAGGGAAAGCCTTCCCAGCTAAAATATGGCCAATGGCTTCTTTATTTCCACTGCGAGCTGCTATTGGATTTTGGAGTTTGTTAACAGGTAAAACCAGCACTTATACATATCCTCGTAATATGTTAAACAGCCCGAGAATACACACTGTTAAATACCTAAAATCAGACTAAATCTTGTCATTACCAACAAAATTCGATCATTCCATTGTCACATATAGTACGAAGTGTCCGTACAATTGGCACAACCAAAAATATCTCTTCATACATAATGTCCTACAGAGATAAAATGCCTTATGAACTTTTGTGATATGAATCTTTAATGTTTACAGGTGCAACAGTACTGTTACTTTTTATATCTCCGCTATTTCAACTATGGGCATTGGTACATTCAGCATTATTTGTCAGTTTATCGTTCTTCAGTACTGGTTTTAATCAGATTGAAATGGGATGGTACTGGCGCTGGAAGACTCATGGTTAAGTAAAAATATTTGGTGTAATTATGCTGTAAACCGTACTAGTATTATTGACTCCGCTGAAAATCTGATAGTACAATATGTACTGGGCTGTGAGGAGGTGTACAGATGGGCAAGTAGAGAAGCAAATATATGGCATAACGATTTTTGTTGATCGAAATGCAGCTTCCACAAGGCTTTAAATCTCACATGAAGTTTCTCGCTATGGAAACAGCTCTGCATACTCAACATTTTTATTATTCGGAAATCTGATTTATTCGAATAGTCGTTTTAAAGATTGATGAAGATAGAAAAGTAAGAAAAGCCGTGGAAGTAGGGGAGAGATAACTACGATAGAATAACATGAGAACATGCTATCAGATTTGGTTCAATTTATGAACGCAATTAAATATTACCAATTTTTTTTTTTGTTATTTAGCTTTAAAAGCACTGTTTTGAAAATTGTTATTTTTCCGTGATGATGAAATGTGAACTTTTGGATAATATTCAACTATAACAGTGTTACCAAATATCTTTGAATATAAAAATATTTTTCTGATACGTTTGAGTTGGTTTTTGAAATCATGAATTTATGCATTGATATTATTAGATGGGGAGTGAGGACCATAAGCCTGCATTAAGCTTCTTGCTATAAGTCCCAAAACATTCTCATGTCGTTAAAGATTGATGCGTACTAAAAAATCATGTTAACTAGCTAATGCCACAAGTTGTGGTTTGATCTCTAATTTTTCTAACTCAAGACTTAATCGTGTACTTAAATAACCGTTAAAAACTTTTATACTAGCGCTATGGCTAAGATAACTGTGAAGAAAATTATTTTTTACTTTCCATATTCGTTATTCAAACCACAAAGTGGTATGCAAACAATACAGATTTAAAAACCGCAGTCATCTTAGCCACAGATATTCAGGATATGGTTTTATTCTATCCAACAATGAAAACAGGGTGCTAATTAGCTTCAATTGGCATGCTGTAGCAATTATTGCTTTTTAATAATGTTTGTAATTCAAAAATTGATCTTACATATTTTTCTTACTCATGTATTAGATTTTAAATAATTTATTATTCAGTTCAAAATGTATTTTTCAACTTATAAACACATATATTGATTGTGTTTTTAATTTTTGAATATTTAATAATATTGGTATATAAGATTTGGAATTGATTACAATGAATCTCATACTGATTATTCAGCTTTTTAAAAGCCTATTGTTAATTATTTTTCGCGAGTGATATTTCTAGCTCAATTTACTTAGTTGTTTTATAAAGTTAAAAAAATTTTCATGATCCATGTTAATGCGGCAATAGATGCACTCTAAGTAAGATCATTGCCATATCCTGTTTCAATTTTAATACACAAAGTGTATTTATATATTTTAAATAATAGCTTAGCATAAAATTTTAAACAATACATATAACCAAACTATTTTAAGCACTTATACAGTATCTTTAGATTGACATCTCGTACAAAATAGAATTAACACTTAGCGATATGACTAATTCAGAAAAAAAAAATTTTACACGACCTAAGCAGCTATAAATAATTCAACTATTCGAAACTGACGAACGTGAAAGAAATTTTTAGAAAAAAAAATATTAATCTTTCATCAGAATGCTCCTTTGAAACAAATTTGGCAATGAAATAGATATAGATAATATTTTCTTTAGTGTTAATTCTAACTTGAACGAATTCTAGTCATTTTATAACCCGTATTGCAAGCTCACAACAGAGAATATATTTTTCCGTAGGTTTAGCGTATCTTGTAAGCTAAAAAAAAAGTGAATTCACGTGCCAAAGAAACGACTATGGTCCACAACACTTTTCTATTTATTTTTCAACAAATTCAATGTACTGTGTAATATTGTGTGTTGTATAAAACTTTTTTTCAAATAAATTGACATTGATAGACGGATGTCGTCCACAGTTTTGCAACTTGCATTGAATTTGTTGAGCGATACGAAATCCAAGTGTTGGAACCAAATAAGTTGTAGTAATGTATGTATTGATAGAAAAAAAAACTCTAGTAAATATATTGTAATGTTTATAAATTAGCCATACTTTCGAGTACAGGCTAACTAGATTGATTAGTTTGAACCCGATCTACGTGTATAATAAATTATAAAAATAATGCTCATGCATCATTAGCTGTGTAAGTGTGTCGTATTGTATATTCATTAAATATAGAAAAATAATAGATGAAAATTACTTATTGATGTTAGTGTCGAGTAGGAAAATTTTAACAATTTTATTAACATTAAGTGCATTTGAAGAAAATGATAAAATTTAAGTCCTCATAATTCTGTAAATATGTATACAAACACAACAGGTAAATTCATTCAGATTCTTATATAAAGTATAAAGCGATACCTTTTTGTAATATCCATAGGGTCTTGCAAGAGTCAAATCATAAGATGTAGTAAAACGAGGCGACGAATGTTATTTAAACTAAGAAATTTTCTGGACTATTAGACTATAGTTGTAATTTAACTTCTTTATTGAAAAGAAATATCGATTGATTAATTAGTCGTTGTTGAACAGCATAAAAGCTGGGCATTCTAGACTACTCTATAGTAAGATGTAAAAACATTGAAATTTATTTCGATTTTGAATCCTGTGATAATGAAATCTCGTGTTCGTATGCTAAATGAGTATTGGCAATTATAGAAGATTATGATGAGGAACTTAGAAAAAATATTTTTTATGTTATGAGGTCAAATGAGACATTGTCGGATTTCTGTCTGAATGAATTATTTTCCCCCCATTGATTCATGCCTGTAGCTGAAATAAGTAACGTTATGCACCAATTGTATCATGAAAATTTCTCCTGCCGGAAATTCGATATCAATGATTTAATTTTACAGTGATAACTATAAATTCTATTCAACAATTCTACTCAAGCCACAGACTGGTTTAGTTTTACCTAAATAAAATTTTTACTTTCAAAATTCAAATTCTGTTTTCTAATTTTGTTTCTTCTAAAAACGGAAGGTATCGAATACGAATTGGCAATTGAATAATCAATGTCTGCTCAACATGAATGAATGATTATATCGTTAATTAAGGTTTACACCGATACATAAACAATGATTAACTATTTTAAATCCAGTCATTTATTATCTTCGGTAGTTGACTATTGTCAGAAGTATTTCATCTATCGATATGTTACTACGATATGACGAGTGTGTTATACATATATATTCTAATCATACAAGTTATTTTCGATTAAATATTCTTGTAGACGAATAATATTGAAATTTAATTTTATCTAGATTAGCAAAGATGTGTAGATGTAGAGGGTCTCTGTGTAAACACGAATCAAATATGTAAAAATTCAATACAATTAATCAACACGAATGTATGTATGTACTTAGTTTTTTTTTTTTTTTTTTTCTTCGTTTAATCAGAACCATCTGTTTCTGATCACTGTATATCGTAACTGATCAAAAGAAGAGAACAAAACAAATACACAAAATTACTTCCATTCTCCTAATTCCGTTTTTATATTTCATAAAAACATAACATAACAATTACTTATCACGAATAAGTAATATCATGTATAAAAATGTTAATCCTATTTAAATTTCCTTTTGTAAAATGGATTTACTGGACTTGGTATAGGACTTGGTTTAAGAACCCCAACGGGTGGTTTTCGATTAGCATCATAAGGTATGGCCGGACTCTGACGCAATTGACGCATATACTCAGACGTATGTTGGGACGTATTTCTCTGAAGAACGATTTTCACTTTCTTCTTTGAACTAGACGACGAACTTTCCTTAATTATCTGCGTCTCGGGTGTAACATTTGTAGTCTTTGAAATTTCTAATGTCTGTAATAAAAAATGCAATTAATAAGAAGATTGTGGAATAGAATTTTGAAGCAAATTCAAATCCACCATCAAATTGCACAGTTTATAGCTCAAAAGAATTCATCATTCTCAATCTAATTCCAAAATACAAATTAATCTCACCATCTTTGTTATCATCTCCTTCGTTCTCACCGGCGTTAACAAGGATAGTGTGCTATTGCTCTGCTCAAGAGGCTGTTCAGCCGATTGAGAATTATCTTGCAAACTAGGAGTTGATATTATCGGATTTTGTCTTGATGGAGATATCGGACTAACATTTTCCGAAACGCTCCAAATCCCTTCGGAACTATCCCTCTTTATTTTTTTAATTCCATTATCGTTTCCAGATTTCTTTACAGGTGTAGGAAGTTCAAAATCGCCTAAATCATCATCACCATTCATTTGATTCTTTTTCAGACTTTGATTTTGATGTTTTAAACTTCGAGGTGTCTCATGTTCTGTTATACTTCTTTCAACTTCACCGTTTTGCTGTTTCTTTGCAATTTTTTTTTGCTTTCTTTTAGGAGGCTCCCCAGTGATATCTGTGGCTATTTTCTCCGCTGCTTTTAAGCTATTTTGCTTTTTCTTAGACTGACCCATAGCTTTAGATTTTACTTTACCAGGACTTGATTTATTGCCTTCAAATTTCGATATACTATCCGTCGATGCTTTGATCTGATCCTCATTTTTCTTTATCGCAGTGTTTCTTGAAATTTCAGATTTTACTTTCTTCTTTTTAGGAATGGATTCCACTTCCAAATCGATATCCTCTTCCATTAAATGGCCAGTTTTTTTCTTGCGCTTGCCTCTAATAGTGTCGGAATAAAGATCAGCCTCAAATTTCAACAGCCTTAAAGCTGCGCTTTTTGGATTTGTCTCAGCTTTGGTACCTTCGCGGAGTTTCACCTGCTTAATACCGAGCGGCATCTTCCCATCAGACAATTCGTTAAACCTTTAGAATCATAAGATACGTGATTTAATAAGTTTTCAATAAATGTTATTCAAGAACAATTAATTTTCACCTACTCTTTGGCTATCCGAAGAATTTGCCGACGAGTTTTTGTCGTAGATGATGGATGAAACCTATACGTCATAACCAGGTTTGCCACAGCTTTAGCATTGAATGGTAATTGTGGTAATTCAACGTCGACTCTTCCAGCACGAGGATCCAAGGGTTTTTCATCTGCCTCATTAACCTGATCATGCTCGTCACTTTCATGATCATTTTCGTCATTACTATTTTCATCATCGTCATCTATTTCAACTTTTTGCATAGATTCAATATTGCCTTTAGGAAAGCCTGCCTAATGATCAAAATTTTATAACAGTGTGTTAAAATTCAGACAATTTTTTTGCTCCCGGAATATAAATGTACATATTATGTCCACGTACATGTCGCCAAGCTTCAAATTTTTCTACATAATCCAACCCAACGTCAGACTGGAAAAGTAGGTATCTAAAGATGTGCTTCATGACGTGACGGATCTTTCTTTCATCGTCCATTCCTGCTAGCTGAATCGCAAAAGGCCGGACAAATTCAATAACAATATCCTCCGGTATATCACCGCCGCTTACCTATAGGATCATCGTTATGCATTTGTTTTAGAAATTTAATCTTTATTCAAGGTTTGAATTGGTGTATCGGCGGAATCTTTGGATCCTAATCATTCTTAACTTAAAAAAAATGCTCCTTTCATTCACACGATACCTTTGCAAGTTCTTCCATGTATAATTCTGTAATATGCAGACTGAATCCTATGCTAGTTTTTGAATCTGATAAAATAGTTTCCAATATTTTTTCAACACCGTCAACCCATTGGCGATCCCATGACTTCCTCTTGCACATTTCAAATGTTTGTCTTATTATTCTCCTCACCAACTGTAGCAAAATTGTTTAACATTGTTGTTAAGATGATGATAATGGAGGTAAATTTATAATAAAATGATTATAAATTCTTAGATAGAGACAAAATCTAATTTTAGGTACTACTGGCATATTGTGATACTTTCATGGATCTTACCATTTCAAATTTGTCTAATCTATGGTGATCAAGTCCGAACCATTCGGATGCAAGAGTATGTAAGGTACATTTAGTGTAAAGTAGTGCTGCGTCTTTGTTATTAAAACAGTGAACAAGTTTGCTAACAGATTCGGCTAACTCCTCTTGGATCAGAGGCTTGTCAGACATCCACATACAGTAATATAGACCCTTCCACAACCTCATGAAATCCTGTTCTACAAAGGCTGTAAAAAAAAAATGAGGAAAAGAACAAAATAGCTGATTGTAGTAAATTCATGGAAATTTGAAGATCTTTAAAAGCTGTAAGTTGTTTTAGACTGAACTAATAGCTGGAAACATTCCTGAACATGAAAATGGAATTCAGTTTTAAGAAATGTGCAATTTTAAATGTTTTCCGGGGATATACACTAAAATAAGGAGTTGTCAATTAACGGAATGCAGTTTCCATGTTCCAGTAAATTGATATGAAAATATACTGCCTTGACTAAAGTTTCATGTATGTACATACAATAACTTCATTGTAAGAAAAAACAAAAATAGTCTGAATTTCATAAGGTTTTAGATGATGTAATGCTGTTTTAAAAAAACGTAATTAGCCTTAAAAAAAAATCATGCAGTGTTGAAACTGCGAGTTATTAATAATAAATTCAAAATGTTATCGAGTAACGAATGTATAGGAAAAAATTTTTAATTGACAACTTAATCAGTGTCAAAGTCGATAAATGTTGTTTGAAGAAAACGCTCAGTGTTTACGTACGCGAGTGATACGTAAATAGTACGTATCTATTACAAAAACAAATTACCGAATATGATAACTCTAGTTAATCTGTGAGGCATACATTCCCCCCTAAATTGCCTAAATTATGATTAAATATAATAAATTAAATATTCTTACCAAAGGAGCTCTCAGATCGTATAGCCAGCCATTTTTTAAGATTTTTAAGCACCTTGTCTCTAACCTTTTTGTCATTGCCAGCGAGTAATTTGGCAAATTTAATTTCGTGGGCAATAACTAAGGCTTTTTTCTTATCCTTAGGTGATTTTTTAGATTCGTTCTTTTGAGTAGTTCCATTTTTTCCTGGCCGTTTCATTTTCGGCACATGTTTCATTTTCGACGACACGTGCGTCTGTTTTCCTCGTTGTATTTTCTTCACAGACATTTTTTCTGCCCGTTTATTCAAGATACACGAATATTTAATATACTATAGTTTATTTTTAGAACGTTTTAACTAAGCGTACTCTATTAAACCCTGGCACATTACTTATACAATAATTACTATCACTGAGAATAATTATCCAAAAACGTAACGCAAGATAGCTTGCTCACCGATTGCGTTCGCTACATAACCTAAAAACCGCTAGGTTTTTTCGCCCTGAATCGACTAAAGACGACATAGCTGACTCGACTGAAGAAATCATCCTTTTATTGACTAACTACGCGACCAAGACCGAGAGTTAGGCAATAAATTTGAAGTTGAGTCTCGCGCATTATTTTTACGCGATTCTTTGACAATTCTGAATCGATGAATCTACGGTCGTATATGGATACGATGTAATTACGATCCCCTGGCTACTTTTCCACAAGATATAAGCCTTTAGATCAATAATAATAATGTAAATACGATCCCCTTGGGGTATAAGCCATCGTAGGAAAGAAACAAAAATGTAAATACTATGGGAAGGACGCTAGTTTAATTTCTAAGGATTTTATCAATAACTACTTCATAGAATCCCCTTTCGGCAACCTTTTAATCATCATTCACAACGAATTGTGCGTAATTACTACACTGCAAGCACGGACTGCAAGGCAACTCTTCCCTGTATACTTTTGCCAAAGGCATCAAAAAATCATACATACATACATAAAGTTGCACATACCAGCAAATACCACAGATTCCTGTACAATGTATAGAATTGTATGTATAGAATGTATGTGTGTATAGAAATCTGTGGCAAATACACAAGAGAAGAGTGGATAGTCCAGTCTAGATTACGAAAAAAATCATACATTTCCAAATTTTAATCAACTCCTCTACTCTCAGTAATCCGAATGGCGAATTCCGCTACGTAAGGTGATTTGAAATTGGTAAATTCTCTCGAATTATATCTATTTAAGAAAATCAGGGACTCGGCATTACGAATTGTTACTTTTCGTCTATATAGTTTATTCAACAACTGCAGTATTGGGCACGGAGTATTAAGTGCTAATAAGAATCGTTCTTTGGCAACATAGAAATTTTTGGTGGCCCTGAAAAGGGCCGGTGGTTAGGTTGAAAGTGAGATAGTTTATGCTTTCTTCTCGGTCTTCTTGGGTAGAAGGACGGCTTGGATATTCGGCAATACACCACCCTGAGCGATTGTAACTCCAGATAGAAGCTTGTTCAATTCTTCGTCATTGCGGATGGCTAATTGCAAGTGACGCGGAATAATCCTAGTCTTCTTATTATCACGAGCCGCATTTCCAGCCAATTCCAATACTTCAGCAGCAAGATATTCCATAACAGCAGCCAGGTAAACTGGCGCTCCAGCTCCTACTCTTTCAGCGTAATTTCCCTTACGAAGTAGTCTATGAATACGACCAACGGGAAATTGGAGTCCTGCTCGACTTGAACGAGACTTTGACTTTCCCTTTACTTTTCCACCCTTTCCACGTCCAGACATTGTAGTTAGCTTTGAATTTAACGAAGCGATGAACTTTATCGTCGAGTGTTGACTCGCGCTAAGCTGGCCAAAGAATACTGTAGTCTCCCCGGAGTTACGGATTTATACCCATCGCCGTGCTTACAGCGAGCCAATCAGCGCGATGCCCCAGAATGATGACTTCCTATTGGCCCGGGGCAGGAGTGTTGCACGGTCCGGTCGTCGCATAATAAATAGATGGGAAGACGAAGTCAGTGGCACAGTTCTCCTCGAACCATAGTAACGTTTGGAACGTATAAATCAAGTTGAATATTTGAAAATGCCACCCAAGGCGAGCGGTAAAGCAGCGAAAAAGGCCGGAAAGGCACAGAAGAATATTTCGAAGGGAGATAAGAAAAAGAAGCGTAAAAGGAAGGAAAGCTACGCAATTTACATCTACAAAGTGTTGAAGCAAGTTCACCCCGACACCGGTATCTCTAGCAAAGCTATGAGCATAATGAACAGCTTCGTCAACGATATTTTTGAACGTATTGCTGCCGAATCCTCACGTCTTGCTCACTATAATAAACGCTCGACTATTACTTCTCGAGAGATTCAGACTGCAGTAAGACTACTACTTCCTGGTGAACTCGCTAAGCACGCCGTCAGTGAAGGCACCAAGGCTGTTACCAAATACACCAGCTCTAAATAAGCTCACTGCTTCAACACTCAAACAATCGGCCCTTTTCAGGGCCACCACTCAATACCATGCCGAAGAACGATTTCAGAATTATCATAAACGCATAATCCTTACATATCTTCTTGATTCACTGTTGATATTTGTGTTGCTCAGAAACAATTTATTATACCGCTTTGAGAACAAATTAGGATATACAATTTGGTAAATGTTTGCAAGTTGAAGTCAAGTTTGCATAGTTTTAGATTTTTTCACACCGATCATTCAAATTAAAAATAATATTTCTAAATCTATTGAATCTAATATACGAAGAATTCCATGTATCGCAATAATTTAATTGTAATAACTAGTTGTAACTGTTTGTAAGTTGTATTTTGGAATTGACATTCAGAATTAAGCGTATACCTATTACATCCAGTTAAATAATGTTTATTGAATATTTCACGATACGAGTTAGTATGGGTATAGAATGTAACATCATTTACTGGTATAGGATGTAGATTGTAGAGCAAAAAAACTACTTGATCGAAGGACGCTATTTAACCCCTGTTACCCGGGTAGGAAAATCCTAGAATACCTCGCTTGCAAATCTGCATTCTTGAAAATGTACGAAAATTGCTTTTCAAAGTCTTCGACAGATTATTATACACAATTATTCATGATGACCTTTGAATCGTGCAAAAATAGCGACAAGTAGATTAATTTTCTTTTCTGCGAATGTAACAATAACAGAAAAATATTTCTTAAAACAATTATCAGTATTTCCATGCGTTAAAAACAGAATCTAATCTTGCGAAAATTTGATGTTTACAACTAATATTTTTGGGGATAGGTATGGTGCCTAGATTCCAAGAAGGCAAGAACCATTACTCATTGTTATGTGCACGTTGGGACGGCAAACGATCAAATTTTAATCCCAACTAATTATAAGCGACCGACATAACGGTCTAAAGTCGGTTATAGGGTAATTGGAAACTACAAATTGTTGAAATATTATTAAACTTTATTATAAAACGGTATTACACAGTTAAATGAAACAAGGATTACATTAAACTATAAAGGTCAGACAATTCTGAAATACTGTCTTTTTTTTATTTATTGAATAACATAATAATATTAACATAACAATCATTTCAATCACAGGTAATCACCAAGCGAATTAACCTCTTAGGCTTGCATCGTCAAATTCATAGTGCATAAAAAAATTTACGAGTCTATTTGACGCATAGAATAAAATGTATAATTGCTTCAGTTTATTCAGAAAATTGTTCAATTCAATTCAATTACTAGATTTGTTTTCTCAAATCACCTTAATTCTGCCCTTGGTGCTATGCCTTTCTCTAAGCTTCTAGATATATAGCAATATGTAATGTATTTACAAAACCATATTGATGATATTACGATATAGTATTATATACCGTGAAACGAAATAAAATACATACATAGTTTAAATTGATAGGAGTTCATACAGAAATTATTGAAGAAGTAATATAATAGCATCAAAAAATGAGAGCCATGATGAGTTTTCTATTCAAGAAAGATAATAACATCTTTCTAGAAGCGGAACGCATCATTTTTAATTACCTATACTAGACTAGAATTTATTCAACAATTTGGCTGTCATATGAATTTATAATAATAGAAGTCAAAAAATTTCTTTAGTATTATCTATATATTTATTATTTTTTACAATTACTTTCAATCCACAGTTGCTTTCAATGATCAACAGCTACTGAAACACTTTCATGATGTTTGCATTATTTGTTTTGTTTTATTTTTTATTTTATTTTTCTGTTATATATATATATTTTTTTTTTACTTTTAATCATACAGCAGTCAATTTGTACATATGCATAATTATCATTCGCGATTTTTTAAGTACGGAACGTAAAAGGATCTTTGCTATAAGCAAAATAAAGAAAAATGCCTTTAAGTACAAGATTAAGACTTCGGTAATTTTCACCGCTCTTAATCGTCACAAAGTACAACATATTTTATTTTTTCATTTCAGCATTATTCAATTGAAAGTGGACGGCATACCAGCCATTACACGTTATCCCATCATCATTCTACGCCGATTCGATTGAGCTTTCTTTTAATCCCTTTTTGAGCCCAACTTAGTCGAACAACGATATAACGTTAAGATCTAATTGCAAATAGCGATTTATCACATGATTCATCATTTCAAGATCACTTTTATCAAGCTCCATTGATTTATACTGTTTGCTTAAGGTTCAGCTTTAAAGTCGCTCCCGTAAGTAAAGAGTTACTTTTAAGTACCAAACTTGTAAGCCGTCACCAATTTCAGTCCATATCTGTTACTTTTCGTTTTACTCCACTGTCTAGTAAATCGAGTTGAGATCCGACTGCCTTTTCCTTCAGATCTTGGTAGTTTTTCAATCTGCATACGGCATAATCCTAAAAACACAACAACGAAAAAAACGGTTGATAAAACATTTTAATAATTTTCACTGACATTGAATTGATATTTGTCAAAATATGACACGTAGATATTATTGTAGATATAATACTATTAACTTCTTACCCAATAACCAAATGGAATTTGAGATAGTTTGGCATTGACTATAGACCACAGTCCCCAAAATAGATGACTAGCTAGTGAGAAAGTCTTGATTTCCATCATCATACGTTCTTCTTCAGCAGTTCCTTCCTTGTTCAATGTCCTCAAATAACTGCGGATGAAATTGAGCTGTAGAAAAAACTTTGGATTAATCTAATGCACGCTGAGAATATAAAGACCTAACTATTGCTTTGATCGTTTGAATGACATCTACTATTATAGCATTTGATTAACTAACTGGAACTCCAACAATCATGGAAGTGCAGGATATTTGGAAGAAGTTGCAATTGAGATTCAGGAATACCATAACTAAGTAGTAATAACTGATCATCGATCGCATATTCACGATTAATCAGCACCTCGATAGTTATTTTAGTATTTAGGTATATAAATGTGATTTGGATAAATGAAGAATAGGAATTTTAAAATGAAAACTTTTCCCTCCCCTGATAAAATAATGTTATTCAATTTTGGCTGGTAGTATCAATTGTCGTCATATCTGGAATTATTACAGAAAGTGGAAAATTTTTAATGACTACCCAGTTATGATTTTTAAAAATTTTTTTCTTGTGACAGGCACGCAATTCCAAATACACTGAATAATTAAGAAACTTTATGAGTCTGTTTCTATATATACGAAATTAGCGACCAAATTTATATAGCTATTTATATAGCTGATTCCATTTGAAGAATTTCCATTTATTCACTGTATTGGTATTTATAAATCGAATTCTTATTCTTGAAGTTAGAATGATGCTTACTTTGTTCATTTATTTTGATCATTCCTATAAAATCAACATAAAACAAAAATTCAATTGTAATGTCGTGCCTTTATGTTTCATTGAACTCCTTCCTTAAGTATGCTGTATGAATAATAAAAGAAAACAATGATTTGATGTAGTAAATGTCTACTTGGTCATAGTTACGATTCAGCAAATAGAGAAACATACTCTTTAAAAGCATCTTAACTCCAAATGCGACAGTTTTGTGCTCAAAATGCACGGTACAATTAATTCTTGTTAAGGGAGGTAATAGATTTTGACTATTGAGAGTGCGTGTAGAGGTACTCTAGTGTCGTAGATGCGCAGATGTGGCTCTAGTTGTCGCCATGTTGATATAGGCGCAGGTTGCTCAGCTTCCACCAAAATGCACAGCGGGAGTAGAGCCCGTCAGACTGGCTTGATCTGGTTTGATTTGGCCCATGATTAGATGGACGGAGGCCTCAGCCTTCTCTCAAGGAATCGCGCTCCTGTGAAACTAACATATACACACGCCAAGGTGTCCTAGCCTCTTCGCAACGCCTCAATAAAACATTATACAGACAAGACTATATGGCATCATACGTGAGATCAAAAATTATCATAAATCTTTATAAACTTTTTCACAACTTTAGTTAAACATACAACTAAAAACAAGTAAATGAAATTTATCGATTTTTTAGAAAAAAAACATTTTCACTGTCTTTATTAACATAATGTTTATTTTGAAAATTATGAAAAAGCATCGCAGATTCAATTGCATATGATAATTTCCCGTATGATTCATGAAAACAACGTATCAAATTAGTTTGATTTATCACTGAAGTCTGTGAATAATAGTGTCATACTTCCTTTAAACTATGCATAGACATACAACGTAGCTACACAAATAAATATAGGATTTTAATATATCTACATAAGAAAGTACCGCACAAAAATCACGAACTATATATATATTATATTATAAATGTATGATGTTGTATATAAGGCTGATGAAAATATCTGAATAGAGGCACTATTTTTCGTAGAGTAATAAAAACGTTAACATTTTGACGCGTGTAAAAAATTTCTGTTTCGAATCCCGTAGCATATAATTATTGTGCTTGTAACAATGTGTAATGCTTTTGATTCGAAAAAAATAGTAATAATTAATGAGGAGTAGAGTCAATTTGCCATGAAAATATCTCTTACCGTTATTTGAAATAAGGTTTTCTTTTCCCTCCCTCCCGCCCCTCCCTGTTTGAAACTTACCTTTTGTTCTCTGGTAGGACCGGCGGCTCCTCTCTCATGAAAGAACGGGTAATCAGGCGCGGTGTAATCGTATTGCCATTCGACGAAATGGTTAGCAAGATCAAATCCTCTGTAGTTGTAAGAACAGTATTCAAAATCGATGAGAACTAATTCAGGCTTCTTGGTGTTTTGTCTAAGGAGGATGTTACCCTCTTGCATATCATTGTGGCAAAAAACAACGGGGTGTTTTTGCTGAGTTATAAAACACCTGAAATAATATATTAACACGTTTTATATGCGAATAAATAATCTATTAAATTATTTTTAGTATACTATGAATAAAAACATCAGCTAGGAAGTATCATATGATATAAATTTAGTCTATTTGAAGAAACTTGGATATTTACTCATTGCGCATCACGCGAACGTGATAACAAATCACACATAAGCCAAGTGAATACAATTTATCCTCAAGAGTTAAAAAAAAAAGGTTTTACAAATTAGCTAAAAACTTGCACGTGTGAAGCTTACACTAGCACTCAAGTATTGTGTATCCTTGACAATTATCTAATCTAATCATGTTGTGACGCTTACTATTTGTTCACCCATATCTAAATCGCATTGCTAATGCAAGAGAAAGTCTGCATCGTAAACTTATTTAGCATTCAAAAAATTACATATGCTGTAAAGACTATTTTCTGTCTAATACCAGACAGCTCCAGACACCTAAAGTCACTGAGCATTCAAATAATGAGATAAGGCAGGGCATTTAAAAACAATTTTTATTTCAATTTTATCTATATAATGCATAGAAGAACAACTTTTCAAATCACAAGTTATAACATTTCAGTTATTTGAAGCTTTGTGTAAAATTTCAATGTCTATACTTGTACCATATCTTTAGTGCAGCTGACAAAGTTCGTTTAATGTCACTATAAATCTCAAAAGTAAATTCTAGATTTACACAACTTTACAAATTGGCAAAAATTGATAAAAGTAAATCACATCCTGCCATGTGATACTAATAATTTTTAGCATCTCTTGCTATACTTCAATACCATCTACAGTTATTTGTAGTTAATAAGATCTCACAAGTTTTACCTGAGCCATGAGACTTCGTGAGACAATTCCATAGACCTAAGTACATTGATATTGTCCAATAACTTGGGATCAACATCGCCAGGATTTTCTAGTACATCTGTAGCTGTCTCAAGCCATCTAGCCATAGTGTCCCAAAGCCATGTGGGTTCTTTGCTAATGGGAACTTGCATACAATGTATGTCGGCCATTTTCTCAGCGATAAGACTGCTGAGAGAAGGGTCTGCAAGTTCTTTAGTTAGCAATGGTCTTGCTGGAATGTACTCTTCAATTCTACCGCCGGGAAATATTCCGTGCAATTTTGGACCCAATCTTCTCTCTGACAATAGAGTAAATATTACAGACTCTGTTATTAGACCTTCAAGCGCCCGCTCTCCATGGACTTGTCCATATAATCTGAGAAGCACTTGACGTGGTTCTCCTCGGACTGGTGCTGCTCCTTCCGGAAGCTCAACATTGTACAACCAGTTGGACAAACCACCGCTGCAAAATTTTTAATTACATATTTAAATTGGAATATTATATATATGAAACTTTAATTTATAAATGAACTACAGATAAAGGTGAAGAAAAGTCTATATTATTAAATAGTTGGGATAATGATGAAAAATATCAATATTTGCTTAAGGTCTGAACAATCACAGTGATATAATAGTTTGTATGAAACAAAGACTAGATTAATGATACAGAACCAATACAAAAAATTTGATTTTAGATCAATTGGAGAGAAAATTGATCTAAGTAATATTTTCTTGATTCCAAAATGATAAAAGTTACAACACAATTGAAAGATTATATACATAAGACTTTAAATGATTTGATCGTGTATTTGTAGTTACCTGATCCGTTTGAAGCCTATATTATCAGCCGTAACGTATTTCCACGCACCATGTAAATAGTCGCGGCAGATCCGTGCCGCCGTTTCTCTCATTTCCGGATTCTGCTCTGACATCTAAAAGACAATGTATAACGCGATCAGATAAAATTGAAATAATTTCTTTTGAACAAGATATACTAATCATAAATAACCGTTTAATATTGATAATTGATAGACATGATAAATCGGGACAAGCTTAGGTATATAGGTATGTGTCCGCACACACGTAGACGAATTATGAATATGTATTGATATAAGTATATGAGTGAATTAAAAAAAAAAATTAATGTCTTTCAAGTGATGTGAGATTGTCGTAATTTGGGATAACAATAAATTATAATGTATAAATTGTTATCTTTAATCAATGATAATTACTGATGTATTGTAAAATCGTCGTTCATCATACGACACTAACGTGCATAAAGATCGAACCGGACTGTCTGCACAAGGCGAAATTATACCTGCGCGTTTGCGCGATGATAGAATCAATATTTTCCGTCCCACGTTGTTAAACTAAGATGCATACATGCTGATATTGACAAATTTACGGAATACGATTCTTAATCTTAATTGCGTAATACTCTATAGGGTTTGATAAATCGTTCAAGCAATTGACCTGATTTAAATCGCTATAATAATATAATAACTTACAACGAACTACGCGTTATGATTAACAGAATGCAATGCATCGTTAATAATTAATGGTAAATGAGAATACTGGTACGCGATTAATACCTACAGTTTTCAATGTTTCCTTACTGATATAGACAATATTAACGTCTCCTTAAATTATAGCGATAAAATACTACGATATATTTTTCAAACCTTTTCCAACAATGCGATCCCGGTAAAAAAATGCAAAATTAAATGCAGCTGTTATTGCAGTTATTATCGACTGATTACTATTCGAAAATAAAAACGAATGTTTACTGTCATCATAGCTTTAAAAAATTATCGCGTTAATATAGTCTAATGTATTGTCGAACATATGATTATTTCATACGTCGAAAACGACGACAGTTTCGCATAATTTGAATGAAATTTTTTGTCATTCTAATATTTAGCTGTATATCTTTCTCATTTACTGTTGTACGTATAGTAATATCAGCAATATTCTGTTTCGCGGAACTACTTAGAACACCTTTTCAGTGTAATTAACGTGTAATACATTCCTTTTGTCACCCAATTGTATGACGCACTGCAACACGAGAAAAACAACACAGTGAGTCATACTGTTTGTAAAATCGAGCTTAATTATAAGGTACAACATCTTATATTTGTTTTACCGGATGACGTAGAGATATCTTTGATATACCTAGATAAGCAGTTAAAAAGAATATCGAAAGATGCGACTCTTTTCGAGTGTATAATAAAAAAAAAAAAAAACTGCATATGATAAGTATCCGAAATATATTTTAGAAAAATAATTTTCAGGTTTCTCTCTTGCCGGAAAAAATTTGAATTGATTATATATATGCCAAAACCTGTTCAAACTTTTACATCGACATTAAATAAGCCTTGAACTATTTAATTGCGTTATGTATAAAGTGTTTAACAACTCTATAAGAATTACGCAGACAACTGCTGTCCTTGCGATAAGCTATGTTAGTACAAAGTCACGAAGGAAGATAATACTCGCACATACTTACATACGTTAGTGGAAAAATTCAATCGAATAAATATCACACGTCTATGCAGACTATTATACATACATACATACATACATCTATGAATTATACAATTGTAGAATATGAATGATGAATTATTTGCCAATAAAATTACGATATATGAAATGACATTGTTGGCAACGATAAAATCCTAATCTAAATTCTAATAAGCCTGCACATATTTGAGACATACTTATGTATTTACTGATATACAACAGCACAGAAAGTTCTCTGTATTTAGGTATAAAGAAATATAAAGAATTTCAGATATAGTTTGATATATCACCGCTCATAAATATGAGAATGATTCGAAGAAATTTTAAACGCTCCCTGTTATTTGTTAAAATATATACATGCTTATGATCCGCGGTGTTTATTGTTTGCCGGACGAAAGGTCAATTGCTAACAAAGTTACTCGCAATTGATAGATATTTATTCATTGATCCCATAGGGATAGGCCGCTATATAATATAATTTATACAACATTGGGATATCGTACAATTATTCAATTACATAATATGATTAAATATATCATATCATGACCATTATAGATGAGATATTCCACGCCAACTCGGTGGCATTTAATCCTGATCATCTACGATTGGTTCCATTATTTTTTATCACATTCAACCCACAAAAAAACGTACTGTAAATTTTTTCTAGATTTTTGGGACCAGCCGGTCTCTCAAAAAGACTTGACGCACCTCGTTTTTTGAAAACAAAAACGCCCATTTTGAAAATTTTCAAAAAATTTACAGAAATTCTGTGTCACAAAACAAGAATTTTGAGCCATAAAACATAGTGGAAGTGTTTTTTCTTCTAATTTTTTTTAAATTTTATAAGTTAAACAAAACTTTTTTTCTCATTTTCATACATTTTTTGTAAAGAATGTGTATAGTATACATGTACATAAAGATGTGCTGCTATAGGCATTGTATACAAAAAATGCACGAAAATGAGAAAAAAATGTTTTGTCAAACTTATAAAATTTAAAAAAAAAAATAGAAGAAAAAATACTTCCACTATGTCGAATTGCTCAGAATTTTCGTAGATTTTTTAAGAAATGTTCAAAATCAAATCTTGAGAGGATCGGTGGGCCCAAAAATCTAGAAAAAAAATTCACAGTACGTTTTTCTGTGAATTGAATAAGATGGAAAATAATGAAACAAGTGACAGAGGGTCAGGATTAAATGCCGCCGAGTTGGCGTGGAATACCTCAGATATAATCTATTTATCATCTAATCGTAATGATTGTACGGGGAGACCGCGTTAATTTCTAAATATCTACACGACGACGTTTATCTCATACGCAACGTGGTTCGGAAAATTTGGAACGCGATAACGATGTGCTTTCAGTTTCCATTCGTGAAGTAGATAGATATAATAATAATATACCTCGGAAATATTTGGGTTAACTGACCCCGATGCATCGCGCAACAAGATATCTATACACACATACTAATAGTGTGTGTGTGTATGTGTGTGTGTGTGTTTTCTATATTTACATCGTAAACATAACTTCTTTCACGGTAGAGATTCTAACGAAAAACCATTGTGTGCAATGAATGGCAAGAGATATCATTTCTTCGAAGTAAAAGTATATGTATACTATCATGACGTACATATATGCATTCGGATGCAAGCACAGATTCCTTTGTACAACAAAGTTGTACTGTAGAATTTCCTAACATCGGATTGCATTCCAAGGTATTTTATATGGGGCATTCCTTGTAAAGTTTTCAATCTTTCAAATCAATTACGTATTCAGCATCGTTACAAAATTCTGTAGAAATTATATTATTAAATGATGAAATCAATTGACAACAAATTTCGTTCCATTCACTTTTTTGATAAATATCAACAGATTCCGAGTTATGCACCGTTGGTCACTTTTAGTCGACGAAAAACTTTCGATTTCAAAATTCTCTGCCATTGAAATTTGCAAACAAATCAACAAAATTTTTCAGTGCCATCTATAAACAAAAAATGAGCTCGTCAGAAATCGTCAAGATCTGAGACACGTTCAGTCGCGTTGGAGTGTCCCATATACTGATTTCATATGCATGTATGCATAGGAACGTTGACACAATATTACACATGGCTGCAACGATTGCAGTAAATTATAATTGAATTTGTACAGTCATCGTTGCCCAATACAATATAAATGACGTTCATATTTCATAATATCGATTTTATACCCGTACATTTAAATTGTTTAAATATGTATACAGCTTAATAGATTTTCAGTCAAAATAACTGCATGTTTACGTACCTTATCTTTCACACCCATTGCGCAAAATAGTTTACCGTAAACAATAGGTAAGGTCGACCGGTAAGAAGGACGAAGAGTACTGCAGGTACACTGGATTAAGGACCACTTGTATTATTTCCACAAATTATATAATAAGTTTAATTGTAAACTGGTAACGTTATTATTAGAAGGTAAGCTATAAAACCGCAGACGAACAGTGGCAGTTCCAGCTATTATTGCTTTATAGTAATATAGTTATTTAATTCGTAATGTAAACAAAATTTATTTAAATAGTTTAAAACAGTTCGAAGTCCGATTTACTAAAAAGCAACAGAATATCTTTAATTTGACGCTATCGCAAGTCGCCTCAAAATAGAAACAATAAAAGACACGAAAATTTAATCAGTTTCCTTAATAAGGATAAGAATTTTCTCAGGTTAGATTGTCGAACGTACGACGATATACATCCGCTGAGAATCACCAAGTATATGAATCTGAGAATTACGCATGTGTATATTTTACCAAAGCCTTCAAAGCCCTAGTGGGGAAGAAAAGTGAGAGATTGGTTGGCATCTTTCCAGTAATGATCGTACGCTTGAATTCCACCAATCAGCAATACGCGTTCGTGGCGAGACAGCAACACAGGCGCCACTTGTACTAATGGTTCAGGGTTGTGGTAAGAAGAGGCGCAATTTTGGGTCTTATCATTACTTGTTACGGAATTTTGATATGTAGCTGATATAATGTTCTATGCGACAACTTCATACGTGGCAAACTGAAAGAGGTAAGACGAGATTTAATAATTTTATAGAATCATTATTCATACACATTTTTTCAATACAAACAGCGGAAAAATAGTTAACTGATAAGTAGCGAGACTCCCATCTATTACTCTTATGCCTACGTCAGCGAGTCGTCATAACTTGCACACTGCGTGTTATTGTCACGTTAAAACTATTCTAAACTTTATTTGCTAACGTCTAGATATTTAGAAACGCAACATCGCCACGTCACTGACTTTCAGCGTGAAAACTCGCAGTTCGAGCCCCTAAGCGACGTAATATTTTTATAATAGTTTTACGATATACAGCCATCAATGCACGTGGCGTTCACTCCTCTACGAAATATCCGAATAAAAAAAATGAGAATTATATCCTCGGTGATATTATTCAAGCGAGGCTGCGTATCGGGATTTAAATAACTCTGTTTTTGTCTCGTGCAGAGGCTATAATTAAGCGTTAAAACAAGACCCGTAGATTTGTAAATATTAGTCAGAGTTTTGAGGGCTGATGATTACGCCTTTACATATGGGTAATTACAATATACATATATTATGCGAAAATAGGAATAGTCGATTTATTATAATATACATATACTTTATGAATGAAGTCCCTCCACGCCAGAACGTTATGAGTACACACAAGATAGAGCTATAATTATCTATGGTGTATAATACTGCAGCAGCTACTATACACGCCTGCTACACATTGATTTATATTTTGATCCTCGGACTTTCGACTCTGTCCGATAAAGATATCCGAAAAGATAAATCCTTGTACTGTACGAATCGTCGAGTATCGAGTCATCATAACTTGTTAGAATGTAATAGGCACATTTTTATATACTATACGGTTTTTCTTGTATTAATTTATAAAATAATATTAACTATATGCATATAATAATGTTTACAAGGTTTTAGAATGATCGTATGTGTCCCTCCCTCCACCTCTTCCCAATTGTTCTAAATATAGATGAAACAGGTTTATGTTGCCGAATCAACATAAAATTTACAAGCCGTATTTACATTTTAGAAGAAATCTTATTCCGATGTTTTTTGATTTCTTATTCTGTTAAAATATGGCATACATATCTCGATGTTGACTTTCCTCGCGGGATATTCTTTCGAATTTTTGTTTTCGTGGACTTGGTAAACAAAAAAAAAAATGAAAAACTATAGAAGAATCGGATTTCTTCTGAACTTTCAGTTAAAAATGGTTTCAAATCTCTAACAGGACTTTATAGACTATTTAAGTGTGATTTATAGAAGAAAGAAAAATTATTTCTACAACTTGGATACTTTTTTTTTCTTCATATCTCCCGAAATCAATGTTTACGTTATAAAAACGTCACAAAAAAATCGGTAATCTGGAAAACCCTAATTTGTCCATGGCAGCAAGTATTTAAATATATTATCAGCAGATTTTGTATAATGAATCTCCCATTTCGTTTTTTTCATGAATATCTTAACTAGAGAATATGAGATATTAATTTAGAAGAGAAAAATTCATAATGAGACTGAAGGAAATAGGAAGGCGTTTACTTTCAATAATGATAAAGCCCTTTTTTTTTCGATAATTCCTTTTATTTAAAATTGCTTTTACACGCTCAACGACTGAGATTTTGTGTCAATTAGTCCAGTCGAATTAGACATAAAAAGAGGCTCAAATGGACAAAAATTTATTATTGGCTAATTTTTTTTTTAATCGCTTCGGAATAACGTCCACATTGAAGAACTGAAGCGGCCAACGTGTCTGTTGACCGGAACAATTGTTTATTTAACAATTAGTAAAAAAACACTAATTTCTCAATGCCGTTTTCCTTTGTATCTCAGCTTGTATTGGACGTAATTGGACTTTATAAAGCTCAAAAGTTCCGTGGAGATCTCTAGTTTGCAATTACGTTTGTCCGAATCGCCATTTTACAAAATTGTTAATGTTATAATGCAAGAAAGGCCAAAAAATCGATTTCCGAAATCGCATTTTCAAAGTGACGTAACTTGTAGAGATTTAGTTCAAATGTCACTATATTCTAGAAATCAATACATCTTTGGAGTACGTATACCTACGCGGAACCCATGCCCCGTCGGGTTGATAGTTTCAGAGAAAATTAACAACAAAGTTCTTAATTGCAAATTGAACCACAAGCGAAGGAGTTGTCGGATCTCAAAAATTCTTGTTGGAGGTTGTTTGTCTTGATGCCAGCTTTCATTTTCCCCGGAAAAATAATTTTTTCCCTCAGCCAAAAATTTTTTTTTTCGAAAAAACCGTTTTTTGAAAATTTCATTTTGAGTTTTTTGGGAGGGTTCGATTCAAAAGTCCTTATAACCAATTTAGTATGATGACGACTATTTTTACACGAATTTTAAGCTAAGGTAAGTCCCATTTGGTCAAATAGAACCGGAGTTATCGATGTTTTTGTATTTTCAGAGATAACTCCGAAACTAATGAATATTTTCTCAAAATCCTTAAACGAGGCTCTTCCTTAGACAATTCTCCATCTGTCTGAGTATATCTCATATTTTTCCGACGAATTTTAAAGTGCGAAAACGCCAATTGAATATAGACGTTTGGCGCGCATTTCGAGCAGGCTGGAGACGCTACGACACGGCGGCGCATGCGCAGAGTCGTTCTCGCGGGACTTGTAAAATTTCCATGCGACGCGCTCGAGCGGTCATATCGTTTTCCTTCATTTTGAGCTTAAATAAACGTAATATTCATTTGATAATGTTTTTATATCATTCTTACCTTTCGTATTTCATATCTAAGTATTTTATATTAAATAATATTTCGTTTTTCTAAAGATAGGAGTAATTTAAAAGGCTCTCAAACACGCATATTCGAACCTGCACGAAGTATCATTGCCGAAAATCAAACGACTACCTGCGAGGGGAACTCAGGTAAAAAGGTTTACAGATTTTATAGTTAGGGTCACCCGAAGGCAGCTGCTACTCCCAGGTAGAAAAGAATCTCAGTAAGAAAGTTTTAGTTTTGTTACTTAGTTCTCGCCAGTTCGTTGAACACAGTTGAGCAGTGTAGACCTATAGCGTGATAGTTTGTATGTGAAATTTCAGAGTTTTTCGTGAGAATTGTAATCTTTCAGTGGAAAAATTAACAATTACATGGTGAGTGTATAATTATTGTTTTTTATATGTAAATACTGATAGTTCATTTATAAATAATAATCGTATTCGCTAAATATGAGCGTTTCATTTATGAACGCGGTTAAATATGTATAAAATTTCAAATTAGTTTATTGTTTGTCATTCAGATATGCTGACGGAAATATGGCTGAACAAACAGCGTGCATATTATGCAGTGAATCATTGAGTAATACTGATGATCTCGTAATAACTGAGGCACGCCGTTTGACATTAATATCCAGCAGTAGAACCCGCAATGACGGCTTCATCCGCCATTTTCGAAACTTCAATGGTGCAGTGCATGCGAATTGCTACAAAAAGTACACCTGCTATGTAACGGTCGAAAATGCAGCTAAGAAAAAACCGCCTGTAGAAAAACCACCTGTAGAAAAATCACCAGGACCGTCAACTTCAGAGGCCACAGCAGTCGTAAGCATACATGATTTTGATCATGATTGTATCTTTTGCAATAATGATGCGTCTGACGAATTCTTAAAAAAACAGCTGAAGAATAAACAAAAGAAAGTTGTTTCTAAGTTAACCAATCAAAAAACGGTACAAAATATTGTAGAAAAGTGTCAAGAAAGTGGTGACGATAGTAGTTTACAATTGGCATCTTTATTGTTAAAGATAGATTTAACGCAAGTAAAGCCTAGGTATCATCAAGCGTGTTTCGTTAATTTCAATAATAATTCATCAAATTTACAAAATTCACTCAAAATTGATGTGTTATTGAAGCATGTAATGAAGTATATTAGAGAAAATCGAGAGGAATGTCAATTCGACCTTTGCGACATACTGAAAGATTTTACGGAACTTACTGGACCTAAACAAAAATACTTATTGAAACAGTTAGAAAAACAGTACAACGATGAAATTGTTATCCACCGAAATAAGGGCACGAAAACGGTTATTTGTTTTAGAAACAGTGCTCATAAAATGTTAACAAAATTGTGGTATGAAAACCGTCAAGATGATCCCGATGCCGAGTTCAATCGTATTATTTCTGCATCGGTCAATGCAATTCATGGACAGATATTTTCGAAAGAGTATGAATTGAATAGTTACCCTGCAACGCATGATTTTTTACGCGACGTTGGTGATCAAATTCCCCAACAATTGAAATTCTTCCTAGAGAGTTTGATTTATAAAAATAAAAGAAAAGTCGAAAAATATGAGAAAGTAGTTACCTACCTTTCACACGCAATTATTGCAGCTGTACGACCGAGAAAATTTATATCTCCTCTTTTACTGAGTATCGCAGTTTTGATATATCGTAAATTTGCTTCAAAAGATCTGATAAATTTACTATCTTCTTTAGGAATTTGCGCATCTTACGACGACGTAATAACTTTTCAGACGTCTGCAATTGCACACCAAGACAAAACAGATTATTCTGGTTGTTTTACACAGTTTAGTTTTGATAATGCAGATCATAATGTAAATACGTTAGATGGTCTAAAAACATTCCATGTAATGGGAGGTATCGAATGTATCACACCCGCTAAATACAATGAATCGGAAGACAGGATAATAAAAACGAAGACAATGCCAAATGAAGAATACCTGAAACAATTTTCTAATATTCCTCTTCTTCAATTCCATAAACAAAATATTACAGGACTTAGTTCAATACAGGTACAAGATATTCACGTTACTAATTCCGTTATTATGAATTTTGAACTGTTGCCGACCGATTTTTTATGGATTTTTGCAAAATATATGAGTAACGACGATGTGAAAGGATGGAATACTTTCATGGAGGATATGACTAAGTATTTTCAATACGAAATGTCGCGAATAAATTTTCTACCCTTTACTTCGGCACCAGCAAGCAATCTGGATACAATTTATACAGTTTGTGCTTATGCTTCTAGAAAAATCAAAGAATTACAACAACGCTTTGCCTTCATTACGTTTGATCAGCCATTATTTTGGAAAGCGAGATTCATTTTGGCAAGTTCCCCGAATGATGACAATTTGAAAAATGTCATAGTAAGACTAGGTGGATTTCACTTGCTAATGTCATTTTTAGGGGCAATCGGTTTTATTATGGATGGCAGCGGGCTAAAAGATGTTTTATCTGAAGTATATGCACCTAATTCTATCCCGAAAATTCTAGACGGTAGTGCATATTCGAGATCCGTTCGAGCGCATTCACTAGTTCATCTCGCAATTGCAAAAATAGTTTTATCAATGATAGAATTTACCGTAGAGGAAAAACAGTATATGGAATTATTAACAAGTAAAATCAGCGAACAAGATTTTTTTGACAAATTTTCCGAAAAACAGTTTGTAAAAATACATAATAAATTCAATGACAAATTGCTTGAATTAGAAAAAAAAAATCCCACTGCGCAATTGTGGATTCAATATTTTCACATGGTTTCATTAATGAAAAGATTTATTGAGGCTGAGAAATCTGCTAAATTTGATTTACATTTATTAACTATTCAGCAAATGATTCCTTTCTTCCATGCAAGCGGTCATTATCTCTACGCAAAATCCGCGCACTTATATCTCCAAGACATGTTTCAATTAAAAGAGAAGTTAAGCGATGATGAGTACAAAAAATTTGTAACTCAAGGTTATTTTACTATTCGACGCACGAATGCTTTTCGCCGGGGCATTTGGTCGGACATGACCATTGAACAAACGTTAATGAAGACCATGCATAGTTCAGGAGGGTTAACTCGTGGAAGAAGTGTGACGGATAGCGTAATTTCTAAATGGATTTATTCATTACCAGCATTTTTCGACGTATCCGAAGCGCTTTCATTTTTTGCGAATACATCGATGCATACATCAAGTGAACAGCACAAAGATGCATCTGATGCTCGTTGTAATCGCGATAGCGTCGACGTTGACAAGGTTTTATGTTATTTAAACAGTCACGATTTATTCAATCACGGGTCAGCGATAACTTGTATAAGTAATGGTTTCAAAGGAGATGAATTAGTGAATTGTCATAAGGCTCGTGAAATCGGAATAGCATCATATAAAAAAATAATAGGAGGAAACATGCAAACTGTCAAATTCTCACGTAAAGATCGAGTGATCAATTTAAACCCTCAAAATCAGAAAAAATCTGCTAAAGAAGTGACTGTAATTGCTGATCCCACAATTGTTTTCCAAAGGATTTGCTTAGGAATCAAAACACCTCAAGATCTGAAAAAATATCTATCTTTCGAATTATCGCCATACCCTCTTGCATTATTTAATGAAGATGGTATGCGAAAAACGGTAAAATCTAAATTATACACCTTTTTTGAACCGATAAATTCAGGCGAGTTCGGTGACTGCCTATACGTTATCGATGGTGGTTTTTTGCTGCATAGAGTAGTTTGGCATGAAAAACAAACATTCAATGACATTTTTCAACAGTACGTTCAATATTTGCGACATCATTTCAAACCACACTGCATTATTATCTTTGATGGTTATCCAGACGACGCGCTGAACACAAAAAATCCAGAGAGAATGCGTCGCATGAAAAAAGTTATGTGCTCTGAGTATGAAATCGATCCGTTAAAAAATGTACCTGTCATACAGTCAACGTTCTTAACAAATGAAAAAAATAAGAAAAACTTCATTAAATTACTAATTGACGTTTTACGTCGGGAAGGTTTCTTTACTTTACAAGCAGAAGCTGATGCTGATGCTTTAATTGTTCATACAGCAATGACTGAGAGTACACAGTATCCAAAAGTTGTAATTGTTGGAGAAGATGTTGATCTATTGGTCATTCTTACTCAAATAGCGCCAGAAAATAGTAATGTCCTCTTTTTAAAAGCGACACCAGATAAATCCGCGGTTTTCGATTGCAACAGCTTCAAATTTCCCGAATTTAAAAAAATAATAGCTTTCATCCATGCATTTAGCGGTTGTGATACCACCTCTTCTTTTTATAATTATGGGAAAGGGAAATTTATGACAACTGTCATAAACAACCCTGATATTTTCAGTCTTGCTCACGTATTTTACAACAACGATCGTCATCGTATGTTATACGAGATAGTAGCTGCAAAGATGGTATATGTATTATACGGAGGAAAAAGCAATGATAAAACTCCTATAAATGAATTTCGTTACGATTGTTTTCAGAAAATGTCTCGTTCAAAGAAATTTAATATTGCTTTGCTACCTCCATCACAAGGAGCAATCGACCAACACGCCTATAGAGTTTTTTATCAAATCCATGAATGGCTAAGATCTCCTTTTGAATTGAATGTTCTTCATTGGGGTTGGAAAAAAACTATTAACGGCCTTCAGCCTATTCCAACAATAGACACACTGATGCCACCTGACATCCAAAATATAATTTCATGTCAATGTAAAAAGGGATGTGCAGGAAACTGTGGTTGCAAGAAGAAAGGATTTCTTTGCACTACTATCTGTAAGTACTGCGAAGGGAAAAATTGTCGAAACAGTGAAAAACTACACATTTCGGTCGATGATGATGAGGATTATCTAGGCGAAGATTCAGTTTCGGTTGTAATAAATGATGAAGATGATCGGAATGAATCGCTCCTAGATGAAACTGAGAACGACAATTCCGATGATCTTCTGTATGTTGATTTTGTTGACACGTCCGAAAGCGATTCGGATTGCTCGACTGAGTCATTGCGAAAAAGATCTCGCCTCAAATAAATATGTTGCGGGGAATTAATTATATTTCATTGTAAGCCATACGTTGTAAACATTGTAAATATACATTATGAATAAACATTGTCAACATATAAATACTAATTTCTACTGATGGTATTAATTTTATTTATTCAGACCTTCCCTCTTGTCAAAACTCAAGAAATATGCGTAATACGTACATGTTTATGTCTATTTTATAGTTTTCTCTTCATGGAAAGGAAATATTACTTAATATAAAATACTTAGATATGAAATACGAAAGGTAAGAATGATATAAAAACATTATCAAATGAATATTACGTTTATTTAAGCTCAAAATGAAGGAAAACGATATGACCGCTCGAGCGCGTCGCATGGAAATTTTACAAGTCCCGCGAGAACGACTCTGCGCATGCGCCGCCGTGTCGTAGCGTCTCCAGCCTGCTCGAAATGCGCGCCAAACGTCTATATTCAATTGGCGTTTTCGCACTTTAAAATTCGTCGGAAAAATATGAGATATACTCAGACAGATGGAGAATTGTCTAAGGAAGAGCCTCGTTTAAGGATTTTGAGAAAATATTCATTAGTTTCGGAGTTATCTCTGAAAATACAAAAACATCGATAACTCCGGTTCTATTTGACCAAATGGGACTTACCTTAGCTTAAAATTCGTGTAAAAATAGTCGTCATCATACTAAATTGGTTATAAGGACTTTTGAATCGAACCCTCCCAAAAAACTCAAAATGAAATTTTCAAAAAACGGTTTTTTCGAAAAAAAAAATTTTTGGCTGAGGGAAAAAATTATTTTTCCGGGGAAAATGAAAGCTGGCATCAAGACAAACAACCTCCAACAAGAATTTTTGAGATCCGACAACTCCTTCGCTTGTGGTTCAATTTGCAATTAAGAACTTTGTTGTTAATTTTCTCTGAAACTATCAACCCGACGGGGCATGGGTTCCGCGTAGGTATACGTACTCCAAAGATGTATTGATTTCTAGAATATAGTGACATTTGAACTAAATCTCTACAAGTTACGTCACTTTGAAAATGCGATTTCGGAAATCGATTTTTTGGCCTTTCTTGCATTATAACATTAACAATTTTGTAAAATGGCGATTCGGACAAACGTAATTGCAAACTAGAGATCTCCACGGAACTTTTGAGCTTTATAAAGTCCAATTACGTCCAATACAAGCTGAGATACAAAGGAAAACGGCATTGAGAAATTAGTGTTTTTTTACTAATTGTTAAATAAACAATTGTTCCGGTCAACAGACACGTTGGCCGCTTCAGTTCTTCAATGTGGGCGTTATTCCGAAGCGATTAAAAAAAAAATTAGCCAATAATAAATTTTTGTCCATTTCAATGTCTAATTCGACTGGACTAAATGTATCAACGGGAAATATACATAGAATTAACAGGGCAATTGCTAAAATTTTTGTTTCTTGCTTCGACGTTAGTGTGTTGGAAAAACATCAAAATTTTCGGAAAAGGAATATTTTCTCAAACATAATTCATTATGTTCATTTACAATAGTTGAGTGAATTTTCAGTGTTCTTAGAATCGTCTTGCAGTTTTGAAACGGGTATCAGAACTAAACAAAACCTTAGTCTTTAGTCTGACCATCCAACCGTCAAGCTTTTCTCCCTTAGATCCTGTTATCATCATAGCTTTTTAAAGGGATGATATTGATCTCAAGGGACATTCCCATCACCCAACCGTCCAATCATCCAAGCGTTCAACCATCCAACCGTCCAGCCTTTCAAACGTCAAGCCTTTCTTCCTTAGATCCTGTTATCAGTATAATAGCTTTTTCAAGGAATAATATTGATTTGACAGAAAAGTAGAAGAATTCAAAAAGTAAAAATCTCGTCGGGAAGCATAAGTTGGAAAGAAATAAAACATTTATTATACAAAATCTGCTGATAACATATTTCGGTAAATAATTTCTGCCATGGACAAATTAGGGTTTCCAAGATCACCGATTTTTTTTGTGGTGTTTTTATAGCATAAACAATGATTTCGAGAGATATGAAGAAAAAACAAAGTGCCGAAGTTGTAGAAATAATTTTTTTTTTTCTCTATAAATCACGCTTCAATAGACTATAAAGTGCTTTTAGAGATTTGAAACCATTTTCAACTGAAAGTTAGGAAGAAATCCGATTTTTCTATAGTTTTTAATTTTTTTTTTTTTTACCAAGTCTTCGAAAACAAGAATTATTAATTTCATTTTTGACAGAATTTGAATTCCCAAGTGCTTGGACCTTGTGGAAAAATTTCGTGACAATCGAAATTTTGGTCGAAAATGGTTGTCCGGTTTCACGGAGAATTCTCCATATGTATATACAGTACGGTGCAGTTCAGTACTTCGAGATTATAGAATATTTCTGTCTGGATGTTAAGTGGGGTGTTTATAACGTAAAATGTTGAGTGTTTAGTAATTATTACTTATTATTGGTAATAATCTAACATATACACCTATCTCTCTATAACATGTAGATAACGATCCATTCCAGTATGTAGATATGAAGAAATCGATTCCATAAAAAAACAACTCATCGGAAAACTACCGTACGTATAACGTAACATACATGACACATCCTACGGTTCCTGCTGATCCCAGACCTCGTACTGTGTTAATAGACAAGCACGAGTCACGAGTGTTTATCGAATTATAGCTGCGCATCTGTTTAATGTGTAATATCATGCTCATGTACTCTCGAATAGCTAACTAGGTTTTATGAACATTTATAAGGTATCACATAAATGTAAGTATCTAAGTATAACGACAAGACACGTGCAGCGCATTAAGATTGATAATGATTGCTGCACTACGGTCTATCTAAATAATTATTTTAAGTATCCCGGATTATTGATTCTGTATATACCTAAATACTCGAGTTTGAGGCATGCAATGATCGAGGAATGTTTATTCGATAGGGTTCGTCAACTATTCTAACGACGTATGAAGATTGAGATCATTTGTAAAATAACAACCAATGTACGCATATTTTACCGTGTTTACGTGATTGAAGCCAAATTACTGTTTTCCTGCAATTTGATTGGTAGATCCACAGATCCGTCTCGTTAATAAAGTCGTACTTATACCTATATCTATAATGTGACACGACACGTGATGTCAGCCCACATAATCTGTACCTACCAACTGATTGACCTTCGTGTATTTGACTTATTATTATTGTTATTATATTGTTTCTTTACGATTACATGTAATATATAAATCCGCTTGTTGAATTGGGTCACGTGTTGGATCAATTTTAAACAACAACGTACTACAATCATCTTATTTGCTGCAGTTATATTAAAACAATTTTTATCAAAGTTCCGTGTTTTTTACTTCGAAAACAACCTAGCTTTAAATGATAAAATTCTAGATCTCTGCAGCAGCTGGCTAGAAGAGTTAATTCACATATTATGCACCAGAGGAAAATTTATACACGCAAGAGTGTTTCTTGTACCTCCGATTTATCTGCCGGCTTTAATCAAATGTTAAAAATTATACTGTTCAAAATACTGCTCTTTAATTTTAGAAATTCGTTTTTTACTGTATACTTACTTCAAGTTTCTAGACGAGGGTATTTAAGTTACGTGAATTGGTGCTCTGTATATTAATCCCGTTACCTAGATACATTAGTTCTGAAAAATACACTTTAAAATTCGCACGACCTCCAAATGTGAAAGTTGATGGTCATAGTAGTCATTTTTTATCTGTTAACTGCGAAACAACGCGACGCCGCAATTCATAGCAATCTCTAGACAGTTATTGTATGCAATCGTGAATTTATACTTGCAAAATTCCTTCTAAACAATCAATTAAATTCTGTGGAATAGGGAAAAAGTGAAACAATATACTTACATATATCAAGCTATTTACCTATAAACATCGGTTCACGTAATGCAGTTCTACGAACGTGTCATAGTATAAATGTACAATTACTGAGGCTGGAAACTTTTCCTGAACTCGTGTAGTAGTAGTAGTAGTACCAGAATAAGGAGAGAACGAACTATTTAACTAGAATCAGTTCTCGTGTAACCGTAAATCGCTTAAATTATTTATATTTATATCCATAGAGAATTTATAATATTCTAATAACGAAAGTATTGAGCTCGAAACTTCATACTCACATACATACAAGTTTAATTTACTCTTCAGCTACGATGTACCCGATAAATATAGTCCTCAACGTTGCCTTGATAATTGGGTAAGATTTCACCAAAATAGAAACGTTACTATAATTGTATACTCTTCAATTATCGCACATCGTTATATCGATAACACCTCAAACATCTAAAACGAAGATGCCGTAACTCTTTTTTAAGTATAATATACGTGCTACCTGTAGCTCCCAGCTGCCGTATCATATATACCTATACAATCATAGATTAGTACGATCAAATGGAGACAAGATTACATAAGATCATCATGTGTGTTTATAAAACTCAGTTTAATTATAAGGATAATAAATTTTTTACTAGAATATTAATCCTAAACAAACTGGATTACCTCGGTTATACCACAACATCTCAGATTCCTCGAAATTTTGCGGGAATTACCGGCATCGGTATACATAAATCATAACAACTATATACACCTATAGTCTTATACACCTTTCCCACAGTGTTTGACGTATATTTACGTCGAAGTTTCCTGGGTCTGGTCCCGTGTTCTCATTTTAACATAGTGTATGCTAAGGTTGTGAAATTGAATGAATGTTAATTTCGATACTTTCGTTAAAATCAACATACGTGTAGCTGGGCTATAAAATCATAAAAATTTCAAAAAGATTTCTTGTCAAAACTAATGAAATAAAAATTCAGTCCTCGTCAGATTAATCAATTATTCGTTTCAGTTCGTTTTTATCTAAAATCATTAAAGATTTGATTCAATAAATCGTCGTATTATCGTCAAATCGCACTTCTCGGATACCCTAAATTTTGTATTTTAATCCATCTTTCGGCTGCCCAACAATTGGAGGGATAAACTCTGAAAACACTTCCGACAATTTATCTTATCGCTTGGGGTCACCAGCATCCAATGACGCAGGCTCGAATGTGAATTATTATTATTCAATCACTAGGAAATTGATCACGTTACAAAAATAATTAATTATTACGATGTGGACAAAATTCACCGTCAGCCATAAAAGAATTTGGTTCTTTACGTGTACCTATACATATATTTCCACGATGCGAGAATCAGTTGTATGTACAACGATCGTATACTCTCTTCTCAATTTTCAATACATAATGTAGGGCAAAGGTTGACGACCTAAAACGTCTCTGTATTTTCTCTACTGCTGCACTTATCGTCAATTCATATCATATATATGTTTTGGGGAACTGACAATCAATTCAAGAGCGTATACCGAATGGATCATCATCACGAAGTTTTTCCAATCTTTTATCAATGTATACAAAAAAGTGTATGTACGGGACTTACCCGTATTACTCTCATGAATGTATTTTTATCAAAAACAACAAATTAGAAACAAAAACTGACAAAGTCTAAAACCCTCCGTGGTCACACTCACGCAGTGCGCTCACGGGTCAATACGACCCCACTCTACCTTCAACGCTAAATAAGTATGAGTTGTGTGGTTGAATGAGGCTGGTGCTTCATCTGGCAACGCTTTGAAGTAACCCCTGTGTGTAGAGGGTAGAGGTGTTACGCTTCCCGTGCTAGTTTCTGGGAAACAGCCGTTCAGAAAACATCGTGCGTGTACTGGGGTCATACTGACCCCCTGTGTGACCAATAAGGAGGGATTTGGTGATAATCGTGTTAGTTTTTTTTTTTTTTTTTTTTTTTTTTTACATTTGTTTGTTTAACACCGCAGCATTTACAGGAAACGTAAGTATTAATGTGATAACCATTTTGTTTTCTCAACAAGCATAATTACATCTAATTACTGCAATATTTGTAATCAGATGGCGTGTTCACAAGAACGATTACAGTTGCCAAACCTCCGAGCAGACGCGAGAAAAGGAATCAAAAGGACTTTGGAATTGGATGACATCCTTGAACCCGAGGACATACCGTTGAATCGCCAATACTTTGTCCACAGGGTGCGTTGTGGAATGTGCCCCCGAAAAAATGACCGGAAAACCAAGCAGCAGTGCCCGTCCTGCCGGCAAGCGATGTGCGATGACCATAGGGTCTTTTTGTGCACGGAATGTGCGGGACAGGAGTAGTAAAATAGTTTTTTCATTTCTTACTTGCACTAAGAACTATCCTTGTAATATTAAGGAATTTTTTTTAACAAGAATATTAATAAAATATTAAAATGTTTTCATAATTTTCCGATTTATCTTTACTCCAAAATAGACCCTCTTCAGATTCTCAGAATTAATACCTTTTTTTTTTAAATCGCTCACTATCAAGCTATTTTTTCTATAAAAGTATCACATTTCAAGAGTATCATCCATGAATTTTATCAGAAAATAATAAAAAATGCAAAAGTTATGAATTTCTTAGTAAAAACAAACGGCATTTTTGCGACTTTTACACCTTCCAGATTTTTTAGCGCCACTTCATCATTTGATTTCATATACTTGGTGGTCTATTTCAATCAATCCAGACTAATATTTTCAAAACTAAGCAAGATACAGGAAAATACTTCGGACAAAAGTTGTATGGTTCTAACGGGGACATTTGATAATGCTATGGGTTTCGAATTTGTATAGTGTTTTATGGGGTTTTTATGAACTATTCAAACGGGAACCCCTAATTTTCAGTACAGATTCATAATCTACACAAATAAATGCATTAGTTTTGTAAGAAACTTTTTTTTCTAAACAGTCTCATTTTTGATCACGAAATAATAAAGTTAATTATAACGTTAATATAAGCTAATGCAATGTAATAACATTCCCAAAGTAATTAATGGATTTTAAAAATAACTTGCCATGATTAATAAATAAAAATAAAAGACTTTTTTCTCTTAACATTTTGTTCTTCGACCTTATATATTTTAATGAAAAAGTTGTTTTTCAAACAAACAAAAAAAATAAGAAACTGAACTTTTAGAAAAAAAAAAGTTTCCTACATAAGTAACATTTTTTTTTTGTGTAGATTATGAATCTGCGTTAAAGAATAGGGGTTCCCATTCATATCACAAAAGTTACCTCATAAATACCCCATAGAACTCTACAAAAGTTCAAAACCCATAGTATTATTAAATTTCCTCTTCGGAACCATACAACTTTTGTCTGATGTATTTTCCTGTATCTAATTGCTTAGTTTCGAAAATATTTCCCTGGATTGATGAAATTGGACCACCCTGTATAATAACAATTGCTCATCGAAACGATACTGTTGACATCTCATCGAAGACAACTGGGGTCATTCTGATCCGATGTGACCAACATGTTATATGCAGGGAGTGTAACCGCGGAGGGTTAACTAGGAAATAAGTCGAGGGTCTAGTGAATTTTAAATGAAAACGACTTGAAATTGACCAATTACAGTAGACATCTAGTGGAAAATTAGGAAGGTGGTTGGCTCGTGATTTATTTTCCACTAAGGCCGACTGTGATTTGTCAACCGCAACTCATTCAAATTCAAAAATCACCATGCCTTCGACTTTTTAGTTAATATACAACTTAGTCACAGTTCAAAGCAGCAAATACATACCTCCCATAGAAATATGGGTAATTTTTATACACCCTGTATACATTATTCGGGCATTCAATAGTTAATTCTGATAATAAAAATAAATTAAAGCTACAATCTCTGAGAAAATTTTTTACACTCTCCTCCATATACTAATATTATGTTTGGTGCCATATTTCCTTATCCGCAGACTATTCTAATACATCGTCTAAACTATTTAGAAGCAGAAATTTTCAATACTATTTTTTCTGTTATCTAATATCTCTATATTTTATAACGTGCAGTTAGTAGTATCAGTTTTTTCAAACCTACTCTGCCTGTACCATAATAAAGATTGATAGGAGCTCTGATTAGGTTTGTCTGTATGTGTGTGTGTACTTTGCAATGGGTAGCAATAACAGCTGATAGTCAAAAGCTTTGGCTCCATTCGGTAGCAAGCCAGATACAGAATAACTCCTAGCTGTACGTCACGTTAAGATTTGCTCATTACGTATTAGTATCATTTAATATATTTGTTACACAAAATAGAAGGGATTTAAAGGATCAATTAAGCTTGAAATTGAATTGGTCCATTGTATGTGATAATCAATACGATAGATAATTTTCTTTGGATCTTTAAGGCAACTGTATTTTTCCATTGCAAGTATTGCTGACACTCAAGCAATGACGGTGACAAGGGAGCCATGGGGATCCATTGAAGGCCAGACAGTAGAAAAATTTACATTGAAGAATGGAAAAGGCTTTGAAGTTGACGTACTTTCATACGGTGCAACAATACAGGCTATTAGAACACCTGATAAAAAAGGAAATATTGATGACGTAGTTCTTGGCTTTGACAACATTGAAGGTATAGATTGTTACTATCGATGTTAAAGTTAAATCGTTTATGTCTGTCTAAAACTGTCTTTTAGTTCTTTATTCGCAGTTGTTTCCAAGCTGGAAAATAACTTCTGTGAATATCGCAGACAATTAATATTTTCTTCATATCAATCACTTTATTGAGTAACAAAACTTATGTCCAAAGGTTACCTCGGAAAAGACAATCCTTACTTCGGAGCAACTGTAGGTCGAGTAGCAAATCGAATTGGAGGAGCCAAGTTCGTTCTTGACGGAGTCACCTATACTTTGGAAGAAAATGTTCCTCGCGGTAGTCTTCATGGGGGTTTAAAAGCTTGGGATAAAAAGATTTGGAATGCCACAATCAAGGATGAAGCTGTGTGGATGACCTTGCTAAGTTATGATGGCGAGGAAGGTTACCCAGGTGCAGTAATCGCTACAGTCAAGTTCAGTGTCACCAGCGACGGAGGACTGGTCATCAAGATGACCGCTGTTTCCACGAAAGCCACTCCAATTAATTTAACCAATCACAGCTACTTCAACCTCTTTGGAAATGTAAGCGGCAGTAATTGCATAACAACATTCCGCATTAGCTGAATATTACAGCAAAATACGTAAATTTGTTCAATGAACGGAATGCGGATGAATTTTTTGCAGCTCAACATGCGCAATAGAACTAGCAATTGTAATTAACATGTCAAGGCCTATTTAACGCAAATTGTTAGTGGTGAGAAGCGTAGTTAATTCAAACAATGTAACAAGCTGATTGATTTTTCTAAATTACAGGCTGGTAATGCATCAGAATTGTACAAGCATGAGATAACAGTAAACGCCGACCGTTGGACAGTGACGGATGCTGATAGTATACCGACTGGTGAAATTAGACCAGTTGCAAACAGCATAATGGATCTTAGAGTTGCCAAAAAACTTGGTGATGTTCTTCCCAAAGTTCCCGGCGGAGGATATGATTTTAATTTCTGTGTGCCAAAGGACGGCGGGCCAAAAGGAGATCGATTTGTTGCTAGAGTATTGCATCCTGATTCAGGAAGGTATTTGGAGGTCTACTCTGACCAGCCAGGTGTTCAACTCTACACAAGCAATTTCTTACCGAATGATACAGATAAGGGAGTTATTGGTAAAAGTGACCAGCAGTATTTTAAGCACGCTGCATTCTGTCTTGAGACACAAAATTACCCGGATGCTGTGAACCACGTGAGTATATTCATATTTTATTTTTATATAACGTAGTCCTATTTTTATACAGTTCTGCTGTACATCGCACTAAATCATCTATTTCTGATTTTTCAGGAGAATTTTCCAAACAGCATCTTGCTTCCTGGGGAAACTTACGAACACAGCGTAACTTACAAATTTGGTGTCCAAGAATAGTGAGACCCAAATATGAAATGTGCATAATTGTATATCGTATATCTATAGTAGAATAAGCAGAGAAAACAAAAGATATGTCAATTGCATGTGGATAAAGTTATAAACTAATAAATACCTATGATTACATTCTGTTCTCCCAACTCTGTATAATTTCATCTTACCTATGTTTGTGTTGTTAGTTGCAATATGTTAACACAGTTTTGAATGATTTTTGTAGTTTAAATTCGGCATAGAATAAACAGAAGAATTTTAATGCTAAATTTATTGTCTTTTCAATGATTTTTATTACCGAGAAATGATAAAAGTAATATAAATACCGATAACAACAAAGATTAAGCTTTTATTATTCTCATTTATTGTAACAAGTAAAAACAATACTATATACAAACATACGACAATACATACTAAAGGAAAAACATGTTTGATATTGTCTGAGCTCAATCAATTACCGTATCAAGGACGAACATAAAATCTTGTTACTTCGGCTTTAACTATCGTTCAATAACGGTAAAATAAATAAATTTAACAATCTCTGATTATTGCGACAATGATGGAGAAAGATTAACTTCCAAAGGATTATGTTTTTTCTTTGAAATAGTTGTGTCAATATTTTCTAATAGTCGATCTTGACGCTGTTGTGTAATAGGAGCAGTTGCAGGTGTGTGTCGATCAGAGACCCAGCCTTCGATGTGATATCCAATAAAACCGACAACAGCTGCTATTGGAAGTGTGATGGTAACCGCATACCTGCGTGCAACCATGGCTATCACTGGCCACATTTTTCTATAATAACAAACAAAAGACAACAAAAAACGTGATGAAATATAAGAATAAGTGTCTTGTGTTATTAAAAAATTTTTGAAGAAGTGATGTGAGTAGAGATAAGAAAATCGGTCAAATAACGTATTGGGTATACGTTAGGTTAAAATTATCAACCCCAAAAGGGTCCGAAAACAGACGCGCAGGTTATGCAATACCATTTGTCAGTATGAAACGGATATAGAAACTACGAATAAATAGATTGTTTTAAATGACAGTGCTCACATTGTAATTGAATTCACAAAATGTAATACAGTGTTAGATGACGAGTGAAATAAAAACAACACAGGACCGAATTTCAATAGTGGCTCCCTCACTGTTATCGTCTGCATGCCGGCACTGTGACCACGTGATCGGCGTCAATGAATCGAAACAAATCGCAAAATGAAGTAAAATTATAAAACAACTCGTGCTAAGTTGATAAATTGTCACCGATGATTGATGGGTTGGAAAGCTGTCATCGGATGTGTAAATTTTGGTTTCTACTCTACAGGACAAACCTAACCTAATTTAACTTGAAAACAACCTCAGCAGCTCGATAGATAAAGCGATGATAAAGTCGAGATAACACGAATTGGTGAATATAAATCGTTAAAATGATCTTCTTGAAAAAAATTCCCACTGTTTTATTGTACATAACAGTGTGGAGATTAGTATCTGTATTTGTGGTCCAGACGGCCCATGTGCCTGACGAATATTGGCAGTCCGTAGAAGTTGCTCATCGACTGGCATTTGGATATGGGTATTTGACATGGGAGTGGCGTGAAGGAATCAGAAGTTACATATACCCGTTTTTAATATCACTAGTGTATCGAATCCTGGGCTTTTTTAACCTAGATTACGTCTCACTCTTAACAACTTTGCCATGCCTACTTCAAGCTCTCCTCAGTGCTTATGCAGATTACAGATTCTACCTTTGGACAAGAAACAAATGGGCCTTGTTCAGTATCTGCACTAATTGGTACTGGTATTACTGTGCCCCAAGGACTTTATCGAACACATTTGAGACATCATTGACTACAATTGCCTTATCCATATTCCCTTGGAGGGACAGTGACTGCAAATCCATCAGCTATCTATGGATTGTCGCATTTTTATGCGCAGTAAGACCCACTGCAGCTGTGATATGGTCACCCCTCTGTCTATATCATGTCTTGACAACAACCTCCAGCAAAGTAGCTTTATTACTGAAATACTCAATAATAGCAATCGCAACTTTAGCCATCTCTACCTTAGTCGATACAATTTGTTATGAAAAACTTGTGATAAGTCCATTAGAATTTCTACGAGTAAATATTTTCAATCAAGTTGGAAGTTTTTATGGAAGCGAACCAATTTTCTGGTACTTCACTGCAGGTATGCCTGTAGTGCTGGGTGTGCATTGCTTAACATTCATAATCGCTGCTTGGCAAGTTTTAAGACATCCTGCCAAGTTTCATAGGCAAACAATAATGCTGGTTACTATTGGATGGACAATCACTGTATATTCATTGATAACGCACAAAGAATTCAGATTTATACTTCCGCTACTATCGATGTTCACTTGTATCAGTACCAATGGTATTTTTCTTTTCAATAACAGACTGTCTCCATTGAAGCGTAAAATTTTCATGGCCATTATCACTCTCTCTAATTTACTGCCTGGTATTTATTTCTGCTTGATTCATCAGCGAGGCTCTTTAGACGTGATGAAATTACTCCATCGTGAAGCAGCTAGTACCAGATATGATATGAATATATTGTTCCTTACTCCCTGTCATGCTACTCCTTATTATAGTCATTTGCATGTGAATGTTACCACGAGATTTCTCACTTGTGAACCAAACTTAAATGGTAGTGGAGACTACGTCGATGAGGCAACTGGTTTTCTTGTAAAACCTGAACTATGGTTGAGTCAAAATTATGAGGACAAAATAGATACCCAAATGCCAACACATGTGGTATTGTTTGATAAGCTAGCCCCAGATATTCATGAGTTTCTTGATCAGTATGTACAAATCGCTAGATTGTTTTATGCTCATTTCATACAGGGTAGTTACGGCCACTATCTACTTGTTTACAAACTGAAATGATGAAAGAGACGGGTGGAGAGTTTAATAGAAAATAGTGAAAGCACATTGGTGCATTATTTTGAACCCAAGGCTGTTCAATCCCGTTGTATATACAGTTCTTTCAATCTAGGTTACTTAAAACATTGAAAAAGTGATACCGATTATGAAATAACCTGAAGTATGTCATAGATTATATTATTAGATAACTGTCATTACTGGGAAATCAGCCTTTTTTATGTATATTGCTGATAACGTGTATAATTTTTCCAAATATTTATCACCGAGATTGAATAACTACGTATTTTATGCGACCATGCAAAATATTTGAATAAACATTTTACCTGGCTGTATTTTTAAGAAAAAGTGATAAAATTAAAAAAAATTAACATTAATGTATGGGCGTAGATGTATTGATGTAAGATTCAAGTGTAGCTTGTTCGTATGTATATGTTATATTAGCATAGTACAATTTTCAATGTATAATTGTCACATTCTAGATATACATATTTGATCTTCGTTGTTCAATTTCGGATGTGACTGGAGAGAGATGTCTATTTGTAAAAAAATAGAATGTGAATAAATAACGATTTATAATGCCAAGGCCATTTTTTATTTATGCAGTACAAAATGATCATCATTCAAAAACGGTTTCCTAGAAAATGTAGCTTCTTAGCATGATTGGTAAAAGTCAAGGTTGATTTTTATAACCGTGTTTTTTTCCCGGATGTTACTGATAACAGCTTCATTATTAATTGATAGTTTAAACAAATAATACCAGAAAATCTGAAACATCAAACTGTGAGAAGTGCGAGGATAAAGTATCTACAGAATTAAATTAAAGTCCGTTAATTTTCGCGCAAGTAGCTACGAGGAGACAAAACCAGACTCTAATTGTTGATACCCGTGGGTGATACAACGTCTACGATTCATCAATAAGTGTAGTAAAGTCACTGATCTCTATAAGTAAAGTAAGTAAATTTCTGTTATGTAATTAATTGCATAACTACAGCTGCAACATGGCTGCAACCAATAATAGCCAAGCATTTTCGGCCAATAGAATTAGATTTCGATTGTGTAAGGTAACGCGCAGCATGTTCGCACACATCGCATGTTTAGTAGGATGTGTGCATTTTTTTTCTTTGTATGTGCCGATCCCTGGTTTATGCGATAAAAAATGAACTAGGTCAATATGTATTCGATATTTAATTGATCGTCCGTTTCCTGTACATATGCATATATTTATTCCGAAGGTCAATGGTCATATGGTTATCTGATTCGTTGCGTCACGCGATAAATGACTTGCATTTGTAAGTCTGAGGTTACCTCGGTGAAGTCGGTGTAAAATAAGTACAATGTATTCAAAAATTCAAATATATCTGACAACCAAATAACGACGGAGAAATAGAATCAAGAAGTTAAACTCTCCGACTGACCAAACAACTTCAACCATATAAAATGGCACCAGCACTCAGTAAATTCGTAACTAAAAAATCCGTCGCAGGAGCGATAAGTATCAGTGCACTAATCTGGCTACTAAACAAAAGAACGAAAAAACGAACCCCTAAATTCAGGTAATATAAAAACAATTGATTAACACTCTAATAAACAATCGTTATCACATACGTGTACGTATTACATGGTAAATATTCCATTTTCCAGAAATCAACCAACTAACAACGATATACAATATGTTATCAAAGAGGTGAGATATGAAAATGACGAACAATTCCATATAATCAATTTTAAAACAGGTGACTTTAAACGGCATAAAAATAATTTCAACAGAATAAACCTAAATCACCTAAGGCTCAGGTCAACGCAGAATTCTTTAGGCAATTACGCCAACTACTTGCGATTGGTATACCAGGATTCTTTTCTCTTGAATCAGGATTCTTGTTCTTGATCGCTGGATCTCTCGTAGTTCGATCTTTTTGTGATTTATGGATGATCAATGCCGGAACATTGATAGAATCGTAAGTCAATTCTTAAGGATAACATTCTTTCCTTCTAATGCAATAAAGAACAAAACAATAAAGGTTTAATCCAATATTAACAAAAATTTTCAGCTCTATAGTTAGCATGAACGCACCTCTCTTTAGGAAACGTCTTCTTGTATTCTTCGCCGCATTGCCTCTGGTGAGAATAAATTTAATTCTTACTTTAATTCTTACATAGCTTGTTTATTTCGTACAATTTTTCACTAAATCTTCAAAGTCTTTTCAACACTGATCTAATTCTTGATGCCTTTTTTGTTCTATCTATAAGAGAAATACGAAACTTGGTCCATTTAGTAACTTATAATTGTGTCCTCTTAGATCTCAATCGTGAACAACATACTGAAGTATGGTATCGGAGAATTCAGACTAAGGCTACGCACAAATATCACACATTATCTCATGGATAGATACCTTAAGTAAGTATTAATTCATTGTTGTGATTTTGAAATGAGATATGGTAGTATTTTGCTCCAAAGAAGTTGAAAGAAACTGTTTTATCACTCTAAAGTAATTTTTATAGGTAAAAATCAAGAAAACATTTTTATTTCCTTGAAAGTTCAGGCTTTATTTTCCCCGAAAACGTTTCTTCAGATATCTTTTTGTTTTTTCTCTTGATTTTATGCTCCATATTGTATTTATGTACACAACTTTACTCATATTTATTTATCCATTCAACTATAGGGGCTTCACATACTACAAAATGTGCAATTTGGACAACCGTATTGCAAACCCGGATCAACTGCTTGTTACAGATGTTGATAAATTCTGTGAGAGCTGCACAAACCTGTATAGTAATATCGCTAAGCCATTGTTAGACATTTCTATCTATGTGTACAGACTTACGTCTAGCCTCGGAGGACAGGTGATTAAAATATTCGATTTCATATACACTAAGTAACTTTTTTCAAATTTTAACTTTTAAATCCTTAAACCTTTTTTCATTTTAAACTCTGAAAAACTTGACAAAGTCCAATGATTTAATATGTGTGTGCTTTTTTATAAAAAGCTGTAGCGGTATTTTTTAGTCTACAAAAATGGTTTTTCAATATTTAAAATAATCCAAACTTACACATCTTAGTAACTGGTTTTTTGCTTGACAGACACCCCTGCTAATGCTCGGATACTTGCTGGTAGCAGGAACGTTTTTAACTCATCTTCGTAGACCAATTGGGTCATTAACAGTTAAGGAACAAAAACTTGAGGGTGAATATCGTCACATAAATTCTCGTCTGATTGTTAATTCCGAGGAAATAGCATTTTACCAAGGAAATAATCGTGAGAAATTGACCCTTCTCACCAGTTTTCAAAAATTGGTACTATTCTCTTGTTTTTTTCTTCGAAAATTTTTTAATTAAAATATGAAAATTCATTACCCTTCATTAATTTGCAATGATTTTTCTACAGATCACACATCTACGAAGGTTCCTTGAGTTTAGAACAATCCTTGGAGTAGTAGATAACTTCGTTGGAAAGTGTGAGTTAATTTTCCAATCCAGATTTATTGATCGTTTTTTAAATATCTCAGCATGCATAAAGGACATTTTTCTTTTCTTACAGACGCAGCAACAATTGTGGGTTTTTATGCAGTCAGTATTCCTTTCCTTCAAAAGGATCATGCGGTTCTTAGTGGTACTGCGGATCATAGATACAAAAGTTACTACACATATGGTAGAATGTTAATAAAGTTAGCTGAAGCTATCGGGAGACTAGTACTTGCAGGAAGGGAGATGACTCGACTAGCAGGCTTTACAGTCAGAGTAACAGAAATAAAAACAGTCCTCGACGATCTGAATGCCGGAAAATACGAGAGAACTATGGTAACAGAAAACAAGACCGATCCCATTGGCTCGCCAGGAGCAGGAAAAATAGTCGCTAGAGATAACATTATTAAATTCGAGCATGTGCCTTTAGTTACACCGAACGGAGACGTTCTCATAAAAGATTTATCCTTCGAGGTAAAATCCGGAATTAATGTATTAGTTTGCGGTCCAAATGGTTGCGGGAAAAGTTCCCTCTTCCGGATCCTTGGAGAGGTGAGATTTGAAACTCTTGTTAAATAACCATTGTCGGTCTTTTCTGAAGTTCATTCAAATAACTGATCAAACATGTTTTCAAAAACTAGTTGTGGCCAGTCTGGGGAGGAACTGTAACTAAGCCACCAAGAGGAAAGCTCTTCTACATTCCACAGAGACCTTACATGACTTTGGGCACGCTTAGAGATCAAGTAATATATCCCCATACAAGGGCAGAAATGCTGCGAAGAGGAAACTCAAGCGACGCAGATCTTCAAGAGTTCTTAAGCGTTGTGCAGCTTGGACATTTGCTGGAGAGAGAAGGACAGGGCAAAGGAGAGGGGCAAGGCTGGGACACTGTTGCTGACTGGATTGACGTCTTGTCTGGGGGAGAAAAACAGCGCATAGCGGTATACAGTTTTCTTATTTATTTTTTTTTATCAACACTTATGTTTAATGAAATGAAATCTTGACGAGTGTTAATCTTATTATTCGTTTTCAGATGGCAAGGCTGTTTTATCACGCTCCACAATTCGCAATTCTTGATGAATGTACCAGCGCTGTAAGCATGGATGTTGAGGATTCGATGTACTCCTATTGTAGACGTGCTGGAATTACGTTGTTTACTGTTTCGCACAGAAAATCTCTTTGGAAGCACCACGAGGTATGGTTTCAAACTATTTTTATTACTTTCACAAATTTTGCTTATTTCAGGGTCGGCATGCTTTCAGCCAAATCATGTTTTCTCATGTTTAAAATTCAGTTTCTTGCATGTAACTCAGAATTGCTATTGTAAATAGAATATTCAAAGGTTTCTAAAATGATTTCTGATATAAGAAAGAGATTTCTGAGTGCTGAATATTCAGCACTTCATCGAATAAAACTATACAAAGTTATACAAGTATTCTCCCATCTTCAAGTTATATCAAACTAGTTTCATGTTTAAGCCAGAAAATTGTTTAAAAAATTTAATGATGTTTCCAGACTTGAAAGCCATAATTTTTATCAATTTTTCTTCTTGATACAAATGATTGATGCGCAATTACAATTTTTTTCATATGTATCTGTTATCTAGTATTATTTGCAAATGGATGGGCGAGGCTCGTTTGAATTCAAACCAATTGACCAAGACACAGAAGAATTTGGTTCATGAATTCTACTCTAAGTGGTAATTATCTCTAAGGTGGTATGGCATTAAATATAAATATAAGTAAAAGAATATAGAAAAACTATTGCAAATGATTTGAGTCGGGTATCTCATAGATTCTAGCTATTAATACCGCTAATGAATAATGAATTCGATTTCATGGGTCACACGTTCTCACAAGTCACACGCACACATACCTATATGTATATATAAATATCTTTTTATACAGATATATAGTATAAATATGTGTATTATGTATGTATGTATGTATGTATGTATGTATGTACATAAAAAAACGTCAATCTAAAGTTGAAATCGAGGTGGGCAACACAAATAAAAATACCCATAATAATTTTTTTTTCATCAATCTTTCTGTCCGAAAATAGTCTTATTTTTTATTTTTCGAGGATATTGAGAAAATACAAGTACGATAGGTATTATTAATTATTATACACATTATGGAAAAGGATGTAGGATTGGAAAGGTACTCCGATAAAATTTGATAAACTATTAGTTATCCTAGTTTGTACATTAAGCTCTCTTAAAAAATTTTTCACTGTTATATCTCTCTGACAAATATACGTCAATGATACAACTAGAATAGAAACAGTATTTCCAATATTACCAGAGATTTGTTGAATGATAATATACAATTATTAGTTATAGGAAATAAGTATTAGGCGAAAAAACTAAAATAATAATAATCTGAGAGCCTATTGTACGTTCTATACTTAATTATATTAAAAATTCTAATCCGATCAGCGAAAACTCACAGTATATAACATATCAATTGATCAAAGAACATCTGATCGTTATTGAGTTATATAATTATGAATATTTTTTTTTCTTTCTGTGAAATTCAACTTTTACAATGTAATACTTTGATAACTCAAGACTGGGTTTTTTTAAAGATTACTAACTTTCAACCCTTAAACGACCAAAATCTAATGTATCCAACGCTCAAGTAGGTTGAAGAGTTGATTCTACGTAATATTACAGGTGTTCAAACTTTGTAGTTTTTAGAAGTATTCCATGATATTTGAATGCTATTTGAATGCTGTAGGTATAGGTATAACAATCTTGAATCATTTAGGGAAAGTGTGTTATGGCGATCGGAAGGGTACCTATGTATGAACCTATTCATACATATAGATGGAAGAAATTGTATAATAATAATTTCAGTATAAGCATGGTGTGAATCTGTCAAAGAATATTTAATCTTTGTGGGAGATATGCATTTGAAATTTGTTGAATTAGGTGAAAATAAAATTAAAATAAAATAATTATTAATAATGATTTAAAATTAACATAAATTAGCGGAACAAATTATAGAAATAAAACTATTGCAATAGTTATACTAACAGATGGTAGTTATCTCAAACACCTATAGTAGCCAAAATAATGAAAACTGAATTTTCTAATATTTACAAATCTCTTTGCTTTTTATTTATTGAATGTATCTCAAAATTTGTAGTTTTTTAAATATTTATTTATTTGTTTTCATGGCTTATATCTTACTCTCACAAAATTAAATGAATTATTTAACGCTGTGCTATTTGGCATATCAATAATGAAAAACTAACAATTACAAAATATGATCCAAAACTATGTCTACCAAAATAAAAAAAGAGTAACCCTAGCTTATAGTTAGAAACATGTTGTTGACTAAAACTTCACACTTTTGAGACAATTCTAATGACTGGTTTTAATATAATTTGCCCAATTGCAATATTGAGAATTTTATTGATTATAAACAAGTTTCATTAAAAGAAAAAAAAAAACAACAACACCACAAACTGTCTGAATTGTATACGTTTTTACAACCAACATATGATTGAATATAATTATTGTTGTGTTGTTCATTGTTATGTGTAGAGCACATTGTATATTTGATTTAAGCCAATAATAATTATAATAATGATAACATTAATAATAATAGTGATAATATTGAGTATAATTATGGGATTGCTGGTCAATGGGTAACGTTTATTATATCGTAACAATTTTTTTGATATCGAATAAATAAATAAATGAACGATTTTACGAGAAACATCAACAAAAGTATTTATTTATTTTTTGTTTTGTTGAACCCTAGTTTAAACATCGAATAATAGCTATTTCAAGACGGTGAAAAATAAACAAGGTGAAATAAAAAAAATCTTTATTTTTCGTTAAAATTTTCACACAGAATGAATAAATCGTTGAATAATGATATGAAAAATTTGTTGGTTAGGTTCAATGATTGCCATGCGTTAACGAGCATAAATCGTACGTTTACATCATTTAACTCCAAAATCATTTCAAATAATACGAAGGGTCAGAATATTACGTTACTATCAAACACCAGTTGTTTCAATTACTGTGACCATACAGTTTCTAAATCAAAGCAATTGAAATTTGAATTCGAAGTACGTTTGACAGATCAAACATAAAGCATAGGGACACGATTAGAAATGATGTGCCACACGATATGCTATGATGACCTATAGCTAGGTATACTATACAAATAGACTAGAATTAATCAACTAAGGGCAAGTTTTCATGAGGATAGATTTTTATTATTTATTTAAACATACAACGAATACATAAGACAACTTACATAACAAAATATATTTCTTTCATTCTAAAAATAGGTGTCTGAAATGGTAAAATAAAATCGAATAAACCCTTATATCTGAATAAAAAATTGAAATCCTCATGCAAAATGGAGTCGTGCGACAAGTCTTTAATTTTCGAAGTTACTACATGCGATGACGTATCACGTAACTCGCAGTCTACACTCTTGTCACAGAGTTTTATGATGGCGCCACAAGTAGGTGGCCATTTTTGTAAAGTGATTCGGGAATCGGCTGGTCGTGTTCGGGCAGGTTCGACGTCTGGGATTCCGTCCGGGTCTCCGGGTCTTTAGTCGCAGGGTTCAAGTAGCCGAGGGCGGGCCGGTGAGTGCGGTGACTATTGATTGAGGTGTGTATCCTCGCGTGTTATCGTGGTGATAATATAAGTTAAAATATTATTAACAACCTCAGGCATCAAAAGTGAGTGTATAATAGAACAATCTATAAATATAACAACAAGGTGGTTTCAAACATGTATTGATAAAGTGTTATTTGTGCGCGTTGTGCAAACGGAAGCTTAAATAGAAAGAAGAAGAAAAAAAAAAAAGAGAATAGTTTCGAGCTAAATTGTTTTCCCTTCTTTTCTTTCTCTCTCTCTCTCTATTTCTTTCTTTCTATTTTCTTTCTTTATTTTTTAACCCGGAGCTGCAGAGCGAACAATGGATAGCACTTCGGGAACGCCGTCAGAGACGGCGGCGAAAAGTAGTAGTAACAAAAATGGTTCAAAGAATGGAACTAACGGCGGTCGTGGTGGGGCCGGAACGGGGGCGTCAAGAGGATCAGGATCAGGACCTGGACCAGGACCAGAACCTGAGTTAGAACCCGAGGGTATTAGAACATCGTCAGTAAATAATTCCTCAATGTCTTCGTCTTCGTCGTCGTCGCGAAGGGACGGTAGATCGCCGTCTCTTTCCCCGTCTCCGTCCCCGTCCCCATCTCTGTCCTTATCCTCGTCCCCGCCGGGGTGTGGCTGTACAGTGGTCACTGGGGATACCGAGGAAATCACGATCAGCGTTACCCCCACCACAGGCGGTCACTTTGATCTGACTGTTGACCGGTCGGAAAGTGTTGAAAACCTCAAAAAAATGATATCAAAAAAGCTGAAGGTCGCCAAGGAACGGATTTGTTTACTACATAGAGAGAGGTGAGGAGAAAAACCACATCTTATCTTATTTATTTACACTCAACAATAGTTTTTTTGTTTTTTTTTTTCCTCTCACTTGTTGTTTTTCCTCATAATAATATTAGCCAATTATTTATGTATGTAGAAATTTATAAATTCTATCCACACACGCGCGATCCCTTCATAAAAAGAATGATATTCCTATCGCACCGACGCTTTACGGTTACAATTACGGTTATACTGTTACGGTTTTCACTACCTTTATTTTTTTTCTGTCTTATCATGGTGTCGCCCCTGGACTTTGTTACTCGTTCAATAGTGACCCAGAAATGGAAACAAGGTTTTAAAGATTGCTGTAAAAAAACAATCTATGATCGACGTTTTTCCCTTTTTTTTTTCTTGCACAGTAGTGGCTTTTTTCCCTTTCTATTGGCGGATTGTTTCAAGATTTGACGATCTAGGTATAGGTATGTATATACCTATGTATTAAACTTTCTCGTCAATTCGGAGAGAAGATTAGAAAAATCAAAGAAAAAAAAAGAAGGAAAGAAAAGTATACAAAAAAAAAAAATATCTCGTAGAGATGAAATCTAATTGTGTAATTCGTAAGTAAAGAAAGAGTAAAAAAGAAGAGGAGAAAAGATCCATGAAGCAGCAAGTAGCAGTAGCGTGATGACGTCATTGTAGATTTGCACCGTATAGTAATAATAAAGTGAAAAGAGTATCTTACGAAATGTAAAACCACCGTCGTAAAGATTATGCAAATCTACCAGCTAGCTAACTAACTAAACTAAACTAAACTAACGTTGTGTAGGTACTTACACACAGCTACACCTAAATTATAATAGCGTAAAAACTATCTCTCGTTGATGGCTGGCTGGCTGGCTGGCTGGTTGACTGGTTGCCCGACTGATTGGCATTGTCACACATTTCTGTGCCTGGCGCGCGTGTTCGCGCGTGTAACGTAGAGATAAAGAGACTGTATAATACTTAATATCAGCTGGCACGCGTATTATAGTTCGTTACGTTGCGTGGCATTACCTACAATATATAACGTCTCTAAGCGAAAGAAAGAAAGAAAGAAAGAAAGGCAGGCAACGAGCGGCTGGTTTTAGGAAGGAAGGCGGGGTGCGACTTGACTCAACTCAACTCAACTCTACGCACCATGAGCTTTTATTCAAACGAATTTATTCATACAATGAGCTCTATTGGCCCCCTGACAATGGGAAGAGTACACTATCCCGGGCGTACGCATATAGTATGTCACGTATTTCTACTTATCATAACAATAATAATGATAATGATAAATAGAATAATTCGGGCCGAGTAAATATTATACATATACTGTACTTACTTCTATGGACAATCTATTGTTTTTCTTTTTCTGTTTCTTTTTTGTTTGCCCTGGGTTAATCGTGTTCTTGTTCAATTCCTACTCCTTGCAAGAATTTGCTCTGTTTGCTTCGTATCATTTTATCTACATATCTATATGTATATATGTATTATATATGTATACGTACGTTCCTTATCCGTATTTCGGGGATAACCGAAGCATCTGAATACCAATACATACAAACTCTGAGTCTCTCGACCGGCCGAATCTCGCGAGCTTTCAGGAGATAAAGATAAGCCGAAGAATATATATATTACATACGTATACTATAGAATTTTTAAGTTGGAGGGATTTATTTTAATAGTAATAATAATAATAATAATAATAATAATAATGAGAAGGGTAAAATAGATCGAAGAAATGAAAAGATTTGCTGATTCTTATCATTATTATTATTATATTTTTTTCTTCCCTTTCATTCCGTTCTCCCATTTCACTAATAAGAAGAATGTTATTCTAGGGATATACGTAAAAGCGCGTGAATAATAGTCGTTGTTAGCGCTTATAAACGTAGAGGTTAACTGACCGACTGAGTAAGACAGACCAACGGCATTCACCTGTCCGTGACAATAACCGTTTATATAGGTATAGATATGTAGGTACCTATATACCTGGTGATTGTGTAACATTGATTTCAATGTCGTAGAATTATTTTATGCATTCATACATGTATACGTATATTTAAGTATAATTTGTTTTTGTAGAATCTATTATTAGATACGAGAGAAAAAACAAAAATAAAAACAAATACAAGACGCGAGAATATCAGTGAAACAAAATACCATACGTATAAATAAATTCGAAAGTTCGTTGGGTGTTTTTTCCTCGTTTACAATTACACGATTTTTTTTTTTTTTTTTAACCAAATATCGCGATTTGGATTTAAAAAAAAAAAAAAACTAACATCGTTTCAAACTCTTGAAAAACAAAAATAATAACGGAATTATGATTGTTAAGTTTTATTTACTTTCTTCGGCTTTACTCCAGCCGGACTATGTACTCGGTATAATTATACATCGTATGAATTCATATACATACATATACGTATCTAGAGATACCCGTCGACTGCACAATTTTGTTTTTGTCAAAGTAATACGCGGAAGATTCATATTCATACTCTTATAGTCATACTATAGGTATCGAAACGTTTATATCGTCACGTGCATATATGTATATGTAGATGTACTTATACAGTAGTCACACCTTAAGTTTATCGAGCGATTATAAATGAACAGATGTATATATACATGTTTTTTCTTAAATTTATTTTGAAAATATATTAACAATAAATTTATTATGCTTTGATGTTCGATGCTTGATTTTTGACCCGTAATATTCATTCATCTATAAACAATAAATGATCGTATTATAACGTACAATCAAATGTTTAATCATATGAAGTTGTAAAAAATGAATTTAAAAAAAAAATTTATCCGCAACACAATTGGAGATATTTTTATTTATTATACCTATACCTTTTATGGCTGGTATAGGTATTTGATTATATTGTTTGATTAAAATCTAAAACATACGTCAGTTCATTCTATATCATTTTATCAAAATGATTCAGACATGTTTGAGATCTACAAACTAAAAGGAAATTTGTTTTTTATCGATAAGTTACTCAAATGGCTGAATAACTTATTTAACTAATTAGTTACTTTCTTTGACAAATGAAAAAGTAAATAAATAAATAAAACAAAAAAATTAAAAATAAAAGTTAAGGTATACGATTTCGATCCTCCATTCATCAAATATTGAAAAATATTACTTAACTAAATAATTATAAATCGTTGAAAAAAAAAATATATATATATATATACACATATAGCTGGGATCAACGTATAGGAATTCGGGGTCCAGTAGACGGTCTGGCGTCATTATAAGTAATTCCGACATTATAAGATATACATATATGTAATACCAACATATCGTGAATTCTAAACCGGTATCGCAAATAAGCTGGAAGCTCTATGAACACCAACATTGATAATTTACATTTAGATATTGAAAAAAATAAATAAACAAACTACACACATATTAAATAACTCGCAATTTTCAACGACAAGTGCAATTGGAATATATATTTTCCGAACAAAAAAAAATTAAAAATTTACTTAGGATAAAGAAAAAAATAAAAAAAAATAAAAAATCTCACAATTATAATTCCTATACAATTTTTTAGAATATTTCGAAACGACATATATACACATAATAAAAATTTCGGGAATCAATTTTTCTTAACGCGAACTTTGTATATGTATATCTAGAATTGAAATCAATAATAATAACAAGAAATTGACAATGGAATTAGCCAGACAAACGACGAAACCCTAATCGTTAATACTTTGCTTACTTTTCCGGCATCGTAATTAGTAAGACGCCTTATATATTTGTTAGAGGTCTTCTAATATATTTACGATTTGGGTATATAATATATACATATATATGTATATAACAAACAGGCCTATTTCTGTACATCAAACACATCCCTGTGAGGATTTTTCGATCTTTATCTTCATTCAGACAGGACAGCTAATCAAAGTTTCTCATAAAACTGACATTTAGGGTAAATTATTGAGCAGAAGGAATGGAAATTCGTGAAAAACTGAAAGAACAAAAAATGCTAGTTTTTCGACCTACTTTCGAAAAAAAAATAAGACAATATCTCAGAATCAGGTGGGAAGAAAATAACTACTATATCTCCGCCACTTGAAAATACGCCATTTATGATTTTCAAAATTCAAAAATATAACGAGTTCTCAAATGATTACGCAACTTTTGAACCTAATCTGGAATGAGCCAATCTTCGAATCTTATTGTATGATTTTCGTTCAAGTTTAGTGATTTTTTGTTATTTTTTTTTGTATAATTTAGCTGAAAACAAATTAAGAAGAGACTTCATTAAGTTTAAACAAAATTGTTGTCCTTCTACTCGAAAATTTGCCCTAAATGTCGTTTTATGAGAAACTTTCATTGGCTGTCCTGACTGAATGTAGATGAAGATCGAAAAATCTCCTCTTAACTGGGAAGTGTTTGATGTACAGAAATACGCAAGAAAAAAATATTTTAGAAAAATTTCAAATATTAAATAAATTTAAATAAATATTAAATAAATTTCATCTCTGATCTCTTGTTGTTTTGTCAAATTCCCCCTATATTTCCACGGTTTAGAAAATTCGTATCCATATGTATAATACAAATTTACCGTAACCCAAAAACTATACCTAGAATCCTATACCTATATATATATTTGTTCCAGGCAACTGCGAGAAGGAACATTGCAAGAAAACCACCTACAAGATGGAAGCCGACTGACATTATTACCCAGCGTAGAAACTGGCCTGCTGGTGAGTTACTTCATATTGCAAAGAATAAAAAAAATTTTTTTAAAATATCTAGTAAAAAAAATATTTCAAATCAAACACAACGATCAGCTTCGGTCGCGTATACTTTCATCGCATTATTATCGTTAATTATACTATACAGGGTGACCCATTTTAACTTACACAGCTGAATTACATTATTTCATACGAAAGTCGTTTGATTTTCTTGTGTAGAATGAAATTACGTAACGAAAAATATAGATTTCCATTTAAAACAAGCCGGAAAGCCAGTTTTTCAACTTTGAACCGAACCGAACAACTTTGATTTAAAATATTTTGTAATTGGTTTGCAATTTTTCGAGTTATTCATTTGTGTAAGTTAAAATGGGACCCCCTGTATAAGCTGTTAATCTAATCCTGCAGTGCGAGTAACTAATTGCTTTCAACGATTTTATCACAAACCCATGGTTTCCGGTCACTTTCTTTAGTCCTTATAAGATACGACTAAAAGGCACAGGCATATATAAAGTGTGAAAAAAAAAAAATCGAAAAAAAACTTTTAGGCACATTATATTACCTTCTCTCGATTGCCATCAAACTTGTATATATACACGTATACAGCGTTTTCACATAGTTTCTCGTTCCAAGGATTGATATATAAGCACATACATATATACTCATAATCTATCCAATATAGGCATATAAGTATGTGCAAATATGCAGATATGCATATTTTATATTCGCAAATGTGCAGATATGCATATAATTCGCAACTGTCTATTTTCACCATCGCCAAATTCAAGACTGTACGTATCTAATATAAAGAAAAAACAAAAAATAGAATTTGGATTGATCATTTCTTAGAAAACTATCGAGGCGTGAGCTTCTTAGATCTATTATCAAAGTTAAGCCGAACTAACTATATTCGACGAATTTTGGCGACGTCATTTTAAACCGTCATATATTGATAATAATAATAATAATAATAATAATTTAAAGACCAGATAAACACGGTAATGCCTATACGCGTTTGCAGCTTACCTATAACTCTTACGGGGAATCCCCCGTTTACGTATTACTACGGAAATGGCTCGATACTATTTTAACGATCACACGTCGCACGTTCTATACGTAGAATACGGGTTTGTGTATTATATGACCTCCTCGACGGTTAATGTCGGCTTAGACTGTAGACTATAGGTATACTTACTGTAAAGAGAAGAGAAGAGAATTTTGCCTCTCCCCCGCGTGGCCTTCATCGTGTAAAGGTGTGGGCGTTTAACGACTTCCAGATTATACCTGGTCGTATTTCTACCTCGTACAGTGGATGGATGAACGAACGTTTGCGGATAATTAGCGACGCTTAGAGACTAGCGGAGCCAGGATTAGCTTTCGTTCTAATCTAGGATCAGCAGTTATTACGATACACTCGTGTATGTCTATATACATATATAAATAGTATATACATCATTATTGGTATGTGCGCAGTGTGTGTATATCTAGGTATATACATATATGTACCCATTACTGTGTATTATACGAAAGAAGCTAGTTTGCGAAGATACTGAGAGCAGCTATACGTGTAATGTATAGCTCTTAGTTATCATTGGGAGGCGGAATCTGTGACGTATAAAATACACGTCATCGTTCTCACGACATTCCACGTACACACAGTGGACTCATATTAAACAACAACAAAAAACAAAAATTAAGGCGAAAAAATTAAAATACAAAAGGGGAATTAACTAGTTATTTTATTTTTTTTCTTTCTATCTGTCTTTCTTTGCTTTTTATATTCACCATATACATATAAATGTAAATATTCAAACAACAAATATAAAGCAAATACCTACTACCACAATTTTTTTTTTTTTTCATTAAAGATTTCGTTGAAAATTTGTACAGTTTGAAGAAATACGATGAAAAAAAAATCGCATACTGCGGTTACTATACTTGGTAATAATAAAAATGAAGATGAATCGATGAAATGAAATTTGTACCTATACTACTTATTCTAGTTGAAGAAACAAAAATAAGAGTGTAATTTTTTAGGAATAGACTGAACTGTACCTCTATGACGTATATATATATATCCATATATAACTTATAACAGTTTCAAGTACCGTATCAAAATTCTTTTTTCATATTTTGAAACTTATAACAAGGTGTTAATAAGCGTGGTTATTTTCACGATTAGCGATACATATTTATTATAAATTAATTTTAAATCAATATCGCAATTTCAAATGGTAGTTTGACCTCATATAATATATACCCATACTTCTGCGAGAAGAAGTAAAAAGAAGTTTAAGTTTAAGTTGGTTCGTTGGTCGCAGTATATAGCGCGGTGCAGGTTGGGATGAGCACCGTTACCTTGTACGCTGTGAGAGATACCGCTGGTCGGGTCATTTGGTTTCTCGGCCACATAACATAACATAACGTAACTTCACTTCACTTCACTTAACTTCATGCTGTTGCTTCACTTCATTTTTACAGTTCTTCTTCTACTTATTCTTATTCTCATTTTTACGTCATCCTACAGTCTATTTTTACAATAGCGTATGTATGTACATACATCTCATTGTCTTATCATTTTTTACGCATGTATGTAGTTGCCTCGGTAGAGTCCGACGAACCTTGAGGTCCCGAGGTTTCCGAGGGCCTCAGGTATCGATCTGACCAGGACCTCGCCCGGTCTAAAATTTACCATTCGTAATTCAAAGTCTAGAATCCAGATCGTCAATCTCAGGGTTTACCCCATACCTATATACTCCCTCCTCCCCACACGAAGGCCTGTGTATATGTATATAGGATTCGCTGGTGTTGAAAAATACATTATGTATTTATACGTATAGATATACAGAATATAGGCATGCGGGTATAACAAATTCATTTTCTCTTTACTGGGAAATAAAAACCGATCGAAAAATTGTTATTATTTTTATTTTTTTTCCTCAGAATATCAATTTTTATTTTTAGTTAACAGTTTCATACATATTATTCGACAAATTTTTATTATCTGCATATAATATCAATTTTATTATAAACATATATAGTTATATGTATATATACATAATTATACATACATATTCTTATATAAAGAAATAAATTCTTATTCTACAATATCATATATACTTTTTTTCTCTCTTTCTCTTTCACGTTGCGTTGCCTTTCAACGAATTCTTCACTTTATCCAATGCGAAATACCTACCTACTCCTTCGTTCGTTCGTTCGTTCGTTTGTTCGTTCGTTCGTTCGTTCGTCGCTATCTCCTCATGCATGCCTCCTCGCTCGGCAATTGTATGGTAATTCGAATCGCCTAGCTACTTCAACCTCCGTTCGTACGGTCGTCCTTGTTTCCCGTAGTTGGGGGCGAGATGACGACATTGCGGGGGTGGTGAACGGGGGTGGGTGGTGACAGCGGTAGTGTGCAGCAGCCAGGCAAAAACAGGCAACGTAGTCGATTCCCCGGATGAAAATCGTGGGTTTAGTTTGCGTGCGTTCGAAATTCAAATTGAGCTCAACTAAGCTGTCAGCGTATTGTATGTACATACCTACCTATACGTGGCTGTAATCGCGCTGCTGCTGCTGTTGCTGTTGCTACTGGGCTGCTATAAGAAATATAAAGCGTGAATTGGTTAGACGATTTTATTTATTTTTTAATCTTTTTTTTTTTTTTTTTTTTCTTTGATGAACTATTATTTAACGTCACGTGACTCGGGGCGATACGGCAACACATTACTTACGATATAATATCATAAGAGTGTGCAGATGTATACACCCACAAGGCAACATATAAATCTAGTTAAGAAAAATTTATATCGTCTTTTTTATTCTTATATTTTTCTTCTCTCTCTTTCTTTTCTCTCTCTATTTCGATATATTATCTTTTCGGTCTCGACTTACGTAGATATATATGTACAATATTGTATTTGTTAGATAATTCAAGTTTCGGTTAGGGTTTCTCGTGGTTAGTTTTGAATCCCTTGCGGTTTCCGGTGTCGCAAGTTGTACTCTATGTGTGTATGTACCTACATTTGTCTCAACTGTATAGATACTATACCTATAGAAAATATTGAAATAAACCATACATAGGTATAAGCAGATGTATACCTTGGAGTAAATTGGTTTTTCTTAAATCTCGTTTCGCTGTCTACATTTTTTACTCGTCATAGACAATTTTTTGTATCTTCCTTTTCATTTATTCTTTTTTCTATTTGTGCAGTTTTGTTTTTTCAAGTTCACACGGCTCTCATTATACTCACTGGTATAATCTAGAGATCAGACATTAAGAAAGACAAAAAGAGAAAGAAAAAAAAAATCACATCTATGTACTACAAGTTCGTATTCCGATTCCAGGATATTCATGATTCCATTGGAGTAGGTATCGCAATTTCTTGGAAATTACTTGTCCTGTTTTTACACCAGACTACAGACTATCCATTTTAGATAAAACTAGACTAAGTCAGGTCAACTAAAGTCAACTCAGTTTATGGGTGATGCGTTTTAAAGTTTAAGTCACAAGTTAAGTTACACAGTTTATGAAAAATAATGTTTCTTCTCGTGATATAAATAAAAATACTAATTCACCTCTATGTTATATTATCTATTTACATACATACTTCGCATTATTATAGGTATTATCGTAGAAACATATAAAAATATAGTACATTCAACGAAACATAACAATAACGTTACTTACAATTGAATTTTTTACTTTTCATTATCTACGATGATACAAGAAAAGTATTGGTTTCGTTCGAAAAATGACTTTTGCTAATTTCATCGAATCTTTACGTTCTCGACCCTCTAGAATCCGAAAAACAGATTCTTAGAAAGATGTCGGTCTGTTCGAAAAACTAGCGCGGTGATCTCGGAAATGGCTAGATGAAAAAATCTGAAATTTACAGGACTTTACAACCAAACGATATGGACGTGAAAAATTTCCATGTCTCGTTTAATTTAAACATCCGGTTCTACCGGAAATGAATTGATTTTCGATGTTTTACCGAGAAACTTATACTTTTTCCTCTATATTACCTTTCTAAATGAAAGATTATGTTCATCCGAGTTAAATTTTCCATTTTATATATATAGGGCATTCCTTGCCAATGACAACAAAAAAATTGTAAATATACCCAGATCGAATTGGAATGAAATGCACTGTATAAAATTGTTTATCAATATATAAGGCGTTCCTTGCCAATGACGTGCCAAACATGTGTCCTTTGTATGGCAAAATTTAGGAAGCTAAAATTTTTTAGGGATTTCTTTAGAATTATTTGGAGACGATTTAAAGGGGGGGATCGCGAAAAAAAATTATCCATACCCTAAATATGGACGTACTATAATGTATATTTTCTTTAAGCCTGTATATCGGATGTTAAATATTTTTTCGCAACGGATCTTTATGTACATATAATCATAATCTACGTCGTTTACTATAAATTGTATAATGTCAGAAGAATATATCATCACATTGTTAGTTCGGGCTTTTAAAAGCCCACAACACCCACTTGAGTATACGCATATATACCTATATGTATACCTATCTTACATACACGTATATACATATTATACATACAGGGTGTTCATTTGAAAATTTTACACCTTAAAATCTCGAAAACCAAAAAAGATTTACGAACATGCAGGCTTGCTTTTATTTATATTTTTAATGGAAACCTATATGTTTTTTTATTATGTAATTTTGTTCTACCTCAAAAGTCAAACGACAATAAAAAATAAAAATATATTTCATACGAAAGTAGTTTGATTTTTGAGGGAGACAAAAAATTATATAATAAAAAATATATACGTTTACATTGAAAAATAAAAATCAAAGTTAACCTAATTCCCCCGGCCTTGACGTCTCCACTTACTGAAAATGATGCTGTACAACGTTCTTCTTTCCCCCTCGGTAACTCCCGAAAAACTGCGTTCGAAAATCTTATCTGACTCTCGAGATATATTAAGATGTAAACTTTTCAAATGAACACCCTATATATACAATACTACTATAATCTTGATAGAGTCTATTCACGGTTTCTTAATAGACTACGTATTCTGTATTATATGTATTATACACCGTCTCTTCGTCAATCTTATAGCATATACGACATACCTATAACCTTATACTACGCTACAAGTTTCATATTTATTATAATTCAGCCCCCGTTTACTCCTTCTCCGACCATATAACCAAAGAACAACGTTGTTATCTGTACGACTGAGTATAAATATGAGATATGAACTCGTATCTATATCTATCCATTATACATATACGGTACTTGTTTATCAGTTTGAATAACGGATATAGACGATGATACGGTCGGGGTAGGAGGTTATGACGTATAACGATGACGTGACTATAATGTTAATTTAAAATCTGTGACGTTTGTGAGGGATTTGTCCGTAACGATTAAGCCGCCGTGCGATACCCTATATTCTGATTATAATTAGTAGATTTATAATAATTGTCAGTTATAATTGGATAAAATTTTTTTTTTTATAAGATTTTATAAACCGTGAGATTACGAGGAAGCGATTAACTAGATGCAGACAACTCAACAGTCAAATTTCTGAAAATTAATTGCCGAAGGCTAAGTTATTCGTCATTAATGGAAGGGGTTGCAAAAATTTCTGTTTGCAGATGACTTAACTGTCGGGTTGTTAGGTTGAAAATAATTGTTAGAGTGAAATTGAAGTAGGTATCTGATCGGGATAAAGTTAGTCAGTAAAATTCATAAATATTAATTTGTAAAAAAATTGCAACAGTTAATGAACGAATTATAGCCGGTTTCACTAACGAAGAATAACTTTTAATCGTCGAATAAAAGTCGATCATTGAATGTTAAATAGTCTACTGTTATTAGTGAATAGAATTTAATCTACAAATAAAAGTTATTCGTCGTTGTTAAAACCCGCCATAATTCATTCATTAACTGTTGCAACTTTTTTACAAATTATAATATTTATGAATTTTGCTTATTAACTTTATTTTTATCAGATTCTTTAATTTCAACTTAATAATTATTTTTAACATAAAAATCTGACAGTCAGGTCGTTTGCTAAGAGAAATTTTCGCATCTCCACATTAATGACGAATAACTGTCTTCGGCAATATTCGAAAATTTGATTGTTGGGTTGCCTGCATCTAGTGAATCGTTTCTTTGTAATCTCACGGTATATATGTCGATTGAAAAATATAATCATGAATTTCGTGACAAAATATCACATGATATTATTTTATAATGAATATAATTTGTAATTTATTGGTATCTATAGTTGATTGGATTTAATGAAATTTTCAATTAAGAGGAGCTATATGCAGGTACTGATATCAATGGAATTTATGATTCATATAACTTTTTTTTGTTTGTATTTTGTTTCAATTTTTGTTTCTATTTTAAAAATTCTAAACTGTTATAGACAGCAGGATCATTCGTTGTACAGTTTGAAAGTTGTATAATTAGTAATACATACATAATATATATATATATATATATATATATATATATATATATATATATATATATATATATATATATATATATATATATATATATATATATATATATATATATATATATATATATATATTTATTATATTATAATATAATCGTCGAGACACAGTTTGGACGTGACACAAATAATTTTTTTTCAAGGTAAACGCGATGAGTACGTTAATATTTTTTTTTTTATAGTTTTATTATAATTAGAAGATAATTTTAATAATTTAATAATTTAATTATTTATGCATGAAATAAAAATTGTATATGTATACATATAGGTATAGTCGGGAACACGGTCAAAACGGGGTACCCCAAACATTTGGTAAAAATTATTTTTTCTTTTTTTTCTTTTCCAAAATTGTTTTAAACCGTAATTTATTATTCTAATTATCATTTTTATACGCCATTTGGGATCTCCAAAAATAGTTTTCAAACTTTTGTTTTTGTTTTTCAAAATTATTTTTCTATTTAAAATCTATTCTTCTTACAATCGTCTTGAATGGTTTTGCGTACCCTGAAATTTTTCTCACTTTGAGGGGAACCCAAAAATTATATAAAAAAAAAAAAATTTCATTCACTGTTTTTCTTTCAGCGATTACACTCCACGATTTTACACTCGTATGCTCATTATAGGCTCGATTTACGTAACGAAAAATTATCACCAAAAATAAAACGAAAAACAAAAAGAGACAAAAAAAAAATGTAAAAACAAATAAAATCAAATAAATTAGTTACATTATACACACGTAACTCTCTAATAACTGTAAATACTATTAAAATATATGTACATACGTAGTATGTAGGTATTGTATAAAAATCTACAGTATTAGTTTGAAAATTGAATGAAACAGCGATCGTTATGAATTAACTTGTTGCAATGAATTGAAATTTTCCTCTTTGATGTACTACAAAATTTTCACTCGGACACAACGTATATATAAGTGCGGCAGAAAGTTTGAAAATTCTATGAATATTAATTGAATAAAAAATAGAAATAAAATAATGGTTATATACCTTCATGTATAATACATATGTACGTATACGCATTTCGTAAAATCTATCGCCGATCAATTACCACAGAGTCATATATCTATTTTAACCCCAGGTCTTGTACACCCGGTACAATGATATCATCCGCCGTGTCGCGTCGTGTCACGCGTAATAAAAAGTTATGCATATAATATATGAATATGTGTGTATAATAAACATACATATAGGTATATATATATATATATATATATATATATAAGTATTGTATACATATACATGTATATATGTGCGTTAAAGAGTCACCGTGATCGAGGGAAGAAGTCGCGATATACAGAGGCAGAGATGGAGATAGAGATATAGAGGGACAGCAATAGCGATAGCGATAGCTCGTTCTGTATATCAGAGAGAAAGAGGGGGAAAATGAGGTGGAGAAGAAGGAGAAAGAGAAGGAGGAGGTCGTCGCGGGTCTGTAGTCTGTACTACTATCTAAGATTACGTCAAGGCGCACCGCGGTAACGGTGAAACTTTGAAACTGTGAATCGGGACGAAAGTGAGTTTGGACTATAGTCTGCCGGATGTCGCGTATAGATATACTAATACATGTATATATAAATCTACATATATAAACTATACGTATACGTATAATACATGTGACGCGACACGACGACGCGGGTTAGACTTTAGATTATAAACATTATAATGGCTGTATAACGAACACACTGTACAAAAAAAACATACATATATCTGTAATAATTATATTACATAAATATATACAGAGATTTTCTCTTGAAACTAAACAATCGACAGCGCATGCGTCAAATAATTTAATTTCATTGGTCGGCGAGTCCGTCTTAGAACGATATTTGAGCCTGTGAGGCAGGGGAGCCAACCTGCGCGAAATTCTAACCTCGAAAATCCGCATCAACCGCGCTTGGCCGCCAAATGTAGAGTTTTGCGAGTTAAAACTCGGGATGGCCAGCCTGCATTAGCAGATGCCAAAACTCGCGCTTGCGCTATCGACTGTTTAGTTTCAAGAGAACATCTCGGTATACAGGGTGATTCAGATTAAGCGCATAAAATTTTTTTGGGTAGATTCCTCGAGAAATTCTCAGACTAACTTTCCATTACTAAAAAATTCACGGGCTCAATAGTTTCCAAGCTACGGAATATCTTTATATTTGACCAATCACAGAGCCTAGAAATGACAGAGTCAGGGCCGAGTCAAAAGAATAAAATTAGCAGTGTTCGTGGGTCTCAGCCTTTGAAATTTTATTTTCCTTTTTCGACAGGTAGTGTACATCGATGTCACTTACGAAAAACAGAAATCAATTTTTACAAGCTAATACCCACGGGCATTGCTAATTTTATTCTTTTAACTCGGTCAACTCCAGACTCTGTGATTGGTCAACTAAGATATTCCGTAGATTGGAAACTATTAGGCCCACGAATTTTTGGTAAAGGGAATTTAGACTGATATTCTCTCGAGGAATTCACCCACAAAATTTTGTGCACTCAACCTGAATCACCCTGTATATTGTATCTAATATTCTCTTCACGAGTATTATACCACCCTCTCTATCTATTTCTTTATTTCTCTGTCTCTTACCGCTTTATTATACCTATTTTAGTATCTATGACTGGATACGTATTATACTTGTATACCTACATGTTGATTTTTTTTTTCTTTATTTTTTTTTTCTTTTTCTTCAAACTAGGACTAAGAGATATGTCTTTAAAGCCCGAGGTTATATCATTATATATAGTATTAATGCCAAGTATTATAGAGAGAGAAAGAAATAGAGAGAAAAGAGAGAGATAGGATTTTAAACTTGCGAGAACCAATCCTCTCGCTGTATGTATTGCAGTGACTATAATGTTATACCCATACTACATTATAACGTAACAACCTGTCTCTCGATCAGGAGTTACGTGTTAGTGGGACACGCGTGACGTCACCGTATTGGAGGGCAAAGAAGCGTTAATATAGCTATTATAGCTTATTCGATCAAAGTATAGCTGTACGAAAAAGAAGAATAAAAATAAGAGTAAAAATTAAAAAAAAATAAATAAACTTACCATAATGCGAAAGACGAAAGTTTTACACGATATACTAGTATATATGTTATACCTATTATCCCATATACATATATCTCTTTTCTTAGCTATCTCTATGTATATATGCATATACATATATGTATGTGAGTGATACTCGAATATATTATTTCGGTGTCATACTACAGAGCGTAATGCGTATATATAACGAATATAACTATATATACATATGTTGTATATATATATATATATATATAGGTATACCTAGTTCTTTTCGCCAAATTCCGCCGGGCCCTCGGGCTACGTGGTACAACAAGCTTTCTCTTAAATCTTTTAACGGATATACGCGCGGACGAACGAACGAACGAACTAACAAACGAAATAATGAAATAACGAAATAACTAACTAACTAATGAAATACAATAATTGCAGGCGGAAGAATATTTTATTTAAATCGTAGGAAATGGGAAACATTAACCAAAAAAAAAATGTAATGTTTTCATTACGTATTATATTATGCTATAATATATGGGCCAAAGTATCATGACCGTCACGAGTTCTTACGCTTCGCTATTAGTATAAAAAAAGAAAAAAAAAAAAAAAAACTTTATGAGATTATATGTGTAGAAATTGAAGCAAATATTGTCTACACATAATATAATATCGAAAGAATTATGCATCTGCGTATTATACATATGTACATCGTTCAATATTGTGCATATTATGCATATTTTGTTCTAATTTAGACAAGGAAGAGTGTGAAGTAAACAATAAATATGCGTTTACTGATGATCGCACATAGATGTACTACATACATACCGAGATGTTCTTTTGAAACTAAACAGTCGACAGCGCATGCGTCAAATAATTTAATTTCATTGGTCGGCGAGTCCGTCTTGCGATGATATTTGAACCGGTGAGGCAGGGAAGCCAACCTGCACGAAATTCTAAGCTCGATTCTAACCACAATTTTAACCTCAAAAATACGAATCAACCACTTGGCGACCAAAAATAAAATTTGACAGCTAAAACTCGGGATGGCCAGCCTGCATCAGCAGACGTCGAAACTCACGCTTGCGCTGTAGACCGTTTAGTTTCAAGAGAACATCTCGGTATGTTGGCATTAATATCTAATATATATTATACATATATCGTTTATTAACGATTTTACATGGGTGTATTTATGCGTATGTATGTATATATATTTTATATACATATGGACGCGTGCGGAGAAGTATTGTGTATAGATATAGTTAGAGCCATAGAGGTATCGTAATCTTGCAAAGGTGAAATAGAATACAAACGTTGAACCAGCCCCCTCGGTAAGAGTTCTGAACCCACGCGTCAAATTCCAATCTTGCGTAGGTATGTACATACGTACGGCGACGAGAATGTATGCAAATATGATTTTTTATTTTTTTTCCCTCACGGGGTCTCTCATTTTATGTTCACATATACTGGGTGTTCGTAAACTTACACCTACCCACGTCACGTCACGTCACGTCACTAGTTACATTTAAGATTCAAATTTCTTTCATCAACAATATAAAAAAAAATATCAACTTATTTTGCAATGCGGAAAAAAATCTATACTATACATTTATTTTTTTAATTATTTATTTTTTTTTTGTTTGTTTTTCACGTCACTCCAAAACTTTTATTTGATTCTCTTGTTTTAGGCTCAATTAATCAACAAATTTGTTCGATAATATCCAAGCTTGTAAATTTTTTCTAAATATTTTTTTTTTTTTTGGTCAGAAATGGAAAAAAAAAAATAAAAAAAAAAAACGACAATCTTTGTATCGAACGTGGAACGTAATAGCCTAAAATAAGTTGAGGATAAAAAGAAAGGAGTGGCGTTGAGTTCTATATACCATCACGTATATTTATTCGCTGTACGTACAACAGTCTCGGCAGAATAATAGTTATTTAAAATTCATCAATTTTTAACATTAATACTTTGATAATGATTTAAATACAATTATTAAAAACAAAAAAAATAGAGAAAATTGTTATACAACGTGGTATGCTTTGCTCTAAATAGATAAATAAATAAATAAATAGATTCTAAGTATATCTCATACCGACCAATAAGTTTATCCCATTCTTCATAGTATTTTTTTATTATTATGATTATTATTGTTATTATTATTATTATTATTATTATTATTACTCTTATTATAATTATGAAATTGATCGTGATGGTCATTGCAGTACATATTATCTACTATATGTTCCAATAATAAGACTTCGAATCCAAGGTCACCTCAGAATACCAATATCATTTTTCTATATACCTACGTAATACGTATTAGGCAAGATAACGACACGTAGGTCATAAAGATAAAAATGCACGATGGGTAATACGCATAGGTATATGTATATGTATACATATAACATAAATATATGTATACATGTAGGAATTTACGAGTTGTATACATACGTTCGAGGACATCAGCATAAAAAGAAGAGAAAAAAAAAACAAATAAATAAAAATAGAGGAAAAAAAAAAAGAAAAACTAAAAAAAAAAAGAGAGAATTTTAAAATACAATTCTACGTAGATAGATAAATGTCTACCAGACAAGTGAAGGCTTATACGTTATATCCTATACGTCGATTGAAACACGTGCACTATTGCCTTAGGCTTTTGCACATATGACTACATTTTATATATATATATATATATATATATATATATATATATATATATGTCTCTTATTGTTAGAAATGAGAAACTTTTATATATGTATACGATAAGATTGTCTTCTCTATATTTTATTTATTTATTTTTTTGTTTATTTATTTATTTTTTACATAGAAAAAAATTTATGAAACTTGTTATTATGTATGTGCATTGCGTAACAAGTATCGGTAAATCTTCACCTCGATTCATATGTCCCTGACGACTGATAATAATTCTACAATGAAAAATGTCGATTCTACAAAAAAAAATAAATAAAATAAAATAAAATAAAATATAATATAAATAAAAAAAAAAAAGAAGAAGAAGAACTATAAAACAGAGTGTGCAAATCCATAGAATCTAAAAAGATACCTGGAAATATCAGGAAATTTTTCAAATCTGTGAAAGTAAGGGAAAGTAAGAAAAAGTAACGAGCTAAAATTTCTGTTATATTTGTACTAATCCTGCGTTAAATCATTTTCGTAACCTAATATAAAATAATAAAAAAATAAAAATCGGTCCTTGAACAGCAGTCCCTTACTCTTCACGGCCCTGAGTTATACGTATACACAACTTGTAACGCGTGTATACACAGACATAAAAACCACACATACACATATATCGGTATGGTGCAGCCGCAGCAGCAGCAGCCGCGGCGCTGAACGTTGAACGTTGAACGTCCATGAATCAAGGACGAAATCACCTGCTGTGCAAGAAGCAAGAGGGAAAAGCATCTACACGCGGCTGCTGGATGGTATAAGACCGCATCGAGAGACAAGGAGGGAGGGTGGAGGGTCTAGCCGTTGTTTTCTCTCTTCCTCTCTAGTTCTCCTCCATAGTTTATCTCCTCTTTTCCTCCTCCAAACCGAACTGCTGATTGTCAGTGCAGAAGAACAGCAGATCGCGTCTGGCGTCTGAGCCAGCAGCCACGCATACACACATCTACATACCCTACATATATATCGTGTAACACTAACGTGGGTGTCCAGGTTATACTTATATACTTACCTTTCTCATACCTTTACCTATATACTTACACGGTATATATGTATAATATAGGTGCAGGGTATATCTATATACATATGTATCTAACTATATACACTAAATACGCACAAGCATAAGTATATATAGGTATATGCTTACATATACATATATGTATATGTATATAATTATAATATATACTATTTCTTATTTCGGTTTAAAGCTGAACTTATTATACGGTTATAAATGGATGATATAGATGTTAGTCAGTGTTTTAAATTTTCTCATACTGTATGTACCCATATCGTATAGGCAAGGTCAGAATTAATATATATTTGAACAATTACAAGATTATTTTAACTTAACTCTATAACCTGTATGTATATACATATATACATATATGCGTCGTGTTTTTGTTAGCTAGTTAGAAAATCAAACCTAAGGTTTGAATTTTAATTAACCTTTACACGGTGTTATTGTACATACATACATACATACATACATAGATATGTACGTATACGTACATATTGCACTTAGGGATCGGAGCAGCTGGAAAGAATCGTGTAAATACAATGTGTATGTCATGTAGAAATAATATACGCGTTTTATGTACAGCGTTTAAACGTTGTTAACACTGTACATATAAACAGTGTGTGCATATAGCATCTGGCACGAGAATCCCGGGCTCTCTTATATAGGCTTCGAGAATGTTTTGAGATCGTTTCTTCGTCGTTGTCGTTCTCGTCGTTCTCGTCGTTCTCGTCGTCGTCGTCATCGTTGTCTATAGTCCAACGCGTTGCCAGGGTGAAACTAACGGGTCCTTAGTTACAACGGGTCGAATTTTGACCCAGGATTTACGAACAAAGGATCATTCGTTCCTCGATGTAGGCGTACGTGCCTTTTTTTTTTTTCATTCGCAGTTCAGAGAGGATGAAGGAATTTTTTTTTTTTTTTTCATGCTTTTCTTCTTTTTTTCTTTCTACTCAACGAGGGAGGGATAACATAAGAAAATGGAAGAAAAAAAAAGATATAAAGAAAAAGGGACGAATATATATATATATATATATATATATATATATATATATATATATATATATATATATATATATATATATATATATATATATATATATATATATATATATATATATATATATATATATATATATATATATCCCTCTCTCCCTCTTTCTTTCTTTCTTTCTTTCGCAGACCATTTACATCTGTATATACCTATATATGTATATATATATGTATATATAGATATATGTATATAGATTCGAACTTGTTTTCGAGAGGCGGATGGGTAAGCGACGAAGCTCACGATCAGCGAGAACGTCCGGCATAAAGGAAAAAAGGACGCAAGATACGAGAGCTATGTCGGTTGGTAGGTAGGTAGGTAGGTAGGTAGGTTGGTAGGTAGGTAGGTAGGTAGGTAGGCAGCGAAGCGACCAGAAGACCGACAGAAGAGGAGTAAAAGGGTATAGTATAGTAGAGAGGCGTAGCCCGCAGAGCAGCTCGTCGTATTTGCGGCCTCTCGCTTTCTTATTTTAGTTCTAATAATAATTGCCCTCGTGGCTTCTCGAGGGAGTGCAAAGCGAGTGCCGAAGCGAGGCGAGGAGGAGAACGACGCAACGCAACCTAAGCGAACGAACTCTCGTGTCGTGGTTTCAAACCACCGTCGTATATAGCTTTCAATTGCTAAAAGGCTAACATATAGAAAATCTGATCAATATTTAGACAAATATTTCTCTAGAAACTTGAATCTAATCCAGCTTAGAATATTGCGATTAGTTATATAAATCTGTCACACATCATGGGTACAGTATTTATCTATTTAAATATATAAATGAGTTTACAGTTATTGAACTGTTCATTTTTTATTATATTATAATAGGAATGAGTGGTCGTGTAACATGTGCCTTTATTTATCTACGCGTTTTTAAACGACCGTATCCCTACAGCGTTCCCTATACTAACGTATAACACAGCCTGTACCGCAACGCGGTTATCGAATTGAATTAACGATCTCGTAGCCATAAATGGAAAGCAAGTTGGAAAAACTAGGTCGTCAATGTGAGTTTTTATACTTCGGGGCAAGATTCGCGCGAGGATTAATTTAAAGAAACACTTTGAGTTTACGTATTTTTACTGCACGTTTTACTGTTGTGTCAGCCGAGTACAGTCCATATATATATATATAATATCGACACACTATACTGTTTCCATATTAGGCTCAGCTGTTATTGAATTGATATAAAAAAAAAAAGTTAGATGAAAAATTGAAAAATATTATTTGTTGATAATTTTTATAATATAAAATATAATCTAATATAATTTTCTTAGAAGTTTTAATTTTCCCAACAAAAAAAAGAAAATGAAATCTTTGTCTCTATTATTACTAATTGCGAACCTACTAATCCGTATCTAAATGACTACGTGATTCGAACAACTCGTGAACGATTTGGTCTATGCATGCCACAGGCGTTTCTTACTTCGAAACTTGGAGCTATAAATCGTAGCTAAGGTAGGTAGGTATACGATAGAAGGTCACGTTCTAATTTTAACAACTGTACAATCAAATACTACGTACAGGAGGGAAAAATTATTCTCTCTTAATGTAGGTAATACATATACATATAGTTATTAGCTGCGAAACTCATATATCAAATGTTTGCAATACAATTTTTTTACGACTCTTATTAATACCTACCATATAATATTATTCACAGCTATGATAGATTATTTTCCTTTGACAACGAGTTAAGTAATAAATGTATTACATTTATCGCTAGCCATACTAAACCTCTGTTTGACCTATGCGCTTTAAGACTGGCGCCCCGAAGTTTCTATTTCGGTAAAATTATCTTCTGTTTATACATATATATCCTATAAAGTTTTATCAATATATTTCTTGGTGAATATAGGATATATGTTTGTATAAACGAATTTGTCACTTTTTTTTTTTGTTTTTTAACTGTAGAAGGAAACTTTTAATAAATAAACAACGACGATTATTTAAAATTATGAAAAATATACGAACAAATTTCATCGCTTCGAAAGAACGAGAATAAACAAAAAAAAAAAAAAATAACCGGTTTTGCTGTGAAAAGACAACAAAAATAAAATGCGAAGCTGATTTTATAAAATCATTTAGTAAAATTCTAAATTTGAAAAAGAAGAAACCATTTAGCAACTGAATGTCCGTAGGGGGACGGTAGTCGAGCGGCAGCGCATTGGCTTGTGGAACCGGAGGTCGTGGGTTCAAAACCCCCCGACGCCGTGGCGACGTTTGGAAAATTTATTCACTCTAATTCGCCGTTTCTCTCTTTCTCTCTCTCTCTCTCTCTCTCTCCTTCCTTCCATTCCTTCTCTGCCTCGACCCGCAGCAAAAATACCGCTTGATAATAACGTCGTTTCTCCTCTACAGACACAGACACACGCCGCACACCATTGAACGAGTAGAGTTTTCTGCGCGTGCGCACGTTACTTCGGTGGGGGGTTAGAACTGGTATTACCAGCGTGGGGGTTATAATACACCGTGCAGAACGCTCTTATCCCCCTGTTGTTTAATTACGACAAATTCAGATAAGGGCAGACAGATATAGGGCCAGAGACAAACTCCGCGTTACTCATTCCACTCAGAACTATAGAAAGAGTAATAAAAGAGGGGTAACACGTCACGGTTAAGGCAGAAGAATTACCGGAACTCGAGCCCAGAGTCACCGGCCCATAATCCCCAATTGTGGTGGGACGGTGCTAAGGGGAACTCGAAGAGTAAAATCACGATGGTCTTGCCTATGCCCTGGCCACGCTATGCATGCGTGGTTCAGGTACCGAGCGAGGATACAAATAAAAAATATATTTTTTCTTTCTTATTTATTTATTTTTTATTTTTTCTTTTTTAATTGTGATATAAATATTCTTCATACGTGCGATCGTTGTTTATACTTTTTCGTATTTTGGAGTAGTGTATATACATATGTATATAATTTTAGTTATGTTAGTTTCATTCATGAATGAAAATAATCTTGACGCATAGGTATAGGTGGATTTAAGTGTTGTTGGATATTTATTATTGTAAATGTTGAACAAAGACGTTATTCAGGGTCTATAAATGAAAGAGTCGATTTATTTTTGGACAATATAAATGTAACACGACCTTCGTAAGCCTCAGGTCTTTAATAAAAATAATAATATGTATTTAAAATGCGTAAATTTTACATAAGTGTATCTGTATTCTTTGACACTCACACTATGTACACCAACTTGAATGTAGAAGAAGAAGAAGAAGAAGAAGCTCGGGTGATGATATTCCGTTTCATATTGTAGCTACTATACATGGTGGGGAAGGACAACGAGAAGCGGATAGGTGGCCACCAAGCTTGATCATATTTCAGATAAAGTCTCTCGCAATATAATAACGCTTGATGGTAGGGTGTCAGAACGCGTGCGTGTCTTTATTATATCTTTTTATTATTTCCCTTTATTATACATATATGCAAAAAGTGTAAAAACACATTCCTTTACCAATTATATACATGCATATATCATTCCGTAATTATATAATTCATTTCGTACTTTTAGCAGCAGAGATTTTTTATTTTTATTTATTTATTTATTTATTTTTTTTTTTGTTTTTTTTTTTACACCAAATAGAAAAGAAAAAGATGTCAGATATTTATATCTCGTGCTTTTTACGTATGTAACATACGTATAGATACAATGGCAAAACGATCATGCTACACGTGTGTGAATGTAGAAATGACTAAACTCTAGCTTGGTTCAAATCTTTTACAATGGCCGTCAGCACAGCCCTCGTACGTGTTTAAAGACTCGAATTTATGTGACGGCACGAAGAGGTGCAGTCGTAACGCATAAAGGTGCATCTGGACTCTTCTACTCCCTCCTACGTATAGAACCGCAGTTTCGTCTCTTTCCTTTCGATCTAAAGAACTTTCGCTTCGAAATCCTTTGTCCTTACAATTCCCTCCCCCTCCTCACCTCTCTCCTCTCCTCTCTTCTCTTCTCTTATACTCTGCAAGCGTCTCGGTTACACTGCACTTGCGCCGCAGGCGGTCGATCGGCTCCCTCGGTCGGCGGGTGGGTCAACCAAGAACAGACGGAATAGGAACGAAAAATACAGGTTCTCGTTTATTGAATTTATACAACATTCAGCCAATTTTTTTTATTTTATTATTTTTTTCTTTCACGCCTCTTATTAATTTACTCAGTAACAAAAATAAGTCTTTCATTAGTAAAGTACAGGGTCAATTGTTTTACCCAATAATATTTATTCATATGTATTTTTAAACGAAGATGAAATAAGTCAGTAAAGAAATTCTCGTATTACATATATATCGTCAAAGTCATATAAAATCACGAAATCTAATCATCATTTCCTGGAGCCTCTCTTCGAGTTAAATTTCTTACAATAACGGTCGTTCATACGTTCGCGGAGGATAGGAACTGAACTGCACAGACTGGCGTGTGAAGCCGAGTTGGTTATGCGTGGGTGCGTGTGGGTGCGAGGCCCCGGTATATACTAGCGGGTCGGACCGCCACGTCGTGCTCGGTCGCGTCGCGTAGCGTTGTTGTTGGGCTCGAAATCGTAACGACGCGACGCACGGTGGCAACCACGACGTGTCTGTACTGTGGCGGCAGCCACACCGAGAGAAAAACTCGAAGCGTGACGCGTCCTAAAAACTTTCGGCACCCACGCGTACCGCCACGCCATGCCATACCATGCCATACCTATACCTACGCTCCGTTAAACAAGCTCAACTGACCGCTGAACGAGAACCTACTCAAATTCTAATCTTTTATTCCCCCCGCGCCGCCCCGTTACTTTTGTTTTTTACTATTTCCTTTTTTTCATTTGTTTATTTTTATTGTTAATACGTGGTAACAACATGTTTATCAAACTATAAAATGAGCGGATTGGGTTCATAATGCCGAGTTTTCGACACATTCACCTGATCTAAAATACTTGAGCATAAATTAAGATTATTGTTGAACAGTTTCTCGACAATTCGCGATGTATTTATTCTTACGTGATTTATATGTATAGTCAAATAATCGGAATTTAATAAACTCGTAAGAACGCATAGATTTGCCGCGATGGTAAAGTCTGCGAAGTCTGCGAACTCTGGGAAGTCCGTTAGGTGTCCGTTGGTTAGATGGGTGCGCGACGAAGGGAGAAAGGCAGGCAGGAAAACCCTGTGCTGCGACTGTTCAACGCGGCAACAAGGTTTGGATGAGGTTTCGTCTTCTGCAGGTCTTCTCGTCTTTATTTCTCTATTTCTCTCTTTATACTCTTATATTATACACCCGGCTAAACCACATCTATATTTCTTTCACGGAATTACTTTGACTACCAGAATATGCACCGAGTCAAATTCAAGCTTCTATATAGACGATATCCTGGCAAATATAAATATTTTACGAAAAATAATAATAATAATAATAATAATAATAATAATAATAATAATTAGGTTACGGTTATAGGAATAAAGAACGATGGACGTAACTGAATTTTTTGTACATCATACAAAGATTTGTGAAATTTGAACCTTTACTCTATTATATACATATATCTCCATCCCGATCCCTTAAAATTCTTTCATATGGCTCCATTTTTTTCCCCCATTTTTATTTCTCCATTACACCCTTTTATTATACCTTTCACTGCAAACTCTGCGAAAGCATCCCTCGATCGATAAGAGAGTCACCGGCTGATTTCTGACGAACGCGAAAGCGACCGAGACGCGAGTGACGTATTAAAGTACGCGCATTAAAGCTGACGGATCGATTTCCTCTCTAGTATTATAGAGGTATAACATTCGAACTTCGTGCACAATACGCAGACTACAGATTATTGCGCTTAAGGATTAAAGATAATAGGTTAGATATCGATAATAATAAAAAACAACGTTTTTTTATTTATTTATTTATGAATTTTTTTCATTAATTCTCATAATTTATTATGGTGAAGAATTTTCTTTAAAGAAGAAAAAGAAAAAAAAAAAAATAACAATTCTTTGAAACCTTATCGGTTTTGTGCCAATATGTGATCATCGTTGCACTTAGCAACGGCGTACAACACCGACGACACTCCCTTGGACACTCCCGGCGGCGCTCCTCATCGTCTATATGCGACAACGGGCAACGTTCGCGTTAATTGCAACGATAACGGGTCACGCATGCACCATATGTGCGCGAAGCGACGAACACTAAGTACTCATGGACGGGCAAGTTATAGTCGCAACCAATTTAGTCAACGTTGTTCATTTTCGTTCTTTAATGTATATACCTATATGTGTATATTTACACATTTAATACCTACAACGCGATCTGTGATGTCATGTACACATACATATACATGATATGTATAATCTATAATATGTAAATGATGAAAATGAATGATTATCCTAGTGACTAAAATTTTGTTATTTCTTTTAAAGAATTTATCGTATATTTATTGAATTTAAATCGTCAAAGTTGAACAGAAATAGTGGAAAAAATAAAATTAATAATATAAAATACGATATTGGTAGCTAGATTTGAATCCAAGAGAATTTTTTTAACGCAAGGCTCTGCCTTTTATATACTCTCTGTAAAACTTGTGTAACTATATATCTGGTGGTAGTCGGTATAATACGTATATACGTATATATATATATATATATATATATATATATATATATATATATATATATATATATATATATATATATATATATATATATATATATATATATATATATATATATATATATATATATATATATATATATATATATATATATATATATATATATATACATATATATATACATACATAAATGCGGACTATTCTACACCCGTGTATACCGCTGGTTTGGTATGAGACGCGAGCTTAAAGGGGAACAGCGCGTCGCGCAAACAGCAGCATCCTTATTCCCGGGTTATACGTACCTACTACATGTACATACTATATCGAGCTTTTATCCGGTGGATTATCGAGCGCCAGGCAGGCAGGAGAGTAGTAGCCAGTCCCCATGGGCGTGCATTGCGAGGGTCTTTTTTTCTTTATTATTATTAACATTATTATTATTTCTATCACGTTTTTTTTTTTTTTTTTTTTTTTTACTAATGGACTGAATTCGTATATGTATATTTTTTTTTTAACCTATTTCAGTTAAATAAATATATAGATAAATCGTGTATAGTGTTTTATACGATTATAATTATATCTAGACTAATTGGGAGTATAAATCTTTAACTTCTTCGTCTATTTATATTGTTATATACATATATATCTAGGTATATGCATGTATCCCTCTTGGGATTTAATGAATCTGTATAGATGCAGTTTTACGTAAAAAGAGGTATAATCGTATACGTATAAAGTATAACATTATACCGTGTAAAGAAGTCGATTGAAGTCCAATAAGGTATAATGATTTACGCAATTCATTATGTTGATCGATTAGACCCGTATACATATACTAACCGATCGCACCTTGGGTATGTATATACATATACTATTGCAGTTAAAGCGAAGGTGCATACCTTCGTTATTACGCAATTTAGATAGGTATTATACCTCTTTCCTACACCTCGTCGACGCCTATAGTCTAGATTTATAAGCTCAAGTTACACTTGACATCTCTGCAAATGTTATTGAGGATTCACAAAACATTTACTATAATATGTCGCGTAAAATTCTTAACTTATTTTAATATTTCTTTATACATGTATATAATCATGGTATAGTGATATTATACCTATTATATTATACACTTACGATAGCTGTTGGCGACTGTTGGGTATATGAAAAAATTTGTTGTTGTAGCATTTTTTTTTTTTTTTTTTTTTTCGTACGTGTTTGTTGACGTCTTTCAATTACTGAAATGACTGCACATGAATATGTATAGGTATAAGGACCGGATATGCTAACAATGCGTGATTTTTTTTTTTTTTTTCTAACATACATTTTGCGCCGACTCAATGAATTATTGCTAAATACATTATTTACATATATGGATCTTGAATAATTTGGATAAAATCATGTAACAAATATCTGCAGATTGAAATTATCGAGAAAAAGAAAAACAGAAAAAAAAAATATATATTAATCGTTTCGTAATATTTTGGTAAATTGATTTATTTCTGGTCAATTTAAAGTCAGCAATCTATAGAGCGGAGCTTTAATCGTTTAATGCGAGGTTTAATGTCTGACATATCGATGGGCGTTTTATATAATATGTATATTATATACATATATATATATTTTTTTCTTCATTTATTAATAATATTATGTCGGTTGAAGATATCAGTCTATCAGTTTAAATTCTTATAACATACATACCTATATTACGTTTCGACCGTGAGGATTTATTAGGTATATATTTTAGTAATATACATCTAAGTGAATTTGATCTTTTCATTTGCATCATGAGAAAAAGACTCAAATCATCATATCGCGTCGCATAACCGCTAAACTATTATTGGTAAGTCGTGATGGTATATAGTGCTAGGGTGAAAAGAGGGAAAGAGAAAGAAGAAAAAAAAAAAAAAAAAAGAGGGAGAGAGCCACTCTCGAACAACTAGCTCGTCTCAGCTCGTTGACGTTGACGCAATCTACCCTGTCACGATCCCCGACGCCATTTTGTCCCTCCGGGCCTCTTCGAGTCTCACGTTTATATTGGTATTCGTTTACTTTATACAACCCGCTTCTTCTTCTTCTTCTCCTTCTTCGTCTTCTTCGCCTGGTACTCCTATACACCTACGTTTACTGTTACACTCAAAGATGCTCAAGGAGTGAAGCGAGCGAGACGGAGAGAGAGAAAAAGAAAGAAAAACGTTATAATAATAACAATAATAATATAATAACAATAATAATAATAATAATAATAATGAAAAAACTGAAAAAGAAATCGTTTGAATCCTTTCTCATTCGCAGAGATAACTATATTCAGTTTGTATGCCTCGCCTGCAACGGGGCTTATTCATTTTTTCGCCGAAATGATCGCGCTATCTTATACTGCAACTCGCGTAATCCACGCCGCCGCGGTGTCTCACCTTATATTAGTGTCACTACGCCGAGTTGGTTGTGTATCGTGTCGAGAACGAACCGGTAGATATACCTATAGGTAGAAAAGGGGGAGATGAACTCAAATCCTCAAGGGAAAGAGCGAGGGAGATAGAGAATTAGAGAGAACGAGAAAGAAAGAAAGAAAGAAAGAAAGAAAGAAAGAAGGAAAGAGCAGGTCGCCAGATGGGATGCCGGATGGGGTGAGTAAGAATTCGTGGCAATGCAGGGGGTCAGGTGAGGCTAGGCAAGCAAGAAGGCTCGCGGGCGAGGCCAGGCGAGGCCAGTGTGTAGGTATTGATTGCCCGGGGCGGAGGACCCCCCCTTCATGAGCTACGCGTCGCTAACATTACCAAGTCTGCCTACCACGCTGCCACTACACAACCACAAGTAAACTCCCCAACGTTCTATACAACTACCGAGTTTTCACTGTAGAGGAGCGCGATTCCGCACTATCCAACGGAGCAGCCGGAGCCAGGGTTGAGGACAACGATACGTGTTTGCTCGCGTACAACCCTTGCTGGAAATCGTTGTTACACCAAGTTCCTTTTATCTTGTTGTTATTTTAAGCAGATAACAACAACGGATAATAAATATTTATTAATACATTCCTATAGATAATAACATTAACTACAAGTTTATTTTAAAATATTATATATACCTTTTAATATATTTATATGTGGTTGTATTTTTTCTTTCTCAACATTTTCTGTATCATAGACTCATCTACATTGGTATATAATAAATGATTCTCTGCAACAGGCCCTGAGCTGTAGTAGGTTATTGTAATTTATCGTCGAAACTTATGAGTCTAAGAATACAGTACAAAAGGCGAAATATTGGTGGATCTTTAGACGCACTAAAATACTCTGAACTTTCTTTGAGCTGAGCTGCGAAAAGCTTTTCTTACTTATAACGGTTCGCTCGACAACCGTGAGATCGAGTAAAGGATCAATAAATTTCATATTTTTAGTCTTCTGTTTTTTTTTTTTTTTTTGTTTTTATTATATTTCTTGTTTTCTTAGCTTCTCGCAAGAGATCTCTGGGGTTATGTAACTTTCCGTTGTAGGTAGAAAAGATTGCAAAACTTTTAGAGCGCTAGAGCAATTTTATTTTTCTACTGACAACGTGATTGAAGATCGTCTATTTCAGCTGTGGAATTCTATTTGTACAAATATAGTTATATCCTTGGCAGTTGGACTATTATGTAACTATCGTGTTAGTATGATATCGCAGTGACGATGGCACACTACTGGTGTATTTTTTTATTTTTTTTTTTATCGTTACTATTATGATTATTATTATTATTATTATTTTTTTCTTCTTTGTCCCCATACCGACGATCATACGAGGCATAGTTTCCACGACCTGTGAAATAAAAACCCTGTTACGTTATTTTAACTGACGTTTTGTTAGTAAAATCAATGCGCACAGTGTTATAGGGCAGATGCGTGCATGCATGCTCGCGCGTGCGTGCGTGCATGCGTGCGTGCGTATACGTTCGTGGGAAAAATACTGCACACGGATGCCACGTGCATAAGGCATGCCGTATTGCCTCGTGATGAAGGATTTTATATACCTATAATGTATAGGTAGAATGCAGTACAATAAAACAACCGAACGATTAAAAGATAAAATGGGGTTTATATATACGGTTCATTTAAAGGGTGCTTATGCGAAATGATGAAGTCAAAAAATTAAATAGATTAATTTTCATAAAATGTAGACGTATTATATATCCTCGAGAAAGATGCAAGGCGAAATTTGAACGGAAGAAATTAATTTTATTTTTCAGGCTCAGCGACCGGAGCAAAGCGTAATGCAGGCTTTGGAGAGTCTGAACGATTCGCAGGTGAACGATTTCCTTTCAGGGAAAGCACCGTTGAACCTGACTATGCGACTTGGTGATCATATGATGCTGATACAGCTTCAGTTGTCAACAGTTACGCCAGCGGCTCCGGCTGGACCGGGTGGATCGACAACGGCATCTACAACCTCTACTAGTTCGACGACAACAACAAACACGGGAAATAGTACATCGTCGGGAAGTACACAGAGCAGGAGATCGGCCGTTTTAACGGCCGCGAGGACTTCGACAACGCCTTCAAAACTTCAGGCAAATAACGCTGCCGCAAGAACCTCGTCCCTTATTAGTAGCCTAGCTTCTGTATTACAGGCCGCAGCTAATTGCAATTCAAATTTATCGTCATCGTCAACGACAACCACGACGACAACTACCATCGAATCATCGTCAAATACAGTTGGAAAATCGCAACGTACTTCAACTGAAAGTCCAACAAATATTGAACACTCATCACATATTACACGTACACATTATTGCACGACAGACTCACCCGCCTCACCGTCACCATCACCCCCACCCTCGGCCCAATCCTCACCTTCGTCAACACCTACTACACAATCACCTAGATCAGGTGGTTCCCCTGTATCTACATCGGGAACACGCCAATCCTGTCTTATCCATCACCACAGCCACCACCATAATCATCACCATCACAGTCATCATCATTCTAGGAACAAATTATTGTCTTTTGATCCACTACAGCCGTCGACTTCTTCGTCGGATCCTTTATCTCCCACTGAAACTAGTACCCAGCATCATTTAGTATTAGGCACACCACAGAAGAAGAAACTATGCACGAATCACCACCATCAACAACAACAACATCAACAACACCATCATCATCAGAGTGATGGAGAACGCAGTACTAGGAAGAACGAATCAATGAGGGAATCTGGTGACAATGGTGTTTCTGGCAGTTGCGCATCACCCGAAAGTCCAACGGGAAACGTTGTCATAGATGGAGGGAAACCTACCGCCACATTGGACACCAGAGCTCTTGCAGAGGCCTCACGCAATCTCACACAGACGCTGAAGCAACTCTCCTCTGAGGTACTCACCTCGCGGGTCGACCTCGCTGAGGTATACATTTATTAAAAAAAAAAAAAAAAAGAAAAAAGATCCCTTGCGCAGTTGTCGATCCATCTTTACGTAGTTTAATTAATTATCTTTATCTCATATTTCGATTAACTATATACTTTGTTATACTGTGATGGAATTTATCTGGGTAATCAGGTCAACTGCACTTATAATAATCGGTGATCTTATATCCGTTCGTCTAATTCAACTGTGTTTATAGTGAAAATGAATCAAACATTACACTGATTATCTCAATCGGTTAGTTCGAATTAATTGTCTTTGATTGTTTTGCAAAGAAAAATGCGTAAAAAAGAACGGTCAGTTTTTGCCCCTTTTTGCACATTAAAACAAAATATTTTTTTTGTATCTTTTTAAAGTATCAAATCCATCAAAAATAGCGAAATAGTTGAAGAAAATGTGGGAATTGTACCAAAATCATAGCATCACTGGTTCACGCGGTCATATGAATCGTTTGGAATTGAACAATCAACATGTTTACAGAAACTGTTGGCAAACAGATTTAGTGAATCTACAAAAAAAAAAAAAAATGTTATGATTATTTATTAGAAATGTAGTTCTTCACAAACTTTGCGAATTTTGAAGTTTTCACTTTCAATAATATGTTGACATTTGTCTATACCGTTATTTCTTACCAGTTACTGTGACTCTATTAACAGTTGCTATTCAAAACGCGATACACATTCGTATGTACATTTCTATCAATCTTTTCAGTATCACTGATTTTTATACAGCTACCTTATTTCACTTCGCTTTTCACTATTACAACTGGATTTGATGTGTTAAAGATCGCAAGAAAGTATGTTGCTTTCATATGGCGGAAGGCTGTAAAAGGCTGCCTTTTCACATATCTTCTTTGCAAATGGGTTTGAAAAATGACAACTCCCTTGTCTTGTTGAAAAAAATCATTAAAATGCGACGAGAAACTTGTTGCAGAATTTTGAGTTTGCCAAAGTATGCCGGAGAATTATTATTGAGAATCACCGCGAAAAGTTGTAATTCTTTCTTATAAAAAAAGAAGACTTTGGGTTTGAAGAGATCTCGTTCAATCTATGAGTTCTTTCTGAACCCTGCACGAGGTAATTGGAAGAAATATCATCGTTATAATGACTTAGGTGTAAAAGAAAAGCGTTCAGATGTGTACGACGACTTATTTCCATAACGTAACATCACCCTCCATTGTTATCGCACGTAGCTCGGCCTGAAGTGGCTTGTAGCTTGTGCAAATACTAAACAGTTGAGATTTTTCATGATTAGGAAAATGCAAGGCGTAGGCAAGGGGCGATAATAGAGAGCATGCATCATCACGGGAAAGGAGTCTATTCCGGAACGTTCAGTGGCACTTTAAATCCAGCTCTTCAGGACCGCCATGGCCGTCCCAAGCGAGATATTAGCACCATCATACATATATTAAATGATCTACTCTGTGCTACTCCTGCAGCTACCGCTGGCCACTATAGACATCATCACAGGCATAGCCATGCAACAAATAGACAGCAACAACCTACGGCAACTATTACCAGCACAACGACCACCACGACCACTACAACTGCCTCTGGTGATCATGGCATCTCCACTACTACGTACACGACAGGTCTGTTTCATTTTTTATTGTACTTTTCATACAATGAAAATAGAATTTCCTTAAAATTCTATACGAGTCCAAGGAAACATCATTCGTAATTGCATATGTTGATGATTAATATTAAACTGCCTTGCTTTTATATATCCAAAAGACTTGATGAAAATCTCACGTGGACTCTATATGCATGCCCTTCAGATACTCCCAACAATACAGTGAATTAGAGAAGGATTCATTTTTTTCTTAAATTACATAGCATGTGAAGTTTATCTTATGCATGAGCATAATAAAAAATCTGACTGAATCTTCTATGAAATTGGACTTGAAATAAACTTGTTGAAAGAAAATACAATCCATGTAATGACATGGAATCTAAAGTCTTGGAATTTTTATAAATGATTGATTCCTTGGGTTTGATTGGATATTTACTTGTTCATCTGTCGATGTTACTCGTTTATGGATTATAGATAATTTCATTTGGTTTGTTGACTATATAAATATTTGCTTGTATGTTGAGTAGAAGAAATGTCAAAAGAGAATGAAGCAACTAAGGGAAAGATGAAGCGGCTGAGATTGGTAATGGAACAGAGAAGAGCAAAGAGAAAAGCAAGGAGACAGGCGAGAGCCGCACCTTACACAACACAGTGGGCGGCGTTAACTCCAAATCCAGATACTACTTCCACCTCGGCTACAACAAATTCAAATACCAATGCCGAACCACAGAGCGAACCGGAACTGCAACCTTGCAGTCCTGAACCAGTAGTAGCTTGAAATCATACTTCATTTTCATCTTATTCTTACTCAGTCGTACCTCTGCGTGACGTTATCCTAGAAATGATTGAAACAACTTTATATTTTGTTTTATCAACGCGTAACTATACGCTGAGACAAGCTTTAATTAAAACGCTATTCTTACCTTGTATGCACTGTAGTTAATTACTTACTCTTGAAACAATTAGGTGACAATAATAACGCGCAACAAACCGAAATTTTGTTGTCAAAATATATTATTATCGGGATGACGATTACGGCTAATAAATAAGAACTATATCAGAGGAGCTTTGAATATAAGCTAACTATAGCGTACAAAGCTGATATTTAATAAGGTTTAAACCGATAATTCGTCAACGCGTGAATCGACGGATTATGACCATCGTTATCCCCTCGCTATGCATACATATTCATTTGTTAAACGAGACTTGTAACTTGTATCATATTAATGTTAAAATCGTAAAGCGAATAATAACAGTTAGAATAATAAACTGAATGAAGTTGAAAAAAAAAAAGGGAATAAGATAAAATAAATTTAAAAAAAAAAAATACAAATAAAATAACTAAGCGAATCATTATCACGTTCTCTGCTCTTGCAGATATACATAATATGGCCATTCAGGCCATCTTCGTCATAGACGATAACATTATATTCAACGTATAAGATTTAATAGTTGTTGAAAAGAAGAGTCAGGGAAGTTGGTAACCAGATAGATAGGTGATCCCGTGACGTGGCCTTGATGCTACGATTTGTTTAGGTTTATTAGTTACTAAATAACTCTATATTATTATCGTATATTATTATTATTATTATTATTATTATTATTATTATTATTATTATTATTATTATTATCATCATTATATCGAGTTAGGTTTACTTAGGATGAATTATTATTATTTTGATTATTATTATTATTATGATTATCATGAAATACAGTTTTTCAAACTGGCTCAATATTGTAACATACATTTATGAAACTTTATCAAGTACCAAAATAAATAAATAAATAAATAATATTGCTTGCTAAGCTATAGTAGAATCAAATTTCGTGTCGTTTCGGCAACCAAGCATCTATAGATTCGATAGAATGTAGAAATAATTGAATATATAGGTAAGTGTTGTGTCTGTGCGTGTTTAGTAGTAAGCTCGCCTTGGAACCAAAACACCCGCCGCTGCATTATGGAATAGATAAATAATTTGTCTGACGTTCCTTTAGTTCCTCCGATAGAATTCAATCAAAGAATTAAACACAATGATTGTATTATATTATAATGCTAAATACATTTGTATGTAGTGTTACACCCATTGTTACATATTATAATCCTTCGCACGTGTCATTCGCTACCTTTGTACGACGTTCCGATCCAAAGGTCATGTAGGGAGATTAAGAGACGAAATTTCTAAAAATACATACAAGTAAGAAGTGAACAATACCTATGTAAACTATAGAATACAGTCAAGAAATAGTAATACAATTTGAATCGTCTCTTTTCAATCCCTACCTCATCCACAATCCATTATTAGACTCTCAAGAGTTCTTTAAAACAGTCAATCTCATATATCATCAAGTAATTTTACTGTCTTCTTCTTCTTCTTCTTCTTCTTCTTCTACTACTACTACTTCTTCTCCTCCTTCCTCTTCTTCTTCTTCTTCTTAATCTCAGAACTATGAAAGAAGAGTTTACCTGAGAATTGAAATGAGCAAGTGAAAATATTCACAATGATAAAAGTAATCTTGAATTTCAATCCGCGGTTCCCAACTTCCTACCATCCTACTTTCTGCAAATCCTAAATAATTTAATTTTGGGAACAGCGTCTCGTGTTCATTATACGGATAGTGGGAGCTGAAATCAGACGATTCATAAACCGCTAAACATCAACTAACAATGTATACGCACAATAATGAATGATTTTCAATCATTGAACAATGAAAAGGATTTATCGTAAATTTTAAATCGTCGTTCGGTATTTACCGGTAACGATAATTAGATGTATGATTTGATAACAGTATATTCTATCGGTATTCCTATCATTATCTGATTTCACATACATGCTCTAGGATTTGATTTCCTCCAATCCCTGATGAAATGGTACATAAAACATAATACAAACTAACTAGAATTGGATTTGGTTAGTTAGTACGTTTATCGAGGAAACAGGAGGAGACAAATCCCTCAGCAAATTATACGATTGAACGGCTATTTTGGTTTAAGAAAGTGAATCGTAATATTTTTGTTGTTTGTTTTGATAGAAAATCTATTTTGGAACTGGAAGTAATTTGTAAAAAGATATCAAAAGATAAAGGTTCGCTTAAATATCTATTAGAAAATCTAATACAATTGAGCAATGTACTTTTGAAAAAGGAAGAGATAATCGAGATTTAGTTTATATTTGAAAGAATTGTTTAATTTTCATTACCCATTGATGAGAGTTTTTCTAATTTCTTTTTCCTAAAAATTGAAGCAGCCAATTTCTATGCACACGCACGCAAACACTTTCCATATCACCCATTCACCATTAATTCGCGCCTTACACCTGTATTTAATTCTTGCAAGTTGGTAAAAATCTGCCACAAAAAAATTACACCTATCAAACTAATCAATTATATTTAAGCGTAACGGCTAATGATAATATTAGTAATAACTGAATATGCGGTGAGACTGACATGGCGCGTTGTTCCCAAATTAATTTCTAAAAATTTGAACAAGAATATAAAACCTTTCTGTGCAAGCGTTAATAATGTAAGTAATTGATTAGTATAATATTATTACATTTTGTTGGTCCTTTCCTAAAGTTATTTTAGTAATACTTTATGTTCTTCTAATTGAGACAAATAGTGTTTCAAAGTGCTTATTAAATTTATTTGTTGATTGCAATATTATTTGTTACTACACTTATCCTTAAGAATTGAGAGTAATGTGCGCCAATAATAAAGTTGTGGTAAATTTTGAGTGTGAGTGAATATTGACCGTTATGTTTGCCTGTTTAGTTCGCTGAGTATTCTGATATTGAATTGGACATTTTTCATTGAATAATATTACAGGACCGTTATCATTGTATTACGCAAATTGCGAGTCAATGATGCTCCATTAAGTTGTATGTACATACAGTGATGCGAAGAGTCAAATGAGCGAAAATAAATACGGCATCTTAAGCAAACTTTAATATGTTTAGAGTGAATGATTGTAACGTGCTGTAAAGTGATAATTATTAAAGAATACTCCATACCATGGCCAATCTATAAGCGTTTTCACCCAAATTGGAAGAAAAAAACAGAAAAAAAAAAAACAATAGTAATGTGATATTTATAACACATTGATAGTTGATATATCATATTTACTAATTAAATTAGTTATTCGACAGCCTTTAAAATTAAGATTTAAAAAAAAAAAAGACAAATTCTATTTTATTTCGTGTGAACATACTACATATAACAAATGTCCTCTTAATTTGCAAATTATAAATGAATTATTCGAAAAAAATATGTATAATACGCAAAATTTATTTATCTTCCATTAAATTAACCAGTATAATAATGATGATTGATGATTTTTAACTCGAAATATCTTATTTCAAACATTCACGTCATCTCCGCGACATTACAATATTTATTACAAATTTCAATGATTTTAACGATATTAGGTATAATTACGACTATATAAATTAACGTTATAAAAAAAAAAAAAAAAATTCCGATGGTTTAACCCTGTTTTTTATTAGGTAAATTAGAAATATTAAACGTGGTCAGTTTTGATCTAATCTTTAAATTCATTTCAAATTACTTATTTAAAAATTTGCGAATTCAACGCAGTTTCAATTCTCATTTCCAAGTTCCTGGCATCAAAATATATTGAATATAGCCACACGAAATTCGTGGCAATATTATACAGATACTGTGAGTGCTCGAGGAATTCTTAAAGAAACTTTAAATCATCGTTAAATATTTCACAGCGAGAATTAATAGACTTACAATAGACGATACACAGGATTCATAATGACTCCCGCCAGACCATTTGCGGCTGAAGTAGTTCATGAAATCGTTCCTGACGGCGCCACCGCCTGGTATGATTTATTAATATTAATACATACATATATGGTCTACGGGTTGCGTATAATAAGGCGCGATTTTCTACAATTAATATTTTTTGAACTTTATAATTTTATAAAAAATCTATTTCTAGAAATATACTAGTGCGATTTAGCGATAATTTTTCAAGTAAATTAAATTATATCAACACGCATTACACAATATCTATATCTATATATATATATAAAGGTATACCTATACTAATGAAGATAAATTACTCTATAAAGATATTATCTAGGTATGAGTGAAAAGAAAATAATTTAAAAAATTATTACATTTTGGCAATAAAGATTTTTTCCGGTAATATTGAAGTAGCACCTTACACGGTTAAAAGAAACTAACTGTAATGTATGTATGTACAATAAAATTCGAAAATTATCGTCCTTAATATTTAATTAATGGTCGGTTAAATTCGTGAATTTGAAATAAGAGGCAATAATACTATCGTGAGATTAACAAAAATTGTTTAAAACATTGAAACACCGGGGGGGTAGTCGTCATTTTAAATTATCTAATAGCAATATAATATAATACTATTATTAATATAAATATTTATGCGAATAATAATATCAAATAGGTATAATTAAAAGTTGTACGTTATAATATAAGATTTTTTTTTTTTTTTTTTTTTATAATGCTAAATGAGGTGAGTGAACGAATTAATCGAGCCAAATTAGGGCTAGGCGTTCTTCTAATACAAATTAATTTTTTTGGTAATAGTTTTACGACACATGTGGCAAGTTTTAAGCGGTGATGCACAGTGCTCACAAGCACCGTGTCCGCAAAGGAAGGCTACATTTCTCCGCCGTTCCATGCATATACTGCATGTATTAGCTTCTTCTAAATCCGCAACTCGAGATTCCAGGTAACGAAGTCTTTCCAAATCTTTATCTTTGTCTTTATCCTCTTCCTTTCTTCTCTCATCCGCATCTATGCCTTCATCCCCGGCATTTACTTCTTCTAATGTTCGCCCGTCTAGCATTACATATTATTGATAATTTTATTAATTATAAATTTAATATTAAAAGGTTATACAATAATCAGCATTCAAATATTAGACTTATGTATCAGTCCTGACGAGGGGCCAATCGCTCATTAGTTTTGGGGGGAATCTGATCACAAGATTTCAGAATTTCAAAAGATTTAGAAAGATTTCAAATGACTTCATACAAATTCTACTAATTTCAAATATTTTCAATGTTTTCAAATCATTTCAGACGATTTTTAAAAAATATCGAAAGATTTCTCATAATTTTGTAAAATTGGAACACAAGATTTTTCACGAATAGTTGTACGTAAAAATGGTTGATCCCTCGATAACTGATAAGTAATCCAATAGAAAATATTAGTCTCACCTTGATTGACTTGACGTTTAACATTGTTATGACCACATCGTAAACATCCAACTAATACTGTGTTACTACCAGGAATAGCAATCCCTTCTCCGTTTTTGTGACTCGTTACTCCCAAGCACATTTCACATTCTTCAGAGTCTTGTTTATGCTCATCCTTCCTTATTCTATCTTCAGAAACGGTTTCTGGTACAGTCTCAGCTTCTATCTGGTTCGGAAATGTCTCTACGATCCTACGTATTGGACTAGTCGGAGGTCCGGTACTACAAGAAAAATTTATTTATTATACCTTTTGTTATTTCTCTCTCTCACTAAAAAATCTCCCCGTTTTACCCCAAGAGTCAAGTTCATTCTATATCAAACTTTTCAATTACCTTGGTACATCGCTATTGCTGGTTCTTGCTGTTTGATAAGACCGTAAAAGATCAGCTAATGCCGTATATTCCGGGTCTGCTTGTAATAAATCCAACGCAGATTTACCCTTAGTATTTCTCACTTGCTCTAGAAGGTGTCCAGAAGTATCTACGCTGACAAGAAAGCATGCCAAAGCCATCTCTGGTCTGGCTCCTTGTCTAACTAAATTTTGCCAAATCTGAAATAACGGAAATAAAATATTTGATTAGTATTTTTTGAGGTTTAATGAGTATAATACCATCTGTTATCAACATAAAAGTAATTTTTTTTATCACCGTACCGTATGTACAAGTGAAAACTCGCTGCTTCCATCGGACGGTGTACTGCTGGCAGGATGAGGTCGACATTTTGTTATAGCTATATGAAGTGCAGTATCTCCATCCTCATCTTGTGCACTAATAGCAGCACCGTGCCTTACGAGTAATTCAACAAGCTCTAAGTGCCCCTGAGAAGTAGCGAGATGCAAGGGAGTTTGTCGCCGGTTATTGCGCAAATCTACACGAGCGCAACCACCTGTAGAAGAAAGAAGCGTCGCCACAACATCTCTGTGACCGTTCAAAGCTGCTAAATGAAGAGCGGCAAACCCATCTTCTTTCTTGATGTCTACTAGCTGTCTTGCCTTGGCCACGAGCTTCTCAGTCGCGCTGTTAAACATAAAAATTGTTATTTTTTACTTTCTCAAAATATCACAAGACATGGCTCTACTTGCTAGTAGATAAGCAATGAAATACTTACGACGTATTGCCTTTCAGAGCTGCGTGATGAAGGATGTTAAATCCGCGTCTATTACGAAGTGTAACATCAAGGCGATCGCACAAACACAAAGCTTCGACAATATCGAGATCATCTTTGCCGATAGCGTCGTGTAATGCTGTATCTCCGTATTCATCTTGAAGATTAACGTCACATCCATGGTGAAGAAGAATTCTAACGCATGCAGCATGTTGCTTATTTACTGCCACATGCAACGCGCTACATCTGCTATTATTAACTGCATCAACATTCGCGCCTTGGGCAATCAATAATTCCATTATTTCTGGTTGGTTTCTGTGAAGAACATTAAGAAAAATAAAATTGAAGATATTTTATTTAATTTATCCTGGTGATTCATACATCTTTTACCAAGAAGAAAAAACAATATACCCAAATGCAGCGTAATGAAGAGGTGAATCACCGTCTTCGTCAACAGCTTGGAGAGATGCGCCGGCTTCTAGTAATACAGAACAAATTTCTCTCTGGCCCTGGTGAGCAGCAATTTGTAGACAAGTTTTGTCTCCACCTCCTGGTTTGCTTGCTCTAGCGTCTACTTTGCCTGGATTTTTTCTTAAGAATTCTTTCACTGCGGCTACTCCAGCTTCACCACTTGCTGCATCTCGTAATAATTTCTCTACCTCATTGTCTGTACTATTGTCACCAGTTACATTTACTCCGTTCCCTCGCCACGCTGGAGTTGATGCATCTGAATTTTTTTTAGACAATTTTATTCAATGCTTTCAACTTTGATTTTAAAAATCTTTGAATAATCAAAATCAATCTTTGAATAATCAATTCCATATATAAATATGGACAGATTTTTTGTAATACATTTATCTCAGATATGGGAGGACAAGATTATTGAAAATATTAAACTTTGATCATGAATTAGCACTCACTTGTGCGATCTCTGCACCTATTTGCATCACTTTGAATTCCACTTCCAGGCCTTGTGGAGTTTGGAACAAGAATTACATTTGTTGGATTAAAAGTCCATGTGTGCCCATCAAATTCGACACGTATATCTCCGTCGGAATATATTTTTATTACTTTTCCCGTCTTTCCTAAAACCTGCAGATTGTTAAAGAAAACAAAGTTGATTAGATTTGCATTTTTTTTTTTTGCTGTACAAACTTGTAGATCAATCGGAACTAAAATTCATGTAACTCTAATTCATTTTTCTTGCAATCCTCAGCATTAAACAAGTTTTGAAAATATCATTGAACAGAATACAATGAAATCTAAATCAATATGAATTTTAAGTTGTTAATAAATTTATCAAAAACAACTGTATCATCTTCATCTTATTACAGTTTTCATAACGTCTGTCCATTCTCCATGACCACGTTGGTAATGTTTAACTGCCGTAGCATCAGTCTTAACCCTGACAATATCCCCAAGGGTGAATGCATCTTTGGTAGTAACTTTGGTCAAAGATCCGGGATGAAAAGTCCACCTATTGTTACAAGATTCGTACTGTACTCTGATATCACCTTTATCTGTGACACGATGAACAGTACCGATCTGAAAAGGAGAAAATTATTTTAAAAAATACGACCAAGTAAATAGAAGTAAACAGTTCGAATAATTGAATTATTGGCAACACAATTTTCCGTAATAATTTGCTTCAGTACCAGAAAATTCTGAAGAAAGAATAGAAGTTGAAGATTTCAAGAGTGTGCCAAAAATAGAAGAATTTTTTTAAATTCTATAAAAACTCTGGTTGTTGTGTAAAATTTGATTGCGTAGAGACTAATGATTCCCAAGAATCCATACCTTTCCGATATATTCGGCCATTCGTGGGTTCCAGCCTCCATGACCAATTTGCATTTGTTTTAAAGTCTCAACTTCCATCAAGACTCTAACTTTGTCACCAACATTAAAAGACAAGTGCCGAGGACTTGGAATAGCGTTACCGCTAGTAGGGGAAGCAGCCTGATCAGTGACTGGCATCATCATAACAACATGTCCAAGTACTGGTAAATGCTCTTTGTAATAAGTACCGCAGGTAGCTTCTTCCACATAACAAAGATCTACACATCCTTTGTAACCCAGTCTATAAACATTTGTGTTACCAGTAGACCATGTTACTGTAGCTACTGATCTACTACTTTCATTATCCCATCCACGGATGTCCATTACGCGTCCGGTCTTATCTATGACAAATAATTTCATCCATACTCATTAATTTCAGTAAATTGTTAACCAGGAAAAACGTGCCAGATTATACACATTATGCTTACGAAATTCACTATGTATGAAACATAATATCAAATGTGTTGAGATTCTAGATAGAGTTCAGATATCTTTTATGTTTAAATTAACATTCATAACTGTATGTATGCTGACGAAGGCAGGATTGTGTTATATTCAAGAGTATCATTGTCAGTGTAACACGTCAGAATCAGCATACAGATATATAGAATCATATATCAAATTGGATTAAGGCATTTTGTTCTTACACAATCTAATAACCAGGACAGACGTATTTTGTGGAATAATTTTCCTGCTATTATCAGAACATGTGTATCTCTATACAGGGTGTCCACTTAAATATCACAAAAGAATTTAATCATGACTTTACATCATTTATGTTAAACCGATTGAAAATTGTATTAAGGTTTAATCAGTTTCCCGAGCCACAAACTTTTTTTTTTCTGTTTTTAACAAGCTATAATATAAGACTCAAAATATTCGTTCGGGCTCACAAAAGTTGCTAAAATTTGCTTTCAAATTCCAAATTCTCTTTCCAGATTTACTGAGGCTCAAGTTCAATACAATTTTAAAGACTACAAGATTTTGATGTTTCCAAGTTTTAATGAATAGTTTAGTCCTTAATATTCGTGTATCTTAGTGATTTTTAATTCGAAATAGCCATTATAGAATCAGATATTAACATATTGGATTAAAGTATCTGAAAATCACATACCATGACCATCGTCTTGACTACCCCACTCCCAATCTGGTCCTCGAACGACTTTAGCGCCGATAAAAATCCCCTTTAATGGTATTTTGGCACAACCTTCTCTGGCAGTAAGCTGAACCCTGATAAAAATATGAAGTAAAGTGTAAAATCGATAAAAATGGAGTATTTAAAATCTAGAATTAAATGAAAAATCGATTAATTGAAGAATGAACAAAGCATGATTATAATAAAACGAAAATCTTACCCTACAGCGTTAGCAGTTTGAAATCTCTGGAAGGTATGATTGAGGTAGTGTACATCGGCCATGTAACATTGTGTGCATAAATCGTAGTCAAAACACTGAGCGCATTTCCATCTAATACCGGCAATACCGTGTCTTTTACAACCGTCACAAATAATATTAGAATGTTTAACCCCGGCAGCTGCGTTATCAAATAAAAGCAGATCGTATGCTCCTTGATATCCTATTCTGTAATTACTTCTGGAACCACCATCCCACTGAACAATGACTGTCTTGTCTGGTGTCTTTTCAGCTGTACTCGTTAATGAATTTGATGCACCACCAGAGGCAGGAGGTTTTCCTACCTCTATAACTGTGCCTGCGTGACCCTCACCACCGTCCTGATCTCCCCAAGTCCAACTGTGACCACGTACAACTCGCAAACCGACATCCATAATTATATGGATAAAGTGGAAGGGAGAGAGATCTCGGTTTTCCTGAAGGTATCAAATGATTGACACGTAATTTATTTTCCTTAAAATTTGGAAACTAACTTGAAATGTATCATGAGTCATGTTATTCGCGATGTAGTGTGATAAGATAGTTCTTCGAAATAATAAAGTATTAACATTTTTATATACGTATAGTAATTTCAATGATATTTAATAGCGAGAGATACATATCTATGAATGTACTTTTGTGTATTTGGATTTTGGTTTTTGACATTTGGTTATAGCGTCTATCTCTTACCTATTCGATTATCATTGTCGATGGTTTATTTAACTCGGGGGGTTATTATTTGCTTGAACGATATAGTACGATAATTAATTTACTGAAATTACTTAGGTGACCAAAATATCACAACTTTTACATCTTATGATACTGCTGTCATGGACTAACGAACTAGCATCTAGTTTGCACACTAGACACAAGATTCTCATTTTCGTTTTAATAGATACATGACAGGTATGTTTCTACAACCCAGAATCCACTTCTGACTAAACCCACGGTAATGTTCTCAGAGGTAGGTATAGATGAGCGCATGTCTAGAGCACGACACCTGAATCGTTGTAGCGTCATGAAAAGCCAAGGGCGTAGTACCGAAAGGGGACTACGGTGCTTTCCTAAATTCTAAACATTATGCAACAAAATATACTATGACTGAAAATAAAACTCATCGGAAAGTTCCTAATCGAAACAAGCTTAATAAACCAACAAATTTTCTGCCGAAAGAATTATTCAATATATTTCAATTATTTGATACAACAAGAAATCAAATTAAAAAAAAAAACAATTTTAATATGACCCCCGAAACAAGTTTTTATTTACGCTACTACAAAGTTTTACGCAAAGATATTTTGCATAAGATCATATGAACTCTTTTGCACCGCATTTGTTATAGCGGATAAATTAATGAAAAATGTTTATCCCCTTGGTGTTTATCGTTCCTGAGAAACGTGTTGGTGGTTTTTCCTGAACCAATAAGGATAAATTCGTATTCAATACCGCTATGTAGCACAACGTAAAATTAAAAAGTTCAAAAACAAAAGAATATGTGTGTAATCGAAAATGCGTCATACAAATAAGATTGTCCCATTGGTCGACGCATGTTCTTCGGAACACCAATGAGGATGATTCAATTCATTGAAGAATCTCGAGTAACGCCGGAGTTGTGAACCGGCATCAGAAATTTCGTATCGATACCTTTTTCCGTGACGTCATAAAGCCAATATGGCTGGAAAGGCTTTAGCTGTCTGCACCACTGTTATCTAAAAAGGTGGTATTAAAGGGGCCAGAGGTGAAAAAAATGTCGGATTATTTTAAATCTGCCCTTGGTTATTTAAACGGAGGAACAAATTCCGACGATTATGTTGGTCAAACTATTGAAATCAACAATGTGAAGCTACGCGTAACACGACTGCTCGCCGAGGGTGAGCTGAAAAAATCTCTGTCAAAATCCACCCACTTTTTTCTAAGTCTTATCATTTTTAATAAAAATGAAACAACAATATGAGATTAAAAATTTCAACGCACAAATAGCTGTACCATTACCTCAGTCAGTCCCTAAATATTATCTTTCATCAAGATCTTAACTCCCCCTATTTTACCTCAAACAAATCAATCCCAATATCTATATTTTGTTGACATCTGTCAAATATCACATTGACAGGTGGGTGGGCCCTGGTTTACGCGGTCGAGGATGTTGCCACGGGAAAAGAATACGCATTAAAGGTAAATAAAAAAAGAAAAAAAAATTACTTTTACCGAAACTCATTTTTGACAAATATTTTTTTGTACATAAAATTTTCAATTTATCAAATACTTGTCTTATTTGTTTTTTGTTTTTATCATTTTCAGATGTACGTTTACGTTTTATTTTAATTTGTACATTTAGCTTGTTGACTTGGTCTGTGCTGAAATAAAAATGGCAAAACTATAAACAAACAATAAAAAGATATTTACAAAATCGTAAATAATTCTTGATCTTTGTTTTTCTTAACAGAAACTCATCGCTGTAGATGACGAGGCGAATCGTAACATAATTCAGGAAATAGAGGTGTTAAAAAAGTTGTCTGGTCATCAAAACATCATACAATATCTATGTGCTCAAAGAATTGACCGAGATGATCACAAGAGTTGCGAATATTTGTTAGTCACTGAATTATGTAGTGGCGGAACGATAGCTGACCTTTTGAGAAATGTACCGTCTAATGCTCTCAGTTTATCTCAAATATGCCGGATAGCTTATCAAGCGGTGAAGGCTGTTCATCACATGCATTCTCAGCCCGAGCCAATTATTCACAGAGATATAAAATTGGAGAATTTTTTGATAGGCGGAGATGGACTGATTAAATTATGTGACTTTGGTAGCGCTTCTACTCAGCAAATATTGCCCGACCCTTCTTGGAGCGCTCAAAGACGTTCTACTCTTGAAGAACAAATGGCTAGGTACACAACTCCTATGTACAGAGCACCAGAGATGATGGATACATGGAATAATGAGCCTATCGGTCCTCCAGTAGACTGCTGGGCTCTAGGTTGCATACTTTATGCTTTAGTAACACTGCGCCATCCATTTCCAGACAGTAATAAACTGGCCATAGTTAACGCGCGGTACTCTCCGATACCGCCGAATCCTCGTCTTGCCTGTTTTAACGATCTGATAAAAGGCTGCCTGCAGTCTTCCCCTGTTCAGAGATCTACAACTTCAATGCTGCTTGAACGTCTCGCTGCTATTGCAGAGTCAAATTCATTTGATCCCAGGGAATCTCCCAATGTTGAACCGCTCATTGCAGCCAAGCCTACACCACCTCCTAGACCCTCGCCACCTCCAGTTGCTCCGCCACCAAGGCCTTCCCCTCCGCAAGCTATTCCTCCTTCTAGACCTCCTGCGGCTCAACCTATGCCTTCGAGATCTGCGGCACCCCCACCTTCAGGATTGTTTAGCTCTCTGCGAGGGGGAGCTGGGAGTATTTTGCGAAATATCAAAGACACTTCAAACAAGGTGATGCAAACGGTACAGCAAAGTATGGCGAGGACTGAGCTTGACGCCAGTTACTTGACTTCTCGCATTTTAATCATGCCCTATCCTGCCGATGGAATTGAATCAGCATATCGAGCTAACCATGTCGAAGATGTTAGAGCTTTTCTTCAAGCTAGACATCCTCCACCGGCAAGAATACAGCTCTACAACTTGTCTAGGGGACGGCCAAACTCAACTAGATTACCAGGGAGGCATGTAGACTGCTCATTTGTCTTTGCCGCTCCTGAATCCAACACACCACTACTTTCTGCTCTCTACCAACTCTGCCAAGACATATATCGATACTTAGACGCAGACTTCAACCATGTTGTCGTCCTATATTGCACAGTAAGACTAGTTAGAAATTTTTCTCAAACTGGTTTTCTATCTATTTCTATTTCTATCCAGTTGACTATATCTTTAGATCCTGTTTCAATTCACTAAATGCTTCTTTTTCGTTTCCTATAGGACGGATACCGCACCAGTGCTACTGTCGCCTGTGCATTGCTTCTGTATGCCGGAGCTTTAACAACAAGTGAAGAAGCAATTGCATTATTCACAACTCGTCGTTGTCAAGCTCCGCTATTACAGCCATCAGAATTACGGAGCCTTAGCTACATGGGATCTTTGGCTAAAGGAATCTGCCCCCACACTAAGCCAGTCATATTACGATCTCTATTGGTACAGCCAGTGCCACTTTTCACTCGCGCAAGAGACGGCTGCCGTCCTTATGTGGAAATATACAGTGGAGGAGCTCTGGTCTTTTCAACTCGTCGTCCAGACTATGAGGACATGAAATTATTTGGCGCAATGGAAGGCAAAGTTGCTTTATTATTGGGAGATGCTATGGTCAAAGGAGACGTTACAGTCGCAGTTTTCCACGCTCGTCAACAGTTAGGGCGAATAATGGGAATCAAAATAGCTTCCATTCAATTTCATACCGGCTATATTTCGCCTGATGAAACTGTTCTAACTTTTGATAAGCGAGATTTGGATGATGTGCCAGATCTAGGAGGAAGATTCAAAGTTACTCTAAGCATTAGCGTGTCCGATGATCCTGCAAAATCTATCAGCTCTTCGGCCCCCTGGGACCAAGATTCATCACCAAAACCCAATCCTGATCCGCTTTTTGGCTCCACTCTTGAAATGGAAGAAACTCTCGAAAATTTTCGGACAATCATACCATCATGCGAAATACCGGAACAAATTACCGCGGCTCAATTGCCGGAGGAAACTCCCGAGCTTACTAAATCTTACGAATCTCTGCCTCAGGAAGAAATTCAACCAGAAGAACCGAAGTTCTTTGAAGCTGATCTGTTGAATTTAGGTATGCCGGATATTAGCGCAACTGTAACACCTCCCATTGTCAATCCTGAATTAAACATATTTTCGGGCGATGGTAAAGAGACCATCGATTTACTCGGAGGTTTTGCTGACTTTAGTCAACCTGAAATAATAAAAACTGATGTTCCCACAAATCCCTCAGTTACAAATGACTTTTTGTTCGAACAAGGACAGCAGAGCGGAGCTTCCGTGAGCGATTTACTATTCAATACTATGCAGGAAACTGTAAATGCCGATCTTTTGGGTGGCTGGGTTGGCCCGGGAACAGCAACTACCGTAAATGTGGAAGAAAATTTTCCGCGGAATGCTAGTACTCCGAATTTTGCTGCGCAAAATAAAGATCCGTTTGCTAATCTCGCTGGGTCTTTAGGAGCAGGATTGAACTCTAGCTGGAGTGGCACTCCTAGGGATTCAAATACACCACAATCGGCAAGTCCAGCCCCAGGTGGTACACCTGTACATTCTAGCCCTCGAGTGCAAAGGCCTGCTGCTGCAACTGCTGCTGCTGCTGCTACAACTACTACTACTACAGCACCATTAAATGATTTGGGAGGAAACGATGCTGGGGTATTTAATAATAAGCCAGCAAAGTCTGGAGGAGGAGATGCATTTGGAGATTTGTTGGGAAGCCAGGGTTACAATTTTTTCAGTACAAGACGTACAGAGAAAGAAAGTCCAAAGACAATAAATGAAATGCGTAAAGTTGAAGCTGCAAAGACTATGGATCCTGAAAGACTGAAGATTAGCGAGTGGACGGAAGGGAAGAAGGGAAATCTTAGGGCATTACTCTGCTCTTTACACACTGTTCTATGGCCTGAAGCTGAGAGATGGCAGCGGTGCGAAATGCATCAGCTTGTTACCGCTGCTGATGTTAAGAAGGCATATCGTCGTGCTTGTCTTGCGGTACATCCAGACAAGGTATAAATTTTTGTTTTTGTACGTAAAAATGAGAAAGAAATACTGAGATTCTATGAAAGTGGAAGAAATTTCATTGAATAAAAACTAATTTCATGAATATACATTAATATGATTAAAATTGAATATTTTTTGTTTTATTGCAGCAAGCTGGAACGGCGAATGAGAATATTGCAAAGCTGATATTCATGGAACTGAATAACGCTTGGAGTACGTTTGAAAATGATGCATCGCAACAAAATCTGTTTAGTTAATTACATCAATGGATAGCTAACTATTAATAATTAGTCCGTATCTCCTCAACTACGATAGTTTAATAATCGAATGAATTAATGATATTCTGCTACTTGTAAGATATTCTCCTAACTGCATTCCGATGATATCGTAGTCATAGCCGTAATGTTTAACAGCGAAACACGATAAAGCATTAAAATAAACGTTGCCTACGTGACTCCATTATTCACAACAGTGAATAGTGCTAGATTATAATTCGTGAATAAAAAAAAGAAAAAAAAAAAAATTAAATAATAAAAAAAAATAATCTATTACGTAATATGTATATATAACAGTGTAAATTAAACAGATTCCAAATGTATATGCACAGATATTAGAATTCTCCCTCTTAGTTATCCGTTTTATTATTAACTAGTTCTTATTATTTGAGCATCACTGTTCCATTATATTCAGGATACTGTTGGGGGATGAATCCAGGTGTGTATACGTATGTATAACTAAGCATACACATACAGAGTGAAGCGGATACAGGTGTTGGTATCTGTTCACGTACTGGTGATATAAGGGTGGAAATCTGTAAAGGGAGGGGCTGGCCAAAAATGGCTGTCATACGTAGGGCAAGACTTCTAAAAGAGGACAATTGACTGACCACTGTCTTCCAGATCAAGAAATGGACACTATTATACAATAATTGTAACAGTAAGCAAATCAATAATTAATATGTTATTTTTAAAATAAAATCTCAGTGCTTTTTTTTATACCATCATCAAAGATCTGACATCAATGATTGCTGTGCTCAAAGGTAGATGTAGTGCAATTATAGTCACACCTAAATGTAAAATATAAATATTTTAGTGAGGAATTTCCCGTTCCTAAAATACAAGAGAATGTTAAACCCAATAATTTCTTGTACGGCTAAGCAAAAGCCTAGCGAGATTGACGTCAGTTGGATAGACTAAAGGGAATAAGAGAAATAAATACTGCGATATATCGTAAACAAGGAAAGATGCATCGCTCCTATTCAGGAATATTCTTTCTTCTGTTATTCGTCGCTATTGGAAATAGGCATGTTGCGTGTATAGCAGATGCTGAAAAGGCAGGGAGTGGCAGTAAAGTACGACTTAGAGCACCATATTTACCATGGCGACTGGTAATTTGTCTTACGCAGCCCCAGAACCCTCTAAAAATGGATATCCAAAGGACATGGGAAGAGGCAAGACTGGAATCATCGCAAGGCAAAATGGAAGTTTCCTACGTCGAATCAACGGTACCTACACCTACCGATTCTCTGTCATATCCATTGATGCTTTTGGATAAATTCTGCACTGCTGTTGAGGGCGGACGAACAATACTGAGCCTTGTAATTGGAGGAGGTCCTGCGGCTAGATTCCTTATCACAGCTGCATCTTCTTTGAATATTCCAACGCTATGGTTGCCGTCTTCTCATCGTGATTTTCTCCGCCAGGTTTGTACAAGCCATTAGCTTAGTGCAACAAAATAAATCATCAGATTTCACTTAGTTTGTTAACATCAACAAATCACATAACAAAATGAGGGATTGACCTTTTGGTATTATTTTTAACGAATTTCTTGATAGAGAGAATGGCTAATTCTTTGAACATTGATAGTAATTGCAAAATATAATTTCAGGGAAAGAAAGAGAAATTTGAAAGTCGTCTGGGTACAGGGGCAGAGGAAGTAGGAGCGGCGGCAGCAGCTTTAATGCATAAAGCTAACTGGCATGCGTTTACGCTTTTAATTGATATCACATTGCTTCCAATGAATCATCTGCTACTAGCTGATTCGCCTATTCTGACACCAAGATCGGTGATTCACCTTCCAGCAAATGATCAAACTCTGCGGACAAGGCTTCGTCGTGTTGCTGAGGGTGGTAGCAGTGGAGGAGTTCTAGTAATGGCCTGTGATTTGAATACTGCTAGACGAGTTATTTCAGCAGCTAATAAGTTCGGAATGCTAGCAGGAAGATTTTTATGGCTATGGCTGGACCTAAAAATGGAATTGAAACCTAACGAGCCAAGCCTATCTATTTCAAATATTCCCCACAATGCACGATCTACAGTGAATTTAAATATAGATGATTTTAAGCATAGCGATGTCAACACAAATTTTAGATTAGAAGATGAAATTCATTTGCACATGCTGCCAAATTTAGCCAATGATGTACATCGACTGCAAGAATACAGATGGCAAGAAGAACCGCCGCATACAAAGCGAAACGGAAGAGGTATCAAAATGAAGGATCTCGAAGATATTAGAGTGGATGACAAAGAATTAAATCTTAGAGTGTCGATGCCAGTGGGAATGCTTGTTTTGAGATCTAGTAGTATGAAAATAACTACCGGCGATACGACAGTGATGAGAATGTTGAGAGATGCTTCAGAGGCATTAGACCATACAATTTTTGAAACTCGACCAAGATTGGCTCGACTTCGAGATGCTCAATTGAAAGAATACTTTGTTCCCTCATGTTTTTCTCGAGCTGATGCAAAGTTCCTATCAAATGAGGCGAGAGAAAATGTATCACAGCTCCTGACGACTGCACTGAGAAAATCCATGCGGCAAATCTCTAGGGATAAGTCAGAATTCCATCTTTTAAACCTACAGCCTATAATTACTCCTGGTAATAAAACACAATTGAAGTGGACCAAAGTGGGTACAATCAAAGGTGGAGGAAGAGATGTTAGACTCGATACAATAATTTGGCCAGGGGGAGGAATTATACCAGCTTATCTTGACCAGGTTGGAGTTGGGGACGGAATTCCAGCTTATCGAATTGTGACCGCGCTTTCGCCGCCGTTTGCGATGGCGACTAGTTTACAGGAGGGTTTATGCCTAAGAGGTATAGCTTGTCGTCAGGGTGATAACACTGTATGTTGTTATGGACTTAGTATGGACTTATTGTCTCTGATAGCGCGAGAACTAGGATTTCGTTTCGAGTTGTATGTTGCTCAAGACGGTCTGTTTGGCAGGCGAATTGCAATAAATGGTACATGGAACGGGATTGTGGGTGAATTGGCCTCAGGCAAAGCTCAGTTGGCATTTGCTCCACTAAGTGTGTCAGCGAAAAGAGCAGAAGTGGTGGATTTTACTACACCTTACTTCTTCAGCGGGGTCAGCTTCCTAGCAGCTCCCCAACTCAAATCAGAAATTCCATTGCTAGCGTTTTTGCTACCGTTCAGTACTGAACTATGGATTGCTGTCTTCACTTCACTCAATATCACAGCAATGGCAGTGGCAGTTTACGAGTGGTTCAGTCCTTTTGGGCTTAATCCATGGGGCAGACAGCGCAGCAAAAACTTCTCCATAGCATCTGCTCTCTGGGTGATGTGGGGTCTTCTTTGTGGACATCTTGTTGCCTTCAAAGCTCCAAAGTCATGGCCAAATAAATTTTTGATCAATGTCTGGGGCGGATTTTCTGTCATCTTTGTTGCCTCATACACGGCTAATATTGCGGCGCTTATTGCGGGTCTCTTCTTTCATTCGGCAGTCAGCAACTATCACGATCGTAGTGTGAGTATTTTACCACAGACAAATAACGATTTTATAATCATCACGCTTGTAACAATCATGTCTGATTATAGTTACTCTCACAAAGAGTAGGCGCTCCTAGAGCTTCGGCGGCAGAATACTATGTGCAGCGTGCCAATCCAGGATTATGGTCACACATGTCTCGTTATTCTTTGTCCGACGTTGAAGAGGGAGTTGAAAGACTGAGGAATGGTACCTTGGATATTCTAATTGCGGACACACCGATCCTGGATTATTATCGAGCTACTGACAATGGCTGTAGATTGCAAAAGATTGGTGATACCATCAACGAAGATACATATGCTGTAGCCCTGGCCAAAGGCCATCCTCTTAAGGAGAGTATATCTAGAGCTATAGCCAATTATACTAGCAATGGTCTGCTTGACATTCTGCAGGAAAAATGGTATGGAGGATTGCCCTGTATCCGTGGACGGGAGGGAATGGACACTGGGCTTGACCCTGAGGCAGGAGGGCAGCCTCGACCACTTGGTGTAGCTTCTGTTGCGGGAGTATTTTGTCTTTTGGGACTAGGAGTTGTTCTTGGAGCTGTAATTTTGGCGGGAGAACATTTATTCTATAGATATACTCTACCAAGACTTAGACACAGGCCAAGAAGTTCCATATGGCGTAGCAGGAACGTAATGTTCTTTTCCCAAAAATTATACAGATTTATTAACTGCGTGGAACTAGTATCGCCTCATCACGCCGCTAGAGAACTGGTACACACTCTCAGACAAGGACAGATCACTTCGCTGTTTCAAAAAAGCGTAAAGCGGGTGAGTTTTCCTTTTCTCTTAGAATTATTATTACCGGGCAGTGTACAAGGTTCCCATGTTCCAGAAGGAACACGAGCAGCGTCGCAGACGGAAAAGCAAAGCCCAGTTTTTCGAGATGATACAAGAAATCAGGAGGTAAGAAACTGGGATTTGGTAATAGAATAATACAAATACCATTACAGTAAAACGTACATAAAACATACAACAATTTCAAGTTTCACGTGGTCTTAGATTAATGATAATAATTATTTATTCAGTGAAAAATATGGCGATTTTTTTAGAATTGGCTGTATTTTGACAAATCAAATTCTAACGCAATAAAATAAGAATTTAGAATGCCGGAAATATTTATATTTTTCTCAGGGTTCAACAAGAGGAAAAAACCGAAACAGTGTCAAAAGATGACGAACCGCGCCGGGTTACAAAAAAGGAGGAGAAGATAGCAAAAGGAAGAGAAAGGAGTCGCAGCAAAAGTCCTTTAATGCCGAGGAGTCCGAAAAGAGCTGAAAAAAGTAGAAGTTCCACCAACTTATCAGGTTCGCGATTAGGGCTATCCCCCATCAGTCTTGAGGCGCCAATGAGGCCGATGGAATTCACGTTGAGCAACACGAATCTGCGAGCAAGAAGCCCACTAGAAACTGTAGGTCGAAGACTCAGCCATGGTGACGGTGGATCACCACCTCCCAGACTCGGCTCGCATCTGGGTGGCAGCGCAAATCTAAGGCCCCAGGCCCCAGTGAGAGGAGATTCGCTTGGCGGTGTTGGAGGTGGAGCAACAACGCCGAGATATTCAAGAAGTCCAGCCAAAAGGGGTCAATCTTTCCCTGTATTTGCTACTCTTCGTCCACCACCTTCTGGGGGTATACAAAAGTCGAAAAGTCCGTTGCTGTCTCCTAACAGCGAACTGACTTCTGCTATTGGAAGAAAACTGTCCAGAGAATGGGGCGCCAGTAATATCGACCTCAGGATCTCATCCGTTGCAGAGGTTGGTTCTGGAGGTGAAACGGGTCCAGAGCAGGAGACTACACTCATCATAGAGCACGCCATTCTAGAGAAAAAACAGGAAGAGATACAAGGAGCCAAGAAACCAGTGAGACGAGCACGTAGTCACGAAAATCGAGAGAGTGCCAAACAGTCGATAGATCTACCATCACCAAGACTAAACATCCAGCCTGTAGTAGGGGGTAGATCGGTAAGTGAACGAACCAAAAAGCAACTTGAGTCTGAATTAAAAGCAATTTTGAGCGCTCGAGCGCATCACCGCGACTTACATCCTCCTTGATAGATCTGTAGCTCTTGTCACATGTACTTGAAAGCACAAAGCTTAGAAGCTAATTCCTGCCTTTGAGGGGCTCCGATTGATTTAAGCAATATCAGAATAATAGGTCAATTTGTAGAGGAAACTGAAAAATTTACTGAGATTCTTATTAAGAAATAGACAGCCTTGGTGGACCTTATAACCAGGAGGTACTCCATGATGGAGATCACCTCTGTTTGTTCATTCGTTGTTACGTACATTGATAAATTAGGATACATTACATTAAAAAGTGCTATATAAAAAAATTTTAGTAGAGATGTCCTAATAAGTGAAGTAACATTATATATTAATATTAAGATATTTTCTTGTTGGCGTTTTAACTCTATTATATTTACCGCTGGCCCGGGTGAGTCTCTCTTTCAATTGCAATGGAAATAAATATTGTCTACTGCGGTATTTCTCAACTTGTCTCTGGATTTAAATAAATCAAAATCAAATGATACCATAAGTATTGAAGTGGATTGTAGGTTGAATAAAAAAGATCCCAAAAAATGTACCCTTAAATCCAGAAGTTGAGAGACACCGATCTATCGGATTTTAATGAATTGAACTAAATACTGCCACTTTAATTAAACTTGTGATTGTGGAAGGAGGGGCTCGCGTTTCAGGCTCTTGGCATGTAATGACCACAAACCACACGTGCGCAAATTTGTCATAAACATAGCGTGAATTAATTGTTGAAAAAAAATAATAATAATAATAAAATTAAAGTAAAATTTAAAAAAAATAAACATGAAGCGAGGGCAAAGTTATATCTTCGTCTTAAATCGAACAGATATGATATCTAGTATAATATTGTAAAAAAAATAAATAAAAAGTTTATAGCGACTAGCGACTATAAAATATCTCTCCGAGTGATCCAATAATTAAAAAATTTGACGACCAACTATCGTCAAAGCCGAATCGTTATTAATTTATAAAAAATAATAATAATAATAATAATAATAATAATGAATAAAAATATTGTTTCCACTATCCGAAAAAAAAAATCGCTTTGTGATCTGATAAGAAATAATAATGTTCATTTACTCCTACTATCTAATGTTAGACTATTAGAGTGAATGCATGGGACTAAATTAAAGAATTAATTTTAAATGATTCATAAGCGAGGCCTTAGGAGTAGTCGTATCCGCCCAATACTTTACTTACTAGCATTATTGTATTTGAAAAATTTCACTATATTATATTATAGAATATTTAGATATTTAGTTGGACTGTTTATCGTTAGAAAGACTATACTATTATACTATTATTACTACAAAACTCTCGAAAGTCATAATCAGTAGGATTCCTACTACGGATATCTTTTACCATTGGAAATTTTTCTCACATGCAACATAATAAGGTAAATAGATAAAACTGGTTTTAGAGAAGTTGAGAGATACACAATGGAATTGCTGAAAGTTGATTAATTATTAATGCTCAATGCAATCTGTACTAAAGTTTATTAGTTTAATTTTAGTATAGTTTCCAGTTTTGCATTTGAAGAATAACTCACACCATATAAGTTTATAGCGATATTCTATATATTTAAAAAAAAAAAGAAATCTCTAAAAATCAGCGAGTTTTAAATACACACACCACACACACACACGCATACACACACACATACACTCATATATCGAAGAACAAGAAAAACGAAAAACAGAGAGAAGTAAGGAGATTAAAGTTAAGTGAAGTAAAGTAAAGTAAAATAAACTAAACTCATAAATAATAATAATTAATTAAAAAAAAGAATAAATATATAATAATATACTACTACACTGTCGAACTCTAAAATTAAATTCTTACAGTAGATGAGAAATTACCAATTGATATTGCAATTTATTAAAGAGTGATCAAAATACAAATAATAGGGGGCCAGTCTAGAGTCACCCGAGCCTAAGGAAATCAAACATAGACTTACTAAACTAATTTTAGCTATAATATTTAAGCAGGTGGGATCAATCTATGATTTAGTTACGTCTTTAATATTTCCTTTTTATTTATTTATTTATTTTTGTTTTTGTTTTTTTTTCTACTTAGTTTACAATCAGTTCGTAAAAGACGAAAGACGGTGTAATTTGATTTACCAAAAAAAAATCAAACAGCTCTCATCTGTAGCACCGTTTTCGCGCTAAATACCTATACCTTTACATATTATATGTATGTATTTGGCTTATTTAAATAAAACTGAATCAAAGGTTGGTCTCCCGGCTGACTTCGTCGTGCGCTAACAAGTCCGAAAATTTTTATTAAATATGTAGATAAATAATGTTCAAAAATTAAATAATAATCATAATAATAAAATCAAAAATTATATAATTTCGTTTATGATAGTGGAGGATATAAAAATGAATTAGTCACTATTTATTTGATTGTGAGATTTATTTGAGACGAGTGTTTTGTGTAAAAATAATACAATTCCGTTCAATATACACGTTTACGTTTGTAACTTATCATGTATGTACAGTTCCGCATTTTGACGGACTATAACACATACCGACGATTTGTTAGCGTACGGTTATTATAGGTTAGGTTCCTTGTGACCTACCTCGTCTCTCTTGTTACGCCTACTACTACACTGTTATTGTTGATGAAAACTCCATATTATTATGAAATAAATATTATATTGTCTCAAGTTTGAGACTATATATTAAATCATATCCCATTAGATCCTATTTATCTATCTGATATATCCCCACCCCCATATAGTGTATATATTATCTTCGTACCCGAAATCGAATATAAAAATAATAAAAATCAGACTTGCTTGCGCTGAACTTGAGGTTTTGTATGAAAACTGATAAGAATATAGATTAAATTTTCTGTCCATTCATAGATACTGTATTGTACTGTACATACAACGTAAACCATACATATACATATATATATATATATATACTTGGCGGCGATTCGCTACCGCGAATCTTGATAAATATATTTATGAAAATTTTAAGCTTGTGCGTCAGCATTTATATCTAATATGTTGCTAACAATTACGGTATTATAATTATCGCTTCAACTTCCTCTGCAATATTCTGATAAATCAATGATAATTAATAGGCATATAAATTGTTTAATTAATCTTCAGCCCAGTGTGTCGCAGTAAGAATTATATTATTGCTAGTCACTCACGATCGCTGATGCCAATTCGCATGACAAGCAAATATTATAATGAACGTTAATCTGCGGCGTATGTATGTAACATACGTATGTACAACATATCTACACCTCGACATACCTATATCCTCATTTACATAGCATATTTTCCAAATACAAAAGAAAAAAAATAGATAAATAAAAAGGAAAAACATTTAAATTAGTAGCAAAATGAAATTGCCTACGTGGTGTATATGTACCTACGCGAAGGACTTTCTACAATCTCCAAGCCCACTTAAATAACGGACGTAACGCAATGTCAGGATGACTTATCAAAAAATTATCGGAGCTTATGATAGCCTAGCCGCGATCGCACGTTAAACACGATCTGCGTTAAAGATAATTGTAACTTATGTACAAAAATGACGGGAAAGCTAGCAGCATGAGTGATATTCATCGGGATAGTTATAAGTGCGCATCTGTATTATATTACCCATAAAGTTATTACTTTGTTGAAAGAATAAGAGAGAGAAAAAGAACAACAAACAAACAAACAATTTATTGAGACCTTCAACACGTTAAATCCATGCGTAAATGTATGTATGTATGCATGTATCTTTGATTTACAGTTCCGTGCAGAAAGCCTAGCACGATCGAAGATAACTACATATTTAAACTAGCAAGTCATCCTATGCCGAAATTTGACCCCTCAGGTGCTCTACGGCTACGCAATGGCCAACAATTACGTGCCCATATCTTAATTATTCGGAATGTTTGTATCGCGAATTATTAGAATTATATTTTCCTTATTTATTTCAAACTTATCCCGCCGTTGAGATTTCGTATTTACGTGTGAGTATTCACATCGTGTGAATTAAAATATATAAAAATTTCGAAGTTTCTTCTGTACGGTGATTAATTCACAGCTGTATACATACAGACATACATACATATATACAGTTTATATTCTATGTCATATGTATATAGTTAGTAAATGATTTACTAAATTACAGATATTGTTGTATCTCAGTAAACTGCAGGTTGAACGTCGAAAAGTTTTCTGTATTTAAAATACTCTTTGTAAATAACAATAATATAATAATAATAATAATAATAATAATAATAATAATAAAACAAACAGCATAAACCTTTTCATGATGTGATTTTAGAATAGTCGAATTCTTTATTTTTTTTTTTTTTTGCACGGAAACATATTGTTCATTGTTGTTCGTACGCGGTTTATAACCTACAAAAATTTTCTGGATATTTTCACAACGCCGTAAACTTACTAGGTAAATATTATACAATTGATATTACTTAGTATTAAAAATCAAACAAACTCTATAACTTAGAACATAGGACCGCATTTCAATCAATTCTCGCTAATTCTTTTTTTTTTCATGATACTTTACATACAATATAAATCATGCATTACAACATTCCACAGTCTACACTTCATTGTTAAAGCATTAAAACACTCTGATCGAATAAGATTTTAGAATTCTACTTAAGTCTTCCTCAAACAGATCTCCGCGTATTGTTTTTTTTTTTCTTCCTTTTTTGGGGTTATTTATTTATTTATTTTTCTAATTTCATGTATTTAAAAAAAAAAAAAATTGCGATCGTTTAGCACAGCGATTATTACCACGATCATGGGTAAGCAACTATTTATCGAAAATAAACGATTTTATTGCATGATTAAAAAATGTTATCTTTATATATCTGGAAATTTATTGAAATATGACAGGTGAATTTTTTATCATCTACTTAGCTCAGTTTGTTTTCGAACACGCGTTAAATCGGTAAAAAAATTTAGACGATTTAATTGATGGACGAAAAATAAATAAATAATATATAAATAAAAACGGAAATAAAATATAACATTTGAAAATAATTTATTCACTCACTTGTATATTCCAACCAGTTTACGATAGATCATAATGGATGGGGAAGAAGATTATTCTCAGATGGAAGGAAACAATTGTTACGACCACTTTTCTGCTTTTGGTAAAAATGATACGTCTGTTAGTCCTCAAGGGGATGAAAAGGAGTCTAGCGTGACTTCGGGTAATGAGAAACATGGAGACCTTGGAGATATGACATTTTGCATGGCTAATTATATAAAAGAAGCTATGAAAATGATGTTCATGATGCGAAGTCATCACATGCTTACCGACGTTATCCTAGAAGTTGGACATGAACTTTTCCATGCGCACAAAGTCATTTTGGCTGCGGCAAGCCCTTATTTCAAGGTATCGTTTCACTTTTCTCTCTCATACAGGTCCAATCTCTATGAACATATATTTTTTTTCACATTTAAATAACGCTGCAACCATCCATGGAACTAAAATCTACTTTCAGTATCCCTACAATCATTCTATCTGATCAAAAGTGTGGAGCATCATATCAAACAATTTTTATTTTTATCTTCACTCAAATTCCCCAAACATTTTCCTATTAAGTAACTCTCTTGCATCTTAATCTTCATTTACTGTACTTTGTCTTGATTAGATGATATGCCACAGTTAATTAATACTTTTATGAGGCACCCTAAGTTGTGTTAGACCCGAGATTTATTTTCAAATAATAATCGGTTCTGTTCGAGAAAGGTCTTTCGGTTCTATTACTTATTTATTGTCTGCAGAAGAGTTAATTTTTGTTTAAAGATATCAACCAATCCAGAGGTAATATTCTGTAACTTTTCTATTGTGATCCGTTCGGTTCGGCTTGTTTTCTATTGAGTAGAATTTATTTTTGTCTGAAATCTTATTTATCGAACAAAAAGTTACTGAATAGTGAATCCAGGTTTTCTTTTTTCTTTTCTACATTCGCAGCCAGTTCTCAAAATAAGTGAGTTTCTAAACAATATTTAAAACTCAGAACCATGATGTTAGGCATTTTAATCACTTATATTCATATAATCATTTATATGAATATTCATATAATCAGTTGAACAATATTCGAGACATGAGATTGATGATGACCGAGGTGTTATTTTTATCTACTCATTGTCAATGAATTTATTGATATTTAGGATCTTAAATGACGATTTTATGTTCATAAATATAATTCTGATATTTAAAATTCCAGGCAATGTTCACAGGAGGTCTTAAAGAATGTGAAATGACCAGAGTAAAACTGCAAGGAGTTTGTCCAACAGCAATGGCTCGACTCATGTACTTCATGTACACCGGTCATATCAGAGTAACAGAAGTCACAGTTTGCTCACTACTACCTGCAGCGACGATGTTCCAGGTATGATATTTCTAGGTAAATGTCTTAGGATGTACAATTGGTAATGTTAATTAAATTTTCCTGTATATTTCTGTTTTTCGCGATATTGTGCAATGTAAATGCGGATCTTTTGTCAAGCCAAAAGATTGATCCATCTATTAAATTCCAGGTAACTAATGTCATAGATGCATGCTGCGTATTTCTAGAACGACAATTGGACCCGACAAATGCTATTGGAATTGCTAATTTTGCAGAACAGCATGGTTGCCACGATTTGCATCATAAAGCTAATCAGTTTATAGTACAGCATTTCAATAGAATTTGTCAAGAAGAGGAATTCCTGCAATTAACAGCAATGCAATTGATAAATCTTATCAGAAAAGACGAACTTAATGTTCAGGAAGAACGAGAAGTATATAACGCGGTTTTAAAATGGGTGAAATACAACGAGGAATTACGCGGTGTTAAAATGGAACACATATTGCACGCCGTCAGGTGCCAGTACTTGACTCCGAGCTTTCTTAGGGAACAAATGAAGAATTGTGATGTGTTAAAAAAAGTGCCAGCCTGCCGTGAATATTTAGCTCAAATATTCAAAGACTTGACTTTACATAAAAAACCAGTTGTTAAAGAGAGAACTCCGAACACACCAAGAGTCATTTACATAGCTGGAGGATTTCTCAGGCATTCTTTAGACGTTTTAGAGGGATACAATGCCGACGATAAAATCTGGAGTCAACATTCCAAGTTAACAGTACCTCGCTCCGGACTTGGCGGAGCATTTTTAAAAGGCATGTTTTACGCCGTTGGTGGAAGAAATAACTCACCAGGAAGCAGGTGGGGGTCTCAAAATGTAGTTTTTGATGCTTTGAAAGTAGTCCAAAATTATCTGAACTCGAAATTAAAACAGGAGTTCAGAACCATCACGAATTCATTAAAAAAGTGTACCTTGTTCATTGTTAAGGTACGACAGCGATTGGGTGGACAGATACAATCCAGTTCTAGATCAGTGGAGGCCATGCAACCCAATGTCAGTACCTAGAAATAGAGTTGGGGTTGCAGTAATGGATGGCGTATTGTACGCAGTAGGAGGTAGCGCAGGTACAGAATATCATAACAGTGTTGAATGTTACGATCCGGATCAAGACACTTGGACAAACGTCAAGCCAATGCACACTAAACGATTAGGTGTTGGAGTAGCAGTTGTCAATCGGTAATAAAACAAATAGCTCTCAAGATCCCCGTACTGAATTGATCATTATTGATCATTAAACTACCAAAAAACTGGTCTGAACTCCTCGTTCAAGTGATAAACTTTTCTATTTACAGATTGCTCTATGCCATTGGTGGCTTTGACGGAGTACATAGACTAAGTTCTGTCGAATGTTATCACCCAGAAAATGATGAGTGGACTATGGTATCTTCTATGCGCTGTAGTCGGTCGGGATCCGGAGTAGCAAGTCTTGGGCAATACATTTATGTTGTAGGAGGATACGACGGATCCCGTCAATTAAGTACAGTAGAACGTTATGACACAGAACGTGATACCTGGGAGTATGTGAGCAGTGTTACAGTAGCTCGAAGTGCGCTGAGTGTGACCGTTCTCGACGGGACACTGTATGCCATGGGTAATTATTCTTTTATTTGTTTATTTTATTTTTTTCTTGTTCTTTCCTGAACGTCAATATTTTCATAATTTTATTTTACAGGAGGCTACGATGGACAAAACTTTTTAAGTATAGTAGAAATATACGATCCAGCTAAGGATCAGTGGGAACAAGGAGTGCCTATGACCTCAGGTAGATCAGGCCATGCAAGTGCAGTTTCTTATCACCAATGTCCATTGCATTGCGATCACTTAGAGCATCATATTTCAACGAGTGCAAGCCCAATAAAACGGACCTCTTAACATATTGTGTTAAATATTGTGTCCTGATGACCTGATACAACTAATTTATTTGTAAATTGCGTCTTGTTTAATAGATGTTTAGGGAGAGAAGACTATTTTGAGATTGATCTTGATCCAAGAGGCATTGAAGCTGTTGAGGAAATGTTTTCCGAAACTAAATCGTGACTAAAATTTTTTTAAACGTGAAGTTTTGATGAATAATGAACTGTAAAGTGTAAAATTCCGGTCAAAGAGACTGTAGAAACTCTGAATTATTTTTACGTATAGAATTATATACGTTTAGATATTAAGAATGAAATTAATCAGGCGGGACAATCTTGGTGTTGAAAAAAAACCAGGTGCGAAATGCAATTCCAAAGATCACTCAATCAGTAATATACTTACATGTAACAGTCTTAGCTGCAAAGTCAAGACGTATTTTGGATAATTGTCTTATTTTGTTTAAGCAAGTAATTCTTATTGTACATTATTTTAGTATACTTATAATATATATAAAAAAAATCTAACTAGTAATATAATATTTGTTGATGGACCAACAATAAGATCTCGTCCAATTCCACGTCCTTCGACGTTTACCACAACTTGAAAATAGAGTGGACTAGGTTTTAACAACACATTTTCAGTCACGTTTTATGACGTATCTGTAACAAATGAAATTTTAGAGAGGATGAATATGCTGTAGATACATGGTATAAAATCGAACGCCCTGAATCTGCGTTTCTCAGATGAACCGAATAACTTACCTTCTCTACTCTATTGTTTATCAAAATGCCAGTTCAAAATCTAGGGCCTACGTTTTTTAAATTACAAATAAACTATGAAATGAAAATAAACTTTATATATTGAATAAGTTAAAAATATTTGAAAATAGAAAATAAAATAGAGAAATAGGTGACCGAAGATGTTACCTGTTCAGTACAAAAATCATCTTATCAGTTGTCCCATGTGTCTAGGAAAGGGTAAACAACAGTTTTAAGAAGCAATCAATTTTCTTTTTCGTAATTTCAATACCAATTTTAATTTAGGATACTGTGAAGAAGATAAGTCAAGGCTTTATAACAGCCTAAGTAAAGCAACCCCTGTTTATCCAAATCGTTCACTGCGACTGCCAGTTATAGGTTCTGAAAATGCAAATCTGAAGAGAAATTCGTCGAGTTACGGATCTGAATTTCCTAACTCTGAGAATATCGGAGATGTACATCTACCGACGATACTTCATAGGTAAAAAAATGTGTCGGATTTCGTATGAAATTTAAATTCCTGTAGTTTACTGTGTGATACAGATTTGTGAAATGTATTTTTTCACATAATTTTTAAATACGTAAATACCTTAATGGTTATAGTAAATCGACTGATAACACCGGATGCAGCAGAAACAGCGTGAATAAAAAAAACACTGTTTACTCCGGTGATGACAATATAAAAGCACAGGAGAAAAGTCTTCTAGAAGTACCTGTAAAATTTGAGAAACCGCAAGAGACGCTTAAACTAGCATTACTCAAGTTGAAGCAAAATGAATGGGAGACTACCATGCAAGCACTCGTTAACATAGTCCAGATATCGAGATTTCAACCTGAATTAATAGATTCAAGCATGTCCTTTGTCAATAGAAGCATATGCAGGTGCACACATCTACTTTCTTTAGCAATATATTCAACTAGAGAGCACCGTATAAACTCAGTATCTTGAAATAGGTTCAGAAATAGATTCAGGAGCTCTACCGATGATATAAAAGAGATCAAAATAATTCTGTAGAATTCATGATCAGCGAGTGTATACATATTACATATAGTGATTACTGACAAAACCCTACAATTCTTTGTTGATATATTTAACGAGGGATACTCTTTTACAGTTTACTAAAGAACATAAGATCAAATGTAACAAGAACAGCTTGCCAAGTGGCCACAGAACTGTTCCGAACAATCCAGTGTACTCAAAGACCTGAATTTGACGAACTAGTTGGTATGCTTTTGCAAAAGACTGCGGATATGAACAAGTTCATACGACTAGATGCCAACCAAGCTTTAGATGCTATGGCTGATTTCATACCACCATCACACTGCGTTAGAGTTCTGGCCAGCAGTCGGGGCACTGGGTAAACATACATATGGGGCTTTGCATGCGGAGTGACTCAGCCTATGGCTCTGACCATTTCACAATTTGTTCATATTTCAGTTTGTGATAGTTCTCACCTTAAAAACCACCAAAATAGAAAAATTCATCCGTTCTTTTGAAACAGTGTTTTTTTTTCTAATATTTGAGCCATCTCAAAAATCCCATTTTTCTAATTTTTGAAAAAATTCACACAAATTCTATGACAAACAAGACGATGTCGAGACCAAAACGGTTCAACAAAATTCAACGGAAATACAAAAATTTTGTTAGAAGCAATTTGTTTTGTTGTTAATTTTCCTAGACGTATGATCGCATGACTTTGAGAGAACCGGAGAAAAAAAATTCCGTACTGAAATTTTTTTTATTTTTGTTGAAATTATTGATATAAAATATCGAAATCCCTCTAGAAAAAATAGCAAACCTGTAATCCCATTATTGTTCTGATCTGAAAATCATAGGTTCTTATCGTACAATTTGTGCGATTCTATTTTCAAAAATTAGAAAAATCGCCATTTTGAGACAGCTTAATTAATCAAAAAATAAAAAAACGGAAAATAGTTTGATGAAAACAGTTTTTCAAACTTTTCTAGTGGATCTTGAGATGAGAACTATCACATAATGAAATCTGAAGAAAATGTAAAATGGTCAGGGTCATAGGTCGAGTGACTTAGCATGGAATACCCCATACATTAAAAAATTAAGTGCTTGCTTATAGGGACATTAAACTCGGATTTTCCAAGCAACATTTCTTAGAGTAATTCTGACGAGGAATGAAGAATGTAAAATAATTCTAGTCAAAAAAATGTAACAGGAATTCTTTATTTAATTTTTAACAAATACATTCTATATATTATAATTTTACCATTTTAGACATAAAAATCCGTTGGTTCGCGCAACCGTCAGTCGCTTACTGAATTATATTGTTACTGCGATAGGCGTGGAAACGTTTCTGTCCACAACATCAACAAAAGATACCCGCAATAAGGTGTTTGTTATGTGTGCCAAGTTTTTGGTGGATGGTTACTCTGAGACTAGGTAATGTATTGTAAATTAAATGAAAAATCGTTAAATGGGAAGACTTGGAATTTGAAATGTATTTCTCAAATTATCGAATAGATATTGGCAGTAATTTGTTTTTAACGGTTGATATACCGTTTTTTGAAATTTCGTCTAAGCGGTTGAAAATTTCTGAAAGCTAAAATAACTTGTGATAGTTTATTTGATGTTTTAGAAGCAATGCAAGAACACTGATAAAGCTTTTGATGACCCACAATGATTTCGAACATCTATTTAACCAAGAAGTCGATCGTAAATTGATCGAAAAAATAAAGAAGCAATTTATAATTTTGAAATACGATACACCGAACGGTTCTCAGATATCAAAATAAAACCTGTTTATTTTCACCTGTTTCTCTACTCATTGTTACCTCAACTATTTGATGTATCTACAAATATTTGAACAATTTCGTTTAAAAAAAAAGTACAAAAAAAAATTCATTGTTATTTAAGGGAATTCGAAGAAAGTTTGATAAATAATTTTATCAAATTGACTAGCATTCTGATAATTACAAAACAATATTTGACAGATGGCTGACAGCTCGGAGTTTAATTTTAAGTTAGCGAGGTTAGGTATGACCTTCTGTCACTTTTTTTCACCGATTATTTCCGTCAGCAGTAACTTGCGAGTTACTAGCCGTATGATAATATAAAAATGTTGTATATATCAACGAAATTTTATTTAACAGTTTTAGAGACGCAAAAATTTGGCTGAGAACTATGAGAATTCAAATATTACAATGAAATCTGTGTACAGGTTAGCTGTCTTGTGCCTTGCCTTTGCTGGCTTGATACTGCTGCTCAATTTTACAACAAATACATCAAATAAGCTGGCCGAATCTCATTCTAAAACAATTACGATTACCCCTGAAAGTATTAAATCAAATCCTAGTAATAACAACTCAAATCAAAAAGTAGTGATATGCGTCGTTGCTTGCGGAGATCGGTTAAGCGAATCGTTAACGATGTTAAAATCTGCGTTGGTTTTTACCAATAGAACGTTACAGTTCATCGTAATCTCAGATAATGATCTTATACCAGCCTTTAACGAAAAATTAACTGAATGGAAAACAATGTCAAATAAAACATTCAGCTTTGAAGTCAGACCAATCACATTTCCAGAACAAAGCGATGTAAACATGTGGAAGAAACTATTCAAGCCCTGCGCAGCACAGAGATTGTTTCTACCTGTAAGTTACTGAATGAACTAATGCAAGTTTTAATCCTCTAAAACCCATGAGCTTCCATTTGTTTGGATAATTTTAGAAAGTAGATATACGAGGCTGAGCAAGTCTGAATTAGCTTCACATAAAAGAAACTAGAGCAAAGTACATTTTCAGACCTTGGTTGCCGGTTTCAAATTTGCGCAATTATCAGAATGATGCAATTACTTGTCTTGTCATCATAATTAAAGTCGTGTATTAATATTGCAGTGTTTGCTTGTTGGTAAGCCTAGAATGCAATCGTCAGTAGTTGGGATTTGTGAAATCCTGATTATGTAATGTGAGATTGAACTCTGTTTATAGCATGCACAATCTATTGTTTCAGACTGTGCTGAACGACACAGATGCAGTCCTGTACGTGGATACAGATACCTTATTTCTTGCTCCTCCAGAAGATGTTTGGGATGAGTTTAAAAAGATGAATTCTAGCCAGTTAGCTGGCCTCAGTCCTGAGCACGAAGACCCAAATACTGGGTGGTACAACAGATTTGCCAAGCATCCGTATTACGGGAAGTTGGGTGTAAACTCTGGCGTGATGTTAATGAATTTGACTAGAATGAGAGAATTTAAATGGACAAATTACGTTATTCCAATACACAAGGAATACCGTTTAAAAATAACTTGGGGGGATCAGGATATCATAAATATAATATTTTACTACCACCCGGAACGTCTTTACATTTATCCTTGCAGATATAATTACAGGCCTGACCATTGCATGTATATGTCTGTTTGCACCGGGGCAGAAAAACAAGGTGCTTTAGTTTTGCATGGTTCCAGAGGAACCTTTCATTCTGAAAAACAGCCCCCTTTTAAAGCAGTTTTCCGTGCTATGGAAGAGTACCAACTGAACACAGATCCGTTTGAAAATTTTTTAATACCAATGAAAAATTATTTGACTATAGAGGATAGATCGAATTGCGGAAAAGTATGGAAGGTATTTGTTCTCCAGCCAGAATTACATCTCAATCCTAAATCGAAGACGCAGAATTGAGTCTACTTCTAACTCTTTTTCAAGTTGGGAGAATTATCTCAGAAAATACGGTTGCCAATACTTATTACGAAAAAATGTAGAAACTTTTTTATCAAAAAAATATTTGTAAGACAACTCCATTGATTATAAATCATTTTTTCAATCAGCTGAAACTCTTCTTAGGGTAATAAGGGACCCAGTATTACGAAACACAGAGTTCAAATTTTTCAGCTAACTTTTTATATTGTAACATATATACGTGTATACTATTATATGATGATGAATTGTTATACCTATATACAGTAAGGTACCGTAAGGATTATTTAATTAATAAATACGATAAATAAACTATTATTAAGAATTACAAGGATGTATAAATATCAAATATCCTGATATGATTTCTCTTTATTCTCCATTCCCTGACAATATTTCGGGTATCTATAACAGCAATACTTTGTCTTTTTGTAATATCAAAAATTTCCATTGGAATTTTCGAATAAATTTTAACAAAATTAAATATTTTAAAAATATCTCGTGTTCAATGAAATGCGTCGTTCAAAAGTTATTGGAACTTCGGATTGCGTGCTAAAAGGAGGGTAACAGACCGTTAAAATGTGCTAATTGCGAGGAATGGAATTCGGTTTGGAAGGGGAATTTAGTAAGTATTAGTAGTGGGGTCGAACGGTCAGGTGTTACGCTCCTGAGGGCCACGATGGCAAATGATTCTGTTTAACAAGGTGCGCTGTTTTACGCGCCAGAAGCTCAACAAGTGTTGTTTAATCGAATAAATACATACGATGTAACTACACGAAATAAACTTTGAGTAAAAACTTCTAAAGTATTAATATCACGTGCGTGAAAAAACAATCGATATATACATACGTAGTTTTTTAATACGTGAATACTACGGCATAAATACATACGTATAAGTAATTATAGCGGCGGTGTAATACCGTATACCTATATTCCGCTGCCATAAAAATATATATATATATATATACATATATGTATACACTGTCATTACGTATTTTCTTCTATCTTTTGTCAGAGTTTTGAAATGTTAAAATATCGATATAATATACAATCAGTAACAATCGAGATCTATAATGATAATATTATATTTAGATAAGCCTCGGACATATTTCTCCTAATCTAAGAACGATAAAGAGAACCGACGAGATAAAAAGGCTAGTCCCGTTTTATACTCAGGCGAAAGGCACAATACCTATACCCATAGTGCCTTATAAGATATTAAAATTACTTAACAAAACCCGAAGAGAGAAAAGAATCTTAACAAATAATTATATCCCGGTACGGTTACGCTGATAATATAATTAAACTCGGGTGTTATAAGTTCAATTTATAATACAGGTGTTTCGTGATTGCATATAGATGTTGAAATAACATATGATGTGACGTGTCATCGATCTCAACTTTGTGGATTACGCCGCGCAACACAAGTTTTAATAAATTTCAAAGAATTAATAGATAAATACATATATAATTTTGAAAAAATCCAATTTTGTATAAAAAAAAAATAAATAAATTAAAAAAAAAAAATATATATATACATAATACTTATTATAACTATATAAATATAATTTTATTTCAAATATTAATTGACTGATACATCCGTGAAAGAATTCTTCCGTGAGAGCTATGCCACTTTTTAAGCCAAAAAGTTCAACCAGGTCACCAACATATGATAAGACCAACAATTCATCGTCCAATCACGACGGCGGTCACGCTAATAGTAATGGAAATTCTACTACCGGTTCAAACGTGGGAAGATCAAATTCTCAAGAACCACCAAATAGCCCCGTCGGTAGACCTCAGTTAATATTTCACTGTCAATTAGCCCACGGAAGTCCGACGGGGTTGATATCCGGGTTCAGCAATGTCAGGGAGCTTTATCAAAAAATTGCTGAAGTTTACGAATTGCCACCTAACGAAGTAAGATATCAATTAACAAAAAAAAGGAAAACACTTTATATGCCTTACGTACAATCGTACACCGATTTATTTACTTTACGTATCCTATTTGTAATTCATACATATACATACACGTGTATATACCTATACACAACTTTATGAACCGGACACAGGAAGTACCGGTCACGGGCCAAAGCCCCTTTCCCCTCAATAATCCGGCGGATATGTCCACCCAGATCCTATTTATTTTAATTTTAGATTCCTACAGCGCCGTGATTTTATATATATATATATATATATATTTTTTTACAGCTCTTTAGACTTCAAACTAATATACAATGCCTTCAGTTATTTTGCATTCGAAACTCAAATTATTTTTTTTTACACCGCTTTATAATACGGGAGTTTTTTGAACTCCACCAAAATCATAAAGCACATATTTCTGTGGATGATTTATGTCTCTACTGACAGGATTATTTTATTGCTCTGTATTGCAAAACGATCTTTATATATCATTTATGAAAATAACATTGATCGTTAATTTTCAGATACTGTTTTGCACGCTCAACACGCATAAAGTGGATATGCTTAAATTATTAGGGGGTCAAATTGGTTTGGATGACTTTATTTTTGCACATAAGAAAGGTAAGTATTATTATAATTAATACGCGAGGAATGTACCATTGGATATACGCAATATCCAATTATATCTTCACTTAATTGTTATCAGAGCTGATATTCAATATTACATTAGAGATAGTGCAGTGGCAACACCTAGACCTTCCTGTATCCATATAAAATTATGGATACGATTCTTTGTCAACAATCATATCATTTTATCTATATCTTATCTATTATAGGTATATTCGAATTTATCTATACATACAGTATACATATAGAATTACATTTTCTTATATCAAATAAAAATCATTTTGTTAAAAATAATTTCTAAAGAACGTATTATACCTTTATAAGCTCTAGAGACTGAAATCAGAATTTTTTAAACACGTCTTGATAAAATGCTCAACTCTTATAACTGGAACAAATCTATTGTAACAGTATTTGTAGATTCAATACTAAACTCACAGATGTATTTCAAATTACCAATTCTAAAGTTTCAGTTGCATACATTAGAGTGGTTAAAAAAAAAGTCCATATTTTTTTCTCATTATATAAAAAATGTTCATCCATGGAAACAAAAATAAATTTTCCCCAAATATCAGTTCCATAAATTAATTTTGAAAGGTAACTCAAGCGATTTCTAGTTTTGACTTAAAATGATTGTTTTTCACATTTTTAATCAAAAGAATCATTGTAAAACGTGTTGAAAAATATCTAATTCAAGAATATATAACAAAAGAATCGAGAAAATTTATTCATTATTCTTAAACAAATTTTCGACAATGATTCTTTTTATTAGAATGTGAATAACCATGATATTAAGTCGGAACTAGAACTCGCTTGAGTTACCTCTCAAAATTAATTTATAGAGTTCATACTTGGAGATTTTTTTTGTTCTATCTTATCATGTATTATCATTTTTCACCTAATGGTGAAAAAAAAGATCGACTTTTTTTGAAACACCCTATGCATACATATACATATTTATAATTCAATTTACATCACAATATTAGATAATTATAATTGCTGTACTAAATAATCGTATAAATCCTTCATTTTATAGGCAGGCCAAAAGAGATTGAGCTTCTTAAAAATGACGACGCATTGGGTCTTACAATAACGGATAACGGGGCTGGATATGCATTTATAAAGCGTATAAGAGAGGGATCGGTTATTGATAATGCGAAAGTTATTCAAGTTGGAGATCACATTGAGAAAATAAATGATGAAAATCTAGTTGGAAGAAGGCATTTTGAGGTGGCAAAACTGTTGAAAGAAATCCCTAAAGGAAGCACGTTTACACTCAGACTCATTGAGCCACAGAAAAATGGATTTGGAAGTATCGGACCTAGAGGAGATCCGAGAAAAGGCAAGAAACAAACCTTTGGATCCGGCAGAGAAACTCTCAGGTTCACAGCCGATGGAAACGTCAAAATCGAAGAAGGGGTAAGTGGAAAAGTGCAATCATTTCTCAGCATTACTCAAGTATATTTAGATTTTACATGTTTGACTTTAACTAGTTTCCATTTTTCATAGTTCAATGAATTCCATTAAAACTTTTCCAATACCTGTATCATGGTTTATAATAAATTTTTATCTATCGAATCAAACTTCTTCGTTTGAAAAACATTCTAAAAGTTTTTTTCTATCCAGCCTGACGATTCAGCTACAAATGGAATCGAAAAAATCAATGGGTTGCTAGAAAGTTTCATGGGTATCAACGATAACGAACTAGGTAATTATCCGGAAGTGATTTAATGCAGCTTCTTTAACTGGCAGATATAATTTCTAATTGTGTATCATTTTCAGCTACTCAAATTTGGGAATTAGCTAATGGTAAAGAAAACAGTATGGACTTTGCCGAAGCCATTGATACTTCAGATTTAGAAGTATTTGGGTTTACTGACGATTTTGTCATTGAATTATGGGGCGCCGTAACTGACGCAAGAGCTGGTCGCCTACGATGATTGTGATTGATAAAAGAAGTGTCTGAAACGTACGATCAATCAGTAATTAATCAACGTGATTACATGACGATAATTAAGTACGGTGAATTTTGAGACGATGAATTCACACAGGGTATTAAGCAATTAAGGCAGGCTACTTCTGTTGATTAGTATACGTTATTCCATTTATTATTTGTCTTCGTATTATGAGTAACTTATTTAACAGCCAGCTATATGTGTTATGTTAATATCGGGATTTCTTTTCTTTCTTTATCACATATTATACAATATATTTATATATTGAATACATGTTTTATACAAGTTCTTAAAAACATAATAAGATGATCAAATGCTCCTATACATTTTCCGATTATATTTCATAATGTATACGTTTCTTTGTTACTATATCAAGTTTTTATCAATAAAATTTTTCTAATAATTACTAATTCTCGATCAAGATTATTCGATCAAAGCTGTTATACCAGCTGCAATTTTTCTACTCCGATATAAGTAATATAAAAATTTATAGTTTTACTGTTAAAATATAATGGTCAATTAAATATTTGCGTGTTCATAATTTTCGCGAAGTAATGTTTTATAATATATATTATATAAATTATTTTAGTATTATTTTCATTAAATGCTAATATATACGATGAGATTATAATAATATAATGTATAAATTAAAACTCTTCCCCATGCAGCTGCTTGCTAAAAATTGACGTCCAATTATATAATATTCAAAATATTATATAGGTATATGTTAGCGTAGAAAATAATGTCAATGTACATACACACATATACATACATACATATCGCTATTGTATCATTTAATTTCAATAATTGATCTGGTTAAACCATTCACTGCATAGTTTGAAGAATTGTTTAACTAGATTTCGTTATAAAATGATAAATCGCATTAGGGTAATAAACTAATTCTTAAATAATTTGATGATAATATACATATAATATATATTCCAGTAGCTATAATATAATAACAGATTTTCTAATTATGTGAATAAAAAAAATGGCTATAAAAACATTATTAAGTATATGGGGAAGTTCACAAAACGACGAGAGGTCAGAGACGATGGTATTTAGGATTTGTTTAAAATATTTTTTTTCTTGTATATTTCTGTATATCAAACAGATCCCTCTGAGGATTTTAAAATTTTTATCTTCATTCAGATAAGGCAGCTAAGTCCATCAAAGTTTTTCATAAAATGACATTTAGGGCAAATTTTCGACCAAAAGGAACGGAAATTTGTGAAAAACTCAAGGAACATAAAAAGCTAGATTTTTAACCTTCTTTCGGAAAATCACTATAAACCTAAACGAAAATCATGCAATAAATATCGAAGGTCGGCTCGTTCCACGTTCAGATTAGACTCAAAAGTTGGGTAATCATTTGAGGAACCGTTATATAGTTGATTTTTGAAATCAAAAATGGTGTATTTTCAGGAGGCGAAAATATAGTGGTTATTTTCTTCCCACGTGATTCTGCGATATTGCCGTATTTTTTTCCCGAAAGTAGGTAAAAAAAAAACTAGCATTTTATGTTCTTTGACTTTTCCACGAATTCCCGTTCGTTCTGGTCGAAAATTTGCCCTAAATGTCATCTTATAAGAAACTTTGATGGGCTGCCAGCTGACCGAATGAACATAAAAATCTAAAAATCCTCATGGGGATCTATTCGATATACAGAAATACGCTAGAAAAAAAAAATATATTTTAGACAAATCCCAAATACCATCGTCTCTGACCTCTCGTTGTTTTGTGAACTTCCCCATATCAACGATTGATAATGTACGTATGATAGGATATCTGTATAGATGATAATATATTCTCTAGAGTCCAATTTGTTATCTTCCTTTCATTTCGATATAGCGACGTCAATTGATGCATGAAATTATAATATTAAATCCTTAAAGAGACTATAATAAATTATACGAATATAACTACTGTTTTATTTGAAACAGGAAAAGAAAAATAATAATATATATGCAATAAATTGTTGTGTACATTTGAATTCAATAAATTATATATCGATCAGAAATTATTAGAACATATTTAATAAATCGTTTAATGTTTTTGTTTGATATATGTAGCAATACTTGATGTATTCAATACAGACGTTTTGATAAACGATTTGTAATACTTGATGTATTTAATACTGTATGATAAACGATTCGTTAATGATTGAAGTAATTTATTGCCTTAGCATTATACCAATCAAATATATCTATACATATACGTTATATTCAAATCTTTATCAAATATTACGCTTGCTTATATTCATTCATACGCTATAATTGCTCAATGCTTTGTTTTATTTCCTATATCTACTGCAAAGAGTATCTACTGTACATGATAATGTACTTATACGTATAAGCCATGATGGTGAGAATTTAAAATTTTCTACAGTTTGAGCTGTATTGTATGTTAGAAACGAGCTATGACCTCGTTCTAAAAATAGTTGATAACATCGAATAAGATATGCATATAAACTTATCACAATTATTATCAGTTTTTTTTTTTTTGTAATGAACGTATAAATATCAACAATATGTATATGGGACCAGTTATTGAATAGAAATAATGAATGCAGACGAATATTATACCAAAGGTGTATCAATTTTAATTAATGCTTCTATAACATCCAGAAAGAATTTCTTAAAGATGTACAACATGCTTGATTGGGGAAAATATTTGCGTAAATCTAGATTTCGCCAAGATAGTGAATATGCTGATACGCAGCTATGAGCTATCATCAACCAATCGAACCGAAACACTGAACTGCCTTGAGTTTGACAGCACTGAGGCAATTTAGGCGAGCCTCTAGCCAGCAAACAAGAATGTAAAACATATCTCAATGATGCGATAAAAAAATATAAAAAAAATCACTAATGTCAAGAGTCATTGAATATTCGCTACTTCATAATATCTTACCTCACTCAATCGTTAGTCTTTATTACATCGTCGCGAACGAAAGAACGGTTGAAAGGTTAAGATAAGCTATCGTTGTCGGTCTAACCTACGTCAATCTAACTTTTTCTCTCATTAAAAAAAAAAAAAACAGTCTAATTAAGAACAATGGCTTTTTTGACTAGCAATATAGTTGGGATATTAACACGAGGATGTAGAGTTAGTTATAAACAAACAAAATTCTCCAGGGTTAGTGAACACTCTAGTATTTCAATACCATAACCTTAAAATATATGGTCACAAATCCCTGATATCCCATTAAATATTAGTTTCTCAAATTCAGATAAGCGTCGCGCGTTTCTCCGCCGAAGCTGACGCAAAGGATGATCAGCCTGATTCTGTTCCTTTGAAAACACCAATCGGTGATGGTAAAATTTTTAAATCAGCGGAGGAAGCGACGTCGGATATAGCAGATGGAGCTAAGCTACTAGTTGGTGGTTTTGGGCTTTGTGGTATCCCAGAAAACCTGATCGCAGCTCTTCTAAAAAGAGGGCCTGGAGAGCTGACTGTAGTATCAAATAACGCTGGTGTAGATGAATTCGGTCTAGGCTTATTACTTAAGCAGAATAAAATAAAGAGAATTATCGCGTCTTACGTTGGAGAGAATGCAGAGTTTGAAAAACAGTATCTCTCCGGTAAACTAGAAGTTGAATTAACGCCTCAGGTGAAGACACGAAACTTAAAACACAATATATGAGGGGAATAGTCTAAAACTTATCCTCTTTACATATATTTTACTGTTTTATTCGCAGGGAACTTTGGCGGAGAGAATTCGAGCCGGTGGAGCCGGTATACCAGCCTTTTATACAGCCACAGGTTTTGGAACAATAATCCAAGATGGTAGCGCAGTTATAAAGTACGATTCTAAAGGTGGTGCTGAGATATCAGGAGAATCGAAGGAGGCTGGTCAGTTTGAGGGGCGTAATTACGTTCTGGAGGAAGCTATTACCGGGGATTTTGCTCTAGTTAAAGCTTGGAAAGCAGATAAAGCAGGAAATTTGATATTCAGGAAATCTGCGAGGAACTTTAATCCAGTTATGTGCAAGGCTGCGCAAGTAACGATCGTTGAAGTTGAGGAAATCTTGGAGATTGGAGAATTGGATCCAGACACTGTACACGTACCTGGTATATACGTTAACAGAATTGTCAAGGGACCTTCATACGAAAAACGAATAGAGGTGGATATAAAACTATGGGAAGAAATGGTAGTTAATAACGAGTCTGATACCACTAAAATATTATTTCATTTACAGAAAGTAACAACAAAGAAGTCTGCAAAACCAAAGAAAGTAACACCGGCTAGTAAAGCGAGGGAAAGGATTATCAGACGAGCGGCATTAGAGTTCAAGAATGGAATGTATGGTGCGTTTGATTGCGCTCTATTAAAGGCTCACACGCATATTTAAAATTAATTTTTTCTTCATTTGCTTATATCTGAGCTTAATTTTGTCCTTAAAATTTTACTGCAACTGAATTTTTTCTCTTCCGTTTGGGCAGGATTATGTGAAAACGATCCATTTTCAAACATAGATCTAAGGTGTATGTAAGCCCTTCAAAAACAACTTGCTTTCTTTCGTTTTAATTCACTCCCTCATTTGATGTTTTCCCGTTTAGCTAACTTGGGAATTGGAATCCCCATGCTGGCGAGTAACTACATTCCTAAAGGAATCAAAGTCACTCTACAATCAGAGAATGGGATTCTTGGCTTAGGCCCATTCCCAACTGACGATGAAATAGATCCGGATTTAATCAACGCCGGTAAAGAGACTGTAACAGTTTTGCCCGGTGCTTCTTATTTTGGTAGTGAGGAAAGTTTCGCGATGATCAGAGGGTAGGCATCTCATTAAATAAAAGCTCCAGAGACTTATCTTCAAAGTCATTAAAGCATAGATCAAACATGATTGTTATTTTTTGATATTTTTAGCGGTCATATCGACTTGACAATCCTTGGTGGAATGGAAGTTTCCCAAAACGGAGATCTGGCCAATTGGATGATCCCGGGAACAATGGTAAAAGGAATGGGTGGAGCTATGGATCTGGTTTCTGCATCAAATACGAAAGTAGTTGTAACTATGGAGCACAAAGCCCGCGATGGACGGCCTAAGATTTTGGCTAATTGCTCGCTACCAGTTACGGGTAGGAATAATATCAGACGTCAATTTTATGCTTTGAATAAAAATACTTGTTTATATTTATGAAATAATAATAATAATAATAATAATAAATTTTAAAGGTCAAGGCTGTGTCAACTTGATCATCACGGATCTTGCTGTCTTTGAAGTTATACAAGGTGAAGGTTTGAGACTCATCGAATTAGCACCAAACGTTGATATAACAGAGGTCATCAGCTCTACGGGATGTGAATTTGATGTAGCTAAAGATTTGAAAGTAATGGGACAAGTGGAGGTCGACGAAGACGCATAAATTACCATGTGTAAAACTCTTTTATTTTATAATGCTGCTATATTTTAGGTAAGTCTTTTTCTGTTTTATTTTTTTTTTTCTCACACCTCTCGTCATTTAACAGTTATTGAATTAAATAATCGTGAATGCTTGTTATAATTTGTACGAATGAATTTTAGACTATTAATAATTGAGCAGTAAACTTCAGAAATACATTTAACAGGGCCATGTGCGATCAGAATTGATGTGCAGCTAGCTAGGGTAACAAAATATATTTTACTATGCTTATATCGAATAATTGTATCATTTTTCTTTCAAACAGAATGAGTATGCGGTAATGGGAATTTTTTTACAAAGTATCATTATATCAGTAAACATTCGTTTCGCACGATTATTGATTTAATTTAACAGTTTGAACGATTTCTTTAATTGTACAAATTCGAAAATGTCAATTCAAAAATGTGTTACGTATATGTATATATGTATGTATTTTATTATAATAGATCTGTAGTTGATCGTTTTTTAAAGTTAAAAATAATTATGAATATTCAATATACAGTCGTATATTTCAGTTTCATTATAAACACAAATAATAAATCCATTGTAAAATAACCGATCATAAAAATAAATATAACTGCAATTCATAGATTTTCTTGAATTCGGATACAGAAAGAAATTTGTAATTATTCCCTAAATTTTGCCTTAATACTTGCTGGTAAAGGCAACAAGTACAATACACTGTTTAATATCACAAGGCCAAACGCAAATGCTAGTGAAATAAGTAAATTCAAATTTTTATTCAAAACTTCAGACAAATTTTCTCCCTCCCTAGTAAAACGTTCGATCAAATATGTTCTGCCGTCTGGATAGCGGCAGAAATTTGGACTTCCTGGACAAGAGTAGGTTTCATTATAATCCAAGTTCTTTAACCCTTCCACATTGATAACTAGTTCATTTAGTGCTAAAGATGCGTATCTTGTAGGAAGCGCTGTTGATACAGCTGCTAACCAGTCTGGCAAATTTCTGAAGCTCCTAATTCCTCCTGAAGCTATTACAACTGATACTAAAGTTGCATAAACAACAGCTAATGCTCCAGTCATTGGATTTCCAACAATCATTAATATCGCAATTAAAATTTGCTCTGCTGCAACATAGCTGGCCCAAAGTACACCTGAAATATGAGCCCATGAGGATAATTCCAGGTCGAGAATAGGGATCAAGATACCAGTTGCGGCGATAGTTGAGATAAAACTTAGCGGGAGACTCAGCAAGGTATAAGCACTCAAAAACATCGCCCCACCGTATAGTCCTTCTCTTCTTTCTTGATAATATCTAGCTCGAACACCTGGGACTATAAAAAAGCGAAGTTTTTAATAGAATTTCAAAATACCGAGCGAAAATTGTTATCTGTACTCACAGAGGAGTGCAGTGACTGCTGTACCAGCAATGTAGAAAAGAATTAACATGTTGAAAATCAGTCCCCCCGTTTGTAGAAATACTTTATCCTGAACAGCTCTTGAATAAGCGTAAAGAATGCTCAAAAGAGCGACGCAAAAAGGCAGCAGTAAAATCCTCGCAGCCAAATGTCTCAGGCCACATCTGTTGAATGCAAAAGTCGCAGCAACTCCTCTCCTGAAAAATTAATCGGTCTTTAGCTGGGTTCGAAGGTAGACTGCAAGCTCCGAAACTTACAAGTATAAAGCAAACAGCGTTGAAAAACATCCTGGTTTAATGCCACGGCCTAAGCCCTTGTGTCCCCCGCCCAGAGGAGCATCTTTTAAGCTGGTTGGGCCTTGGGGAGCTTCTTTCATGTACAGAATTCCCTCGATTTTGAATTTCTCAACTAACAAAGATATTTGTTGATTTGATTCAAGGAAACGATCTCTAGAACGACGATCCACAGTCGATAAACACACTGAAATGCATAAAAAATCACTCATTCTTATGAAATCTAAACTATCGACAATATGGAATATCTGCATGACTTCTGGCTGATTGACTTACGATAATACATTAAAGGATTCTCCAATTCTGGGCATGGAAATCCAATATATGCGAAATAGTCTAGCATACTTCTAGTTGGTCCTGAATAAACGACCGCACCCAAGCAAAGTAGAGCCACTCGACTAACAAATGGTAAAACATCTGATCTCGGTGTTTCCATTGTAAGAACAACTATCGAACCTCTTCTAGTTGCGTAAGACCATAGCATAGAGACAATTAAATATGTATTCAGTGGATCTGTGTCCCATGTTGGTTCATCCAATAAAAGTAAGCCAGGATCTTTGGCGAGCTGTACACCTAACATCAGACGTCGATATTCTGGCCTTGTCAAATCACTGACTGATCTGTTAGCCACTTGAGACAAAGCCAAGTCTGCCAGTGTCTGACGGACCCTAGCATCCCTGTTACTCAAACCTGCGAGCCACGTTGCGTAAAGTAAACTTTGGCGCACTGTTAATCCTGGCAGCAAATGGCATCTGTGCGCAACGTAACCACCGTGACGTCTGAATAATTCAGGTGTTAGTAAACTCCCATTCAATGAGATTCTCCCTCTGGTTTCACCTCCGGCTCTTCCAGCTGAAAGACATGAATATACTAAATGAAAACTTGTTTTTTAGATAAAAATTTGTGAATATTGACTTTCCAAGACTTTGAAAAATGTTTACTGGTAAGAATCATAGTGTGGGTATGATAATTTACCAATTACATCGAGTAGCGCTCTTTTTCCTGATCCTTTGGATCCCAAGACGGCCAGAACTTCGCCCCCGTGTACTCGGGCAGAAACATCTCTCAATACTGTGGTTGCCTCAGGACGGGTGAAACAGTTTCCTTCATGATCCACAGTAGTGGAATGAAAAATGTTAGCTATGTCCAAAACGCAGTCTGACATCATTTTGATACTTTATTTTGTATACCTCTAAACTAATTCATAAAACTATCAAATTTAGTTAATCTATTTGATCATTATCACCGCAATGTGATCACCCTTAATTTTTTTCAAAACTTATAATATGATTTGGCGTTTTATGCAGTGCAATTAAAAACAATGTACTTTGAAGAAGAGTCAATTATTTCTCAAAAACTATTCGCCTTCTAAACAAAAAGGCTTTTCAGTCCCACGATTATTATTAAACTCTACTATAGACGAAATTATATACTGACTAGCATGTGAAAGATATACTAAAAATTGAATATGTTGTTCGGAATAAATCCGTGTAAAAGAGATTTGTATTTCTGAAGAAAAATCCGAATGATTGTTTTGTGAGTTGAGTCACAAAGAGTGACCGATTTTCTTCTTTATTGAACCACGGATTGATCAGCGTTCCACAGTAACGTTTAACGAAGTACCGACTATAACTAACTGGGATCGACTGTCTAGCGACTTGCTGACAATGATTTGGAGATAGTTTGGTGGGAGGTTGTTCAGCGAGGTGAATGTCTTGGCTCGCGGATGACGACGGTGGGGATGTTTGATGTGGCATAAGGAACAGGTGGGGTAGAGAAGAGGGCGACATGAGGGGAAGGAGGAAAGGTAAGCCAGTGACTAGTTCTGAGTTCCTCGGCTCTTCTGACAGCGAGGCAAAAGATTCCTTCGCCAAAGCCGCGTTGGGTGGATTGTCCTCAAGGGGGATCACTAAGCGGTCCGGACTCTTATACATAGATATAGAGTCGACTAGTATGCGTTATTGAATCAAGAATGCGGTGGATTTGAAGACAAAGTGTTTAACCGTTGTGCAGTTTTCGAGGTGTTTAAAAAGAATTTCACAGTACCGGTGTATTAATTAATGGAATCCCAATAATAAAAAGCGAAATAAATATACAACGAAACAACGAAATGGCGCATTCAAGCGGGCTGGGATTCTTGGAGACTTCGACGCTCGGATAGAGGAGGAAGGGTTCTTCTATAGTACGTATAGATATACCCTCAACATCTAAGAAGTATTGTGCAGACACCACAACGCGGTTAGTATAAACTTCACGATTAGTTATCACACTTTAAAGGTATAGGCATAGATGTTATCCTCCTCATCATTATAATGTGATAAAAAAACAAAAAACTGTTTTTTTTTCTTCTTCGCGTTTTTAGAATAGGTAAATAATATACTCTATGTCATGACTATACAGAATATTTTTTATCCGCGTTAAATTGCGGTGATACTGATCATCAAATCGGAGACGATGTCGCAGTCTGTAGCTGTGAGCGCGTGTCCGTATCATAATGGTATGAATGTATTTGTATATATATGTATACAAGAAGGGAGTATCGGTGATCACTTTTACCGCAAGCTAAGTCGCTTTGTTTTTGTTCGATTTTACTGCATCTAATTGATATTTTCTTTTATTTTTCGTTTTATGGTGAATCAAAAGTTTCACTTTTGTATACATAGTTATAATATCGAAATATAATTATTATAGTAACTCTACGATTTATAACAATCTAAAAAATCACTCGATTAATAAAACTGATAATATATCTATCTATTAATAGAATAAACTGCATGGGTGGTTCATTCCTATAGTATACATATATAGATGCACTGTAATGCTTAAAAATTGGAATGAAAAGTATTAGTGCTGAGTATAGATAATGTATAGAAAATTTGAAAAAAATTTTGCAAACTTACATATGGATAAAAAATTCACAGTTATAACGATTCTTAATGCTTATATACCTATTACGTATACCTACATGGTATATCGACAGATTCACGTTTGCCGGCATATATACATATATATATATACAATTAATATACGCAATGTTTATCGACGATGGAGTTGTCAGCTGTGCGACTAATTAGCGATTATTACTTCAAAGATATATGTATATATGGTATATAAACGCAGATTAGAGTCAGAAAATTAATATAGGCTGATTTTTTGTATAATTTCTGTCAAATTTAACTGTGTTTTAGAAAGGTTGAAAATCAATGCGATTGACCGGTTTTATGTATATACACCCATAGGTGTATATGACTGGCAAGAACGATTAATCCAAATTCCATATAGGCAACAATATATATAGTATGAATAGGTGTATAGGTAGGTATATATACGGGTATCTATACACATATTTGTGTGCAGCTTCGTTGAGTCATTTCAAGATCCCGTTTCTCTCTATAATACACGCAGTGAAGTCATATATGCGTTGGAATTTCGAAGACTTCGCATGCCTGTTGGTTTATATCACACCGGTTCTCCGCAATTGTTTTTAACAAAGAACACTAAATTTCTGTTTATAAATAACAATGACTATAATAATACGTATACCTATATACATACATGTGTATATTAATACGTAAACTCATCATGCACTCATTGTCAGTTTAAGTCATACAAGTATGGTACGCGCGTGAGATCATTCTGCGAGAATTCACGATCTTCGTATAGCCGGATACACATTTACTATTCTATCGACGGATGATCGCTCCAGCTCCATGATTGCCCTTGCCCATTAGAAGCTATGTAGAAAGAATAGAAGCGGATATAACAACAATGATAATACATTTATTAATAAAAGATCACAGTATCTGTTATATACCTATAAAATAATTGTGTAAATAATATATGGATTACACATCGCGCGAATGGAACATTTAAATTCTATACAGCTGTAAAGAAAAAGTGTTCGTTCCTCGCGGCGATGTTTATACGATCGTTGCGAAAATAATTTTTATAGTATACATAAGGTATACTATAAAATATATACACCTATTTATATAGGTATAGACACGAATATATACTGTATTTAGGTATGTACACACCGGCGCAACTGTATATAATTATTGGAGGACAAGTCATACGCGTATATACCGACATACATATTAATATACCTTATATATACCCGCAGCAAGCATGTGTTATCGGATAGTCGAGGTCAGTGTCGACAATTCGGCCCGATTTTCTGAGGCTAAAAAATATGTCTACTACCTACATACAACGTGTTCCACATTCATATACTCCCCGTAATAACTATAATATCTATATATGTATGGGTATATTCTGATGGTCACTGAATAGCGGGTTCTTGAATTAAAACGCTGTATGAAAACAGGTTTTTTCTCATCAAAATATCTTCACGTTATACTACATTATACCGATGATATATTCTGGTTTCGCCCCCAGATGACGTATCGTATATAGGCACCTATATACCTGAAGGTGATCTTTATTTTTATTTCTACATACCAAACAACAGGCTTATACATATACGCACCATGTGTGTAAAAATATTTTTTAGCTGATTTATTACATAAATATGTTCATAAATTTTTATAAACAACACAAATACATATATATCTATCTACTTATACAGATAATTACTGGCGCCTATAGAGAAATTATCGATCTGCCCTGAGCAAATTATTACCATATAAATTATATTTATATGCCAAGTATTTTCAAAAAGGTTTGTTAATTACTCGAATGACTTGAGCGTAAGACCTAACGAGTTGCAGACCGTTAGACGTTATACATATAATTAGGGAATTATATGGGGATCTGCACCGTTCGACGAGCGAATCTGATGATACGTTTAATACATTATCACATACCACGTATACGCATACGTTCGTCTACAGATAAAATTATGTAAAATAAAAATCATACGGATATGTAGAATAAAGCGTAGTAAATATCTCGTGGAAATTGTCTGGTCGATTTTACGCCTCCAGTATTATATGTATACTTAATACGTACACATAAACATGATATAGCGCGTGGGATTAGGATATTATCTTATACAGCTGTGAGAGCTCCGGCGTACTTAGTTTTTCTTTGACGAGAAATCTCCGTGTTATAAATTTTATCCGAAGTAAAGGAGAATTTATATTAGATATTTACCACCGGAATTCTATATATGGTTATATGAGACATCTTTATTGCAGCTATAGGTATATAGGTATATATTATATTATACATGCGTATAACATCTCGGGGAAAAGAAATACAAAAAGAAAAAACTGTAAGTATGTATGCATGTATATTTTCTCATCGTAAAAAGTTTTACTTGACTATATTTTGCAGCTACTTTTTTTCATTTTATTTATTTATTTTTTTCTTTGTCTTGACATACATAATCTATGCCTCCATGCAGTCGCAGTTAAATGTTACAACAATGGAAAGTGTCCCGTTAGTAATACCCATATGTGCGTATAGATATACGTTACGAAGTGGTGAATCCTGCACCATGAATTCATCGTGGATTCAAGGCCCCTTAGGCGTGAGGTTCCACTGTCTGCATACCTGTTTTATTACGCGTGTATAATACCGTATAAATATCGTATAGGTATGTATACCTATACATATATAAATATGTGTAGATATACGGTATAAGAGTATTTAATAGGTGTTTCCATCGTTCGTGAGGGTTGGATATGTAGGTACAATATACAAGACACATACGGCACGGGATGCCTGCGGAATGTGTCACCTGAAAACACAGAGATCGTCGGGCGTAAAATAAGTACCACGCGTGACTATAATAATTATATTGCTGGTGTAACCGCGCCTAATTATTACTCTTAAAACCGGTCTTATATATACATATATTATATTTTAATAATTACGTATATTCTAGCAGTCAACTAAATCATGATATAAAAATGTCTTTACATCGTATATAAATATCAATATACCTATATTATGGTTAGTAATATCGTTATTATAGACTAATTTAATCTTTCATCGTTACTCTTCTTCTTCTGCTTCTTTTAAATAGAAAAAAAAAGATGACATGTTCAACTCTTTTTGTTTTTGTTTTATTGTTTGTCGTGAACCGCACATCGGTGATATAGAAATAGCTATTATAGTTGTGGCAAGTACCTATGAGCTAGCTAAATGCAGGTATAATAATAATGACAAAAACAGTATAGTATAAGCAAGTGTAATGAGCTAGGAATCTTCGTAAAACATATACAACATATGCGGGTGACTGACAATAATATACCTATACATCATACATGTGTGTATGTGCAGGAAATAAATAATATAAGATATTTTTATACCTATACTGCATACGGGTAGAATGTAGAGAGTTAATGATTGTTATCCTGCACTGAAACGATTTGAAAATACTATCGAAACAATAAATGAGTTTGTTTCAATTTTGTAATTCAATTTCTTTCGGTTTGCTTAGGACATTCGTACGTCATACGGACTGTATATAGGTATAGGAGAGAGTGGGGCAAAACGGGACAGCTAAGCGAAAAATGCTGCTGTAACTATACCTATGATGCTAAATGATAATTGTGTTTCAATGAAAAATTGGAATTTGATGGTTAATTATGTCATTCCGGAAAAAATATCGCTAGAGGCAAAATGGGACACTCTCAAATTGCTCCGAATTTCTACACCGTAAATTTTTACTTTTCTGTGGAAGCCCCCTTTTTGCCCCGTCATTGAATTCTGACTTTAGAGCTCTATATATTGCTTCAAGAATAAAATATTTTCAAAAGTTATGAGGTACCGAATGTCAAATACTATATATTTTAAATAATTTCAAAGTATCTCATTTTACCCCGCTCTAGACTTCTGAATTTAAATCCCAGGCTGCTTCAAACACTAAAAATAGTTTCAAAAACTTTATATCCTTAATGTTCACAATTTTCAAATAATTTTTGGGCGTCTTATTTTGCCCCATCAATACACCCCGATCTCCCCTATACCTATTATTCACAGATAATATTCGCTTGGATATAAATTATACCTGTATACTACGTACATTACAAGCAGTGATCGGTACTGTAAAATATGAACATAAAATCGAGTTCCGTTCTTCAATTTTTAGTATAATCTGCAGCACCGTTATTATAATTTGGATGCTGAGTCTTATGCAGCTGCAGTACAGGGACTGCAGAGTCTATAGACACAAGGCATAGAGCACCAAGTCGTTACATGTACTCATACATATAATGTATAGGTATGTCTCGTCTTAGGGACTTCATAAAATAGCGGTAGATTGTATGTACATACATACCTGTGAATGTATACATAGGTATAGCTATCTAAAGTCATAAATCTGTCCATTTTTGTTCTCTGTCTCTCTCCTAATTATCTCTTCTCCTTTTTCCTCATCTGTTGTCTCTTTCTCTATCCGCAATTCACCAAATCACATGTGTATGTACATATTTCACCTTTACTCTATACAGCAATCAGATCTCAAATCTACATTCCCGGATAGTAATTACTTAAAAGTACCGTTTTTTATTTTTACTACGTTTTATAGCTTTAGTGGAGAGAGTTAATAATCCTAAGGCCATTGCCAACTGGGTATAACATCGTCATCAATATATTCCACAATATTTTAATTTTCTAAAAATATTAGGACTTTCATTTCTAGCTAATACCGAAATGGGGTCCGAGGCTTGGGAATTAGAGAGACGATATTCTGTACCAGGGGCACTGGACACTCGAGGTCTGGATCCACCAGCCAGCGAAGATTTGCATGCTTGGTCAATTTATAGGTATATTACAATTTTCATCTGATATCATACGAGGCAGCACTTCCAAGTCAAATCCAAAGCCCAAAAAGATCGATGATCAGGATCGTCTCACCGATATTTTCCCAAATACTATGACTCCAATCAAACATTCCGGAACAATATCGTCTAAAAAGTAGATTTCTTTTGCATCCAAATGTTCCTCATGAAATCGATGAATTTTCGTGACGAGTTGAGATTTTTAAAAATTGAGGTTTTCGAATTATTTATTGTTGAAAAAAAAAACACTCTTTGTCGCATAAAGCCGATAAAACAGCAGCAAATCGAGTCTAAGACGTCTCATTTCAAAGGTTTTCTCATGTTTTTTCAGTGTGCAAAACGTGAATTTGATAGGTCAAAGGACAACTGAACTATTGATAATCATGTAAAAAAATGTTCTCTCATCAATGAAAAAGTCAACATTTTCAAAAAATCGTAACTTCCTCATTCAGTTTTATTTTTTGCGACGATATTACTCTGAAAATGTTTGTTCCGAGTCATAGTTTTTGGGAAAAAATTGGTGAGAAGATCCTGAGCATCGACTTTTCTGCGCTTCGGTTTTGATGTGGAAGTGCTCCTATACAAGACTTCAATTTAATAATTATCCGAATCATACCCGAACAGTATTTGACATACATGTTGCAGTGTGTTCTAAAGCAAATCATTCGACAGTCATATCTCAACTCTGGAGAAATTTATTATTTATTTTATAGGCAAAATCTAAACTCTGATTTCACGGACTCTGCCTTGGGTTCAGCGGAAAAATCTCCATTACCTTACGGAAATTTTCAACTTAGAGATTCAACGGTGCAAAGTATATTAAGGCATCCAAGATACGGTCCTAAAAGTCCACTAGCAAACAACTCCTACACATATCTTAAATTCGGATTACCAAGGGTGCTACCGCCTTCTAGAATACGCGATGGTTCTAGTGGCTATGACTCTAGTGAAGAAGGACGTAGAGTACCTCCCCACGGAGGTGGTGCTCACGCCAGTGCCATGCGATCAGCTAGGAGTGATCCAGATTTTAGACAAGTCCATGCTGTGCCCAGAGAACAGACCAGCTCCCAACTCAATGTCAGAGAGAGTTCGAGGCTCAGAAGTGCCAGTGAAGCTAATCTTCTGAATACTTATAGACCTAGCCGAAGACACAGTATGGCTCCAACCGAGCCTGGATACAGCCATGGTGCATTAGGTCCTGAAAATTTTCCAATGCAGTTAAGACCCTCAGCAATGACGTTGCAGCATCCACATTTACAATTTAGAGGAGTTGAGGCTTCGGGATCTAATGGACTACCTTTGTTACGTGGCATATCTTTGGAAGTTGGAGCTAACGAAGTCTTGGCTGTGATGGCTACAACAGAAAGAGAAGGAACCTTGATTATGGAGACAATTTCTGGCCGCAGAAGAATTAAACGAGGAGATATCTTGTTGAATGGAAGACCCATGTCTGCTTCATTGCTAAGGTATTTCTTTAGTGCTTGCCAGCAGCTAGTCGAACAGCTAACTTTAATGTGTTTCTCATTATTGTAAAGGTCTCGCGTTGCTTATCTATCAGCGGAAAGTACCCTAAGTCCAGGACTTACAGCAGAGCAAACATTAAGCTTTTATTTGCGATTGCGAGGAGGTTCAGGATCATCATCTATGGAATCGGATGCTATTCTCCAAGAGCTTGGCTTGGAAACGACAAAACATTGTCTAGTGAACACCTTGACAACATCAGAGGTTCGCAGGCTTGCCTTGGCGTGTCGACTGCTACAAGATTCTCATATTCTTGCCTTAGACAGACCTACGCATGGCTTAGATATTTTTGACGCATTCTTTCTCGTCGAATACTTAAGGCAGTGGGCTGGGCGTGGACAAAGACTCGTTGTTCTAACTCTGCATCCGCCAACATATGAAATATTGACAATGGTATCCAGAGTGGCTCTAACTTCCGGTGGTAGAATTATGTATACTGGCCCTAGGAGAGACATGTTGCCTTATTTTGCCCTCGCCGAATTTCCTTGTCCACCGTTCAAGAACCCTTCAGACTATTATCGTAAGTACTATAAAAAAGTACAAAATATTAATTGAAGCAGACGACTTTACAGATATGTCATGAATTAAATATATGATAACTCTTTTGTAATTGTGTTGAACAAGTACATTATCAAATTCGGCGAAGATTGAAGTGTTGAATTTCTTTTAAATCAAGGTTTTTATTTCAGTTGACTTAGTTACATTGGATGACTTGTCAGCAGAAGCGATGTTGGAATCATCACAGCGAATAGATCACTTGGCAGAATTGGCTAGAGCAAGATTACCAGGACTGAGTGATCCCGGACCGCCTGGTCCACTGCCTCCTTCGATATCGAGTGCAAATATATTTGTACAAATCTATGTACTGCTGCTAAAGACTTTGATATACAGCCAGCCCGGAGCGCTTGCAAGAATTTTACAGAAAATCTTGATTTCTGCTTCCTTAAGTATACTACTTGGTGCAGTATTTTGGGATGTTTCAGGTGATACAAACTTATATTTAAGAGACAGAATCGGATTACATTATGCCAGCCTTGGAGTCTTGTGTTGGCCACTCAATCTCATCGCTATCCGTGATGTGTTTAAAGCAAGACCCAGTATAGAAAGAGACATTAGAGATGGATTGTATGGGAGATTTGTCTACATTTTTGTAGAGGTAAGACTTTTTCTTTGATACGAGATGAGGGCAGTGGATTAGAATCATCTATCATTAACTTTATTGAATTTCAACAGCAAATTTGTGCCGTTTATGTTTATTGCTGAAGTTATTTAACACCTATAGCTTTTTTTTATGAGTTAATTTTTCTTTCAGTTACTATGCAGTATACCGACGTGGTGTGTCGTTTTTCTGATATACCTCGCGCCAGCCTTTGCAATGTCAGGATTGCATCTAGCTCCGGATGAAAATTTGACGGCATTGTGGTATTATCTCGCAATTGGGTTGTTGTATTTAATGTTCCAACATTTAATTTGCGTTTTCTTTGCTCACATCAGCAAGTGGCCTGGTTTGGCAGCCTTTTTTTCTGGCTTAATTGTAGGCGAAGTAACTTTAGCTGGCGGAGTGACCTTACATTTAGACAATTTTCCATCATGGTATAAAGAATGGAGTCCTTTGCAATGGGTGCTATCGTTGTTGCTACCTCAAGTTCACGGTCCTTGCAAAGCCAAGCAAATTCGTCGAGAAGATATCATTGTTCAAGCAACTTGCGAAACCCCTGACGGTGCTGCAGCTTTACAAGAAATTGGTCTTGACAAAGTTAAGACTCAATCTATTTTATGGCTTGGTATATCAACTGCAGTCTTGGTTATTCTAATTGTAATAGGATTTTTAATCTTCAAATACGCAGCGCCAAAACGGCCTAGAAGCGCGCCAAATAAACCGTGAGTTCTTACTCACAATTTACGGGTAATGAATACCACATGAGTTTTTAAAACTAGCATTGAAACTTTTTCGTCACTTAATAATTAGTTTTACTGGTCACAATTCATGAATTTTATGTATGTACGAGATTTTTCAAGCATACTAACTAAGTGCTGAGGGTATAATTCATGTACGGCAATTATGTCTTACATAATTTCCTGCTAATCAATTTTATAACAATGCTATGTCAGAAAGAACTCATGTGGTACAAAATAGGAGAGTATTACAATTTTTAAATATCGTACTTTAAACTTATATTGTGGGGTGTCTAAGTTACTGTGACTATTTAAAGCCAAGGGCTTTAGAAACTTGCAGAATAGACATCAAACAGATACGAGACAAGGCTGGAAAGTTTTGTCAATTATCACAGTATTTTTAAGATTCAAAGTTCATTCGAACAAGCCAGTTATGGGACAAACCATGCATTATACATTTTCTTGAAATAAAAATAACATTCCGACAATCCAGTGTCTGCTTTATTAATTTCGCCATTTATCTCAATATAACTCACATTACATTGCATTAAAGGTGTCTGGCTGTGTACTACCTGCATGTCCTGCAGTCAGTCTTAATCCTATAATTACAGATTAATAAACAGTTATTTGATAAACGCGAAACTGATTATTCGGTTCAGCAAAACCCCTTTCTTAATGAGTATATATACCATGTATGTATAGGTATGCACTTCGTACAAAATATACTAATTATTTCAATGCTTAGACCTGTTGAACTCTTGCTCCATGCAGTAATTAGAGCCAATGAAGTTTTATTGGCCTAGCAAATATAATGGACACTAACACAATGCTGCAAATTTTACTTTTCCCCATCTTCATCAGTAAGATGAGCTTTGGTGGATGTGTATCTGCTAGCTTTGGTGTCTCAGAAGAGTCATCCTGTGTGTCTGAATTAATGAAAATCGATAAATTTAAAATTTGAAATGTACTCGTGCAGAGAAATTAATTGGTAGCAAATAAAATCACTTTTTACTGTAGCAAGTAATTCGGATCAAAGATCCGTTTCATAAATGTATTTTGAAAGAGATTGATTACATAATGAGAAATTGTTCGATTGATTATATAATTTCTTATTTGTTATAACACAAATTTCCTTGCCGGGGAATTCAATAAACAGCAATCCTGCTCAAAAATGATTTTGAAAAAACATAATTATCGATACTTGAGTATATTTTCCTAAGGACTAAAGTGAGATGTACAGTTACAAGTCTCCAAAAATCCCCATAGTAATTTTAATTTATGATCTCTGTGGCAAGTTTATACCTAGGTATGTGAGTGGATTCACCCAAAAATGCATCGAAAAATCGGGAAGTCGAATAATTCATTCTAAATAATTTTTTATTATACGTTTCACAAATTTGGACACGACTACCAAAGGGTAACATTAAGTTGATTTGAATGATTAGCTTGGATTTCTTGATCCAGTTCCTGAAAATTTACAGATTAAGAGAAGTTTGGATGGAAATAAACGTAAAATTATAAAGAAATTGTACAAAAATAGAACGTAATCAGAGACTGTTTGTTAAACAAAATAGTAACTTTATTGGTACTTACGATATAAACGTATTACATATAAAACCAAGAAACAGCTATGATGATTATGTAATAGTATGTGAGAATATTAGTAGGTGATAAAACGAATGATTATTAATCTTGTATTATTTTCTGATGGTCAAAGAATGAAGAGGTCAATCACAAATATAGGTAAGTGTGCCTGTGAGATATGAACCAAACGCACTTTGGTATAAATGGATGAGCGAAAGATAAAAATAATTGCTACATATGTTACAAAAACTAAATAAAAGTAAAATATGAGCAGGTATAGTAGAAACTCTGCATGATCTCATCATTGGTTTATCATTAACATAATTGGTAATAAAATCTTGGAGTGATATCAATCTGAAATTATCACACAGTCTGGCTCTGCTTTGTTACATGTAAACATTCCAGTTATCTTCACTCGCTTTTCCATATTGCTTGAGGAACGCATATTGTGTAACTCTTTTTTCTATAGATCCCGTAGTCCACATAGATTTGTTCAATCCTTCAGCATTTTTGAACGAGTAGATTGAATTTCTTGTAGAAATCCAGGAATCAGGAACGCATTGATACTTGTTAAAATCATAACAGGACCAAGAATGCCTATTATGTATTATTGGCTCTTTGGGCATTCTGTATCCTGCAACAACAGCACTGCTAACCAGATTATCATTTGCTTCAAATGATGAAAAGACAGATACTAAGCCGTCGCAGTACATGGTGGATCTATCAAATTCGGAAGACTCAGAAACTTTCTTTATACTCAGCCCTTGAATTATTGATCCTGTAAACGGCAATTGCTTCACCTTGGTAAATCCTTCGGAATTAACAAAAGAGTCATTTTTTTGTGGTTGTTTCTCTTTATTGTTAACTCTCTTTCTCTCATCGTTAACTCTCATAGGTTGGATGGGGATGTTTTGCTTGAAACTGAATGTATTTGATACATTTCCTGGGTTGCCACTGAACAAAATTGCTCCATTTGCTGGGTTGCTGTTTCCGGTTGCAGCCTGAAGGCTTAGAAAATTTGAAGCAACATTGAAATATCCACTAATCGTTTTCAGAAGTTCTTTGCTATTTTCAAAGAACTTCAAAAAATCAAATTGTGGAACAGAGTGCTCTAAGTCAAAGCTTCTTAATAATTCCAGTTGGTTTTTAGTCAAAGGCTGAGCCGGTGACCAACCTAAGAGATTTCTTGTTGGCATATTAAGGTAAGGTATTTTTTGGCCTTCCACAACTAAATCATCTCCGACATCAGGGCGTAGATCTTCAGGCAAATCCCAAAGTGGATGGAGATAAAATGTATTGGCATTGCTTATATCATTTAGGATACGCAAAGCTGCAATTCCAGGCGCTGGGAATGCTTCGTATAAGAAATGTGTATCGGCAGAAACTTTGCCGAAGGTTCCTGTAGTCAAATTGAAGCACTGACTGATCAAAAGCTCTGGTAGTCGAAATCGCATTTCACCCAAATAAGGATGTTTGAAGTTTCCAATTCCTCTCAAATATGTTTCGAGCGATTTAGGTATCCCAGTTAAATACGGTACGAGATCCGAAAGTTTATTGAGAAATGGCGATAATTTTCGACTTCTAGGTGGTAGAAATTGCGCAAGTCGTTGCCAAAGTAACATAATAGCATAATACTGGAAGGCCGACTCGGAAATTTTGTCTGCAAACCCCGAATTTTCAGTACATAGTGCCTCGTACAAGTGGGTGCACATCAAAACGTAGCTGTCTGTTGTGATTGTAAAATCTTGTATCATCCTGTTGGCTGTTAGAGATAATTGGCCTCCTGGGACCTCAAAAAATGAATCAAAAGGATCCTGGGATGCCACACCAACGCCGTTTCCGTTCATCATGTTTGATTGGGATTCTCTATAGATTCTCTTTAGATATTACATATTCAACAAACGACAAAAAGTATATAAAATGCTTAGTGCATATACTGATCTACTTGTAGTCCTCTACCTCGTGTTTATGGTTTTTATTCATAGAACTTATACTCATTGTCAGTCAAGTCGACGGCAGTCGACAGCGCTATTCCCCTTCCAGGAGTATAAGTTCTATGTTTTTATCTAGGTATAGGCTATGTTCCTATTTTCACTGCCAGTACTGGAAGCTTGTCTCAGAAAGAGATAGCTGTATTCACGAACTCACAGGTGCGAGAAAGAAGCAAGGAAAACTCGCAATACTACCAGTTAGTCAACGACTTGGGTACAGAAATCAATACACATCGATCGAACAACCCAAAAAATCGTGTAGGCCCTGCTCACTGAACTATGGTGTCGCCATCCTACGTCATGTGTCGCAATGTGTCGTATTTAACATTTTGGGCATCAAGCCCAACAATACCAATGTTCTTCTGTGTATCTCTATTTTCTGTGACTTGGGTCAAAATCTACGCGGGAAATTTAATTGGATGCACGGTTTGAGACTTGGCCTGTTGACTGAAGATCTACTCGTTGACTGAATGTATTATTCAGTCAACGATCTACTATACAGTCGAACCTGTATGAGCATTTGTCTGTTGTGTCTTTGTTTGATCCTTGTCGTCGTGCATACATACATACCTAACAAAATAATTATATACCAGTATTATGAACTATACCAACAAATGTTGTGAACTAAATAAATAGAGAATACAAGCTTAGGAATAGATAGCTGGGATTCGATAATTTGCAAAACATGAAACAGAGAAGAAATTGGACTGACGGATATTTAAATGGCTCTGTTGGCTTCGAAAAGTTATAATTTTGCTCCGTTTTGACGGAAGAAATTTCAAGCAGTTTTATCATACACCCGTGATCCATTTAACGTGAGCACCCCAAAATATCTCCGTTGGTTCTACAGTTACAAACAAAATTTTAAGACATAATTTACTTGATTTCCAGAGGCTGATACAAAGGTGGAAAATACATTTTTATCAAGGTATGTACCTATGTTTTCGCGTTATCAAGGTCATCAATGGATTTTTAAATAGAAATCTATAGTTTTTATTACGTAACATTATTCTACCTGAAAAATCGAACGGAAACTAATTGCGGGATGTTTTTCTATAAATTTTTATTGCAGTTTCTTGAATTGCATGAGAAAGTCAAAAATTGTTATAAAGCAAAAAAATTTTGAAATAATCCTCAAGAATCTTTGCATGAAATTACACAATTTTTCTCAAAATTTGATAGTTTAGAGGTGAAAAGTTCTTAAATGTTCAAAAATCTCTAGTTATTTAGCTGAATATCATAAAAAATTGTTGTCACCCTATATAAAAATCCTTTCATGCGTAGTCATTACAATCATTTACGCGTAATGTTGACGTGTTGGATTCTTACACCTATGAAGTTGCACCTAATTCTCGTTTCCTTTTTCCCTATGCATAAAAAAGAAGACAGACGAATTTGGGTGCAACTTCATATGTGTCAGAATCCAATACGTCAAGTTTATTTTTGAATTGAATAAAAATTTCGCCGTTCGGGTTAGTGCGCTATAAGCATTTTCCCGGAGTCTGACAGAAGAGATGTCGGTAAGACAGGCTATCTGTAATCAGGATATTTTCACATTAATAAAATAGTTTGAAATCATAATGAACGCATACACTATAGGCAAATTACTGTTAATAATTCATGATCCAAGTATAGGACAGCCAATTTTCAACCAGAACCCTGTATACACTGTAGAAATTATTATCAGTCGATAAAGACGCGTACGAATCTCTTTGGCTAAAAAACTAAAACCACGGACACTAAAACTATATAAATCCATACTTGATTCGTAAAATTGGCATTGTATATAAATATATTTGTTTGTCCATACATACATTGTATATAATACATACCTTATATACCGTGAACAGTAAAATTATGTACAGATTACAGAGTACGGGAAAAATCGCTTAGTCTGGATTTAGACTTTCCTTAAAATTATACCCATAAAGAAATTGGTCTCCATATCTGACTGCGGGGCAAGTTTTATTGACAACGTGCTAAATCTTCTTGTGATAAATTGTAGATAATTAGTATATTGGCTACTATCAATATGTATTTTTCGATTTTATATTTGTGAAGCGAAGTACATTACAATAGCACTTATCTGATAGTCGTATAAATCTATCATTTTGAATGCATTGCAGCGAACGTAATTCTGCAGGCATAAGATTTTTCAATACGAGTATCGCATAAATTATATCGCCGTTAAGAATAAACAGACGATTCCATTCACGTCTGTAGTAGTTCCTTTATAGCTCAAAGATTATACACCATAATAAATTATGATTCACAGTGCGGCGAAAATATATCTACTTAACGAGAGAGTGCAAAGCTCCGTATACCATATAATATAATAATATGCAACGGTCGTATACAATAATATTTATCGACCTCCACTGCGGTGAAGAATTTCGTAACCGTATAATTTCGTGCATACACCTGTATAGAACACAAATCAAAAAAATTTCAAAAGTCGTATGTTTGCTGGAACGAGCTGTGCCGCTGTTAAATTGTAGAATAATAAAATCGTTAAATCGTTAAAAAAATATTCGGGCTCCAACTTTAGTTTTATAACTTCTAGCCCGCGGAGTTTACGGCTATTGCACGCATACACAGATATTCAATTATATGTATACTGGATTTGGTATAGGTCTAATTATACACACATACAGCCATCTACGAGTTGCAGGAAAATTTTATGAGTTGGGCGTAAGGGTCAATTTTTGACCCTATTAAAATGCATCGAAGAATTAGACGTCGTGGCCTCGTATGAGCGCCTCTCTGTGTTCTCTTATGACAAGTTTCGAACGTCTAATTCCCCTACTCTCACCCGCCGAAAGATACGCGAATAAAAACGCGGCTACGATAAGGTACAGAAATCCGGCGTGGGCGCGCACAAATCCCCCTTCGACCCGTCTCTCTGCCTCTGCCCGCGCCTTTCCTTTCACTGGTTCATTGATTACTTTACTTTAATAGCGCCTACCCCCGCCCACCTACTACTACTACCACGTAGTACACAGCTAGTACATACGGCGCCGAGTATATACCATATAAACATAGGTATATATATACTATAATATACACATCCTGCAGTGTTAGAGCGGTGAAGGAGAGTCGAACTACCATCAGCAACAGCAGAGGTCTGTAGAGGGGACGGCTAAACTACCTTGTGGCCTACAGAGTAGCGCGTTCATCTATACATACACCATTTTATGATAAATTCACGAATATATAGAGACGCGGTGTGCTTTAGTGTGCGTAAAAGCATATGTTTCGTATTCGTATTAGTGCGTGCACGCACGTAGCGGCAGCGCTTGGTGACTGTGAAAGATTTTCACCGTAGCAGGCTCCACAGAACGGCGAAAGAATGTGGGCACGCCGGTTTTTTGAACCATTCAGTATCTCGCTATATAATAGGCTATTGGAACTCAAGATCGGGTCATTGTTTGGGTCACTATTCGGGCAAAATATTATGTGTATACATATTTTATTCGATGTTATACATAATATACTGTATTACAATCATTCAGATATAAAATTATTTTAAAAAATACGTTGTATATATATATTTTTACTGAGGTAAGTAAATGAGATGATTCAGAGACATGTTAATTTATTATCATTGCCGTGTCATTCCCAAACGTGGGAGATTGAAAGTCATATTCTAGATTCTGAATCCCACATGACCATAACAGAATTAGCTATAAGATCATATAATTAATATGTCGGATAACGGGGGGCGTTGAATTATTGGGATATAGAAAATAGTATAAAAAAGGAAGAACTGTTTTCATTAAATTACTGATCACTGGTATAATACTGAAGCTACAGCCTAGCGAACGGCGGTCGTGGCTGGAAGCAAAGAAAGCTGCCGGATGCATTAGCGCGGCAAGGGGCGCCATTATCTTATCTCGAACCATTTCCTGTCAACCTGGGGCCGCGGGCCGCCTTTCGTGGCAATCACACACACGTCCCACACCATCTACGTCTATAAGCACGTCTCATACCCCCTCGCGTCACTATGGCGCACCGTTTCCGGTACACATACCTATACCTATGTATATAATAGGCGTATGCGCGGTACGTAGCAAATAGCAAAGACACTCTTTCGTACGCGGTGACATGTTGATAGGTCTACTATAATGAAACGTCCTTCATGGGTTACGACTGATCATATTATAAAGAAACCTGAACCCAAACGTAAACTGTTTATACATAGTAGAGAAGCTGCCAGCAACTTGTTTCTTATTGTATAATATACTAAGTGTTTATAAGTATATGTATGTACATTCATACTGAGTAACACCTACAATTATTCACGCTTTGAGGTCTTAAGCATGAAAAACAGTTGATAAGCAACGATCTTTGACCACATAAGAACTCTTAGCAGCCTTAAAAACTGCATAACGTGATCCATTTCGATGACAAGGGGGGGTATCGGGTACATATATGCGGGTCAGCAGCTGCAGATTTACCTTATATGTATGAAATAATTAATGTATGTTTTGCCATTAAACTTATTGAAATAAAATATTGAATTGTTAGTTTAATTGCATTGAATCATATTAATGTTTGCAAATCCAGATTTGTCAGCAACGTAATGTGGTAATACTAACGTAACGCGAAAGATATATGAGAATGAGCGATAACTCTGTCGATATCTTAATGCTATTATCTCTCTGCTGCACTATAAGTAGATAAAAATTTTCATTGAATACCTCATCCAACAAAAACGTGAAAATTACTCCCTAGCCGATATACGTATACATATAGGTGGATAAATACGTGGACGAGGAGCATGCATGGATATAATTAAACGTAATTAAATTTTAACGACATTTAAATGAACGGAATGTCAACCCACGCTCAAACCCCGGGTGGGTGTCTGGCGCCCTATACGGATCCCCTTTGTATATAGATACTTATATATATTACATAGCTACCTATATGGGTCTACATCAGTTTCTCTCTCTCTTGCAACCACACCTGCAACATCCACTCATACCTACATACATGATGTATGATGTATCCACTATCCACACACACACACATACACAGTTTCGCTTGATACTTCAATACTATGATATACTCGGCTATAAATGTATGGGCTTCGATGCCTACGTTCGTATAATAATATAGTGTGTGTGTGTGTGTGTGTATATACATATATCTGTAGGGTAGAGTATAGACTTTGCTTGAAGGCGAACGTGTCTCCGTATCGTAATAATACGCAGGCACGCACCCACGCCGTAAAGGAACGTATAGTGTGGCAGGGGAGTCAGTACCATGTCATGGTCCGGCCCCTCCACTGCATCGGGTTGATGGTCCAACTCGAGGCACCCGCGACACCCGCGATACCCGCGGATCCCGCCAGTCTCACATCAACCCACGCCTCGTTAATGAAAACATCTTTTGTCAATGAACTGACGTCAGCCTGTGCTGTGGTTGGACAAGAGCGTGAGCCACGTGATCGTGGTCCAATCGTGGGAGTCCTGAGCTCTCTGTGCTCGTAAAACTGATCGCCATTCGCCCATTCTCGACAGAGGGACGCTCGGAGCAAGGTGTGGCCCAGCGGAACAGTGTCGGGAAAAGAAAGACAAGAGAAATAATAAAAAAAAAAAACACAGAAAAACAGAAAAAAAGAGGAGCATCAGTTAAGGGACAGGAAAAAATTGAAAAAATTAAGTGAAAAATTAATCGAAATCGGATCAACTATGTTGGAAGGTTTTGTGAGGTGAACAAACGTTGTTAAACGATTATTCGCGGCGCTATATTCGCGGTAAATAATCGTTGATTAATTAAACAATCTACTGCGGTGCTCCATCAGCCTCCTCACTCGCTCGCTCGTACTGTACCCGTACGGTACCGCACAACACAGTACAGCATCAGTTTTGTTTGATCTCGTTAGATGATCCCGAGTTGAAAAAAATCAACCAAGTATATTGTAACTATGCTACCTTATTGTTTATCCGTAAACTACGGTACTGTGAATCGATAAATATCGCTACGATAATCAAAAGATTTAACATGCATTTACCAAGTGACTGTAAACATTCCAAAACTAAACTTGTTAATACATCTTAATTGTTAAAAATCAATAATCAAGATAGGAGTAATGCCGAAAGTGAGGCCAATATGTTCGTTCCACCCCCGCTAATGCCATCGTATTAAACCAACGAGATAATGATTAAAATATATTTTAAAAATTGATCAATCTTACTTCCTTAAAAGTGCCATTTTTTCATATTATAAATACATATATGTATTTCAAAATAATAATAATAACAATAATAACAAATACAGAAAAACAACTATAATAGTAATTTGCAATAAATAAATAAATGAATAAATAAAAAAATAAATAAATAAATAAACTTTTCTAATTTATAGCCATTTTATATTAATTCATTATATACATTATATTATAATTAACTAAATACATTATTAAATCTGCAAGAGCATACATATATGAATGCATACATACATATATTGAAAATTATTTTTCTCCCTTAGAGTTACAACTATTCAATTTTATATTATAAAAAAATAAATAATAATCATTAAAAGAGGAAAAACAAGAATTGTAATTAATAAAAAAGAAGAAAAAAAACGTTAATTCTTTCAATAAGATCTTTAAACTATTCCAATAAATAAATATTACTCTTTAATAAGTGCCATACTATACATCGTATACACGAAATAATAAACAAACGCAAAAAAAGAAAAATAAAAAAAAACATACCTAATTACCACAATTATTATTATTATTATTATATTAAGCAAAAACGTGATAAAATCAATGTCACACATCGGCATGTTTAAAAGTATATCAAAAACCATACCCAAGGCCCGAAAAGATCCCTTCAAAATAATCGCCATTTAAAAATCATATCGTCTAACGAAGATAAGAAGATACGCAAGCTGATTGAGAAAAGGCAAAAAAAAAACAATGCCAGGAGGAACGACAGATGAGGGTCTTGTGGCCCCGGAATGGCTTTTTAGTGAGTTGAGATCACACGGTGGACCGAGTCGATTACTTATCTTGGATTGCAGAGCTCATTCAGAATTTTCTGAGGCTCATGTAAGGGGCTCTGTTCCATTGGCCATTCCTAGCATAATGCTACGACGTTTAGCCGCTGGTAAAGTCGACCTTTTGTCAACTATTAGATGCCTGGATTTGAGGGCCAGAGTAGAGGTGTTTTTATACGGTGACAAAGAGAGCCGCGGTACTTTTATATTGATTGGAGATTCTACTGAGCCAGCTGGTCACCAGGGTGAGACAATCCAGGTCTTAACCAGAAGACTTAGAAACAGCGGAGGCAGAGTATCTAGCTTAATTGGTAAGCATATCGGGATGGATATCAATTGGTCGAGGAATAACGATAGCCCTAAATTTCATCATTTTTCGTTTACAATTTCCTGCCACTCGCTTGTATTAAACATGATAAATTATCTAAATACTGATAAGGAGTGGCGCTGCTCATTCTCTCGTTACTTTTGCACAATTGCGGTAGCCGCAGTGGCAGCACTTTGCAATAGTATTGAACATAAGACTGTATATGTTTAAAATATAGTACAGGATGTTCGTAATGACTTGTGTGCTTCTTGGAATTTTAGAAAACCCTATTTTACCCAAAGGGGAAACTTTAGTAGGATAATTACTCCTTGATTGAGCAATGTTCATATGAATTTTCTTAAATCATTTGCTTATCACTATTTTATATTATATTTGTTTTTACTACATTCATTTCTTCCAAGAATATTTGTATGTGTAACTAATGATAATCGCGAGGAAATTGAGAAGTGTTTTTTACACCCTGTAGCCTGAAAATCGCTTAGTAAATAAAACCCAGTAAGAGTGCTTGAAACAGCAGCTGAAATGGAATAGAGAGGGAGAGAGAGAGAGAGAAAGAGAGTTCTGAATGAAATATTGATTTGTGTGGGGCTGGTACTATACAAGCCATCACTACATTTCTTGCTCTAGAACTCACTGCCTGACCTATATCTCTCTGTACAATCATTCAATTGATAAACTTGATATATCACAGTATTATTTCGTCAATTGAAAACTTGACCAATACCATTTCTTGATTGTTGATAATATTTAGTTTCATTATAACATTTGTTATGTCGTATTATTAATCAAGTTGTTCAATCTTGTAAAACAGGAAAAAATAATACTTGTAATCAGTTATCGGTTATAATATCACTGTTTACTTTGTTTTATACACATTTTAATACTAATCATAATAACACTTTCAAAATACCATCTCTCATATCAATAGATAAATTATTTTTATTCAAACCAATTATTACTAACTACAATTTTTTCAAGGTATCTGTCTAACAATTAAAATAGAAAAAAAAAACATAATATCTTCTGTCAAACTTATCGGACTTATAGATAGACTTATTTACTAAAGTATCCTTATAAAGGGCAATGGAGCTCAATCTTATCTTTACTTATTTTTCCTGTAAACTCATACTTTGACTTATTATCGTAATTACAGGTGGTTTTGGAGCATTCAAAGATAGATATCCAGAATGGTGCGAAGGGGGACAAGGAAACGCCGAAGGACTCAGTGGTCAAGATCCTAACGAAGGGGAATTGATGGGACTCAGATCTCTTCGTATTTCAACTCCACCCACAACAAGAGCATATTCAGACTCTGATAGCGACAGTACCTGTGACTCTGTTGGTAAGAATCTCTGATTATTGACTGAATAAAAGAAATTATGACTTGATGTATTAAGTTTGTGATAATAATCTAATTCCTGATAAAAAAAATCTCCGGAAATTCCAACCAGTTGTTTAATCTGTGATTCATCAATTATTGTTTATCAGTTAACAGTACTTGGAAAATCAACCGATGAATATACCTATTTGTCTTTTCTTTAGCTGATATGACATGCGGAATTTCATTATCAGTAAAATAATGAATAACAACGGTTTCTGAATTCTTATATTTATTCCTAATTATTATTTTTTATATAGGTCCAGAAGAGGACAAAGACTTTCCAGTAGAAATCCTGCCGCACTTATATTTAGGAAATGCAGCGAACAGCGAAGACAGTGAGGCACTTGCTCGCCACAGGATACAATACATTTTAAATGTCACACCTGATCTACCAAATGTGTTTGAAAATGCTGGCTCCATTAAGTATATGCAGATACCAATCAGCGATCACTACAGTCAAAATTTGGCCAGTTTCTTTCCACAGGCCATTCAGTTCATCGGTAAATTACTATTACCATTGCAACTAAAGAAGTTTTACAAAAATTGGAAACACAAGTTCCGATGATATTAAAAAAATAAAATAAAATATAGAACGTAAATACACATGTACTGCAATACTGTAGTAATTCGATATATAAGTTATGTTAAAAAATGTAAGCTGAGGTAATTTTAGCAGGTTCAAATTATCCTGCTGATAATTAAAATCAGTTTTATATATATTTAGAATGATTAAATTATATTTAAATAATCAGTAAACGGCGCTAAAATTAGCTGATTAAAATAACATAATATTTGTGTGGTCAAATGACGCGCGTTGGCTGAGGTATAATAATAATAATAATAATAATAATAATAATTATAATAATAATAATAGTAATAATACGGGTTTTAATTTGCATTACGATTTCTAAGATTTAAGTATTTCTTAAACAGGATTTCCTGTTTAAGAAAAGTCACGTCGGTTTAAATTGGGATTCTTATAAATAGAAACTTTCCCACGTGGCGGGCGCGAACTTACTCTAGACAATTAAACAACGGATATCCGCTCGGGCTACCCGCTCCATCCGAGAATTAGGATTCTACTACTATTTTATTTTTTTTATTAAGTACTCAAATCCTATTCTCTCAATATCGTCATTGTTTTTTTTTTCGTACGAAATTTCTTACTTGCCACACAGGATGCAAATTAATCTTTAACAAAAATTTCCCATCGAGATTCTCATGTTGCTTAACTGTTTTATTAAAAAAAGCAATCAATTTTTTTGGTTTAATTGATAGTTTCATATCAAATTTATGCAAACTTTTGATACAAAATACTTCCAAACTTCTCTCTTTTTTTATTTTTAAATACTTTCGAAATTTACTAATAAAGCCTAACAATTTGATAAATTGTCTTATTTTTCAGAGGAAGCCAGAAGTTCTGATAAAGGCGTACTGGTTCACTGCCTGGCTGGAGTTTCACGCTCGGTAACAATAACAGTTGCCTACCTTATGCACAAATGCAGCCTTAGCCTGAACGATGCTTTTAATTTGGTCCGAAGTAGAAAGTCTAATGTAGCTCCGAATTTCCATTTTATGGAGCAATTGCACAGCTTTGAAAGAGAGCTAAGAGATCGAGGGGACAGAAGTAAAGGTAACGACAGAAGGTGCATTGGCGCCTGCAGGCCTGGAGGTCCTTGCAATTGTCCTGTACCAAGTTTTCTAAGTCCCATTGATCTAGGTCTCAGTCCTGATTCCGGTATTGAATTTGATAGATGGGCAGCGAGTACACCGGCTGAATGAGACGGGCCTGGAGGGACCCAATATAAGTTCTAGGTCCCTCCTAGTTACTCACGCTGCCCAGCCAAGTAAGGCCACATTTGAAGGGTATACAGGATACAGAACAAACAAAACGAAAAAACAAATAATGATAGTTGTATACAGAACAAAACAAAAAAAATAAGGATAGTTTCATTATTTATTAAAAATAACAAAAATTAAATAAATAAATAGGTAAAAATTTTATCTTGAAAGTTTTAAAAGATCGTTAACTGTTTAAGCTTTGATACGCACTACTTTAGATTATTTTTTTTTCTATAAATAAAAAAAAAACAGATTAGGTAAACAATTTGTTTGGTGTTCAAAAAGTGCAATCATTTACTAGTAACGTTTTTTTTATTTTCTATTTTTTTTTTTATGTATTATTTTGAATATTTCTTCCAATGCATATCCTGTAAAGTATGAGAGGCCTCGTTTAAGTTATATTAATGATAAACCCAACGATTGAATTAATTCTTAGGGAAGATTTTTTTATTCGTTAATATTGTATAGAGCATTCCCTACTACTCCTTTTGGTGTATAATTTGTCTGAATTTTACATTACATGTATGTGGTATGCATGAAACAAAAAAAAAAAAAATTGGTTCAAACTGCTGTAGTAGTTTGTTAGTGTTAGTAAAAATTGAATAGTCAGATCGGTACGTATATTGTTAAAAATGATATATATGGCTGCGTTAACAATTTGGCTTTTTCTGGTTGACGAAATACGCATTCAGTGGCCCCATGTACTTGGGATGACGACATATATTAGTGAAAGTAAATAAATAAATAATCAAATAAATAAATAAATAAGTAATATTGCAGTCTGGATCATCTGCACATTTTTGATTAATTATTTGAAAATTTTGAAGCAGCATCACTTATTCTGTGCTATCTTCTTACAGATCTCAAAAAATATATTGAAAATTATTTTTATAAACAAAAAGAAAAAAAAATGAAAAAAAAAAATAAATAAAAAAAAGAAACAAACACATTCACATTCCCGTCAAGAGCCTTATTTAAATGGCTGATAACAAACTATCTCAATATATTATTGTACGTATTGTTCACAAAACATGATAATTCAAATTTATATATATATATATATATATATATATATATATATATATATATATATATATATATATATATATACACACATATATATACACAGTGAATGTTACTTTTCATGTAATAACTACTTACAAAGTTAATTAAGATAAATTAACTCTTGAACAACTCAAGAGTTATCGTTCAAACAGTTAAGGAAATATATATTTGACGTTACTATAATAACAATATTCTACTACTACACTGTTGTCTGTTGTATGTTTAATGGATTGAACGTCCGAAGAATTAAATCAAATATTATGTATATTACATAAATTATTATTTTATATTGATCGTTGTATATATTTTAACTCATTTTTTTTAAAATCAGATATATAACTTATCTTACCTGATTTAAAGCCTTTTATTTTTTTATTTATTTATTTTTCTTTTCACCATTCAATTTCTATCCACCTTCCGAATTCGTTTCCCAATCTATTTCTGAGGTTCGCATTAAAAGTGCTGCAATTTTAACAAAACATCTCGATGTTCATGTCATCCTTTATAATCTATTTAAAAAAAAATTTGTTTTATGTGATCGGTTGAATAGTTGAAAAGAAATTGCGATACAAATATGCATGAAAAAAATCGTCTGGCAGAGGTAAAGAAATGCAAGACAATGACAGTATTAACTTTTTACTCCAGTCAGAATTAACGATCTTTAAGATTTATAATTACATCTTTTATTCAAAACATGAACAATCTCGAAATGACGTTTTTCTTGTCGAGGTAACATGTTTAACTAATCTCAAAAACTCCCAAATTAGGTAATGATAAATTATACAATGCATCAACATTCATGCCACAGGCAAAATTAGAATACGAAAATCTTAGGCGTCAAAATAAAACAATATTTTTTCTTCAAATTTACTATATTTATATTAATTGCGCAAATGGATCGCAACTGTACGTAGTGCTAATTCTTAGAATTATTGAAAATTCGATTAGCCAAATGAATGAATGATTAAATATCCAAATACACCGATGGAAAATTCTTCTTCAGTATTAAAAAATACAAAAAGTTTGACGATTACAATTGTTCAATTAATTAGATCGATTATTTGCTTAGAACAATTGGCAAGTTTATTTTGTGTCGGTAGACTGGTCGAGCTTTCAGACATTTTCTTAATAACAGCTAGAGCACTTTCAGACTGTCTCACAGCCCTTATTAATTCATTACGATCATCCGGGTCTGGTGTTGCTGCCAAAAGTGTTCCAAGTGCAACTAAAGCCCTAAAAACAGCTTCTGGTTCGCTCAAAAGTGGCAACACTGCGAACAGTACATTAAGTGCTCTTGTTCTCCCAGGCGTATCGTCAAATTTATTCAATGCCACAACTAGATTGAGCATATAAGTAGCTATTGCAACCTGAAACAATGATAGTTCAATTAATTCTTAGTCACAAAAATAAAAAAAGCTCCAAAGATGATAGCGTTGAACCAATGCCCGGAATTTATCGCAGAGATAAAATAAAGATCTTGTATTTTACCTGATTATTTTTACTCCCAAGAGATGAAAGGTCGAGTACAGCTTTTAGTAATTCCTCTCTATATTCTAGGGATAAAGTTTCACCCTTATTATGGGAGAACATATTAGCAAGTAATCGAAAAGTCAGCATTTGATTTGCCGGAAGAGCGTCAGCTTTGATATGCCGTCTAATAACAGCTATCAATCGATCGTCACAAAGTTGCAGATTTACGTCTGGTCGTACAACTGCAAGCCGCGCAACGTCTAACGCTGGAAATACCAAATTATTTGGCCAGTCTAAAAGGATTCTTAATACTTCGATCGATTTAGATTCAGCATCTTCTCCGCCTTGATTACACATCAGTTTCACAAACGAGTCTAACTGATCTTCAGATACTGTGTGAATACTGTCACCAAACTTTCTGTTAAACTCGTGCAATTTTTCTGGAATATTTAAATAAGATTTAATCAGTTTTATGTCTAATGACAACAACAAAGAGATTATCATTGCTAAAATCTTAAAGCCAGTTATTGAAGTAACGATTTTATTGAATACTCGCTATGAGAATAGTTTCCAAAAATTATTAAATACCGGTAATAGCAGGAAGATTAGCTTGTTCTAATTTCAAATATCTAGAGTGTGGGATGTAGGATTGTGACACAGAGGCATTAGACGAGCTAGCTGAAGGTGTTCTTGCATTATTGGTAACCGTTCTTGAAGCAGCATCTGATCCTGGTATGTACCTATTACCTCCGGTAAAGGGATCGGCGAACTGAGGTTCAGAGCTTATTACCGGACCAGGTTGAGAATTTTTAACGATAAAGTTAGCTACCTGAAAAAAACATGAAAATTAGATACAATTTGATTCAGCATTCAAAATTTCCATTAAATTCAAGCTTTCCAACTAACTTGCTCAAGAAACAGTTGGCTAAGATCATTCTCATGAATAAATTTCTGCGCAGCAGACCAAGGATCTTCGCCGTTATTGTAAGGCAATTTTAGCGGCGGTACACCATCTTGAATATCGACTGAAAATACGTAATCGTATTCGATACCATTATACAACTGTTTACCAGAAGTAGCTGCACTACCGCCTGAAGCACCCATTACATCCCCTACATGTTGCCACTGTTTACTGGCTTGCGACCAGCTATAAGCCTTCACTTTATCTCCATCTTTTATCATTTTTGTCTGACCATCTCTTTGTCCAGGCTGTTGCAGCGCTTTTATATCAGGCAGACTGTTCGTTAAAAATAATTATCCCAGTTAGATAAGCAATCACCTGTTTCTCATCATGTAACAAGTTATTCGCGATAATTATTGAGATTTAAATATAGAGTTGAGTTGGAGTTTTACAAAAACAAAAGGAATCTCTCTCGATGGATTGTAGGATAAAAGAAATCTTCATTAAGCCAGGAAACGAATACCTACTCACTGATCTTGATGCCACCCAATTCCTGCTCAGCATTGAGCTGTGTTCTAGCAACAGATTCGTCATACTGTTGTAAAGTTTGAACATCGGCATAACGTTCAGGGTTGGCAGTGAATATTCTGATAATACCATCCGAAGCCCCGGTGACGATGTCACCGTTTGGCAGAAGGTCAACACACCACACAGACTGCGAAGGGAGGGTCAAAGTCTGCTGAACTTCACCGTTTTGCCAAATTCTCACTGTTCTATCTTCACTGGAAGTTACTACTCGTGAACCACCCGACAAAAACGTGGAAGCTATACCATAAATGTAGTTAGAATGTCCGCAGTAAGTTCCTAGGCAAACTCCTTGCAAGACATTCCAGTGCTTGACTGTTGCATCATTAGCACAAGATAAAAACTCGTCTTCTTTTATCACGCATATACCACGCACGCAATCTGTATGGCCAGAAAGTTTGTGAAGTATTGTGCCATTCCTGCGCCAAGCTATAACCATTTTGTCAGCTGATCCTGAGACTATTATGCCATTCGAGAGGTCTGCCACACACCATACCGCCGCTGTATGACTCGCGAGAGTCAATTGAGGCTCGTCTAGTTTATCAATGTGCCATAATTTTGCTGTCAAGTCCCAAGAACTTGAGAGAAAAGTTCCTTTCTCACTACCCATGCTTAGACAACACACTGTGTTTTGATGCGCCTTTATTAGATGCAAAGGTTTTCCTTCGCCTGGTATGTAAATGCAGATATTGTTGTCGTTGCTTCCTGTTATTATAAGACCGGCTGGGTATTGTTCTATTGGATTTATAACGCATACTGAACTCACAAAATTATTGTGACCTGTTAGTACCGCTGATTCATTGTACCCAGAGTTTAGTCTGTAATAATTACAGAACAAAGTAAATTTTTTTTTTCTCCAATTCTATGTTTGTGCCTTTCTAATTTTTTCGTCGAATTTTACAGTATCGAGTGCGATAAATAGCTCAAATCTCTTTAGTGAGAAACAAAATTAAATGAGGGAATTGTCCTGGTTGAAAATCATTGAGATATTATAAAATGTTATGAAATAAGAACTAAAAACATGAAAGATTAACACAAAAATGATCACTTTTATCATATTTTTGGAACCACAAGCAAGGGATTAGATAGACTGTACCAGAAAAATCGACGATTTTTTTTTGGTTTTTCAAAAGGTATATCAAAACCATTGTTGCTAGTGAATTTTGAAACTCGCCAATGGATTAATATATAGATACAGAAATGACCGAGACGTGTTCTTGTAGGGAATTGAATGCTCTACAAAAAAGATCCTTAGTCTTCATATGATAAACCCACTTGGTTAAAAGTTTTTTGTCTATAAATTCAACTTTGATTAGCAGAAACTTTTGAACGAGTGGGTTTATCATATGACGACTACGGATCTTTTTTGTAGACCACTCAATTCTCTTCACGAATATGACTCAGTCATTTCTGTATATCAATTCGTTGGCAAGTTATAAAATTCAGAAAAAGCAAACAAAAGTTTTCCCATGTTATTATGGCAAATAGATAATCGCGATAATGCACCTTTGACTATTAATATGTATTAAGAGCTCATATTTGAAGAGGATTTTTCTTCGTCGCTAACACAATATTTTCAATATGACTTTCGAATAAAAAAAGTAGTTGATTTTTTTGGTACAGTCTAAGGGATACACATATTTTCATAGAAGTATTGTTTAATTATCTCTGACAATTTGTGCAAATTTTAGATTTGCATGATATTTCTTCAGTTAATATTGAAGTTTTGTTTTATAATCTGGAAAAACAGTTCACATTAAAATTACAAGACTTGCTAGCCAAAAACAAAAGTCAGAAACACATAAGATCCACAGCTAGTCCATCAGTTGGTTGAACAACTTTCTAAAGAGCAGACCGACTTTAACAAATCTTCTAACAGAAATTCTTTGCATAATTTGTGAATCTTGTATCAGATTTGAGCAAAATTATTCGAGAGATTTGGGAAGGAAAGGAAAATCGGGTTTTTAAAGAATTATTAATAGCTCAGCAACCGTTTATGCGATTTAGATAAAATTTGTTTGTTTGATATTTCTTGAGGCAAAGAGCTTGTTGGATAACCATAGCTTAATTGGGAAAAAAAAATTTGGGAGGAGTAGCAGTTTGAAATTTCATTGTAGTATAGCTAGACAACTGTTGGAAGACTATCAACGAAATTTACTATATAATTGCGTTTTATCATAAACAGCATATTTCTATACACGATTTGGTATTCATTATTTGAAACAATAGTTAGAACTGAGATCTAAACAAGCTTACATTTCTCATTCAACGGAATTTCTGAAAATACAGCTATGAATCGAAGCGTGAGAAATGAATTCAGTGAGTCTTTAAAATTTGAATAAAAAAAATATCACGTGACGAAAAATTGGGGAACAAGTTAAGAATTTGTCACCTTTGAAATTCTGTGCTTTTTTAATGATCCTAATTATTGAATTCATGAATAATTAACCTTTATAAGGTTTTTTTTTATAAGAATATAGAACAAGGAGATATAGGTTAAGGATTGAACATACTCATTCGGCTTCCAAAGACGAGCTGTTTTATCACGTGAAGCTGATACCAAACTTCCATCCTTCAATGTTGCTATTGCTCGCACGTCAGATTTATGTCCAAAAAGTACGGAGCTTAATTTGTACGGTGGTTCTTCCATTATCTATTTAAATTGATTAACCAAAAGTTGCATGTATCATCCACTGTCATTCACACCTAGGTATGCAAGTATGTCAGAGGTTAGAACACTACCACAAATCGCGATTGCTATTTATTAGTTTGTAAATTTTACTACGTCTAACTATTACCTACGGCTAACTTTGATTAAATAATCTCTTGTGGTGTCGACGGTAATCTCGTGGCGATATTCGTGTAATTTGTTTAACAAAAAAACAAAATGATTATCGCTGATGGAAAATCACTGATGTATTCTTTTTTTTATTGAATCTTGACAATCTGAGATTAAAAATTGTGACTATTTTCGTTCTCTTTCCCTAAAGTTGAAAAATAATCAAATCGTTGGAACAAGAAATGGCTAACGCCTGAAATGTGTAATGACGTGACAGTAGCCATTTTCTCACATAATTGTGACGTACTTCCGTTATACCTCACAAGCTTCTCGTATACCTATGTTTCGTTTTGACTTTGACTCTATGGATTAACAGAAACACGTGGAAATTGCAATTGACAGGTTCTTCAGAATTAAGTAAGAAAAATTAATAATCGTTTAGTAATAATTGGGTTAAAACGAGCAATTGAAGATGTTACGAAGACAGGCGCGTCTACGGCGAGAATATCTGTACCGAAAGTCGGTACAAGACAAATTAAAAACAATCCAGGATAAAAAAGACAGGTTAAAAACTAGCCTAGAAGAAAATACCCCGATCCATCATGACCTCAGAAAAAACGCTCTACATTTACAAAAGAAAATCGAATGGGAAGACGCGGGTCCTCAAATGGCTGCAGCGATCGGTACAGAGATGGGTGGAGCAGTCGCTACCAACGAAGACGATGAATACCGATGGGCGGGTGTTGAGGATCCAAAAATCGTCATAACAACATCTCGAGACCCGAGTTCGCGGCTCAAAATGTTCGTTAAAGAGCTAAGGCTCATTTTTCCAAATTCTCAAAGAATGAATCGTGGTAATTACGAAATGAAACAGCTGATTCATGCCTGTCGCGCTAACGACGTAACGGACTTTATTATTGTACATGAACACAGAGGAGTACCAGACACCCTTGTAATTTGTCATCTGCCTTACGGACCGACGGCTTACTTCACGATGTCAGACGTCGTTATGAGACATGACATTCCCGACATCGGTACAATGTCTGAGCAGTACCCTCACCTAATATTTCATAACTTTAAAACTAAGTTAGGACAGAGAACTATGAGCATTTTAAAGCACTTGTTTCCTGTACCAAAAGAAGATAGCAAGAGAATCATCACATTTGCTAACCATGACGATTACATTTCGTTCCGTCATCATAATTATAAAAAAATTAATGGGAAGGAGATTGAAATGAGTGAAGTCGGACCTAGGTTTCAGCTGAAATTATATGAAATTAAACTTGGCACTATGGACAATGCTTCTGCTGCTGATAGTGAATGGGCGTTGAGACCGTACATGAATACTACACATAAAAGACGATTTTTATCTGACGAAGATGGGTGGCAACAAGAGGATGACTTTTAATTACTATTCTTGACAAGATGACTTTTTAAAAAAATAAAATACAATACATGAAATTTTGTTGTTGTCTCTTTTTATTCTTTCAGTTTTCTTTTGTGTTTATGATTATGTTTACTCGATCGCGGTATGAACAAGAAAGAAGGAAATATCAGCTGTGAAAATGGGTATCTCTACTTTTTGATCAGCAATCGAGTAATTCAAATAATAACAGGTAAAATACTTATTGTGTTTTTTTGATATCGCCAGGGTATTTCCCCCCCCCCCCCCCCTCCAACTGTCGTCTTTTACTATTCTCGGTTAATTGGATTCCCGCGCAAATTGATAAGCCATAAATAAAGTTGAATCTAGATCGGTGAATGTCATGCGCAGTAGTGCAGCTTCGGTTGCATAGTTGTAGTTGTTTTTAAAAGATTGTCATTAGAAATAATAAATATTAAATAAACCGTGCCGGGTGTAAATATTAGAAATAAACTTGAAGTGTATGATTATTTGAATAAGCACGTCATGCAATCGGAGGTTCGTAAGCAGCTGCCAAAACTGGAGAAGGCCCAAGCGCAACGGCGCAAGAAACAGCAGCACTTGGATCAACTGGACGCAATGGAATCGTTCGCGTCGCCAAAACGTCATCAAAAAACAGATGGTGAGATAGGTTTAGCCCGGGCTTATTAAATACTTGGTTAGTTTAGCTGCATCCTAAACACTACTGTGTCAAAATTTTTGTAGATATCGACGCATGAATATTGTCATATTGTAGAAAAATGTTTATTTATATAGCCAATGTGTATTTGTTTGTAGTATCGTCTTACAGTAGCTAGCACTTTCGTATGCAGTGGCCGGTGTCGGAACTAAACTAGACAGCGCGTAAATTGAGCGCAGGTGAACACGGGTCGATAAATAACTAAAAATTCTCTTAGTTAATATCACCGCAATTAAAAACATCTCTTTATTCCGAATTTAGTTCTTAAATATTAGATCAAAGTACCAAATACGAATCCAATTTCCATTTATATGTTCCCATTGGAATACATTATAAAAACGTTATAAAACGTTAAAAAAACGTGAGACCGTTCACTTATCCAGCGAATAAAATTCATTACCGGTATAGCGGTTTGTTATAATAGATATTACATCGTGAAGTAGTATTGAATCAATTTATAACTTGGCTTTAAACCATTATTAGACGATTTGCGATGTGTTTCTTTAATCTCGATCTTTTTTTTCGGCTCTGAACTACGTTAAAACGTTTATTTCTCTTGAATAAAATAGATTCCAGGTAGAAGCGTAGTGTTACAATATATATAATTCCATAAAAGTAAAGTAGTGTTGAATACCTTACAAAAATTTGGTTTTGAAAAGTAGTTAGTTAAATTGCGATGTATTATTAGCCCCGACCCATTGTTGGCAAGATCTAGTTTGCTCTATATTACAGATTTAGAGGTAACAGGGATATCGCGTAGCGGTAGAGTGCGGAAAAAGTCTTCCAAGCTTATGGACTTTGAGTCTCCCGATGATATAGCTGACAGTAAATACAAGCGTCAAAAGGCGCAACAGTTGCATACACAGCATTTGCTAGAACGTTACGAAGCTCAGCAACAGCAGCACGTCGCACAAAGTCATTCTTCTCAGAATGAAAACGTTCATCGACAAAGAAAAAACTCTGGCTCACATATGGGAAGAGTTAAAGCTGAGCCACTATCTGAACATGAAGGCCAGTCGTCCGGTTCTGATTCTGAAGATGATGCCGGGATGAACGAAGAGGACAGATACAGCATGGAATCTGGTAGCGATGATGAGGTCGATCCATTATTGATTGATGATAGAGAAACTGGATTTAGAAGACTCGAACCACCTGGTCAGGAGGCTCCTTCGCAAGCAAACAGCTTATACATGCTTGAAAAGTGCAAAAAAAAATTAATCATTAAGGATGGGAAGATTATTGGCAGGATGAAGGCACAAAGAAAGGATAAAGGCGTACGTATAGTATTTATTCACTTATTTTATACTGCGTGTTAAATTTCAGGATTTTTATAAGGCTTGAAAAGCTGATCTGGAAAGTCTGGAGTTTTTTTTTTTAGATCCTTAGAATCCCAGGAATATATTTCCCTCTTCATAGAAAAGAACTTTTTTATGAAATATTTTAATGTAAAATGCCTTATTTGTGAGATATTTCAATGTCTTAGAATAACAAAAACTCACCCCGTATATTGGGTGCTCATTGTATAAATAAATGTATATTTTGTTTTACAGAAAACTAGATTCACCGCATACATGCTATGGGCAAAAGAGATAAGACACGAGTTGATGAAACAGTATCCTGAAATGGGTAAGAAAAACTTTATGTAAATTTAATAAACCTGTATAATAAATGAAAATAGAGTTTTGCAGATGAATATCCTGAATGCATATAATCTGAATACAAGAACAAGTTACACATACAATGATGTTGCTTCTTATTACATTTTTTGTTGCCAGAATTCAAGCATAATATATGAAAAGTTATTGTATTTAATCTATTTTGAAAGTTGATAAAAATAAGAGGAAAACCAATATTCCTTGCTACAGACTTTGCAACAATTTCCAAACGTCTTGGGGAGCTATGGGCAACAGTTCCGAATTTAGAAAAGTACAATTGGAGAAGACGCGCAAAACGTCTAGCTTCCAAACCCGGGGCAGCATCAGCAGTCAAGGATGAATCTGTATGGAAAATGCCACCGCCATCATCGAGGAAGAAATTTATCAACAAAATTGGTAAATGATTAAAAGTTTGTCCATTTTTTCAAATTCCACCAATGAAACGTAATGGTAATTTCTTCTTAAAACTTTTTCAGGTAATGGCAAAGAAACAAAGCCCACCCCTTCCAAGAAAACAATTCAACTTGGAGTCCCTTCTGTGGTAGGAAATGTTCCAGTTTCACCTCCTTCCAATCGGGGAGGTAAAGACTTGGTAAACGAGCCAGTAGTTGGTACAGGAATGTATAAAGTGGTTGGAATGCAGCCTGTGGATGTAGCAGCTCATTTAAAACTGCTTGGTGAAAGTCTGACGATAATTGGTGAGAGATTGAAAGAACACGAGGGCCAGATAGCGGTTTCAGGTAGCCTTTCGGTTTTGTTGGACTCGCTACTCTGTGCCCTAGGTCCATTAATCTGTCTTACACAACAAGTTCCAGAAACGGACGGGGCGAAACCAGATACGCTATCTCAAATGCTTGATAATATTGCATACATTATGCCGGGTCTGTGAATTTGACAAAAGTGAATGCTATTTTATTTTATCCAATAAAAAATAATGTATATTTCATCAATTGAGTAATAACGTATGCAGTAAATACTACGTTCTAAGAGGTGAAAAATAAAATAAAACAGTATGTTATAAAAAAAAATACCTTTTATTCATATAAACTGTTTGATACTTTTGTGAATATGAAATATCACGCAATAAATATACGCTACTGAAGTGTACGAGTCAATATGATGTATCTAGTTTGGACTTAATTACTAAACTGACAATAAATATTTACATATAAATACATAGTCTAATAATTGTCAACTAATATTCAGGCAATATCTGCGGACATGTGCAGAACAAATTTTTGTCTCCGTAAATATCGTCGATTCGACCTACGCTTGGCCATATTTTTCTATCTGCTTTAACAAAAGGCTGTAACAGTAAAATCTTCGTTATTAAATTGATAAAATGAAGTAAAATATGACATAAAATGATTTGAAAATCTATGCGGGTGAATGAAAATATAGAATATACTCACAGCAGGGAAAGCAGCCTGTTCTCGTGTGTAGGGTCTGTTCCATTCAGAGCAAATAACGTGCTCTTGGGTATGTGGTGCCATTTTTAGGGGATTGAGTTGAGGATCTAATGTACCGTTTTCTATTTGCCTTATCTCATTCCTTATAGCTGTAATAAAATAAGAGATTGCCTTATATAATTTAAAGCACAATTTGTCATTCCGATTCAAACAAGATTAATAATACTTACAAATTAGAGCATCGCAGAATCTATCTAGCTCCAGTTTGTCCTCAGACTCTGTTGGCTCTATCATTAAAGTCCCAGCAACTGGCCAACTCATTGTTGGTGCGTGAAAACCGTAGTCCATGAGCCTCTTAGCGATGTCTACAGCCTCAATGTTGGCAGTTTTTTTTAAATCTCGAACATCTATGATAAACTCATGTGCCACAAGGCCGGTCATTCCCTTGTACAAAGTTTTGTAATGGCCTTCTAATCTCTTGCTCATATAATTCGCATTGAGAATTGCTACTTGAGTTGCTTTCCGCAATCCCCCTGGTCCCATCATCTTTATATAAGCCCATGAAATTGGCAAAATTGCTGACGAGCCGTAAGGCGCAGCAGAAATTGTTCCCAAACTCTGCCTTCCGCTCGCTATATCATCTGCTAGCGGGTTGATGATGGGATGGGACGGCAAAAATGGTGCAAGGTGTTGTTTCCTATGAATCAAAGAATTTAAAAGCGTTACAAATTAGATCACAAACCAATTCTAATAATTAGTCTTGCAAAGACAGTTACTTACACTCCAATTGGTCCTACACCAGGTCCTCCACCACCATGTGGAATGCAGAATGTTTTGTGTAGATTTAGGTGTGAAACGTCGCTCCCGTAATCGCCAGGTCTACATAATCCAACTTGTGCATTCATGTTAGCGCCGTCGAGGTATACTTGTCCTCCGCCATTGTGGACCATTTTGCAGACGTCTGCAATAGTCTCTTCAAATACGCCGTTAGTGGACGGATAAGTGATCATTAAACAGGATAAATTCTCCTTGTACTTGTCTATCATTTCTTGTAGGTGAACTATGTCTACAGAGCCATCTTTTCGAACGAAAATTGGCTCTACTCTCATTCCCGCCATTTGAGCCGAAGCTGGATTAGTTCCATGTGCAGAAACTGGTATGAGACAGACTTGTCGGTGGGCCTCGCCGTTCGACTCGTGATAACATTGGATAGCTCTCAGGCCGGCATATTCACCTTGAGCGCCGCTGTTTGGTTGAAAGCTAATTCTGTCGTAGCCCGTTATAGCACAAAGATCCTTTTCCAGTTCTAAAAAGAGTTGTTGATATCCTTTGGCTTGTGCGATTGGTGCAAAAGGATGTATATCAGTAAAACCTTTGAAACTTGAAGGCATCATTTCGGTTGTTGAGTTTAATTTCATTGTGCAAGATCCCTGAATAGAAAGAAAAACCGTTTTTGTGAAAATAATCACTTTGTCTCATTCCCTAATTCCATTTTTACTTACCAATGGAATCATGCTATGCACGAGAGACACGTCTTTGTTTTCTAAGGACTTCATGTACCGTACAATCTTAGTTTCAGAATGATATGTGTTGAAAACTGGATGTTCCAAATAAGGTGTTGTTCGTTTGAAAGGCGTTTTGTTGATGTTGTAAATATCATCAGATTCAATCTCCACAACTTCTTCGGCCGTTATCTTTGCCCCAAAAATATCAAAGAGGTCATTCACATCTTGAAGAGTTGTTGTCTCGTCAAGTGATATTCCAATTGTACAATCTTCATTATACCTTTGAAATTATCAAAACCATTTGAGTTTAGTAGAGAAAAGTTAAAACTGAAACATAAGTTTCATCTCAATAATCACTGGACTTCGATTACCTCAAGTTAATTTTAGCCTTCGCAGCCCTTTCTCTTATAGTATGATGATCATCGCGTGGTAATACAGTGATAGTATCGAAGAAATGTTCAGTTTGGACCTGATTATCCCCTGCTTTTAAACCGCTAGCGAGAACTGAAGTCAGATTATGCACTCTTGTTGCAATATCTTTTAGTCCTGAAGGTCCGTGATAAACTGCATACATAGCAGACATATTAGCAAGTAAAGCTTGAGCGGTGCAAATGTTACTTGTAGCCTTGTCTCTTCTGATGTGTTGTTCTCGAGTTTGAAGTGCTAAGCGATAAGCGTCATGCCCATTTGAATCTCTTGTTACACCAATCATCCTCCCTGGCATTAATCGTACCAAATTTCTACGGCATGCAAAGAACCCCGCGTGAGGTCCTCCGTATCCCAAAGGAACTCCGAATCTTTGACTTGTGCCAATGCATATATCAATTGAGAAATCACTGGGTGGTCGAAGGAGTGTCAAAGAAAGTAAGTCACTTGCTGCACATACCAAAGTCTGAAGAAGAGAAAGTAGTTTATAATACTTGTGATCTGTAAATACGAACGTAAAAAAAAAAAACCGTTCATAAAATTAAATTTCACCGGTTCTTTCAATTCATTGCAAGTTTAGATTTCAGAAATTAATTTACAGGCAAAATATAACTTACTCCGTTAGCATGGGCATGATCAACGACTTTAGAGAAGTTTTGAATCAGTCCAGTTGTATCTGGATACTGCACAAGGATTCCAGCAAGATCTTTATTTGCTAGATCTGCTTCGAAAATATCTCCAACATCTATGGTCAGACCTAGAGATCTGGCTCTTGTTAGAACAACTTCTATCGTTTGTGGATGTAATTTATCAGACAAGAACATTCTCTTCCTCCTCGTGTGCCTATAGGCAAGTGCCATGGCTTCGGCAGCTGCTGTACTTTCGTCCAAAAGTGAAGCATTAGCTACCTCCATTCCTGTTAGTTCGCAAATCATAGTCTGATAGTTTAATAGCCCTTCTAATCGCCCTTGAGATATTTCTGGTTGGTAAGGTGTGTACTGAGTCGTCCTGTACACAGAAATAATAATTTTTTCAATGCTGATGCTAGAATTATTTTTCTGAGATGAAGCAAACTGAAGATTAGACAATTGATCCATCCTAAAATCATTACATATAACGATTGTTCGCTATACATTGGAGTAAGATACCAGTAACTGAATGATGAATTTGCTCACCATCCAGGGTTTTCGAAAATGTTACGCAAGATGGTATGTGGTACACTACAGTTATGATAACCCATACCAATGTAGCTTCGCCAAACTTCGTTTTTTTCAGAAATTTCTTTAATCCGTTTCATTAGCTCGTATTCATCTGGAAATGTATTGATCATTGAGGACAGTTTGTTGTTATAGATTAGACTTTCGATTAATAGATGATATGTAAGCATAAATGCGACTCAATTGCGAATGTGCTAATAAAATGGTTTGAATGTGTTATAAGTATTGTAAACTTTGGTGAAAACAAATTTATACGATGTCAGAGACATTGATAAGAAAATCACGTGTTTGCACATCTTAAGTCACGGTTCGACCTCTTGACTGCAGATAAACGTGATATGTATAAAAAGCAATTATCGCAGCTCTGGAACATTTACATTGGCGATTAAGTTGAATCTCGTGTCTCCTATCTGACCTCACGTGTTTCACTATAGTTTTATTTATCTACATTAACGCTATTTAAATGACGCGCATCATACAGTTTATCAATTTTTTTTATATACCAAACAAGAAGTTTGCTTTTGATGTTCTAATATCATTTCTATAAATACGTAAGAAGAACTTGGAAAAACTTGTGTACGTAATTAAGCTCGTATTTATCTTTCTTCAAACTTAGTATGTTTATTACCAGGATTTGAATTCTTGAAATTGAAAGTTTGAAGCTTTGATCAGTATAAAACAAGTACATATTAAGATGAAGATAAACAATAAACAAATATATTCCAGCTTTCTTTCTCGATAAATATTCTCTTTTCATTATTGTAAGTAGATCACAAAACATGTGTGGCGCAATATTGGCAACGCGCAATCTTCCACCTTTTTGTAATCTTTACCCTACGATAACCCGTTGACTAAACTTGACCTCCGCTTTGCTGGGGGTTCTTGTAATCTTATTTACGATTGCGATACGTTTCCAAGTACGTCATTAGCCGATTATTTTCCATACTCTAATTAAAATATGAAGATCTTTTGCAACAGTCAATCCTTACTTTCTGGGATTGAAAATTCGTTTAGAAAAACTTTATATAGCATGACGCTGAGCCTTTTTTCTTTTTATTAAGAATTCGTGAATAGCGCAGTCGTTTAGTACTCACTGACTGGATCTTCTATTTCTAATGATTCCGTTGAGCAAATGTTTGCTGGTACAGCAGATTGAGTTAATTCTTCCAGAGTCTGAAAAAAAGGGAAACCCGTTTTAATTACAATAATCTACTTTGTTGAATTTCATATTTCAAAAGATTTAGAAGTTCTGCAATGTTTAATTGTCTCACATTCTCTTTCTACGAACTTAGAAATAGAACTTCCGATGCATGACATATTCTTAGATGATTCTTAAAAAGGGTGTTCTTTTGCGCCAATCTAAAGAATATCTTTATATTTTCTGCAAAATGAGTATCTACATGCAATACTTTTGAAAAGTGATACGTTTTGTTAGCATTTAAAAATATTAATTCCCACTTATTACTGAAAACTTATGAAAAATATCTGGATGAGTATCTGACTACTGCTTGATAAATTTTGTGTATTACCCTAAATCCAATAGTCTGAAGCATCTGGAGTTGCTCATGTTCCCTTGGTCCAATATGTCTCGTTTGAAATTCTTCTCTCTTTGGAAACAGTTTTTCTAAATTAGCGATTCTCGTACTTCTTGAAGCCAAATTTGGTGCATGTTTAGTAGCAATTTTTTGAGTATGTAAAAGCCGTGAGCAAGCAGAAGCTCTTATGATGCACTGCATTGTTTGAGCGTAATTAAGACTAACAGTAGTATACACTGAAAAATTCTTCTATTACTGTAAACAACGAACAATGTACTCTCGCTTAAGACGGTGTAAAACTAAGAGCTTGAAACGTGAACAGAGATTTTATACTGCTTCGAAGTGATAACAGTTTGTCATGTCAGTGCGTCTCTCTTGATTCTGATTTGAACTTTCTTGACCTTGACACATAGACAGGATTTCTGTACTGTGTTGATGCAATATTAATGGAATTTTATTGACAATTAGTATTTTTCGATTAAGATGTGTTATGGAAGGCTTGCTACCCTTCGTTACTTTATTTTATTAATTTATAGTAAATAAGCTGGAATTATATTTTTTTATCAAACCAACTTTTGTCGTATGAAATGATAATCAGATAACTCTATTTCCCGTTGTGACCTATTTATTCTATTTTCTTACGAAATGTATTATGCTTGTTTATAATTATTTCTGATATTTATTCTACTTGTAGTTATCTTATTTTCGCTTAAGGCTTAATCTTGTATATAGAAATACGCCCTAATTGTAAGAACAGAAATTTATTTTATTAACATATTCAGTGAAACATCAACAAATTATAATCTAAATGTAAATTCGGTAATATAAAACTGCAAAATTGATGAAATACTAAAGAGAAAACTTAATTCTATTAGGTATTTAATCGAAATGTAATGTTGAGCCAAACTTTAGAATATTACGTGTTGGTCTTTATTCAAAAAAAAATCATGTGAAAATAATTACAAAACTGGTACATTTAATACCAATATCTTGCGACTGTGGAAAGGTTCGTATATCGAAGGATCTCAGTTGCAACAATCAATGATGTTATGGGAATTTGTTAAGCAATATTAAAGTCTCAGAGTCGATTAAGAAACTCGATTATTTCATATATTTATCTTTATGTTGTGTGAGAATTTTTGCCGATGACTTAGCATCTAAGAACAAGCCTCCAACTTCCTCGACGTCTTCCTTTTTTATTACAGTTCTTCCGTTAACTTTGGCGGTCAATGCAGCAGGTGTTAACAATTGAACGACGTATCTAAGCGTTGTCCTAGTTCCAATTTCACCAAGTGTAGTTAGCGCCTCATCCTCAATTTGTAATCCTTCAGTAGTCGCCCTCAATTTGACAATCTGTTCAATCTCCGTTCTTGAATATGGAAGTGTTCTTATTATCAGTAATCTGTCCAATAGATCAAGAGGTATTCCGTGAGGGGATGCAATGTCTTCAGTCCCTCTGATGATGCAACGACCTCTGTTAGTTGCGAATATAACTATCGGAGCAATAGCACTTTCTAGAGCTCGATGAAGATATGTAAACGTCTCAATATCCAACATGTGGACTTCGTCTATGAACAAAACTCCTGGTACCAATTCTGCAATACCTTGGTCTATGTATTTGTTAACAACTTTGTTGATCTCCTTTCTAAGTTTGTCTGGAAATTGATAAAACAGATTGAGAAATTGATATTATTTGTTGAATCTTATATTATTTTGTATTAGGGTAATTCTCTTAATTACCGTATAAGTTTTGGGCCTCGACAACTCGATTTCTGTCACGATTTGTTACCTGATTATAACTATAAGAAGTGACAATTTTGTGAAATTTGAAGTTTCTAACATCTTAAAGAGCGGAGCTTGCAGAGATACACGTAATCGAATTTTTCACTTGAGTAAATAATCGAAATATCATTCATAGTTGTTAATTGACTAGAAAGTCGAATAAATTGTTTTCAAATACCATGTTTCATCGGAAATTTTCTGAATTTTCCAAAAAACACCTCAGTTTTAATGTTCCGAATGGTGAAATATGAAAAAAATGTATTCAAAGAAAAAAAACGTCTGATTTCTATAAAGCAGCCCCTAAATTGAAATTTTTATTTGATTATCCTGGAAGGTGTACTTTTTTAGGTAAATCCTGAGATTATAAAACTGGGATATTCAAAGGATCACTCTCAATCCATTAGACAAATTATGAATATCATAGAAAAACGAATCCATTTATACAAATTTTCCAAATTATATTTGACGATTTCATAAATTATCTCATTGACTGAGAGTGATCCCCTAGAGATCACAGTTTCATATTTTCATAATTTACCTAAAAAAGCACACCTTTCAAGATGATCAAATAAAAATTTCAATTTAGGAGTGCTTCATAGAAGTCGGACGATTTCTTTTCATTCAATGCATTTTTTTCATATTTCGCTATTCGAGAGATTGAAACTGAGGCGTTATTATGGAAAAGGCAGAAAATTTCCGACAAAACATGGTATCTAAAAAAAATTTTGCGATTTTCTCGTCAATTAACAACTATGAATGAAATTTCGATTATTTACTCAAATGAAAAATTCGATTAGGTGTATCTCCGCTATTTTCGATGTAAGTAGCTTTGGATTCCACAAATTTGTCACTTTTTATAGTTACAATCAGGTAACAAATCGTGACGCAAATCGATTTTTCAAGGCCTGAAACTTCCATGGTAATTAAGAGAATTACCCATTATTGTGTCCATGAAGAAAAAAGAGCAAACTATCTTTCTTGTTATTTTAATGTCAAATAGCTGCAATCAATAAGACAATTCATGATTATCTGTTGCGGAGGGAGAAGGTAGCCTAGTAATCAATAGCTTTAGTTTGATCAATACGATGCCATCGATCCTTTGCAATAATTCTGACAAAAATAAAAAAATAAAAAAACAATAAACATAAACCCAGTCTTACCAGTGATCTCAGTTTTTTTAGGCTTCATAAGCTGCCCCATCATGGACATTATATCTTGTCCTCCTTGCGGCTTAGAATTAGCAACGTCTAGATCATGCAGCGTCACATCTTGAATGACTTCCTTTTTCTTATGAACATCTCCTTTAGGAAGAGGCACATACTCTTCAGCCTCTAGGTCAAATTCAGTGGCAAAATTGTCGCTACGTCCTTGTCTCTTAACAGCGCCGCTGTTGGCTTCGATATAGATCACATCCCCAGTCTCAACTTTTTCTTTTTGTAGAGATTCATATATCGAAGGATCGAGCTTAAGCTGTTTAGTACCCTTGGCTGTTTTGAGTCCAATAACAACATGCGAAACTGTCTTCCCATAACCGCCCATTGGATTTTCTGTCTCTACTGGCGTCAGCTCGGTCACTTCACCCTCGTAAACTTCCTTAGTTTCTTTTATTCTGAGACCAATAGCTCGACGAAAATTCTCCATTAATACTTCCGTTTTTTTTATCTCTGAACTGTACACCTCAGAACCGACCATTGGACAAAACGGTACTTTGTTGCCTAGCTCTTGCGCTATTGCTAATGCTACTGCAGTTTTACCAGTTCCAGGAGGACCGGCAAGTAGTACAGCTCGCCCAGCCATTTTCTTTGACTTTATCATATCGACTACGACACCAGCAGCCTATGTAATTAACATGATATCAATAATAGGGCACAAAGAATTTATTTCGGAAAAAGGATTTATTAAGAATTTTTCTTTAGAGTATATGAGTTTTGTATAAAATGAAGAAGTTGTCACACAACAAAATAGAAAATCCCTCAATAAATTATAAAATTAAATAAATTAAATTGTGGAGTTCAAAACAAACTTTTGGAATTTTATTATATTCATAACGTCGTAGTGATTTTAGTTAGGTTAAGTTAGGTTATCGTCTGATTTTTGCAAGATTAGGAAACGTTTAAGGTCAATGAGTGTGAATATAGATGAAATATCTGTGAATATACGGTGTTATATCATTTGGAATCATTATATTACGCATTTACATTTATTCATGGCAAATTAATGTGTGATGTTAGGTTTCTAACCTCTCTGGCCATTTCTTGACCGACTAGACCGGCAGCCATCTGAATAGCAATTCCATTTTCGTCAAGGCCCAAACCTTTGATATGAGTATGTGCCGATATTCTTTGAGTTTTTGCGGTACTTTTCACCTCTTCAATCTTCATGATATTTTATTTAAATTGAAATTTACGTTTATGGACTCTTCACTTCAAGCGTGCGAAGCTTACGATTGTTTGGGGCATCAAGTCGTTTTTTTTTTGTTTCTCTTCGTCGCCATGTGACCACTAAATGAATAGTTACTGTTTTTCACGATAGATGTCTTCGACTGTTCCGATTATTCTCGCGAGTGCCAAGAACCTTATCCAAGTAGTATATAAGAACGAGACGAATACTATCTCTCGGGTCCGATATACCTGGGATAAAAGCTAATAAATCAATATAATTTGAAAAATTTCATTACATTTCTTTGAATACTGCACTCAGTGTTCAGCCCTAGGTATGACTTTGACCTTTTTGATATTTTTTTGCTTCTATGTATTCATAGTTATTATTTCAACGTTACTTTATTGATTTAATTTTTTGTTTTTACGTAAATAAAATAAATAAATAATAAGAATATTTTAAACTAAATCTAGACAAGGATCCTCGAATAATAGAGACTGTTATTAAATATCACAATTTTTAATAATAAATATTCTGTACAATGTTATTAAGTCTTATAGAGTGGCTTTCCTTCTTCCAATGTTGAATGTAGAATATTGGATTCTGTGTCTTTCATCTGTAAAAATTGTGTCAACACATAATTATGAATTTTTATTTTATTGTTGATTTTATTATTTTTACTATATAATAAACAATACTCTTTTTTACGTACTCGCCTTAACACGAGCGTACAAAACAATTCCGATCAACGTTAGAGTGATTCCTATTGCTTGATTCAGTGCCAATGATTCGTGAAATACGATCGAACCACCGAGTAACAGAAGGCAAAACTTGGAATGTCCGACCATATTATATCTAATAACAAAAAATTTATAGGAAAATAACAAGTTATACAAAAAATATTAGATGAAGTTTCAGAAATCAACATCAGTGTTTCATATTCTGTTCACAAAAAGGATACGTCAATGGTGATGTGTATCCAATTATCCAGTAAGATGTCAAATTTACAAAAAATGCTACGACACTTGACAACAATATCATCAGCTGTAAAAATAGAGAAATATGTAAAGTGTGAATAACTATAAGGATCATTTGAACCAGATTTTTTGCTTTGAGCTTCGAATGATGTTACAATACAGTTCAAAAATAGCAAATGTAAAATCAGAGACTCCGAATTCAGATTCTAATATATCTGTTCTGTTTTAATCTTTGGACTTCACCCAAAAACGTTATAAGATTGGCAAAAGTTATAAAGATTTGTTCGGGCTGATATTAAACTGCGATTCAAACAGAAATACAAGATTGAGAACAAAATTAAACAGACAGAATATAATTTCAACTTATGTATGTATGTACATACAATATTAAAAAACTCAATAAGCCAGAAAAGTCTTAATTCCTTCCAAATGGCACTTACAATGTCTGTAAATGTCCAAGTATGTTGTAGTATGTAACTAACAGGTTCTAAAAATGGTATGAGTACAAAAAGCATTGCTGCAGATAGTGGTGCCTGATAATAAAGAAGTTGCATAGGATCCATTTGGAATTCTTTTTGCTTTCTGCTGACCCACTGGAATAAAATGAAAGATTTATATCTTTGTATTTTTGTCTTATTATATGAAAGAACTTTAATATAGATTAATATCATTATCATATATCTTCTTACAACTTGATACAAAGATGTAACGAGTACTCCTAAAGTAGCATAAATAGTTCCCAAAGCATTAAATCTGATATCATAATAGAAGTTGATGATAACACCAATGGTGATGGGAATTAAAGTAAGTTTGACAATAGTGCTGAATTTTTTATTATAAAATATCGCTTGCATGATGATCACGCATGGCGTAGTCAACATCTTGGCAACTTGGTAAGTCCCAATTGTGTTATGTTCAAGGCTAAGATTAGTCAGTACAACAAAACCACAAAAGGCAAGAGCTACAGGTATCATTTCCTTAATGGCAACATCTTTTATACAAAATACGTCAAGTTTTTCGCATATTATTAAACCGATGAAAGTTATCGTGAAATGTATCATAGACAAGGTTATATTGGGAAATCCAACGCGGACGTATATCATTTTGTTAAGTAATACGATAACTATAGAAAAAAATACGTTTAATACTAAGCAGAGAAATGTCAATAGTTTTTTGTTCATTTTTATTTATTATTTATATAAATTTTTAATCCCAAATGGTCGTCTGTCAGACTGTCACGTTCCCGTTTTCAGGTTAGCCATCTCAGGTTATTTGTTGACACATAACGGACACAACCTCAATAACTATCGTGCTGCGATCTGGGTAGCGTTTCCATGGCAACGGGAAATATGGCCGTTTCATTGATTAAACGCAGGCTTCTGATTGGCCGACTGCCAATACTTAGCCAATCAGGAAGTTGTATTAAAGATCGTAATTGCGCGCATATAAACGATGTGAATCTGGCACAATTCTCGCGCGGATTCTCTTTCAACTAAACTATCTTAACCCACAAAATATGTGTTAACGGTTTTTTTTTTAAGTTATTTAAAGTACCGTGGATTAATATTTTATGAATAATTATCATAGTATTTCATGAAATGGAGTTTCCTCTGGGTTACAGGGAAGTAATACCTGATCAAACCTTGCCAGAAAAGTGGAAAGAGATCATCCTAAACACCGGTAAGATTAGATAACCTCTTTAATTTTCTAACCTTACTTTATTCCAACGTTAATTATCCGAGTATATTGTATGAAATTACTGAAAATTGAATTCCATAAAGTTATAAAATCCCCCAAATTTGTCGATTCTTAACTTTCCGCATAAAAAATAACCCGAAAATCATTTGAAAGATAAAATATTATTTATTCGTTTTGCTTGTTGATAATTACAGGCGGTAGCCAAAGTACTTTACAAGATATAAAAGTTCCCGAGAGAGCAGGGGGCTATTCCTACAAAGATAGCACAAAACATTTTACAAGAAATCGGTTTATATATTGGCGTATTTCTCACGATGTTCTTGAACTCGTCGAACACAGTCTTGATGTTAATCTTGCAAACTGTAAAGTGAGATACAAATTCACAGACACGCCAATTTTGGACGGAATTTCCATCCATGAGACAGTAAATTCCGTTGTCATATTAGTAGTCACTGTCTCCAGTGTCCATAAGCTCACTTTTCCACATCCTGATAAAATCCACAGACAAGTAAGTGAGAAGTTACTTCGAAATGTATGAAAAAGTACAGGATTGTTGGCTTCTGATTCTTGCAAATTATACAGGGTGAGTTTTTTTTATCTTGAGACGATGAAATATCTCGAAAAATCGTGGAGAAAAATAATATACGAAAAATTGATGGTTAGATAGGTAACTTTATCTGGGTTTATATGAAATTTCAATGGATTAAGACTCTCAAGGATATCAAGGTCAACCTTTTGTTTTTATATTGGAAACCTATCTTTTTTATTACGTAATTTTGTTTTACTTAAAAATTCAAACGACTTTTGTATGAAACATTTTTTTGTGAGATACCAATTTGTCATGATATTCAGCTGAACAACTGGAGGTTTTTTGGAGAAAAATCGCAAAAGACAAGAAGTGCGTAATTTTATGCAAAGAATTTTGGAAAATAATTGCAGAATTTTTTCCTGCAACCTTTTGTTGCAGTTTCTTTAATTGCATGAAGAAATAAAAAATGGTTAACGAAAAGTTCTGAAAAAATTATTCTTAAAGATTCTTTACATGAAATTACGCAATTTTTCTTCAAACTTAATAGTTTAAAGGTGAAATGTTCTTAAAAGTTCAAAAATTTCTAGTTGTTCATCTAAATATCATAAAACATTGCTCTCACGAAAAAAAAAAATGTTCTATACTAAAGTCGTTTGATTTTTCAAGTAGAACAAAATTGCGTAGTAAGTAATATAGGTTGCCATTAAAAACGAAAAGCATAGCGAATAATTCTTGAGATATTTCGATGTCTCAAGATAAAAAACTCGTCCCGTATGTCAACTCTTCAAATGCTAAAAAGTGACTAGAACTTTTTTTCAGGAACATGTATTGGGCTCGCATCCAGATCTGAGTGTTCAATCAATTCTCAACGAACCATCAGCATTCAGTGTTAATACCAATACAGGATCAACAAGTAAGAATCTTCCCTAATTAAACATTTATTGAATCACCAAGGTTTCAAATTGTGGAGCGTAAATTTAGCTAAAATAAACCCTCCCATCTTATAACATTTCATTTTATACTGAATAAACTATTCATTCTATCTTCTAGACACACCAGTGCCTCACGCAGCAGCTTCATGGCTAACTTTGCCTCAAGAAGAAGCGTTGTTTGCGCTGGCTCACAGTACCGGAAGTATTTTATTGATCCGTCTTGACACAGTAACAGGTCTCGTCCACACAAGTGAACTAAAACAGGATTCGATGGTCCCTAGATTTCTGTCTGGAATAGCAACGGCCTTTAGAGGTCGTAGCTCTGAAGGCCATGTGCCAATGTCTCTTGTTCTACATTCATACGGCCATGAAACTTACCTGTTTGCTTTATGCCGTGAAGGAAATGTCAGGATGTGGGCTTGTAGCAAAGCTCAATGTGTTGCGGTAGCTGATATAGGGGTAGACAGCCGAGTACCTTCACAGGGAGTGCAAGGACATATTTTGAGAAAGGCACTAGGGTCAGACGACAATGAACTCTACCTTGGTACCTATTTAAAATTTGGAAATGGGTGCGAGTTCAGCATTCTGAAACCCGTTCAGGATGCTGGATTGTTCAAATTTGTTAGAATTTGTACGTTATTTGCACCAGATGTGAGTTGAGGAACAATACCAATTATTTATTCGTTCAAAATGACAAAGTATTCTTAAAATCTTACTTCCGTTTCACTAATTTCAAAATAATTAACAACCATCGTTCATTTCAGTCCATAACTTGGTACTTTCTTTCTCCAGCAACACCTTGTGGACTTTTCCTTCACGACGACTCGTCTATGGGCAGTTTGGCGTACGACTGACATGGATACAGTAGCAGTCACACATGCAAGACTTTCATTGAATGGTGCGCAAGTGAACTCCGAGTGGGAAACTGCGATGTTAGATCAGCCGCCGGACAGAGATTACATTGTGAGCGATGCTGGAACAGATCCAAGGCAGGCATACATCAGCTACATCTTTCACCCCGGTCAATTTCCATTGGCAGATATTACCCGAGCTTTAAGCATTTATCGACGCTCTAATCTCATAGCCGATATGACACTATCTCCCGCAGTTCTAAAAGAAAGGGTTTGCATGGCAGTCGAGGCTGAAATTCAAGCTGAAGTAATGGACTATGAACTTTCGGACGAAGACTATCTCGAGATAGCCAATCGCTGTTGGTCCAAATTCTACTCCGGTGTAATACAGTATCATGCAAATGGAACAAGACCTGTAGGCTTGTTGTTACTGCCAAACGTATACGGGGTAGTTTTGCTAAAGAAGTCAGCATTTTCTTTGCTAAGACCTATGGAGGCTTTGGAACACCTCATGTTATGCAATGAAAAATCTTACGTACAAAGGTTTAAGACTACACCAGTTTTATCTCAAGATGAAGACACGTGCCAAGATCTAATTACTCTGATGTCTGGATTGGTTTTACTCGAAGATCAGCTGTCTGAGGATCTTAAAAACGGGATAGAAAGAGAGTTGTATCATTTACGAAGCCCGGATGTTATTATTGAAGAACTGTTGTCTAAACAAGTATTAGAAACTGATGATCCAGTGAGTAGTTTTACTCAGGTTTATTTAAATCTATTTGAAACCCAATTTCTGGTCACTTACATCAAGTAAATGTTGAAGAATTTTATATTTTTCTTGGCATTCTGGGATCCTCTATACAACATCTACCTAATTTGATTCCTTTCATTCTCTGTTTTTCAGTTATCTGATTATGATTTTCAATCAGAATTGAATCGCAAATTAGAAAGCATCAAAGATATATCAAAAGCAATGGCTATGCTTGTAGAAGCTTTGACTTATGATCTTGGTCAGCCGAGTAAATTGCAGCTTGACGGGGTCCAGGAAGCTTCACGGATTCTCCTCAACGTCAGTCATTTATTCAGCAGTCAATTAGGAATTTCAGCAATCACTGAGAGCGTATCGCAAATTACATTACTCAGATTTTCAATATGTAGAAATTTATTGATCTTACAACAACTGGTGCTAAATCGACCTGACGCTTTCGATTCAAGATCTTTACACTCAATAAAATCATCTTTGGCACCGAGAACCGTCGTCCTAACGCAAGCATACTATGCGGTCATATGGATCTGTGAATCCACAGCCAGTCCTACCCCTTCGCAAACTCTTTTGTGAGTTTGAGATTATTTTATTTATAGAAATTAAAGTCTGGAACAAAAACGGAATAAACATTCCCAAATTTATTATTGATTATTATAGATTCTACTTTCATTTTTAGGGAGACAAGTTTGCAGCATCTCAGCCTTTTGAAACTATCCGATTCTAGAGTGAATATTATCCAAAGACAGCAGAGATCGCTGTCTCTATTAGAGCTATTTATACACAGCGGTGGAGCAAAGCATGCTCACACTTTGATTGCTCATACAATAAGTGATACCTGTAGTCTAATGCCTTGGCATGAAAGTATGCTAACGTATGTTACGCTTATGGTTCAATTCGTGTATCCTTTTAAAAACAAAAAAAACTGATTTTTCTAACGTTAGAAACTAGTATAATAAGATCTTGTTACTTTGAATTGCGATTGAGATCTAAATTGAGCGTAATATTTCAAGATTAGAAAATCACATCGATTTCTTCCTTTACTGTATCAAACAGATGGCCAATTTCAGGGAACTTTATATTTCCTGAGTGGCTTTTATCCAGCTGCCAACATCTACTGGTTCAAGAATACGTTAGACTCTTAAGTACCTGGTGCGAGTGGAACAGTGCCTCTAGAAAATTTATTCTGGCTATATCTCTGCTTGAGATGGGTGAAACGCACAAAGCTTGCGATCAATTCCTTAGAGCATCTAACGGCATATTAACAGACGCCTTTCTGGCCAGCACTTTGCTAGATTCTTGTATAACGTCTGAAAGCAGGACGCTGGTTCTTTATTATTTGAAAGTAATCCAGCTATTTGAACACCACAGCGCGGCGGATTGTATCATCGACTTAGCTGAGACTGCAATCACAGTTGCCGAAAGGGACGATCCCAATTTACCAACACTTCATTCAATAGTTTTTAGACAACATTTAAACCTTGGACATCATAAAGAAGCTTATCATTGGCTGAACTCCAATCCAGATCCTCCAAGGAGAGTCGATTGCTTGAGACAATTAGTTGCGACTTTGTTTGAGAGAAAAAAATTACTTGAATTAGTCTCATTTCCTTACGTTGAGATGTACGAGGATTTGGAAAGAATTGTAGAAGGTAGAGCAAGGAGTATGGATCTTATGGACAATAATTACTACAACTTTTTATACAGTTTTCATATAAATAAGGGAAATATGCGAAAAGGTAAGATTTCTTTAGTTTAATTACAGAAGTAAGGCTCGGAATTTTATTTGAGAATAAATATTTTAATATACTTACCTTTTTTTTTTTATAGCCGCTTCTGTGATGTATGAACAGGGAATGAGGTTGGGCCAAGAATCCCACTCTCCTGCAATTATATTGAAACAGTCTCGTTGTTTATTGGCTTGTATTAACGCTCTGCATCTCGTAAACGAAAAATATAGATGGATTGTGAGACCTGTAGCCGATCAGAGCCAATCAAGCGAAACTAATCCAATAAAAAAACGCAGTATAGATGGTAGAGAAGTTCTCCACTATAAAGTGAAGAAACAAATTGAAGTTTTGGAACTAAAAGACATTAAAAATGAATATTACGTTGTTACCGCTAGATTAAAGTTGGCTAAGTTAAGCCCAGAGTTGCAGACTATCGCGCGGGCAGGTAAATAAATTTTTAGGTAAACTGTATCTCATAACAAAATCAACTAAAATTATTCACACAGTAAAATGTTACAGGGCCATCTGAACTCGTCGCTATTTTATCAAGCGTTGGTTTATACACAACTGCTTTACATCTATGCGATCATTTCAATATACCAAAATGCTCCGTACTTGAAAATCTAGCATCTCAGTGTGTCAGACTGTGTCATCACGAAGATGTGAATGCCTGGGACTGGCTAATACATAATGAAATTTTTGGTAAAATAACATTTACCCGTTTGTTCATTTATGTAACTCCAATTTTTATTCCTGAAGCATATTATAAATTTTTGTATGGTGTATTTATTACAGATAAAGGAGTATCGGACTCAAATGTAACGAATATATCTTGGAGATTATTAGAGCATCTTACATTGAAACATGAAAAAAATAATAGCAGCGAATTACACAAAGCAGTCGCCAAAAAACTTCTGCATCATGGAGCCTTCATTCCGCAGTGGCTAATGTCTTCTTACAAAGTAAGTTCTCTCGATGAAAAACTAAAGGTAACTGTTCTAATGCAATTTTAGTAACTATTTAAATCTGAATATTGTATTTTTGATTCCAGAAACGCAACCCGGCTGAACTACTACGGCTCATTTTAAACACTGGCAGACTTTTAGAGGCGAATTCATTAGCCTTGGAATATATTGGCGCGGTTTTAGGCAGAGGGAAAGAATACTTTGGGCTGGAAACCCCGCTGGTAGCTACGGCACCGGCAACTTGGCTGCCTTTGAATACTTTAGAATTACTTTTACTAGAACTTGAGCATGCTAGTAAAACAGACCACATGTATATAGAGGTAGAGTATGAATTTAGTTGAAAATATTCAGGAAAAAATTTCTTTTATCTGCGTTGAGATTTCTTCACTGTTTGATCATCCTCTATTTTCAGAGTTACGAAGAGCTGAAAGAAGTATTAGACTATTACGTAGAAACAGTTGTCCGAGTTTCTGAAGACATGATTCAGGTGAAATTAAACAGTCGAGTTTGTTAACTGTAAGTATATTTGTATGTTTCTCAATAAATTAGATACCAAATTACAATAACTGTACAATGATCGATCAAACATTAGATACCCATTCTGATAGAGTATCGAAAATTAACATTAGATATTGTAGCTTAATTCAATGAAACTTTAAGTATAAACAGGCGCATTATGTAATGTCATTACAATAACGAATATAATAATGGTCCCAAGAAGTCCCGCCACAACACCAGCTATTATGTGCGGGCATCTTTTGAATAACACCTAGAGATAGAATTATTCGGATTATTCAACTTCAGGTTTCTTCATGTTTATTGATTATTATGAATTGTAGAGTATGGCTTTACTAGACTGCCAAAAATGGACAATTTTTTTTATTTTTGCCCAAAAGTTATTGGTCATCAAAGTTGAATTTATGGACCAATAACTCTTGAACGAGTGGGATTATCGTATGACTAAGAATCTTTTTTATAGAGCATTAATTCCCTACGCGAATACATTCCGGTGATTTCTCTATATTAATCCGTTGGCAAGTTACAAAATTCAGAAGAAGGAAAGAAGAGTCCCATGTTATTTTAATGGAAAATAGAAGATCGAGATGCACCTCTAAATATTAATATTGAGAGCTCATCTTCGGGGAGGATTTTTGTTTCATCACTAGCAACAATGTTTTCAATATAATTTTTGAGGAATCAAAAAAAATAGTCGATTTTTTCGGCACAGTCTAGGCTTTACAGTGATTGATAGGCTTTACATTGATCGATTTGTAAGCCATAATCTGGTTACAAAAATTCAATTATTCAAGTTGAAAAAGGATAATTCACATTGTTCATTCGTTTTCTTGTATAAATTATTTCTACAATCTCACCATCAACAAAATCACGACAGAAAGGACAAAGATAGAGCCTAGTGGTAGGAGAAATGATGCCGCCCAATAATGTTGTTTTAGTTCAATATCTATAAATATGAAAAATACGGATTTAATTAATCTTGAGAGTGTACAATTAAATTGTACAACAAAATAGATATGAAATTTGGTACATAGTGTTTCATAATTTTTCTTGAAAACGTACCAAAGTGAACAGCTGGCTGGAACATACTAAGATTCACATTTACTGCCTAAAATTAATCCGATTTATTGTAAAGATACAATCAAGGGTCATAGAAATAAGTAAATATTGGAGTTAATATTTATTTTTCTTTATAATTTAGATTCTTTTCATTGTTAATAGCTGTTTTTCAAATTAATGTATACAATATAGCTTATTCAAATTGACAAACCATCTTGATACCAGTTATCGTTGAACTGGTGGTAGCCAGGCACATAAACTTGTCCTGTAACACTGTTGTTTGTTTTGATTATAGAAGTATGGAAGGTGTGTGGCGGCCTCATAGATTTTTGCTCACCTGTCGAACACAACTCATAATATTCCTTTTCATCTTATGTCAAAATTTATCGTCATTTGAAAGATTAATTCGTATCATTGAATTGAAAGAATTCCCATAATTTTGTCACTAATATTTCTATTCAACTATAAAAAAAAGTTAATTGATTTAATCGCTAACAGAGATTAACTTTGAGAATTTTGTATAAACTTTGTAATGACTGTTTTATACGCATTTACAGTATGTAGTAGTATCTTCATGGATTGAGTAACTCAAATTGTCTTTTTTCCATTTACCTATTTTCATAAACAAAAACAATAGATAAAAAAAAAACACGTTTATATATATATTTCAGTACATTCGGATACAGATAATAAAATTATTTTGTCCAAGTAATGATGCGATAAAAATTGAAAAAAAATATTTCTATCAAATTTAATGATGTACAGTGCTATAGGTGACGTTAAACATTATATAATTTTTCCATCATCTAAGTTACATTCGTGATTAGTCTAAATTTAAATTCAGTAATCAATATAGTTGATGCAATTAAAACTTATTTCTTCTCTCTCTCTCTACTCTACTCTATTCTGAATTTCAATCTTTAATTAACGTAAGGTATCGTGTTTTTTCTGGTTTTTTTCCCTTTGTTTTCTGTTCTTTTTATTTTGTTTTTAATTTTATGTCATGACCAAGTATGAAAAAAGTTATCAACTAACAACAATCATTCATCATTTTTTTTTGTACAATTATTGTAAAACATGTTATTAAAATACCTATGTTGTCAAACTTTATGTATAATTATTTCAAATATACAAGTTTTATAAATTAACTGTTTTAATCACTAGCTCACATATCGTGCATTTAATATTTGTTCCATATCAACAATTATTTAATCTTACTCAGTTTATCATTTCGAAAAAATCTAAATCATATTGAACATTTTTTGGATTATAATCTAGCTATTTTTTCTAAGAATTACTTAAGCGTATCAAATGATTATAAATATTATAGTTGAATTTAATTCGTTATAACAAATATTATTATAGTGTTTTATCTTACCCCAAATGATAGACATTTCCTCAGAATTTAAAACTGCCTTTATATGTATACATATGTATAAATATTTTTTGTTTTCATATGGTGTACGGAATCATTCGCAAACTATGATTTAAACAGATTAAACTGTCAATTCTATATTGTAAGATTTAATATAAAATCAATTAACTAATAAACATGTGAATATTCTTTCACAAACTTCGCATATACTCATTAGTCGCTGATTTATTTTATCCTGTTTCTTATTTCAACAAGATAAGCTTGCAGTCAAAGGTCCGAAAAACTTTTTTTCTACTTCATTAGATTAATCATCTATACGTACATAAACTATACGAAAATCATCTAGATGGAAAAAAATAAAGGTATTAAAAATTTATCGTAACGTGTATTATCGTCTTACATTCATTGATTTATTTATTATGAATGCTTAATTAAATACTTGATTTCAAAAATTTAAATGTCTGAAAATCGGCAACTCGCATACAATATACATGATTAATTTTAAAATATGTGCATTTTATTAAATGAAGGATAAATATTTCATCGAATTTAATAAAATATTGGAAATGATAAATCCCCTGTGAATACGTCCCTGTAATCATGCCTTAGATAATTTTTTAATGAAAAGATAATTTCTCATCAAAGTATCTAGATAATCCCTGTTTCAACCAATCAGATTTTCGTCAGGCTAAAAAATCGGCTGGTATCGTTTACCCGGTGAATTGTTTATCGTGTTACTTTTTAGAGGTTGAAGGAAACTGTCCACTACATAAATAAACAGTAATAATATATTGTATAAAACATGATAAAAATATCAGCATTAAATGAGGATTCAAGTGAAGAAAGTGACGATGAGGATGTGCCGACGATAACTAAGGAAGCTCAGGTAAGAAATATATCGAAATGTTAAGTATACACAGTTTGTGAAATTTCATAACCTATAAAACCTAACCTATAAAAACGATGTACATACTATATGCAAAACAAAAAAAAAAATCAAATAAAATAAAACTCGAAACAGGAACAAATAGCGCTAACGGAGTATAACAAAGCGCTGGAACTTTTAAGGCAGAAGAAGAGTGAAGATGCATTAGCGTTGCTGAAAGATCTTCTGGAAACTGAGCTATTAGATCAAGTAGAGAAGCCCGCAGTACCCGATGGACGACCTAGACCTATGCTGTCCCTTAAATATTCCTGTTTTAAAAACATCGGTGCCATTCAAGCCCAGTTAGGAAATTATGAAGATGCTATAGACAATTATTGGGAAGCTACTAATCTTGACGATACAGATGTAATGCTTTGGTATAGGCTTGGAACTCTGGCTACAAAGACTTATAATCTTGAGTTAGCATGTTCCTCTTTTAAATACGGGCTCAAATGCAACCCCAATCATTGGCCATGTTTGGACAGTATTATAACAGCTTTATATGCAGTTCCTGACTACATGAGTTGTCTTTTGTACATATCCGTCGCCTTGGAGCGAGACTCTAGCTATATTAAAGGCCTCGCTTTTAGGGATAAAATTTTTAAGGATATACCCAACTTCGAGGAATGTTATAAGGTCTATAACAGCGATTGGCAACTCGATCCGCCGTTAGATACAGAGTATGATCATATTGTTGGGGATAAACTGCTAGCCGAGGCTAGAGATTTGGCTGAGAAATGGGCCGAGGCTTGTAGACCTGAGTTCAGCCTCAAGCCTTTGCCTGATTTAACATTAAACAAGCCTGTAACTGAGTTCACGTGGCTTAGTTTAGGGGAAAGCTTGATAAGCATGCACAAACACATATCAGATAATAATTACAACTTTGTCAGCCATGTTAAGCTTGATGTTTATCAATCTGAGGAGAGCGGTAAAGAAGATGAGAATAATTTAGACGAGGATAACGGCGGCGATATTGAGTTTGGAGAGAATGTTGAGAAACAACAAAACTTTGTTAGAATTGAGGAAACCTTCAATCAAATATTTGAAGATAAAAGTGCCAGCCCTAGTCCCACTGAGAATAAGAGCGATAATCAAGTTTTGGAAAATGATAATGACGCTGAGAATTTTGATAGCAAAAATGATACCCCTATATCTGATGTTAAAGATAATAATGCAGATACTGATATGGAGGTTGATCTCGACGATGAGAGGAAATCTAACTCTAGTGATATTCAAATAATTGAAGATGAAGATCCTTTGAGAATATTAGATAGTGAGGATCTGCAGCTCGAAGATCCAATTATTAATAAAAAGATAGACGAGTTAGATCAAGTTATATTAGAAACTGAGGCAGATCTGGAAAAATTATCATCTGAAAAATGCAGTGAGCAAATTGTTAGTTCGGAAGATAAATCAAGCGAAAAAGAACCGCTGAATGAAAAATCACATGAGAGACTTGGCCCAAAGCCGGACTGTACAGCAGGTGATAAATGGAATGATAAATCTTTGGACAAACCATCTAAAGCTGATGATAAATCTAGCGAGAAAACAGAGGGCAAAGAAGAGGGCAGGAAAGTAAAGAAACGGCGTAGAAGTTCACTTTGCTTTTTAGAACAATGGGCTTGGAGTAGCGGAAGTATGAGAAGATCAGCGAGAGTTAGAAGCTCGAATCGAAGAGAGGCTGAAAGGGATGATGTCCAATTGGAAGAAACACTCAGAAGGATATTTCCAAATAGTTTATTGTGAGTATTTCTTCCACCCCATTTAATGTGAAAGTATGTTGGGTCTTTTAAGACTGCAGGCAATTAAGATTTGGTTTTGATTATTCAGACCGGACTCTGTAAGACTCAGAAAGGACAACACACTGAAGTCCATGGAAGATTCTATGGACACTATGGACTTGTACCGACTATTTGCGACTCGAGAAAATGGGAGCAATACAACGGAAGGTTCCAAGAGCTCGGAGAGCTCTAAGCCTGGTAGTCCTATATCGAAGTACGTCTGATTGCCATAGGTTATTCTCTGACTGTTTAGAAACAGAAATACAGTTTAAATTACTTAAAATTAAACGAGTGGGTCAAATGGTAAGTGATTTATTGTTTTAGCGAGACTGAAGAGCTGTACTTTGGTACTAACCAAGAGAAAGCTGATGTATTAGCTTTCATAAATGAACATAGCGAAAAAAGTAATCTAATGATCATCGTTGCCAAATTCACTGAATATTTATGTACTAAATGGAACCATGTTTGGCCAAAGGGATTGCCAGAAACGTACCTACAGACATACGTATTCACTCGGTAAGAGCGATGTTTGATGAGTGCAATTTTGAACAAAATTTGCATTAAGCAACAAACTATTTGACGAAATATGTGATGTTTTAATTCTGTTCTTGACCTAGAATAATTCCAATGAATAAATAAACAATACAAGTTCAATGCTCGGTAGATTCACTTCTATATTATGACCATTTTCTTTATATATTTTGTATTACTAGAGAACATATTCCGCATCCTTCACCATTTAACGATGATGCAGATGATACCATTTTGAAACTAGACGCTGAAATGACGTTGTTGTATGGTGAATTACACACCGATAGATGGCTGAATAATAAACCAGATATTCTACCTAGTTCAACGTAAGTTTCGCGATTATTATGCTAGGAATCACTTTACAAATTTTCTCAAGTAATAGGAGCTAAAAAATTCGTATACATTAGATCTCAATATAATTAGTTAGTGAATCAATAATAGAACAATTCATAATTGTTTAAAACACGATTCTTCCTTTCGTATTACAGTATTGACAAAATGGGTACTGGTCTACCATCTGAGGAGTTGGGACAAATAATATTCACAAGTGTTCGAGATGATTTATTCAACGAGCAATATGTATTGTTCTTCTTCAGAGTATTGTGGCTGAAAGCTAACTTATTTATGTGCCAAGGGGACACAGACATTGTAATCGAAAGTTTAGAATCGGTAAAAATATTATCATCATAGTATAAAAGCACTAGTTCTTTTCTAGAAATTTAAATCTGTGCAAAAAAAAAAATTGGTCAACTCATGAATTCTCATTTCAGTTGTTATGCCATCTGAAGGAATTGCAAGGGAAAGGTGACAATATGTTCTTAAGACTTCCAAACTGCAAGTATAACTCGTATATTAGCATTAAAGTTGTTGAAAAAATGCTGACTTCGGTACAAAGGTAATTGTTTTGTAAACAGAATTTCCTATTTGTATTATTGTTGATTAATAATCAATTATCATATGAAGATTTTGTATACTGCTATATTATTAATATTGTAATAATAGAACCAAAGAATCACAAGGTATTATTTAATCTATATAATTTGTTATCACGCTTTAAGTTATGTATTATTTCTTCATCAAATTATTATGCATTTGTTGTTATAAATTCATTGACCAACTAAAACTACGTGACTTTTATTTCCATATTGACTGAACATTACACAATTCAATTACGTTAATCTTCTGCTTTTATTAATGATTTAGACTCTTATTGAATAATTTTTTTATTGTCATCGCAGAGGTAGAAAACTTGGTGAAATTCAGTACCTACACGAAGAGAAGAAGTATTCTGAATTAGCTAGCATCTTGCAAGATACTTTCAAATTTGCTAAACAACAAAATAAGCTAATAGCTAACAACGACGTCGTCATTGATAGAGCGGAACAACTTTCCATGTTGCTAAACAGCTTATGGGAATTAGAACAATATGAGGTATAAGTTCCAAATGATAAACATTTAACAATAACAAAATGTAGGTCTTCGTTTTGCAACTAGGAACACGCTAATCCGGCGTTAATGAGAAACTTTGCTAAATTTTCGTTATTGAAAGATTTAAACTTGCAGGATTGTTATGTCTGGGCAGAGGCGTGCTTGCATGAAGCATGGCAGAATTACTTGAGCGCTAACGATGAAGTAGACCAAAAAAAATGGACTGCATCTATTTTGAATTCTCTTGACAAACTTGATGCTTGTGTCACAGAAGTCAGCACTTTTGTTGGTAAGTTTCAACGGAAATTCTGAGCTTAAGAATCTCATTTTAACATATCTTTGTCTTTGTTTCTGTAGTGCAGTATCTCCCTGCCTCTCGACTTACTCGATTAGTTCAGAACTTGGTTCATATAGTGTGTTACCAGTTAGATGTACCCGAAAATGCGATTGAAATACCTCTGAATCGTTTGGAAACTGTTTTGCCTTGGATTTTGTTGCACCATATTTTGCAGCAGTGAGTAAAATGTCGATAGCATTTATTATTATGGATGATATGTTATTCAAGTAGTTAATTTTACTGATTTGTCTCTTCTATTTAAATTAGCGAAGAAGATAAAGAACGGGCTAAATCAGACTCACCGTCAAAAAACAAATCGCGCAATTTCAACAACTCTGATTCTGACGATGAAGAGGAAGACATTCCAGCTTCGTTGATGCTTTTATTTACAGCCCATGAATTTCTCGGCCGACGTTCTTGGTGTTGTATAAACGAGGCTAAACTGTTACTCTTTACGATGAACGTCACTGTACCTAAATTAAAAACCCCGCAATTAGCTCCCGTTAAAGATAAACTGATTAAATACGTTGAACAAGTGCTTTATTGCCTGTACGCACATCCTAGTAAAACAAATAAAACTAAAGCTAAATATCTGGAGGAACATGGAGTTCCACAAATGAAATTGACCTGGGAAGCTGCTCAGCAATTGTACGATTTTTATAAACTTGACATGTTGCCTGCAATAGACGACTACAAAGTATTGTCAATTACTTCAGAAATGGAGAACTTATTTAAGAGAATAACTAAACTAGTTCCGCCGGACAGCGATCCGGCAGTAATAGCTGATGACATGCTAGCTTTCATTAGAAAAGACAAGGAAAAAATGCCTAGTGTTAAAAAACCGTTGCCTTATCAGATATCATCAATATATTACTTGCTTGGTGATTATTATTTCAAATCTAGCGACTGGTCGCATGGTATTCGATACTATTTATTGGACCTGTGCTTACATCCTATAAGATTCAATTCTTGGGCTGGTCTTGCTATGGCTACTGGTACGCAGCTAGAGATTAGATTGAACAGTTGCCAGACCCTCAAGTTAGTATAAATTTTAAATATGTCCATATATTATACAAAATTTACAGCCTGTTAGTATAAATTATTATAATTTCTGTGCATATTTGATGACAGTTAGTTTGTACTCTGGTATTTATGAAACATAAAAATATACAATCATTGAATAATTTTAATTTTACCAGGAATGAAAATAGTTTTTTGGACAAAGCAAAGATTGCTCAATACAGTTATCAGCGAGCTAGTGAATTAGATCCTGGACATTCTTTGATCTGGATAGAATATGGCAACTTTGTATACATGGTACACTCGTTTTGTTCTCGAGTGTTAAAACAAGAAGCCCATAAATTGAGTATGGAGAAATTCGAGGTGTTAGAAACGAGGAAAGACACTATGTTAGAACTTGCTGCGCACTGTTTCTTGTCAGCGAATAGGCTACAAAACGAATCCGCCGGATCACAAGACGACAGATGGTTGACTTACTATATCCTCGGAAAAATTGCTGAAAAAAAAAACGAAGATCCTCCAGTATTTTTAGAACATTATCACAAGGTCAGTGCCGTAGATCTCAATCTTCAGATTCCTCGTTTTTATATTTATAAACATGATTATTTCAGGCCAGTATATTTTTATATGAAAATGACGCGAGCTACCCTCGAAAAATCAGCTATACCAGTCCCCACAATCTTTCTATCGAGGCATTGGAAGTATATTACAGAATTCATGCTAGTATATTGAAATATCTTGAACAGCACGAAGGAAAGCCATTGAAAAAGTCTCTGGGACTACTGTTTCAGCAGTATTTAAAAAATTGTGCTAACAGTCCTTTCATGAGATATCAGTCTAAGAGTAATCATAAAAAAGGAGAAGATGATGGGTCAGATTCTGACGGTAAATACGTTGTTTCCAAAGATCCTCGTAAAGTAATTGAATCTGTTAAAATCGTGACAACGATAGAACAGCGATCCAATAGTATAGAAGAAATTGAAATTATTGATAAATCAAAGGATAGATTGGATCTTGGCAAATCACAAGAGCAGATTAAGTCAGAGAACAGAAAACGGCTTGCACAGGAAACTAGTGATTGCACAAAAAGAGTGAAATTGAATAACGTTTCTCATTTGCAATTAATGCAAGACGTAGTCGCTCTGATAGACGATTTGATTACTAAAGTTTGCGAAATGACTAATTCTAAAGAGGTCTCAGAGGACGATGTAGTGATGCTCACTTCCAGTGATGACAACGAAGACCTGAGACCTGAAAAGGACAAAAGAAAGCTTCCATTAAAAGACGAAAAAGATTGTACGCAACTGCGAAGTGAAGAACTCCAGAGCAGCGTTGCAGATTTGTCAAAAGTAAATGCAGGAGAATTTGACTCCGTTGTAAAAGAAGAAAACATTCAAGACCTGATGGACGAACTCATGAAACAAGCTATGGAAATTAGCCAAGGAGATACTCAGCAATCTTTTCCAGATGATGACGATACCAGAAAATCTGATGGGAGGTGGCTGCTGAATGAAGACACTTCGGTATGCTTTTTTCAGTCTATTAAAGGGATTTATGATCACCGTCCTCAATATTTAACTTATCTTATGCAAGTTGTATCAAATGTATGCCTCGTTTATTGAACAGGTCAAAGAAAGCAAACTTAGGCAAGATGAGAAGAAAAAATCACCCGTTGGAATAGTGAAAGAAGATGTTGCTCTCAGTAGAAGGGGATCTCAGGAAAGTACAACTACCACACAGACCACTACTACAACTGAGACGAATAATTCAAGCTCGAGTAGTAGCGACGATTCGAGCAGTAGCGATGATAGTTCAGATAGCGACTCCTCCAGCGATAGTGAGAGCGAATCTGATAGCGATGTTGAAAAGAAAAAGAAATGTATAGAGCAAAAAGGTGAGAAATGTTCTTCTTGAAGAAGTTTAACAGTCTGCAAGTTTGTGATTTTTTATGCTTCAACGCTAACTACACATTTCTTTTTTTTTTTTTAGAAGAGTTTTTCTCTGACGAAGAAGTCGGTACTTTGACTGCGTATTGCTTAGCAGGTCTAGAGCAATGTATATTGCGTTTTCCTCAGCATTACAAGTCCTTTTATCGTTTATCCCACTTCTTTTTCAATAATAAAACTAAAGACATTACAAAATGCAAAGATCTATTACTGGGAACATACAACTGTCAGTTTTATCCTGGAAAATCATTCCAAGGTCTTTTCTTTGAAAGAAAAAGCTCAAATTTTTTCAACGTAAGTTTACTTGAATAATAATTTAAAACATTCATATATTCTCTTGCGATATACAAAGTATAATAAGACAATATGCATAGGGTGTGTGGCGGATACCAGTTGAGGAAGTTGACAGAGGTGGTAGCTTTGCATCGCATATGTCTAAGTGTATTACTCTCCTTATGCAAGTTTTGAAGGAAACAAACGACAGCGACATGCTTATGGAGCTCGGATTGCAACTTTCTAAAAAACCGGACGTTGATAAGTACGAAGCATTTCTACTTTATGTCATATTAAACTTCTATTTTACACCAACAATAAAATTTCTGAAATAAATCTGAATGTTTCCAGAAAATATTTAAGAGACTCTGAAAGAGAACAACTCTCCGATCAAGCAATGACCTTATGTTTACAATCGTTACGGACAAGAGTATCGTTAATGGGACCACCTACTGGTACAGAAAGCATAACTACATGGAAAAATGATTCTAGAATGCAAGTTCTTCTCGATGTATACAAAACGTATCAGTGTGTTCAAAAACATTGCTCAAATATGGATGTAAAAAACGTTGCCGATCTTTTAACGGACACGTATAAATCATACACTGGAAATAAGGTGAGAGTATAAAATTTGTAAAATTCATTAAAATAAAATCAAGTTTTGTAAAGAATGATTAATAAATGTTATAACAATATCTTTTGTATTTATTCTTCTAGAATATCGAAGGAAATGTTCTTGAGACAACAACTAAATGGTGTCAACAGCAAATAGCTGTGAATAAAATTGCTGTCACAACTAGTGCTCCAAGCATTAATCCTCAGGTCTCAACTTCGGCTGCTGTGGTAACATCGAGTACTGTGAGTTTCTGTTTCAATAAAGTTATCCCACTTTTAAGCGCCATTGATTTCTTAGATCAAAATTCTTGATAACAATTACTCTCCTCCTGTTAACAGGTCACGGTTTCTCAGCCATCAACAGTGCCAAACTTTTCTCAATCTTCTCAGAGTCGTAAACCACACAAAACTTTATCGAGTTCGTCAGGTCGTCCGCGAGGCCGTCCGCCAAATATCAACAAATATCATCAAGCATTGCAACAAAACGCTAACATGTTCAACCAATTTAATCCAAAAACTGGTTTTAGCAATTATCTCGGTCAACACAATAACACTGCGCTCTTGAACCCTTATTTTATGAGCTCATTAATGGATCCGAACGTTTTAACTGCTATGTTAGCTAACATGAGTGGTAACTTGATGGATCCGACTACTTTAAACTTAGCTACTTTAAACTATCTTAATCAAGTAGGAGGGATGGGAGGGTATCAAGAAGTCGTTAGACAGTATCAAAACAACCTATCCACTATAGCTAGTGGCTTGAATCCCATTTCAAGTAGTGTTTCTAACATCAGTAATGTTTCTACTATGAGTACTGCGAGTAGTAGCGTCAATACGACCAGCAATTTAGGACATCTCAGTCATCTGGGTAATTTGGGTGGATTAGGAAACTTGGGAAATCTTGGGAATTTAAATAACTTAGGGGGTTTGACGATGCAGCAGTATTTAAGTCTGAGTAATTCTACATCTTCTATGTCTAGATCTACGCCCACTTATCACCAAACTACACCCAAAGTTACGACAACAACTACTACCACAACAACAACTAAGGAGAAGCCTAACATTTCTATAACTCCTGTAAATACTTATCCAACTCATAAGTCTTCCACTAAATCATCTAAAACCAGTTCTAGTACTGATCAATCATCCGCGCATAGTACAAAACCTTCGCAAATATCGCAACCTTCTAAAACTGCTGTACATTCATCTGCAGCCCAAGTTTCTCTTCTTAAACCATCCGTTATTCAGCAGGTCAAATCTTTACCCCCAAAGCAAATGAGTGCACCCCAAATTCGTGTCTCTAAAACATTGACCGAACCTCAACCTGCGCACAAAAGTTCTTTATCGCATTCACCAGTTTTAAAAGGAAACAGCTCTACGAGCCCATCTTCTATACCACAGGCTGCGCATTCTGGAATCGCCTCATCTTTGGGCATGAAACCACCGATTCAAATGAATTTGCCGTCTCAAGGATCTGGCACTTCTTTACAACATAAATTGCTGTCTAAGAAACAACATCAGCAACCTCATCCATCTGCGAATCTAGCTTGTCCACCGAAAAAGCAAAAAACTGCAAAGAAACTTTCATCGATTGCTAGTACATATCAAAATTTGATAAATAGTATGACCAATACACCATCCATGTCTCAGGCTCCGTTTCTACCGGCGGAATTGAACAGCATTTCACTTAGCCAGCTGCCTCCGATACCTGGATCTAAAGGATCTAAAGGTAGCGGATATAGGAAACCATCTAGCAAATCAAAATCAGCAGCAGTTACAGATGTTGTTAGTACTTTGGCCAATCCGTTGTCTCAATCACATGCTGTAGAAGCAATGTCTGTGCTATCTCAACTGCAGCAGCATTCTCACTTGGAGATAATACCACAGCATAAAAATCAGCCTAAGTCTGGTATGGATTTTCCAATCAGTTTACCATCCTCGCTTAGTGTTACTCAACAAAAAATTATCACCCCTGAACAGAATAGACCACCTGCATCTGATAGTATGTCTGTTTATGAACTGCCTAGAGGTAAATCAACTAATACGTCCAGTAATACTTCTAAGAAATCAGAAAAATTGAACAAAGATGGTGTAGAAATAATAACTTTAGATGATTGAGAGGTTTTCTAATTCAAAATAAATACCTAACTGCCATAGATTTGTGTAATATGGTATGATGGGGAGATATGTGAGCGTTGTGTGTTATAATTTTATTTATTAAACTTGTCCTGTGTGATTGAATTACGAATAAATGGTGAATAATTTTTTTTTACTGATTGGTCATAAAGAAATTAATGCTTCTGATTTTATTTCATATTGACAAAAATAATGTGAGTTTTCTGTGATGATATTATTTGAAATCTTCGACATCGTAAAATAAAGCGAAGAAAGGTGTTTGTCTCGTATGGATATTCTTTTTTTTAGTTATCAATATTATTATTATTACTATTATTATTATTATTATTATTATTTATACACGTAGTTTTTTTTTGTTTTGTAGCTAGATGGAATTTTACAATTTATAACGAAAAATTGAAAGTGAAAATCTGTATGGATGTGTAATAAGTTGGTGTTGTTATAGATATGTACGCTGTGAACTAATGCTCAAAAGAATTTTTAAGAATTAGAAACATTCTAAAGATTACTTATTAGTTGTTTCGATATTTGTAAAACCGAGTATAATAATTGCTTCTGTGTATAAACAATTAAGACATTTCATACATGTAGTCGTTAATTAAAAACGAATAATCTTCCGTAACGAAAAAAAAAAAATAGATAATAATTTTTTTTATATACAATATGTTATGTATTCCTATGTATAAAATTCGTGCCAGGTAACGTCTAGCAGGTTTGCCTATTAACGACGTTGAAAATGAAAATTGAAATAATTACAAACCGAAGAAATAGTGAAAACCGTTTCAATGTGATAATATTACCTTGCGTGGGGAAAATTAGATGAAATAAATATGTATTATAATATCTTAATCATAAGTTGACTTATATTTTATTTAGTATATAAAATAAAATAAAATAAGATAAAATAAAATAAATGCACACATTTCGATAGATCCTGGTCTTTTCTTTTATTGTTATACAACTTTAATATCATCCAGTTTCCAATATCAGGAATCTTGTTGTAATATAAAGTAAAAAATAATTTATTCCTCGTCGATTATATTAAATCATTGACTGAAAGGTGTTCAACGATTAAATCATTAAATGCATAAAAAAAACTTTTGAAATTTCGAGCCGTTCTTTCGAAATTAGCGGAGGGGGAACCCGCGGGCATGCGCATATCTTGATCCGCGACTCCCTTGAAGTTGCGCGTGTTATCCGTCATCTAGCGGCGAAGGGTAGTCAACGCGGCCAACATCATCATATCACGTGACCACGGCGTATTGAATACGTGTCTTCGTAGCGGGCCACGATTTGCTGCCATTTGCCAGCCGAGCGGTAGACTTTCGTTTAGTTTCGTACTGCTGGCTTCGTCCGGGAGGTAGTGTTGACCATTTAACGTTTGAAAAAGCAACATTGTTTAGTGTGTAAGAATAAATAAGTTCAGAAAATCACAATGGGCAGTAAGTATTGACGAAATAAACTAATAAACAATATTCATTTAATTCATAATATAATAAGAGTTTAAAATAACTCGTAACCTCTATTAGAATTGTTGTTTCTCACAATCTCATTAGGTATACTCGCCGCTCAAGTACCGCAACATATTGTTGATTCATAATTTAATTATTATTTCACATAAATGAACATCGTGTAAGTCTAATTAAACTTTCTTTCATTATTTACAGTCAAATTCCTTGAAGTGATTAAACCCTTCTGCAGTATACTGCCGGAAATAGCAAAACCTGAGCGAAAGGTAAGTTGTACCGTTTCTATTTCTGGCCTCATTTTCTCTCTCACCGTTATACATACCATATTTTATTTAACACCATCGAAACACATCATTTTCTCAATATTATACGTTACTTATTTCAATTTTAAAATACCAAAATTAACTAACATCACACACACAGTTTATTGTAGAAAGTTACAAGCCATTACAAGATCACACATACATACATAACACATTTTGTTAAACTCAATTAGTATGATCATTATTATTATAATAAGCATTAACAGTGAAGCATTTTTAACTTATCATGAATCTAATTGATTATTTTATTAATTTTTCTATTTTTTGATCAATCTTCCAGATCCAATTCAGGGAAAAAGTATTATGGACAGCTATAACACTCTTCATTTTCTTAGTATGCTGTCAGGTGAGTTAAATCAATTTTATTTATAAACAAATTAACTTGACTTTCATTATTTTTAACTAAAAAATTAATCATATCATAAAAACGAGTTTCGATGAGTGACATCGACCATATGGGACCCATTGTTAAGGTGGTTCACTTCCTAGACAAACACTGACATACTTATGAATGAAAAAGTTTACGTTTACAATATATTTTACTATAAAATATATCGTATTATAAAACAACAATCTTTTAACAATGAGAAACATTTTATTTTTTTAATTTTTACTTCCAGCTAGCCTTCTATTATTGTTTGGTGCTCTCAGCGCTCTATAAAGCTAATTATAATCACAAACTTTGAGTATCAATTAAGACCTTTTATTGAGACTTTTCTTCATAACAGTAATTTTAAATTCAATGATTATTAATCCAAAGGTTTATTTCTTCTTATCTGAGAGTTAATTACAAAATTCGTGAAGTAAAGGAGTTTAGATTTGTTGTATATTCAATTTAAATTATTTAGTAATTATTTATTTGCTTTAATTCCTCTCAGATCCCTCTCTTCGGTATCATGTCCTCGGACAGTGCCGATCCCTTCTACTGGATTCGTGTAATTCTGGCCTCGAACAGAGGTACCTTAATGGAACTGGGAATATCTCCGATCGTAACGTCTGGTCTGATCATGCAGCTTTTAGCTGGAGCCAAAATTATCGAAGTTGGCGATACTCCTAAGGATAGAGCGCTTTTTAACGGGGCGCAGAAGCGTGAGTAAAAAAATATGACAAAAATTTCGATAAAATTTTAGTATCTGGTCTTCCAAAGTACACAAAAGGACATTTTTCGATCAGTAATTGTTCCTTTTCTCAAACATTCTGTCATATTAAACATCCCACTCTTTCTTGTCCACAGTCTTTGGTATGGTGATAACAGTCGGTCAAGCTATAGTCTACGTAATGACTGGCATGTATGGTGATCCTGCTGAAATTGGCGCCGGTGTATGCCTCCTTATTATCATCCAGCTTTTTGTTGCTGGTTTGATTGTTCTACTGTTAGATGAGCTTTTGCAAAAAGGATACGGTCTCGGAAGTGGTATTTCTCTCTTTATTGCGACAAATATTTGCGAAACTATCGTATGGAAAGCCTTCTCACCAGCCACAGTCAATACTGGTATGTATAGCTTAATTATTTTACTTAATTAGGTGATTAAAGTAACGATTTTTCATTACTTTCAACAACTCGTTGAATAATCGAGACACATTACTAGATTCCGCTTTTGATTTATCATCATTGTGCTTTCAGGTCGTGGTACTGAGTTCGAGGGCGCAGTAATTGCGCTATTTCATCTCCTGGCTACAAGACAAGACAAAGTTAGAGCACTACGCGAAGCCTTTTACAGACAGAACCTTCCTAATCTTATGAACCTGCTTGCCACCATCCTTGTTTTTGCTATAGTCATTTACTTCCAGGTAAGTTTTAGATTCTTGACCCTAAATTCATTACTTCAAGTTCACAGATACTTTGAAAACCGCTAACTAAAGACTAAAACATAGAAAATCTTAAACTAAAACCTATTTTATACATTTCTTTAAAAATTTTTCCTTTAATTCTAGGGATTCCGTGTAGACTTGCCGATAAAGTCGGCCAGATATCGTGGCCAATACAGCAGTTATCCTATCAAGTTATTCTACACAAGCAACATCCCGATTATTCTTCAATCAGCATTAGTCTCCAATCTCTACGTCATATCACAGATGCTCGCCGTCAAGTTCCAGGGTAATCTTATAGTCAATTTGCTCGGAGTTTGGTCAGACGTTGGCGGGGGTGGTCCGGCTCGGTCATATCCAGTCGGCGGACTTTGTTACTATCTTTCTCCGCCGGAATCAGTTGGCCATATCGTTCAAGACCCTGTACACGCCTTTCTTTACATCTTATTCATGCTCGGTTCATGCGCCTTTTTCTCTAAAACGTGGATTGAAGTTTCCGGAAGCTCTGCCAAGGATGTAAGTATTTAAAAATTGAATTTGAATTAATATTTTGTTAAAAATTCATAAAAATATTTATCTAATACTGGAATTTCACTCCTGAATATACTTTGAAGTATTTAAATTGATCTGTTTATTAAAATATTTGTTTCCTACAGTAAATTTATTATGATTCTTTTACATCACAGGTTGCAAAGCAGCTGAAAGAACAACAGATGGTGATGCGAGGTCACCGAGATAACTCTATGATTCGTGAATTGAATCGTTACATTCCAACAGCAGCAGCTTTTGGTGGATTGTGTATCGGGGCTTTATCTGTTCTGGCTGATTTTCTCGGAGCTATTGGTTCCGGTACGGGTATTCTACTTGCCGTAACGATAATATATCAATACTTTGAGATATTTGTTAAAGAACAAAGTGAAATGGGTGGAATGAGCACGCTACTATTTTAAAGCGATAATAGCTTGAATTTAGAGCGTGATGTCGTGATGTTTTTACGACCTCTACAAGAACTGAATAATAATTTATTGTAAACCAAGTCCAGTCGGTGATGCTGTGCTGCGCTGCGCCCGCTCTGTTTATTGTTTAAAATTTAGACATTGTCTTGGGGTCTTGAGTTTATACAAAGAAGGAGATGGTGAAGATACATATGTATATTTATAGATTTCATATTAAATTATTATTATTAAATAAAGAATACAACTTTTTTTGTTACGTGCAATTCCATTTTCCTATTAATGCGCATTGTAAAATTTCTCTCAATTAAGGCGAAAAAAAAAAAAATAGGACAGTTTTGTAAAATGATAATTAAAATTTCTTACGTTAGCTAACAAATTAGTGAACGTAAGAAAATTTGGAATAATTTAATTCCACTGTATTCGTACTTTGTCGTTTTTAAACGATTGATTGATTATTTTTATTTGCGCAATATTAGGCTAAATGGTTGAATTATTATAAAAAAAAAGTACGATGGGGATAGAGTGACTCTTAAATAATGTTAATATATTAATAAAAAAACAGAGCGGATCTTTAAGGCTCTCAGTGTGAATGTGAAGTCTATGAGATGAAATAATGTTTATAATAAAAATAATTTAAACATTGAATGGCAGTGTATGTAATAATTTACTTAGACAGGACGAGAACCCATCTATACTGCGTTCAACGAGAGAACGATACAGCGTCGCGCAGCCGTGAGTGGCGTGAGGTTCGGGTGGGAGTAGTGCGGCTCGGTACTCAGTGCCGTAGTAATAGTATTATACGTTTAGACCTTGGGCAATAATTTACGCGTTGTAAAAAAAGTAATAAGTGAAATATTTTCAACATCGCGGTCTCGTTATATCGTAAATATATAATAACGGTAATACACTGTAATACTATAAACTATAATACGTAATTCAATAATTAAATATTTTTTTCGCATTGGTTTTTCAAATTTTATTCATTCGTGCCGGCGTCGATCTCACTTATACTTATTGGTTCTTTTTCAAACGCACTTTGCAACGACTAACGCTTGAATGTTTCAAATTAGCCGTATACGCGACAGGGCCCGTTACCGGCTGTTGCCGGATCTATACAGCTGTAAGACCTGTTTAGCGACATGGAGAGGGTAAAATGGGATGAGTTTTGTTTCGGCAGTGTGTCGTTTTCTCGGTGAACGCAGTATCATTGATATACATATAATATATCATTGCGCAGTATAGAGCATTCGTAAAGCGACTGAACAAAAGAAGTGTTCGCTCATCTTAGGTATCATCATTCCTGTATTATTATTGATAATACAAAAGTAAATTAGTAATTATAATTGTCTCTTGTATTATAATGAGAATCTGTTTTTATAAAATCTTGAAATTACTTTTTGTCTATTCAATTTATTATGCCTATATACCCAGTCCCACTGCTTCCAGAATCTGATCGTTTTATTGGATATTTTATTTAGATATTTTAATATAAATAGTCTAATGTATGTTGTGGCTTGAGCTCGCCTCGACTTTTTCCCCTTTCGGGCGATCACCTTTTCTCTCATTCTTTTATCTTTGCCTATAATCGAGATCTCCCTTCTTTTTTTCCATGTATCCACTTAGAATGAACCTAAAGTTTTTTTTCACGGTGGATTCCGAATCCACCAGAGTCGTGGATGAAGCACGTGAACATTTTTTTTAAATTCATTTATTACACATTAAAAGAAGATTAGTATATATCATACGGATCGTCAGTGAATTGCTAAAACTCACACGAATAGATCCTTAATATTTTATAATCGAAAGATTTTTTTTACTATATCAGATATTTTGATGAAATTTTATACTTTCTCTATACTCATGATCTTATCTTAAATTTATGTTTATTATTATGATCGTATAACAAATTATTAAACTTGTTCACCTACTATAATGTTTTTCTATGAAAATATGAAAATCCTGAAAAATCATAAAATTTCATCCAATAATGAAGACAGTGATTTTTTTTTTTCGGAGAGACCTTGACCCCGAAAAAAGGTTCAGAAAATTTCGAGGTTGACTTTTTATGACCGTCTCGCGCCGTTTCAAAAAGGAGTGAGCTAGACTCCATAGGAGTGGGGAAGATTAAAATCGCATAGTATTTATCTAAATTAATATATTTTATTTTGCACTCAGATCTCTATGAGGCAGCGTGGCCGAGCGGTCTAAGGCGCTGGTTTTAGGCACCAGTCCGAAAGGGCGTGGGTTCGAATCCCACCGCTGTCAAATCTTTTTTTTTTACTTTACATTAGAGCTTGAACTTCATAATTTCATTGGACGTCAAAAACATAAATAAATAAATTAATTAGAAGAAAAACCCGAAATGATGATTTTCATCATCTTCGATCAATAGCTATTATTTGAAAATGAAGATTAGGTAAATAATTTAATCACCTTTTACGCTTTTATCAGACATACATTTATTAGTATTAACATTAATTAAAATAATTAAATATATTTTATACGACAATAAAACTAGACTTACAATTATAAATCTAAAAAATATAAACATGTATTGTTGATTAAATTTCAACAACACTTTGGCTCTATTCTCACTAGATAATTCTAGATTACATAAATTATTTCTGAATTACATTATTAAATTTTATTTTATTAACAATTAACTAATTCAAAGTAGAATAATATTTGATGTAAATATTACTCAGTAACTTTACTTATAATTCAGGTATCAAAAGATCATTAATTGTTCCTTTTCTATTTTTTTTTCACCCAGCCTTTTTATCTCAAATGTTTAATCAATTTAACTTGCAGTTAAATGAATTATAAATATTGGTCAATGCTTTGATAAAATTGCCAACACATAATATCAACAGAAAAGCGAATCTTATTTTCGTTCATTCAGAAACAGAGCTGAATACAGAGCTCCCATTTTATGTATGTTAGCCAGTATAATTAGACGTAGCGTTTCAATACACCTAGGATTTGGTATCTGGGAAGTGTCTGGCAAGCAGCGCCAAGCAATGTTACTTCCTTCGCTTCGTGTAAACAGGACTGGAGATGGAACATTTTCGTGCATGTATGCCCATATGCACTCTCTCAGTACTAAATTGATCTGCAACAAATATATATCAAATAAATATTAAAAATATTTCACTTTTACATTTAGTAATCAAACCTACTTGATGCTGCTTCACGTTTGGTAAAACATCTCTGATACTAGCCAACGGAGGCGGTAACAGCAGTCCCAGAGCCATAACATTGGCGAGTAAGACGCCCTCCATTGGACTCCAATTTGCTAAGACTGTAGCAGCTATAGCTCTTAGAAGCACTGAACAATAAGCTAAAGCTGGTCTGTAGCGAGCTGTTAACTCCAGGAGAGACCATAGCAATGGTACATCTTTGAAGGTACGGCGTATTTGCAAGTCCCGTTCAACAGTCACCTGAAATTGCATTGAAATTATTCTTTATTAAGTATTTGAGTCTTCAATTCATCAAACAAAGGTCAAGTTCGATAAAAGGATGAAGGATAATACCTTTGTAAATTCTTCGTCAGGCCATGGCAGTCCGTTGTACATTACATCGGGAGAAACTAGTTCTACTAATAAAAGGCTGACCATGGATATAGCATCCAAGTTAACAGGGTGTTGGCCCAATTTTGGATAGCTACAACAAGCCTGTGAAAAATTGATTGATAAGGCAAGTTAGTTATTTTTCAAATGAAAAGTGTCGCTGATTTGTAGTTGTTATTCGTCATTTCCATTTCCCGGTATCATTCTTTAATAAAAATCATAACATGTTTCAATTAAAAAATGACTAAGGCTTATTTCGAATTTTTACCTTTATCGCATCCATAAGTAGAGTAGTATTAAGAATTATAGTTTCATTATCGATGTGGTTTTGGGGTGGTGGTTTTCTAGGACCCTGACCTATCACACCGGCATGAAATACAGAAGAATGTCTCTGAGCTAGCATTACGCTGGTACCCTAAGAAACAGTTTAAATTAAATAATATCACTAAACTCCACAAGGTGTTATAGCGAAATTCTCTCCCCTCCATACCTGCTTGTGATTTTGTTGCAATAAGAGTATATCTTCTGTCTGAGGATCGAATTTTTCTTTTGCACCAAAATATTTAGCTGGCTCGTTGTATATACTTTGCTCTAAAAGCTCTCTAAGTGCTAAAACTCTGGCACATTGAGAGTAGCAAGTCAGAACGTGAAGGATTCGACAAACTACTTTCACACCCTTCATCTTCTGGATCATATCTGAAGCATTAAATGATTCTTAATCGTCACAGATGCAGAAGATATAAACATACAATAATGCAAAAGTATTTACCATCTTCCTCAATACAGATAAAAAAGTAACGAATAATGGATCTAGTGAGCTGTAAAGTGAGTTGAATACTGGGAACAAAATGATCTCTATCAGGAACGCTCAGTAGATCTAACATCCCAGCTACATCATGGGCAAGGACAGAGTCATCCGTTTTCATAAGCAGACTAGAGATCTGTTGCAAATTTGATCTGATGGCACGCGTGATGATCCCTGATCTAAGAATGAGAGCCCGATTCGTTTTTTCCCACCTAAAAAAATCGAGGTAATCAATCGCCTTGGTGATGCAAGGGTGTGGGAAAATGGTTCATAATAAGAGCCAACTCACTTCAATAGAATAGTTAGATTTCTGAACAGTTGTTTTGCTTCTGTGTCGTCCGAGGCAAATACATATTGCGATTCTCTAATGGCTTGTTCAACGGCTTGAGAAAAGTACCCATTTCCAACAACAGTATTTTCATTATCAGTTGTGTTTACTGCAAATGTATTAACGTTGTCTGCAACAAGTCTTATCAATGCAGCCAAATGAAATTTCGTCTCTACTTTTCTCAGCATAAAGGAGGCCGACGACACTAAGACATTCGGACTCTGTGCACCAAGAAGTGACAAGATTCGTACTGCGGTTTGAACTCTTAATGGATTAGGATTCAAAAGCAACGGCGTAACGGAAGATAATTCTTGTTTTACAGAATTCAACAAAGCTACGTTAGCTGACTGTGGACCATGAGCTCTTACAAGGGAATCAATTTCCTGTAATATAAGCTCTAATATCTCTCGGCAAACATTTTTAACGCTTTGCGCAGCATTCACGCTGTGATAACCAACGTTACTTTGATTCAGACTTGTGTCTAACAGAATATTTATTATCTGTGATGCCCCCTGCTCACATCCAAGAGCTAAATGGACTGTTAAATCTATCAACGCTTCCGCTTGATTGTTAAAATACTTGCACCAATCTGAAGCAAACAAAGCCAACTGCGGTATTATGTCCGGCCTCACTGAAAATGAAATTATTAAAATTAGCTCTTTTCTTTTCAAGCTTTCTCTTTCTGAAATTCGCTTACATGTTTGTAAGACGTCCGTTGTCAATGCCTTCAATAACATTTGTGACAAAGATGCTAAATTCAACAAGAATGGAACCGTGGCGAGTTTTTGGGCCTTTGTATCCTCGTCTGCGTTTAAATTCTCGTCCAGACTCCACTGTAAGTCAAATATATCGTTAATTATCTGAAAATACCGTAGAGGTTTCGGGTCTTGAGAAATCAATTTGCATCACGATTTGTTACCTGATTATAATTATAAAAAGTGACAATTTTGTGAAATCTGAAGTTTTTAACATTGAAAATATGGGAGATACACGTAATCGAATTTTTCACTTGAGTAAACAATCGAAATTTCATTTATAGTTGTTAATAGACTGGAAAGCTGAATTTTTTTTTTAAATACCATGTTTTGTTGGAAATTTGTTGAATTCTCCAAAAAACGCCTTAGTTTCAATCTCCGGAATGGCGAAATATAAAAAAAAAATACATTTAAAGAAAAACAAATCGTCTAATTTTTATGAAGCACCTTCTTAAGTTGAAATTTTCATTTGATCATTTTGAAAAGTATACTTTTTTACGTAAATCGTGAGAATATGAAACTGGGATCTACAGGGAATCATTCTCAATCAATGAGACAATTTATGAAATCATCAAATATGATTCGAAAAATTTACATAAATGTGTATGTAAATTTCTATAATATTACAGAAAAAATTATGACGATTTCATAAATTGTCTCATTGATTGAGAATAATCCCAATTTCATATTTTCAGGATTTACCCAAAAAAAAGTACATCTGTCAAGACGTTCAGATAAAAATTTCAACTTAGGAGGGCGCTTCATACAAATCAGACGATTTTTTATTCTTCAAATGCATTTTTTTCATATTTCGCCATTCGGGACATTAGAACTATGATGTTTTTTGGAAAATTCAGAAAATTTCGAACGATACACGGTATTTAAAAATTTTTTTTTCGACTTTCTAGTCAATTAACAATTACCAATGAAAATTTCAGTATTTACTCAAGTGAAACATCCGATTACGTGTATCTCTGCTATTTTCGATGTTAGTAGCATTTGGATACCACAAAATTGTCACTATTTATAGTTATAATCAGGTAACAAATCATAACGCAAATCGATTTTTCAAGGCTGAAAACCTCTACAATAATTTCAAAGAATTCCCCATACATAGAATGTGTGAATGAGTGGTCATTATTCTTCCTCATATCTTAAGTCTTACCCTAAATAAATCGAGCAGCGCTGTTCTGATGTCGTTAAAATGGCTCCCAGCTAAATGCCCGAGAATACCAACAACAGAATTTAGCTTTGGATTTTTAATATTCTGGTCATATCCCATTGCACAAAAGTCTTTCAATCCGCAAGTCAGTACTCTGGTGATTACTGTATTTGGAAAACAGCTTCCAACGTGTGCAACGACCCAGTCGAAATGGGGACTGTGAGAAACGCTCGTATCCAACAAAGCTTTGATACATGACTCCGTCTCCAAATGCATTAAACACTGCAGGCATTGGGTCGTTATGTCGATTAAAGTCCTTGTTGCTCTACACGACATCCATTGCTGTAGGAAATCATTGATCCCTGCATTCTTTGGCAAATTACCTCGGCTTGCATAATCAGATGATAATTTACCTGAAGTAATATGAATCAAGTGAAAGAATTTTGTCTTTCGCAGGAAATAATAGAGAACTAAGATCATACAAATTTGTATTCATTTTATTACCCAACAATTCGAGTGACCAAGCTGAAATTATCGGAGCCCATGCCTCAGGATTCGCGTTAACAAAATTGCACAATACATTGTGGATTTCGGCAATTGTAGTTTCTTCGTGTATTGGTAAATTTTGATTTTTCTGTAATTTAGAAGAAATTTTTATATATCCTTGATGATTTTCGGTGACGATATAATAACGCGTTATGAAATAGGAATAGCGGCTTACCTCGATCTGACGAACATGTTTGTTTACACAGACAGAAAATACGGTGCAAAAATACTCTAAAACAGCGTCTCTGGCAGCGGGTAAATTTTGCAATAAAGAAAGTGCTGTTCTTGCTAAATCAAGGGTGTTAGAACCGTGAGTAGACCTGACCGCACCAGCGATAAATTTTCTAACCTCTGCTAGAAGATCTTGAGGCGATAATACCTCCGTAGAATGTGGCATTACTGTGATTTTTATGAACAGGTATTTGTATATAGAATAGTTGTTTATAACCTAGACATTATCATGCCTAATGAACTCGATATTAGAAATGTGTAATATTTTATTTCGAAGTCTGAGTAGATTCCCTTTTCGAGGTTAGGCTGACTGAAAATTAAACGAAATGTCAAACAACTTATATGTTGTTTAGGATACGCCTAAACGTTACGAGACAGTGCCACACCGGTGTGTGTCTGGTTGCTGCCAATGCACACCATTGGCTACGACCTTGAACTTGAATAGCGTGACCTGCTCGTGCGGGGTCAGTGGCCCTCGTGGCGTTAAAGAGTTCGCGCGGGGGTTGTGTTAACGAATTCAATATGAATAATCTGAACGATATTATAACACTCGTTCTTCTGTTACAGATAAATCAACATCAATCCAGAGTCCGAACATATTCACCCGGTACGGATTGCTGTTCCCATTGCAACGAACGAGTGCATATTGAACTTAGTCTTTGTAAAATGAGTTGTATTAAGTATATTATGTAGTAAAATGTAATTTATAGATATATTAAGATAACCCGTATGTCAAGAAGTAAATAAAGAAGCTCTATCTGTAGATATTTATTTTTAAGAAACAATTACAAGTTGCCATATATCAAACTGTCCCCAGTCCTTGCAATAAAGACGTATACGTCAGTACAGTCGCATGCCTGTAACTGAAAATTTTTTCCCATCAAAAATTTTAGCATACCTCCTCGGTTCAGATATTCTCCTGATGCCAGGAGCAATTTTTCGACTTAAGTTTGGAAAACTGTGAAAATCGCTAGTGTATGTGTATGTATGTAACATCTTGGTGGGTCAGATGTTTTCCTGATACTAAGAGCAATTTTCTACTAAAGATTCCAAAATCTCTGAATATACAAATATTCAGAGTTTTCAAAATTTTCAGTCGAAAAATTGCTCCTGGTACCAGGAGAACATCTGACTCGAAGAAGTATACTAAAATTTTTGGAGGGAAAAATTGGGCGCTTTATTGTATACCACCAGCACGCCATTCGTGCAATATCCGACTTGACATTGCATATCATTAGGCGCACTTGATTTCTCGATTTAAAATTTCTGTAAATCGAAACATTTTTACGATTATTACAATTCACTCACCTTATTTAATACCTGAAACAAAGAATCGCAGGTATGAGAGAGTGAAAAATAATGAAGTAATTAATTATAGGTATATCTGGGAATTTATTGCAGCAGCATCAATACAATATTTCTCATTGTCAATGTTATAAAGCAAATATACTTTTACGCATCGCAAATTATTGAGTATATCTTTATTTGCTTACTGCTATACAAGTTCTTATAATATAAACTACATTGTGTCGGACAGAGATCACCACCACTAAACGATTCTACATTGATTAACGTCAAAATGAATCAAAAGTAATACGATCGAGGGGCTAATTAAAAAAAAAAAATCCCTAGGCTAATTTAAAAAAATTATTTTCTAATCAACGGATTACCGTTAAGCGTCTAGATTAGTCCATCATTCACCAACAAACAATCGATTAACAATTGCAAAGATAATTAATCAATTCTGAGTAGATGAGGGGCTAACTACGTGGAGGTACGCTATGGTAAGCATCTGTAAGTATAGTTTGAAAACGACCGTCGTTTGAAATATGAGAAGTTTAATAGCTTCGTGAAAAGAAATCGTAGATTTCGTTAATTCAAATCTTGAGGAGAGTTTTGAATAGATCTTATGCGATCTTTACTAAGTCTTCGTCAGTGTAATACTGCTTTGAGAGTTGTAAAATGTTTAAAGTAATAATAAGCCGATGAGCAACATTAGGGATCAGCAACTAGACTAGAAAATAGACGGCCTAGAAGTGTTCATCATTATGTAACAGTACGATTGGCAGGAAAAACGTTTAGACTCTTCTTGAAGTCTTCGATATCTGTAATGTAGTACTTTGGGGGTTTCACTTTCTTCTCATTTGGCATGTCTATCAGATATTCTAACGGAAATTTCACAGCGCTGGTATGTTCCACGGACATTTCGCCTGAAAGAAAAACGATAACTTACGATAAGACTCTCCCTCAGTGTTCAAACACATGACTAAGCATCATTCTGTGCTCATTGTACTGCATAGTAGTTGATGATCTCACTAATAGTAATGTACTTGCAAGGTCAAGGCTTTTTATCAATTATGTGTGTAGCAAACCAAAGTTGAAAAATCACACAAGTTTAAACTAAATTATAATACTTACTTGAGTCAGCCAATCCATTATCACATGTCTTACTGGTTCCTATGCTTCCTTCGGAATCATTTAAAACTTTATTCTTTTCACAAGATTCGTTTTCAATCTCGTCCTTCTCCTGTGGCTGGCCAACAACCTGAATGCTCAGTTTCCGGGGATTAGTCTCACCTAATACATGCTTTTTCATCCATTCTCTCAACTCTGAAATGTTTGTTTCCTTTATGGCAATAATTTCTCTATCAGCTCTGTCGAAAATGTACTCTCCGGTTGAAATTTCATGCCAATTTCGACCTGTTTCTTCTGAGAGATTGAGAATTGCACACTGCTTTCGTTTTACTAAGGCATCTTTGATACTGCTTAACTCTTTCTCAGACATATTTTCCAAAATTTCTAGAAATGATTTCAAGAACTTCTCTATTCTCTCGTCTATGTACTCTGTGGTGAACTTGTTAGCTTGAGTGTAAACTGCGATGGAGTACCCAAGTATTCCGTAGGTATTCTCCATGTAGTTAAAAACAGCATATCCCAGCTGTTCCTCCGTTCTAAGCTGATTAAAAACAGGCTCGTCCATCAACATCTAAATTAAATTCATAAACAAATCTAAGAACGAATTGTAAAGCTATCTTTATGACATGTTGTTCATGTTCATTATCATTTTTCGCGCGCTAAGATTAAAGAGTTAAAACTTACATCAAGTAATTGAATAATTACTGAAAGCTTGATAGTTCCAATGCCTGACTGGTAATAATTGGTCACTACAGAGTTGGCATCAGATTTATTGAAATTTTTCACCTGGCAATAATGTGCACCAAGTGGTATTTGAGTGGCTCTCAATTGTGGTAAAGTGTTTGGCAACAAGGACCCACATTTTAGAATCTTAAGGCAATTCTGTGAATTATGGATGACGTCTTCTTTTGTCATGTTTCCTTGAACAAGGCATTGCAGATAAATGTGATCAAAAAACTGCTTTGCAAATTTTTGAAATTGTCCAAATTCTACACTAGAAAGTGCTGCATGCTTGTCATTTGAGATCCAGTGTACAAGCTTCAAAATTGACATGACCACATCGCTACAAAAATAATGATGATCAAGTAAAATGAACCATGTTATCGTCAATCTCTAAGTATAGCATTATGAAAATAGATAACAGGTAGTGTAAAAGAAAGTAGAAGAGAACTGAGAATAACATATAGGTTGCATACTATGAAAGGCTGTCTGGACTTCTAAATGAATTGTAGTAGTCTTTTAACTGCTTAGCTTTCACGATGTCGAACAAATTTTGTGTTACTAAATTTGAACAGTCGACTAGACCTTTCATCACAGTTGACAATACGATCTGAAATAATAAATAGACAGTTTTTTGGATCAACTTTTTTCAAAAAAGAAAAAATATGTGAAGCTGAAACTAGCACATGAAATTCTTCAAGTGGGAATATTAAGCACAAGCGATTTCAAATATTTTACAACACTATGGAAAATTCTTACTGGCAACTTCTGGTTGAACCCGCTCACTATGACAATGATACCCTTGTCTGTAGTATCAATATAATAACTCAGTCCGGCAGCACTTGCTGCATATAGTTCTTCGTCGAGTAATCGTGTTGTTATGTTGACCAGCAGCTCCATGCATACGGCACTAAAATAACACATGGTAATTTTTCATCTCCTGATTCAGATAAACTTACTGGAGAAAGCAGAATCTTTCAATATCATTCCTAAGGCTTACTTTTCTGGGGATGTTAAAGCGAGCGGCGATATGAAATAAAAGCACATGTAGGATTCTGGATTTTTAAACGTTGGATCAGGTCTGAACCAAACTTCGGACAGTGCATCACTATTTATTTTAGTTGGATACATAGGGACTTCTTCTGGTAAAGAAACTAGACTAAAATCATCCGTTATAAAAATATTCGGCTCAGGCAAATGAAATTCAGTTAACGGCTCGATTTTTCCCCAATGCTCAATCCACTCGTTTGGGATTGCCATGTCTGTGTATTTAGTGTTGTACCATGGTTCCACTTTATCAAATTCTGCATCATTGAACTTTTTATCAAAGAGTATTATGTTTATGTTATCCGGAGTCAAGGCGTCCATGCAAGCTTTGATCTCCGTTGGATTATATTCGAAAAACAAGTCATTGCCAGTTATGTAATCCTTAGGTGGATAGAAATGCATATTCTCTGACAAACCCCGTACATAACTGACTGCAGGAATTTGGTCTGCGAACCTGAAATACAATAATGCCAAAGTTATTCACAATAAACACACAGCACATATACCTATATTTGACATGGTATTAATCTGGCCATATTGCATACCTGAAACTTGCTTCTCTAACTTGATGAATTTCATCATAAATCCGTTTCTGAGGACCTGATCTACGCACCAAAGAAATGTACGAGAATACAATATCTAATATGTCTTTTAAATGCTTATTCCCATCTTCGGTCAATACTAATGTTAACGTGAACAATGCATACATGGAATTATGACCAAAGCCATTGGCTTGTCTGCCACAGTAACAATCTAAGCACCACAATTTCTTGCGTAAGTAACTGATCAAAGAGCCTTTGCCTCCGTGGCCAATAATCCATGATACGTGATCGAGCGGTTTGCACTTGTACAAGTGGTGAAGAGATGGCATGATCCATGACACCTCTATCTAAAAATAGCGGGACACAATTGTCTGGTATTTATTCAAGAAACGAGTTACAGACCATTATAATAACGTTCAATGCAGTTAAAAATCTTCTGATGAAAAAAAAGATTTGTGGAATGTCATTGAGAAACATGAATTAACTGACTCAAAACCACTAATAAAGGCTGAAATCCGAAGGTTTTTCAGACAGTGTGAAATTCACAGCATTCAAGGCATGGTTTGGAATAGAAAGAATTAAGAGTTAATTAATTGAGAAAAAAATGATTAATTAATTAAGAATTTGAGTATAAAAAATACAAAATATTTAGATTGAGTTCTCATTTACCTTACAGACATCATTAACAGGTTTTATTTTATAAATCCGCTTGAAATTTGGCGTGTCAAATGTCTGTATTCCTTCAAATTGCGTGAAATCATCAGGTGGTAAGCCATTATTTGGTACATTTGAGAAACAATCTTTCACGTATTGCTCCAACTTGTCCATGGGTAGCTGGGCCTATAAAAAATTAAGATTCATTTTGTCTAGTACTTCGTTACTTATGTATCTTGTCAAGATTTGAAAAAACGCACATATCAGTATGTACAGCATATTTACAGCGATCTACATAAACAAAAAATTTCATATTTACTTGTAGGGTCAAAGTCATTCTGTGAGCATTGTAATGTCGTTGTCTGAATTTATGAAGTTCCTCGTACAATTTATCATCTGTAATGTTATCGCGCAAGGTGATAAGATTTCCACACCTAAATTTTCTTGCTGGATGACCAGGTTGGGCGAAACTGCAAAATAGTTGCCACTTCCGAGAATCATCACATTGAACACTCAGTTGGAATTCTAAATTGTTAACACCACAGATTAGAGAAATGTAGGCATTAAAAACTGATAAAAGTATGCAAAGAAAAACTAATAATATAATAAAATAGATTGAATTCACAGATCTTTTTAGCATATTCTAATAATCGAAATATTCGAAAAATTGTACAAACCACTATCAACGGCTTCACGCTCGCGCGTTATAGCATCTTGTTTCATGAGTGGACTAATAAAAAATTGAGCCCATCGATCGAGAGTAGCAAATAAATGTTTCTTGTGAATTTCAAAGTAAAACTGTGTATGCTCGTAATTGGTGTATGCATTAGAATAACCACCACGTTTTTTTATGAAAGAATCGAAGTCATTTTCCTGTAATCAAATAATTTGCATTGAAATTTGAATTTGAAGATTCTCTGTAAATAATGTAACACATCTTTGGAGTGGGTATTAAAATAATCGATCTCAAGCAATTCAAAACCCAACTGGAAAACAATTTCATTTTCGTAATATGCTGAACAAGAAAAACTCGGCTTGTTTTTACAAATTAAATCTCAACATTGTGATCTCAAAACCCTTTGAATAATTGTTACTCGTCGATCGGATAAATAATGTCGCTTCGGAAGTATCTGTACAGTTCAACAACTTACCTGAGGATATTTTTCCGAGCCCATAAATACCATGTGCTCTAAAAAATGTGCCATACCCGGTATTTCAGGAGGATCGCTGAAGCTTCCAACTCCAATGCACAAGCCACAGGCGGCCTGTTACAGAAAATCTTCGAGTTATAAATATCCCAATTAATCTGAATACATCCAAATGTTTTACCAGAGTTATTCGATATTCAAACCTGGCAATCAGTGGAAATAAAAATATCCTATATCCTGTAAGTTAGAAAAAGACCAATATAGTCTTATACCATTCTCTCTTCGTTTGGGCGATGTTTATTCTCTGGGGACTCAACTCCTTTAGTGCTCAGGTCACCTGCAACTGCGTCATCCTTCTTCGTTTCCTTTTCCTTTTCACGTATTCCTGATCGGCTCTTATCATTGTCAGCTATATTTGAAGCATCATCATTTAAGTAAATACATAGAACAATTACTAATGATCAAATTACAGATAAAACTAACTATATTCATTGTCGTCCTCAATGTCGTCATCGTAGATCTGATCACTGGAAGTAGGCAGAACGTCAGATATCAAGAGTGCTGTCAGACCATTGGGTAATTTAATAACTCTGTAATAGTAAAATTTAGATTACCACATTTCAAAGAGACTCGAGAGATGAAATTTACACGAAAGCAAAATTCAATCCTTTGCACTACAGGCTTTACCTGTAATCTTTTTTGTCATTTGTAGACTTGACTGGTGTGTCCAGATAATCGAGTTTGATCCAATTCTCGTCACTTGGATTCTCTGACTTATTGAATTGCCCAGAGCTGGGGTCTGCTACAGTATTGACAGGGCCCGGCATATTCACTAAATAACGAATTAATTTCAGTTCAAAAATACAAAGTAGCTGTATCTATAAATCCACAAGATATTATGAGATGATATGGTATTTAAAACGAAAACAATGAAATAAAATAGAAATAGTTCTTTATATCGTATTCTATCGTTGTTCTTGATTCCTATTCTGAAACATCGTATCAAGCTAAAAAGCTACGGCAAAAACACCTATCTGTAGCTTTGAAACAGTTCTCAGAAAAATTATATTGCACAAAGGAGTATGATGAACAGAAGCTTGCCTTATCAAAAATCCTGGTGTTCAGCATACAATCCTTCTGGACACTGTGCCTCGGATTTTATTAACTCTAATCTATGATAGGATTCTGAATTGTCAAGACTCTGCAATGATAGAATGACTAATTGTGTGTTGCTACTCTTGTTACCTCGACAACAGAGAATATATAGTAATATTCATATATTACTATAAATATATAGTAATATTCATATATTATTATAAATATATAGTAATATGAATATACATATAGTGATTCATAAGGATAATGGATATCAGGAAAAATCAAATTTAAAATCATGATGACCGATGGTTTATTCCAGTTCATCTGCAATAAAGGAAGTGGTTGACTGTAGAGGATAATTCGTAGTTGATAAACTATAATGAACTTTCACTATGTTTTTTATTTTTTTATTTTTTAATACGTAGTTTGACTATACTTGACTAACCTTGACCATCTCTCAATGACTATTCGACGATGAGGAAATTTAGCGCATGAGCTTCTCCGGTTGGTCTGGATCTTGACTCCAAGTGAATATGACTCAACAATTTAAATAAATTCGACCTATTCATCATACAATCTATGGAACTTGAATTCAATTATCCTATTAGTATTTCTGTTAAAATCAATTCTGTTAATGATGTTGGCAATTCTCCTTGTTGTATTGGATTCCTAGGATCATGACAACTAACAATTTTATTGTAATTCGGTATTGAATCAAGAATTAGAATTCAGTCGTATAAGAATGTGAAACTTATTGTATTACAAACACAGAAATGGTGCTAAATGCGGTATTCCGTCACCACGTCTATGCAGAGTGCGGAGTATGTGCATTCCTTGGCATTGTAACCTCGGTATTAGATTTACAACATTCTCAATTCCTCCTAAAAAATCCTATATTCTCTGCTACTTGATTTCTCAATTCTGTTATAACCAGATCATTGTACCCACATAAAAAGTTTTCCCATTGTTGATTTCAGCTTGAATTATCTAGATCTGAAAAACGAAGAGAATTTTTCCAGCTATCTACTATAACTAGGATGGATGCTTACCGGAGTTCATTACTTTCGTTATATTCCCTCCTTGTATCAAATCAAGTAAGGTGGCCCTGGAATTTTACTTTGTTCATTGAATAGTAGAGATATGTGGTATTTGCAAGACACTGAATAGTCTCTGCAGATACATATTTATGTTGGCGCTGTTAAGATAACTCAGGCAGAAAGTAGTAAGAATCCCTTTTATGCACGAACTGATTAGTTATTGCTATAGAATAATTAATAATACGGCACACGGGTGTTTGGGAGATTATATCGCGCTATGGTGTCATTGTAGATCTACTGTGTGCCTGCCCCCCCATGCCCCGAAAAAATAAGCATACAATGTTGATGATATTCGAAAATTATTATTTTTTTTGTCTGTTGATTATTGAATTTTTAACAAACGGATTTTAGTAACGTTACTTTCATTTTGAATTTTCCTAGTATTTATGTGTAATTAACAATGAGAAAATAGACGGCCTAGAATTGTTTATCATCATGTAGCAGTACGATTGGCAGGAAAAACGTGGAGACTCTTCTTGTAGTCTTCGATATCTGTAATGTAGTACTTTGGGGGTTTCACTTTCTTCTCATTTGGCATGTCTATCAGATATTCCAACGGAAATTTCACAGCGCTCGTATGTTCCACGGAAATTTCGCCTGAAAGAAAAACGATAACTTACGATAAGAATCTCCCGTAGTGTTCAAACACATGACTAAGCATCATTCTGTGCTCATTGTACTTCATAGTAGTTGATGATCTCACTAATAGTAACGTAATTTCAAGATCAAGGCTTTGGATCAATCATCTGCATGACTAGAAAATGCTCGAACAAAGTTGAAAAATCACAAAAGTTTATACCAAATTATAATACTCACTTGAGTTAGCAATTTCATTATCACATGTCTTACTGGTTCCCGTACTTCCTTCAGAGTCATTGAAAACTTTATTCTTTTCACTAGATTCGATTTCAATCTCGTCCTTGTCTCGCGGCTTGCCGATAATCTGAACGGTTAATTTTCTGAGATTAGTTCCACCTAATACATGCTTTTCCATCCATTTTCTCAACTCTAAAATCTTTGTCCCGTTAATGGCATTTATTTCCTTATCCTGTCTATCGAACATGTACTCTCCCTTAGTAATTTCAGACCAATTTCGATTAACTTCTTCTTTGAGATGGAGATCTGCGCACTGCTTTAATTTTACCAAGGAAATTTTAATGCTGCTCAATTCTTTCTCGGACATCTTTTTCAAGATTTTGACAAATGATTTCAAGAACACCTCTATTCTTTCGTCAATATGCTCTGTAGAAAACTTATCGGCTTGCGTACAAACTGTGACAGAATACCCGAGAATACCAAACGTATCTCGCATCAGACAAAAAACATTGTATCCCAGCTGTTCCTGAGTTCTCAACTGATTGAAAAGAGGCTCTTCCATCAACATCTGAATAAAAAGTGATAAAAAATTATTTGAAAACGAGTTTTTAAACTTACATTTATATCATTCTGTGCATATTTATAATCATTTTTGAACAATTTAACATTTTAAAACTAGAACTTACGATAAGTAATTCAATAATGACTGAAATCTTGATACTCCCAATCCCCGATTGATAATAATTGGTTACTACAGAGTTAGAATCAGATTTATTAAAATTTTTCACCCGGCAACATCGTACTCCAAGAGGTATTTGGGCGACTCTCAATTGTGGTAAAGTATTTGGCAATAAGGATCCACATTTTAGAATCTTAAGGCAATTCTGTGAATTATGGATGACGTCTTCTTTCGTAATGTTTCCTTGTACAAGGCATTGCAAATAAATATGATCAATATACTGCTTTGCGAATTTTTGAAATTGCCCAAATTCTACACCAGAAAGTGCTGCATGTCTATCAACAGCAGCCCAGTATACATGCATCAATATAGACAGTCTTACATCCCTGAAAAATTGTTTACTATTAGGTTCTCAAACTATAAAACTAATCTTAATCCGAAATTCTAGCTATAAGTTAATAAATGGCAGTATTAATCACATTTGCTTAATTTGGTTAACTTAAGAATAAACCTGATATCATTTCATACAATCTTCTGAGATTAAAAAAAAATAGATGAAAAAACAATAATAACACGTAGATTACGTACTTTACAAGCTTTCCTGGTTTCAAAAATGTATTGTAGTAGGATTTTAGTTGCTCAGCTTTCATGACGTCAAACAGATTTTCTGTTACTAATTTTGGACAGTCAGCTATGTACTTTGTTATTGTTTCAAGTAAGAGCTGAAAATAATAAACTGTAGTATTAAATATCTTCAAAATGGAAGAAGATATACAAATAGAAGCACAAAACGTGAAATGCAGTTTGCTATATTGACTGTAAAATACTTTTTATCTCGATGAAAAATTATTACCGGCAATTTTTGGTTGAATCCATATACTTCAACTACAATACCCTTATCTCCGGTATAAATTTGATAACTAAGTTCAGCAGCATTGGCAGGATATAGTTCTTCGACAAGTAATTGTTTTAATATCGTAACTAGTAAATCCATCAACGCTGTGCTGAAATAACATGACTTCTTTTATTCTATAATTCAAATGATTCTTCTGCTGAAAATAGAATCTTTCAATGACATTCCTAAAGCTTACTTTTCTGGGGATGTCAAAGCGAGCGGCGATATGAAATAAAAGTACATGTAGGATTCTGGAATTTTAAACTTTGGATCAGGCCTGAACCAAACTTCAGACAGTGCATCGCTGTGTATTTTAGTTGGATACTTGGGGACTTCTTCTGGTAAAGAAACTAGACTAAAATCATCCGTAATAAAGATATTCGGCACAGGCAAATGAAAGTTAGTTAACGGCTCGATTTTTCTCCAATGCTCAATCCACTCGTTTGGGATTTCCATGTCTGTGTATTTAGTGTTGAACCATGATTCCACTTTATCAAATTCTGTATCATTGAACTTCTTATCAAAGAGTATTATGTTTGCGCTATCTGGAGTCAAAGCATCCATGCAAGCTTTGATCTCCATTGGATTATATTCAAAATACAATTCACTGCCAGTTATGTAATCACTAGAAGCATAGAAATGCATATTTTCTGACAAATTCTCTACGTAATCTGCTGCGGGAACCTCATCTGTGAACCTGAAATGCAATAAAATTATGTTCATCCATAAATTACACCAAACACTAGCATACTTAGAGCTAAATGAATTTCGCGATGCTAAGTACCTGAAACTAGTTTCCTCGGTTTGATGAATTTCATCATAAATCCGTTTCTGAGGGCCAGATTTACGCATCAAGGATATGTACGAAAATACAGCATCTAAGACGTCTTTTAAATGCTTATGACCATCTTCGGTCAGCACTATCGACAAGCTGAACAATGCATACATGGAGCTGTGTTCAAAGCCACTTTCCCCATTGCCACTGAAAATATCCAGGCCCCACATTTTATTACGTAAATAACTGATCAGAGAGCCTTTTCCTTCGTGGCCAATAATCCAGGATACATATTGGTGTGGTTTGCACTTGTACAAGTGGTGGAGGGATGGCATTGTCCATGTTAGCTCTACCTAAAAAAAAAGAGGAACCATTATCTGTTTAGTATCATTATAAGGAATAAATCAGGTAATAACTATTTAAACAACATTTAAGGCAGTCGAAAATTTTTTGAGGAAACGATCTATGGATTAGCGTTGAGAAGCAGAAATTTGTTACCCAAAAAGTGCTGAAAGGAATAACAAATAATTCAAATCAAGTACACAGTTACCTGACAGACATCTTTAACCGGTTTTATTTTATAAATTCGCTTGAAGTTTGGTGTATCGAAAGATTGTATTCCTTTAAATTGCGTAAAATCATCGGGTGGTAAGCCATTGTTTGGTACAGTTGAAAAACAATCTTTCACATATTGTTCTAGCGTGTCCAACGGTAGTCGAGCCTGTAGCAAAATCAATATTTCTGTAATTAAAACTCACATATCTGGCACAGAGTTAAATGCACAAAGTATGTACATACAGCGATGTAGCTGAATGATACAACTCGTATTTACTTGTAAGGCCAGAGTCATTCTGTGAGCACTGTAATGTCGTTGTCTAAATTTGTGGAGTTCATCATATAACTTATCATCCGCTACGTTGTCTCGCAAGGTGAGAAGATTTCCCCAGGTAAATTTAGTCGCTGGGTGACCAGGTTGGGCCAAACTACAAAATAGTTGCTCCTTTCGATAAAAATCAGATGGAAGGGCCATTTGAAATTCTAAATTATTAAATCATGTTATTACAGAATACGTTATTAGGAGAGAAATAACAGGGACAAGAAGTGGTAAAACTGTGTTGTAAATACAACAATAATACCATAAGATTCCTCAATATCACAGACCTTTTGAAAAACTTTAAAAAATTAAACTGTATTATTTACAAACCACTTTCAATTGCTTCACGTTCGCGAGTTATAGCATCTCTTTTCATAAGTGGACTGATAAAAAATTGAGCAAAACGATCAAGAGCGGCAAGTAAGTGCTTCTCTTGAATTTCAAAGTAAAATGTTGTCTGCTCACATTCGGTTGACGCATTATCAGATCCGCCGCGTTTTTTTATGAAAGAATCGAAGTCATTTTCCTGTAATTAAATAATTCGCATTGGAATTTGAGTTTGAAAATTCTGTGTAAAGAATGCAACTCATCTTTGTAGTGGGTTTTAAAATAGTCGATCTCAAGCAATTTAAAACCTAACTAATTAAATAATTTCATTTTCTCAATATGCTGAACAACAAAAATTTGGCTTGTTTTTACAAATTGAATCTCAGCATTGTGATCCCAAAAAATCTGTAAATGATAATTACTCGTCCATCGGATGAATAATGTCTGTTCCAAAGTATCTGTGCAGTTCAACAACTTACCTGAGGATATTTTTCCGAGCCCATGAACACCATGTGTTCTAAAAAATGCGCCATACCCGGTATTTCAGGAGGATCGCTGAAGCTTCCAACTCCAACGCATAAGCCACAGGCTGCCTGTTATAGGAAATCTATTATAAATATAAATACCGCAATTAATATGAACGTATGGGAAAGTTCACAAAACAACGAAAGGTCTTAAGTTATTTTCTTCCCACATGGTTCTGCGATATTGCTGTACTTGTTTTTTCAAAAGTAGGTCGAAAATCTAGTATCATATGTTCTTTGCGTTTTTCACGACTTACCGTTCCTTCTGGTCGATAATTTACCCTAAATGTCATTTCATCAGAAATTTTGATGGGCTGCCCTGACTGAAGGAAGATAAAGATCGAAAAATCCTCATAGGGATCTGTTTGATATACAGAATTACCCAAGAAAAAAAATATTTCCGACAAATCCTCAAATACCATCTTTGTCTCTAGCTTCTCATTGTTTTGTGAACTTCCCCATATGCAAATGATTTACCTGATTATTTCAATATTCAAACCTGGCTAACAGCATGAATAAAAATATCCTATACTCTACAATTTGAAAAGGAACCAATAAGTTTATACCATTTTTTCTTCTTTTTGTGGACGTTTATTCTCCGGGGAGTCCACATCTTCGTCACTTAGATCACCTGCAACATCGTCGTCTTCTTCTTCAGACCCACTCTCTTCTGATCCGCTTTCTTCCTCGTCAGCTATGACCAAACCGTAATTGTTAATGTAGATACAAACGATAATAACTTGAGTATACTATCTCGTATTACATATTATACTCATTACATTCATCATCATCATCATTGTCAGTTTGATCAGTGGAAATAGAACGAACGTCAGATATCAACAGCGCTGTCAAGCCATTAGGCAATCTGATAACTCTGTAACATTAGAAACATATCACGTGACGGATTAGAAAACTGCACGGAGAGTTAAGATGCGAAATTTGAACATTACGAATCTTAAATCTTGATGAAAACGACAGCAATGTCTTTAGACATGTTAGGTTAAGTTCAAGTTACAGATACCTGTAATCCTTCTTGTCATTTTCCGACTTGACTGGCGTGTCGAGATACTCGATTTTCACTGTATTTTTATCAATTGATTTTTCCGAGACGTTAAAATCGATAGATTTTACAGGCGGAATAACGGGTTGTGGCTTGTCAGCTTGGAGAGGATTTTGGTCTTCCGTTTTGCCGAGTGGTTTAGGCATACTATTAGCTGAATGATAATTTAGTTTTATTTTCTTTTTAGACGAATTTGATTGATTGTGAGATAGCCGTTTAGGCATTATTTCACGGGCGAATATTGTTTTATCTATGCATCTGTTTTTTATTACAATTTTGTACCAAAGTGACTTTAAAGGTCTCACCATGTGGCAGACGATTACCTAAATACAGTATACGTCAGGTTCAGATGGGTCACATCAGGGAAAAATCCTCGACATGTCAAACGTCCAATCAGATTGAGTTTATAAATAGAATCACGACTTTATAAGCCAATAGTATAAGCCGTCAAAGAATTTAGAATTTCATTGGCCACTTCGAATCGCGCTTCCACACCCGGGCCTTTCAAATATCACGAAATCAGACTGTATAATCTGATATAATTTGAATCTAAGTGTATTATATACATTTTTATTAATAAAATATCATTGCACTTTTACATTTTATTTTGCTTTATTCAATATAATATAGTATAATATAATTATAGTATATTATTACAATTGGCTAATAATCTTATTCTTATAGCTATTAGAAATTTTACAAACAGGTACAAAATCTACTACGATAGTCTAGGTATAATATATCTTATTACAGCAATTTAGCAATATTATTGTTTTTATTAAAATTATCTCTATGCAGAAAGTGTAGATGCAGAGGTTTACACTTTCCAGAGCTGTTTATTGACCGAATCTAGAATCGTTAATTATAATTTCATCCTAGGCAAGGAACAATTTATACATAGGTAATATAGTATGTATGTAGTATGGGATCGGAGTTTGATGTCAAAAGGCTGATTCTGTATAAAATGAATGGCGGTAAAGTTTAATAACCATTACATTATACTAACATAATTTTTTTTTCTACTTTACTTTATATCAATTTGATTGAGTTGGTATAACCAAGTCGGCTGGTTTCAATGTCGAAACACATTGAGAAGAAAAGGAAAATAAAGCAGACAAATCAAAATTAAAGGAAACGTTTTGTCGAAATGGATTAAGTTAAAAAATTATACAGGGTGTCCTATTTTAATGTACATGGCAGACCGCCTAATGTTAATATTTCAATTTTTATAAAAGAAAAAAAAGCTTTAGACAAAAGTTGAAGGGTTTTCCCAGGGCATTAAAATGATATAACTGTGATGACCTTGGATGATCATTTTGACAGTCATTCCAAGATTAACTTCATTTTTTCATATAGAATTTTTTTTTGTTTACGTATTATTATTCTACGGTAAAAAATACGAAACTTTTATCTGAAAATATTTTCTGAGTGGCGATCAATTTTTGGGCTCCAGAGACCATTAAATACGTCATATTTTAATGCTACAGGCGAAATTACAAAAGTGCATCAAAAACATTAAAAAAAAATTCTCAATGATTTTTTGTCTGATTCTACGCACTTTTTACTATTTGCAACTTTCATTTGAAAACCTGTAGTTTTCAAGTGAAATTATTGAAATTTCTGTTAATTTTGCTAAATATCGTAAGAAATTGATGTTTTCTAAAAAAATGTTTCAGATAAAAGTCATGTATTTTTTTAACCATAGAATAGGAATATGTAAAAAAGAAGATATGTCTCTATATGAAGAATCGAAGTTAACCTTGAAATGACTTTCAAAGTGATCTTTCAAACTATTCACAGTTATATCATTTTATTTCCCCTTCAAAACCTTTCAACTTTTGTCTAAAGCTGTTATTTTTTTTCTTAAAGTTGAAATAAAAAAATTAAGCGGTCTGGCACATAAAAAAGGGACAGCCTGTATATTATACTCCACACCCGTGTAATAATAAAGTAGTTGTCTATTTTGAAAATAAATAAAATCAACACTTTTAGAAATTCAAATTATTTTAATGAATTAAGTCTTGATGTCGACTAAATCACTGCTTACTATCCTGATGGTATACCTGTTAGAAGACATTCGAAACATTGACACGAGGTGTACAAAATCAATTTTACTTAAAAAAAAAAGAGATCGGAGTTTTATGAATGAACTATTTCATTGATTAGACTGATAGGGAATCATTTAGAATAAAGATGAGGCATTTGATCTTATACTGTGTTTTGAAGAAGTGAATTATGTAAGAGAAGAAAAATTCGAAACGATGGTATTTGTTTTTGTAAAAAATAAAATGTATAAATTAAAAGCTACATGTGTTTATTCTAAAAAATATTTACAACATTACAAACACTGGCTATACAAAATCTATCTGTTTTAAAATAGATCAGATCTTACATATGAGAAACTTATAATGAACTTACATGATAAATATCTAAACTTAGAACAGTTCTGTGTGGTTGGTCCCATTTTATTCTAATTTAATCTGAGACTTTGTACACCCTTAAATAAAAAATTGAAAAAAAACAAAAAACATTAAAAAAATAAAATACATCGGTAATTCCCCGAAAAAGAAAAGAAAAAGGTGATATTAAAGACTTAATATCTGAAATTTTAATAAGAAATAATGAATATTTCAAAGAGGCCTTTTGTAGTTGAGAAATTACAAAGTCCCAACTTCAAAGGGCCCAATTATTGAAATAAAAAAATAACTTTTTTTTTTTTATTATTAACGAACGTAAACAAATTGTCAGATAAAATTGAAGAACGTCATCACTGAATCACCTTTCACCGTTAATTCTCGTTACCATAATAATGAGATCATATTTATGCTCAAAAGAAATCACAGGGAATAAAATTATGATTCCAGCCATTGATCCTGCACAGAGAGATATAACGAACTCATACTATTAATTATTACCGGGTGTATATTCATATGTTCAATTGAAATAGTATTATCCGTCAAACATTTAAATGCAAATAAAAGTTTTAACAGATAATATACTGTCTTATTCAGAGTTGAAGATAAGCTTCTGGCATTATTTCATGTTATATCTGGGTTTTATGAAGTAATAAATGCATCCTCTGGTATCTTGATTATCTTCTATAATCTAGTCCTTTCTTTTTTTTTTTTCTTTTTAACCACCTTTGGGTTACCAGGTATATACAATTGTACACCATCTTATCATTAGTAATACATTGTAGCACTCTCTTTCGTAGTTACTTGTTGAAAAATTGACTCTGAACCGTTATGCAATGTTTCAATATAATTAGATAGGGTTTAATAACTAAATTTGTACTAAGGGGTAGTGCAACAGGCTACTTTCTTACATAACTTTTAAAAAAATTTCTATCATTCAATTGGAAAGAATTGAAAAAAAAAAAAAGAAGAAAAAGAAAGAAAAACAATATTTTATACATATCTAATTATTTATCATGGGATAAATATGATTTATAAATCATTTTTTCTTTTTGCCTTTTCTATTTTTTTTTTTTTTTGAATATTAAACCCAGCTCACAATATATATGAATTTCAAAACTATGCAAACGGTTTAACAAACATCTGTATTTCATCGCATTAAAAGTTAAGTAGTATCGTAGGTTTATTCTAATAATTGATCTTCCATTGGTACAAATATAATGATAATATGTACCAACTGGCCTAAAACTGGAGGATCTATTCTATAAGATATTATAATAAGTTCGAAGTCGACTTTTAAATAAAAACAAATCAAAATAAAATAAGTAAAGTGAATATTTTTTTTTTTTTTTCGTTTTTTTTTTTATACTTAATTATAGATTAGGTAGATATATAATTCTCGACTTGCTATGCTACAAAACTTTACAATTCAAATTTTTTCCTATAGCTGTCTCTTTGTACTCTACATATAAGCTAAGTAGTAATTTTTAATTATAATATCTCATCGTCTCGTATCATAGGTGGAATAGAAAAAATAAAATCAAATAAAAGAAAAATAAAAGACATTTACACTTCTTACTTAGTCCAGCAACGTATAAAAAATGTATAATACATCAGTCTGGCCAATATTCGACCAAATACTTATTCATCTATAATATTATTACCTCCCCCCCCCCCCCCCCCTCCCCGCCATCTCTCTTGCTTTTGAGTAGCTATGCTTATATATGAGTACCTTTTACTTTACACTTTCAACACAGCTTAAAAACGAAAAACTGTTCCACTTTCTGCTTGACAATTTTTTCTTTTTAAATTTCTCAGAAAGTGTTAAATAAAATGCGGCTCATGTTAGTTGCTTTTCGTCATTTGAACAATAATCGTTTTCACCTAAAGTAGCAATAAAAATCCAAAGAATTGAATTAAATATGCAGATTATACGCAACACAAGATAATTTACAAAGTCAAACGCATTTCTTAGTTTTTTTTTTTTTTTTTTTTTCTATTCAGAAAAAAGACTTTTCATTTTTTGCTGGACTCGTGTTTCGAATTTGCATTATCCTTGCATTGTCCTTTTGATTTTAATATTAGTTAAGTAGCGACTGACAGTAACTCTGTGAAATTTAATCTTACTTAATATCATCAAAGGACACAAAATTTATTGAGAAATTGGTCTTTAGATTTTAGTGCTACTATAATTTGACTAACAGCGATAACGATATTCTGTTTTATCGCAATTGGATACAAAAAAATAATAATAATAATAATACACTAAATGTTAGATCGCTGCCAATTAAATATAGACTGGTATTTAATCTTTGAAAAGATTATGAATTCGTTTCACCTTATTTATCGAATTATTCCCTTGGACAATTTGTGTGAATAATTAGTAATCTTAAATATTATTAAAATTTTGTCTAATTAATTTAGTGTATTATCGCTACGTGTTTATTTTATTTATTTTTTTTGTATTTTTTTTTTTTTTATCTTTTCATAAGTTATAGGTAATATCCAAATTTAATTTCGGATGATCGAATTATTATAAAATTTTATTAAGAATAAAATCGGTAATTATTTATTTATATATCTATCCTTCCTAATTAGATTTTAAAAAAATTGGAAAAAAAAAGTTACTCCAAATCGTAGTTAGTTTTCACAATTTTTGAAAAAAATGGACGTGATCTCTGCGCGGTCTCCATAATTTGAATTCCTAATTTAATCATAAATGATGATTTCCATGCAGAAGTACCCCCTCCAAAATTTTACAAGTAATAAAAAAAAGATTTACACCGATGAATCGGCACTATACAATAAATCGAACAAATTTGTGGCATTTACCTCAGACAAGTTTATCTGCGTTACATATTAAAAGAAATATTCGTATAATACTCAAAGTTCTATTAATAGCGGTAATAAGATTTTTTGACTATTCATATTCGACGCTACAAAAGAACTCTGTAATGTTTATGAATGTGCTAAATATATCGTTGAAAAAAAAAAATAATTAGATGAACAAATAAGTTAAAATACCGTGAGCTGTTATAAATTCGATGTTAAAGTTACAGATAGTTAATAATTTTTGATAAGAAAAAAACTAATACAACAAATATTGATTTACACCGATGCAGCATCTAATTTTTGTTTGTTTTTTCAAATAATTTTCAATACCAATTTAGAAGAGGTAGGAAATTTATAAAAAAAGAAAAAAAAATAAATTAAAAGAAAATAAAAAAAACTAGATGAAATAAGAATTGAAAAAATTAGATCGATACATCCAGTGCAGCGAAAGATGATACTTTAGAATAATTATTTAGTCATTGAACATAAGTGCCAATAAAAGAAATGATAATACTAATAATGAATGCGTTATTTATACAGTGATTGGCTACACTATGAGTGTAGAATTTTGTCAATTAAAATTTTTTTTCCAATGCTTAATCAATTTTCAGAAAAGAATTTGGCGTCGCTCCAGGCCTCAATAGTAGAGGGGTTTTCCTTCGCGACGTTACAACAGGTTGATATACATAATTTCCTTGCAACGTTCCAGTCAACGTCTTTTGTCTCTTTGTGCTAGGACTGAGTTCATACTCAAAAGTCGGCTGTTTAGCAATGTTCAATTGCATGTGCAGTGCATCCTTGTTATCCTCAATATCGATTTCGTCATAAATATGTTCCGTTATATCTATATCAAAATCTTGACTACTTTCGTCGTAGCTATCAGTTACAGAATTAGCCGCAATATGATTGTGAACAGGCTCGTCATATGTTGTATTTTCTTCCGCAGTTTCATCACCGGAACTTTCAGCTTCCTCTGAGATATCGCCGCTACCTGCATACTTCATTTCCCCTCTTTCCAATAATTCTAAGTGATCGGGATAGATCATAGCTTTTTTAATAGCAAGAGGATCTTTTCTCGACCATTTTTGAACTTCCTCATCCATTTTAGCAACCTTGGTTGGATTTATTGCCCATAAACATCCTTTTCTTTGATTTCCATTGCCCGCTGGTTTTTCTATCTTTTCAAAACACTTGTTTAATGACAAATTGTGCCTTACTGAATTTTTCCAACCATTTGGAGCCGTTTTGAAGTAAGGAAAATGTTCACTGAAATATAAAGAAAATAAGAAATGAGTATTTCTTAAAGAAATATATTAAAAAGATAATTATTTTACTTAGATAAGATACATTCTGTATTCTTTAGGCAGCGGGACAAATATCGAATAATAACTTGTGTTACTTAAATAATCATATTTATCTAACAGGAAATGATAACTTGAACAATCTACGAGATTAAAAACTATATTTTTTCGACACGTTTTCGACAATATAGAAGTAAGAATTTGCCTACTTAAATAATGAATACGAAATGATAACAATATGAATAATGATTATTGTAATTATATGGTTCTTGGATCTCAAAATATAACGGAATATAGTGCTGAAAGGCAGGGTAGAAGTTGTAAACAAAGAAAGAGGCGAAACTTTTCTAAAGGGACTGTACCCCGACATGCACCTGGTGCTCCAAGGGCCCCATACAAAATGGTTGTCTCCCCCCCTTGGTAGCCTGGGAATAAAGGAACATGGACAATAATTTCCCATCTTATGTCCCCACACTTATGGGGTTTCAACCTATTTTGCAGCGGCATAGGGCCACATGGCCAAAAATTGAAGGGCCAGCAACAGTTTTAGAAATACTATATACACACATTTAGTAAATTGAGAAACACAATTATGTTTGTGTATTTAAAATGTAAAATGAATAATTGTCGTTCTGATTATATATTCGTGGCTTTCAAAAGTTTTGAATAACTACACAGCTATGTAGTTTCTTAGTTGAATAAATCATTAAGAAAATCTAGACTAATTATACATTCTATCTTCTTCCGCTTACTGATATTCATGTGCCTGAATATCTAATCACTATTTGAAAAATTCTTAAATATAAGATTGCTACTCAATTAAATCACGAATAATGATGCAATGATATTACGTTAAAAGTCTGGCAACTTGTAAAATAATTAGTAATTATCATTTGATAGATTCGTTATATGTGAAATCTTGACTCTTGAACACGTGCATAAATATTATCTAAGCAAACGTATGTATGTACAGTCGGTAAGATTATTTCATTTTATCCAGAGGTTTCCTGTTTTAGATTATTCAATAATGAAAAGAAATCCTGTTTCATGCCCGAGTACTTTCAGGCTGAGTAATTTCCTGATTTATAATTATGGTGTTCCTATGCTAAGTTATCTGATGAATATAAATTTCGTCATAATTGGAGTTTTCATTTTTATTTATCATTTAAAATGCTCCAACTTTGATTACTCGTTCACTGTTGAAAATTTAATCTACTGTGTATTATCAACAGGAAACTTAACATATAAGAGTTATTCACGTTTGCAGCTACACCGATTCTTATAAATAACTTTTCTTACCATAACTGAGGTAATAAATTATCGTCAAGCTTTCGCAAACTCTTAGAGCACATTGTCACAAATATAATTTATTCAAAAGATAATTTAATGTTCAAACTTTAACTTGATCAGACTAATTTATAATAGAAAGTTTGCAGCAAGATCTAGCTGATTTATGATCACTGTAATATTAAACTTCTAGTATTCACATAGTCAAAGCTATCGACTAATATAGTTTTTGTTTCTTAAATTTACTTTTAAATAAAATTTGTTATTATTCTTTACTTCAGAAATAAATAAATCAACTTACCACATGAAATTGTAGATTTCAGAAACTGGTAGAGATCCGGTTTGACTGTTTTTTAGGGCCATTGCAATTAGACAAGAATAAGAATACGCAGGTTTTGGATAAGGTCTTTCATCATAATCTGATAGTTCGAATTCCTTGTCCCTTTTTATTGTAGTAACTGTGTTATGGACGTTATTGTTGTAAGTTTGTTTCCTTACGTGTTGCGTATGATGCGGATTTTGCATAAGTTTAATATTTTGTACTTTTATGCTCGTAACTGTGTTAATTTTCTGTTGAATTTGGGGTTTCGTTATCTGAGCAGATATCGTTTTCATCGTAGGATTTGTTTGGACTAATGTTGGCTTCAGTTTAGCAGGGATAATTGTTGTCGTAACTTCTTGCTCGTCTTCTGACTCTTCTTCTTCCTCTTCCTCATCCTCAGTTTCCGTCATGTCATGCTCGTAGTGCTCCCCTTCCGAATCATTCTCATCTTCAACGTCAACTTTCTCTTCCTTCACTTCCTTTTTCATAGAAAAAGAAAAGTGACGACGATTACTGTGCGGACTTGGACTCCGCACAGTTATATGCGGCATTACAGAATTGGGATTGACCATTACAGACGCGGCGTCTCCTCCGCTCAGGTCAAAATTGAAATTACTGTAACAAAATTGGATAAGATTTTAAAATTGTTTGTAATACTAAAAAAATTGATAGAAATTATTCAATCTCTAAATGTTTCATAAAACAGTTGTTTATTTTTACCTGACATACCTGTTGGAACTATTGCTATTGCCATTTAATAGACTAGCGGAACTAAACCAGCCGTTAAGATCGTCTTGACACCCGACTGGATTATCGTCCATCTCCAGAGGGGACAAATCAGTAAAATTGAATCCCAGTTCTGGGTGGCCACCTATGACCCCTTCAACTTCACATTTTATGTCGACGTCCAGCATCTCTTGTAAGGAAACACTGTCCGTTCCCAAGTAGTAGTCCATTGTGAGCCAAGGATCCCTTGTGGGCCCTTGATCCAGCCCGGTACTGTGTCTGCTCTCGGTATCCAACATTCACGCGACTGAAAAAAGAAAAAAATTAATTTCAAATGAATATTTGAAAATTGGGAGAAGGGATTGGATCATATTTTTTTTCAATCCAGAAAAGTAACAGGTTTTAGGTAATAAGTTCATTAATATTTAAAATCTATCTGGGTTTTGTTTTTTACATTCAATTATAAAAGATGTGCCTTTTCAAACTAGTCAATGTTTTTAGTCTTTAAGGTAATTACACCCCTTTGTAGAATCTCTAAGACTGCCAAGTTTAAAGTAATATGGCCAAAGGTGTTTCTGAAGAGGGGATACTATTGGCCTTAAAGGGATAATAATACATTGTAAGATAAAAGCGTGAGAAAGAAGATTATCAAGAGTTTGTAGGTACTAAATATCGCAATGAATTCCTTGGCTTCCACGAATAGAAATATTGCTGTATATGTGGTTGAATAAGTGCATAATATCATGCTCTGTATTTAGATTGCCAGGTAATCTTGTAAGGTGATCTTAAGGAATGGTCAATAGATATTCGGCCCAGAGGTATAGTATAGAGTAGTATACACGTGACCTCGCATGTGCCACCGTCGAGTGAATGTGTGCTGCGAGGGTCTTGAACTCGTGGCTGAGCTTGTGGGTGTGACTGACTCATAATACTATAGCCGATTTACTATAGAATGTGTGGAGCTGTAGTACTCTGCTAGTGACTTGACTCCAACGGAGTAGTCTCTACGTGCCACGTAGTAGTGTAACATGCTAAATAGCTGACTGGACGAAGCGGTGCTCTACTACGCATACTAAATATCAACTACGGAACTGACCCTGGTTGATTTATATGTATATGTACATGAATGATTCATTATAAAATATATTATTGATAAGCTAATTGAAAAGCCGAAGAAAGGCCCAACCTAAGAATCGCGAATAAATCATCATCTATCATTTAATTGAGTCGTTGTATGTTTATTCAATACTGTTTCAGAACAATTTATTAGCTCAACATTGAGCAAAAATGCAAGTTATGCATTTCAGATATTATTGTGTTATGCAATATTTCTATAAATAGAAACAGATGGATCGGAGCGTCTCTTGTTATAGTTGAAAGGATTACTTGTAAGGTTGATAATATGACCGTTATTTAAAACGTGATTGAAATATGATGGAAAAATATGGAAAATCAAAATATATCATGCATTGAACTTGTGGAAGAGTTTGGCGGAAAAAATGCTATCAAAAACGATAAAATTAAGATTGGCTTTTGCCAATTCCAAACCGTGGAACTTCGTGATTTTAATTCAGAAGTATTATGTGTAAAAGAAACGGTGTTTGATAGCAGAGAAAAAAAAAATTGCGGAATGATATTTTATGTAATGGCAACTCGGAGTTTGAGGAATACTTGAGGCAAACCTCGTAATAGTATTCTGAAATTTTTTTTACATACTTTATTAAATTTATTTTTCAAATTAATACGATCACTGTTGTGCGTAATTTTAAGGTCTTCTGTCTCGCTCTACGACGCGGTCTTTCACTCTTTCTCTCCGCCAAACAAGAACAACCTTGGGCCTTTGGATGTTTAGTTCTTTTTTCGTCTGTTTTTAAGTCTGGCCTGTTCAAATCTGTACCATACCATCACCATGTAGTGTTTCTCGTATAATAAATACTGACTAAGCTTTTCTGCAAGTTTTTATGTAGAATAGAATTTCATTGACTATGACATCTCAAAATTTGAATCCAGAAGAAATTTGTTTTACGGAAGGGGAATTTGTGCACATTTTTCAAAGAACTTTCATTCTGCAAATAATAAATTAGAACGAAGAGCTTGATTTTACGAACTAAAATTGTTATTCACATAATTCGAGCGAAGAGAATTATAAGAATTGTAAGCTGTTAAAATACGGTAAATTCAATTCTTAGCAATTTCCGGAGCTCTAAAATTACAGGTTTTTGGCCCAACATTTTGTTGTAAAATGACGAAGAGTTCAAGCGAATGCGACACATGGCTTCGCGCTAAGACAGGAAGTACAGTACAGTTGGTGTTATACTATAAAAGCGCAACTGCGATATTTTCGTACGATTTTGAACTTGGTTAAAATTTTCTATTACATCATGGGCTACAGTGAATAAAATTTTTAATTCACCAACTCGAAAATCCCGAATGAGTTTAAACGACCAATTCTCATTACGCAAGTTGTAACAATTGACCTATTGCATAATTAGTAGAGAAGGTTCAGTCCGTAACAGGCAATAAAGTGAATGAAGCGTTGTTCTGAGTTCCGAACGAATAAACAAAGAAAAAGTAACGTCGATTTAATTCCATCTACTTCAGGGATTAATCTAGTGGTAAAAAGAAAAAAGAAATAAAAAGGAAAATAAAATCATTCGCCGAATTATTTCCTGTTAAATTTTTATTGGTAAATCGTCAGTTTCCTTCCTCGTCTTAGGATTAGATAATCTCCTAGTGGCGAATACAAATAAAGTGAAACTTTTTTTTGTTATGTGAAAAAAAGAAAAAAGAAAAATAAAAAAATTAAATGCAGACTTGGAAATGCCATAAAATTCTTCAGTGTGTTGTATCATCAGATGAGAGAGGAACCCTAATAAATCAATATTACACCAATAGTAAGTGCGTCCGAAAGCCTAGTTCACACTCGGTGAACTTCACAAGCTCAGATCCCGAATGAAACCGGTTTTCTTGATCACAAAGAAGAAAGAACCTGCCTCGAGAGTACGCACGACGTGAACGTCCAATCCAATACGAGAGCGTTGTTCAAGTATTTACAAAAACTACAACTGGTGTCGTCCGTTTGTCCCTCGCCATCTCGTACTTCGTTCTTTTTATCATATTCTACTATTTTTAACGTTCAACGAACTCTCTCTCTCATCGATACAGAAAATTATAACTTCATTCGCGATCTATATTAATATGATATTTCTTAATTATATATATTTCATTAACATTTTTTTAACTACATTGATATTTAATTTACGTAATAATTATAAGTTTTCTTTAATTTTTTATATTCATATTTTTAACGAGTTAAGTATCAAGATACGAGAGATTGGAATGTTTCGATCGATATATAAGTATAAGTATAGGTATAAGCGAAGAGGGGAGAGAAGTATTATTATGTTGATAACGTTACAAGTCAATGGCCAAAGTGTGCCTCTACCTAGCTATGTATAACTTTCGATAGTATATAGGAAACCTCTGAAATAAACCACTTGATCGTTTGACGTTGATCGATATGAGATCCTAAATTTCGACAATAATTTGAAAAGCTTTAACAAAGCCACAAAGACAAATTAATGTGTGTTGTGCACAAAATGGATAATCTTAAACATTACTCGGCATAAAAGGGATATAAAAAGAGGGACCACTATCTTTTTTTTTTCCTTTATTATTATTATTATTATTATTTTTTTAAAGAAATTAAAATAGATCGAAATCCTTGAGAAAACGAAGCAAAAAATAAAAAAAAATTCATTACCACGAGCTTAAGAGGCAGAACCCTCTTTACGGAACCTCTAAAATTCCACAGATTATTGTATAGAATTTTGGAAAAACCCTGGAGTGTAAAAAAAAAAATTCTCGGAAGCATTTTGTCGTAAACCTTTCCGAGTTAAACCAGTCCTGTTTGACCTGGCTAAATCCACTCATTGTCATTGACAATAGAGAATTGAGGAAACTGTGGGGGAGTGAGAGTGTGGCAAAAAGTTCACCCTACACCCTAAAGTTTCTACATCTCTGCTGAACCCGCCCATTTTCTTCCAAGTATTTTCTTTCACTACTGCAGGTATAACGTGACTATTTCAAGCGTTAGTCTCACCGCGGTTAAAGTAACGAAAAGGAAAAAGATTAATTTCTCTCTCAGGTATAGAATGCCAAAGATCCTCCTAGCGAGCTACAGGTGTATAGAAAAAGTTTGCTTTACAGAAATAGGAAAGGATATAGTCGAAGGATAAAAAAGAGATAAATAAAATTAAAAACAAAAAAAATTGGGAAAGGATTTAATAACAAGTGCGACGACGAGGAGAATTTTTAATTTTATTTATCGTAAATATTTGATTGAAAAAACTTAATATCCTTCTTCTTAATTATAGCAGAAATTCATTGCCAAAATATTCAATATTCATCATACAGAAACTCATCAACCGCAAAGTATGCGTGTAGTATGTATATTAAGGCGGTTTACCACTTCCTGGATGGCTTATAACTCTTGTAACTCTTTACTTACAAAAACAAAATAAAAAAAAAATAAATAAATAAAAACAAAATTCGTTGTTCTGTAAATTCATTTAGTATTATATACGTATACGTACGCACGTGTACATATACATATACGTGCATGTAAAAGGATTGAATAAAAAATCTTTATGAAAGTAACTTCCGAAATAATTTCAATCCCCTATTATGGGTATAATAATTACTTTGTTCACGCTGCACATGACTTGATGAGATAAATGAAAATTATATAAACGGTTCCTAAAAGTATAATTTCGTATAATAACGGTTTAATTTATCCGTTCAAAAATCATCTTTCTTTTATTATCTGTATACAGATAATACCCGTACATAGAATATGCAAAGTATACCGAGAATTTTATATTCTCGATTATAGATGCCCGTGTATGTATACATATAATTTGTGTATATAATAATGTATACGATATACCAGGGGGAGATAAGTGATTGGTGCAGTCTATCATAGTGACGAAAATAAAATAGATTTCCTTAGTAAATTTACACATTCAATCCAATATTCATATGGATAAAAAAAAAATAAAAAAATGTATATAGTAAACAGAATTAAAAAGAAATGAAATGAAAATAGAAGGAAAAACATTCTATATATCGTAGAATTTTATACGGAATTTTAGAACCTCTTGTATGTACATACATATACAGGGTGGGTTTTCTCCGGGCCCGAGAAGGGAGGGGCTTATTTTATACCAATATTTTTTATTTGAATGCTAATTACCACAAAAACACATAGACTTGTTATTGTGTGAGAGAAGCGAAATAGGGATTCTAATTCATACGATAACAAGTATGGGTAGAATAAACCCCTCCCTTCTCGGACCCGGAGAAAACTCACCCTGTATATACACGTACACATGCATATATAGATATAAGAATTTAGAAAAAGAAAACTTTTGTGAAAAAGAAAAAAAAAAAACTAGTTGTATGATGTGATGAAGTAAAATTCCCCATAAGGTAACAGATAGGATCTCCTCCCCCCCCCCTGTTGAGGTAACGAAAATAAAAATAAAAATAAATTTTATACACAAGGATGATCTCGCGATGGACCGACTGTATTTCTTTCGCTCTACCCTCTCGGTTATCGATCCAATTTCCCCCACCTCTGTGGCCTGACTGTCTGCACCCTCTGCCGTGGAACGAGGGGATGGATGGAAAATTTTGTGGGGAGGGGTTCGTTTGGATACGGTTTTCATGTAATCGGTACAATTAATTGTTCGAGAGTAAAAACTATCTAATCCCCCCCTCCCCCCCCATTCGTATTTGAACATTCTGTTATACCGTTATTTTTTTTTTTATTTCTGAAGGAATATGAAATGAAATCTTTCAGGGATGAAGAAAGAAAATAATAATAATAAAATAACGAAATTCCACCACTTTGTCGAGCTCTGTCAAATCGTTTGTTATATCAAAGTCCTCGAGTAATAGTGGCCCGAAATATTGCTTATTATCTCTATAGTATAATATTGACGATAATTATTAACGGAGTAAAAAGAAACAACAATTATCTGACTAATATAAGTTAATAAAGATGGTTAAATCGTAAATCGAATAGACAAAAAAGAAAAAACAACCGTAACGAAAATTTAAAACAGCTGTAGTAGGTATCTATCTGCATAATGTTTCTCCGGTAACGACGACGATGATGATGATGTTGATTATTATTATTATTGTAACAAATAATAATTCAAGCCTTAAAGCCTAGCTGCAACACGTGAGACCGAAAGTCTATTTGTACATAACTTTCTCAATTTCCTGTTCGTCGTAGAAACGAATTATACAAGTAGGTATATTATGTAGCGAGTAGGTGAATTATTAATTCTAAAAGATAAAATTAAAACCAATTTACGATTCCACGGATGAAAAAAAAAAAAAAAATAAATGTATAGCAATAAATTGACGATAGTTGAAGAGTTGTGAAAATAAAACTAAAATATTATAGAGAACAAAAATTGTATAATAAAACCCGGTGTACATTCGTGGTAAATGTATAGTGAAATATACACGGTTAACATAAGAGAAGATTATATTTTGGTTAAGCCTGTAGGATGGTTCTCCTGGTTGGGCATATGGCGAGGGGTTGGGGTTCTCAGAATGTTCCCACGGTCAAAAATTTCCCGGTCAAATTGCCGAGAAGGGCCCCGTAGCCGGGCTCCCTTTTGTTCGAGAAACATTTCGGAAAATTCCACATTTGTATTGTGGAAAAAAAAAATAAATAATAAATTTCCATAAGCTTATAAATAGCTAAGATTACAAAACCTTAAAGGTAATAAATTATTTGTGCAGTAGATTCAGCTCAAAACTTTCGATCTCGGTTTTTGTTCTATGTACATACATATAAATAAATTCCTCTTCAGCTTTGATTGCAATAGTCTTTTTTAACTAACGGAAAAACATACGTTCCTAAGTATCGAAAATATCGTAATAGGTAACAGAAAACGAATTTTGAAATTCACTGAACGTAAAATAACGAAGAATGAACGTATATTACGATGTAATTTTTATTTTATATATTTCGTTTTTTTATCAAATTACAAGTGTCAACACGTAACTAAGTGTTATCGTATGTAAACTTGAGCAATGCGATAAGTCTGTACACACGAGAGTTCTACAATACGGATTTAATGAACGAGTTTTACGCGGGAAAGTAGTAATAAGGATAATAATAATAAAGAAAAAAAAAAATACATAATGATAATAATAATAAAAAAAAAAATAACGAAATAAAATTCTCAATTACAGTACATAATTAACCCCGTGAATTTTTAATCATATGTAAATAATTCGGAGCAATCGATATTATTCACGTTACGTATAAATTATGTATGTGATAATAAGAAAGGAATGTTGTGATATACATAACATAATGATATTTTTCTTTCAGTTATAATAAAAAGAATTTTTTCCCGCCGAAAAATAATAGTCATTAAAATGCACGAGGCTTGGTAGTAAGTATCGCGTACAGCCTACGTGTAGTATAGTATAGAAAGTAAAATAAAAATGAAAAACAAAAAAGTAATGATGTACGGATTGTTAGACGCGGATAAATAAAATAGTTATTTATAGTAAAAAGTAACAGTTGTCATGACGACAAACAAATTGATCGTAAAATAAATTAAATTTATTAACGGGTGTTGAGCACTGGGTTCGTTCCCGCCTTGAGATCAACGATGAGAGAAAAAAAGAAAAAAGAAACCTAATAATATTTAACAAGAAATTTTCAGTTATAAATATAACACGAATTTAGGCGCTAACGTCAAGTTTGACAATCTTTTTTTAAAAATAGGATTTCTCTATTATCGTATAACCGTTAACACCGCCACGGTACAGCATACATCGATAAAAGTATATACATCGTAAAAAAAAAAAATATAATAATAATCGCGACTATCCGGTCTCAACGTAATATGACAGAGAGCCTGAAAGACCGGCACTCCGTAAATATAACTCGTATTTATTTTATCCTCATATAATATATCGTGCGTATTAAAATAATGAACTAAATGACCTACCGGTTATTTAACAGGTACCACGTTACGTTGTCTTGACAAAAAACCACCACTTTCATACATAGATTTGCCCAAAAAATATTCAACTTTACGGCAGCTACCATACATAAACGAACACACGACACCGACACAAGGCCCTCTTTACGGAACTGAAGTAACGTTGACGGGGGACTCGTGAACAAAGACCACGCACAATTTCAAATCTCGTAACGTCTATTGGTCCTAAAATGTCACGTGGTTATACCGCCCGCAGTTTATTGGCTTGTAACTTTGGGGTGTGAGGTCATTTTAAATTCTACACAAATGCACATGGCTGACAAAGACGTTTCAATAGTACAATTTAACTTAATATATTAATACTTAAATTTAAACTGGACGAATTTTAACGAATAAAATAATCGCATGAATGAAATTATTGAGATAATTTTATCCTTTCTAGCTACTAAGATCGATATTAGTGTGTAAATTTGACAGTAGGCATCGTGCTGCCACAGTATATGGCTAACCTCCCCCACTCTAAAATGGCCGAGCCCAAAAAATATCTGTTATAAAACGATGTCTTTTCTATAATAACAACAGGATATTTTGAATTTTATTAACGGTTAAAAATATTACAAATTTTTTAAAAACAATATAAAATTAAAATATTTAACAAGCTGTCATATAGTAAGTTGAAAGGATTTTTTCAACGGGAAATACGCGTCTGGACGAATCCATTATCTTACGATACAGGGGAGTCTGGTTGCCCCGTTAAGAATGAAACGAAGCCATACCATGTCTCCCTCTCTTTTAGACGTACCGTAATATAAATGGCGGGAAGACGACTCACTCCCACGCATGCACAGATCTTATCCATGTGATATTTTTTTTTTTTTACAATGAATCAAAAATTTATATGAAACGAGAAGCACTGTCTCACCTGTATGAATAATTACATTTATGTACTGAAAACAAATCTTCAACGATTTTTAATTGAACAATCAAAATTAAATATTCAGAATTTATGTATATAATTTTTTTTTTTTTCTTAGGCGTATTAATAACGGGATATTCTGATTCTTTGTTACCACTAGGGTCAATATAGATTCAGCTTCTTTCTTGACACGTATTTTTCTGTGTATTTTCTTTTTCCGTTCTTTTTCGTATTATTTTTTATTTTATTTTTTTTAATTTTTTTTTTTTTTTTACGTAACAATATAATATTGTAAACAAGCTTAACGATCATTATAAAATTCTTAAAATATTCTTTTTATATAACATATGTATGTGTAGAAATATAATGATATTCTTTTATCCAAATTTTTCTTTCCCTGGTTTTTCATTAATTCCTCTTTCTTTTTATTCTTTTTGTTTGTTTTTTTTTTTGTCCATTTTGTTATTTGTAGATCATGCTCCACTAAGCAAATTTTTTTTTAATCCAATTCCTTCCTCAATCATATAAACAACAAAATCAAAGTTCAACGCCAATTTTTCAAAATACTTTTCTTCGCAAAATTTCACTTTTTAGAATGAAGAAAAATTTGCTTAAATACATATACTTTATCAAGGATAAAAAAAAATCCTTTGTGTTTTTGTTTTATTATATTAATCAGGCTTTTCCCCCCTAGTTTATTTTTATTTTTTATTTGTTTTTTCCTCTCCCGACCAGGTATTTTTATTCATTTTTTTAATATATTTTTATTACTTATTTTTAGAATAAATCTTCTAAATCATTTATAACGATTTGTTTAAAAAATATGTATAGGTATAGGTATACTTTAACATAACTGAGAACTCCTTCTTTTTGTAATAAAAAAAAAAAAAAAAAAAGCAGAAAAGATTATTATTCGATCATTTATTATTGTCTTAAAGTTCCTTTACCTTTACGTTTATGTTTACCGACCCCATTTATCATTGATAATAATAATGATAATAATAATGATGATAATATATTTCCTAATAAATTTCTGAGCTTTAACAAACTTTCGCTTAAATCACTTATTATTTCTTACCGCTTCTTTTTCTGTTATTTCGTTTTTTTTTTTTTAATTTTTTCTTTTCTGCTCTATGACATGCTTCTGTCTTTCCGATGAAAATCATTATAAGTAGAATTCACCATACATCCTTGGTCTTTACCGAATTTCAAGCGTTTGCTACTGCTGGTATCAACTTCTCATATATCTCAATACCGCGCAAAAATATATCCTTGTTTAAAAATTCGTTGTGATCGTGGAGAAGTATAGGCGTGTTATTCATAGGAGAAAAACCAAGCGCTGGTATACCAACCTGAAAATATTTATACAATTTTATTAAATTGTACAAATCCAGAAGTTTAATTATCAGACAAATATTTATCGTTTCTTAGCACTTGAATATCTCAAACTTAAAGCAGTTCAGATTAGTTTATAAATAATTTTATCTTTTAACAGTTTGAATGAATCTCAAAATTTCAAGTTTTTTAATGATTAGATATTCTGCAGGGATATTATACCAGTAAAATATTAATATTGAAATAAATATGCTGATTTTAACGTCGGTTTTAAATTCTGAAATAAAAACCTTTAAGTTATAAAGATTATTAAATATGATTTACCGATCGGACATAACGACTGTCTGTTGCTCCAGGAAAGATTCCAACGTCGAGATTAATGCCCAGATCATCGGATGCTTTTTTGAAAGCGACCCAGAAAGGATTGGTATTATCTATTTTGGTATTTACAACCAATTCGTTTTTTTGTTCAAAAGTTATATGGACATCCGATCCTGCCTCTTTACACCATCCTAAAACCATTTTTTCCAATTCTCTTTCATCCACGTCAGTAGCGATGCGAATATCAAATACAGCTGTTAACTGATCTGGTATAACGTTGGTTTGAATACCACCCTAGAAAATAAAGATGATCATGTTGATGAGATAAATTTCTTCATTAGATGGCAAATATCAGAAAATATTTATTTGCGTAATGGCGCACAGAAAAATGGTTAGAAAAATTATAAGGTATTTAAGGGAAAGAAATTTAACTAATTCATTAGTTTCATATTTCAATCAAATATTAAGGCTACTCACCAATATTATCATCCTAGTTATCAAGGCATGGTACAAAAACAAAAACAAGACTCTTTAAGTATTTCAAAATGTAAAACAACATGTAATTTCGAATTCTTTGTCAGAGAAAAATTCCAAGGGATTAAGATAAAATATTAAAGAATTTTAACGATTGGGCTTCAGACAAAACTTTATGCCAAGTATTCAATATGTTGTTTGGTAAAAAATGAGTAGTTTATTTTTTGTTTTCTCATTCATTTCACACCCTCTTCAATTAGTTTTATTAGATTTCATAACTCAAGAAATTGTCTTTGGTATTGAATTTGGGAAGAATGTATCGTTATCTCATCTGTGTACTAATTACACAGAAATTCATTGCCCAATGCACACTTTTGAGAATAATGTTTCATGATTATGAAAAAAAAACTAATAAATAAAAAAACTCAAAATTATTTTAAACGGTTCAAAAAGCGAAAAAGAAATTGAAACAGTAAAAAATAATTATTCTGCAATAAGGATAATCTAAAATAAAGATTAACAATCTGTTAAATATTGAGTCATACTTGTAATTTCGTAAGATTAACGGAAGTCACATCTCCGAGTTTGACTTTGGGATCTTCGAGCTTCTTTTTTTCCTTTGCTCTAAAGTCCATAAATTTATCAATAATGTATCTGACTTTTTCTCCAGCTGTATTATCAAGCATAAGTGATCCATGGCCAGGATTACCAGGACAATGTATCCACAAATGCCACAGAGACCGTTCTCCGTTATAAAGGAAAAAGTCGTTTGTCGGTGATGCGATTCCCTCGTCTAGAGCGAAGCCTAGATTCAATGACTGGAAGTCTTTGGTATGTACAAAATCTTGCATTCCAAGAACCCCCCCAATTTCTTCATCCGGTACAAAAGACAGATGAATTGTTCTCTTGAAATGCTGACCGTTTAATTTCAAACGACGTATTGCCTCGAGATATTGAATACCAACGCATTTCATATCCTGACTTCCACGGGCGTAAATGTCCCCTTTCTCATCGATGTGAGCACTGAATGGTGGGTATGTCCATTGATCCTGAAATAATTTACTTCAATTCATTCCAAGGTTTCATTAAGCTGAAAAAATTTGCTTTAAATATAAAAAATACCGAAATGTATTGAAAACATTAAAGGTTTCGTGAAATCTCGTGGTATTTAGGTCGTATTCAGCTGTGTTCAATTTTCTAAATCCGATAAGGTTGTAAAATAAATAGAATTCTGTTTGTTGATGTACTTATTTAATTCGGAAGATAATTTGTTGATTCTGAGTGAAGGAGTTTTGAAAAATGACCGATATCTTCGATGTTATCACGGTATTGATTTTAAAGTGATTTTTTTCTTAGTCTTCAATTCCTAGCTTTGGAGAAGATAATAGTACGACAATATTCAAGAAATTTGTGGCGTAGTCTAGTTTACAGAATAATATCAGGCCTGACACATTACTCATTTATGAATATAATTCCGAATGTTTATTTTTTTTTTTAAATCTTTGCAACAATTTTTCTTCTTCAGTTGGAAAAAGAATTTACTACATACATTCACCTTTGTGATTCTGTGCAAAATTTTAAGTTACATAGAAGTTCGAAATTCTCCTGTTAATCCTTGATTTGAGATAAGAATTTTCATGCCAGAAATCAGTAAGCTTCTGGACTTTGAATATTGGACAGAATTAGGAGGAGATGCTCGTTATCATGCTTTGTGAGTAAATTTTTTCGAAATTGCAAACAAATAAGTGAAGAAGCAATCTCTAATTGTTTTAAGAGAAATACTAAATCAAATTCATATTTAAAAATGAGTTAATTGAGGCTTGATAATTCATTTATAAACAATTCAATGACCTATTATTCGAGTCTCAGATTAAGAATGAATAATAAAGTAACACATTGTTTTCAAAAGAAAAAAATAATTACAAAAGTTTTAGTTCATGTTAAGCTATAATATCGATGATATAAAATGGTCTTATAACACTCGGTATCATAATCACTTAAATCGAAATTAATTTGAAAATATAAAAGTTTTCTAGCATAAAAAGTAGCTTTAAAACAAAAATTACAAATTTTCAAAATTCTTTTCTACGAAGGTTGTTTTCACTCCTACAAAAATCTATCCTCTGATTTATACAGCATCTCGAAAAATTATACCAAAAAATTTGTGATAATTCTAAAAGATTTGCAGAAGCATGTCTTACAGGAAAAACTGGAACCACATCCGTGTGGCTATTTAGGAGAATCGCAGGTAAGGATGGCTCCGTCCCTTCCCATGTGATAATGACGATTGGTTTGTCTGGATGAATGTGATAAATTTTGAGCGGCAAGTCCAAAGACTTTGCCTGTTTTTTGAGAAAAGCAACACATTCATCTGAAATAAATTCAAATCTTGTTATTTTTGTAATTAATTTAATTTGTTCAGATAATTATCCAAACAGGTTAATTTAAATGTTGTATTAAATTTGATAATGAAAAAAAAGTAGATGAAATTCTTGTAGATTAATGAATCAGTTTCAAAGTTGTTAATTTTATCAAATAGATACCGGGAATAATATTGTGTTAGTATAAAAGTACGATTGTTATTGAAAAATATGTTTTTCAACACAAGTGATTAACGTATCATAAGTTCTGAAGAAAATCGATCAACAAATATACATACGCCCCTTAGATAAATCAATAATCAGTTGTGGTTTTTAGTGAAATAAATGAATATTCAATAAGAACAAACATGTATTGAATGTACATACATGTATGTATGTACGAAATTTCTTAGCGTCAATTGAGTTTCGTATATAGTATATGCGGTGCGTGAATTGATTGCAATAGAAGCACAAAGGGGTTCGAATATTAGTACAGCTTGGCAACTAAATGGGATATAAAAGATGTTGTGGTTTTTAAAACCACTGAAATAACATATTGGAATTGTCGATTAATGTCTCCCTTGATATAAATAGTAAAAAATAATTCCGGATCTTCTAAAACGATGCGTGAAACTAAAAAGAAAATTGTTAGAAGATAAAAAAAGACCACATGCACTCCGGGAGTGAGAAGTAAAGTCCGGCTCGGCGGTAGCTCTCTGTGGGGGATAATTTAAGATTACCGTAAAAGTATGATCGTGAAAAAATATCGGTAACGTTAAAATGTGTTTTTCACTAAACCGTATTGGCTTACGCGGTTTAACCAAGCTGTAAAAATAGCGATATAAATTCTCGGTGCAGGGTGGGGCAGACAATGCAATGGCTGTATAGCGTCTTGGACGCCGCGTCCTTTTTACAGTTCATATACGACAAATGATCTCTATAATTTAAAACGGTATAATAAAGATATTCCTCGATGATCTAGACCAGATCACATCACACTAGGGGCTCGGTAATGGCAATAAAACTCTAATTTAGCTAACGAGGAAACGCGTAGTTGGGCGACCCCATTCATGCACGATCGCACACACGTTATACTTTTAAATTAATATGTAATCACCGCTGCAGTTTTATCGCTAACAAATTCGACGACACGAAAGACAATAGTTTATGATTAAAAATAAGCTCGATTACTAACCGTAATTTACGTTGGGCTGGACCGTTGGAATTTTAAGATATTCACGAAAATTATCTACAGCTGTTGCCTCCAGCTGAGACTGTTGCGAAGACGGCGAGGACATTGCGTGGCCTGCTGATCGTATCGTCGCGTCGGACGCCGCGGAGTCGACTGTCATAGCAGACGCTTCGCATCGATTTACCCAATCGAAATATTCTGTTGTTATGACGTCACGTGAATCGACCAATCACAAGACGTACGTCACTAACGGCGCGTAGGCGGGGAGCAAAAGTTGAACAATTTAAACGTACGTTTTAACTAGACTTTTTAACCTTCTATTTTAAGAGTTAAAAAATATGCGGACGAGTCTATTATTCAATTGTATATTATTACTGACGACCAACAACATCATCTACCGAATAAAACGACTATAAATTTCTAAACGTTGAATTTATGTCATTCCAGTTCCAAATTAGAAATGTATCTTCACTGAATATCTACATACCTATAGCTAGGTACACGGGCTCTATTATTTAAGTCTTGAAAAATACGGCACAGACATACATATTTACCGTGGAATATTTTTCGATCGTATTTTGCGACGCGTAATACGTAAATATCGTTCGTCAAACAGTTGTAGCACCGGAGACGCTTCAATTACTTACACAACATTCTTGTGTTGTACCAAAACCAATAAATTATGAAAGAGATAAGAGCGATGATAAATTATAGCAAGATTGTCAGCGATAAGCTATCATACTTACAGGAGACATGCTCAAATAGTTGTTATGAATTCTTATCGCAATTGTCTGATATTTTTACTTGGAATTATATGTGTATTAATTGCAAGATAGTATGAAATTGCATAACAATATGAACAAGAATGTAGTTACATTTAATTCACCTCTTTCGAATTATTTCACAAGATCATAAAGTTTGACTTCCCAATAAAATACAATTGAAGTTTAGTCGATCTAATGTGATTCGTCGAATACGAAACACTATACTAAACGGAGAGTTAGAACTTAATTGATAAATGTATAATAGTCGAATGAGAAAAGATACGTTATTTCGCATAAATGAAGTAGATAACTTAGTATTACGAAAATTTTTGAACGTATTGATACGATTTGTAGATAAGTTGATAAATGTTGTATAGGATTTCAGAATAATAAATAAATGCAATATATTTAATTCGTAAAATGTATTTCGATTTATTAAATTTCATGTATGCCTAAATATGAGCTCTTTACACAATATTGTATCATATATATATATATATATATGCATATATATATATATATATATATATATATATATATATATATATATATATATATATATATATATATATATATATATATATATATATATATATATATATATATATATATATATATATATATCATATACCATGTTTCAATATCTGATATTGAAGAACTCGTTACACTTATTATTTAATAACATGAATTAATTTATCATATGATATAATTAATATAACATGGCTATATCTAGGCACATATACATGTAACAGCGAATCGCAAATAAAAAATTATAATATGTGTTCTGATATTATTATTAATTTTCAATATTATATATAATCTATACAAACATACATATCTATATATAATTTATATATTTATATATAAATATATAAATATATAGAGTACAATACAATACAATATATAGAGTATATTATGTATATATATACCTATATGTAGATATATATGTATTATAGACAATGGTTATTAACTAGAATCTAATTTATTTACAACACTGAAACAATTAGCCTAGTCCACTTTTTTTTTTACGCTATCCTTATCTCGAATAGTAAAGTTAATTACTTACTATTAAAAACATCTATCATACAAATATAGCAGGGCTGTAAGAGAATTGTACAATATTTAGGGTAATCGTAATATGTATATGTGTGAGTAGGAACCGGGTGGGAAGCAGGGAGGAAGGAAAGGGGAGTTAGAAGCGAAGCGATTTTAGTTATACTATGTAATAATTATCTAAAAATGACGATAAGGTTCTTGAAAATTTCATAAAGTTAATCAATTAATTTATCATACATTATGGTATTTACAAGTTTTTCATTGCATATTCAGGCCAAGAGATAAAGCTGTGCTTGCTCAGTTATGTATCATGTGCGCAGCCATAAGACTTTCAGAGTTTCTCATGTATATCTGTCTATAAGCCAAATGTTTTCCAGAGAGTACGGTAGTTAAAAAACCGATAAAGGTAAAACTGATAAAGGTATCAGACAATGACAATGAAGATGTTACCTATTTGTTCAAGCCTTTATTTAATTGCCTTTAATTTGAATCGAAAAAAATAAGGAAATAATTTAGGTATAAGGAAAGTTTGATCGTTATATGAATGAAATGAACAGACTTTGCAAACATGAAAATGTAGTCTGTCTATACTGAAGATATTTGTTATTTAACGTGTTTACATCGGTATTCCACACTCTTACATTGCACTCTTTCTATGTTGTGGTTTAAAAGAGAAAGAAAAAAACAACTGAACACTGAGTAAATTCTTTGGTCTCTCGTATCTTGTTTTAGATATGAGATATCAAAATTTTAATCATTGAATATCATGTTGTTCTATTTTTTTACGAGTCTTATAGGCCTCAGATGGAATTGAACTAAACGTTTGCATGCGTTTTTTAACTCACGAATAAAATCGACACCTTTTTGCGGGAGAATTGGATGAATAGTTGAATTGGTGCAGATAGAACTTCGTGTATGTACATACGTAATACACTGCAATGCTTTTTCGTATTAGACAAATTATTCCACTTGTATCAGGACACACCAATTGTTAATCTAATACCAGAGAATATACAAATGTATACAATGTTGCGACAAAAAAAAAAAAAAAAAATATGTAGTAAAATGCTGAAGATAATAGTTAAAGGGAAGATATTTGAACTAAACTATTTTGAGGGTTTTTTTTTTTTTCTTTCTTTCGGAAGAAAACGAGTTTTTAACGAGTTTGAAATGCCATAGATGCTATAGTACAATAAATTCCGAAACAAAAAACAAAATAAAATAAAGATAGCGAAGCAAATTAGTGTAACGTTAATTTGTTCAGTGGCTATTATTTACATAACATTTTAAAGATTTATATAAAAGAAAATCAAATTAAAAACTAGTTTTGAACTCTTAGTTAGGAACATGTAAAAAATAGAAGAAAAAAAAGTACAAATAAAAATTTGACGGAATATACAGAATTGTTATTTTTTTCAAATTGGGTTTATAAGAAAAAAAAAAACAAAAAATCAAAACTTATTTAGCTGCTGTAGGACGAATGATATTTGTGCCTTAGAACTTTACTACTGTAGAACAAATCCTCCGTAATGTAGGCGATTAAAAATTCAAAGATTCTACTATATATTATGGAATATTTTAATGTACACAATGAATCATTTTATGAAGATCCATTAGAGATGCCTATTTTCATTTCTTTATTTTTCATTTATACCTAGTCAGACCTGATTCATTATACGAATTCTTATTGATCATTCTTGCTTGTAATGTAGTGTGAAACACTGAATACATAACAGATAAAGAAGCTCCGTACGATTCCTTAGTTATAAAATAAAGAATTTTTCGTTTTGTTTTTCATTTCTTTTAGAGCATTGAAAAGCGAAAATATTGAAAAACATAAATGATAAAGGGACATTGAATTTACAATCAATCTTACAATGATAATGAGAAATCTTATAAAAACAATTAACACTATATTTATAGTAATTTTGTACCAATATATTGCATTGAGCTATGTCTCAACATCAAAATACAGACAATATGTTAGTATGAATTTAACAATAAATTTTAAATTACACCAGAGGGGGTGGGGGGAGGGGAGCTTTATAGTTTTATAGTGTATACAATTTTCTTTTCAAAATAGAAACCTGTTCAATGAAGTATATATTACAATGTTATTACAGCTAGCAGTTTAAGAAGGAATCGGCTGTTCGTTGCTTTGTAAATCGTCATACTTCGATCGTTCGATATTTAAATCTCAATAACCTATTTATTTAGTTTCAAATTTAAAGTCGGATTGAATAAATTGAATAAGTTAGCAACGAGGTACATATTTACAACTAAATTTACAACCTAATATCGAAAATAATTGTTATTTAAGATTATACAAAGGGGTACCAGTTCTTATATCTGCCACCAGCACCAATTAATGCAGCTAATAAAACAACCACGAGCGTCGAAAGTTCATTGGGAATATAAGAGAAAAACGTTACTGCCAGTGCTGGCAGTAAATTCAGAAGCACATTGCACACATACGGTGTACAACTAACTGCATAATCTTATGAAAAAAACTAAGCCAACTAAATGACTTATTGTTTAACTATACGTATATGCAATAGTGAGTTAGTTTACGGAATAAGTTATAAAATTATCTGAATGTCACAGATCCGTATTTCGGATTGTTGGATCAGTTTGTTTCTCTATTTAATGAAGCTGCGGCAAATAAGTGAATTATAGCAACCATGTGATCAATCATACATTAAAGTATCAAGATATCATCAGTGTCCTGTACATGTTTGATCGATTCATGACTGTAACAAAGTTTCAAACCGCTACATCAGTCATAATACATACACTTACGCTATTTACACATATACAAGAGTTAGTTTTACTTATGATTTAAATATTCATTATCTAAGTGTGTATATATATATATGTATATATAATGTAATTATTATGCACTGGATAGCTTGCCTAACTAGCAGAATATTTTATTTATATATATATATAATATATTATATAATATATTATTTTATAATATATATTAATTATATATTATATAATATATTATATATTATTTATATATATATATATATATATATATATATATATATATATATATATATATATATATATATATATATATATATATATATATATATATATATATATATATATAAATATTTTCTCAAATAAAATTGCCCGTAAAGAAATTGTAAAACATACACGTATTACACCGTCTAAACGTAAGAAATTTTTAAACGTTTGTATTTATGTTTATATATGTGTGTGGGTGTGTGTGTGTGCAAAAGTGGAAAAATATGAAAATGCAATCTACTTTTTATTCTTTTTTTTCAACGCATATTCAGATATTCAATGGAATTGATAATCTGAAATGTTTTATGCCTTTGTAAGAAAGCTGCTCTTTGTCAATGAAATTTTTTTTTCTCTCCTTTTTTACACTTTATATTTAATCTTTTTCTTTTCTTCGTATAATAAAAATTATCAAAAACTTTAAGACTTTTGAGCTGATTTTTTTCCGCAACGCTTTTCAGCGGTAAATAATGGCAATAGCAATATCTTTTCGTTTCTCTGACCTTAAAATTTTTCTACAATTCTCTTGCCATGCCTAGATAGTTTCTAGTTTACTTTTAATGTTTTAAACATTTTAATTTTTTCTTTATTTATTATTTTTTATTTATTTATTTTATTTTTCTTCACCGCTCGTCGAGTTTTGTACTTAGTTGAATGTTAAGTTTTAGGGGATGTATTAGTTCCCTTTTGTTTAAAGGATTATTTAATTTCTTATTTTATTTTATTCTTATTTATTTATTAATATTATTATTTTATTTACTTTATTTTATTTTATTTTTTGCTGAGCATTTTTTTTACCGCTTTTACATAACTGAAATATATCTTTGTTCTCTATCAACTAGGTAACTAAAAATATAATCAATTTAAAATACTTTTTTTGTCTCATCATTTCATTGTTTTTATCTTTCTCTCATCGACACAAGTAACGAATGTACAAAAAAAAAAAAAAAACAATTTTCGCATAGTTTAAAGATTTATTTCGCACAGAGACAGAAGCTGTATTTGTTCTTTATTTTTTTTATTCTTGACACTTTTATTTTTTCTGTATCAGAATATGCTCATTCTAAACAAAAAAAAAAAAACTAAAACTTGATACCTGATAGAGAAATGATTCTATGGATTTTTGTGATAACAAATTTAATACTAAATGAATCGCTAAGAGTTAACGGACCTGACCAGCTGTGATTCTATATATGTGCATAATTATACATACATCAATAATAAATCGAATTCAAACTCAAAAATTTAATTTTAGCATGTTTCATTTATTATAACTAATCATCGGGCATTTTACAATCAAATATAAAATATAGAGAATTTTTTTTGGGCATAATGCTGATCATATTATGTAACAGCACCCCCTTTTCTTACCTACGTGATATAAGTTCATATATCAATCTATAATAATAATAATAATAATAATAGTAATAATAATAATAATAATAATAATAACTATGGTTAAATATATAATTTTCATATAATTATATTATATTATGCATGTATGTAAATAATATGTACAGACAAGATGGACAATACGCAGGTTTGAAATGTGTATAATGTGCACATTACATATACCTATAATGTTTTTAAGAGAGACAGGGACCTATCTTTGATTTTTCTTCATTTATTTTATTTGTTTTTTTTTTTTTTTCTTCTCAATAAAATTCACAAAGTAGCCAAAAACTCATTAATTTATGAAATTTTTTTCTCCTCTATTAAAATAAAGCAGAATTCGAATAAGAAATCAGCTACTCAAACAAATCTGAGATTTATCTCTCCACCCTAATATTGTGTTGATTTAAATCACCTTTATTAATAACAGATTAATGCTATAATTTCAACACATTAAGGACGACTGTGCAATTTTTACAACGCATCAGCCGATATATCATACTTGGGGGTAAATGTCTTTGCCGAGAGAGTTAACAGGGTCTGTGGATTCAATATGAAATTGTTTACTTCACATTCCCTAACAGAGTGTGATATTAAAAATCATTGTTGAATAAAATTCAACATATCTCTATGTACCTTCGTCAATTATCACCGATCGAACAAAAAAAAAAAATCAAATAAATAAGCGAGACAAATGTGACGAATCTGTTTTCTATAAAAAATGCAACAAAAAGAAAAAAAAAATAAAAATATCTGCCCGCTATCATAATAAATACAATAGACAATAATTATTGTTTGTCTGTATTAATTGTCCGTATATATACAACGTAAGTTACGAATTAACTGGTGAATAGTACGGTATGTTCCGCTGCGCACTCGATACACCATTTTCTCTTTTAATAGTTGTTTAATAGATTGAAATTAAAGTAAAGTAAAAAAAAGAGGAAACACAAATCATATGCATATTTAGAAAGTAGGTATTCGTCACATCGTTCTCGCGCAGCGCAGCTCTTGTGTGTTCTCAAAATGTATAAGAGAACTATTATATGATTCTGTGTTTATCACGAGTCCAGTGTAACAGAAACATTGTTAAATAATTTTTTTTTTTCCTCTGGACTAGTATAAATAATAAGTCAATATCAACGTAGTCAAAAATTAATAGAGAAAATATCTTGATAAAAAATATGTTCATCTTTCACTTGACTATATAAAAAACATTTGCAACGTTACTAGCCTTAACTTGAGTTATGTTCTTGGCGCTGGATGGTTGAAGAAAGTTTTCTGAGTCTGGGGTGGCGGTGGAAAAAATTGAGCATTTGGTGGTGGCAGAGGCGGCGGTGGAGGTACAGCTGGAAATCTCTGTGTTGGTGTGGTCGATGATGATGGTGGTACAAACTGCGGTGGATATGGATTAGAGCCCGGCGGTGCTTGAGGTATTAAAAATTGTTGCGTTTGCTGTTTGTTGGCCAAAGAAGGTTGTGCTGTTGCTGTGTTTGCGTATATTGGCTGAGACACTGCTTGAGGCATTGCAAAATTCGGATATTGCACTGGCACTGGTTTTGTTTGAAACTGAGGGAAATGGATTGGAGCGGAGCCGGGAGGGGGTATGTAAGGTTGCGGAGGTAATTGTGGTGTGGCTGGATATGCAATAGCTGCATTAGGAATAGGAACGTTAGAGGAAGGGGACAGTTTCCGAGCTTTAAGAATTGCCTCTGCACTTAGACCTGCAAAGAGAAGAAAGATTTCTGTTTTCGTAGATGTTTTATATATCCAGAAATCAACACATGTTACATTTTACATGTAGATTTTGTTAGTTTCCAAATTCGCAAATATATTAAGCAATTTAAGACTCCTTACCTTGTTTGCGGGCTCTTTCCTCCTCGTCGTCACTGAGAAATAATCCAAACTCTCGTTTCAGTCTTTCAGTTAGATTTTCCCGTTGACGTTCAACTAAAGTAGGCGCAGCGGACCATCCCATGACGCCGTCTTCCCCACCTATTGATTGTTAAAATTCATTTATCCCGCTGAGTGGTAGTTCTAGGGATAGTCAAGGCTCAGATCAATTCTACACCCACAAGACTGAAGGGCTTCAATCCAAACTTCGCCCAATTTCGTTCCGAAAAGTCTTAGAACAGTATTTACATACTAATTAACGAAGACGTTGAAAAACTGTGCAGTTCGGTTATTTTGTTTATTCGCAATAACATAACTTGTGTTAAATGTATTGGTATTGTTTGTGAAAGTATATATATCTAGAACAGAGACAAGTGCTGGATCCTACGTTAAAAATAAAGAAATACAGTGTCGATTTGTAGGTATTTTTTTAATTTTTTTGTTTTTCGCAAGTAGATAGGTTCGTATCAATTCTTTGAATTTAACTTGCGTTTTTTTTTTTTTTTGCGAAAGCTTCTTTAGACAAAGAGGTCTAAATTACTGACCTGCGATATATTGCGGATATACCAAAAGTTGTTTACGCTGAATCCAGCACTATATCTCTATGCTCATTGGTTAAGGCAGCAACTGTATATGCAAATCTTTTATTAAGTGCTCCAAGGATCACTCGCCTTTCTTTTCATCGCTATCTACGTTGATGAATAACGGTAGAGTTGTTAAACTTGGTAGATCCAATGAAACTTTTGAATTTCCTTCTTCGTCAGAGCTTAGCGAAGAAGTTCCGCTGCTAGCACTGTCCGATCTACCCCTTGCACCCCCCCTCTCTGACAATGTATCAGTAGATGGCTCAGGTTCTGGCTCAGGCGGTGTGCCAGATGATTGTTGTTTACGTTTTCGATACTCTGATATTGACAACTACAAAACAAATTCCATACCTTTATTGAATTGTATTTAAATTTTCACAGCTTTACTATAGTGAAAAACCAGTGAAAATATAGGTATGTATATAAAATATCCATTCTAAATTCTCTCTACTACAATTTAGGTGACTAAGTGTGGCAAAAATTTATTGTTTATTAAGCTGGTTAAAAGTTTGAACAATCATAGCTTGTAGCAAATGCATAATGTGTAAAATAACGATTTACTTGCTCATGTACAAAGCGTATTTAAAAGTTTCATTATCGCGATTATTTAATTAACTATTGATCATTTATTTGAGCAGTGTGGCGTTTGATAAGCATAATAATCGAGCAACGGAAATTATTTTATTCAAGAAATAAACAGTACGTTATATTCCTTTATTTGGCATGGTTATTTTTTCAGTTATATCTAGTCGTTTCCTTTTGATTGAAATGAAAAAAAAAAGAGAGAAATAAAAATTAAAATGAATAATTTCATATTTAAAAAAAGACGAGCTGAAAAAACTTTTAATACAGCTATTTTTTTTTTTTTTTTTGTTTACAACTACCTACTTACATTAAGCATACTTTTTTTCTTGGCGATTCTAGGTAAATCGTCAATGGATTACACCTAGAATCGGGAGTGAAAGAAAACATATCAGTTGATGAAAACAATTTATGGACACATGCAGAATAAAGAATAACTGGATATAAAATATCAAACTAACACATAATTACATTTTGGAATCATGTATGTTAAGTAGTTTGAGTTCATTCAAATATTGTACACATATAATTCAAAATAAATGCCCGGTCATTTATGAAAATGTCTTTATCCTCTTTGCTGAGATATTTGATATTCGATTTTTAAATCTGTTTAATAAAAAGCAAAAAAAAAAAAACCTATTCAAAGTTTAAAGTACACCTAAAGAGTAAACAGTGTTTAATTAAGTAAGTGGCTCACGTCGAATTCTATATCCAGTTAAATTCTGTAGCAAAACTTTACATCAGGCAGATAAATAAATCCTATACATAACATGAATTGGTATGTACATTCATACATGTAATAATACAACACTGTGCTCTTTTGCTTCTACAATAAATTTAAAAAAGGCCATTCAATCATGCCTCAATAATTGAATAAACAACATACACCCTCTAACATCAACAGGCAATTAAGTCACTGCAGTTATAAAGAGAAAAAAAAAACAAAAAACAATGGGGAAAAATAAATAGAAAGACTAAATAGAAAAAAAAGTAAGCATTCTGTCCTAGACAGGCTCTCTACCACATTCCTACCGTTCTAACCTTGCGCTTGACTGGAGCAGGGATTTCCGGCTTCAAGGCAGGCGGTGCTGGCATATCAGTTGGCGTAATGGTCCTAGGATCTTTGAGCCGCTTCGGTTCCTTTGAAACAGTTTCTTCTACTCTAATAATAGCCTCTTCATGTTGTATCAAATGTTCCTCACTCTTCATAATCACATCTTCGGTATTTACAGGATTAGTACCCTGTATTCTACCCATCTGATCTTCTTCCTCTTGGGAAGTATTGTTAACATCCTCATTACCAATCTCCATATTAACTGTTTCTGTATCAACGTCGATATTAGCTTCAAGAAGTTCTCTAAGCGCCGAAGATAGCATAGATTTTTGTTCATCTTCTCTCGAGCCATCCCCAGCTTCTATCTCAATAGTAGACTCGATGATTGAAGCTTCGAAATCCAACTGTAGTTTAGGGGTTTGAGTTTGGTCTGGCTTTTTACGAATCCTTTCGCTCAAAGGTGGGATAGAGAACTCGATTTTAGGAGCTTCAATTATAGATTCTACATCGATATTAGACGAAGTTGATTCGAGGATAGATTCTTCGGAGGAAGTAACTGGTTCGCTTTGGGGCAGCAATTTTGGTGGTTCGAAATCCCGGCGGCTAGGAATTTCCTTGACTTGAAAATCTATGAATCCTCTGTCCTCAGGCTTAGTTTCAAATTCTCTGAACGCTCTTCGCTCAGAATTGATGTGAAATTCTTGAAACGAAGTTCCCTCCTCTTTCAGATCGTCCATATCTTTGTCTTCAGACTCTGAATCCTCCTTGGAACTTTCCATCAGCCCCTCAATCCCGTCCATACTTTTGTCCTTCTCTGAACTAGTGTCGACCTTTTCTTTATAATCATTCCCATCATCACCAGTTATCTTCATCATTTGTGCTTCGACGTCAAACTCATCGATAGACATGTTATCGTCGGACTTAACATCCTCGGATTTATTGTTATCGAATTTACTATCCCTATCAGATTTATCATTATCACTAGCGATGCTCACTATCTCCGCTATACTTCCGCTAAATTCAAGCCTCATTTCGGCTGCTCTTTGCTTCAAAACCGCGTCCGATTCCATTGCCGCTATCGGCGAACTCAAATCTTCCATTTCAGTGTCCGGTTCATTTTGATCAACTATTTCAACCGTGCCTTGCTCAATCAACACCATTTGTTGTGGCTCCCTTTTTACTACAGCTGTTTCCTTTTTCACTGTATAAGTATCTTTCTGAACTTCAATTTTCTCCTCTTTTACTTCTGTTGGCTCAATTTTATCAATAGACGTTGTTATTTGACTGGGTACAGAAGGTTCGAATGTTTCATTTTTTACTACAGTTGTTTCGATTTTGCAAGGAGACAGTGATTTTTTAAAAGGTTTTTCATCCTTTGTAGAATTGGTTTCAATTTTAACAGAGATAGTTGACCCATTTTTAATTAACGGCATTGGTTCATCGGTTTTTTCGTATTTTATGCAGAGTACTGACTGAGGAATTTCCAGTTTAGGATTAATGAACTTCAGTTTTTCTTTCTCTTCACTCATATCCACTGCTTCAGATTCAGAGTCAGCCTCATCCTTTACAGTGTCTTGACCATACTCTAAATTCGGTGTGGATTGTTCGTTGATCGGAGATTGGGGAAGATCCACAAACTCGTCCTGGAATATAAGAGATATTATTTTAAGATTGATCAAAACTTCAAAGCAAAACGTGGTTTATTAATATTTAATGATGTTAGTGTGAATAATAAATGGCCAACATCAAGGCGAGGATACATAAAATATCAGTTATTACGTAGTTTCATATTTTCTATAAATTTATTTAAAAAAATCGTCCAAACTCACCTCATTCTGACCAACTGGCTGAGAAAGTGCAGGTTGTTCAGAAGTCAAAAGAGTCGGAGTAGTAGGAGGCGTATAATTATCCGAAGACAAGCTTTCCCTAGCAATTCTTCGTTTTTTAGGTGGAGCAACCATCTCACTGGGCGGACTTTCGGGTCGGCTGTTAGGTGAGTCGCATTCTTCTGAAATGGCTTGTCTCAGCCACCTTTTTTTAGCAGATCCAGTAGATCCGGAGCAAGAAGAATTACCGGAAATAGTTTGCCGCCGTTGAGGCGGAGAGTCGCATATTCCCGAAACCGAATTAGCAGCCTGAACAAGAGTTGCCAAACTTTTAGCTGCATAACTTTGAGTTAAAAATTCCGGTGATGGATCAGTAGGGGACAAAAAATCCGTAGTTTTATTAATCTGATTTATAGGATTGCTCAGTGGCGTTTGGGCCATTGCAGGTATCGGAGAAATCTGTGGAATATGTGTTTGCGGTGGATCTGGAGATTCTTTTAGCCACTCATTCATCAGGACTTTCTTCGTCTTTGGAAATTTAAAGCCAGGAGCCAGCGGTCCAACAGCTGCGGCGACTAGCAAGCAAGCAGAAGAAAGAGGAGTCGACGGAGTTGAACTTTGGGAACTACTGCTTGCCCCGCTGTCGCAAGTTGGGCTTTTAATTGGCGCCGGTTGTTGTAAAGGCGGTGAACTGGGTCCTGGGACATTCGAATTGGCTAAAGCAAGCAATAATCCAGCAGCAGTTGGAATTCCGTGATGTCCAGTAGTCCCAACGCCGCTATTATCAGTCACGTCTTTGGTAGGAGTATGAAGATGCGAGGCGTAAGGTAAACCGCGAATAGTTGGACAATTTTGATTAGGTAAAGGTGGGGATTGCATAGAATTACTTTCTTCCCCTGACGAGATATCTGAATCAGCAGAATTCAGTCTAGTCCTGCACCTGCTTTGCTGTGAATGAGAACTACTCGTCGTCCGAGCTCTGCCCTTTCTTCTTTTCCGTCTTACAGGTCTCTCCGCGTTTTGTGATTTTGGTTTTATCTGAACTGAAGTCACTTGACTTTCTTCGTTATCACTATGCGTACCACCAGACTCTTTTCTCTGGGCATTTCTTGCCTGAACTTCTTGCTTCCTTTGCTCTGCCTTTTCTAATCTCTCAAAGGCCTTCATTATCGCTTCCATTTTCCGTTCCTCTCTGGTCATCTTTTTCTTATCCTTTTTATTTGTCTCCTGTACTTGCGAGGGTATAATCGAAGGCGAAGTTAAAGGTGGCTGTACTACCGAAGGCTCTTCTTTAGATACCTGACGTGTAACAGTCGCGCTTGTATTTGCAGTTGTAATCGTTCTCCTTGGAGGTGCAGCCGGTGGAGTTGGTGCAGGGGTTGGTGTCGTTTGACTAATACTTGTGCTAGAAACTGCAGACAAAGAGTCACTGTCTTCGCATACTGTGTTTCTCCTACCTCGTCGTCTTCTTTCTCTTCCGCTAATAAAAGAAGTAATAACATTATCATACAACAATTTTAAAATATTGAAAAACAACGATTTTTCTAACAAAAAAAAACTAAGGTTTAAACTTACTCGGCATTTTCTGCAAGTGATCCGTTGCTTCCTCGTCTATTTATTTGACCAATAGCTGCAACTTGGCATTCGCGTGTATTATTACAAGCGCAAATAAGTGGTGTTATAGGTGAATTTGGGTTTGGTGAAAGCATTAGATCATGTTGTTCATGTCTGATGGTAATCTCAGCATTTTTTTCTATAGCCGTAGTTGTGACAATGTATAAATGCAGGGTTCCTTTCTCTATGCAATGTTTAACTTCGGCATTTGGTTTACAACTTCGACGTACGAACCTCGCGTCATTACCATAAGTTCTTGTATCAACACAAACTTCTGTACCGTCACGTGGCAAACGATAAAAAAATACAAAAGGTCCAGGTCTTTGTGCGTGTTGTCGACCTTGAGGATGCGAAGGCCTATGCTGAGTACTCAACATATATTTTCCCCGAAGTTCAACGACGGGTGTATTTGGAGGAAGATACATAGTAGCTACCAAGAACTGTAAGAAAATAATAATAAATTAATCATCTTATATAACTTTGCAATCCAGAAGTAAAGTGAGTGAATATGCAAAACAATGCAATATAAGAAACTCTAGGGTCTATAAATCCGAGCTTATCCATATTCACTAACTTTACCTTATATAAAATTCTGGATACTTACTCTCAAGTTATTACTGTGTACATTAAGCCGACATTTTCCAGTAGCAGCAGCATTCATATTGCTCTGTCTTAAATCACCGTGAGCTCCGTTCACCTTGATACTAGATATCCTAGCTCTAAGTTCAGGGCTGTAATGATTGGTAACAGCTTCTTCGTACCGTTCAATCCACTGTCTAAGAGGAGCCATATTAGTACCCCAAGCATCCTGCGTCTCTTCCTCTCTATCCTCCAGGCTCATTCTTCTCTTTGTTTTTCTTTTACCTGGTCCTCGTTTAACAGTTTCTTTTTTACGAACTGTACTAGTCTGTCTAGGATGGGGATCCCTTCTTTGTCGCTTAGCAACATTATTGTTATTGTTGTTGGTGCTTAAACGTCTAACTTGTGGTGGTGGATCAGATTTCCTTCTCGGAGTTGGTTGTTGGGTTTGTTGTTGCTGTGGAGGCGGCTGTGGCTGTTGTTGTTGCTGCTGCTGCTGCTGCTGCTGAGCCTGTTGCTGAGTTTGCTGTTGTATTTGTTGCTGCTGTTGTTGTTGTTGTTGCTGTTGCTGCTGTTGTTGCTGTTGCTGCTGCTGCTGTTGAGGAGGAGTTCGTTTTTTCTGTGCCGTATTGACGCCAACGTCAGTATCGGCGGAGCTTGTAGATGAAGAATCTGAAGATGTATCTGAGTTAAGAAGCTCTTCCCGTTTACGTAGCTGCAGAGCACGAGCCCTCTGTTTATCCACACGACGTGGCCGGCACATTTCGCACAGATATTCGTCAGGTATATTCGAACGATCTATACCCATGCAATCAACATGCTGCCAAACACTGTCAGAAGAAAAAAGTTTCATTATGAATTTTTCTTTTGGCTGATAAAAATTTCAAATTATATCGAATTCTGTGTTGAAATGAAAGTTATTAACTGAAAAAACTGAGTCAATAGTATATTTTCTCAAAGGGGTACCAGTAATTTGAAGTGTTATTCGCCAGATGAACAAAAACTACTCAGACTATCATAAAGCCATAACTTCAGCCACTTTTTACTGCCAGGGTGGAGAATCAATAGATTGTACATCTGTATATGCATATAGGTAAGAGAAGCTAATATAAAATTAAGAAGTGTTAACTTACAGACATCGATCACAGCAGATCATATAGCCGTCGTCATGTTCGAAATCACTGAAACAATAATAATTTCATTGTTCAAATATGGTATCTCTCTATAATGGAACAGATAATATTATTTGCGTTGATCTTATGAATGAAAATGAGTAAATTTTAATAATCTGTATAAACTTTCCAATCAACTATCAAACGCTACGTATTATTTGAACAATTAATATCCATGAAAATTATTTAAGAATTTGTTAGATTATTTTAAAGCCAACGATTTTCTGAAACTTCTGGAGAATTATAAATCTTTAAAATTCATTGTATGTTATAACTACATACCAAATGCATCTGGTTACACTATCTTCATCATCTCCTTCCCCCTCTGGTGCAGTTTCTGTTTCCTCTCCCTCGGGTTCAGCCTCTCGTCCAGCCTCGCTGCTAATCGCACTTCCTGCATCATCTTCTACATTGGTACTGCCAACCGCTGAAGAATCATTGAATTGAATCCAAAGTTAATTGACTGTCTAAAAATTATTCTTACCTCTCTTTCGTCAAGACTATGTTTCAATAATCCAGAGAATAAAATACAAGGAATAATATTACATTTATAGCACATTACTGTTAGCAGAATTTTAATCAAGAGGAATGAACCCTCTTCCAAAAGAAAACAGAACAACTTGAATGATTATTTTTTCAAAGTATGCATATAAAAATCAAATACAATTTGTCTCTTTCTTTAGATGCTCTTCTTACCTTGCCCATAAATAAAAGGATGCTGAGAAGCTGCAGCTGAACTTGGACCGCCATTTATTGGTTGTTGTTTAGGATGCGGTGGTGGAGATGCTGGCGGAGGTGTTCTTGGGGGTGGTGCACCGTAATTGTGGTCTTGTAGAACAAACTGGAGACACTACAATTAGATAAGCTGTTGTTCAAACCATGCAAGGATCACACAACTACCACCGTACAAAAATTAAAAGTATCTAGATCTACAGTTCACCGCTAATACCACCAACAAAGATACATAATACAATATTGTAATGAGTTTATCAACTTTTATCAATTCTACGATTATTTATTACCTCATAGGGAAGCGGCATTCTTCGTACTGGAGATTGCGGAGCTTGTTGCGTGCCATCCTCATTAGTAGTATGAGAGTCACTCTCGTTTCTATGGAAAATTTTTTATTGAAATAAATATAAAAACTTAAATGTTTATTATTTTCCTGATATAATTTGTACAAGAATTAACTTACTTGTTATCACTGTCTCTACGATTTTCTCCGCTGACAACAGGTAGCAGTGTCTTAATTTGACCAGTCTGAGTCCTAATTTGTTGAGGGTATTGAGCGGTCATAACGATTTGCTTTTGCTGTATAATTTGCTGTTGAATTTTAACAGGTTGATTTTTATGCACGAGCATATTCTGCCCGCCTGTTTGCTGAGGGAGTAAAGTTTTTATGCTTGTTTTTTGAGGCATTGTTGTTTGTCCTTGTACTTGTCCTTGTCCTTTTAATGAGCTTAAATTTGTATTCAAAGAAGTTTTAATGCCCGATATTTTCTGCAAGTGATTTCTTTGAGCTGGTTTTTGAGGTGGAATTGTTTTTATGCATCCTGGTTGTTTCTGGGTATTCTGAGGACCTATAACATTTTGCTGTTGCTGTTGTTGCTGTTGTTGTTGAATTATTTTCACTGGTTGGGAGTTTAGAGTACGATTAGATTGCTGCCCCACATTTTGTGGATTCAAAGGTTTCACGCTGTTAATCATCTTCTGAGCAACTGACTTCATATTTCCAGGCTGCATATTCTGGGATTGATTTTTTGGCGGACCAACCCTCAGCACCATTTGAGGCTGCTGTTGCTGCTGTTGAACTTTTGAATTTGAGGTCGTCTGAGCTCTTTGATTATTTGGAACGGATGTAATAGTGGCCATTTTTTGTTGCATTCCGGTAATAGTCTGACATCTTTGTGTTTGGGAAACAACATTCATTTGCTGCTGTTGCTTTTGCACAATTTGCTGCTGCTGATGTTGTTGTTGCTGTTGTTGTTGTTGTTGTTGTGGTGGTACAGTTTGATGCATAAGTTGCTGTTGAAGCTGAGACAATTGTGGGCCATGTACTTGTTGTTGTTGATTGGTAATTTGCTGTTTAGTAACATTTAGTAAATTTTGATTTTGCTGCAACTTTGTGATGTTTGGAACACTGTTACTCTTTGTTATATTGGATACGTTTTGCGTTTTATTAGAATTCACTGTCGCCAGTGTCTGAGATTTTTGTAAAGCTGTCGTAGTCTGTGGCCTCTGTTGTTGTGTTGTTTGTATATTTTTTTGCTGTTGTTGCTGTTGTGTATTAGTTTGCAACTTCTGTATACCAGCTACAGAGTTAACAGATTTTGAAAAGTTATTTATCATAGGAGATTGCTGCTGTCTCTGTACTCCAATAGTCTTTTGAGATACCCCCTGACTTTTTTGTGGAATTTGTTGACCTTGCTGCAGTCCGGAATGTTGAACTTTTTGCATCCCGTGTCCAGGGGTATTGCTAACAATCTGAGATTGGACTTTCTGATTGTTAAAGACCTGCGTACCCTTTTGTGCATTGCTGACAGTCAACGGTTGATGAACTTTTTGCAGATGTTGTATGCCGGTAGAATTGATCTGCTGTACCCTCTGCATATTTGCATTGTTCATAACTTGGCTCATTGAAACTTGGGCGGTTTGAGTTGACGGTGTGAGAACTTGGGGTTTAGGTACAGTCTGTATTCTGGACAAGTTGGCACGTTGTCCTGTTTGATTATTAACATTGCTAACTGTTTTGACCTTCTGTAAATTGACAGTTTGTGATTTACCCCCGATACTTTGAGATTTGACTTGTATCCTCTGAAAATTTGGCACAGAAGTCGTAGTTATAGTCTTAACGCCAGATGTGCTTAATATTTGTTGTGCAGAAACTTGTAATTTCTGATGCATAGTAGTCTGTAAGTTTGTTATCGTAGCTGCAGCTGACTGCTGTTTATTTTGAGCTGCATCTGGCGTAGCTGGGATTTTAGTTTGCGTATTAACATTTTGTGGAAATGTTGGAGATGGCAGAGACTGTATTTTAGGTACATTGCTGCCTGGTGAAGGCAGACAAGATTTTATTGGTAGATGCAACGCGTGTGTCGGATTCAAAGGTAGATTTGTCGGGTGTATTTGGTAAGTGGAGGGTGGTAATTTCTGTGAAATAACCCGAGTAGTTAAAACCTGAGTTGTATTCGTTTGCGAACCTCCGATTCTCTGTGCATCTCTAACCGTTTTATTAACAGGATAAGTGACTGTTACAGGTTTTACAGTCGTTGGTAAAGCAGACCCAGCTGATACCGTTGCGACATTAATAGTTTTTAAATTTTGTAAACTTTGGGATTTGTTATTGTTACTAGCTACCAATGGCTTAGTTATCGTTGTACAAATTGGTACTGATCCGGCTAACTCTTGGGCAAGTACCGAAGTGTTGTTGTTACTTGATTCATCAGATGTTTCGACGGTACCTAATTGTAGAACAAAACTCATAGTGGCATCCGTTGCATTTGAAACAAAGTTATTTATCGCCCCTGATCCTGTCTTGTTATTATCCGTTGGATCATTTAACTCTGCAGGGGTGACAGGGGGAGGTAGCCCAGGGCCAGGGGACACCTGTTCCCCACCCCCACCTGTTCCACCCCCGGGTAACTTGATCACTGATGGGGTCGACGTCTTGGAGGCTTTGCGATTTCGCCAAATTGAAAATTTGACGAAAATTATTTAAAAAAAATTAAATCAAAACCGTTTAAACTACAGTTTGAATAATTCGTATATCCTTCGTTGAGCTATTTGAGGATCTCGGTTCTAAAACTGAAACAGAAAAAAAAAAAATTCAAAATAAATTATATGTTTTAAATAATGGTGAAACAAATGTCAAGTTCATATTTCATTTACTACATAATTTTTCTACAAATATCATTACTTGACTTCAACATACCATATAATCATGTTCATTGGTAATTTACTCGACTCTATTTACTATCTTATCGAAGTAAGTGATAACTAGTTACAGTGTAGTTTAATTATCATCAAACTATTGCATCGTTATTGTCGCTCGGCTTAAGTATTAAATATCATTATGAAGTAGTGACTAGCACAATTGATCGATATTGCCAATCAACTTCTTTATACTTTGTGACCATGGTCATGAATATGAAGAGAATCGATTTAGATTAAACTGCATAAAACATTTATAGAATACTCTATGATAATGAAAAGGTATTTAAAAACGAAATGCTATTAAAAAATTACACTATTTATTATTTCATCATTTGATTAATAAAATAAAAATAAATAAATAAAGGCGAAGGATGAATCGGGTAAATACTACTTTAAAAACATCGAGTGAAAGGTCTCCATTCGAAATTGCAGCCGCAGTTAATACAATAATTTCAAAGAGATTTCTCTGGCAAAGACATTAGTATAATTGCACGAAATATTCCAGATGATAAAGCTTGTCGCAATTCTATTAACAGTATACTAATAACTTGCAGGTGAAGAGAACTAGGTGAAAATTTTATTACATAATTTTATATTATGAAGAAAGAAAAAAAAGATCAATTTATGATAAATTTTTTTTTTTTGTCAAATTATAAAAATTAAAATTCGAAAAATTATATTTCTGTTTTGATTCTTTGTTTTTTGTAAAACAAGATACACATGATGATCGGGGATATATATGCATAGAGAACCGGTATGTTTTCAAATATCGCAAATCTGAATGGTTCGTTTACAGTTGTACTGCTTCGACTTGGGGAATATAAATAAGCTTGAATAATAATGATAGTCGTGATCCAAGGCCTTGTTTCTGCATAATGACTTCATTGTGTTGTCAACCGTGTCTCTTTTACCGCCACTAAAGGCATATCCTCTCTCTGTCCTATGGAACCTGGCACAGACGTATATAATATACGTTATAGGTATACATATACGTATACGAACGAAAAAGATAAACTCAATAAAATATAGCGTAAAGAACTAAAGAAACTCATTTTTCGCCACCCTTATTTTATTCCCCCCGAATAAATTTATATAAATTTTAAAGAAAAAGGAAAAAAAAAAACGAAATTTATATATGAGAAGTAAATTTCAGCCAAAAGTTTAACTCCTATATGTATACTAGATCGATTTCGTAACAATATTGAGTTTGAAATTTGAATTTCGAATGTCAACATAAGAAGGTTTGTATGTATGTAGGTATAACTTATCGCAGTGTTTCGTGAATAAATTTTCCGGAATAATAATTGAGCTTGTATGTATTGTATGCGTGTATATATATAGTATCGTAATGGCCTTGTCGCGTGACGATATTGCTGCCAGAACATTACAGTATACCAAAAATATGAAACTTGTACATATTATGAATAGCCTGCAATTGGTGTATACATACGTAGGTATATGAATAAACGCAGTTTGCATGGAATAAATTAGTCACTGCATCGTGGAAAATTGCGCAGCGCGATTACAAGCACGCGTTGTTTAACGAACACAACATACATACATACATACATAAATAAATACATACATTCATCTAAACATACTACATTGACTCATAGATTACTGCATGTGTTGAATGATCCCGCCGCCGCCTACTCTCGACTTGAATGATGGTAACGAGAACCAAACTGTACGAAACTAGGTACCTTACCACATACAACTGTTCGTTACTTTAATTAGGACAACCTTCAACGATTCATTAGTTACTAAAATATAATTAAATTCACAATAACATAACATAAAATTACATCAGCTATCGTTAATTATAGTGTAAAATTGAGGTAAATCCGTTTAACGTAAATCCGTATATATAACATAAATGAAATGAATAAAATAAAATAAAATCGTGTCAGAATTGCAGACAGAATGCAAAGCGTTGAATAAATATCCTTAGACAATTATAATCTACATGTATATATCATTTGTACAATTATAAATGAATATCAAATATTAACGATGCTTATATCTATTATAAGCATTTGATAGATTTATTAATCGTTAAACAATAAAGAAAATAATATATTCTCTTCGTTTGATATATGAATTCCTATACAGTAAGTATATGTGTATAAATAAAACAAGTTAATTACTGCGATTACTGGTGAATTGGCAATCAATGTCAATGTACTCCATATCCAATGGCGCGCTTACTCGAAAAGCAATTACGTATTCCGATTCAGGGTACGGGATTTAATAATGAATCCATAATCATCGAATTTTGCGCAACGATTATAATTATTCAAAAAATAAAAAAAATAACTATATCTATATACATATCTAGTAGGTACAAATGCAATAGAATACTGAATCATAGTTTATAACACTGCATTCTACATATACACACGCATACGTTTATTATGGTTAACGTATCTTAACCAGTTTTATTATAGGATCCACTCTCACCACAGCAAAGAATGTTAAATAGTAGTTAAATGTCTTTTGCTTTTAGAATAATATAAATTTTTTTCCGTTTTTTTTTTCTCATTTTTTTTCAATAGTTATTTTTAACCACTGAACGAACACGACTGCATCTTTATGTGTGTGTGTGTGCCTCTTCTTGATCAGCGAGAAACGTGAGCAATGATAATAAAAAAATAAATCAAATAAAATAATAATAATAATAATAATAATAATTACGAGTGGTTTGCAATCGTCGTAGCGTTTTACTCATAGTCAGTAGAGCCGCAAGATGTTTAAAAGTAAAACGGCTTCTTAGCTTTTTCAGAGAAATGATAAATTCTTAGAAATGGCATAAGTCACGCGTGCAACGATGTATACAATACATGTTTCTAAACGATTACAGGTATAGTATAATGTATATCATGGTATATGTATATACACGGAAGATGATCTCATACATATAGTTTTGTTGCAATAATAAGTTATACTATAACCGCTCAGGTTGTGATTTTTTCTCTACTACAACGTACTGCTGCTGCTGCTGCTGCTACTGGGTGCCACAAACACGGTTAATTTTACTCCTAAGTTTTACTAGCTCGATGAATCATTACACGGATTATTATTTCACATATGTAGGTATGTCCATTGTGCAGACGGCGACGAAGAAATTTTCTCAGAAATATATTATTTACATTATTGTACACCTGTAAAATGTATTTATATACCAATAACGAATACCATATAAGGCATTCGTCGACTATTATATTATACTTATATAGACAATCTGTTATCTGTTATAGGATATTAAAAATTCCCTTCGAATATAATAAAGCTCTCATATTCTTTTCTCAAACTTTATCATAATACGCGATAATGCGGTTTGTTCAACGGTGAATCAAATAAATATAAAATTTGAACATATTTGAATCCTAATATATGCATGCGGTGTAGAACTCCAAAATTCGATTGCATATTTGATTGTGAAAAGAAATGAAGAATAACTTAAGTCTGAACAGTTTTAAGTTTAAATTAAATCACGTTAAATAGAGAAAGACTTGATTTGAATTTTTCACTCTGTTATAATGTGTACCATACATATGGTATAAAAATAACAATTGAAAAAAAGGTAAATTTTTTTTTTATAGTATACAATACTTTTGCTCTAATTTAACCGCCATTCTATGCCCGGTAACTGTTATTTCCTACTTTCATCTGTAGCAGATATACATATAGCATATCGCATATAGAAATGTGCGTTCAACTGAAACGATGCAGGAAATAGTTGAAACTAGAAGAAAGTCTACTTTCCCAATAGAATATTGTCGACCATTTATTACTCTGTGTACAATCTGTGGAATACATTAGAAGAAAAAAGAAAAAAAAAAAAAAAAAATCGATTTCATTCCATTAACGAAAATGGTCAGAAAATTCGTTTAGAAAAGAAGAGCAAAACAGCATTTAAAAAATGAATAGTAGATTCTTTAGTATACTCTGCAAGTTTAGTTTGTATTTGGTGTTTTTTATTTTTATTTTTTGTTTAACAACTTAAGATTAAATTAGTGGCCGTAATAATAAAGCGTAACTTTTGAAATATGTTACGAAACGTGTGTGTGTGTGTGTGTGTCGCTTAGAGGTTAGATTTCGTGAAATATTATGAACGTGTATAGTAAAGAAGCGGATAGGGAATGAGTGACTGAGTGAGTGAGTGAACGAGCGCATAAGTCGTCGGTCGCCTGCCTTGCGTTTAGTTGGCATAGCAATGGGATTTGCAGCGACCTACTTGGCGGGCCTCGACCCCGCATTGATTCGATACAATTTACAAACTAAAAGTAATTCTTCACCGAGTTTTAACATATTGTATAATTAAAGGTACAATTACATACATTACACGACAGATATAATAGCTGTTATTAAACCATTTATCGGATCTTTCGTAAGCTCAAAGACCTCTGAATCTCCTAAATTCATCGCATCAAGTATCTTTGTTGATATACGCATATAACTACACTTGTAACATCGGGCATAAAATCGATAAATCATAGTACCTGCCTAAGTTCAGATCATAACTCTAAACTCCGTTTCGCTCACGGCCAACATATACATATACCTATAGTTATATTAACGGTAAAAATTCTAGCGATTTTTTACTCCGGTCACCATTTTGTGACCGAAAAAATTTAGTTTATAAAATATTTTGTCATTATACTGTTCTCCAATTTCAAATCGAACTATATTATTGTACGGATTAAATTCATACTACAATGTAAACAATTTGAGAATTAAAAATTGCGTAATGATACTGCAGATATAATTCATTATTCGAGTTAAGCAGGATAACAAACACCGCTGGTTGGTAAAGGAATACAGTAAAAATACAATGGGACCCTATAAGAATTGTGTCCTTTTCTCAGTCTCGCATATCTGAATCTTTTGCCAATAACCGGTATTGCTACTATATACCCGCTCTTCTTCGTCTTCTTCTTTTTCTTCTACTGTTCCTCTTTTCTGTCTCTCTGCTCCGTGAACGGACGTGAACGTAGCGAGAGAACGTGCGGGAGAGAGTTGAACCCGCAGATATAAAGAGAGAAAGAGAGAAAGAGAGAGAGAGAGGAAGAGAGAGATAGACAGAGAAGAGAAGCTGGCAGTGCCTATCGATCCTTGAAACCATACAGACCACAACATAGCGATTCATACCTATATATCTATACACACGTTAGTACGTACACGTAGCTACGTATGTATACCTACGAAACATGATTCTATGTGTGTAAAGGGTCGCGCGCTGTGAATTGTTATATCTAAAACTACGTATGCACGCAAGAGCGTAGATAAGCATTGCCTGTGAGAAAATCATGAAAATTATGAGGTAAGAAAGAAGAAAGAAGAAAGAAAAAAAAGTAGTAGGTGGGTTGATGCCCTCGTTTGAACTAAAAATAATTTTCACTTCAAAACAAATATGTCTCATAGATAAAAATCGTTTTCTTTTTTGTTTCTATTCGAAATCGTTTTTTTTTTTTTTTTCTGCTGATGGTTAAAATTCGGCTTTATGAATGAATGTATTAATTCTGAACTAAACAAACGAATAATAATTAACGAAATTGTATCATCGTATATGTAAAAGATAAAAAGAAAACTGTACTCGCCCATGTCTTAAATATTTCGACGTATAAAAAAAAAAAAAAAAAAATCAATTGTGAAACCTGACGAAGTATGATAATAAATAACTGCGGTAAACGATCACTGACCATAAAGGTAAAAGTGGATCAGGAAAAAAGGAAACCATAATAATATATCAGAGCTTTATACCGCGGTGGTGATATTGTATATATGCATCTGTGTACGCATAAATATGTGTTTGTATGTGTATACATACACATATGAGTATGACAGAGCGTAATTGTAATTGATGCGAGTGTGTAATTAAATTGAATTGACTGCAGCAATGTCTCGGCTACATTATTGTCACGCTTATAATAAACCCCGCTGCGTATCGTATCGTATGTATGTATGTATGTATGCATACGTATACAGTACGGAGCAGTCAGCGCAACCGAGAGCAAAGGGCTTGGATACGAATCGTATATACGGTTTAATAAGAGTAGAGTGGTTCGTTGTTGGTCGTATAGAGTCAGTCGGTTGACCGGTTACTTGTGTTTAGAGCTTTCCTCCTCTCATTCTCTCTCTCTCTCTTTCTCTCTCTCTCCCTGTCCCTCATCTATACAAGTTCCGTCCCAACTCCCAACTCTGGACTCCCGGATCATCGCTCGTTCCCTGCATTATACACGTCTACCTATACAGATATACCTATACACACAATATTGAGTTTTGTTATAGGCATTTACAGCGGTATGCATGTAATGCGCACTGACGTAACAATCGGGTGCATCTTCAGATCTCCGAGAGCAAGTTTATGATTTTCATAAATGTTTTTAGGAACGTAAATTTAGGTAAAATTTCATCGAAAAAAAAAAGTCGAAACAAACGAAGAAACACGAAAAAATTTGTTTAACTAAGTAATTAGTCCATTTGGGAGAAAAAAAAAAAAACTGCGAATTGGAGTCAGGGGCGATATGAAAATAAGTATATGTTACATGTTATACCCCAGCATGTATGTATGTACATACCTACTCAAGAGAGTATTTAATGAGGTTTCACTGTGAAAGTGAATGTAACAAGAAGACCGAGAAGAAACATGATCATTCGATTAAAAGTGGTTGAAACTTTCACTGCGGTTGCGGTAAGAAAGGGTGGGAGATGTAAGGAGGGGGGGTAGTTCGTTGGTTACTCGGTTATTCGGTTATTAGTTTCAAGTATCGAATGCCTATAATATAACTGTTATATCCGTGTATACGTGTATAGGTATACGTTATACATATGCGTGATATATTATTTTGATGACAGGATATGTTACAAAAGAGATGATAAACTGCGATAAAATGTAAATAAAGTTAACCTCCTTTCTCGTAAGTATCTAACACGGTATTTTTAAACTGTTTCGGTAGTTAAAGAATCCTTAATATGTACCCAGCCAAGTGCAACCCTCTGTGAATGTATACAAGATTCAGAGGTTTATTAAAATCTAACTTAGAGATTATTTTCTTACTTTCAAACCAGAAATTAAACAAAAATAATTTAAATCAATGAAAATAACTTATCTTATAAGATCAAAGTTATTATTATATCTATCCCTGTACACGAACCTAAACTTGAAATTCATTTATCCCTCTCGTATAAACGCTTCATTATCATTATTATTATTATTTGTTACAATTACATACATCGATTTTAATCCGCTAATCTCTCAATATATATATATATATATATATATATATATATATATATATATATATATATATATATATATATATATATATATATATATATATATATATATATATATATATATATATATATATGTATATATATATATATATATATATATATATATATATATATATATATATATATATATATATATACATACATATATTTACAATAGGGTAACTTATTTATTTCTCTCACTCTTTCTCTTAAACTAAATAAACTATTTTTTATTTCTATTTTCTCTACCTTCCTCTTTCTCTATAGTATAAAAATAAATCCCGGGTATAATATTGAGAAAGGCTATATGTAAAATGAAGCAAACTTTTCTGATGCCCAAAATATTAAAAAATTTTTTAGTTTTTATTTTAATATTTTCTTTCCCACTTTATAAATATTTACACAACGTGTAACGCAACAAGTATGCAGATATATAAATATTATATAAATATATAAATATATAGGTGTATAATATGTATGTTTGTTAAAATTTTTTATGCCTCAATATCTGCTCTTGTACGATAGAAATGAAATGAAAATACATAATATATATAAATACGTGTGTATAGGTATTTTTTTCTTTCTTTTTTTGAACTAAGAACGAAACAGAAAAGAAAAGAAAAATAATCCTGCAGTTATAAAATATAATTAGAATAACTGTGCGGAATGTGTGCTAACTTCAGGAAGCCGCATTAAAACAGTATATACCATTTCTAGTCTCTAGCAGGTATACTATATAAACTTTCCCGTAGTCAAAGTAGGAATACTGCAGATTATAAACGTGGCTGAACTAAACTCAACTAAACTAAACTATACTGTACTAAAGTTTCGACATTGCTCCTCCAAGCCAAGGAACAACCGACCGCTATATTCTAACTTGGAATTGTTTTTAACTCGGTCAAAACATCGCCCACGCTCAACCATGCAGGGTTTTAATTAATTTGTCATCAACTCTTATATATATCTGCCGGATGATCATCGAGCTTTTTATTATTATTATTATTATTATTAATTTTTTTCCGCTTGTTTATATTATTTCTAATGCCTGAACATAGTCGATAAATTATATTTAAACGAAATGGCGAGTGATGATTCATGCCCGCGATCTGCGATGTCGTAAAAATCGTTCTGTTCCTCTCTTTCCCGCTAAGACGCGATGAGTTTTGCGAGTGAAAAAGAAAAAGAAAAAGAAAAGAAAAGAAAAAAACGATTTTATGTTGTATCGTCGCTTTAGTGCCGTCTTACGGCGTAGTACAAGATTACTTATATTACATATACACCTATACCTAGATAGAGAAACACGATTCTTTTAACGGAATGCAAATACCACGCCTTTCAAAGCTATATCTACTGCACGTGTGTAGTAAGCAGCGGCGGCAGCAGGAGCAGCAGTAGCAGAGATCGGCCCAAAGTTTATTTATATCTAAATTTTTATTTTTTTTGTTCTTTTTTTTTTAAATATTCTTACGGATTTTCATGACTTAAACTTGATAAAAAAAAAAAGTCAAGAGAAAAAAAATCTATTTAAAACTTTTTCAACGCCCACATTAAATTCTTTTAATAATTTTCCTTTCATTTATTTACTTATATAAATTTTCTTTTTTTTTTTTTTCATTCTCTCTTCTTATGTATATACAAATTTATAGTTGTTTATTGCATATCGCTGCAATATGAATATTATAATACCAATTTAAATGAGATATCATGCACGTAGAATTTCTAATTAGCGTCACGTCATCGGTGATTAAACAGCGATTCGATGCATGCAAACAGACTACAAAACTTCTTTGATGAAATATAATATAATATAATATATTGGATTATATGTATGTACCACCTGCTGCCGCTGTTACTGTTTCTGTTGCAGATATTATAATTTAATCGCGAGTCTTCCAAAGTTAAATAACAATAACAAACAATTATGCTATGTTAAGCCATATCATTTTAGGTTAGAGTTGCGTATTAGATAACGACTAACTTCATTCGGTGATTGATTATAACTTTTTTGATAATATTTCTCATATTATAATCTATATTATATTAATTATATACATAGATTGTATTTTGTATGTATAATTCGAATATTTATATACAAGTAATTTGTAGGATAATCAAATATAAGAAATTACTGAATTGTGATTTTAAGGTGACTGAAGTTTATCAATATTACATTTATATTACATAATTATACTAATACACAGAACTCAAATTTGCAAATTTAAAAAAGAAAAAAAGGGCCTGATGATATTCGGTTGACAAATCGTCATTTAAACCCGAATGAAATATTATACACGTATCTATGTATGTATGTACAGTACATAAATACTTACATATCTAAGTATAAAGTAAGTATGTCAAGATGAATTTAAATACGTAATAAAAATAGACACTATATACTACGGGACAAAGAATGAATAATACACTAACGTACGCGCATGAATTTATAATAATTGAAATATAAGAAATAGAATTAACTATAAACAACGAAAGTTATAATACTTTTTGAAATAATGACGACATCTTTTAATAATTTATTTATTCATCTTTTTTTCCTTTCCAAATATTACGAAATATCTCTGAAAATATTCATAAACAAATTTTCTGCTCTCGTTGATCAATCGATATATATCTAAAAAAAAAAAAAAGTACTAATAAAAATTATTTTCGTCGCTTCAAATTTCATTAAGCGACAAAATATTAAATAAAAAACAAAAATAAATAAATAATTAATAAAGTGGTTTTAATAAATCGGAAATCGTAGTCCTATCTATTATTATTGAATTCTTATGTTAATCTCGGTCGATTGTGTAACAGGCCGAATAAAAATAAATATATCCAGTCTAATTCCTTCTCTTTCTATTTCTATTTCTCTCTCTCTTTCTCACGATCGAAACTTTTATTACAACGACAGTGTCGCTCTCTAGCGGTAAGTCTATGAACGAATATCTGCCCTTCTCCTCCTCCTCCTCTTGCAATCCTCCGACGAGCGGGAAACGACCCCCTCATCAAAGGCCACGGCCGTATCTGAGGCCCACGCGCATAGCGCCGGAAACCGTCAACCCTCCGGGGGACGACGGCAACGCAATCCGTTAACAAAAGAGGGTAGTCTTCTTCGTGGGCGTAGGTCGGGTATCGCAGAGGTGTCTCGAACTCTAGTGACGTCATATTGCGAGCGAGTTACGAGTATCTAACCAGTTCATGAACGAAGACTAGATATATATGTATAGATATGTGTGTCTGTACGTGAGATTTAGAACCATATCGATTTCAAAATGTTTTTTTTTTTCTTCCGTTTTTATGTCTAATAATTTTAACTTTTTATCATAATTTTTGAGGGAGAATCTTTTGAAAGAGAGAGAGAGAGTTTAAGAATCATTTTGAATAGTTCTGCGGAGTTATTGATAGATTAAACAAAAGTTAAGTTCTCGTTATATTAAAAATTGTATTTTCAAAAAATTGATGACACACGACATTTGTGTGTTAAAATTGATAATTTATTTCGTACTTTCCGAATCGACATTTCAAAGATTTTCTTACGTAGTACCTTTGCACATGTGTAACTTTGTTTTTATTGAAAATTATAACGATCGCTGGACAAAAAGAAAAACAAAAACGAATACGAATATGAAAAGAAAGGAGATGTTAAGAATAAAAGAAGGTGTTTGTCGTAGATACCTGGTGAAGAAAGTAAAGAACGAAAGAAAGAAAGAAAGAAAGAATGAAAGCGTCGAGTTCTAAGAATTCAGCGAAGTTGAAATGAAGAAAATGAAACAAAAGAAAAAAATAAAGTAAAATTAAGAAGAAAAAGCTACATACTATCTTCTCTTTACATACCTACATAAATTGCCTTTCTTCGACCTATGTATAGACAGGTATGCACGTATAAAAAAAAAAAGGGAAAGAAAGCAAGAGATAAAATAAAAAATTGTCGAGAACAAAAGAAACTTGTATCCGAAGAAAAAAATAAAATGAAAAGTCGCGTTTAATGAATTCAAACACAGCTATGAAAAAAAAGCTACACCATCTTTTTCCTTTTTCATAACGTTTCTCGTGTTATATCTTTGTTTTTTTTTTAATTTTTTTTTTTATTTCTATTCTCGATTTATCAAGACTTTGTGAAATTTCAAAACACGTTCCTTGAAAAGTTGAGAACAGAAAAAAACAAAATAAAAAAAAAAATAACCACCAACAGCCTAGTCAATAAAATCGAATAATTTATTTCAATTTGATATTCGAATTTTAAATACTATGTAGGTAAAGAATTTGCCACATCATTGTTTATCATATTGATATACATGTAAATAAGTAACATGGGAATTAAATTTCCTATTGCGTTTTCATTATCCTTTTCTTTCCTCTCTTCCCGCATCCCCAAAAGCTGGTTACACGTAGTTACAGGGCATATAAAAGGGAATGAAAAAAACAGCCAACGAACAAAAAAGAGCGAGATAGGCGCTCCCCCGATCGATATGATTTTACCTCACTGAAAAAAAAAAAAAAAACTGAAAACACAAAACAAAAAAGGACACCGAAAAAAAACAAACAAATCCATCTCTACCCACGCACTGCTGTTACACATACACATGTATACATATAACAGTATATTCTGCAGAGGGGTGCGGACGGGATTATAACAACCGTTCAAACCCCATACGTCAAAACTGTAAAATTTTTTAACGATATACCAAACTGTTACCTCCTGAATTCGTGTTAGAATCTTCAACGATTCAGTAATAATTATTTGCACATGTGTATTTTATCTGTATACAAGCTACAGATTTACCATATGTAGATCTATTTATCATATCTATAACTTCTTGTACGAAGCAAGCGAGCTATCATATACATGTATACATATATGTATACTCGTCAAAACTAATCCTCTAGACGAGATTAAACTTTGGAGTTTACTCGCGATTCGAGGTGCCCCACAGGCCGCAACTCGCATAGATACTTAAAGCTTAGAAGTAGTAGACTAACGGAACTACGTTTTATTATATGTTTATTTTTTTCCTTTTAAATTTCGTTCATTATAAATTGTCTTTGATTTTCTTTGTTTTTCCACATTGAATCGTCGTTCGGAGCACCTCTATCGCTTAGCACTAGAATTATAGACACTTTCGGAGGAACTACGTGAGAAGTAAAAAAAAAAAAAAAAAAAATACAATAAATAAAAAATAACTGAAAAGTGAAAACAATGAGATTTTGGTTCGCGAGTAAATTGTTGTAAAGGACAGCTACCTAATTGAAAAGCGCGCGCATATTATAGTTCGCTGATGTTTTTGTATCAGATATTACGCGCACGGTTTATCTTATAAACAAACTCGAATAAATTTTATATGATGTTAAAATCGGAATCAATATCTTTAACTTAGTTAGTATTAGCCGCTTTAGGATCTATCTGGTCATAGAAAGCGTTAATGTTTTGAATAATATCGTGACATTTGAATCTCTCTCTCTCTTTATACGCGGGACTAGATACTCTGAAGCGATATTTCTGTGCGGTTAAGAGATTTACATTCTTCATGCTTTGTTCGCTCGACGTTGTTTTGATTCCAGGTATGTATAATGTACTTCGCGGGGTTTTGCTGTTAGTCTTCGGTGTAAAGCATTTACCAAACTGAAAACATCCGCCCGAAGAAAAAAAAAAAAAAAAAAAAGAAATAATCGGCGGTGAAACCGCGAATGTAAATTTAAAATTAAAGTATACAAATGTTTCACCAAAGACTGAATTTTCTTATTTATTGTTTTACTAGTAATATTATTCTCGTCAAATAGATATAAAAAAAAAAAATCTCCATTTAATTGAGGAGTGTTATAATTTTGCGAAATGCGAAGTATGTATGTACACCGCTCCACGGAGTCTTCGCACGCATCTGGTAAATAGCTGAAATTGAACATGGAGTCGGCGTTATGCGGTTGAAGTTTAAGTTGAAGCTTACGTTCGAGTTATTTGCAGTAGTAAAAAGATTGGAGACGTACGAACGAACGAAAGATGTAGAGGTATTCGTAGTATCAACTACGGACCGGTTATTTTCGCGGTAGAAAAATTCTTAGATTAGATAATAATCATTTCTAGCTTGTAATTTTCTAGCCGATTATAATAATCTCCAGTTTATATAGTATAACAGCGTAAAGTTCAAATATAAAAGTTCAATTACTGTAGTACATCGAATTCTTCTACAAGTATTTTATAATTTATAAATACATGTATATACATATATACCTATAATTTAAGTGGATAAAAAAAGTTTTTTTTTTTTTTCATTATTAATAAATTGTACACCCCATATAATTAAATAAATAATAATAATACTTATTAATAAATTCTAAATATTACTTCTTTTTCTTCACACAATCCCCATACAAGAAGTCGATAAACTACCCCAAACTTTTAATTCAGTTTGCGCATTTAGTTTTTATGTTTATTTTGTGTAGGTATAATAAGAATACATACACTCTTATAGATATGGTTAGGAATGATTAAATCCTGTGGCAATGAAATACCTTGAAGCAATTATTATTACGATACTAAAAAGCGAGAATATAATTGCAAATAAATATCAAATAAGAAAAAAATAGAGACAGAGAAGCAAAAGGAACAAAAAAAAACATCATTCATATTTACTATCGTAAATCGCATCAGATATTTTTCACCTGAGCTAATAAAACAAGAAACCAAAAGAAAAAAAAAAAAGGCTGACAAAACTTATGTACCATTAACTTTTATACGTTACTACTCTATAATATTATCTCACCGGAAACGATCTACGCTTTCCTGTTTAGACTAATAGAAAACGTTAATTGTTTTTGTTATTTTTTATTTTTATTACTGTTTTTGTTCTTCTATCGCCCACATTAAATTCCATTGAGATATAAACGAGGATAGTTGTGTGAGAAAATTTTATTCTACGGTTTATAAATTAACGAACCGAATGTTTGTCTTGCAAAAAAAAAAAAAAAAAAAAAACAGAAAATTGAATAAAACAAAAATAAAAAAAAACAGAAAATTAAAAATCGGTATTACTTTGGCTACAGATAGAAATTTTTTTTTCTCTGTTGTATTTTTCTAAACAAAAAAAAAACAAAAAAGAATATTAAAGAATAAAAAACTGATAAACAAATAAACAAAACCAAAAAAAGAACGTTTATAGATTCGAAGAAGATGAAATCGCATGATGGCGTTGTTAAAAATCGATGAGTTTGAAACGTCGCGGCGCAGGTTAGCGACGACGGGGAGACAAGGAGGTAAAACGCGAGAGGAGATAGAAAGAGAGAGAGAGGATCAAAACGGCATCAAGAAACGGACAACATGGCTGCCAACTAGCGAAGATAGCGCCTCCTAGGCTAATTTTACGAACTTTCGTACGTAGAGTTGAATCGTTTATATTTAATATTTATTATTATGATTATTATCATTATAGTTATATTTGTAAAATTTGTATAAAAAAAACTTTTCAATAAATTATATAATTTTCGAATAAGTAAAAAACTAACGAATTCATTCATCTATTCATAACTCGTCTGTTATATTTCAACCACATTTTTATCTCAATCAACATTCAAGACAGATCTAAGATGATTTTTCTCATTTTGATCCAGACTCCAATCTGACATTGAAAATGTTTTGTTTATTATTCAGTTTCGTTCATTTTGATTGAAATTAAGCGACACGATAAAAGGATTTTCAAATCGCCTAGGTTAATTTTAGTACAACTATGCCAGAAGATTTTTTTAGACTCCTTAAACAGGTACGACGATGTTTAAAGACGGCAGCAACGCTGTGTTTAAGTTTGTCGATGGATTATAACAAGCTAGACCATTATTAAAATGTTAAGTATAATACTCTGACTTGGCACACCCCAACGACTTAAATTATGGCCAGTAAACTATGAAACTATGTTTACAATTGAATCTGTTAAAACTGTAATAAATCTTTGTCTTTCTTGAGCATATGGTTGCGGAGCTTCTAGTCTTTCGACAATGCAAATACTCAGAAAATGTAACTATAAATAAAAGAATTTTCACTCATAAAGACAGAAGTATTCTAAATCCAAGTTTGTATTGAGGATATCTTGACTCTGTTGAATTAAGTTCAAGTATTTATGATAGAATTTTGTTCAATGAGAAAAATAGTTCCATGAAAAACTGTTTGACATTAATTATTTTAGGTAAAAATCATCCTAAGATAAATCTACTCTCTAAAGCGCGAAATATTGAATATCAAGGTGTTAATTAAGAGAGTAAACTCTTCTGAATTGATGTTTGCAAATTTTTTTGATGTGTGAGTTGAACCGAAAGATTTTATACAACGAGGTAGGTTAAGTTTTGAGATTGTAAAAATAGTTGGAAATGAAGAGAAACGATTTCTTGTGATATATAAAAATTTTATAAACATTTTAAATGAGACTGGAATAGTGAAAAACAGAATTACGAGGTTGTGTGTGTACGATGTGGTTGACCTGCCCTCACTTGGTACTTCAATAGCCACTGCTGCCATCATAACGAAATGAAAAGTAAAAATTTTCTTCAATGTATATAAAATGTGTTTTGAGCAAAAAAATCTAACCCAAAAATTGAAGATATAAATTTAAGAAAAGTAAACAGATTGTCGATTGTTTGAAAATATGAAACAGATTAAGGTTTATAGTCGACGATCGGTTATTTGGTTAAGTATTTAATATGTACGAAATATGGTTTTCGAATTATTTTTTTCCCCATTAAACGGATAAAGCTTAACTAGAAATTAATAAAATCTATTTTAATAAATGTGTTCGTTTCATTAAACGTAGGTAAATTAATATAAGAACGTAGTTTGTACGTCACTATTGGAAAAAAAATGCCGTTCAATTGGAGTTACCTTATTGAGATGTTTTTATATCAGTTATTAATATATTTGTGTAAAAATGTTTAGTGGGTATAAATTTGGTAACAATATACGTTGTTAATGTTGTAAATTATCAGTTTCTTACCTTAATATGACAGGAATACAGAAGCTCACTTCAAACTTGAATGTAAACACAGGCATTTTAAAACTGAATTGACACTAGGGCAGCTTAAATACTTAAGCGTAAAACACTCGTTACATTGCGACGAACGTTTTATAACTGTTTTAGATTTAATTACGTTATTAAATACCGCAATAAATATAAGAATTGACGAACTCTTCGGAAAACATCCATCGAAAACTAAAGATGGCAGCCATTCTTCTGTACAAAACAAAGGTTCACATCCACGGACTCCAGAGAAACGAAGCCTCGAACCCATACTACTTCCGGCGCTGCTGTATCCGCGCATTATTTCAAAACTTGAACATTGAACAATGATTTTATCGGTTATATAACATCCACGGATCATTCAGATGATATTTTCGGGTCAAAAATAGACAAGGAAATTATTCCGAAGGGATTCATTCGAGCGCTAGTAATTATTTTAGCTTATTCGTTTTGCAATTCAATCGGATAATTAGTACCGATAAAATCCGATAGTCAGCGCTATAGCCTAAGCGGATTTTTAATTTTTTTCTTCTGAGTTTGGCAGCGCCATCTATCGTCGATTTTTCGAAATCGAATTATCTCAGTGCCAACTTCAGGTGAAATTATTTAACCCCACCACCAGATGTTTTTATTGTACTAAGTAAAATCATACGTTGATAAAGATTTAATAAATCTCCGGGGTTATTAGGGTGATATAAAAAATTTAACTAACTTTTTTTACTACCGCTAAGATATGCCGTTTAGTTATCGTATCAATAACAAAACCTGAAAGGTTGGTAACACTTGTAGCATACAGCAACTTCGCATGAAATGGAAGCTCGCAGATTTACTACTTGGATTATTGATCAACCGCGTTATATATACATATGTTGTTTAATAATAGAGCAGTTGTACGAAATATGTATTACATAGTAGTAAACATGTAATGAATATTACATAGCAGTTATTGTGTGCGAAATAGCACCCGGTACCGTATATCCTCAATAAATTTTCGAACAATAATCGTATATAAATTCCATAATAACTGAAACGAGAGATACATAGGTATCGCAAAAGTAAAAGTGTTGAGCAAAGGCAAAGCGAAGCAAAGATCAACTCGTCGTTAGTTTGAAGAATGCTGCTGCTGCTAAAGCCGCTGCCGCTGAACTCTGTCAGATAACAAAAAACAATCGAGTGGAAAACCTTGAACCCAAAAACGAGTGCTGAAAATAAACTCTACTCCGCGAATCCCCATCGTGGGTTCGAGCGGCTATGAGACCACCTAATAAGAACATATCTTCATAAAACGATTACAACAAAAACACGATACCTTTTCGTTAGATTTAGATTCATATATTGTAAGATATACAAAAGAAAACAAACAAAACAGAAAAAAAAAAATTTACTTTTTTTACACCAAAATCTTCTTTTATTTATTTACCCACACTTATGTTTGATATTTATTTATTGAATTTTATATTTGATAAATCGAACAAACAGTTTACATTAAATCTCGAGATTAGTTTAATTTATAAAATAGACATCCATGAATGCATCTCACAAGTTTTTGATTAATTACGTTTAGAATTTCTCATTGATTACAGCATAAGATATCTCAAATTTTAGTAGTCAAATAAATATTTTAGAAATCTTAACGATGGTGGACACAGACCCCCAAATAAAAAGGCTTTTATTACCAACGGAAGAAACTTTGTTTGAACAATTATTGAGGATTGGTCTATACCTAGGAGCTGTATTCCAGATTGTATGTCTTTTGGCAATAGTTGTATACCAGGCAGGACCATCCGACGGAGTTGCTGCTCTGAAGGTAGAGAATTTTTCTCAAATTTCATCATCTAATCATTAAATATTTTTTATTTTATTTTCAGGATGATCCAAGCGATGTTGAATGCTCCGAAAACAGTCCTCAAGTAACGCCAAGGCGTCCTCATAGATTGAGAAAACAAGAGAAAAAAAAGAGACGCTGAGAATTTGTTAATCAGGAGATAAAAAATCTATAGTGATATTTATTTCTTTTCTTCATTATTAATTTTATTCTTTTGAAAAGTATTATGTTTTTTCTGTTTATTTATTCATACAACTACAGTATTTCACGATAAATAATTATTCCGTACATGTTGATATCGTTTTAAAGAACATACTATTTTAGGAATTTTCTTTTACTTAGAAATTAAACTGCTATTCGTTATTTTCTTATTTATTTTTGAAAGAAAGTTGATCTTTCTCCATTGTCAGTTTTATTTGGCAGGTGTGTGAGCTGTGAAAGCTTGATATTTTACAAAAAAGAACATTCCAGCATCCATTGGAAGATGAATTATAGGGAGAACTCTGATAAACGGTCGATTTTTACCTGAATCTCAATATTTTTAATTATCTACTTGATAGAACAATTTTTTTTATAAGTAATTTCCTTAATTTAGCTAGTTTATTGCTACATTCTTCTAAACTCAGATCAATTCATAAAAATTCTCATTAATTGAATGATTGTGTTTTTTATTTTTTGGAATTCAGATACCCGGGGTAAAAAACTGTGACACAGATGTTAGTTTCTTTTGCCATCTATAAGTGGATGTAGGGAATTCCATGTGGCATCTGGACTAGATTTATAAATATTGTTACTACATCTCGCATCAAAGGTTTCAGTAATCTGCCCTACAAACTGCAGTTGTACATCGATAATGATAGTTTTGGCCTAAAGAGAATGTAAAATGTTTGTAAAATGTGCCAAATTGTGCACTGCTACCGATATTATTGGAACTAATTTTTTATGTTAGGTATACGATGAATCTATACATAGAGCGATACTTTGGGCATATATTTATTATTTATGATGAAAAGAAAATTTATATTTATTAATAAGAATATTAGTAAAATTGGGAGAATTTTATTGTAAACTGGAAGCAAAGATATTATACATATAGGTACCTGTGTAATAAAAACAAAAAGTTATAGAAAATTGATGAACTGATAATTAAATATTTTATGATAAAAATAAGAATAAAAATTCGCACAGTTTTTAATTTTCATATTGGTTTTTTATTGTATTTAAGACATGACAACACGTTTCAATAAATCATCAAACTTTCAAAAATGTCAGCCAACCATCTTAGAGAACCTCTTCCACCAAATATTTGGTTAATAATTACATATGAAATACTGAGAAAATTTAGTTGTAATATTTTCTATAACATTAAGTAATTCAACAGTTTTAAAATCAGCGAAGAGGATCTAGCTTCCGTAACACTCTAGTGCCTTTATTTGTCCTGTGTGTGTGTTGTTGTGTATTTGTGTGTGTGTTTGTGTTACAATATGCAAGAAAATAAGAATAAATTTTTTCATTCAATAATCAAACCTAACACGTCTGCAGCTGGATTAACAACTACTCTGTTTTTACATTTCATAATGATTTTAAATTGTGAATTGATTTTGTTGTTTTTAAATATACAAAATATACAGAGTAGAATATTTCTGCTGACAGACTTACAGCAAATATTTTTAATGTAATTTGAATAATTCTAAATTTTTTACAACATCCATTAAAGTGCAGTTTGCGTTTTATACTTTGAATAATCTTTGAATATACCATGTTTTTTTTCCATTTTTTTTTTTTTTTTGCTTTTTCTTTTATTTTCATATTTTTTTTTTTTTTTTTTTAATATTTTTGTTGTAGTATTATAGAGTTTGCCACTACGTTTACAATATCATTATTTTCTACTTTCCAAATATGTATGTTACCTGTTTTAGGAATAGTTTTACTTTTTTTATTTCTTTTATATTTATGTGAATTTACCTTTAGAATAATAGTTTTACTTTATATTTCGGCTCGTGTTTTCGCCAACACTGATTCTCATTATACATAATATGTTGTATGTATATTCATCATCTTTTCTCTCTCTTCAATTCCAAATTTTTCAAAAGCATTAAGTTTTTAAACTAAAGATTCTCAAATTTATTGTTTCGCATTATTAAATTTTTTTTTATTCAGTTTATCAAGCCATGAAAGCATAGAATCAGGTCTGCTTGACACTAGACACGAACGGGTACACATTACAACAGTAAGTTTTAGGATAGAATAATACAACGAGAATACATTGATGCAATTGCGATAATAAATGCAAGGACCGAAAGGTCGGCTGCACAGAGCTCACAAATAAAATAGAAAATCATCAAAAACGCCCCGGTTTGTATAAGAGAGTAAAAAAACTTTTTACATAAGAATTTAAAATTTGCCTGCCACCCTTATTAGGTTCACTAAAAATGAACAACGATTATTGAAAAGACAGACCCGAATATTATTCTGCAAATGATTAGCTAAGACTTAAGAAACTTGATTCAACAAGTTTTGTTGATCGTATAGTTTGAATAAAATTAATACTCTATTTGTAAGCTCTTTAGAAGCCGGACCAGCGCGTTGACTCGTTGTGATCAAATTATACAATCACCAACAATACTTCTAGCGCATGGAATGCTTTTTTATGATTCAAATGTGTTATGTTAATTGATTATTTATGAATTTTATGAATAATTTTCGATTGTTAAATGTTATTTGTTATAAAATTCGAACAATTTATTCATTTTTTCGAATATATAAATCTATAGAGCACTGTGTTCCATGCGCTACACAATATTTGATACTTATTTTTATTTTTATTTTATCTTTTTTCATAATTTTTATTTTTTTTTTTTGCTTATTTTTATTTATTTATTTATTTTTTTGTCTTCTTCAATAAGAGAAAAGTTGAACAAAAATAAACTGGTTAATTGTTAGCAAACATACAAAAATCACATCGTGTATGCATGTTCATTATTTATTTCTAGTTTTCATTTTTTTTTTTTTCTTTCTTATCTTCATCTTTTAACTATGAGAAATAATATAGCAGAATATACGTTATGTAATATTTTTATTTAAGAATATATAAATACGGGGCCCACTTGAGGTTTCAGCTACATTGATAGTTAAACAATGGTATGTTTATTTATTTATTTATTTTCATTTTGTTTAATTATTTTTTTTTTCGTTTTTCACTTTAATTATTTATTGCGTTTGCTATTTGTTATACTTCAATATATTTCATATTACATATAAAAGCGAAACTATTATATAAGATAGAAGAAGAAAAAAACAAACAGAAAGAAAACTTATAATTTAAATAACGAGCTGCGCTAGGTATTAAAAAAAAAAAAAAAAATGAATTATATCTTTAAAACCACATACCAAATTATTAATGTCTGAACTTGCATTTCTACTTAATTCAGAAGCTAGTGCACCAAAGAAAAAAATAAAATAAGGAATACACGATATGAAACGATTTAATATCGTAATGCCCATCTTTGTGTAACATACATACATCTATAGGATTACGTGAAATAATAAATATTTAATTGATTGGGTATTTTTTTATTTTTATTTATTTTAATTTTTACGTTCTTTTTTTTTCGTTTTGTTATTCTTTTACTTTTTTGTGTAATCATTTGAAACGTACAAGGTAAATGATTATTATTATTATTAAGTGTTTTTTAATATTTTTTTTTTTATTTTTATTTATTTTTTTTAAATTTTTTATCAGAGTATCTAAGAATCTACGTGGCAAGAGCCAAAAAAAAAAAAAAAACAAAATTGAAATAATAAAATTCTCTTCAGATAAAAAGAATAATAATAAATTGATTAACTTCATATAGTCAAGCTATCTAAGCCAGTATACAATGTATAGACTGCAATATCGTTATAGTATATAGGTATATAATGTAAAAAATTAATGTGTTCAAGCAAGATGAAGAAGAATTGCCATTAGAATCCAAAACATATTTTCTGCATATTATTGAAAAAAATGTATTAATTAAATTGATTTTAATTTGCTTTCGTTTTTTATTTATTTTTATTTATTTATTTTCCCAAGCAAAAGTCGTGTTCTTTCAAGTAGTAATGAGGAATTTCAGATGAAAGAAAGAAAACAAAAAAGAAAATAAAAAAATAAAAACGAAAAAATAAATTCTGGATTCTTAAATACAGAAGATTACATTAAAAATACAATAGAGAATATTGTTTACAATATAATGAGTTGTCCTTGGACAAAATTTTGTGGGCCCCTATTCTACACTTGGAACGAAAAATATGTTGCTTTTAAGGGCAGACAAAACCTGTTTTTTTTTTTTTTCTTTATTTTTTGTATAGATCATTATTAATTTTATTTATTTTTTTTATTTACTCAAGCTGTTGTTTTTCACATTTCTGCTCTATGTTAATTTTTATAAATATGTTAAATATGAATTTTTTACTCTTTTTTTTATCATATTTACTTCGTATAAATTGTGTATGTATGTATGTATGTATTATTATTCATTACTGTATACTCAAATATTATCAGTGCATCAGCAACCGATTAATAGGTTTTCATGTACTTCATTGTGTAACATATTATATTTAATATTTAATATTATTACTATTATTATCATTATTATCAAGAGATTGATTGATTGATTTCTCAGAGAGAGAGAAAAATAATCATCTAACTTTACAAATGTGTAAAGTGGCATTAACTCTCAAATTCCATTATTATTTTTCATTTTTTATTTTTTTTTTTTTAAGTTCTGTTAGGTCTGGTGTTGTGTCGGTTCATTTTTAAATAAATATTACGAACACGAATCTTTCCGTTTTATATCAAGTTTTGACAAAAAAAAAAATTAAAAAAATTAAAATAAACTGAAAACGATATATGTAGCATTTTGGGTACGATTATCATATTTTATATTATATTCAGTAAATGATGTACGTTAACTTTTCGTTTGAAACTTTCAAGTTCACAATACTCTGTATGTTGGCTTAGTTTATTTTTCTATTTTTTTTTTTTTTTCTAATTTTTCTATTTTATTTACTTCTTATTTTGTGACATTTTTTGTAAGCAGCAACCCCTCCACTAAAGACTAGCCCAATTTAAACACTGGATTAAAGTTCACTAAAGTTGGGCTTAGGTTCTCAAAGCTGACATTAGGTTGAAATATATTTATTTTCTTTTATTCTCATTGATTATTTTTTTTAATATTTTTTTTCCTCCTTCTGTAAGTCTTTAACTACACGAGCAGTATCAGTACGAAGACAAGAAACACATGAACACTTGGAATACGAAGAAGATGATAGTCCAACAGTAAACCATTCAAAAAAGTTATTTGAAAATTGGGATAGTTATTTTTCTAAAGAAATGTAAAGTGTTTTTTCTTTTATTAACGACAAAGATATCCGGCAAAAATCTTATAACTAATATGTAGTCTGAAAATATTGTATATGGAACAATTTTTCATTTTCATTTCAAATATCTCTCATGTACACATGCTTCTACGAGTTATTTATATTTTATTCATCATTTCCGGAAAATATGGAAAAGATTATATTTTTTTTCTCAACTCGTCATTCAGCTCATATTTAATAAAGTTTTTTCATTATCTTAATGCCTTTTCATTGATTTTTTGTTTCTTTTTCTTTTTTTTTTTTAATGCCATAACAAATCTACAAAAATATACCGTTTTTATCTAATCACGTCTCGTTATATTATCTCCATAAATGGATATTTGTTTCAATCGCATTAAAATGCTTCCGCATTTAGCCCAGACCTTTTCATATTTTTTGTGTTTGTCAGTTATTTAGTTAATCGTGTTACGTCGTGTTTATTTTATTATATTTTATTTTATTTTATATATATATATATATATATATATATATATATATATATATATATATATATATATATATATATATATATTTGTTTTTCTTCTTTTTCTTTTTTCCTTTATTTTTACTTCTTTTCGTAATTCATTTTACATGATTTTCTGTTAATAATTAATAGAAATTAACAAAAAAGAAAAAAAGAAAACGAAAAAAAAGAAATTAAAAACGCTCAATCTTTCTTCTTCACTCAATAAACTGGTTGTGATTCTTTTTGCAGAAAGTCTCATTGACTATTCCACATATAAATAGAATATTTTTTTAACGCAATCATTTACTAGCCTCGGTGCATGAACGGCGCACTTAGGCGTTGCTTACTATATACATCTTCATTCGCACTATCACTGTATCTTAATCTATCCAACATTTATTTACAATTAACGTTGTTTAATATGACACACAATATTACGACCATATTAGGTATAGTTCGAAATAATCGTTATTGAATTTATTTTTTTTATATCTAATCCTCCTTCGTTAATAATCAAAATCCAAGAGTTCAAGAGCTATTGATAGACGCTACAAAAGATTGAATTGAACGATAGATTGTTTATCAATATATGTATATTACATCCTTAAAATGTGTATAAAAAAAAATTGTGTGTCATGATTTTACAACTATACATAATAATGTCTAAATCGAAAAAAAAAAGATCTACGCATCAAGAAAACTACAATTGTCATAACATCAAGCTGCGCTTAATTACAAATCATCAGATTGTTTTATTTATTTATTTTTTTTCTTATCATATCTGAAGATTTGATTTCAAACTATTATTATCGATTTTCAAAGCTTTATCTAAAACTCTCAGTTAAACCAAAAACAGCCATCCACAAAGGTCTCAGGCACAACAGCTAATAAATATATATCTTTCTATATATATATATCAATCTGTAATATTATATCGCGCCTTGTATTTACATCGCGTACGCCCATTCCATTAACTCAATCATATAAACGATATAATAATTCTCATTCATTCGTTGATTAATTAATGAATTAATTAATTCATGAGTTAATTATTTAATTAATTAAAGATTCATACGTTTAATCAATCACTCTCTATGCTCGCTTATATACCTTACGTATAATACCATTACATTACGGGAATCCTAAATCTTAAATTATGTATAAATATATATTTTACTTATATGAAAAGCATCAGTCTCCATACGCTAATAGTTGTCTTAGCGCTCGATTCCCCCGTATCCCTTGTGATCCTAATGAAAAAAAAAAACAAAAAAAAAATACCATCTTCAAAAACTCTAACAATAAGCTAATACTTTATACATATCTCTATTCAGGGGGGGGGAGGGGGGAAAGAGTACCAAGATTTCCAAAGCGAGCGTTTCATATAATACCGGAAAATATATATTTTTTTTTCTTTGTAAAAAAAATAATCATGCTTCTTAATAACTAAATACATATAATAGCAGTTTGACAACTCTTCTTTTCTTTTCTTTTTTTTTTTTTCTTTTCTCCATTTAGATACATATTAGCGCAATTGTACACTAATCAGTCGAGAGTTTTATCTTTATTTTATTTATTTTTTATTATTTTTATTTTATTCCTTAGTTAGTAGCGATGCTGGCTGGTTAACAGCCCAGCTTCAGCACAACCACGATTTCATTTCTATCTTATAGAGTGTGGTGCATTTGGCAGTGAGGACAGTATCGTATAGTATTAGTCAAAAATTGGTTTTATCTGCGCCATATCAAAGTTTAATAATCTTACAGCGTCGTCCGTTTTTCTTTACCTATTATCATTATTTTTTATTATTTTTTTTTTTTTTTTATTCAATAGTTTGGCCCCACCAGAGCTTGATATGCGTTGAGCCGCTACGCAGAGAAAACTTTATCCTACTTAATAAAATATCAAATGATTTTACAATTAATTGACATTTGTAGAAAAAGCGTTCTAAAAACGTTCAGGGTTTCCGTTAAAAATTTTGTAAATAGAAAACCAATAATAGAGATTTTTTTTTTGTTTTATTTTTTTTTTTTTTTTTTTTTTAATAAAAATTTCATCTGTTCATTCAAAATTACTTTACTTAAACTTATGTTTAATGTAAATTGTTATGTGATGTATTTTCTTATGCATTTATGAAATTTATGCCATTTATTTTCGACTGATTTTTTGTTTCTTCATAATGCGTAGCTGCTCAACTAACATATATCTAGATTGATTGGTTGCAGTCTTGAGTCGTATCCGAGAAAGTTATGTGTTCGATATAGAGTATCATTTTAGTAGTTAATTCTCAGTTGGTACTGCGCTAACTAGCGGAGCATCACCTTGCCCTTTTTCTACGACCTTACCATTTTCTGGCGCGTCGTCAAATTGGCCTGGAACTGGCGTTGATTCCTTGGTACCATTCACAGCCAACACAGTATCACTGTGAATGTAAGCAAGGTATATAAAGCATCGTAGTGAATGTACGCTGGCTTATTTAACAAAATACTACGAATTAATCATTAAAAATCATTTAATTGATAATTATTAATTAATAATGATAAAGTAAGCTCTTACGAAATTTTGCTTACGTGTATTCATCGGTTACACCTTCGACGGTGATACCACGACCTTTGCTTTCTTTTTTATCAGTTTCTTTGCTCTTTTTGATAGTATTTTGCCTCTTTTTATTAGTCACCTAAAATTATTGTTAATATTTTTGTGTATTGTGAGATTTAATTACACTTCTATCAATGATATTAAAAAAAAATCTATTACGTATTATACCTTCATTTGGGTCTTTTTGCCTCGTCCACCAATTTGCACTCTGTTATTTCCACGTGTTGGAAAAGTTGGCCGACCTATTGGATTGAAAACTCGAGGAAGACCGTATTTCAAGCCACCGATCGAAGTGACCTGTAAAAAAAAATTAACTAGATCAGTTTATGGGCAATGGTGTATATAGATAAATTCAGTATTAAACAACTGTATTCTTATTCAATATTCAATTCTTATTAATTCCATTTGTTCCAAATCTTTAAACTTTACTGATTATATGTATTCATAGAGTTCATTTTGCAATCTGGTATTGGAATTTGCAGCGTATCTATCCATTGCACAAATTATCTGACAACAAAATATGTCAAGTTACTGCAAACTGTATTTTAGCTCGAGAAATTATAATCTTAATATTCGATGCATCAATAATTAATAATTAATAAAGGTTTTAGTCCAAAAAACAAAGAAACAAAAATTTACAAAATTGAAATTAATTGTAAATAAGAAACACAAGTTGAAATATTTGCAAAAATTGAATTCTCTTTATTTTCAAGACAATGACAATAAAATTGGCGTATACGTATACAAAAACATAAGTAGATAAGTAAGTTTAAAAAAAGAAACAAATTATAAAATCTCTTACAAAACAAGAAACTATCCAATTAATCATGACATTTAAAAAAAAGCATCAATTTCATCATAATTTACTTTCATACTTATTACAAAATTTTAAATTGAGGTATATCCCCCAGTAAGGAATTTATTTTCAAAAACATTGTTTAGCATGAATAAGAAAATTTGACCGTCAACACCATATCACTGACAAACCAAATCTTATTAAAAAAAAAAAATCTTACAAAATGAAATTCACATAACAAATAAAACGAAAAATCAATACAGATTTTCTGCAAACTCTAATAAAAAAAGGTAAAAAAAAAAAGTCATATTACAAAACCTCGACATGCAAACGAAGCAATACTTTTGAAATTTCTAAAAAATATTAAATTTTTAGTCAATTATCAATACTTTTTATTCCTTGCATGCGTTTCGGCTTACATAAATCATAAACGATTCTTCAAAGCTATTTTTTCCCCATTATTATAAATACTAGGACAGGTCTTGCTCAATGGAATTTATTAAGCCAGGCTCTTGTTGATCTTGTCCCATATAGACACATCGGTATCGTACCATAGTCAGACTGCGATTGCACATGCGATATCGTACCTGAGGTGGTAATCGGCCACGAGCATGACCTTGGATGGGTTGCGGTAATCGGCCTGGAGGCATGGACCCATAATTTGGGCCCCATTGTCCCACGACTACACCAGCTATCTCCAATTGACCTCCTCTAGACGGCACTGGACGTCGCATTAATCCACGCTGTGCCAAGTTTCCGCCTCCTCGACCACGGACCATGCCTTCACTGATCTGACATCCGGCAGGTAGGATATTTTGAGGAACCGATACACGAATGCCTTTAAATAAAACAAGTTTATAATTCAGTTTGATTTAGATTAAAGAAAAAAATTAACTTCGGATTGAAGTTTGCTTACTTTTAAGCAACTAGTAAACCCTAATTGATGTGCTTTTGTGTGAAAATCCATCCTTCTTCTTTAATTGGTAGAATGTTATTGATTAAACTTACCAGTCGTAACTGGTAGCGGTGGTCGTGCAAAAACAACGTTGATTCCTTCTAAGACTGCTTTTCTCATTCTTTCAACTTTTACAACTCGCTCGATGTGGCCTCCACACAGCTCCAAAAGATTTTTAGCAATTGTAGCTCGGGCAAGGGTGTGATGAAACAGTTTACCGTCAAAGAAAAGCCATGGACAACACATAAGCCAAGGTATAGGTGCTCCGCAAGCATCATTTGCTAGTAGTGCAGTTTCAACACCGGCCATAAATAGAGTAGCTAATTGAACTCCGCGAGATGTTACTAAGGGAAGCTGAAAGACAATGAATTGTATTGAAAATTTATTGGTCATAAATATCTGTCTTAGATCATTATTCTTTTATTAATTACGTTCAAATTTCGACTGAAATATCCACAATTATTTTTTAATTACCTGAAGATCTTGTAGATACTGAGCATTCATAAGTTCTGGAGAAAAAGCCTGCGCGATAAAGGCATCCAGTTCTTGCCGGCGTAGGATCTTGATTTTGTCATTAAACGACATTATGTATCTAGCAGAAAGATAAAATACGTTAATATTAAAAAACCAAAAAAAAAAAATTAAAAAACAGAGAATAAATTCTATTCATTGTTCGTTTAGTTTGATCAAGGGGCTTCATACATCTCAGAAACAAATTTTTTATATTTTTCAATTACCTATGTTTAAAAATTATTTGAGATTTTATAGACTGTTATAAAAAAAATTAAAAAAATACTGAGCCAATAGAATATTTCTTTAAGATAAAAATTCTCCTTTGTCTGTTTCAAATACTCTTCGGAAATAGTTCAGGATTAAGTCAACTACTCCTACACCCATATTTGAAAATACTCGATCACATTAAAACGCGGTTTGATTATAGATCAGAGGTATAAATTTTTTATCCTTCCTCCAATGACTATAGCGGTTCGATATTCGCGCCATAGCTTTGCTAAGGAAGCTGAAAACTCTCAAATGAACTAGAAATTGTCTGGAATAAATGTACTGATGAGAATAAATCCGTCTGTTCATATTTACCTCAATACGCAAGCCATGACCAAAAGATGTTGAGGTACGTAAGAAGGATTCAGCATTAGAGGTGTATCTGATTTCATACAAGTTAAGAATCCTCTTAGTCTACGTCGTTTGTCGTCTATCATAGTGCTGGAAAAAGTAAAAGAATTTTGTAACTTAGGGTTATATTTACAAAAGTAAATCTTATTCATGATAAGCTGAAAGTTTTTCCAGCATAGGTAATTCTTAGCCAATAATGGAAATTCAATCCACAGTTTCAGCTTATCAAGAATATTGTACAAGCAAGGTAACCAGTGGTCTAAATTTTTTGTATTCAAACATTTTGGAATCGATTCTGGTCACCCTAAATTACAACACCAACACAACAAGCGAGGGACATACCTATGATGCCCACGAGAGCTGCAACGAACCAGTACGTTCAATTTATAAAATAGCTAGGAGATTGTTTTTTAATCTTAGAAAGCCCTGATAATTTTGAAAAACTTATTTACTTGTTTTATTTACATTTTTCATCAGTTTTGCCAATTGGTAGAACAAGAAATACAGCTCTAATTAACATCAATACTCACCCAAACCATAATCGCTGTATCGTAGGCACCGGCCATCCAATTTGTTCAGCTTTTACCAATTCCGGTATCTGGTAACAGTTCGTCTTTGACCATACCCACTCTTTGATTACAACATCGGGTACTTCAACCTTTTCATTATCTGTTCAATCAATTACAAAAGTCTTAATTTAGCTGTTTCAACAGGTGAATCGCATTAGTTTAAATTAGTTGGTACTTTGATGTGAAATAAACGCTGTAATGTGTTTGGATGGTAAAATAATAGCGAATACCTACAAAAAATCTAGATCGCATTAAGGTACAACTGGTCTTGAAACAATAGGACAGAGAAAAACCGGGGTTATTAATATTTGATGACATAATTCTGAAAAATTAATGGCCAATATCAAAGAAAGATGGTTTTTTCTCAGTTTGCGAGAGTAGTCTTTCCTTGACATTGACCATTAATGAACCAAGTTTTTGTCGTTTTTATCTCTCATACTCTTTCCTGAACAACTAAAATAAATATTCAAAACCCAAGACTGGTTTTTCATGTTTGGGATATAATACTAGCGATAGAAATAGCAAGGAGCAATTTTCTCTCTCAAAATTTTCAAAATACCTAGTTTAATGTTTAGGTTTTGATAAAAAAAAATTGCTGCGTGCAATATTTCAATTAAATTTGTCATCTATAAGTATCGAAGAATCTATGTGAAGGTAGATATCTTGAATCCACTAAATGACTTAAGTAATATTCTTCCATTTCACAAATTTGCAAATAATAATAAAGCCACTTGATGGAAGATATTCTCATTTATACAAATTTACATGCGAGTTAAAAATATTGTTCTGTAGTGATAATTTTGAGAAAATTCAAAACTGAATTCTAATAGTCATAGGTAAGAATTATTCGTTGATAAAAAAAAGAAAAAAGGATAAAGCTTAATCTAAATGATCTAATAACTGTATTGTCATGCAATAGGAATGAATGATGATTACTTTTTTTCCCTTGTCTTCCAATCTTTCCTGTGATCTCTAATCAAAGTTTGAATGAATAATGAATATTTTGAATAGTATAGATAATGAATTTTTTTTATGAACAGAAATTACTCAAAGTACGATACAACCAGTAGTACCTATTTTACGATACAGCAATTAACTGCAAGTTAAATAGTACTTAGACTCAAAACTAATTGCTCGAATGATCAGTAATTTCTTTATAATTTTTATTTTCAGATTTCTTGGAAAGACACTCACCGCCTTTTTCCTTATTTTTAGTAGCAATAAAATTTCGGTGATGTACGTTGAACAAAATTGCATAAACCATCTGCCTAACTGGTCTATAAATCAAATGTATAGAAGGAAATTCTTTGTGACTTTCATCCTCTAAAAGCACTGGCAGTTTTATTTCACCGGCAATTAAAATCTGGTATATATGAGGAGACATTAGTCCTTTCTGATGCCTTTCAGATGCTGTACGCATTACTTCAGGAACAGTGCTTGGAATATTATTTGTTGATTCAAATTGTTTGGCCGAATCAATCGTTATATGAGATGGAGAAGTCGCCGTTGAGCTACTGCTAGAGCTCGAAGAACTTATCAGCAGATTGTGTGTGCCATTTACAGCGTGTCCATTATCTGTTGTAAAAGAGAAGTTAGAATGATTAAAATTTCGGTAATTATAATACAAGAGTTAAATTTTTTTGCTTTTTCTTTTCTCAAATGAATCTTCACAAACTTTGTTCATCTTCAGCTCTGCTATTCTCTGCATCTCCGTGTCCCTGAATACCTGGTGGTTCTATAACGATTTGTGGTGCAACTTTTGCGTTAGCTGTAGCTTGTTTGTATGCTTGTAAACTGTCCCGTTCTCTTTCTACAGTCTCAGAGGCAAAACGGGATGTTTCTAAGTTCGAATCATCTTCAGAGGTCGATGGAACCTCCGTCAAACTCTTTTGTACCGGTAAATTCTGCTTAGACTCTGATTTGCGAACTGTAATATTAATACGGGATGAATTAAACGATTGTAAAGCAAAGAAATCGGAGTATTTTGTCCATGTAGACTTTAGAGTTATTTATTTAATACTCAATTCTAACAATTTTGCCTACCTTTAGCTGGTTTCACGGGTTTGTAATGTAAGAATCCCTCTTTTGTTCCATTGATATAATACTGTACAGATTGTCTGAGTTTACTGCATCTCGGATCAGACAATGAGCCAAAAACTTTCTGCGCTACAACGTCTAGTTCAACGGAGGGTAGATCTTTAACAAAATTAGCTATAGTCCTGACCATTTGTTCGGCTGTTACTTTATTAGGGTCGGTATTCAAGTTCAATTTTCTATAAAACTCAGACAAATCATTTTTCGTAAGTAAATAATTTCCAAGCAGTGCTGTAAGGGTACACAGTCTGTCCGACGGCAGATTTAGAGCCTTTGTAAATTCGGCTATTATGTATTCCTTCGTCTCCAGTGAACCCTTGACAATACAAAAAATACACATTTCAAATAAAAATATTAGTTGACTTTGCAAATATTAATGACCAACGAATTACATAACACGAGTTAAAACTGTATACAAATTGGCTCTGAAATTAAATTACAAGTATCTTTGAATCATAAATAATGGATTAATGAACGGATACAAAGATCACATACCTTGTAGGTAAGTTTGAGTTGTTCAGAGGAAAAATATCTCGGAGGATCAAAGGCTGCATACTCAGCATCATCAGCAATTAGTCCGTTGAAATTATTCTCACGACAATAAGCGATAACTTCTTGATGATGATCATCCATGCTGCATAACTGTTAAGGAATTAATGAAAAAAACAAAAATTCGATTAAACGGTTTATTTTGTGATAGATAAAACTGTTCAAGCCATTTTTAACGCATCTATCAAATTGCTATTCCTAAATATTCGCAGTTATTTATTATCCCAACATTCTTACCACTGCAACATTTAGATGCCTCAGCGCCATGCGAAGACTGGTCCGTAGGCAGACTGGTGGTGTCCACCAAATTTTTGGCGGAGGTGTTCCTTTGGTAGTGATGTGTTTCAATACCTGTAAAGTACGATTTACGGTTTTATTCTTTTTCAACACATCTCTTTTTTATTACCGACGATGAATTCAAGGACAACATACATTGTTCACTTTTGTTCTGACTTTCAATTGATGCTGAACCCAATCGAGACGCCGAGGAGACTCCAAAGAGCCGTTAAAAAATACGGCCAACTCTACACCAGACATTTCTGTGGCTTGTGTTAACACCGCAAGAAATTGTACCATGCGATTCCATTGCCCGCCGCAAGCCCAGTCTGAAATTTGCATTGTTATATTAACTTTTTCATTCTTATTCCATACTAATTGGTAGCATTGTCGATTTTTATTCGAATGAAAGACATTGTTACGTCTTGGGCAGGATGGGGCATCATTTTACCTGAAAAATAGCCACCGTACAATCTATCTAGACAACATTCTCCATCTAAAACCAATCTCAGTTTAGCTGATTGGGACTGCTGCTGTTGACCCTTTCCAGCGCGATTACGTTGTCTCTGTGCAATGTTTCGGGCGATTCTTAACAAGTCTACAGGGACGGAACCCCCTTGAACAGAACTACTATCCAGAAACGCTTGCAAGTCTTGAATACCCATAGTAAAAGGATTTAAAAAAAACTTTTAAGATAGGAGTGTATGTATTTCTTTAGTTTTAGTTTGATACTGTTTAATGAAATGTTACTATTTTTATTTTATTTTGAAATCTAGACATTCATTTATTTATCTATTTATTTGATTTATTTTTGTAGTTTTTCCTTTCGGAGCCAACGCAACTTTTTTTTTTTTTTTTTTTTAAATCTTTTTCTTTTCTTCCTTTTTCTTCTTTTTTAAGTTTATTTAGTCGAGTTTTCAACGGTTTTAATAAGTAGAAAAATCCAACTCCAATTTCAGCAGTCGAAATCTGAAACCCAAACGAAAATACCAACATATTAAATCCCAAAAGGCCTGCGGAATTGTATCTAGCTAATTTATAAAACTGGTTTTACAAATTACTGACTCAACCTTTGTAAATAATTAATACTAATAATTCCTCGGTGCTAAAAGGAGATAGAATATATCACAAATGGTTAATTGAAACAAAGTGGTATGATCGATTATTTTATCTTCTATAAATATAACAATGGGTAGCTTCATGTGGTTTGTGCAAAGCTATACAGACTCGTGTAATTGATTAATGGAATCAAAATTTGGCAACTTTGAAAGAGTATTTAATTGTTAATAAGTAAACATTCCTTTCTGCAAATCCACTTATATTTTTCAATTTATTGATGTTTGAATCGACTTCTCAACACAAGATATGCTCTATACTCCAAATTCACAGTTTCATTAATTATGGGTCTTGGATAACAGGAAACGATGTTTAATCTTCTTGAAAGCAACATCTATTTCGGTATCCAATTAAATTTAAGCAAGTCTAAAACGATATGAAAATTACCCTCATACATGTGATGAGATGTAATAATTGTTTCAACAGTGTTGAATAAAGTTAGAATATTTTGTAAAAATCACTGATCAGGCACAAGTTACTTTGTCGAATGAAATTTGCTGATTTTTAAGTACTTTTAGTTCGATGATCATCCAGAGTATATTGTATCCGATTTTGGGAATAAAATAGAAAAGAATTTCGATTGCCGAATGGTCAAATAAGGGTTGAAGATTTTTCTTTTTTTAAATAAGTTATTATTTATTAACAAACAAAGAGTAATAACAATGGTGGTAAAATATTAAAAAAAGAAAATTCAAAAAAATATATATGATCAAAGCAGACTACCATTTCATTTTTTTTTTTTTACTTATCTCTATTTTTGAAAATTCAACAGATTGGAGAATCGAACGAAAAACGGTTTCGGAATAGTTTAATTAGCTCTATTATGCCTCGTTCCTAGCTGAGGGCTTTTGGTAGGCACGTCGTGCATTGGCTGTAAGGTCCTTATAATGGCATTAATTTGTTATCTAATATGAGAATGTAGGCTAAGTTTATAGCTCTTATTCACTTTTAACCATATTTCATAATCAGATTACAAAAACTTGAGTTTGAAGTGTTTTACGACGGTTTCGGATGTCTGCAGAACAGTCGAGAATAGAAAATTTTCCGTTCTGCATTGTCCGTACGAAGAAGCGTGACCATAGACGCCATTTATTTTGTTTACGTGTACAGCAACGCTGTTTTGTCGACACAACGTATAGGGTATTTATTATTTTACGAGACAGAACAAGTACTCTGAATATCTTTACGCATTGAGAATTTCAAACGATAGATTATAAGAGCAAAAAATGTTGAAAATTTTCTATCCATATCCGCACCGGCATGGCGAAAACGGCGTTTTACGCGATATAATATCATTACAGGAATACGCTCAGCTTGATAGAAATTTAAATTCAATAAGTATTCGGGTGTCGATGGTCAATCCGTAGCCCATATCGTACTATACATTGAGTAAATACTTACGGTAAATTAGCGAAAATCATTGTGGCTCCAAAGAAACACAAAACACACGGACTTTGAGTATGGTTGACGTCGGGTTCGAAAACGGAAATGTGCTCGGCTTTACTTCAGCCAACTTGTCTCGCTAATGTTTGTTTTAACGGAAATCTAACACGCCACTGGTACGATTCAATGGAAAAACAATATGGCCGACGGATGCCAAAGCGCATCTTGTTTTCAAATGATATACATTATAAATGAACGCGATCGTTTACTGCCAACAATTGTCGGATGTCGATTATTTCCAGAATAAATACATGCAGCACATCTCTCATCATATAAATAATGCGAAATAGAGAATCACTATTTATCCGCTAAAATTTATACAAAAGAATCCATTTTGAAGATCATTCGATCTTAGTTTACTAGGCGAAAAGAAGCGGTGAAACTTAAGATCCTGATAAACTAAAACGAATTGGTCAATGCATACTGCAAAGATTTCGGATTAATAATGACGAATAAAGCACCATCGATTCTGATACCAAAATGAATCGTATTTTAGGAAAAAATTTAGCAAAAAATTGTATAAAAAATTAGCGATTCTTAACTCTTTGTATTGCATAAAGTTATTTAGTTAGTATAATTTGTTTATTTGATCATTTTTATTTGTTTTCTACAAGAAAAATAATTAGGATTAAGAATGATTGTATTATGTATTTAGAAGGAGATAGGTATATTATATCTATACTGTATTTGTTGATGAATAAAAGAGATTGTATTTGTTTGAATTGTTTTTATTTTTTTGTACAAATAGACTCACACATTCTCACATGCATACGAAGTAAATACGATTCGCAATTAAAATAATAACATATTGCGCGTTTATATGTAGATACTAATAATTCGATTGTGGAAGAACAAAAATAAATAAATGCATTTTGTTTTAACCCGCATTAATGATGATAACTTATCTGTAAATCTGTAGCTACAATACTTAATATTTCTCGAATCTTTCAATACGAGGCTCTCTAAAATATGACTATAAACAATATCACGCCATAATATGCAGCTTGCCATTCATTGAAATATCAAGTCTTGCATTTCCCGAAATCAGCGTTCCGAATTAATCTGATGACATTAACTGGCGATGATTCACCAAAAAAAAAAAAAAAAAAAAAACATTAATATATCTATCATAAATTTGCATTTATAAAAATTCTCAATGTAGTTTAAATCGTAATTGGAATCCACTATACATTGTATAGCTCATTCCACAGAGTAATAAGTCTTTCTTTTCCATTTTTGTTGTTTTGTTTTCTAAATTTACAAAGTTATTCTATAATTCTTCGTGTTCCTCGTGTTCCTCATCTTCTTCCTTTTCTTCATCAGCTTCAAGTTCCGACTTTTCAGCATCGTAAGAAGAATCATCATCTTCTTCATCCTCTGGTGTTTCAGAAAGTGGAATTCCAAGCGTCTTTCTCATCAAATGTTCAACGCTTAAAGCAAAATCTGCAGTCTCTCTTAGCATGAAACCAGATCGCAAAGTTGCAGTTTGGAACATCATTACAGCAATTTCCTTAGCAGTTGGATCACTGGGGTCTTCCTCAACCCTGCGCAACAGTTCCCGAATCAAAGGATGCCTTGGATTTATTTCCAGAGTTTTCTTTTGATTCAAATAATACGATTTTTGAGGATCGTCTGCCTTCTGATGAGCGTTCGATATCGCTAGCCTCTCCATGTTTCCAGTCCATCCAAACATACTGGCAACTAGAGCGCAAGGGGAATCTGTTAAACGCTCTGAAATCTGAGCCTTGCTGATCTGATCCTTGAGTGCGTCGTCATTCAGCCACTTAGTGAGAGGTTCAAAAGTGGTTTTGAATTCCTCAAGGCGTTCCTTGGCCTTGCTTCCTTCGTCAAGGGTGAAGCCTTCCTTGGCTACATTCTGGAATTTCTTTCCGTCGAATTCTGGAAGCGAAGAAATCGCGTATTCATCAACAGCTTCAACTAGGAACAAAACCTCGTAGCCTTTCTTGATAAGACGTTCAACAAACGGCGATTTTTCTACTTCATCACGTCCTGATCCGGCGATGTAGTAGATGTGCTGTTGCTGTTCCTTCATTCTAGACACATAATCTCCCAAAGAAGTTGTTCCTTTTTGATTCGAGGACTGGAAATGAAGAAGTTTTGATAGTCTAGCGCGATTGCTGGCATCTTCAATTACTCCGAGTTTCAAATTAGTGCTGTATTCTTTCCAGAATTTTTCGTATTCCTCCTTAGGTATTTTCTTGATCATGTCCAGTACTTTCCTTATCAATTTCTTCTTTATAACTTTTATCAATTTATGCTGTTGAAGAGTTTCTCTAGATACGTTAAGCGGCAGATCGTCACTGTCCACAATACCTCTAATAAAAGACAAGTAGTTCGGCATCATGTCGTTAAATTCATCGGTAATAAATACCCGTCTAACAAACAGTTTGATATTATCTCCCTTGGTGCCGTATCTGTTGAAACTATCGCCAGGCTGTACTTTAGGAATGAACAAAAGTGATTTAAACGTGACTTCTCCCTCGGCTACAAAGTGAGTCTTAGCCAAAGGATCGCTGGTGTCTTTAGTAAGAGCTTTGTAAAATTCGTTATACTCTTTGTCCTCAACTTCGGCAGGTTTTCTAGTCCAGATAGGTTTAGAATCATTCAAGATTTCCCAGTCCCAGATGGTTTTGTCCACACTTTTAGTCTTTGGTTTATCTTCTTCGGATGCTTCTTCCACCTTTGCATCATCTTCGTCGGAATCGGTTTTATCTTCTTTGTCAGCTTCATCTTCTTTAGCTATTTCATCATCATCGAGCGGTTCATCTACCTGGATAGTCTTACTGGCCCACAAATAAATTGGGAAATTAATGAACTGGGAATATTTTTTCACCAAATTCTTCAGCGTATCTGTTTCCAAGAAATCCGCAGCCTCGTCCTTCAAGTGTAGGCTGTAATTAAAAAGTTTATTAATAATTTGCTAGTATTAAAAACACGTGGGACATCAGAGAGCAAACACAATCAAGTTTTGTCATGAAAATTAAAGAGAAACTCCAGATTATTTATCTTTTTGTACTTTTTTGATAAAAAAAACTAGTTTTAAGTAATAGGTACCTAATGGTAGATCCCCGTTTGAGAGTATCTCCTCTCGGATCTTCCCCAATGCTGTAGCTGCTGCTATCAGATTCCCAAATCCACTGTTTGTCATCGTTATGTTTAGAAGTAACAACTACTCTATCAGCGACCAAAAACGAGGAGTAAAATCCAACTCCGAATTGACCAATCATGTCATTCATGTCTTGAGAATTAGAACTTTCTTGAAGTTTTCCCAAGAATTCCGCAGTCCCAGACTTGGCGATTGTACCAAGGTTGTTAATCAGGTCATTCTTTGTCATTCCAATACCTGTGTCTGTGATACTTAATATTTTGTTGTCTTTATCAGCCTTAATTCTTATCGTAAGTTCATTGTTAGTCTCCAATACATTCTTGTCCGTCAATGACAACAGTCTTATTTTATCCAAAGCATCTGAGGCATTGGAAATCAGTTCTCTAAGGAATATCTCCTTGTTACGGTAAAGGGAATTTATGATCAGTTTCATCATACGATTTACTTCAGTTTGGAAGGCAAATTTCTCTGATTTATCTCTCAGTTCTTTAAGCTGCGCCACATTCAATGTGTCCAACTTTATCGCTTCTTCCTCTCTTTGTACCACTTCATCATCTGTTAAACAAACGCAATAAAAGTTTTTTTCACAATTTCTATTGAATTTTTAATCAATTAAGGACAGAAGACGTTTTTTGATCGAAAATTTGGCTGTAAAGCCCGATTTGGTTGGACTAAGAGTATTGCTACATTGTGATGTAAAGGATATTGACAATTAACGCCTTATGTGGTTTTTTGCGGAAAGTGGATTATAAACCTTGCGGAAATAATTGTACAGATTTTGAGCAAAACAGGGAAATAGGGAAAAGTACAACGTACCAGTTCTGGATGCTTCTCGACTGGATCCGATATCGTTTTCGACAGTTCCGACATCGTCTATGGGATCTTCGGCTCGGGCAAAGCCTGAAAAGCGATATAATTGTTGGTTTTAAAACTTAGCTATCAGTAAAATATGCGGGGATGTGAAAAGGGGTGATAAAACAGTGAGAAGGGGTTGATGAAGTAAATAATCGTTGTTATTTACCGGCGACTAATAGAAGCCCGACAATGTAAAGTAAAAATTGTTTTTTCATCGCTTCTTGTGAGCGGACCTAACTCGTTGAAAGACACAAAATTAAAAACACCTTGTTTTTAAACCGAGCCGTTCACTATTCAACTGTGTTTTCCCGACTGTCAGAGACCCAGAGTTGAAATGGAATTTAGGAAGAGACGAATTTTTGAACAGCCTATCACAGTCGACCACGCAGTCGACGTGGACCAATAGCAGATAAACCGGTGTTCAGCCATTCCAAATGTCTCCTTTTCATTGGCTCATCAACTCTATAGGAGCTAGAATACGTTTCTAGAAAAATCAGGGACCACGATTCGGCTTTATCGGCTGACGTTCTTCAGACGAATTGGCGATAGCTTACCGACAGATGACAGCACGGTGATCAATTTATCGTTTGTTCGTAACAGAACATCGGAAGAAAACTTTATTTTTAGTATTATCATCTGAGTAAAGGTATCTCTCGAAGTTGAACCTTAGACGATAACTTGACGATTGTAGATATGACTATATTATCTACTGATAGATCCCGCGACGTATCTACATAAGCTTGTAATTGTTATTTGAATATTTAGAAGTTCAAACAATTCGCGCGCGCGCTAGATTTGTTTCAAATCGTATTGTTTTGGTTTTATTATTTCATGCTTGAAAAATCTACACACACAGACGTACGGCAATGTGGTATTTTAATAGATGATGAAAATCTGTTATCAGTTGCTGCAGATCGGTACTTTCTTAGATGAGACGTTAAAATACTATAAAGGGTTCGATAAGTTTGGCGTCAAACTCTGCATCGTTCTTCAGACAAAATGCGATAATGCGGTAAACAAAATTTACAGGAATGTGACGAGCAGCATATAATTAAAAACGTCTGCAATCTCATGTTTTACCATTTCCCTATGTTGCAAAATCTTCCAACCACGGATATTCCCGTTAAGAGTAAAACGAATTTTCATCGAGTAAATAGTTTTATTGATTAATTTTTCGTTGTGCTCCACGTTCCCCTACCCAGACAGCAATGAGACATCTTGATAAATCCCAAATTCAAATGGTTCTTGTCGATTAATATTTTCGATTATTCTATGACCATCGTACCAGAAACGGGCCGCGTATAATATTTTATTATTTTAGATTATGTATACAACGGGCCAAATTGGATGGATCATGGCTACCGCCCAGAGGGCGGAAACCAGATTCGCAATCAGTAAGTCACTACGTCGTAATGAGAGAAATGAACTGTTAGTATAGTATTTTAATTTGATCTGCAGGACAGTTGCAGTCGACTCTCCGTAATTAATACACGTGTTAAGTTTCATTTGATTATTTTATACTGCGTCAATTACCAAAATGAAGATTCCCGATCGTCTCATATCCGTTCTTATCATCGGTAAGTCAATTAAACTCGATATCCGTTTATGTAATTTGTGTCTATCGTCAAGTTGTCAAAACTCTGTGTGTTTCTCACGATGTGTATGGATTCTGTTTTTTTTTTTTTTTTTTCTTTTAATTTAGTTCTGAAAATTTTGTCTATCATATCAACCTTATTCTTCAGTCATTGAAGAATAAAAATTTTTTCAAAATCTGGGAGCAAATGGACACCCTTCAAAAAATCAACCCTATAAAGTCCCTGGTAAAAATAATTATACAAATTTCCACGAATCTTTAGAAAGATTAAAACCTTTCGTAGTTTTTCATAAGAAATTGTGATTTTTTTGTGACAATGAATAATAAAAAAAAAATTTCTCTCCTTAATTACTACGAAAATAAACTATTTTTTTTTTATGACAAACCACGATAATTATCAATTTTTTTTTCTTTTTATGAAAAATTACGAAATGTTCGATCTTCCCCAGAAATTTGTGAAAGTGAAATTTTTCACCAACATTTAATCACCGCGGTAGTTGTGAGTATTCATTTTCGTTACAGGTATCATGAGTTCCGTTGTAGCTCAAGAACAAATCATAAGCCAAAATAAGTCGTTTGAAAATATATCAAATCTTGGCAACATTACCGATTCATCAACTCGTTTATCAATAACCGATATCGATGAAGTACCGGTATTACTTGAATTTGAACAATATTTCGAGAGTCAGATGAGAAGAAAATGCGAGAAAAATCGTGATCCCACAGCGTACAATGATTCCAATTATAAAGACATCGCGCTAAAGTTCATAAACTGTGTTGATTCTCTGGCGAACATCACACAGTTCGAATCAGATATGGCTGCTGCTCGACCACACCATCAACAAAATGTTGTCATTCAGAACTACTGTCGTAGGGTACCGACTTTCAAAAATTGTTTAAAAAATGTCACGGACTCCATAAAGCCTTGTCTGGATCTGGAGGAACGAGAGAGTGTCAACATTCTATATAACATTACAATTTCCTTGCTACGATTTTCTTGCGACCATTGGGACGTCGTCGAAAGTCAGTATAATAATATTATAGTCAAGACATTGGGTATTCGTATGATTATTATATTTGTGATCTGAGAATGTCCCTAAAAATTCAATTAAAAAAAAAAAAAAATTATGAACAAACGGTAAGATATCGATTTTTCATTTTAAATCGCTTTCAAATTGTGAAAAATCTTGTAGATTGGTTTGATTTCACCCTTCGATGGCTTATTTTGGTTAGACAAGTATTTTTCACAAATTCACTGTAACAAATTATTTTTTTTTTGTCAATCGGCAATTCTATATCGTTATTTGTTGATCTGAATCGACCGGGGTCCAATCTTGTAAAATTGAATATTCATCGTCACCAACGCGATGAAAAAAAGTGACCCAGTGGTATTGTGGGGAATACTTTTCTGAACATAAAAAACCATTGAAGAGTGAAATCGAATCAATCTACTAGATTTTTCACTATTTGAAAGCGATTTGAAATGAAAAATCGATATCTTACCGTTTGTTTATAATTTTGGTATTTTTTTTGTTTATTGAATTTTTAGGGACATCCTCAGATCACAAATATAATAATCATACGATTACCCAACGTCTCGACTATCCCCTAATAAATTTAACAAAAAGTATTGATTTTTCACTAGCCAACTTCCTTCAAGTACGAAATTCATTATAATATAACCAACGCCTATATTAATACCAAACAATTTATTTTATAGATTTTATTGTCTCCGGTGGCACAGAGTGTTTGTCTTCGAACTATCCAGCAATCCAAGAGTGTTCCGGTCAGATCTTTCCGTTCCCCGATCCTGAACCACTCACAATTCCTGGACTAGGAGATCTGCCGAAACTTAGCCTGGACATCACTGGACGCACGTAAGTAACTCATAGAAATTGTATCTAATTTCTAATACTTCAAGGATGGAAGGCCTGAGCTTGGTACTCAGTCCAAATCAAGTCTCATTTGACTCAATTATTCAGATTTAACAACGACAAGGTATCGATTAATATTCCTGCCAAACTCCTACGAAGTATGAGTCTAAGAATATCACAATCCAGATATAATTCCATAGAATTGTGATACTAGATAAAATTTTAAAACGAATAAAAGCGATTCTAATAGCCCGTCACATATAGGTCAGCATATCATGAACGGAATTTGTTCTTAAAAGCTGTGTTCGAATAGAGTCGTTTATCTTTTTTTTTTTTTTTTTTGTCAACAGGAACGTGGAGGAATATCAACGTTGCAGTGTCAAAGTATTGAAGGAATGTGATAATTCGATTCCTTCAGTCGTGGTGGATGATCTGTTTAATTTTGTAAAAAGAGAAACATTTTACGCAACGTTGCTTAACCCGTTTGTGTTGAATAGCGATACTAAGAGAAGCACGTTGAGCGAAACGATTTTGGTTAAAAATCGTGTACGAAGAACATCAAAGTTCGTGTCTGGTATTAGTAAAGGCCTGTACTAAAAGTATACACACTACCCAAAAAGGTCTCGCTCACAGGCGTCACTAGCCAGACCATATAATGCTTATGGGGATTAATTTCAGAACAATAGAACAATTTTTATTTTTATTACTTTTTTCAAATTATATTATTTTTCAATATGATGTTGTTGATTTTCAATATGTGTTGATGGTTGGTTGAGAAGAAATATTGTATCGATACTGGAGCAATAAATTCCCAGATAGGTATACCTGTAATTGATTACTTCGATATTTTCTGCTCTCCCCTTCTTTTGACTCTTTATTTCAGGTATTGAATAAGGTGAGTGAATTATAATAATCGTAAGAAGACACTGCAGTGCAATTTTTCGATTTACAAGAATTTTAAATCGAAAAATTAGGTACGCCTAATGATATGCAATCTTAAATCGAACATTATACGAATGGCTTGCGGGCTGCATGTAATCAGGCGCCGAATTTTTCCCGCCAAAAATTTTAGCATACTTTCTCGGATCAGATATTCTCCTGATACCAGGAGCAATTTTTTGTATATTTTTGTATATGAATCGTTCAATCCGTACCGGACGGATATGTTTAGACTCTGGATTGAAGTTGATTCATCTGTAACAGAAGAACGAGTGTTATAATATCAATATCTGTTCAGAGTATTCATATTGAATTCGTTAATGCAACCCCTCATGCAAACTCTTCGACGTCACGAGGGCCACTGACCCCGCGCGAGCAGGTGCCGCTATTCAAGTGCAAGATCGCTGCTCTCCCCACCAACGGGGTCTGAAATGAATAAATGAAATGGTATCGCCATCTCGCGGTCGAAGTGACGAACTGCGTTTGTCGGTAAGAGCGGTATGTGGCGCGACTGCTATATCACATGTGTTGTAGCTGCGTTATAATTCTCTGACGTCAGACGTGGTGCTACACGCTGCAACGCTGGTGAACGACTGGTAGCTAATATGCTCTCGAGCCCCGGTTCCCCCACTTTTTATACCAACGTTTGCTTGTAGGAAAATGAACTGTTGTAGCTGCGCTATAATTCTCTGACGTCAGACGTGGTGTTGCACGCTGCAACGCTGGTGAACGACTGGCAGCTAATATACTCTCGAGCCCTGGATCCCCCACTCTTTAGATCGATAGAAATATTGCGAAAGCAGAGAGGTTATCAAATAGGAAATAGGAATAGTCTGTGTATAGAATAAACGAAATAAAGAAAATATGCTTCTTATATATTTTCCCTTCCTTTACGGCAATCCCGATAATATTTGTTGTCACTCAAATGGGATGATCCGAAATTTTCTTCTAATTGCCGAAGTCAAACATCCCGAGTTTTTATTATTCTGTAAATATCTTGGAAACGAATTGCTGCAAATATCCCATAGTCAACAAATTGAAAATCTTAATTATACCAACTGACATCCACGCGTCCTCCCGGTACACTTATGTTTCATTGTGTGACAAATTATGCCAATAAAATGATAATATTCAACGTCATTTACTTGAGAGATGATGTTACATTTATTAAACATATTTTCATTGTCTCCGTGACCGGAAGTCTTACATGAAACCACAGGATAACGGATTACTCACTGATACCATCGAGGCATTTACATCTACGTTTTATACTCTCATCCGCAGTTTCTCATCAGACCTACAATCTTATGGTTCGTAAATTTTCTGCCTGTGCAACTTAATATTATTTCTGTATAAACGTTCATAGAATCAAAATACGCGTACTGAAGTGAATAGTTCTACTAGATTAATCGCTAAAATGAAGATTTTCGATCCTCTGATATCCGTTCTGATCGCTGGTAAGTCATTCGTTAAATCTAATTTATTAATTTCTACTTTAAATGGGTATAAGTTTAATTTCTCTCATTAGTTTCCCTCATATTTATTCATAAGTTATAAAAATGGGCTGTTAACTCGACGGTGAATACCAAAATCGTTTCCTAACGGGTCACACAGAAAAAAAAGTCTGATGTCTAAAACAAAATCAGTTAGCTAGTGATAATAATAATATCTTTTTTTAAACCCATGCCGTTTTTAGTTTTTGGTTTTTTTTTAATGTCTTTCTTATTTTCCTGTTCGAACCCCCTTCAGCAACTCTTTCAGTTTTCTATCTAAACCTGATTCACTCATGTAGCTGTTCAATCCAGATTTTCAGTATTGAGTTCAGACCTTAGCTTATTCATTTGCATTCCCATAAATGACACGAACATTCGTGGTTTTTGTGACACATCCCACATATTTTAACCACTTCCTTCTCGTTGTATGTACCATCTCTTTCCTCTGCTATACATTACCACATCCAACTGGTGTGGTCTTGTCCAATTTCCGCTCTCTTTTAAATGACGCTTAATGCTTATCATATAATCGGTATACATCCTGCCCTTGTGAATCAACGATCATTTTAATTGCATATGATTCACAAGTAACTGAAAACCCGTATTTTTATTTACAGGAATCTTGAGCTTAGCTATCGCTCAAGAACAGATTCCAAATGAACAGAATTCGATAAAACCATCACAAGTACAACGATTCATACGATACTTGGATAATCGTATCAGAAGCAAGTGCGAGAGAAATGGTGGCCTTAAAGCGTATTATAAAGGCAGTGAGCAAAGGTTTGCAAATTGTATTGAATCACTGGTCAACATCACGGAGTTCAAAGCTGAAATGACCGCGGCTCGATCGTATGGTCAACAAAATATCATCATTCAGAATTACTGTAGCAGATTACCAGCTTTTGAAAATTGTCTTACGAATGTCACGAACCTCATCAAGCCTTGTCTGGATCCGGAGGAACATCAGAGTATCAACATCCTTCACGAGATTATAAGTTTCATGTTGGAATTTGCTTGCGAGAACGTCGATACTGTTGATAGTCAGTATATATTATTTGTTCATGAAATGATCATATTTTTGTACTTTGTATTAAATTTTTGAAACATTGCTTAAAATTACTACGGATTTTTATTCTATTCCAGTTACGTTAGCTAATTGAAAGTATATCGTTTTAAATTTTCTTCGTATATTTCTTACTTCATTCTCATGATAAAACGTAGATCAATATCAGACGAAAATTTATTTTACAGATCTTCTTGCCGATGGAGGTATCGAGTGTTTGGCTTCTAAGTATCCAATTATACAAACCGTACGTTGTTATAAACGGATTTTCACATTATCCAACTTTGATGACGTTGTTACAATCCCTGGTCTTGGGTTGCTTCCGAAGCTCAGCTTAGACTTCAATGGATGCATGTGAGTAGAACACAGAATTTACGGTCAGCTTTTGATCTTTCAGAGATTTATGGTAATGGTAATTGTCATGTGTTATTTTTGCGCACACAACATACTCATATAATCTTTTCGTAACGCATGCACGATTTTTGCGTTTTTTTTTTTACCTATCCAGCGGGCGTAAAGCGACCGTTTTCAGACCTGTGGACAAAATAAAATGAAAGACGTTTTTTAATTTTCTTTTTTTGTGTTTTTGCTTGACACTTTTTTGTTTTTTAACAGGCAATTGCAGGAGTATCAACAATGCAGTGTCGCAGTGTTAAATGAGTGCGAGAATTCGATAGCTGGAAAAGTGGTGAACGATATGTTAAATTTTATTAAAAATAAAACATCGTGCGAAGTCCTGTTGAATCCAAAAACGATGAACTCGGAAGATAGAAAAGCTGTAATTGTTGAAGATAGTCGTGCAACGAGAAGCGTGAGAAGAGAAACAAATTGGTCTAAAAAACGTGAACGAAGGTCATTCTCTGTTGATGATATCGGTTCTATAACATCCACGATTGGAGATAAGGTGAAATCAGTTTCTAACAGTGCCAGGGCATTACCAGATATTATAAAATCTGTGGTTGAAGATGCGGCAAAATCAGTTTCTGACGCTGCCAACGCATTTTCAAATATTATAAAATCAAAGGCTGAAAGTGTGGCAAGAACAGTTTCTGACACTGCCAAAGGATTTCCAGATATTGTAAATTCAGTGACTGGAAATACGGAGAGGTTTGTTTCTTCTTCTGCAAATATATCGTTAGCTAGTTTCAGTAATGTTGTATCCGCAATAAGTGTTACAATTTTTATATTTTTGCGATTTGTATGAGAATTAAATACCAGAATTTTGAAATCCTTCGCCTACATGAGCGCACAATTATAGATATCCGTACATTGTTAATCTGTTGACTATCAAATTGTTTTTACTTTAATTATTCGTAGAAATTAGTCAATCAAGTTTCAAAAGATTTACAATTTTAAGTTATGTATAATTATATTATAAATAATTTAATGATAAATACTCATTCAATAACTAGCCAAATATACAAAAGGCAACTCATAGAATACCTACAGAAATAAGAAGCGTGATAGAGCAAAAACTACCCCTCATTCCTGAGATATTTGTTACAATTCGACACTAATTATACTTGCGTGTAAAAATATTGTTTAAGTATATTTTATTACGTACAGAAAATTACTTAAGGTAGGTTGGCTCGTCAAAAATCAATACTTTTTGTTAAATTTATCAGGGGATAGTTGAGACATTGGGTATTCGTATGATTATTATATATGTGATCTGAGGATGTCCCTAAAAATTCAATTAGAAGAAAAAAAAAATACCAAAATTATGAATAAACGGTAGGATATCGATTATTCATTTTAAATCGCTTTCAAATAGTGAAAAATCTAGTAGATTGGTTCGATTTCACTCTTCGATGGCTTATTTTGTTCAGACAAGTATTTTTCACAAATTCACTGCAACAAATTATTTTTCTTGTCAATCGGCAATTCTATATCGTTATTTGTTGATCGGAATCGACCGGGATCCAATCTTGTAAAATTGAATATTCAACGTCACCAACGCGATGAAAAAAAGTGACCCAGTGGTATTGTGGGGAATACTTTTCTGAACATAAAAAACCATCGAAGAGTGAAATCGAACCAATCTAATAGATTTTTCACTATTTGAAAGCGATTTAAAATGAAAAATCGATGTCTTACCGTTTGTTCATAATTTTAGTAATTTTTGTTTAGTTGAATTTTTAGGGACATCCTCAGATTACAAATATCATACAAATACTCAACGTCTTGACTATCCCCTGATAAATTTAACAAAAAGTATTGATTTTTGACTAGCCAACTCCCTTATTAAAATAACGGTTTAAAAACGTAGCTCATTAAAGTTTTTCACCTGTAATTATCAGTTAAAATCTGTTCAAATAAAGAATAAAAACTCGTTGCAATTCATTGTAGCAGATTAAGATGTATTTTAATTACTTATCCCAGCAGCGTTTTCATATTCTTCATAATTGTGTCCCGTTGTTTTCATTTTTTATAAGGAACATGCTGTTCGATTCACCGGCAGGGTTTCGCCTGATCGTATCTGTGGCATTCCAGCTGTACATACATCTTTCGATTTTTCACAAATAAATTCACTAAACAGTACATTAAACACCGCATCTTTTGTTGGCTATAATCTGATCATGGAGAATTGATTTTTCGATTTTCTTTTATCTATATGAAACTGTGAGAAAAAAATAATTTTTCATGCAAAAATGCCCGTAGTCAGGGTTAAATTTGAAATGCATGAAGTCCGTACCACGTGGTCTTTCACCTTCATCAGTTTCTCAACGTTTTTCAAAACTAGCTGATTCCAACAACGACTACTGTACTTTTATTTCAATTATTTATTCACTGAGCCTTTCTTCCAAACCAAAGTTTAATAGGTACAATCTTGCTTCAACTATTGCTCTCAATTTTAATCAGTTCAATTAAAATTGAGTTTTTGGAAAGCGGAAAATGGCTGAGGAGTTTGAAAATGACACGAGGATTAACCCCGTGAAATACTCGCTCCTTATTCTGGATCATATTCTGTACCTATTTTATATCTTCAACATACGAGATGGGCATCATGTTTTTCTAGATATCGTATCATGTTTTTCTACTGAGGTATCAAAACAGACGTTTGATTTCTCCACTTGTCTATTATTGTAATAACAAATCATTAAGGCGAAATGTAACGTTTCAAGGCCTCGAAAACGGGAATGGTGAATTCTCCGAAACTACTGGATGAATCGCAATGAATTTTTGGAGGATTACGCATTATTCTAGTAGAAAGGGTCTGATAATTTTATTTTTTCGAAATTTTACAAAATTTTTAATTTTTGTTTTCAATTTTTTAAAAAAATTTCGAAAAAGTAAAATAATCAGGCCGTTTTTACTAGAATACTGCGTAATCCCCCAAAATTTCATTGGGATTCATCCAGTAGTTTCGGAGAATTCACCATTCCCGTTTTCGAGGCCTTGAAATGTTACATTTCGCCTTAATGATAACTCTAAAAAATATTTTCTATCCTGTTTGATAATTATATGATTATAATTAGTATCGCAATCCGATGATATGAATTCAGCGAAGATTCTAACTTTGTAATTAACGCTGGAATAACAAATAAGATAAAAAAAAGAGTATAACCACAAATCTAAGATCATTATTATTATTCTACAAATTACAAGAAAATGTAAAAAAATTATTGAAATAATAACAGAAAGTGTAGATACTGTATACAGATCGCAGTTGCTTTCTCGTATCTTAATTACACAAGCCTAAATTGGGATGATATACCATATACGATTTAATCGCTTATTTTTAAATACAAAATGTGGGAGAAATGGTGGACCCACGGCGTACGAAGTAGAAGCTGATTATTATGAATACGAAATGAAGTCGAGTTTTGGTACAAATATAATCTAAGAATCAGCGGTCTTTTTTATGCCTATGCCGGAATTTTTTCTTTCCATATCAATATCCGTTTTGTATTTTAAAAAGAGAATAACGGTCTGTCGATTCCACCCCGTGCCGAAGTCCATCCCCAAAATTTTTCCAAATAGCTTGAAAAAAAGTTGAAACAATATTAAATATACCATTCGTAATTTTTATGCATCACATATGTGACATCTTTTTAGGTGAGACAAAAAATTTTCCGGACGTTTTCGTTCTGCCAAACTACCTGCCAAGTATTTGCAAAGTTGCGTCCTCAAGGGTCGAACTGTACATATGAGGTAGTCCAGGAATTTTCGAACCGGAATTTTCAAAAACTGGCTCCAAATTTCGTACAGATCACTTTTCCCATACGACATCTGGTCTAGGCGGTGGAATCGTTCAGAAAAAAGAGAAGTGTCCGCGTGTTAGTGATTTTCGAAAAATCGTAGCTTCCAAACTGAAGGTTAAAAAAATTCAGAATTACCTCACAGTATGGGGCTATGATAAAAAAAATTAATATGAAAATTGAAAAGGCCGGGTGAGAGAAATAGAAATTCTTTTGTACCCTTTATTGAAATATTTGGATTTGGGGTTTAAGATTAATGTCAGAAATTCAGCTATACACTCTATTTATTTGAAAATCGATAGGGGTCAGGGTTGACGACCGTTAAAAATTTTCTGAAATAAATCTTCAACATACTATATGAGATACGTTCTTCTACTGAAGCACATTTGATCTCCTCACTTGTCTGATATTGTAATAACAAATCATTAATTATAAGTCTAAAAAATTTTTTTATGCTCTGTGATAATCATATTAGGATGATTAGTATTGCGATACGATGATATGACTTGTTGAAAGATCGTGTAACCTCGAAATTAACGCTGCGATTACGAGAATACGAAAGAACAACAAAACAACAGTTCCAGAAATTATTATTATCGTATTCTGTATCCTAAATACACGAGCCTGAATTTGGATAATACCCACGATTTAATCGCTCATTTTTACACACAAAATAGAAATAAAGTCGTCTGTGAGGAAGATGCATGACCTGACCGGGTCCAAATGAGTATGTCGTAGCGGTATAAGATAACAAGGCAGAATATATAATTAGCGAAGAGTTGCAAAATATTAGGACAGTTACACGAATCATCGAGAGGATTGCGGTCATTATTAATTTAATTCTGAATTAATTGCGAACAGAAAAACAGTTTTACTCGGTTCATCGCCAAAATGAAGTTTCTTTATTCTCTGATATCGATTCTGATCGTTGGGCGTAAGTCATTTCTTTGAATAGATCTAATTTATTCATTTCAAACAAGTGTCACTCGTATTTTCTTACAATTGGTCGTAATATCTACTAACGAAACGTTGTCCATCGTCACGAAAATCGGTCAATATATTAAAATTAATATTGTTCCGGAAAAATCTCGTTGTATTTAATATTCAGTCCATATTATTTTTTCAGTAATGTTGCGTTCTGCTATCGCTAAAGAAGAAAATCTAAGCCAACAGAAATTTGTTAGAGCACCACGAGCGGCATCTTCAGGACAATCATTGCATGACCTAATTAGAAGACGGTGTGAGAGAAACGGTGGACCCACGGCGTACGAAGAAGTCGATTTTTTTGGTAGCGCACAAACGTGGCTAAACTGTGTCGACTCATTTATGAACATCACGGAGTTCAAAGCCGAGTTTGTTGCTGCTGTACTATCCGGTGAAGAAAATAACGTAATCCAGAATTACTGCAACAGGATACCGACTTTCAGAAATTGTTCAATCAATGTCATCGACTCCGTCAAGCCTTGCTTAGATCCGGAGGAACGCGTCAGTTTCGACGTTCTTGTTCAAGGTTCTACCTTAGCGTTCCAATTTGCATGCGACAACAAGGGCAGTGTCTCAAGTTAGTATTGATGATGTAATTTATATATTCAATATTTATAAAACTGATTAAAATCACTGTACATTTTTCCGCTAAGGATATCCGTATTCGATTCTTGTTGTGGAAAGTTTTTATTATTGAAACTTTACTTTTCAACATCGTACCATCTCAAGCATGCATTTCAATAAAGCTACGAACCTCTATCAACATTATACAACAATTTATTTCATAGATTTCATTGCTGCTGGAGGCTTAGAGTGTTTCGCTTCTAAGTATCCAAGTATACAAAGAGACTGTGCTAACCCAACTTTCACATTATCCAACTATTTCGACGTTCTCGTAATTCCCGGTATTGGGATACTTCCGAAACTCAGCCTAGATCTCACCGGGTGCACGTAAGTAAAACACAGAACTCACAGTCAGTTTTTGACCTTCCAAAGATAAGATTTGCGGTACTGGAAGTCAGTCCAGTAATCAGTGGCAGTTTTTGTTGAAACTCGACTTAATTAATCAGATTTAACGTATCAGAGTAACGATAATATCATAGAAGTTCGTTGCAGGGATGATTTGCATCCTAGGCTCTGCATCGACCTCAACCCTGAAGATAGTAAAATTACAATATAATTGTAACAGTCATCCATTTTCTTTCATTTGACAAGTCCTGGCCACGATTCAAAATCCTATTTTCTTCAGCTTTGAACTAAAGGAACAAAGTTGTTCATCAAACTGATGAGCCGCGTAAGATTATGCGTGATTTTAATCCACCAATTTTGGAGTAGTCTTTCGACTTTTAGGCACGGATTATTCGAATATCGTTGTCGATGAATAGTTGTGTGATATTTCTGTGCATACGACGCAATTTTATAATATTTATTTATCCGGGACTGATTACGATTCGTTTATATCGCACATCTCGATACTAATTTTTTGTTCTTTCAACAGGCAAATCGAAGAGTATTCAACCTGCGTTGTCAGAGAAATGAAGAGTTGCGAGAATCAGATACCAGCAAACGTGGTGGAACGAATGAGACGTTTTATTATAAATTCAACATCCTGTAAAACTCTGCTCAACCAGCAAACGACGGGAAATTAATTAATCAAACTTTAAAATAGGTACTTATGAAGCTATAAGTATAAATATTGCGAAAATTAATGGATAATCAAAAATATGAGATAAATATCATAAGCTGTTTGTAGAAAATTACATAGGTATATAGGAATAATAACATGCATAATGTAACAGAAACTTTCCCTTGTCCCTGAATTGTACCGAATTTTTAATGCCATTATTCGACGCCAATACTTCTGTGGGATATAATATTGTCAAGTATATATATATATATATATATCCCCCCAAAAAGCACCCATGGTGCAAAAATCTTTCGCCAAGTACATTAATCTGGTATTTCCCACAAAAATAGTGTTGCGGCGATTTAATCTACAAAAGTATTGAAATCAATGGACATTGCCAAGTACAATTAAATTTTTCCCAATTAATTTCTGAATGTGACCTAATCCTAGTTTTCGGTAGGTTTTACATTTCGTACGTTCCACGTAATAACATTATGCAATATACGCACTTATAAGAGAAGATCAATTACAAGTACAATTCAGAAACAAAAAAAAAAAAACGAAAGGAAAAAAAAAATTGGAGGTAGTGGTACTTGGCGGGCATTTTTGTAATAATTTAGACATCAGCCAAGCATCAGGGTTGACGAGCATTAAGAAAATTTCTGGAATATATATCCAACGTACTATATGAGATAGGCATCATAATTTTTCTACTCAAACACCGGCACAGACATTCGATCTCCTTACTTGTCTGATATTCTAATAGCAAATCATTAATTATAATTCTAAAAAATATTTTTTATGCTGTCTAATAATTATATTAGTCTGATTAGTATTGCGATGTGATTATATAAATTTCGGGAAGATCGTATGACTTTGCAATTAACGCTGCGATTACGAGAATACGAAAAAAACAACAAAACGACAGTACCACAAATTATTATTACCGTATTATTTATCTTGAATGCACAAGCCTAAATTGGGATGATACCCACGATTTAATCGCTCATTTTTACACACAAAATCGAAATAAAGTCGTCTGTGAGGAAGATGCTTGACCTGACCGGGTCCAAATGAGTATGTCGTAGCGGTATAAGATAACAAGGCAGAATATATAATTAGCGAAGAGTTGCAAAATATTAGGACAGTTACACGAATCATCGAGAGGATTGCGGTCATTATTAATTTAATTCTGAATTAATTGCAAACAGAAAAATAGTTTTACTCGGTTCATCGCCAAAATGAAGTTTCTTTATTCTCTGATATCCGTTCTGATCGCTGTGGGTAAGTTATAATTTCTTCGATTGGATCTAATTTATTAATTTCAAACTAGTGTCCCTCATATATTATCACAACTATAGTCATAATATCTACTAATGAAACGTTGTTCATCGTCACGAAGATCGGTCAATATATTGAAATGAATTGTTCCCAAAAAATCTCATTTTATTCAATATTCAAGCCCGTATTATTTTCCTAGTAATATTGAGTTTTGCAGCAAGATACCGACTTTTAGAAATTGTTCAATCAATGTGATCGACTTCAGCAAGCCTTGCTTAGATCCGAAGGAACGCGTCAGATTCGACGTCCTTGTTTAAATTTATACCTACGCGATTCAAGTTACATGCGACAACAATGACAGTGTTTAAAGTCAGTAATGATGATGAAATTTATATATTTAAAATATTTATAACACTGATATAAATCACTGTACATTTTTTCGCTACGGATATCCATATTCGATACCTGTTGCGAAAAGTTTCAATGATTGAAATTTAACTTTTACGAATTTTCATAGCATCCATCGTACCGCTTCAAGCATGCATTTCATTGAAGCTATATGAACCTCTATCGACATCATACAATAATTTATTTCATAGATTTCATTGCTGCTGAAGCCGTGGAGTATGGGGCTCACGAGCATGCAGATTCATCAAGCCGCTGTGCTGACCCGACTTTTACAACCAATTTGATGTTGTTGGTGTTCCTGGTATTGGTTTGCTTCCGAAGCTTAGCCTAGACCTTACTGGGTGCACGTAAGTAAAACACAGAACACACAGTCAGTTTTTGACCTTTCAGAGATGAGATTTTCGGTACTGGAAGTCAGTCCGGTGATAGGTGGCAGTTTTTGTTGAAACTCGACTTAATTAATCAGATTTAACGTATCAGAGTAACGATAATATCATAGAAGTTCGTTGCATGGATGATTTGCATCCTAGGCTCTGCATCGACCTCAACCCTGAAGATAGTAAAATTACAATATAATTGTAACAGTCATCCATTTTCTTTCATTCGACAAGTCCTGGCCACGATTCAAGTTCCGATTTTCTCCAGCTTTGAACTAAAGGAACAAAGCTGTTCATCAAACTGACGAGCCGCGTAAGATTGCGCGTGATTTTAATCCACCCATTTTGGAGTGGTCTTTCGACTTTTAGGCACGGATTATTCGAATATCGTTGTCGATGAATAGTTGTGTGATATTTCTGTGCACACGACGCAATTTTATAATATTCATTTATCTGGGACTGATTACGATTCGTTTATATCGCACATTTTGATACTTATTTTTTGTTTTTGAACAGGCAACTCGAAGAGTATTCGACTTGCAGTGTCGGAGAAATAAAGATATGCGAGAATAAGATACCAGCAAACATGGTGGAACGAATGAACAATTTTATTACGCAATCAACATCTGTGAAACCCTTCTCAACCAGCACAGGACAGGAAATTAATTAATCGAACTTCAAAATACTTATGAGGCTATAAATATGAATATTGCTAACATTAATAGATAATCAAACATGTGAGACGAATATCAAAAGCTGTTTATAGAAAATTACACATATACAAATAATAACATGCATAATGTAACAGAAACTTTCCCTCCTCCCTGAATTGTACCGAATTTTCAACCCCATTATTCGACGTTAATACTTCTGTGTAATAATATTGTCCAGTATATTCCTTTCTGTACAGAACAATCATTGATTAAAACTAATGAGTTAATAAGCATAGGTCAGACTAAATTTCATAGGTTTAAATATCCCTAAAAACCTGTCCAAAATAGGCAACAAGACGATCGTTAAAATTCTCCGTCTCAAATTGGGATGAATTTCAATAAAAATTGATATCGTATATAGTTTCCATTTTTTAGAAGGAACATGTTGTTTAATTCGCTGGCACGTGTCCTGCAACATATCACAGAGTGAAAATGAAGCTCCGAAACTTACGATGAGATAAGAGCCTCTATAAATGATAAGTTTTTGATAGTTCGTATCTCGAAATTATCTAAACGTAAACAACTCCAGTAATGGTGACCGTTTGGTAAGTCGATACCTAATCAAATTTTTTCCCCAACGATTTGATAGGCCGATTTTTTAAATCCGATGAGTGACGAGGTTATCTAGCTATTTGAAAATTTCTAGATTGTCAAAATTTGGAATTTAAAAAAATTTTGAGATTACTAGAGCTAAAAATCTTTAAACATCCAGAGATATCTATTTCAATAGATTGATGATTAAAAAAAAAATTACGAAAAAAAATCCATGGAGGTCAAGTCCAGGAAATGCACTGAATTGGGAATTTTTCCAATTCGGACGTTTGATCTGTATCTTCATATTACATAAGTCTGAATTGGGAGGATACTATGATTTAATTGCTTATTATTAAGCACAAAATAGAAATTATAAAGTCATCTGTGCGGAAGATCCATGACTTGACCGGGTCCAACTGGGTATGTCGCCACGATATAAGATAACAAGGCAGAATGTATATTTAGCGAAAAGTTGCGAAATATTGGGATAGTTACACGAATCATCCGAGATTATTGCGGTCATCATTAATTTATCTTTAAATTAATCGCAAACAGTGAAACAGTCTTACTCGTCTGATCACCAGAATGAAGTTTCTCTATCCTCTGATATCGATTCTGATCGCTGCAGGTAAGTCATTTCTCTGAATAGATCGAATTTTTTAATTTCAAACTAGTGTTCCTCGTATTTTCTAACAATTAGTCATAATATCTACTAATGAAACGTTGTTCATCGTATAACGAAAACCGGTCAATATATTGAAATTAATATTATTCCCAAAAAATCTCGTTGTATTTAATATTCAGCCCATATTATTTTTTCAGTAATATTTAGTTCTGCTATCGCTAAAGAAGAAAATCGAAGCCAACGGAAATTTGTTAGAGTACCGCGAGAGGCATCATTGATACACACATTTGATGACCGAATTAGAAGAAAGTGTGAGAGAAACGGTGGACCCACAGCTTACGAAGAAGCCGATTATAATGGTCGTGAGCAAAGGTGGTCAAGCTGTGTTGACTCAATTGTGAACATCACGGAGTTCAGAGTAGACTTTATCACTGGTGTACTATTCGGTGAACGAAAGAATGTCATCCAGAACTACTGCAGGAGGATACCAGCTCTCAGAAATTGTGTAGTCAATGTCATCGACTCCATCAAGCCTTGCTTAGATCCGGAGGAACGCGTCAGTTTCGACGTTCTTGTTCAAGTTTTCACCCTTACGGTCCAATTTCTTTGCGACAACGAGGATATTTTCTCAAGTCAGTAATGATGATGTAATTTATATATTTAATTTTTATAACACTGATTAAAATCACTGTACATTTTTTTCGCTAAGGATATCCGTATTCGATTCTTGTTGTGGAAAGTTTTAATTATTGAAACTTTACTTTTCAACATCGTACCATCTCAAGCATGCATTTCATTAAGGCTATGAGAACCTCTATTAACATCATACAACAATTTATTTCATAGATTTCATTGTTGCTGGAGGCTTTGAGTGTTTGGATTCCAAGTATCCAGTTATACAAACCCGCTGTGGTAACCAGGTTTTTACATTATCCAACTATTTCGACGTTGTCGCAATTCCCGTTCTTGGGATACTTCCGAAGCTCAGCCTAGACCTCACTGGGTGCACGTAAGTAAAACACAGAACTCACAGTCAGTTTCTGACCTTTCAGAGATGAGATTTGCGGTACTGGAAGTCAGTCCAGTGATCGGTGGCAGTTTTTGTTGAAACTCGACTTAATTAATCAGATTTAACGTACCAGAGTAACGATAATATCATAGAAGTTCGTTGCATGGATGATTTGCATACTAGGCTCTGCATCGACCTCAACCCTGAAGATAGTAAAATTACAATATAATTGTAACAGTCATCCATTTTCTTTCATTTGACAAGTCCTGGCCACGAATCAAGTTCCGATTTTCTTCAGTTTTGAACTAAAGGAACAAAGTTGTTCATCAAACTGATGAGCCGCGTAAGATTATGCGTGATTTTAATCCACCAATTTTGGAGTAGTCTTTCGACTTTTAGGCACGGATTATTCGAATATAGTTATCGATGAATAGTTGTGTGATATTTCTGTGCACACTAGGCAATTTTATAATATTTATTTATCCGGGACTGATTACGATTCGTTTATATCGCACATCTCGATACTTATTTTTTTTTCTTTCAACAGGCAAATTGAGGAGTTTTCAACTTGCAGTGTCAGAGAGTTGAAGAAATGCAAGAATCAGATACCAGCAAACATAGTAGAACAGGTGAAAAATTTTATTAAGAATTCGACTTCCTGTGCAATCTTGCTCGACCAACAAACGACGGGAAATTAATTAATCGAACTTTGAAATACTTATGAAGCTATAAATATAAATATTACCATAATTGATGGAAATTTAAATATAAGCCAAATATCAGAGGCTGCTTATAGAAAATCATAAATATAAATAATTACAGGGATAATATAACAGAAACTTTCCCTCGTCTCTGAATTGTTCCCAATTCTTAACCCCCATATTTGACGCTTATACTTCTGTGCAATAATATTGTAAAGTATATATTTTTTCTGTACAGAAGAATCGTTCAATAAAACTGATGTTTCTATACGTAGCTCGGACCAAATCCTATCAGATTTAAATATCCCTAAAAACTTGTCCAAAATAAGCAACAAGACTCGTTACAATTCTCCGTCTCAAATTCAGATGAATTTCAATATAAACTGATATCGTATCTCATTCCCATTTTTTTTAGAAAAAAGATGTTGTTCAATTCGCTGACACGTGTCTTGCGACATCACGGAGTAAAAATAAAAGTTTAAAACCTACTATGAGATAAGAGCCTCTATAAATGATAACTTCTTGATAGTTGGAATCTTGACGTTATGTAAACGTTAATAACACCAGTATAAATATGGTAAGTTAATTATACCTGATCTATACTTTTTAACATCAGAATGAATCTTTTACTCAGCCAGTTTTTAATTTCAACATTTTTTTCACCATATTTCGAGATTTTTCGCTCAAATTCATACGGCAAAAATTTCATACAACTTTTTGATTTTAAAAATGGCAAACTGCCATCGTGTACAATATCACTTTCGACTTTATATCCCATTAGACACGCGAGGTGATGCCTTGCTCACAGTTGACAAGTTTCACTACTCTATCCCATCATTCATCAATAAGAATTGTAGATTGACCATTAAAAGTTTTTCAGCTAAGGGTATGTAGGAGAGTCTTCCGATAATGGAGATTTTTACCATTTTGATATATTTTACCGTCAAGGCTATTTTAGCCATTAGATTCAGCACAGTCTAACAGTGACTTCAACCAATTGTCAACTGATTCAAGCTATTAAGCTGTCTAGCGACAATTTGCGCTATTTAAGCGATCACTGGGCACTTTGTTAGGGTATGGTGAATCTTATCGTTTATTGTACCCTTCATAATTAGTTGAGAGCAAGAGCTGAGCGCAGGCTCTCGTGTATAAGATGCGTGTCTGAAAATAATCGGACGAAATATTTTCTGTTCAATTTTATCCATCCGAAATATTATCCGCTTTACAATATTCAAAGTGCCTGGTTATAGATACTTGAAATTACGGGCATCATTGTAGTTCTGATAAAACTTTGTCTGCTGACGTTTGATACAGGCAGCAAAATTTTTACTCGTTACCCTTTAAAATAATTTCAGTATTCATAGTAAACGTATGTATGTTATATTAGAATGGGCCAAATAAACCGACTATATATTTTTTCAAAAGGCTCGTTCACAAACTTGTTCTTTATGGTCAAATAACAAACTTCGGAAAATCTAAATTCTTAATTTTAATATTTAGTGGTCGTACATCGCGACTTTCTATTTCTTATTTGAAATAACATGGGAAATGTTTTTGTGGCACACTTAGATTTTTATATCTCAAGTATTAATATACTTAGAAAGATTCTGCATAGTTACTTTTGCTCAAAATTAAACGCTCTACAAAAAAGGTCTCTTGATATTTTTCGATAAATCTAACCGTTTTCAAGTTAATCATGGTTAATTACCATTGATATCCAATAACCAACTTGGAAACAGCTAGACTTATTGCTCATATATTAACAGGCATTTTATATCATCTCACTGAAACTATTGAATGAGTGACTTTGAAAGAACACAAAAGAAGTCGATTTTTTTTGAAATACCCTAATACATACATACAAGTAGTTGTAATCGAGTTATATTAATGGACTCTGATGGGGTACTCAAAGTCTCAGTAGTCAGTGTTGAGCATGCTCGCATCAGCGCCTATGTCACACCTGGAATGCAGTCTGAGTCCCAACTTGGTCTTGCACCGGGACACAGAGAGCATACGTCATACATCGGTACACCTTCCCGGCTGCATTAAGCCTCCACTTGACATCAGACACATACTTGACGACAGCTCTGAGCGCCTCAGGCTCGTTCTACACCCCTCCAGTTGTAAGATGACGTATTTTCTCCCCCGCTAATGATCTATGAAATGCGGATCGATAATACGACACTCCTTATCTGACTCTTGTAGAATATAGTCGTGCTGTTTGTTATAGCTCTCATTTAAATTAGTTGAGTTGCATTTATTTATCAATTAAGTGAAAAAGATAATTTTTGATCTATGATCGAGTGATCGATACGCTGACATTGCACATACAGGCATCGAGACGAGGCATACATTTTCGAAATCGTTCTTGCCACAGGATACCAGAATGGCAACCGAAGATGAAAAGTACCCAGGCTATTCGGATTTTCCCGGTTTAACCTGGAAGCGGCCAGAAGGTCCTCCGCGTATTTGGCGCGTTGTGGATGGCCGGAAGAAAATATCTAGTGGCGAAATTCCGAGGTTTTCTATTCAAGAAGTGCCCAAAGAGCTGGAGGATGATGTGGTTGAGTTTATGATGAAACAGTGGGCCAAAGACGAACCAATCAATGCCGATATTAGTTAGTATGACGTACCATGCATTAAGTCGATAAAAAGCTCATTATGGAATCTGAAAATAGTTATTGCAATTATTCTTCTCATTCATGCGAATTTCTCGTAAAATTTATGGTTCAGGTATATGAACTGCCAATTGTTTTGAACATTTTTTCCTTAAAAATGAAAAATCGTCCTGTACAATTTTTCCGATTTGTTTTTATTTTTTTATTTTTGGTTTTAATTATTCAAACCACAGATTTGTTTGAAAAATAACTGCAGAATGCTTGAAAGTCTATAAGACTCTCAACTTTGACAAATGAATTAGTGAAACTTAGTACCTAATCACCATTCTGCAAGCAGGTTTGGACAGCGATCCTCTCGCACTGCACGAGACTCGGCTATTTTCAAGAATCATGGTACGTCAAGGAGTCAGCATCGTGGCTCTCAGGGTGAACTCTGACCCTGCTGCAGAACCTGTGATAGCTGGTGCTAATATTCTCAGTGTCCGTGTCGCGGAAGATGGAGTAAATATCGCGAATTTGGTAAAGCAGGTATACGGCGTGTAAATTTGTGATGAAATTCTTATCAGAGTCATGGAATATCTCGATGCAATTTGCAATCTAAAGAATACTCCAGTAATCGAAATCGTTTGACAAGTAAAAATGTCTAATTCCTATAAACTGAAAACATCCCTTCAGTTTAATCAGAATTTGAATTTTATAAACAGATTTTCAAAATCTTGGAGATTTGATATAACTTATTTCTTTCATAGTTCAAATCTAAAAGTTTTATCGATTCGTGGCAAGCACTGTCCAAGGTAAGTTCAGAAGCCAATGTATTGAAGAAATACGATGTCGATAGGTACTTGAGTTCCTCTGGTCTCAGTGTCAGTCTCTCCTTCAGAGGACAAGGTCTAGGAGAAGAAATTCTTCGAGCTCGGTGAGTATTCATTATCGTATAAAATAATCATGATGGTATAGATTAATTGGTAGAGTCTTACAATTTTTTAACCACTTACTTAATTCCATTCGCAGTGACGATATTGGTCTTGCTTACCAAATACCCGTCAGTGCGACAGCTTTTACCGCAACAGTATCTCAGATTCTCGCGGCTCGTATTGGATACGAAGTTCTACTCGAGAAGAAATATTCCGAGTTCCTCGACGACGAGGGTAAGGTCGCCTTTCCCAGAGTGACAGATGAATTTATAAAGGTCATGGGAAAGAGGCTTTATTGATCGTACCGAAATTAATTAATATTAATTAAGTTTATAAACATCTTGTGCAGTTTGTTAAGATATTTGGTTTCTGATATTTTCGTTTTAATGTACAGTTCTAGCGTTAAATAAAAATTGTTGTCTCTTTGGAAGATTATTGTACTGAAAAGAAATCTCTTCACTCTGATGGTAAGTAGAAATAATGGTCACTTCGATGATCACAAAAATGTCAAATAAGAAGATAACTTTTATGATTTTAACTCCGACAACGATTTCGGTTACGATATTGATCTATTGTGATAGCAGTCGTTTTACTTTTTGATAAATTGTCTCAGAAGATGGTGTATGTATAGTTATAAAGTAAAAAGTAAGCATATCTTCAATCCTACTTCTTCTATTTCCTTTTCCCTGATGGATATATGGTGTCAAGTCTGAGACCTTGATTCATATGATAATAATATCAATAATAATATCAAATCTCTAGAATGATGCTGCTATCAAAATCGTAAATCATCTTTTTAACTCTTCATCTTGTGATAGTTTGAATAAATACCATCTTCTGATTGTGTGAGTAGAAAAGATAATTTCTATCTATGATCGAGCAAACGATACACTGCCATTACACCTACAGCTACCGATACGAGACGTAGATTTCCGAAATCGTTCTAGTCATAGGATATCAGAATGATAACTGGCAACGAGAAGTTAGACTATTTGGAATTTCCCGGATTTACTTGGAAACGGCCAAAAGGTCCTCCGCGTAATTGGCGCGTCGTGAATGGCCGAAGGAAAATGAAAAGTGGTGAAATACCGAGATTTTCTATTCAAGAAGTACCCAAAGAGCTTGAAGATGATGTGGTTGAGTTTATGTTGAAAAACTACGCTACGGAAGAACCAGTCAACGCCGATATTGGTTAGTATATGTCACACCATATATCAACGCTTAAAAGTCTACAGGATTCCCATCATTGAAAAATGAGATAAAACATAGTTTTCACCATTTTACAAGTCCAGGTTTGGACAGTGATCCTCTCGCACTGGACGAGACTAGGTTATTTTTGAGAATAATCGTACGTCAGGGAGTCAGCATCGTCGCTCTTACACTGAACTCCGATCCTACAGCAGAGCCTGTGATAGCTGGTGTAAATCTTCTCAGTATCCTTGATGCGGAAGACGGAGTGAATATCGGGAATGTAATAACGCAGGTACGGTGTGTAAATTTATATAATAATTAATCAAATATTTTTCATCAGAGGTCTACAGAACCTCATAAACTCATTATCGATTCAACGCAAGGTTCAACATATAGGTAACTAATTTGTTTCACAGTTTAAATCTAAAATTTTGAGAACAGCTTGGCAAGTACAGTCCAAGGTAGTTTCAGAATCGGATGTACTGAAGATATACGGTGTCGATAGGTATTTAGGTTCCTCTGGTCTCAGTGTCCATCCATCTTTCAGAGGACAAGGTCTAGGAGAAGAATTTCTCCGGGTTCGGTAAGTATGTATGTATGTACCACGTGTTTGCTTGTAAGCTTCGCAGTGACTTCAGTAGCGGACTACAGGCGCGGGTACAGGCATCCACGGCGTGGGTAACCACGTCACGTTATATTATCGGTATGGCTAAGATGCGCTTGTATTTATGAAAAATAATTTTATACACTCATCTGTCGGAACGCGACTCTGCCCCATACCGATAATATAGCGTAACGTGGTTACCAACGCGTGTACCTGCGCCTGTGGTCCGCTACTGGAGTTACTGCGAAGTTTTCAAACAAACACACGGTAGATGATATGAAATAAAATAATTGTATAGTTCTAAAAAAAATCACGTTCATATTAATCAATTGCTAAAACGTTGGGATTTAGTAACTGAGGATTTAATTTCATTTACAGTGACGACATTGGAATTGCTTACCAAATACCTGTTAGTGCCACGATTTTTTCATCAACAGTATCTCAGATTCTGGCCGCTCGGGTTGGTTATGAAGTTCTATTAGAGAAGAAATATTCTGAGATACTTGACCAGGAGGGAAATATCGCGTGGCCCAGCGTGACAGTGAAATATATGAAACACATGGGGAAGAGACTCTATTAACAGAACCGGAAATAGTATTAACCATATCAATAACCTTGTTAACTTTTTATTCTTGGTCCAGCGCCATTTTTGCTGTATAATTTTTTTTCCTGTATTTTCTTGTTGTGTATTATAATCATAGTCAATAACAATGCCGATGATAATTGTTACAAATTTTATTGTTGATTCGAAACGGTTTATAAATCGTTTTTAACTATAATCCAGAATTCCAGAGATATAGTATTAACAAAAACGTATATTATTCTCATACAGTTCAAAGGAATATGTATATAAAAATTTTTCTACAAATGATAGTGTCTGATTTAATCCTCATAAAAATTGCAAAAATATTGCCATTGCAGTAGTTATCAATAGAATATTAAGAATACCAGTTGACGATGCTGTTGATTTAAGAAATTGGTTGCAAGTAGTTACTTTTTTAACTATATTGAAAAGCAAATTAACTGTATCGGCTGGTGTTGGATGTGAGCAATTCCTTAATGCTTTAACAACGCAGACTTGAAACTGGTCCAAAACCCTGTTAAAAAAATAAAAAAATCAAAATAAATAACAAAGTATAAAAGTGATTTTCCAAAAAGTATAAGAAGACTAATAACTTACGTGCATTTTTCAACATCTGGAATAAGCAAATGGTATTTTCCTATTCCACCAATTGCAGAACCGTCAGGAATTGTGGCATGAACATACTTGATGACAGTCTGATTGGCGCAATATGATATGTCAGTCATCAATTTGGAATCGAGACACTGTTCGCCTTCAGCATTGACAAATTCTGCATGGAAAATGTCGGTACAGATTAAAAAAAAAAAAAAACAAAAACTGTATATAAATGAAGTAAAAATGCGAAAAAAAATTATTCAGATATACAGACCTGCGATACGATTTCCTCCATTTTCGCACATGAATCGCATCAGTTTACTGATAACGTTATAAAATATTTTTGTACTCTCATGTTTTGTAGAGTGAAGACAAATGTTCATTGATTCCGTTAAATTTTTCAAACAATTTTCGAACTTCGTTATCATTTGACAGTGACTTTTGTACCATTCATCTTTCACATTGTACATTCGAGAATTAAGAGCGTTTTCAGTTTCTAATTGGCGTATTTCGGCGTTTACAGAACTAAGACAATCCGTGTACTGTATTCGACTTCTTTTGTGGTACTCGTACGTGTTTGGTCCTCCATTTTTCTCACATAATTCAATATCAACTTTTTCGATTTCTTCAAATGTGGTGTTCAGGTAACCGAGTAAGTAGAGGTGTCGTGGTAATTCTACATTTTGTTCAGAATTAATTTCTTCGTCAGGGATGGCACTAGAGATCGAGATTCCTGTTGCACAAATTAAAGTTTCAAAATTGTAAAAAAATTTATATTTCCAAATTGGTTTTCAGATGTTTAGTTTTACTTACCAGAGATCAGAACTAATGTGAAAGTGAAAATGATCTTCATTTTGACGAATGTAAGCAATAAGACGTCTGTTAAATTTCAATCCAAAAAAATTGAAAGTCACAACTATAACGACACTCCAAATTTTATATATCTTCTTGATGGAAATCCAGTCAATAAATAACTGCAAATCTAGTATTGCTGCTGCATTTATTACAGACTGCAGGGTGACGATGATTGTCTGCATCAGTGCAGCAGCCAGTGCATGGCAGTTTGTCTACACGTGTAATTTTTAATACTCTAGAGAATAATTGAAAAGAGGCGTTTTAGATAACTTCACCTATAGCTGACAAGAATTTTCATAGAAAAAAGAAATGAAAATAATACAATGAAATGAAATGAAACAATAACTTTCTGTTTAAATAGCTACAGAGAGGATCACTTAATAAAACCATTGAATCATGTGATCACAAGAATATATTCGAAAAGAAATTTTGAACGAAAGTTTTTATGTCTTAATTGTGTAAAAATTAATTTCTGTAATGATCAAATCTGATTAAAGTCTGCCTCTAGTGAATTCATTTAAATAAGTTTAATCAATAAGGTTACGAATGGATCAATTCGATGGTCACACAGGATACATTTATACTCTCAAATCATGTTGAAGGACTATGTATAAAAAATGAGGATCCACAGTACATGGATCCCAAACTAAATAAGCCAGAAAAACAGTTTTTCGGAGTACTTTTCATCAAAAAGAAAAAAAGGATGGGTTTCTCAGGGAAAGAAAAAGTATACAAATGTAATGAGAATCTGAAAAAAAAGATCAAAATTGAAAATTTCACATGAGAAACATGCCCTATATATTGACAAACAACAATTTCATGCAGTGCGTTTAATCCCAATTCGATCTGGGTACACTTATAATTTTTTATTGTTATTGGCAAGGATCGCCCTATATATTGACAAACAACAATTTTATACAGTGCATTCATTGTAATTTGATCTGGGTATATTTACAATTTTTTTGGTGCCATTGGCAAGGAATGCCCTATGTATATGAAATTCTCAACTCGAAAGAATATATTCTTTCATTTAGAAAGTTAATCCAGAGAAAAATGTATATGTTTGTCAGTAAAACAGCGACAATCGATTAATTTCCGGTAGAACCGGAAGTTCAAATTAAACGAGACATGGCGATTTTTCATGCCCATCATTTGGTTGTAAAGTCCTGTGAATTTCAGATTTTTTCATCGAGCCGTTTCCGAGATCACCGCGCGAGTTTGTCGAACAGGCCAACAGACAGACCGACATCTTTCTAAAAACCTGTTTTTCGGATTCTAGAGGGTCGAAAACGTGAAGATTCGTGGAAATTAGCAAAAGTCACTTTTCGACCAAAACCAATACCTTTCTTATATCACCGTAGGTGATGAAGAGTAAAAATAGGGTTTTCTACATCACAAAATTGAATCTGAATAGTTTTTTCCTTTGACGATCTGTGCAGTCGATTTCACATCGTGCCTCAGAAGTTTTCGCATTTTAAATTACGTACAAGGTTCCGTATCACGAAAAAATAATTATATCTGTTCATTTTTGTTTTTCCCAAAATTTAATCTGTCGTGACGTCAATGATTCCTTTCACCCTGTTGTTCTGCGAAAGTGTTAAATGATACTTGAATGAAGCTACGTATACGTATATCGTATTGCTGGATTTGTTACGTATGTACATACATATTGTTCTGTTATTTGAACCTGCACACATGCGTTATACCATATCGTAACTATTTTATTGTCAGTCAAATTGTCGGCGCAGTTATACTGATGATGATAGGCCATATGGTGGAAAATAAATGGCAGCGATATAATTTTCTCTGAAAACTTTCAATTAGACTAATAAATTAGAATTACGATAACCCATTTTGCTGAATATACAAATTTTTGAAACTTGATTGTCAAATATAAGTACAGAGAATTGTTACGTCATGTAACTTTCGCAATTTAAAAAAATGTTTAATGATCCCTTCAGCACGAAATAGTTTCTAAACGATTTATTCTATTCTCATTAAAATCGATGATTACAAAAAAGGACATATCACAGATGTACTGTGCAATTGTAGCATTAATCGACCTTGTATTGGCCTTTGTAATGTAATATGTATAAGGTAGACAATATTTATGCGTAATTTGTTTCTAATCAATTCTCTGTTATTTTTTCAATGTCGAATTTCAGTGTCAATATCAACTAATTGAGTCATGCCAATGTCAATATAATTTTCATTATAACAATTATTAATGCAGATTAACAAGGAAATGTTACCCAGATGTTCATCTCCATTTTCGTTCGGTATTCATCAGGGTATGTTAATTTGTAGTGCAAAATAAATTGGCACATTCTTTGATCTTTTTTTTTTTACGAATATGATATTCGGTAACGCGATTAAATTTCACTATTTTAAATTATTTTGATCCTTCTCAGTGTGTTACGTAAAAAATTGAATAAGCAGGTAAATCTGCTGGAATTATTAGGTCAGACCTACAACTTCCTGCCTGGATGTTTCAAGCTAAGAAACTAGTGGCATTGAATTTTGGAAATTGGATAAATCTGTCCTTCTCTTGTTAATCAGCGATCTGAGAAATCCGAGATATCGAATCTCAACTAATACGAAAAAACAATGCTTTTCGTAACTCGAAAATTACTACAGGATCGATTGATTTGAGGATTAAAACCACATCGATTGATATAACAAAAATTAAAATCCATTAATTCGTGATCAAGTTATCGTCGAATAAAAAAATTGACACACACATCATATAGTTGTAATTAATGTAAATAGCCATTGATATAAGTTGTTACAAGTTTTATTGTTCACTTTATGTAGGTAACATATGCACAGATTATTTATTCATTATATACACAGTAGACTTGGACGAATGCTTAAAAAACTTTACAATAAACATGTTTGTAATTAATAAATGTATGTATGTATAACTAACATTTCTTCAGATATTTCATCATCTTTCAGATATAATAGCTGCTGGTTTACATTTAAATCTCAAACTCTGTCACGCAGTTTTCGTTACAGTGAATCGCAGATTACACTTATACAATCAATTAGTTTAAGAATTAAATGCTGTCCTGTAAAGTAAACTTTAAATCTTTATCCATGAACAAATCGCAAGGATATCGCCGTTGCAACAGTCATCAATAAAATATTGACGATAGGAATAGGCGATGATCCTGATTTAAGCAAGTGCTCGCAAGTTGTTTCTCTTTTCACAATATTGAACAATGAATTGACCAAGTCAGCAGGTTCCGTTTGAGTGCAATTCTTCAATGCATTGATGGTGCAATGTTGGAAATTTTCCAGGTTTCTGTTGAAAATAATATTAATAATCAGTTACCATGTATAGAACTCAATGTTCATTCAAACAGACGAAGTAATTGTAGGAAGTAAGGAGCTAATTTTTTTATGGTACTTTTCATGGGGTTGGAAGCTCACGTGATTACTGGAAATACTATCAAGTATGCAAAGAATATAAAAATGTAATTAAAAAAAAAAAAAAGCAAAGACTAATTTTATTCTCGTAGAAGCAAACGAAAATTGATAAAGATGTGCTGATTTTTTAATGTCCATCATTCGAATGTGGAATTATTCAGTTGTTTAACCTGACATCTTTCTAAAAACTCCCCTTTCTTTCAAATACCTAATGTACAGCCCCGAAAACGTATAGATTCGTTGAAATTAGTAGCCACAGTCATTCTTCGATCGTGAGAGCAATTTTTTTTCTCATCGCCAACTATGCGGATGATGAAAAGTATAAATCAGGTTTAAAAAGTATGACTTTTACTCACCTGCACTTACTCGTATCTGGAGTAAGCAAATGTAAAGTCCCTAATCCACCAACTACGGTTCCGTTAGGGACTGTGAGCGCCTCGCCTTGCTTAAGGATAGTTTGATTGACACATTGTATAAGCACATGATGCTGCTTGTCATCAATACACGTGTCACCCCCGGCAAGCATGAATTCTAAGAAAAATGTGAATATGGGTCAATAAATATTAATAAATAAATAAACAAGTAAGTAAGTAAGTCCAAGGTAGTTGATAGAAGATCGAAGATTGGGTGCAAACTAATTTCCAATCCAATCTCTCGTGATACTAACCTACGATCTTATATCCGTCGTCTTCGCATAGATATCTCATCCCTGAACTGATAGAATTGTAAATGATGTTTACATTTTGGTGTTTATCAGGATCGAGACAAGTTTTAATAGAGTCAGTTAAGTTCTTGAAGCAATTTTCGAACTTTGGAACACGTTGACAAAGACTTCTTATAGGAACATCTATTGATATGTTTGCGGTAGGATTTGCTAATTGGATGGACAACTTATCGTCCTTTATTTCACGGGCCACGGATGACATACAGTTCATCCAGTGGTCCCAGCTTCTTTTCTGTTCTTCGTAGGCCGTTGGTCCACCGCTTTTCTTACACAAATCTTCATCGTATTTCTCAATGTCTGCAAGGGTAGTAGTCACGTTCACGCCTAACTGGCGTAAATATGATACAACCATAATTGCCGGGTGTAAATGTAGTTGATTAGCTATCGCGGAGCTCAAGATTCCTGTCAACGAAATTAAGTTATGACAACAACAAAATAGGAAATAATTTTCATGCAAATTACACAATGATAATAAATTTTCGTTATTAACAGCTTGGACTATCAGCTTGAAACGGGCTTTGAGATGGATTTACTCACCAGCGATGACAAACAGTGTGACAGTCTTAAGGATCATTATTTTAGTTGTAAACTTTCAGAAGAAAAATAATTTTTTATTACTAGCAAAGAGTTAAAAGTCACAATTGGCAATACACTCGTCTTGTAAATGAAGAGCCGTATGGTTTATGTTTAGATCCTGCAAATCGAATGCGATTTCTTGATGTGACTTCACTGCTCGAAATTCGGTGAATAAATAACTACAAATCTAGGTGTTGACGTATTAGACCTATCGGTTATCGTAGACTGGATAACCGCGATTATTCGCATCAGCGCATGCACATGTGCAATAATTAACAAATCCCTGGAGGATCGTGGAAAAGAGGCGTGATAGATAATTTGGGATCGTTGATTAGAATTTTTTAGCTTCTAATTCAACGAAAATTACTTTCTGTTTAATTGGTGTTAGGCTTTCATTCTACACACACTGTATCAAAGCAAGTTGAATCATCGATTCTAACGAAAATTATCGAGTATAATTACGTGAAAAAAATCCCCTGACGAAAATTTGGTTTATTATCATTCATTCGAAAAGGGTTTTAGGTGTTTTGATGTTAATTAAAATAAAAATTTTGGTTCAAACGACAGACTCACGAGCTTCTACAGTTTTTTAGTTCTTTTTTTCCAATACCTAAAACCGTGTTCTGTACAGAGTGTTGATCGTATATATAGTCCTGAATTATTATAATTGATAAAGACAACCGTTTTTACAACCAAGACTGCTAAATTGCTTTATCTTAGCAGACTCCATTAAAGCGAGTGAAATGACATCCGGTAACTCGATATAATTATTAGACTGTGCCAAATAAAGCGACTATTTTTTGTTTCTCGGTCTCATACGAAAATTAGTTTGTCTCTCGCAAAAAAAAAAATTCTGGTCAAGTTTCAGCTCGATATGTCCATTTTTCATTTAGCTCTCGCGTAAATAAGAATTTTCCGAAAAAAAAATTTTTGTTCCAACCTTATGTTCTATTACTCATTAAATATGATCGATTCAAAAAAAGACCAAGGTCTCATTTTGTGGGGAATTAAATTGTCTGAAAAAATAAATTTTGATCGAATCAAAAAAATCAGCCACTTTTTTTCGGGAGTCAATTAAACCTAATTTTCTTTTTTCAAAATTTATATTCATATTTATTGTTAAACACTTACAAAACAACTATCTTATGTATAAAACTCGTTGATTTCAATTTTTTAGGAAGCTTTATGACCTAAAGAAATAGTTTTCGTACTTCAAGTAAGTAAATTAACTTTAGGCTACTAATATTAACGATTTTCGTAACAATACTTTTCTTTCGTTTTGACGTTTTTCGCGTTTAACCTTTCCATTCATTTTTATCTGTGATAAAATATTGTTCATGATAATTATTGTAAGATTCTAATACTATTTATGAAAAATTCTCATTTTCTTGATAAAAATATATAATTTTTATAATAATAAAATACCGAGAAAAATTCAATTGAAGGAAAATGCGATGTTATACAAAGGTTATTGAACTTTTATAAACTAGTAACAGAATCGAAAGAAAAATTTTTGAAAAGCCAGAACACCGCATTTTCCTTCAATTGAATTTTTCTCTGTATTTTATTATTGTAAAAATTGTATATTTTTATCAAGAAAATAAGAAGTTTTCATAAATAGTATTAGAATCTTAAAATTATTATTATGAACAATATTTTATCACAGATAAAAATTAATGGAAAGATTAAATGCGAAAAACGTCAAAACGAAAGATAAGTATTGTTACGAAAATCGTTAATATTAGTAGCTTAAAGTTAATTTACTTACTTGAAGTATGAAAACTATTTCTTAAGGTCATAAAGCTTCCTAAAAAATTGAAATCAATGAGTTTTATACAGAAGATAATGGTTTTTGTAAGTGTTTAACAATAAATATGAATATAAATTTTCAAAAAAGAAAATTACGTTTACTTGATTCCCGAAAAAAAGTGGCTGATTTTTTTGATTCGATCAAAATTTATTATTATAGAGAATTTAATTCCCTACAAAACGACACCTTGGTCTTTTTTTGACCGATCATATTTAATGAGTTATAGAACATAAAGTTGGGACAACAAATTTTTTTCTCGGAAAATTCTTATTTACGCGAGAGCTAAATGAAAAATGGACATATCGAGCTGAAACTTTACCAGAATTTTTTTTTTGCGAGAGACAAACTAATTTTCGTATGGGACCGAAAAACAAAAAAATGGTCGCTTTATTTGGCACAGTCTAATAATTATGTATCAACTGCAGTTTCGCTCTTTAAAATCATTTTGATGCTTCTCAGTGTGTTATACGTAAAAAAAGGAATAATCAGGTAAATCGGCTGGTATTGATAGGCTAGGCCTACAACTTCTTGCCCGGATGTTTCAAGCTGAGAAACTATAGCAGCATTGCATTTTGGAAATTAGATGAATCTGTCCTTCTCTTCGTAATCCATGGCCTCAGAAATCCGAGCCATTGAATTTCAACTAAAACGAGTGTGAGAAAAAAAATCAATGCTTCTTTTAACTTGATAACTACTGCAGGATCGATTGATTCCCGGATTAGATAAGATTTAAGTTTGATTAAATCGTAGCGATTGGAAATTGTTTTTTATCAAAATCCTACGATCCGTTCTCGAGATATTATTGATAACAAAAAAAAAGAAAAAAACTAGCACAAAATTTTGTTTCTACAATAACTCAAAAACTACTGGATGGTTAAAATCCAAAATCTGGATCAGTTCTAAGGTGTGTAAAACTGCATCGATTGATATAGCGAAAATTGAAATCTTTGTTCCAAATTTTATTGTTCATTCTATATACATATGCACAGATTGTTTGTTTATTATATACACAGTAGACTTGGACGAATGCTTGAAAAACTGTACAATAAACATGTTTGTAATTAAGAAATGTATGTATGTACAACTAACATTTCTTCAGATATTTCATCATCTTTCAGATATTATAGCTGCTGGTTTACATTTAAATCTCAAACTCTGTTACGCCGTTTTCGTTACAGTGAATCGCAGATTGCACTTATACAATCTATTAGTTTAAGAATTAAATACTGTCCTGTAAACTAAACTTAAAATCTTTATCCACGAACAAATCGCAAGGATACCACCGTTGTAACAGTCATCAATAAAATATTGACGATAGGAATAGGCGATGATTCTGATTTAAGCAAATGCTCGCAAGTTGTTTCTCTTTTCACAATATTGAACAATGAATTGACCAAGTCAGCAGGCTCCGTTTGAGTGCAATTCTTCAATGCATCGATGGTGCAATGTTGGAAATTTTCCAGATTTCTGTTGAAAATAATAATAATAGGTAATCAGTTACCATGTATAGAACTCGATGTTCATTCAAACAGACGAAATGATTGTAGGACGTAAGAAGTTAATTTTTTTTTTATGGTACTTTTCATAGGGCTGGAAGCTCACGTGATTACTGGAAATACTATCAAGTATGCCAAGAGTATAAAAATGTCATTAAAAAAAAAAAATCAAAGACTAATTTTATTCTCGTAGAAGCAAACGAAGATTGATAAAGATGTGCTAATTTTTTAATGCGAATCATTCGAATGTGGAATTATTCAGTTGTTTAACCTGAGGTCTTTCTAAAAACTCCCCTTTCTTTCAAATACTTAATGTACAGGCCCGAAAACGTATAGATTCGTTGAAATTAGTAGCCACAGTCATTCTTCGACCGTGAAAGCAATTTTTTTTCTCATCGCCAACTATGCGGATGATGAAAAGTATAAATCAGGTTTAAAAAGTATGACTTTTACTCACCTGCACTTACTCGTATCTGGAGTAAGCAAATGTAAAGTTCCTAATCCACCAATTACGGTTCCGTTAGGGACTGTGAGCGCTTCGCCTTGCTTAAGGATAGTTTGATGGACACATTTTATAAGCACATGATGCTGTTTGTCATCAATACACCTGTCACCCCGAGCAAGCAGGAATTCTAAGAAAAATGCGAATATGGGTCAATAAATATTAATAAATAAATAAACAAGTAAGTAAGTAAGTCCAAGGTAGTTGATAGAAGATCGAAGATTGGGTGTAAACTAATTTCCAATCCAATCTCTCGTGATACTAACCTACGATCTTATATCCGTCGTCTTCGCATAGATATCTCATCCCTGAACTGATAGAATTGTAAATGATGTTTGCATTTTGGTGTTTATCAGGATCGAGACAAGTTTTAATAGAGTCAGTTAAGTTCTTGAAGCAATTTTCGAACTTTGGAACACGTTGACAAAGACTTCTTATATGAACATCCATTGATATGTTTGCGGTAGGATTTGCTAATTGGATGGACAACTTATCGTCCTCTATTTCATGGGCCACGGATGCCATACAGTTCATCCAGTGGTCCCAGCTTCTTTTCTGTTCTTCGTAGGCCGTTGGTCCACCGCTTTTCTTACACAAATCTTCATCGTATTTCTGAATGTCTGCAAGGGTAGTATTCACGTTCATGCCTAACTGGCGTAAATATGATACAACCATAATGGCCGGGTGTAAATTTGGTTGATTAGCTATCGCGGAGCTCAAGATTCCTGTCAACGAAATTAAGTTATGACAACAACGAAATGGGAAATAATTTTCATGCAAATTACACAATGATGATAAATTTTCTTTATTAGCAGCTTGGACTATCAGCTTGAAACGTGCTTTGAGATGGATTTACTCACCAGCGATGACAAACAGTGTGACAGTCTTAAGGATCATTATTTTAGTTTCAAACTTTCAGAAGAAAAATAATTTTTTATTACTAGCAAAGCGTTAAAAGTCACAATTGGCAATACACTCGTCTTGTAAATGAAGAGCCGTATGGTTTATGTTTAGATCCCGCAAATCGAATGCGATTTCTTGATGTGACTTCACTGCTCGAAGTTCGGTGAATAAATAACTACAAATCTAGGTGTTGACGTATTAGACCTATGACTTATCGTAGACTGGATAACCGCGATTATTCGCATCAGCGCATGCACATGTGCAATAATTAACAAATCCCTGGAGGATCGTAGAAAAGAGGCGGGTTAGATAATTTGGGATCGCTGATTAGAATTTTTTAGCTTCTAATTCAACGGAAATTGCTTTCTGTTTAATTGGTAGTATAGGCTTTTATTCTAGACGCTGTATCGAAGCAAGTTGAGTCATCGATTCTAACGAAGAATATGGAATATCACGTGAAAAAATTCCTCTAACTCAAATTTGGTTTTTATTCAAAAAGGGTTTTAGGTGTGTTAATTTTAATTGAAATAATGTTGCCTATTTTTTTTATTTTAGGGGGTCTGTTGTGCCCTACTTTCCCCAACATATAGGGCATTCCTTGCAAATGACAATAATAAAATCGTTAATATACCCAGATCGAATTTGAATGAAACGCACTGTATGAAATTGTTTTTTGTCAATATATAGAGCGTTTTTCTATTTGTAAAATTTTTAATTTCAATTAAATTTTTTTATTGAGATAGATGAGAGATAAACTACCATAAAGTACCTAAAGTAAGAAATAAGGAATAAAAAATTTAATTGACCACAAGGATTTCTAAAAATCTTCTGTCGATTTCATTGTTCAAAGTAAAACGACAATTCTTTATTCTACAAAATACAAGTTCCAATAATATTGCGTGAATATTTTATCTAAAAATTTCGTGATATATATCCAACTCTGTTTTTAGTGTCGTACACAGAGTTTTAATATTTTTGAAAAACGTGGTAAGAGTTCGTTCGTGATGGTGATATTAAGATACAACATTAACGACACTATTATCATGCGAAGCCACTGATTTCGGTGTTTTAGACAAATCCTCGCAGGGTATGTCATTGTTGATATAATTGAAAAAAGAATTCACTGCTGTCAGAAATATTTGATCTTCGCACTCTCCTAATACTCTGACAACACATTGTTCGAAATTTTGTACGTAACTGTTGGAAAAATTTTTATACGTTAATACACAGTTCAGTTTTCATTCAAGCGCTATATACTTATCGAAATACATATTTGTATCGTATTATATGTTTGAAAAATTACCTGCACATTCGGTTATCAAATTCAAATTTAAGTTCCCGCATTGTCTCAAGTGAATAAATTTCATTTACCGAAAAATTAGCAATCGTATTATTGGTACCAAAAAACGGATGGTCTCTACAGTTCAATACAGCATCCATTTTGGTATTCAAACACTGTTCATCAGTGCTATTAAAAACGTCTGAAAAAAAAATTTCGAAGCTTGTATAGACTCTCTTAATTAATACTTAAATACATTTTCAAAGGAAAGTTGTTCATACCCGAACGATATACTAACCTTTAATGAGATTTATGTTCGAACAAAGAAATCGTGCTATTGAAAGTGTAATGTTCATATGTACATCGACAGATTCGTGTTTGTCTGGTTCTAGACAAGATTTTACTGATCCAACGAGAATTTTTAAATAGTTATTGAAGATTTCAATTCTACCACAAGCTGTAGAGAAACCATCTATTTCGCCATGACTGTGCGGAAATCCTTCAGGGAAATCTCTTGCCATAGATAAAAGGCAATTACCATAGTTCGATAAACTGATTTGGAATTTTTCCCAAGCTTTGGGTCCTCCATTTCTTATGCATGCCGAGTGTAGTGGGTTTTCGGTTGATTGGGAATTGGTAGAGCTCAAGATTCCTGTTAGAAAAATATAGGCAACTATATTAACAACGACAAAATAGGAAATGATACTTTCATGGAAATAAAATTGTTAACCCACATCTTATAACTATATCATCTAAGTGTCTACACATTGGAATAGTAAAAAAGTTTTGGGATACGTGCCGAAAGCATAAAAATGTTTATTAATCCGCCTCATCAAACATGTCATACCAATAACCTCATAGGCGATGTGATCTCGTCAAAAAATTGAACGGAAATAATGTTTATCACGAATTAATGAAAGTCATATCACTGTCGTCCGTTGTGGACAATATACTTCAAAGCACTTTGAGATTTCATGTTGTATACTTTCTGTATTTAGTCTTTCGTTATAGTCATATAAAAAGTACATACACACTTGTTTCCGGGAAAACTTTTTTCACGATGGTCTGCATTGTTTTGTAAATGACGCTCAATTTGTCGGCGAAATCCATCGTCGTACTTGACATTTTGGTATGACAGTGCAACACCAATTGAACATTTCTAAACTTCTAAGTGATGCATGAGTAACGGCTGACGTATTTTATATTCGGGAATATGGATGAATTATACCCAACATGGGTTGTCTAGGAAAGAGTGAAGAAAATTATCTCTAGGTATTTACCATTTAGGATGAAAGTGACAGGATAGTGACAGGAACGGAGTGGGTACAGCATGAAGTGAGAATAGGCGTTGTCTAGGATCTTAAACGTTTCAAGTAGGGTTTCGTGTCCCTCGAGCATTCGGAAAATGAAGTAATACATTTTTGCAGATTCTTGAGCAAGCACGCTTCAGATATAATGAGACTGCGGTTATGATGAAATGGAAAAAATTGTGTAAAACTGAGATCAATCGAATTCTGTACACTTTGACTTACCGGCGATTAGAACCAGCACGGCAGTACCGATGATCTTCATTATTGCAATTACCGATAATACGATTTGCTTCTGCTGGTAACGAGATTCGAATCTCTCTCAAACTAAGTGATACCCTTTTTGCAGATTCAACTTCTCGAAGGTATACGTAGTACTTTTTCTTTAATATCGGAAATTGAGTTAACGCCTAGGTATCATTCTGAGTAACGTTTGTAACAATAAGTTTGATTTATCGCTGGCTAACTGCTTGAGGCTATATATATCCCGCTTTTATACCTCATTCCCACTTCCATCCAGAAGACTTTGAACACTCTTATGAATGATTACGATTGGTGGACTGGATCGTGAATAAAATGTGATTGGATATTCACAAAATTTTTTCATATACAATTTTGACAAGCATGTGTGAAAATACTTGAGCTTGACTCTGAGAAGATTTGCAATGAGGTCACAGAATTTTGTAATACGGTAATAGTTCCATCAAAAAAGTAAATAAATAAATTTGTAAATAAATCATTTTTCTGCCAAAAATATAACAGATCGAAAATTTACAGCTTGGTTTAGCATTTTGGAAGATCTTTTCGTGAAAATTCCACTGCTATAATTATGATGTAAATATAGTCGCTTCAATGATTAATCAGCTTCGAATTTGCTTTATATACTTATTGCAGTTTCTCGTTTATTCATAATTCTGCCAAATTTGAGTTTGATGTTTCAGTTCTTCGTTTTTTAGAAAATATTTTCTAGATGTACATTAGGGCGGAGCGAAAATGAACTTTTTTTAAAATTGCAATGGCCTATATGCGGAAAAGACGCATTTTGGTGTCTGTGCAAGAGATGAATGGTCTAGCACAACATTTTGAGGTGCCGAAACGCGATTGAAATTCAAAAAATACGTTTTTGGTGGGTATCACTCAAGTATTCGAAAATTTTCGCCATAATGCAATTTTTATCTTATTTCCACCCATAATATCCTCAGATTGTAGAAATATCGCTGGCTGCGTGTCGAGCTCCGCCCCATGATCTTCGAAGTCAAGGCGGAAAAATGGTTCGAGTTTGATTAGCGATTTTCCGGAAAACTTGTAGTGATAAAATTTGTTGGACTTGATATTTGTAATCAGTGGGAAAATTACGTTCGGAAACGTGTATTCAAATTTTGGAATCAAACTGCTGGTCCGTACTGCGTACCCTAAAAAATCACGAAAATCATCTTATAATCCAATTTTCGACTGCGATTTGCTCAAAAATTGGATGCGATGAAATTTTTCAAACTTTGGATTCGTGATCAGACGGAATATTTCCTCTGGAAACGTTAGTCCCGATCCCAGGATCAGATTCATTTTCAGATTTGTTGAATAGTATATAATTACGATGCAAACAGAAAGGGTATTATGGGGTGTAGCTCGACACGCAGCCGAGAATATTTCTACAATCTGAGAATATCTTGGGTAAAAATAAGATAAAAATTGCATTTTGGCAAAAATTTTCAAATACTTGACTGATACCCACCAAAAACGTATTTTTTGAATTTTAATCGCGTCTCGGCACATCAAAATGATGTGCTGGACCATTCATCTCTTACACATTGACTTCTGACACCAAAATGCATCTTTTCCGCATATAGGCCATTGCGATTTTAAAAAAAGTTCATTTTCGCTCCGCCCTAATGTACAGGCATAAGTATTTGCAGTAAGCTTCAAGCACGAATCTGTCTACGAGAAAAATTCTCAACGCCTGATGATAACCCGTATTAAAATTACACAAGTTCAAGGGTACTGCAGCTACAGTATGTAGCTTCGCGTGTGCTTTCGACATTGGCGCGACCCTCACAGTAGTGTTGAATTTTATCAGCACTTAGTGCATGTCTCTGAATAAATATCACAACCTAATTAAAGACGCAGTACGGTGTTCTATTTTCGAGTATCTATTTGTTCGAGTTTATCTATCTCCTCTTTGATTTGTATCCTGCTGACAATATTGTTACAAAAATAATGAGGCCGGTGATAGTGAACTTGAGAAAACAAGGCAATTATTCATCAGTCATTTATCAAGACGACACATTCTCTTTGGGTGACTGTTGCTTGCAGTGCAACTCTGAGGACTTGATAGAAACATGCAAAATTTGGGACTTTTTGAAAAATACTGAGCAAAGAATTACGAAATTTTCAAAGATACACAGGTTTCTTGACTTCGTTTTTAATTCACGGAAAAATGTCAGTTGTTTCTTATCTACCACGTTATACTTTAGACATTGTAATATTTTTACTTTTCATCACCTACGGTGATATAAGAAAGGTATTGGTTTTGGTAGAAAAGTGACTTTTGCTAATTTCAACGAATCTTCACGTTTTCGACCCTCTAGAATCCGAAAAACAGGTTTTTAAAAAGATGTCGGTTTGTCTGTCGGCCTGTTCGACAAACTCGCGCGGTGATCTCGAAAACGGCTAGACGAAAAAATCTGAAATTCACAGGACTTTACAACCAAATGATGGGCATGAAAAATTGCTATGTCTCGTTTAATTCGAACTTCCGGTTCTACCGGAAATGAATCGATTTTCGCTGTTTTACTGACAAACCTATACTTCTTTTCTCTGTATTACCTTTCTAAATGAAAGAATATATTCTTCCGAGTTGAGAATTTCATATATATAGGGCATTCCTTGCCAATGACATCAAAAAAATTGTAAATATACCCAGATCGAATTAGAATGAATGCACTGTATAAAATTGTTGTTTGTCAATATATATGGCGATTCTTGGCAATGACAAGAATAAATTGTAAGTGTACCCAGATCGAATTGGGATTAAACACACTGTATGAAATTGTTGTTTGTCAATATATAGGGCATGTTTCTCATGTGAGATTTTCAATTTTGATCTTTTTTTTTTAAGATTCTCATTACATTTTTATACTTTTTCCATCCCTGAGAAACCCATCCTTTTTTTCTTTTTGATGAAAAGTACTCCGAAAAACTTTTTCATTTAATCCTAAGTTCGCAAGATGACACATTGCTCATCTTGCAGTGTGATAATGGCTAAGCCATGGAAACAAGCTTTGTACACACAAATTTAATCTTATAAGCCTCTGATGAGGGCAGCATATGACTGCCGAAACGTCAGGCAAAATTATAGAACAATTGACTAGTCGACTGGATTGATTGAGTTCCTTCCCAAATACCATCAGTCCGAGTGTTAACTTCATGATGATAATTACTCCGAAAAACTGTTTTTCCGGCTTGTTGTATATGTAATATTATATGTCTTGTATCTTATCTTGATTAGATTTTGGAATCGGTCGGTTGAGTAGTTTCAAAGTTATTCGAATAATAGAAATTGAAGAAAAAAAGATTTGTATAGGGAAAACTAATCATACTTATAACCTTCTTTAATTTATTTTAAACACAATAGTATCAATTAATTGTAACGTATTTAACACAGCGGGAAGTTTTCAGGTTGGCCCACAGGTCAACCGGTTTCCTGATTTTTTCTTTTCTTTTTTGTGCAAAGAATTCTAGTTAATACGAAAAATCTGTACATATTTTATGAACAAACTGAGTCCAATCAATTATTGTTATCTAAGCATTACAGTTAAAAATATATTGTTATTTGTCTAACGATACGATCAGACTCTTATTCTCGACATTGTCTCAATGAATGTTGAGTCTATCCTGTCCATCTAACGATAAGAAGGCTACTTTCACCGCCTCGACTGATATTCTTAGACAGAAAAAGTACTCTTAATGTGTTTTAACGTAGATAATGGACTTATCGTTATCCCTAGATACGGTAAGAATGCAATTACACTACAATATTCAGAATGTCGTTAAGATTACATGACAGTAAATTGGGTTGCCTATCATCCTGTTTCACCAATGTACGGTAATGTATGTACAGTGTGCTAAAGTGGCAATCTACCATACTACTGATCGGTCATTTGATATATTTCTGCTTTTAAGGTAAAACGAAACAAGTTGTATTATTCATCCAAACTGAACCAAGCTACAGCACTCTTCTCTACCAACTCCATATTCATATTCATATCCGATCTCGATAGAGCCTTAAGTCACCGCAAATGTCTTTCTTACTTTATCAAAGAATAATTTCGCATCAAAGTCTCTCAATTTAATTAAAAAATCACAAAAACATTAATAAGTACAGTTTGACACATGAACGTGCTCCAAGTTAACTCTGGACCATGCTATACGCTGTATAACACATTGAACTCACCAGTACAAAAAGGAAATGTATATCTTCATTACCGATCAAAGAACAAATCCATATTTCTACAAATCAGGAAGAAAGATACATCTGCATACAATCAAGATACACTTTTCTTTCCTAGACGATATCGAGACACGTAAATCTTGTTTGATTTACCGATATATCCTCTAGCTTCCTGTGCTCTTTTGCAATGGGAGTCATCGTTCTATGCATACCGATAAAAGTTTACAAATAAGTCATTGTATGTTATTTAAATATTAGCGATTTTATTGCCAGCTGTTAAATCCTTCGATAGATACAATCGGTGATCGATTTGCATGTATAATATCTATGCAGACAGAAGAAAAATCCTTATGACCGGTATTGATTGATATTAAATTATTTCAATAAATGATGAAAGAATTTGTTTATCTTGTAAAATGATGAAATAAAAAAATAGGCATGTTTCGATATATCTTTGATCGAACACTAAAATCTATAGTTCTCTAATTCTGTGCTACGTAATCACTTCGCTTGGATACCGATCTTGAGTTAACGACTAATGACAATCGTTCGTTGAATTAAATAACATTCTTATATGATCATTATGGTTACGAACCTCAGTTCATCACGACATTTACATAGAAAATATAATCGCATGAATATCTTATAATCAGGTCGTTGTGTGCATGTATGATGGATCCTGCACGGACGACAATGGCAGGATGTTCACGTTGTATAACAAACGTATTATACCAACATATAAGTTCATGCTCTATTTGCTGTACGTCGTTCATATAAACGTAATAATAAATCGATAAAATTAAAATACGATCTATTTCTATTTGCGATAAACAAAAATGAAGATAAATAAATCGAAAAAAAAAAAAAATATATATATGTAGTCTTGTCGTTCTTTGCCATTTCTATACACACACCCACAAAAAAAAAAAAAAAAAAAAAGAAGATTTTAGTCTGATCGGTAACCATCAAGATTGTAAAGTGTGTCGTAAATTTATATAAAGACCGAAATATTTCTATATAAAAAAAACTTTTATAAAAGGAATAAAAGAACTCGAATCCCTCGGTTAAAAATTTTCCAATTCACAATTGTACCTATAAAATCGTAAAGGTATCAGATAATTATACTTAGCACGTATGAGTGTTGTGATAAACCGTTGTCATGGATGAATACCCGCGATACAGGCATTGACAGAAAAGGACATGTGGTTCGGACTTTGTGTTGGGTTCGATCAAAGGTGTATATACGTAGATATGCATATGTAAGTAAGTATGTGTGTACAATCGGCACACCTTTGCATTGCAAGGTATAAATATATCCATCCATTTACACATATATACTTGTGCATATGTATATTTCTGTATCCAACTCGTCTAGCCTCGGTGCGTGTGGCAAATAAGTAGCGTAGCTATATCGAGGGGGTTTATTATAACTCGGTTATAAATTGACTAACTATATGTTACCCACTTTCAAAAGAAAAAAAAAAAAGAAAAATTAATCGACGTTTCGATTGTAGAAATAACATTTCGCTATATTTGAGATTATAAATTTGCAAACAATTATATATGCATTTATGATAAAAATTATATAACAGTTTGAAGTGGAGGAGAGGAAAGACGTAAGTGGCCGAAATAAAAGGTGGCAAAAATCGAAATTATAACGAAAAATAATTCTTGTTTTTATATGTCGCGTGAAATTTTTTATAGCGATGTAAATTTCGGACGGGTACTTATAGGATGAAATTTTTTTAATGAGTCTTAGTCATAGTCGCACATTTTTTTTTTTAGTTTCCTGTTACGGCACTGCGACAGATACCATCCATATAGTGAAATTACACGTACATAGGGGTATATACATACAATATGTATGATCATGTATAAGATTACCTATGGCCAAGAACCCTCAAACGCTGTCATTTGCTTTCCGGTCCTCTTCAACTACATTACCTTCAGCCCCTGCAGTTGTATTCATTTGTCTATTGAACAGCTTTTAGACCCTAATTTTGTCGTTAATGTGATACCAAAATCCGTTATTTAGAAACTTATACGTAATATCGTTCGATAGGAGGATCAGCTGTGGGGCTAACCGAGTTATTTAAGCTTTGTAAAATTGTTACTTAGGAAAAATCGTTCGTCGGTGAGTATATATACGTTTTTTTTTTTTTTTTCTTATTTGTTTCAATATAACACCAAGATTTGAATTTTTTATTTTTTTTTTATACTATTTGTTATTTGGTTTTTATTTTTAATAATGCAACAGAATTTGAGACTTGTACACAAATATTTATCACATAGGTATTATATAAATACACGTGTATGATTAGTTTTTTTTTTTTCTTTATTTACTTACCATATAAATGATTTAAAGAGGTTGGCCCGTCAAAAATCAATACTTTTTGTTAAATTTATCAGAGGATAGTCAAGACATTGGGTATTCGTATAATTATTATATTTTTGATCTGAGGATGTCCCTAAAAATTCAATTGAAAAAAAAAAAATATCAAAATTATGAACAAACGGTAAGATATCGATTTTTCATTTCAAATCGCTTTCAAATAGTGAAAGATCTATTAGATTGGTTCGATTTCACTCTTCGATGGTTTTTTATGTTCAGAAAAGTATTCCCCACAATACTACTGGGTTACTTTTTTTTATCGCGTTGGTGACGTTGAATATTCAATTTTACAAGATTGGACCCCGGTCGATTCGGATCAACAAATAACGATGTAGAATTGCCGATTGACAAAAAAAAATAATTTGTTACAGTGAATTTGTGAAAAATACTTGTCTGAACAAAATAAGCTATCGAAAAGTGAAATCGAACCAATCTACTAGATTTTTCACCATTTAAAAGCGATTTAAAATGAAAAATCGATATCTTACCGTTTTTTCATAATTTTGGTATTTTTTTTCTTTATTGAATTTTTAGGGACATCCTCAGATCACAAATATAATAATCATACGAATACCCAATGTCCTGACAATCCCCTAATAAATTCAACAAAAAGTACTAATTTTTGACTAGCCAACCTCCTTAAGTCTAACGTAAACCGACAATATTTATCGATATACATATGAGGTGTTCCACCCCGTTTCGAGAGTTCGAAAAGTTGACCGATCCCAAAAAAAAAAAATCATAATTTTGTCTTATTACACAAATATATCGAAAGAATTTACGTAAATTTTTTCAGAATTTTTAGATCGCATTTGTTCAGATTTTTCCAAATTCCAACCTAATCTTTCTACGAACCTCCGTATCTCAAAAGTACAAGATCCTACAAGAAAATTTATAAGAAAAAAAAAGTTGCAGTTTCGAATTGACTTTCTGAAAAAATTTTTTTTGGGAATTTCTTGCATACCAAAAATACCAATTTTTATCAAAAATATACAATAAATATTTTTTTTTTTGTTCAACCAATACGTCACTTTTGATTTGTCTAAAAAATTTACAAAAAATATTCTCAAGTGTTTACAGCAACTATATATTTTTAAAAAAATCGTTGGCTCAATCGTTTGCAAGCTATGCTTTATTAATTCTTTTTTCTTTTTTTTTTCGAAAAAAGCCAACCATTGAGTCAACAATAATCGATATTATCGATCGATCCACAATTTCTTATTCCTCTGAATATTATAAACTACCATTATTCGTGCACGTTATTATCATTTTAATAGCCTTTTAAACTTATCTATATATACCCACGTCCGCATATAATGTCACCATAAACATAAGCAGTCACTATAATAACCACTTCCTGGAGTTGATTTTCGTACCCGTATGTAAAGATAAGTAAGTTCAAAGATTGAACACATACCAGTCTATTTTCTCTTTCTTTTTTCTTTCACAATTTATAAACGTGAAGCATTTCTTACTGACTCCAATGATAAAAAACCACATTTTCCGTTAATCTGTATAGTACACAGAAAAGCCATCACGTTTTGTAATCTAAACGTGGAACTGTATCATTTTTCCATCTATGAAACAGCTGGAGCCATAATGAAGCAAATGGACGACCATCGTTATCTAAAAACGCTTCATCAATGCATCTAAAAAATTTTATAGACGTATGAAAGAGCATTTTTACTAACCCCAGTGTACATTAAATGAATTTGAATATGTCGCACCCAAAACAGGCAACCGAAATTACATCACGTTTTAAGTTGGCAATGCGATGTCAATTCAATTGCTACCTTTCATCGTGTCGTAAAGGTAATATGGTGTAGGATCTTAAGATGGGCATTGCCAACTTAAAACGTGGTGTAAATTCGGTTGCCTATTTCAGGCGCGTCTGTTTTAAATTCGTTGGGTGTATCTCTGAGCTTTCAAACAGTCTCATCATTATTTCCATATCATTTCTAAACTTCAGAGTATAAAATGAGAAAAAGCAGGAAAAAGCAATTGACACTGTTTCTTTATTGCTAATTTGGTCGTGTACTACTTGTTAGAATTTTCAAATTTTCCTCGAGATGAGAATATTTGCTGAGTAATTCGTATGGAATTTCGCAATTACTGTAATGAGAGGCGTGAACGATAAAACCGCGAGTTGTTATTCTCCGTAATTCAAAAAATGAAGTTTTTTATAGACGAAATAAACGATAAAATGACCATCGATGAGGTGATGAATAAATGGCAAAATCGAAGTTCATGAAACCTGAATATCCAGACGGTTAAATAAAATAAAGTAAAAAGAATGTATGTATGTACATCCATTTTTTTTTATTCTCAAACTGTTACGAATTAGTTCTAATTTGTTCTTAATTTTCTGGTATTGAAGGTAACGATTTTTTTTTTTCTTTTGATTTTGGATTCGATTATCGGTGATATAATAAATGGAGCATATCGAACGACGAACTCTTAAATGCTATACCTTCCGCTATCGTAACAGATTAACGATTTTATGGCTATCGCATGATGAGGTAACTTTATTTCTTTTATACGTTATAAGGTATTGGAGACAGTGAATGATTTACTATTTATTGTAGCTGTAAATGAAAAAAAAAGAACGTGGGAGCTAATTCAATGCTTTAATTTCAAATCTGATCATAAATAGAATCTCGATTATCCGGAAGTGGGTTGTCCGAGATTGTCATGGATCGATTTTATCTTGTTTTTTTTTTTTTTCAAATTGATGATCATTTTTCAATGAATTGTGAATAATTTTCGTAAAAATATTTAACGGATAAAAATGGGGCTCGGTGGACGTTCTGAATTTCAAAAGTTTCGAACGGACAAAAATTTAGGGACGATTTAAAATTTTCAGAAACGTTAAAGTTGAGGTTGTTAAAATTGGAAAAAATCATAATGCGGACAGCTAAAAATTCAGAAAGTCCAAAACTTCGAAATTCCAGGAAAAATTCGAAAATTTAATCGAGGGGCACGATGCTCCATATGTGAATTTCAAATTTCGAAATTTTGGCCTTTCGGATCATTAGTTTTCGAAATTTTGAACCTCCGGTATTTTTAGCTTTGAAGTTTAAATTTTTAAAACTACTGTCCAGACATTGAGGGGAATATTCTTTCTACTAATTTGTATAAGAAAACGAAATTTTTTTTGATAAACGCGTTATCCATGATTATGATGAAATACACACAATATGTATAAGCCTCGTGAGTGCAGATTGCACAATAGCTTTAGCGGTTAAGCATTAAGCTGCATTATTTCACAATAAAAATCTGGGCCAATCCCGATAGGTCATCGACTTGCATCATATATGTCTTATCAGAATCGGATGAAAAACCGATAAGCTAGCGGTTTTCGTTTATGCTGTTGACATATAACGAGATCATGATTATTTTCCTTGTATGTTAACTCAGCAGGAAAAATAATCTCACCATACATATATGGTTGAAAATATCGAATAACGCGGTAATAATATTATTTTCTTTTTTGTACTTTTCAGAAATATCTTCCAACTCATTCTGCAGTTCCTCATAGTCCGCGATTATACATACACGTAGCATATTTTCGAATACAAAATTATGTGTTGAACTGTATTTCCTTTTTATAATTTTATTTAAAAATTTAAAAAAAAAAATTTTTTTTTCTGGAAAACGACTTTTAACAGTTTCCCGACATTCTTAAGACTAAAAAGTGCGGCAAATCAGTGAAAATAGTTCATTAAAAAATATAGGGGTGAGTGGGGCAAAGTGGCCACGGTTGAAAATCTGGCGAAATTTTTTTTTTTACTGGAAAACGATTTTTTACAGTTTTTCGACGTTCGTCGTACCAAAAAGTTCGATAAATCAGTCAAAATTGTTCACTTGAAAAAAAAAAAAATCAATAATTTTTATATTCAATGCAAATTTTTTTTTCGACATTTTTAGTCTTAAGAACGTCGATAAACTGTAAAAAGTTGTTTTCCAGAAAAAAAATTTTTTCATCCGATTTTCAGCCGAGGTGGCCACTTTGCCTCGCTCTCCCCTATACACATACCTATATACCTATGCACGCATGACTTATGTATATATTAAATACCCACAAAAGCAGTGTAGGTCAACTGAGATGATCGTTATTTTTTAGGAGTGGTCACGTGTCGTCTATAGGAGTGCCAGTCTAATTTATTACTACTCTAATTAAGATTAGGTAATTTTATAAACACATAACCATAATGAAATGGTAAAACCGTTCACGTCTAGACACATTTACGTTACACGTCAAATTTTTATTGACATAATTCTGTGTATACTTATACCTATAAGTACATAGATACATACAGAGTGTCACGAAATTCGCGCACTTGCTGCATACCAGTGGATTCCTTCTAAAAAATTAAGACGAAAGTTACTTTTGTAAAAAAGTCCGCGAGGACTTAGTTTTCTTGTAAAATGAATTTATTAACAAACCAATCAGCGCTCGGCTTTAATAAAGATTAGCTAAAATCCGCATCACCGTCCGCCACCACTACTGAAAACAAGACAGGCGGAGTAGGGAACTCGACAATTTATTGTCTTGTTTTTTATTAATTTAGAAGATGCAATAAGATGAATTTATTCTTCGTTGTTTTTCATTTTGTTTTTGCTTCACCAAATCTCAACGTCAAAATATACGAAATCGTTACTTTGACCTTGGATCTAGACTGACGTCACAACTTTCCTATGACGTATCAGTTAGCAACAGCTACAGCGTCATCTCTCACTGTCAGGAAGAATTTAAGGAGTTGTGACGTCATAACGCCACACTTAAGACAATAATTTCGTTATTGTGTTTCGAACTTTAGAGCATATCAGTTCGTAAAGCTTAATATTCACATTTTATACTTGAAATTTGAATAATTCGAATACAAATTCTGATTATTATTAAAATAAAAAACAATAAATAAAGTATACATATAACCCAATTAAAAGAAAACGCTTTATCTATGTCCAGGACAACAGGAAGTTGAAGATCTATAGAAAAAACCTAGAGCCTGTATAACGATCGAGATTCTCTTGATCGGTAAAAAAGAACAAAATGTGTTCTTGTGAAGAGTAAAAGTTACTTTGAACAGAGTAGAGTTACTGATCGTCTAACGAAAAAGGCATGAAAGTTTGATTAATCGTTTATCCATCGATTTCCCAGCGTGGGAAAGAGGTTGTTGACCCGACACGGTACGCCTGCCATATACTATATTGCTTTAGTGGTTTAAAAATGTATAGATCAGGATCGATTTCTCTAAAGAACTCCCACTATAACCGATCTCGTTACAAAGTCTCTGAACTTTACTTCGAAATAAACCAACTCACTGTTAAGCCTCGAATTTATTAACAGTTTTCGAGGACTTAGCAACATAAATGACCCTAATAGCGTGACTTGACAATGGCGTGGTAATTGGGTAATCATAAATTATTTAACTAACACACAATTGTAAATATGAACGTTAAGTATACACGAAAAATTTCCCACATTCTTATATATGGCAGACGATTTTTTTCAATTACTAATTGTCAAACCTTCAACCTCAATGGTCGGAAATTGATATACAATTATCTGATATTAGCTTTGATTAATTTAATTTACGTCTCTGATTATCAAATGTAGAAACAAATTTTTTAGAAATAAAGTTCCGCGTGGTATTCAGTTTTTTTTTTTTTTTTTTCAATATTTTTTCTTTGAGTTATCAAAGTCGACGTGGACTTCTAAACCGAAATAGACATTTTTTTATGCCCTAGATATGAAGTCGGGTTCAAGACGAGTCCAAAGATTATTTTGATAAGCAGTTATTGATCAGATATCATAACGATCAAAGTACAAACTAGATATCTCATAACGATATCTGCAAAAATCAAGAAGAATTGGTTCGTTATCAGAGTCGATACTTTATGCAACTTTTTTTACTTCATTCTAAGATTGGAAATCTTCATTAGAAATAATCGTACAATTAAAAATCAGTCTTCTTTAATGTTTTATAAGTATTTACAAACTGTATATGTATTAATTTTGGAGCACAGAAAATTTCGATACACACCATTGATATTTTGAAAAAAAAAAAAAAAAAAACAAAAAAAAAAAAATTTTCTTCATTCCCCGCAATGCCTCCGCCGTTGTCTGACGTAATAGATCAGGGGTAGTAGCGACGCGGTGTCAGACACGTTCAGGGGTACCAATACAGAGGGTGACTACTTACAGGTCAGTAGTGAGTGTGGCGGCCTGATCAGACGAGGTTGAAAACTTCCGCGGGAAGTTAGGGGAAAATTTAAAACTATCTTTTTTTTTTTTTTCATTTTTCACCGTGAAAACTTAAAACTCTTAAAAATATTTCGTCGAATATTTTAAAAAGAAGCTATGTTTAATTGGAGGGTTAAACAAAAAAATACTTCGCTGAGTGAGTCTGACAAAAACATGTATGATATGAAATGTTGACGCAGTATATCGACGTCTGATTATTTTTAATAAACATTTTATTCAAATTTAATTACATTTTGATATACAAACGTGTATTTTCTTAGTTAATTAATTTTTTTTTTTTTTTTTTTTATATACACTTTAAATACGATGTAGGTATACTTGATCTTCGTAACCTGCAACAGTCTCGCTGTATAACGATTAGCGAGACTTTCAGCTATATAAATTGTCTTATTTTGACCAACACAATATAAATACGTCGTCAAGGTTCAGCTTTAATTTATTTATATTAACGAAATACTCGAATCGGTTTGTTTTTTACCGATTTAACATTTTTTAACTACTGCATTATTCATCACTCGTGATATCATGTATGGATATATATATATATATATATATATATCTGTTTTATCGACAGCTTATCTATTTCGTTCCACAACATTATAGAGACAGTTTAGCTATCTATCTATCTATCTATCGTTTCCAAAGAAGGTCAGACGGCCAACTGACGTACGAGGTAGTAACATCTGCGCAGAATCGCAAATTAGGGGTATATACGTATCGTTATTGCACCAACTATAACTATAAGCCTGAGTCAAGGGTGACGACCCTTGCGCACGTGTCGCTGTTACAAGGGCGAAATAAATTCTCATAGTTCTTATAGCCGTTTTGACTACGAAGAAATGACTTATTGGAAATTTTTGCCTAATACTTATTCAAAACAAAAAATTATATTTTGTCCTATATTTTTTCAACGTATTTTTTCTTTGAAAAACTCTTTAGTGGTATTCATTTTGACAATCAATTTATCTGAAATACTGTGGGATTCATTTTTAAAGTTTATTCAGGCAAATTTTGAGACAAAAAATTGAATAACTTCTAACATAATTTGATATAAGGTTAATCGAAATGTATAGTATGTAATCGATCGAAAACTATTTCAATATAGGCGATTTCGAATTATTTCAAGGCCAATAATTAAAGGCGATTAGAAATCATTTAAATTTAATCTCAATTTTAAAACGATTTCAGTTCATTTCACTGAAATACAAAAATGAGAACGCAAGTTACGACCTTGAATGATTATACACCTATTTTATAGTCGTTATATCTGACTCGTCTGGTTATAGTTAACTGACCAATCTATAACGATTTTCACCGCATGAAAAATAAATATATGTATATCCATTTAATTATACAAACTGTATCATTCAAGTTTCTGGGAAAGATATATTAATTATTGTTTTTACATACTTTTATTTATTTATTCTTGAAGTCAATTACACATACATACATACTATACATACAGGTATAAATATATATCTAATTTCTCATTCTATCTTTAAGCAATATTAATTATCACACGTATTGTACATCATTTAACTTATTTCACTAAACACATATACGACTCTTCGATAATCCATAACAAACACGTTTTATCATGCTTACTGCGATCTATATGCATACTTACAAGATACGTTAAACAGTTATGTTTTGTCCAAACAAAAAAATTTAAAAAAATAGGTATATTTTCGTCAAAATGATTCATTGAGACATAAAAAGATGTGTATGACGTGCAGGCTTATATACACTTTACGAAGGCACGTCAGATGATTAATATTTTGATCCCAATTAATCCTGAGTTCTAGTCGTTATTTCAATTACGATAAAGAATAGGCGTGACTTCTGAATCGTCAATCTCCCGAAAATCTTTAATTTCCTTTCTCTGGACAGTACAGATTGGATAAAAAACAATGCAATTAAATTCTAAAGTCTACAGAACGTCATAAAAAGATTCTTTAAATTGCCATTTCATTGTTTACACAAACTCTCGCCTATATAGGTATAATACATTACACTGTACTCTGATCTATAGCAAAGTTCATTATATTCGCAGAATTAACCGATGAAAACTTTCAGTAAATTACACAACCTTAATCGTCTCGCGTCGACGCTTATACTTTCCAGATTTAAAACAAATTAAACATATTACGTAATTCGTGGTCACAGCTTCCCCTCTTTTTCTCACTTACTCACCGTTATTATTTTATTACTCACCTATGCATTCACACAACCAATTTTAAATTCTCGCGCTTTCTCACTTCTGACACGTACACACCATCTGGCTCTATATATCTCTCTTTCTCTCTCTCTCGCCACCGGCGCAGCAATCATCTAGCTTTGTTTGATGTCGTAAGTCAGAAAGAAACTAAAATACATGCATCTCTCTCTCTCTTTCTCTGTATATTTCTCATTGCAAAGCAACAGAGAGAGAGAGAAGGATCAGAATGAGTCACGATATTCAGGTTAGCATGACGTTTCCAGGGATGTTTAACAGACCGCAGAGTGCGGCAACGAGGCAAGAGGCTGAGATGATGAACAAGGCCCAACGGGCTATACACGGCACCACGGATATCATAGAGAAATTACGTCTGCTCTGCCTGGCCAGGGGTGCAAATGGCATCCTTGGGTTAGGTAGGTGAGTAAAATTGCATTATAATACAGTTGCTATGTATGTATATCCATGCTTTATCATAACCATGCAAAACGCGATCTAGGTTTATATTTTATAACGGAAAAAAACGAATCGGTTACACTGTACGTAATGTCGCCGGTAGGCGCGCGCAGTCCGCCATTACAGTGCGGAACAGATTAATCTTGACCTTGACGTAAGTTGCTGTTGTAATTTATACATCGAGTTGAAACTTGTTCCTGTTTTCACGTAGCTAATAAATATTTACTTTCGTTAAATAAATCAATTTAATAATCATGTGGCTTTTAACTTTTCAACGGTTTTTTCATAAATTCATATTCTTTACCTTGTAGAATTAACTGAACCGTGTTGACGGTCGTGAGGTCATTGACAATATAGACACCTCAGTTTATTATCCATAAATACACATGTTTCAATTCTCATACGCATACGTATTGCTGTTAGGATCGTCTGCCGAAAGAATCGATATTCTTTTTTTTTCGAACTCTCAACGTAAAAATCTTTATGAATAAAAGCGATGTAGTGGGAAATGAGGTATTCCATTTCATTAAAGCAACTTTTATCACGCTTTTTGAATTGTCATTAAAATTCCTGAGATGTTATAGTCACACGAATATGCGGAATTTGGAATTTTAGATCCCAGATTCGGATTCAGCGATCGTATACGACTCTTGTCGGTTAATTCATATTATTAACATTATAGTAACACACGAAGTGATCAGGAAGCGATATCCTTTTGGGAGGTTAATTATCTGACGTCATTGCAGAAAATTTTCGATACAGGAAGTCGAGAAATAAAAACATCGATTAGATTCGTTCTCGAAAATATTCGAAAACACATTCGAATCACTAGAATTATTAGAGTTTGTATAAAATATAGAATACGGTGCGATTCCTGACTCCTGCAGTTTAACAAATTCGTTATAATATCTTATACTGTATAACAGTTGTTAATTTCTAAACAAACCAGCTGCAGCTGTAATATCATTTTTTATTATCGATTTCTATAAATTATAACGATTTGAAATCTGTGACAAGGCTGCAGCACAGAGACTGCTTCAATATCCATATTTGGCCTGCCAATGGATTGTCGACATCACAATAATTTCCCAACGCGATGAATCAGTCGCAATTATTATATATATATATATATATATATATATATATATATATATATATATATATATATATATATATATATATATATATATATATATATATATATATATATATATATATATATATATATATATATATATATATATACCATTGTCAGAGTTTACTGACGAATCTGTATAACTAATTTGTATTTTAAAATTAAATTTATAAGTATAGTATATAGGATATTAGAATGCTGATCAAAAGAAGTATCTGCTGTTTCATAGTTCCAAGTATTCGCTATAAATTCACTTAGCAATAAAATTTAACAACGCACTTGCGGTTATAGTCAGCGAAAGACTCCCCATATCTTTAAAATGCTGTAACTCGATGAAAAAAAAAGTTGAGAAAAATTAAGGTTGAAATTTCATCTTCAATATGATTCCTTTGAAATGATTTTTCTCGATTTTTATTCTCATCGAGTTACAGCATTTTAAAGATGGGTATTTTTTCGCGGAGTATACATCCGAGTGAGTCGTTAATTTTGTTGCTAAGTGTATAATTACAAGTCAATTTATTATTAACAATAATAATGTACAGATGCTTTCGACGAATGGATGATGACGGAAATAAACAATTAAGTTTGGAGGAACTTACCAACGGTCTTCGTGAGAGTGGTCTCGATTTAACAGACGCTGAAATATCGGATATGTTTAAAGCACTCGACGTCGATGGTAGTGGCGGAATAAACGTCACAGAATTTCTATTGGCAATTAGGGTAAAATAAAAATTGTATCTTAATGTATATAAAAAAAAAAAAATTAATAATTAAACTGTATATACATAGTTTTTCTTCTAAATTTTAAATTATTTTTATTCTACGATTTCTTCAGCCTTCGATGAATGATTCTCGTAAAAAGGTTGTAGACCAAGCATTTAAAAAGTTGGATAAAACAGGTGATGGAAAAATTACTATCGATGATTTAAAAGGTGTTTACAACGTCAAGTCACATCCGCGTTACATGAGCGGAGAGGAGTCCGAGGAGAGCATTTTGAATAAATTTTTGGAAAATTTTGAGCAAGATTCTACGAAGAACGGAGTGGTAAGATTAGTAACTGTTTTTATTTTTTCATTTTTTCATATATTACAATCCCAGATATCAATTTGTATTTATTTTTTGGTCATTTTTACGAAGGCCTTCGAGATTATGATAATCAAAGGTCGACGTTCGTGTTTATAGTCATCAATTTAACCGTATCTAATTATAGTAATTATTTACCAAGTCCATTTAATTTTTTTTATTTAATCTTTTTTTTCTTGTTTGTCGCAGGTCACAGAAGAGGAATTCATGAATTACTACAGCGCAATCAGCGCAAGTATCGATCACGACGCGTACTTTGATCTCATGATGCGTCAGGCGTATAAATTATAGAGCTGTTCTCTTTTTGTTTTTAATTTTTATTCAAGGCCGCTTTATCATAAAGCATCAATTTTCTATAGATATACATTAATATGAGACGTTATAATATTACACCTAGGGATGAAAAACAGAAACAAAAATAAGAATAAATGAAATAAAAAAAAAAAAAAAAGACACTTTTATGCCAGACTCTAGATGTGTAATTATCTCTAGAAGTCTAAACTAACCTGTGATTATTTACTAGCATATGATTATATATCTGTTACAACACAAAAAGATGGAATAAAGTATTTTTAATTTATCTATTTCTTTTAGTTGCCTAATTTTCATAAGTTTTATATATCAATATTAACACCTTATATCGATATGTATAGGTAATCACAATTATAAAAGTTAAATTATTGTATAACAATTGATTAGTTCATTTATTACAAAAATTATTTTTATTTCAAATTTTGAACCCCTTTTGATTAAAATAATAATATAGTAGTCTTTGAAATATTGTCAAATTAATTTTCTAATTATTAGTTTTACAACAAAATCTTATAATTGCTATGTATAATTGAATAAATTATAATTTATACTGAATAAAATATTCTTTACCAATCACCAATCTCTTATTTAGTATGTATATTATACATACGTCACAATTCACGTATAATGTAAGTTTTTTGTTAATAATTCCTCTCACGGTTCGTTTCTAAGTATATGAATCAAGAAATACAAGTTTTGTTTTGTGGTTTTTTTTCCTTATACATTTTATTGCTAATATTATGATCCTTTTGCTTTTGCAAGGCCTTCAGAATGAGTAAATGTAACATAATAATGTTCAGCCAACTCAGTTTATCTGACTCGAATAATATGATCTGACGATTATACGCGATTAGAATGAAAAATATGTCACGTAAACTTTAATCATAGGTTCTTCTATATTTCTGCACACATTTTATACAAGAGAGAAGCTATACGTAGGTATTTTTACAAAATATGCATTGTCCAGTGCATCATACAGCTGCACTTTGATATGTATCCAAGATTATGCAAGTGGGTATGAAAAACAACAAATTCATATTATATCTCTGCAAGCCTTAATTTATTTAATTTGACTATCTGTAATTTATACTAATATAAATAAATGTTAATTTTTTTTACATTTGTTAATGGGTTTGAAATTGTGAATGCATAGCTGAAAGTGAACAAGTTACACATGTATAGGTATTCTGTAAGCTTTATCCTGTCATCTTTTGGCAAAAAAAATTCGATATGTCTATAGGAAATTGAATGAATTACCGGTTCCATAATTATTTCGTGACCTTGTGTGGTAGAATGTTTCGTCTAGACACTTGACCTCCGTGCATCGGTAATATTATTTTCTCTATGATAAAACGAATCGGAAATTACATTGGACGAATTGATTAATCCTAATTGTCTGCATCTGGACGAGTAGTTAGAACGTGGTAAAATTTCTAAATTTATTTTGAAATTTTTAGTCATATTAGAAATCGAGTTTCGTTAATTGAACAACAATTGCGGTAGTTTAATCAACTCTTAAACTTTATTTCGGTCAATAACATATTGCGTTGTTATAGGCGTATATACAGTAATAGTCTCTCCTTTCGACTATTTTTCAATCCAAAAATTCAACGACTTATTTAAATAGCTGAATTTTTTCTCAAACGATAAGCGTTCGCAAAATTGATTCATAAGTATCTACATAACAATTATATATAGAAATGTTTGATCTAATCATTAAATTCATCGATTTTACTTATCTGCAAGGCTGGGAAGTATATCTTGCATTTAAATCCACCTTCACAAATGTATTCGAATTCTGTACTTGAATATAATTTGTATATTGAAATAAAATGACAAAAAACTTGCATCGGCCGGGAATCGAACCCGGGCCGCCCGCGTGGCAGGCGAGCATTCTACCACTGAACCACCGATGCGATATATAATATTGAATATATGATGAAAATGATCCATATCATTTTAGCATCGAGCTTTTTATTTCTTATAGAAAATTTGAATAAAAATGATTCGGCGATGATTTCGAGAATAATAAAATCATACGATAATGCTAAGCGAAATCTTTGACAATAAAATAAAATGAACAAAAAATAATCCTCCCCGGCGGGGAATCGAACCCCGGTCTCCCGCGTGACAGGCGGGGATACTTACCACTATACTACCGAGGACATGATGAAAGTTAATTTTTGTAATATATAAACAAAAATAATTAACATCGAATACAACATTTGTTAGAATAAATCTGTTTTCTTTGTGATAAACAAGAGAAAGGAGAAGATACGAGTAGTAACTTCGATAAAAATGTATTTTTATATTATTACGAAGTGAAATATACTTTATTCGAACAATATCAACAGTCGTTGAAAAAAATAATTCACGAAAACAACGATTAAACGTATTCTTTGGCCTAGAACGAAATAGATTAGAAACGAATGATGTGTGTTAATAATACATCGAAAGTTTCGTGACAATTTATAACTATTCTATAATTAAAATCACACTATAGTGTATAATCATTATACATATACACATAGATATGATATCGGTGCATGTCGTCATAGCGCATCATAAAATCTATTCATGTATTGGGGTAATATTGACACAAGTGATTATTGTTGTAGAAAAATTTGAAAATGAGTCAGCGATTGACAAAGTTCATCTCTAATCGCGACTATCCGTTGGCAGAAGAAAGCGGAATGGTAGCTGGGTGGACTCAAGCCGAAGTTATAAGAGTGGGACGCACGCGCCTAGACTGACAGTCAGTCGTCTGGTGATGAGAGTGGTCGAAGATTGTAGAAGCGTAGTTGAGTATAATATTGTTACTCACAACCAACCGGAATCCGTGTAGAACGATACTAGCCGTCGAATAAAAAGTTTTTAAAAAAGATATGTGGTATTTAACTAATTAAACAAGTGTGCGGTTATTTGTGACCTTCGATTAATCACCGGTAGTCAGTATCTAGCTGATTATAATAAACCCTAATAGTTTTAACGTCTCCTAATAGCAATAATGAGGATCGTAGCTACCTTCGTGTCTGTTCTAATAGCCGGTAAGTTACTGATACAACTATACCTAACGTGTATATCTAAGCATACGTTCAATTGTTAGCTCGTATGTATAATACAGGTATGTATAACCTGTTCGTCCGGTACATTTGTTCGTAAAAATAAAACCGATATTAACATACAAATGAACCAAGTCAGCGCGATTCTGAGTCGGGTCAAAAACATCAATAATAATTAATTGCAACGCGACTTAGAGTCACGGTCAGCATGACAATCGGTTCATAGTAGGTTATGTCTGTTTGCTCTGCACTTGTTAAATATGGCGTTTGGAATCATTGCCTCGAAAATAACGCCGAAGATACGACGTTGTATGGAAACATTATTATGGAATTTGAATTTTTCTCAAATTTCACTGAGAATCTGACGCTCATATGTATATTCAAGTGCTTCATAATGGGTACACGACTTGCTGATTATGATACACACACATACATATACATACAACTTATCACTCGATATATCGTTTGAAAACATCACGTGACGTACTGACGGACGTAATCAGCTGTTGTCAGTAATGTATGTATGTTCATGCAATCGAAGAACGATGCATTAAACGAATAAATTATACTAGAATTGTATTGTCAATTGTCATATGTATTCAATTATGGTTTATATTCGAAACTGACAGCAACGTTATATACAATAGTCTTTTTGTTTGTTATAATAATTGTAAAATCGTGTCACTGACTAAGAGAGTGGAAAGTCTAAAGCAAAGCAATGACTAAACAGTTACGAGAGTCCAAAGGGACGTTCTAGCGTGATTGATAACTCTGTTTATCTTATCGGGATCATTCTGACAGTTGATATATGTATACTGCCTAAAGAGACTAGAAGGGAATGAAAAAAAAGATTTTGCCGCTTATCGGCGGAGCGTCTTTTCTCACGTGCTAAATGCATGATGATTAAATAAATCACCTTGAATGACAGCTACGTATACATATACAACGGTTTTTAATGATAGAATCCACGCGGGATGTAATGACGTCTACGTAAAATGGACCTTGTATGATGAAAAAATAAATAAATAAAACTGTAACTAGTAGTTTATCCTAATTTCTATGAATTGTGATGCGTGAAATAAATAAATGATATTTGTATTACTTCGTCGATCCCTATTCTATTTTCTCTTTGGTTTCTTTGTACATACATACGTATATGTAACTGCTTCACAAAAGCGAGACCCGGATGTCTGCATGATGCGCCTCGTATTCATCATTATACGCTATTCGCGAGGGACGCGAATGGTTTATAAACTTATCGAATTAATCAGCCAATTGGCGTCCTCCGGTCGGATTTCCTGTCCGTTATGTTCTAAAGTCCGGAATTTTTTTTTTTTTTATTCTCGTTAAAAATATATTCATGTTCTGTAAAAAATGACTAGTATAAAAACATAAAAAAAATTTAATAAAAAATGTTATTAATTAACCCAACGCAGCATTCAATTTTTTATCGACTAATTCCGAGTCCTTGAATATAGGGAAATACTTTCGAAGAATTGATAATTGCCGAATTCCTTTTTTTGACAAAGTTTATACTAACACCTTCATATTCGTGGCTGTTATAAAACTGTAATGATAAATATCTCATTTTCTCTAACTGGTAAAGTTCTTCGTGAAACTACGATTTCTTACACATTCAAAAATTTCTCTAATTATTATTATTATTATTGTTGTTTATTGAATGTGAATATTAAATCCACGAGCTATGTTTCATTACCGAAACTGTGTATCGTACTGTTATAAGGACTTATGCATATGTATGGGGCGTTTCAGCTCAACTCAACTAATCATCGACACTCATGTCTTCGAATTTTTGTCGAAAGAATATATGTTAAAATTCAAATAAAAAGACAATGTTTCCGTAAGTTAGAGGTCTTGCTTTCAATTTTTGACAGTGATACATTGTTCACTAAATTCAGACGGCAAACATTTAGAAATTTTGTCGTATGTAAATAAAGAAACTTGGAGGAAAATGTTAAATACAAAAAACAACCGTTATCCTACGAATTTCAACTAAGATTAATTTCAGAAGTTTGTAATCATTTTTTGACCCAATTTCACTCGATAAACTTCGAGAATCTCGATTTTCTAAAACATCGCCATAACCGATTTGAATGAATTTTTTACACAAAATACTAGATCAAAAAGTCAAATTTTTAAGACCTTATCCAAGATGCCTGGACTTCTGGTTCCAGAGATATGAATTTTACAAAAACCAATGTTGATTAAATCAATTAAAAACGATTAAGGGGTTGGTTGAAAAAAAGTATAATTAAAAAAAATTATTAAAAAAAATGTTTTATTGTACTGAAATAAATCTTCAGAAGTATTATATAGTGATGAGGATATTATCTTGTATTATTTTTAGTTTGATAATGTATTTTCAACCAACTCTTTATTCGTTTTTAATTGATTTTATTAATATTGATTTTTGTAAAATTTATACCTCTGGAATCACAGGTCCAGGCATCTTCGACAGGGTCTTAAAAATTTTGTTTTCTGATCTAGTATTTTGTGTGAAAAATTCATCCAAATCGAGTGAAATTGGGTCAAACAATGATTACAAAATTGTGAAATTAATCCCCGTTGAAATTCGTAGAATAACGGTTATTTTTTGTATTTAACATTTTCCTCTATGTTTCCATATTTACATTCGACAAAATTTTCAAATGTTCCTGCTCTGAATTTAGTAAAGTATATCTAGTATTTAGTAAAGTAGTATCACTGTCAAAAATTGAATGCAAGACCTCTAACTTACGGAAACATTGTTTTTTTTATCCGAACATTAACATATATTTTTTCGAAAAAAATTCGATGACATGAGTTTCGATGATTAGTTGAGTTGAGCTGGAATGCCCTGTATGTACTTTCAAAACCACTTTGACTTGTATAACTACTTGTTCCATATGATTTTTTTGTTTTTATTACATTTAAAATTTGAATAAAATTTTAACAGCTCAGAATAAAATAATAAATCGTAAAAATCTTTTCATTATTCATAAGCACCATTTACAAATACTTATATGTAACCGCATATGCATATATAAGAAACACACAACTTTTACTACTACATTAATTAATTGAAAAAATATTCTCTCTATTATTGATTCCAATTTACAAGGACACAAGCTAGAATAATCAATTTTAAAAGAAAGTCTGATCATTATCATTATTGTTACTATTATTATTATTATTGTTATTATTATCATCATCAATAGATATCACCACATAATACTTTCTGACTTCTCATTTAAAGACCCGTTGCCCTTGACTTTACGTTTCTGCTAATGCGATTACCTAATTGATCGATACCTAGCTCATATTGACTGGCTATAGCTTAAGATTCCAGATAAAATAATCTCTGACAAATAAGGACAAATTTTAGTTATCTTTCGACCTTATGTTATAATAATTTTGTTGAGCACGTTAAAAATTAGTATTTGTTTTTGTACGTAGGAGAAAAACGTGACATATTGTACATATGATGTTGATAATGAAAAAGATGATGTAGCGAGTGAAAACTTAATTTGAAAAAAAATTAATTTCATTAATATTCTTGTTATTTTGTATTTGTTGTACTTGGAGTTAATTTTATGCTTTTATTTTATTTATAGGAACATTGAGTTTCACCATAGCTCAAGAACATATTCCAACTCAAGATGAATTACTGCAAAATATACCACAACTTGGAAACATTCCTGGTTTTGCAAATTTCAATATCTCTAGTATCAAAACTGAAGACGTAGAGAAACCTTTCAGAGACAAGTGTGAGAAAAATGGTGGACCTGCGGCCTATATCACTGCTAAAGGCAGCCTAACAGTATTCTCACAGTGTATGCAATCGCTGGTGAATGTAACAGAACTGAAATCTGAGATGGAAGCTGCCAAACCACACGGTGAACTTGATACTGTATTTAAAAAGTATTGTCGCAGAGTTCCCAATCTCAAGAGGTGTGTTAGGAATATGACTGACTCAATTGAGCCATGTCTAGCATCTGAGGAACGTGATAATATCAAGAATATACATAATATCACACATTCATTGCTAGAATTTATCTGCCATGACGACGGAGACCGTATTGCTAGTGAGTATAAACAGTTTTTATGGGCAATAAATATTTGGTTAATGATTTGCATTCAATTTGTAAAAGATTTGAGATCTGAAGGAGCAGATAAAGTCCAAGACTTTTACTTAAAATATGAAATTCACAATCTTGTATCCACATGTTTTCGTTTAATAACTCACAGTGGTTTTTCCCCACACTTTATCTCAGTGTTTGACGCTATGCTTTATCAAAATTTTACGTCTCCATGGAATGTCAAGGCCGCATCATTAAATATGCCAACTCTTTCTTTTAGGATAACATATTCTTTCATGAAATGATGTGTATAAATTCTATTCATAAAAATTGATGTTGTAGTCATTCGAAATTTGTGCCTATTAATTCACATCACGTTTGTATTTTATCGAAAAGAACAGCTTCGAGCATGTCGTATCAATTATTTCACATGATTTATGCCTAACAATTTTTTTACAGTGTTCATTGCTGCCGGTGGTATGGAGTGTTTCAATTCCAAGCAACAAGCTGTTATGGAATGTGCAAATCAGACTTTCAGCGGTTACATTCCGTCTGAGAAACCAGCCGGTGATGCAGCTTTTAGAATTACAAGTATTCCGACGCTTGTCTTGAGCCTGGAACAGTGCACGTAAGTTATATTCGTTATATTATTATATTTCGTCATTGAATTTCCAAGATGTATATATGTTTTGGTATTTTCCTAATGAGAAATGGGCTTTTAATTACTTGATTACTTCCTCAACAGAGATATAGAAAAGTTTCGAACCTGCACGGTCAAAGAGTTGGAGGATTGCGAGGATCCAACGCCTGCAAATGTCGTCGAGTCTTTGTTTAACTATGTGAAAAGAGCAACACCGTGCGATAATTTACTCACAGCAAAGGCATCCGCAGTAACAGGTAACATGACTGATAACAGTGGTTTCAGCAACACAATCAGCGGTCATGTGTTACTCATATCTATCGCAATGTTAATGTCTGTAAAATTCGCATAAGGAAAAAGATTCTGAATATTGATATAGAATTATTTAATTGTTGGAACGAAGACAGCCTTCTTTGCTACAGGCGTCATTAAAGAATGCTGGATTAAAGAGAATATGAACGAGTCATTATAGTCTGAAAGTGTATTTGATTTAAAATATTTTAATCCTGGAAGGAACATAAGGCTTGTAAATTGTAGTTTAAAAATTCCATTAAAAAAAAAAAAACAAAAAAAATAAAAAACTGTTGTTGGATTATTCGAGAAACGATACAGGACCTGGCAATATTTCCAGAGCTTTATTGATCAGGGAAAAGAATTTTCACAATAAAATTGTATTTTGGCATCTCTTGTGTTATGAGGGTGATAAAACAAAGAGAATTGTTGCCTCCACTTGATATTTTGATATCGTGCCTTTCTATGAAATGAAAGTATATCGTGAAATTGTTCTTATATATACATATAATGTATTATGTATATTATTATGCTGATCAGAGTTGATTGAGCGAAAAAAAAAAGACAAAAACACTTGAACAAAAATTCTTTATTATTTTTTAGACAAATTTCAATATTTTGATCATTTAATTTTCAACAAACAATATATTTAAGATGGACTACTGTGGTGTTAAGATTTATATTTAGGTATTATTTGTTTATATGTTTGAAATATCATTGTGTCATTTATATTGAGAGGGAGAGAAATATTCTATATTATATTACTATTATATTATTATACTATATTATATTTTACTTCTGCTCCGAATATATTATTATTATTTTGATCATTTTCATTCCTTTATTTCTATTCCCTAACTGGGATGATGAAACGTGAAAATTATTACTTATATACTTCACGAGACAGACTTTCAGTAACTGATACTTACTCGCGACTATTTGACTTCTTGGAAATATTTAAAAAAAAATTTATATTCAACTGTGAGCCAAATATGAAAAGTTGTTCATATAATATAGAGGATGATTCTTATTATGAAAGTTGTTTAGCTATGTTAAAATGCAGTTTTCCGGCTAATTGAACGACTGGGAACTGAAAAATCAAACGTGACTTTCGCGCTGTGAATCAACTTTAATGGGATCAGACGTTTTATTTTCCGAAAAATCATGTTTTTATAGCAATTGAAGCTAGAACTTCAATAAAACTCACCCTCTGTATAGGAATAACATACGTAACGTTGAAAGAACATTCCCTGAACTATTTAATAACATGTCTTAAACATCAAACTCATTCATTTGACTCTTAATACTGACTAATATAATATAATTATAAATGAATACCTACCAGAATAATGTTAAATGTATAATATAATGTTAAGTTAAATGCATTTTGTTGTGTAAGTATTTATTTAATAAAAGTATATTTCGAATGGACATAATACCATGAATAGGGTTCTGCCTATACTTATAATGTAGAGTATGTAGAGTAAAAAATATAATCAGAAAATTCGAACTAGAGATTGTAAAAATGAATCTTTACCATGACACGTCTAGCACAACGATACATTTATCTATAAATTATAATATATATAATGTCATTTATGTCATCATAGGGTTAAGTGTTAAATATCTAAATAAAGTATTGAAAACCATATACATATCGAGAATGATTATTGTCTTTTGTGTATATTGTAAAATTTTGTAAATTTTATATTCGTTGATATTTGTCGAGAATGAACAATAAATAATAATACTTGTAACAATTATATCACAGCCTGAAATAGAGATACATTATTAAACATAAGTTTCCGACAGATTTTATACATTTTCATTTTTTTATTATTATTATACTTTTTTTCAAATAAACTACGTTTAGGTTGTACGATACCATCGATACGTTTCAAATGAATACATTTTTTCCGCCAATCTTAACGTTTACATATAAGCAGAGTCATCTAACGGATCTGTATGTCATTAGTCGGTATAAAACTATATTATCGAGTAGTCAGGAAAAGAAAGAACCTACCGATGATAATTTTTAGAAACGAGCGATATCTGCTACCTTATAATAAAATCCAAACATGTTAACTAATATATTTGATAAATTTCGAGTCGGAAACGGCTAACATATCAGTCGTGCTGCATTATACCGCCGTATCAATCTAACCTTAAAACTATTTAATTATTAAATTATAAAATACTTCTAACCACACATAATAAATAAAAAATTAATGGAAAATAAAGAAAGGACTCGGGAAGAAATTCCTATTTCCTCAACAACTCAGGATTCCGTAGTTCCTGTTATTGTTATTATTTAGTAATAGTATAGTGGTTAATGTTATTATTTGCGAATATAATGACGTCGGAAATTTTCGGGAATTTGATTATTGGGTTGCCTGCATTCTGTGTATGGGTTCCACGTAATCGCACGGTATATAAGATACAATACATATACTGAAACCTCGTTAATATTCATGAAGCTTATGATATTCTTGGGGTTTTGGAAACTAATTAAATACCTTGAACATTATCACACAGATTTAGGATCTATAATAATCAAATACGTAAAGATAGATCAGATAACAATGGCAATGGCTGGTCTATTATTGTACATAAACAAGAAATACCAGCATGAGCCCAATATACTTAAGCCTAGCTTTACCTGAAGGCATTGAGATACTAAGAGTCAAAATCCGCAATTCTCCAGAACAAATCACCATCTTCCTCCTTTATCTGCTTCCTGCTACTTAAGTAGAAATATTTTATATAATTTACTAGATGAGCTCGGCTATTTTAAAAATGCAATTGTTATGGGTGACTTTAACGTCCAATCAGATTCCTGGGGCCGCGAAGTAATCAATCTGACGGATAGGTTTATCAAGAAGAATACAGAGGACCTAAATTTAGTAATTCTGAATACTGACGAACGGACTAGAATTATTCCTGCAACAAATAGAATTAATGTTGCTGACAGTCATATCCTATCTTCCTATATTAACTGGAAAAAATTTAAAGAATCCTTAGATAGATATTTCAATTCCTCTAAATTTTTTCTGAACTCTGACAACTTTCTAGATGAATATATTTGACTGGTCAAAATGATCTATAAGAGTCTCAGGGATCATGCTAATGCTAAGTTTGGAAAAGGTCTTGGTCAAGACTCCAAATTTCTAAGGCTCGCCAGATGGTGGAATGAAGAGTGTAGATTTGTTATTCAAGAAAGAAGAAGTGCCCGAAAATAATTTCTAAATCACTGCACTGGTGAAAACTGGCCTATTTTCTGTAAGAAGCAAAAAGAACGCAAAAATGTAATAGCAATTTCAGAAACATGGGCTTTACCTGTCATCACAAATTACTTAGTTTAATATATCATAAGACTTAAAGCTCGAGTTTGGCTAAGTTCCTATTAAGAAGATAAGCCTTAGGACCAGAAGAATTAAGATGCGGACACACGGTATTCCTGGCTTCCTGAATAATTAACATTTTTTTGGATTACGAACTTCTATAGAAACAAACGAGGTTGATATTTAATGTAAAATGTGAATAATATATCCCCGTATTTTGTATAAGTGTAATTTCAGATTTTCGCAAACAGATTTTATGCTTTTTCTATAAAAAAAAAAAAAAAAAAAAAACTGTGACTGAATAATTTTAATTGATGATATAGCAATTGATAGCAATCGAGGAGTAATTAATTGGTGCATCACAAGTGCAAACGAATATTCATCCGTTTGGTCAAAATAAAAAATTGAAATTAATTTTTTAACACAACATTCGTTCGGTCACTCCCCGAAATATGCAACCGAAGCTACACCTATTTTGCAGCAATCGCGAAAGCCCGGCCGGCAAGATAAGAATTGCTAACGTAAAACTGAGCGTAACGCCAGTTGCATATTTTGAGGAGTAACAGAATCAAGTTCGTCGGGTAAAACGAGACTAATAGTTAAAAATGAATTACAAATGATTGATTCTGCTATCTTACGAAGATCAAATCTCGATTTACGCTTTACGTATGAACGATTTTTTTTTTATTGGTCTATGTTAACTACAACTTAGCTGTTTCCTTTTCAATCTTTTTCAAAATGATTCAATTCCAAAATTTCTTTTTTCTTTAATCTTTGGCGTGGCTCGCCGACGTCGAAAATTTGCTGCAGTGGTCAGAAATGACGTATGTACATACAAGGATAAAATTTCGTAATATTGAATGTTACCTAATTTGGGAGATGAGTTAATGTCATCCGATCAGCATCCAGCTTTATCTTTTTATTTTCAGACTCTCTATTCTCAGAATTACTTAACGGGTGAGACTTAAAAAATGTTCATTTTCACAAAATAATAGAACTAGTAAACACACATTTAATATAAATTATGATTAATAATTCAAATATGTTTACCTATAACGTTCCAAATCTTTGAAGCGGGTTTTTTTTTTTTTTTTCCTATCCAACCACCTGTCAACGAAATCCAACAAACCAGCCACCGAATTCGGAGCTGACATCACTCAACCAATTTCAAATCGAATTTATTTATACATTTACCAGTCTTCTAATTGTTTTCTATAATTTTTTATCATACTAAAATTTAACTCTTGATAATTTCTGTGAACATACAAGAAACAAGAAACTTCGTTTATATTATAGCCTTGCCTTGCTAATTTCAGTAGAGTGATTAAGTATCATATTTCAGAGAATTTTGAACTTTGTTTCTCAGTCTTTAAACTTATTGCCTATACTTCGAATATCGATTTGAATATCATTTCACTTTAATAGACATACAGTCGCCACATTAAAGTGAGGCATTGATTTATTTCTCTATCTAGTTGCTATCATTTCTAGCGTTTATTTTTTAGACCTTCTGCCAGCATGTAAGTTACGAATATTTTCTTTATGAAGATCAAACTTCACGTTGTTTATTTAACACGTCGATCACATGTCTCCTTCTTATGTATATAATTGAAACATAACGAACGATCATAACTGCCAATCAAGCAAATTTATATATTTATTTACTTATATTCATTCACTTTTTTTTTTTTTTTGCAACACGGTATACATATTCAAGTATTTAGATTCAAGTTTAATTCAAGTCTAGCCTATAATTGAAACGTCTCCTAGCGCGTCACGTCATCTCGTAGTTGGGTATATCATTGATCGTTAGAACACGAGCTCGTGGTATACACAAAAAAAATTAAATTTATGATCGAAAGAAAGAAACTTTTATTAAAATAATTAAACGAACACTATGTTTCCTCGATCTGTCCACGCATTGTACAGATTGAATGAAAACTGGTCTAATATATGGAGACGGTTTTCTTTTATTTTTTTCTGTTTTTCCTTCTTTTGGTTAAATCGTGAATAGGCGCGGAACTGCGAACGACGTACAATGAGCTAATTAAATAAATGATTCAACGATATAAAAACCAAATAAAACACGTTTAACAACAAGGAAAATCGTGAAAAAAATAACATAAAGAAATAATAATAAAAAACAAAAAACAAAACTGAAAAAAGAAAGGAAACTAGGTCAATGTCTGTCGTTGAAATATTTATAAATTATTTAATAGTGAGTGAAGATCAAGTTTCCTGCTCTAATTTCAGTAGAGTGAACCACTTTTATATTGACCCAAATGTATGGTCCGTCCTATAATTAGGAATTCTTTGTGTCGTCTTTTTTCGCTGTATGGGATATTTCCTATTGATGCATATTGAGAAAAAACAAAAAAATTTTTATCCGAAGACAGGATGAAATGTCTTTTCTTTTTTTTTTTTTTTTATGAGTGTTTCTTCAGTTTATTATATTATACGAGTACACGTATGTATACCTACTGCAATCATTTATTTAATTAGTCGTATTATGTTAAAAGCTTTGTGAGTCACGCGTGTTCAGACTCTAAACTGAAGTTGAAATCCGTGGATAATGATAATGACAAATTCAAGTATCTACAGGGTTGAACGCTAATAGTACTTTCCGCATTGGGTGTATGCAGAAAAAATTTATGTAGATATTTAGGGAGATATTTATGAATAAGAAATATTTGAACCAGCAGAAACGCTGGAATTTATTGAAATGTACTTAAAACTAGAGGGGAAAAAAAAAATTTAGTTGTTATCAAAAATTGAGTGCCATTAGGTATATTATCTCCGTTCGATTTTTTCAAGTAGACGAAAGGACCCTGGGGTTCACTCGTAAGTTTAGGTGTACACTAGATTTCAAGATATTAAAATTTTGACAGACTTTAAATATTTTTAATGATTTCGAAAGATATCAGAAGATTTCTGGTGATTCCTAAGGGATTGCAAATAATTCAAATCAAGATTTCAAGTTATTTCAAATAGTTTGAAATAATTTGAAATGATTTTCAACAGATTTCGGATAATTTCAAACGATTTCGAATGATTTTAAAATGTATCAGAAGATTTCTGACGATTTCTAGGGATCGCAAATAATTCTACTTAAGATTTTACGTAATTTCAAAAGGTTTCAAATAATTTGAAATTATCGTAAATCGATTTCAGATGACTTTCAAAGGTTTCAACAGATTTCAAACGATTTCGAACGATTTTTAATGATTTTAAAAGATATCTGCATATTTATAGGGACTGCAAATAATTCTACTTGAGATTTTAAGTGATTTCCAAGGGTTTCAAATAATTACGATTTTAAACTGATTTCAAATACTTTTAAAAGGTTTCAACAGATTTCGAAGGATCTCAAACGATTTCTAATGATTTCGAGATATATCAGAAGATTTCGGACGATTCTTTGAGAGATTGCAAACAATTCAAATCGAGATTTTACGTGATTTCAACTGATTTCAAATAATTAGAAATTATTGTAAACCGATTTCAGATGATTTTCATAAATTTCAACAGATTTCAAACGATTTCGAATAATTTCGAAAGATATCAGAAGATTTCTAACAATTTCTAGGGATTGCAAGTAATTCTGCTTGAGATTTTAAGTGATTTCAACGGGTTTCAAATAATTTCATACGATTTTAAACCGATTTCAAATACTTTTAAAAGGATTCAATAGATTTCGAAAGATATCGAATGATTTCGAGAGATATCAGAAGATTCTTGACGATTCTATGAAAGACTGCAGACAATTCAAATCAAGATTTTACGTGATTTCAAAGGGTTTCAAAGAATTTGAAATTATTGTAAACCGATTTCAGATGATTTTCAAAGGTTTCAACAAAATTCAAACGATTTCGAATGATTATAAATGATTTCAAAAATTTCACATCATTTCGAAATCTTTCGTAAATTACATGAAGAGATGTACATAAATCAGATTTCAAAAGTGATAATCCGTGGGTCGGAACTAACGCTGATATAGGCATAGACAATAAAAGCAGAACAGGTCTCTGTGAAGACTATAACCGAGATTCTCTAAAAACCGAGTTACGCCATAAAGTTGGTAGGATATAATTGCCCAGCGATTCCTCAAATCATACCATAGCCAGAGTTGATTTTAAAACTATCAAGATCACGATGATTGTTCAACACTCATTATAAACTCAGTACAATTCCCCGAAGTATTTCGTGATTAAAAAATCATAGCTAACTCCACACCCATAGTTAGCAGTGAGTCTGTAGTCTGTGAGGTCAAATATGACACGTGATCAATATTTTATAGGCGAGTCTGAAGCTCAGTGTGTTTGTGAATGTTAATCTTGATAAACATCCAATAGTTCACCGACGCTAACAACCATGTATATAGGTAGAAACAAAAAAAAACCTGCTTCACACCATCACAGCAGCTAAACAGACAGAGACAAAAGAGTCACGCGTAATTTATTGTAGATACTCATAGATAATGGATTGTATGCCTATTGTCCGTTGTCTGTGAATGTGTGTATATTCTTCTTCGTTTAATTGGGTGACCTTTACGAGACAGTACTTTTTCGTGACACACTGCAGAGTCTAGCTCTTAGCTTTACCAATCCATACGGGAAGGGAATAAACCATGGCTATGGTGATGATGAAACATACCTACTAGGAGTAGTAGGCGCCGGGCGCCTCTAGCGGGAATTTAGTTACTAATAAAATAGTCCGTACTTAATATAGTTCGAATCTTCCGTCCCGCCGGCAATACTGTACAATTTTTCGTCCGCTACACTTCTGTGTTAACGATCAAGTATAATACCTACATCAATTTGAATTGAAATTAGATTTTTTCATAATAAAAAACGAAAGGAACGTCATCTGCAACTTGTTGCATTTTACGTTGCATTTGTTCAATTGATATAATCGATAAAATGAAGATCATCATCAGTCTCGTTTTCTTTATAATTACCGGTAAGTGAACGTTATAGTTGATTATTATAAATTCGTTTTAAACTAACAAAAGAATCAGTGAGAGTTATGCGGTGTTATAAATCTATACGTTCTTAGAAAAAATTTTTACCGTATTGAATATCCTACTGCGTAGTAACGCTGCAGATCATCTCATACGTTTCTCACGTTTCTAATTCATAATCACTTTTCTTTTTATCATTTTTCTCTTAATATTTTGGTTAATTTTATCTAAACAATTGAACAACGTTTCGAACGGTTATTCGATCTGCATTTTATTACTTATCGTATTATAATTCAAATATAGTTTCGAACTATGTATGTAGACTATTTGTGTAACGTTAATAAATCTCATATTCTTTTCAGGATAAAATTTTTTTACATGAAACTATAGAGTTAAGATTCAAATTTTTGAATAAATTTTCTATCGAAATAGAAATAATACGAAATCAGATCAGATTCTGTTCTTTTCATTTTCGAATCTGATTTCTATCATGAATTTTCGCACATTAATATTATAATCCTATACATTCGACGTCTCTCTTACTTTATTTTACGAAGCTAGAATATTTGACCCAGCTATTCGTTTAGTTTCAGTTTAAAAATAGTCAATGATTTTTTTTTAGCACCAGGCACTATCTCGGGGCTTTTCAATTCGTCCGCTCAAAATCTATTCGGAATCGTATCTAGCTGTATAATAAAATTAAAAAAGAATTTATATAAAAATGTATAACGTCAGCTAACTTCAATTAATATTCAAACATACCGAGTTTTTTCGTGGTTGAGATCTATCAGACTCCCAATTATATGCAAATAGAAAGAAAATTCAAACGTTTAACTTTCTTTTTATGAAAACAAAAATTTGAATCTTTCATATAAAATATTAGTAATATTTTCAATCTTTAGATTTAAATTAACACTTTGAATGAAATATAATTAAATTATTTCAGAATAAAATCTTATATTATTTTGACAATATTTCTAGGACTCGATGTAGCTATATAGTTTGACTATAAAAAAATCTATAACTCTTTCGTTTCAAGCTTGCGCGTGGGATGGAAGATTTTCACTTCTTGTAAACAGATATACTTAAAGCAGACGCTGCCCTATTGACCCTTTTATCTAAAATACTTATGCATAGGTATATGTTATATGAATATATCCACATGAGATTCAACATTCACGAAAATAATTACTAAATTGTTATCTTTTACCGAGAATTTTTACAAAATTGATTAAATATATTATACTTATCTGTATATGTGCTGAATGATTTTCTGTTAATATGTATCTGTAATGTATAAATATATTTCATAATACTGTGAATAGGATATATTTGAATAATTTGAAATGTTTTATGGTTTTTTTTTTAATCTAATTCTAAATAAATTATATAAATCAGAAAATTATAACCACGTGTAAGCAGAATACTACGTTCGTGCAGCGTTTCTTTAATACGACAGTGCTGCTACTTAAATCATATCAAGTTCTGATCCGTTGAAATCGAACTACCCAACTTTACGATCTGTAATAATTTTTGTTTTTTAATGATAACCTCAAAATTATTTGTGGCCAATAGTCCCGCTCGTTTTAGGTCTGATTAATCCCTAAAATGTCAAATTATTGACAAATGTTTTTTTTTTTTTATCAAAATATCCGCGTAGATTATTATAGTAATGTTACATAATCCATACACCATAATATGTTATAACGTTCTAAGAAATCACCTCGGACACGCATGCATACATCGTTGAACCTTTTCATAACCTTGATAAAAACGATATACAAACAGTACTATGACATCATCCTGCAGCCAAAAATAGATACCATCACGTAATCCATTCGGCCGGGTGATGTGCGTGGGCGAGTATATAAGGGTGGGGGTTAAAGACCACACCCGAATTCGAGCTTCGAGAAGATTAGAAAAAATAAAAAGAGAAAGAGAAAAAGAGATGAAATTGATATTTTTAGAATTAATATAAAATTTTTATTTAAATATTTTATCGCGTTGTAGTTGGTTAATTAATAAAGGGTAAACTAATTGGACTGTGTGAACGTATATTTGTATGATTTTGACTGGTATCAAGTTGGCAATACAATCTTCTGTCTCTTTCTTAATCTACGCAATTACCAAGTATGGAATGAGACTGTGCTGCCAACTTCATAAAGGTCAGAATAAAACACGCTAGGTGTACATACATAATATGGGTTAAAAATTTGATTATCTAATTCACATCTGCACGTTTTACATTTTTAATTTTAAAAATGATTTTGATGAATATTATTTGTAATATTTTAATATAAAAATTTTATTGGATGTGAAACTTGTCTAATCGTCGATACACCATGTTGATTAATTCTGATTAAATTTAAGTAACTATATTGTATAGTATCCAAAAGGTCAACGACGTCATCGGAGATTTTAATTTCGGCTTGTTCAAATCGTTGTTATTTTTATTTTTTATAAACCGTCAAGTCGCGACGGTTTTTAACATTGTTTATCATGGTACTAAGTACGGATTAATTATCAAATGACCTGCATGATTCTGAAATGGCAGTAATTAGGCTAACTCACTACGATTTTTATTATGTATCTTAGATCATTCGTCCAAGTGTTAAACGATCGTTAAAATCTTACAAGGTCGATGTCATAAAGTATATAAAAAAAATGGCAATTGGACTCGATCATACCCACTCGAAAACGTAATCAGTTTCTATGTATGTATAGGGGAGAGCGGGGCAAAGTGGCCAGTGGGGCAAAGTGGCTACCTCGGCTGAAAATCGGGTGAAATTTTTGTTTTTTTTTCTGGAAAACGACTTTTCACAGTTTATCGACGTTTTTAAGACTAAAAAGTTCGGAAAATCAGTGAGAATTAGATCATTAAAAAAATATAGGGGAGAGTGGGCAAAGTAGGCACCTCGGCTGAAAATCGGCCAAAAATTTTTTTATTTTTTTTTTGGAAAACGACTTTTAACAGTTTTCCGACATTCTTAAGACTAAAAAGTTTGGCAACTCAGTGAAAATAGTTTATTAAAAAATTATAGGGGTGAATGGGGCAAAGTGGCCACGGTTGAAAATCTGGCGAAATTTTTTTTTTTTTCTGGAAAACGACTTTTCACAGTATATCGACGTTTTTAAGACTAAAAAGTTCGGAAAATCAGTGAGAATTAGATCATTAAAAAAATATAGGAGAGAGTGGGCAAAGTAGGCACCTCGGCTGAAAATCGGCCAAAAATTTTTTTATTTTTTTTTTGGAAAACGACTTTTAACAGTTTTCCGACATTCTTAAGACTAAAAAGTTTGGCAACTCAGTGAAAATAGTTTATTAAAAAATTATAGGGGTGAATGGGGCAAAGTGGCCACGGTTGAAAATCTGGCGAAATTTTTTTATTTTCTGGAAAACGATTTTTTACAGTTTATCGACGTTCCTCGGACTAAAGAGTTTGGTAAATCAGTGAAAATTGTTCATTTGAAAAAAAAAAAAAAAAAAAAGAAAATCAATAATTTTTATTTTCAATGCAAATTTTTTTTCGACATTTTTAGTCTTGAGAACGTCGATAAACTGTAAAAAGTCGTTTTCCAGAAAAAAAAATTGTCGTACGATTTTTAGCCGAGATGGCCACTTTGCCCCGCTCTCCCCTATATAAATAAATATAAATTTAAAAGAGAATTTCAGAGAGAATTTCAGAAGGATATTTTTCATATTAGAATAGCGATACAGTAGGATTTTTTTTTTTTTTTTTTTTGAATTTGCTGGTTTATATTCATTCACTTTACTCTAATTTACCAAAACTTGGAATAAGTTTACTCATAAAATTTCAATTACTTATTTTAATAGATATTATTTATTCATTGACAGGAATTTTAAGCTTTGCCAATGCTGCAGGCAACAATTTAGAAGAATCATGTGTAAAAATTGGCGGATCCAAGGCCTACGCAGATCTCATGAGCAGTGAGAAAAAAGCGCAAACGTGTTTCGAAACTATAATACTAGAATTGCAAACTGAATTTGTTAGAAGTGAGGGTTTGGCTGATAGTCCCATAGCACTATTGTGCAAGAAGGTGGAAGATGATTCTATCAAAAACTGTCTAAAGGGTCTTGTGGATTCGTTGAAAAATTGCAACGACAAAGATGCACAGGAGGGTATTGACATTCTGTTTAAAATGGCAATTTCGTTGACGAAATTCGGCTGTGAAAACACAGAACTACTGAAACGTAAGTATAACATTTTTCGTTTATTTTTTTCTAAATAATTGTTTTGCTTATCTCATTTCAAATATACAGAATTTCTTTTAAAGCAATTCTTAGGGTACTCAGTTTTTGCCGTGCATCCCCATTTTTCACAACCTTTCCCTATATAATATACCGGGTGGGGCATTTAAAGTGTTACAGACGATTTTCCATTGCAGGTATTCAAAAATATTTTAGGACAAAGTTGTAGGGTTCAGAAGGAAAAAGAATTCGGTGTTATCGAATTTTTATTTCAAGTGATTACGAACACGAAATCAAAATCAACTTTGTTTTTTTTTTTTTTTTTAATGGATACCAGCATTTTTTATTACTTCCTGCAATGAAAATTAAAAATTTTCATAAAACAGGGATGTTATTGGTTTCGGTCCGATTTTCGAAAATCGAGTTTTCATCAGATCTCGACGTTTTGGGGTCCTACGAAGCTATTCTGACTATTTTTGGATGGACGTCCGTATGTGTGTGTGTGTGTAAACAAATTTTCGTCGTACGATATCTTTAGAACGAATCGACCGATTGGAATGGTTCTTATGGCGATCGAAAGGGTTTATCAAGACTTAGATCTGATTAGATTTTGGAGTCGATCGATCGAGTAGTTTCAAAGTTATTTGAGAAATAAAAATTAGAAAACAATTTTTTTTCATGTTTTTAGCGCATAACTCCTAAACTGTTCGTGCGATTAGTCTTAAAACTTGATCAGACTTAGCTCTTGGATAGCCCTTTCGATCGCCGTAAGATTCATCAAAATCGAACGATTGGTTTAAAAGATATTGCACGACAAAAATTTCTCTTTTTGTCGTACGATATCTTTGGAACGAATCAACCGATTCGAATGATTTTTGCAACGATCGAAAGGGTTCATCAAGACTTAGATCTGATTAGATTTTGGAATCGATCGGTCGAGTAGTTTCAAAGTTATTCGAAGAATAGAAATTGAAGAAAAAAAGATTTGTATAGGGAAAACTAATTATACTTATAACCTTCTTTAATTTATTATAAACACAATAGTATCAATTAATTGTAACGTATTTAACACAGTGGGAAGTTTTCGGGTTGGGCCACAGGTCAACCGGTTTCCTGATTTTTTGGTATCGTGATTAGTTTTTGAGACATTTCGATATCTCAAGATAAAAAAAACTCACCCCGTATAATATATTAGAGTAGTTCTTGTTTAGGATTCGGTAAAATTTTCGAAAATCACCACTAAATAATTTCAAAATAATTCTTCACTCTTTCAGATTTTTATTTTGATTCTTAAATCGCTCTATAGAGGGTTGAACTTTGCCATTTAAACAGCACATAATTTTGATTAAGTTTTAGTAGATACTTTATCTATATAAGCCAAGAATTAAAATTAAGTATGATAAAATAAAAATACAAATATTCAACAAAATTGAAAAAACATGACGACTTTTACGAAAAGCCTAGAATGAGTGCAACCCAGTAATTAAAGTAAGGGTTAAAAGTTAGTAAATCTGATTTTTCAAGTCTAAAATGAACAAAAGATGTTTGTTTTTTCTTATACAATTGTGTTCATAATTCTTTGAAACATGGATCGATTTCGATTTTATTTATCAAATTTAGAGAAAAAAGTTTCATACAAAAGTTGTAGATTTCATTATCCTCTACAAAATTGGTCATGTAAAAAAATCACGTAGCGTTGATGGTTTAGCTGTAAATTGCAACCGAAAACTAACACCCCTAAAACTCGATTTTTTTAATTTAAAATATATTATAAAGAATTTATGAGGACAATTGTAAGAAAGAAAGAAGAAAGAAGAAAGAAAGAAAGAAAGAAGAAAAAAAAGAAACAAAAAGAAGCAACTCAGAAAATCTGTGAGGAAAGAAGTAACTCGCGTTAGCGGCTAAAAAGGCAATAACTCGCTAGCGCGAGCAGTTAAGAAGGAAATAACTCGCGATAGTGGTTAAAAAGGAAGTAACTCGCGATATTGTTCAAGAAGGAAATATATCACGCTAGCAGTTAGATAAGAAGTATCTTGTGATTAAAATTATTAAACAAAATTAAGCAACTAAGAAATGTGTGACCATAATATGATTACTGCTTTTTAACCGTTAGCGCGAGATACGTCCTTCTTAACCGCTATTGTGAGTTACTTCTTTCTTCACAGATTTTCTGAGTTACTTCTTTCTGAACGGGATACGTCGATTAGTATCGATTAAAACCTAGTCGAAACTAAACGTGCTTTTTAAATGTCAAATTCCAACTCTTTACAGGGTGGCCTTAAGAGTCATGATAGAAATTTGAAAAAAAAAATTGAGAATTAAAAAAAGCAATATTTAGAGCTGACTCGAGGGGTGGCATTAGGAAAATTCTACCGAGTTCTGAATCAAAATAAGGGTCACCCTGATTTATATTGATTTTCGACAATTTTACAGAGGCGATGAAGAGTAACGATAGAAGATGTGCTGCTGCGAAGTTGAGTTCCCTCCAAAATTGTACCGAAGGTTTAATAAATAAACGTCCAGGCCCTATGAGACCCCAAATGGCGGGAGCTGGGGTTAATATATCAGATGCAATATCGTCGGTTAAGCTTTCCTTCAACAGCCAAGAGTGCAAGTAAGTAATCCAAAAAAACCTGTCAATTATGATTTCGTATACGTGAGAAATTTATACGGGCCTTCTGATCTCATATATTTTGATTTTTGTCCAAACTTTTGTCCTGCAATATATGTCAAGAGATAGAAACTTGAAGATTGTTTTAAAATTGTAAGAAATAATTGCAGTTTTATTTAGGAATAAAAACAAATTCAAATATAGGGTTGGAATTCATTAAGAAGGATTAATTAAGATAAATGTTTTTGGGGGAGAAAAAATAGTAAAAATAATACAGAACGTGTTTTTTTTATTAAAAAAAACAACAAAAATAAGCCGGAAAAACAGTTTTTCGGAGTACTTTTCATCAAATAGAAAAAAAAGGATGAGTTTGTCAGGGTAATTGGAAAGGGTATAGAAAATTAATGAAAAATCGAAAAAAAAAAGATCAGAATTGAAAATTTCACATAAAAAAAATGCCCTATATATTGACAAACAACAATTTTATATAGTGCGTTTAATCCCAATTCGATCTGGGTACACTCACAATTTCTTATTGTCATTGGCAAGGATCGCCCTATATATTGACAAACAACAATTTTATACAGTGCATTCATTTTCATTCGATCTGGGTATATTTACAATTTTTTTGATGTCATTGGCAAGTAATGCCCTATATATATGAAATTTTCAACTCGGAAGAATATATTCTTTCATTCAGAAAGGTAATACAAAGAAAAAAGTATAGGTTTGTCAGTAAAACAGCGATAATCGATTCATTTCCGGTAGAACCGGAAGTTCAAATTAAACGAGACATGGAAATTTTTCATGCCCATCATTTGGTTGTGAAGTCCTGTGAATTTCAGATTTTTTCATCGAGCTGTTTCCGAGATTACCGCGCGAGTTTGTCGAACAGGCCGACAGACAGACCGACATCTTTCTAAAAACCTGTTTTTCGGATTCTAGAGGGTCGAAAACCTGAAGATTCGTTGAAATGAGCAAAAGTCACTTTTCGACCAAAACCAATATTTTTCTTATATCACCGTAGGTGATGAAAAGTAAAAATCTAGTTAAATTGAGAGAGGTGATCAGGTATAGGAGGAAGGCCCGTACATGTCACGTGAACAATGCCACTGTACACTGTGCTCAATTTTGTAACATTTGATTAATTTTTTAACAGCCAAATACAGATTGCTGAACAATGTGCCGTAAAGGTAATGAAGCAGTGCGAGGATAAGGTGTTTTCAGAAATATTGGATAAAATGTTTAAATACATTAACAACGATATACCCAAGTGCAAAGACTTGCCTAGATCAACAAGATCATCGGACGCACCGCCAACCAGTGTCGTCAATGTTATGATATTATTAATTTCTGTAATAACAATGTCTTTCTAATTTACATATATATTGTATATATATATATACCATGATTAATTAATTTAAAGTACAAAGCGACAAATGTCATAATTTTAAAATTAAAGAGTATCCTGTAGGATACCCGTATATATGAAACGCAATGAAGAAAAGAAAAGATATCGCGTATATTGCGTGATTATGGTACTCATTATCTTGTTTTGTTTTTTATATGTAACGCTTAAAAATTTTGGCTGAAAGATAGAAAGAAAAAAAAAAACAAAAAACAAAATTATACAAAAATAAAAAAATCTTAATATTAACGATGTTAACTAGAACTACTCGAATAATCAGAGGAGTGAATAGAATTATGCCTTTTGCCTTTTGCCTTTTAGCCATTTTTGCCTTTGTACAAAACAGAGAAAATAAATAAGATAAATTAGAATGTAATTTGTACTCACACTATAAAATTATACCTATCGTGTTGCACTGAGCAAAGTTAATTAACTGCAGGATTGTAAAGAATCTTAGTATTTGTAAAATAAAAAATAATAAAACAAATACTGCAGGATTTTCACTATAACATTTTGTTGTTTTCATGCAACATGCAAACTGTTATTGCAAACTGCTTTAGAACAATTTGTATTACATAGTTTGAAGTGTGTAGGGAACTAGTAATCTTACAGTTTACTTCAAATATTAGCGTGCACATCTAGAAAATAATGTTCAATAAATATATAAAGAAGAAAAAATCAAGTTAAGATTTTCCAACATCGCCCTTAACGGAAAACAATAACCAATGTGATTAACTGCAGTAGGGTAAGTTTGAAATAATTTCAATATGTAATGAAAGTGTAAAAAAAATTGTAACAAAACTGAAATATAATATGACATGCGAAATGTTTTTTGATTTTTTTAATCACAGTCATTATGGAGAAGTGGAAATGACCGTATCAAATTCTTTGATTTTTTTAGAATGTAGATAATCATGGCTAGTCAGTAAATTCTTAATGTGTAGCATTTATAGTAAAGTTCTTGATTGTTTTTTTCGTTCTTATTATAATTACCGTATCGCGAAATTCCATTTTCAGAATGAAGATTGCCTATACGGCGATTGTATTATCCGTATTTTATTCCCACTCTAGTTATAGACGAAATTCAAATATTTATTTCAGAATATGGGTTCAAAAAGCTTTCATTTAAGCCCAATTTTTATGCAATCGGTTCACGGAGAGCTGAGATATAATATTTCCGATTTATAGACACCCTCAGTTCCATCGTCATCGTGGCCCACTAGCAATGTTACCATTTCCTTTCGGTCTGTATGTCATATGCTTCTACGAAACTTTATACGACGTGAAAAATATAGACGTATCTCCGTGATAAAATAGCTAATATAAGACATTAAAAAAAATTTCTCATCTTTCATTCTAAAGATTATTAGATCGATATAAATGAAGTAGGTATACTAATTCAATAAGAATTTTAATAACACATTATAATAATATATAATATAATTAAAAGAAAAATTTCAATTCGTTTCTATAATGTCTGAAAATTAAAATGCACAATTTCTGCCAAGTTGCGTTTTGATTTTTTACGTCATGGAAATAGTCACTGTCAAATTGTCAGATGCATATTTCTGGATCTAGATGAATGAGAAAAGTACGAGCGTCATGGCACGAGTTTTGGTTAAGTATAACACGAAAACTATACATCATACAAAAAATTGTTGAGCATAAAAAAGTTTCAGTTTAAAGTATACGTCCGAATGATTACATACGAAAAAATTTGTCCGTTCTGGAGAGTTGGAAAAAAATTATTATAAAGTTAGTTTTTGAAATTACTCACAAGCCATACGTCTTTTGGGGCTAAGACTTTTAGAGGATATTTCTCTATAGTATGAAAAGAACGTGCATGAATTTTATTGTGGACCCAGATTTAGTTCAGAAGATATGAAGTTTTTACTGAATTTATTTCGAAACAAAAACAACATTAAAAATTTTGTATCGCAAAGACTTTATATCCTGTCACAAAATCTTTAAGAACCGTTAAATAAACAGAACTTTCATTCCTTCAACTTCGCAGTACTGAAAAAGTTGTATTTTTAGTTCGATATAAATTCGGTAAAAAATTTATATCGCGTTACTAATGCCATAAGATCGTACGCGACACTATACGACCTTCTGGTTCTATTGAAACCAAAAGGTTGGATATTTTTTTTCTCTTTGGAATGGCCATGGAATCCATGAAAACACATAAATCTATTGAGATTCCCGAGAAACAAATTTTTTGGTAGACATACGACCTTCTGATTTTAGTTCTACGAAAAAATAAGGAAAATTGAATCCAGAATTTCAATGGAAATACGCGTTTCCATCAATTTTAAAACGATTACAAGAAAAATTTCAAATCTTCAGTTTTCATAATTCATGTACTCTCCGATTTGTTTGGGAAGTCATACGAAACCAGTATACAAATTTTTAAACGGTTATCTTCCCAGTTAATCTGGTCTAGAATAATCGAGATTCTGAAGTCTGCATGACATGACAACTGGCTGCGGTGAAATTATGAGAATAATTAAAAATAATCTTCATCGTTGCTGGATATCGTCGACTGATTATGAGTGCTGATGGAATCCAACATTGCAAAGGCCATGTCGATGCTGAAAGCACATGAGAATCCTCATATGTGGTTCTACCATGTGTCAATTTCTTCAATTATAGCAATCTGGTTATCACTGAACGGTGGTGGGTATTTCCTGTGGTATGTACAAGTAGGTACGCAGTTACGTAGCTTTACAGCCTGCTTGTAATATTCGCGTGAATATCTAGAAAATGATTTATCATTAAATCTAAAGAATCGAGTAATCAAGTTCAGATTGTGACAAATCCGTAAACGGGAAACAGTAATTTTCGTGGATGAGTTCAAATTAATTCTTGATTGATTTTTTGGTTCGGAACTTTACTGTATAGCAAAATTCTCTCAAGTCATTGCAAGCTCTTTTAGAATAACGAACTATTCTAAAGCGTAATTCACTAGCTAGAAATAGATATAAGGGGCCATTTATTAATTACGTAAGGATGATTTTCACGATTTTTGACCCCCCCCTACCCCCATGTAAGGATACATAAGATTTCTCGAACCCCCCCCTTCCTCTTCTTACGTAAGATTCAATCTCGTTTTTCTCAATAATAAAACGTTCTTAGAAAAGGATCAGTTACACTAAAACTCACAGTTTGACGTAAATCAAAGATTTTTATTATTCAGCAGATAATTTAGGTTATACTTTATCATTGCTATCAGATACAGATTATCTTTATATTATTAGATAACTATCTAGTCTTTGAAATATTATTATTATAATTAAAAGTAAGTTTTTCAATAATCTTAAAGTGAACAAACATAAATCAGTTAAACAATCTTTAAACGAATAACACTTTTAAAATAATGATCGACTAGTTTTAAATTACTCTCAAAGAAAATAAATTTCATAGTAAAAGCTTAAGATTTAAAAATTTTAATAAACAATAAAAATTTGTAAAATAAGATGTAAATCGAAGTGCACATTATGGAATGAAGAAAATCATTCAGCATCCGAAATAGAAATAGATTTTTAATAATAAATTTCGACTTGTAAAATATTACGTAAGAATAGGTTTTACCCCCCTCCCCCCCCAGATAAGGGCATGTATAGATTTTCTTAACCCCCCCTCCCCCTGGAGACCCTTACGTAATTAATGAATGGCCCCTAAAAACATTTTCTGATTTTTCTAAAGACACACGAATCTCTATGAAAAGTCAAAAACCCGTAAAGTAGCTATTCGGTTAAACATAAACACATCTTTGTTATAAAATATTTCAGGATTAATCTGTACCGATATTCTTGAAACAGTGAATTTTCAATCTTGGAAATCCATTTGCGATGCAGTCCACCAATTGCAACGATTCATAAAAATGTTCATAATATTATGAACGAGGAGAAGGAGAAAAAGGTTATACAGACGAGAATCCTTCGCTGATATGTACCGCAGTCAGTCGTAGATAAATCAAGCTGAAGATCACAACGCTTAGACGTAGTACAGTTACACTCTTGACTAATTGAAAAGATCTAAGAAAGGGTGCTGTACGGATTTTTCAGAAGAGAAGTGTGTCTAGTTGTTTGAGTCTTTTAATACATCGGCATCGGTTCAACTAGTCGAATTTCGTATTGTGCTGAAAGTGAAACGTATTATTCTTGATTGCCAAAATGCAGATCATCCATAATGTCTTGTTGGTTCTAATCGCCGGTAAGTGAACGTACTCAGAATCCATTTCATCCCTATTTAATCCATAATGTGTATCGTCTTTCGTCAGTAGAATTTTGGATATGATCTGATTGTAAAGAATGCTTGCGGTTTCTGGAAAGATGATATAATATAGGGATAATATTTGATGAAATAACCATAAGAAGGGAAAGATTTGACCGGTCTATTGACCAGATGAATATTATTGATAAAATAAATTATAATCCACCGTCAGAAATCGTATAAATTCTAAAAGTTTCCGAAACTCTTACTGACATAATGGGGCCATTCATTAATTACGTAAGGGTCCCCAGGGGGAGGGGGGGTTAAGAAAATCTATACATGCCCTTATCTTGGGGGGTCGAGGGGGGTAAAACCCATTCTTACGTAATATTTTACAAGTCGAAATTTATTATTAAAAATCTATTTTTATTCCGGATGCTGAATGATTTTCTTCATTCCATAATGTGCACTTCGATTTACATCTTATTTTACAAATTTTTATTGTTTATTAAAATTTTTAAATCTTAAGCTTTTACTATGAAATTTATTTTCTTTGAGAGTAATTTAAAACTAGTCGATCATTATTTTAAAAGTGTTATTCGTTTAAAGATTGTTTAACTGAGTTATGTTTGTTCACTTTAAGATTATTGAAAAACTTACTTTTAATTATAATAATAATATTCCAAAGACTAGATAGTTATCTAATAATATAAAGATAATCTGTATCTGATAGCAATGATAAAGTATAACCTAAATTATCTGCTGAATAATAAAAATCTTTGATTTACGTCAAACTGTGAGTTTTAGTGTAACTGATCCTTTTCTAAGAACGTTTTATTATTCAGAAAAACGAGATTGAATCTTACGTAAGAAGAGGAAGGGGGGGTTCGAGAAATCTTATGTATCCTTACATGAGGGTAGGGGGGGGTCAAAAATCGTCAAAATCATCCTTACGTAATTAATGAATGGCCCCTAACGAGATCCAAAAACTTATGAATAACGTAGACATGTTGATGATAGCAAAGTTGATTAAAAAATCCTTTCCTACCTTCTCGTTGTTACATGGTTGCTTATTTTTGTAACAGGAATCCTGAGCTCTACCTACGCTCAATCAGTCATAGACGTATTCGTGAAAGCACTATGCGTCAAAAATGGTATTCCAAATGTCTCCGAAGACAGGTACATAGATACGGAAATGTTACATATTTGTCTCAACCCTTCGACGAGCAAAATCATAGAAAAATTTAGCCAAAGCAATGGTGACATGGATTCTGTCCTCACAGTTTATTGTGACAATCTTGAGATGATCGTCAACTGTTTGAAAAGCTTTCTGGCCTCAAGCGACTCTTGTTTTATAGAATCAGGCCAGAACAATGATTTGGATGCTAAGATGAACGTCATAGCTTCGATGCTGCAATTTCCTTGTAAAAACAGAATGCTTACGAATGGTCAGTTCACAATTCTGCATGTCTCATTACAGAGTATATCTTTTTTTAATAGACCACTCAATTTCATTCTGTATAATCATATGTTGACTTTTCACATTTTGTTTTTTAGAGGTTTTTCGTAGTCCCCATCTGCTCAAGTGTTCCCAATACTTACCGACAGTTGTGTCAGACTGTATGACCGAAACTGATCATGAACTGCATACTATGATTTCCATTCATTCGATGACTAGCGAAAAGTGCAGGTAAGCAACACGCAAAGTCTACGTCCAATTTTTAATACACATATTTCTATACGTGTTCAAACGAAAACCATTTTGTGTAACATTTTATTATCTTTTTAACAGTCAAGTACAGAAGTTCCAAGAGTGTGGTGTCAAAGCGTTCGGTATTAAGGACAAATGCGAAGATGAAGTGTTTGGGAAAATGCTGGATTCTATGTTCAAATATATCAACAATGATATACCCTGTCCAAACTTGCCTAGAACACCAAAATCAAACTCTGAGGCATTGTCAGCCAGTGTTGTCAACGTATTATTATTATTTTATGCGGTTATAATTATGTCTCTTTATTCCGCGTAAAGGTCTGACATAGATACATGTACATAACACATATATGAGGCATTCGATACCAATTCGAACAAGAGATTTTTTTTTTATTTTACTAATTAGCAATTTTGCTAATAATGCTTGAAAAAACTAGAAAACAGTAAGAAGGAAAAATCACCTTACGCTGATTCTAAGCTTAAAAATTATGATATCTGAGACACGATTTTTCAGAATTTTTTTCTTCAGATTCTCAAAATTCTGTCGATGAATATAAATCGTTTTAAAAAAATTGTAGAAAATTCAAATCGAGTTGAAAGAATCTATAAAAAAAAAAAAAAAACTAAGTGTCTTTGGAAGTGAAAACAATTATATAAAAAAATCGCGAGTCCAATCCGAATGCCCCATATACATACTTGGATATGTACAAATAATATTATGATTTTTAAATTGAAATAGTATCTGTAATTAAAAAAATTGAATTACGTTATTATGTTGCTGAATTCAAAGTAAACTCATTGAATTGTGAACATTCCTCATCGTGGTTGGAAAAAAATAAAAATACAGACGGATATGAACCGCAGATAATAATAAATTGTTGAACTGATATCATCATGGTGAGCCACATCGAAAAAACCCAATATTATGATTGTGTTAAAGAATAATAACAATTTGTTGAATCACAACCGGACCTTGACATCATTTTAACTTATTATAATAAAGATCTTATTTTATTAATTGAAAAATCATTTTTTTAAACTTTTTATATTCGACTTGATATTTTTTTCATACTCAGGTACGTATATGAAATATTGAAGGGCTTATCCCACTATAATATGCGGATGTAATTTGGAAATACTTCTCTCTTTATGGAGTTTAGAATTCTGTAATAGATTTGAAGCAAATACGCAAAAATATTATAATTTCTAAACCGAAAGAGTGTCTGAATAGTGTACAGTGTGAATCGACCAGAATGATAGCAGGGATTATGCATAAGGTACACACCTACGAACCGAAAATTCGAAAAATTTTCGAAAAAATCGAAATAGTTTTTGGTAGAAAATTTCTTATTGATTTGAAAACGACGAAATTGTCACATATATTCGATTGAAAAATCTAAATATTGCTGATGTCCACTGAAACTTCTCGGGAAATAGTGACAGCAAATATAACGGGATAAAAGCGGAAAATTATTGTATAATTATAGCGAGCTGCGTTATCACTGGACAGCCACGGCGGTGAGCATTTCCTGTGTCTTAAACATCGCGATTGTGAAACTCTGGACTTTGCTTTAAATATTTGCGAGCATATCTAGAAGATAATTTCCAACAAATATGATATGTATGTATATAGGGGTGGGTGGAGCACGTCGAATCCTTTAGGGGAATATTATGATTTTAACGACTCTCGATGCACATATCTGCATTAGACCGCTTCAAAGAAATCGACTATTTTTCATTTTCAAAGAGTGAGTCAAAAATATTGTTCCAAATGACGAAAAAAAAAATGCTGTCAAAGTTTGAGCTCTTAATATTAATATTAAGAGGTGCCTCATCGCGATTTTCTATTTCCCATCTATACAGGGTGTTTTTTCAGAGGCGCTACGGTAACTCCGGTAGCGGACCTAACGCCTAAACGCGCGACGAGGTGGGTGTACCTAGGTGGGTAACTAAGTTCGCAAAATTATCGGCGTCACGCTTGTTTCACCGCTCGACTATTTCGTAGGTAATAGTAGATACCTTCTAGGTTCGATCCATGTGATCATGAGCTGTGGAGTTCAATACTTCAATGGCGCTAGCCAAGGGCGCGCTTGGCCGTGCTCTTGGCTATAGTACGTCAAACGTATGATATTGTTAGTAAAAATACTTGTCACACGTGCGAAATATTCTTCGTGCACCTAATACTCGGTACAGAGTGGATCGCAGCTGACTGGCGTTTCGATGGATGAATAAGTCAGACCACTTTTCATAAATACTAGTGCATCTGTGAAAACATAACCCGAAAACCGCATCGAGTGTCACACAATAATTCACATCTCAATGAAGTAGACGTTTTCATGTTGTTAGTGCAGATGCACTCGTATTTAAATAAAAAATAGTTTTCCTTAAATATTCGCCGAAACGCTAATCAGCTGCGATCCACTATTTACTGAGTATTCGGCGCACCAAGAACATTTCGCATGTGTGACAATTATTTTTACTAACAATATCAAACGTTTAACGTACTATAGCTAAAAGCACGGCCGAGCGCGCCCTTGGACGGCGCCATTAAAAAGTATTGAACTCCACAGATCATGATCACATGGAACGAACTTAGAAGGTATCTACTATTACCTACAAAATAGTTGAGCGGTGAAACAAGCGTGACGCCGATGATTTCGCGAAACTGTGTTACCCACCTAGGTACACCCACCTCGTCTCGCGTTTAGGCGTTAGGTCCGCTACCGGAGTTACCGTAGCGCCTCTGAAAAAACACCCTGTATAACATGGGGAATGGTCTTGTGGAACTTTTCGATTTTTATATCTTGAAAATTAATCTACTTAGAAAGATTCTGCATGAGTACTGTTGTTCAAAATTGTATACTCTACAAAAAAGGTCTCTTTGTCTTTTTCGATGAATCCAACCGTTTCCAAGTTAGTCATGATTAATTTCCATTAATAACCAATACACCAACTTGGAAATAGCTAGATTTATCGAAAAAGAACGAGATACCTTTTTTCTAAAGCGTTCAATTCACTACGAAAATATGTTCTGGTCTTATCAGTACACTAATGCGTTGACGAGTTATAAAATTCCAAAGTTTAAAAAAAATTTTCCCATTTAAGTTAGCCCATGATTTGTACACTGTTGTATGTATGTACGTATCGTATTGCACTGTTCAATGTAAATTGACTGGATTGTGGATTATAATATTTATAATCGTAGTATTTTGAAAATAAAAAATGATAAAATGAACACAGGATTTTCCTTATCACATTTCGTTGTTTTCCAATAAATCACATGTTTAATTAACTCAAAAAACCAGAATTTCGAATGGCAATGAAAATTTTCTGAAAAACTTCTAAATCCCCGAAATTCGTGACATCCCTGGGCAGTGATGTCTGAAGAGGGTATGCAATTCGTCTAGATTGCCTGGCATGATGTTATAATTTTTTCGTCAGATAGTAGGATCAATGTTCACTAAAATCTCGTAGTTACAGATTTTTTTGACAATAAATACTCTTATAATAAAATATATACTGAGAATATAGCCGAAACGCGTGTATTTTAAATGGAGACATCTACCCTCTGGGTGGGAGGGATTAGAGTTGAGATAAATATCTGAAAAAATTAGGTGATTGTTTTTGAATAATTTCAGAAGGAGTAGAACCTTGTCGAAATTAATCCACTCCTTCGTGATAACTTTCCGAAAACTCACTCAGCTGTATTTGAATAATTCTTATCATTGATAATAATTTATCCTTGTTAAATGTCGTACGCAGATTGCAGGGAACTGATTAAATCCGAGGTGGTAAGAGTTACGCAAATTTTCAGAGGTTTGGAAATCCTGCATGTGATTACAGTAAGTGAAAATTTATTTAATTATAGCAAACTTATCACCGAATGGCGGTGGGCACGTCCTGTTGCAAAATCGGGATAACGAAAGCTTTCAGTGTTGTTCGAATATTCGCGAGTACATATTTAGAAAATAATTTCCAACTGATACAAATAAAAATAAAAAAATCGAGTTAACATTTTCCAAAATGCGTGAACGGGAAACAGTTATATTTACCCGAATAATAATATGGGGTAGGTATATTGAAGAATAATTTCAATATGTTCACAAAATTGGTAAAGAATTGTTACGATCAAGCTGGAACGTAATACAACGTGCAAAATGTTTTTTTTTTTTTTTAATCAGACTCATTAAAATTTTCAACTATTACATTTTTGTCGAACTTCTTGATTGTTTTTTAACATTCCGCAATGCAAATTGAAAATTTTCATAAAAAAGGGAAGTTATTGGTTTCGGTCCGATTTTCGAAAATCGAGTTTTCATCAGATCTCGACGTTTTGGGGTCCTACGAAGCTATTCTGACTATTTTTGGATGGACGTCCGTACGTGTGTGTGTCTGTGTGTAAATAAATTTTTGTCGTACGATATCTTTAGAACGAATCGACCGATTGGAATGGTTCTCATGGCGATCGAAAGGGTTTATCAAGACTTAGATCTGATTAGATTTTGGAGTCGATCGGTCGAGTAGTTTCAAAGTTGTTTGAGAAATAAAAATTAGAAAACAATTTTTTTTCATGTTTTTAGCGCATAACTCCTAAACTGTTCGTGCGATTAGTCTCAAAACTTGATCAGACTTAGCTCTAGGATAGCCCCTTTGATCGCCGTAAGATGTATCAAAATCGAACGATTGGTTTAAAAGATATTGCACGACAAAAATTTCTCTTTTTGTCGTACGATACCTTTGGAACGAATTAACCGATTTGAATAATTCTTGCGGCGATCGAAAGGGTTCATCAAGACTTAGATCTGATTAGATTTTGGAATCGATCGGTCGAGTAGTTTCAAAGTTATTCGAAGAATAGAAATTGAAAAAAAAAAGATTTGTATAGGGAAAACTAATTAAACTTATAACCTTCTTTAATTTATTATAAACACAATAGTATCAATTAATTGTAACGTATTTAACACAGCGGGAAGTTTTCAGGTTGGCCCACAGGTCAACCGGTTTCCCGATTTTTTTTTTCTGTAACAATTACCGTATCACAGAATTCCATTATTTCGTTGCAAGTTTTTTCAAAACGAATCTTGGATATTTTAAAGCGTACTTCACTTGCAAGAAATGAGTGGGAAGAAATTTTACTGATTTCTCTATAGACACAGAAATCTGCATGAAAAGTCAACACCCCGTGTAGCTATTTCGTCAGACCCGACAAAATTTGTTCAAAAAATAACTCAGAATAAATCTGTACCCATACCATTTGAACAGGAAAATTTTTATCTTGCAAAGCCATTCGCAGTCCAGTACACCAATCGCTTTCTGGGTATAAGGAGGGGGAAAACCTTTATAAAGGCAAGATTTGGCAGTAAGTCGACCATAAATTAAAGTGAACGTGGTAACGCTTAGACGTATTACAATTACACTTTTAACTAATTAAAAAGAAATCCAAGAAAGGGTGCCACGTATTTTTCGGAAGGTAGGGGCGTCTAGTCGTTTGAGACTCTCAATAGATCGGCGTCGATTCGACTCGTCGAGTATCATATCCTGTAGAAAGTGAATCGTATTATTTCTTATCGCCAAAATGAAGATCATCGATACTGTAGTGTTGACTCTAATCGCCGGTAAGTAAACGAACTCAGTGTAGAATTTTAAATGTAATCTAAGAAATGCTCGCGTTTATTGGAAAGATCATGGAGATGAAGGGTCTAGCCGGTTAAGATAGTCAAATCGGCCCTTGAAGATTTTTGAAAAGTAATTTGGACCATTTTGTTCGACATAAAAAAAGGACTGAGAGCCCTAGATTTACAGATTCTTAAACCCATATGGGGTCTTATAGGGCCCAATTTTGTTTTTTTGAGTTTTTTGACGATATCTCGGTCAATTTTTGAGCTAGAAAATTTATTTTTCTTTAAATCGTAGGGTACTTAAGCCCTAAAGAATGGTGTTACTCAAAAAATTTTTGGCATGAAATTCAAATTATGAGAACGTTTAAAAAATTTCAAAATTCAATTAAATAAAAACAACGACATACTCAAGGCTGAAAAAATATATATGTTGTGTATTTTTACTTTAGAAATAACTCTGATTGTTTCCAGATTTTTAAAAGTGGTGGAACGTATTCAAAAAAAAAAAATAAAAATCGAATTTTTTTGAGCCAAAATTGATACGAGGAAAAAAATTTGAAACAGAAAATAATTCGATTTTTGACGATTTTTCGATTTTGATTTTGATTTTTTTTTTTTTATTTGATTTTGATTTTGGGTCTCGTATGAAAATTTATTAGCTTGTTGCATTTACGACGCTCTTTCCAAATTCCAAATCAATTGAAAAATTTTCCAGAGGTCGCTTATGAATTTTGAAAATTCGAAAAATCGTCAGAAATCGAATTATTTTCTGTTTCAAATTGTTTTCCTCGTATCAGCAATTGTTCTTGCATTAAACAAAAATGGCATCCCAAAAATTTTGGTTCAATAAAATTTGATTTTTATTTTTTTTTTTTGAGTACGTTCCACCACTTTTAAAAATCTGAAAAAAATCAGAGTAGTTTCTAGGGTGAAAATACACGACATATATTTTTTTCAGCGTTGAGTATGTCGTTGTTTTTATTTAATTGAATTTTGAAATTTTTAAAACGTTCTCGTAATTTGAATTTACACGCCAAAATTTTTTTAAGTAACACCATTTTTCAGGGTTTAAGAACCCTACGATGTGAAAAAAGAAAAAAAAATTTAGATTATAACATTTTGGGACAGAAATTGGATCTCCCGAAATTTTTTACGATGCATTGCGTAATCGGAACCGTCCTAGTTCGATATTATGTATCCCAAAATGCATTGAAATGAAAACAAGAATTTTATAAACAGCATTCGGTGGAAATTTCATTCAAAAAGTATACGTTTTATGAATAGAGAGCCATGGAGAAGATTTTTCATATTCGAGCAACGAATCATATGAAAAAAATTTCGAGTAACTGTTGGTCCATATTCACTCAGTTTATTACTTTGAGTTATTGAAATTAATTGAGATAAGTTTAGTTAAAAATTTGTGCATAATTTATTGTTCTAATAGATATTATTTTTTCTACGACAGGAATATTGAACTTCGCCAATGCTGATGGCCACAATTCTGCAGAACAATCGTGTTCAAAAAATGGCGGACCCAACGCTTACGCAAATCTCCAGAGCAACGGTACCAAAATGCTCGAGTGTTTAGCATCCATTACAGCTTACAGTGAGAGAGGAGTAGTCGACCACAACCAGATTACAATCATGGCACGACGGTGCGAGAAGCTGGAAGATGATTCTTTCAAAAAGTGTACAAAGGGTGTCGTGGATGCGGCAAAAATGTGTCGAGATAAAGACGGTCAGGAGACTGTCGACATTTTGTTTAACATTGCAATTTCGTTGTCGCAATTTTATTGTGCAAGCACAGACCTATTTGGCAGTAAGTTTAATGATTTTGTCATTTTTCGTTTTGTTTGATCGTATATCGTATATCGTATATCTCCTATATTATAGAATTGTCAATCGTTTTAAGCAATCCATGTAGTTAGTCTTCAATTTTATTTATAAGGGTGTAAACTATATCGTTTTTCAATAATTTTGCAGAAGCTATGACGAGTAGCCATTCATCGTGTGCTATTGAAAGTTTTCCGGCCCTTCAAAGCTGTTTCGACAGAGTTACACCTGAAATTGCAAGCATTATGAATTTCCATGTACTTTTCACATCACGTCGAACTGAAATACCGAATGTATTATCGACGCTTAAGCTTTGCTTCAGCAGCAAAGGATGCAAGTAAGCAACACGGAAAACCTGCCAATTACGTTTTCATACATAAAGAATTGCTCATTGATTATACAAGCCTCTGATCTCATCCATATAGATTTTAATCTCAATTTGAGTCCAACATTTTAAGATATGGAGACTCGAAGATTCTCTTACGAGCTCGTGTCTGAGTGCATAGGCCGTTATGTAGGTGTTTCAAATTGTAAAAAAATGATTGAGCTCGTGTTGAGAGAGAAAGATGCAAACACAGGGTGGGGATCCCCTGAGAAGAATCAGATAATATAAATTCAGGCAGAAAATAGTAAAAACAATTCAGTATACCTACATCGTATCTATAGAAGCGAAAAACTACTAAAATTGAGAGAAGTGATGAGGTGAAAGAGGGTGGCTCGTATATTTAATGTAAACAATGCTACTACGTCACGTATGCTCAATTTTCTAAGATTCGATTAATTTTTCAACAGCCATATACTGGAAGCTCAACAATGTGCCATCAAAGTATGGGAGGGGTGCGAGGACGAGATATATCCGAAACTCCTAGATAAGCTGTTTAAATACATTAACAATGATATAACCAAGTGCAAAGACTTGCCCAGATCACCAAAATCGGACGCATCGTCAAACGGTGTCGTCAATGTTATGATATTATTAATTTCTGTAATAACAATGTCTCTCTAATTTACATATACATATAGAAAGATATAGATTTAAGATATACCGATGGGACATTCCACGCGAACTCGGACACCGTTTGGCTTTTGCATCTCTGATTTTTTTCATAATTTCTTATGTTATAGTACCGGTTGAGAGAGGCCACCCTGATTTTTTTCAATTTTTGTTTTGTCTAGCCGTTTCCGAGATATCGATTTTTCGAAAAAAACGTTATTTTTTTTTTTTAAATACCCATAACTTTGCGAAAAATGGGCCGATTGGGACGTTTTTTTTATTTTTTGAAATTTCTCTCTTTGAACACACTTTTGGAAAATAAAATTGAAAAATTTTTCAAAACCGTATTTCTTCAAAACTTTCCAATTTTTTGAATAAAATGTTGATTTCTAAAAAACACGTAACAATCGATTTTCTTGAAATTTTTTTCTAAAAAACTGTCACTCATTCCGCAACTTTCAAGTCTAGTCTGATAATGGGACAATGATGGGATCTATTTTTTTTCGAATTTTTAAATTTTCATGTTCCAGTCATCAGTACTTAAAGTAAATGATAACTTTTTGTTCAGGCCCCCCAGTAATAGTTATTGTCATCTATAAAGTTAAACTAATATAACCTAATAATTTAGCGGATAATTACCGTTAATTCATAGTGAAATATATTACAACATATGGTTACTGTACTAATTCTTATTTGATTTTTTTTTTAATCGATACCTACAAGACAAAACTCATTCAAAAAAAGTTTTTTAAGATTTTACTGATTTCTTCAACCCTTCGTGTTGGTCACACCTCGAAATTCAATCACGGTGGTCACACTGGGTCGATTCTATCCAGTCAGTTTCCAAAACGATATTGCGTCCGAACTATCCGTCCGAAGTGGTTCAAAAAATTACAGAACATGCTTCGAACATTCCAAATGATTTACGAAAAATTTATTCATAACAAATAAAATGGCGACATGTTAAAAAAAAATAATAATAAAAATATCAATGCGCAAGAGGACACTTTTTACTCCAAAAATCATAACTTTGTTAATTTTTTATATTTTCAAATAAAATTTGGAGGCAATATTTCTAAGATGTGATGCTTTTGGAAAAAAAATTGTAGCACAGAAGAGATATTTATTCCGCAATTTGATGAAAATGGATTTTGGCCCACGATGTTGTTTGATCTGCTCTCAGGTTTACACTGGCGCTTCATTCAAATGACTAACGATCCATATTGATAAGGGATACTTGAAATCTTAGGTATATGGTGACTGAGGTCCCGTTCGAAGCCGGGGACTATTAGATATTTACGCCAGAAGTTGATCGAGGGGTCTATTCTACCCGCTATGTGACCACGAAAGGCTAAAGACACAGAAATCTGTATGAAGAGTCAATATCCTGCATAGATTTTCTGTCACCCGAGATATTTCTTTTAAAAAATTATTCAGAATCAATACCCTGTATCCATACCCTTGAAACAGGAAAATTTTCATGTCGGAGCTATTCACAATTCGCGTCTATGTCGCACTCGTTCAAAGGAGTGCTCATGGCTGCTCTGGTAGGAGGGGAAAAAAGTTATAAAAGGCGAGACTCGGGAGTGAAGCGGTGATAAATACGTATCTTTCGGAAGTGGTGTGTTTAGTCGTTTGAGACTCTAAATACATCGGCATCGATTTGACTAGTCGAATTTCGTATCCTGCAGAAAATGAATCGTATTATTTCTGATTACCAAAATGAAGATCATCAATACTGTCGTGTTGGCTCTAATCGTCGGTAAGTAAACGTACTAAAAATCCCTTTTATCCTACGTTGGATTTTAAATTTTGCCACTCTAGGCAATTTTGTGGCTGCGTGGCCGCTCCTTTATTGCAATGTAAGAATAACAATACAATTACGAAGTACGTTCAGGCATATGAAGTGGTATTCCTTTATCGACGATTAAATGCCCAGGCAGGATTGAAATAATATTATAATAATATTATATTAATTATAATTATAATGATATTATAGTAACTATAAAATTGTTGCATTCCATGCCAAATTTACATATCAAATGATTTTGCACCTGCGATATCGCTGACATATTTGAAATATGTTTCAGTATTCATTCAAAGACACAATCTCTGATTTTTTTCGTTCTTTTTTGGCCGATAATTTTTGAGATATCGATTTTTCAAAAATTGGATGATTTTTATTTCAATTGTCCATAACTTTTTGGAAACTGTATCGATTAAAAATTTTTTTTTTTTTTCTCAGATTATTCGATTTTATCGTAGTTTTTGAAAAAAAATTGCAAAAAAATCCTTACCAGACTTGTCATGACGTTTTGTTTCATTTTGTATTGAAATCCCTATTTTAAGAATGTGTGCGTTCTTCGATTTTTTTCAAAAAATTCTCAAAAAAAGTCTACTTAATTTGAAAATTTTAGAGTCCGGTCCCATCGTGGTCCAACCATTTTTATTACTTTTTCCGATTTTTGGAATTTTTGAAAATCTGGCATGACGAAGTTATAATACTTTTTTTCACTAACCTACGTTTAACAATGCAGTAATTTTCGATCCCTCAACATTCTCCAGATAAATATTTGATACTTTGATTATCGATAATATCGATTTGATTGCATTTTACATTTTTAAGTTATCATTATAATTATAATTAATATAATATTATTTTAATATTATGGTAATCCGAGATCGAACCTGAGATTTTAAGGGCTACGCCAATGTTAAGAGGTTATACGGGATTCCCGATGTATGGTTACAATACGTTCAAATTCATTCAATAATAACGAACTGGTTATATTTGGCTGAATTACGCTTACTGGCTGAACTGCACTGGACAGACCCTTCATGTGTCATCGCAATTTCGGAATCTCGCAATATATATTTTAAACTGAAAGAATTTTAATCTCGAAGAGAGCAATTCACAGTCCATGGTTCACCAATCGCAGCCCTTCACATTAATGCTCGTGGCTTTCTAAGTGGGAGAAGGAAAAAGGTATAACGGTGAGGATCTTCCATTAATGTACGCAGTGGGTCGATGATGAATGAAGGTGAATGTGGCCACGCTTAGACAAGCTACAGTTAAAATTTTGCCTTTTACTATTCAAAATCGGGGTTCGAGTCGCTCAGCACATTGGCGGCAGTTCAACCATTCGATTTACGTATCCTGATAAAAGTATTTCATATTATTGCTGATTGCCAAAATGAGGATCATGAAGACTACCGTGTTGACTCTGATCGTAAGTAAGTCAACTTATTCAGAACCCGTTTGGGCTGAGGTTTGTACGAGTTGTCTTATGCTGCCATCATCGCAGACGTCATTTACCGCGTCAAGTACCATGAAAATTGCAGCGGAAAAAGCCGTGGAAATCATGAAAATGTACCCACAGCCGCACCTTTTGAACCAAACTTTCAGGAACTTATCATACGGTATTTTCTCTCGTCTCGTTAGACGATAAGCTTCGATTTGAATTCGCAAATCTCAATATTCCATCCGAGTTCATAAGAAAATAAATTCACTAGTCTTTCTATTCACGCTGCTCATGATGACAAAGATGAAGGATGACAACTTGACTTGCATGAGACATGATCGAGCTGTTTCAACCACTGAACGTCGTTATTTTTGAAGAAGGAATCCTCAGTTCTATCAATACTCTGGAAGACATGCTATCAATCGGTAGGAAAAATGGCAGATCCCAGGCAGTGGAAGGGTTAACAAATTTTGAAGTCAGTTTATCGGCCACCCGTATCCCGTTACGGAGTGCTTCACCCCAACGGCCTTAAATCGATTTTTCATTTTAAATCGCTTTCAAATAATGAAAAAATCTAGTAGATTGGTTCGATTTCACTCTTCGATGGCTTATTTTGTTCAGACAAGTATTTTTCACAAATTTACTGCAACAAATTATTTTTCTTGTCAATCGGCAATTCTATATCGTTATTTGTTGATCGGAATCGATCGGAGTCCAATCTTGTAAAATTGAATATTCACCGTCACCAACGCGATGAAAAAAAGTGATCCAGTGGTATTGTGGGGAATACTTTTCTGAACATGAAAAACCATCGAAGAGTGAAATCGAACCAATCTAATAGATTTTTAACTATTTGAAAGCGATTTGAAATGAAAAATCGATATCGTATCGTTCGTTCATAATTTTGGTATTTTTTTTTTTTTTTAATGAATTTTTAAGGACATGATCAGATCACAAATATAATAATCATACGAATTCCCAATGTCTTGACTATCCCCTGATAAATTTAACAAAAAGTTTTGATTTTTGACTGGCCAACCTCATTAAGATCTACATACCACATTATAGAAAGACAAGTTGTAATTGGTTTTTGCTAGTATTTACTATTCTGGATGGTCCATGACTATGACTAGGCAATCAACGGGCTTTTCGGAGACCCATCGCAATGCCAAATATTATTTTTTATAGATCTCCTTATCGTAAGATAAATACGTGGTGTTCAAACACAAATCCACACCTTTGATGAATTCTGATCAAGGCAATGATGTGAGTGATTCGATAAATATCCATTTTCCGTCAATCATATCTAAAGTCAGTTCTATATATTATCGTCCTTAGTAATTATCAAATCCCAGTGTTAGTTAAAAAATCTACAAGCTTCTTCTCATAAAATCTTCAGTTTCATCATTTTTCCCTACAATAAAGATTTTCAATCGAATAGATAAGTCATGTACGCTACGTTCAGGTCCTAAAGAGAGATAATTTTTCATTATACTCCCGGGGATTTATATATTAAAAATTTTAATAGCCAATTTATGTTAAGTTTGATTGTCTTGTCAAGTTTGTGTATTTTTTTCCTTGTTGTTGTTCATTAGATCTGAATAAATATTTTTTCAATGACTACGATGCAACACTTCGAAGTACCTACCAATCAAGGAAAAGAAAAAGACTTTCGAGAAATTTATCCTGTTTCTTGGTATTCGAAACCGGAATATTATGCACGCAAATTCCAACATCTATATAAATGTGTTCGAATAATTCTTTTGGATGATTCATCTCGCAGGCTTGTGTAATGACTGAGTACCCATTAGATCCTAGATCATTGATAGAGCTGCAGGATACCCCCAAAAAAATGCTCGGCAATTGATGGAGCGACTAATCGCGTACTAGTATCTAATTTTTTTTTTTGTTAATTAATTGACTAATTTTCAGAGATGGAAAATATGTATTTTTGACTTAAAAGGCGCGAATACAGCTATAAACAAATCCTAGGATATCTTTGAAACCACGAGGTTGACAGAAAAATGATATGAGACCTTTTTTGTAACCCATGCAATTTTCTATAAAAAACATCTCTTGTTGAATTCTCCGGAACCTATTTATTTCCGAGATTTTTCCAAATTACTTTAGATCTAATATCTCTCACTCATCTGGTTGTTATTTCACTCCTGTAAACGTGGGATGGAAATTAATTTAACACTCTCGACCAGGAAAAATTCTTCATTAAAATTCTTTTTGGATGTCCTAGTGGGCAGAAAGAAAAAGAAAGAATTTGAACGCGAGTCACTAATCAGGCTGTAGGTACGCCAATGTTTAAGAATATGGGATCCCCAATGTGTAAATATTGTTTATTTTTTTATTTCAACAATTATTACTGTATTTTAGAATCATCTCGTGTGATTGCGAGCTTTATTACAATGAAGCAAAAAATGAATGTAAAGAAAATTTGGTCATTTTTTCAAAGACATGAAAATCTGTATGAAAAGTCATTTTTATTAAATTACTCGGAATTAATCTTGAACCAGGAAAATTAAATTTCGGTTATGCATTCACGTTCAAACGATCCAGTCCACCGATCACAGATATGCTCATAGCTTTCTAGGTGGGAGAAGGAAAAAGTTATAAAGACGCGAATCTTTCGCTGATGTAGACAGTAAGTCGATTACAATTCGAGAAGAACGTGGTCAGTGCTTAGACGTGCTACGGTTACACTTTTGCCTTTTATTTTTCAAAAAGAAAGTGTTTTTTTGTTTTTTTAGTCAAGTTTCCTAATACGTATCCCCCAGAAAGTGAATCGTATTATTACCGATTGTTAAAATGATGATCATCGGTACTATAGTGTTGGTTCTAACCGCCGGTGAGTCAACATACTTAGAATCTGTTTTATCCTCATTCGATCCTTTCCTTTCTTCTCTCTCTAAAATGTATTTTTTCCTGCTCCCTCTCTCCTGTTCCAGCCTGTTAAATTTTGGATACCAAATTTCGGATAACTAGATGAATTTTATTGATAAAATTATTCATAATCCACCTAAAAAAATTAAAAAAATTACAAAACTTCTCAAAGTTTTTCAAAACTCTTGTTAATCTGACAGAATAAAAATGTATAAAAGTCTTAGAAATTTTGATGATGGTTAAGTTTAGTCAAAAATATTTTCCTATTTTCTCGTTTTTATATGTTTTTATATTATTGTAACAGGAATTTTGAACTCTACCTATGCTCAAACACCCATAAACGTATTCATGAAAGCACTATGTAATAAAAATGGCAAATTGAAGACCTACGAGGACAAAGAAATTCATAAGGCGATGTTACAAACTTGTCTTGTACCTCTGACCATCGAAATAACACAAACTTTACGCAATAATTATAGCGAATTGGATATTGTCCTCGCAGCGTATTGTGACAAGCGTGAGGATCTTTATAACTGTTATAAATCCTCCTCGGAAACAGTTGGCGAATCTTGTTTTGTAGAACCAGGCCAACACGTCGATATAGAAACAAGCAGGGAAACAAGGTTGAACGTTTTAGCTTCGGCATTACGATTTCCTTGTGAAAACCGAAAGCTCACGAAAGGTCAGATTATAGTTTTGCTTTACTTGCTTTCTGCTATTCAATAGTTTTCTTAATTTAATTCTGTATACTTATTAGACCGCTTAAAAAAAATCGACTATTTTTCATTTTCAAAGAGTTAGTCAAAAATATTGTTCCAAATGACGAAAAAAAAAAAAATGCTGTCAAAGTTTGAGCTCTTAATATTAATATTAAGAGGTGCCTCATCGTGATTTTCCATTTCCCATCTAAATAACATGGGAAATGGTCTTGTGGTACGTTTCGATTTTAATATCTTGAAAATTAATCTACTTAGAAAGATTCTGCATGAGTACTGTTGTTCAAAATTGTACGCTCTACAAAAAAGGTATCTTGGTCTTTTTCGATGAATCCAACCGTTTCCAAGTTAGTCATGATTAATTACCATTAATAACCAATACACCAACTTGGAAATAGCTAGATTTATCGAAAAAGAACAAGATACCTTTTCTCTAGAGCGTTCAATTCACTACAGAAATATGTTCTGGTCTTATCAGTACACTAATGCGTTGACGAGTTATAAAATTCCAAAGTTTAAAAAAAAAATTTCCCATGTTATTTAGATGGGAAATAGAAAATCGCGATGAGGCACCTCTTAATATTAATATTAGGAGCTCAAACTTTGACAGCATTTTTTTTTTTCGACATTTGGAACAATATTTTTGTATATATAATAGTCGATTTTTTTGAAACGGTCTAATACTCATATATTCGATTATCAATTTTTCTTTTTTTTAGAGGCTCTTGGTAGTCCGTACATGCTCAAATGTGGCAAATACATTCGAACCGTTGTAGTAAACTGTTTATCCGATACTTTTCTGGGACGGAATACTACGGTCCCTAACCTTCTGACAGCTGAAATTAAACCGCATGGACCTGGCCTTGGTAGCCAAATGTGCAGGTAAGCAACACACAAGGAACCACTACTTTTCAATACAACATCCTCCGCTCAATTCTCGTTTCGATGTCTTCCCCTTCACACCGACTCACTTCCACACAAATTCGTCTCCCTACTTCGTAGCGTCGTGATTTCAACGCTGTGCCAATATGTGTGTAGACATTCCAACCGAGAAGGTTGTGGGCTTGGAGAGTGGGCCTAAACTTCTCCCATTCCTGATAATTATTGTCCGCTCCTTCAGGCCCGAAAACGGGAAGTTAAGCGGATGGTACTGTGAATGTATTTCGATGCGTGCTGGAATGAAGATTGTATTGTGTGACATTTTATTATCTTTCCAACAGCAAAATACAGAAGTTTGAAGAATGTAGCGTCAAAGCAATGGGCATTACGCACAATTGCATTGATGACGTGTTTGAGACAATACTGGATTCTTTTTTCAAATATATCAACAATGATATACCCTGCCCAAACTTGCCTAGAACACCGAAATCAGACACATCAAACTTGGTGGCAGTGCCAGAAACGCAGGCAGTGACATACGTGAGGGCATGGTCAAACTCGGAAGGATTGTCAAGCAGTGTTGTTAACGTATTATTATTATCTTATGCGGTGATGGCTGTTACTTTTTAATTTAAAAAATCAAAGGTTTCACGTATGTATATTAGACCGCTTGAAAAAAATCGACTATTTTTCATTTTCAAAGAGTTAGTCAGTAATACTGTTCCAAATGACGAGAAAAAAAAAATGCTGTCAAAGTTTGAGCTCTTAATATTAATATTAAGAGGTGCCTCATCGCGATTTTCTATTTCCCATCTATATAACATGGGGAATGGTCTTGTGGAACTTTTCGATTTTTATATCTTGAAAATCAATCTACTTAGAAAGATTCTGCATGAGTACTGTTGTTCAAAATTGTACGCTCTACAAAAAAGGTCTCTTTGTCTTTTTCGATGAATCCAACCGTTTCCAAGTTAGTCATGATTAATTACCATTAATAACCAATACACCAACTTGAAAATAGCTAGATTTATCGAAAAAGAACAAGATACCTTTTTTGTAGAGCGTTCAATTCACTACAAAAATATGTTCTGGTCTTATCAGTACACTAATGCGTTGACGAGTTATAAAATTCCAAAGCTTAAAAAAAAAATTCCTATGTCATTTAGATGGGAAATAGAAAATCGCGACGAGGCACCTCTTAATATTGATATTAAGAGCTCAAACTTTGACAGCATTTTTTTTTTCGTCATTTGGAACAATATTTTTGACTTACTCTTTGAAAATGAAAAATAGTCGATTTTTTTGAAGCGGTCTAATGTACATACATACATACTTACATATATACATAATATATAGGTGTATACCAAAAATTTTATAATTCTTGAGGGGATTCTTCTCCGAGCTGAACTATTGAGGAAATGTCTGATGTTGTATTATGCCATGGTTAACATATGTAATTACACTTATGCGAAATTTCAGACTAGATTATTGATCTAATAAAAGAAATAAAAGAAAATATTTCAAATTGAACCATTTAACTCATAACTTTATCGCCAACTCCCGCCTGGTGCACTTTGATTAGACAATTTTTGTACGTAAATATTGTATAGATTTTTCCCGAAAACGAGCTATATTTCGTACAGGTATTGATGATTCTAAGTATTGTAAAAAAAGAAACATTCGTTATAATCTGTGAGATATAAAAGATAAATTTAATGAGATGACGACGATGATTAACCATTTATCTCATGAATTTCATTTTGAATTGGTGTTACAATTATTTTTATATTGAAGTCCTAATTTTAGGGTATCTTTTATCAGATAACATTTTCTAAATTTCATAAGTTATGCTTATAGGTACCAAAATTATGAATAAACGGTAGGATATCGATTATTCATTTTAAATCGCTTTCAAATAGTGAAAAATCTAGTAGATTGGTTCGATTTCACTCGTCGATGGCTTATTTTGTTCAGACAAGTATTTTTCACAAATTCACTGCAACAAATTATTTTTCTTGTCAATCCGCAATTCTATATCGTTATTTGTTGATCGGAATCGACCGGGGTCCAATCTTGTAAAATTGAATATTCAACGTCACCAACGCGATGAAAAAAAGTGAGCCAGTGATATTATGGGGAATACTTTTCTGAACATAAAAAACCATCGAAAAGTGAAATCGAACCAATCTAATAGATTTTTAACTATTTGAAAGCGATTTGAAATGAAAAATCGATATCTTATCGTTTGTTCACAATTTTGGTATTTGTTTTTTTAATTGTATTTTTAGGGACATCTTCAGATCAAAAATATAATAATCATACGAATACCCAATCTCTTGACTATCTCCATATAAATTTAACAAAAAGTGTTGATTTTTGATGTCTAGCCAACCTCCTTAAGACGGTGTTTATTCGGTAATTTTTAAACAGAGTTGAACAATTTTTTTTAAATAGAGTTAATAAAAATGATTTCATCTTTTTCGCGATTGGAATGAGTCCCGGGCAAATCATTAGTATTTATGAGCCTGGTCCTAATTTCAATCTTACTATCTCAGGTAGTTAGACAGAGAACAAATTTTTCAATAAGAATATTACAACATGACTAAAACTTAACATAAGTAGAGAATTCTGTTTGGGATTATTTTGAAGGGAAAGGATTCAGGTAGGTACTCGTAAAAAATGAACGGGCTTCAAGATACTGCAGTTAAATTTTCAGATGTATCCGAAAACCAGTAAGTGAAGTTTCATTTCTTTCAAATAGATTTAGTGAATATCGTACAAAAATTTTGGCGATTTATAATAAAAAATATTTGACTGATACAACAGCGTATTACGTCTTTGGGTTGTGATATTTATTCAAAGACGTGCACTGAGTGCTGATAAAATTCGACATTGTGAAGGTCGCGCCAATTTTCAAACGGGTTATCAACATTTATCTCGTAGACAGATTCGTAATTGCGAAATTTTCAAGTTTGCTTTAAATATTCTCGTACATCTAGAAAATATTTTCCAACAAAATGAAAAATCGAAAAATCGAGTTGAAATTTGGGAGTCAGTATTTGGGACTGCAGCCGACCCTCTGTCGCGTTCGATCACCCACGGGCGCACTTTGCACTTTACGCCCATGGTACGCAAATAACTATAAAAATGATAACAAGACTGTGAATTTACAATCTGTTGCGTATTTGGTATCAAAATTATTTTTTGTTTTCTCGTTTTAAAAATTATTCTATATGGCGAGATTCTGTGGCCTCGTTGCTAATCTTCAAATTGCAAAGTCGAACAAAGCTCGGCGATAAATCAGGCTGAACGTTGCTCAGACCTTGAATCAAGAATGTATGACCGTAGATTCTTATATGTCGTTAGATCTACATCTTTACCTGTGAAACCTTTGCATATACTTTCGATCGGAAATTTTCCGTTCTTTCGGAAGTTGATTGATCGGCGAGTCCGTCTTGTGACGATATTTGAGCCTGTGAGCCTGTGACAGACGTCGAAACTCGCGCCTGCGCTGTCGAATGTTTAGTTTCAAGAAAACTTCTCGGTATACATATATTGTTGCATTGGTCAATAACGTACCCTATACTTTAGAATATGTTTAGCATGTAGTAATCACTATGGGAAATCAAATATTTACTATTATTTTACTTGCGAGACCATTTGCAACAATATTTGAACAAGTCTACCGATTACAGACTTCGGAACCGGTCTTACACTCTCGAATTTTTTTGTAACTTTACCAGCTGAAAGTTGACATCGAAAAAGGAGTTTCAAATTTTTTTGAAATTTTTTTCTCGCATTTTCGCTGTTACTATATGGGGTAGGTATTTTGTGATTTTTTTAATTCGCTTGTTTTTCATTCAGTTTTCACGCTATTTTACCAGCATAAAAAAATATATGAGACGTAGATTTTCCGTGTGAAAAAAGCTCTACTTTTCAAAAAAAAAAATATTGATTTTTCGAATATCATTGTGGAAAATCCTCAAAATCAAGTTTAAATACTAAAGAGCCGTTTTTCTGTCCTTACCCGAATTTAAAAGAAAAATTCGATATTTTTTTCATAAGCTAAGAAAATTTCGCGTACAATGTGTGATGTTCAGGGTGGATTCTTTCGAAAAAAAATTCCAGAAATACATAAAACACTAGAAAATTCGAAATCACTCGTGACCTTTGACAAAACATTATATTGGCGATGGGAAATATTTCTAGAGGAAGTTATCTCGGATGGCGATACGGACTTGGCGGGCACAGATTGTTCTGGAAATGATGAATTGCTCTCTTCTCTCAAAATTTACAATGTTTTTGCTGGACGTTTTTTTTTATCGACCATGATAACCTGCAGTCTATAAATTCTCGAGCTGTTCACCAATATATCTTATCACATTCATTTACGATCCAGTCCACCAATCGTAATTATTTATAGATGAACTCAAAGATTTCGGGGTAGGAGTATGGATCAGTTATAAAAGCGGGATTCGCGTGTAGAGTCAAACAGTTGGTAGACGATAACTAAGCCTGGCTGTTGTAACACACAAACCTTAACCCAAGCATTTATTCTTTCGAAAGAAGAAAGTTACATTAGTGACTGCAAATATGAAGACCATCAGTCCTGTCGCGTTGGTTCTAATCGCCGGTAAGTAATCGTTTTTTTCGTTGTCGTATGAGTCGTTTGATCTCAGGTTTACACAATTTATCCAATTTGACGGTAAACATCCAGTCACTGTATCTGAAGCATGATCCCCCAAGAATCAAGAATGTACATTAGGGTGGTCCTTATTTTGGGTATTTTTGAAATTAATTACTGCCAACCCCCAAAATTCGTCCAAATATAATCGAAAAACAAAATGACTGTGAAGTTTGAGTCTTTGATATGAATATTAACGTTTGCCCCAGAGCGAGCAAAGTTTTGAATGCAAAATACATGAATTTTTGTGTATTGATTGTATATTGAAATGGAACTAAGGAAAAAAAATTTCCTTAAGAAAATAACCTGTTTTGACATCCACGATAATAATTCACCATTTTGAAGATACTCATGTTTTAATTTCTGAATTTATTCGCCATTTACGGCGACGCGCGAAGTGTCTAAACCGAATAGACAAGTTTTGCATACCCACATGGCTGTATTTTTTAGAAAAAATTTTCTGAAACTCATCATGTGGTGATGTTTCTTGTTCTTTCAAGGAATTGGCTTTGTTAAAAATTTGTGAAATATTGTGACCCATAAGGGATAGGTTCAGTAAACCATTTCAAAATAAACTTACCTTGTCCGAGAAAATTGATTCAACTAAAGTGTTGACCAATTTTCAAAATAGCAATACTACTCAAATGATATCGTAGAAGTTGCGGGTAACAAGAATATTTTGGACAATCCGGACAGACAAGAAGCCTAAAAAAAGAGATAAATCTTTGTAGGTAAACCATCAGACTAGATAGAAAATCATAAGTTTTCTTGCTTGGGTTATAATCGTCAATTAAAATGAGAGTTACGCTCCAAAAGATAAGAGATTTCGGTTGGCGCAGTAGTGTCGACCAGTCCAGACAGACAAAAATCGTCCTCAGAAAGGCAAATTCATAAGGCACTCTGGAGATTTACTTCGGATTTAAAATGAGTGTCTAAAAATGATGGATTATTTCATCTCAACAAGTTGCGATCTCAATATTCTACCAAAATTTATGAAAGAAAATGAATTCAGTATTCAAATACCGCAAAATTTACTGCCACATCGCACTGACGCCGAAAGCGACGTCAGCATGTTGATGATGGCTGAGATGTAGGCTGACAAAAATTGTTTGCGTGATGTTCAATATAGATTATAATAAATTTTGAGCTAATATTTTTGTTATATATTATCGTTCTCATGTAGTATCTTATTATTGTGACAGGAATCCTAAGCCCTATCATTGCCCAATTAGACGAGATGTACAGACAATCAGAGTGCAATGTAAATGGTGGACCCGGAGCTTACGAGAATATGATAATCGGTACAGAAGATATCGGAAATAATACAGTGAAACCTATATTTCGAGAAATCCTGAGAGCGTATTACGGCAGTGGCAACGAAATGGCTCCTGCCCTCACGGTGTATTGTAGAAAGCTGGAAGATCTCAATAACGCCATTATTAGATACGTAGAAACAATAAGACCTTGTATGAAACCAGAGGAGCGAGAGATACCAAATCTAAGTAATATCACAGCTTCGATGCTCCAATTTCCTTGTACAGAGAGAAATCTTATGGAAGGTCAGTACATCGTTTCGGTATAAATAAACGCTTCGACTCAGGCATGCATATTATTATTAATTAAGAGATCTTTGAACATTATTTTACAGCCATTCACAATAGTACCGATCGACAATGTTTTACTTCTAAGTCTCACGCACTGTCAACTTGTCTAAGCGATATATTTTCACGACCTAATACTACGATCGGTACAACCGATTCTACCCGACGTGAGACAGGATGCAGGTAAGAAACACACCCGATTTTCAACACGCATATTCTGAAACGTGATTTAATACAAAACTGAGTTTTGTGTATAACATATGAAAATTTTATTTCAACAGGGACGTACAGACTTTCGAACAATGTACCGTCAGAATATTTGGGGAGTGCGAGGATAAAATACTTTCAACGGCATTGGATTCTCTGTACAAATATGTTAACAATGACATAATATCCTGCGAAAACTTGCCCAAGACACCAAAATAACAAGCATCGCCATATAGCATCGCTAATTTTTAAATATTTTATGTCGTTAGAGCGATGTCTTTTAATTCACTTAATTATAGGTTTAAGGAATACATATACCTACATAATGTACCGACATATTGTAATATCTGAACGAAGATAGTGATTTCCAAAATAGAAAACTATATTTTTTTGTAATATACCAGCAAGCACACATCGTGATCAATGAGTAATAAAAAAATAATTAAAATAAAATAAAAACTCTTTGCCCCCATCAATAATCTCGTCGTAAACGATTTCCTGTGCCCCTATAAAGTTCCTAAGTCGGTATTGCAAACAAATCCAGACCTTACGGGTTTTCTTCTTATGCGTTCCCTACTGCTGCGCTTCTAAACAACATCCCGTGTTTCCCTCATTTATAATTCATATTCCGATCTTTTCTGTATCCTAATCGAGACTCTTCCTATATCAATGTACTATCCACAATCTCCTATTACCCTTTTCAAAAATAAAAAACTCTTTGTACGACACAGAACAGAGTAGGTGTGTTACGGAATTCCAATCTTAACAAGCAGGGAAATCGGCTGACTACGATGGGCCAGACTTAAGACTTCCCGCCTAAATCTTTCGAAGAAAAAAAAAAACACATATGTATGAAGATTTCCTGATATAATTATTGGTAGGCAATTTTCAGGTGAGAGAGGTAAACAAAATCTGACCTTGTATTCGTGATCAACGATCGAGAAAACTTCGAGATACCAATTTTTATTCGAATCCGTCGATCCTTTCTCGAGATATCGTCGATTAAATTATTTTTTTCAAAATTTTGTTCTTCGAATATCTCAAGAACTACCGGACCGATCAAATCCAGAATCTAATCAGTTCTAAGTTTAGAGAATCCGCGTTGATTGATAACAAATTCATCAAAATCCGATCATTCGTTCTCGAGATATCGTCGGACAAAAAAAGTGATCACACACATCCATCCATCCATCCAGACACATACAGACGCCAAGATCAAATTTGAACTAATTTTCTTGATCTGTACTGCAGATCTGCGTTTTGTCTATATTTTTACAGATCAATTTAGATCTATGCGTGAAAATTAGGTGTTGTTTTCTACAAGAATTTACAAAAAGCTATTCTTGATTCAGCTGAGTACAGCATTTTCATATTTCGGCGTTTTAAGTTCGTAGTGTTCTACAATAATTCACGAAAAATTATTCTGACTTTATTTACTGCAGGATTGTCGTAAGATTAGCAGTAAAAATTCGTAGTTTTCTATAATAATTCACGAAAAACTATTCCCACTTCGGCTGATAAGAGGATTTTCAAATATTGTCGGTAGAAATTCGTAGTTTTCTATAAAACTGTATGAAAAATTATTGTTGAACAGATTTTGTTCAGCAATAAGAGTTTAAAAATGTCCGTTTTCGGTATTTATTAAAAACCCCAAAGCAAGTTGCTATCAAGGCCTTAACGAACTGCTTATATTAACCTCCTAATCGGGTCGAGTCTTCTAGATAAACAACTGCGAGGACTGATTGCCTTGCTTTTTCGAATTCGCTATCACCAGCCTCAATACTTTTGTAAAAACCTAATCATAAACATAATTATTAGCCGAATTGATAAAGCATTCGGTTGTTATGAAAATGATTTCTCCACATCACATTCATAGAAGATTATAGTTGAAATTTCCTTGAAAGATTTTGTTTTTGACAGTTATGATCAATGTATATATTATGGTCGAATTCTGACATCTCATTGCAAATCTTATCAGAATAAAGCTCACATATTTTCATGCATAATTAGCTCGTCAAAACTGAGTGTGACGAAATCTTCTGAATATCCCATCACATTACATTCACGATCCGGTTCACCAACTGTTATCATTGATACTCGTGCTCAAAGCTTTCGGAGTAGGAGTTTAGATCAAGTATAAAAGCGGGACTCATGTTATAGAGTCAAGCAGTTGGTCGACGATAAATCAGCCTGGACTTTGTAACACTTAGAATTGCACTCTGACATCTACTTGATTTCCAATATTGAAGAAAGAGTAACGGGTATCAATTCTTGAAGTTTAATCAGCATAAATAGCAATACTTAATTTGAGTAAGGGTCGAATTAGCAGTCCTGCAGAAAGCAAATAATATTATTAAGTGATAGCAAAAATGAAGATCATCGGTGCAGTCGTGTTGGCTTTAATCGCCGGTAAGTCATTGTGTACAGAATTCTTTCGATCTCATATTTTTAAAAGTTAAATACAGTACCTACCGGTCAAAGACTTATGCCAACCCTAAGTTGGTTCTTTTCCACAACAAGTCGACTGGAAGTTCTGGATAAGGGACCATTCATTAATTACGTAAGGGTCCCCAAGGGGAGGGGGGGTTAAGAAAATCTATACATGCCCTTATCTTGGGGGGTCGAGGGGGGTAAAACCCATTCTTACGTAATATTTTACAAGTCGAAATTTATTATTAAAAATCTATTTTTATTCCGGATGCTGAATGATTTTCTTCATTCCATAATGTGCACTTCGATTTACATCTTATTTTACAAATTTTTATTGGTTATTAAAATTTTTAAATCTTAAGCTTTTATTATGAAATTTATTTTCTTTAAGACTAATTTAAAACTAGTCGATCATTATTTTAAAAGTGTTATTCGTTTAAAGATTGTTTAACTGATTTATGTTTGTTCACTTTAAGATTATTTAAAAACTTACTTTTAATTATAATAATAATATTCCAAAGACTAGATAGTTATCTAATAATATAAAGATAATCTGTATCTGATAGCAATGATAAAGTATAACCTAAATTATCTGCTGAATAATAAAAATCTTTGATTTACGTCAAACTGTGAGTTTTAGTGTAACTGATCCTTTTCTAAGAACGTTTTATTATTCAGAAAAACGAGATTGAATCTTACGTAAGAAGAGGAAGGGGGGGTTCGAGAAGTCTTATGTATCCTTACATGGGGGTAGGGGGAGTCAAAAATCGTCAAAATCATTCTTACGTAATTAATGAATGGCCCCTAAGTAAATACAACTGTATTAAAAATTATGAATTATTCGATCTGAACAATTAGTGGCGATCTCAATATACCATCGAATTTCATAAGGAAATTAATTCACTATATTTAATATACCACAAAGTTATCTGCCATATCGCACTGAGGCCGGGAGCAAAGTCGACATATTTAATGATGGCTAAGATGTAGGCTGAAAATATTATTTGCATTAGATTGAATGTAGATTAAAACAGATTTTGAGTGAAAATTGTCTGTCAATTTTCATCGTTGTTATCCAATCTTTTATTTTTGCCAAAGGAACCTTGAGCTCTACCAATGCTGAAGAAATCAGTCAGGAATTACGATCATTGTGTGATAAAAATGGCAGCCCCGAAGCCTACGAAGGTATCCGAATTGCTTATACGAATATGGAAAGTACTATTACATCTACGGCACGGGAACTAGTGGCGAGTTTTCTCAATAATCAACACGAAATGGATCCTGCCATCACACTGTATTGTGGCAAGACTGAAATTCTCGGTAACTCTATTAACGGTTTCGTGGAAGCAACAACACCTTGTCTCACACCAGATGATCGCGACTTGGTGCAGACGGTCATGAGCAATCTTACAGTTTCGTTACTGCAATTTCCTTGTGCAAATAGAAACCTCGTCAAAGGTCAGTATATCGTTTGGCCATGAATGACGATAACATATATTTAATAAATAATTAGTAGAGTCTGTATCGTAACTTTGAACATTTTTTTTAGACTTTTTTAATAGTAAAGACCGACAGTGTATCGCTTCCAAGATGGAAAGTATACGTAACTGTATACTAGATATACCTGTAACTCGCAATACTACGATTTCCAATATTCCGTCATCTGAAATTGATTCGGATAAGACAATTGTACTACCGGAGGATGAATCTCCCACTAGAAATCAAACTTGCAGGTAAGCAAAGCACAAAGTTTGCGATAAATTTTTTAGGTTTATATTTAAATACGTATTTAAATGAAAACTGAGTCGTGTATAATATTTGACAATTTTTTCAACAGTGAGATACAGACTTTCGAACAATGTACTATCAGAGCATTGGCGGAGTGTGAAGATCAGGTATTTTCGACAACATTGAATTCTCTGTACAAATATATCAACAATGACTTACCCTGCGAAAATTTATCCAAATCGCCAAAATAAGAGTCACGGCCACGTAGTGTTGATAATATTTTTTGAATATTTTATGCTGTTATTTATAGCGATGTCTGTTAATTATTAGAATTTGAGATTAATTACATGTATACAAAAATATTATAATATCTAAACTAAGATAGTCATTTCTAGAATAAAATGCTATACTTTTTTTTGTATTGTATCTGCAACGACACATTGTGACCAATAATTTTCTCAATCTGATATAATAACTAAAAAAAACAATGCAAGCCCTCTGCTCCATCAATAATTCCGTCGCAGACAGTTTCCTATCATCTCGTGAAGTTCCTAAATCCAGATTTCAAACGAACGAAAACTTTACAATCTCTTTTCTGCGAATTTTCTTTATACTGATGTACGTTCCTGAGCCCGATTCTACATGGAATGCCGAACACAATCATCCAAAAACATCTTTGTTTTCGACAACGATAAAGAAATGATATCGAATCTACGAATTTCTGGTAATTAGCGAGAGGCGTTGCTGCAATATTTTCATTGAATTTATAAAATCGTAAATATTCGTTATCGTATTTGAGATAGAGAATAATTAGATTGATATTAATCGCAAATAATATTAATTTGTTGAAATGTTATCATGTCATGGACGTACAGATTAAAAATACGCAATATTCTGTTTATTTATATTGACACATAATTTTAATTACCGTATGACCCTTGGATTAGAAAATAACAATAATTGAATAAATCATCATTGCACTTTGACCTCATATTCAACTTATAATGAAAATCTTATCTTAATATTAATTGAAAAATTATTTTCATTACTTATTTTCATTTATTTTATTTTCTGACTAAATGCAAAATGATTTCAAGTTTTTCGCGAGTGGGTTTAGTCCAGGTAAATATTCAGCAATTATGAGCCTCGTCCAAATTCTGACCCTCTTCCTGGATCAGATCAATTGACATTTTTCAAGAATTGAGGAAGAAGCTAAAGAATCTGCCTTTTTGTAAAAATTTTAAATTGTCGTTTTCGATATTCATTAAGAATCTCAAAGCGAGTTTCTGTCAAAGCCTCAGCGAATTGCTGATATTAGTCTTCCAATCGGGTCGAGTATTTTAGATAGAGAAATGCAAGGACTGATTGCCTTGCTTCCTTAAATTCGCTATCACTGGCCTGATTATTATTTTTAAAAACAAAACCAGCGCCAACCCAACCAAATGAAAGACAATTAAATTCGACCAGAGTCTCTCAAAAATAGAATCCTAGTATTTTGTATACGACGACGTATACCATAGAATCAACGATTCAGCATGATCAGATGAAAAACATCACAAATTAAATGCAGTACCAAAAGTAACAGATTATATCATAGTCCAACTACTCTGCAGTTAGATTTTCAGACACATCCAAAAAATGGATGAATAATTATTTATTTTCAAGTACATTTACTGAATGTCGTAGCAAAATTTTGTTTATTTATGAAGTGAAATATTCGACCATTACACCAGCGTAGTGTTGGTTCCATTGAATAAAATCCGAGATAGTGAGGCTTGTATCGACGTTGAAACACACGCGAAATGATACGTGTAGCTGCATACAGATTTGAACTTGCCTGATTTTCGAACGGGTTATCAATAGCCGTAAGCATTTATCTCGTAAGCAGATTGATATTTGCGAATCTCTTCGGTTTGCTTGAAATATTTTCGTACATCTAGAAAATATTCCCTGATAAATGAAGAATTAGGAAACCAAGTTGAAATTCGGCGGTATGAGTTAACGGAGGCAGCAATTTACCTGAATAACTATGAGCTGAATTCAAAAATGATTGGGCTCTTCGTAAAATGGTTCTTTTACATTACAGTTATAGTTGCGTGTAGTTGAAATTGGACGAAAAAAAATTCAATTCTGACAATGATGATCAGTCTATAAATTCTCGAACTATTACGTTTTGCCTAAATTCTTTGTTGTTCTTGTAGTAACGATCACCGTTTTAGCACACCGTAAAAAGCACTTTTTATTTTTCACCGCGAAGAAAAGCACAGCTTGATTCTCACCACGAAGAAAATCATGATTCATTTCTCACCGCGAAGAAAAGTACGATTCGAAGGGATTAATTTTTTCGAAAAAATAGTATTTCTATAATCTATGAGGGAATTTAAAAAATTGATAGGGAAATTACATATTATTTCGGGTGAAAGAAGTATATTACATTGTTAGCAACAATTCAAACGTCTTAGTTTTCCCCAAAGGAGTTAAATCGTGCTTTCTTCACGATAGATACTGAAATTTGTTAGTTTTCGTAATGAATTTTTGAAAATGTTAGCTCTTGCGGTCAGTCGAAATGAAATAATTTTCGTAAGATATTTGTAACGAAATAGTTTTCGTAAGGGGTGTCGATAAGATAGCGCAGTGAATTGAAACTAATTAAATTTCGGTACAATTTTAATTTTATATCAGAGTTCAAAAATGAAAAATGATTCCAAGTTTTTTGATTGGTTTGAGTCAAATAAGCATCAATTGTGAACCTGCGTCAAATTCCGACATTTTTTTCTCAGTTGCTACATAGTTCCTTATTTTAATTTACTCCTGCTTGGTCATTGGATAAAAAATTTAATTACTGAACCGCTTATAGTCTAGGGAAAAAAACTGAAATTTATATGAAAATTACAAAGTCCCAGTAGAACCGCCTTCAGCGATTTTTGGGGATATTTTGACGATCGTTTTGATTTTATCAAGGCCTCCGCGAACTGCTGATATAAGTTACCTAATCAAGTCGAGTCTTCTGAGTAAACAACTTCAAGGACTGATGATCTTATTTTTTTGAATTCGCTATCACCGGCCTCATTATTTTTGTAAAAATCTAGCTAGCGCCGTCCCGGTCAAATGGAAAACCCTTGAAATGGAACAGAGTCCCTCCAGAATATAATCTTAGAAATTTTCGATTTTGTTCGATGCACTTTCGCATATTGTTACAGAACTTTTTAATTAGTTACACATTAGTTACGGCGGCTTACACCATGATACAGTCAACGACTCAGTATGGTATGAAAAACACTACAAACTTAGTGCATTGCCAAAAGTAACAGATTTATGTCATGCACATATAGGTGAAACTTCACTGCAGGCAAATTTTCGGACACAACTGAAAAATCAATAAGTTTAAATAAATTGACTAAATTTTTTACCGAAATTTGTAAATTCATAAATTGAAATATTCGACCAGTACAGCACCGTATGTTGAAAGTATACACGAAGCACCGTGTGTAGCCGTTTATTTGATCTCGCCTAATCTTCAATACGGGTTATCAACAGGCCATGAGCGTTTGTCTTGTAGACAGATTTGTAAAACTTTTTAGTTTGCTTGTAATATTTTCGTACATCTAGAAAATATTCCCTGATAAATGAAGAATTATGAAACCAAGTTGAAATTCGGCGGTATGAATTAACGGAGGCAACAATTTACCTGAATAATTATGAGCCGAATTCAAAAATGATTGGGCTCTTCGTAAAATGGTTCTTTTACTTACAGTTATAGTTGAGTGTAGTTGAAATTGGTCGAAAAAAAAATTCAATTCTGACAATGATGATCAGTCTATAAATTCTCGAACTATTACGTTTTGCCGAAATTCTCTTTTGTTCTTGTAGTAACAATCACCGTATCGCAGAATTCTTTCATCTCCTTACAAACCTTATCAGAATACAGCCGAAGTATCTTCACGCGTACTTCACATGCCAAAAATGTGTATGACGAAATTTTAAAAATATCCAATCACATTTTATTCATGATCTGGTCCACCAATCGTGGTCATTAATTGCAGTGCGCAGAGCTTTCGGGGTAGGAGTATGGATAAGTTATAAAAGCAAGACTCCTGTGTGGAGTCAAGCAGTTGGTCGACGATAAATTAGCTTGAACTTTACAACACTTAGACTTGATATTAAAGAAAGAGTGACGGGTATCAATCCTTAAAGTTGAATCTGTGTAAATAGCAATACTCAATTTGGAAGAGGGTCGAATTACGTGTCCAGCAGATAGCAAATAGTATCAGTAGTAATTGCAAAAATGAAGATCATCGGTACTCTCCTATTGGCCTTAATCCCCGGTAAGTCTATGATGAAGAATTTGTTTGATCTAAAATTTCTACAAGTTTTCCCATTTGGTCATAACTGCAGTCGGTATGACCAATATGGTATGGCATGATATGACCAAATTACGGTAAGACCAAAAATGTATTTCATAAAATAATTAGAAATAAAAAAACACCACAACATGTCATATTCTTAAAGATTAGGAACGTATTGCGAATGTGCACTTTGACAAAATCGTAAGGGGGGAGCAAACGTATCATTTCTGACCTGCTAGATGGTCGCGTGGATCGCAACATACGCCCAGCTTCTGCTCTAGTAATTTTCTCTGCTTACCCGATCCGCGAAAATTGATTTAACTAAGTCAGTTTTATGACACTGTAAAGAGTCACGATTCAAATAAATTCGATCACTTTGTTCAATATATTTTTTTCACAATTAATCGACTGGAAATCTGGAATAAATTAATAAAACTGCATACCCACGTTGATGAACTCGATTAAACATTATGACAGAACTAATTAGAGATTCAACATCGAATCATCGAATTCCAAGAGTTTTTAGAACTTGAGGTAGCTGCAGGTGACACAATGATGGATTGTTTAATCCTAACAAGTGGCGATCTCAATATTCTATCAAATTTTTATAAATAAATGAATTTGCTGTTCAAATACAACAAAGTTTACTACCACATCGTTCTACTGACGCCGACTGCGACATCGACATGTCATTGCGATAGCTGAGATGTAGGCTGACAATTTTTTTCTCATGAAGTTGAATATAGATGACCCTAAATTTATGTCAAAAATTTTGTCAAGTTTCGTCGTTGTTACACAGAATTTTATTTTTGTGACAGGAATCTTGAGTTCTACCGTGGATGTTAATGAAGTCGGGGAGGAAGTACATTCATGGTGTAATAGAAATGGTGGACCCAAAGCCTTTGAAAATCTCGAAAACGCTGGAGAGAATATGAAAAATATTGTCGTATCTGTGGCAGCGGAAATCATGGAAGAACATAACAACAGTAGTGATGAAATAGATGCTGCCATTACAGTGTATTGTGGCAAGGTTGGCATTCTTCATGACTCTATTGACAGCACGGTGGAAGCATTATTGTCTTGTCTAGAACCAGGCGATCGCGAGCTTACGGGCCTAAGTAATTTCACAGCTTCGTTGCTGCAATTTCCTTGTGCATACAGGAACCTCGTAGAAGGTCAGTGTTCCGTATAAGCCTGAATAACGGTTTTACTTTAGAGGTTCAACCGCTTCAGGCATATATTTTATCAATAATTAAGAGCCTATACTATAGCTTTTAACATTTTTTGCAGACGTTATCAATAGCACCAATCTACAGTGTATCGTTTCCAAGATGGACGGTTTAGTCGAATGTGGACAAGATATTATTGCAGATCGCAATACTACGCTTGCCAATACTACGTCATCTGAAATTGATTCGGATGAGACAATACAGCCGGAGGTTGAATCTGACAATATAGACCGAACGTGCGGGTAAGCGACGTACAAAATCTGCGATTAATTTTTTAGGCGTATATTTCGATACGTGCTTGAATGAAAACTGGATCGTGTATAATATTTGACAATTTTTTTTAACAGTGAGGTACTGAGGCTCCAACAATGTACCGTCCGCGTATTCGCGGAGTGCGAGGATCAGATATTCTCAACGACACTGGATGCTCTGTACAAATATACAAACAATGATTTACCCTGCGAAAACTTACCCAAATCACCAAAATAGGAGGCTTCGCAACGTCGTATCGCTAATCTTCTTCAAATATGTCATGCTGACAATCATAAGAGTGTCTGTCAATTCATATAATTGAGGGTTCATGACATGTATGCAAAAATATTCTGACGTTTAAACTGAGATAGTGATTTCTAGGATAAGAAGTTATTATTATTTAATTTTTTTGTATTGTATTTGCAACGACCAATTGTGACCAATAATTTTCTTGATCTGACGAAATATAAAAAAACAATGTAAGCTCGATTTCCTGTGTCCTCGTGAAGTTCCTAAATCTAGATTTTGAATAAACCAAAATTTTACAACCTCTTTTCTGGCAATTCAAGTGAAAATGGTTTTGCCTTGCCCTCTATACGCTATCTTCATCCGGCGACGCGAGGATTTTATCAATCAATTTCATTCAGTTACTATATGTATATGATGACGATGATTCTCCAAATAAAATAAATATCTGAAATCGATCATTTATTGTTTCATCAATATGACTACCAACCTATGCATAACCACAAAAAGTGTGTGACTACAGTGTCACATAATTCATCAAATACATTACCGAATGAGAAAAAAGTACTCTGTAAAACCATAAACTGAAACATTTCACTCGTACAGTACCGCAGTGTTTCCCATTTTATGATCATATTAATCTAAAGTTCAGCGTGTCGTATGTTGAAGTTCTAGTCACATCAGTTCAAATACATTCATATGCAAATATGTAATCAAATACAGTGGCATGTCGTAATCAGGAGCTGCGCATTTGGCTGCACCGTCCTCTTCTCTTTGAAGTTGAGAATTTCTCTATCACAAGGTCTTTCGAACAGTCTCAAGCATGACTGAGAGCTTGGCAATCCGTACGTACACCCTTAAGGTTCTATGAAGAAGACAAATTCAGGGACTTTGCGTTCTTTTGCGGTGGAAAATTTATCTATTGTATCTGCTATGCAAATCCGCTTATTTTCCTGAGGATCGACTAACATCTTTTGTGAATTGGAGATGAAGCCATGGAATCTGTATTACATTGAAGGTTTTTAATTGCCGTTTTTGATATTTGTGAAAAATCCCAGATCTTGTAACAAAAAACGAGTTTTCATTAGGACATTAGGGTACTGCTGATACTAATCTCCCAATTGGAGTAACGAGTTCAGTCTCGCCGGACTATACTGATATACAAAATAATTTTTTTTAAATACCTGAATACAAAATGCAAATACTTCTTTGTTTTTCTATTTCAAGTACGATACACAAAATCGTTTGCTATGTTAATATTTGAATACAGAATGCACAATCCGTATTTTCAAAATACTTTCAAGAAATTGAAATACTTTTAATATTATCAATATAAAAGTTGTGTATTTAATTCATTTCACTGATCTGAACACTACAATATGTTCAACCAGTCAGTCTTTCATCTTTCGTCTATGAGGCCTTGTTATCATCTTACCAAACGAAAATGAACGTTCTACTGGAGCAGATCTTTGCAAACAAGTATTATACTTTGGAAACATTTTATTTGACAGTTGGATAGTTACCCAAGGAATCAGGGCAGGACGCGGGGTGCGACTTCGCAGAAGGTGAATTTTCAGTCGAGTCCAAAGAATCCATGAATCATTTACTAATTAGATCAAACAGATTGACTGGATATGGTGGTAAAACTTGGTATATTCATAAAATAAAATATTTTCCTGGTACGGGACGGTGATGCTTGTTTTCGTCGAAATATCAATCTAAAGAGCCACACTAATGAAATCTAACATCGTGAGGGTCACCCCAACGTTGATAGCATACGCGCATCGAAATGTGTGGCTGCATATTTGAACACGTCTGATTTCCTAGCGAGTTATCAACAGGCGGTGAGCATTTCTCTCGTGAACAGATTGACAATTATAAAACTCTCTAGCTTACTTAAAATATTTCTGTACGTCTGGAATATATTCACCTAAGAATGAAAAATTGAAAAATTGAGTTGAAATTCGAATGAATAAGTGAACGAGAAGCAGTAATTTACCAAAATAATTATGAATCAAATTCAAACATGATTACACCGTTATAAAAATGGTTTTTTTACATCACAGTTATGAATGATTGTAGTTGACATGGCACAAAAAGATTTTGTTTTCGACAACGATAATCAGTCCATAAATTCTCGTTCTATTGCGTTCTGGCCAGATTCTTTTGTTTTTTCCTTGAAGCAATCACCATATCGCAGAATTCTGATATCTGGTTACAAACATATTTACTGCACTCGTCAGAAATGAGTATGACGAAATTTAGTGAATATCCAATCCTATTGCATTCACGATCCAGTCCACCAATCGTAATCATTTATAGGAATGATCAAAACTTTTGGGGTAGGAGTATGAATAAGTTATAAAAGCGGAACTCATGTGAAGCGTTAAGCAGTTAGTCGACGATAAATCAGCCTGAACGTTGCAACGCGCAAACCTACACCCAGGCATTCATCCAATTTATCAATACATATTGAATAAAGTGTGCCACACCGAAGCACGTATCCTATAGAAAAAAGACAGTACCATTAGTGATTGTAAAGATGAAGATCATCGGTCCTGTCGTGTTCATTTTAATCGCCGGTAAGTCAATGTATATACAGAATTCGTTTGATCTTAGGTAAGAAATGTACACGGGACGAAAGTAAATTTTCCCCTGGGGTGATTACTGCCCTCTGAAAACATCTTCTCGTTCAGGCAATACATCCACGCGTGCCCTCGGGAAAAATCTGCTACTTTCGCCCTTTGTTGCATAATGTACTATTTTATAACGCATGCAGGATTTTTGCGTTTTTTTGACCTAGTAAGCGGGCCTAAGGTGACCGTTTTCAGACCGGCGAGCAAAAAAAAAATTAAAAACGAAGACTATCAGCGTCACAACGATAGAGACTCGGGTAGAGGCGACTACTAGTGGACAATAAAAAGGCACGATAATTGCCATAAGTTGCCAGTCCTCTCATATACGTCGATGGACCAATCTAATTAGCCATGAACATAAAAAATGATATATTATTACATGTTAACAGGCTGGGATCTCAATATTCTATCAAAATTTATGAGAAAATGAATTTACTTATTAATGCACCACAAATTTTACTGCGAAATCGCACAGACACCGAGTCGAAATATCGATGATGGCTCAGATCATGTTGAGAATTTTATTTGTATGAGGTTGATTATAATAGATTACAATAAATTTATGACTAAATATTTTCGTCACATTTTCTCGTTATGCAGTATCTTATTTTTATAACAGGAATCTTAAGATCTGCGAATGCTCAATTATTGACCGAGCAGGAATGGCAATTAGAGTGCAACAAATACGGCGGACCACAAGCCTACGAAAGTATGGGAATCGCAGGAACAAATCTCAAGAATTCTATCCAACTTCGTGTGAGAGAAATCCTGGTAACATATTACGGCGGTGGAATAGCTGCTGCTCTCACAGTGTACTGTGACAAGGTGGAAGATCTCAATAACGCCTTTATCAGCTTCACAGAAGCAGTGAAACCTTGTCTAGAACCAAGTGATCGAGAAATACCGGGCTTATATAATTTCACAGCTTCGGTGCTGCAATTTCCTTGTGCGAACAGAAACCTTGTGGAAGGTCAGTATATCGTTCGGACGTGGATAACGACTCTGCCTGCCAGAATTGACAACCTCAAGCATGCATTTAGTTATCATTGATAGAGTTTGTATCAGCGTACAACATTTTTTGTAGCCGTTCACAATAGTACTGACCGAGAGTGTTGGAATTCTACGCTACAAGCAGTGAGAGACTGTGGACAAGAGATAATTTCAGCGTTCAATGCTACGAGATTCAATCCTGTCCGACATGAGGCAGCGTGCAGGTAAAAGAACGCACAAACTCTGAAAATATATTTCAAATACATATTATGTATTCCGAGATGTGTTAGAATGAAAATTGAGTTGTGTGTAACATTTTATAATTTTCCCAACAGGCAGGCACAGACTTTCGAACAATGTACCGTCAGAGTATTGGAAGAGTGCGAGGATGAGATATTTTCGACGTCAATGGATTCTTTGTATAAATATGTTAACAATTACATACCCTGCGAAAATTTGACCAAATCGCTAATACAGAACTAGGCATCGTAACCTGAGATCGCACATCTTCTTTGAATATTCTATGCTGTTATTATATACCGATATCGGTTAATTTACATAACTGACGGTTCATATATATGAAAATATTGCAATTCCCGAATTGAGAAAGTAATTTCTAAAATAAGAAGCTAAATTTTTCTGTAATGTATCCACAACCACTCATTCTGACCAATAATATTTTCAATCTGACAAAATAGAAAATAAACAATGAAAACCACCAATAAACCCGTCGTAGACGATTTTCTGTGCTCCTATAAAGTTCCTGAATTCCAATTCCAAACAAACCCAAGTCTTACGCCCTTTTTTCTGCAGGTTCCCTACTATTGCACTTCTAGGAAACAATAGAGTGGGAATATTCCGAAATTCCAATCTGAAAACATTGACACAATAATACCACACATTATAATTTGGTTTATATAGATTATTCAACATTGAATTATTTTAACAAGGAAATTCTCGTGGTCTATTAAATTTGTGATCTCTTTGTTCTTCACATAATCCATGACATTTAAATTTCGTTTGATATTCGACAATCGAGAGGGAATCTCAAAGATAGCATCAAGCTAAGCTCACAATGGCGTTAGTCACAACAAAATTTCCACAAGTCGGAACGCTGAGCTGGAGGTTTTTCGGACCAACCTCGACTGCGATAACGAAAGCAGAGACGTTCGATGATACGGGCTGATAAGTCCTCAGAAAAGAGGCTGTGAGGATGCTTTCACGTTGCCTTAGATGTCACCTTCAGACATGCAGATTTTTTCGCTGTAGCTTTATCCGACGACGCGAGGATTTTCATTTTCATTCAGTTACTATTTTCAAATATTCTTACCATTATACTGCAATGAAGGACTCGCACTCCTTCAGATGAAATAAATATTTGGAATGAATTATTCGTTTTTGTACCGATATAATCTCCTACCTATGGATAGGCACAGAAAGTTTGAGACTGTGTCGTCACATATTTCATCAAATACGTTACCGATTAAAAAAATTGAATTCTATCGAGTTATAAAGTAAAACGTTTCACGAGTAGAGCTCCGAAGTATTTCTCATTTCATGATAATATTGATACAAAGTTCCGCGTATCGTAGGTCAAGGTTGTATGTCACATCAGTTTCAATCCATTCATCTGCCAAGATGTATTCGTATGCAGTGGCATGTCGTAATGAGGACATGCACATTGAACTGAAACGACTCTACACACTGAGTATTTCTCTCTGTGTACTGAACACACAATTAGCGTTAGATGAGTTAGCGTAAAAAACGAAAACCAATTGAACTTGATCTATTGGGTAATTTTATCTCCTGAGGTTCCTTCAGAATGATTTCAATTTCAAATCAAAGTTATAAAAAAAATGATTCCAAGTTTTTTGTGATTGGTTTGAGTCCCGACAAATAAGCATCAATTGTGAGCCTGCTCCAAATTCCAACCCTTTTTTCTCGGTTAATTGAATGCGGTAATACCAACTCTTGGTAAAGTTGGCATAGCCTTTAATTTTTGTTTAATCATTCTAAAAACCGGTTAGATTATACTCGTCATGAAAATTAGCATCCAATCAGCCGTAAATTGCCCGATGGATAAAATTAGTATAGTTCGAGTTGACAGCGCTAACTTATAAAGCCTACACACCCATTTGCTACATAGTTCCTATTGTAATTTACTCCTGCTCGGTCATTGCATAAAAAATTTAATTACTGAACCGCTAGTCTAGGGAAAAAAAATCTGAAGTTTATATGAAAATTACGAAGTCGAAGTGGAACCGCCTTCAGCGATTTTAGGGTATATTTTGACGATCGTTTTGATTTTATCAAGGCCTCCGCGAACTGCTGATATAAGTTTCCTAATCGGGTCGAGTCTTCTGAGTAAACAACTTCAAGGACTGATGATCTTATTTTTTTGAATTCGCTATCACCGGCCTCATTATTTTTGTAAAAATCTAGCTAGCGCCGTCCCGGTCAAATGGAAAACCCTTGAAATGGAACAGAGTCCCTCCAGAATATAATCTTAGAAATTTTCGATTTTGTTCGATGCACTTTCGCATATTGTTACAGAACTTTTTAATTAGTTACACATTAGTTACGGCGGCTTACACCATGATACAGTCAACGACTCAGTATGGTATGAAAAACACTACAAACTTAGTGCATTGCCAAAAGTAACAGATTTATGTCATGCACATATAGGTGAAACTTCACTGCAGGCAAATTTTCGGACACAACTGAAAAATCAATAAGTTTAAATAAATTGACTAAATTTTTTACCGAAATTTGTAAATTCATAAATTGAAATATTCGACCAGTACAGCACCGTATGTTGAAAGTATACACGAAGCACCGTGTGTAGCCGTTTATTTGATCTCGCCTAATCTTCAATACGGGTTATCAACAGGCCATGAGCGTTTGTCTTGTAGACAGATTTGTAAAACTTTTTAGTTTGCTTGTAATATTTTCGTACATCTAGAAAATATTCCCTGATAAATGAAGAATTATGAAACCAAGTTGAAATTCGGCGGTATGAATTAACGGAGGCAACAATTTACCTGAATAATTATGAGCCGAATTCAAAAATGATTGGGCTCTTCGTAAAATGGTTCTTTTACTTACAGTTATAGTTGAGTGTAGTTGAAATTGGTCGAAAAAAAAATTCAATTCTGACAATGATGATCAGTCTATAAATTCTCGAACTATTACGTTTTGCCGAAATTCTCTTTTGTTCTTGTAGTAACAATCACCGTATCGCAGAATTCTTTCATCTAGTCACCAACCTTATTGGAATATAGCTTAAGTATTTTCACGCGGACATGCTAAAAATGTGTATGATGAAATTTTGTGAATATCCAATCACATTTTATTCATGATCTAGTCCACCAATCGTGGTCATTAATAGAAGTGCTCAAAGCTTTCGGGGTAGGAGTATGGATTAGTTATAAAAGCAGGACTCGTGTGTAAACTCAAGCAGTTGTTCGACGATAAATCAGCTTGGACTTTGCAACGGTTAGACTTGCACCGAGACATTTACTTGATTTTCAGTATCGAAAAAAGAGTGACGCGTATCTCCTGAAAGTTGAATCTGATTAAATAGCAATACTCAATTTGAGATAGTGTCGAATTACGTGTCCTCCAGAGAGAAAATAGTATCAGTGGTGATTGCAAAAATGAAGATCATCGGTACTGTCTTGTTGGTTTTAATCCCCGGTGAGTCGATGTATACAGAATTCGTTTGATCTCAGGTTTTTACAAGTTGTCCCATTTGGCCGTAAGCGTACGTGCGTGCCTTAGAATCAAGGATTTATGTCCACATATTTTGATTGCTTGAAATGAGGTGTCACTGAGTATCATGCAAAAATTATTCCACAGTTCGACGGCAGTATGGAAGAACGTGCTATTTCAAATTGTGAAAGAAGAACGTGCTATCTCGATCCAGAACCAAATTTTTATTGATACGGTACTGGAATTTGGGGTGCCTGGAATATAAAAAGCACTGTTTTTTGATAGATTAATCAATTGTTATAATACGGAAATAGAAGATTTAGGATAAGTACGGATAAGCAAAATTTTTTTTATTTCTCATATGTGTTAATCACATTGAATTTTCAGATCGGTCATCAGCAATTTTGAGGCAACATAATTATATGATTTTGACCTCATGAAATAAATACAAGAATTTTATACATGAAGAAATTATATTTACGTAAAAATTGTACGAAAATTTTACGAAAATATAATTTCTTAATGTATAAAATTCTTGTATTTATTTCATAAGGTCAAAATCATATAATTATATTGCCTCAAATTATTAATATAATGGCCGATCTGAAAATCCAATGTGATTAACACACATGAGAAATAAAAAAAAATTTTTTCATTCATACTTATCCTGAATCTTCTGTTTTTGTATTATAACAATTGATAATTCTATCAAAAAACAGTGCTTTTTATATACCAGGCACCCCAAATTCCAGTACCGTATCAATAAGAATTTGATCCTGGATCGAGATAGCACGTTTTTCTTTCACAATCTGATATAGCACGTTCTTCTGTGCACTATTTGAGGTAGCAAAAGGTGACACAATGATGATCTTAATATTTTATCAAAATTTTATAAATAAATGAATTTACTATTCAAATACCACAAAGTTTACTATCACATCGTTCTACTGACGCCGACTGTGATGTCGACATGTCGATGCGATGGCTGAGATGTAGGTTGATAATTTTGTTCTCATGAGGTTCAATATAAATTATCATAAATTTCTGTATAAAATTTCTGTCAAGTTTCGTCGTTGTTACACAATATTTTATTTTTGTGACAGGAATCTTGAGCTCTGCCGATACCGATGAAGTCGGGCAGGAAATACGATCATTGTGTGATAAAAATGTCGGACCTGAAGCCTTTAAAAATGTCGAAAACGTTTCAGAGAATACAAAAAATACTATGCTATCTGTGGTAACGAAAATCATACAAGAACATCAGAACAGTAGCGACGGAATAGATGCTGCCATCACAATGTATTGTGGCAAGGTTGGGATTCTCCATGAGTCTATTGACAGCTTCGTGGAAGCATTAATACCTTGTCTAGAACCAGGCGATCGCGAACTTGGGGGCCTAAGTAATTTTACAGCTTCGTTGCTGCAATTTCCTTGTGCAAATCAAAACCTCGTAAAAGGTTAGTCTAGCGTTTGGGTCTGAATTACGGTTTTGCTGACCAAAATCAACCGCTTCAAGCATGTGTTTTATTAATAATTACGAGAGTCTATACTATGGCTTTGAACATTTTTTGTAGACGTTTTCAATAGCACCAATCTATCGTGTGTCACTGCAAAGCTAGAAGGTGTAGTCAACTGTGGACAAGACATACTTGCAGATCGTAATACTACGCTTGCCAATATTTCGTCATCTGAAATTGATTCAAATGAGACGATACAGCCGGAGGTTAAATCTGACAGTAGAAACCGAACGTGCAGGTAAGCGACTTAATTTTTTAGGCGTATATTTCGATACGTGCTTGAATGAAAACTGGATCGTGTATAATATTTGACAATTTTTTTAACAGTGAGATACTAAGTTTCCAACAATGTACCGTCAGAGTATTGGCAGAGTGCGAGGATCAGATATTCTCAACGACACTGGATGCTCTGTACAAATATACAAACAATGAATTACCCTGCGAAAACTTACCCAAATCACCAAAATAAGAGGCTTCGCAACGTCGTATCGCTAATCTTCTTCAAATATGTTACGCTGATAATCATAAGAGTGTCTGTCAATTCATATAATTGAGGGTTCATGACATGTATACAAAAATATTCTGACGTTTAAACTGAGATAGTGATTTCTAGGATAAAAACTTATTATTATTTATTTTTTTTGTATTGTATTTGCAACGACCAATTGTGACCAATAAGTTTCTCAATCTGACAGAATATAAAAAAACAATGTAAGCTCGATTTCTTGTGTTCTCGTGAAGTTCCTAAATCTAGATTTTGAATAGACCAAAATTTTACAATCTCTTTTCTGTCAATTCAAGTGAAAATGGTTTTGCCTTGCCCTCTTATACGCTATCTTCATCCGGCGATGCGAGGATTTTTTCAATCAATTTCATTCAGTTACTATATGTATATGATGACGATGATACTGCGATGATTCTTCAAATAAAATAAAAATCTGAAATCGATCATTTATTGTTTCATCAATATGACCACCTACCTATGCATAAGCACAAAAAGTGTGTGACTACAATGTCACATAATTCATCAAATACATTACCGAATGAGAAAAAAGTACTCTGTAGAGCCATAAACTGAAACATTTCACTGGTACTGTACCGCAGTGTTTCTCATTTCATGATCATATTAATCCAAAGTCCAGCGTGTCGTATGTCGAGATTGTAGTCACATCAATTCAAATACATTCATATGCAAATATGTAATCAAATACAGTGGCATGTCGTAATCAGGAGCTGCGCATTTGGCTGCACCGTCCTCTTCTCTTTGAAGTTGAGAATTTCTCTGTCACAAGGGCTTTTGAACAGACTCAAGCATGACTGAAAGCTTGGAAATCCGTACGTACACCCTTAAGGTTCCTATGAAGAAGACAGACTCAGGGACTTTGCGTTCTTTAACAGTGGAAAATTTATCCATCGTATCTGCTACGCAAATCCGCTTATTTTCATGAAGATCGAATAACATTTTTTTGTAAATTGGAGATGAAGTCAAGAAATCTGTATTACTTTGAAGGTTTTTAATTGCCGTTTTTGATATTTGTGAAAAATCTCAGATCTTGTAACAAAAAACGAGTTTTTATTGAGGCCTCAGGGAACTGCTGATATTAATCTTTCAATTGGAGTAATTAGTTCAGTATCATCGGACCAGCGATGTACAAAATGATATTTCCGAATGATTCGATCGACAGAACGTATACATAACGTACAATCAGAATGATATAAAAAGAACACTGAACATTGATTACATTGCTGAAAGTAACAGATTAGGTCATGCACATACACGTGATTATCTCGCCAATGCGGGCAAGACGCGGGGTGCGACTACGCAGCAGGTGAATTTTCAGTCGAGTCCAAAGAATCGATAAATCATTCTACTAATTCTATCAAACAGATTTACTGAATATGGTGATAAAATTTGGTACATTCATAACGTAAAATATTTTCGTGGTACAGGACCGTGATGCTTGTTTTAGTCGAAATATTGATCTAAAGACCCGCAATAAAGAAATCTAAGATCGTGAGGGTCACCGAAACGTTGATAGCACACGCGAATCGACACGTGTGGCTGTATATTTGAACTCGTCTGATTTCCAAAGAAGTTATCAACAGGCGGTGAGCATTTCTCTCGTAAACAGATTGACAATTATAAAACTCTCTAGCTTACTTAAAATATTTCTGTACGTCTGGAATATATTCACCTAAGAATGAAAAATTGAAAAATCGAGTTGAAATTTGAATGAATAAGTGAACGAGAAGCAGTAATTTTCCAGAATAATTATGAATCAAATTCAAACATGATTACACCGTTATAAAAATGGTTTTTTTACATCACAGTTATGAATGATTGTAGTTGACATGGCACAAAAAGATTTTGTTTTCGACAATGATAATCAGTCCATAAATTCTCGATCTATTGCGTTCTGGCCAGATTCTTCTGTTTTTTCCTTGAACCAATCACCATATCGCAGAATTCTGATATCTGGTTACAAGCATATTTACGGCACTCGTCAGAAATGAGTATGACGAAATTTAGTGGATATCCAATCGTATTGCATTCACGATCCAGTCCACCAATCGTAATCATTCATAGGAGTGCTCAAAGCTTTCGGGGTAGGAGTATGAATAAGTTATAAAAGCAGAACTCATGTGAAGCGTTAAGCAGTTAGTCGACGATAAATCAGTCTGATTATTGCAACGCTGAAACCTACACCCAGGCATTCGTCTAATTCATCAAATCATATTGAATAAAGAGTGCCACATCGAAGCACGTATCCTATAGAACAGAGAAAGTACCATTAGTGATTGTAAAGATGAAGATCATCGGTCCTGTCGTGTTCATTCTAATCGCCGGTGAGTCAATGTATATACAAAATTCGTTTGATCTCAGGCTTAAACGAGTTGTTTCATTTGGCCGTAAACGCGGTCGTTGTATCTGAACCGTGCTTGTCCAGGAATCAAGAATACATGGGGCATTCCAAGTCAATTTTACATTAGCAAACCCTCATATTTTTTTATTTATTTGGAATTTCTACATCACAATGGTTTCAATCAATTGACGTAAACTTGTTCAGTTTGAATTGTACTTTACAAAAACTTTATTTTGGAATTTTTTTTACCCTCTAGGAGTGAGGTTTTTACCATTCAAGTACTAAAAAAAAAACCATTACAAAAAAAGATCATTTTTCATTTTTTCATCAATTTCTTTTCAAAAACTAGAGAAAATTACCAAAATTTTGACATGTTTTGTAAGATGGCTGGGATTTTCGTAATGATCGATCTGGTGGTTTGAAGTTTTCAATAATTCTGTGTTGGCATCTAGTAGATCAAAGAACCTTCAAATCTATGAAGGTTTATACAAAAAGATTTCCACAAAATTTGTTGGACAAGTGATTTCTTAATTTCATTCCGACACATCGGATATAACCAATTTTTAAAAAACCATTGCTAAAAACTGATTAGCTACATAACATCGGGATGATTTTCACTGTCCAGATACAAATTTTTTGTGTTTCGATGTATGTGTGGGGCATTCCATACCAGCTCAACTTACCGTTGAAATTGACATCTTTGATTCGGTTTTAATATTTTCATCTTTTCGTACTCTGGTGCTCATTCATTGGCACATTCACCCGACAAAAAAGCTGAGTTCTAGCGCACATACACCGCATCGCAGGTGGTCAAGTATACCATGGAAATTGAATCAAGAAAGAAAAACGAAACAAAGCCGTGAAAACCATGAAAATGTACATACCTACACGACTCAAACTTTCAAGAAAAATTTTTTTAGACTTATCTTGTGGTATTCCTTCTTGTTTCTTCGAAGAACTAGCTCCACTTAAATTTTGCAGAATACTTTAACTCACGGGTAGGTTCACTGTGCCATTTCGAAATAAACTTGCCCCATCCGAGAAAATTGATCTAATTCAGTCAGTTCCCATATCACTTTAAATAATCACATTTGGAATGATTTTGGTCACTGGTTTCAATTTTATTTCCATTATTGGTCCACTTGAAGATCTGAAAAAGTAAATGAAACTACAGACCCGTGTTGATGGACTCGATTAAACATTGTGACAAAACCACGGAAGTCTACATATGTGGAAGGACTTGCAGCTTCCCTATGCCTGCCGGGTTGAATGCTTTTCCCCTGACTTCATTATCGGCTATAGTTCCGCGTTCTACCATTGTTATGACTGTGGTGCGCTGGCAGTCGTATTGTCCGGTTCACAAACCAACTACAAAAAAGTGTGAACAAACGTTCATGATGTGAAGACTACCCAGTAAACACATTTACGTAAAATTTACGTCAGGATGACATCATGTTGTGTCATGATTTACGTAAGATGTAAGTCACGTATGAGTCCCACATGACTCAGTATTTCGTACCTCCTGACGTAAAACTTTTACGTAAACCATATGACGTAAATATGACGTCGATTTGACATCATTATGACTGATCTGACGTCAATCTGATATAATAATGATATCAAAGTGATATCGAGTTTTTTTCCGTAAATCTTACCTTCATGTGACCTCAAATTGACTTCAATGTGATTTAATTGACGTCAAGCTGACATAACAATGACGTAATATTTTTGTTTTTGCTTTCCTCACATATGATCTCAAATTGATCGTACTCTATTTGATCTGACGTCAAATAGACAGAATACAGGTACTCAATTTATAATTTACAAATTAAATATTCCCAATCACATCTGTCAACAGAATTACGTTTTGCGGTTTTCAAAAATTACTCAACAATATACCATATATATAAAAACTTATAAAAAATTACATTTCTATCTAAAATCACTTCAAATTTTGAAGTTTCCGCATAAACGACAAAGAATTAAACGGTGTTTAATTCATAGTAGGAAACTGTTTATTAATCATCATCAAATTCTACAAAAAAAATAAAAAAACACAATCATATGACTTACTAATTACATAAATGATACATAAAATTATGACTCCAATATGACGTCATAGCATGATGAAAATATTATATAACATGTACGTAACAGTTAAGTCATACGAATGACATCACATCAAAGTTATGTTTGATGTCAATATGAGGTCATAGTGATGTCATACAACATGACGTCAAATGAAAGTCATCAAACATAGTCACTATTATGTCATACCTACGTAAAAATTTTTGGACCTCTGTGTGACCTATATATGACGTCATTTTAAAGTCATGTGTTCCTAGGGTATCAGCGCCACAGCGGTAGAGGTTGACTACTAGCAGATAATAAGGGGGCACGATCATACCGAGAGGTTTTACCTTGAAACTAAACAGTCGATAGCGCAGGCGCGAGTTTCGGCGTCTGTCACAGGCTCACAGGCTCAAATATTGACACAAGACGGACTCGCAGACCAATAAAATTAAATTATTTCACGCATGCGCTGTCGACTGTTTAGTTTCAAGAAAACCTCTCGGTATAGGTATGTAATACTACTATATTACTGGTAGGGTCTGAAATGAGATTAATTTTGTACGGTGCCGACGATAATGTTGTCTCTTTCTATCATGTTCGAATCAGAGCTTTCTCCGCAAATCAGCATCTAACACTTGCATAGAACATTTACACGTATAATAATGTCTTTAAGGTTAAAATTAAATCGACCATTCGCTCATACGTTTCGTATTATTATTTCATTGGCTAAAAATATTTTATAAACTCATTAACATTCAAGTACAAATTATATTTCAATTTTGAGGTTAGATACTTTTGAAACCCGCCAATCCGCCATTACTATTGCAGCTGCGCAGAACATGTTAACTGAACTTCAAAGAAGTGAGTTACAGGCATATTCTGTTTCTCTTTGCTCCTGACCCCGCCACTTATAGCGATTAGCAATCCAAAAGTATTACACATATGGGCACGATAAGTGCTACAAGTTAACAGACCTCACATATACGTCCGTGGACTGAACTAATTAGTTATTGACATAAAAAATGATATATTATTTCATGTTAACAAGCTGCAGTATTTTATCAATATTTATAAGGAGATGAATTGATGAATTTACTTTTCAATGCGCCATAAAGTTTACTGCGAAATCGAACCTAGTCCGAGTCTACGAGGATATTTGGCTTGATGGCTTAGGTTATGCTGACAATTTCATTTGTTTGAGGTTGTTTGTGGAATAAAATAAATTTATGAGTAAAACTTTTTGTCATATTTAGTCGTTTTTATGAAATATCTTATTTTTTTGACAGGAATCTTAAGATCCGCGAATGCCCAATCAACTGAGCAGGAAATGCAATCACAGTGCATTAGAAATGGCGGAACCGAAGCCTACGAAAGTATGAAAACCGGAATAACAAATCTCAAGAATTCTATCCAAGTTCCCACGAGTCAAATCGTGCAAACATATCACGACAGTGGAATAACTGCTGCCCTCTCAGTGTACTGTGACAAGGTGGACGATCTCAATAACGCCTTTATCAACGTCGCGGAAGCAGTGAAACCTTGTTTAGATCTAGGTGACCGAGAACCGTTGGTCTCAACCAATTTGACACTTGCGGCGCTGCGATTTCCTTGTGAAAACAGAAACCTCGTGGAAGGTCAGTATATCGTTCAGACATGAATAACGTCTTTGCTTGTCAGAATTAACGGCCTCAATGATGCATTTAGTTATTGTTAATAGAGTCTGTATCAGCGTTGAACATTTTTTTTAGCCATTCACAATAGCACCGACCGAGAGTGTGTGATTCATAAACATCAAGCAATGACAAACTGTGGACTAGAGATGATTTCAGTTCTCAACGCTACGAGGACCGATCCTGCCCGACGTGAGGCAGCGTGCAGGTATAAAACACATACAAAGTCTTCGAATATGTTTTAAATACGTATATTTCGAAAGGTGTTTCCATGAAAATTGAGGTGTATATAACATTTGATAATTTTCCCAACAGGCAGATACAGACTTTCGAACAATGTACCGTCAGAGTATGGGAAGAGTGCGAGGATAAGATATTTTCGACGACACTGGATTCTCTGTACAAATATACTAACAATTACTTACCCTGCGATAATTTTACCAAATCATCAATACAAAATTAGGAATCGTAACCAGAGATCGCACATCTTCTTTGAATATTCTTTAATTTGTATAATTGACGATTCATATATGAAATTATTGCAATTTTCGAAATAACATAGTAATTTTTAAAATAAGAAGTAATATTTTTCTGTAATGTATCCACAACCACTCATTCTGACAAATAATATTTTCCATCTGACAAAATACAAATGAAACAATGAGAACTCTCTGCCCCATCAATAATCCCCTCGTAGACGATTTTCTGTGCCCCTTTAAAGTTCCGAAATTTCAATTCCAAACAAACCCAAATCTTACCAGCTCTTTTCCGACACGTTCCCTACTATTGCACTTCTAGAAAACACCCGCGGCTCCCTCATTTTGACCTTAATTTCCCATTCTCCCCGTATTCCAATCGAAACTCTTTTTACCCATAATGCACCATCCAAAATTTCTACATGCCGAAGCACTGAGCTGCAGGTTATCCGGACTAACCTTGGCTGCGATAACGAAAGCAGAGACGTTTGATGATACGGGCTAATAGCCCTTAGAAGGGAGGCTGTGAGGATGCTTTCACGTTCCCGCAGATGCTACCTTCAGACATGCTGATTTTTTTACCGTAGCTTTATCTTTCACAACGCGAAGATCTTCTCATTCATTTTCATTCAGTTATTATTTCCAAATATTCTGACCATTCTACTGCAATTAAGGACACGCACTTCTTCAGATGAAATAAATATTTATAATGAATTATTATTTTTTTGTTTTTTTCTATTGATATAATCTCCAACCTATGGATAGGCATAGAAAGTTTCAGATTGTGTTGTCACATAATTCATTAAATACATTACCAATTAACAAAATAGAATTTTATCGAGTTATAAAGTAAAACGTTTCACGAGTAGAGCTGCGAAGTAATTCTCATTTCATGATAATATTGATACAATCCCCGCATGTGTCATAGGTCAAGGTTGTATGTCATATCAGTATCGAAGTTTTCGTTGACTACAGAAGTTTCTTAATGCATAAGTATAACTTGAAATCAGTCAATCCCATGGAAGAAAAAAACAACTCTACGAAATTTCTTATAAACTTCTTTCTAAAATTCGTAAAACTGATTCGAAAATCCGGTTCTCCATCCGTTATTCAATACAGTCGGAAGCAGCAGCGGCAAAAAAAGTTTAGTTAAAATTATCAGCAAGTTTCATATGCTGATAATTAATGGCCGTACGAACGTAACACGTACCGCGTCCGATTTCGCCATCGGCGACAAAAATTCATAAAAAGATATACAAATCCTAAAATCGAACACCTTTGAACCTTGATAAGAACCATTGCTGACTATTGAATAATGATATGACATGATCCAATACAAATATCCTATAAATAATTCGGACCGCACAAGTAAGACTGTTCAAAGTAGATTAGCTATTCGACTATTTTCCAGCTTCTGGCTAATAACTCCTCGGTCAGGAGGTGGTAAATATGCCTTCAAGTTGGCCTTTACGCCACCTACAGGCATACAGATTCGTACATCGTAGCTTCATCCGACGACGTGAAGATTCTCTCATTCATTTTCATTCCCTCACTATTTCTAAATATGATGACCGTTATACTGTGATAAAGGTCACGCAATTTGTTGAATGGAATAAATATTTTGGAAGAACTATTCGCTTTTTTGTCAATGTGATCTCATACTTATGATATGAGTACAGAAAGTTTGAGACCACAGTGTCACATGATTCATCAAATACGTTACGGGATAACAAAAAAGAATCTTTTATCACACCTGCTTCGAAAATGCTTCCACATCGTGAATGGTCTACTTTCCTCAACGGTGATTTTTTCGCGAATGCGCACTTTAGACTAATTCAGTCGCTTCGTGACGCCATCGGACGGCAACGACATGAAAGATCTTCTCTCAATGGCGCCATTGGATGTGAGCGATACATCAGCTATACTATTTATTGTGCTTTCTTCGCAGATGTGGCATGATATGAAGAACACTGGAAATCAAATGCATTGTCAAAAGTAACAGGTTATTCCATGTGCATAGGTGTAACTTTACTTCAGGCAAATTTTCAAACACACCGGAAATATGAATAAATAATTTTTGTCAATTTGTAAAGTGAAATATTCTACCAGTACAGCACCGCACTGCTTTTTTTTGTTGACGTATTAATCTGAAGACTTACAGTGATAAAATCTAAAGTCGTGAAGGTCGTGTCAATTCTAAAAGCATGCGTGAGACGACGTGTGTAGCCGTATATTTGAACTTTGTCAGATTTCCAAACGGGTTATCCATAGGCGGTGGGCATTTGGATCATAAACAAATTATCATTTGTAAAACTTTCTTGCTAGCTTCAAATATTTCCCTATATTTATTAAATATCCCTTAACTAATGAAAAATTGGGAAATCAAATTGAAATTCGTCAGATGTTACACGAGAAGCCGTGTAAGGTGAATTACCTGAATAATTACAAACCAGATTGCGAAGATAATTAAACTGTTATGGAAGTTGTTTCTCCCCATCACAGTTACAGTTGAGTATATTCGGAATCGCACGAAAAGATTTCGTTTTTGACAATAATGATCAGTCTATTCCCGAACTATTGCGTTTTGACCAGAATTCTTTTTAGTTGTGGTTATAAAAATCACCGTATCGTAAAATTCAGGCATCTCGTTGGAAAACTTCTCAAAACAAAACTTACGTATCTTCACGCGTACTTCACGTGATGAAAATATGTATGACGCAAATTTCTAAATACCCAATTATACTTCATTCTCAATCTAGTCCATCAATCGTAATCATTGATGGGCGTACTCAAAGTTTCCGGGATAAGGGTATGGGTCAGTTATAGAAGTGGGATTCATGTGTAGAGTCAAGCTGTTGGTCGACGATAAATCAGTCTGGACTTTGCAGCGTTTAGACTTAGGTACAACCAGACATTGAGCGATGTGTATCTTCTAATCAAAGTAATAGCAATAATAAAAACTTAATTTAGGAGAGCGTCAAATTCCGTGTCCTGCAGAAAGTCAACAGTGTCATTGGTAGTTACGAAAATGAAGATCACCGGTGTTGTCGCGTTGGCTTTAATAACCGGTAAGTCAATGTATACAGAATTTGTTTGATCTCAGATTTCTACAAGTTGCCTTATTTGGCCGTGAACGCAATCAGTATACCCTGAGGTTATGAGGAATGGAAACACAGGATTCAGACAACCCAACAGTCAAATTCCAGAAGATTTCCGAAGACATTGTATTTGTCATTTCAACCACATGGTGGGGGTTCTCGTCTCATGTTATTATTTGCGAATACAATTACTACGGAAATCTTCGTTAATTTGACTGCAGGTTGCCTGCATCCTATGTTTCCCTTCCCCATAATCTCACGGCGTGAGATATCTAAAGCATGCGTACCTTGAAATCAGAAATATACATGTCCAAATATTTCTACTGCTTGAGTAGTGCCACTCATCACCATGATAAAGTATTTCACAGACGTGAATCCCACTCGATTCATGACCCCTTTCGAATCCTGATTGGAAATATACTATAGAAGTAGTACGCTTCGATACAAGTCTGAAAGCATTGATTCTCGGACGAGTGTGAAGCTTCAAACCATCACACGGGTCAAGAATCATCTTTCGCACTTGTATTGGAGATTGTTTTTCTTTTTGGGGACGTTTTGCCTCAAACCATCCACCAGGTTTTCAACATCTTATCAAAATGCTATTGTCGATTTCTTTAACATTTTGATGAGTTGTCTTTCCTTTGATTAGGTTGAAAACATGCTCTGCACACATAGGTATTGTACACAGTCTGTAATTTGAAGAGAAAAAAATCTGAATCTCATCTTGTTTCTCCGCCGGAAAAGCTCCGCTAAAAATTTAAAAAATACCGTGACTCGCGTGCATTCTTTTCGTGTAACAATCCCGTCATTATTTCAGAACTATATCGCATTTGAACAACGGCGATTTGATCGATTGATTCGATTGATACCTAAGTCGTGTATTTTTTTCAGCATATTTCTCCTTAATCCAAACGATGTACGATGTTGAACATTTTCAACAGGATGTTTACGGTTTTCAAGATTATTTCCAAAATATCTTAATCCAAAGAATGTTGAAAGTAGTTTATCTTGCAAAATATCAATTGACATTTTACCGTCCATCGAGAATGAAATCAAAGAATGGGCGTTTCTTCGAAAGTTTCAAATTACTTTCTATCGTATTTTGTAAGAATCTCAGAATTTGAAAGTTTCTATTAAAGCCGCAGGGCTATGCGTGCATCGGCGTCTCAAACAGAGTAACCGTAAAATATCAGATCTGGTTTTACTCCCCAAGTTTTTTAACGCTGAAGTGTGGAACGGGGGATAAGAAGTTCCAATTCAAAAATTGTGGGCTTCAAGATATCGCAGTCAAATCTTCGGATGTCTCCGAATACCAAGGAATAATTCATTCCTTTCGACTAGAATATATACTAAATATCATATAAAAATTCGGTCGATTTATAAAGAAAAATATTTGACTGATACAGAACTGTGCAGCGACTAAGTAGAATGTAATTAGTCTAAGAACGTGAACTGGGTACTGATAAAATTCGACATTGTCAGGGTCTCGCCAATATCAAAAGCACACACAAGTACTGTGTGTATCTTAAGACTTATCAAATTTTCAAACTCGTTATCAACAGACCGTGAGCATTCATCGCGTAAACAGATTCATAATTGCGAAACTCTTACATTTGCTTTGAATATTATCGTACATCTAGAGAATATTTTCTATCAAATGAAGAATTGCAGAACAATCAAGTTCAAATTTCTAGGAATAAGTGAACGAAAGACTGCAACTTACGTAAATAATTGTGCTAACGGCAAGATCAAAAATGATTGAACTGTTATTAAAGTGTATTTTCACATTATATTTATATATTTTTTTTTGTAACGCATGCACGATTTTCGCGTTTTTTTTTCTGACCTATTAAGCGGGCTTAAGGAGACCGTTTCCAGACCAACGAGCAAAAAAAAAATCTTGAACGCCCGCTACGCCGAACAGTGGGCGTGTTTCAATTTTTTTTGCCCGCTACTCGAGTAGCGGGCGTTTTCTAGTTTCATTGGCCCGCCAAAATATTTTTCAATATTTTCAAGAAAATTATCAATAATTGAGATGAAATCTAATAAGTACGTATTGGCCGTTTTAGGAAACGGTCACATCAGTCCCGCTTAATATCAAGAGTGCATGCGATACAAAAAATATGGTGTGCACCAAGGGCTAAGCGGGCTTTTTAACCTCGTGTGAGTGATTGCAGTGCTCGTCTCTGGCTTGCAAAAGCACTCGCCTTCGGCTCGTGCTAGCTCGCCTCCGACTCGTACTGCAAACTCCACACTCGGTCTAGAAAAGCCCACTTTACGCCCTTGGTACACAATATACTATTTAAATAATATAAACCAGGCCGTGAATTTTTGATCTATTGCTCTTTGGAATCAAGAATCGAAAATGTATTACTGCATTTTCCAAACGCTGGAGGAGCGCGAATTCTCATTTGAAAAGTTCGGGACCCTAAGCGATGCCTATTCATGCTGTACCCTCTTTGTTACTGTCACTATCTTGTCATTTTCATCGCGGAGAGTCATCTTCTCTCGCAACTATTACTCGGTTATCAAGATAATCTTTGTCATTCTTCCCTGCAAAATGCATGCTGGTCTCAATCCACCAAAATTCTCCAATGTAAAATACGAGAGTCGTTATTCATGCATCGCCCGAAAGTTTAGAAGTATATCCGATAGATACACCGTCATACCAAGACGTCAAGTACGAAAAATTTCATCGACAAATTGTGCGTCATTTACGCTGATCCATAACGCTTATAACGTCGCTGGTATGACACGTTTGATGAGGCTAATTAATAATTAACAGTTGGATGATTTTAACATGTATCCGGAAACTTTGGTACTGTTTCAACATAAAGACACTTCGATGATGGCTGTAAGATATGGACTGCCAACTTTATTTGCATGAAAGATCATTTATCTTATTTGGGTGTAGTTATACCTAAAGTTACCTATTTTTGTAACAGGAATCTTGGGCTCTACCGATTCTCAATCGTCGGAAAGCACACTACAGTCAGCATGCATCAAAAATGGCGGACCCAATGCTTGGGAGAATCTTCAAATCTCCAAATCGAACTACGACAATTGCGTTGCATCTGTAAAAGCGGAAGTCCGGCAAGCATTTCAGGACATGCGTCTCGGAGTAGATGCTGTGGTGACAATGTATTGTAACAAGCTTCAGGGCCTTAAAGACTGTATTAGAAATCTCATGGGATCAGTAAATTCTTGTCTAGAACCAGACCAACAAGTGCTTGCCAGCCGGAATATGGATGCTACACTTTTGGCTCTAGACTTTCCTTGTTCAAACAGACTCCTCATGACAGGTCAGTATATCGTTCGGGTATGAACAACGCGTTTGCTTAGCAGAATCAACCATCTTAAAAATATGTTTAACTAATAATTAACCAAGTCTACATAATCTTCAAAAAATTTTTTGCAGTCGTTTACGCTACCACCGACAGACAATGTTTGACTTCCAAGATAGATCCTGTGACAAGCTGTGCGGAGGAGATGTTATTCGGTAGCAATTCTTCGGAACTTGTATTTTCCTTCAATAACCAAACGTGCAGGTAATTTGTAAACAGATAATCTGATATCCATATTTCGATAAGTAACGCTTGAATGAAAACTGAACTGTGTATAACGTGTATGAAAATTTTCCCCAACAGTAACGTACGGAAGTTGGTACAATGTTCCATGAGCCTAGTCGGGGAGTGCGAGCCGCTGGTATTATCGTTAGTACTGAATATTTTCTCCGGTATTATGACCAGTGGCCTACTCTGCAACGACCAGCCGCCGGCATCGCAAGGTAGTCTTATCACCAATATTCTATCTCCCATCACTAACGGACTCCTACCAGGAATTCTTTAAAAAATATAAAAGCTATGTATATACGACACTTAAAAACAGAGTTGGTACATGATGAAATTTTAAGATAAAATATCGACGCAATTGTAACTTGGATTTTGCAAAATAAAGAACCAGTTCACTTGGATCAATTAATAAACTCAACACAACATTTTAGAAATTTTTTGTTCTTCCAATAATGCATTCCTTCGCATACTTGATGGTAGTTTATCTCGACGACTATACGAAAAATAAAAATGATTACATAAAAATAATTTGAAATATTTCCCGTACTTGGTCAATGACGTGAGTACACTGAGCGGTGATTAAATCCTAGATTGTGAGAGCCACGCCAATATTGAAAGCACAAGGAAAGCCCGACGTGTATCCGTATCTTTCGACTCCATCTTGCCAAGCTCGTTATCACTGAGTGGTTAGAACTCACCATACTTGGAATCGCAATATCGCAATACTATACAGTTGGCTTCAATCTGCGCTCGTGTAGGTATCTATAACATTAAGTTGAGCGTAATAACTTCGCTCGGTGAAACACAGAAAAAATAATGTACAACAAAATTTTGTGACTTATCAAGAAGCACAGGAATGTGTTCGAATTATGCACCTAATAGTTTTTTTTTCCTTTTTTTTCATCAACAATATCTTCGACATGCGCCGAATTTGGAATTCGAAAAAAAGTACTGATCGTTTTCTAAGCAAATGTATGACGAAAATTTAGATACCAGAAACGTGTGTTAATCGTCGATTAATCAGGCTTCAAAAAAGGGTGCTGTTGTTAGTCGAGTCTCTTAATCCATAGTCAGTGATTCAACCCTTTGAACCACATGTACTAAAAGTCAGTGGTATCATTGCCAATTGCGGAATGCCAAGATTATGGGGATCATCAGAGCTGTTGTATTCGTACTAATCGCCGGTAAGTGATCATCTCGCCAGAGTCCCACTATTTGATTTTAAATTTTGTTTCCTGTCAGTATAATTTTGGATTTGTATTGATAAATGACTGGTCTCTGAAGAAAATAACGTATTATTTCCAAATCCATTACAACATAAAAATCTTGTCTCATTCTGTCGTTGTTATAGTCGCCTATTTCCGCAACAGGAATCTTTAGCTCAACCAACGCCCAATCAGCTGAAGACGAATTAAGATCATTGTGTACCAAGAACGGTGGGCCCTGGGCCTACCAAGCTCTCCGAAATACATTTCCAAATTTTGAAAGGTGTTATAGGCCCGTGTTGAATGACGTCTTGAGAGAGATCGAGAGAGCCAATGGCGCGACAAACATTGCTTTTACGAGGTTTTGTTGCAAGACTGAGACTCTGAGGACATGTGTTAAAACCGCCACGGATACTGTCAAATCTTATCTGGGACCACATCAACACAAAACCATCATCGAAGTGGTGTACAACGTTGCAGCTTTCGTGTTGAAAATTGTTCGTCAAGATTCGTAATTCTTGGAAAGTGAGCATGAAATTTCGTACTGAATGGCCATTCAGCTTCCCTTATCTCCTCTAACTTAATAAACTTCGTTTTGCACACGAGTGACTATTGATTCTATTCGTTCACTTTTTCATCAAATAGAAAAATACTGTAATGAAGGTAACTCGGTCAATTAAGAACGAGAATCGAATTATCGCAGTATTTAATTATTTAACACGATGCCATCGGCCTACTTTACTGACCGCAATACGAATTCACAAATAACTCCAAAACGATGATCTAAAATGATATAGAATCCACTTAGTCGATAATTCATAAAGATCAGGTTCGATCCAGCGCGCAAAACTTGCCAAGATTTTTAAATTCATATCGCAGTCGGTAAAGTGGGCCTATAGCATCGTCTTAAAAAGATTCACATCAGCTTTGAACGTTATTTATAGAGGTTTTCAGTGATCGTCAGTGTTTCGAAGCCAATCTAGAAGCTGTGAAAAACTGCGAATACAAGTTCATTACGAATCACAATATTACGATTTCCAATTATAGTTTGACAAAAAGTGATGCACTTCTGATACTATCGAGGCTTGAAATTAATTTCGACGACCAAACGTGCAGGTAAGAAACAGACAGAGGCTGTCCAATCTAAACGTACTCGAATAACCCTTATATACCTACTGATATACTCGGAAGACCCATATTATCTCGATTAAAGTTTATAATATTCGTAATTTTTGTGTGATAATTAATTTTGCTAATTAAAAAATAAAAAATAAAAAATTAATGCCAAAAGGTCCTAAGCGACAGTGACATAGGCCCTTTTGCCTTTAAGTTTCAGAAAATTCCAGTGGACTAATGCCATAAGGGCCTATCTCACTGGCACTTAGGACCTTATGGCTTTACATATCCGACTTGCTTTTTTCGGTAAATCTAGGCGTTTTCAGCGTTTCTGAAGCGAATTACAAAATTTCGAAAATTATAGGCCCTTTTGCCACCAAATCGCATTTTTGGCGCTTAGGCCCTTATGGCATTAGTAACGCGATTTGTAAAACTTTCTTGATAGCTTCAAATATTTTCATTCATTTAATGAATATCCCTCAACAAATGCAAAAATTGCAAAATCAAGTTGAAATTCGCCAGAATATATACACGAGAGGCCGTATGAGGTGAATTACTTGAATAAATGCAAACCAAATTGCGAAAATAATTAAACTGTTATGGAAGTTGTTTCTCCCCGTGTCAGTTATAGTTGAGTATACTTGGAATCGCACGGAAAGATTTCGTTTTGGACAAGGTCCAAAGGATCAGTCTATTCTCAAACTATTGCGTTTTAGCCATAATTCTTTTTAGTTGTGGTTGTAAAAATCACCGTATCGTATAATTCAGTTATCTCGTCTGAAAACTTCTCAAAATAAGACTTACGTATCTTCACGCGTACTTCACGTGATGAAAATATGTATGACGCCAATTTCTAAATACCCAATTATACTTCATTCTCAATCTAGTCCATCAATCGTAATCATTGATGGGCGTACTCGAAGCTTTCGGGCTAAGAGTATGGGTCAGTTATGAAAGTGGGAATTCATGTGTAGAGTCAAGCTGTTGGTCGACGATAAATCAGTCTGGACTTTGCAGCGTTTAGACTTAGGTACAGCCAGACATTTACTTGATTTCTAATATTGAAGAAAGAGTGACGTGTATCTTCTCATTGAAGTAATATCAATAATAAATACCTAATTAGAGAGAGGGTCAAATTACGTGTCCTGCAGAAAGTCAAGAGTGTCATTGGTAATTACGAAAATGAAGATCGCCGGTGCTGTCGCGTTGGTCTTAATCGCCGGTAAGTCAATGTATCCAGAATTTGTTCGATCTCAGATTTCGACAAGTTGTCTTATTTGGCCGTAAACGCAATCGGTATACCCTGCGGGTATACGGAAAGGAAACACAGGATGCAGGCAACCCAACAGTCAAATTCCTGAAGATTTCCGAAGACATTGTATTTGTCGTTTCAATCACATGGTGGGGGTTCTCGTCTTAGGTTATTATTTGCGAATACAATGACTTCGGAAATCTCCGAAAATTTGACTACAGGTTGCCTGCATCCTATGTTTCCTTTCCTCGTGATCTCACGGTATATCTAAAAGCGTGCGTACCTTGGAATCAAGAATATACATGTCCACATATTTCGACTGCTTAAGTAGTGCCACTCGTCACCATGATAAAATTATTTCACAGTTCTCAATTCCACTAGATTCATAACATCTTTCGAATCCTGATTGGAAATTTACTATAGAAGTAGTACACTTCAATACAAGTGCGAAAGTGTTGATTCTTGGACGAATGTGAAGTTTCAAATAATCACACGGGTCGAGAATCATCTTTCGCACTTGTATTGTACCTTGTTTTTCGATACAACGTGCGGAACGTTGAATTTTGGGGATGTTTTGCGTCAAACTAGCCACCCCGTTCTAAACATTTTATCAAAATGCCAATGTCGATTTCTATCAAATATTTATGAGTTGTCTTCCCTTTGATTAGGCTGCAAACATGCTTTGCACACATATTGGACACAGTCTGTAATTTGAAAAAACCAAAATCTGAATCTTATTTTGTTTCTTCGAAAAATGAGATTCTCAAATTTTGAAAGTTTCTATCAAAGCCACAGAGTTCTCCGTGCATCAGTGTCTGAAACAGAGTAACCGTAAAAAATTAGATCTGGTTTTACTCCCCAAGTTTTTTCAACGCTGGAGTGCGGGACGTGGGCTAAGAAATTTCACTTCAAAAAATTGTGAGCTAAAAGATATCGTAGTCAAATCTTCGGATGTCTCCGAATACCAAGGAATAATTTATTCCTCTCGACTAGAATATATACTAAATATCGTACAAAAATTCGATCGATTTATAAAGAAAAATATTTGACTGGTACAGAACCGTGCAGCGACTTTTGGTGATAATATTAGTCTGAAATCGTGAGATACACCGTCATACCAAGACGTTACGTACGAAAAATTTCATCGACAAACTGAGCTTCATTTATGATGATCTATAACGCCTATATTGTCACTGGTATGACACGTTTGACGAAGCTAATTAATAATTAAAAGTTAGATGATTTTAACACATATCCTGAAACTTTTGTACTCTTCCAACATATAGACACTTCGATGATGGCTATAAGATATGGACTGCCAACTTTATTTGCATGAAAGATCATTTATCGTATTTCGTTGTAGTTATACCTAAAGTGACCGATTTTTGTAACAGGAATCTTGGGCTCTACCGATTCTCAATCGTCGGAAAACACACTACAGTCAGCATGCATCAGAAATGGCGGACCCAATGCTTGGGAAAATCTTCAAATCGCCAAATCGAACTACAACGAATGCTTTGCATCTGCAAAAAGGGAAATCCGGCAAGGATTTCAAGACAGTATTATCGGAATAGATCCTGTCTTGACACTGTATTGTAACAAGCTTCCGATCCTTAAAGACTGTATTAGGAATATCATGGGATCCGTAAATTCTTGTCTAGAACCAGACCAACGACCGCTTGCCAGCCGGAATATGGATGTTACACTTTCGGCTATAGAATTTCCTTGTCCAAACAGACTCCTCCTATCAAGTAAGTACATCTTAGGGTATAAACAACGCCTTTGCTTAGTAGAATCAACCATCTTAAGAATATATTCAACTAATAATCAACCAAGTCAACATAATCTTCGAACGTTTTTTTGCAGTCGTTTTCGCTACCACCAACAAACAATGTTTGATTTCCAAGGTAGATGCTCTGGTAGGCTGTGGAGATGAGTTGTTATTCGGTAGCAATTCTTCGGAACTTGTATTTTCTTTTAATAACCAAACGTGCAGGTAATTTGTAAATAGATAATCTGTTATACATATTTGGGTAAGATAACGCTTGAATGAAAACTGAACTGTGTATAACGTGTATGAAATTTTTCTCTAACAGTAGCGTACAGAAGTTCGTACAATGTACCATGAGCCACTTCGGGGCGTGCGAGTCACAGGTAGTATCGTTAGTACTGAGTACTTTGACCAGTGTTTTGACCAGTGGCCTACTCTGCAACGACCAGCCGCCGGCATCGCAAGGTGGTCTTGTCACCAATATTCTATCTCCCATCACCAACGGACTCCTACCAGGAATTCTTTGAAAAATATAAAAGCTCTGTATATACGACACTTGACCACAGAGTTGGTATATCATGAAATTTTAAGCTAAAATATTGACGCAATTGTAACTTATATTTTGCAAAATAAAGAACCGGTTTACTTAGAACAATGAATAAACTCAACAGAACATTTTAGACATTTCTTGTTCTTCCAATAATGGCCGATTATACGACAAATGAAATTGATTAGATAAAAATAATTGAAAATATTTTCCGTACTTGGTGAATGACGTAGGTACATTGAGCGGTGATTAAATCTTAGATTGTGAGAGCAACGCCAACATTGGAAGCACGAGGAAAGCCCGACGTGTATCCGTATCTTTCGACACCATCTCGCCGAGCTTATTATCACTCAATGGTTAGAATTCACCATACTTGGAATCGTAATTTCCAAATATTATAAGTTGGTTTGTTTCTGCGCTGGCGTAGGTACCTGTAACATTTAGTTGAGCGTAATACTCTGCTCGGTGAAACACACAAAGAATAATATACAACGAAATTTTGTGATTCATCAAGAATATTCGGTGTTGAAAATTGTTTGTCAAGATTCAAAATTCTTGGGAAGTGAGAGTGAAGTTTTGTACTGAATGGCCATTTAGCATCCCTCATCCTCTCTAACTTGATAAACTTCATTCTATACACTCGTACGAATTTCATTTGTAATATGTCAACATAATTCGATATTCAAGAATATTTGCATTGAGTTTTAACAATTTTCACAGCCGTTCTCAACAGTCTTGATCAACAGTGTATTGCTTCCAAGCTACAAGCAGTCAAATACTGTATAACCAAGATTATTGTTGGTCGTTATCACGAGACCAGACACGATCGTTTGACACCTGAAACTGATCCATCAGCAGCACTGTCATTGCTCAAGAATAAATTCGACAGCCAAGATTGCAGGTAAGCAAAACGCAAACTCTGCGTTGTATTGTGTCTTGAACTGAGTTGTGTACAACATTCGACAACTTTTTTAACAGCGAGGTGCAAAGTTTCGATTAATCCAGCGTCAAAGTATTGGAGGAGTGCAAGGATCAGGGATTTTGGAAAATACTGGATTCTATATACAATTATATCAACAACGATATACCCTGCAGAGGATTGCCTAAGGTGTCAAGATCGGGGACACATCCGGGTAGGTATAATTAATTGTTAATAAAACTAAGTGCGATATGAGAAAAGATGTAGCATATTGTGTCCACCAAGGATCGGAAGACTTAGATCTAGTTGAGTTGAAGGACCCAGCTGATCGTGCAAAACATGTGAAAATTTTCACTAGCGATCTCGATATGCTATCAAGATTTATTCAAAGAAAATAAAAAATACCAAAAAATTTGATACCACGGAGTGACGTCGAGGATAACGTAGTAGGAAGTTGATGACAACTTTGGTCACATGTGGCCTGATCTGTTTCGATATATTTCATGCAAAAAAATCTTGTCTCAATTCGCCGTTGTTATATTAACGTGTTTCTGTTTTTTTCCAACAGGAATTGTGAGCGTTACAAATCCTCTGAGCTGGAGGTTTTCTGGACTAACCTCGGCTGCGATAACGAAAGCAGAGACGTTTGATGATACGGGCTAATAATCCTCAGAAGGGAGGCTGTGAGGATGCTTTTGCGTTCAGTGTTGCCTCAGATGCTTCCTTCCGGCATGCTGAGTTTTTCGCCGTAGCTAATTGATGCGACGACGCGAGTATTTACTCATTCATTTTCATTCAGTCATATTTCCAAATTTGATCACCATTATACTGCAATAAAGGACACGCACTTCTTCCGAAAAAATAAATATTTGGAATGAATTATTCGTTTTTGTACCGATATAATCTCCTACCTATGGATAGGCACAGAAAGTTTGAGACTGTGTCGTCACATAATTCATCAAATACGTTACCGATTAACAAAATAGAATTCTATCAAGTTATAAAGTAAAACGTTTCACGAGTACAGCTCCGAAGTATTTCTCATTTCATGATAATATTGATACAAAGTCCCGCGTATCGTAGGTCAAGGTTGTACGTCATATGAGTTTCAATCTATTCATCTGCCAAGATGTATTCATATGCAGTGGCATGTCGTAATGAGGACATGCACATTGAACTGAAACGACTCTACACACTGAGTGTTTCTCTCTGTATACTGAACACACAATTAGGTTAGATGAGTTGGAGCAAAGAACGAAAACTAATTGAACTTCATCTATTGGGTAATTTTATCTCTTGAGGTTCGTTCAGAATGACTTCAATTTTCAATCAAAGTTATAAAAGAAATAATCCTAAGTTTTTCGCGATTGGGTTGAGTCCCTGGCGAATAAGCAGCAATTGTGAGTATCATCCAAATTTCGACCCTCTGATTCTTGGGTAGTTGAGTAGAAAAACCCTAACTTTTGTAAAGTTAGCACGGCTGCCAATTTTCGATATTTTCTATTCAAAGACCAGCAAAATTATAATCGTCATTATAATTAGCAGTCAAATAGTGGTAAATTCTTCGTAGATAAAATTTTCATTTTTAATCTTCATCACCTATGGTGATATAAGGAAAGTATATTGGTTCCGGTATGTGTCAAGCGAAGTGATCTGAGTCCCAGAGTTTCGGCTTACAGGAATCGGGTGTGACTAAGACAATAACTAGGTTTCAAACAAGAGTAGAAAGATTGTGGGAGGGAAAAAGGAGCACGTTTAAGTGGTGAGGCCCAGACGTAACACATTTTTTTTCCTTAGTTTTTAATCAGTTTCTTATACTCCATTTCCACTGAAAAACCTATACTTTTTCCCTTCAGATGAAAAGTATCTGGAAAAAAAGCTGCTCTTCCGGCTTGTTTTGAATGTTTCAGGTAAATCGCCGTTTTCGGTACTTGTTCAGAATCCCAGATCTCGTAACAAAAAGCGAGCTTTTATCAAAGCCTCAGAAAAGTACTGATATTCGTCTCCTAATCGCATTAAGTCTTCTAGAAAAACGAATGCAAAGCCTTATTTTCTGGAGATCGCTCATCACCGGCCTCATTATTTTTGTAAAAACGTAGCCAGCGCGGGCCAGTTTCAGCGATTTATGAAACGAAATGTTTCGACCAGTACAACACCGTAGTGCTTATTTTCATTGGAATATTAATCTTACAACCTACATTGATAAAATTCAAAATCGTGAGGCTCCTGTCAATCGTGTCAAATGTCAAATGTGATTGAAACGAATCATTATATTATGTATTAGATGTGTTTTTGTGTTGATTACTCAATCACCATGTACGTGGGGAAACATATTGGATCAGTAAATCAAAAACGTACCTCCAACCAGGTTGCAAACTTTGGTCCACAACGCCTGCTTCTTTAACTTGGACCTCCAACTGGCGTGCAACTTGTGGTCCCATAATCCTCGCTTGCCTTCGACAATATTTATCAAGTGTTCGTCATCAGATTCGACCCATACTCCTGTACTTTGTAGGAAGTTGCTGACCAGGATAGACGGTGAGTTGGTGTTAACGTTAAGTATAATGTTATAAGCTCGGATATGGATGACGGTGAATCGTTTAATTATGTAACCATCAAATATTTCTGAACGCGCTCATTGTAATGACGCCGTTGTTGTCAACTACGATGACATCCAACTTTTCATCGGCTCTGTCATAAGTTCAAAGGCAAAGTCCGTGTCCCATGTAAATGACGATTTTTTCAAGTTCGGGAGTATAGTCACGGTAGACGAAAGTCTCACCCTGATCTGAAAACATGAGACAGACTGATCATCGGTCAACTAGGTTGTAATCGTATTCGTAAGAATACAGCTGCAAAAGCGAGAAAAGACGGAAAGAGGTAGAAACTGCCGAACTCTTAACCTGATTCTACAAACTTACGGAGTCCATAAAATCAGTTAAAAATACTTAATTGAAGACTAAAAAGGAAAAACTCACAATAACAATCATAAACTCACAATAGCCAAGCTAGTTGAATTTCCAAAAAGTTACAATACATGTGGTACCAAAAGATGCAACTACTCGTGCCATAACTTTTGGCAATTAATCTCATAGTTTCGAAATTTTCGTTGAATGCAGAAGTTTTTGAATGCATAAGTATAACTGGAAATCAGTCGGTCCCACGAAAAAAAAACAACACTACGAAATTTCTTATAAAATTCTTTGTGAAATTCGAAAAACTGATTCGAAGATCCGGCTCTATATACGTTATTCAATACAGTCGGAGGCAACAGCGGCGAAAAAAGTTTAGTTAAAATTATCAGCAAGTTTCATATGCTGATAATTAATAGCCTAAGGAACGTAATACGTGCCAGGTCCGATTCCGCCATCGGTGACATAAATTAACAGTAAGATACAAATCCGAAAGTCATAGACCTTTGAACTTTGATAAGAGCCATTGCCGACTATTAGATAGTGATATGACATGATCCAGTACAAATATCCCACAAATAATTCAGACTGCATGATGTCAAAGCTTGCGCAATGGAGTCTGTTCATAGTAAATAAGCTATTCGGTGGTGGCATTATTAAACTGCCTTCTGTGAAGGCTACGAATGGCGAGCGGGGGAGATGGTGATTTTTCAAATAGGAGGCTATATTTTTTGTATTGTACTCGCCAACAGATTTTGTGACCAATAATATTTTCAATCTGTAAAACTACAAAAAAAAAAAAAAACACAAGGAAAGCTCTCAGTCCCATCAATAATATCGTCGAAGACAATTTCCTGTGTCTCCGTGAAGTTCCTAAACCCAGATTTCAAAGACAACTAAAATTTCACCAACTCTTTCCTGCCAATTTTCCTACTGCTGTATTTATAGAAAGCCTTCCGCACTTCGTTCGCTTCTACGCTAACTTTCTATCTTCTCTGTGTCCTAATGACTCTTGCTATACCGATGTGCCATCTACGAAATCCTTCTTAATTTTCTTCATAATACGAGACCAATATCAACAATACTGAATTTTTCCACACGCCGTGCGCAAAATTCAATTTTAGCAGCTATAGCTATAGCGATATAAAGCTATACTATTTATTGTGCTTTCTTCGCAGATGTGAGAAAAAATATGGTGTGTGTTGTGGCTAGATATGCAGTTCCTTACTTATGCTACAAACTTCACACTCGAAGCGAGAACTGCCTACTTTTCACCGATGATACACAATATACTATTTTGTCCTACCTGCTGCGAAAGTACGCTATTACGTGCATGTAATACGTGCGGAAAGTGGCACTTTTCCGACTTCAAGCGGTAAAGTGTGTAACATAAGCGTAACTTCACTTCAGGCAAATTTTCAAACGCACCGGAAATATCAATGAATAATTTATGTCAATTTATAAAGTGAAATATTCGACCAGTACAGCACCGCACTGCTTGTTTTTGTTGACATATCAATCTGAAGACTTACAGTGATGAAATCCAAAGTCGTGAAGGTCGTGTCAATTCTAAAAGCATGCGTGAGTCGACGCGTGTAGCCGTATATTTGAACTCGTCAGATTTCCAAACGGATTATCAATAGGCGGTGGGTATTCGGGACGTAAGCGAATTATCATTTGTGAAACTTTCTTGATAGCTTCAAATATTTAGATACATTCAATAAATATACCCTAACAAATGCAAAAATTGCGAAATCAAGTTGAAATTCGCCAGAATATGTACACGAGAGGCAGTATAAAGTGAATTACCTGAATAATTGTAAACCAAATTGCGAAAATAATCAAACTGTTATGGAAGTTGTTTCTCTCCATCACAGTTATAGTTGAGTATAGTTGGAATCGCACGGAAAGATTTTGTGTTTCACAATAACGATCAGTCTATTCTCAAACAATTGCGTTTTGGTCATAATTCTTTTTAGTTATGGTTGTAAAAATCACCGTATCGTATAATTCAGTCATCGCGTTGAAAAACAGCTCAAAATAAGACATACGTATCTTCACGCGTGATTCACATGATGAAAATATGTATGACGAAAATTTCTAAATACCCAATTATACTTCATTCTCAACCTAGACCATCAATCGTAATCATTGATGGGCGTACTCAAAGCTTTCCGGTGGAGAGTATGGGTCAGTTATAAAAGCGGGATTCATGTGTAGAGTCAAACAGTTGGTCGACGATAAATCAGTTTGGACTTTGCAACGTTTAGACTTAGGTACAGCCAGACATTCACTTGATTTCTAATATTGTAGAAAGAGTGATGTGTATCTTCTAATAAAATTAATAGCAATTGTAAATACTTAATTTGAGAGAGGGTCAAATTACGTGTCCTGCAGAAAGTCAAGAGTGTCATTGATAATCACGAAAATGAAGATCACCGGTGCTGTCGCGTTGGCTTTGATAGCCGGTAAGTCAATGTATACAGAATTTGTTTGATCTCGGATTTTCACAAGTTGTCCTATTTTGATAAATCCCACTCGATTCATGACCCCTTTCGAATCCTGATTGGAAATATACTATAGAAGTAGTACACTTCGATACAAGTGCGAAAGTGTTGATTCTCGGACGAGTGTGAAGTTCCAAACAATCACACGTGTCAAAAATCATCTTTCACACTTGTATTGTACCTTGTTTTTCGATACAACGTGCGGAACGTTGAATTTTGGGAACGTTTTGCGTCAAACCATCCTCCCGGTTTTCAACATTTTATCAAAATGCCGATGTCGATTACTTAAAAATTTTTGAGTTGTCTTCCCTTTGATTGGGCTGCAGACATGCTTTGCACACATATCGCACACAGTCTGTAATTTGAAGAGAAAATAATCTGAATCTCATCCTGTTTCTTCAAAGAATAAGCTCTGCTAAAAATTTAAGAAATACTGTGACTCGCGTGCATTCTTTCCGTGTAACAGTCCCGTCATTATTTCAGAGCTGAATCGTACTTGAAACGCAGCGATTTGATCGATTGATTCGATTGATCCCTCAGTCGTGTTTATTTTTGGGCATATTTCTTCTCAATCCAAACGATGTACGATGTTGAAAATTTTCAACAGGATGTTTAAGGTCTCTAAGATTGTTTGCAAAATATCTTAATCCGAAGAATATTGAAAGAAGTTTATCTTGCAAGATATCAATTGACATTTTAGCGTGATTCGAGAATGAAATCAAAGGATCTGCGTTTCTTTGAAAGTTTCAAATTACTTTCTATAGTATTTTTTGAGAATCTCAGATTTTGGAAGTTTCTATCACAGCCGCAGAGCTATGCGTGCATCAGTGTCTCAAAAAGAGTGACCGTAAAATATCAGATCTGGTTTTACTTCCCAAGTTTTTTAACGCTGAAGTGCGGGTCGTGGGATAAGAAGTTTCACTTCAAAAATTGTGGGCTTCAAGATATCGCAGTCAAATCTTCGGATGTCTCCGAATACCAATGAAAAATTCATTCCTTTCGACTAGAATATATACTAAATATCGTACAAAAATTCGGTCGATTTATAAAGAAAAATATTTGACTGGTACAGAACCGTGCGGCAACTTTTGGTGATAATATTAGTCTAAGAACGTGAACTGGGTACTGATAAAATTCGACATTGTCAGGGTCTCGCCAATGTCGAAAGCACACGCGAGTACTGTGGGTATCTTCAAACTTATCAGATTTATAAACGGGTTATCAACAGACCGTGAGCATTCATCTCGTAAACAGATTCGTAATTGCGAGACTTTTAAGTTTGCTTGAAATATTTCTATACATCTAGAAAATATTTTCTATCAAATGATGAATTACAGAACAATCAAGTTAAAATTTCGAAAAATAAGTGAACGAGAGATTGCAATTTACGTAAATGATTATTCCTACGCCAAGTTCGAAAATTATTAAACTGTTATTGAAATGACTTTTCACATTCTAATTATATATTTCTTCTGTAACGCATGCACGATTTTTGCGTTTTTTTGACCTATAAAGCGGACCTTAAGTGCCCGTTTTCAGACCAGCCGGAAAAAAAAAATTGAAAACGCCCGTCACGCCAAACAGCGGGTGTTTTCCAATTTTTTATTGCCCGCTACTAGAGTGACGGGCATTCTCACGTTTCTTTTGCCCGCTCAAATATTTTTCAATATTTTCAAAAAAAATTATTAATAATTGAGATGAAATCTGATGAGTACGTAGTGGCCCTTTTAGTGAACAGTCACATCAGTCCCGTTTAATATCAAGAAATCGCAAAAATCCGGGCGAAAATCCATACATGCGGTACAAAAAATATGGTGTGCACCAAGCGGTAAGCGGGCTTTTTAACCTCGTGTGATTGCAGTACTCGTCTTCGGCTCGTACTAGCTCGCCTCCGACGAGTACTACAAACTCCACACTCTGTCTAAAAAAGCCCACTTTCTGCCCTTGGTACACAATATACTATTCAAATGATATAAACCAGGCCGTGAATTTTCGATTTATTGCTCTGTGGAATCGGGAATCAAAATTGAATTACTGCATTTTCCGAACGCTGGAGGGGCACGAAATCCCATTTAAAAAGTTCGGGATCCTAGGCAACGCCTATTCACACTTCATGCTGTACCCTCTCCGCTACTGTCACTATCTCGTCACTTTCGTCGCGAAGAATCATCTTCTCCCGCAACTATTACTCGGTTATCAATATAATCTTTGTCACTCTTCCCTGCAAAACGTATACTGGTCTCAATCCATCCACATTCTCCGATGTAAAATACGAAAGTCGTTATTCATGCATCGCCCGAAAGCTTAGAAGTATATTCGATAAATACACCGTCATACCAAGACGTCAAGTACGAAAAATTTCATCGACAAATTGATCGTCATTTACGACGATCTATAACGCTTGTAACGTCACTGGTATGACACATGTGATGAGGCTAATTAATGATTACCAGGTAAATAATTTTAACACGTATCCTGAAACTTTTGTACTGTTTCGACAAATAAACACTTCGATGATGGCTATAGGATCTGGACTGTCAACTCTATTTGCATGAAAGATCATTTATCTTATTTCGTTGTAGTTATACCTAAAGTGACCGATTTTTGTAACAGGAATCTTGGGCTCTACCGATTCTCAATCGTCGGAAAGCACACTACAGTCAGCATGCCTCAAAAATGGCGGACCCGATGCTTGGGAGAATCTTCAAATCTCCAAATCGAACTACAACAATTGCGTTGCATCTGTAAAAGCGGAAGTCCGTCAAGGATTTCAGGACAGTATTATCGGAATGGATGTTGCCTTGACAAGATGGTGTAACAAGCTTCAGGGCCTTAAAGACTGTATTAGAAATCTAATGGGATCAGTAAATTCTTGTCTAGAACCAGACCAACGACCGCTTGCCAACCGGAATATGGATGCTACACTTTTGGCTCTAGACTTTCCTTGTTCAAACAGACTCCTCATGACAGGTCAGTACATCGTTCGAGTATAAGCAACTCCTTGGCTTAGCAGAATCAACCATCTTAAAAATATATTTAACTAATAATCAACCGAGTCTGTATAATCTTCGAACATTTTTTTGCAGTCGTTTTCGCTACCACTAATTCACAATGTTTGGCTACCAAGGTAGAGGGAGTGACAAGCTGTGCAGAGGAGTTGTTATTCGGTACCAATTCTTCGGAACTCGTATTTTCTTTCAATGACCAAACGTGCAGGTAATTTTTGCACAAATAATCTGATGTACATATTTCGATAAGTAACGCTGGAATGAAAACTGAACTGTATATAACGTGTATGAAAATTTTCCCTAACAGTAGCGTACAGAAGTTCTCACGATGTACCATCGGCCTAGTCGCGGCGTGCGAGTCACAGGTCATGTCGTTATTACTGAATACTGTGACCAGTGTTTTAACCAGTGGCCTACTCTGCAACGACCAGTCGCCGGCACCGCAAGGTGGTCTTGTCACCAATATTTTATCTCCCGTCACTAACGGACTCCTACCAGGAATTCTTTAAAAAATATGAAAGCTCTGTATATACGACACTTAAAAACAGAGTTGGTATATCATGAAATTTAAGCTAAAATATCGACGCAATTGTAACTTGGATTTTGCAAAATAAAGAACCAGTTCACTTGGATCAATTAATAAACTCAACACAACATTTTAGAAATTTTTTGTTCTTCCCATAATGCATTCCTTCGCATACTTAATGGTAGTTTATCTCGACGATTATACGAAAAATAAAAATTATTACATAAAAATAATTTGAAATATTTCCCGTACTTGGTCAATGACGTGGGTACACTGAGCGGTGATTAAATTCTAGATTGTGAGAGCCACGCCATCATTGAAAGCACAAAGTAAGCCCGACGTGTATCCGTATCTTTCGACTCCATCTCGCCGAGCTTGTTATCACTTAGTGGTTAGAACTCACCATACTTGGAATCGTAATTGAGTAATGTTGTACAGTTGGCATCAATCTGCGCTCGCATAGTTATCTATAACATTTAGTTGAGCGTAATACTCCGCTCGGTGAAACACAGAAAAAATAGTGTACAATGAAATCTTGTGACTAATCAAAAAGCACAGAAATCTGTTTGAATTTTGCACCCAATAGGTTTTTTTTCTTTTTTTTTCTAAAGGTGTTATAGGCCCGTGTTGATGAAGTTTTGAGAGAGATTAAGAGAGCCAATGGCGCGACGACTACTGCTCTTACGAGGTTTCGTGGCGAGGCTGAGACTCTTAGGACATGTGTTAACTCTTACTGTCTGATACTGTCAACTCTTGTCTAGGACTACATCAACACAAAACCATCATTAAAGTGGTTCACAACATTGCAGCTTCGGTGTTAAAAATTGTTTGTCAGGATTTAAAATTCGTGGAAAGTGAGTTTGAAATTTTGTACTGAATGGCCATTTAGCGTCCTTCATCTCCTCTAACTTGATAAACTTGGTTGTGCACACTCGTACGAATTTCACCTGTAATATCTCGACATAATTCGATATTTGAGAATATTTTCATTGAGTTTCAACAATTTTCACAGCCGTTTTCAACAGTCTTGATCAACAGTGTATTGCTTCTGAGCTACAAGCAGTCAAATACTGTATAACCAAGATTATTGTTGGTCGTTATCACGAGACGAGACACGATCATTTGACACGTGAAACTGATCCATTAGCAGCACTGTCATTGCTCAAGAATAAATTGGACGGCCAAGATTGCAGGTGAGCAAAACGCAAAGCCTGCGTTGTATTGTTTCTTGAACTGAGTTGTGTACAACATTTGACAACTTTTTTAACAGCGAGATGCAACGTTTCGAACAATGTAGCGTCAAAGTATTGGAGGAGTGCAAGGATCAGGGATTTTGGAAAGTACTGGATCCTATGAACAATCATATCAACAACGATATACCCTGTAAAGGATTGCCTCAGGTATCAAGACCGAGGACACATCCGGGTAGGTAAATTTGATTGTAAATAAAACTGAATGCGATATGAGAAAAGATGTAAGAAATTGTGTCCACCAAGGTTCGAAAGACTTAAATCTAGTTGAGTTGAAGGACCCAGCTGATCGTGCAAAACATGTGAAAATTTTCAATCATTTTCGTTCGTTCACTATTTCTGAATATGATGACCGTTATACTGCAATAAAGGTCACGCAAATCGTTGAATGAAATAAATATTTTGGAAGAACTATTCGCTTTTTCATCAATGTGATCTCCAACTTATGGATGAGTACAGAAAGTTTGAGACTGCAGTGTCACATAATTCATCAAATACGTTACGGCATCGATCAATAAATATCCCTTAACAAATGCAGAAATTGCGAAATCAAGTTGTAATTCGACAGAATATGTAAACGAGAGGCCGTATGAGGTGAATTACCTGAATATATGCAAACCAAATTGCGAAAATAATTAAACTGTTATGGAAGCTGTTTCTCCCCATCACAGTTATAGCTGAATATATTCGGAATCGCACGGAAAGATTTTGTTTTTGACAGTAATGATCGGTCTATTCTCAAACTATTCCGTTTTGGCCATAACACTTTTTAGTTGGGGTTATTAAAATCACCATATCGTATAATTCGGTCATCTCGTTCGAAAACTGCTCAAAATAAGACTTACGTATCTTCACGCGTACTTCACGTGATGAAGATATGTACGACGCGAATTTCTGAATACCCAATTATACTTCATTCTCAATGTAGTCCATCAATCGTAATCATTGATAAGCGTACTCAAAGCTTTCGGGCTAAGAGTATGGATCAGTAATGAAAGTGGGATTCATGTGTAAAGTCAAGCAGCTGGTCGACGATAAATCAGTCTGGACTTCGCAGCGTTTAGATTCAGGTACAGCTAGACATTTACTTGATTTCCAATATTGAAGAAAGAGTGACGTGTATCTTCTAATAAAAGTAATAGCAATAATAAACACCTAATTTAGGAGAGGGTCGATTTACGTGTACTGCAGAAAGTCAACAGTGTCATCGGTAATTACGAAAATGAAGATCACCGGTGCTGTCGCGTTGGTCTTAATCGCCGGTAAGTCAATGTATCCAGAATTTGTTCGATCTCAGATTTCGACAAGTTGTCTTATTTGGCCGTAAACGCAATTGGTATACCCTGCGGGTATACGGAAAGGAAACACAGGATGCAGGCAACCCAACAGTCAAATTCCCGAAAATTTCCGAAGACATTGTATATGTCATTTCAACCACATGGTGGGGGTTCTCGTCTTATGTTATTATTTGCGAATACAATGACTTCGGAAATCTCCGAAAATTTGACTGCAGGTTGCCTGCATCCTATGTTTCCTTTCCTCGTGATCTCACGGTATATCTATAGCGTACGTACCTTGGAATCAAGAATATACATGTCCACATATTTCGACTGCTTAAGTAGTGCCACTCATAACCATGAAAAAATTATTTCACAGTTGTAAATTCCACTCGATTCATATAACATCGTTCTAATCCTGATTGGAAATTTACTATAGAAGTAGTACACTTCGATAATAATAGAAAATGAAGAAATACTCTGACTCACGTGCGGAAACTTTTGTACTGTTTCAATATGTAGACACTTCGATGATGGCTATAAGATATGGACTGCCAACTGTATTTACATGAAAGATCATTTATCTTATTTCGTTGTAGTTATACCTAAAGTTACCTATTTTTGTAACAGGAATCTTGGGCTCTACCGATTCTCAATCGTCGGAAAACACACTACAGTCAGCATGCATCAGAAATGGCGGACCCAATGCTTGGGAAAATCTTCAAATCGCCAAATCGAACTACAACAATTGCATTGCATCTGTAAAAGCGGTAGTCAAGCAAGGATTTCAGGACAGTATTATCGGAGTGGATAATGTCTTGACAAAGTATTGTAACAAGCTTCAGCTCCTCCGAAATTGTATTAGAACTATGATGGAATCAGTAAATTCTTGTCTGGAACCAAACCAACGAGTGCTTGCCCGCCGGAATATGGATAGTACACTTTTGGCTGTAAAATTTCCTTGTTCAAACAGACTCCTCTTGACAGGTCAGTTCGGGTATAAACAACGCTTTTGCTTAGCAGAATCAACCATCTCAAAAATATGTTTAACTCATAATCAGCCAAGTCTACATAATCTTCGAACATTTTTTGCAGTCGCTTTCGCTACCACCAACAAGCAATGTTTAGGTTCCAAGGTAGATTCTGTGACAAGCTGTATAGAGGAGTTGTTATTCGGTACCAATTCTTCGGAACTTGCATTTTCTGTTGATACACAACCGTGCAGGTAATTTTCGAACGGATAATCTGATATACATATTTGGATAAGATAACGCTTGAATGCAAACTGAACTGTTTATAACGTGTATGAAAATTTTCCCTTACAGTAGCGTACAGAAGTATGTACAATGTAGCCTGAGCCTAGTCGCGGAGTGCGAGTCAGTGGTATTATCGACAGTACTGAATGTTATGTCCAGTGTTTTGACCGGTGGCCTACGTTGCAACAACCTGCCGCCGGCATCGCAAGGTGGTCTTGTCACCAATATTCTATCTCCCGTCACTAACCGACTCCTACCAAGAATTTTTTAAGAAATATGAAAGCTCTGTATATACGACACTTAAAAACAGAGTTGGTACATTATGAAATTTAAGCTAAAATATCGACGCAATTGTAACTTGGATTTTGCAAAACAAAGAACCAGTTCATTTGGATCAATTAATAAACTCAACACAACATTTTAGAAATTTTTTGTTCTTCCCATAATGCATTCCTTCGCATACTTAATGGTAGTTTATCTCGACGATTATACGAAAAATAAAAATTATTACATAAAAATAATTTGAAATATTTCCCGTACTTGGTCAATGACGTGGGTACACTGAGCGGTGATTAAATCCTAGATTGTAAGAGCCACGCCAACATTGAAAGCACAAAGTAAGCCCGACATGTATCCGTATCTTTCGACTCCATCTCGCCGAGCTTGTTATCACTTATAGTAGTATAGAGTTGGTATAGAGATCAGTGAGTGTGATTCAATCAGCGCTCGACCCACTCGAGCAGAGAATAACTAGCGCCATATACTGAGCGATAGAGGAACTAATAAATGCGGACAAAATGTTTCTCATTTTTAAGTCTAGGGGGAATAGCATGTGTCACCCCCGTTATACTGCAATAAAGGACACGCAATTCGTTAAATAGAATAAATATTTCAAAAGAACTATTCGCTTTTTCGTCAATGTGATCTCTTACTTATGTATAAGTACAGAAATTTTGAGACGGCAGTTTAACATGATTCATCGAATACCGCACGCAATAACCAGAAAGAATGTTTTATCATACCTGCTTCGAAAATGCTCCCACATCGTGAATGGTCTACTTTCCTCAATGGTGCTTTTTTCGCGCATGCGCACTTTCGACTAATTCAGTTGCTTCGTGACACCATAGGACGCCAACGACATATAGGATCTTCTCTTAATGGAGCTATTGGATGTGAGCGATACATCAGCTATACTATTTATTGTACTTTCTTCGCAGATGTGGCGAAATATATCGTGTGTGTCGTGGGCGGACAGGCAGTTCCTCACTTATGCTACAAACTTCACATTTTGTACGAAAACTGCCTACTTTCAGCCCATTATACACAATATACTATTTTGTCTTACCTGCACCGAAAGTATGCTATTACGTGCATGTAAAACGTGCGGAAAGTAGCACTTTTCCGAACTCGGACGGTAAAGTATACCCTAGGGCGGCAAAGTAAGCTCTGAGGCGGTAAAGTAATAATACTGTACTGCACTTGAGCGGAAAAGTGTTACTTTCCGCTCGTTTTACATGCACTTTAAAGCAAACTTCTGGTGCAGGTATTGGACAAAAAATATCGTGTGCATCACGGGCGAAAAGGCAATTCTGACTCGTGTGATTACCACCCTCGCTTTGCTTGATTGGCAACTTTGACAAGCTGCAATAATGGCCTACTTTCCGCTCTTGATACACAATATACTAATTATTAACGAGTATTTATCAAGAATTCCAGTTCTTGTGAACAAAAAAAAAATCAAGTTTCTATTAAGGTTTTAGCAATCTGCCGATATTAGTCTTCAAATCGGATTAAGTTTTCGAGATAAATGAGTGCAAGGACTTATTGCGGTGTTTTTTTAAATTCGCTATTACCAGCCACATTATTTTTGTGAAAACGTAACCAGCGCAGCGCCGTCCCAACTAAATGGAAAACAGTAAAACTCGAACAGAGTCTATCAAACATAAAATCTTGGAAATTTTCGATTTTGTTCAATGCACTATCTGATATTGTTACAGAACATTTTCATAAGGTTTTCCACGAGTGTTTCGATCAACGGAATCTATACGTCGACTTACACCATATAATCAACGATTTAGCATGATATAAAAAACACTAAAAATTGAATGCATTGCCAAAAGTAACAGATTATTCCATGCGCATAAGCGTAACTTTACTTCAGGCGAATTTTCAAACGCACCGGAAATATCAATGAATAATTTATGTCAATTTATAAAGTGAAATATTCTACCAGTACAGCACCGCACTGCTTGTTTTTGTTGACATATTAATCTGAAGACTTACAGTGATAAAATCCAAAGTCATGAAGGTCGTGTCAATTCTAAAAGCATGCGTGAGTCGACGTGTGTAACCGTATATTTGAACTCGGCAGATTTCCAAACGGGCTATCAATAGGCGGTGAGCATTTGGGTCGTAGACAGATTGTATAACTTTCTTGATAGCTTCAGATATTTCCATACATTTAATAAATATCCCCTAACAAATGAGAAATTGCGAAATCAAGTTGAAATTCGTCAGAATATATAAACGAGAGGCCGTATAAGGTGAATTACCTAAATAACTGCAAACCAAATTGCAAAAATAATTGAAGATTGGCTACATTCCGCAAGGAGGTAAGCCTTAGGATCAAGAAGGAGAATAATTAAACTGTTATGGAAGCTGTTTCTCCCCATCACAGTTATAGTTGAGTATATTCGGAATAGCACGGAAAGATTTCGTTTTTGACAATAATGATCAGTCTATTCCCGAACTATGGCGTTTTGGCCATAATTCTTTTTAGTTGTGGTTGTAAAAATCACCGTATCGTAAAATTCAGGCATCTCGTTGGAAAACTTCTCAAAACAAAACTTACGTATCTTCACGCGTACTTCACGTGATGAAAATATGTATGACGCAAATTTCGAAATACCCAATTATACTTCATTCTCAATCTAGTCCATCAATCGTAATCATTGATGGGCGTACTCAAAGTTTCCGGGGTAAGAGTATGGGTCAGTTATGAAAGTGGGAATTCATGTGTAGAGTCAAGCTGTTGGTCGACGATAAATCAGTCTGGACTTTGCAGCGTTTAGACTTAGGTACAGCCAGACATTTACTTGATTTCTAATATTGAACAAAGAGTGATGTGTATCTTCTAATTAAAGTAATAGCAATAATAAATACTTAATTTAGGAGAGAGTCAAATTCCGTGTCCTGCAGAAAGTCAACAGCGTCATTGGTAGTTACGAAAATGAAGATCACCGGTGTTGTCGCGTTGGCTTTAATAACCGGTAAGTCAATGTATACAGAATTTGTTTGATCTCAGATTTCTACAAGTTGCCTTATTTGGCCGTGAACGCAATCAGTATACCCTGAGGTTATGAGGAAAGGAAACACAGGATCCAGACAACCCAACAGTCAAATTCCCGAAGATTTCCGAAGACATTGTATTTGTCATTTCAACCACATGGTGGGGGTTCTCGTCTCATGTTATTATTTGCGAATACAATTACTACGGAAATCTTCGTTAATTTGACTGCAGGTTGCCTGCATCCTATGTTTCCCTTCCCCATAATCTCACGGCGTGAGATATCTAAAGCATGCGTACCTTGAAATCAGAAATATACCTGTCCAAATATTTCTACTGCTTGAGTAGTGCCACTCATCACCATGATAAAGTATTTCACAGACGTGAATCCCACTCGATTCATGACCCCTTTCGAATCCTGATTGGAAATATACTATAGAAGTAGTACGCTTCGACACAAATAAAAAAAAAAGAAATGCTGTGACCCGCGTGCATTCTGTCCGTGTAACAATCCCGTCATTATTTCAGAGCTGTATCGCATTTGAAAAGCAGCGATTTGATCGATTGACTCAATCAACATCTAATTCATGTATTTCTTTGGGCATATTTCTTCTTAATCCAAACGATAAACGACGTTGAAAATTTTCAAGAGGATGTTTACGGTTTCTGAGATAATTTGCGAAATATCTTAATCCAAAGAATGTTGAAAGAAGTTTATCTTGCAGAATATCAATTGACATTTTAGCGTTAATCAAGAATGGAATCAAAGAATCTGCGTTTTTCTGAAAGTTTCAAATTACTTTCTATGGAATTTTTTGAGAATCTCAGATTTCGAAAGTTTCTATCAAAGCCGCAGAGATCTGCGTGCATCAGTGTCCCAAAAAGAGTAACCGTAATATGTTAAATCTGGATCTACTCTCCAAGTTTTCTAATGCTGAAGTGCGGAACGCGGGCTAAGAAGTTTCACTTCAAAAATTGTGGGCTTCAAGATATCGCAGTCAAATCTTTGGATGTCTCCGAATACCAACGAGTAATTCATTTCTTTCGAATAGAATATGTACTGAATACCGTACAAAAATTCGGTCGATTTATGAAGAAAAATATTTGACTGGTACAGAACCGTGCGGCGACTTTTGGTGATAATATTAGTATAAAAACGTGCACTGGGTGCTGATAAAATTCCGGATTGTCAGGGTCTCGCCAATGTCAAAAGCACACGCGAGTACTGTCGGTATCTTTAGACTTATCAAATTTTGAAACGGGTTATCAAGAGGTCGTAAGCATTCATCTCGCAAACAGATTCGTAATTGCGAAACTCTTACGTTTGCTTCAAATATTACCGTACAACTGAAAAATATTTTTTATTGAATGAAGAATTACATAACAAGCAAGTTAATATTCCGAAATATGAGTGAACGAGAGATTCCAACTTACGTGAATATACCTACGGCAAGTTCAAAAATTATTATACTGTTATTGAAGTGATTTTTCACATTATAATTATATATTTTTTTGTCACACATGCATGATTTTTGCTGCCCTTCGACCTATTAGGCGGGCCTGAAGTGACCGTTTTCAGACCAGCGGACAAAAAAAAATTAAAAACGCCCGCTACGCCGAGCAGCGGGCGGTTCTTAATTTTTAATTTTTTTTTCCCCGCTACTCGAGTAGCAAGCATTTTCAGGTTTTTTTTGCCCGATAAAATATTTTCCAATATTTTCAAGAAAATTATCAATAATTGATAAGAAATCTGATAAGTACGTAGTGGCCATTTTAGAAAATGGTCACATCACTCCCGCTTAATATCAAGAAATCGCAAAAGTCCATACATGCGTTGCAAAAAATATCGTGTGCACCAAGGGCTCAACGGGCTTTTTAACCTCGTGTGGTTGCAAACTCCACACTCGGTCCAAAAAAGCCCTCTCTACGCCCTTGGTACACAATATACTATTTGAATGATATAAACCAGGCCGTGAATTTTCGATCTATTGCGTTTTGGAATCAAAAATCAAAGATGTATTACTGCATTTTCCGAACGCTCGAAAGGCACGAAATCCCATTTAAAAAGTTCAGGACCCCAGGCGACGCCTATTCGTACTTCGTGCTGTACCCTCTTCGTTACTCTCACTATCTTGTCACTTTCATCGCGAAAAATCATCTTCTCCCGCGACTATTACCCGGTTTTCAAGATAATCTTTGTCACTCTTCCCTGCAAAACGTATACTGGTCTCAATCCATCCACATTCTCCGATGTAAAATACGAAAGTCGTTATTCATGCATCGCCCGAAAGCTTAGAAGTATATTCGATAAATACACCGTCATACTAAGACGTCAAGTACGAAAAATTTCATCGACAAATCGAGCGTCATTTACGATGATCTATGACGCCTCTGATGCTAATTAAAAATTAACAGTTGGATGATTTTAACATGTATCCGGAAACTTTTATACTGTTCCAACATGTAGACACTTCGATGATGGCTATAAGATATGGACTGCTAACTTTATTTGCATGAAAGATCATTTATCTTATTTCGGTGTAGTTATACCTAAAGTTACCTATTTTTGTAACAGGAATCTTGGGCTCTGCCGATTCTCAATCGTCGGAAAACACACTACAGTCAGCATGCATCAGAAATGGCGGACCCAATGCTTGGGAAAATCTTCAAATCGCCAAATCGAACTACAACACTTGCGTTGCATCTGTAAAAGCGGAAGTCAAGCGAGGATTTCAGGCCAGTATTATCGGAGTGGATAATGTCTTGACAATGTATTGTAACAAGCTTCAGATCCTCCAAGATTGTATGAGAAATATCATGGAATCAATAAATACTTGTCTGGAACCAGACCAACGAGTGCTTGCCCGCTGGAATATGGATACTGCACTTTCGGCTGTAGGATTTCCTTGTTCAAACAGACTCCTCATGACAGGTCAGTTTGGGTATAAACAACGCGTTTGCTCAGCAGAATCAACCATCTCAAAAATATGTTCAACTCATAATCAACCAAGTCTACATAATCTTCGAACATTTTTTTGCAGTCGTTTTCGCTGCCACCGACAAACAATGTTTAAGTTCCAAGGTAGATTCTGTGACAAGCTGTACAGAGGAGTTGTTTTTCGGTACCAATTCTTCGGAAATTGCATTTTCTATTAATACCCAACCGTGCAGGTAATTTTTAAACGGATAATCTGATATACATATTTCGATAAGTAACGCTTGAATGCAAACTGAACTGTGTATAACGTGTATGAAAATTTTCCCTTACAGTAGCGTACAGAAGTATGTACAATGTAGCCTGAACCTAGTCGCGGAGTGTGAGTCAGTGGTATTATCGACAGTACTGAATGTTTTATCCAGTGTTTTGACCAGTGGCCTACTCTGCAACGACCAGCCGCCGGCATCGCAAGGTGGTCTTGTCACCAATATTCTATCTCCCATCACTAACGGACTCCTACCAGGGATTCTTTAAAAAATATAGAAGCTCTGTATATACGTCAGTTCAAAACAGAGTTGGAACATCATGAAATTTCAAGCTAAAATATTGACGCAATTGTAACTTGTATTTTGTGAAATAAAGAAACGGTTTACTTGGAACAATAAATGAACTCAACAGAACATTTGAGAAACTATTTGTTCTTCCAATAATGCAGGTTTGAACAAAACTGTTGTTAAGTTTGAACAAAATTATTGTTCAAACCTAATGAAGTCTTTTTTAATTCGTTTTCAGTTAAATTACACGGAAAAACCCACGAAAAATCACTGAATCTGAACGAAAATCATGGAATAAAAATCGAAAATCAGCGCGTTTCACGTTCAGATTAGGTTTAAAAGTTGCGTAATCATTTGAGGAATTGTTACATACTCGAATTTTAAAAATCAAAAATGGCGTATTTCCAAGAGGCGAAAATATAGTGGTTATTATCTTCCCGCGTGATTCTGCGATATTGCCGTATTTTTTTGATGAAAATAGATCGTAAAACTAGCATTTTATGGTCTTTGTGTTCTTCACGAATTCCCGTTCCTTCTGGTCGAAAATTTTCCCTAAGTGTCATTTTATGACAAACTTTGACGGGCTGCCCCGACTGAATGAAGATGAAAATCAAAAAATCCTCGTAGGGATTTCTTTGATATACAAAACTACCCAAGAAAAAAAATATTTTAGACAAATCCCAAATACCATCGTCTCTGACCTCTCGTTATTTTGTGAACTTCCCCATATACACGAGAGGCCGTATGAGGTGAATTACCTGAATAATTACAAACCAAATTGCGAAAATAATAAAACTGTTATAGAAGTTGTTTCTCCCCATGACAGTTATAGTTGGGTATAGTTGGAATCGCACGGAAAGATTTTGTTTCTGATAATAATTGTTAGAATTATAGCAATACAGTATTATTATTATAATTATACAGGATTAAAACCGCGCGCCGAAATTTATGGCTATCAATAGGCGATACCTAGATTCTATATGTAATACATCTTGTGTCACCTATATCTTCTTCCGTTTTTGCTTTAACGCTACGAGAATGTAGACTTTTGGTTAGTAAATGAATCATTACATTCTATTGCAATCGTGAACGTTTTATTAAATATAACCTACGACCTCTAACAATAATGATCAGTCTATTCTCGAACTATTGCGTTTTGCCCATAATTCTTTTGAGTTGAGGTTGTGAAAATCAACGTATCGTGAAATTCAGTCATCTCGATGAAAAACTTCTCAAAATAAGACTTACGTATCTTCACGCGTACTTCACGTGATGAAAATATGTATGACGCAAATTTCTGCATACCCAATTATACTTCATTCTCAATCTAGTCCATCAATCGTAATCATTGATGGGCGTACTCGAAGCTTTCGGGCTAAGAGTACGGGTCAGTTATAAAAGTGGGATTCATGCGTAGAGTCAAGCAGCTGGTCGACGATAAATCAGTCTGGACTTTGCAGCGTTTAGACTTAGGTACAGCCAGACATTTACTAGATTTCTAATATTGAAGAAAGAGTGATGTGTATCTTTTAATTAAAGTAATAGCAATAATAAATACCTAATTAAAGAGAGGGTCAATTTACGTGTCCTGCAGAAAGTCAACAGTGTCATTGGTAATTACGAAAATGAAGATCACCGGTGCTGTCGCGTTGGTTTTAATAGCCGGTAAGTCAATGTATACAGAATTGAATGCTCGATCACAGCCGATCACATACAGCCATGAATGTTCGATCTATTGCGTTTTGGAATCAAAAATCAAAGATGTATTACTGCATTTTCCGAACGCTCGAGGGGCACGAAATCCCATTTGAAAAGTTCAGGACCCCAGGCGACACCTATTCGCACTTCGTGCTGTACCCTCTTCGTTACTGTCACTATCTTGTCACTTTCATCGCGAAAAGTCATCTTCTCCCGCGACTATTACCCGGTTATCAAGATAATCTTTGTAACTCTTTCCTGCAAAACATACGCTGGTCTCAATCCATCCATATTCTCCGATGTAAAATACGGAAGTCGTTATTCATGCATCGCCCGAAAGCTTAGAAGTATATCCGATAGATACACCGTCATACCAAGACGTCAAGTACGAAAAATTTCATCGACAAATTGAGCGTCATTCACGATGATCTATAACGCCTATAACGTCACTGGTATGACACGTTTGATAAGGCTAATTAATGATTGACAGCTAAATTATTTTAACATGTATCTTGAAACTTTTGTACTTTTCCAACATATAGACACTTTGATGATGGCTGTAAGATATGGACTGCTAACTTTATTTGCATGAAAGATCATTTATCTTATTTGGCTGTAGTTATGCCTAAAGTTACCTATTTTTGTATTAGGAATCTTGGACTCTACCGATTCTCAATCATCGGAAAGCACACTACAGTCAGCATGCATCAGAAATGGCGGACCCAATGCTTGGGAAAATCTTCAAAACTCCAAATCGAACTACATCAATTGCATTGCATCTGTAGAAAGCGAAATCCGTCAAGGATTTCAGGACAGTAGTGTCGGAATAGATCCTGTCTTGTCACTGTATTGCAACAAGGTTCCGATCCTTAAAGACTGTATTAGGAATATGATGGGATCAGTAAATTCTTGTCTAGACCCGGCTCAACGGCTGCTTGCCGGCCTGAATATGGATGTTACACTTTTGGCTATTGATTTTCCTTGTTTAAACAGACTCCTCATATCAAGTCAGTATATTGTTCGGATATAAACAACGTCTTTGCTTAGCAGAATCAACCATCTTAAAGACATATCCAACTAATAATCAACCGAGTTTATATAATCTGCGAACATTTTTTTGCAGTCGTTTTCGCTACCACCAACAAGCAATGTTTAGGTTCCAAGATAGATGCTGCGAGAAGCTGTGGACAGGAGTTGTTATTCGGTAGCAATTCTTCGGAACTTGCATTTTCTTTCAAAAACCAAACGTGCAGGTAATTTTTAAACAGATAATCTGATATACATATTTCGATAAGTAACGCTTGAATGAAAACTGATCTGTGTATAACGTTTATAAAAATTTTTCCTAACAGTAGTGTACAGAAATTCGTACAATGTGCCCTGGGCCTATTCGGGGCGTGCGAGTCACAGGTATTATCGTTAGTACTGAATACCTTGTCCAGTTCTTTGAACAGTGGCATACTCTGCGAGGGCCTTTCTGATTTGCCAAGTTCACTGGCATCGGGAGTTGGTAGTGTCACCAATGTTCTAACTGGAGCTCCCAACGTCAACCAATCGCAAGGTGGTCTCGTCACCAATATTCTATCTGGAGGTCAAAACGTCAACCAATCGCAAGGTGGTCTTGTCACCAATATTTTATCTCCCGTCACTAACGGACTCCTACCAGGAATTCTTTAAAAAATATAAAAGCTCTGTATATACGACACTTGAAAACAGCGTTGGTATATCATGAAATTTTAAGCTAGAATATTGACGCAATTGTAACTTGTATTTTGTGAAATAAAGAACCGGTTTACTTGGAACAATAAATGAACTCAACAGAACATTTGAGAAACTAGTTGTTCTTCCAATAATGCATTCCTTGACCAACGTAATGGCAGTTTATCTCGACGAATACACGAAAAATGAAAATGATTACATAAAAATGATTCAAAATACTTCTCCTACTTGGTCAATGACGTAGGTACACTTGAGCGGTGATTAAATCCTAGATTGTGAGAGCCACGCCAACGTTGAAAGCACAAGGAAAGCCCGACGTGTATCCGTATCTTTCGACTCCATCTCGCCGAGCTTGTTATCACTTAGTGGTTAGAATTCACCATACTTGGAATCGTAATTGAGTAATATTATACAGTTGGCTTCAATTCGCGCTCGCGTAGTTATCTATAACATTTAGTTGAGCGTAATACTCCGCTCGGTGAAACACAAAAAAAATAATGTACAACGAAATTTTGTGACTAATGAAAAAGCACAGAAATCTGTCTGAATTTTGCGCCGAATAATTGTGTTTTTTTTTTTTTTTTCGAACAATAGCCTCGACATGCACTAAATTTAAATTTCGAAGAAAAGCGCTAGTCGCTTTTTAAAGTAAAGTAAATGTGTTGCGAAAGTTTAAATGCCCCAAACGAATGTTAATCGTTAATTAATCAAGCTTTAAAAAAAGAGTGCTGTTGTTAGTCCAGTCTCTTAATCCATAGTCAGTGATTTAACCCTTCGAACTACGTGTACTGAAAGTAAATTTGTATCATTACCAATTGCGTAATGGCAAAAATGAGAATCATTAGTACTGTTGTATTCGTACTAATCGCCGGTAAGTGATCAACTCGCTCAGAATCCCACTATTCGATTTAAATCTTGTTTCCTGTCAGTATAATTTTGGATTTGTGTTGATAAATGACCGGTCTCTGAAAAGAATAACGTATTATTTCCAAATCCATTACAACATAAAAATCTCGTCTCATTCTGTCGTTGTTATAGTCGCCTATTTTCGCAACAGGAATCTTTAGCTCAACCAACGCCCAATCAGCTGAAGACAAATTAGGATCATTGTGTACCAAGAACGGTGGGCCCTGGGCCTACCAGGCTCTCCGAGACACATTTCCAAATTTTAAAAGGTGTTATAGGCCCGTGTTGTATGAAGTCTTGAGAGAGATTGCGAGAGCCAATGGCGAGATGAACACTGCCCTTACGAGGTTTTGTGGTAAGACTGAGACTCTCAGGACATGTGTTAAAACCGCCACGGATACTGTCAAATCTTGTCTAGGACCACATCAACAGAAAACCATGATCGAAGTGGTTCACAACGTTGCAGCTTCGATGTTAGAATTTGTTTGTCAAAATTCAAACCTCTTGGGAAGTGAGTGTGAAATTTTGTACTGAATGACCATTAAGCTTTCCTCATCTCCTCTAACTTAATAAATTTCATTCTGCATACTCGTACGAATTTCACTTGTAATATCTCGACATAATTCGATATTTAAGAAGATTTGCATTGAGTTTTAACATTTTTCACAGACATTTTCAGCAGTCCTAATGAACGTTCGTGTATTGCTTCCAAGCTACAAGCAGTCAAATACTGTATAACCAAGATTATTGTTGGTCGTGATGAAGATACCAGACACGATCGTTTGACACCTGAAACTGATCCATTAGCAGTACTGTCATTGCTTACGAATAAATTCGACAAGCAAGATTGCAGGTGAGCAAAATGCAAAGCCTGCAATGTATTGTGTCCTGAACTGAGTTGTGTACAACATTTGACAACTTTTTCAACAGCGAGGTGCACAGTTTCGAGCAATGTAGCATCAAAGTATTGAAGGAGTGCAAGGATCTGGGATTGTGGAGAGTACTGGATTCTATATACAATTATATCAACAACGATATACCCTGCAAAAACTTGCGCAAGTTACCAAAATCGGAAGCATCACCAAACAGTGTCGTTAACGCTCTGATATTAATAATTTCTGTAATGATAGCGATGTCTTTGTAATTTGTACATCACGAAGAGTTCAAGTATTCAAAAATCATCATTTCCCAACTTGTAGAGTGCCTGTATAGTGTTTACCGCAAAAAATGAATCAATAGACAGCAAAAACCATAATACAAGGTATGAACTAGGTGAAACTAAAATTTTCGTACCAAAATTTTCAACGATTCAAAAATAACGTTTGTCAATTGTGATTTGGAAAAGAAAAATATTGTTAAAGTCCACTAAGATTTCTGGAAAGTCAGGAGAGTAAATGGGATCAAATATAAACAAATTTTTTACGGATTCACCATTCATACCTATCGCGATAGAGAAAATAGTTTATTTTTCCAATTTGATGTTTTGAATTCTCAATAATTTAATCATTAGATATAATTTATTTATGAAATGAGTAGGTATACAACATGTGTAAATAATAAATACGATGATCACATTACTGCAATAAAGAATACACGGATTTCTTCAAGTACCATAAATATATATTCCTGATGTATTTCTTATCTTTCCTCCACATTATCAGAAATAAATTTAAAAAACCATTCAATTAATTTATTAATTTTAAATAAATTCTCAAATCGAATTAATAAATAAACTCCTGGAGTAACTAAAGTAGAAGAATGCTCCACTTTGTGGTTCTACAGTAACATCCAGGCCTTCCACAGCATAGTGGCCAAGGTGGATTCCAACTAGACCACAGGCAAATTTTCCGGAGACATGCTTGAAAAATCGGCGAGTCATTTAATTCTTTTAAATACATTTTCTCAACGTAGTGGAACTAATTCCGTCGAGTTGTGAAGTTCGTTGTTTCTCTTCGTCAATTATGTATTCAAATGTAGCAGCATGTTGTATTCCAGGATCGACGCGATGTTACTAATCGCACGGTTTGCAAGATATGAGCAATTAAAGATCACGTTGCGCATGCAAAATTAATATTACAAAAAAAATAATAATTACAATGGAAATATCCATGCAGAAAAAGTTTATTCAAAGCGGACGTTTTATCACTCGGTGATGAGTAATCATCCTGTATATACCACGATTGCGTAAGTCTTGCAGTTTCATATACCGATAATATGTATAACAGGAAAACGTGAGTATCCTGGCTGCTAATAAACTGATAATAATGATGATGACAATGGCATTGATTATTATATAACGTTAATATATTATACATACATATATATAATAACATAGTGTAATGCCAATCATGTGATTTATACGACAATGCCCAGATTAAGGTATATCACTATATGCATCACTATGCGATGACCAGAGCTGTGGCAATGACCGGCTAGTTGTAATTTGATAATTAACAGTACCTAATTGTCACACTAAATAGATGAAGGAAGAAAATACTAATTTCTTTGAACAAGTCCGAAAGTTCAGTGGTTATCCATTTCTTTCGAAAACGTTAATTGAGTAACTTCCATAGAATTCTGTCGAGTTATAAAGTGGAACATTTCACTGGTATACATCGACACAGTGGTTCTTATTTCATCTGGATATTATTCTCACATTTTATTTCATTCGACTGACAAGATGTATTCATATGCGTTTCAGATTGCATGTCATAATCAGGACCTTCGCAATATGATTCTACACTCTGTAGTGTTTCTAATCGTGCATTTAATCAGGTTAGACAAGTTGATTTACAATGAGATCGAGTATGTTATAAGGGTATAAGCGTAGATATCTCAGCAGATTTTTGGCCCGGGAGAAAAGCAGCACTTTCTGAGATCTCGTCATTTTAGACCTTGGAATGTGATTTTGTCATAGTAAACAAGAATCTACATCTGTGCCGTATTATTATTTTTTTCGCTGTATATGATCTAAAAAATTTTCCATGAAAAAATCTCACAACTTGACGCCAGAGATGAAAGCCGAAAATTATAAAAATGTGCCTAATGCCGCTGAAGTATATCTAGAGTCTAGACAAAGTTTCGAAAATGACCTGATTTTTAGGAACGTAAAGTTGAAACGGTAGAAAGTGATGAAGAGCAGAAAGGATATGTTGAAGAGATTTCTATTATCTACGCAAAATCTTGTCAACAAAAAGAATTTGGAAATTGAAAATTGAAAATTAATTTTCAAACGGCTGGTTTTGTTGGGGTAACTCCAATGTTAAAGGATATGGGATTCCCGATGGATATGGGACTATAGGATAAATTTAAAACTGGTTTCAACGTGTTAATACAATTGATAAAAAACTATTACAAATCTGGAATATAATGCAATATGCGCCAGATGTCACTTTTTAATCACGCTTATAGAATTGTTGAAATTAAACTTTCAGATTTGTTGATTTTCTTGGAATGCATTCATGACCAGTCAATGAATTTTCATACACTTGCATTTGTAGCAGAATTCTCAATTGTTGGTTTTTCATTGTAAAAATGACCGTATCGCAGAATTCTCTCATGTTGTTACGAGCTTTCTCAGAACAAAGCTTTGGTATTCTGAAGCGTACTTCACTTGCCAGAAATAAGAACAAAGAAATTTTGAAATTTCTCTAAAGACACAGAAATCTGTATAGAAAAGTAAAAAATCTGCGTAGCTATTCTGTTGGACCTGACACACTTTTTTATCAAAGGATTCAGAAGTAATACTGAACCAGGAAGATTTGAATCTCAGAGAGCCTTTCACAATCCCTTCCACCACTCACAGTCCTTCACAAGAATGGTAATGGCTCTCTAGGTGGGAGAAGGAAAATGTTATAACTCTGAGAATCTTCCGCTGTTGTACGCAGTAGTTGATGATAAATCTAAATAATCGTTGCTAGCTTTGACGTACCACAGTTACAGTTTTACCTTTTACCTTACAAAAACGAGGTATTTTCTTCTTTGAGTCTCCCAATACATCGGCAGTGATTAAATCTTTCGATTTACTCATCATTGGTATTATTACTGATTGCCAAAATGAAAATCATCAGGTCTATCGTATTGGCTTTAATCAACGGTAAGTCAACGTATTCAGAATACGTTTGGTATCAGGTTTATTCGAGTTGTCCTACGTTACCATATTCGCATGCGTTTTTCGAAGCATGCTTGCCCGAAAATTGGTTACTGTATTTTCCGAATGCTCTACAAGAGGCACCAAATCCTGTTAAAAAATTTACGATCCTAGGTCACCACTATTCTCAATTTGTGACTTCTTTCGTTGCTGTTCTCGGAGTTATTTTAGGTACCTTAGACCATGGTAGGTTTCCATCCATTCTAATACGTCTAAAATGATATTTTTTTATTTTTTTTTATTTTATGAATCGGAGAAACGTAGGAATAATGTACAGTTGAGCAATAAAGTTCGCCTTATAGGGTTGAAACTTAGGCTCAAGCGTGTCAGTGTCTACGTTGTTGAACAGGCCCAGAAACAGGCCCATCGATGCATTACGAAGGGGAGGTAACCCTGCCAGGTCATCTAGTACAGTACCAATATCCCAAGTTGTAGTGTACTTGACTTGTTGAGGCTTCTCTCAACGGAATTGTACGCCCAATATTGAGTGAGCCTTATCCTGTCTCCTCTTAAAACTTATAATTTCTGAAGTTGTCACATTAAGTGTGTCTAGATTCATTTTATGGGTATAATCCGACCATAAAGTCACTCTGGTACTGTTTCCGGCCAGGTTGAATCGGCGATGGAATTCACCATCACGTTGACCGAATCTTCACTGACACCTTGTTTCAGAAATGCTGTCCTGATAATTTCCCTGCCATCAATGAAAGCTGGGATGACAGCGAGTGGAGATTCTCAATTAGTCTATATGGAGTCTGGTATATCTTCTGCTCAGTGTCGTCATTAATGTTGCGGGAAGCTGCGTCTGCCACCACATTCTCATCTGAACGGATGTACGACGCCCTCAACCACATTTTTCTCTCTTCACACCAATCCCGGATTTATCTAGATAGTTCACTAAGGGAAACTGCACACCTCTTGCTTTATTCACACATAAGCAATAGCAATATTGTCTAATCATAATAACACTTCACAATTATATAAATTTGAAGCGGAGCATTTTAACGCCAAGAAACCTCTCAGCAGTTCGAGATAATTTATGTGTTTCGTCCTCTCCACTTTATCCCAAAACCCGGATGTACTCACTCCATGACAGAAAAATCCCCAACTTGTTAAAGATGAGTTAGAAAAAATCACTATCAAAAAGTTTTGACTTCGAATCGGGGTGAATTGAATTGAAACATTTGTTTTCCACCACTCAAGATCTTCACTCATATTTTCTTTGATATGAATTTTTCCCTTATAATTTCCCCCATTAAGTTTGATCGCTAGAAATTTCTGTCTTTCAAGTCTTATGCAATGGATGATATACCAAATACCGAAAGCATACCTTTTATTCTCAAATAGTTGGTAACAAGTTATATAATACGTATGGGCTGGTGGATAATCCAAAAGAAAGGCATAAAAACTGGAAAAACTTTCCTTCAAATTGGAATCTAAGAAATTCTTTATGTTTTTCATACATTGGAACTACGAAATATTAAATATTCTTCAATATTTTATCTAAGTTCATCAGAAAATTGTATTTCAGAGTCTTTCTATTCACGCTACTGATGATGGCAAAGACGTAGGCTGACAACTTGACTTGCATAAGACATAATCGAGCTATTTCAACCACTGAATTCCTTACAATTCTAGTATCATCCTATCAACGTTACATTATTTACTTATTTTTGTAGCAGGAATCTTCAGTTGTACCAATGCTCTGGAAGACATGCAATCAATATGTAGGAAAAATGGTGGACCCCAGGCAGTGGAAGACTTAACAATGTTCACAGCCAATCTATCGGCCATCTGTATTCCGTGGGACTCGTGGACAGTAAATATCGAGTCATTTTCTGAGTTAGCTGGAGTTTGTGAAGACGCTTACAAGAAATGTGCTGACGGCCTCACGGAGATGGCAAAAATTTGTGGAAGGCCTGACCAACGCAAGCTCTTCGACGTTAGTCGTAATGCAATAGCTGCGGCGAACAAATTCGTTTGTGGAAACGTAAATTACATAAATGGTCAGTGTATGTGGCCGTCTGCATGAAAAGAGCCTCTTTGTCGATATGGTGTTAGCACTATGGGCGTCTTGCTAGTGAATTTCCCCATTTTTTGAGACAAGATAGAACCCTCTAAGTTGAAAACTGGTGAAGTTAAAAAGGTTTGAATTTGATAATTCTGAAAACTCAATATGTCTCATTTGACATGGGAAGAGTTCGAATTCCATTTAGGACAATAAAAAAAAAAAAAAAAATGATAATTTTGAGCAACACTGGGAAAATGCGAATATCTCGGAAACTAGGAACGACAAAGTCGGCCCTTTTCATGCGGACAGCTATATATTATCATATGCTATGAAATAACAGTTATACCTCTCTCGTTCGACTATTATCGACTATTATATACAAAAATATTGTTCCAAATGACGAAAAAAAAAATGTTGTCAAAGTTTGAGCTCCTAATATTAATATTAAGAGGTGCCTCATCGCGATTTTCTATTTCCCATCTAAATAACATGGGAAATTTTTTTTTTAAACTTTGGAATTTTATAACTCGTCAACGTATTAGTGTACTGATAAGACCAGAACATATTTTTGTAGTGAATTGAACGCTCTACAAAAAAGGTATCTTGTTCTTTTTCGATAAATCTAGCTATTTTCAAGTTGGTGTATTGGTTATTAATGGTAATTAATCATGACTAACTTGGAAACGGTTGGATTCATCGAAAAAGACAAAGAGACCTTTTTTGTAGAGCGTACAATTTTAAACAACAGTACATATGCAGAATCTTTCTAAGTAGATTGATTTTCAAGATATAAAAATCGAAAAGTTCCACAAGACCATTTCCCATGTTATTTAGATGGGAAATAGAAAATCGCGATGAGGCACCTCTTAATATTAATATTAAGAGCTCAAACTTTGACAGCATTTTTTTATTTTCGTCATTTGGAACAATATTTTCGTATATAATAGTCGATTTTTTTGAAGCGGTCTAATATTTACATATAGGTATTTACTCAAATTTACTCAATTTCAACCTACACACCCATACAGTATCCGAGTTACAATTATTCAGAATTCATAATCCCAATCATCCAGAGCACGTATTAAATTATTTGCGAAGGATCATGTTTGTTTTCAACGTTTTTCGTAGAGGTTTTTCAAAGTCCCGACAAAGATTGTCCTTCAACCAAGGCACAAGCTGTGATTAACTGTTTTACCAAACATGTTCTCGGTAAGAACCCTCAGAATTTCGATCAATTGCCACGTGAAATTATGCATCCAACTGCGATACTACTAAACCTCGAACCTGACTTTAACAGCAAAACCTGCAGGTAAGCAACACACAAAGAGAGTAACTAATCCCTAATTTTTGAAAAATATGTTGTGTGACATTTGATTATTTTTTTAACAGCAATATACAGAAGTTTGAACAATGTGGCATCGAAGCGATGGCAGAGTGCAAGGATAAGGGATTTTCGAAACTACTGGAATCTCTGTTCAAATATATGAACAGTGAGATACCCTGCGAAAACTTGTCTGAAGGACTGAAATCAAACTCGAAGGCATTGTCAGCCAGTGTCGTTTACGTTCTATTATCATTTTATACGGTGATAGGCGTTACTCTTTAATTCAAAAAATCGAAAGTGTTACTTAGATACATAGAAGTATATACCAATATTATAATTCTTAATAAAATATATGTGCAAGTATAAAGCGCAAAAAAAATTAAAAATACACAATGTTATGGTTATTTATACGATGCAAAAAAGCTTTAATTAATTACCATATTACAATTTTGTTAGAAAATAACACTCCGGGGTAAGTTGCGCCAGGTATTTTAACTGGCAAAAATTCGTCGAAAATTATGAATAATTTATTGTTTGTGTATTTATTAATTCTCGGTATAAATACGGAAATAGTGATAAAAATATAGGATTACAATTTGAAAGTTACAAATTCAACTATCTCATAAGACATTTGAAATTAATATTTGAATTATTTATAATCAACTATTAATGGGAGATATAACTTTAAGTTGAAGGATACAAGTATGAATAACTTTTCATAGGAAACACAAGATGGCAAAATGATAATAAAATGAAATGAAAATAAAATTTTACTTGAATCAAGCAACGTCTTCTTAAACTTAGTTGACCAGAGCCCATGTACACACACTTTGAAACTGAATGAACCCGAAGTTCAACGAGTCTGATCTCCACGCTGTACACAAAATTGGATTAATCATGAAATTAATCAGATCTGTCAGTCTCTAGCACAGAGCTTGGGATAGCAATCACGTGTACCAAACCTAAACTCTAACTATCCTCTAACTGTCTCCTAACCTCTCAGATCAAAGTACTTTTTACAGCGACTATGACTGCCTTTCAAACTTCATGGAGTGTGGCGTGTTTTACACGGAACACGATCGTTGGTTTTATGAGCTCGGAGAGCGTCAGTGAACAAGACTAGACTCCAAAGCTGGTATTTTCACCCGATCTGAATTAAGTGGCTTATAAAGGAATTTTTAGAAGGTTGAGATTAATACTTCGTCAGATAAGGAATCAGATCTTTGTAAAGTGAGACTTTAATAACAAGAAGTTATTGTTTGTGATTTTAACAAAAATAACTAGAAATAGATGTTAACAATTTTCATGACTTCTTGACTCTAACAAAACAAAAATACTTATAATTTCTAACTATACCTGCTGACCGTTCGTGTTTATTGACGTTGAGCCTGTGCTCTTGTTTTTGTGTTTGAATTGATCTATGTAGTCAGTTTCTAGTTTATAATAATGCTCATTGTTATCCGTTATAATACTTTAATCTAATTAAATATAGTTTTGATATTTAAATGATTTTAGAACCTTTTAACTTTGATTCTCTTTAATTTTATACCGATATAGATTCATATCAATTTTGTTTAAATAACTACGATGTAATACTTTCAAGCACTACTCATATAAGGAAAATCTAAGAGGCCAGCGGAATATTAATACCGTTTCTTCCTATTCGAAACCAGAATGCTTACCACGCAAATAAGCTTATGCTTATCTGGATGATAATATGACACAAGCGTGGATACCGCGTGAATATCAGATTAGCGGTTATGCGATCACACAATAACGAAACGGTTAAGACCTTGACTAGATTGAACTCCTCTTTCATGATAGCTATGAAAAAAAATCACTCAGCTGTAGTTGAATGATTTTTATCTCAGATAATTGATCCTTGTTGAATGATGCAGGGTGAGTACAGATTGAATCCAAAATCGTTGAAGTTACGTCAATGTTGAACGATATGGGATTCCCGACGTGTACAGTCTACAATATATTCTAGTTCATTCAATAACAGTGGACTGGTTATTGCTGAACCGTAGTGAGCTCGTATTGTATATATTAGACCGCAATTACGAGACTACGCAGTATGCTTTAAATATTCGCCTGCATCTGTAGAATAATTTTCAATAAATATGAGGATTCGAAAACCTAAATGTACAATTTTCCAAAATCTGTGAACGGGGCACAGTTGTTTACCTGAATAACTAGAGGTCGAATTCAAAAATGATTCCAATATGGTAATACAATTGGTGAAAAACTGTTACAAAACTAAAATATAATACAAAATGCAAAATATTTGATTTTTTGTTGTTCTATCGGCTGCAATCGTGACCAGTTAGTAAATTTCCAAGCTGTTGCATTTTTAGTAAAATTCTCTATTGTTATTGGTGGTTTTTTATTGTAACAATTACCGTATCGCAGAATTCTCTCATGTTGTTGCGAGCTTTCTCAAAACAAAGCTTAGGTATTCTGAAGCTTACTTCACTTGGCAGAAATTAGTGCCTAGAAAGAAATTTTTTAATTTCTCTAAAAACACAGAAATCTGTACGAAAAGTCAAAAACCTGGATACTTATTCTGTTGGACCCGGCTCGTTTTTTTATAAAATGACTCAGAATTAATATTCAACCAGGACGATTTGAATCTCGGAGAGTCTTTCACAATCCCTCCCGCCACTCGCAGTCCTTCACAAGAATACTCATAACTCTTTGGGCGGGAGAAGGAAAAAGTAACAACTCTGAGAATCTTGCACTAATGTTAGTAGTAAGTCGATGCTAAATCAGAGTGAACGTAGCATCGCTTGGACGTACTACAGTTACAGCCAAGTCTGTCGTTATTTGAGTCTCTGAATACATCAACAGCAATTCAATCCTTCGATTTACGTACTATCATTGATATTATTGTCGATTACTAAAATGAAGATCATCGGTTCTATCGTATTGGCTCTGATCGCGGGTAAGTCTACTTTATCAGAATTCGTTCGATAACAAGTTTGCACGAATTTTCCTATTATATGTTATGTGTGTTTGAAACATGCTTGCCCAAAAATTAATTACTGCATTTTTTGAATGCCCAAAATGCACCAAGTCCAGTTACGAAATTCACGATCCTGGATCACCACTATTCCCAGTTTATGATAAACACTTTTTTCGTCGCTCTTCTCACAGTTAATTTAACGTACCTCAGATCACGACATGTTAAAAAAACAAATTCACGAACCTTAATTCTTATTCATGCTGCTGACGATGCCACAGACGTAGACTCACAACTTGTCTGGCATAAGACATGACCTTTTTAAACCACTGCCGTTACATTAATTACTAATTTTTATAACAGGAATCGTCTACAGTACCAATGCCCTAGAGGACATGCAATCAATTTGTCTGAGTAACGGGGGGTCCCAGGCAGTGGAAGATTTAGCAAAATTTGTTACCAATCTTACGACTACTTGTCGTTCGTCGGTGCTGAGAATAAATCTCTGGAATTTTGCTGAGTATGCTACAATTTGTAGAGGACCTGGGACTCTCATCCAATGTGCTGTCGGCCTAGCGGACATGGCGAAAATTTGTGGAAGGCAAGACCAACGCGAACTCTTCAACGTTGCTCATAAAGCAATAACTGCAGCGCATAATTACGTTTGTGACAACCAAAAGTACATATCGAGTCAGTATATATTCTTTTATCCGTAATATTAGTTATACTTCTCTGCAGTTTGACAGAATATATAGGAGTTATAATTATTTAGAATTTGTTATCCCAATCATCGAGAGCATGTATTAAATTATTAGCGAAAATTTATGTTGGTTTTCAATGTTTTTCTGTAGAGGTTTACGAAAGTCCTGACAGTAACTGTCCTTCCACAAAGGCACTAGCTTTGATACACTGTTTTGGCAAATATCTTTTCGGTATGGATGCTCAAGATTTCGATCAGTTGCCACGTGAAATGATACATCCAACTACGTTACTATTGAACATTGATCCTGACTTTAATGGCAAGACTTGCAGGTAAGCTACCTACAAAGACAGTAACTAATTTTCAATTTTTGACATTGTGCTATGTGACATTCGATTATTTTTTTAACAGCAATTTACAGAAGTTTGAAAAATGTGGTGTCGAAGTCATGGCGGAGTGCGAGGATAAAGAATTTTCGAAACTACTGGAATCTGTGTTCAAATATGTCAACAATGACATACCCTGCGAAAATTTGTCTAAATCAAACTCTCAGGCATCGTTAGGCAGTCTTGTTAACGTTCTTTTATTATTTTATGCTGTTATAACCATGTCTTTTTGATTTATAAAATTAAGGTATAGATATACGTGCAAAAATATTATAATTTATAAACCAAAAAAGTGTCTGTTGTATAAAGTACAAGAAAATAAATTTGCCTGCATTTCGGACATTACCCAATTATGTTGCTGTATATTCAAAATACCTAAATTCCTGAAATTCTAAACTTTCGTTATCGTCATGTTTGAGATGAAATATAATTAGATGGATATTAAATCGCAGATGATATTCATTCGTTGAATTTTTATCATCGTAACTTTTGTTACTGTTATTGTTTTGTTATTGTTACTTTTGTTAATTGTTTTTGTTTTTTTTTTTTTATTATCACGATTACTGTATCGCAGAATTCTTGCTGGTTTTTGCGAGCTTTTTCGGAATGAAGCTTATAAGTATTTCGAAAGGTACTTTTTACCCTTCATCAACATTTTTTACGTATAATGGAAAAAGAAATGAGAATATCGATAAAGAGATCGATGTAAAAAATTCCACAATCTCATTAGAATAATTACGGTGCATCACTTTGAGGTACTAGTCCAGGAAAAACCAAGAGACCATCGGAACATTAATAACGTTTCTTGGTATTCAAGACCGGAATGTTTAGCACGCAAATACTTACGTAGACTTATGGATGATATGACATCATATAGAAGTTATACTACTGAAAGATGAATAGCACCGTCGACTTAACACTAACATGTTGAGACACAGAACTATACATCTTTGTATACATTCATCTTTCTCCGTAACGTCCGTTCGTCCGTTCCCCTCGCCCCGCGCCTATACTTAAGGTGGTCTGCTAAGGAAACCTTACGGGAAGAGAGAGAGAGATATGCCTCTACCACAACATGCTGCTATCACTTTCCACTCGTTACTGAATGGGCTATTCCCCTTCCAGTAGTATAAGGGGCCATTCATTAATTACGTAAGGCTCTCCAGGGGGAGGGGGGGTTAAGAAAATCTATACATGCCCTTATCTTGGGGGGGGGAGCGGGGTAAAACCCATTCTTACGTAATATTTTACAAGTCGAAATTTATTATTAAAAATCTATTTCTATTTCGGGTCCTGAATGATTTTCTTCATTCCATAATGTGCACTTCGATTTACATCTTATTTTCCAAATTTTTATTGGTTATTAAAATTTTTAAATCTTAAGCTTTTACTATGAAATTTATTTTCTTTAAGAGTAATTTAAAACTAGTCGATCATTATTTTAAAAGTGTTATTCGTTTAAAGATTGTTTAACTGATTTATGTTTGTTCACTTTAAGATTATTTAAAAACTTACTTTTAATTATAATAATAATATTCCAAAGACTAGATAGTTATCTAATAATATAAAGATAATCTATATCTGATAGCAATGATAAAGTATAACCTAAATAATCTGCTAAAAAATAAAAATCTTTGATTTACGTCAAACTGGGAGTTTTAGTGTAACTGATCCTTTTCTAACAACGTTTTATTATTCAGGAAAACGAGATTGAATCTTTTGTAAGAAGAGGAAGGGGTGGAGTTCGAGAAATCTTATGTATCCTTACATGGGGGTAGGGGGGATCAAAAATCTTCAAAATCATCTTGACGTAATTAATGAATGGCCCCTAAGTTCTACATATATGACGTAGGTGCTGAGAGCGCGTGAGTGTCAGGGCAGAGGTTCTACGACTGAACAATACATGTATAATTCGAAATGGGTTAGATCCTTAACCCAATTAAGCCATTCGCTGGTGATATTAGATCTCAAAAAACTCACGATCAGCTGTATTCGGATAATTTTCATCTTGGGTAAAATCATCCTTGTATAATGATGTGGACTGAGTAGGTACTGATTAAATTCGAGATTGTTAGGGTTACGCCAATGTTGAAGAAGATGGGATTCCCGATGGGTAGCTACAATACGTTCAAGTTCATTGAATAACACTGAACTGGTTATTGTTGAACGGCGTGGCGGTGGATACGCTATTGCTGTCTTTTATGTAAGACCATGATTACGAAACCTCGCACTTTGCTTTGAATATTCTAGCTTGCATCTAGAAAATCGTTTCCAACAAATATGAAGAATCGAAAAATCAAGTGTGAAATTTTCCAAAATGCATCAACAGGAAACAGTAATTGACCTGATTGACTATAGGGCGAATTCAAAAATGATTTCAACGTGTTAATATAATTGGTGAAAAAACTGTTACAAAACTTATCAGACTTATGAAGTTGTTGAAATTAAATTCTGAGATTTGTTGATTTTGTTGGAATGCATTCATGTGCAATCAGTAAATTTTCAAATTATTGCGTTTTTAACAAAATTCTTAATTGTTTGTTTTTCATTGTAACACATCGCAGAATTCTCTCATGTTATTGCGAGCTTTATCAGAATAAAGTTAAGATATTCTGAAGCGTACTTTACTTGCCAGAAATAAGTATGAAAAAATTTCGAAATTTCTTTAAAAACGCAGAAATCTGTATGAAAAGTCAAGAGCCTGGATTGCTACTATCTTGAACTCGACACGATTTTTTATAACATGACTCAGAATTATTCTTTAACCAGGAAAATTTGTATCTCGGAGAGCCATTCACAATTCGGTTCACTAATCGCAGTCCTTCACAGAAATGCTAATGGCTTTCTGGGTGGGAGAGGAAAAAAGATATTACTATGAGAATCTTTCGCAAATGTGCGCAGTAGGTCGATGATAAACCAAAGTGAACGAGGCATCGCTTGGAGATAGTACAATTGCAGCGAGGTGTGTGTTGTCGAGTCTCTCAATACATCGGCAGTAGTTCGATTCTTCGATTCACGTGTCATTAATATTATTGCTGATTGCCAAAATGAGGATTATTAGTTCTGTCGTGTTGGCTCTGATCGCGGGTAAGTTAACATAGAATTCAGAATTCATTTGGTCTCAGGTTTTCATGAGTTGTCCTATGTTACCTAAATTGCAGACCGCATCCGTTATCCTGTCCGTAAAATGTTAGATTAATCAAAAATGATTCGTTGCTAAAAAGATAAAGTATGCATGAATGACACAGAATTGTGTCGCAATTTGAACGAGGAACGTTATCAAATTTTATTATTACTAAATTTTTTAGTACCTACCCTACTTTGCATTGGCTTTATCTATTTTTCATCAATGTGGAAAGAACTTGTCATACTGTATTTTCCCTTGTCTCGTCAGACGATAACCTTTGTTTCGAATTCGCAAATCTCAATATTCTATCTAAGTTTATAAGAAAATAAATTTACGAGTCTTTCCATTCACGCTGCTGATGATGGCAAAGACGTAAGCTGACAACTTGGCTTGCATGAGACATAAACTATTTCAACCACTGAACTATTATCGTAATTCTAGTCTAATTTCGTCGAAATTACGTTATTTACTTGTTTTTCCAACAGGAATTTTCAGATATACCGATGCTATGGAAGATCTGTTATCAATTTGTATAAAAAATGGTGGATCTCAGGCAGTGGAAGATTTAACAAAGTTTGCAATGAATCTATCGGCTACCTGTAATAAGTCGTCGCAGAATGGAACTTTACCTCAAAGGCAGGAAGCACATGTCTGGAAATCTTCTGAATTGGCTAAAATTTGTGACGACTCTGAGACTTACATAAAATGTACCAAAGGTCTTGTGGACATGGCGAAAATTTGTGGAAGGCCAGACCAACGCGAGCTTTTCGACGTTAGTCAAAATGTAATAGCTGCGTCGAACAAGTTCATTTGTGAAAACGATAATTACATAAAAGGTCAGTTTATTATTATTTATTCAGAAATTGTACTCACAGTCATCCAGATTATTCATTAAATTATTTGAAAAAGCTTATGTTGGTTCTCATCGTTATTCATAGAGCTTTTCGAGAGTCCCGATCGACAATGTCTTTCTACTAAATCACCAGCTGTGCTAAACTGTTTTGCCAAATATCGTCTGGGTAATGACTCTCAGGATTTCAATCAATGGTCACCTGAAAAGATGAATCCAACTGCGATAATACTGAACCTTGAACCTGACTTTAACAATAAAACCTGCGAGTAAGCAACACGAAAAGATAGTAACTAATTTTGAATTTCTGAAAACTGGATTGTGTTTCATTTGATTATTTTTTCAACAGCAACATACAGAAATTTGAACAATGTAGCGTCAAAGTCCTGGCAGAGTGCGAGGATAAGATATTTTCGAAAATACTGGATTCTATGTTCCAATACATCAACAACGACGTACCCTGCAAAGACTTGGCTAAATCACCTAAATCGAATGCATCGCCAGGCACTGGTCGCTGATGCTCTATGATAAATTACGCTGCTACATGTATATCGATGTCGTTTTAATTTACATCATTGAAGTTTTAGACTAAATATTAAAAAAATTGCATAATTCCTATACTAATAAAGTGTCTGTAGTATATAGCCCAAAAAGTTTATTACGAGAACGACTAACGAAAAACAAAAGAGATACATGCGGATATATGCATAAACCGATCCCTGTTTGCTATACGAACAATTTTAACCGGTTAACTAACAACGATTGTAATTTCTGGTTCAAAAAGTTGAAAAATTTGTGCAATCCACCATGATTCTCATGAAAATAAAGATGAGTCGATAAATCAAACTTGTTGAAATAAAAATGACATGGGAGATATTTTTATTGCATCTTTGAAACGAATCAAATTATCCTGAAATTCGTATACAACTGATTACGGTGCTGATTTATTTGAAATATTTTATAATCTCATTGAAATGACTACCATGCAATCCTCTAAGTACTTACACTTAGAATGATCGGTAATAAAAGGCTATTTTTTCACAGTATTTGAGACAATAATATTCAAATGAGTCTACAGCCAAGGACAGTGGATCTGTCGCATCTTAAATATGCAATTGAAGTTATGCCACGTTTTAAGTTGGCAATGTTCAACTTGAGGCCGCCATGATGAGATATGACGAGCGAGTGGTGCGCGTGCGTGAGTTAAAACGTGGTGTAACTTCGGTTGCATATCTTAGGTGCGATAGATTCACTGTCCTTGGCTGTACATCGCAAACGGTTACCATAAAGATCTTGAAAATAATTCCGGATGATCTGCGCACTTGTTAAACGACATATTCTGTATGCTGATTAGATATTCGAGATTATCAAGGTCACGGTAATGTTGAAAGGACATTAAAACCTCATGTGTAGCCACATTATCGACCTTTATTGCGTATTGGTCAGCTGATATGGTTTTATCACTCGGTGGTTACCTTCTTCCTGTATCTAGAATCGTGATTCTGTAATATTATTACACAGTTTGCTTCAAACACTCGCGTACGTATGTCAAAAGAATAATTTCTAACAAGCAACGTATTAAATAATCAAAAAATTCAAATTTGAGGAAATAATCAAACGAAAGACAAAGGCAAAGAATCAAATTATCCTGAACCGTCACAAATTAGAAAGACAGCATATATGCAAAATCAATTTTCCTCTGTACCTTACAGTCCCGAATCTAAAAATTGCTCTTCACATCGCAGTACCGGCTAAAATTCTACTCTGAGAATTTTTTCGGACAGGATAATATCTAATTGCAAAAATGTTGTTCATCAATATTGGAGTATGTGTTCTAATAGTCGGTAAGTCAATTACGAGTATTGCTGTTGTATCATATTTCCCATTCCCATCACATATTGCAAATCTTTAATTACTCTCAAATTTTTACTTTTCATCACCTACGGTGATATAAGAAAAGTATTGGTTTTGGTCGAAAAGTGACTTTTGCTCATTTCAACGAATCTTCACGTTTTTGACCCCCTAGAATCCGAAAAACAGGTTTTAGGAAAGATGTCGGTCTGTCTGTCGACCTGTTCGACAAACTCGCGCGGTGATCTCGCAAACGGCTCGATGAAAAAATTTGAAATTCACAGGACTTTACAACCAAATGATGGGCATGAAAAATTGCCATGTCTCATTTAATTTGAACTTCCGGTTCTGGCGGAAATGAATCGATTTTCGCTGTTTTACCGACAAACCTATACTTTTTTCTCTGTATCACCTTTCTAAATGAAAGAATATGTTCTTCCGAGTTGAGAATTTTATATATATAGGGCATTCCTTGCCAATGACACCAAAAATATTGTAAATATACCCAGATCGAATTAGAATGAATGCACTGTATAAAATTATTGTTCGTCAATATATAGGGCGTTCCTTGCCAATGACAAGAGGAAATTGTAAATGTACTTAGATCGAATTGGGATGAAACGCCCTGTATGAAATTGTTGTTTGTCAATATATAGGGCATTTTATTATGTGAAATTTTCAATTTTAATCTTTTTCATTCCTTTTTTATACTTTTTCTTCCCCTGACAAATCCATACTTTTTTTTTTGTTTCTTTTTGATGAAAAGTACACCGAAAAACTGGTTTTCCGGTTTGTTTCTCTTAATTCACCGCTGTGATTATTCACTTTAGTAATATTTGCAACAGAATTTTCGAGCTGTTTCACTGCCCAAGCAGACGTACAATCATTCTGTACCAAAAATGGAGGACCTGAAGTCAACGAATCTATCAAAATCAGTTCCGAAAATATCGAAACGTGTTATCAATCAGTAATAACTGAATGGAAGACAGAAGTTCAGGAGAGTAAAATCAAGGGGTTTAATACCTTAGCATTGCTTTGCAACAAGGTTGACACTCTCAACTACTGCGTTGGACATCAGATGGATATTATCAGATCTTTCATCACGGCTGAGCCAAACAAAGATGAGAATTTACTCGACGTTTACAACATTAAACTTTTGATTTTAAAATTCGCTTGCGAAAACCGGAGACTTTTGGATGGTCAGTGTGTCACTTGGTCATAATCCAAAATAATATTTTGCTTCTCTAGTTCCACAGCATGTCTATTGGAAATTAACTTCATTTTATGTAATCCCCAAACGTTTGTATATAAATAATTTCAACATCTTTTTCAGAGGGTTTAAACAGTCCAAACCGAGAATGTCTCGCTTCGAAACTTCAAGCGGTGAAAACGTGTGCTTACAAGTTTCTTGTTTCTGGAAATATTACGATTTTTACCGATCCTTCGAAGTATGCGAGTGATCTTCTAGAGATACTGTCGCAACTTAAAACTGGGACAGATTGTCAAGATTGCAGGTAATTAACTACACTCAATAATTTATATAGCCTGTAACCAATTTTTGATACATTTTTAGTCATTTTTCTACTTCTTTGACAGGAGAATACAAAATTTTGAACAATGTAGCGCCGAAGTAGGAGATCAATGCGAGGATCAAATATTTACGAAAATACTTCATTCTTTGTCTGATTATATCAAGATTGATACACCCTGCAAAAGCTTGCCTAAATCACACAGATCGGAGGCATCGCCAGGCAGTGTTTTTAATGTTCTGTTATCGGTCATTTCTCTAACAGTAATGATATACTAAGATACCTGTTTTACATGATAAGGATACTACTTTAATTTCGCCTTGAAAATAAAATAAAAAATATGAAATTTATATAACGTGACAATTGTTCGAAGTAGAAATCATTCTGACATCACATCGATGAAAATTTCTAACCCTGTGATTTTATACGATTTAAAGAGAAATTCGAACTTTTCATAGTTTTTTTCATAAAAAAATTCCAAAACTTTCGTAGTGATTCAGAAAATATTTGTTGATTTTCACGGTCAAACTAGAAGAAAGCTATAATTTTTTTTTTATATAAAAAATAACTAAAGGTTAGGATTTTTTTAAACATTCGTAGAAATTCTACAGATTTCCGAATTCATGTAGGGGGAGAGGGAAGGAGCAAAATGGGCCCTTTAATAAAAAAAAAATGCTTCTATCTTTAGTTTTTTTTTTCACTCGTAGGTATTACTTCTTGTCCCCAAAAATTTTCGAGCCATCAAGGCCCATTTTACCCCGAGAGGCCCATTTTTTCCCACCCTCCCTTATGCATTATTTTTGCACATTGTTCAGCATTTGTTACAAGAAACTATCTTTTTTTGATTTTTCTTTCCAATTCGAATAATGCATTGTTCTCTGCATTTATAGTTCATTTTATTTGATTTTTTTTTTTGATTTGTTCACGAATCACGAGTAAAATATATACGTAAAATTTATTACCTACTTATCGTGATGGGAAATTATAGTTTAGTTTCATTTAAATTTATTATTTTAAATATTAAATTGTTTAATTTTTACTTATTTTAATTCATCTGTAAAATACGTATAAGATTTTTAATTGTATATGATGACGATAACAGCAATAAAGAATACCTACTCATTCCTTAAATTGAAATAAATATTTGGAATAATTTTTATCATATTAATATCTTCTCTGTACCTATTAAACCTATCTATACCTATAATGTATAAGATTTCAGAGGTTTTCTCGCATCGTTTTTTATTTTTTGAATATAGAGTGAAATTAAAATATGAAAAGTGCTGTTTTGGAATTCGAATTTTCATTAATATTATTTTCATTCGGTATGATCAAGAGCAGTTAAATTATGTAATTTTTTAGAATGATAAGAGTAATTATTTGCAATAGATCGATATTTAATAACGAATTTCAAGAATTATTAAAAAACAAAAAATGAAAAAGATTCCTCTTCGGTCGGTTACTTAAAATTTGGAGTTCGGTTCTAGAATTTATGGAAATCTTTTCACAAAAAAAAAATTTTTTTTTCAATCTAAGGGATCGCACTTGGTGGAAATTGATTATTTATACTTTGGATCGCTTAAGGATGATCGATTTTACGTTTTATATTCTTTTTCCTATTCTTATTTCGATGTAACATACATAACGTGCGTCGCACGTAATAACATTCAACATACGCACTCATAAGAGAAGATCAATTAAAAGCAAAATGAAGAAGAAAAAAAAACGAGAAGAAACTAAAATTTCGAAGTAGTAATGGCGAGCTTTTTTGTAATAATTTATACATCAGCCAATAATTCTGATGCCAAAATTGGCGCGAGACTCTACTGAGTCTCGTAACGTCACACACGTCTCACGTGAGGTGTGCAAACGATGATACGAGGTTCTGCTATAAGCCAATAGCGAAAAACACGTTACAGACCATAAAAGCAATAAAGAATACTCATTCCTTGATTTGAAATAAATATTTGGAATAATGTTTGTCACATTAATAACTTCTCTGTATTTCTATATGTAGAACTACCTATACGTGTAAGAATTCAGAGGCTTTTCATCTTTCTCCGGGTTCCCCTAAATTTTTTTGTTAGCTTCATAAAGAAGAACCGTTCAATATTAATTGAATCAATCATAATCGGAATTACCTAGAAATACAACTATGATGTTTGCTAGTGTCGGCGCAATTTAACAATTTATACCAATCAGATATAATAGTAACACGGATAAGAGTATGTCCAAAAATTTCGGAGTAGGAGTAGGTATGTCCAAGTTATAAAAGCGGGACTCATGTGAAGAGTCAAACAGTTACTCGGCGATAAATGAATCTAAACTCTGCAACGCTATCAGACTTACACCTCACAGACATTCGCTTGATTTCAAATATTGAAAAAAGGTTACAGGTAGGTAAAGGTTAAAGGTAGGAAAAAATGATAATGCATTGCGAAGGAAAGTACTTGAGTTTCGAATCCTGAGGAAAATTGTCATCGCAAAAGTTTCATTTGAAGAGTAAAAATCCTCCTTCAAGTAATAAAATAATCAAACACTCGAACAACACAAGTCATCTATCATTTGACCGCAAACACAGTTACGGTTGTATCTAAAGCGTAATTTACCAAGAATCGATGATGTATTACTGCATTTTCCAAATGCTGATCGAGGTGCAAAAAATCCCATTAGAAAAGTTCAGGACCTAAGACGACGCTTATGCTCCCTTCATGCTGTACCCTCCTCGTTAACTTCATCATCCCATCACTTTCATCACGGAGAATCATCTTGTCCTGCAAAACTTTTTCGCTTATCGATATCATTTTCTTCACTATTTCTTACAAAACGGGTGCTGGTCATAATTCATCCATATTCTCTGATATGAAGTACGGAAGTCATTAAAATCAAGCATCGCCCAAATATTTAAAAATATCTAAGTATATTTAAAAATAAATTAAACGGCATTAACGAAACGCTAACGATATCGGAAGGAATGAATTTTTGTTTCCATACTTGAAAACCATGAAAATTGCAACAAAAAAAAAATATAAAAATTGAAATCAAAAGCCGTGGTTGTAATTTTTAAATGAAATATTCAGAAACTTGTAACACGAAAATATTGTCTTATTTTGTCATTCTTATGCAGTTACTTATTTTTTCAACAGGAATCTTGAACTCTACAAATGCCTTAGTTCCTCCGGACAAAGTCAAAGCATTTTGCCTAAAAAATGGTAGACCCAACATTTTCGAAGATTTGAAAATCAGTCAAAAGCAGTTCATAGATTGTTGGACACGTGGTACAACAGAAATCTTGCAAGAATTTGACGACAGTGATGACGAAGTGGATAGTAGCCTCACATTATATTGTAGTAAAGTTGCATGGAGTTACGCTGACTGTTTCAACAGCTACTTCGAATCATTCAAATCTTGTTACCCACCAGGCAAAGGCTCTGAGCTCGTATCAATGAGTAACTTTACTACTTCGATACTACGATTTCCTTGTACAATCGAAAGCCTCATAAAAGGTCAGTAAGTCGTATGGTGGACGGTTTGGCTTACCAGCTTCAAAATGACTAATTAATTAGAAATTCTACGATTGGCTTTTAACATTTTCAATTTTTATTTCCAGATATCTACAAAAGTAACGACCGAAACTGCTTTCATTCAAAGATAAAATCATTTAGGAAATGTGGAAACGAAATATTCATGTTTAGCAATGGTACCATTGGCAAAAATCCGGTACCTGAAATTAATGTGCAAAGGATATTGACGGACTCTGAATCTGAACTTGATTTTATGAGTGGCATGTGCAGGTGAGCAACACACCAAGACTGTGATTAATGTTTGATACAAATACAATAAGTCCATTTTGATACGAACTTTTATAGTGAGAACTGTGTTGTTGAATTAACATTTGGTTACTCTTTAAACAGCAAGATGCAAAATTTTGGACAATGCAGTATCGAAGCTGTAGAGGAGTGCGAGGATAAGTCATTAACGACAGCACTGGATTCTCTGTTCAAATACATCAAGAATTACATGTCCTGTAAAGACGTTCCCTAAATCACGAAAATCATAATCATCGCTAATTAATATCGTTGAGCTCGAAAGTTATCCTATGCTATTGTAACAATGTTTATTAATTTAAGTAATTAAAGGTTTTGAGTAAATGTACAAGACACATTATAATGCCTAAACTAAACAAGTGTTTAAATCACGAAAAACAAGCCGGAAAAACAGTATTTCGGAGTACTTTTCATCAAATAGAAAAAACAAGGATGGGTTTGTCAGGGGAAGAAAAAGTATCAAAAAGTAATGAAAAATGGAAAAAAAAATTCAGTATTGAAAATTTCACATTAAAAAAATACCCTATATATTGACAAACGACAATTTCATACAGTGCGTTTAATCCCAATTCGATCTGGGTACACTTATAATTTCTTATTGTCATTGGCAAGGATCGCCCTATATATTGACAGACAACAATTTTATACAGTGCATTAATTCTCATTCGATCTGGGTATATTTACAATTTTTTTGATGTCATTGGCAAGGAATGCCCTATATATATATATGAAATTCTCAACTCGGAAGACTATATTCTTTCATTCAGAAAGGTAATACAGAGAAAAAAGTATAGGTTTGTCAGTAAAACAGCGAAAATCGATTCATTTCCGGTAGAACCGGAAGTTCAAATTAAACGAGACATGGCAATTTTTCATACCCATCATTTGGTTGTAAAGTCCTGTGAATTTCAAATTTTTTCATCGAGCCGTTTCCGAGTTCACCGCGCGACTTTGTCGAACAGGTGGACAGACAGACCGACATCTTTCCTAAAACCTGTTTTTCGGATTCTCGAGGGTCGAAAACGTGAAGATTCGTTGAAATGAGCAAAAGTCACTTTTCGACCAAAACCAATACTTTTCTTATATCACCGTAGGTGATGAAAAGTAATAAAAGTGGAGAGCACGAAAGATGTGTTACATATGAACTGATCGCTTAGGCAAAAGTTTGTTTTTGCAAATGCAGATATCATTATACAGTCACTAATTCCCGTAGCTACTGTAACTATGAAACTCTGAGTTTCATTATTTATCAATCAGTTTTTGTGAGAATTTATATTTGTTTAGAAGAGAAGCAATTGCAGTTTCTTCCTTCTGAAAGACAGAAATCTCGTCATATTAATCCTCCAGGTCTCGAACTTGTCGTTACTAGTCCAGGAGCCGTAAAAAAAAAAGTAGAATCATAATCCAATCTTCTACAGAATTGATTTCCTTGTTGGAAAATGTTTGGAAGTGTCCCCTGAATGTAAATTCAAGTTGGCGGGACAGGGGGAATTGAGCTTCAGCCGTCATCTTGAAAAACACGTTTTATCAAATATCTTGTGAACCGTGCATTGTACGACAAATACGCCAGATACCTTTCTTATAGGTAATAAAATTTTCTAGAACTTTTATTTAGAACTTTTTCCTGTATACTGCATAGATTTTTATTTATAACGCGGTAAACTTCTCCCAACATGGTTATTGCTAAATTCACATATAGTTAATGATTGATGAAACAGTAAAAATGGTGAAGTTTGCTGCGCTATAAATCAAAAACTATGCACTAGCCAGGAAGAAGTTTCGAATACAAGTTGTAGAAACTATCCGACTTATTCAATACGTGTGAGTATTATGTCATGCCCATTAATACAGCACATGAATAAAACGCATTACTTAAAACAGTATAACTACTTAGAATAAGTTACCTAATTTATTTTTATTTATACTATCTCCTTATAATAAATAAATGCATTTATCATCCCGCTAATGGCTAAGATGGGGTGCGACTGTATTGTAGTAAAATTTTTCAAACATGTCCAAAAAATCCGTACGGAAATGTTTGTCTCTTTATAAACTAAAATAACAAATAGAATACTTAATGCCGGTGCTTTTTTCTTCAACCGGATATACATTTTTCGTAATGTAATCCCAATGGATTCCTAATATATACCTAAAATTGGCGAAATTTGTAACTGCAAAAGCTATTCACGATCCAGTCCACCAATCGTAATCATTCATAGGAGTGCTCAAGGCTTTCGTTGTCACAGTGTGCAAAAGTTATAAAAGCGGGGATACAAGCGTAAAATCAAGCAGTTAGTCGGCAGTAAATTAGACTGAACGTTGCAATAATTTACAGTCTCATAATCGGCCATTTACTTAATTTCAAATATTCAGGAAAGGGTGTAGACGTATCTTCTGATAGTTCGATATTATTGCGGATTGCCAAAATGAAGATCATCAGTTTTGTCGTATTGGTTCTGATCGTGGGTAAGTCAACGTATTCAGAATTCGTTCGATATCAGATAATTTGTACGAACTGTCCCATAATCACCGTAATCACAGTCGTTGTTTAAAGCATGCTTGTCCAAAAATGTATTACCGCATTTCTCAGATGTTCAAAAGGCATCGAACCCCATTTAAAAAATTCGCAAATTTAGGTAGAATTATCACGTATCTGATTATATTCTTAAAATTTTCGAAACAATTGTAAAAACCTTTGTGAAAAGTCCCATCAAAAATTTCATTATTTTTATAAATGATTGTAAAAAATTTGTGGAAATATTATTAGAGACTTTACAGAAAATTTTTCAAACGTTTCCATAGTTTCACTCAAACCTTAAGATTTAAGATAAACGTAAAATATTTTACAAATTTCGTCTGATAATATTGAGTAATATTTTTTACGACCAATGATCTATTTAGCTACATTGAAACAACTTTGATCTCGATTATTGTGTAAGATTATTTCAATTATTTGTCCGTTAAATTTTTCAACATTTTTGGATTAATTGTAAGAAATTAATTCCTTCTTTCTTTGGAAAATTTTAATAAAACTATCTGGAAATGTTTAAAAAATGTTCTACAGAATCATTATATAATCATCATCATCATCATCATCATCATCATCATTATACGTTACAATAAAATACATACATTTCCAGGATGCTCTGTTTTTCTACTTTATCCGGAAGTTTGACTAGTTTACGATCAATTAGATTGACAATATACCTACCTGAGTATACATATAATGTTCATACATATATGCTTGTACATATATTCGTAAATTTTTATCATTATTAATATAATCATTATTTTTTGTATGATTTTTGATTTTTGTTGACTAATTTACTTTCAGTTTTTTCTTATACAATCTGAACTAATTCGGACAGTGACTTGCATAAGACATGAGCTATTTTAACCATTGAACTCTTAATATAATTCTAGTCTTATTTCATTATTTACTTATTTTTGTAACAGAGATCTTCAGCTGTACTAATGCTCAAGAAAACATAGAATCAATGTGTACCGAAAATGGTGGCCTCGAAGCCTGGAAAGCCCTCGAAGACATTGAACCAGATAAGGCGTGTTACCTAGCCGCAGTAACTAACATCACATCTACAAAGCCGAAAACAACTTCCGAGATAGATATACAACAGACAATATTTTGTGACCATTCTGTAGGAGCTCTCAAGAAATGTACTGAAAGCTTCCTGGAGGAAGTGAAATCTTGTCGAAAACCAGACCAACATGAGCTCGTCGACGTTTTTAACAATATAATAATATCGACGTTAGACTTTCTATGTGAAAACCATAATTTGGTAGGAGGTCTGTATATCATTTGGTCCTACAAAAACGGTTAAGCTTCTCTCGTTACACGGAATTATATCTGTTCAAATTTACCTTATTACATTCTTGAATTTTAATCATTTTTATAGATGTGGTTCTGAGTCCCGAGTACCGTCAGTGTCTTGATATGAAGTTCTCAAAAATAGGAGAATGTGCTATCATGTTTATTCTCGATCGTGATCTTCAGACTTTCTATGATTCGATAACTACAGACGACAATCTATTCACGATACTGTTGGGACTTAAACTTGACTTCGATAGTAAAGGCTGCAGGTAAGCAACACGCAAAGACATTTACCAATTATACACATCATTGAACAACAACTGAGTTGTTTAACATTTGATTTATACCTTTCAAACAGCAACATACAGAAGTTTGAAGAATGTAGCGTCAAACTAATGGAACAGTGTGAAGATCTGCCATTTTCGAAAACACTGGATTCTCTGTTCAAATATATTAACAATGACATACCCTGCGGAAATCTGAATAAATCACCAAAACCGGATACAACGTCAGACAGTGTCGTTCGTGTTCCATAATTATTTCATAATGTTGTCGTAGCAATGTCTCTTTAATTTACATAATTGAAGGGCTGTAGTAAATATATAGACAAATGTTATTATTTCCTATACTGAAAAAGTGTATGTAGTATATATACCTGTCGCAAAAGGTAAATCAGCAAGAAAAATGATGGACAGTAGGAATTGAAAGATGTTTGCTATCAAAAATTTGATTCTTTTACCACTAACTATTATAATTTCTGGTTTCGAAAGTCCGAATATATCAGTCCGAATCTAAAACTTACTAAAATTGTCAAGATAATAGAGAGAAGTCATTTAAATGGAATTGGGTGAAACAGAGAACACTGTGAATTGCATTTTATTGCACCCTAGAAAAAATTTAATTGTCCTGAAATTCTTATATTAAGTACTACCTACTAGCTTCTATATTCGAAGTAAATTTATTGATAAAATATAAACATTCAGGATGCTGACTTGCTGGCATTGGTATTACCAAATCCATGTATAGTTTACTTTCGTTCACTGTTCAGTATTTGAACAGAACAGTGAAAGAACTTGAAACTTTTAATATGACCACCGTCGATTACAATGAATAAACATTATCTGTGTATGTTATTAAGTCGTCACAAGGTACAGCTTTGCTGATCAGAATTTTATGTTTGATGTATCTGAATATATGTATACCTATGTTCAAGTTTTGATCTTTAAAATGATTATTGTATTGTATGTAAAGTTTTTCGAAATTTTATTATTCACAGTAAAATATCTGTCTATAGTAATTAATAAAGAATTTCTGGTCGAAATTCATCGTCTCGATATCTCGTTGATCACCAAGCGTAGGTATTCAATGTTTCAGTTAATTGCAGGGACTCGTTTTGCAATTTATCTCAAATATAATACTCTAATTGTTTCCGCGAAGAGTAACACATCTGATTTTTATACCGCGATTGAGTTTTCTGCATTCATTGTTACATCCAAAATCTCTCGTGTTATATAGAACAAAAAAAAAAAACTTATAGACAATAATAACGCTGGTATAGAAAAAGAGAAAAAAAAATTCGAAAGACCATAATGACTAGTATGTATTGAAATTCAATCCCCTTCGTAGATTTCACTATCTAGACCCGTGCATCTACTTCGATTGTATCGATATCCTGTAATTTCCACGTTATCATCAGTCATTAATAAAATTGTTCAAAGCTTTCGATGTCAGGGTATGCAAACGTTGGAAAATCGGTAAACACACACAGTGAGATTTCTACTACAGCATGAAACATTCAACGAAATCGGTAAAAAAAATTTATCATCGTAAAGTGTGAATATGTCACTTACTTCAATTATATTCATACAACAATCACGCCAGCGGATGTGTTCCAACAATTGGTGGTAATTGGCGATAGTCACCAGTTGAACAAGGCCATGACCTTCACTCACGCAATGAGTCATTCGCCGAGCTGTCCGTCAAACGTTTTGGAAACAAATGATTACGATTTCTTCCAGCTGTTAATAATCGAAAAATATCACTAATCGTAACTATAAGTCCTCTGACCTTTACTGTCGTGTAAAAAAGAAAAAAAGTTTCTACATAATATCTGTACCTTTACTTGGACACTTCACAGTAACTCCAGTAGCGGACCGCAGGCGCGTGAACAGAGAAATTGATATTTATGCTATTCCGCTTCATAAATGAAATAAAAATTACGGAATGAAAATACGTAATAGAAAATATAGATTTTCATTAAAAAAAAAAAAAAAAAAACAAAGTTGACTTTCATATCAGATGGGGGTTGCCTCCACTTCCAAAAAAGCTAATATCACCAGTATCTGTCCCCCTCCAAACCCAACAAATTTTGTTTGAAATATTTTTTTCTACAATCAATACTTTTCGATATATTTAGCTTGATTGTTTAAAATAAGACACCCTGTATATTTGTATTTGTTTCTCTTTCTATTGTGTCAAATTATATAATATAGTAAATGATTAGGTATAAAAAATTATATGACTTGAAAATGTTACACTACACTTGTGTGATTTGTATATAAGGATTGATTAATAAAATTTATATGGGTAAAAATTGTATTTAATAGTAATTTTATCTCCATTATCATGTTAATTATAAAATATAACATTTATCTAGATGTTCATTTCTTGAAACCGTATTGGCAAGATCTTTAATGGACTGAAATAATTATTATTATAACTAATATTTGACATAATTTCATCACTTATTATATATAAAATCAAATTATTATAGTTATCTGTATAGAAAATATGAAATGTATCGATTGATGAAAAGAAAGAATAGTAGGTACTTAAAAATCCAAGACGTAAATCTAAAAAAAAAAAAACGGTTATTGCTTATTCGTGCATGATTACTGATTAAATTGATCTTGAGACTGATAAATCCAGATGTAAAACGCGCATTAAATGATAACTAGGATTTACTTTTTTGAACATTTATCGCCTTCTTTTAGTTTCTGATAAATCGCATCAGTGGCGAACTTTACCGTACATGTGCGATAGAATTAAACGCTAGGATAGCTAGCAGCTGACGCGATTCCGCAATTGTTTCCTCTATTCCTAGCCATCTTTATGTAGCCTTCTTCACCCCAGGATTGACCCCAACTGTTCTTAACGAGCCAGTAGTCCTGTCCATTTTCATCAGTTCCATAACCGACAGCTAATACTCCATGGTCTAAGTTTATCGTGGAACAGTCAGGTTCGTAGTAAATACCTAAAAGATTAAGTATGACAATGTCAAGTTAAAAACGTTGAACTTATTCAAAGAACTATGTTGCCTTTATTCATTACATACATCTATTTATTAAGAAAAAAATAAAACAAGAAAAAAAAATCAGGAAACCGGTTGACCTGTGGGCCAACCCGAAAACTTCCCGCTGTGTTAAATACGTTACAATTAATTGATACTATTGTGTTTATAATAAATTAAAGAAGGTTATAAGTTTAATTAGTTTTCCCTATACAAATCTTTTTTTCTTCAATTTCTATTCTTCGAATAATTTTGAAACTACTCGACTAATCGATTCCAAAATCTAATCAGATCTAAGTCTTGATGAACCCTTTCGATCGCCGCAAGAATCATTCAAATCGGTTAATTCGTTCCAAAGGTATCGAACGACAAAAAGAGAAATTTTTGTCGTGCAATATCTTTTAAACCAATTGTTCGATTTTGATGAATCTTGCGGCGATCAAAAGGGCTATTCAAGACCTAAGTCTGATTAAGTTTTGAGACTAATCGCACGAACAGTTTAGGAGTTATGCGCTAAAAACATGAAAAAAAATTGTTTTTTAATTTTTATTTCTCAAATAACTTTAAAACTACACGACCAATCGATTCCAAAATCTAATCAGATCAAAGTCTTGATAAACCCTTTCGGTCGTCATCAGAACCATTCCAATCGGTCGATTCGTTCTAACGATATCGTACGACAAAGATTTGTTTACACATACACACACACACATACGCACGTCCATCCAAAAATAGTCAGAATAGCTTCGTAGGACCCCAAAATGTCGAGATCTGATTAAAACTCGATTTTCGAAAATCGGACCGAAACCAATAACTTCCCTCTTTTATGAAAATTTTCAATTTTCATTGCGGGAAGTTGAAAAATTCAATCTTAAATCAATTGCATATTGAATATTCAGAAATATTTTTTCATGAAAGCAATCTAAAAATTCTATTCACCTTCTTTATACGCTTGGAAATTTGCATGGGAAGCATCAATGGCAACAGAAATTGGTCCAATGGTGGCTACAGCTGCCTTCAATTGCTCTTCATCACCTCGGGAAATGTCTACCCACCCAACGTCGGTGGCTCCTGTATTGCTAGGGTTGAAGCTGTAAAAAAAAAGATTAGTTATATTAATAATTTCGTGCCTCAAAAATCAATAGAAAAAATTGACATCCGGTTATAAAAGTGATTAAAATGTATACGAAATTGAGAAAATTTCTATGAAATAGAAACTATATGAAGAAATATATACATATATATAGAACCATTACTTATAGACATGTGATTACCAGACTGATACAATTTATTTTAGTTATTAAAATCGAAAAGAATTTACGATATCTCAACCACTGATAAATTTAAAAACTCTGATCATAATTAATAAGAGAATTAGATATTTTATAATTACCGACACACATCATCCTTAGTCTCATATGGGTAACTATCCTCAGTATCAATTCCATTGTTATCCTCGACGTAGTGAAAAGCATAGTCCATAGATCCGCCTTCACATCCATTGTTACCATAACTACGAGAGCAATCGATCAGATTTTGCTCACTCAAAGACAAGAGATCACCGGTTTTTCTGAAATGCTGACCTTCCAGAGCTCCGGTCTACACAAATTATTCTCAATATAAATACCTAATTATTGATGATTAAATGGTAATACAATATTAAATATTGACTGAGCGTTATAATGATCATCTTTCCGAGATTAATTAAATGTAAACATTAAAAAAAATATTTTCTTGTAATAAAAATGAAAATATACAGATTATATTCAAATATCGAAAAAATTAACTGGTAATTTTTATTTGTTAAATGAAAATCACCGCAGAGAAAGCCCAGCATGAACCACATTGGCCTTGATCTTTAACACCCGTTACAGCTCCTTGTGTCCTCCAGTCAACAGTGTCTGGAATTTCAACGTTTGCAGGTGTGATGAAAGTGGCTGCAAATCGTTTTGGTCCAGATCTTGACAGGCCACTTGTATTCTTGTATCCATTCATAGTATTGACAAATTCATGATGTAACTGCATAGGGATCAGGTACATTGTATGTTAATAAGGATAATAATAAAACTTTATATAAAGCTTTTGTACCAGTTGGAAAATGTTTTTTTGTTTTTTTCTCTCAATCTTTGAAGGGGTGTAAAAGTAACGAAAATAAAAGAACTTAAATTATTGAGATTATTCGAAGCGAACTAGTTATTACCATGTCTCCAAATTGGTTAATCTCCAGTTTGTAAGATACAAGGCCCAATTCGTACTTGGCATTGTGTTTGGCAATCTTATACTTGTTTTCCATGAAAATTTTCATCCTGAATTTCTCCTCTACGTTATTTTCATACTTCTTTTCATAGGAGATCTGTTACAAATCATCGATTATAGTTTACAATGTGCTGCAAGAACTTTATTAATTTTTTTTTTTTTTTTGTTTATATTTTCTAAAAATAAATCAAACAATATATCTGAGGAATAAACAAAAAATTCCAAATGGATATTGTTCTTAATCAATTTACAGAAAAATTTTTTAAAATCTTGATGTTGGATAAAAAATAGACAATAAGTTCACTACCTTTTTGAAGTTTCTTTTTTGAATATCTTGGCAATATAATTTTGTGTAAGGGACCTTTTTTATTTAAATGTATAAATGATTTGTTAAAATAATAAAATAATAATTGAATTCAGTCGGTAAAGCAATAATATAATATTCGACTTGGTTCGCACCATCAAAATATAAAAAGATTAGGTATTGAATAAAATTTTATGTGATATACGTTACCTTGAAACTACTCCACTCTTCGAGAACGAGGTCAATAAAGGAGACCGCTTGGCTAACGGCAATCACAGCCACGAGCAAAATGAAGAAAACCTTCATTGTTACCGAATATTATCTAAAACATAACATGCATGTATATTGTTGGTCGTTTGTTAATCAATTGAAAATCCAATAATGAAAAATCACCGCGCGATAAACAACGACGAATTTATTCGTCCATCCATCCATCATTAATATTTATTGATAAAAGGTGTCAGTCAGTCGGAATAATTGAGATTTACAATTCGTTAACTATCGGATATTTGCAGCAATTCGTTTCTAAGCTATTTACAGAATAATAAAAGCTTCGAGTGTTTGGCTTCAGCAAGAAGAAGAGTTCGGTTCATCCCATTTGAGCGACGACAAATATTATCAGGATTGCAGTAAAGGACGAGGAAATATAAGAAGCATATTCTTTTTATTTTGTTTATTCTATACACAGACTATTCCTATTTTCTATTTTCGGACAACCTCTCTGCTTTCGGAGTATTTCTATCGATCTAAAGAGTGGGGGGTACGGGGTTCGAGAGTATATTAGCTGCCAGTCGTTCATCAGCGTTGCAGCGTGCAGCACCACGTCTGACGTCAGAGAGTTATAACGCAGCTACAACAAATGTGACGTGTACTACATCGTTGTGACAATATATGTGGGTCTGTCCACGTCAAAACGATACGGATCCAGACCTCAAAGATTTCGATTTGATTTTTGATTTCATATGTTAACATTCAATGTCTAGAGAACCTGTAAAATTTTTTTCGAATTTTTTCAATCAACGCTTTCGGAGCTATAAATTTTTTCAAAAATTCAAAAAAAAAAAAAGAAGTTAGATTGAATTAATTAAGATTAGGCAAAATTAACGGAAATTATTTCGAATTAATCGGAATTATTCGAAATTAACCTAGATTCGTCTCCGATTCACTCTAATTTTTAGAGGAATTGGCAAATCAGTTTGATTTACCATGAGTCGGTTATAAGTACTTTTGTGACAAGTTCATACTTGTACTAACATAAAATTCTGTGAATTATCGCGAATTAACTTTATTAACGTAACTTACTATCGTAAATTATTAGGAATTTGTCTAGAATTAATGAATTAATTCAAATTAAACAAAATTATTTTGAATTGAAAAGAATTAATTCGAATTACAGTGAATTAATTTTAATTATAATTGATTAATTCGAAATACAAGACTTAAATTAGTTTGAAAAGATTAACGGGAATTGATTCAAACTAAAAAATTGATGTGTCAATTTAGGTTCGAGTTATTTTCACCTCGGGTAAAAATCGACTAGCGAACATCTCCTTAAAAAAGCTTATGTCAGATTTAGATTCAGACGTAAAATCAATATGACTGGAGAATGGATAACTTCGTACCTAATTTCCCAGATTTATTGAGCAACAATATCAAACATTTACAAATAGAGTATAAAAAACTTAAGAACTCACCAACTTTGATGATCACAACTTAACAGATGGAGCAGCGTGGGATGAATGTTCTCATTCACGGACGACTAATGTAAATGAAGTCCCTCTGCTCAACAAGGATAACGTCACCCCAGAGGCATTTTAATTGGTTGACTATATTACTCCTTGTTGTCCTGTGACTTGCGCAGGAAACCTATCACCACCTATCACTCGTTACATCGATGTCCAGTCATTGTCCCGCTTCGCGTGCATAAAATTCAACATTCCGCACGTATGAAAAAACAAGGTTCGATACACGTGCGAAAGATGGTTCTCGACTCGTGTGATTATCACTCTCGCTTTGCTCGGGTGAAAATCTTCATACTCGTCGCACTTGTATCGAAATAGTATATTGTGTATCAAGGCGCAAAGTAGGCGATTACTGACGTGTGTCAAAGTTGCCAAACGAGCAAAGCGAGGGTTGTAATCATACGAGTCAGAATCGCCCTTTCGCCCGTGATGCACACGTTATTTTTTGTGCAATACCTGTACCGGAAGTTTGCTTTGAAGTGCAGGTAAAAACGAGTGGAGGGTAGCACTTTTCCGCTCTCGGGCGGTAAAGTGCGCCCTAGGACGGTACAGTATTATTACTTTACCGCCCTAAAGCTTACTTTACCACCCGAGAGTTTACTTTACCGCCCGAGGGCAGAAAAGTAATACTTTCCACACGCTTTACATACACGTAGGATAAAAAATACTATTACTTGCTGAAATTAAAGCACTGTCATTGGATTTAAATCATTTGAAATTAAATTAACACGGTTAATTTTTTCCTCCATTATACTCGGGCGAGTATACAACAGTCGCCTCTAACTAAAAGCCACTTTTAACCGTAAGAATTAACGCAGAGATAAAGGCGCCTTTAAAGTCGATTTTAACTCTACGTTAATCCTTAAGGTCCGTATTCAGTAGTCGCTTCTGACTAAAGATCACTTTCAGTCATAAAGCTCGAACGCAATCCCCAGAATACAGAAGTTTTAAATTGGTATTCCTATCCTCGAAAAGTCACGGTATGGTTTCACCTGATCCTCGCGGTATATGCTCAACCTAGTCCAAGGATTTTGGATCTGAAGTACGATAGTACCCGCTTTTTAGGATTTTTCAGAGTGATATGGGTAAAAGTATCTCGAATATTACTGCTCAGGGAATCGTCAAGAATATTTGAAACAAGTCGGAGATCCGTACCCAGGGGATCTCACGAAGGAGGTTTTCCAGTATTTATTTTAGCTTCATCCAACCCAAATTGTATCACTATGTTCCTAAACTTTTTCGAGTATTTATCAGTTGCATATGGTTGAAGGTCATCCTCGTGATTTGTTATCAGTGATTGCTTCTTCTATATCTATAATATACATGGAAAATACGCCCAGAATTTATATTTTCTACTTTGTTATGTATGATTTTTTGGTAATTTTCCAAAAAATTTATTGTTCAATTTGTTTAAACACTCTTGAGAGAGTTCAAAATGTTTTTTTTAGGATTGAGCGGTTCAGCGCAGTACTCTTTAGAATTGCATGAATGTTAATCGTACTTCCGTTGACTCTGATATAACAGAAATAAAAAAGAGTCGGAATACCGCAAAATTATTCTTATTATTATTTTCTATTATCTTGAAACCAAGAAATGTCGCATTGACGTATGTATGTATGTATGTATGTACATGCATCCGTTAAATCAGATATGACAGAAATAAAAAACAGTAATAATAACACCACAAAATTATTCTAATAATTATTTTTTCATATCTTTAAACTTCCTTCTTCAAACGAAGAAATGTCTCATTTATTCAAAATAAAAAAGTAACAAGAATTTATTATATTTACCATGTGATCATGTATTTGTGATATCTGTATTAGAAAATGAAAAAAATACAGTAAATACATGCACAATATTACGTCAATATTTGCATGGATTTATAATATCCTATCATAAGTCTGTACTAGTTGTTTTGATAAAGAAATTTGTATTACAATTTTTTGTTTCATCTCTTGCCCTCTAAATCTGGACCTAAATCCGTATATTATGTGGCCTTCCGCATGAAACGGGCCCAATTTGTCGAACTTAGTTTTCGAGATATTCGCATTTTTCCAGTACCTATTACTCAAAATCGTCTCTTTTTATTGTCCTAAATGGAATTGGAACTTTTTCCGCGTCGAATGAGATATATTGAATTTTCGAATTGTCAAGTTCAAGGCTTCATAACTCCGCCAGTTTTCAATTTAGAGGATTCTATCTGGTCACAAAAGATGGGGAAATTCACCAGCAAGGCGCCCATAGTGATAACACCATATCGACAACGTGGATCCTTCTCATGCGGACAACCAAATATTCTATTAATATTACAGTCAATTATTGGCAATCTTTTTGATTAGTTTGACGCAGGACTGCAGCGATTCATAACAGCAAGAGTCAAAACCTACGACTACTTCCAATTACCTATTGGATTAGTTGCTTGGGGCCCAAGGTTTCCAAGGTGTGTTATTCTTTCAATTGAAAGAGAATACAATTTTCGTTTAATCACTACTCCAATGCTGAAATACGTGTACTTTTATTTCAAAACAAGCAGGAACATGTATATCGTACTGACCAGGTCAGCTATGCGGACAGACGCTTGAAGTTCATATAATTTTGTATGTATAATTATTTTGTACTATATAAATAAATATCTCAATGTAAATTAATTAACTATCTTATTATTTTTATGCTTTTTTTCCTTCTAGATAAGCCTATCTCTTTGAAGCAGAAAAATGGTAATTCCATTTTCTGCAACTTATGATGAAATAAAGATATCTCACTTAATAGTAATAATAATTGCTTTGCATTCATTTCTGAGGAAATTTAATTCAATACTAATAATTAAATTCATTAGCACCTCAGCTTCGGTACATAATCTTGTTTTTGAAAATTCATAAATATGTTGAAAACTGTTGTTGTTGTTCTTTGTTAGTTAATTTCGCAACGCTTTAATACATGATTTCTGTAAATGTTTTTAAAAAATCCAAAAATCGGGTGATTTAGCGCGAGCTGGAGTAAAAAAAGGCGAAATCTTTTAATTTGACAGAAAACACGTTTTTTTGTGAATATTTCGAAAACAGCGAAAGCTACAGCTTTATTTATAACTAAAGAAACAAAAGATGCGAAATCAAATTTCCTAGAGAACAGCATATTTGAAAATTCGAAATTCATAACTTCTTTTCAAAATGGTCAAGGATCGAAATAACTTTATATCCCCTTCTTGGATTCGGACTCTCAATTGCTCCAAATTTGAAATCAAATCTTGGATTCTTTTACGATTTAAATTGAGTTGAGGTGGAAAACGAGAAACATTTTTCATTTTGAAAAAATTGTGTTTTTCCCATTCTTTCGAAAACGAAAAAAACTAGACCTTTTTTCAAGAAGAAAAAAAGATGCGTAACCAATTTCTCTACAATGATGCGTGTTTTCAAAAATTAAAATTTGATATTATCCTTATCACTTTCTATATCTACCAACGTCAACTTACCGACCACGAACTATAGCTGTAAAACAGAATTCATCTATTACTGTTACCATTCGAACGTGATCCCAGTTTCAAGCAGCACCCGCTTCAAGGGCAGCACACGGTTCATCTCCCTCTCAGTGTTAGCTTCTTATTTCTGATAAACCTCACAAGAGGCCGTTGACATGTTGATTAGGGCCCGTGGTCTTTTCTACCCTCTCCCAGATAAAGAGAAAAATGAATCCTGACAAGATTATTTGATCTAGGTCTTTAATTCAACTCTCAAATAGAAAATTGAGTGGCGATCTCAAATAAAAAGGGAATTTTCCATCTCAGCAAAGCCTAGTTATTGAAAAAAAAAGGAGTATTTGATTTTGTGGGAGATCGTTTGAATTTAAAAGGAAATTTCCGGGATCGAGACATAGCAATTTATTCAAACTGTTTTCTGCCTTCATTTAAGGAGATTCGTAACCAATTTGTAAATGATACCAAAATTCTGAAATTTTAATCATCGGAAGATAGATAATTGAAATGCTCACTGCCAAAATTTCAAGTTGATTCACTACACCGTTTTTGAGAAATTATTTTTTGAATTTGCTTCTTATACACGTAGGAATATGGAGAGCCGATAAGGTTAGCATGAAATCTTTCGAAGTACTCGCGCGGTAACACAGATTTCATGCTAACCTTATCGGCTCTCCATATCCCTACGTGTATAAGAAGCAAATTCAAAAATTAATTCAAAATTTTGGTATCATTTAAAAATTGGTTACGAACCTCCTTAATATGATTTTTTACTGAGTTAATCAATGATCTCGCCACAAAATGTTTTATTTCATTGTATCGAGGTATGCAACATTGCATATGCAGTCGGATCTAAGCATCGACGTGTAATATGGACTTTGCATAAAGAATATGACCGGCTAAAAGAAAGAGATAGCAACTGGTAAAGACCAAGCTCTGTCTCTTTCTAATCAGAAGCGTAGTAGGTGTTAGAAAGAGATAGCGATAGGCCGCTACCTATCGCTATCTTGTTCTTTCGGCTGGTCACAATTTTCCATGCTGAGCGTAGTCAAATTAGTCCATACTATGCGTCGATGGATCTAAGTATCGATCTTTCGATTATGTTTGGGATGGGACTAATGAACTTTGAATAAAATTTTCTGTCTTTCATATCATTAGAAGACATTTACACTGCAAGGAATTGTTTCATTCTGCAAAGACATCGTCAGCTGATCTTATTAATATTCTATCATTAACTGTAATCAAAATCGCAATGTTTGTGTAATTTATATAAGAGAAACTGGTTAGACAATAAAATTGACCGAGAGGACAGCCTCAGTTCGATATTTATTCCAAAAGCTAGCTGACAATATACTACTCTGATTCAATCTCAACTCAATCATGCCTCAAAGTAACAATTAGTATGTTTATAAGCAGCTGTAAACATAATAATTTTTATATAAAGATCAATTGAAACATATCTTATACTTGTATTACTTATAAAAGGTAGATGTTTTCACTGATAATGACAACTACCTGAAGTTTTAAGTTATTATATTTTAGTGCAGAAGAGTGTAGTGATCAGAGTTTGTATTCATTTGTACCTCGCATTATAGACATAACAATTGATGAGATCTGGGCTATTGGGAACAGTTTTTGCAGTATGTTTACCTTGTTTGAACTCTTCGCTTGCCCTTCACTCTAATACTCTCTCAAAATAATACCATTGAAATGACTAAGGTTTGGGATTTGGTGAGCTATTGAAAAAGTAAACAAATCATGGTTATTCCGAGGAGAATACAAGGATGTTGGGTTACAACAACATCAAATTATAATAGGGATGTATTTTGATTCGGGCTAATAGTCAGTGACGAGCTAGCTCAAAGGTGGGAATATCTATATTCACAATTTATATGTATATATATATATATATATGATTTTTAACAAGGTAGAAAGGATGCAGCACATTTTCTAAAAATTGAATCAATATCAACTGTAATACTGCATTTAGGGAGTGTTTTTTTTCAATTCAAATAGTTTTGCTGTTAATAGAAAAATGAGGATGACCAATAACTCTGTATTTGTGCTGATTGCTGGTAAGTCAATATATCTGGAAACCGTTATATTTCAAAGTTGAAGAATTGTTCTCTTAGCAAAGCTCAGAATCAGGGGCCTTCTTTAGAATGTAATAGGTATAATTAATACTACGCTATAAGAAGATCTCCAAATCTGAGCTTCGGTGTAATACAACGTGTATGTATTTAAGTTATCTCATTCAGAATTATGAGGTCAAAAGTGTAATTATATAAATAGTACAAAGTCAGTTTCAAGGTATCTGCATGATTATTGGATAGATTTTCACTAATTCAGTGATAAAATGGAGTCGATATTAATTTGATATAAGTTTTGATAAGAAAAATCAATTTATTCCACCTAAAGATCTTTTTATATTTCATCAATTTTATGAGTAATTATTTCTGTTACAGGAATCTTATTCTCTACTATGGCTGTAGCACATTATAATCCAGGCCAAAAGGGTCTGCTCCAAAGTTTATTAGAAATTAATTCCGCCCCCATGTCGGGAAATTTTAACTTCTCAGATGGGCAAACGGAATCTATTAACAAACTCTTGAGAGAATCGTGTATGAAAAATGGTGGTTCCAGGGCGTATAGTACTGCAAAAGAAGGCTGGCAAAACTACTTAAGCTGCTCCAAAGAGGTGGATTCAGAGGAGAGCGAAGAAATACAATTTTCTGATACGGAAAATCCTATTATCTCATTAAAAAATTATTGTGTCATGGCCTCGATGACAGAAAACTGTATGAAACAATTAAGCAACTCTATCATGCCTTGCATGGAACCGGAGGAACAACTAAGTTCCGACAGCATTAACATGATACTTTTGTTATTGAAATTTATTTGCGAAGATGATGGTGCTCGCATTGATAGTTAGTATATCATCTAATGCTAAACAATTGCTTTCATTTCTTATTGGTTTTTTAAAAAAATTATAAGACCATAAAAGAGAGTCTGTTCTCATTTGAGCAAAGTGACGTTAAATGCCTTCAAATTTTGTGTCATTCTCATCTCCCATCGTGTACTTTTGATTAGGATCAAAACTTTATAAGTTGGTATATTAAATTTGACATTTTTTTATAGTGTTTATTGCTGATGGTGGCCAAAAGTGTATAAATTTGAACAAAAAAGCTTTGCGGGATTGCTCCATCGAGTTTTCCAGTCAATACAGTCCAGCTACTGAAGAAGTAACTCCTGTTATGCATCGCCCAGATGCCAACGATTGCATGTAAGCAATAGTCGGTTTTTTTTTTTGTCAGAACCTTTGATCAATTTTTAATCTGTAAGATATCTATGTTTACTAATGTCTTATGATTTTCTCAACAGCAACATTGAGAAGCTTCAACTCTGCTGGGTCAAAGTATTAAACAACTGTGAACATCACTCACCAGCAGATATCGTCGATGCTTTGTTTAATACAATCAAAGAAAAAATAAATTGCGAAAATTTGTATACATCAGAGGCATCAGAACCTAATGTCTTCAATGTTGTAGTAATAACCATTGTAATGGCAATTTTTTCGCGCTTTTGACAAGGAAAGTGATTTGGGGATGGAAAAATGTCATCTTTGTAATCAATTATACAAACACAAAAAGGCTGCTTGTTCGTATCGAACTTTAAAGTTGATTTTTATTTGTTGTCTTTATTGTTATGTAAATTTCTTTATTTTGTTATCAATTATTAAAATACTATATTTTGATATTTTATTTATTTTTTTCTGGCATTTCAACAATAAATCATTGTTACATTATTCATGTTAGTCATTTCTCTTCCTTTGCAACAGAAAATTCTGTAAAATTGTTTCTCATACTCTGATAAATATTAATTGCTTTATTCAGGCTTATAATATTAAAGGCTCTTCATTTGTTTTTTAATTAAACCTGGGGGACCTCATTTTCACAAACAATTAAGAATGTTTACATCTTTCATAACGTTTTTACAAATAAAAGTACTATGTAGTCATTATAGAATAGGTATAGCAATAAGAAAATGAACTTTGAAACTGTTATCCATAAATTGTTGTTGAAGGGAAAACATATATCGATTAATTAATCTAAAAAATTCCATTGCGCATCAATGTGAAAGAATAAACAGCCTCCCTCGAATTTCAAATGGGAAATCAATCCAAGAACTTCCGTTGCGCATAAACGTGAAAGCGCGGTTAATCGCATCCCTCGAAATTGAAATGTGAAATAAATTTCTGCGTATTGTTTACAATTCATTTTCTGATGACTCAATGAACTCCTTAGGGAATCCATGAGCGGTGTATTCTACTTGTGCAATTTTGTGCAAGGCTTTAGAGCGTCGCGTTTCTCTAGCGACTACGTCACGTTGCAAAATGTTGCGCAATATAGCATTAACGCTTGAAACTTTCTATCATGTTCGACTTTTATGTTCTTTAAAAATTTGCCATACTAATAACAAATTTTCAATATTCATTGACAATCCATGGAACAATAATTGCTACCGATAAATCTTATTATACATATAGCTTGAAGCGGATTTAGAATAAATCGATTTTAAAATCAATTTATTCAACGCCAATTTCAAATTTTCAAAATATCTATTACGTCTTCGCGCATGCGCAGTGAGTCGTCTGAAAGCTTCGGTAATATTCGATGTTGTTCGGGTGGATTCGTGCGTCGCAAAGTCGTGAGCGTATTAAACCCTTGCCACCGAGTGGAAAGATATCAGAGAAGGCCCGGCGTTGGCTGTCTCGACGTGTATGTTTTGAAGACTTCGCATCATGTTAATGAGTTTTTATCAAATTTTAATAAAAAATTTATACAGCGTGTTCAGTATACGAAGGAAAAACAATAGTGCAAGGCATTTACCCTCTTGATCGAGTCACTTAACTAGTGTTAATTGTTTAACTGAAAGGGCAAATCAACATGCCAGGAAAAGGAAGCAGAAAGCGATCGTCAGGTAAGAGATATCACTTCGTTAAATTTCACCTAATAATGCTTTCATTTAAATTATTTGAAAATTCGACCTATTTCATTCTATTACGCAATCATTTTTCATTACCCAAACATATGCTGCGTATATTTAAATCATACGAACGCACCATATTAGTTCGATCGTATGATTCATCGCCGACATCGTCGACGTAGTTTCTTACAATTTTCGTCGATACATAGCACGAGTAAAATCTATTTTTAAAAATTTCTCAACTCTTATCTCCTTTGTCTCTCATTTTTCGACTAGCTTTTATACATATGGCTAGAGAGAAACCTAGAATCGAAATTCCTAAGATCAGAATAGCTCATGGCCACGAGACAGGCGTATAGTATTGACCCCCATGTGACTTCCATGCCTTCGAAATCTCAATGGCTCGTGTGCGCCTCTCTGAACTCACAAAGAAGTAACCGCGGAACGTCATTAAAAACGCTGAATTGCAATTTTCATTATTTCTGTTTTCCATATTAACATTTATCTAATCAGAATAACATTTGCTCTCATTTTTTAACGACAAATCATGTAAAACATGCTGCTTTCACGTGCGCAATACATATTTTAACACGCTCATTAATTTCCATCGTATAATATTAGCAATATCCACATCGTTTTCAAAACACCTTTTCCATTAACCGTCTCATCGGCGGTTTATTAAAAATCTTCCTTCACACGTCATAATCCAATTAGGAATTTTCACACACATCTGCTGTCTGCTTTTGCAGGCTACTGTAGGTGAAACAGCTGTTTCACGTTATGTAATGTGATAGTTGATACCCGTTGCTATACACTATACAGCTTCAACATACATACGTAAAACAGCTATCGAACAAAAGCTTGACAAATAAGAATTGATCGTTTTTTTTTCTTTTTATGATTTTTTTTTCTTTTTTTTTTTGAATTCTATTTTTTTTTTTATCCCCATTGACATCATCAATTTATTATAAGTCGTTTCCATATTATGCAGGTGAATAAGTCAATTAAAGAAATTATATGGCCTAATGCTAATCCATATTAGTTACGTGTAGAACGAGTAGATTATGCAAGAAAACAAAAAAAAAAAAAAAACATACATAAATTTCTAACAAAAAATAACCGAATCTGATATTTAGACATTTTTATACAATAAATTTTATTATTGATAAAAATAATCATGATCATACCTATGTGTGTAAAAATTTTTTTCAATTTTCATAAGATGTTTGTAATTTTGGTCGACAATTGTTTAGAAGTGAGAGTATATAATGAAAGGGAAATACACCAGGTTAAAAGGCCTTGAGATTTATGAAGCACTTCATTGATTATATGTGTACCTGCTTGACATGGATTTGTTTTAACATTTTTTTAGTAAAGGTTTTGAAAGGGGTTTTATATATTTTTCTCTTTCCCGCCACTCTGCGACCCTGATTAACTGCTACATTCACTATAAAGACCTGCTACTACGTACAGGAATAAAATTTATGTTCCCAAGGTAAACGTGACTGAGAACAAGCCACACAGTAGCTGTTTATTAAACCTGCATTTTGATATTGATACAAACATATTATCGTCGTTGACAGTTTTTTTTTTTATTTTTTCTTCTATGAATTGATACATGTTTATTTTTCTAGAAATTCTAAATGTTGGAAAAGTAAAAATCAGCAAGGCAATAAGCCGGTGAAACTCCTTTTTGATTTTGCAGCCCAAGTAGATAAAGTTTGGTTGAAGAATAAGTCAGATTGACTTATTAATCTCGTCCAATAACAAACTTCCCACCACCTATATAGATAAGATAATAACCGGATAGTCAGACACAGTCAGCACTGTTTATGTTTGAAGTTTTAGTTACTCTGTTTAATTAATTTTATAATTAGGGATATCGTAGGATGCATGTCTATGACAAAAGTTTAACTGAAATCAATTCAACAGTAAACAAGTGAACTTAACTTTAAGATCCCCTTTTGAATCTTCTCATTAATTATTGCTGAAATTCAATACAAAGTCTATAGCATCGTTTCAGCTATCTGAGTAGGAAATTAAAAAGAAATCTATCAGCTTCTTGAAAAGTTATTCAATAAAATGAACAATGTATAATTAATCTAGAAAACCTTTCTTGAGTTACTACAAATTGAGGCATATTATTACTGAGAAATTGATATGCAGTTTGTTTCGATCCATAGAAACTGCTTTATAAAATTATTCTACTAATAGCTATGCAGATATTATACAAAAAACAATGACGTTCAATTTACTGTCTAAATAAACACTCAAGGCTCTCGCTATCTTGTGCCTTTTTTTTTCTGTCAGGCTGTTTTCATTATCTTATCAAATATTATTCTAATCAACCACCTTCACACGTATTTTCGAATAAAATATAGCAGAAACAATGCTTCAGACAGAGAAAAAGAAGAAATATAAACACAATATCTCCTTCTTCATTTGGCTGTATCAATCACCAAAAATATTACTTAATGTTTTTAGCTCATGGCGGAAAAAGGGCTGAGCTTATGTCTGACGACGATTCAATAAACAATGACGCTTGTAGCGTTACCAGCGGTCAGTCGGATAATCGTAGCGTGATGGACGACGCTAACGACAATGAGGTGGATGAGATAGCCCAGCAAGAAGCTTTGGAAGACAAACTAAAAGAAGCTATCGACGGTCTAACACAAAAGTGTGCTAAATCAAGAACTACGTGCTTTAATGGAATCGAAAAAGCCTTCACCCTAAAATACATTCCAGACTTTGTTGAGGATAGAAAAATGACAATCACTGATGGCATAGAACGTGCCCTGAAAAAGGGAAGAGGCGACGAACAATCTGCCGCTGCTAGACTGGCCAGCTTAGTATGCGTACAACTTGGAGCTTTTGATAGTGCCGAAATGATAGTCAAAGATCTTAAGACTGTATTAATATCTACTGCCAATAATAAATCTAACTCTGAATCTGCTAGAGCTGAGGTAATAGAGAAAGAAAAGAAAAATACTTAAATCCACCTTGATCATACATATGCCTTTTTACTTTAATCAATTTTTTATTTATTTATTTCAGTGTTACTGGGCTCTTAGTATGACCCAATTTTTGTCAGGCAATGACGCCGCAGACACCATCGAAATTATGCAACTACTTTTAACTGCATTCTTTGACTCTGGTTCTGCTGATCTTACTAATTTACAAGCCACAGTTTTGTCCGCTTGGACACTACTGCTCACTCTTATGGGATCTTCGGATGTTCATAACTTGATTAACGGCGATACTACTGACACCTACATGCTGTAAGTTCAGAAAACTGTTGTGAGGATAAATTTTTTCATTGAATTAATGAACATTGATATTAACAGACCTTTGAATCAGTCGTATAATCCAATTTATCTCCTACAAACTAGTCTTCCTGATCTTTAAATCATGTCTTATCCAATTTTTAATTTAGATCGCTGAACCAGTTGAGGGAATTACTGGAGTCTCCACATCTAGAATTACGCCTAGCAGCGGGCGATGCTTTGGCAGTGATATTTGAGCTTGGTCGTGACTATTCAGAGGACAACGAGCTGTTTTGGGCAATAGATCTTATCGCAATTCTCAAGGATCTTGCGACTGATTCGAGCAGACATAGGGCTAAGAAGGATCGCAAACAACAGAAAGCCAGCTTTAGAGATATACTGCGATACATAGTTGTGAGTATGAATGAATGACTAGGAGGGGATAGTAACGTTATTCAAACTTGAATGTCTTGCAGATATTTTTACGATTTAATATGTTCTTTCTTTTTAATCAGGAGGATGAATTTCCGGAAATGCAAATCAAGTTTGGACATGAAACTCTTTACTTGGAAGATTGGTGTACCAGAGTTCAGTATACCGCGAGTTGTCGCCTGCTTGGTTCAGGTCTTAATATTCATTTAGCAGAGAATAAACTTGTGCGAGAAATCTTCAACTTGGGAGACAGAGTTTTAGCTCCGCAATCTGCTCAGAGAAGAGCCACAAAACAGCAAAGAGTGAGGATCTATTGAAGTTGTTAATTTTTTTTTTTTTTTGGAATCTTGTTTTGGTTACATTTTTTCATATTATGATAAATTTTTTGATAATTTTTTTCTATTTCAGAATCTTTTGAACGCAGCTGCATTTAAAGCACGTACAAGACAGCGTAATAAGAATCGTGATAAGCGTTCAGCAGCTCTGGCATCATAATTTAAATTTTATTATTTAATATGACAAATTATTCAACACTATCCTATAGAATTATGAAAAATTGTTATTTATTCAGTCAAATAACCCAGTAATGAGGATTTAAAACGAATGTAATTTATCATCGTTCTTTGAATTCATTATAACTGATGATAAAAATTGTACATACATAAAGATTTTGTTTCTTTGATTTTTTAATATTTGGAAAAGAAAAATCTTAGAAGATAATATACCGGACTAGTATATCCATCCTCTAATATCAACGTTTAAAACATTCGATAAATTCTATACATATACAAAACAATTTTTGATCCATTATTGGTGTCTGATTACTGGCAGACTAATTTTTACGGGGTTTGTGATTTTTCTAAGCATTCATTTGTTAACGTAGAAAAATTCTCGTTTCATTGTAGCTTATCATTGAGTGTTGCACTAAAGAACCGTTTATTTAATTTTCTTTTCTTTTTCTTGAATCTATTATTTACATAGTTTTCAGTTCAAATTACCTAAATTCCACATGCAATGTCATAATATATAATTTAGGTATAAACGATACAATATGCATAAATATGCAAATTTCCTCTTGGAAAAGCGATAAATATATTTTCGCTCTACGATCAAAGAGTTTGAAAAAAATTACATTAATTAATACCTATACTATTTTCAAAACTGCTTAGATTTGCACGATTAATGTACACTAACTTTGTCTATTATATGTTATGTAATTTAGACATTTTTGTAAAAATATTATGTACATTACGCATTATTTTGGTGTATTTTTTAATACTTATATTACCTACCCGAAATTATTCAAGTTATCTATTGAATAACTTGAATACAATAATTTTACTAAGGGACTAAAAATCTTGTTATAAATTATCAATAGGGAAAGACATTATTATAGTATATGTATTATACAAGTTTCTTTATTTGAACATTTTTTTTTTTTTTTACATTTAAATGCAAACAGTCGTAAATATTTATTTTATTATACAAAATAACAATCCGATATACGATAAGAAATGTTGTTCTTAATATTAGAATTTTTGTTAGATCCAAAAAAAAAAAAACGAAAAAAAATAATCACAGATGCTTCGAGTTAAATATTATATACATTGTTGATCACAAACTTAACTATAAATATACATATTCATAAAATCAAGCAATACAGACGTAGTTAGTTATTCTTAAATTCAAGTGATAGCTTGTAGCTTACACAGGATAATGAATAAATAAGGCCGTTTTAAGTCTGCCCAAAAAAAAAAATGGGACATGTAAATGTTGTTCAATCATTGTTTGTACTTCACTGTTTGACTAGTTTAGAGAGCTGACTCAGACTTTCTATGTGGGAAATTAACGTAGTTTATTAACTCCCATTAGATTAAAAAATCTGCAAACTGGTATATGATACGTTTCTCATCGTTTTTTTTTTTTTTTTTTTTTTTTTGTGAAATATAAAATAACATTTCAGTCTAGTAGTAGCAAATTTAAAATAAATTCACATTGTTTGTTCAAAAAGGAAAAATTTTGGCGATGATAATGCAAAAAATTATTCTCTTTAAAATTGTTTTGTACGAAAGATGTGCAGAATCACGAAATGCAATTCTCTTATGTTGCTTTATATGTAAATATCGAGTGTCTGATTCTTGAATTCTCTTTCTGATAGCATGTGCCATCGATATCCCAATATCTTTGATACTTCTCGCTCTGTATCTTCATAACTTCTGCTGTTCGCTTTTATCCATTGACAATGTTCCGGCGTCCAAATATCCATCGTTAACCAGGCTCTGTCGCATCTCTTCAGTACAACATTTCGCCTTACAAATAAACGACGGAGTTTTTTTGACGCCGATGCTATTTCGAGAATAGTTGCTGTCGATATTTTATCGCGAACCATCTGAGAAGAATCAATTCAATTGTAATGAATATCTTAGTGTACATTAATTCAGACAGAACATTTTTAAGTAAATAGAAAATTCAAAAAAGTTAAAAGTGTTATTCGCATTAGCAGAATTTCGATTTCAACAAAAATTTTCATAAAGTATTAAAAAAAGATAAAATTAAAATGAAATTCTATTTGTTTTTTTTATTAGTCAAGGCATAGCGCACACAATTGAAAACATTTGCGCAGGGGTTTAGAGAAAGAAATCAAAGCTCTGTTTTACTATGAATAATTAAAAGAAATGTATAATTTACATTATTGATGTATGTGTTCAAGCTTATACAATCACCTTTAAATAATTACACAGTACTTCGGAACGAAATGTTTTTTTTATTTTTGTTCCCAAAAGCTGTTTTGTATCTCTCTTCAGTTTTGACGAGTGAACATGATTGTGCTTGGAAAAGTCTTGTCTTTTTTAGTCTTATTTGTATTTGTGAGGCGTTTTTTGTGTAAAAAGCACTGGCTCATCATCAACTTCAATGATGATTATTAGTTTTTGGTGTTTGTTAAGGTAGAAAGATGGAAAAAAAAGTCTTTCAACATGCGTTAACTATAAAGCACACACAGTTAGCACGAATGCAGAGTGAAAATAGACTGAAAACACCGCTTAACAGCGTAACGAAGGTTCTAAGCACAAGTTGCTACCAATGTGTGCAGGTTCGGACACGATTTGCAGAACCGAACTAAAGCTTCGTCCAATCTTTTAGAAAAATTTTTGTGCTGATAATATCTTGACAATCCTTTAAATGCATAGACTCTTAATGTAGAATCAAAATAGGCTCCATGGGTTGTCAGCGTAAAAGCTGAATGCTGTTGTAGAAAATGATGGAAAAAACATTAGAAAAAAATTTCCAGACTAATTCCAGGCTTCTTTTATTCTCAATTTAATATTTAGATCAATTTCTAAAAACCTTTGTGTTTGGATTATCCATGATAATGCTGTGACAAGGGATCGCACTGTGTTCCGCAAATACATCAACAGGTAGAACAAAGTCAATTGGTTTTGAGCTCTCTATTTCGAAGTGTACGCTCAAGTAAGGATTGTTCAGTCTCATCTTTCGCCATGAATTACATTTTGGCTGTAAATAAAACATTAATCAATTTTTTCAATGAGATATTCTTGGTCCAAAATTAATTCTAGACAATATTCTCCGCTCATATTACTCCGTCTGCAAAAAGCTTTACTTGTTTAAGGGGACTACGCAATCGAAAATTTACTTTTTTTTTTATTGCATCTCTTGAAAGTAACATCCTTCCTGAATAAAAGGCCGTTTGTTTTATATCAAAATTCGCAAACATTCGGCAGAGTAAAATCCAAACAATCGACTCTGTACACCATTCGCCGTTTTCGGCTGTCAAATTAACAATTTTGCGAACTTTGATATAAAACAAATGGTCTTTTATTCAGCACGAATGGTACTTTCGAGAAATGCAATAAAAATAAATTCAATTTCCGATTACCTAGTCCCCTCAATGATGATATGAGATAAATATGACGATTTATTACCAATTGAATTGTTGAATCCACTGGAGTATATCGGTTTTGCACAATGTGCAAATGCCTCAATTTCGTGTATCCAATTAGTTCTATAACATCATCGTGAAGATTCTGCGGACTGATTACCAGAATCTGAAATTAATGAGGAGGAAGTGTGCGATTTATATACAGTGAGCTTTTTTTTATACCACACTAAAATTAAATTCCAGATATTTATTGACCAGATGTTTTCCAAAGTTTCAAATAGAATTCAAACAAATACTGAAAAGATACATGTGCTCATGACTTCTCAGTAGTGTTTATGTACATATTTATTTTTCTTTCTGTGACTAAAAATGCGTGACTAATTTGTTATTCTCTGAGATCTTTACCCTTTGTTTTTAAGTTGTTTATGCTTACATTCAAATTGAGAAACAATCCTACATGTATCAAGGGGCAGGTATTCCTCGTTGTGTTAATTAGCACAAGTTTTCTCAACGATTCTGTACACCCTGCGCAAACATCATCCAACAAATGTACAGCCTCTCTATTATCAAGCATCAAATCGATGAGTTCAAGGCACTTTAAATTCTCCAAATTTGCCATCAATCGTCTTAAAGCCTCAAGCAATTTACCCCCAGTTCCAAATACTCTGATTCTTTCCGGCTCGTCTCTATTAGCCATGTTGCAAGGGAAGGTGAACTTTAGTCTTCTTATAAGCGTACCTACCCCAGCTACAGAAGTGTTATCAGATCCTTGCCTCTCGGCGTACCAAGATATCATGTTCATGAATTCAAATAAATTGTAGAAATTTAACATCGGTTCGAATATAAGGTTTCTGAAATTCTTTCCAACCTTATTTAAGCACATGGTGGTACGAACATGATCTAAAACGTATTCCCAACCACTATAGTAGTTAAATTTACCACGAGTCAGAGTCGTATCTTGTAACGTGAATGTCGACCATACTTTTTGTAGCTTAAATGCATGATACCATGATTTACAAACTAGAGATGCGTAATAACGTTCTCTTATTGTTAGATAGGAAAATATTTCCTCCAACAATATATCGGGAAGATAATTCCAGTCGCTGTATAACGTATTTCGCTTTACATCATCAGACTCTTCTTCGATGTCTATATAAAGCGCTGTTTGCAATATAAATTAAAGTCATGAAAAAAACGAGATTATTATAAACGCAATAACAAATAATTTTTGTAAAAGTAAAAATGTGTTAGTTGTTTTTGTTTTTTTAATTTTTTTGTCAAATACATAAATCGCAAGTCCCTTTCAATTTTTAAACATTTTTCTTTCTTTTTCTTTTTTTTTTATTTTATGATATTAATATTATTTTTATAAAATTTATGGAAACACTGTGTTTTCGATTTTTAGTAAATATAGTTCTAGAACTTGAGAGTTATATTAGACTTGTCATGTGATACGTCAAAGTAGATTTGGTAAGTAGATATTGATAATAATTGTAAATATTTATAATAAAATCGACTATAGAGGGTAATTAAATCGTTTTTTTAATAGGTATTTGACGTAAGTGTGTATAACCTATAAATAATAACTTACCTTTATCGTTAACATCAAATTTCCAGCAGCCCTTATTCATGTTTGAACGATATTTACAATAACATATAAGATTAAAAAGAACCGGTTGTGCGCGTTAAACTATTTATATATGATACATATGTATTTCTATAAATATACTAAAATGGGAAGCGGACAAAAACATATGACTGACTGCCGCCATATTATACTTAAAATATACGGAAATACGTCAAACTAAGAAACCCTCTACTACCATTTTTCACCCACAGATAGCGTTACTAGAAACATATTTGAAATATTCTAACCGTAAATGAAACCTGTCTAAAAATGACTGAATATTACTGAAAGTTTTGTTATTATTTCTAAACAAATGTGAAAACTGGTCTGTACAAGGTAAGACTGAATTTATTATAGACAATAAACATATTTCGGATATCAAAACACCGTCGATAAAATATAAACATTATTTTCAGGCGAATGTTTCACATTCTCTCACGCGGATCATCATCGGCTAATTCGCCACCCCCCGTATTCGTTTGTATTTTTTCTCCATATATCCCGAGATTATTTTCTAAACTATTGCGAAAAAATGTGCGATTTGATCGATTTGAGCAGTCCAGATCCTAGAAAATTACAATCTATATCAAAACTCGCCTCTCCTTTGATACCCGGGCCTATAACACCGGTTGAAAAAACTCACAACATAGGTTTCGTATCTAACGAGAAACGGGCCAGTCTCGAAAACAATCCTTTCGACAAATTTTTCAAAGAAAGTTCAGAATACGCAGCTAAAAGAGACGACCCTTTTGAATCGGTCTTAGAAAAGGCTCGGCAAAATTCCGGCAATGGATCAAACGGCGATCAATACAAGGAGGATTTTACTCCTAAAAAAAGAAGACACTCTGATATATTAAAGATGAATAAAACCCTGGAGGAACCTCTTCTCCAAGGAATATTAAACAAAAATTTTAATATTTCTCTGTATCAAAATGCGGCCCAAAATATCAAGGACCTTAAAGAGAGCAGCAATTTTATAGATAATAATGAAGTTGCAGACTTTAGGGAAGCTAAACTTAGATTAATAAACGGCTCAAATTCTCCAAACATTTTAATTCACCCTCCTAGTCCAGGGAATTGCTCTGTTTTAAATAATTCAATGATGAATGACAGCCTTTCAGAAGGCAGTGGAAGCTCAGGAGAGAATGAAGCTCAGGAGAGAGTTGACGATAGAGTATTTACTTCCATTGATACAGGTCAAAACGCTTTAATAGAAGCCATTCGTAGTCCAGGAGTTGAAACTGAACTCCTGAAGCCATTGAAACTTAGAAGATCTTTATCTCAGGGTAATAAAAACTTCCCGGAATCTTCAGAAGAATTAACAGAAACACTGTTCCGTCCTAGATCTAAGTCCACAGTTAGTAGCTTGAAAATTAGCGATAGTCAGATACAGTGTAGAGCGTTTTCTGCTTCTAGTGCTTCTTCCAGTAACATTGATTTAGTAAATAATGCATTTTTGGAATCCGGGAGTATAACGAATTCAGAATCTTTCGATGCGTCCAGAATCTCTGCTACTCCAAGATTGAGTCACAGCTCCTATGGTTCAGTTGGTTCTTTGTATTCCTACAGCTCTAAGAACAGGGCTTTTATTTTTGATAGTCAACCCAGCAAGATGTTAGGAAGCACTTCGTCGGCTAAATCTAGTTTAAATTTATCGAGCATATCGAGGTCGGCTGCTGCTGGTAATTTTCTGATTAAAACACCGCTCAAAACTCCTGTTAGAATCGCAGATCTAGAACTTAGATTTCAAAAAATTAAGATTCAGTCAGCGGGTAGCATAGGAGGTTTGCCTTTGTACAGTCCTAATCATAAGGTACAAAACTTCTTGCGATTGGATCGAGAATTGGAAAATAATCAAGAGAAAGAAGCCAAACTGATCGATACTGATGGGTTTTTATCTCCGTTTGAAGGAGAAGATTGTAACGGCGGAAGGGCAGATTCCGCTTCAAATTGTTCTTCAGATTCAGTATTTGTTGTAAGTTTGTTGTAACGGAGCTTTAGTATCAATTTTATAATCAGATTTAGAAATATTCATTCTAAGTAGACAAGAATTTACTGTTTTTGATCATGCGTGGTAATATGTTTTACTCAATTATGTTGGCAAGCTTATTTTACCAATATTCGAACTCAGCATTTCCTTATTTGAAACTAGCAATCTTTTGACTCAATTTTCACACAATAAATAACATGAAAAGTTGAAAGAATCAAATATTTCTATACCTGATATACTTTTTCTAGGAAAATAGCAATGTCAATCGATCAGTATTTAAGGAAGCAAAATCATTAGCACGAACGTTTGACGAATTAGCGCAACAGTCAACATCAAACTGTAAGTAATTGAATTGGGGAAGTTTTCATTATTTTACAGGATGAATTTGAATTAAACATTCTAATCTGTTTTGCTTAAAGCTTTTAGCAGCGGGGATGATCTGTTGTTCAGTCGTCCAAGATGGAATTTCGATGTCCTTCCAGTATCAGATGATGACGATGAAGCTGTAGTTGATAATTTAATAGAATTACCTGTTTCTCCGCCAAAAACTGAGCCTGATTCACTGGACCCTGGTCCAAATGAAGATATGGTAAAGACACCGGAGAAGAAACTTTCCGAAGAAATCAGGATGTTGGAAACAGAATTCATCGATGAAGATATTGCAAGAAACAAAGTGATGGCTGCTACGCTGCTTTTAGATCTTGAAAAGATAGTTCACAGAGAGAATAATCCAGAGGCAATAACGCTTCTTGAAAATTTGGAGAAAGTATTGGGAGTTAAATACGAAAGTAATGCCCAGTTGTTGGCCACTTGTATGCAGGGTACTAATAATTTGAACAAAAGTCCAAAGAAATTTGTCAAAAAATTGGGTTTGAATGAAAATATCAGACATGAATCTTTAGAAAAAAGCGACGAAGATAACAACGACGCTGAACTTTCGAACAGTGTCAAAGTCCTGAATTTACGCAACAATGAAAGTTTGGAAACGAATTTGAACATAGACACTGAAATAAATAAGAGCGAGAAGTCTATTATAACTGATTTTTCATCTGCAGCTGAGAAGAAAAAGAAAGAAAATTTGTTTGAAGAATCTGATAACAATCTTAAAATACTGGAAAATGAAAAGAAAGAAATTTCAGTCGACCAAACTGAAGCCCTTGTACTTATAACAAATCTTAGCAAAATATTGGGTGGGCCCAACAACGACTCATCTCCGCTTTCTTTACTCACTAATTTGAGACAAGTTTTGAACTTGGCAACTAATCAATTAAATTTCGAAAACTCTCAGATGACAAAATCAGAGAAACAAGAATCGCTAAGTGAGATTCAAACCGAGATCACTGTCTCGCAGAAAAAACCTGTAACAAAGCCAAAACTTGATGCAATTAAAACGGGACGTAAAAGAAGCAGCGATTCGTCGCCAAAGGTTGTCCAAAAATTCATTCAGAATCATTGATAATCTTTCAGTAGAAATTTTCTTTATCTCTGTTAAAACTTACGCACTTGTCTTTACACCCAATATACAGGTTCAAGGCAACACCTCGAGTTCAATAAAACGAAGCATGTCGTTCAGCGGAGTTCAGCGCAATGTTTTACCAACAGCATCAAAAGAGAAGGTGAAGCCACATTCCAGAAGCTTTAAAAAGGCTTTATCTTGTGAAGCAGTTCCCAAGCCAGGTGTCTATTTGAATTCTAATGTACGGAATGGTTTTTACCGTGTTTGAAAATGAAATAAGTAAAGTCTTGTTTTTTGTTTTTGTTTACTTATTGTCAGTTAAGCTGGAAAAATCACCATCTATTGTACCAGAAGTGGGAAGTAGCAGATCATCGACGATCGGCGGTACTGGAAAATATAAACTAAAGAAAAAATCCGAATCTGAAAGTGTTGCAGGGAAAAAGGGCCCCTTGAAAGCTTTGCTTCCAGTAGGAAACATGCAAAGAAGAGGTAAAACTTCACTCCTGATGATCTAGAAACGAATCTCTCCTTGCAGGGATGAAACCACAGAAGATTTTACTCATCTGAAATAGTTATATGAAATTGAGACTGGTTTTAGACAGTCTGATCCCAATTTTGCCAGTACCTATTTAATCGCTGATCTTACAGAGATAAACTTTAAAACCCATTTTGTTCTTTCTTTTCTATGAAATTTGTTAATAAATCTTAGCGGAAGAATCGAATGAATTCGAAAGCGGATAATAATTTCTTTCAACAGAATTCTAAAAAGAATCATTTTTAAAGAAAACATTCTCAATCTTCACGGAGGCGAAAGTCATTGACTAGAATATGAACTTTTTATACAGACTCTTCACAAAACATTAATGTTCATTTCCAGGTTCCATGAGTGCTAAAGTGGCTCCGATATCACTGTCAAGAACACCACCAAAGTCGAATTCAACGGCACCCTCTAACTTCCAATCAGCAATGAGTAGCACCCCAAACCCAACAGTTTCATTAATCGTTACTAAAAAATCTCCAAAAACTAAGCCTGTAGCATCCTCAACGCCGGACGGCGGCGGATCAAAGGCTCGAAGAACAAAGCTACAATTTTCAAAGAACACAGCAAAGCCTAAATTCTCGTGTAACATTTCGCCCGTTACTCCATTGTCTACTTATAGTATTACTGGCAGCGCTAACGCCAAGAGTGTACCCAAGAAGTGAGTAAAATGGGAAGATTTAATTTCTTTGGAGTTAAAAATCGATGATTAAATATGTAATGATGAAAAACTAAAACCCTTTAGCCACAGACACAACAAAACTCTTTCTCCACCCAAAAGAAGAGGCTCCCAAGAGGTTCCGGCCCTCAATACAACCGAATCTAGCATTCCAAAGTATTCAACGCTTTCAGGATATTCAAGGAGAAATTCTAAGGAGAGTGTTAAAGCTCTGGAAAATTCGGGATCTCCTAAAACACCAGCCAAATCACAAACCCCTAAAAAAAGCCAGTTTGGTCAGGGAAAAAATGAAAGCCACATACCACAGAGCCCTCTGAAAACTGTGAACAATCAAAATTCTAAATTTAAACCATTCAATCTGGTACGTAGAAAAGAATATGAATTTGCACTTTATTGCTGACATATATAAATATTTATTAAATTATGACTGAAAAATCTTTGTTTGGGTACTTTTGACAAAAAAAATTATAACAATTTTTGTAAATTATTTATTAGGGTGTTCAAAATTAATGATTAATGTTCTTTTCCTCGTTTATTTTTTTCAGATATCGAAGCTCCGCCGTGGTAGCAACGGTAGCAACGCGTCAGACAAGGAAAACTGTGCCTAATTATCATTTGAAATATCGTTAAAAAAGTGGAAGAATTTTATATTTTTTATGCAATCTCGTAATGCAGCTCCTTTGTAAGAATTCGCAATAATAAGGGTTGCTGATATCATAAATATTCCATAATAATAATAATATTGTATGTCTCAAATGAGAGTATGTCTGAATCTTGTATTTATGTATATCGGTATCGATTTAAATTATTCATTTTATACTGTATGAAAGTTTTGATAACTGTGTTTTATTCTATTTTTAATTGCTTCTTTTTCATTCTTTTTGTATGTATTTAAAATAATTTCATTCAATTTTCTATAAACGACAGAAATTTTTCGTCTTTGATCCGTTTTTTTCTACCTTCTGTTATCATCATTATTATACTATTACGTCCTCATTCCGAAATTTTCGCACTTTGAATATTTTCTATCCTCAAATCGTTCCAATTTTGAAAATCAACTGAAATGTATTTTTGTTTACTTCGCGCGCACTTTTTGTCCTTCAAATTTATTCGATTATCATTGCCTCGCATTTCTAGCTAATAAACCAACTTAATTTAATTAACGCTTTCTTCATGGCACGAATCTTTGCTGTTACATTCATTTCTAAAATTCAAAGCAACATTTGCGAATTAATTTAATCCCCCACAAAGATTTTTCATTTACAAAAGAATTGAGATTTCATTGTTCAACTGTCAGAGCTTGACTCGCGTTGTACCGCGTTGAAACGCCGAAACAAAAAGACAAAAATGCTTTAGAAAGACGTAAAACTGGTTGATAGATGACCTCGAATTGGTTCTAACTCTCTAACGACAAGTTTACGAAATTTGCGTCATCTAAAAAACATATAAATCATCCTGCGCATCTTGATCTGTAATGAAATTAGCTTCATCGAAATTTTTCGACCACATACGGCTGGAAATCCCGCGCTGACAGCAACGAAACATTCGTCCCTTTATTTATGGCCGGTTCACACGACGCTCAAAACTCAGCGATCATTTTGAACAGCCTATCATAAGTCGGGAGAAAATGGAAACGCAGTTAAAGCCACGTTTTGATTGGCTGCTGAAAACCTTAACCAGAAATTTCTGTCGCTTGTAATATTGGCGCCTCAGAGTGTGTACTGATCATAAAAATAAAGGGACGCCGAATGCAGCGCTGTGAGACGCTGCTACGACGTGATATAGCGAACTAATGACCGACCCCGCAAAAACTCCGCCCGCGTGTCCGTATTCCGTGGCCCGTCCATGTTCGCGTAGCCGCACCCGGCCCGCGCTCTAATATATTATCAAAATTTGACTGTTAATCAAGATCGTTTATATTTCATTTGACGTGCAAACGATTCTGTGGAAAAAATCGGTTAGTTTAACCTTGTAAAATATAAGTGCGTCGAGGTTTTCGCGCCCGTAATAATATTTCCTGATATCCGGCGAGACGCGAGACGGCGCGCCTCTATAGAAAAGAGCGCGTCGAGACGCGTTTGTGCTTATCGACATTTGGGACAATTTTATTCCACGGTACGACCTCGAACCCTTCGCGTTACACCGCACTTTAATAGACAACTCATAAGTGTCAGCATTATTATTACTCGGTCAACTTAGCCCAACGAAACTACAAATCATTACAATTTTACGTATATTATAATCCCGCAATAGTGCAGGACATTATAAAATTGTGTGTATGTATAATACGGTGAAGCGCAGTTTTGCGCGTCGCGCAGTTACAGATCGTTCTTTACTTTTCTACGACTTTACACCTTACCTCGGAGTTGTCTTTTGTCTTTCTACCTATTTCCTCGATAAATATCAATAAACGCTTTTGCTCACACCTCTTAAATTGTCTTATTTAAACAACTTTCATTTCGAATCTAAATATCCTTTCATACATTATATGTGATCACGTACGGCAAACTTGAACGTAAAAATAATATCATCTGTAATACAAAATTGTTTCGTGAAGCGTTAATTGTTAACAATATAGGTATATAATATTGTTTCAATTAACTGTCAAACACTTCACCTTTCGCAATTCTATATTCAATATACATTTCTGACTCATTTATCTTTTTCGTTTTCCTGAAGAAGACACGCATAATCTTTGAGTATCACACATCAATTATTAGATACATGTATATGCGTACAACAGTTGCGGTATCCGTGACAGAAGAGAGATTCGTGACAGCAGCGTCTGCGTGAAGCAGCATACATATCTATAACATACGCTATATCTATGCGTGTGTATGTAAATCTGCTCTTTTATTTGCAAACTGAACCAAACGCGTTCGATGGAGCGTCGGTTCAGCATGAACTAAACGTTATCGTAGATAATTTTATTTAGATCGAAAACCTTGTCTTGAATTTAAATTTCAAGATATATACTATTCATTATATGGTTTAATCGAGATGATGTAACTGATATTACATATATTTATAGTATTATTGAAAAAAAACAAATAGAAAGAAAGAAACAAAACCCCTTTATGCGTAAATAAAAATGCAGCATCGTGGAGAATCGAAAATAATGCACGAGGAACAAATACTGGAAGCAATAGATCAACTTCGTCGTAGAAAAGCGCGTCCAGATGCTGACAGAATTTGCAATTACTTGTTAAGAAAATGTTCGGTAGACGCGCGTGATACTATCGCAGATCTTCACCGTTTAATAGAAGCCGAAAAAGTGATCCAAGTTGACTACAAAGGTAACACGAGTTATCGAAATGCTTCAAAGTGGTCGAGGCTACAACTTTACAAGAATAAACCCGAAGGATTTGTAAAAGAAAAATTAAACTCGTCAATGGTAGCGGGTGCAGTTGCCGAGTTAGTTGTTGCCGAACCAGATTACCTCGACCAGGGTGTACCGGCCGAAAGATTAATCGAACAGTTGCTAAATGGTAGCACAAATCCAGCCACTCGTAGAGTGGTCGATGATTTTATAATAAAAGAAGTAGCTAGCGGTAATTTGACCCGATTAAACAACGGTAATTATTCACTCGTTGCAACAACTGATATGACCCACGAAACCGTTCAAGAAACAACATACAGAGAAAACGGTGGTAAAGAATTATATTCACAAAACAATATATCGATGGTTAACAACAGTTACGATTTTCACGAATGTGACGACGACATGACGGTCACAGATTCAAGATCTAATACTCCGAGATCGTCGCGGCAAACAAGTCCGAAACAGGAAACATTGAAGAAGGAAGATTGCTACGAGATAATAATCGGGGGTAAACAAAGCTACCAAAATTCTCAAAGAGATAATAATTCAGGCCCTGGTAAATCGCGGTCGCGTTTTCCCGAGGCAAAAGAATCAGACGCCGCAATAAACGGTGGCAGTAACAATCATTCTAACCTTAAAAGAGGCTCGAAATCCGAACGAAAACAACGGCTGGAAGTCAGGAGCGAAGAACCTGTAGAAATCGAGATTAAATATGCTGAACATTATCATAGAAGGGATTCTAAAGATGAGCGTGAACGGAGAGAAGAGGCTGCACAGTTCAGCGAAGAAAGAGACGATGAAGATGCTGGCAGAAGTTCCACAAACCCTTCGCCTACTCCTTCAGGAAATAACGCTGGAAGCTTTCGAAGCGCTCGCCGTAAGGTGAGAAACAAGGTTTCAAATTTGAAACAAAATATTTTCATCCAGAGGCTGAAAAGTATTTGGAAATGTTGCTTCGGAGTCGATTTTCTGATTTAGTTTTAGAATTATTGACAATTTTTGGCTTTTTTCTCAAGATTTATGCTAATTCATGCACAAAAGAACTTAGATTCTTTGATCCGTTGATCCAAATTTAAGATTATTTAGCTTCGCTCATTTTTAGAGAATTCATTTTCATCTCCACTTCCTAACTCCACTTTGAATTATTACCTTTTTTTCTCTATAGATTTACATAGAGGTACTTGAAGAAATTTAAAAGACAAAGTTTTTGAATTTTTGTGAATTTTTATAGATTTTTGAGATCAAATTTTCTTCCAGGAGAAATTAGAATCTGGAAATATGGTCTTTGGAGTCTAATTTCCAATGTTCTTTGGAAATGCTGGCTTTGTCTCTGAAGATTCGTGTTGAGTCACTCAAAAACGACTTAAAATTCAAGATTTTAGAATTTTTTCGGGATATTTTCAGCCTTCAGAGTGAATTTTCTTTTTGGGAAAATTAAAATTTGAAAATATGGCCTTAGGGTCAATTTTTTAACACCATTTGGAATTATTGACCCGTTTTTTTTTCATAAGAAGTCTTGAGATTCTTTGATTTATTATTTTAAATACAAAATTCTTGATCTTTTTTGAATTTTAGAGAATTAATTGTCATCCAAGGGATTGTAGAATATAAAAACATATTCTTCAGAGTCAGTTTAGTACTGCTCTGGATTTTTGGTGTTTTTTTTTTTTTTTTTTTTTGGCATAGAATCAGGTTGAGTTACTTGAAAAAATTCTTTAATTTGTTGTATCGAAATAAAAGATTATTGAATCTTATTCATGGTTTCACGTAGAACTTAATTTGAATATATGGTCTTAGGAGTCTATTTTCTGAATGCCATTGAAAATTATTAGCCTTTTTTACCGTAAATTTATGTATAAAGAGAATTACCTGATAAAACTTGGGATTCTTTGATTCTTTGAATTGAAATAAAACACATTTTTGAACTTTTTTGAACTTTTCTAATTTTCAGAGAGTGAATTTTCATCTAGAAGAACATAGAATTCGAAAATGCAGCCTCCAGAGTCTATTTTCCAATGTCTGTTACAATTACTGATTTTTTTTCTCTAAAAATTCAAATTGATTCACTCAAAATAAAAAATCTAAAAAATAAATGAATGAAAACTTGAAATTCTTTAATTATCATATTTAAAACAAGAGATTCTTTGATTTTCTTAAACAATTTTATCATGTTTCAGCGAGCGAAGAAGGTCTTTGATCCATCGGACAATAATCTGGTTCGTAGAAAACGAGGACGTCAACCTGGTACCCAAAATAAAACAGCGATAGTTACAACCCAGGAATCCCAAGAGGTTGTTAAACCTAGTCCAAAAGATAGTCCCCAATATCATTGCAGTCTGTGTGCGAAACAGAAACAAGAAAGGCTTGTTGCATGCCGAGATTGTACAGTCAGAGGTTTGTTTCCTATTTGAAATCTTACTTTTAAATGAAAACCATGAATTTTCAACATTAAACGAAGATATCATACTCCAAAAAGTTTAAAACTGCTTTTGTGTCCCCAATATTCAATAATATATTATTATATAATATATTAATATATTTTATAATATATTATATTAATATATAATATATTATTTTTACAGCTCATCCCAGCTGCATTTATTCACCGGAAGAATTAATCCACAAATTGGACAGTAGCTGGCAATGTGAAAGATGCAAAAGCTGCACAGTTTGCTGCGAAACATCAGATGCTGTAAGTTTCAAGACCGAAACAGGATCAATATTTGATAATTGACTTGAATTTCATCAAAGATTGAAGTAACACGATTTGTCTTTCTAAATTCGAAAACCAATCATTTTATTTCTTTTCTTAGGGTCCATTGGTAACTTGCTACTCCTGCGACGACGCCTATCATTCTTCCTGCCATACGCCACGCATATCAGTTCAAAAATCGAGTTCAAAATGGCACTGCAACAACTGTGCACAAAAACACTGTAAGCCGAACATTGTGCAAAGCTTTTCTTCGTTATCAAACCGTCCAACAACGCCTTCGCATCCTTCAGTCTTACCTCCGGTTTTAAGTCCGCAAGTTTCTCCTGCTAGAGGTTCTTCGGATCAAATGGAAGACGATGGACCAAGGGATGGAATTGACCCAAATATTCCAGATGCTTCAGATTGGACTTCTGAACAGGTCTATCAATACTTTGCGAGGCTATTTCCCAAGGAAGCTGAAGTTTTTAGACAGCAGGTGAGGAAAATTAGAGCAAAGTTTTACATCGCAATTTTTGTAAATTCCATAAAAAGTTGATTATTAACATAATTCGAAATTCCAGGATATAGACGGTCATTCTCTGCTGCTAATGAAACGTTCGGACGTTCTGACCAGTATGGATTTGCTTCTGGGACCTGCGTTAAAAATTTATCGACATGTCTTGAAACTCCAAGTCCGTAGAGACGATCCCCGTCTTTACTGGTTGTAAAATACAATATATTCGAAACGCCATTACCACCGTTTACTTTTATTCAATACGATATACACTGCCTTACACGTGATCGAAAATCATTTTTATAATTAGTATATTTAACTGTTAGAATAGCTCGGTCGATACCGTACGTAATATACGATCGTTAATTATAATTTCTAGCTTCGGTTCTACTCATTTTATTTTGTAGATATATTTTGATAATTTAAAATTTGTTCAATCGTCGAACAGCAGTAATTTTACTGATTAACGTCGAAGTTGACCCCATAGTAGTCGGTTGCAGTTTTGTTCAAAGTTTAACAGATTTTATCCCACTTTATGAAATACCATTTTTGCCCTAATTAATTTTTTTGTTTCTTTTTTCAACCTACGAATCTACTCTCAATGCACAGAAATTGAAAATGGTTAAAAAATGGAGATGTTTTCCTGGATAAAAGTAGCAATAACTTGACTTTTGTTACTATTGAAAATATGTAAAATATACTCTATACACATAATCGCAGCTTAAGCTTTGTAAATATTTAGTATTTTCATAGTGATGATTGTTGAAATGCTGCTCACTATTTTATAACGATATTAATTCGTAAGGGCTAATCAGTTTAACTGTACGAGTAACATTATACTGGATATGTTACAATGTTAAGATGATAATTTTGTCCATCATAAATAAAAAAAATGCATTAATAAGTGGCTGAAAAATAAACACTATTTATGTACCTTAATGGCATATTATCTTCTTTATTTTCATTTTCGTATAGTAACATGACTTTAAGTTTATACAGTAGCCCTCGGTACTGAGTTATACCATCAGGAGAACTCGAAATCTTTATTTCATCCATGTTTCACAGTAAAATTTGAGTCTGTAAAATAAATCGAATGTATACTATAGGATAAATAGTATTTTAAACCAAAAAATAAAACGTTAGCGTTTAATTATTCTCTTTGAATATCGCGATCCGTTCTCCTGGCGGTAAACATTAGATCATCCTAATTCCTAAATATTGTAATGAAACAAATGGAGATGACGTATTACATTATTAGATATAATCGCGTATTGTTATTCTATTCAAAAAGCACAGACAGAGTTTTTAAATTCAAGGTTTTCCGAGGTGTGATGATCGATGTAAAGGATCGGAACTTTCATACGGATACGTCAGACTGCGTCTTTCTATACGAATCTAAAATAACCAAGAAAAATTTCTACATTGACGTTATCATATTCTCGGATCACCTTGAAGATCTGAAAGACATTGACAGAAGCTTATGTTAGTAAGATTCGAGAGAAGAAATTGATTGGGTCATGAGTCCGGAGCACCAAAATGTTTGATTTAAAAAATGTGGAATATTTATTTGATTGTAGACTGTAATTGTGCATAGTTTCAAACCGTTTATTGCTTCGTTTTATAGTCTTGAAAATAACACATCAACTTTCGGTCGACAAACAATTTAATTAACAATGAAATAAAATTTTTTAAAACGAGGTAGTTTAAAGTTAGAAACTCGCATCGTACATAATCATATTATTTCAATATTTTTATGCAGATATCATAGTGGTGCATCCAGACCAACTATTTCAATCTTAAATAGTATAATAATAACAACAGCAATGATAATAGAATTATAATTGTCCAGATAGCAAGGCTGATTAAATTCTATTCAAAATTTTTCCACTACGCAATAATAAATATGCAAATTATTATTCCAATACATATTCTTTAGGTATTAGATTTTTGAAACATCTCTACACGTAGAATATAGTGAAACCTACCGCAAATTAAAAAATAAATATCCAACTGCTTGGAATTGGTAAAGTACAGTGACGACGATGCAGTGCACAATTTTAATCCTAGACAAACGGATCAAATTTTTTTACTTTTATCTGAATAAAATTATCGCATGATAATTTTTCATACTTCGTATTTTCATTTTTTGCTATCTGGTTCGTTGATGAAAGTAATAATTAAGTACATCAATCATTTGGTACAATAGATATATCACGTTTATAATACTCAAACACAAGCTTTTCTTAAAAACATTACTGTGTGAGGAATACATACTCATTATGTATTCATTATTCGTTTTGATTAGGATTTAGGCCTGCGCGCTGGCTTATATACACTTTTTCCACATTTTGTTACTAATTCAAAATTTTCGATAAACATGTATACTAAATACGTCTATGAACTCATGTATTGTCTATTTGATTTTTACCTCAGATTTTAAATTATTCAACGAAAAATTCTTACTCGGTTTTCTCTTTTCAAACGTTTACACTGTTCGAATGTCTTTCGATTATCCTCTGCTTAGAATTATTCAATATCATATCTATTGAAGATTTAATTGTGTCGAAATACGCAACGCATATGTATTTTGTTTGGCAACAGGCCTAGAATATATCTCAAATCCGCATTTTATCTTTATCTTTATTACTTCCTATTCTCATTTTATTCAATGTGAGGTGCTGATCTTCGTTGTAACGTAATTAGATTCCTGATTATTTGTTTCTTGACTTAGAATAATATCGGTAATTACTTTCAAAGTTTTAACAACAGCTCGAATCTCTTACATAGTTTTTTCAAAATTCTTTTTTATTAATTTTTATTTTTTTTTAATCGTGATTAATAATAATTACTGGTGGTTAACAATTTCTAGATATACATATACACATTAATAATAGGTATAAATACAAGACACAAAACTAATTTGAGCAAGCTAACGTAATTGATTATAAAATATGTTGTTTTTTGTATTTTTCTTTTCTTTTTTTATTTGTATGTTTTTTTTTTGTATTTATTATTTTTTTTTTTCTTTAAATTCAAATTTCAAATTGGTCAAGCATTGATACATGTACAGGAAAACATACGACAGTGCATCTTTGGAATTTTAATCACAGTTATATAGGAAAAGTATAAATGTGAGTTTAAATATATCTTTTCTCTTATTAAATTCAACTTTCAATTCCAACGTTATCCTGCAGAATTTGTAAATGCTGCTGCTTTTCTCGTTGAACTCTTAATTCCGTACAGCAGTCCTTCTCAAACTTTTGTTAATTATACTTTAGTTGGAGAATTGCTGCGGATAAGAACTCATTTAGTCTGAGCTTCGATACCAGGAATACAATACAGCTTTTTGTGACTGTAATTTTATGTTTTTTTTTGAACGAGTTGCGATTTTTTTGTTTTTTCCAATCCATCGGGCGATGCCCAATACTATAACTTACGATAGTACATATTTTATATTTTCTTTAGTAATTAAATATGCCTAATAATGTATAAATTTAAAGGCTTTTCACACCGGTAGCATCGAAGCTTTTATACTTTTCTCTAAATTCAAATTTTTATACTCTGTACTTCAAGATACTTGGTCAAATGTCGTTACATTTTAATTCTAGTTTAATTTAACTGCTTTGAGTCGGAATGTTTTTTTAGATCATTACAACCTCCATTGAGATTTAAACGACAAATAAAAAACAGTTTCAATTATACAATCAATAACACATTCAGCGGAGGAAGATATGTGAAAACAATATTTCATTGTCTCTCCTTTCCACATTTCACAATATATAGCGATTATCAAAATCTTTTTCATATATTATTTAATTTTTATATGTAGAATTATTTCTCGCAACATTGAAAATAAGTTCGGAATTTTATTATAATATCGAAAAGCTACGAAAACGAATAAAATAATTGCAATTTGCAAATAAAATCCATGCTTTATTTATTATTCAAAGCTATATTTAATATTTTCAATTTTCAAAAACTCTCAAAAGTATAATATCAATATTCAAACATCTTAACTATATCTATACTTTATGATTCATATCAATTTCGCTGTACTTTGGTGGCGGAACCTTGTGCAAAGGTGCCTCATCCAATATAAGTATCGTTAGTTTGTTGGGAGAACTAGACTTTTCACTTATCAAATCTTCCGACTGAATATCGCTTGATTTATCAGCTGATAAACAAAGCCACAAGGCGGATAATGCAGCTGCAACCATAGACGCAGCTAGAACCCACTGCGGCATCCCTGTGTGTCTAGAAGCACACTGAAGCCAATCAGAACCAGGAATAGAAGCAGATTGCTCAGCTTCTCCGGAGTAATCCGATGGAATTCCGTAATCAACTGCCTGTTTTTTAATTAAATCAATTAGTTTTTAAATACATTGTATGAATTAATGGTTAAAAATAACCATCCAAAACATTTTTCTATCTTTTCAATAAGATTTGGGGAAAACTATAGTTTCTTTTCTTAATTCGGATTATACTGAGTCTCCAGAATCAAGTTTACGTTGAAAATAGATGATAAAATGTTAACAGAGAGAGTTGCATTGCTACCAAAAGTTTATTTTTCTGTTCGAAAGTGCTATAAGCAGAAAATAATCTGTTTTATGTATAAATACAGTATTTCAAAGTACATAGTGTACAAATTCATTCTAGTAGATTACAATCACTGAAAATAGATCCTTATCAGTTAAATCAAACAAGTTTTTCCCCCTTATCTTTGAACGTTTGCAAAATAAGATAAGAAATGGGCAGATATTTTAATCCAATTGTTATTAATTCAAAAGGTAGTGCAAAAAAAGAGCATCGGATTTTTAAACAATAATAAAATGATAAAATCTGAAAAACCAGCCAGGGAACAAAGAACAGTAACAAGTGATGTCTGAAATAAAATAAAAGATTATAAAATACGTTAAAAATTAAAAAAAAAATTACCAAAATTAAATATCTTACCCCAGAATCGATGGGCACTGTTTTAATATAGGTTTGCGGAAGTTTAAATCCCTCGGAGTCCCACCATCCAGGTAAAAGCTCTTTTCTTAATCCAGGGTCAGTGAGAATATCACTTTCAGGCATATCAGGGGACATCAATAAAATGCTAGAGTCAGGACCTTCCTCGACGTATATAGCAACGGAAAATAGAGACACCAATTCAGAGACACGTTCTTTGGCCATAAACTCGCAGCCTGTGTTACAGGCGTAACGATCTTGAGGCGAAGAATACGCTTCTATGCAGGCTAAAAAATTTCGTATTAAAAAATGTCGTCAATATTAAGAAATACTTTCGGGTTTTGCTACGTGAATAAAATTTAATTGTTTTAGTTTTTTCTTTGTTTTTTTATATTTTACTCACAGGCCTCACAAGCGTCTCTTGTTCCGTTCAAACTATCGGGTTCTAAACCGTGACGGAGATCGACCAAATTGAAAAATGTACATCCTCGTTGACAGCAGGATTTAGCGTAATTTGTCTGAGAATAAAAATGCGGGTAAGAAATGCGGAAGTTTTTGTGCATAAAATAGTTTATGGAATGTGTAAACATCGGATGTTGAATAGATGTATGAAATAATAATAAATAAAACGAGAAAAAAAAAAAACAGAAAAAAGAGATATAATATTGTACATATGTATATACTCACATCGCTAAATGATAGTGGTGTTTTGTCGCATAAAGCAACACAAGGATCTTCCCGATTAACGAAATTGTAATAAACGTCAGCGTTAACGTAATCGGTAATGAATAATAGAAATGCAATGACTATTTCTTTATTTCTTTCCATCGCAATATACGTACAAAACGCTCAAATGTCGCAGACGGTTATCGTACAACACTGCATGAGAAAAATAATTTGCTAAACAAGGAGGGGAGATGATAGTGAACGAGGATGGTTGCTCGCGCGAATAATCGAGTAAATATCGATTTAATTATGGTGGGAAGAATTCTTATTGGTGGATATATTTACAAGTAGAAAGTATCCGCCAATAAACGACTAGATGGAAACCGAAACTCGCGTCGTCTGCTCAACGCTTAATGTTCCGGCTGTCAAAATATTTTTCAGCAGCTAAGTTCACGCCGGTGATTTTAAATAAATAATACTACCGCGTTTGAGTAGCTAGTAGCAGCTTTTAATTTTCTAATCGTAAAATTTACATTATCATTTTATCGGTTCAACTCATAGACGGAACCTGTTTTTCAATACTAAAATTAGTACTGAAAATTTTCCGTCGCTTAGGTTAAATACTGCTTTTCCTGTCACACTTTTATCTGTCACAATGAACAATCGCGCATGGTATTTCTGTTTCAATCTGGTATTGCGTAGTGCTAATGACCTTGTAAATTGTGCGAATATTTCGTATCGAAGTTAACTTCAGATTGATCACTCGTTTTTTTATGCACGTGGCCGGTTTACTAGTGCGATAATTTACGGCCGGAGATTGTCTGACGAGTCAAATATTTAGCAAGTATTATTCCGGTGACGCCATCTGAAGCTCTCAGTCTGTGGTTAACCAGCAGTGTTAACGCTTCGCACTTTTCCTAACCATTACACTTGTAAGTATATGAAAATAAATCGTTTAAATATTTAAATACTTCAACATTTATATTAGCATATAAAGTTCAACTAGAGTTATAGATATAAATATCCATTTTAAAAAAATCATTCACGAAAAAATAAAAAAAAAAATAAAAATTCAATATTCATCGGCTGATGTAACCAGTCTTTACCAGCCTCCGTAATCACATGCGCGTTGTTAGACTTTTTCCGCATTGCTTTACGTGTATTTATACATTATTTTTATTTTTTGTTACTGAGACAATTAAGAATCCATACGGTAAATCTTAACGTTAACTATTTTTATTCTTGTTCAGTTGAATTAGATGTTAATTATTATTTTTTCGTAATATATGACATTTTTTGAATTTGAATTTTTTTTTATTTGCTCACGCAAATCGTTCCTTTCTTACAGCTGTCACATACTAATTCCGCGAATTTTTACTTCTCTAACATTCTGATATATTTATAAACTATTTAAAGCTTATAAATAAGACGTCTAATTTTGTTAAAACAAGTTTTGGCTCGATCTAGCTTTAGAATTAAGTTCCTTAAGTCGCAAAGCTGATCTCTTCCATACGTTTTATATTCATACACATATGTATAGTTATACCTATATATTTTAAATACTCGAACATACGTTATTTGTTGTCAAAAACGTCGTGTCAGCACTTTGGATGCCAATAGCAAAGCGTCTTTCATATGCAGTCAATATTTATTTATCTAAAGATAAAGCTCTGCACATACATCATTTTATTTGTATGACATACTATTGCATTAGATTTCACAACAGGTGAATCATATGTGTATGTTACATACATATATGTACATACATATATATCAGAGAATGTAAACTGATAATATTATCATCATTGTTACAGTAATATTATCCCAAAGACAATCTCGGATTGTTTAAGAAAAATTTATTTTCAGTCGATATGATATGTTACATGTATGTACAGAATTGATAATAATTGATTTTGTTTTTAAATAATATGGCGCAATGTGTATAGTATATGATATAATGATCAGTGTTTATCTTACTTAGCCTAGTAGACAATGTGTAAGATGTTATTTACATAATTAGAGTAAAAATCAACCAAATATATCTATTTTTACCCCATATCGTAGGTTATTATAATAGAAAATGCCTACCAATACTAAGGAAGGTTTTGCAACTAGAGCCATTCATTCAGGACAAGATCCGCTGCAATGGGAGCACTGCTCTGTTATACCACCTCTTGTAATGTCAACTACATTTCGTCAGGACGGACCTGCACAGCACAGAGTTAGTATATATTTTATTCTTACATTTTTTTTCTCTAATCAAAATTATTAAACGTATTTTTGAATTTTGATAATCAAAATTTTAAGGGGAGTCTATGCGGCTGAAACCAGCAGTATGAAATATCAATGGTATAGAGTTGACGAATTTTCTTTGGTCACATTCACCATTTTCTCAACATTTTGATTTAATTTTCGAAAGAAAAAAAAGAAATATCAAAAATCCCGATCGAGAAGTCGGTAGAAATAGTCTCCCAAACACAGAGAAACATCAGCAACTCTTTATATCAAAAATTGTAGAAAGAGATGCATTTTTAGTAAACCAGAAATTTGGTAAAGATAATTTTTGACACAATGTTCGTGCTCCATAAAATCCAATTTGTAGATACATGGAATACTCCTGAATTGTAAAGAGGTGTCCTAAATATTTTTCTATATTTAGATTGAATTTTAATTATTTCGTTTTTATTTTAAAATAAAAGTTTTTTTTTCAACTTCATTTTTCATTTTGGAATTAAAGCCAGTGGAACATTGAACTCATTTTTCAATTTTGATACCCAAATGATCGTAAAATTGGTCTTAGAAATATAAAAACGGACAATTTAAAAGTTTCTGGTGATCTTTATGAGGCGATAACAGACTCTTAAGATTAACACATGAGATTAGATAATAAATTTCTGTGTAAATGAGCAATAACAAAGATTACAGAATAAAAAATGCCTTTCTTTCTTTGTTGCATATGAACAGATTATAAAAGTTTCAATTTTTTCAAATAATTAAGAAACTCTTTCTGATAATGTAGGCGTAGTTTATTAATCTGTAAAACGGAATTGTACAGTCAATTTCTAAAAAAGTACAGTAAGGAAAAAAGGAAAGTACAGTAAATCTTGTCTGACCCACATTTGATTTTCAAAATCTGTTATATTTGGTCAAAAGGTTTGGCCTCAAGATATACCAACTAAAAAAACTTTATCCAAATATACCCAAGCAATCAATGAGATAATGATACTTCCTCATAACTACATTTCCCTCTGATCGACCCAAATCTCTTCACTGATTTTGCTCAAATTCAATATCAAATCTAGAAATTATTCGACGTACTTGTGTACAAAATTTAGTTAACATCGGTAAATTCATTCAAAAGTTATTTCATAGAATAACGGACTAACAACGTAAAGGACTAGCAAATATCCCGCCTTCTTAGGATTCTCGTACATTGGAAGTAAATAAACATTTTTTAATCATGTGCAGTGTATATTTGTTCGATCTTGTTGTATATATACAACATGCAAGATACAAATATGCTAATCTGTTGCTGATATGAAAGTTATCTAAAAGTTTTTATTCTCTTTATGAAAACAGATTAATAACTAACTTTGAGATATAAATTATCCATCCAGATAAGACGAATCTGCCTTAAAAAAAAAAACCGTTTTATCTCTAATACCGACATAAAGTCTAATCGAAATTTCTCTAATCATCAATGTGATTGCAATAAATGACTTTGCTGAACTGATTAAAGTGTAACATTTAATCATTTCCATTATCCCTCAGTCATCCCCCAATAACATGACTAGCAGATTAACGCATGAGTCTGGTGTTAGAATGGTCTATCACTAATTGTCTTTGGTTCAAGACGTGACGTCAGCAGTTGTCAATTCATGCCCCACATGAATTACACTAGTGATGTTCACTTTGATAAAATCATATTGTAAGATAAATTATTATGTATATGTATGTGTAAATGAAGTCAGTCCACTCGGTATGTAATGACTCTCAATTTATTTTAACGCTGAGTCGCACATCTTCTCGGGATTAAAACATTAATTGGTCTATAGAGCTCGATCTATTAATAGAAAAAATTTGTACACTAATTTGCCAATTGAGGTACTTACCAGTAATTAGCTACTCGATTGTCAATTGCATCTACAATTGGTACAATTAACATTTAAATCATTAACAAATATGGGTATAATTAGTAATATGAAATGCATGTATCGCGTACAGAAGGTATTTAATTTATTTTCAATAAAAATAACAGATAATCTTCTACAATTCTACTATTTTATGATTCATCACCTTCATTATTTCATTTTCTCCTTTTCTAACAGGGCTTTGAATACGGTAGATCTGGTAACCCGACTCGCAATGTTCTTGAAGCTTGCTTGGCATCCATCGAGGATGCTAAATATGCGATAGTATTTTCATCTGGACTTGGTGCAACAACTGCAGTCACTTCTTTGCTTGAAGTAGGCGACCACATTGTATGCGGAGACGATGTCTATGGTGGTACAAACAGATTCTTTCAAAAATGCGCCTCTAAACAAGGGATTAAAGTCACCTTTGTCGATGCTACTAGTTTGAAAGCTGTTGAGCAAGCATTGCAGACAAACACAAAGGTAATTTAGAATTTTTATGCCCATTATTTATACAAGACAATAATTCAACTGTACTTTTTCTTATGGCATTTATATAAATTACAATACTTCATCATCAAAGATAAAAGATGTTAAGTTTCTTGTGTAACAGTTGAACCAAAAATAAATCTTGAATCTTCAACTTTGCAGATTTCAATTTATCAATTAAGTAATTCTTACACAATATTTGCGATATTACGACAATAGATAGATGTGTTTCAATGTTATTTTTACTGATAGTAAAACTGTAATAATAATTTTATGATGTCACTCTATCAGTTATCTAAGTTTAAACTCTCTAACAGATATTAATTTCAGCATAGCAGAGCACAATATTGCGCAAACAATAATTGCCTGATTTATTAGAAATGTTTTTTTCTGCTGTTATCAAACGATAGAAAAGTTCTCAGAATTTTGCATCCATATACATAATCTGTAAATCTTAATATTCATTTTCAGATAGTATGGCTGGAAACGCCTACGAATCCTTTACTGAAATTAGCTGATATTAAAGTGATAGCAGATTTCCTTAAGGCAAAACGTCCAGACATTATGTTGGTAGTTGACAATACTTTTCTCACTTGCTACTTCCAGGTAAGACATCCTTACTTTACAGACTAGATTAAAATTGCCATAAATTTTTGAAAAATAAATATCTTTTGTACTCTTCAGCGACCCTTAGAATATGGCGCAGATATCGTTGTTTACTCTTTGACTAAATACATGAATGGACACTCGGATGTTATTATGGGAGCAGCAATAACTAAGAGAGATGATATCGAAGAAAAATTACGATTCATTCAAAATGGTAGGCAGAAATATTGGACGCTTTGATAGAATTTCGATAATTAACAACTTGTTTAACAGGAAGAGATCAATTATCATAATATAATCATCAATGGTCATTTTTATAAATATATTTCAAACTCTTATACATTCCAAACTTTAACATGTTTAATTCAAGCTGATAACAATCAAGGATTATATCTATACAGCATTAATTTTATCCCTAAGTCTCAAACTATTTATGAATTCTTGTTTCTTTCTGTTTATAAGCAATGGGAATAGTTCCATCACCGTTCGATTGTGCCCAGGTGAACCGTAGCTTGAAGACTTTGGAGTTGAGAATGCAGCAGCATCAAAAAAACGGTCTTGCAGTAGCTAAATTTTTGGAAAAACATCCGTTCGTAGACGATGTTATTCATCCGCGTAAGTTCTGCCTGACATTATTGAAGATTATTGTAAACATGATGAAATTGAACGTAACATTGAAACGATTTTTTAATTTTTTTTTACAGTTCTCAAATCTCATCCCCAGCACGAACTTGCCCTGAAACAATCCAGTGGTCACAGCGGTATGATTTCATTTTACTTGAAGGGAGACGCGACCAAGTTTTTAAAAGCTCTTAAAGTATTTACCTTAGCCGAATCCCTTGGAGGATACGAGTCTCTCGCTGAATTACCGTAAGTTTTATGATTCTTGATGATAAAAATGAAGATCAACGATATAAGAAATGCATATACCTTTTGCTAATTCTGTATTTTTCTTTTATTTATATATATTCAGATGTGTTATGACGCACGCATCTGTACCAGATGCAGAACGAATCAAACTTGGGATCACAGACAAATTAATACGTTTGTCAGTAGGTCTTGAATCTGAACATGATCTATTGTTGGATCTTGATCAAGCCTTGAAAGCTGCTCAATGAAAGAAATACTTGAGTAAATTTTATATCTAAAAGGACAATTTACAAAAGCTACTAAATAAGCTTTAGAATGTAACGTAATCATTTGTTCAGCTTTTATACATACTCTGCTTTATCAAAATTGCTAAACTATTAAACAGAAATTTTTATCTCATATGCAATGTTCTTTAGAAAAATCAGCATGATACGCAAATGTTTCTCTTTCGGTACACATATCTAGAGTCTTCTTTACAATCTTTATTTGAAATTATTATATACAGAGGGGACATCGGTAGTTTTTTGAATAAAAATGTTTCATTTTTTGAAATACCTATACGCTTGAGGCGTATTGCAGGCCAATTTTTACATACTTGCAATTTCATGTATAGTTTTGAATATTTATCATTTCTTACTTTTTATTTTTTCTAAACTATATTGTTTGCATTTTAGAGTGTATAACTGCGAGTTTTGATTTATCATCAGCCTTCGATATGTGAAAGAGTTTCACATTTATAGCTGATATATTAATGTATAAAATTATTAGATCATTAACTGTGTCGTGACTTTATTGTTGTTCTCTAAAAAAATTATATTTATTGTTTTATTTTTATTTTCGTTCTCTACTTTCATTCGTAATATATAAATTTAGAATTGAAACTTTGCTGCCTTTCACAGAATAGCCTTAATTGAGTGAACTAAAATTCACTTTGTTGTTAAAATTCATTATCTAATTATACTATATACTAAGGATACAGTATCTTCAACTAAATAATGTATACTGTATATTCATCGTCAATGTGCATTTCGTTATTTTATTAAATGCAATCTATAGTTTATGAAACAGGTGGAAGAATACGCAATATTTATTACATAGTTATAATACATACTATATATCAGATAATTTTTAAGAATGTCAATCAATTGTGATCAGTTACTTGATTCATTTTATTATATTTACAAGAAAAGAAGAGAAAAAAAACTACACAAACAAAACTGTTTTAAATGTAATAGGTAACATATGAATTGTACTGTTCTTAATACTTGAATATAATATGTATATTGTTGAATTATTGTAATAGAATAATGACGACGATTCAATTTTACATTTGAAATTACTGCTTCCATATCTAATCTTCGGACATTTCATTTGTAGTAGAGCAAATATTGACAACAAATCGAGGTCGATTTATTTTTTTCAATAATATGCTATTTTTTCTTAATTACAATGTTGTAGCCCGTATGTCCAAGTATTTGAATACAAAACTCTCATCAGTTACTCAGAGTTTTCAAACTAACTTGAAATTTAAAATAATATCGTACAAAATAGTAATTTATTACAGATTATACCCGATTCGACTGATAATTGTTCAGAAATTTTCTGACCTAATTCCGTTTATATTTATTTGTATAAAAGAAATAAATATAAAATAAAAATAATACACTTTTATTTGTTCAATACTTTCAATCTATATACATAATAATGTGAAATTCACTGTAAATAACGAATGAAGTGAAAATAAATTATTTTATCTGTATATCAGTTTTAAGAATCATGTTTTTTTCACCCTGAAAGCGAATTATTTTCAAAATAGGAACTAATAGAGGTCTGAGAAACTGGAAGGACCAATTACTGTTTTCATTTGTTTTTTGTATTTCATATTTGTTTATTCTCAAATCTATGCCATATTATTTACAAAAGGTATATTTATTGTATAGAGATGTATAATATATTAATTTAATTAAGTTATCAAAAATTTTCTACACTCCATTTAGTACATACATACATCGATAAGAATTTGTCCGCTGCAAATTGAAGATAGTAAAACAGTAAGAAGCAATTATATGCTCAAAACCAGACAAACTTTCCCTATTAAGTTGATATAAATTTGCTCTCACATTTATAATGATCATTTTATATCCAGAAATAAAATTTCCCAAAGTGAAATAATTCTAATTAAATAACATTAAAGAGAAGATTCAAAAAAAAATATTCTTAATTACCAACTAAATGTCAAATTTATCGATTAATAAATTGGATCACGATTGATTTGTGCGCAATGAATGAATTTATCTATTCTTTTTTCACTAAACTTTCTAAAAATAAAAAATAAAAAAATAACTATTGAATCGCTATGCGCTAGATAATGTACGGGTATGTTGGATTTTTCAATAGAATACAATCTACTGAAAACAAATTCTATTTATATTTATCCTGTTAATTTATTTCAGTGTTTCCATCGATTCATTTTATTCATTGTATACATACATATACATACCAATGCTTTTATTGCTGTATGACATGAACTTTGAATGAAATTTTTCTTGAAGATTTGATACTTTAAACCCGATAAAACGAAAGAAAAACATCTTTAAATAAATAAATCAATAAATTATCTATGTGGTCTACACTTAGTTATACTTAATATCCTACATAGATTTTGTCTTTTTTTTTATAAATTAATGTATAACAGTGGTCTATCGATATTAAATTATTATTCTCATATAAATTATTTTGATAATAATAAATAGACTCTCTCTTCGATGTAAGTACATTAATAATAAAAAAATTTGTCTAACATTAAATATTAAACCCAAGATCATCACGTCGAAGGTAAATTTTGTTTCTATCCATCAAATTCACACGATTCATTAATTTACTATTATTCCTAGCAACTTTGTTCTTGTTTTTATATCATTGCAAGCTAACTTTTGAACCATGCTTTGCATTAGCCAGTTTCATTTTATCGTACTGTTGCGCACGATTGTACAAAAGTACACCGGCTATCACTAAGGAAGTTCCCAGTGCTGATAAGCCGGTTACAGGATTGTTGAAAAGCAACACTGAAAGCCATATTAGGAATGCTCTCTTTGCTGTATTGGCAACACTATTTAGACAAGAAATAAAAACATGGGTGATAAGAGTAGTTATCTGAAATAACGAATATTACAACATATTAGGATGAATTTAGAATAGAAAAAGGAAGGACTTACCTGTGTGTAACAGGGCTGATATAGTCCATAAGCACATAGGCAGTAATACTTTGAAAATGGAAGAAAACTCCGTTGAGTAAAAATGCTGAGAATAATCTCAAACTCAACGAGTGTTGAAGGGCTGGTAAATCGACCAACATTATTGAGACAGGAATTTGAACCACCACAGATGCCAAGCTTGTATAAAACTGCAATTCTGCAGGCCTGTAATGAGTTTTGATCATTAATCTAACTCGTAAAGTTAGTTCAAAGAATCAATTCAATAAATAAAATCTATATATAGATATACTGAGAATTTTCTTTACGTGTATTTGAAGTTATCTCCGCTGATTAACATCTTGGAATATACATTCTGCAAACATTCTGTAAGATTTGTAGCCATAGCAGCTACGAAACCTCTCAAATCAAAACTTATTTCATTTGCAGAGCACAATGCCAAACCCCCCATCACTGGGATTAGTGATAAATTTACATACAAACCAGTATGTTCACCTGAAAATGACATTTACTCAATTAAAATAGACGTTATCAATAGACGCAAATCAATACTCCTAAAGTTTACTGAACTGTAAAAAGGGTATAAAACTCGATATTCTTTAAAAATAATTGAATATTTTTAATAACTTATTACATTCTTAGTGATTATTGTCTTACCTAATAAGTATCTGCTAATAAATACGGTAAAAAGTGGAGCACTGCTTTTAATAGTCTCAGTAAAACTAACAGCGACATAATTTAATGCTACCAATCCCAGTATAACTGTTATAAATCTAGTGCAGCCCACAAGTATCATGTGTTTATAAAAACCAGGAGGCCTTGTGAGCCTGGGACTAGCTCGATACATTCCGCAGGGGAAATACATTTGTACAAATCCACAAGTTGCCGTCATAAGCATCTGGCACGCACCTTTTGAAAAAATTCAGTAATTTGTTATTCATTTTATTTTTTTTTGAACATTTTTGAAGTGAAACTTTATGTTGCGCAGTAGGTGTAAAACGAAACTCAGATGTAACGAAAATGTGGCAGGAAAATATATATATAGTGTATTCCTTGCCAATAACAAAAGAGTATCGGGCGTGCTTTGCCAATGACAAAGAAAAAAAAATCTAAATATACCCAAATCAATTCAGGATGAAATGCATTGTATAAAATTATTGTTTGTCAATATAAAGGGCATTCCTTGCGAATGAGAAAAAAACTGTAAATATACCCAGATCGAATCAAAGTTTCACTTCTGACCTGCTGAGTTGGGCCACACATAATTTTTTTATCTTAAATTAAAGTTGACAACAAATTTGGCGTATTCAAGTTTTATACCATTACCTAGAATAGTCGGATCCCCTTCCATGTAGGATAGTATATATTTATTCAAAAAGAGTGTACATCCGCTGAAGAAATACCACAGAGTTAGAAACAGCATAGCTCTGGGGTTGAATAATCCGCCTTTAGAATCACTGGCGAGAACAATTTCATCTTCTCTTTTATTTCTGTCAGTATATATTTTCGTTGGAGGGACAGAGCCCATTTTAAAGTGTTCTTCACTCTCTTTAGGACATTGTGGACTATTTATATGAACGGAATGATTTTCCATTTTAGTTTATTAATATCCGAATAAAAAATTCTCGACATATAATATGTTATACGATGTTATCTTAGTAGTCCACATCCCTGGCTTTGGTGCCACGTTATACAGCTACAAGGAAAAACATTGTTTTCAACAATTTATAGGTTGTTTTATTCATCATAACCTCTCTCTCAAAATGATTGATTCTCAGAATTGATAAATTTTTAGAAACACTCACTAGGTAGATGGAGTCGATTTTATCCAGACACGATTCTTCTATATCTTATATTTCTAATATTTATCACTGGTTTTTGCTCTCTAAACGCCTACCTGTCACGTCAAATTTGCAAGATAAATCGCAAAGCCCGCTGTACTGTTGTGTATACGTAACTATAAGTACGCACATACAAGTCTGATTACCGATGTGATAAGGTAGGGATGGGCATGATGGGCATACCATTTATTATTAACATCAACGAAACCTGTCACTGTTCGTATAAAACTCTGACACCTGTTTTAATAATGCGTCAAAAATTGATTTATTTATTATACCTTACTGTCATTTTTGTCAAAAACTTTTTAAGTAAAGGAAACGTACTGTAGCTATAATGCAATTCATATTACCGACATGTTTGACTCGGTCGATAAGGTAGTTCTGGATCCCGAAGCTATCATCTACAGTGAGTTTTTGTCTGGGAAAATGGCATGCACCGGTGCACGAGTTGCAAAAGTTTTTAAAAATAACATATTCACGTCTGGCTTTAATGCGTTTATACGAAATCCACAAATCAGTAATTCCCTTTTCATCAAGTACAGAGCTTTTAGCTCGACACCAACAGAAACCGGTCAGTATAATGAATTATTGCCGTTGTAGTTTATAGGTTAACTTATAAATCGAAATTGTATCTTTGTTTTTCTTACGACAGTTTCGTGAGTAGCTATACAAAGTTTTACAGCTGATGAAAAATTCAAAAATTTAACAAACAGTTTACTATTAGTACTTCTGTTTATCGTCCATATATCGCGTGATAAATTAATTCAATAATCGTGTGTGAAAATGCAGACAATGATCGAGACCCAGCACCGTTATTTTTCAACTCCGAGGTCCAGAGATTGCTTAAAACGTTGACAAGAGTTGACTTAAAGAAAGTATACCGCAAGCAAAAAGATGGTCAAACGCTTGAGCCCCCAGTCTATAAATTTATGACCGATGAGGAGCTTGAAGCTGCTTTAAATGAAGCAAAAGAGAAGGCAGAAATACGGCTACAAATGCCACCGGTAGTAAAAAAGGAACAAGAAACTCCATCAATTATTTCAACAGATCCTGCACTGCAGGGATACGATACCTGCAGGTTTGTTTTCACTGATATTTCTTTCGGAGTATCAAATAAGGAAAGAACTATTGTAGTCAGAGATACTGACGGCACTTTGAGAAATGCAGATGCAAAAGAAAGACAGAGACTAAACCAAATCTACTTTCCTCTCGAAGGACGAGATATTGATACACCTAAATTATTTCAAAAGGAGTATTTAACGGTGAGAATGTTAAGCTTATAGAAATCTTTATAATACATGAGTTGCAGTTTTGATGTAGAAGTGTTCATGTACAATGTATCGATAGTTCCATTCCATTAGGTATTAAAGTATTTTAGAAGTTACTTGACAAATAAATAATCATTATACATTTTTATTGTATTTCTTCCAGGAGTTGCTAAATCGAGAGGAATATGAGTTTGTACTAAACCTTGCCTGCGTACAGTTTGAGCCAAACGATCCACAATATCATGAAATAACTGGTACAGTTTATTCGCATGTGAATAGCGTCAAACATTTTGATCATTTGCGATCAACAAGGCACTTTGGTCCACTGGCTTTTTATCTAGCTTGGAATAAAGACATTGATAAATTGATTTTGGAGAATATTGAAACCGGGAGATTAGACGATGCTGTATTACTGGTACAATTGTATCACAAAATTCATCCGACGTCTGTCTCAGCAGAAACTAAATTTGAAGGCGATGAGTTGAAGTTTATTCAGAGCTACATAGAAAACGATTCGAATATAAAAGGCACCTTGAAATTGGCAGTACAATCTTATATAGATTTGGAAAATGCTAAACGAGAAGTTAATGAAGGAATTAAGAGAGCTCACGGTGTTGAATAAAATGTTTATATTGTAAAATCATGAATCTAGATTAATAATAGTATAATTAAATAACGAGGAATAAAAATGATTGAGAATTATTACTGTCTTGATGCTTGTGTATTACGCATACACCTTTTTTAATTTAATTTAATTAAATTTATAGAGTCAAGGAATTTGGTAAGTAAATATTTATAAAAACGCAGGAGAAGGTGCTGTTTAACTTAATTAACGGGACATTAAAAACACGATTTAGTAGTAACAACATTTGTATTCAAACTGCAAAATAAAATGAATTTTTTTGTTTAACTACTATATAATATATCATTACGACGACGTCCTAATACTTATTTTTATAAAAATTTGTTCAATAGTTTTTGGTGTATGATGTTAGATGCAAGCATATGTATACATTATACATTAAAGATGATTAATACTAATGTTTCATTAGTCGACGCTTAGTTTAATTTAAATAATCATTACCTGGCCTGATATAATTGTTCTAGTAGATATACATATGCAATGATAATTCAGCAAAGTATTAGAGATTATTAAAAAGTTCTACGAAATTAGTACATATATCTCTTTAGAGTGCAATAATAAATCGTTAGGAATCAAGCAACGTAAGTCTCTAATATTAATTTTCGATATTACTTGATTTTAATAGCTTTTTTTTTAAATTTTTTATACATACATATATATCAGCCCATGCAATCTATGATTATATCGTAATTAACTTTACACCAAAGTTACTGTGTGCCAAATTTGTTTTCAACATTTTTTTTTTAGAATCGATAAATACAAAAGCAAGAATCACGTTTTAATCAAAAGTATAAAAACTACCTTATCTCATGAAATAGTTATACTACAGGTCTATTTTTAAAGTACAGAATAATTCAGAGTAATCAATTCGATACGGACATTTGTGTACGTTGAAACTAAATAAAAAATCGTGCATGCGAAGCTTTTATTGAAATCGAATATATTTATAAACGCTTTGCTTAGTGTAACAGTCTTTAAACTCACAGTAGTCTTGAAAATAGTTCACTGAATTCTATATAGTTAAAAAAAAAAAAAAAACTTAATACAACGAAAGATGAATAAATTCGGGAAGTCAAGTATCAGTACACAGTAACTATGGAAATTGAAGCACATGATTAGATTTTACGATTACATCACTGTCACCAATGTATCAAATTGTAAATTACAATACAAAAAAAAGATTCTGGTTATTAAATATTGGTACATAGGTCATTGATGATAATCAATAATATTTGTTTCTAATTAAGTAGATTCTCAATGTTTTCAATGAGTTTCCCTGTGAGAATATTTTGCGATTGCCATTTAAAGGTAAGGCAAGAGTCAAAAACTAGTTTTACAAGTTTTAAGACAATTATTCTAAGACAATAAACTATGCAATATGCAGACAGCACAACAATGAAGAGAAGAAAATAAAAATAGTCAATATAAAATTAAAATAAAACTTTAATAATGTAATGGTAAATTATTTTTTATATATGTTCAGCTCTTTTGCTAATTGCAACAATATTAATGAGAACAGTTTTTCAAAGACCTATGTTACTTGTTAAAAATGTAGTAAGGCATTGTGATTTTTTATTCAAACTGATACAGCTTATTAGGCCATTTCTAATTGTTTAAAAGTAATTGCTAGATTTGAAAGAGTTAATTTGATTAGAATTCTTTCGTTTAAGCAAATAGAGTGAAGAAAATGTGATTAAGCACCTTTTACTATTTTGACCTTTGCAGATTCAAGAATCTGTACATTAACTATTATACATGTGGTCTGCCAGAAGGAAAGAAATAATAATTTTGTTATAATTTCAAAGATAAATACGTGTCGATAATAAATATATGTATAATAGACTTTCAAGTAGAATGAGATTGACTTAAAAATTAAATACGAATTCAGTATTGTTAAATTCTCATCATATCTACGTATATCTATTTCTAAATTATAAATGTTTTTAAATTTTTACTGTATTGTGAGGGATTCGGAAACTGTTTCTTCCCATTATGCCTGACCAGATTTCAGTTGATACATCATCAAGCAATTGTGAATAAAGAATTGTGTGGTCACTATACAAAAAGGTTTTTTTTTTTAACTATGCACAAATTCTGAATTGATATTCACAAAATGAACTTACATTATGATTAAAATCTAGAAATCCTGGCAAGTTTTACACAGCAAATAATGGTTTCTTTGTCTATTTATATTATTTCTCACAGTGCGAAGGTACGTAGAGAGCTGTTGTACTATCAGCATTATTCGCGTATTAAATATTTTATTAATTTCGTCTGGTTATTATAATATATTTACAATACAATGGTACCCTGTTTAACTAATTTCGTTCGATAGTATTTAGTGTTGTGATCATTTTTAATGCATATATATTATTTATTTAACAGCAAGATTGTTTATTGATCTTTAGCTATAACAACAAACAACGGATAGATCAATTAAAACAATCATTTATTAAAAAATTAACTCGAATATAGCAAGATTAGTAACGATTATCAATATTGTCAGACTTTACATAACGGGCCATTGTTTACGAGCAATAATAAAACTTGAATAAAATTCGGTTTAATTACTTTCTAATATAGTAGATATTAAATTCTGTAAAAACATTTAATTATTTACAATAATAAATTTTCCTAACGTTTTACCAAAGACTACAATATAGCCGCTGCGTTATCAAATTTTCAGCTGATTTTGCATGTTACAATAACTGTATACCTAGAGTAGCTGAATCGGCATAACAATTAATCTTACCACTGATCGTTTAAAAAAAAAAAATAAACTAAACAAGAAGAATATATACATAATATGTGGATGTATATAGGTATATTGTATATCTTTACAATTCTTACCAAAAATTTGATTTTAACTGGCATTTATATATTTTACGATATCCTTATAAATGAATTTTTACTAATTTTACAGTGTACTCTCTTCAATCTGTTACATAACACAACACGATCATAATAAATTTTCACATCTGTTTACACAAAATTTGTTGTTGATCAAATTTCGGCGTGCAAAGATCAGAATTAAAGTGCATGTAAATAACAGTAAGATTTAGAAAAAGGATTGTAAATAATCCTCTGATTCACAAAGGTGTTTATTTTCATATAGTAATTTACGACATATTATCAAAACTGTCGATATGTAAAATTGTTTTTTTTTTTTAATTATTAATAAATAGCGCAACGTATTACCCTAGGTATGATATATAATCTGTTAAGATAGGATCTTTGTTTTTAGCTGTATTATCGAAATTTGAAACAATATTCTGCAATATGGCTAAGCGAATTTTCGAATCTAGTTTTCAGTTTCATCCTAATTTATTGATATGTTCCATAGTTATAGTCGTGGACACGGATTAGAAGAGACTTTACTGTTTATACACATACGCAGCACTGATTCTTTGTACATACAATATTACCATATCATCAACTATGTTATATCTGTACAATACTGTAAATATTACATGTAATCCCCAAACTGTGAAACTTGTTCATTTACGTAGTTCTTTATTTTGCAAACAATGCAAAATCGTACACCTAGATTGTTTTCTTTTTATTTTATTTTATTTTACTTTATTTTACTTTATTCATGTTATTGTATCGTTTTTCCGTTATCACAGATTGTTTTCGGTGGCAGGCCCTTTAGCAAGCTCAAGCCTGGAAGGCCTGTGGTGGACTAGTAGAGTTCAACAGGGTCCATAAAGGCCCAAATTATAAAATAAAAGCCAACATCATGTCTCCAGTGTCGGGAAGAGTTTAGTCAGTACGAAGTAGGCTACATCATAGTTGGTCCAATAAGCTGTATGGGCAGTAACTGTATACAAGTAGTTTCGCCCCAAACCAACCGCCCGCAATACATAATCCAATCTTGGCTTTAACTCTGATAGAAAGAGTAAAAATAAAATATAACAAATCGTTAAAATCACTGACACTCAGAAATAACAGAAGGAAAATCAAACAAGGTAGAATAAATGAAAATTGTCACCTTGATCAGGATGGAAAGGTGGGTTCGTGTCTGGTGTAGGTAAAGACGAGCCATCTTTTGTGCCCCATCCGCCTCTCACTAATCCCCAAAGGCTCCATCCTTTGTCTGTGTTACGGCTTGGTGTACCCACGGGACTTTCTTCCCTCTCGTCGATTTCACCTTTTAAAACATTTAGTTTTTGCAAATCAAAGTGGAATGTTGTAACAATTTGGCTTTTGAGACAGGCTAATTACCTCCGGGCGGCAGGCTTGGGTCAAGAGTACTAGAAGATGAAGGAGATTGTTCGCATTGCTGGCCGTCCGCTCCACCGTACGAAGGTATAAGCACTGGTTCTACTCTGCTGTAACTTCTTTCTAATAATGGTTCCATTCTGTAAGCAACCGGATCTGACCAGTGGAAGATGTTGTAAAACCTTTTGCAGAGGTCTTCTGGCATGAAACCAATTCTTGTGGACGGAGTACGCTCGCGCAAAGCTAAGAAAACTGATAGCGGGGATCCGAAACAAAAGAGGTTCTCAATCTGTGGGATGAAAATAATAAATATTCAGTAAATTGGTGGCAAAATAAAGTACTTATCATTGAAAAACCGTGGATTAGTTTGCCAATAATCATTTTTATGGCAAACTATTATTGGCTTCACTTAATCCTAAGATCGCAAGATGACACATTGCTCATCTTGTAGTGTGATAATGGCTAAGCCATGGAAACTAAGCTCCGTACACACAACTTTAATTTTATAAGCCTCTGATGAGGACAGCATATTACTGTCGAAACGTCAGACCAAAATTAAGAACAATTGACTCAACTAGATTGATTGAGCTCCTTCTCAAAATACCACCAGTCCGAGTGTTAACTTCATGATGATAATCATTTTTATGGTATAAACACGATATTATACGCTTGGTTTTTCTTTTTTTTCGAACTCACAGGAAATTGCAGTCCTTCCGGTGTCTCTTCTGGTTCGGATGGTGATGGTGGTCTATTTTCTGGTCCTGACCACCTTGTTACTATATCATAAACTATTACACAGCCCAAAGAGTGTGCTATAATTGATATTTTTCCTTTCCAATTTGGATGCCGGCTGGCAAACATGAAGTAAAGCCTGTTCAACTCTTTTTGTAAACCAGCTCTTACCTCTCCGCCATACAAGGGACTTGTGTAATAGAGAATGTCCATTGCCGAGGTGTTCAGGATGTGTCGAACAGTCAATACGCTGTAAGGTGTTATAGCATCAACGATATCTGTGAATAAATTTCAACGTTTTATGTTAAATGATATGCGGTTGCGGAAAATTAGTATTGAAGCTCATATTGATGAGAGACTTTCATATTGTTCTCATAATTTCACACTTAGCACCCACCTCCGTCAAGTTTAAGCGAGGATCTCCATTCAACGGGAAAAAATTCTGCTCTATGAGGCAAATGCGGAAAGTACTTTTGCTTCAACCAATCCACACATTCCCTGAACCTGAGAACAGAGATGAAACAGATATCAGATGCCATAGCATTATATGCCTTGTCCCCAGAGGCATAACAATATGCAAATCATGAACGGAATGAATAATTCGATACTTTCGGCCTAAGACAACCTGACAAGATCTTTGAGTAAGGCTAATCCACTTATGGGTTGCATATGGAGTGAAAAAGATATATTCTATTATGAAACAGATATAAATCGTCTTTAATTTTTTAGAATAGAATATCGACTATCAGTTGCTGAATGAATTTTCGCGTTATTGTCTACAAATAACTTTTAGACAATAATAAAAACTGCATATACACGTACAATGTTGTGTTACGAATGATCTTCCCTGTGTCCTTTTTCATACCAACTCCATGTACGACAAATACCAAGTGGTCAATATCGTGAGGTTTATCCTCCATAATTGCGAGCTGTTTGTATCCTCTTCGTAAACGGTATCCTGTCGCTATAACAAACATAGAATAAATAAATTAGACAATGCTATTATCATTGGCATGCTGTATACCAGTGGGGCCTTTGCGATAGATGGGTTTTCCTTGGGGTAACGAAGGTCTATAACAACGGCGGTGTACAGTGCTAACTACTTTCTTTCGAACATTTCCGAGAAACTCTGAAATGAAGATTCCATGTAATTAGGTAGTTTCAAGGTCGGATGTTAGCTTTTTTTTGTTTTTTTTACCAATTGGATAATTAAGACACATTTGAAATGTTAAATTCTGTATTCAAAATATATAATAAAGACTATAGTAGTATATAGAGTCTTCGGCGTTTACGCTATGTACCAACAAATTATTGTAGCTACAATTTAGCTAGTCTAAGCTGTTCCAATAGAAATTTTAATGCTGGGGAGATTTGGCACGGTGTTTTACAATTCAAGTTTAGAAATGAAGTTGAAGTAACGAATTCAAAATAGTTTTTAAATATGATAGATTTGACTTTGTGATATGCAACTGCATTTTCAATCGTTAATTGCTATATAGTGCGAGCAGGTGAGTAGAATGAGTGAGTGACGTTGAAGGTCAAGACATAAAATGGAAAGTTACAAGGCCTATTATTAGAAATATTTAAAAACTAGTGACTTCATAGAGTAAAAAATACTAAATTCCATTAGCATGGTACAGTTCTTATGGGTTTCTATAGCTCTGGTGAATGTGCATTAGGGTGGATCAAAAAAAATTTTTTTTTTCTTCTATAGGTCTTATAGTCTCAAAAGCTAGTGTTAGATATTTAAAAAATCGTCCCAAAAAATGAGCTTAATACCTCAATCCTGCTAAGAGCTCATCGAGAATCCACTGTCCTATTCATACAACGCGTAAAAAAATATTTTTTTCGTTTTTCTAGAATAAAAGTTTTTAAAAAAATATTTTTCAAATTTTGAAATATATGTTTTTAAACGAAATTAATTCTCTGCGCCCGAGAGCGGAAAAGTGGTACCTTTCGCTCGTTTTTACATGCACTTTAAAGCAAACTTCCGGTGCAGATATTGGACAAAAAATATCGTGTGCATCACGGGCGAAAAGACGATTCTGAATCGTGTGATTACCACCCTCGCTTTGCTCGGGTGGCAACTTTCACACTCGTCAGTAATCACCTACTTTCCGCCCTTGATACACAATATACTATTATAACCATGCACACGTTGAATTTTCCTACTTACTAGTGTTTAAGGCTTTATAACTTTTTATGCGTTGAATTTACGAAGAAAACATATCAGAGTTTTTTTTGTAAAGAATTGAATTTTCTATAAAAATATGTATTTCAAAATTTGACAGAAAAAAAAATTCGATACTGTTATTCTAGAAAAAGAAAAAAAAAATTCACGTGTTATATGAATGGGAAAATGGATTTGCGATGAGCTGTTCGTAGAATTGAGATATCGAAGTGCTGTTTTGGGGGATTTTTTAATGCACAAGACTAACTTTTGAAACTATAAAAAAAGACTTTTTTTTTTCTGTTTTGAATCAGCCTAATATGTATAAGTATCTAAGACTAGAAGTAGTTAATGATTTATTAATACACTACTCTGTAAATATTATTACACTATGAGTTAATAAATTCAATATTTAAATTTGCATGCATAACTAAATAATGTTACATTTTCGCTCTGTTGATCAATTATTTCATAGTTTTACCTAAATTTTTCTAAACTATAACTGGTTTAAAGCAGAGGTAGTCAATTCTAGCTGTACACAGGATGTGAAAATATTAGAAAATAGTTGTTAATATAAATCATGAGATAAGGAAAGTAGTTAACAACAAAGATCAGTTTAACTTACTTTTGGTGAATCCCAATTTCAGTGTTACGCTACGCATTAATTTGCTTGGTGTGTTTTCACTGTAGAGAGCTACATCATCTACTGCATGCCAATCCACGTGGAATTCGGGAAAGTTTTTTGTATGAAGAACTAAAACGAAAGCAATCAAGTGAAACTATTAGCAATAAATTCTGGAGCTGAACAATATCTGGATAATATGTATAAAGTACTCAATAAATGAAGTTTTGCTTCAAGAATTACTGTGACTAGAATTTTTGCTGAATAATTATATTTTTCATTAAATTTCTCAAACTACATACTATTACCACAGTATTTCAATAAGATAACTAAACTACCCAGATACTGTTTCGAATTTCACAGAATACAAATATTTCAGATAGTGATAAGATACAAAGAGTGCAAGGTATCGATATTTGTAGAACGTGTAGACAGATGTTTCAAATACCCCTCTCATAAAACAACAATCTAACTATTTACAAGATATAATCATGGCTACGTGCCGCTGTTTCATTAACGCCATATCATTTATGGACGACATATTTTCAGTTCATATCAAAACTATTACAACCTATAGGTAAGAAAGGTCGCAGATTTACAAAAAATATGAAATCGATCTGACTAAAAAATCAATAAATAAGCTTTTGAGGAATATTGTTTTTATAACTCTTCAATTCTGATACTTCAGGCACATACTTAATTGAATATGGAATGATATTTTACAGGAATCAAGGGAACAAACGAAAAGCTTGAGGTACCTTTATAGGAATGCGACGGGGTGCTGGCTGCCGATGTGGACCTAGATTGTGTGGGAGACGATTTTTGAAACAAGTTAAGATGTGTCTCTTCTATAGCCTGTGCATGATCGGGCTCCAGGGGTATCCAACTGCCATCATAAAACCAAGTACCCCTCATTATTTCCCATTCTTCGCCTTCAACAAAGTAGATAAAACAACGGTATAATTATCTAAAAAAATTACCGAGTTACAATCATATAATTTTATAAAACTTCATTACACCATTCATCAAAAAGGAGAATTACAAAAAGCTCAGAATAAAAATCAGCTTATTTCTAATAAGAATTACAGTTTTAAAATTGATTTAAATAATTTAAATAAAATTCTTAATCTACCAAAGTATATTTAAAAATTATTGTAAATTAGATATTCTAGTTCATTATATTAATTGAAATTCATCGAGAAATATCACGATAGCAATATCTAATGCGGTCTATACTCCCAGTACATATATATGATTGTGAATCTTGTTGAAGAAAATTAGCTATAATAACTTCAAGGACAAAGTAATCTGTAGACAGTTGTGTACGACAATGCAATAGAACTTAAAGGAAAAAAAAATACAAACTTGATATATCATAACGTTATCTTATTATCTATCAAGTTTCTGATACCTATTGAATGAAAATTACACATCTCCCTTATTATACCAGTTAAAAAACAAGTAGAAAACAAAAAATTTTTAATACTTTCCCCTGGTAAATGTTCGATAATGTGATAATCAAAAAATAATGAGAATAAAATGACCCTTAATGGTATAAAATCCATTAAGATGTCAAGTTATCTGTTTTGAATAAGACATAGTAGATATAATTCATTCAAATTTATTCATATTTTTTGTTCAACTTAATGTGTTTTATAATATTTTCAATAACACTCACCTGGCCAGTATATGGAAACGCATCGCATATTTTCCAACTCGACATCATACATTCCCCCTCTGACAACAACTCTTTCGACATTTGAGTCATTTGTAAATTCAGTGGTATCGTTAGTAGAGCTTTTTCTTTGTCTCCATACTTTTTCAATCCTCAAACTGTCATATCCACAAAATTCTACCCACCTTTTGTCTACCCCTTCTTTATAAAACCATCTAACTTTTTCAGGTGTTAAAGGCTCAGCGTATTCCAAACCATTTACTTCTATATCCGTAATCTCTTCTATTCCATTATGTTGTTGCGACAGTTTATCGTGCAGTTCTTAAAACAATATCATACATGTGAATATATATCTGTATACAGCACATCTTCGATGCATTCTAACACGTCGCCTGTCTGTTATTCTGAGTTATTATTATTGATTCGCATATTTTCTGCGCAGATTGATTTGTGTCCGGAAAGTAATAAAACAAAAAGATAAACCATAAAAGGGGAGAAAGAATAATTAGGAAATATTTAATATTCTCGGGTTTAAGTAACTATATATTGATCTTTGTAACTGAATAATCATTAACATAGCATTAATTTTATTTTCTATTTTAAAATAATAACAATTATCAATCATCTGTATATGACAGATGTTAAACAAAGATGAAGGAACTTAATTATGTTCAATTAATGACTTTAATTCGGATTGTTTTCATTATTGAATTGAACATTAGTCGTGTTAGAACTGTCAGAAGATTCTAAAGAAAAAAAAACGACACATTGAAAAAATGAGGTGACGTTAATGCTGATAATATTCCTTTCCTATTATTTATTACCTCATGGCAAACAATTGATGTTAACATATTCATAATTCTAACTCAATAAGACAATGAGCAATATCAAAATAAACTGTTTCACATACGTAGTTCTAAATGTTGTTTTAAATTCATTCATATGACTTCAATATGAACTAATTGCTTTGTTGCTTTTATTCTTATTTTTTGTGATCAGGTATTAAAATTTTGACAGTTGTAATATAGGTATCATATGTATAGATGTAACGGATAAAACAGGGTAACGTATTTGTGTTATCGAAAATGAAGTTAGAAAAAAAATAGCTCGTTATTGTGTTATCTAAATGAAGGTAAGAAGAAGAAAAAAGCTCGCTTATCGTACCTAGCAGAAAAAATTTGGAGTAATTAGTAACCTGATCGTAAATGGAATTGATATTAAGTGGGCGCGATATAACCACGTGCGTAAAGATTGCTTCAAATAATAACTTTCATACCTTCGTTTGGTCGTGGTTCCATTTCTATGGGTGTTTCGGAGAAGGGATCAACACCGTTCAACAGGTTTTCAGACATTTTTACTTTTAACCTCTTCCCTATTCTGGTTTTTATTAGTCGTTGTCAATCTGTCAAAATCCTGCAGTCTCTAAGGTTTGAGAGTTTTCAACAGTGATCAGCAGCACGGCCTATCCGAGAATGATGTCACTCCGATCACGAGGAGTGACTCAATAATCAAACTGTAGAAAAATTTCTAGTTGCGATATTAAACTGTGAATTTTTTGTCAATGAGCCAAATGTTTCTTTCACGCCATTGCGTAGTTTTTATGACAGGAGCTGTTCACGTCGGTAGAAAGAACAAAATTTATATATAGGAATAATAGGTATAAGCTTTTATTGTAATAATAGTCGTTAGATTTTCCCTTATAATTCGTATTGTTATATTTTCATTGTTATTATTATTAATATAATTTATAGTCTATGAACAGATTATTATATTTCACGATATACTGAGTGCATACACTTCCACCACGCCGAGGTTCGGATACTAAACTGTTTTGTGCGGCGAGTACGACGCACGTCCGACTATCCACTGCGGAAAATCTTATCTAAAAGCGCCGTTCGAACTAGAGCCTAGTCGACACGGGACGAACGATTATCCCCCCGCTTAGCTATTCTCCTTGACTTGATGGGGTTATGCAACCAATGTTGTGTGTACAGTCGAGGACAGAGGTTTTTTTTTTCTTCTAGTTCATTTTTATTTGGGAATCATTTTTGATGGGAAAAATTGACTGTGAAATATATTCAGAATAGACCTATGTCGTGATCGATCATGACTCAGTAACATGCATGCGCCTGTAGTACACACATACTTACTTAAATTATGTAAAAATGCATTATACGCATGGGTATGTGTATAGGTATGTGATGATTGTCGCATTGTCAATTGTGTAGATAGTATCCAGCCGCCTGTGAATGGAAAAAGAAGACAATCTACACGCGAGGTCCGCGCATGATATGCGGCATGCGCAATACCGCCATTTTAATGCATTTGAAAATTGACTTAAAATATAACAAGAAATACATACCTAGGTATATCTACAAGCGACTTCCGACTCTCTGTGCATCGGTTAAACACGTGATTTTCTTCAATATCTATCCTACACTTCCTGGTATGCGGTCTACAAGCTGCCACGTGTCTGGCCACGACTCTTACTCTTGGCACAATGTAATCTTAATTATGCATATGCATACCGAAAGATCATTCGTTCTAAACTCATTTCGTAAATGAAACTTGAGTATTGTAATAATTTTCATTAATTTTAACAGGAAAAAGGATATGAATTTTTTTTACAAACTATATAGTTCAATGAATATAAATCGTTAAATCAGGCAAAATTTAGATTTTTATTAGGTATATGATTCACAGCTAGCCATATCTTATCATATCATATAGATATAGTCATATATCGCGTTCGTGGTAAAACTTATCGTTAAAAATTTTAATAATAAACGTGCTACAGCACGAAGAATTTCATTTTCTGTCCTTGTATCACAATTCAACCTATAAGTAGGCATTGTTGTATACAAGGCAATCGGACCTAAATTTTTCTTCTTCTTGGGTATAAAAATCGGTAAATACTTTTTCCATCACTACCTATATTCGTTCTACTTTAATTACTCATTAACTCGCGCCCTCGTGTCGCGCCTCGAACGCCATAGACTCGTGTCGTGTCTTAGATATACGTCGTGTGTCTTGAACTTTTCCGTTCCCTTTTCATGGTCATAGAAAGAAAGTATCAAATTTTTTTTACCGTCAGTGAAAGAGACAGTTAAAACGAAGTAACGAAATTCTTCTACTATGTGATAAGATGGTTTAAATACAGGGATAAAAATATCTTTCAAATGTGTTTCAGGAAACTAAAATGAGCTCATGCGATATAATATACAATGCCCAATTTTCCAACTAGGCTTTATCACCAGATGGGAAATATTACATGTATATACAAATAATACATATATTTGTCACCATATGGGAAATGTTACATGTTTATACAAATACATATATTTATCTTCTATCTATGACACATTGATGAATCAATCAGGTGGGAAACCCAATATGTTATGTATACGTATACTTATCTTTGTTTTAGTTTTCTAATTCTAACACATTGATGAGTCTAGATAAGGATACACACCCATGACGTGGCCGCATATAATACCCGCGAAATATGTTACAAGCGGAGTAAAAAGACAGCTGCTATAATCCGTGACTTGATAGGCACGAAGAAAAAGAAATAAGTATCGATTTTAGTTCTCATTTTGACAGAAATCTTTAGTTTTCCAACTCGTCTGTAGAGGAAATGATGGATATACTTTATCACTGATTAAACGCGCGTCTGGTCATGAAGCAAAGTGATAACTTTTTTTGAGCAGTAGGGGAGAAGCGGGTCACTTCACGCAGGAGGTACCGAACTTTGCGTGCCCTAATTTAAGAAAAACCTTTCATTCTAAGCGCATCAAAATTTAATACACTTATTTTCTCGTATTTTTACATACTCACCAAATATAGCGCGGTTAGATAACGCTGTTATTCATCCTTATTCGTTAACGATATGTATTGTAAAAAATCGTTTCCTGCGGTATCGTATATCCTGTTTTTATCTTATAAGTCATAAAAGACATCGACAACTGACCAAGTTTAGCAATAATTACTATGAATTTTCTGGAATCTGATATCTTTGAATTAGTCTAACCGTACAAGGTTCCTTCATCACGGACAATTTATACGTCCACATAAAAATGCCAGTGGTTGATTTGGCGCGGATGAATAGATTATAGGCAGGAATAGGCGGCGCACAAAACGCGAAGTAATTCTTCGCTCCCGTTCAAATAGCAAGCAGCCCACAGCATGTAGCATATTGGCAAAAATAACTATTTGTTCAATCCATCATAGATCTACGTTAATCAGTTTATGCAAATGTAGTTTATTTTGAATCCAGCGGTTCATTGGCAACATTATTTTTTTTTTTTTCGAAATTTCCTAAAGCATTAAAATTTGATTCCATCGTTTTGAGGTTACATTGAATGAAATATTTTTTTCAGAAGCTGATGGTTTGTTTCAAGTACTAAAATATATCTCAAAATGATACTAATTTGTTATCAATTATCTACTCCATTCAAATTTGATTTTAGGAATCATTCATTAGATGATATTTACTTATTAGGACACAATCCAACTATAGTAACTAATTTGGACCGACTTTTCAAGGATATTGCATTAAATTTTGCAATTAGATGTACTGCGCGTATTCTCATCCCATTTAAATTGCGAAAAAAAATCGAAAAACTACAAAAAAATTTGTATCGCTAATGCTTACTTTTCGTCTTACAACTCTACACACAAGATGAAATGAAGTGATGGAAATTTTTGAATCCAATGAAAAAACGAAGCTAATTATGAATAAATAAGAATCTTAATAATCACAGCGATATTCAAAAAATTTAATCATGAATATTGGAAAATGGTAAATAAATAAGATTATATAAAAATATAGATAGACGAATATCAGTAAACAGTTTAATTATTTAATACCTACGTCCACATCATTTGTAGGTAGAATAGATAGGTATTTATAAAAAAATGAAATGTCGAATAAAAAGGAAAAATAAAAATAAAATCCAGTCACATTATTCATTTCTTACATTTATTAATAATGATAATAATAATATAGACAATATTATAGTAATGTACTTATAGTTAACTTAGCTTATATGTTAAGATGGAGGTCTTTCTTACGTGTAATCAATGGCAAAGTAGGTAAAGGTTACTCGCTGTGACCAGCGGCGCGGCGTAACAATACATAAATTTTTTCTTTGATCCAGTCCTTGTTGTAAGGTGCGTAAGTATTTGTTGACTTTTGGTATACCAAACATGACAGATCTGTTAACTGATCGACAAAGTCAAATAATTGACTAATGTCATATGTGATTGTAGGAGTGTTTGGATTTCGCCTCTTCAAGTGTTCTTCATAAATTTTACATACTCCTGAAAACAAAAAATAATATTATTTCGAATATTAAGGAACACATTCAATTCAAATCTCATTTGATATCCACTCATACAAGTTTTACATAATAATTATTTTACCTTCCATGCACTCGTTGACGCTTTCATAGTCCGAATACGTCCTGGTTTCAGGCCTTGTGCCCGGTTGCACGAGCAATATAGTGTGAGACTGTAATTAAAAATGATTTTTAAATAATCGTGTGACTTAAGAAATCAAATCCTTTTTGTTCTTAATAAAAAAGTAAGACGAAATGAATATGTTGATTATAATAGTGTGATAAAATTTTATGTACGTAATATTTGATTTTATTTGAATTTTGGAACCTGATCAGATGAAAATGAACTTCAAATTCATTGGAATATAGAAATTTTATCAATAGAAACAAAATATGAAACAGTTTCTGAGCTTTGATATAAGAATAAACAAAATTTGGGGTATAAATACGTAGTCTTGTTTTGTATTACGATATTGTCATAAAGACGAATATTGGTTATCCGATACTATAGAATATGACAGTGATTGATAAGTATTTTCAAATGTGACAAGATCTTGCAAAAATGTTGAATTCTTGACGATCAAACAAATAAATTAAAGACAAATGTGGTCGTCCATTGGTTTGAAGTACCGACACCACGAGTTGACTTACCATTTTGTTAAATAACTTCGTAGAAAATAACTTTGAGGTAATTAAGTGAGGCAAGAATGAAGATCTTTTCGCCTTTTATGTTGGAAAGTGTTTTAGACGATTTTTGTCTACAAATAAGACGTAACGTGAGGATTTGGGAAAATAACCACAAAACTACACATACAGAACTATTCTGTTGGACAGGGAACTGGATTTGGACTCGTAGATATTTCACCGTTCCGCTGTTCGTTTGTGAACGTCTCTTATCGTTCTTAACGTTTGAAATCGAAAACACGTTTTTATTTCAGGGGGTTCGAGATAATACTGTCCGGTATCCGTTTATTATTCATTCTATTGTAATTCTTGAATTTGTAAGAGGCTTATACTTGCTTACAGACCGTCGCCTGCACAAATTCAACTTCAAATACTCTGATTAGGCCAGTTTTATGCAAGCTAACTTCCGTCTAAATAATATTTTCGCAATATTATTCTACGATAGTATTTCAATATTATTTTACTTTACCTGCTATATTTGTAATGAACTTATTTGAACTTTGACCTACCCAATTAGTTCCATAGAGATAATTTTCTGTGATTAAATGAATCACTTGAGCATTTCTAATACTTAAAAATTAGTTTAAAAAAAAACTTGTATCACACAGTATCTCTGTCTCAATTACAATCAGATGTCGACCGAAATGACACTGTGATACCAGGTTTTTATTTATTTATTCATATTTCGAGAGTTGTAAGGTCTTATATTTCGGCTACGCAGTTCCTGATTTTGAATTATTAATCGATTCAGAAGACTCTTACCTCAATTTGAGAATGCATAAATACACAAGGTTTTTTTAATATTTTTTTCCAACAATTCAAAAACAAAAAAATATTGCAAGTGGTTAAATAAATCCTACCTCACTCTGTTTACAGACTTGAGATGAAGTCTTTATGGACGCCTAAAATTAGTCCGGATTTTTATTGAAATGTATATCAAATTCTATCGGCTCTCCACTCATTCGGAACTAGAAAAAACAATTATTAACCATGATATACTATCCTATACCTAATAGCTCGGAGAGTTATAGACCTCTATTAAATTCATTTGCCAAAAACTTTCATCATCGAATAAATATTGTTACTGTCGTATTAAAAAAATGAAATGAACTCGATCGCCACATCAGATACATTTACTGTAATTTAATGTAGAGTCGGCTTCGGCTTTGTTCCGTAATCATTTCGGCTCTGTACTACCGTATAATATACTCGAGCTTTTGATTCATTAGGTCGAATGTTTTACATCGGACATTGGATTGGAATAATGAAAAATAGTAACGAGAATAAAATTTTCGAGTTAAACATTAAAAAAAAAATATTTATTTCACTTCTACAGTTTAACCCAAGAATGCTGAAAAAATGAATACGTATTTGCGCCGAAAAGTAATATATTATAGCAATATGCAATGTGCCGCTTGTATTTTCTCGAAAAAATAAGGAAAAATTCTCGAATATAAAATATACTTTTCGATTCACACTTTGTTGCGATAATGTTCGTTCTGAAGTACTGCAATGACTACCAGGTACCCTATATACATATTGAGACCTGAAATAAGGCATGCTATCAACTGGCTTCCGAAACCGAGGTATAAAGACATAAGATTCGCAAATCATTTCATCTGGACGATTTAGCAATCAAATCCCCTAAAATTTCATACCGGTATCATATTCGCCAAGGAAGCCGTTAATCCTTGCTGAAGTAAAGCCGAGTTTCGTTTGAGGAAGAATTGCGTCGTGCCGGTTGCGGGCTGATCGCATCCCCGTCGACTTTAATTGTTCATATCATTGTCCTAGGTTGACCTAGAGAATTGACATTTGGCAAGGATCTAGAGCGAAGCTTCAACTTCTAGGAAAAATCAACTCTGTACCCCGTGGTCGTCCCCCAGGTCGGAAACGGCGCGATCGTTGCTCAGGGTGCGATCGCTGTGGAGACGCACGGTCCGCATGGCTTGCATATTTTGAGAAACTTGTTGCCGCAATCCCTCCGAAAACTTTACCAATCAGTTAACCAGACTACGGAGTACCTGGTGACCAATTGCCGCTGTTAAGAAACCCGTGAATCCCGAGGGAGAGCCGTCGATCGACTACTTACGCAGTTCCACGCGCTCCGACGGTCGTCTAGCGCGCAGCGTGAAACGCTTGAGGCCTTTCTCCATGGTCCGCGCTCTGGTATAGGATGGGCACGAACTCTAACGCTTTATGACAAGCATTGCATCAGTAGTACTGTTCGCATCAAGCTCTCTAACTCAGCAACCTTAAATCTTTTATTATTTGACGAGACATTCAACGATGGCAGACAAGGTAGCATCACCCGTAGCAGCAGCTACACCAGCTAGCCCTGCTGTTCAAGCAGTTGCAACGAAGAAGAGTGCCGCCGCTGCGGCAGCTAAAGCAAAGAAGCCACGTGGTAAACCGGCACATCCTCGTACCTCCGAGATGGTCAACGCTGCTATCGGAAGTTTGAAAGAACGTGGTGGTTCGTCACTTCAGGCTATCAAGAAGTATATCACTGCGACATACAAGCTCGATGCCGAGAAACAGGCTTCGTTCATCAAGAAATACCTAAAGGTTGGCGTCGCTACGGGAGTTCTAGTTCAGACTAAAGGCAAAGGAGCATCTGGTTCTTTCAAGCTCGCTAATACCAAACCAGAGTCTTCAAAGCCCAAGGCAAAGACTGCAGCACCTAAACCAACTTCGCCGAAAAAGAAGACTGCTCCATCAGCTACCTCTCCTACTAAAAAGACCAGCGCGACTAAGAAACCAGTTGCAGCTAAGAAGACAGCAGCTGCCAGCTCTGTGGTTACGAAAGAAAAACGCAAGGTCGCCAGATCTCCAGCCGCTAAACCACCTAAAGCCAAGAGCCCATCAAAGGCTAAGAAAGTCGCCAAGGCACCTACCAGCAAGCCAAAATCACCGAAGCCGAAGAAGGTAGCAGCTGCCCCGAAGACCGCTAAACCAGCGCCTAAGAAAGTAGCTTCTCCAAAGAAGAAGTAAACGCGATGGAAATGATACGCGACATGTAGCAGCAGCAGCAAACAACAGCAGTAACAACATAACAAACGGCCCTTATCAGGGCCATCAATTATTTCATGCAATAGAATTGATCTCGTACACTTTTGTTTCAAGAGCGCAAGATTTGCGATGTTTTATCATATAGACATATGCAGAGACTGGAAAAATTTTAATTCTCTGGTAGTATTCATAATACAATTTATGAAAATGATGGTTCATAGGTTCACTATCCAGTACAGTGGATGGGTCCAAATCTGGAAATTTATTTCTAATGGTAATCCATACTCTGCCCACTAATTAAGAGGTCTTTAGTTCAGAAGATTGAAGGAATAGAAAAATGAGACAAGAAATACTCATTCAAATTTGCAACATATGCATTATAGGTAGAATTCATGGAAAGAAATGCTTAATTCAATCCCACAAAAAAGGTATAACTCTAAATTGACCCCCTCCCTGTTCCGTTTGCGGGGTATAGGAACTAGCATTTTTCCACTATTTTAGAACCCGAAATTAGCCTGAAATTTTAGTTAAGCTGGCCTTGAAATTCATTCGACTTTTATTCTATTCTGGAATAATAATGGTTAATTAATTCCAAATTCGTAAATATCTATTTGAAATTTCTAGCACGAAAAACGCATTGGAATAATGCTATGTATGTGAAAAAAGCCCGTATACGTAATGTATTCAGTGCAGTGGGTCATAATATTCGTGAAAACTATATGGTATTGAAGCGAGTAAACAAACAAGTTGCCGGGTGTCTATCGCGTATAGAAATCCTAAACTTATTGTTAGTGGGATCTTATACACCCCTGGGAGGTGCTTGTTGGTATTTCATTGTTTTCAGTGTCTGGATAGCCTGAAAAACCTGGAATTGGCATAGAGTTCTTCTAAAGCCTCGAAATCCTGGAAGAGTAGCTTTTAAATTCATCAAAAACATTGAATTTTTTTCGAGTGGCAATTTATGTTTTATTTTCGAACAAATTTCGAATTATGAATTAATTGGAATATGTGAATATCGTATAATAAAGTTTTAACATGAAAAAGAAAGAGTAATGGTTTCTGTTCATTCAATACTTCTCTTCTGATTGAAAAACCCGGAAAAACCTCAAATTATTATGAAATTGGGCCTGGAAATTCCGGCAAAGTTTCCATTATGAATAATTATAGTCAAATTTATTTTCGAAATTCAGTAATCGTTTTTGATATTATTTCTTTCGGTAGACAGATCCTTCGGCTTTAAATGATAGGTGCATGTACGAAAAACTACTGCTTAGGGGTAATTTTTAAGTTCAAAGCTGGCGATAAAACTCAAATCCATTCAAGAATACGATACCAGTTGATCATTCAACTTCTTGTAGTAGTTCACACCGAAGGTCTTTTAGTTGTTGCGTATCATCAGATTGATTCGAATATTGCGTTGTACGGTTATATTAAAATTGTTTGCGAAAAAAATGATGTGGAGTTGGTATAATGGTTCAAACTTGACTCAGACATTGTTTTGCCAAAGTACATAGTAAAACTATTCTTATGCGTGAATTCAATTGGTGGCCCTGAAAAGGGCCGATTGTAGTAACGCTTCCTATAGAGCAATTTACGCGCGTTCACCGCGAATACGACGAGCTAGCTGGATGTCCTTGGGCATGATAGTTACTCGTTTGGCATGAATGGCGCACAAGTTAGTATCTTCGAAAAGTCCGACAAGATACGCTTCGCTCGCTTCCTGGAGAGCCATCACAGCAGAACTCTGGAATCTGAGATCGGTCTTGAAATCCTGTGCGATTTCACGAACGAGGCGTTGGAATGGTAGCTTGCGAATCAACAGCTCGGTACTTTTTTGGTAACGCCTAATTTCACGGAGAGCGACAGTACCAGGCCGGTAGCGATGAGGTTTTTTTACTCCTCCTGTTGCAGGTGCACTCTTACGAGCAGCCTTAGTGGCGAGTTGTTTGCGCGGAGCCTTTCCTCCGGTTGATTTACGAGCAGTTTGCTTTGTACGAGCCATCTTAGCGAAGAGACAAATAAACGATACGGACCTCAGTTCAGCAACGCAATAAGAATATCGTTCAGAGATCCGGTATATAACTGATCGCTGCACCGCTGCGCTCACGCTGATTGGTCGGCGGGCGAGGAGTGGGGAGAAAGCGCTGGAGGATATAAAGATAGGACCGAGCGGCATCCTAGCATTCGACGTCGTGCGTTCTCCGTGAGTACTACCAATCAACAATAAATCAACATGACTGGTCGCGGCAAAGGAGGAAAGGGATTGGGAAAAGGAGGAGCTAAGCGGCATAGGAAAGTTCTTCGCGATAACATCCAGGGCATTACTAAGCCTGCAATTCGCCGTCTAGCTCGTCGTGGCGGAGTTAAAAGAATATCTGGCTTGATCTATGAAGAGACTCGTGGTGTCTTGAAAGTATTCCTTGAGAACGTGATTCGTGACGCTGTTACCTACACTGAGCACGCCAAACGAAAGACTGTAACTGCCATGGATGTCGTCTATGCTCTCAAACGACAAGGGCGCACTCTTTACGGCTTCGGCGGTTAAGAAGTACAAGGTCCTGTACACCATCTCAAAAAACCGGCCCTTTTCAGGGCCAACAATAATTCAATGCAAATGAACTGACACTTGTACTTGTAACGTAGCGAATTTCAACCTTCCAAATATATACCTGTTATTATTGATTCTCATCGAGATCGTCGCCGTTATAATCTCAATGACTGGGAATTCTATGGATATCAGTTGAAATTTGTTTGTTCGTCAGAAATAAGTAATAACTTCTTTCATCTCTAGTATCGAGCGTTTTAGTCTTGTACTAAACGAGCACGCGCTACAGCACTCACCAAGCGTTGTTTTCCTTTATCCGTTTCCCAACATCGGTGATTATTCCACAACACGTATAAACATTGTAAAATTACAGCTGACTGTTGAGATAAACTGCTACCTAGCTGGATTTGTTTCTACTTGCAGCTTATGTTTGAATATTTAATGGTATTCAGTTTTCCAATTTCTCATGCATTCCTGAATGACGTACCCATATTTTGTACATGATAAACCGCAATGCTTTCTTCAAAATCCGTACTATAGATGAATTCCAGGGAATTTAAAAATCTAAAGTCTTTAAACACCTTGATCTTGTACGAGGGCTGAAATTACATTTTGGATACCTGTATGATAATATTTTATTCACGTATATTGTGAGCATGACTAGTCGAAGATAGTGTACATGACTTTGAGCTGTTCATATATTTATTCAAAGAATAAATAATTGTTGAATTAAACTTATCATAAAGGCACCATTCCAGGCAAATATTTCTTATAGTTAGATCTTTTACTGTCATATGATTACGCTGGCGTAGGGAATCGTAATTATAATGGGTATAGAATATTTTTGAAGTATTGTTGTAATCAGTACCGTCTTTAGGCATTTAGGCTGTAAGCCCTGTAACAGGGCTCCGGAATTGATAATGTTAGTTTTTTGTAGCATGTTTTTGAGATCATTTACATTTTGATTTTAAATATAAAATTCAGAAAAACAAATATAGTTTGAATGGTTTGATTATTTTCTCTCTGTTTAATCTATTTTATCAACCAATTATAATACACCCGCAGCAGCATGTCCAGTCATTATGAAACTTTGGTAGGATTTGAGAAGCACGAGGAAAAGACCTGGAAAATTCAAGTAATTTTACTCATGCCTGGGTTTTTGCTTACGCGAAGTTGATCTGAAGAAATTAGAATTATTTCCCAGAAAACCTGGAAAAATTGTAACGCGTAACTGAATATTATGAACAGTGGTTAACGTAACCATGATACGGTTAATTTTTTCTTTGCTGACTCATAAGGTCAAAACTGCGGTACCTGAACTGTTGCTCCATAGCTCGACGACAGGATGACGGTCCTTCGTTGAATTGAAAAAGACCCTAAGTCCCTAACTATTACAACCTTCCCCTAATTCGTTGGGTTGCCACCCGGGCACTCAGAGGGTTGTAGAACAGCATGCCGCAGGGCCAGGTGTTCGAATTCCAACAAGCTATTAGTACTGTGCCTTTCATCTTCTTACATTACATACTTTAATACTCAAAAATTAAATTATTTTATATGCATATGGAACATAAGTAGTCAGTTACGTGAATAGGACAAAAAGCTGCTTTTCCGAGATAATTTTTCTGAATGTTTTTTCCTGGATCTATAACAAATTAAAACGAAGAACAGATGGACTCAAGGAAAGTGAATATGTATGTATGTATGTACGTTGAGCGTAGAAGCCTATATGTCTACATATTTTGTAGTCGTTTCGAACTACCAAAAGTTTGCCATATACTTATACGAAGAAAAAACTAAGCGATTGCTACATGAGCTGAATAATCGAGAAATTCTTAGTTGGCGATATTTTCAGATATCGTATTTTCGGGACTGCTGAATATTTCTAGAACCTTCAGGATGAATTAATCTAAATCAATAGCTTGTAATTGTATGGCACATCCAATAAGTGTTATCGTCGAGTTAATTAGTACTCAAGGAAATCACATAAAATTTTGCTGCACAATACGGAATATGCCGTACATTTTATATCGTTAGCATAGATTCAGTTTCAATTGCAAGAAAAAGTTGGTGGCCCTGAAAAGGGCCGGTGGGTATGTAATGTTAGAAGTATTGTGTTTATGCTTTCTTCTCGGTCTTCTTAGGCAACAGGACAGCCTGGATGTTAGGTAGAACACCGCCCTGAGCGATCGTGACTCCAGAAAGAAGTTTATTCAATTCTTCGTCATTGCGAATGGCTAGTTGCAAGTGACGTGGGATGATCCTGGTCTTCTTGTTATCACGAGCAGCATTACCAGCCAATTCCAAAACTTCAGCAGCCAAGTATTCCATAACAGCAGCGAGGTAAACAGGTGCTCCAGCACCGACTCGCTCAGCATAATTTCCCTTACGAAGTAACCGATGGATACGACCCACCGGAAACTGGAGTCCAGCACGACTGGAACGAGACTTTGCCTTTCCCTTGACTTTACCGCCTTTACCACGTCCAGACATAATTAAAATATTTGGCTGAGCTTAAAGAAAAATGTTCCACTCAACAACTATGCTGAAGCGAGAATGACTTTGAAAACAAGGTGGCTAGGCTTATAAGCTTTTCGGCGCCGCTGTCGCGGGCAACGAATGGCTGTGTCTCTCGCTTGCGGTGGCGGCTGATTGGTCCGGCGCGCGGCGGCGTTGCCCCATAAATGTGGTGGCGTACGTCGGCAAGACACAGTTCACTTTTGAGCCTCAACATCAAAAGATTGAATAATCTAGTTTTTGAGCTAACTGAAAATGCCACCCAAAGCAAGCGGCAAAGCAGCAAAGAAAGCCGGAAAGGCTCAGAAGAATATATCTAAGGGCGATAAAAAAAAGAAGCGCAAGAGGAAGGAAAGCTACGCTATCTACATTTACAAAGTCTTGAAGCAAGTTCATCCCGACACCGGTATCTCCAGTAAAGCGATGAGCATCATGAACAGCTTCGTAAATGATATTTTTGAGCGAATTGCTGCAGAATCATCACGTCTTGCTCATTACAACAAACGTTCGACTATTACTTCTCGGGAGATCCAGACTGCTGTCAGGCTGCTGCTTCCTGGTGAACTTGCTAAACACGCCGTTAGTGAAGGCACCAAGGCTGTTACCAAATACACCAGCTCTAAATAAGCTGCTTTTCTTCTTCTTCGTCAACATCAATACCATCGGCCCTTTTCAGGGCCACCAATATACTTTCTAACGCTTGAGAACGAAATCTAAAATATGTCATGATTAATGCACTATAGTAAAGCATAATTACAGCAAGAGAGATGAACACAATATCTGGTTTTTTTAATCAGATGTCAGCTGCATGTAATTTATTTTATTCGCCTATGGGACGTTGCAACGAAAACGCCCGGTATGCAGGAACAGGAGAATTATATACAAGAGAATTCAGGGTGGCTACAGACCGGGAATAGTCAGGGAATAACGCCGGTCTATAGAGAAAATGCGGACTTTTTTTTATTTTTATTTTTTTAAATAAGCTATTTTATAAATTCGGCAGTGAACCCACATTTGGTGAGGCTTCGAAAATACCCGCATAAAAAATAAGATAATAGATATTATCCCTCCGCCTAACTTTATTTCGGTTCTATCGAAAGAGGTCAGGGAATATTGAACTTTTGTCTGGGAAAAGTCAGGGAATTTTATTTCAGCTGAATTGTCGCCACCCTAGAATTGAATCTCAATTTTTTCATCAAATGAAAATTCAAAAAATATCATGTCTGCCAGACTTTGTTATACGATCAACTTACGATAATAATGTATAATTCTGCAATGCATACGTGTATGAAAAGGTTAAGGCTTCTATCGCAAAATTCTAACTCGAGTTATTACAATTCCAAAATCGTCACGCGTAAGTTTCTACCGATAATGATGTTTACAGAAATCATATGGTAATAATTATTTCTATGTAGTTTATATTTGAAAATAAACGCATAGACCTTGAGCTCATTGTCAAAATTAATAGGGTATATCAATTTTTCTATTAATTTATGTTCATAGTTAGCCCCATGTTTGAATTCAAATTATCCAATACTTCAAATTCGAATCATTCGCTCTTCGTACTAATTCTTACACGTCACACAATTCTCGACTGTTGCGCGCCTCGGGTACCTAACATTGTACGAAATCCGAAGCTTTAAATTAGCTGAAATAAAGTTGAATCGTTAAATCAAAATCACTCGATGAATCGATAAATTAGAGAGATCCTAGGTCTCGGAGAAACTGCTTTAACAAAACTTACCATCGAACAAAAACTACGTGAGTTATTTCTAAAGAAGTTTACTCGAAAAATACCACACGTAATAATGTTCTCCTTTCCCACGTTACATTAATAGGAGCTAAATATATTTCTTTTTTTGATCCTATGGGCTATGTTCTTTTTTTCGCAAAATCTATTTGAAGTACATATAGCAACTCGGAGCTGCAGCTACGTGAGACACTTTATATAAAATATAGATATACAAGCCACCGATCCCCACTTACGCCCTAAATTCTGTAAGTCGACGGGGAAGGGATAGCAGCAAGTGGCGGGGATAGAACTGGGTACAGAGGGCGGATTTCACCTTGTCGCTTATTGTGAAGGTCAGGCGACGACGAATCACTTGGTTAATTTCTTCTCACAGAGTGTCGAACAATCCGTAAGTGTTCATCAGATAATCGTGAGCCAAATACCACAGGAATCATGGGTCGCAAATTTTTCGTTGGTGGTAACTGGAAGATGAATGGAGTGAAAAAGGAGATTGATGAAATTGTCGCATTCCTGAAAGCCGGGCCACTCGATCCAAATGTCGGTACGTGCATAATTCCACGTCTTAAGATCAAAAACTATCACTTACCTACCTTAAACTACATCATCGCTATCAATCTGCAAACATATACACAGTATTAACAAATTTCTAGGCCATAAATTATCTCTCGTTTTACTAAAATAATGGAGAAACCAAACTTCTTTTTTATGTAATTTCGTTTCTCGAATCTCATTTATAAATTTTTGTTCGAAAAGTTCATGATTCATTGCAGATGTATTTCCAATATATTTATCCAATTCAAAGCCACAAACTTCAGATTCAATGTATCATCAATTTTCAGAAATCGTTGTCGGGGTACCTGCTCTTTACCTGACCTATGCCAAGAGCGTATTACCACCAAATGTACAAGTCAGTGCTCAGAACAGCTACAAAGTAGCCAAAGGTGCTTTCACCGGCGAAATCAGCCCTGCTATGCTTATAGACAGTGGAATTCCATGGGTAATCCTTGGGCACTCTGAACGTCGTAATGTGTTCGGAGAATCTGATGAATTAATTTCTGAAAAGATAGCCCATGCTCTTGAGGCTGGTGTAAAGGTATGAAGATCTGAAAACCACGCTTAGCTCCTTACTTTATAGATTTTCTACCTCAATGTTCATATCAACTCGAAAATTTATGCTAAAATGAAAATAACATCTTTTTATCCTATCTTCCTTTATAAAAAGGTGATTGCCTGCATTGGAGAGAAACTAGACGAGCGTGAAGCTGGAAAAACCGAAGAAGTAGTATTCAGGCAGACTAAAGCTATCGCAGAGAAAATAAAGTCTTGGGATAATGTGGTGTTGGCTTATGAACCAGTATGGGCAATTGGAACAGGAAAAACTGCTACTCCTCAACAAGCTCAAGAGGTTCACGACAAATTGAGGCAATGGCTGTCTAAGACTGTTAGTCCCACTGTATCAGAGTCCCTTAGAATCATCTATGGCGGTTCTGTGACAGCAGGAAACGCTAAGGAATTGGCCAAGGAAAAAGACATCGATGGTTTCTTGGTTGGCGGTGCTTCCCTCAAGCCAGATTTTGTTCAAATTGTTAACGCCAAGCAATAGACTTGAAAATATTCATTAAAGGCGTTGATTATTTATAATAATAACTATTATTGTTGTTGTTATGGTTGTATAGAAAGATATATGTATATGTAATAGAAGAAAAAATATCGTGATTCTTGTAAAGCAGCTTACACTTTGATCCAAGAAACTACACTGACTGTATTTTTATTGGAATACACTGAGTGACGTCCGTGCATCGAAATGAAAGATGCCATTATGGAATAGTTCTAAGAGCTAAAAGTCATCTCTGCACAATTATACTAAGCATGTTCATTTATCATTTTTATTGTATTTTGAATATTACAAATTACATTATCGTCACATCATCTATATGCATTTTATCTGTTGTTCTATTGATTAATCCTAAACACGTTACTTAAGCATTCCTCGAGTAATTACTCCCGGTGGTGTTTCTAAGTTTAATACACCGTTCAAACCGTCTTCCCTAGCTTTGGCGGAAGCGAATTGAGTTAGTGCCTTAAAACTTCGAGGTTCCCAGACTGCTAGATCGACAAGATTCTTGCTATTTATCAAAATATTACACCTCGTTAACGCCTCTTTGAAACAAGGCACAGTTATGTCATGCTGGGCACACGCTGCTGTTAGCCTCGTCAACCATAGCTGTAAAACAAAAACATCAAGTAGAGTATTTTTACCCAGAAATTTTGATATCGTATTTTTGGAATTTGAAAACCCACATTTTTCATATCTTCTTTTTTGAGTCTTCGACCCTTAGTCGCATATTGCAGAGCCCGGTGTACATTTTTTATTGCTATACTATAGCAATTTCTTCTACGACCTATGAAGTGCTGTAAATTTATATGAAAATCATTAAATTATAAAATTCTTTTTTCAACTTCGGTACATAACCTACGCGGCAATACTCACTGCGGCAAGTTTAAATATTCGTTTTTTACGCCAATATTCGTCGGGCCCTCTGCTTCGCGCAAACAATGTCAATGATTGAAATACCATGGCTAATTATCAACGAATATCAACACCCTTTTTATAAAAATTATTGCATTCGAAATATCGGAGATGCTTCTGAACTTGAAAGGCTTATAGGTTATGGTATTCCGTTCGAGATGTGAACGAGAATTTTTTTTGGTTATACTTGTTTGTCAAAATACACAGTTCGGTTGGCCCACACGTTCTCAAGTTGATAATCAATCGTTATTAAAGTGGAATCAACAGCTGGACCATGAGTAATAAAATAAAGTAAGAAATTCACAGTAATTTTCGCCAAAAATTTAACCGTCAACTTTTTTCCCAAACTGTTCATAACTGATCTAATAATCGATTCGTGAACAAAAGTTTGGTTAGGTTAGGTTGTACTTAAAATTCTTAAATTCTTATCAAATTTATTCTCGATTAGAGATCTAGAAATATTTTCACCTATTTTTACCACGTTTTTAGTATATTAAAAATTCTAAGCAACGATGTCTTTCAGATTTCGGAATGCGGACGAAATTAAATACGGTTTAGAAACAGACGATGTATCAGATTCTGAGGAGGAATATTCCAAAGAGGAAAAACGACTTCTAGAAAAAGTGAGAAAGAAACGAACAATAGACAACTTTGACAGCGAGGATGAGGTTTACGGATTGCAAGCGGATGAAGATGTGGAAGACAATGATGATTCAGATTCTATGAAATCTGATATTGAAGGGTTTCCAGAAGATGATGATTTGCCTGACGAGAGAGCCTGGGGAAAGAAAAAGAAGGCTTTTTATTCTACCGATTATGTTGATCAGGATTACGCAACAACAAATCAAGAAGATCTTCAAGCTGCGGAAATTGAAGAACAAGAAGCAAGAAATATTCAAAAGAGATTAGCTGAGGAACTTGACGACGCTGATTTTGGACTAGACTTCATAACAGCAGGGAAAGATGAGCCCGAGGATATCAAAGAAAGTCAGCAAATAGTTAAAACTGACTTAAGCAAACTTAGCAAAAGACAAAAACAGGCTTTGATGATTAGAGAAAGCCCAGAATTTGCTGGGCTTGTAGCAGATTTAAACGGTAATTGATAATCGCTGAATAAAAGGGTCTTTCTTCGATGTATTCTTGAATTTCATAAATGAATGAATAAATTAACGTTTTTCTTTTCATTTCAGAACGTTTGACCGAGGCAAAGGAGGTCCTAGAACCATTTTTGAAGCTAGTTAAAAATGGTAAATTTCCTCATACTGTTGGCTTAACTTTTGTAAGGACTAAATATCACGTGATTCTAAACTACTGTACCAACATTTTATATTATTTGATGCTAAAAGCTGATAGAATACCGGTTAATTCTCATCCAGTTATTAAACGACTTGCACAATACAGACAGCTTTTAAATCAGCTAGAGTCTGGTCAGGGTAAAATATTGGAAGAAATTTTGGAAATATTAAAAGCAGACGAAAATAATCAGCCACTTTATAGCTTGGACGATGTTGAATTCAAGACAAATAGAAAGAGGCAGGCTCGAATGTCGAATGAAAATGTTAAACGTGCTAAGAAAAACGTACAAGTCATAGAGCATGAGGAATCAATTGAAGAACAGTCTGAAGATGAAAAATCTGAGAATGCCGAAGCAGAGTTAGATGAAAATGTTGATGAAACTGAGAACCAGGGTACTGAAGTTATCTCTGATGTTGTAGACGGCAAGAGAGCTATCACTTATCAGATTGCGAAGAATAAGGGACTAACACCATATCGTAAAAAAGAATTGAGAAACCCGAGAGTTAAACATAGGAACAAATATCGCAAGGCTAAGATTCGCAGGAAGGGAGCTGTAAGGATTTTTTTTGTATATCTACTTTGCAACATATGTATATATTTTATGATATGGTACTAATAATTTAAAATTGGTTTGATTTTCACAGGTGAGAGAAGTCAGGAAAGAGATGACTCGGTATGGCGGTGAAATATCGGGAATTAAGGCCAGCGTTAGGAAGAGTATTAAGTTGAAGTAAAAGTAATGAACAGAAATTTGATGTGTATGTCAAAAGAATTAAAGATTCTTCCGATTTTGATATAAAGTTTTAATTTTAGATTCATAAATAATTGATAAAGAATGATTAGGATGAACCAGTCATTAATTAATCCAAAATAATTCAAGCCTTAAATTCAAGGGCTTTTTTTTAGTACTAATTGTAAGAGGCTCATATTTCTCGGGTAGTTTCCTTAATGATTCTTATTCTTATAGATGGAAAAATGGAATACAAAAGAAATTTCATCAAATGCAAACACAATGTGCTTCTGCTTTAGGTTAATTCTTCAAATTAATTGTCAGAAACAAACATATTCGAAAATCAACAAAGAGCTATTTGGGTGATGAAATTTGATCTTATGGATAATTAGTACATGAATGAAAACATTTGTCAAATTTCTGTAATTGAAACAAATTCTAGGATATTTGTATACTATTTCTAGGATTCAAGGATGCTTATGATTAATTGATATCAAATGATTGTTAAAATCGCGATTACTAACTGAATAAATTTTTTATTGGAAATTTAACATCATGAAATTAAACGTTTTTCGTGATTTACTACACTAATAAAGCACAGTTTTTGAAAACCAAAGAAGTCTGACAAACTCTGAAATTAGTTTTGCTTTTTTTTTCGTCTGGAGATGCATCCCTGATAATTGTATTGCACGTAACACAGAAAACTGTGCACAAGAAGCAAATAATAGACTTTTTACAAAATACATTTGTTAATTTGAAATCCCTGAAGTACGTATATATGTATGTACATACATACACAAGTATTACTTATCACTGTAACAGTCGACGGTATAGGTAATTTATGTAATATCCAAAAAAAAAAGAGAAAAAGAAAATGAAGAATTAACTGGAACAGATATTTTTATTCTTTACGAAAGATTACGTATGAAATAATGACACCTACATGCTAGCAGACTTACAAAGAAATAAAGATAACTATTAATTATTTAATTAATTCTAATTAACAATTATTAGTTGCAAATTAACAAACTGAACAGATGACAATGTTCGTCTGTTTACTGGTATGTCACTTATGAGATTTTTAGAACGTTCAAACATAAACGTTAAATTTGTGGCATTTTCTGAAGATTGGAATTCAGAATATTTAATTAAGATTCCAATTTTGCAAGGATATCGGATTCACGGAATAAGTGAAACTCCTTGTTCTCTTCAAGCTCAACTTTCGTACCACCATACTCTGGCAGCAGGACTACGTCACCAACTTTAACACTTAAAGGAACGTGATCTCCATTCTGTGAACAAGAAAATTTTATAAAAATACAAGAAAAGAATAATTTAAAGACGAATTCAATAGCTTAAAGTTAAAATCCTAGTATCTGGGATCAAAAAAAACCTCAAATCCAACAACTATGCAATCTTATCAAACAGATTGCATCAGATTATTATAATCATTTTTTTTTTACTCCAGAATACTATGGCAAGCAAAGAACTCGCTAAAAAGTGGAAATATCTAATGCAAATGATGAAACTGTTGATAATTATCGAAACAGTGAACGGAAATATGGTTTTGAGTACTAAAAAGCTTTGCTCGCTGATCAGATTCACTGAAACCGTAATAAAACTTACTTTGTTTCTGGATCCAGGACCAATTGCAACAATGGTACCTTTCAATACTTTGGCTTGAGCTTTTTCTGGGATAACAATACCACCTTTTGTTTTAGTAATGGCTTCTGCTCTTTGTACTAGTACTCGATCAAAAAGAGGAATCAATCTCTTAGCTGCTGCAGCGACGGCCTATGATAGAAAATGAAAAAAATGTATGAAAAACTTTTGTTAAAATAATCTGGGTGGAGGCTAAGAAAAATTGATAAAAAATGAAAATAAAATAGTAAAAAAATCGGATGGAATTTAAAAACGGTCACGTGGTTTCGTCAAGTATTATCTGTTACATTTAACTTTAATCGTCGAATAAAAGTAGAAAATTTAATGTTAAATAGTCTGTTGTTAGTGAATAGAATTTAATCTACAACTGAAAATTAATCATCATTGGTGAAAGCCGTAAATATTATTTTTACCTCGATTTTTATTATTACTACGACAGAAAAATTGAAGAATCGATTTACACCATAAAGTTTTTTTCGATCTTGGATAACAAAAAAGATGAATAAAGAAAATTATTGCTAAAACTTAGGTTATTTATCGTTACCGAAATACGTACCATTTCTACGTAATTATATTAACTAACGCGTGCGAATGATCGTGAAGAACCTTAGCCGGCAAATTGAACACACGTTGTGTAACCTATTTGTCGGAAACTTTGAGTGGGTCTTTTAGTTGGTGGAGTTTCTCGAAGCTTCGTTGCCCGCTAATCGCCCCTCCAATAACTTAAAGGAGTTAATATACCTCTCCTCCGACGCTGTGTGGACTGTGAAGAGATAAAAGGTTACGTAACATCAAGTTGCAGAGATATTCACTCAGATGGCGTTAGGTTTTTCATTGTTGCGTTAGCGTAAACTGGATTGTTGACGGGTTTCGCCATCTAGTGCCAGGAATAGAGACTGTATAACACTATCGATCGTCTGCTTGGGAGATTCTAGAAACGATCGACATTTAAAAAAATATATTTTAGCCGAAAATATTGAAGGATTTTATTAATTATGAAATAAAATCCACGATTAATTTGATCATCATTATTAACTCGAGGGAAACACCTCTTCTTGATTTACTAAAGCATGATATACATTTGTTTAATTATTGCATCATCTCGACTGGTAGCTTCTAGAAACCACATGGACCGGCGATTAACTATACCGGAATATTTCATTGATAAATAGAATGAATAGTAATATATGGCATTTAGAAACTAAAAATTTCAGAAAACATTCTATGGTCCATATATGTGCAATCATATTAAATAGATCCTCTTTTTATATCAACTTTATGTAATAATGGTAGGGGGTTTCAGGGTGGGGGGTGGGGATAAAGGAGCCATGTGATATCGCTGTTCCATTAGCTGTTCTCATTCTACTCAGGGTACAACGCGCGGTTGTGTGACGACGATTTTCAATTTATTCACATTTTTATTACCCTCAATTCCCCGCTTCTAATCCAAAGAAATAAGGTAACAAGTCAATTACTTCGAGATTCTTTCATTTTAACAAAATATTTCACAACTATTATAGTCTCACTAATCTAGTGTCTTCGAACTGGTCAAAGGCCGCCGCACACGCGGCGATTTTTCGATAAGATTAATAATTATTTATACCAATTATAAACTATTTTATCACTAAATCAGCATCTCTCATTTTTTATCGGACGTAAATTTTGTGAAATTACTTGTCTCATCACTCCTCAAAGCCGAAGCTATCCCGATCCAATTTTTACATAACCAATTTCGGCGGACTTCTATTTCAACTATTTTTATTCAACTACTTTTTAATTCGCATAATTTTACATAAAAGAATCGATTCAAGTACCAAACTCAATGAGTGATCATTGTTTTTTCCACTTTTACATACATTTTTTATTCGCACATAATACAAACAAAAATTAATTTTTTCTCCCCACCTAACAAATCATTGGAAATAAATTAAAAAGAAAAATCTAAAATCATTATTTCCTTTCATTAAAACAGATGTACAGACTACCGAACATGCTACGAGGCGTAGCTCTTCGCCAAATGAATTTACATTCTCGATCTTATGCCAAAGATGTACGTTTCGGGGCAGAAGTTAGAGCTTTGATGCTACAAGGTGTAGATATATTGGCCGATGCTGTAGCTGTAACTATGGGTCCAAAAGGGCGCAATGTTATATTAGAACAGAGTTGGGGGAGTCCAAAAATCACAAAGGATGGAGTAACAGTCGCTAAGGGAGTTGAGCTTAAGGATAAGTTCCAGAATATCGGAGCTAAACTTGTTCAAGATGTCGCTAACAATACTAACGAAGAAGCCGGCGACGGTACAACTACTGCGACCGTTTTAGCCAGAGCAATTGCTAAGGAAGGATTTGAAAAAATTAGCAAAGGTGCTAATCCCATCGAGATTAGACGTGGTAAGTATCTTTTTAGGAATCAATGTTTCAAATTCTTACTAATTCATCATTTTTTAGTTCAAATTTGGCTAATTTGGGAAAAAATCTTAAGTTTAACTATCCGTAAAGATCAATCAACAAAACACTTTGATTTGATATTAAATTAGGGATAATCTTATAAAATATATTCTCAGAGATCGGTTCATCGATTTTTTTAAAGTTTTCTATCAAACTTTGGACTGAAGAATGAGTCGGCACATTTTTCATTCATATATTTGTGAATATTGTTTTATGCGATAATAGAAATTGATGCGTCCAATATACTTCAACTGTACATTTTATCGTTTTATCGCTGGATGAGAGATTATAGTGTGAATGTATGTAGCCAATGTGGATTGGTATGAGATATGAAACATGACATAATGTACAGGGTCATCAGGGTAAATGAATAACTTGAAAGACCTAGAAATATGAGGGAATTTCGTCTAAATTTGCGAATCTCATCACCAAATGAATGGGAAATATTTTTTTTTTTTTGTACAGGAATGTCCAAAAGAGAAAAAGCAGCTAGTAGCTCACTAGATATTTTGAATTTCAGGTGTCATGCTAGCGGTAGAAACGGTCAAGGAACAGTTGAAGAATTTGAGTAAGCCAGTAACAACCCCGGAAGAAATAGCCCAAGTAGCTACAATATCTGCAAATGGAGACACAGCGATAGGTAGTCTGATTTCCGATGCGATGAAGAGAGTAGGAAAGGAAGGAGTTATAACAGTCAAAGATGGAAAAACTCTTATAGACGAATTGGAAGTCATTGAAGGAATGAAGTTTGACCGTGGTTACATATCTCCTTACTTTATAAATTCGAGTAAAGGAGCCAAAGTTGAATTCCAAGACGCTCTTGTCATATTTAGCGAGAAAAAGATCTCCTCTGTTCAAAGCATAATTCCTGCTCTTGAATTGGCCAATTCACAACGTAAACCCCTTGTCATTATCGCTGAAGATATCGACGGTGAAGCACTATCGACGCTTGTAGTCAATCGACTCAAAATTGGACTCCAAGTTGCTGCAGTAAAGGCACCTGGCTTTGGAGATAATCGTAAAGCAACGCTTCAAGACATGGCTATATCTACAGGAGGAATTGTTTTTGGAGACGACGCTAATCTCATAAAGTTGGAAGATGTTCAGGTAATAGAAAATTGCGTTTTTATTAATTTCATGAAACTGAATAAAAGAATATTTAATGTTATGAAAAAATTGCAGTAGTAGAGACCAAGGAAACATTTCGATTTATTATTTCTTTATTCTTTTTTTGCAGATCAATGATCTTGGTCAGGTTGGAGAAGTGGTCATCACGAAGGATGATACTCTAATTCTGAAGGGCAAAGGCAAAAAAGATGATGTAGATAGAAGGGCAGAACAGTTACGTGATCAGATCGCCAATACGACTTCAGATTACGAAAAGGAGAAGCTCCAGGAACGCTTGGCAAGACTTGCCTCAGGTGTTGCAGTGCTACGGGTTGGAGGTAGCAGCGAAGTAGAAGTAAATGAGAAGAAAGACCGCGTTCACGACGCTCTTAACGCTACTAGAGCTGCCGTTGAAGAAGGAATTGTTCCCGGAGGTGAGAAGAGACTTAATTCTAAAGATTCATGACTCACTTTACTCTCTTCTTTCTCTAGGCCTAAGCCAAATATATTAAAAACATTTATTTCAGTCATAGCTATTAATTAACTCTAATTTTTTGAATTCTAAATCATTTTGCAGGTGGTACTGCTCTGCTTCGTTGTGTACCAGCATTGTTGAAGTTAAAGGGTAGCAATGCAGACCAAGAAACTGGAATAAAGATCGTTGCAAATGCTCTTCGAATGCCTTGTCATCAAATAGCCCAAAATGCTGGAGTAGACGGTAGTGTAGTTGTAGCAAAAGTGAGCGAAGGTACGCTGGGGTACGACGCTTTGAACAACGAATACGTGGATATGATTGAAAAGGGTATAATCGACCCCACAAAGGTTGTGCGTACCGCCCTAACTGACGCTGCAGGAGTTGCATCTCTCCTTACAACAGCGGAGGCTGTAGTTACAGAAATCCCTAAGGAGGATACACCGATGCCTGGAATGGGTGGAATGGGAGGAATGGGTGGTATGGGAGGAATGGGAGGAATGGGGATGTAATTATTTTTAAAGACTGAGAGCTGAATTAAAATCGTTCATTTTGATTACACATTCGGTATTCGCGGCCCGTTTGATCATCCTGATTAATCAGTAACTCACAAGTTTTAGCGCAGTACTAAAGCATCGAATATTCTTACTTTAAGTCAAGATTTAACCGCAGAAAATAGTGAAATTATTTGATTTAGAAAACCGTTTAAATATTGTATATGAAAACCGAATATTTGATCCTCTAAGTAATTTTGAATACTTGAAACGGGCCGTGGGACGAATTGTCTGGTTCTAAAGGGCACATTCATATCGAACAAGACACAAATTCGTATCGTCGGTGTTAGACATAAGGGCATACGAATCCCATTCATTATAGCTAACTTTCCCCTTTCCATTTCCTTTTTTGTTTTTTTTTTATTACATCCCATTGTACTTGAAAATATTGTTGATTTATTCTGTTCTCGATCTTGGGAAAAGTTAGCGTAAACCTCAGTTTTTTTCAACACCCTGATGATGACCTTAAACGTCTACGGGACGCTCGTAAAGTCATTTTAAATTTGAATCCATTAATTGATTTAGATGTTAGTTTAGGTAGATATTACCTACGGCAGGTGTAACATAAACAACTAGCTGAAAATGATAGATTTAATGGTTGTTTAGTTTGTTGAAAATGATTTTTCGTCAATTCTCTAGCTTTAACAAACGGCGGCTCACTGGTTTTTATAGCGGAAATTTACTTAGAATAAATAGTCGAATTTACAATGCATACGAGCGAACTGTTGAGACTAGAAACTCCTGCAAAAATAAAAAGCATTTCGCGAATCTTTCTCTCGTTGAGCGTGCGAGAAAGTAATCCGTTTAATTAAGATATTCTAATTGTAAAAATGTTATTGCCTGCTAAGTACTATGATAGGATTATGATACGAGTTCTATGTTACTTTTTTAATCATTAGTCTTTACTTTCCAGTTTGTAGTCTAATAAAACTATGTTTAAATTATCTATTGCTATTTACGTTTATTTATTCCTCTCAAAAGGTCTGGAAGTTATTCAAAATACAATCTAAATCAATGAAAATAGAATCCTACTCACTTGCCTAAAGTAACTCATAGTAAAACGTTAAATTATTACATAAAATCTTGGAGCATATAGACACTAAGCATAAAATTGAAATATAATATTCCCGCAAAAAAATACTGCAAAATTCGAAAACTACAAACTATGCGACAGGGTCTCGACCAATCAGAAGCTGAGGATATTTTCACATCTAATTTTTGATTGGTAGAAATTTTGTCGGAGTTTTCAATATTTTGTGCAGAAAGCCAATCACGATGTGTAGTCAGCTATCTGACAGGTTATCGAAGTTTGATGAGAACCGTTAAATTGCTACATACATAACCAATTTGATTTCGCCCACACGAGAGGTATCGTTGGATGTAATGTGCTAGTCAACTGTGATTTTGATATTGAAATATCGTAGCTCAACAAACTGGTGAAACTTTTATCCGTCAAAAATGTTTATAGTTGGATTAACAGGCGGTATAGCCACGGGTAAAAGTACTGTGGCTGCTATATTTCGAGAGCATAACATACCTGTTATCGATGCCGATCAAATTGCAAGAAAAGGTTTACAACCCACTAAATTTTTATTCACAGACATACACACTTAAAACTATGCTTAAATATATTCTAAACACTTTCAATCGGCTGTCAAATTTTCTTCGATTTTTTTTAACAAACATTGTAGTCTCTTGGTCTTTGATCATTACCTAACTAATATGTTTTTTTGTCTCTTTTTTTTGCATGAACGTATTCCTTAAATAAACATTACCAACAATTCGGACTTTTTTTTTTTTAAATTTCTTTATGTTTCTAGTCGTAGAACCAGGCAAACGAGCTTGGCATAAAATTCGTAAAGAATTTGGCCCTGAAGTATTCCACGAGTCTGGTCAACTCGATCGAACAAAATTGGGTGATTTAATATTCAACGATATTGAATTGAGAAAGAAATTAAATGCTATAACTCACCCTGATATATATAGAGAAATGTGCTGGGAAGCTTTGAAATGTCTTCTACGTGGATATCCATTCATAGTAATGGATTTACCTTTGCTATTTGAGACTGGCCACATGCTGAATTATTTACACAAGATAATCGTCGTTACTTGGTAGGTAATTCCACAATTCATAATTTCCTTATATTAAATTTACTTTCTTGCTAATTTTCTATATCCTAACTTTAGCGAAGAAGATCTTCAGCTACAGCGTCTGATGGAGAGATCAGGATTTACAGAAGCTAAAGCAAAACTTAGAATCGGGGCTCAAATGTCTTTGGACAAAAAGTCACAGATGTCTAATTTTGTTGTTGAAAATTCAGGAGGAGAGGGAGACACGAGAGATCAAGTTATCAAAATAATAAATGTTCTTAGATGCTCAAAGCACCACTGGAGACTTAGGTTTATTGCCGGAATTTGTTGCACTGTTGTACTCGCTGGAGCTTACTGGCTTAAATCTAAATCTAGCAAGCCTTTACCTCCAGCTGCTTTGTGATTATTATTTTTTTTAATGTAAGCATTAGAATTTGTATAATTGTTTGTATAATTATCCAAATGTAGCAGTCAACGGTTTTTAAATGGCCTGTTACTAAATTTAGTTAAACGACAATTTAATGGCAGCAAAATGTACCAAAGGTGAAAAGAATTTCTATGAAATAATGTTACAAAATGAGCGGAAAGGGTTCAGCCGAAAATTATCATTGGATGCTATACAATTTCAGGTGAAAATGTATTCGCGTTTTATTCATTTTGTTGCAACTTGATTATCAACTAGCTAAAATAGCAGTGACTTTTTGTTTTATACTTTATGGTGGGAATATTGTTGCCGAATTTGTGTAATTTATCAATTTAGGGTATATCTACATGCATAATTGTGTTAAATTCATTCAGATTTTAACGTCGCCTGGTGAGAGATTAATTATTGGATTATATTGATGTCGGATAGTACTTTTGATGAACTTAATAAGGGCTTGAACTAGTTTTCACAAGTGATTTAATATTTTGTTATATTTCATACAGATATTATTGCCAAAATAATTATTATCTATATCATGTAAGTAACTGGTAAGCTCATTCCAATATAGGTACATACATACATACATATTTTATGTGATTAAACAAAAGAAAAAAAACTTTGATAGATACTGAATTGAATTTTTATTAAGATAACTCCTTTCTGTACATCAACGGACTAAGTTAATCTAGGTGAAGTAGGGTCGTTGCAATTTCAGGGCCGATGTTATGACTATATTCGATGTTGAAATTATAATTTATTCAAAATCTAGTCTTATACATTTTGATGAGTCGATAGCTGTTGTACGACAATGAATGATTAAGAACTTCTCATCATTGATAATCATTGTACTATGCTATTCGACCGTACAGAGCTATTTGACCTTAAGTAGATCAATACACCGAAAACCCGAAAGTGGAAGTCGAATTTAATAATTTATTGATCTACTCGCGAGGCTGGTTCAAAATTTGTACTTAGAGACCGGATGGATACTTAAGGTTCATCATGGATCACTCATGGATCAAGGATCCTGAGTGAAATATAAATGATTCAAAATAAATTTCATTCGCTCTAAATTTAGTTATGAGACGAAGCTGTGGAAAAATGATTTTTTCCGAATTCACGGAAAGTGTGGACAGTTCTTTGCTTTCTATATCGAAAGCTTTTCGGTTAATCGCATCAAAATTCACAGAAAATTATTCACGCGCCGTATTATACGCAACCCATATTACTTACAGATCAAGCACTATTCTGGTAGTAAAGTGAGAAACTGTTTTCAGCGCAAGCAGGCCAGCGGGAGTTATTTCAAAACCCCTTAGATGGCTGCAGGATGATTATTGTTGATTTCCACGGATATACCAATCTCTCAATATCGTCGTGCATTACAGCAGCAGTGCATAATAGTTCCTCGAATTCTGAATTCCTATATCAAATACCTTTTCGATGCAGGAACTTAGGAGTAACAATTTATTGTAACTGCATATTTTGTAGAGCTGAGTACTCCAATCCTATGTCAATTTCCTTCAGCTTTGTAGATTTGTTTACTCAAAGCCGAAATGAAAATTAACTGGCTACTTATAATCGATTCTTGATATTTGATGATTGAGTTTTCCGCACAAGTATAAATCAGTCGATAATTCTGTACTATCGGATTTAAAAAAATTAGTTGTATCAAGACCAAAGTAATATACTGCTATCTATTTAATCAACATTTTATTATAATAGGCGAATAACAAACTTATTAATACTAACGCGAGTAAAAAAATTGTCCAATTTGACGGGAACAGGACTAAAATAAAAAAAAAAAAATCCAAAAAAATCTGTCAATTCTTCAAACAGATTTTATCATTACATATGAATGATTCTTTTTTTTATACGTGACAATAATTCTGTTGAAACGATTTTTTATCACGTATTAACAAAAGGTTTATTCTTCAACCTGAAAGAATGTAGATCAATGAGTAATTATTCTTTTCGTAATAAATATAGATGCATATTTGTTTTTAAGACAAAGTCATAGTGCTGAAATATTTTTTTTAAATCTATTAAAATTCTTTGTGATCTGAGGTCAGGTGTATGTGTATATAATATTTTTTATACTATATTCCTTAATTATGTTTATCTACCTATATTAGGTACTTTATGAAAAGTCATACCCATATGAAAACAATGACAATATACTTTGATTAATGGTCGACGTATCGAGCTACTGTGCAGACGTTTCTTCAGGTACTACGGTAAGGGGATAATATGGCGGTGTAGCTGCAAAATTTGCAGATGAAAATAAATAAATGATTGAACATTGCATAAAAAATTTTGAGAAAAGGTCTCAATCAATCAAGTCGAGTCAGTCATGATGACTAACTCGACTTGATTGATTGACACCTTTTCTCAAAATACTACAATTCCGAATGTTAACTTCAACATATGTATTGCATAAGAAATTTTGATTGTATCTGTAAACTACTTAATTAACGTTGATCATGATACAATTACAAATATGTATCGGAACTTTACGAAAGTAGCACGTTTAGCAGGTCATTGGAATAAAAACTTGGTTTAAAATCTATTCAAATATATGTAGTATAAATATTTAAGAACCGTAAAGTTGGCCTACAGAATATTTGTTTGATTAAAATAAAATCAATTTTCAAATATAAATCGTAGAAAGAAAGGCACAGATGAGTAGTAAAATTGGAATGACGAAAAAAAAAGTAATAATAATAATCATAAAAAAAGGCGTAACATATTTGCATTGCAAAATAATTTTGGCTAGCAAACCTAACTGGTTTGACAAGCATAATATATTACAACGCAAATAAATAAAAACTTATACAAATCTATTTTCGTATATAAAATATAATTAGTCACATACTTATATCTTTTTAACGTTATGAAACGCATTTCATACATACACGTAGAGATATACCTCGAAAAACTTACTGAAATATACTATATCATAAAGTTTTGTAAAGAGGATTTTTTTGCTTATTATAAAAAAAATAACAATCTTTATTGCAAGACAGGTCTTAATTCCTGCGTCATAATTGGATAGGAAACAAGTGGTGCTGTTGGACCAGAAATCGATAAAGGTAAATTTGTTGGTTGTTGAGAATTAGGTGCTTGTTGATTAGTTGGTTGAGGACCAGACCCACTCATAGTAATTGTTTGTTGAGCCATTGTAACAATAGGCGGAGGTATAGACACTGGAGCCATAGAAACAGCTGCAATAGAAACTGGAGTTACAGTAGCTATGCTCACAGGAACAGTTGCTACACTCGCTGTAACTGTTCTCAGTGTTCCAGCTGCAACAGCAGCATTAACCATTTGCTGAGGTGTTGGAGCTTGAGAGGGAGGTACGGTATTTGTTATTGTGACTGCTGGAACTGTTACCGATGTCACATTGGTTGTCCTTTTACCAGACATTCTCAGTTGAGCATTTTGATCAAGTAAAAACTCATTTGTCGCTGTTAAATCATTGACCTGTAAAGAAAAGTATAGATTGTTCAACAACATGGAACTAGAAAATATCATCTGAGTGTATTTAATGCAGAGGAAAGTTTAGATTGAAATTATTCATAGAGTAATTTGTCTGTTCACCTGTTTTTTTAACTCTTCGATTCTTTTTCTCAGCAAGGCATTTTCATCTTCTAAAATTATGGCTCTAGCTTCGTTTCTGGGAATCACTGGATAGTAGTAGCCTGAAGGTACGGGCTGGGCTGGATGCTGTCCTACCAGAGGTGAAGCTTCAAAATGTACAACAGCTTCGCCCGATACAATTCGTCTTTTGGCTTCGGGAGGTCCCAAATAATCAGGAGGATGGGTAGAGGCGTTGTAGCCATTGTTGTGGACTAATGAATGCGGTTCTTCCATTTGCCAGTGGTAGCTAACAATTGAGTAAAAATATAAATGATAATTATTGCTTGCTTCAATATCTGTAAGCTTTATACAATATTAGGCATTAATCATTTGCTGATGATTGAAGAAAACAACAAGGAAGCCCTAAAAACATAGGATACAAATTTATATCCATTTTTCAGAATAACATGCGCCTAGAGTTTCAGAAACGACCATGGTAGCTAAAAAATACCACTATTTTATTAATCAATCTGCTTTGGAGATGTGTCGTAAAATCAATTGCAGCCAGATGTATCTGATAACTGCTGTGCGCGTACAATGCATGTGTAATGAATGATTCATCTGATGGTAGCAACATGTTCTATCTGCAGTATACAGAGTCCAGTGTGATAGTTTATGTAATAGTATGTCTATTTATATGCATGAACCTACTTTAGCTTTCTGTTTAAGCTTCATAGAATATATTATCTTGGTACGCTGTTACTATGGAATAATATTCCAAATGTAGTGAATCTACGACTTCTTTTGCAGCAACCACTCATATTGGATTTCAACTTGCAATTACTCAATCAGCTATGAATTAAAAAAAAATTTCAAATAAATTTACTTACCTTCTTTCTTCTTCGTATCTTCGATTCTCACCGTTGCTCACACCGTTAAAATTATGCTGTGGTCTGGTCACATTATGATGCGGTGGAGGGACCATAGGATGCTGGGGTTCTTCCTTCTTATAGTGCCGATACTTACAATTGACCCTTTGGCAGCTACCTTTGATAAAATCCTTGCACAGAGGTAGCTCAGATTTATCACTGTTACATTTCAAGTTTGATACAATATGTGGCGGTAATTCCCCAGTTGCTCTGAAGTGTTTCTCTTCACTTTCGGTGCAATGCAAGAAACGGCATCCTGGCCAATTGCAAATACCATTTTGAAAATCGTGGCAGAATGTATATTCGTCAGCAGGATCATCATCTGATCGTTCGTGTAGATATTTACAACGCTTTCCCCTATGGCAGACATTACGCAAAAAATCTCTGCACACTCGGCTGGGTGAAGAATCTCCGTTGGAACTGGAACCACCTGCCATATTTTTTTTGTTTTTCTCAGTTCTTTATTTCTAATTGACTCTTCTTGTTATCGAAGAGAATATTATCGCCAGCATGGCATTGCCAGAATCCTGCTACTTTCAACTAGTATCTATTGCTGCAAATTAAAAATGAAGTATTTATGTAGATTTCTATGTGTTTTGTCTTTCAATATAATAATGAATCATCGTTTACTATCGAATGTATTTGTATACTCTTTTTAATTGCATTTTCAACTATCATGTGAGAAAAACATGTTCTAAAAGCTGACTCAACTTGCTTTTTAATTGATTTTAATCCTATAAAATCTTAATATCGTGAAAACAACATTTCTTGGAATTAATAATGACCAATGAGTTAACTTTAGTTATGATTTGTAAAGTCTACATCCAATGAAATCTATGTATACAAGATTGAATATGATGAAGTGGGACAATAAAGTGATGAATAATTCCTATTAATTTAATTTTATTTCGTTTTATATAATGACTGTTACATAGGTAGTAATGTTATATCAACAAAATATGTACAGAATTTAATAACTATTATTATCATATTTTTTTAAACCTTCCAACAAGTTGGATTCATTATACAGCACGCTCAAGTTCTGCTTAGAAGATGGTTTAACAATCTTCATTTTTTTTTTTTTTGTTTTAAGTGAAAAGAATCAAATTAGACAATGGCACGCTACAAAAACCTAACAAGATAAGAAAATATGATAATTTTTAAATCTACTATAAACAAATAATAATAAGGAGAACATTAATTTTAATTATTGCCGATATAAGAAAATAATTCTAGGCCTATACTGATCAACGATAATCTTGATCTGTGCTGTAAAATCGTGTCGTGAAAATTTTAAATAACAAAAACATAATCACTAGCTAACAAATAACATTGTATCAACGCATTATTACCATTTAATTTAACATATATCAGAACCAAGTGCTTTCCACAGACCACCTGTGCGAGCGATATCTGCTAGTACAATAGAGAAATGATTCAATAATTTTGAATTGATATAATTTTGTTGAAATATTCATTTAGTTTGAGTATAAAAGATTTCACGTGCTAAGTTATAAAAAACATTTTGCATTCTAGAGTTTCCATTACTTTACCCCAAATTTACATCATGAATATTTGCGAATGAGAATGGCAATGCATATAGTAATTAATAATGTGTATGGTAAATTTATTTTCAATATCCGAATACGTTATACGTTAAAAACGATATGGTACATATTGAGATTGGCAACGTGTTGATTAATTTTCCATACGGTATTGTCTATATTTCTTTTCTAATACATCTCCAACTCCTAAAGAATTGTCAGAGTTCTTTAATGATTTTCATGTTTACTGAAAAAGAAAAACATTTCATTTGATTTTGGTTCTTCAATTGAGATGGTAAGGTATTGAGCTTCCATTCGATACTGACTTAATGGAAGCCAATTAACTCATCTTCACATTTTGACATTCAAAGTTAAATATATATATGTATATATGTACACTGCTAATTTATTTATTCATTTATTTCGTATAAAAAAGGATCGATTCAAACGGAAACTATATAATGGAGTATCCTGTAATGCTCGTTTTATAATTATTACTTTATACTATATTTCATAATATGCTTAACACACAACATCATAAAAAATCAAATATAATATTACGGACAAGAACTATGTACAGAGTTAGAGAACATTAGAATATCTTTTCAAACAGCATCCATAAAAGTGCTATTGCAATCGGCGCAACGTATTGTATAGGGACTGTGTAAGTAACGTTCAACAGATCTCCACATTGAGCTTTAAGAGCTTCATATCCTTTAACTAGTTCCGTATTCTCTTCCGTACAAGTGTTACACTTTTCTTTCAGAATTACAAGTTCTTCATTTATTTCTTGAATACGTTGAGTTTCATTTTTAGCACGATAATATAATTCCTTTAATTTACTAATAACAGTTTCATTCGATTCATGGATTAGCCATTCTCTAAGATCATCTAATTCCTTATTAGCCAATTGTTGTGCCTCAAAGTCATCCTCGTCTTTTAAAGAGTCCAAAGAACCGATCAATGTCTGTAGAACATATTCTTTAGATTGCAAGCTCTGTTGTATAGAGTCGTTCTTTGATATCGGCTTCAAAGTTTTTATATACTCTTCATCTAAATGTTCACCCTCACATTCTTCCTCATCTTCATCCCTTTCCTCACTGTTTTCCCGTTTCCTCTCTTTATCGCAAACCTCGGAAGGTTTTTCGATATTTTCTGAATCACTTTCTGAACTTTTCACATCACTAGGCTCGTTTGAAGAATTAGATGTCTCAGTTTCCTCCCCAACTAGATTTTCAGGCTCATAATGGACCTCCAAAGGCTCGCCATTTTCTTCACAAGCAAATCTCACCTCCAATCTAGCCGGTTGAACAATAGTTTTTGTTGGTGTGCTGTTATCCTCGCTAGTTCTCTTCATTTCAACAACAGACTTTTCGCTTCCATCATCACTGGTAACGGTACAAGTGTCTTCGCCAGCTTCCGAATTGTTGTCAGACTCTATGCTTGAGTCTAAATTATCTAAATTTACATTTCCATTGACCAAAGTTCTCCTAGAAGGTGGACCGAGAATACATCCCATGATTTTATCTATTTCCGATAAAGAAACGTCTAGATTACTCTTGTTATAAGCGTTTGAATTTATTTGATTGTCGTGCTCAACCTTGTTCGGATAAGAATTCGACTCTTGATTGTTATCGAAGTTATCCAGCGGCATTATGTTCGTTTTGCACAGTATTGAATCGACGGCAAGCTGAGCCTCATCTGTGAGTAAATTTAAATTCATATCTTGCAAAGTTTTCAAATATTCCCTAAGGGCGGTAACTCTTTCATGAATGGTAACAGAGTCTAGTCTTGAGTCCCTCAATCTAGCCTGTAAGTTTTTCTCAATTCTAGCTTGATCTTTGATCCTCTCCAACAGTCCCTTCTTCTCCTGCTCAGCTTGGGCGACGATGTCTTTCATTTTATCTTCTGTCTCAACCAACTTGCCAGACAATTCTCCAAGTTTAGTTTGGGCCTCTGTATACTTTGCGGCAAGTTCCTGCAGTTCAGTCTGAGTGCTTTTAGCAACTTCGTGCAAGCTTTGGCATTCATCTTCTGTATCGTTAAGCTGTCTTTCAAGATGAACAAATTTCTGGGTAACTTCAAGCTTCTCTTGTAATATCTTCTGTAATGCTTCCTTAGCCGTTGTTTGGTACTGTGCTTTATCTTCCTGAAGTTTAACTAATTCGTTCCTCATCTTATCCTCAGTAAAATTTTTTGAATAAGTAGCTAACTGGCTTTCCACAGTTTCAACACGCGACAATAAACGATCTTCGTCAATCAAGGCTTTCCATGATTGATCAGCGGCGTGTCTAGTAGTCTCTACAAGTCTTTGCAGATGAAGAAGTTTACCATTCAGTACTTCCTCTCGTCTATTAGCCTCTTGCAAGAATTGATTTAATTTATACAGATCTTCAAGAGACACGTTGCTCACCGGACTAGCAACACTTGTACTGACACTAGCTTTAGCTTCCTTTCCATCAGGCAGGTACAATTTTAATGTAGCAACTATACATCCGTGAGTAACTTTCCTAGTATTTTCCATAACATCGACGCCAAACTGTACTATATCACCCGAGCATACTTCTCTTGGACCAGATTCCTCCCCACCTACGCTAAGTCTTTGGCTATTGATAAATGTTCCATTACTACTCTTGGTATCTTGCATATAAAATTTTCCAGCCTCGTACCAAAGCAGGGCATGATTTCTGGACAATACTTTACAGTCAAATATAGCATTGTTCGGCGTTGCTCGAGCCCTAGCTACCGAACGACCTATTTTAACGGCTTGTTCAAGTGAAACAGTGCGTTCATGAAACGGATGGGAATTTGCTCTGCAAATCAAAACTCCTTTGGCAGCCATCTTGTTGTTTTGTTGTGTGTTGCTTGTATTCAAGTTGGAATTGTTTGAGCTCGGGGAATAAGTAGCATTTTGTATCCAACCGCCGCTGGCTACAACCATAGCCAATAAAGTGTCTGATTTTGTAAATGATATAAATAAAATAACCGAATGAAAAATACCGATACTCTAACAAATAAAAATAATAATAATAATATTTAAAAAATAGTTTAACACTTTTTTATTTCTTCCTTTAATCTTCCTATGTTATCTTTTCTCTTTTTTCTTCCTTTTTCTTCGTTTTCTCTTCTTTTTTTTACAGTTAAAATAAATCTCGTTTAATATTATAACATTGAAATTTGAACGTTGAACTTTTGGATTTTCATTTTCATATTTAAGGTAGGCTTGTAGCGATACTTGTTTGTTAATTATTTTGATGCTTAATATCAATACTCATATTACGTAAATGTCAATGTCACTTGAATCATCAGTATATTCATTAAATACGGTTCAACATATATTTTTCTTCTTTTTAAATTTAAGCGAAATCTAAACTCATGTTAGGTGAAAGGACTTAAGCCGTTTGTTGAAAGAATTTCGGATACTATATACCATGGTTCAAGTCCATGTGTGGACAGTAGCTGCACACGCCCACACAACGAAAATATCTATTAAACTGGATGTCCTGTTTAAGATACGTTAACAATTAAACGTGTACGAGTTAGGATAAGAATAAAATAGAACAATCACTAAGAGTTGTTAGGTATAGTAATCGTACGATGTATCTACCAGGTTTTTTTTTTTGAACACAGGAGTTAGCAGTCAATCTTTTATAATAAAGGTGGAAAGATTTAGGTTCCGAAACAGGTAGAGTAGGATCTTCCGATCTTTGGACTTTAGTATATCTTTTATAATCTTAAAATATTTTGAACACACGTAACGTATAGTAACAGCGAACGTTTATAATAGGGCAACGATGTATAGTCGTAGAAAGCACTTATTTTTTTCTTTCTTTATTTCTTTCAACACGATAATTACGCAAAATCTCCTCCTCCGACGTCTTGAGATCGGGATGTTGCACTATAGACACACAGATTCAACATTTTTTTTCTTTCTTTTTTTCAACAGTTTAATTAAACTCTGTACACTTATAAATACACGATTATATATCAAGCCAAAACGGCATCAATCTTCTCTACACCTCACGCCCGAGAATAGGAGACTATAAACGAGCAATTAAATAAACAATTAGAAGACAAAATATTGTACACGGGTGGACTGTGGAAACACAGTGGTCCGCGTTCCCTTTGTTCCTTTGGAATTTGGTCCAATTCCGGCGTCTCTTCCGTTTATCGACCGCCGTGTGTGTAGTACAGTCTTATCAAAAAGTCCAATACCATATACACAGGTTTCAAAGCCAGATTCGACTGGTCGGACGTTTTAAGAGTATATTAATTTGAAAATGACGTTAATTTCGAGACTTTTATACTAATTAAGCTATTCAAAATGTAACCAAAACACTCCGCAACTAGATACTCGTAAAATCTCAATCTAGACAGTTTATAGTTTCCCATACAATGAAGTATTTTCTAAAATAATAAAGGTGAAGATAACCTCGAATACAAATTAATGCCGAATATTTTTATGTTACGAATACTATATAATAAAATAACAATAATCTTCTTTATCACGTTCGAAGATAATTTAACAAAAAGAAAAAAAAACCTTATTTCCTTGTGGAAAACCCTAGAGGTAATGAAGTATTTTATCTTTTAGTTATGCTATACTATCTGACAGTAGCTGTCATAACAATGATGATTTATTTGAAAGAAACTACCTATTATAATATTACTTATTTCCTCCTTTCCCTCTCCCATTCCCCACATTTTATATCTAGAGAATCAAAACAGAATTATGTCAGACGATGAGGATTACATGTCAGACAAATTTCTGCTTGGAACTGAAAAGTATTGTGCTCCAAGTCTGGTGAGACGTAATGCGGATAAAAGAGAGTTAGAACTATTGAAACGTAAAGCAGAAATCGAAGCTCGATTAAAGGAAAAGAATGTGTCCGTCCGGGTGATAGAGCAGGAAACAAGAGATAAAGGCCTGGCATCAGCAATCACTAGCGATAACAAAGGTCGAGTTTAAGTTGCATTTAGTAACTGTGAAAAAGCTTATTTAGCAAATATTCAAATTTTATTTTTTATTTCATTCATTCAGGTTATCAATTGTTAGAAAAGATGGGATATACACCTGGCCAAGGGATAGGAAAAAAGGAGAGTGGAATATCAGAACCTATTTCAATTGATTTGAAGACAAATAGATTAGGACTGGGTCGAGTTCCGAAGAAGAAGCCTGTATATGTTAAAAGCGGAAAGCTGAGTGAGCAGAATCTGAATACAGATGATTTTCGAGGAAGAATGTCGCAGAAGAAAACTGAACAAATGATAGAAGTCGATTTACGTAAAAGTCAAAAGAGCTGTCAACAATTAGACAGTAAAAATGAGTTGAAAAAACCTGACGAGATTTGGTTCTGGCCAATAATAGAGGAGGAAAAAGATGGCGATAGTGAAGCTGAGTCTGAAGAAGAGGATGAAACTGATGTTGAACATAACGCTATACCAGCTAGTGAGAAATTGGAGATATTAACAAAATATCTCAGGGAAAAATATTTTTATTGTATTTGGTGCGGAGCAGCTTATGACGATGATGATGATCTGAGAGATAATTGTCCTGGGAAAACGAGAGACGATCATTAAATATTTAACTGTTATTTTATCATTCGATATCAATTATTGTGGCTATCATTGTTTAGGCCAGTATTTGGCATGTATGGAAGGTTATCAATTTTATAAGAAATAAAACGGAACTTAAAACTGATGTTATTATTTGCCCAAGTATAGCGATAGGTTTGTGTTAAGTAAGGAAAACATGAATGTCGTAATTACTGACCCTAAAGATCAGATAATGAAAGAAAAATAATTCAAAATCAACATTCCACGAAATTTTAAAGATACTTCGAATTTTAGATACTACCTATATACATATTATCTACTTCATATGTACTTATAGGGGTAAATACACCCTGAATGTTCAAAAACGTAATTAGTGCTTCTATAAAATATGGCGAGACCAATACAACAGCTGTAATATTTCGTTCTTCAATGTTTTTTTTATGAAACTTATTTCGTTCAGTAAAAAACAAAAGTAAAAATACTGTCCAAAAACGATCCATCTTTAGTCATTGGTAGAAACTCCATTCTCAGACATAATTGAATTTGAAAGATTTTACTTTTCACTGCAGAACTGGATATATAATACAGATATTTTGGAAAGAAAACTGTTAATGAAAAGGAAAAAGAGAACTTACAAAAGCCATCAAATGTTTTCAATTTTTTTAAGTCTGCTTCCTAGATCCATGAAAACATTATATAGCTGTCGATTTTGTGTAATGCTAGTCTACTTGGTATAGTAAAATTCTGATTTGCTACCGTACGTTAAATACTACCTCATGGAGTGTGACATAACATAAAAAGAACATTAGGTAAATAATGCAAAGTACATATCTACAGAAATAAAATGATGTATTACAAAAAAAATTCAAGCTATGTGTAGTTGGAAGTGATTTTGGATCGGCTGAGCTATCAAGACACTGTAGGAGGTCTACTCCCTAAGGTGTAACATATGGGGTGGGAAAACTGCGTATAAAAGCTTTCTTTTCGTATTTAGTCTCCTCACTTTGATCTGAATCGTTGAGGAGTCGCTACAAACTTGCTCGCAGCTGAATCAAGTCTTGTATACAATAAATAATAAATAACATACATTAAAAGAAAGTTGAAAAAATGTGGAAGTCGATTGTTTTTTTATTAGCCCTTACGGCGCTCTTTGAAACTAATGTAATCGCTCAACCAGCAGGAGATGAAAATTGTGAAACATTGCAGTCAGAAATACATGTAACCAAAGGTAAAATTTGAAACTATTGAATAGGATCCGAAACGCATTTATGCACGTTTTTTTCCAATGCAGATGAGTACGATGATATGGGACGTTTGAGAAGGACTTGTGGCGGAGATATTACTGTTACAAAATGTGAGGGATTTTGTAATTCACAGGTACAACCCAGCGTCATTACAACTACAGGATTTTTAAAGGTATATGAAGATAAATATCAAAGTTGAAACTTTAAGAAGTGATTTCGTACCTCATAACAGACAATAACATTTTGAAAATGGATTTTAATCTTTTATTTAATTCTTCATGTAGCTACGTTAATTTTCCATCTATGGGTTGTTATTTAGGAATGTTTTTGCTGTCGTGAAAGTTACTTAAAGGAGCGAGAGGTTTTTCTCGATCATTGCTACGATGCGGATGGCGTTAGATTGGAAAGCGAGGAAGCTGGATCGATGGAAGTTAAGCTACGCGAGCCAGCTGAGTGCAAATGCTACAAGTGCGGAGACTTCTCAAGATAAAATTTTTCTGCGGACTTGGACTGCCTTCTCACAACACAAAATTGTCTTTTGTTACAATCTAATATTGTATAATTACGATTACAAATATTAATCCTATGACTCGAACTAATTTGTCCCAAAATATTCTATGCTTATATTTATTGATGCAAATAAAATACATTTTTTTCAAAATATTCGCATTATTTCAACTGTATTGAATTATTTAATCTCAACCCAAAGGTAAATAAGTTTTATAAATACTTTATTCCATATAGATTTAATGATTGAAGATTGAGACATCGATATTAAGAAGGAAGAGCAAATAGACTAACACCAAAGTCAGATTACGTAATGTTTTTACTCCTAATTTTTATCTGATGCATAACACCAGTATAAATTCACTAATTCAAATGGAAAACGAATCTCTGAGTAGTAATTTGCGGCAAGCTAAAGCACTGATTATTGATCATCATACATTGTTGATTGAATTTACATACTTAGTAAAGGGAATACAGATTAAATAGTAAAAACAAAGAAACTGTTTACAACTAATTTTCTAGTGATATACTATATCAGGTTCCTTAATGCTCAGCATCAGATTCAATTATCAATTTCCGGTCAGTTCAAAAATCTTTAACATATATCACGTAAAAAACTATTACTCTAGTTACATAGGATCTTTAATACACTTCTATAAAGACGATCATATGCATTTGGAATGTGTGAATTCTATTCCCTACACGTTCGCAAAGATTTTAAAAAGATTTAAATCTTTAGAGCAGATTATTTTCCACTAGGACTAGTCTGTCTTTGTAAAAATGTCTAAATACAAAACTCTTAATAAAAATGAATTATAAAGGCTACACCTTTCTCAAAAATTGTTTGTGTGATGAGAAACTAATTGTAATCTACTCGATTGCTGATATACATTTTTCAAAATATATTCAACTGACAGTAAATTGAAGTTAAAAATAAATGAAGTTAAATCTGAAAAATTGCTGACCAATAGTAAAATTAGAACGTTCTGGATTAGTTGTATATTATGTATGGACCACATACGAGCAATCGACAACACATGATAATAAAATCTGTTAAAGTACCGACGCAGTTTGGAAAATTAAATGCTTTTAATAGGTCAACGATACATTTTCCCTGTTTATTTGGTTCAATCGTTAAGTGTGAACCACGATAAAGCATTATATGACATTGTTTCTACCCCACTGCTCTGCAGGGTGTCAAACCATACGTCTATCGTGGAGTGCCAAAGAAGGTTCTCAACCGCAAGAACTAAAGAAACTGATTCCTAGCTCAGGAATTTTTGCAAAGAATTTTGAGAGCCTCGGAGATAAGTGCAGTGCACTTATGCCTTATGTTCTTGCATACTCAAAACTTACACAACTTCATACTAAGTATGTAAAGTATTTTTTCTCTCGGATAATAAATGTAACTAAAATACAGTGATTGTATTTACCTTAATTGAACCTAATCGCACCTTATTAACAGAAAATTTATCTCTATAATTAATGAGCTTAAAAACAAACGCTCCTTCGTTACCTCGATACACCTCAACTGTAGTTTACACAATGAGTATGTATTTAGGCAAGTAACATGTTTCTCCCCTCTATAAGGGAGTGACGCCGCACAGTAGGGGCTAAATGGGGCTAACCACAGGGTATAAAAACCCACGACTTGAGAATTATAACCACAGTAGTTTGCTAGCAGAGTCCAAAAATGTATCGTACAAGAAACACATTGTTCCAACACTTTGGTAAGTATAAAAGAACGTTTTTCACTAACGAAAAATTCTCAAGATTAATTTGCATTAGCATACATCGCTGTCTATAATTAAAATTCAAAGTTATTATGATATTGAGTGAAAAAATTCATTATTCGATCTTATAGCTGAGTTAAAATTAAAAATTAAGACTCTTCTTGAGCATTACAGCATGTTTTGTCACTCACATTAAACTCAGTTTCAAAAAAATTTTCAACTTTATGAGAGTATTTACATGCAAAGATAATATTTTAAATTGTAAATATGTACAAACGGATAAAGTTGGAATCGTTTTTAATTCATGATTCATGTAGTTTAGGTAAATTACTTATGCATGATGGATTATTTAATCTTCTTTGCAATGACTTTAAGCAATAGATAAATTATGTGGATTAATGTTACAAAAAAAGATGTGATAGTTATGAAAACAACTGTTTGTAATGAATGTTAAAAAATCCCACTGGATCAGAAAATTTTAATCACAAAAATGAAAAATTGTTTTTTATTCAACTTACGAAACAGCTTTACTAGCGGCGCTGCTTTGTTTACTTTGTGGAAATGTCTGGTCGATCGCAGGAGCAGATGAATGTCAAGTGACTCCTGTAATCCACGTTCTTCGCTATCCAGGATGTGTTCCAAAACCAATACCAAGTTTCGCATGTACTGGTCGCTGTAGTAGCTATTTGCAAGTAAGAGAATACGTTTCTTTTAGATAACAAATAAAGGAAAAACAATAATGGGAGAGTCTACATATAATAAACTTAAGACACAAGCACCGCAAGGTGGTTTGTAAAAACAGACATGACATCAGAATTATTTTTTAGGCTAACAAAACAAGTCTCTGAAATTTTCGAGTTAATTTAATAAGTCAGAATGCAATTATAATGTAAATTAATTGATCGATTTTTACGTAAACAAATACAAGCCAAGCATGACAGAAGATTGTATCGTGTCTGACGTTTGTGTAGGTAACAAAAAAAAAATAGAAAGAGAGAGAGTCGAAGTATCAGATTGGTGACTTGATTTAAGTAGACAGTTGATGATGATACCTTGTATTGCAGGTGTCAGGTTCGAAAATTTGGCAAATGGAGAGAAGCTGTATGTGTTGTCAAGAAAGCGGCGAGAGAGAAGCTAGTGTATCCCTTTTCTGTCCAAAGGCAAAACCAGGCGAAAGAAGATTCCGAAAGGTGAGAAAATTTTCAGTTTAAATCTTGATAAACTCTTCGGTAAATATTGTTCGACGCTTCCAAACTTTTTGATAAAACTTCAAACATGTATTGGCATAGATAACTATGAAGTAAATAATTATTATCTAAAATCAGTCGGTCCATGGTTGTATCACTGCCATGTTGTTGTTATTACCGGACACGGGACGCGCGGAATCGGACTGACCGGCAAAATTCAAATACCCATTATTCATGACAAATCTTTCGATTTTCTTTTAAATAATATAAGTCCAAGTCCACCAATTATCAACAAATGAATTGGACGTCAAAAATTTGGTTTATCTGAAATTCTTCTCTGACAATTTTTCATATGAGAAACCTATTTTTTCATATTTATTTTGTAGCGACAAAGATACGATAAAAATTCGCATTCAACACTCAGTTACGTCAAAGTACGAAAATTGAATTTTGCATCTCATGAACGGTAAGTCTCAAAGAGATGAGACTTGGTGAACTTTCCAATCTTAGAGCACACTATGAAAGGAAAAAAATTTCAGACAATTTAAACTTTTGACGTCCAGTTCATTTGTTGATAATTACTTGCTCATACACAAACTGATAAATTGCTGGAATGTATATCATGAAATATATTCAATTGCTATTCGTATTGAATTACGTAAAAAACAGAAAAGGCATTAAGTGCGGAAAAGATTGAGGACAGAAATTTCAAATGGGTTTGGACAAGTGATGATTCATTCTAAATCATGAATACATATAATTTTTATTAAAAAAAAAAAAAAAACTGTTGTTTAGGTGATTACTAAGGCTCCGTTGGAGTGCATGTGCCGTCCTTGTACTGGTGTTGAAGAATCGGCGATAGTCCCACAAGAAATTGCTGGGTTTGCAGAAGAGGGACCCTTAACAACTTCCGCTCATTTCAGACGATCACCTGGTTTGCAATGAAATATCTGATCTTCCAGGACACCAGACCCTCGGATAACTTATAAATTGAATTGATAATTAATTGTAAAATGTTCATTCATGTATCTACTCATATTATGGCTAATTCTTTATTATTTATTACCTGCCCAGACAGTTGTGTAGAATAAATATTGGCGACTTAAAAGAACGCTTCTGAATTTGTTTCAACATAGAGTGTAACTACTCACTCTTATTTCATAAGCACATTAGGTACTCTTTTTCAAAAACTGCTACAAGAGGACTTAGGAATTAGATAACCAGGAGGATAAATTGGGCAACAAATTTACATGAAGTCTGCTCTTCATTATCAAAACAATATTAATTATTATATTATTAATACAGCTTTTTCGAAAACTCTACATTTACGATTCTAGAATATAATACATGAACCCTTGCACAACCACAGAATGAAAAAAAAGAAAAAAAAATCCATGATTTTAAAGGCCTTTCGCTTTTTGTAGCAAGAAAAGAGTTAGTCTATTCACAATCCAATTTTCGTATTTGAAAAAAGTTTTTAGATTTATATATTTGTTTGTGCAATTTCAAGATCGTGTATCTGTCTGAAGATTTTTCAAAATCTGTTAATGGTAATGCAGCATCCTTGCCCATGATTGCTTTGAAAAATGACTTCAAAGCTATCATAGCAACTGATTTTCCTATGAGTAGTGTTGAGTCTTTGTTGCTCAGTAATGCTCGTAAGCTGTTGGAGGAAAGAATACTTTCCACTAGTTGCTTTTCAATTGCTTCCAGAAGTACCCCTGTAAACAGCAACATATGTTATACACTGTTTCAGAATATTTCAGAAACTTCATTTAAACAAATTTCAAAAATCGAGCTCGGAGTTTATAATTTTCGAAACATAGAGTTGAGATTTTAAAACAAGAACAAATAGCAGTATTCGGGTAAATTTGAAAAATTGAAAAAGATAGAATGAGCAAATTTCATTGATGCTGGAATGTGAGGATAATTTATACGTGATCTTACGTTGCAGGTGATCCAGTTGGTATATATATTCTTGAATTACAATTAGGCATTGTAATTCCAACAGCTTGATGTTGACATTGATATACCGAGATATCAAAGCTTGTAGATTTTGAAATTTATTTACTCTAAATTGCTATGTATTTTGATACGGTTCTACAAAACAATGTTTTTATTATATTAGCTATTAGCAGATATTTTAATCAATGAAAGAATAATTTACTTTTAAACATTGTTATGATGAAATTGAATTAGATTCTACAGTACAGTTATTTTTGTAATCATAATTTTAACAGCAATCTATCTATTCATAAAAACAAATAAATAAGAAACTGAGAAAGGAACACAAAATATTACTGCTTACCAATAGATACTTTCAAAATTACAGTCATTAACACATTGGCAAATTCAGGGTCACTTGCTCTTTCGCCTACATTATTCTGTAACAAAAATATGTACAGTTTTTAAGTTTATTTTTAGAAGTTAAAATACAACAAGAATATGTGCTGCCACAACTTTCACTACTATCTCAGACTATTCACTGTTGAATCGAATTTCTAAATAAAACAAATAATCAATTACTCGGCAAAAAAAAAAAACGGAAATTTTAGACAATCACAACAATTGGACGTTTGAAAATTTACACTTAAATCTAATCAAGCATAGAAATTAGAAGAGATAGAACTCCATCTTATATTAGAATTTTAATTCGAATAGGTAAAAGGTTTCTCTAATAAAAACCAGAATAATCTGATTTGTCTAGGATCTTTGTCAAGACTTTTGATACTTCCAATTCCTTGGAGAATTTCTTATTTACTTTCGATATTATAGAACAAACGGTACTCACAAGATTGTCGATAGTCTTAGATGTATTCAAGATCTATTCTGGCTGGTTAATGACCAGTTGGCTAGATCCACCTGCTTCAATAGGTCTGCTTTCACCTGTGATCATTGTTTGTAGATTTTTATAGGCGAGCTGAAAATCATCGTTCATAGATTTAAAGTGAGTTGAAAAGTCAGCCAACAGCTCTGCACCCCAAATTTGTAATAATCACAAAGTCTACGTGTTAGACAGCATCTTGTAAAACTGGGTCTACATTATTAATGATTGAAAACTTGATCCATATAAAAAACTTTTGATGAAAGAAATCTTGAAATATATTATAACAATCTGAGTCGAATTCTATTCGTGATAGGCAAAATCTCACACTGTTTAAAAGTGTGTTGCATCAAGGGCAGCTCTGCTGAGACCTTGTTTACTTGAGATTCTATGTAGTTAGATATCAAGATTGCTAAGTACTCAAACAAGCCTTGCTTGATGGTGAAAATTGACAAGATTTCACTACATTCTTTGTATCTGGTATGATCTTGGTTGAATTTCGGATTATCAATCAAACTCTGTGTTCACTTATTTTTTCATTTGTGTTTACAAGTAACAATCAGAAGTTTTCACGTTGGGAGTAGAAGATAATGATAAAGTATTTATTAAAGAAAATACGCATCTTGGAGTCAAGAGGAAATAAGATATGAAAAATCATGCTTAGAGATGGGGTAAATACGCACGTCTTATATCATATTAATAACTTTTTAATAATAGTACTTCAAAAAATCTTGTTTTGTTTCAGTTCCTGCAACACAGGACATTCAACTTGCTGAATAATCATTTTCGGAGGGTAATACTCCCTCGTATTAATTCCTTCAAAATGAAGAAGAAATATTTGAAGAAATTCCAAAAGCTGAGCCAGTAATCATGATAACTAACGATTATAATCATAAACATGATAATTCTGACGATTTTTGTGTTTGGCGTACACATACATATACTTTTTACAATATTTAAGTTCGGTTTCTTGAAGATTGATGATATTCTATTGTTTCATTGCTCTCAGAGGTGCAAAATTCATTTAATTTCTTATTTTTTGCTAGCTAAGAAAGTTTCGCAGGAAATTAGTTTTCGTAAATTTTTTTTATTTAAAACATGATTCATTGGTTAAGCCTATTGTATTAAAATTGGTCCCAAGGCCAGTTTCACCAGGAACAAATACCTTTTTATTAATAGCGTACCTTTATTCGCCAAAAAAAAGTTATTCTATGAATGAATATTGGTCGTTCACGGAACCACTCACTAGATAAATATAATATATGCGTTACAATTATACTGCATTTGATTCTTAATATTTTTCTTATCCATTATCTGTGGCGTATATAAAAAATATAGATTGTTTAACCTTACTTCAGTTGTTATATAAAATAATGCACAGCCATTTCAAAAAACTATAATTTTACTTTACAAGCTCCGTAATAGGGAAATCATCAATGTGTTTAGAATTAGTTTGAAGATGTATTTTGTTCAAGTAAGAAGAGGATTCGGAAATATTATATTTGTTTCTTTCAAAGATGTAAAGAAAGATTTCACAGCCAACATGGCAATCGATTTGCCAGTGGGAGGTGTCAGATCTCTGTCGCTCTCCCATACATGATATACGTCGAAGGAAAGAATACTTTCATAAATTTGTTTTTCAAGTATTTCCAAAAGTACACCTGTAAATAGACATATGATATTATACATCGTTTCATTAGTATACAGAAACTGCAACCAAACAATTTTCAAAAATCGAGCTCGACCTTTACATTTTTCGAAATTGTCATGTAATTCATATATCATGCATCAAAAAAATTAACAGAAATATATAGACCTGAGATTTTCAAACAAGAACAAAAAGCTATACTGAAGTAAATTTCTATGAAATACCTAAGAATAGCTACTTGAATATAATGTATACACAATCTTACGTTGTGGTTGATCCACTTGGTGTATATATTCTTGAATCGCAAGTAGGCATTGTAATTCTGAAACTTTGATGTTAACATCAATGTACCGAGGAATCAAATTTTGCAGTTTTCGAAACTTGTCTGCTCTGAATTGCCATGTATTATCATTGTCTACATCTGCAAGACAATGTAGTTCTTATAATAATATAGTTCAATTAATGAAAGAATAATTTCCATTGGACGTTGTCATAATGAAATTGAATCAACTTTGGAGTCAAGTTATACAGAGTTATTCTTGTAAATATGATTGAACAGAAATCTATTCATTCAATAAACAAAATTCAAACACAACAGAGTCGCTTACCAATAGATGCTTCCAAAATTATAGTCATCAACACCTTAATAAACTCAGGCTTGTTTGCTTTTTCACCTACATTTACCTGCCAGAAGGAAAGGAAAAAATTGGGTGAATTCATTTACAAATCATTAAAAAATTTGTGAAAACTGAATGTAAATTTTACCCAGCAGAAATGACTCGACTTACGGAAATCCAACTGCAGATTTGTTGGAAGGAATTTTTCTTGTCATTTGACACAAGGCAAAGAAGTCGTTTGTGAATTTGCTCCATGTTCAGAAGCTCACTCGAGCTGCCGGAACTGCTATTGCTGTCATTAAGCAAGAACTCTAATTTCTAAATAATAAAACGATCGATTAGATGTTAAAACAGGCGAATTCGCTCAAGAACTTATTGAAAGCACGATATTTAAAGATTCGTTTTTAGCAATTTTTACTTCAATTTTGATAGAAATTAAATGTTACAGAGTATGACGTTCGAAAATATAATGCAATGAATAAAAAGATCACAGGAGAAACGAATATTCATTAGCAAATGCTTAGAAGATTTTTCGTGCGAAATTTAGCGTTGCAAGCGAATCGAATTTTACTTTCAAATCTTACGTATTTCATGATGAAATTATCCAAGGACTCATTTTCTTGCAAAAAGTCGTCCCATTCTAGACCAGATCGATCCCATTTGTCTTTAATCCATTCCAGGCTCTTTTCGCGAACCAACACTGTCATGAGTTCACCCATCAAAATTCCGGCCAAACCTTTATTTTTTAAAGGAGCCATCATAGTCTTGAGTTCGGAGAACGGATAGACACCCTCCGCCAATGGATACCCTGTACAAGTGCAAATAACATGGAGTGATGAAAAGGGAATAGACAGTATCAAATATTTCGGGAACAATTTGTTTCTAAAAAGAGATTCATCAGGCCTCTTGAGCTTAACATCGAGCACGGTATAGGACTATGGTTTAAGAATTAAGTTATCATAAAATGTGTGTTCATACCAGTATTTGGATATTGTAAGATAAAATATTGTCAGTTTAATGAACTAAACTCACAGATGAATTCTGCCAAGGAAACCCAAATCTTAGATACATCAATCACTACATCCCCAGACACGTCCAATACCTCTCCAAGACTGCAATAGAACGTTGAAATGAAAAAACTTTGCTTAGCTAATATTGGAACACTTAAATGCGCCTTCTTTGATAAAATATTCATCATTATTTCCCAATCGTATGAAACTATTAACTTCTCAGCGTTGTATAAAACATCTAACACTCATCAAACTTGTATAACGTTAAAAATGATCTACTCACCTAGAAAGATAAAGAGAAGATTTGAAAATGTTCTTAGAGATGAGATGTGTTATGAGTTGACTAACTTGTATCCTTGCAGTTGGTGATTTGTTAACAACTTTGGATAATGCTTCTCGCACAAAGTTTGCAAATGTAGAATCATCAAAAGTTTCATGGATCTTTTCAGCTGCAGTCTGTAAGTCAATTCGAATTATTTGAGTTACCAAAATTTGAGCAACCTTTTGATATTTGAAGCACTGAATTACTTACGTCAATATTTGCGTTGGCAAGATAGTCTTCTAAAATAATGGTAGATTTCTTAGCCAGCCGTTTCTTCGACGGTAATGACGGTGCCTTGCTAATTGTGGATGTAGATGCTAGAAGAATCATTTTACATGTTGTAGAGGCAGTAGAGGCATAGATATACCATGACTTAGTGAACTATTCATAAGCGAAGTATCCAGATAAGGATTGACGTAAGAAACTAATTTCTATTCTATTCAATATTTAGATGTTCTGTTTCACCTTCTATCTTGATTTGATCCATCTCACTGTTATTATAACCTTCCCTTGGTATCCACTTATTCGTCCTTAGCTCAATTAGATCTTGCAGCATGATACGAGCCCTTGAACTAACTTCACCAGGTACTTTGCGATTAACAATGTCCACCATTTGCTCAAAATATGGGTCTAAATTCTAAATTTTAAGATACAGATCTTGCGTTAGAATGCAGTTAATTAAACGAAAGGGATTATCATCTATCATCATTTGTAACTGTGAAATGTACTTGGATTTTTTTATTAGATGTGAAAATTCACCTGATTCTTCAATTCGAAGTCTTTGCCAACTGTAATAAGCAGCTTACATAAAGAGTCTAAGCTTTCGTCGTCGATTTGCGTGAGCAAATGACGTATACACCTGTGCATAATGAAGGTAGTCAACACTTCTTGCTTGAAAAGTTCTCCTATAAATCTGTTTAACAAAATATGAAAGAATTTTATAATCAATAAATTATGGTCCAACGCAGAAGTAAGAGGGTCAAGATTGCACACTGCTTTGGTATGGAGAATATGAAAAACTCTCTATCTGCCACTTACCGAATAATACCAAAAGACGTGGTGCGATTTATTCTCTCCTGTTCTGTCAGTACCTGCAGATGATCGGCCTCCTGAAAATAAACGATGTGAACAGTTTAAGTTATGTTTGAACCCACGTAATTTCTTCTATGCTTTTACAATCCATCTTGAAATTCTTATGACAAACTAAACCCGTTTCTGCTCTTGATAAAATCTCAGCACAAAAAAGATCAGAAGTAATTAACAATAATGATTCTTATATATTCTGTGATGAGAATTTGTTGACTGAACACCTTTGTGAATAACAAATATCTTATTAATGGAAATATCGTCCAGTAAAAGGTAAGAGAAATGAGAACGAAACAGTATCATCAGTTTTTCAGCACTTAAAAGGCATAGATTAAATAATAATCAACTTGCTGGATTTGTAATTGCTTCAATCTCGTTCCTTTGGATAACTCTGGTATTTTCATCAACAGCCTCCTCGAATTCCATTACACAACGAGTGATAATAAATTTTCTAAAGTTGATATCATTCTCCGGTTTGCCTGCTTCATTTCCTGTACTGCTGACTTGTATCATAGCAAGTTCCTTGCACATACGAGCATACACTGCCATGAATCTAGGCTCGTTAATTGCCTGTTAAAATCAGAAAGACCATAAGTAAAATTCGTGATAATTTTATTTCATTAATTTCGTAATTATTCTCAAGACTTTAATGCTTTTCTATTTCTATTCTTGTTAAGAAAATAAAAACTACTTGCTTTTTCAAAGACCAAGTTAACGACACCCTGCAACTCCTCTTGGGAATTGATTCGCAGAGTCTTCACTTGTTTGACTAATTTATTGAAATTCTGAGGCATGAGTTTGTTCAACACTCGTCGTACTGTCTTGTATAGGCCATCTGATGGGATGTTTTTCTTGCTGGCACTATCAAACTTTAATCGAGACGGTCTCCATGGATTTTCCGATTCCCTCAATTTGACGTCTTCTTTTGCAGAAGACAAGGCTTGGATCACAACTAGCTTGTTGCTTTTTGGTTTGCCTTGTTGACTACCTCGCTTTGGAGTCAGCGACTATAAGTAAATGAAGCAAAAAAAATATTTTATAATTATTTTAAGGCACAAATTCTTTCTATATCAAAATGCAGCTTGCAAAAAAATCATGTTTTTTTGTAACTGAATTAAAAAAACCAGATTCGTTTGTAGTTTTGTGATCACAAAACTCCAAAACTACATCATATAGAGTAACTTACCCCTCGTGCACTTTGTAATGATTTGATAAATTGTGGCCGCCACTGAGAGTCATTGAACTGCCTCAGATGCATTAGAACACGATTATTCTGTCCAAACAAACAAATTCCTTTCACCTCTACAAAACTAATTCCATCGAATTAAAATTTATTTTAATCGAAACGAGTATCAATCATTTTAGTTTTCCAATGTCCCCCAAATCGGTTTTAAATTTCAGTAAAGTTTGAAGCAGAGTTTAGCAAACAGAGATCAAACATATATTTGCAGATAATATACCCAAGTGATTATAATCAAATCCAATCACCCCAGAGTTTTTTTTCACAACAGCAGTCACGTCTGGTAGATTGCATGGTCTAATGTTGCTATTTGGATTGCTCTGAAGCTTGATCAAAAACTCTCGATCATAAACTCTCTTCCCACTCCTATTTAACGGACTCCATTGATCTGCCTCATAGGTATATTTGAGGAGCGAAGTTCCTTTTGTTGTGGTACTAATTTGATCCGACTCTTCATTTTCATATTCTTTAACGTCTTTGAAATTTTTGAGAATCTTCAAATTTCGCTCCTTTAGACTCTGCAATAAACATGTCTTGCAATCTTGATCAAACTAAATTTTATTCGCATCTAAATCTCTGGTAATATTGACCGAATTGCAATTTCAGTCAAGTCCAAATCCTTGTTTGACAAATAATAATAAGAACCGGCATCCGTAATATACTCAAGTGATTAGAAAAACAGCTACTCACTACAACATCGTGTATCAGAACAATTTCCAAATCTGGTAGGTTCAAAGGTTTCATATAGCTGTTTGAATCGTTGCAAAGGTCGATCAAAAACTCCCTATCATAGACCCTCTTTCCGCTTATATTTAGAGGATGTCTTTTTGCAGTTATATCAATTTCATCGTGCTTTTTGTTTTGAATTTCATTTTCCGTAACTAGAATTTTGTTTCGCTCTTCTTCTTGGCTAACTGTTTGCAGGGCTGAGATATAATCATTGTTGTCATGTATCAGAGTAACTCCGGATTTATCCATATCAATACCCTTCTTTTAGGCACCTTTACAAGCAGGGTCCCTATTCCCGAGAAACTCTAACTTATTCTTTTGTTTCTGCTCTGTGGATTTCTGTCTATCGGATAAACACAGTAAAAGCCGAATGTGTATAAATATAATCTTGGAGATTTTAGAGTAAATTGCGAAAGATGTGGGAGTTATTTTTTCACTCATAAAGAAATGACTATTTATCAAATGTTGTTGCGATGAAAATTAATCAGAAAACATACAGTCAAATGATTTTATCAGTGGATCTTCAAAATATAGAAATAAATCAATGGTTCGAAAGATGAAGCAACAGGTTAGTTACTTACCGACTTATAGTCGTTAAATTGCAATCGCCAACATGTGCAAATAGTATTAAGGCGTTGAAAAGACATTCGCTGCGTGGTTTATAAGCCAGATTGTGGCAAAACGATCCAAGGGAACTCTCCGTGAACATGAGCCTAGAACATAAGCTATCGCAAGGATACAACACCGAGCAGTAAGCATCGCACACAGAATGCTACTCTTCTTCTTTTTCCTTAATGGTTATAACCCCATAGAGTTGCTATAGATTCGGGGTAAGTACCAATCAGAATGCTACTCTTGTATTATGGCTATGACATAATACATAACGGTGCTTTTCCACAAGGCTAACACAGTTGACGCAGATAGACACTGAGGGATATAACTGGTTACATCCCGGGAGCTTTCCAACAAGAGACACAGATAGACACAAAGCAGCGGCATTGGTCGGATCCGACGGAAGTAACCAGTTATATCCCTCAGTGGTGGAAAGCACCTTGATTTGCAGGCTTCGTCGCATACAAGATAGAATTCTGTCGCATGAAGGTTCATCTCGGATCTACTTTCCGTAGGACAAAAAGTACTCCACATACGACGAATGTATACATACATACAACGGGGGTGCTTTCCAACTAGAGCACTATGCTGGATGCGTTGTCGGCGGTGACAGTTGTCGCGGTCGCGTGCATGAAATACTCGTATTGTCTAATCGCACCATAGGTAGAGGCCGGTAATTCCCCGAAGACGTGTTCAAGAATACATACATCCGCTTTCGCCTACTTTTCAAATGGCTACACCACATACCTAGATGTATTTTTTGATACTAGATTCCCAGGATTCCCACATTCTTTATTTGTTCCTCGTTATTCACATTTGATTGGAATCTTTAAATCGGATCTGGTCTCTTATGTTTATAAGTTGCCATTAAATATTGTATTTGCAGAAAACCAATTATTTGTGCGCTAAGTCTCAAAAATCGAAAGCACTGAGTAATTTCATTTTATCTAAACTTTTATATTCAGATTCAATCTAATCCTTTTTGAATTTGCTATTCAAATTTTTTCTGATCGTGAGCAAAAACTTACGCTTAGTAGACTAATCTCAGGTGTAAAGCTAATTGACTGCTGAGATTAAGAATAATTTCAGACAATGATGGTCAATTGTTTTTCAAAATAATAAAAGTTTCATTAAATGTAACTGTTGTTCTCATAATTACCATAGTACGTCCACAGTGCATGCACCATCCTTCAATGTATCAAAGACGAAGAGTTAGCCACGGTCCCAGCCAAAATTGCTGGTACTGCGAAGAACAAGCTTTCAACAATTATCACTCATTCTAGACGAATAGCTAATTCACAATAATCTTCCAGGATCAGAACAGACCTTATCCTCAACTTTGTTTTTTTACAAATAAAAATAATTAATAATTGTTTCCGTTTCGAAAATTCATCATAGTTATGACTAATTTAGAGTATCTAAAGGCTTTAGTTTAGGGGTAAGGTAGCCGAGGAGCTGAATGACGGAGGTGCATGAAATTTTGCACATCAAATTGGCATGGAGTTCTTTTTTTATTATTTTTTTTTTTTTGTTCTTTTTTTTTGTTTTTTGTTTTTTTTTTCTTTTTTATAGATATGGTTTATTATATAAGTGTGTGTGTGTTGTGTTCTTAATATTTACTTTTTTTTATACATACATATGTATATATACACATAAAATACATATATATACATAGACATATGTATAATATACATATATATATATGTATATACAATACATACTATGAACCAGCAGAGGCAGGAACAACAGCGTCGCGATACATGCCCCCATAAGCGAACGCCGGCTCCTGACAAGCCTCTTCTTTATCATCCATTTTCCACTTACATTACCTATATATTATTTACAGTAATAATATTCTTTCTTATTACTCGATTATCCACAACTTTTCAACAACGTTTCTTTTTTTTTCGGTTTCCTTTGTTTTTGTTTTTTATTTCTTTTTACCCATATATAAATTAATTTAAATCATTTAATTTACCTATACGTTCTTCTGTTCCGTATGTTATCTTTATAGTATTGTTTAGTTTAGCTTTGTTTATTTTGTTTTATATTTTCGTTTTATTCTTATACTTCATCAATGTGGGGAAATATTCTACGATCAGTAGAATATAGTATATTTTATACCTATTTTGTTTTTTATTTCTATTGTATTTATTTTTTCGTGTTTTTTCTTTCTTTTCTCTTTCTAAACGTGAAGAAAAAAATAATTAATTTGCCGGCTTCTCTGCAATCAAAATCATTTTCCTCGCGTTTTGTGAAAAAAGAAAAAAGAAAAATAATAATGATAATAATAATAGTAATAATAATAAGCTTTTATAGGTCGATCCCCTCGGACCTACAAATAAATAAACACAAACATAATGATTGTTGTCACACTCTTGTCTCGCCTATGACGCATAAATTGCGCAACGGACATTTTCATCAATCAATAAATCACAACAATACGAATACATATTTACGCATTAAACTCGATTCAGTACAATTTCTATGAAAAACTTTGATTTATCTTGAAATTGGGGAAAATCACGCTCGATTAAAAAAAAAAAAAAAAAAAAAAAAAAAAAACAGTAAAAAACGTACGTTATAAGATCCGTGGGTCTTTTTTTTTCTCTTCAGTGATGCGAAATTCACGCAATAGTTAACTGTAGTAGTAATAGTAGTAGCAATAGTAGTAGTAGTAGTAGTAGTATTTTTAACGTTATACGTGAAAATAAGTTGCAGAAGGGAAAAGAAAAAAAAAAAGAAAAAATAATAAGTTAACGATCAAGTTATAACTGTACAACGTATATAATTAATAATAATAAATCCTATCGGTCATATTCTTTCAAGACCTGATACCTATTAAGTTTCTTGTCAATCTGGTGAATGTATGCTTTATATGTATGTCAAAACGTGCCTTTTAGTGCAATGCGATAACCAGTTATCAGCAATAAAGATGGTAAAGATTTTAATACAAGGCAACTTATTTACATGTTAACACGGTATTGATTCGTAACATTCGAACAATTTGTTCAATCAATCAATCAATCAATAGGTATCCCCTCAAAAAGTCTCTGCAACGAAAAGAGTCGTTAATAGATATTGCTTTCTTCTTCTTTACGGGGCTGGGGAAAGAAAAAAAAAAAGAAATAAAAAGAAAAGAAATAGTGTGAAATTTAGATGAGAAAGGTATTTATACGTGTTATACGTTAAACGCAAGAAATAATTGCGTTGCGGTTTAAGAAAACGACGATAATAGAAAATTAAATAAAATGTCTCTGTACAGTTCATAGATTAGTAAATAATCATACTAAATAATTAACATCATTCACGACCAAAGAATGTCATATTATCATTGTGTAGTTCGTATAATGAAATTATAAGTTTAGAAAAATGATTGAAGTAAACATATAGCATATGTTTGATAGGACTGAAAAAAAGAAAAAACAAAAAATAAATAATTAATAAAATTAGAAACCAAAATATATGGGGAGGAAAAAAAACTAGAACAAAATAAAAAATAAAGTAAACATTACGACCAAATCCGTCTTGCATGTAGTATATTATTCGTCGAATATTTTTGCATTTCTCATTTGAATTTCACGATAATAATAATTGTATAATAATAATAATAATAATGTTAATAATAATAATAATATATATCTAGATCAAACATAATTTCCTCAGTACCATAAATCGCATTAACAACTTGTTGAAACTTACATATTTCGCTACAGCACATGTCATATCAATTCTTGATCGTGATATAAATCAATACATCACTGTTAGTCAGTCATTCGCATCTTTCTTATCAATCATCAATCATTTTCATGATCATTATCGTTATCATTATCATTATCATAATTATCATCATCCTATCATTCACACCAGCAGCAGTTTATCATGATTATAAATAACTAGTTATTTTGTTTATTTTTATTTTTAAAAATAGTAGCGCCTTAGTATGCACACCATTAGAAATCTCCCCGTTCCTAAAAAATCAACACTCTAAGTTACAAATCTTACGTTCGACGATTTCACATTGAAATTTATGAATGTCTTTCCTTAATTTAAATGTATCATAGTTTTAGACCCTATGCGCAGTTATAAATTATTAATTCTGTTATATTCATTACAATAATAGGAAGAACCATCGCTCGTCTCAGACTTGGTTATGATTTTTTTTTTTCATACGCGATTTGTATGCAAAGAAATATATATGTATATGTATATATATTTGTTTTTCTCGATTTTTTGTTTAAATTTATTTTATTTATTTTTTTTTGCATTTTTTCACTCGATTTCTTCAGTGACTCGAGTTATTCGTTCATTTATTCATTTATTTATTTATATACGCATTCGTAATTGCAATTTGTTACCTAGATTACGTAGCAAGCATTCAAGTTGCTATTGTGGCGTTGCATAATTAGAAATAACTACATTTTTGTTTTTCGCTTACCGCATCTCGAAATATGACCGTTTATCGACTTATTTTTTTTTTTTTTTGATCGTCCGGCGAGAGATATTTATTATTACATAGAAACACGACATCGCTCTCGCGCATTGTTGATTATTTTTGTATTTTTTTGTATTTTTTTTGTATTTTTTTTGTATTTTTTTTATATTTTTTTTTTTGCTTTATTTAAACTTTAAACCATTTCAATTAATTATATATAATAATTATCTTGCATTTACTTCTGTATCATAATTAATTATTAATCTTTCATCTTCTTCATTATGTATAGGCGTATATCAAATACGGCTGTTTCTTATTATTCTTATTCTTATTTTAATTTCTATTATTATTCTTATTCTTCTCATCCTTCTTAGTTTTTCTTTTTCTTCCTTTTAAATTACTTCTGCTGTCCTAGAATATAATACATACACACCCCCGCACAACCACCGTTTGATTGTAATATACATATAATCAATTTTTTTTTTTTTCTTTTTCGTTTCTTTGCTCGCATTGTTCCGGATTTCAAAAGAACAGCAATTTCGCTTTTTTTGCACCGTTTCGAATTACCAAAACATTATTTAGTCTCTTCACAATACGTTCGAAGAACCATTCTATCTGTTTAGGCACGAACAATAACTGTGGGCACAAGGGTTGTTTGAAAGCTCAATTGTAAACCGTTGTTACAATTGAACAATAAAAACTTGACACCGTCAATAAAGAACTTGGCCTCACGCCTCGTCGCCGGTAGACTCGTCCTCTGCTTCTTTTAGCGAAGTAAAGAACGATGTCAAAGCCATCATGGCAACAGATTTTCCTGTGATTGCAGTCGGATCTTTGTTGCTCTCCCATGCAAGGAATGCGTCGTACGAGAGAACACTATCGTTCCATAGCTTTTCAATTATTTGCAAAAGCACACCTGTAACCAAATTTACATTATTCACTCCTTGAGTATTGAGGAAAGTGCAACAGAAACAAATCACCTCAAGAACAAACTACCTCAAAAGTCGAGTGGTAGATTTATAGATTCAAAAAGAGACACTTCAAGGTTTTGACAGAGGAAAAAATAGACATTCATTTTAACGCTTTTGATTTTCAGGATAATCTTACCTGACGGGTGTTCCAACTTGTGGATATATTCTTGAATCGCAATGAGGCACTGCATTTCCAAAACCTCGATATTAACATCGATGTACCGAGAAATTAGAGTTTGTAGATTTTGAAATTTATCTGGTTTAAATTTCCATGTGTTATTGTACGGTTCTGAAAAATAATACATTCATTAGCACAATGTGTTTGTTATTCAAAGAACAAAATTTATTTCATTTCGAATGTTGCCGTAGAGTTGGACTTTCGTGATAAATATTCAACGGCGAAATCTTCAATCTGTTAAAAAATACATGATGTAATTTGCTTACCAATGGATACTTCCAAGATTGTAGTCATCAACACCCTGATGAACTGAGGCTCGCTGGCTCGTTCGCCAACATTTGCCTGTGAGAAAAAACAAAAAAAAAACATACATGAAATGTTGTGAAACTTATTGCGATATAATCGAAGATTTGTTAAATTTTAGGTTTGATATGTTGTACAGAAATATAATGGAAGAACGCAGGATAGAGATATCTCAAGATTTGTAGCTGATAGATCATACTTCAATTGATCAAATCAACATTCAGTACTTGATGTTGGAAACTTACGGAAATCCAACTGGAGATGTTGTCGAAGGAATTTTCTTTTTCGTTGGACATAAGGTTATGAAGTCGCTCGTGAATTTGGTCCATACTTAGCTTTTGCTGCCCACTTAAGCTGCCGAAATCACTATTCCTATCTCCGAATAAGAACTCCAATTTCTAATGGAAAAGAATTAAAAATAAGGAACCATTTGTTAAAAGTTTAAGAAAAAGTAAAAGTACAAAACCAATTGCACTATAATCTAATTCACTTCAAGTTTTCAAAAGAAAAGACTATACCTTCATTTTTAAATGAAAAGTTTTAGAAGATAATTGGTGCGAAATTCAGTTTTGGAAAGCAGATGAAAGTTTGTTTGAAAATCTTACGTATTTGTTGATAAAATCATTCAGGGATTCATTTTCTTGGAGAAAATCGCCCCATTCTAGACCAGCCTGATCCCATTTGTCCTTGATCCATTTCGGACTCTTTTCTCGAACCAATACAATCATGAGTTCTCCCATCAACTTTCCTGCCAAGCCCTTATTTTTCAACGGAGCCATCGTACCCTTGAGTTCAGAGAACGAATGGACATCCTCTGCCAACGGATACCCTGTACAAGTAAATATAACATGAATTGATGAAAAGGGAATATACAGTGTCAAATTTTCTCAAAAGCAATTTGTTTTTAAAATAAAGTATCATCAGGCCTGTTGAGCTTTACATCCAGCACGGTATAGCACTATGGTGTAAAAAGTTGTCATCATAAAATGTATGCTTATATTGATATTTGAATCTTACAAAACAGAATGTGGTCAGTTTGATTAACTAAACTTACAGATCAATTCTGCCAAGTATACCCAAATCTTAGGAATATCAATAACTAGATCCTCAGCCATGTCTAGTACTTCCGCGAGGCTGAAATAATATAATTTTTAGATTAGAAAATGTGTCAACTAAAGAATGGATTAAAATAAGAAAGTTTTTGAATATATTCAGTATCCTTTTGGCTGGACAACATTAAAACACTTGAAGTGCCTTTTCTTTGAGTTAAAAGTTCTCATCATTCAACAATCTTATGGAAACTATTATACTTATTTATCCACCTTTAATAAATTTCATGAATAACCCCACTTACCCAACAAGATAGAGAGACATCGGTAAAATGTTCTTAGAGATGAGATGCGTCATGAGTTGACTGACTTGTTTTCTGGCCGTTGCCGATTTTTCAACAACGCCATTCAATGTTTCTCTCACAAAGTTTGCGAACGTAGAATTGTCAAACGTTTCGCGAACTTCTAGAGCTGCATTCTGTAATATTAAAAAACACATTGGAAAAGTGGAATAAACAAGTAAGCTCTGTATAAAATACAACAACTTGTCACATTATATTATCGAATAATTCTGCCAATAGCATTACTGCGACCTAATTATATGCAAGAATAAAAGTGTCCCCATGTCAGCCTGCTCAGTGCCAACAAAATTCGCAACGTTCGAAATTTGAATTCATGATACTGAGACCAAAGACTAACAGGGAGATGTTGCATATTATAGCACGCCAATGACTCAAGCACCTCTTAGGGTAGATCAGAGGTGGATCTAAGGAGCGTGCAGCAGTTTCATATATTCAAACTGATTTTAATATTTAAATTGACAATTTGATAATCTAAGTTTTGAATACTCACGTTAATATTGGTATCAGATAGATATTCTTCCAAAATATTTGCAGATTTCTTTGCCAGCTGTTCCTCGGACATGGTTGACGCTGGTTTACTAGGTGTGGATGCAGGAGCTGGAGGAGGATTTGACTTTATAGGTTGAGGTGTAGGCATGGACATACTTTGACTTCGTGAACTGTCATGAAGCGAGCTATCCCGACTTGAGGATCTGCTGCTTAATTGTTGGCTACCATTTCGAGAATTTCTACCATCTATTTGAGGGAAATTAAAACGGATTAAATTAGATCATAGCTTAAGATAATGGCAATTTAATTTGTTTGTGAATATTGTCAGAATCCTTTTGGCTAAACAACATCAAGTTTCTTAAAACTTTTCAAATAGAAAAATTATCATCATTAAGAGAGAAAAATTTGTATAATTTGAGTCTCGTCTCATACAAGCGGAAAAAAAATACAATAACTATAATACTCATATTTCTGAGAATCGAGTACAAATTAACTTACCATACGACGATTTGTAATCTGGACGGCCATAATCTCTAGGACCAGTGGACCTCGATCTGTAAGATTCAATAATTCAGAATTAACAACGTATTTATACATAATGCGTTATATTGAACAGAAATAGTTAGAATTATAACTTCAGTATGCTGTTTAATATCATGGGATTGTTAGAAGACTCAAAAACTCCAGTCTGGCATGACATGCATGTATCATCATTTCATTCAGAAAAGAAACGTGGAAAAAAGATTCCCATACTTTCTTGCTCCATTTTTGTTTATTATTAATATTTAATCCATCTAAATGTGAGTTAGAGATATGCTTCAAACTAACCCTGAGAGCGGCAGTGCTGATCGTTTTTCTTGTTCACTAGACATATTTTCTAGCATGGCAAATTTGTTTGGCGTCACAGTTTTGGGAGCATCAGCAGAAACATTTCTTGACCATTGGAACATGTTCTTATTCCCTAATTGGAGATTGTCCATAGGAGGCTAGGGAAACACAAAATAATGTTTCAAATTATTAGTTAGTTAAATATGAAACAGATCAACTAATTTTGTAATATTCATATATCTGGTCCACTTTTTGTGATTATTTCAGAATCCTTTTGGCTATAAAAAACATACAAGTTCTAAGAACTTATTCTCCAAATTGAAGGTTGTCATCATGTAATCAAGGACCAAACATTCTACAATCCCCTTGTATGCTGGCGTTTGATAATTTCTCCATAACACATGAATAGCATGCATTGCTTTCTGTAAATTCTTATTGTAATTGTCCAGTACTCTATCTATATTTTCACATATTCTATACTTACAGGTTTATTTTTGAGCTTAGACGTTTCAACGGAATACTGAGTTCGGCTTCTGACCGGTTGGCTCCAGCCACCTTCTTCGGTAGTTACACCTATAAAAAATAATTAAAAATGTCCCCATTGTTAATTTGATCTTTTCCAAAACAAGATATTTAAATGTTGTTTGATTTTCGTAAGTACAGGTGGATATTATAAATAATCAGGTCTATCTCAAGAATGTTACAGTATGTATGAAAAGTTGTGATGCAAATTGTAATACTTGAAAGATTTAATATTTTCAATTTTTCAACACCACAGCTCTGTTTCAAAAATTTATCTGAATTAAGACCAACACCCCACTCGCAGCTCTATTTAAATTTGAAAGAGATCCATATATTTAAACAATTTACAAAGATCACCCAGCACATTGCTGATTATGAACGTTGAGCAAAAAAATAAAAAAAACACTTACGATTTCGTTTCCGGTCGCTGTTTCGGTCGTCTTTTCTTGGCGTATTCAACGGAGTGTTGTTCAGATGCGTATCCAAACGTTCCGTTTCTGCTTCTTTCTGGATTTGATCCATAGTCTTGGGATTGCTGTCATCTCTCCTTGGTATCCATTTGTTCAACCTCAACTCAATCACGTCTTGCAGCATGAAACGAACCCTTGAACTGACTTTACCTGGTGTCTTGCGATTGACAATGTCCAGCATTTGTTTAAAATATGGGTCCAGGTTCTGAAAAATAAGATATGGTTTTTGTGTTGGTATAAAAGCTACTCAAACGAAAATGTTCATAACTCATTACCATAGAATCCTTAAATTATATCTCGATAAGTGGATTTAGATCTATAACGTGAAGTCTTACCTGATTCTTGGATTCTAAGTCTTTTCCAATTGTACTAAGCAGCTTGCATAAGCATTCTAAACTTTCCTCATCTATTTGTGTTAGCAAATGACGTATGCACCTGTGCATAATGTTGGTCGTCAACATTCCTTGCTTGAAAAGTTCTCCTATAAATCTGTAAGAAAAAGTATTAGAGAATTTCGTTATTGATAGGAGTCAAACTTGCAGCATGTAACAATGATAATTTATTTATTATGTGTCAGGCCTGTTGAGCTTTACAACCATCATGGTAAATAAATTTGGTGTAAGGGTTGTCATCATATCAAGGGTCAAGTAAAACTATAATATATTTCGTACAATTTGAGTAAACCAGAAAATCATAAAGATGAATTAATTTGGTAACACAAACGGACGATTATAATTTAATATAAAAACATGAGATTGAGGTTTCAAGAATTTCGTTCGTTGTAGATAATATGGGAAAATCTGGTTAAATTTCTTACCTAATATTACCAACAGATTTGACACGAATCCGTCTTTCGTCTTCGGTCAATATATGCTGTAACTCCTTCTTTTTTTCCTGAAAATAATCGACAAAAATACTTTAAAACCTGCACTTTCCACAGTCGTGTAACTAAATGGTTTTGCAATAAATTTCAGCATCCTTTTGACAAAAAAAAACATGGAAACACATTCTAGCGCCTCTTCTCTATATATAAGATCATCATATATTGAATTACAAATAACGACCACCGATGGACTTTTCATAATAAACTGTCAGGACTGAAGAACTCTAGCTAAACTCTCACTCCATGTAATGTAATAATCGGATTAAAATTGAAGGTAATTGTATGTTAAAAGCAAAAAGAAAGGCAAATCAAAAAACGGAATCATTATTCATCAGAAAGTGAAAATTTCAGCTGAATTGACGACAAACTTACTGGATCTGCACACGCCTCAATCTCCTTCAGTTTTATAGCTCTGGCATTTTCGTCAACAGTATTTTTTTCAAATTCCATTTGACACCGAGTTATAATGAGTTTCCTAAAGTTGACGTTGCTTTCCTCTTTGCCCGCTTTACTATCGGGACCGCTGACGTGCATCATGGCAAGTTCCTTGCACATGAGAGCATATGCCACGGAAAAGCTGGGCTCGTCAACTGCCTGTTAACAATAGGAACACAAGTTTGCATTAGCAGAAATAACTGCAAAAAAAATCTTTTCATTTCTTCAACACAAAACCAAAAGAAAGATATGGTCAAATGTACAAAAATGGTCACACTGATACTCCAAGTTGCGGATAATTTATATCAAGAAGTTCGATGTAGTGTAAACGTCTTCCGCAGTTATTTGATACCACTATCAAAATGATCGGTATAAAATTTAACACAATCTACGGTTGAGACTCAACCACAATGATGTCGTTATCTTAACCAGAGTAAAAATTGTTGGGGAAACAATTATACCCGCGATTGTGATAAACTAAACCACAATTGTGGTGAGTATACATATAATGAATCCGTTTCTTCAATGAATATACGTAAAACTCGACATCAAGAATGATTTACATTTTTCGAATTATAATAATTTAGTGGCACGTCAGAATGTGTTGTACAATCAAGTGAAAATCAGAAACTCCAGTCTGGCATGACGTACATGTATCATCATTATACCACAAGTAAAATTATTGGGACATAAAGCAAGACCCAGAAAAATACCCGCCTTTTCAAACACCAAGTCAATAACGCCCTGCAACCTCTCCTGAGAATCAATTTGCAGTGCTCTAACTTGGTTGACTAACGTGTCGAATTTCTGTGGGGTGAGTTTGTTCAAGACACCTCGTACTCTCTTGTACAAAGCTTCTGTCTTGATATCTTCCTCGCCAGCCTCACTTGGCTTTAGACGACCTGGCTTCCATGCATTTTCTGTTTCCCTTAATTTAACATCTTCTCTCAGAGATAACGACACATGGATAACAGCTGGCTTGTTGCTTTTTGGTTTGCCTTGTTGACTACCCCGCTTTGGAGCCAGCGACTATAAATAAATGAAAAAACAACACATCTTATAATCATTTTCAGACACAAATTCTTCATTTATCAGAAAGCAGTTTGCAAAAAATCATGTTTTGTTTGCAACGGAATTAAAAGAACCAGTTTTTTTTTTTTGTAATTTTATGATCACAAAGCTCCAACATTATTTTAGTTTACATGGATATAGAGAATAACTTACCCCTCGCGCACTCTGTGATGATTTAACAAATCCTGGGAACAACAGAGAGTCATGCCTTCCCATATTTACATCTTTGAATTGCCTCAGATCCATTGAACCACGATTATTCTATATAAACAAACAAATTTTTCCACCTTTACAAAATCAATTCAATCTAAGGAAAATTTATTTGCATCAGAGCAAATATCAATCATTTTAGTCTTTAAATTTCCCTAAAATTAAATTCACATTCCAATGAAGTCTAAAAGATAGTTTGGCAAACAGAGATCGTATAATGAATCCTTTAAAACTCAATGTATGCTTGCGATGTATAATTGCAGAAGAAAATATAACCAAGTGATTGTAATGATATCTACTTGCCTTAGAGTTGTCTTTTAGAACGACTTCCAAATCTGGTAGATTCAAGGGTTTAATTTTGCTGTTTGGATCGCTCTGAAGTTTGATCAAGAATTCACGATCGTAAACTTTCTTTCCACTCATATTTAACGGACTCCATTGATCCGCCCCGTAAGTGTATTTCAGGGGAGGAGGTCCTTTAGGTGTGGTATCATTTTGATCTGGCTCTTCATTTTCATCTTCGTTATCTTTTTCGATAACTGGCGTGCTATCCTGCTCTTCTTCGCTGGGTGTGCGGAGAGCAGATACTTTAGAATTTTCTTCATTTTTCTGAGCTACTATAGCAGATTCCAATTCAATATCATCGGTAACAGTAACATGGTCTACAACGTCATTGGCAACAATTTTAACAGGCATTTTAGAGACTTCTTCAATTTTACAAGTCTCTTCAATAGTCGGAGTAGTTTCCTTAAAAGATTCTTTATTATTATGAACAATCGGTGGCGGCGATTTTTCCGTCGTTGGTGTTTGTACAGGAGTGTTTTCTTTAGAAGCTTCTGGAGTAGCCTGTTCAATTTTTAAAGTAAGAGTTGTCTCAGTTTCTTTTTTAGATTCAATATTTTCTTCCTCTTTAATATCCTTGACTGATTCTTTTTCCGTATCATTTGGATGCGGAGATTCTTTGCTCTCCTGTTTTACAGGCTCTGGTTGCTTAGCTTCAGGTTTAGCAGAGGGCACGGCATTCACAAATGCATCCATATCGGTGCCCTCCTTTTCGGCACCTTTACGATTAAGGTCCTTATTCTTGCCTCGCTTAGTCTTTTGCTTCTGTGTGGCTTTACCTATCAGATAAAACACAGCAAAAACAAAAATGCAAAGAATTAAAAATCAATAACTAAACAAACTGAGATTTGGATAATTTATTTTCTCGTACATTTTTCAGATTATTATTTATCTTCCATAGACTTGTCAGTCCACTACTTTCATTTATTTAATAAATCATCATGAAAATGTACCTTTAACACCACAGAAACCTCTCGTAATGTAATAAATAACGTTAGACAATTTAATAAGTATATTTAATGAATTGAACAACGGAGTAGTGAAAGCCAGTTAAATAATCTAGCATTGTGATATCAATTAGGTGAGGTGTGAGCTAGAAAGTAAAGCGAATGTATGTACCGGCTACTAGCCAAAGATAATTATAGATGCTGCCTTACGAAGCTAGCTGGTGACTTTTTACTCTCATGCATGCTGCCACATGGGAATACCAACTGACTGTTTCCAGATATTTCAACGTAATAATGAAAGACTCAAAATTTTACATGTGGACAAAACAGGGACTGAACACATATTAAAAAATATAGAAATAATGTTTTTTTTTTTCCTTTCCATTTACAATTTTTGACGAAATTTTACATATAACAATTCGAAAAATTATGTAATGTAAAAAAATAATAATAATAATATCATGATTTAATTCAATCATTTAAATGAATCAAAATGTAATTCTGGATTGATAAATCATTTTGACCTTCTTCGAGACAATGGGTTTCAATATTTGGTAAATTTTGTCATCAAAACTATGATAATTTCAATTCCTTCGTATTTATTTCGCGTGAAATATGTCTTAAAACATAAATCGAGGTATTGTTTTAACGTCTGTATACTTTTCTTGTAGAGGATTTCGGGGTCTTTATTGCGTATGATTAGTGAAATGAAGTATAAGTAATACCATGATCTCTGGATCCCCTCCTGTTGCGACTTCTAGATCTTGAGCTACTGGAGGCACGGGTGCCGGTGTTATTTTTCCGTTCGCTCATTTTCAATAGATTGTATTAAATATTGATGACATAAAAAGAGTGTAACATGACGATAATGTAATGTTAATTGAACGAACGCTTGTTTTCTAAATATCAAAAAAAAAAAAAAATAATCGAAATGTTTCAAAGTGGAGTATAAACGAAAGAAAAATGATTACAGCTCGAATTTCACTGGTCGAAATCGGCACTGAGTCAGTGTTTATTTATAAAACTACGAAGATCGTTGCCAGCGGTAATAATATATGAATATGACTCGTCCGTGAATAAGAAACAATTACGTTTAAACGTGTTAAAAATCGTTAATACAGACGAGGTTTGAAGCGGGTTGATCATTATTCACGTAAGATTAGTTAGCTCCACGTATAGTATTCCGGAATTTATATTACTTTCCCCGTAATATCTTCCCTCTGAAATATTGTGCACCGCATGATTGGAATAATTTATATTTTGCAAACTTTTTAGCCGCGCACTATTCAGTCCTAAAATATATTTAAAACAAAATAAATAGAATGGAAAGAAAAAATAAACATCCTAAACAAGAAAATAATGTTGTAAGATCTTCACGTGAACTTAAAAAGCTTTTAAAACCACTTGAGAAATGTCCGCGAAGCTTTCTCACATCTATTTTAACTCCGTACTCGACTGCGCGCAAAGCGCGAGACGTAGGACGTAAAATATCTTAAATTAGTTCACTCGGAAATGAGGAGCAGGCGCATTGCGTCTAACCTCCAAACTTCTCGGCAACTATTCGAACCGTTGTTTAGTTAAAATAGTAATAAATAACTAATCAAATCAATATCGGATAACCTCGATAGTACACAGTCGATAGAAATTTTAGTTCAAACATTTTCACGGTACTATAGGTATAATGTATTTCATCGATAAAACAAAATTCACCAAATCATTTTTTTTATTATAAATGTATACAAAAATAATGGTAAAACGTTTACGTTCATATAATTACACTAATCGCGTTTGACAGATCACGGCATCTTCAGGCGAATACAAAAACTATATTATAACAAAAACCTTTACTTCATGCTGTATCGGTTTAGAAACAAGTAAAGTGACTAACAATCAATTTCAATATTAATGAATCACCGCGTCGGTAAAAATGACGTCAGACATTGCGCAATAATTTTGATATAAATTCAACGATTTTTTTCTTAACAATTTCAATCTAATTCGATTACTGGAGTTTGCGAGTCAGGTGAGATGATAATAGTGCGAATCTTAGTAGGCGTATGATAGGTATGTAATACCAATAAAAATATAGATAAGAGTGTCATGGCTTGTTGCAACTCATGGAGAAAATATTTACAACTAGTAATATATATATATATATATACTCTTGGTTATTGATTATTTATCGATTTATAACGGTTGTTGAATAACAAATGATAGATAACTATAAAATAAATATAATATTAATTGTTAAATAAAGAATGAAAAGATGTTAAACGCCCGAAGTAAATATAAATTATAAGAGGATAAAAGTGGGAAAAATAAGAATGAAATATGAAAATAATAATAATAATTTTTAAATACATTGAATCGTCTTATCAATGAGAAATTCACGCTTGCGGGTCATGATGGGTGCTGTTATCATTTTGATACCCGCTACCACCGACTGGGCTCTGCTTGTCTACCATTACGTGAAAATATCACACTCACGTATTAGCATATTGCTACGTCATTCGTCAGATTCTTATACATATACCATATTGCCTTTCGTATTTTACCCCCACGGTATAAAACCTTTCTCTCGTTATTTCTACGCCGGTTTAAGAAAATACTCATGTACGTATGTACTACATGGAGGTATTCGTACGAATGATCGGGTTACGCAGTGCAGTATGTGTATATATATGTATGTATGTATGTATGTATGTAGAATGAAAGTGGACTGGGTTTATAATGAAATGCAAGGATATATGAATTGCGTTTTTCTTTCCTTTTTCTTTTATTACACATTTAATTTTAAAAGGAGATAAAATAAAAAATACGTTTCGTATTGAGGTATCCAGGCCTCCACGCAGTATGTCACGGCAGCACCGAGGAATTTAGTTTTACCTTCTGTACAGTTGTGTGTGTATAAAAAAAAAAAAATCTTACGTAATGACCGCACCTTTATTTTAATCAGGCTTGTGCAGCGATCAGATGAAAAATTTTTTCTCGTATATGTATATGTATAATATATACGTTGTTCGCGATACATGGACTCAATTGACTCGAAATTTTTGATAATAGATATACTTTATAGATATGGAAGTAATAATTGTACGCGAATATCGCATGTATAGATTAAAATACGATTACATATTAATTGTTGATCAAACAATCTCTAAACTGATTTTATCCTCTTACTAAGGGGGGGGGGGGAAAGAGTTTTCTTCTCTTTTCAAATTAACAGTAAATATAATAAATCAAAACTTAACGACATTGAAATAGATTTAATATATTTTCGAATGTATGTATCCGAGTACTTAAATAATTTCGAGATTTTTCGATTCCTTTTTTCATTTTCAAATACGAAAGAGAATAGCAGAGATTGTTATAGCCACCTGAACTCTTCGCCTACGTAGTTTTAAGTTTAATGTCAAACCTCAGTCGATCTTCGTAACGGTAAATTACTTCGTGCGAATACGTTAATAGCAATTACGCGCCAGGCGGATATGTAATTGTTGGTTTTTTGTTTTAATCAATTTCGAAGGGCTGCATCACATAAAACGAAATCTAGTTAAGATGAAATACTGTTTTTTCTCTTTAAGGGCGTTGAAAGATTTAGTAAGGAAACTGCAGTCTGCAGAGATTGAAAAAGAATTCATATATTGCAAATAACAGCAAATTAAATACACAATGCGATATTTATCAAAAAAAAAATAATCAAATGTAGATGAATTGATACAGACTAAATGAAGCGCATATAATAAAATATTTAAATACCATCACATTAGATTTTGGTAAATTTAACTATTTAGCTTTCTATTTCTAGTGCTGAATATGAGTAAGTAAAATAAAATTTTTTAAAATCTTTAGCTAGTTAATTATGTAGGTCAACTTATGTTTACAATACTCCCACGTCTACGGTATATCTATATGTATAGTAAAACGAGGACGACTATAATTTGGCATATCGTTATTTGTCAAAATTAGTCGACAATATGTAGGATAGCAAAATAAATCATTTCAAGCGAAAAAACATTGAAAAAATTGTATTATTATTATTATTATAGAAAAAAAAATTGTTTTATTGCTATATAAAATCCATGCAGGTGTAACCATCTGCATAGCGGCCTGTTCCAACGCCTACACTAAACGTTGCAACATAATCAATTTTTTGAACTCCCATCAGCAAGGTAACCACACTGCAACTTGTTATACAGCAGAGATAAGTTTTCACGAGCTTATTTCGCGCAGTGTATTAAATATGGATACATGATCGTATAATGTATTAAAAAACAAGCGAGAGAATTGTTATCAAAATAACGTCGGAAGTACGAGAGTATTAAAATCTTAACTTTCAAACAAATCGAACCACGTCATAGAATAAGAAAATAGTTATCTAACATGTTTCCTCGAATCGATAAAGCGTATAGCTCCATAATGTATATTTTTATCAGAAAAATAAAACAAATTAACAAAATAAGACAAAAAAATAAAATAAAAAATGTGATCATTTCATTGGGTGAGATAAAATGTGAACAGACTCAATCGTTAAAAACTATATAAAAGTAGATAATTTTAGTCAGACATAATTCAGATAGTCCAAAGTTTCTAATGGGATTCAAAAAAAGAAGCCTGTCGCTATGCAGAAAATCAAGAACTGCGTGTATAGAACTCGCAGCGTTCGAATCGCCGTTGAGACTCGCGAACGGGGCTTACGTACGGCCGTGACCTCGTCCGACAACCGTAGGTACCTCCGTGTCCGTCTGTCTGGTTCGTTCATTGGTTGGTTGGTTGGTTAGTCAGACACAGTTTCTACGATGCATGAATACCTCAACATAAAAGACGAAAGCCTAAGGCCTAAAGCTTGAAGCCTTTCTCGGAGTCTTTGGGATCGAAATTTCACCCCCCCCCCTTCCCCTCGTTGCGAGTGAAACAGATGCGGGGCTTGAAGGTAGATATCTAAGAAAGTAAATAAGTACGGAGACACGCGAGACAGTCGATCGAATCCGTTAACTTTTGAAAGAATCGAACGAAGCGCGAGCGACGTTCTAAAAATAAAAAAAAGAGTCGCGATTCATAAAAAAAAACAAAAAAAAACACTTATACACACAGATTATGTATAGTAAAAATATATAAACAATATTTCCAATGGAATGTATATGTATGCAAGGAGAAAATAAAGTTCAACGATTTAGGATTCTGCAGGTAACAAACAATCGAAGGAATGTGAAAAAATACTGAGAGGTTATAAGACAAAAATAATTTAAAAAAATAAATAAATAAAATATAAAACCAAAAAAAAAAAATACACGTTGGGTATAAAAATAAAAACCATCCCACCGCGAGAGATGGGATCTTCGAGGATCCCCCTTTAGCCCACCCAACAACCCAACAACCAACCGCCACTCTCTATTTCTAGACGGGATATCATTTAGTTTTTCCTTTTTAACGGTCGCTTTCGCGTCGCCGTTTCTCACGACGTGTGCGACGCGCACGAGGTATATTGTGATTATGAATAAGTAAAATATTTTTTGAAAATTCTAAGGGTACTGAGAAAGCGACGTTCTACAAGTTCAAATAAAGTTAATAAATTCAAAATTCTTTCCTACTGAATCAACGACAAAAGATAATTCGAAGTTTTTGGTCAGTAAAAACCGATCTAGAGGAATATATAAATAGCAAAAAGAAAAAAAAAAAAAAAAGAAAAGGAAACCTCCACCAGACAAAGGGTTCGAATCAGGTCGGACCGCATTCTCGAACCGGCATGGGCACTACACGATACCAGACAATCCAACATGGCGTCTACTATTTCAATAGCTACACAAGATGGCGTCTGGTGCATTTTTTTCTCTTCTTTTTTTTAGGCTACCATATGCTCCGAAATTGAAGATCGTTAATGTTCTATAACCGAATTATCGAAAGCTGTATAAATCGAGGCTAGACTTAGATAAGAAACAATTGATACAATGTGTCTTTGATTAGATTTAATAACGAAGTATATGTATATACCATGTGAACTAGACACCCCACCCACGTGGTGAAAACGTGGCAGGCTTATTTTATCGGTTTTAGAATCGAATTAATTGAGAAAACTTAATGCCGTGCCGTATTTTAACAGACATAGTATCGTTAGCTTGCGGTAATTTCGATCGATGAATAATTTAAAGACTTAAGGACGCGAGTATTTCGATTAGTTTCGGAGCGAGTAACGGAAATGGAGGCTTGGGCGTAAACGTGGTTTCTAAAATATTATACGTCGTTTCAAGAGCGTCATTTTCTTGAAAATAAAGGGAATAATAAATGTTTATAATAATAAAATAAATAACGTATTATAAATGAATACATACATGTTGGCGATCAGATGATATCCTTGGGCGTCGTTTAATTTAACTGCTTGTATAACACGTTTGTTAAATACGATGCTTGTACGTTGTATGTATATGTACGTAAAATAAAATAATAAAATAACCACGACGAATAAATATTTGTTCCGTTAATAAGAAAAAAAAAAAAAATAACAAATTTAACTGAGATTAAAAATTAACACTGTACACTTTATATATTGTATAATATAACAACTGTAAATAATGTATAAAAAACGAAGAAGATATTTTATGTGTATATGTATATATTTAATTAAAAACGTGTAAAAAGTTCACTGGTTGTAAAAACGAAACCAAAAAAATAAAAACCACGAAGAATGTAAAATCGCGTGTATTATACAAAAAATGCAAATAAAAATTATTACATTAAAGATTAAAAATAGTCTTTATCTTTTTTTGTTTCTTCACTCTCTATATATATATGAGTATATATAGATATATATATTATATATATATATAGAAATAGAATATGAGGGGATATTAAAAAAAAGGCAAAAACTAGGATTTACTTTATAAAACTAGGTCTCAAAATAAGCGTAATGGTTGAGTTTCTGGGATTTTTTAATAAACGATAGGAAAAAAACTTGGGGCGTTACGTTGGGGATGTGTAAAATTATTGGAAAAAGGAGGGTTGGTTGGAGAGTACGAATGTAGGTACCGGGTACCACAGCACGTGCCGGCCGCTGCAAGGCACTTGGAATTCCCGGCTCGAAAATTCTCGACATCTCCCAACCTACTGCTTCGGCTCTTTTCGTATCTTTTCGGATATTGACGTCACCGTCTACCCATATACCCCTTCTCTCTGAACCCCCCCCTTCCCCTGCCACTCCCCGTCTGGCGGGAGCCTGCGGCTCGCTGCGACAATTCACGAAGTAAAGGCCTTATACTAGCCGATATGCTTGCTTCGGAATCAGGAATGTGACTTTCATTTGCACAAATAAAGATTAAAGCATAACCCGCCCCCAGAGGATAAATACAGATTGGATTCATTATTTTTTTTTTTCTCTTTTATTTACAACAACGAATATCGCAGCATCCAATGATCTATTTTCATTTATTTCTTTTTATTTTCACTTTTATATTTGTTCTCCTTGGTTTTACATGTTCCGCCATTTCCTAACGCCCTGTTCATTTCTTTTACGCAAGTTTTATGGTTATGCTGACACGTGCTCCGAAGCACGGAAAACTTTTCAGGATTCTATGTATATTATAATTCATAAAGTTTCGTAACCATGTTCACGAAGCTTTAGAAATCTAAGGAATATGTATTAATATCGTTAAATACAATGGAAAATAATGAAGGGTCAATAATAATACGAGGAGTACTCGTTGTTCAGTAGAAAATTGCGAAATTCCATTAATGCAACACAAGATGGTAGAATGAAATTTTTCGCCACCATGTATGTAGTATTCGAAAAATAAAATACTTTACGAAACTTTATTATTATTATTACTATTATTATTATTCTGTCTAAGACTTTCATTGAAACTTACCCTTCTTTTTCCCCATTTTTCACGAATTTTCACGGTTATACTTTAATACACGGAAATTTATATACATATATTACTCGTTTATTTAATACTTCGAAATTGAACCACGATTAGAATTAAATTTTACAAATATTTATCACCAATCACAGGTTTTACAATCACTAAAACTTACCTGACGAAAAATGAGCTAAGATTATCTTTAAAAATTATTAGAAAAGCAAAAAACAATAAACAATAAATAAACAATGAATGAACAATCAAGCCGAATAATAAGAGAATAAGACAACACTCAAAATTTGTCTAAAAATTGACGAATTCCTTAAAGTATCACATTCAATCAACGGCAAAACTGTATCATCTCATCCACGTGTTCTTACGATTATTAAAATTCTTATATTTGGTTAAATTTTTGTGGAACTTCAATTAAAATATCACGATGTATTTTCAGACTAGAATAGTTACGAGATTTAATGATTAATAATAAACATTTTGAAGTTCTTTAAAGCGGATTAAATTTTCTAAGATAAAAGTAACGAAACTGTGTCTTAACGGCTAATAAGCGGTTTGAATACTTTCACGTATCAATATCTTACACGACGAAGTTTTTTTTTAATATATTTACAATACAATATACCGATAGAAATTACGTATTTATTTATTTATTTATTTATTTATTTATTTAAACACGAAATTCAATAAATTAAACTCGAATTAAAAACGTGCGGTTACGTTGGTTAGGTTGTTCCGCGTATCTTTCGCGAAGACGAACTGCCCTTTGAGACGCATTCGCAAAGAAAAAAGTAAACAACCTCACGTCCCGTACATAGTACAGAGGACAATATACGTTTGTGTTTATATATATATATAAAATATATATATATATATATATATATATATATATATATATATATATATATATATATATATATATATATATATATATATATATATACATATATACATACATACATACATACATACATACATACATACATACATACATACATACATACATACATACATACATACATACATACATACATACATACATACATACATACATACATACATACATACATACATACATACATACATACATACATACATACATACATACATACATACATACATACATACATACATACATACATACATACATACATACATACATACATACATACATACATACATACATACATACATACATACATACATACATACATACATACATACATACATACATACATACATACATACATACATACATACATACATACATACATACATACATACATACATACATACATACATACATACATACATACATACATATATATATATATATATATATATATATATATATATATATATATATATATATATATATAGATATATATATATATATCCTTTGTATTATGTAGATGTATGTAAGTATGTTCATTACATACACTCGTATCTACGTACGAGAGCACAGACCGCGCACGTCTCTTTTGACCCTTTGACCACTGCAGCAAGAGCTTTACTTATTATTAAATGTGTTGATATAATGAAGACGAAAAGTTTTACCTCTCTGAATAAATAAGTAAATGAAATTTCATTTTAGTCAACTTTCGTAACTCAAATGATTAGAAAAAAAAAAAAAAACTAACAATCCCTGTGGTACGATCAATTTACTTTTCCAGATCTAAGTTTGTGTATGCATACAATGATTCCAGAAGCAATTCATTAATTCTTTGATTTCTCTGACTTTTATTCGTCATGACTTTCTTTAGTACATGTCCTTTAATTAGTCAGAAAGTGAATGAACGTTAACTTAAGTCTACACTCCACCCATAGCCTTGGTAAACTTGCCCAAGGATATCCAGCTTTGGACTTTTACTTGGAAAAACGTCATAACGCGAGACAGGCTACAACTAAATAAATATATAACATAACTTCGAATGATTGTGAAAGTATAAAAATTACCCTATTACAATCGTAATCTCTCTCTACTTTTTGAGATATCAATGAAGGAAATTGTATACCGAATAAATTGAAAATTGAAACTTAAAAGCATGAAAATTCATGTTTTGGTCTGCGTCAATTCCAGAAAATAATAAAATAATTACAGATATAAAAATGATGTTAACTTTTTTTAAAAAGATTCAATTAAACTCTCTGAGAGATTAATTCTCGAAATTTATGCACCGATTTTGGTAAAAGTTGTTAAGAATCTTTAATACAGATGCAGGACCTTAGGAAGAACTTTTCCACATTATAAACATTGTTACATGTCTTCAATGCTTTGATTCTCTCAAATGTTGTTAATTAATATCGAAATTATCATTGTATCAACTCCTTTGTGCAAATTACAGTTCTCAAAGCAATTGTATTGTTGAAAAATTCGAGATATTTTCGAAACAATCTAATGACAACCTGATATTCTTTGTATATCAATTACATGAAGATCGTTTTTACTGAGTAAACGAACTTGAAAACGTAGATAATTTTTCTCATTTTATCAGAATTAATTCTCACCTTTGATTTATTCGTTCCAAGTTGTATCTTACCTTCTCAAAATATTTCGAAAGCATATTTTTATTACTCTATTTGTTAAAAGTTGCTTAAAAGTAAAAAAGTAATAAATTTTAAAAACTCACCATCAGCATTCCGCTGCTGTTGATCATTCTTAGAGATTGGTTCCTGGTCATGTTTATCAATTTTTTCTCCGATCGTATCACCGTTAGGTTTAGCATGATGATGATGATCAGACTGATTTAGTATCGGTGTAGGAGTAGTGCCTCTAGAGTTCAAATTTCTTTCGCTCAATTTTCTTTCCTTTGGTTCCTTGGTAGCGATAATAGGCGATTCGGAAGCGGTAGGGATTACAGCAGGTTGACTCTGTGGTTGATTATGCGACTTACGACGAGCGGGAGAATTAGAAGTAATCTTTGCTTCTAGTGTAGGAAAATCTTCTTTGGAAGGTATGGGATTGGAATTTGGCATCGTAACAGCGTTGCTAACAACATCTGCAGCCGGTGCGCTCGAGGTTGAAACCGTCAAAGGTATATTCGGGGTTTGAGAGATACTTGGAGGTAGGACAGAGGCAATTGGTTCTGGTTCGGTAACAGGGATGGGAACCGAGACAGCGGGCAACTGTGAAGAAATAATTTCTTGGTTGATAACGACTGGAATCTGTTTGGGTTCTTCTGGTAGAATTTTAATTTCGCTTCTCGGTTGAAACTCTTTGACTGGTACTTGCAACGGTTTGTGTTCCTTTGGTTTAACGGGATACAAATCTACCTGAACTGCCGTATTAGAAGAAACTATTGATTGACTACTATGGGTTTGAACGGTAGGTATACTTTGGGTGGGAGTTGGGGGGCCGGTATTACATTGACTATTACTATCGATATCCGGATTTGTTTGAATTTTAAGATTGGCTAATGTTTGAGAGGGATTTTGGGAGGTGGGAGTTTCCGGCGCGCTATTTGGCGCTGGTGAACCTGATTTAGATCCTTCTGTCGCGGCTTTTGCAACCCTAGCAGCAAAGTCGGCTATCATCTCCATACCGCAATGCTGCAACAATCACCAAATCTACGTGATAGACGGCGAATAAGTATTCTAGAACTGAAACCTATACTTTTTAATAACTAAAAACTTGCTCCATATTCGAAATAATAATTATACAAATACAAGTCCAAGTTATGAGAGAAAAACAAAATAAATATTCAAATTTTAAATATTTGTACTTGAAAGTTAAATCATCAAAAATCAAAGAAACTGAAAAAAATATCATCAATAAGTTGTTATTTTCGATTCATATTTTTAATTATGATTTCATTTCGCTGTTCACCTTGAACAGTATATATCATTTTATCTGTATAAATCTTGGAATACTTGTAAACAAGTTAAATTAAATTATATATTTAGGAAGAAAAATCTCACATCTTTTTAATGAATTTATTTCTTTTATTGCAACTGTGCCAGGTAAGAGCCCTACTAGTAGTAAATGCCATATATGTTAATACTATTGCGTCTATTTATTTAATCTACAACAGTAAAGGATCATGTTTATAACTCTCAAGTACAAATACGAAAGTTTGGTAACTGTCCAAATGAACTTTTTCACACAGTTAATTTCTCAATATATTTGAGATAATTTTAGACTCAGAGGATTTTTAATTTATCACAATTTCTTTCTGTTTTGAAAAATAAGCTACTACTCCGAGTTCTGATGAAAACATTTGAATGAAAATTTATGAAATCTTATAAAAGTAGAAAAACCGTTAAATTTCAACTTTCACAAATGAATAAATAAGAGATTTTTTTTTCAACTCATTTCTCATCAAATAAGGAATTTTTCTCATAGTTAGATAGATAGTTGTGCGTTCATAGGGACAATTACCTGCCTTAATTGGTATGATAAAACGCACCTGTGGCTGGGGGGTTGCTCGATTACTAGAATCACCACTTTGAGTTGCAGCATCGTCGTCATAAATCTCTTCGCTGATATTTTTTCCAGTTTTAGGATCCACAATATCCATAATAGCTTTCTTTCTTCTGAGTTTTTTACGACTGTTAGCTGGATTTTGCGCGCCGCCATTGTGGCCTGGGTACACTTCTTGAAACACGAATGAAAAAAAAAAAAAAAAATTGACAAATCATCATTTTGAGTTTAAAAAAAGTTACCTAAAATAATCAATTTCAATCTCAAACAATTCCCAGCTATATTAAAAATGAACAAATGGATAAACTTCGATAATATTGCAAAATTTCTACAACTTGACATTGTCTACACAGAAATGTTGCCAAATATATAATTTGACTGAAAAATCGTTGATATTATCAAACATTTAATAATATCTTATTATAGAGATGCAATATAACTCACCGAAATGTAATTTATAAACATTATCAACAACAAACATGTTCAAGTTTAGAAAACAATTTTAATTATAATATAGCAAAGATATTTTCAGCCACCATCACAGCCTTCCCATGCACTGGTTGAGTCTGAACTGACGTCAGTTTGGATAAAAATCGAATACTATATAGGTAGGTAAGGGATTTTATACCTGCATTGGGCAGGTGTGCCCTAAGGCTGTCCACCTGCAGTGTGCAGTTGAGCAGTATTAAATTTCAAGAAGTGCTTACTGAATTAAAAAATCTTGTTAATGCCTTCAGCCCATTAGCTTTTAGGTATAATAATATTACAATATTCACAGAACTCTTTAAGGTAATTTGAAAATGAATATTACACTGAATTACTTCCACTATTTAATTACATGTTGCCCAATGCATGAGATTAGCTGCTAAGTAGGGCTCACACTTTTCACTACTAATGTTCGAATTCTCATTAAAATAAGTTTCAAAAATTCTGTACTGATCAAGAAACACTAATCACCTAACAGAATAATAAGAAAACTAAGATTTAGCCAGTGAGTGATTAGACTTGTGACGGTAGAACGACTCGCTTACTTCTAAGCCTGTACACTATTTAGTTGTTTATCAGTATATCTAGATAAGTTTGATTCAAAGTCTTAGATATGACGTGACACTTGGATAGCTTTATCACGTGTTTGAGAAATTTTCATCATTCAAATAACAAATCGGCATTATATAATGATTTCCGTCATCCATCATTTTAAACATAATATATTCCTTGCTTAAGAGGGTTGACTACACAGATGACTTTATCAATACTGTAAAATAATTTGCACTGTAAGTAAAGCATAAACTGATTACAAAAAGCACCAAAAGCACAAAAAGCAACGTGAAGTTTTGCAAATTATATCGACAAATGAGCTTAGAATAGTTCCAATTAAAGAACGTAAAATTTGTAATGCAAGGAGTTTCAATAATTGAAGTATATTCAAAATGCTCCTTGGTGACAGATATTAAATTTTTTAATTCAAACTTTTCTTGCTCAATCTTAGATTTAATTTGAAAAGATTCACGTTGCTATTTTAAATTCAGAAGCTTTATTCCCATACTGTGAGTTATTTTGTGAATTGGGTCAAATCGCCGGTATAAGCACCCATTAAGATAAGAAAATTAACTCTCAGGGTATTTTTAACTATCGATGTGATGAAATTGATATCAATAAAAGTAACACAGGGTTAAATATGATAAAATCTAGTTGGAATTTGACAATGGCATCATTTTACTTATATTTATATTCAATAGTAGTTAATTATTTCAGAATTAGCACTTGCCTGGCGGCCCCAATGGTAGAGGCATAGGTGGCATTGGCTGAGGTTGCTGAGAGGGCTGTTGAATACTACCCTGTTGCACAACGGTACCTCCTTGGCCTGCGGCCAGTGGGCTTCCGACGTGCGAAGCCGCCCCGCTAACTGCTCCAGCTCCTGCCCTACCCATATTAATTTGAGGCCCTGGTGGCGCGTAGAAATCTATAATTTTGCATGTTACATAAATTTAGGAACAAATGGATTAAATTAGAGAAAAAAATTTGAACATCAACATGCAATTTTTTTAGAAACATAATAAAAACAGAAAAAAAAACCGGACAAAAATTATTGAAAATTTTCTGTTTATGAACTTGTGCATTCGAAACTGCAGATTAAAAATTTTGTAGATAAAAGAAAGAAAGTAATGCTGATAGATTCAATTTTATTGCTTTGCGTTATTCTCCTTTATCAAATATTGACGAGATTATTATAAAACTATCTTATAGCGAGATTAATTTCAAAGGGAATGTTAAATGCATAATGAAATTTGATTTACATCCAGCATGTTGCGTCGTTGGACCAGGGGCATATCCGAAGATGTTTGGTACAATGGCAGGTTGATAACTTGGATAAAACGATTGATTTTGATGACCCTGATGTCTCTGCGGGGGACAAGAAAACTAGAATAAAAGATAAAGATATTCGTCACATTTTTATTTAACAAGTAAAAATAACTAGCTAAAGACCTAAGGGGTTTACGCTGGATAGCTACTATCAAATCAAACATAAAATGGTCGTTTATTCGTTCAATTACACAGATTACAAAGAAATGTAGCAAACAAATCAGTTGATTGTTTTTCAACAATATAGGTACTTTAAACTCCATGGTAAAAACTTACATCCAGGTAATGTATAAAAAAAGGCTAATAAGTGAATTCTATTTCCAAATAAAGTAATGCAAAAATATACTATGAGGGATAAGTTATTGTGATAGCCGTAAGACGTTGTTAAGAAAGTTATCATTAAAAAATTAAATAAAATCTAAATATTCATGTACGTTAGTAGTTAATATCGAAGACAGAAATATTAGTAAAAGTTATTTCTGTATAAAATCTGAAGTTATTCAATATAAAATTTCAAATCAAACTATTCAATTTTTAAAGGCTCACGTATTCATACGTTAATCAACCATTTATTCAGACTGAAAGAGAGTATTCGAAAATTAGTAGAAAAGATATTTATAATGCTCTAGTGTTAACATTGACTTTTACGCTTTTCCAACTGTGCAAAAAACATTACGTAATAAGAACAAAAAGCATTCTTGCAGATATTACACAGCTTCATTTATGCTTCAAAATTACACAGCCAATTGAAAATTGGAATTAGTACCCGGTTTCTCGTTAGGAATGATATTCATTTCGAACTAACTAAATCTATCCAGCATTCTACTGGCTATGAAATTTTTGAATTTGCAGTAATAATCCACCAATGTCTTTTGAAAGAAATTAACAGTTTGTTAGTTGTTTCAAGATGCCGTAAGTAGAAAGACACAACAAACAACAAGAAAAAGAAAAAGAAGAAGAATAAGAAGCAGGACTTAATTACACGAAGTTCATAGACAAGTAGCACTGTGCGGAACCCTCTATTATTGGATTAGGACTAGAAATATAGTTCATTACTGATTCACAACAGAATGGAGTCAAATATCTACAAATAGCGCTGTACTTTTGTATCTCGAATTGACCAGTTTGATTCAGCAGTGAAAAGAACTGGGATATTTAATCGAATTTATCATCCAATATCAGTGAATTAATTTTATTAATAAATGAATACGTGATTTCAGTTAAAATCACCAAACTTTTGTAACAGTACGAACTTCTATCCCGTTTCTTGATACTAAGGTGACAAAATTGAGTATTACAAGTCTACGGAGGTGGTGTTAAACGTTACCAAGGAGAGATAGGAGATACATCGCAAGGTCTGGTGGGGCAGATTGTAATAAGTATGAAATCGACGGTACTTAACTACTACCTGAATGGGCTGCATCTGACTGTTCATCGCGTAAACAGGCTGTTGGTGGGGAGCGTGCGAAGGATGCAAAGGCACCTGGCCTGGCATATACACAGTGCCAGGCGGCACCGGCAAAGTACCATGGTGCGGATACATGGCTGTCGGTTGACCCCCACCACCGCCTACCCCTTGGATTCCCACAACTTGAGCCCCACCACCCCCCTGACCCCCCCTGTGATTAAGACTCCTTGGTGCTTGTTGCCTAGCTCCTGCCTGGTAGTAAACCTGTAACAAAATTTCTCATTCATTTAACACTTTCCTATTATTAATCAGACTTGTATACCTCAGAGAACTCTGAGAAAATGAAGAGTGATCGAAGCCCCCCAAAGTTTTGGTCACTTTCTCGCAGATGAATAAATCGGTAACTAGAAAATCAATTGTCATGATTGAAGAATTTTGAGAGATCGCAGAAATGCTCGGAACGGAAAGCTGTTCAGAGCAACAGCATTTAAGGAAGTATATCCAGCTCAAAAAAACAAATTCTTATTGAATTTCAGACCATGTCTGTTTCTTATACTAGTTCATCAATTCTACTTTAATTGAATTATTTAATAAAAAAAATGTACACGTTTCAGGCTTAGTAAAAACACGTACTTTTCTAATCTTTCAACTTCGTTTTATTTTGCCGCATGGAGATGTTCTGTATTAAAATGCTTTCAAGTGTATTTAGAAAAATTGGTGAAAAAGAAATTATGAAAATTTGTACTCTAAATAAAATTTGATTCGGCTGATCACAACTTAATGTGGTAATCCCTCCATTTGCATTTCAGTAAAATACAACATTTTTTTATGAATCATGGTATAAGTTGAGTAGAGTAGCAAAACACCCCTCAAGAAAAACAATTTCTCATAATAATTGAGCTATTGTTTCATATTTCGCTAATAGCTTAATAACAATTCCAAATTTTTGATGATAAGCCTTGACTTTTTTCAATTTTTGAGAATGACCGGGATATTTTGTTGGATCAATGACCACATTCAGGGTATTATTGTAGACTATTGTAAAAAAAACAAAAATGGTATAAAAATAGCAATCTCTCAGACTCAGGCAAATTTTCATCTGTTTAAACTGCAGACACATGACAATTGAAAAAACAAAACGCAAAGCGTACTCAAGATGTTTAATTACTCGTTCATTCTCTTCGACCGTTTCACTAAAAAAAAAACTGCTCATGCAAAATCGGCAGCTGATGCGGTGAACACTTACTACTTCCTCATCGCTGATGAAACTGTCACGGTAAGACTATGTTCAGACTTTGCCACTTTTCACAATAAAAATTGATAATACAAAACCAAAGACTTGTCGACATTATTTTCCACTAGCACATCGATATCAAACTTGTTGAAAAGCAATTTTTAGATTCTTAACTGCTCGTCTGCTCTCTTGTTCCTATCTACTCAAAGATGGCAGCAAAACGTTGAAATATGAAAAAAATCTCAATATATTAAAAAATGGTTTGTGATTGTCAAAATTTAAGAAAAAAATGGTAGATATATACTAAACATTATTGAAGACACCTCAAGTTTCGCGTGTCGTATTTTAAAGTAAGAAGAAGTTGAAGAGTAGATGAGCAGTAAAATACCTGAAAATTATGTTTAAAAAAAAGGTTTGATATCCATGCAACGTAACTAAATATTATCGCATCTCAGATCTCGTTTTTTTCAGTTCAAATTCTGTTAAAAGTAATAATAAATTGAACCAGCACTCAGATATCTGAACATAAAAAACACTAAAATTTCCTCACCAAGACAATTTTGTGATAAATGTAGCAATAATAAATATTATCACACATACCTCATATTTGATACGAGCTATTATCAAATAAATTGATACAAAAAAAATCAACAAGTAATTAATCATGTAAAAATTTGCCTTTTTACGACCTTCTATCTATTATATATCTTCGCAATTAACAGTGAAAGGTTTTTTTATTTTTTTTATTAAATCAAGATCCTCACCTGCGACGCTGGTCTCGTTTGATTAGTTACAAAAATACTTTGCTGCAATGGTTGCGCCTGAAGATGAGCTTGTTTCCCCATTTCTTGAGGCGAAGGTGTGTGAACGGGAGGTGTAGTAGTCGGAGGTGGTCCCTGAGGTTGCTGCGACTGTACTCCAGGTGTTTGTGACTGAGGCGGAGCCTGTTGCGCCCCTGTTTGTCCACCCTGTTGTATTCCCGCAGGAGATTGTCCGATAGTCGATATGCTCCCTAGTGGCGGGGGCCCCCTGCCCCCAGGTACACCGACGCTATTACCACCGCCACCAACCTGGCCACCAGGTTGGCCTCCGAAATTTTGTCCATGAAAGACCTCTTGTCCTGTAAATTCAATTGAAAAAACCAAAATAAAAATAAGATCCTTAGATTATGAATTTTTAGGGTACATTCTTTAATTTATGGATACAACATATGTTCTTGTAAAAACTCATCATCAATTGAAAAATAAGATATGGAAAAATTTTTATTTTTTTTTATTTAAATTAACATTATGCATTATTAATATTTTTGAAAAAAATTATACATAACAGTTCGTAACTGACCTCTGTAAGTTTCCACATAACCGTATGTGGGTATCATGTTTGATTCTGTAGCATTAGCCATAATATGATAAGAGAACTTTGAGAAAAATATTGGTTATGTCATTTTTGGTAAGTAAGATGTGTAGAGTCGTTTAATAGCCGACGAAGTGATGGGACGTGAAAAAAAGCATATTTAAAAATAAAACTGATCAACAAGGCTTGAAAATAGTTGTAAAATAGGAGTAAAAGTTAGCCTGAAGGATGAATCGGTGTTGAGGTGGTGGGTGCTTGGTACAGTATTTTAAACGTTTTATAACACGTTTAAGTAAGTGTTGAACAAAAAATAAAATAAAATAAATAACTTTCACTTTTATTTAAATATAATGGTAATAAACGACCGAAATAAATTCACTCAAATTAGAGATTTAGATTTATATATATAAAAAAAAAAAATTAAAAAAAAAACAGATAAAATATTTAATGAAAAACGATAATAAAATCTCAGAACAGCACTGGCTCGCGAGAAGCCATGTTTGCACATGTGGGCAGGGTCGGTGCTGCTATCTGTGTGGCTATGCCAGCACATTGATTGCTCGGAAAAAGGGGGCGAGGCCTACTAGAGAGCCAGCAGCAGCAGCAGCACTCCGCTCTGTGAGGCTACGTTCCCGTCATGAAGACTAAAACTACGTCACTTCCGGTTCGAAGGCAACCACTGCCGAGTGGTGGTGGTGGTGGTGCTGCTGCCGTTGCTCCTATCTACTTGCATCAGCCACTTGAATGGAATTTCCGCGTAACGGCGCGAACGAAAGACACGAACCCTGTTATCTTTTGTTAAACGGAAATTACGTGCGTAGGAAATAGAAAAGAAATACTAAATGTCAAATGATTAGAAAATCAAACACATATGAATGTATTAATTCGTTTTTTTCTTTCTTTCTTTCTTTCTTTCCTACGTTTCTTTTTTTTCGAAAAAATTAAATCCCTCGTTAGGATAATTTATCGAAGCGAATATATTCTTAGATATAATTCCCTCCTTTGAATAGATAATCTAAGGATTTAATTTCAGTTGCAATAACCAGTATTATATAGCATATCTATTAAATGTTAGAAGACTGGCTGGTTATCGATTGAGCAACGTTCTTCGAAACGGTAAATATTTTATACCTATGTCTCTGCAGTGAAACGAATTTCTACGTCAAACGTACTAAACGGATAAAAATAAGGCGTTAAAATAGAAAAAAAAAAAAGAAAATAAAAGCAAAATACTAATAACAATCATAATTCGACTTATCCTACAGTAGTGTTAATAAATATAATTGGCTTATAAAAATGGGACGTTTTTTCTTGATCTATTTTAAAACAGTACCAATACGAGAAAATATTTAACGCGTATTTATCTATGCTTTGATGATATTGATGCACGAGTTAAACCCTGACCTCTTTTTCGACAATCAATCTATGTTAACGGGTTAATACATCTTGAATCCTAATTTCATTTAAATATTAGTTTCGTTTTAAATTGTCATTATAAAACCTGAATAAATGATTAACAAAAATTGAAGTGTTCCTAAATCGGATATGGTTAATTTAAAACCCTGCTATTGTAATGTGTAGATACATAGAGGAAATAGTTGGGGTTTATATAGCAACAAATAAAAATCACATTGACGAATAGAACTCGCGCGCATTATAATCGTAGTTACATAAACCGCGATCTATCTGTATACACATATATTGTACGTATAGAAGAGGTTATAGAGCCACAATACAACTACATGAAGATAGATTAGCAATCTGAAATCAGACTGGGCTGTAGACTATTTCGAACTTGGTCAAAGCTCATTTAAAATTAGTATCCATTGTAATTGACAGAATTGTTGTGAGAATGGTGCCAAGTTAGGTAAGTCTGAACTAAACTGGTGAGTCTCTTATATTCCCGTGTCGTCTATCTGCTATCATAGTAGTTACATCATGGCCTTAAGGTTTGTTTCCACCGACGAAAAAAAAAAAATAAAAAAAAAAAATAAAAAAAAAAAAAGATGAAAAGAAAAGAAGAAACACGACGAATAATAAGTACGGATTTATTCTTCTTTTGTTATAGTAATAAACATTCGGTCGTCCTATACCGGACACCACGTGACTCCTTTCATTCCATATTATTTTTTTCTTTTTTTCTTCATGTATATTTCGAAGAATAAATAAACATTTCGAAGTGTGTGGGGAATTATAACTTACTGGTACTAGCAGCGATGAGCCTATACTGAGGCGGAGCTTGTTGCTGATGTTGAGTCTGCTGTGACTGAAGTTGATGATTGTTTATATTAATGGTCAACTGATGTTGCGCGTGGTTCAACTGACTTAGATGACCGTGAGGACTTGGCGAAGGCGGAGGATGGTGGTTGTGATGATTGTGATTGTGATGGTGTATATGATTGTGACTCGGGTTATGACCGTGGGGGGATAAATGATGGGGTCCGCAATGGGGTAGCAAACAGTGCATCGTCCCGACTCCAACGGTCACACCAACTGCACCCTCCTTCGTATTAATACCGTATCTCGAAACCATGATGTTTAATGGACGAGCATTCGCGACCACTCGCGCCTTATTTTAGGGAAATAATATATTATATATATATATATCAACTTTCCAGCTTTTCGATCGAATGTTTCGTTCTCTCTCTCTCTCTTTCTCTTTTTTTCTTCTATTCACGTGTATGTGTGTGAGAGGATCGGTACAATCGAACGTCAATATATTTTAGTAGAGAATAAGACTGATAATAATTTTGTAGTAATAATTTCTGCCACTTTGGTAGTCGGCCATTATTCTTGTTTGTGATAGTAATAGTAGTTTTCTTTTATCAAAAATTTCCGGTCTTTTTTTTCCTTCTCGTGTTAGACCAGTTTCAATTTCGTCAATAAGATAGATATATGTTAATCGATACCGACCCTTTTTACTTTCTTATCCTTTAAGTTCCGATCAAACTTTGAATCGGTTTTATCGAACAACAGACTCTGACCGAAGTCCTGTCGATTTGACTAATCGCCGACATTTTTTTGTTTTAAAATTTATTTATTTATTAAAAAATATCGTTGCGATAATTCATTACGTTTTTATTATCACGTTAAAGGCGTTGATCATTTTTCTCTTTTTCTTTTTCACATACGTCCTTCATTATCGACGGAGCAAGGTACCACCACCACCTCCTCCTCCTCTTCCTCGTCGTCGTCGACGTCGTCGTTATCGTTGTCGACGACGATTTTGTAATTCAACTCTTCTTCGTCGTCGTCGTCGTTGTTGTCAACGTACGAATTTATATCATTTACTGTGCCAGTTGTCAACCGAACTTGGTCGATTATAATTTTACGATTGTCAACTGTCATTCCACAATATGTTTCAGGCAAACGAACTATAGAGTAGGTCGCACACGCCAGATCGATATTTAGGGCTAGAAGCACAGAACACTGCCGAGTTTGTGGCGTCGACACTCGATACGACAAATTTCATCCCTGCGTATCTCGGTGGGCAGTAAAGTGTTCTTAACAGACCAATGAAACGGAGAAAAAAATATGTAAAATAAATTTTAAATTAAAAAAAAAAAAAAAAAATCAAAAACTTTTATCAGGTGATTTTTTTTCTTATTATTACAATCCTCCGTGTGAAGCAGGGAGTTGTGTCACTGTTTCAATAAAAATATACTAAAAACTATCCATGTTTCATATTAATGTCACTGAAATAACAAGGCGTCACAATCGATTGAACCTTTTTGACGTATTATATCGTAGAGTAGTTTCGAGTCTAAATAAAACTCGATATCATAAATTGTTGGAATCGGTTTCAGATGTGGCAGTTTTTTTTTTTTCTTTTTCTGTTTGATTTCTTCTTTTTCTCTTTTTGGTGTATCGTTTATAAACTTCGGCGAGTCACCCACACGCGGTAACGACACTAGGTTGATTCTTACTTGGGAACGTGAAAAAATATATAAACGCGTTTTAATAAGCGCCTAGTAATGTGTAGGCGCGTTAAAAGACGATGGACGATGCAGGGATCTCGTTAGAGAGAACGACGGTAGTATTGAAATCAATCCCTCTTCTGTATTATAGTCCTTGCTTCGTGATAAATGACATTAAATATGTATGTGTATATATATATACATATATATGCGTGTATGCATATATATGTAAATGAGAAACGTATTAATTTCTCGTACTTGTTGATTAAAATGAATTTTCTATAGTTTCCGTACGTAACTGTCAAAACCCCCCGTTGGGTGTTTTAACCGCGCGCTTGTCAAAGACGAGGAGCGTCCCCTTTCGAAGGGACGCAGCAGAGACTGATGCAGGGCAGACCCCCACCCCCCTCTACACCGTCACTCATCACCCACACGAGCTTCTCTAGTTTCACGTTTGTATTTCCACCACAAAGACGATGCGGCAAAATGAGGCGCACGCCGTTCTCGTTCGTGAAATCCTTCGATATGTGTTAGGTACGAAGTGAGAGAAGAGCAGGAGTTTAGCGCATGCGCTATAAAACAAGGCTCGTTGATTCGTCGATGTTCGTAAATCTTCGTTGAGGTTCGTCAACGTTCGGTAAAACTCGCCGGTGGATTCGTCGCCAAGAAATATAGAGATTGTTGTAGAGGTGCGTGCGTGTGTAGCTGCAACGCTATACTCGGTATGCTATAACTCTAACTAGCGTTTCCTCTATGATGACGATGATCATAAAGGTTCGATTTTTTAAAAATTGAAAAGTTTACTGTTAAGTAAATAGAAAAAAAAAAGAAAAGAAAAAAAAACATAAAAAGAACACCTCGAAGTATTGAATGAAATGATTCTTTATTTCGATTCTCAACAAAACTATTACAGATGCGGAAACAATTCTCAGCATTAACAGTTCCTTTGAAAATCCTGTTTTACCGACTAGAATACCGCAAGAATTTCTTTTTTTTTTTTTTTTTCTTTCTCTTCATCCGAAAAACGACAATCTTTTTCTCTTTTTCTCTTGGTATTTCGTTCCCGTTCTGTTTGCATTCTTTTATCTTGACGTCACGTTACGCTTATCGCAAGGATTATTTACTTTCAGGGCTCAAGCATACGAATATAGACTTATGTATTACATTTTCGAATAATAAGTTATATTTTCACTGTACAGCACAGAGTCAATTAATAATTAATTCAGGCCTCTAACTTGCATTTTTTTTTTTTTTTTTTTTTTTTTTTTTTTTTTTTTTTTTATATGCGAAACGAAAGCTGTTGCAAAGTTAACTAATTTTTTTCTTCCTTTTTTTTTTTTTGATTCAATGTTTAAAATTCAACCAAGAAGTATATAACATAAAAATCAATAAGGACAGTCTACGCATAATCAACTTTTTTCAGCATCTTGTTGGCGTCCGACTTAAAATCTTCCCCCTCCTACTTTCCACCACCGTACCAATGAATTCAAGTTCCTATCTTACATTTGCTCTTTTAGAGTAGAGAAGATAAAACAGCGGAGATCGGCGGAGGGAGCGGGGGGAGAGGAGGGAAGGGGGGGGGGGGGGGGGGGGGGTAGCGAAACTAGCGAAAGAGAATTTATTCTGGTACGGAGCCACGAAATACGTACGTTATTTTTAGAATCGTTCAATATCTGCCGTATCATCGCGCTTATATTTAGCTATAAACGTAATTTAGGTTTAACAAGGAGATTGTGACCTAAATACATCCATATTGTAACCTAGAGCTACCGCGTGACTGAACAAACCGCATCGATTGGCTAATCTTTGGTAGGTATAATTATTATGCAAGCTTTACAAAATGAGAAAGAAAGAATATAATAATGGAAATAAGTATTCTAAAGTTTTGTACAGAACATACGAAGATGATGAAGAAGATTTGTAATACTCTCATATATGTATAGAACATAAGATTATTCATAGAAAATAATTATGCATAAAATATTTTATATACATCTATAGCATTATTTTAAAACAAACTTCCTTAATTATAATTATTATTAAACCAGATCGTCCACAAGACTTTTCTCTTTATACTCATGCAGACTTTGAAGAGACACTTTTACTTCTTCTGTGAAAGAATGATAAATTCACAAAGTAAATAAATATTTAGATAATTTCTTTTTCCGTTTGAGTATAAGCTCATTGTTAATGCCGTTAGAAGCGTAATTGAGTTTCCGGTTCGCTGATATATCGCTGGTAAGAAATGTATTAGGTATATATTCAGAAATAACATGGATGACTCGTTTCGTCTCTTTTGATCGTCTCCGTCTTTGTCACTCCGCTTTGTCAAAAAAATCGGTGTGCAATCATAAAGTATACATATATCTATATACATATATAATAACGTTAAGTTTCAGAAGGTTTATAATATCAATTCCCCGATACATAAATACATATATTTATGTATACTTATAATACACATATTAAAGTATATATGCGAGTTACTCTTTGCACAGAGGATTAGAATACATTCAGAGCATTCGTAAAAGGAGAAAAAAAAAATAAATAAAGAAGGAATAAAAGGACAGAAAGAGGACTTGAGCCGATTACAACTTACATAGTAAGCCATTACGTATACCGTTCAATGAAATAACAGGAAGAAACAAATAACAAAACAACACGCGGTAGCTGAAGAGGGTGAGAATCAAAAGAAAGACTTTGTCAAGGGTGATTGGAGGGGGTTCGTCATACGGTCAATGACTAAATCCAAAAAGGCAATATTTAATGAGGCGTTTACTGTTCATGACTCAAATTGTTTAACATTTTTCTTAGAACATAATTATTATTATTCAAATATTTACCTCATGCCGTAAATACTTATCCTAATAATTGTAAAGTCATAATTTTTACGTTCAAGCTACAGTTTTAAGCTGATTTACAATTGCTTAAAAATTATAAACCACTGCCAAGCTGTCTGTCGGTCTATCTGCAGTTATAGCCCATGATCATCAGCGGCGGTTTAATGCCCAGGAAATTCAAAAATAACAGCTCGTGTAATTAAAATTTTTTAGTAAATATAGATACGGATTAAAGAAGATATAAATAAATAAATAAATAATAAATGTAAAATAAAATTTACGATAGTTTATCATTTTTAAACCTATAATAATATTTAAGATAAAGTTCGTAATTATTTTTTATGTGCAAATTGTTCGTATAGAAGTTTCACACCGGGGCGTTACCATGTCAATTTGAGGACTAGACCGACTACAACTACATTCATATAGCCCCCCCCCCCCCCCCCCCCCCCCCCCCCCAAAGCTGTGTAGTATACAGATATAGAATCATCTATCTAGGTACGTACTAGTTTTCGACGAGGTTTGTGTATAGGTAGGTAACCTAGTTTCGCCGGTGCACCAGGCCAGCCTGCAGCAGTGCTGTACCCAGGATCGATATATGCACTTTCTGTACCTACAGCAACCGAGACTCGTAACGCCCTCTCACCTAGGATTGGTGGCTCGAAGGGTTGACTGACCCACATTGACCGTAACGTTAAAGAAAATCGAAAAAAAAAATCAAAATAAAAAAAAACGAAAGAAAGAAACTAAAACTATAAAACAAAAACGAAAGAGAAAGAAGAAATAAAAAGTTGCAACATTACTTTGAATCCATTTTATTGATAAATATATAATTCCAAATTATGTATAATCAAATATTTGTATTTTTTTTTTTTTTTTTTTGTTAATGCGCTAAGTTGTTATCGACTTTTTTTTTACACATTTAGTTCTATGATTTAACTGTAATCTACGTAATAATAATAAATTGAGGTCACGACGAGTGTAGCAGCTCGTATATGTTATTATACACGTATTGCGATAGAGGAGGAAATTTTCTCGAGAAACTAGATCTACAACCAAAGCTTTACGGGAGTATTGGAGGGAGGTTGGGGGTATTGAAGATTTAATCATAAACTAACTAAGAGAAGTTTAAATGGTCACTAAGCTTAAATTTTTATTCATATTTCTTTCGATATCTCATTTTTTCCCTAAACGGCTAGATCTCGTGGATATAAATTCCAAAGGAATTGTTGTGAAACCTCCAAGTCGCACCGCAAAGCATTAAGCGCAGGCGGTTTACCCACGCTCGATAAAACGGTGTATCATCTATATAGGTAATTCCGATGATGATTTTATATCCCGCATTGCAACCGTTTAGAGTTTGTAATATATTGTCTCATTATACTGTAATGCTATCATACTATACATGCCCATATACCTATACCAATCATATATCTAATAATATAGCTAAGAAGTATTTAATGAAAAAATATAAGTGTTTAAAAGATTTTTTATTTTGTCTACATGCAAACCGTAAGAAAGAAACCTAAAAGAAGAAGAAGAGAAAAAAACAACGATGGTTTTTCGTATAATATATTCAATTCGCGATAACTTCTGCGGTTGCGTGATACGATATATCCTTGCGAACGAGAAAAATGAGGAAGAATAAGAAAAAGAAAAAAAAAAAAAAAAACTTAATTGAGTTAATGATAGGGATAAAAAAAAAGACGTGTAAGTATAAAATAAGAAGGTAAGTTTATAATAAGATTCGGAACAACGGTCGAGAAGATATAGGTATATATATGCAATGGGTATGTATTATAGAGACACCCGAAGGTCACTTATGTATGTACTGCTTTCGTGATACGCAGTCGTTATAATAATTATATGTATATGTGTAAAGATTTAACGTGTGGGCAAAAGCAGCCACGTATTTAGTGCGGGGTAAAGAGTATAAAGGGGGAAAGGGGAGGTTGTGATCAGCGTGAGTTGTGACTGCGCTTCTTAAGTCTTGAATATGTATGTATGTACGTATTTGTATATATGTACATACATGCTGTAGCACAGCAGCAGCTGATGCAACGAGATATATTCTTGGAATGATTAGCCGTCTCCCCTACCTCCCGCCCACCAACCTCCGTGCGATATCATAGGTATGTATATAATATGACGTTATTATATCTGGAGAAATGGTATATACTAACTAGATAATATTTCTCCGTTTTGGTCGAGTGCATAACGAACTGCAAAAACCTTGAACCGTACAAAGATTTAGACGTGACTGTAACATGTACAGTTTGGCACAAATAATTTATATAAGATATATAGTCGAATGGAGATTGGCGAAAAATATACCTATTCATTGTTTATACAAAAACCGAAATAATATACATGTATGTCGTTGAAAAACAAGTTGTTGTTAACGTAGAGTCATTCACTCACGATTCATATAGCTTTAAATAACGATAATAAACGTATCGTCATCTACGATGCAAATTTATACAAATTGCATGTACTGACACGTGCGTCAACACAGTCTAGATGTCGTTTCTAAAAGTAAATTTTAATAATTACCGACACCGTTATTACGACCTCTAAATTTTTCATGAAAAAAAAAGCAAAAAGAAAAAACTAGATAGACAAGAAAAGGAAAAGAAACTAATGAGATTGTGGGGAAAAATTTGATCGTAAACGTATAATGCTTAAAAAAAAAAAAAAACGCAAAAAAAAAAAGTATAACGCTTTTCAATTTACTCGAACACATCGCAACGTACGACGTACGATATACACTTAGATGCATTTGTGTAACACGACTTGAGAATAAAGCTCAATGACCTTGAAGAGTTTTACTTCGCCTGCGTAGATATGTACATATATCCATAGGGTTAAACTCGTGCGCAGGCAGTAAAACCGACAAAGTGTACAGCTTGTTGGAGATATGGAAGTAGAGAGAGAAAGAGAGACAGAAAGTAAGATATTTAGAGAGAGGAGGGGGTCAAAGGGGGTGTCTAGCCGTCTAGATAGAGGGCAAAAACCGCTAAGTTTTTGGGGATGAGAAACGGCTGGGTTTGGACCGGGTCACCGGCACGGCACTCCTTGGTCCCAACGAGTAAACGAATAATCGTCGAGGTTTTGACCTCGCGTCAACGTTCTATCGTTCCGTGGTTCAAATACTTCAAGCCAGACAGACGCGCTACTGCTGAAACTGCTGCTGCTGTTAACAGTGTCAAAGTCCCCCGGCGAAAACACGCCGCTAGGCTGCCGGGGCCTTTGGCTGGTACTTCTCTGACTCACGGAGTTCTTTTTACCGCCTGCTTCTACCATCATCAAAATGCGACCAAGATAACGACACAAGTCTGCTCGTCATATACATACTTTATTGCAAATACAAGGTGATCAATTTAAATGCGAATTTGCCAGGGTAATAAAATGTGTTTAGAAGAAGAAAAAAAAAAGTAAAAAAGTAAAAAAGAACCGTTAAGTTGGTATTAAAAAGAAAATGAATAAATAAAAAGAAAAAATCTCCGAATGAAATTTTTTTTTGTAATTTTTGGAACTGTCATGGTTTCAGGATTATTTTTTTTTACGGATACGTATCATAACCCAGGAGCTGAGTTTTGGATTACAGGAAATGCGAAATTTGAAAATAAATATTTCATTCGCGACAAAGTCGATGTTGTAAGGAGCTAATCATAACGAGAGTACCTAGTGTCAGTAGCCAAAGAGAATATTAAACTACTCGGTTATATAATATCACGTTTGATATATCTATGGAGCAATTAATCGTGAGTTGAATTGAAGTTAGATTACTTTCTATACCAAGCTGTATTATGTTACATTCAATGTTGATAATCGACGGTTTCCAACACCTTTCTCTTTCGATCTTTGCTAAGAATTGAAATATCATTTTTCTCATTTTTATAAATGAACAAAAAAAAAAGCTCAATAACTTCTTGTTTTTTTTTGTTGCCCTATTTCAAGTTCCATTCGACGTATCGATATAGCCGAATCTAAAAAGTTTTCAATTCTCTACACGATACGAAGATTCTTGGGTTCATATTAAGGCTAATCATACGACAGAAGCAGCAGGTCGCACATGGGAACCTCGTGGCTAAACGTAGTACTATAGGTTCAGTGCCAGGGGTGGTTGGTTGGTAGGTTGTTGGTTTGTCTGTAACGGGGTGGTGCAAAGCCCGATGCGTCTGGATAGGGCGAAGCAACCAGCAAGCAAAGGGGTCGATAATTCTCGGCTTTCCCGCCCGGGCAACGACCCAACGAGCCGCCAACCCACCGATCCGCCCGCCCCCTGCCCAACGCGTATTAAACCTAACCAAAGAGTGAATAAAAATGAAAGAAAAAAGAAGAAAAGAAAAGAAAGGAAAGACTGTCGCCCGTCGCGACGAAGCCTAAGGCCTTAGTCTTTTCTTACAAAAATAAGGGGAACGAGGAAGAATTCTACCTGAGGCATAAGATGGGATATTTGATCATTGTTTACAATGATTGTATTGTAGAGACAAATGCAGAGTATTAATGCGCGCGTGCGAAAAGCGAGACTCACGCTACATCTATCGGCGAATTGAGTAACTATCTTGGTGTACAAGTTTCGTTTGTTTTTACTCCAATGGTAACGCTAGAAACGCGTTTAAAATTGTCCAAAAGACACAATTAACTTAAAACGAATTTTACAAGAGTTTCAAATTCCGTTGAAAAAGTAAATAATTTCTTTATTCTAAATTCCGAATTGTTTAACATTACCTTGAATAATTAACAACTGACTCGTTAGATAAGGTAGAGGATAAATTCACGTGAGCGATATAAATCGCGTTGAAACAACTTCTGTAATGTAATGTAAGACTAGTATGTAATATTTTATTAGTTTTTTCTCGTGTGTACATTTCGACTAATAATTTAGCTACAAGTAGGGTATTTATTCGTCTTAAACCCCGACGGGCTGGTTTAGTTATTTAGCATTTATACGGCATCTTTAGGTGTACGAAGAAACAGACAAGTTTAAAACTTCGAACCACAATATCTGCTCAACGGAGGGGTCGGGGAGGGGGCGCCATATGTTGTGCTAACTTGAATACATACGTTTAGTATAAGCACCTGCATGCATACTATATTTCATTTGCTTTCACATTTAGTATATAAATATTTCCTCTATTCTTTGTTCTCGTCTTCGTCGTTGTCGTCTTGTCTTGTATTTTCTATTATATTCATATCTTTTTATTATTTTTTCTTCTGTCTATTTTTTTTTTCAATCTTTTTTTCACTTAACCCTTTCATCGTGCGGTCGTAGTAACTGTCGTCGACGTTGTAGTCGTAATCGTAGTCGTAGTCGTAACTAGAGCTAGCGCAAGACCTCCACACTATACACACATACGGAACGAGGCCAAGGCGGAAGTCGCTAATTCTACTGACCGATCTGATAACATCCGCTCTCTTTGTTCAACACACCACGTGCTTCGTAGACATAAATGTTGAACCTTTTTTTTTTTTTTTTTTTTTTTTTTTTTTTATTTTTTTTAATACCCAATTATGTAGAGTCAGCTAAATTGTATAAATGCTCGAAAATTTTAATTGAAACGATATTTGTTAATGATTCACAGTTTGAAAAAACGATTTTATTTTTTAAATAATAAGATTCAATTTCGAATTTTATACTTAACATTTGACGAAGATAATTATTTTTCAACTAGTATGTATCCATCAGAGTAGAATGTTTAATCGTTACAGATATTATTATAATTATTATCAGTGTATATTAAAGAGCTCCAATATTGCATTCCGAGCTCAGTCTCTGAATAAACAAGAACTTTTTTTTCTTCTTTCTTTCTTTCTATTTCAGTATATTTTTATTTATTTATTTTTTCAGCGGATAAGTAACGTCTGACAGGTATTTCTCGTCATAAAGTTGCTTACCCTAAGTGCAAAATTATTCTCAAGAAATTTTCATTATCCATGGCCTTGTGCGTCAGTTAATCAACGAGAACCGCGTGTCTCGGAATAATTTTCTCTTCATTCATTGCGAAATGAGAAGGGGGAGGGAAGGAGAGAAAGAGAGAAAAGAAAGGAGAAGAAAAATTAAAAAAAAAAAAAGTAAATGAGGAACTTGATTAAAAGCTAAACGAGTCGTTGGGCTTTTAATCAAAAATAGAACGATCTGTAACAGGGCCCATAAAAATATCAATATGTAAATAAAAATGTAACAACAATAGTGTTGCACTATATTGTAATTAGAGTTGAAGGTTCAAGGGGGCATCGATACTGGACATCTTAGTTTATTCAGTTCGTATACGACATATGCTAATATAAAATATGGTGGTAGAAGTGGAGGAAGTATATTGAGTCGAATGGATTACAACTCTGTGAAGTGGCATTCCTAACTGTATCTGTGTACGTTCTTCAATTTCTTGCTTATGTAGGTATGTACCCTCCTCTTCCTCCTCCTCCTCCTCCCTCTTCTCTTCTTCATCATCTGCCTGAATGACGGCGTGACACTTGCTTTAGCAACTATCAAGAGATTTCATAGTGTATACCTATTTTGCTATTATGCGATAACGAAACAAATATTTGTCGCAAAGCAAGCACGCTAAGAAGAGAAGAGAAGAGAAGAGAAGAGAAGGGACAGTAATTATAGCCCCGGGTTTCAAGGTACACATCACGCGCATATATTCACTAATTTGAATCGAGTTTTCAATTACGTAATTCGCGAAAATATCTTTCAAGTTTTACTTTCGACACTCTTAACGCAACCAATAATACCTTAATGTCTTTAGGTGGCTGAGTGTATTACAGATATAAGTTTAAGTCAATAATCTACTAAAGCTTTGCGGAAAAAGACGACCCCTGTCCTCTCCTCTCCTCCTTTTTTTTACAACCACACACTAATAAATGGAAATCTTCATCTTGTTTCATGAGTTTGAAGTTTTATTTTCTTCATTTGTTATTATTATTATTATTATTATTATTATTATTACTATTATTATTATACATGTTAAAGTTAACACTCGGAAATTGTAGTATTTTGAAAAAAGGTCTCAATCAATCAAGTCGAGTCAGTCACTGACTGCAGGGTAAGTACAAATATACATCAAATGTTCAAACAGCTGTTAGTAAATTGAAAATAGTATAAAAAAAAAACCTTGAATATTGTCTGTAATGATTTTGTTACGTAATAATGAATAATGTCAAGTATCTCGCAGCAGTGGGAAGAAGAACAAGAAGAAGGAGAGAAAGAGAAGAAGAATTCTGTGTAATTTTATAGAGCTATAGAAAATTACTTTGGACAATTACCAGCGAGTATAAAATTAAATTTATATACATTTGTAAGTGATGTGTAAAAAAGAAATAAATAAATAAATAAATAAATAAATAAAAGGAAAAAAAGATATCGTGGTTATGGTAACTTCTATAATGAACGAGTCGATGATAAGCTGTAATAAACGAGGACGTAAGTAACCTGTGCGCAATACTGTTAACTGTGAGAATAAAATGCACTTTGAATAAAAGTATGCCTGGTCGAGCGTAAAAGTAGACTTTCTACCAGGAACTGCGAGAACAGACCTGGTTCACCTGAATGACCACCAACCAACCAACCAACCAACCGCCTTCTTCTACACGTGCTAAATGTCACTGTGATAAATCATGTTTCACGTATAGCATCTTTGGGTCACTGCCCAAAGAGAAGTAGTAATTTTGGTAACAATTTCGTATATGTATAGACGTGGCATTATGTATAATTTACAAATACCTAAAGCGACTTAAACATTTTAAGAAACCACAATATTACAGGCGAGAATAAAAGGAATTTAAAAATCGTCACAACGATTATGGAACTCTACGATTAAGATAAATATGCCGAAACAAATTAGATATAAAAATGATCAGGTATGAAAAGAAAAAGAAATTTTCTAGGTTTACTTGTAATACCTGACTTTATCAACACGATACTTCGGTTATCTGATCAGAGACAAAAGAAGTCCTTTCTCCATTTTCTTTTTTTTTTTTTTCTTTTTTATTCGTCTTTTTTGGTTTTTGATTTTGTAATCGTAACTTTATTCTCTGCAACACCATAACGGTATATAAAGATTGGGTAAACAAATAAGTCAGAGTTTCAAATATCGGGAAATCTTACCGTCGATCATTACATCCCTACCTCAAATACGAAATAATATTCGTGAATATAATTCACTGTAAGTGAATATGGCGATTTATAAAACGGGACTGAATACTCTCAGCTGCATTCTCGTAAAAAATAATTTATAATGCCATAAATACTATAGACAGTCGTGAAGTTCTTTCGTGTAGAGATTTTTTTTTTTTTTCTTGAATGATATACGACGTTTTGCAAGTAATCTTTGAACAACTTCACGCAGTAATTCTGGTTAAATTTAAACGGTTTCGAATCTTTCGAAGGAAATAGTTAACGGTATAAAGTCAGGTACGATATGGAAGTCTAAATAGTAATAGCCCAGAGTCCACGTACGTTTAGTAGTGTCGTTCGTCTTGGATGGTAGAGACAAGATACGCGAGCCACATTGCCGACAAGGCCGCGCAAGTGGAACAGCCCCAGATTCCACCAGCCGGTATCAACCTACCTCGACATTCGTAGGACCGTTGCTCGCTAACGGGTGTTCGTATATCAATTATTTGTTAACCCTTTGAGAACAGAAAACGTCATCACATGACGTTAACTCTGTTTCACTTTGGTAACTATTACAATTTTCATCGATTTGCGGAAAAATTTTGAGGTTATGATCGATTAAGAAAAAGAAGAAGAAATTTGGTCCCCTGGGATTTCACGTCTTAAAAAGTTATTGGATTTTTTGGAAAATTGGTTTCCGGATTTCTTCTTGGTCGCCGATTACCAATTTGAAGTTATAATCGTTAAATTCAAAATGGCGGACGGATTTAAAAAAATTATTCTGATCTTTGTGAAAATTAGTTTCCAGATGTTTTCGATGTAGCTATAATTGCGAATCTGACTTCGAGATTGAGGGATTCAAAATGTTGAAGGAAACTTAGAAAAAAAATTAGTAAGATCTTAATCAAAATTGGTTTGCGATAATTTTCCGAATCGCTGATTACGAATCTGACATCGAAATATATCAAAATTCAAAATGGCGGACGAAAGTTAAAAACTCGATTAGATATTTACAAAGATTGCTTTACGATGGTTTTTCGAATTGCTAATTACGAATCTGATATCAAAATTCAAAATGGCGGATGAAAGTTAAAGAAAATTAATCCGATCTTTGTGAAAATCGGTTTTCAAAGGATTTTGAGCTCGAGAATAATTCCGGATTGAACTTCGACGTGGATAGATTTAAAATGGCGAACCAGAATTATTCCAACACCTTCGAATTGTTTCGTTCTAAATTTTGATCCACAATATCTAAACCGCCATGTTAAATTTCACAGTTTGGAGGTCAGATTCGTGATCAACGACCCGAAAGCCTGCTAAAAAGTGTCTACTTGTAAAATTTATACTCTGTACTGAACACCTCCCATCCTAAAGGGGTTAAGATAGTATGGAGGTCGATGAGCCTCGAGTGGTTTTTCATCCAAAGTAGGTACATATACCTACATTGTGAACAAGTATATAATAATACAGTACGCTGCTTTATAAATCCGAAAATTTCTATATATACGCAATTTAATATAAATTATAGCGCTGAAACGTCAAAGGTCTGTAATAATAATAATTTAAAAATGCGCATATAATGTATATATATATACCTATATACCTACCTATACATACATAAATATATCTAGAAAAACAATAGCCAGGCAATTAAAAAGTACCTAACTACTAATAAAACTGCTGTTAATTGAAATTTAAAGAAACCGTAACGATTATTAATTATAAATTGTAAGTCGAGCTGTAATTAAGGCCAGTTAAAGCATATACGAGGATATAACTATATACAGTGTTGCATAAATTAGCGTAGTGAGTTATATACATATCGGGGCCTTTCAAAAAATATCGATAAAGAACGGAAATTGATGTCTCCGATTTACTCTAAATTTTTTACTGCGAAAGGATTGGTTGAAAAATCAAGCCCTGATTGAAAAAAAAAATTTTTTTTCAATCATTCGTATCGGAGATATTTTTTTAATTGCTACATATACTGAGTATATGTAAAAAAAACATTTTATTCGTGATAGTATGTTCGTTCAAAATTGATAAAAATATAGATTTTGTACAATAGTTTACGTTACAAACTAACTTTTTGTTAAGTAATCGGAAATTTCGGGAAAATTTCGAAGTTTTAGTAAAGAAGATGAAATGAACTTCATGAAATATAATGCTTTTTTCATTTTTTAACCGTTATTTCATAGTGGAAACGAAAAAAATCTTGAAATTTGCCATAAATATTTTTTAACGTTGAATAACTTTCGAAGCAGTAGATTTACAAAAAAATCGTCGGAGATCTTTTTTGTAGATCGATCAATTCGCTACAAAAATATGTATTGTTCTTTACGATACGCCAATCCGTTGTTGAGTAATAAGATTCCAAATTAAATCAAAAAAATTGTTCCCGTGTTATTCAAATGGGAAATGGAAACTCGCAAATAGGCACCTCTTAATATTAATATTAAGAGCTCGAACTTTTACAGGTATTTTTTTTCGCCATCTTGAACGATATTTTCATAGTAGCTAACGAGAAAAAAAAAAAGTCGTTTTATTTGGCCCAACCTACTACTCATAAATTATTACGCGGACTAGTGAATTCGCGAGGTTGCGGAAGGAATGAATTTCTTTGCCAATGTTCCGTCACGTATTATACCTATAGATATACGTAAACTAATATATCGATAGAAATTTTCACAGTTGAGTTATAAGTCTAACATATAACGTGTTTTAAAGTAATGAAAAAAAAAAAATAAAAAAAAAATAACAAAAAAGAAAAAGAAGGAAAAAAACTGCTGCTGCTTTTTAATTCTTCTTGAAATTGAAGTCAAATTTTTCTCACACTTTCACCTGCACCAGGGGACGAGACCAATTGGCGTTATATACCTAGTTATATAGGGAACCTTACCCCGGAGTAAAAAAAAAAAAGTATAAAAACTATACCAATATCGAAGCCTTACCTGTTCGCGACTGTGCAGCGACTCATTACGAACCAAACCTTCAAAGTTCGACTAAAAGTTGAGGGTTGCGCAAATGTTCGTAAAAAATCATAAATTTATCATGAAAATTTAAGAAATAGAAAAAGAAAAAAATTTCTATGTTCTTTTTTTTCTTTGTTTTATTTATTTATTTTTTTAATTTTTTTAATTCTAATAAATAAAAATTCAAAACTTGAAAGATTCTCGTCAGACACACATGATCGTGTCGAAAATACGATTACGATTATTCAACGAATATATAAAGTATGAAAATAAGTTTTTTTTTTTTTTTTGTTTTTTTGTTACACACGTACGTCATGACTACAACACGTTACGTATTGCAATTTATTAGCTGCCTATATACAGGTATAGGTATGTATATGACATAGTTAAAACTGGCAAGTAAATATCAACGTAGGTATATTTTATCTTGCACAGCACTACCAGGTACGTAGGTAGGTATGTAACTCACTATGTATATATGTATATAAAGTGCAAATTTTATAGTCCGTCAAGTGAGTACCTTGCAGCAGTGAGACGACACGTGCGCGCCCGTGCAGTAGGTAGGTATAGACGTATAAGTATAGAGAAACAAAAATATGCATAGACCGATTATACCTACGTGCAGCTTACGGTTGTCCGTGACGTGGAGTGATTCGAGGCCGCAGGTATAACACATTGTCGAATACATGTATATGTATACCTGTAATATACATGTCGACGTATTATATATACCTATCGGCTAAAATACATGTAGTTATAAAAAAAAAAAAACCTACATATATGTATATATCAAACTATACAGAAAGAGAAATAAAACTGCGGACACGTGCTTGTATAGATAAGAAACTATATATATATATATACATATAATGAAAACTAAAAAGAGAAAGGGGGGAAATAAAACCAAATATCTAAATCGACCAATTCATAATTAACTATAATATACATTATAAGTCAATCTTCAAATAATGAAGCTCTTTTTTTCTGTATAATCTAGATATATCTGGATGCTTATCTATGATATGTTTTATTGTTAGACGGATTTATTTTGTGGAAGAAAAATAACTTTACACTTTTTACTAATTTATAGAAAGATCGCAGCAGATGAAAAATGAATTGAAAAATTAATGAGAAAAGTTTTAGTTTTGATTAAATAAAAAAAAATAAAAATAAGAATTTATAAAACTAAATTTAATTCCAGATATATAAGCGGACAATGCTCACTGCAAGAGGTTAAACTCCTACTCCTACTCCTACTCTTACTCCTACTCCTTCTATGTATAATCGTTATCTCTAAATAAGTATAATAACTGTGACTGAAAATTGATTAAGTATTTATAATTTAATATACTGTAATATAGAAGTTATGAATTATTGTGGTTAATATAAACTCTAATTAAAGAATTAATAACGCACTGGAATGGTACCACCATGATTGGCACGAAGTATATGTGTAATAATATTTCTATGTATCTATGGTATGTATGTATGTACGTGTATAGTACCTATACGTAAATCAAATTGCCAGCGCTCCTAAGCCTTAGTAAGTTAGTTTCGTGACGCTAACTAGATGGATGACTTGCGTGTGTTGATTAGTCTCATATAAGATAAAGAATCAACATTACGAGTTGGACGAGACCAAAGCACATGTAGATATAATATATACGTTATGTAAGTTCACGTATAGATACCTACATCTACTATTACAACCACAAGAGTACACAATAAGTACGTAACATATACATGCATATACACTGAACCGTGAATAACGACTGAATATAGGTACAACAATTTTCTATATACATTATTCCCGATTTAGTCTTGAAATATATATATATTTTTTTTTTTGATCACATCGAGAGGTCAGAAACCTGTAGAGGTTTTAACGAAACCGAAATACGTGAGTAATAAATATATTCTAAGAAAGTAACAAACAAGAAAAAGAACGAAAGAGAATTTCTTTTTATTTTATTTTACCTATATAAGAATTTTTTCACGATATTATATACCAGTTATCTAATCTCTGTATCTACTTTTCTGTACGATAATACACTCAGCAACAAAATTAACGACGCATTAGGTACTCCCTAAAAAAATACCCATCTCCAAAATGCTGTAACTCGATGAGAAAAAGTCGAAAAAATTATCTCAAAAAGCATTTTGAAGATTAAAATTTCATCTTCAAAATAATCTCTTTACATTTTTTCTACGGTCATTTATGACCTCGTAGTGTATATATAATACGTTCGTGCAGCGCAGAGTTACGAAACATAGAGAAAACAAAGTAGTTTTTCAAAGTTTTCTGTGAAGCGTTGAAAAAATTGTAAAAAATTTTTTTGATAGTCATTTTTGCAGCCTGAAATCTTCTCTTCAAAATGGTTTTTATAAACTTTTCTAGACAATTTTTTTTCACGGAGTTATTAAACTGAGTCAAGTCATGCGTAGATAGGCAGGATCGATGCGTAGGCGTGTAGACTGATTTGGCATTATCCAGGATGCACCACGAGGAAGTACAGTCTATCATGCACCCCGTGTGTGTGTTTGTGTGCATGCGTACGTACTGCCAGCGAACACGACCCCTTTCTCTCGTCACTTCCACGGTATTTAATGACTCTGGCCTATCGACCCTGCCTATACGTATGACTTGATTCAAAGTTGAATAACTTCGTAAAAATGAATTTGCGTAAGAAAGTTAAAATAGCGATTTTGAAGAGGAGATTTCAGACTAAAAAATGTCTATCTTGAAAATTCTCCGCGATTTTTTTAACACTTCACAGAGAACTTTGAAAAAATTTGATTCTCTCTATGTTTCGCAACTCTGCGCTCAAACCTACGCCACGAGGTTAGAAATGACCGTAGTTAAAAAAAAAAAAAAAGTGTCAAAAAACCATCTTGAAGATGAAATTTGAACCTTTAAATTCCGCTTCGAAATGAATTTTTTTTGTATTTTTTATTTTTTCATCGAGTTACAGTATTTTGGAGATGGGCATTTTTTTTCGCGAAGTATAACTGATCGAGTACGCCGTTAATTTTGTCGCTGAGTGTATAGGTATGTTACAGAGGTATAACCATGATAGACATCTAACATTTCTATTTCTCTCTAACATAAAATTTAACGTACGAAATGTATATTTTAGAGATATATGGATAGTGTGGTGACCACCATGAGATATATAATTACAATTAGATAAATCCTTCAAATATACATATCTGTGTATTTCTTTGTTCTTGTGAATTATTTACAAAATTTTTATATTCATAGGCAAAAAACAAAAGAAAAAAATTCTATACGTATTGTAGATATACTTGTATTTGTTTACTAGGGTGGTCTTTATTTTGGATAGGTATTTTTGAAATTTAATAAAGCCGCCATTCAGAATCCTTACAATTAGAATACAACCAAATTTCAGAATTTTTGATAAATTATTTCGTGAAATAACAATTTTCGTACAATCAACACGCACAAAAATATATGTATTTTTTATTTGAAACTTTGATCGCTTTGGGGAACGTGTTCATATTAATATTAAAGGCTCAAACTTTACAGGCATTTTTTTTTTAATATATTTGTATTAAGTGGCAGTATTAATTTTTTAAAATATACAAAATAATAACCACCTTAGTGTTTACGGTGAATCACTATTGCAACGGCGGTTAGGTTCGATTCTTTATATCGTTTGTTATTCAAAATTGGATGTATGATATTGTATATAGATATATAGTAAGTAAATAAATACCAGATAGTGGAAAAAGAAGAATATAGTGGAGAAAGAAGAATATACTGTTAGTTTCTCCCCGGATGTGCAATGGCCTCCTTCCGCGAACTGGCGGCCTTGCCTGGAATGTACATTTTCTGTTCTGTTACTTGGGCTTGTTTGGTTTCAAACTGATCCAGCACACCTTTCACCTGCAGCACCACCACGACGACAAGACTCCGTCGTATTATGTACGTATATATATACATACCAACGGTCGTAAAGTCTCGAACCGTGAAAAGATCTCCTGCGCCGTTTGCAAATTTGCAAAAAAATATTCACTTCATAAAAGTTAAAAAAAAAAATAAAAAATTACTGAATGAATAAATAAAAAATAAAATAAAATAAAATAATGAACAAATTTCGAGGATTGATATTTAACAGTAAATATTATAGTTACATGTTTTAATTAGTACCTACCTCCATCAATTTAATATATGCAACGTATAGAAGGGGAATCGGATTGCGTAACCGGAAATAGACGATAATAAAAGTCTGTGCGAACCAGACGTCTAAACGAGCCATAGAAATGAAATGAAATCAAATAAGTTGATTGATTTCCTACAGAGCTCAAGTCGAGGGACGACGAGTGTTGCGACCACGTGTTGTCTTTTCGTTGTATATAAGAAGAACTGTCGTACCTCTACCTCTAACCCCTACGCACGTTACGTTTGTCCCGCGTGTGGTTGAAGGCAGTATAAGAAAAAGAAAAAAATAAAGATAAAAAAAAAAAAAAAAATGCGAAGAAGGTAAGACGAAGTAAGGAAGATATAAAGAAAGAGGGAAGATGGCTGGATCATATAGCCTTGGCAACTATCGATCAAATGGGGGGGTTAAAAATAAGCAAGATACGCCCCTGCGGCACGAGGGAGTAGCCTCAACTACGTCGACGTCGTCGTCGGCTCATCTACGCAAATTTTATGCGTAGGCGTACGGGACCGCCTTTAATCTGACCCGCGTGACGTCAGTTTATATAGATATACAATAGATACATTATACCCCAGATACCAAAAGATACGAAAACATATACCCATACACGGAATTGTACCTATCCCACGAAAGTACCAAATTTCCAATAGTCTATTTTCAATAAATGAAGAGAAGAAAAGAAGTATTATTATTATTATTCGTAACCAAAAAACAAAAAGTGACAATAGTTGGTTAGAAGTAAACCAATTTTTTTAATTTTATTTTATTTTTGTTTACACCAGTTTGTAGAGCAGTTTTAATATTTTGGAAATTAGAAGACATAAAAAATAAGTTTGAATACAAATTTTTAGATTCAAGTTTCTTCTAATTGGACACCCGTTATACATATAATCAAATATAGCATCACGGACACGTGAAACTGACGTTCGGACGCTTTCCATGCTCCCGGCATGCGCTCCGCGTTACGATTAACCCGTTGATATTGAAATTTGAAAGAAACTAATAGAATAACAATAATGTGATCTACCTGACTCCCATGCATTATTTGCTGATACTGTTTCCCATTTCATAGGTATACATACCTATTTCGCATAAGGAGTGATAAAAACTTGTATATGTGTTGGTGTGTGTGTTTATTATGCATATGGTATATATGCGAACGGAAACGTTTCCTTGGACAGATATACACTAGAGGGTGTTAAAAAAAAAAAAAAAATTCAATTTCAGTTTTTTTTTTTTTTGATGATCACACACGCATTCAATAATTGCAATGTGGTGAAATAAGATGCCTGTTAAAATATGAGCCCTTAATAATAATAATAATATTTAGAGATCGTTCATCGCTATTTTTTATACTTTTCCTTTAAAATGCAGGGGATATGTTCAGGTGCCACTTTTCGATTTTTATATCTCAAGAACTAATTTACTTGGAAAGATTCTACGTAGCTATTATTCGAAATTGAACGCTCTAAAAAAAAAACAAAAGAGAAAAAAAAGGTCTCTTGGTCCTTTTAGATGAATCCAACTGTTTTCAAGTTATTATGTGTTATTATACATATATGGTTATTAATCATGACTAACTTGGAAACCGTTAGATTCATCGAAAAAGACCAAAACATCTTTTTTTTTTGTAGAGAGTTCAATTTTGATAAACAAAAAATATCTATGCAGAATCTTTCTAATTTAATTAATTCTTGAGATGTAAAATCGAAGAGTGTCACTATGTAACATCGCAAAAATATATCAAATAAAATTCGCGATATGGAAATTGTAACTAAAGACAAAAACAAAAACAAAAAACTACAATAAATCAATAATTTCTATGTATAATATAATATCTGTATAATATTGTATATACGGTATATCCGCATAGAGAGGATAATAAATATGTATGTTTCGCTGAGGTTTACAATAAATAACCTTTTAAGACTATTATCCTCTTACATCACGTATAAACTTTCATCGAAATAATTTTCCGGGTCAATTGTTAGTCGCAAACGCATAATGATGCTAATAACGTGATATTATATCTATACTCAATGTAAATGTTTTCTTCTGAAAAATTAGACGAAAAATATTAATAGAGATTAACCGTTGAAGGAAAAAAAAAAAAACAAGAATAGAAAAGAAAAGAACAGATATAAAAATTAACGATCGAATGTTTCGAAAGAAATATCAACTAATTAGATAAAGTTAGCTACTGCGAGAGTTAGACTAAAAGTTATAAACTAATATACATATATAAAAATATATATATATATATATATATATATATATATATATATATATATATATATATATATATATATATATATATATATATATAGGTCTAACTTGTCTTGGCTATCGGCACCACGGTTTTGCGTGTAAAATATTACCGTAACTGAAAATGTCGATTCTTGGGGAGAGAGAGAGAGACACACATACGGGATAGGTCGAGGAAAAGATTTAAATAATTGGCTAAAAATTAGAGAGTATATGAATATGCGATACAATAGAGAAACATAGAGGGTAAAAGGACAGACTCACCTAACATATTAGAAATTTTTCCACTGGTAAACCGCACAATCCTCGTTAAATGTAAACGTGTTTAGTTGTGTATTAAATAAAAAGTTTTATTAAAAAAGTACCATGCCGATAACGCAGCACATGTTTTTTTTCTTTTCTTTTTTATTCTTTTCTTAGATAGTATTTAATACCGGCGCGTAACGTATCACGTGTTAAGTATAAAACTTTAGTTTAAACATGTGATAACTACTGTCATATGAAAGAAAATAAAATAAAAATAAACCGTTACAGGTTTCGGACGTTCGTGAAATATTAAGTTTCTTTTTCTTATTCTTATTATTATTATTATTATTATTCGTTCATCGACAAGTTCAAGAGCGTATTAAACGGAATAAATTAATAATCGATCATACGTTAGTTGTTTATCAAATGAGATGCAATATCTTTCTGACTTTTTTATATATATTTTTTTTTTTATTATAACTTTTAACCTCGTTTGAATCACTTGTTGATTTTCATCACGATATTTAAATGATAAAAATTAGTGGTAAAATATTAAAATAATAAAGAAAAACAAAAAAAAAAATAAAAAACAAAAGAAAACTTCGTCGAAACAATAAAATAATACGAAACTACAATTTTATTATGTAACTTTGAAACGTGCGCCGGGTCGATGTATTCGACACGGTTAATACGGAGTCGTGTTCATTGAGCTGCTAGTGGTAGCAGCCCTTGTCAGGTAAGACAGCAACAGCAACAGCAACAGCAACAGCAACAGCAACAGCAGTAGCAGTATGTAGTAGTAACAGCAATACTAACAGCGATCAGTAGGATATATACAAAAAACAAAAAAATAGTCAAGAATTGTTGTATGTATGTACAACAATATAAAAGTGTATAAGAAAATAGGTATATCTTCTTTCAGTTAGTGTTTGTTTATTATAGTTTCTTGATTTAAGTATAAATACGCATTGAGGTTAAAGGGCATCGATGAGAATTTCTCGTAAGTCCCCGGCGTACTAAGTAAACGCAACGGCGACACGTTTTAATAAATAAAATCTTAAAAGTTTTTATTTTATTTTAATATATTATTCTTAGTTACTTTATTTTTTTATTTTATTGTTTACCTTTTCTTATACGTTTACCTATTACTTTAGTTACACCACAATTTCGTTTTAACTTCAAGATTGACTGTTATGTATGAGGAATAAAAAATAACAAAAAAAAAAAACAATTTTTTCATTCATCTGTCTATAATATACCATTTAACAGTCTTATGACAGTCTATTTTACATATAGAGAAAATAACCCGCGCGCACCACCACTTTTAACACACACACGGTTATATTAGAAACATATGCTGTATTCAAAATGATGTTTTATAAATAATAATAGCAACAATAATTGATAATAAAAATAGTCACAAAAACTTTATAACGATACGTCGATTTTTACACTTTTTTTTTGTTTTGTTTTTTCTTTTAAATTATTACCCTTTATACGCGTTTCCGAGTTTGTAGTATGTATATATATTCATATGTCTATATATATATGTTATACGTGTATTAAAGAACAAAAAATAATAATGATAATCGTACGAATGAACCTGTTTATAAAAATATTGGTTCAATAACAAATAAAAAGAAAATACAAACGAAAAAAAAAAAAATAAAACAAACAAAAAATAAATATAAATAAATATACACACACGTAATAACAACACTTTACTTTTAGTCTTTTTAAAATTTTTTTTTTCTCACTGATATTTAACTGTCAAGTTACGAGGTATCCAATCGATATTATAGCTATATTAATTTAAACAATATTTCCACTTTTTCCTGTTGAAAATCAAGCGATTTTCCGGAAATGAGAGGCGTGTGTACCGTGTGGCTTGATTGCCACATGTACACGGACTACGTGCAACCACCAGCCGAGGCTGGATTCGGTCGTCTTCGTAAACGCTCGGCTATCAAGCTATGCTATTATCTCCGCAAAAGAGTGACTCCCCCCTCTCTCTCGCACCAGCCCTCTCTCCAAAAACCGCCGTCTCCGCCATGTTTAATACCGAGCGTAGAATCGAGAGGGAGAATATTGGCATTTTCACAATCAAATAGAGCCTGACGTATGAATAAACGGATAGCGATTTGTTTGATAGAAAGGGAGAAAATTGAGAAACGATAATAAACGATTTTCGTCGCTATTATTTACGATTGAAAAGTTTTTTCAGAATTTGAATTTCGGACCATCCGGGCCGGTTTCAAAATTCGCGAAAAGTTTTGAGATATAGAGTATTCGATGTGTGCAATTATGTTATATTTAGCCTGAAACAATTGAGACGAAACATAACCTGCAAAAAAAAAAAAAAACAAGAAAATAAAAACAGAAAAAAAATTGTTCAAAATCATGAACTTAGCAATAGGGGGACGGGGCATAAGGCTTGTAGGGTGAAGCGAAATACGGAAGGGAGGGAATTGATGTTACGCCACCTATGATGACCGGTTTGTTGATGGGAACTACTAATGTAGCCATAGAAATCGGAATTGACTTTGAATACAGCGCGCAAACCGGTCACCAATGATGGCTGCCTGATTATCGTAGTGTGCTGTAATAGAGATCAGTGTGTTTTTCGCCTTCCGTCTCCCACTTCACTCCGAGTGCCTACCCTAACACCTTATGCTCCGTCCCCTTGTTCCTAAGTCCGTATTCGAAATTCATATTCGAACCCTGTAAATTTTTGGAAAATAAGATAAGAACTATGAGAAATATTTGTGAAGCAAATAGCAAATATTTTCGAAATCCTGAAGATACGATCTGGAACAAAAGTACCTATAACAAACTTCTGAATAGTACAATGAGGAAAAACCTTCTCCGTCTTATCGCCGGGACATGGCGACAGCGTGGGTTTTTTTTGTTTATCAGCATAAGATGCTGATAATAAAAGTAGATGGAAAGAACAGCAACGGTGGTTATAACAAGTACACCACGAAAAAGTCTTTGAACTTGTTTAATTGTAAATTGAATTAACGCTTTTTTATCCTACATGATTAACACCTCGGTTTCTTTACATTTCTTTCATTTTTTATGTTTTAATAGACATCCTAGTATTGACATGGATTTAAATAAAAACGAGTATCGACTCGTCATATTATTCTCAGCCAAATGATCAGACCCCGTTTTTATCGATCGATGCGTAAAGCGATATATATATATATATATATATATGTATAATTTTACGATTAGTGTAACAATAAATTAGAAACAAGAAATATCAGTAGAGTTAGTAATCGATCCAAGGCATTTATAGTAACGTATCTTTCTATGTATACTAACAGTTAATAGTTATATTAGCGATTTGAAGTAAAAAAAAAGAATCACCGATGATTGAGAAATACGACAAGATGCAGCACCTAGTGTTAACCGAGTGTATTACCGTCAATTTAACCGGTCGGTAAGGTAGAGATGATTACCAAAAAAAACTAAATAAAAAAATTGGACAAAATTATTTATTAATTTTTTTTTTTATTATGCAGAAAGCTGAACGATACGATGACTCGAGATTTGTTATAATAATATTAATAATGAGATGACTTGAGGTATTAAGGTAGTAAATTTAAGAAAGCGAAATGTAATTTCAAAAGTTAAATTTCATCCCAACTCATCTAATTGAATTTTGCATAACAGTATTTCCTGTCTATTGTCAATTTGCGTGGTGCAAAATTTTAATCAAACAATATATTACGCTACTGCGATAAGGTAGGTTCGTAATGCATCTTTTCACTCTCCTCATCGTTATTGATGCTATGCCAGGTGTCGGCGTTGAGGGTGATTTTCAAAGCACAGAACTGTCCCATTGAATTTGCAATCAATGTTCACCTCGATCTTTAGCGTTGCAGTTATAATAGTTTTCATCATTATTATTATTATTTTATCTAAATTTTCTCAACGATTAAGAAATCTTTTCGTTTTTTTTTCTATCGAAACAATTGCTGTTGCGTTATTATTACCTCGGTGTTGCAAACCGTGCAAAATATAAAAAATATCAGCGATACAAACGTCATTCAGAACGGACGACTACAAAGAGCTAATTTGAATATATCTTTCAAACATGTAATAAAACCTGTTTCATTCAAGATTGACGCAAAGAATGAATGAAAAAAAATAAAAATAAATAAAAGAAAATGGGAAAAGAAAAACAATTCGATATAAGACGATGCATAAGATGTATAAGTAATGCGTGTGTAGATTATCCCCAGTGGTATACAAACACGATGCAGTGGCACTGAACAATCATCTATGTATGTAATTCTATTTTCTCATGGCAAGCGGGTCGGGTCGGTGGATCTGATATAATTATAGGACGGTAGATATATGCACATACATAGATACGTGAGGTTATTTGACACGTGCGTAAGTCTGTTAATTGTTATAATCATGCTCTTTGTTTTATAAAATATCCAACACGTTTTCTTTCCTCATACTTTTTTAGCCCAGTTGAAAGAATCGTCTGAATTTTTTTTTAAGCCAGACAAAGGTATAAGAGATAGAAATAAAAAGATGAAAAATTATAGTATATGGATTAAAAAGTGTAGAAAATTTGTTCCAAAATAATAATGATGGCCACGACTTGTTTCGATATATTGAGAAAAAGAATTCTAATTTTATTGTTAGATGACAGGGTTCCACGGTCAGCGTTAATGATAAACGACGGGTCGCATAGATTCGTCATGAGTCATTTACGGAGACGACACATATACGACGAACCAGAACCTAATAAACAAGCAATGAATTAACACGTTACTTTTATCATTCGTATATGTATAAATATTAGGACGATATAATACGTAGTACATATTTCTAACATCTCAAAGTCTCGGAAGAGAAGCTTATCGTTTTAATTCAGGTTTAGGGAAGTTATATGCATGTATACTATTAAGGTGTTTCAAAAAAAACAAAAAATTTTTTTTTTTAGGTCTCATGGTCTCAAAAGTTACCATCAGATGTGATGAAAATTATCTTAAAATTTCAGCGCGATATCTGAAAAATTGTGCTGGCGTTTGAAAAGTCTTTTTCCCCATTAATAAACGTAGAAAATTTTTTTCTTACAATTTTGACTAGTACCTTTTTATAGGAAATTGAATTCTCTACAAAAATGTTTTGAATAGTCATACTCGTAATTATAATAGAAAAATAGTTATAAGTCTCGAAAATTTAAGAGAATAAAAAATTATCTTAAACTCTGGAGACTTGGAACTATTTTTTTACTATAGTTACGAGTATGACTATTCAAGACGTTTTTGTAGAAAATTCAATTTCCTTCAAAAAAGTGCTAGTTAAGATTGTACAAAAGAATTTTACGTGTATTTTAAATGGGGGAAAAAGACTTCTCAAGCGCCAGCTCAATTTTTAAGATATCGTGCTGAATTTTTAAGAGAATTTTCATTACATCTCATGGTAACTTTTGAGATTATGAGACCTAAAAACGAAAAATATATATATATATATATATATATATATATATGGGCAAGTCCACCAATTATCAACCAATGAACTGGACGTCAAAAATTTGATTTGTTTGAAATTTTTACCTTTCATAGTATGGTCTAAGATTGGAAAGTTCACTAAGTCTCATCCCTTTGAGACCTAACGTTCACGAGATATGCAACATTCAACTTTCGTACTTTGACGTAACTGAGGATTGAATGCAAATTTTTATCGTACCTTTGTCGCTGCGAAATAAATATGAAAAAATAGGTTTCTCATGTCAAAAATTCTCAGCTTTTCGAATATATCTTTTGTTTTCGAATATTTTTTCAAAAACTATTGAAAAAACACGTTTTTTGAGAAAAAACAGCTTTTTCGAGTGCGCCACCAAATTCAATCATTCTTCCGAATTTTTTATCTGAAAGCTGAGATTTTTTCAATGAGAATCCCAAATTTGTAAAGTGGGACAGCCGCGGGATCTCGCGTAAGCTGAGATTAATTGATGAAAAGTGTATTATTTAAAGACTTTTGTCAATTGAGCGTGTAAATAATGCTACAAAATGAACATGAAAAAATAGGTTTCCTACGTGAAAAATTCTCACCTTTTCGAATATATCTTTTATTTTCGAATATCTTTTCAAAATCCATTGGAAAAACACGTTTTTTGAGAAAAAACAGCTTTTTTGAGTGCGCCGCCATGGTTTATCATTCTTTTGAATTTTTTATCCGAAAGCTGAGATTTTTTCATCAAGAAACCCAAATTCGTAGAGTGGGATGGTGGCGGAATCTCGCGTGAGCTGAATTCAATTGATGAAAAGTGTATTATTTAGACACTTAAGTGACAAAGGTCTGTGAAAAATACACTTTTCATCAATTGAATTCAGCTCACGCGAGATCCCGCCACCATCCCACTCTACAAATTTGGGTTTCTTGATGAAAAAATCTCAGCTTTCGGATAAAAAATTCGGAAGAATGATTGAATTTGGTGGCGCACTCGAAAAAGCTGTTTATTCTCAAAAAACGTGTTTTTTCAATAGATTTTGAAAAGATATTCGAAAACAAAAGATATATTCGAAAAGCTGAGAATTTTTGACATGAGAAACCTATTTTTTCATATTTATTTTGCAGCGACAAAGATACGATAAAAATTTGCATTCAATCCTCAGTTACGTCAAAGTACGAAGGTTCTATGTTGCATATCTCGTGAACGGTAGGTCTCAAAGGGATGAGACTTGGTGAACTTTCCAATCTTAGACCATACTATGAAAGGTAAAAATTTCAAACAAATCAAATTTTTGACGTCCAGTTCATTGGTTGATAATTGGTGGACTTGCCCATATATATTTTTTTTTTGAAACACCCTAATATACTACAGTGCAGATACGAAAACTGCGATGTAATTTAGATAGTTAACCATGAATATTTACCGTCACGGTTGGTAAATGATAATAATTACGGAAACATTTACTTGTCTGTAACACTTTTGTCAATTTCGAAGCCTGCGATATGTGTAAATCATTATTTTGGACATATACGAAGCGTAAAAATTATACCGAAATCTATTGGTGTAAATATTCAGTACTCATGAGTTTTTCGAAAAACTAAATAAAAATTTTCTACGGCATGTATAGCGATTCATGTAAATAAAAATATGGTAATAATATAAATCTTAAAATATGTTTTCAAGGATAAATAATGATCCTTGTCTGCATTGGCACAGCTGTTATTAAATAAAACTTTGTCGATACGGTTGAACGATAATAAATAGCAATGCGTAGCGAACGAAATGGCTTACCATACGGCGATCGAATAACGAGATGAAATTTGTTCGGATATTTTTAGATTGTCTAGAATAAAATAAAAACGCGATCTAAATGGCCATTGACAACGATGATTGAGATTTCCAATATCTAAACAATAATCTTACATGTTGTAACGAAGTATAAGTATTGGAGTAATCGCAATCGCGTCGTGATAAGCTAACCTAACCTAAAAACGAGCGAAGTTCCACATGCTCGAATTTTTCAAGGCGAAATATGTAATAGATTTGTAATAGCCGTAATTTTTATGATCGTTAGAATAGAGAAATGAGAGTAAGAAAATCTGTTTGAAAATAGTCTCATATCGAAATAAAAAAAATGATCGAAAATAACCCTTAACCTAACATAACCTAAAAATTGTTGAAATCTTTTTATTAGAAAGTAATGACTCACTGCGGGAACGATACGACGCGGGCGTATACGGTTGATGGTGTGGTTGATTGTTTTTTTGTAATGGATGGTACTTGTCTTCGGTCGGCATGCTCACCGCAGGAGATCGACTCCTTTTGATCGATTCGTTTCCTTCAAACCTGGGCTTGGACGGCTCGTTGTAGTCCTCATAGGGACACGATTTTTATTCTCAAAATAAAGGAATTAAAAATGATAAAAACTTTATAATAAACTGTTTGTTTATCCTTGTGCGTCTCGTGGCGAATCACACTCGCAAATAATATAGCCGACTATTGTCAGCCGCATGAAAACGATTGTTTTATTGTTTTAATTAGAAAAATACAATTTTCTTTTTAACACTAAGTTTAACTCGCGGTTAACCAAACAGCACTACGTTTGTCGTTTCAGACACGCGCTAACTCACACGCTGGCATGACACACGCGTTAGTTTAACCCCGAAAATTGGGTGCTTCCCTAGCCGACAAGGAAGCTACGTGTTCGGTTTAGTTCGTTCAGTTCGGTTCAGTTCAAGCGAGTTTTCCGGTTCACAGTAAGCATCGATAACTGCGCAAACGATGTTGATAAACGATCGTAATTAGCTTGTATGAAAATATGTTTTCTTAGATATTTCGACTACTTGACAAACGCACGTATGTCGGTAGTCGGTTTGTTTTTAACAAAAAAAAAAAAAAAACAACACCTCGAATAGCATCAAGCAACCAGCGGCGAGTCTCGAGCACTCGAGTTTTGTCTCGATGAAAATCGCTCTGACACACAACACACACATGCATAAACACGAGGTCGGTTATCTTCGGTAAACTTCGGGGAACTGGTTACGTATTACATATCTACTACAGCGCCAAAAAGACGCGGGAAATACTTTTGCAATTCTTTCCTCTTTGGCTCTGCTTCTCTTTCAAAACAGGATGAGCAAGGTTTTCTCGGAATTGTTGATCGCTACTCTATCCTTCTGAGTAAAAAGAAACCGTTGACACAGGACCGAAAATGCTAAGAAAACAGAACGCTGGCTTTCGATTTGAGATACCTTCTGTTTTATTTATCTCTTTTCGCTTTCACATAGATAAGCGTTGCTGATGTTTATTCTTCATCAACTTTTCGTCAGAGAGCTTTAATTGTCTTAAAATTAGTCCCGAGTCATGCTGCGCAACAAATACAAAGTAGATCGGCACGTCATGACTGTTGTAAAAATTATTGCCAGATGGTCAACTCACGATTATTGAACTGGAGCGTAATTTAAATAAAATTTATCCATTTCATTTTGACGTTGTCTTTTTATTACCTGAATACCCGCTTATTGTTAGCTAGATGTGAGAAGGTTTGACTCTTTTTAAATTTCAGCTACGTTTTGGCGAAATAAAAATTTTCGTGTTACATATCCGAGTAAATCAACATTATTGTATTTATACTTCGAACTGACTGACCTCTGTCTGTACAACACTGTACTAATTCATCTTGATTTAAAGTGATTCAAAGTTTTATAAGAGTACTTCAAGCCCTGGAACATTTTTTGAGAACAACCTTGATCGTTAGATAATGTTTTTGCAATTGGGGTTCAGCACTTTTTAATATTATTATCAAAATAAAGACTGCCCGTTTCGTATAAACGCAAAAATCGTTAACAGTTGAAATAGACTAACAACAAAAACATAACCTGGTGTCCAAACCCGTAATGCGCTTTACTTTGCCCCTTTAATTAATCACTGAATATAACATTAGAAATATGACATCGCACGGTAAAGCGGAAACAGAAAAATTGAAAAAGAAGCTAGAAGAGCAATTGGACAGACTCGTACAACAGTTAGAAGATCTAGAAGAATGCCGGTAATTATTAATCCGGAATAAACAACGTTTACTCATTATTTAATTTCTCCTTATTGTTAAAATTGCAAACATTATCAATTCCCATTATTAGCGGCGAACTAGAACCAGCCGAATACGACGAAACAAAAGCTGAAACAATGGAACAGCTCAAAGATTTCAACGACAGTCTTCAGCGAATGATTACTGGTGATATGACGCTAGTTAACCATCTAGGGGCGATGCAGCTGGTAAAAATTTCAGTTAAATTGTATAAACTTTCAAATAACCCTTCTCTAAAAATAAAAATAACAGGTTTTTCAATACAGGCAACCCAAGCTGCGATTAGCGCAGCTTTTCAAACTCCAGCAGTTATTAGAATGTTTGGTAAAAGGGAGCCAGGACAGCTCAGAGAACGATTATACCAAGTTGAACGTGATGCTAAGCTTGGAAAGCTGAGCAAAGAAGAAAGCGATAGACAACGCGGAGAGATACTCAGTGCCTTAAGGCAACTAGGGGAAAAATTGAATCATTCCGAACTGCTATTGTTAGAAAAATTATCTCACAAGTCAACTGCTCACTTCAACTTTGTACAAGTAGACACAAAAGCACCAGAAGGAAAAGTCGCTCTTGCTTTAGCCGTGGAAGAAGTAAAAGCTAATGAAGCTACTTGAAAAAAATTTGATTGGGATAAATCCTTCGATATTTGATATATCTTTAAGTTTTAACAAATTATTATGGAACTAGTTAAACTTTGAACATTTTTAATCCCATAATCAAAATTATTCAATGCTAGTTTCCATTTTTTACCATCAATATGTTGATGAAATTACGCTTGGACACAATGCCATGCATAGAAATATGAGTGAGAGAGAAATTACTAGATTTTTGAGAATAATGTTTATAAATTAAATGATAATCAGAATTTGAATTGAAGTTATTATTATTATTATGTATATTGAATTGTTATTTTCGATATCTTTATGCGTAAATAAAAAGTATATTTGATAAATGAGAAAATAAATTTAAAAAAATAGTAATAAAATCTAAGATATAAATAAATACATGATCATTTTATTTATCGATATTTTTTTTTTTAAATTAATTTTTATACCCAGTAACTTTATTAAGTATATAATATAAACAATACACAGGCCCAACAAGTGCGATAAAAGTATAATTGTATAACGTAAAAATGATAAAATATAAAAGGCTATCATACGTTATAAACAGAATCCGAATTGTTGATGGGAAACAAATATCTATTTTCAGTCGAATACTTAAAATGCATGATCAAACTGGCCGGAATTTTTAGTCAATTTAGCATTTTAAGTATCCGATACTGTGTTAAATTTCTAGAATGTGTACAGGTTTTATGCTGCATTAATTAATCATTTGCATTTTGGTGACTACGCAGCATAATGTGTTACACATTTATGTCGGTAATATCAACCATTCAGTTTTTGAATTATTATTTTTTTTTTAAAGGTTTTTTTCTTTTCTTTTGTGACCTAATTAATATTATGTAAAAAGATTCTATGATTTAAATATAGGTTTTATTTATATCACGTTATTTTCATCTTAAATTATTTTCTCAGTCAGAATGAACGTTGACTAATAATAATTACAGATACATTGGCGTGATCAAAAACAGTTGTATAAACAATAAATAAAAGTTTTTGATCACGTACAAACTGATCGTTTGAAAATATGAGCAAACTACATAATAAAAAAGAATATCGTCGACTTATTTCGTCCGAGCTTAAATATAGCTAGAAAAATTATTTTTCATTGCATCACTTAATATCTCTCTTTTTTTTTCTTTCAAAGTGAATCAATATTTGCATAAAATATAGTATGTCAATACATCCTCCTATAAATGATATCTTTCAGTAGCATGTGTATGCAAATGGGTCGTCTACATAATTTTATTTGCAAGCATTAAGCAATTTTGTACATGCGTATTATAAATCACAATTTTACTTTTTACGAGCCAAAACATTCTACTTTATCGTATTACAGCCAAGCCGTCTAATTATCAGTGCTTCCTTTTCCCTTTTGTATCTCTAGATTTGTCGACTGGCTACATAATATTTAATAATATAATTTTTTTTATTTCATCACGTGAGAATATGTCGTACGATGATTATACCATCGAATTTAACATATTATTATTAAAAATACTGAACACGCTGCAAAATGATAATCATAAATTTCAAATAGTACGTCTAATTGGCTGTATATGTGTAGTTTGATTAAAAAAATGTAAAACAATTTACTGGTAAAAGAGCAAGAAAAAACAAAAATGTAAAAATAAATTACAAATAAATTAATCCACAAGCAGCTCCTGTTCCAGGATGCACTGAAATGGCAAATAAATATATGATCATTGAAAAGTTCTATTCAATTATTACTGTATATGTGTATAGAAGAAATTAAGATTATCTCATTCATTTATGATTTTACTCGGCAGACTTACGATATTTATTTATTGCTTATAGATTAGCAAGTCTTGAGAGATATTCATGATTATTATGTGATTATATTTTAGAGCATACGGTTTACGTTTGGTACCAAAAAAAAAAAAAAAAATACAGGAGCAAAAGTATTTCTATACAATCTGAAATCAATATAGTAAATGTAAACGATAAATAAAGAAAATACAAATTTCGGTTCATCTGAATGTTTTCTCCATGCGTGCAAGAAACGAAAACAAAAAATAAAATCTCAACGATTATGCAATACAGATTTGTTCAGTAAAGAACAAAGAAAAAAAAAACTTGTTTCTGAGATTATATAGATAATACCTATTTTATTCATTAATTTATTTATTTATTTACAATTTAAGGAGAAAAAACATTTTATTAGTGCACTTTTTAGATCAGTCGATACATCCCAGACTGAAACTAGGTTATTCTACTATTCATTGATATACGTATTGGACTTTTAATACATGTGGTTGTTCCTCTTTTAACAATGTTAAATTTATTGTATAAAATTGCAGATGATTCTAATTAAAATACCAAATAAAATGACAAGCTGTATGCCAGTTCTATATGATATACATAATATATTAGCTGCTATATTGAGTTCAGTGTAGATAGAAATGCCGGCTTATCTTTTTCTGGGAAAAGGAGCCCAAACTATGATAAGGGCAATTGATATTAATCAAGGGTTGATTAACCAGCTTCCCAAAGCTTTAAACCTTTATTTGTACTTATTTAAAATAATCTGATGACTTTAACGCTTGCGTCTGCAAACCCTTTTGTGTTCACGCTGCCAGTGAACTTGTTGACAGTCAATACTGCAGTAAGCTGTATTCCAGCAACAATGATATATTGCTTCAGCCTCGCAGTTGTAGCACTGAAAAATGTTTGATATTATTTATTCAATGAATAAACTTTGTTAATTTTAACAATCATTTCTTTAAATATATATAAATAATTACCCATTGCTTCTTTTTTATCTCCGATATAACTTGCTGATGTTTATCCGTCAATTGACGCATTTCTTTAGCATGTTCTGCCTGAAGTCTTTCTAACTCTTTACATTTATCAAGTTCCAATTCTCGACGAAGTTTTTCCAATGCAGTTGTCATCGGCTGATCGGACGTCCTCCGTCCTCTTTTTACCTGCAATAATTCATTTCAAACTTTTCTACGTTTCAAAGTGCTAAAGCAATCAAATAGATGGGAAAATTTACTTTAGCAGGAAGAACATCGGACTGTATTTGCTCAGTTTGAACAAGAACACATTTAGATCTTGGTTCCTGACAGCTGGAGGTGACCATATCCTCCTGCGATCCCTCCTTTCTTAACCCCTGCGGACAAGTGCTAGAAATTTCTCTGGCCGGTTCGTTTTCAGCTACATCCAACAACGGTACCTGTGCAACGAAAGACTTATTTAAAGAATAAAGAGTCTGACCTTTAATTAGTAAAGGGTTTTGAGTAGTCTTTTGAATCTTATTATACCTGTCTTTCTTCGCTTGTCTTTCTGCTTCCAGAACCAGTTTTTCGTTCCTCGCTAGTTTTTCTACTCGTTGATGTTTTCTGTTTGTCTTCTTCTCCTGAAGTTGATTGCATATCTAATCTACCCTCCGTACTCAAACGTTCTACTTGGACTCTTAAGTGTTTAAACATAGTTAATGGCTTGAGAGAACTGGAGTTCTTTGATCCATTCAATCCCGCTGATTCTATATTACGAATCTTAGCTGGTCTCAAACCACTATCATCTTCCAAATTTTCATCATCTTTTGACCCAGACTTTCCTAGCTGAGCAAGGAGGCTTTTGTGTCGTTTCAATTCCTCAAAAGCTCGGTTCCAGGCTGCAGACCTTTTTATCTATTCAACAAAAGAGATTACGTGTAAAAATAAGTTCGTTTTCTATGTATTTTGCTCTACTTGTTACAGAGATACCAGATAAAATATTAACAAAAAAAAAAAAAAAAAAACTTGTGCTATATTTTAATCGTTGAGTATAAACCAGGTTTATTATTAGAAACACCAGATTTTTTTTATACCTGATGATAACAACTAAAAAATCATGCTTTGAAAATCAGAATAAAATCAATTTGAGTTTAAACATGATTTCCAAACAGGAAATCAAATGTGATAAAAGAAATTACATCGTTGCTCGTTTCTGTTTGAGCTTTTTACTACATGGAAAACAACACTTAAAAAAAGAAACTTTCACTGCTTATAAATCGTAATAACAATTTTTGTCATCAAACGTTATTTCATACCTTAACTTCTTTCCACTTTCCTTTCTCTGACTGTCATGTAAAAAGTAATTGAAAATCAAATATCGTAGTGGAAATTACATTGATCCCAAGGATATGAGATTAGGATAGATTGAAATCAAAGCAGCCAAGTGTACATACAGCATACTTATCTGTGCCAAGATTTGCTCTTGCAGTTTATCAATTTTTGTTTTGAAAGAACTATGGATTATTTGGTTGATAGATACCGCAATAAAAACTTTGATAGAATTTTAAATAGACTCTTCAAAGGACATGATTACTTATTGGATAGACATGGTTAATAAAAATTGTTATATCACCTGTAGCGTGCTTAAGTTGACTGTGATGGGTTGAATGAAGACCTTTTCAATATTAGCCCTCATGTGATGACCGCCGAAAAACCGTACATCATATACGTCGTTGTTTATTTGCATTACTTTAGCTGGCCAGTATGGGTATCCTTTTTGTTTGGCATAAACGAGCTGATGCGGAGGATTGCACGGCGTACAGAACCATAATTTCTCTGACTTTTCATTGGATATTCGATAGCAATCGACGCAACGTCTTATCTCTTGGAGATCATAGCAACAATCGTGATACATTGTAATTCCCATTTCTCCAATCGCACTATTTGCTAGAGAGACAAAAAATAGCTTGATGAATCCGAGTTAAATCGACGGCCGATCATTGAAACTGTTTTAAAGCTTTAGCGGCGGAAGAAATGCAAAAATTTAATGGACTTTTCTTACCTCCGTGATACAATATAATATTATGCATAATATTATGGGCATCTGTTTCAAACTCTGCAAGATTGTTGTATTCTTTTTGTTTAGTCTTTCTATCCATGATAGCCAAGTCCATGTGATTCTTGATCAAAATTCCTGGCCGCCATGAATCTTCACCATCACTCACCCAAGTTGGTCCTGAGAAACCACCTGGCGGTGTGACAACCGGTGTATTATCAAAAACAATTGTACGATTTGTGATCTCTGGTGGTAACTTTGCTTTTAAGTGACCACATGTAAAGTTAAGTATATGATTTAAGTCAGATTTGTCACCGATTACGTCATTATTTATTTTCTGTAATAAAATATACTTTTACAGTAGAGTACATACAATTATTTCACTTGAAAAAAAAAACAATATTTTTCTTTTAAACCCCAAGAATTGTGCTATCAAGCTATTAAATATTTTCAGAAGAAATATTTAATACAATTAAGAAATCAATCACTCTTTGGTACAACTAAATCTAACTTTATGATAAAGTGAGATACTTTGATATATTTATTGCAATAAAATGTTATATGAATTTAACCCCATAATAACATCGTATAAAATCTAACATACTTCGCAAAAGTGGCAGTATTTTAATTCTTGACTTTCTGGTACGTGACACTCCTTGTGAAATACCCTGTGGCATTTTTGACAACATTCTACCACTCCTGCTCTTTGGCATTTATAACAGTACCAGTCATGTTCATCATTGTCTGGTAGTTCCACAGGTATTCTATAACTTTCTTGTTCAATTCCATTTTTGTTTGCTACTTTTTTCAACTGAACAAGACCGTCTTTGACTGCATTGCTTAAATCTTCAAGTACAGATTGCTCGGACTTAACATACATACGAGCTATATGACGCATGACTCTCTCCTCATTTGGCAAAGTTCTTTGATGTACTATGAACTTTATAGCGTCCCAAATATGCTGGATCACCATTGGATCCGTTCTACGGCGTTCAGGCATCCTGAAGATTATTTTATGCTGAAAAAAAAGTAGCTTAATTACATAATGAATAAAAAGCATCGAACATTGAACATTGAACACTTATAACTAACTAAAATGTCCAGTTACTATAGCCCCTATGTGTTTCAAACATTACAGTTACGGTCAAATCTACACAACTTTTGATAATGACCCTCATATTCTTATATTCCGTAATACCCTCATATTTTACTCATCGAGGTTCAGTCTCGTTTGGGAAGACTTTGAAGTGGTTCACAGCAAACCAGTTAGCAAAAGGCTAAAATTTGAAAGGGAATCTCTTTGTGCTGTGTGTAATTAATACCTCAACACCAATAATGTGAATAATAACTAATTCTGTTAAGATAAGTAACTCGAAAATAATCGAAAACCCTGAACTGTAAATATGAATACAATGGTATTGGGCTTTGCTGGCTACAGTCTGCTGTTGTCGAGCTGTGTAGCATTAATTTTTTTGCTAAGAATGGGATGTATTAAAGATATTCTGAAAAGTCCTTTGCATATCTTTTCGACATCAGACACACTAATTTCTATGATTACATCGATAATATTACTTATAAATCAGTCTACACCGTTAACTAATTTGGAACAAGGTTCGTCGATCGCTGATGCCCATCAAATGTCAAATCAACAACTACTTCGAGATAATAACAGTGATAAATATGATCAAAATCAAACTTGCATGAGATTTTATCACAAGTACAATGACTCCTGGTCAGATAGTGAAAGTATAAATGGAACGACATCGAACTGTACATTTCAACATGTGCTAATGCATTATGCAATGTTTCTCGTTCCGTTTGCAAATGCATTTATGTCACTCCTAATCTATTCGGTGCAATGCAGCAGCGGAATGACCTGTGTTGATGAAAAATGTACAAGTTTGGCCAAGGTATCGGAAAGTCTCATAAAGGACATGAAAACTGGTAGCAGTAGTGTACAACTTGTGCCTGCAGATCCGGATTCAAGTTTTCGACAAAGAAATCCGATTCAGGAAGACCTCGATGTCATCTCCACAGACCCCAAGGTAGATGACCAAACACGGGAAACTATTCTGACTATTTCCAAAGACGAAAATATTCCTACAAACTCGAATATCAACACTAAAGTTACTGGGTTTGGTGTAATGACACAATGGCTTGTTCCAGTCCTGGTCACGGGGATATTATATTTCTCCAAAATTCAAGACATGAATACTAAACTACGTGAATCAAGCGAAATGGAATGTATTTTCAAAACTAATTTTCCTTTTGAATCTTGTTATAAAGCTGAATTTGCAAAGTTTGAAACTTCAAACAATGTTAATGAATACCACAGCGAATTAATTGTCGAAGTTGAGGATCCAAACACTTTGAGGATTTCTTATCCAGATTCTGAATCTATTAATGAGGTTGTATCCAGCGTACGTGACATCGTTCAATCCGTTTTGAACAAAGCATGTAATAACTTGACCGAATTGAATAGCTATAACAGTTCCAGGTCATGGAATATTACGCACTATATTGCAATAAATAATTCAACACAGGAAGTGTTTGAAAAATTGACCGACTTACAGCGGACATTGAATAATGAAGATTTTGAAATTTTTAGGAATAATGAATGTGCAAGCATGAATGGTAATGACCCAGTTAAACCAGATCAAGAATCTATCGCAGATGAAGAATTAGCATTTTTTAAGGACGTAGTTGAGAGTGCAAGAATTAAAATGACTTCAGTACTGCCAACACCAATACAGGAAACAAAGCCACAAGATTGGTTTCCTCAAGAGGCAACGACGGCAGCTGTGATTATAACAAATAAAAATAATAAAACGACTAGAGTTAGTAATACAACTGAAAAATTTTTGCAGAAAAATCGAGATGAAACAGCTGTATCTGAAACAATTACTGAAACTAAGAATACTGTGATAAAAGATAATATTACAGGAAATTCCAACAACCAAATATACGCAAATATTATCAAACGAATTAGTGATACTGTTATTCAAGTTAAAGCAAAAGAGCAAACAGAAAACTTGCGTGAAAATTATGTGATCAATAAATACAATTTAAGAACTAGTGAGCCAGGATCTGGGTCAAGACACACTAGAAAGGATAGGAAGATCTCTTTAACTCAGTATGAAGATACAAAACTGCCGCAAGCACCGCTTTACATGAATGAGCATTGTTTTTTGTCATCAAAATTTCTGAAAATACATTTATTGGTTCTCATGTTTTTAATTTATTTCATACCAGTACTTGTGTCTGGTATTCTACAAACCCGAGCCATATACATGTGTAAAAATGTTTTAGAAAAAATTGAAACAGCTAATAAGAAGAATATAAAAACATCTCAAACTCCAGATGTAAATAAAATTACAGTTAATGAAAATCCGCCCCGAAAACTAGGATGGTTTTTGGCTGAATCAGATCATGTGATAGAAACTGATTTCACCAATTCTCAAGCACATATTGAAACAACAGAAAAAACAGATGACGAAAATAGATGGAAACAAGATTTACAATTTGAGGAGAAAAAAGTTGTGTACAAAAACGTTTTTCAAGAAACAAAAAGTATGGAAATGTTGTTTACTATTTTAAAAAAATCACTGATGCTTGGTGTATTAATGTGGACACCGGCTTTTCTAGAGATACTGAGCAAAGTTTTTCTATGCGCTTCGACGCCCAGTTGGCTAATGAATGGCTTGTATTTCTTAGGAGTCTCTTTTGGGATTGTAAAGAATTTTTTTAATGTAACGATTGCAAGAATTAATAAAAATATAAACGATCAAATCTACAGTAAGGAAAACAGCATTCATCCCAGCGATTGACAAACTAGATTACTTTCAAAAAATTATTAGCCTTGAAAATAATTCTGGACTAATAAAATCTGGACTAGATCAAAAACTCATTGAATGACAACCAATCCTTGAAAAAAGAAAATGTGCACACAGGCCTCGTTTTACCAAAATTTCAATTATCTGCTCCACGTTGTTAATCAAGTAGTTGTTAGATTCTAAGCTTATAGAATATTAAGAAGAGGACAAAATGGTTGAAAGAGAAAATGTTCAAACTTATGAGTCAAATAACAGCCCATTATATTATCTTGAAGATACTTTGATTTTTAGAACAGATCAATGCATGATAGGATGAAATTTGAGGTGTCGTGTTGGCGATGATTGGTGATACATACATTACGTAAGCATATCTTTGGCGTTACCTTAATCCTAATAATTAGGAAATGAAAATATGGTAATTAGAGCTAAGTAAATAGTCGATATAACTAACTGGCAATAAAATGTATTTAGAAATAAAGGGAAAGACCCTACCTGAAAATTCTTTATTTTTATAATCCCATTATTGGTAACTAGGTTAAGTTTGCCTATCAAGAATATTAGCAGCTATAGAAAATTGTGTAAAATTGATCGATTGAAATTCGTTATCAGAGCTTATAGCCATCGACGTAAGTTAGAACGGTAAGTGAGCATACATGTATAAAAAAAAAGCGAAAAAAAAAAAACTAAACTAAAAGAAACTAAATAATATAAATTAACATTTAAGACGTACCAAAATCCACCAGGTCAAACGATCGAGAAAATATTCTCACCTAATTATTCATTAATCATTGATTTTAACGGCAATTCATAATCATCGAAACTTTTTTCGAAAGGCTGTTATTACAGGGCCTTTTAATTAACATTGGCAAATATTCACCTGAAAAATCGTAAATAAACTCACGTTCGACAGAAAACCACGGGACAAAAATATGGAGATGCGGACGTCACGGTTAACCTCAAAACTGCGTGCGCATTGGCGCGAAATTATTCAAATATTTGGCATCGTTATTAGTTACTATGAATTATTGTTAACAGTAGCAGCAAATGAATGAATAAATTTAGCACAATAATATGTAGCGATTTTTTATTACATAAATTATTGTATGTATGTACAACAGCTCCACACTTCAATCTTATTCATTTATACCTATCATAGAAAGATTTTTAATTTTAAAACTCTTTAGACTTTAACTGTTTGCAACTAATGCAATCTACCTTCTTAGAAAATTGAATTTGATTCATAAACACGATCAATTACGCCAGTCTCAACACTATGGACGATAAAGAGAAAGAGTACAAAACATGTTGTAAATAGGTTGTAGTGTCGAAAAGTACAATGACTTACTTAGATTTTGAGGCCGGGTAGGATAGATGTAAAATGAAGTCATAATTACATCGCAAAAAATAAAGTTAGTCACCTTTTGGCACATTCAAATAATAGATTCATGGTAATTAGTACTCCCAGACCGTTATTCAATGAATTTTTCACTACTAACTATAAAATTGTTTAACATCCTCAAAGGAGAGAACTGTGAGAATTCATTATGAATTATTGTTACTAATAAGTGGGAATCAATCAATAAAGCTATCACAATAAGACGTCGTGATTGTTTATTATAAAAATTATTGTACAGCCGCTTTAAACTTGAGTCTCTCATTTATTTAGAATTATTAATAGGAAGATATTTTTTGCTATAATAAACTTTAGCTTATTAAAGAGGGTAGAGTTCTTTTAAAATATGTGTACCATCTGTCCATGGAAAAGTCTTAGCTTTAACTTCATGAGTGCTATTAGTTTTGGCTTCTTTTAGAATTTTTACAAGAGCATAATCTGACCTTGGAAAAGCCATATCATTTTCTGAAAGTCTTAAAATGGGGCAAAAATCGTTTCTACCATCCCCTACGTAGGCGATTCTGTCAAATGAAGTACCATTTTTTAAACACTCTTTTATGTAAGTTTCTAAAATATGACCCTTGCAGAGATTCTTGGTGCTTAAGTTACACCAGTCTTGTAAATGATACATGTCAATCTTCAGCAAACCATTTTCATCATATTTAGCAGGGTTAGTAAATACATTTGATATAAAACGGTCAAGTTTTTTATGCCTTAACCATCGCTCTATGAACACAGAATTTGAATCGCTTATTATTATAATATCACAATTGGAAGAATTTAATCTTTCCAAAAGATCCTCAATTCCGGGTACAGCAGGTATCTTCTCTATCGCTTCATTTATCTCTGATTCGTTAATTGAATTGGCATGGAGAAGCTCAAAGACTTTTGCCATGTATTGAGTCCATCCTTCAGAACGATAAAGTCCTCTGACTGAATCAGGCAACTTTTCTTCAGGCAAAAGCTTCCGGACAACAATATCGGTGTTGTCATCGACAATCGTGTGATCAAAATCAAATGCTACAAGCAACGGTCGAGACATCTGGTAAGAAAAGGAAGAAAAATGTTTTATTTAATAATCAAATAAATAAAAAGATTGGAATTTAGTTTTTTTAAATTACTGTACAATTTTGTGAGGATTCAAAATTAGAAAACACTAGCGTATTCTAAGTAATAAAAAGATATGTAAAATGGTGTTTGCACGCGCAAATTTCAATGTTTTCAAGTTTTGGCATAAAAGTTGATTGTGAGACACTATACATATGCAATTTACTAAAATTAGTGAAACTGGCCGATTCAATCTGCGAGAAAGATGTAAGCGTAATTATTTTGTAATAAGCTGTTCAAGCTTCAGAAAAATTAGGAAATGTCAAAATGAGTTAATTTTTTAATCAATACTAATGTAGTTTCAAGTTTAACAATCGTGTCAGGTTTAAATATTATTTTTCAAAAACTTGGTTCATACTTTACGTGCTATTGAAGTTTTCGGGTATACCCAACGCTCAGTTGAGCTTATAAAACCGTTTGCAACGAATGCAATCGACCTAACTAAAAATTGGCTTTGATTCATAAACACGAACAATCAGGCCAGTCTCATCGCAGTGACGTTTGACAAACAAAAACAGCTGTTATTTTTCTTCTCTCTATATCTTATGTCACTTAGAAATCGTGCAGGAATGACAGCTCCTTCGCTTAGGTTATGTTATCTTATCTTATATGCTATGATCTTCTATCTTTTTTCAGCGCGAACTCCGTTGTGTGGGATTTTGATTTCTATTTAAAAAAACGCGCGCGCATTCGGGTTTCCGTATCCGTTGAAGAACCTTGAGGCGCCATCTTATGTATACAGTATTTGTATAGTATTTGTATACCTAAGTATGTGTGTATATTTTGTTGTTGCGCGTCGTGCATAGGCGTGATATGGATATGATTAATGAAAATAAAAAAGTAGGAAAAAGCTCAAGCTTTTATTCTCTGACTCATACATGACGCAAAAATCATACGTATTTGCTGTATGCATATACGCGTTATTCGTTAATTTGACTGCGTAGACATCGTTAAAATAGATTACACGTTGTTTTCGGTCTACAGTATCGAAGTTTGAGCTAGTTTTAATTAATTGTTTCCTCGTATCCAACACACGGCTCGCGACTTCTTCCAGTGGAATCTGCGAACTATTAAAATAAATATTTCGATTGTGGCTGTCAAAAAATGGACCAAGATATCTTGACAACGCTCAAACTTCTCATGATAGGTGAAACAAACGTGGGGAAATCTAGGTAGGTCAATAGTTCATAATGGAAATTGATACTCCCTTAATTCTAACCTAAAAACATCAAATTTTATTGAAATTTCGATCTATTTATCTCTGTCGTAATCCGCGAAGAGACAATTCACTTATTTTATTATCGTAACATTATGTAGTGTTAATTTAGAGGTACTTAATTCTAATAAGGTAAACTCCTGAAATGACAATGTTCATTGTTAACTCTTTTGCCAGGATTAATAGCTTATGTTTCCTTCGATTCTGATCTGAGACTATTTTCAGTATATTACTACGTTTTACCGAAGATGAGTTCAACGAAAACATACGGAACACTGTGGGTATGGATTACAAAACAAAGCAGATTACCATTGATGGCAATACAGTGAAACTAGCAATTTGGGTACTTACATACATTGATTATTCTGTTTATATGATAACTACTTATGCGTCATTCATTTATGTCATCAAGTTGGCAATTGGTTTCTTGAAGTAAACATTGAACTTTGTTTACTACATTGCTGATAAAAGCTGACCTTTGAGTTTTTGAATCCGGTTTCCAATATCTGAGATTTGTCTCTGACACAGAGACAGAAATGATCTTGAGAAAAATTAAAAAACTTGTTCATTTTTATGGTCAATTTTAATCATGGAGACAAAATTGTCCTGAAAATTTTCTGGCACATGACGTTGATGACAAAATTACCTTCAAGGGCCAATATGTTAAACATGAGATGCATTGATCAATTCACAAGCAATCATACCCCAGGATATTACTCATTTTGTATGTTTTTTTATCATATACCGGCCTTAGTCCTTCCCTTATTATACTTACAAAACACTATTTCGTATATCCTCTAAATATACACCAATGTATAATGCCCCTTAAAAACGACTTATTGTCAGCAGTTTGTTAATTGAAAATATGAAATCTTGACAAAATCCGGGAATTTTTTTTTGTCCATCAAGCTTGGTTCAAACTATTTCGTTTTATCTATCCTCTCCTCTATCCTATCAATTTCAGTAAAGTAGGCAATTTTCCAATTTCTTTAATTAACATAAAATAATTGTTTGCCATGTTTGAAGTCGAAATTTAAAAAAACAATAAAACATTTCTTTAAATTCGTAAAATCTAATTTTTAATTCAAGAAATAATGATAAATATCTTTCGTTCAGCCTCAGATTGTGGAAAGTTCAGTTTCGAGGCAAATAACAACAAAATTCCAGTGTAAGACTGTAAAGTAAGAAATGAAGTCTAAAATGGTGTTACTCTTCTGTGTACTATTTTTTCTGTTTTAACAGCTTGGTCGTTAGAAATTCCCTTATTTATACACATTCTCCCCATTCTCTCCTCAAATTGACTGCCTTGAACACTGTGAGGCTTGTATATATCCAATATAATTAGTCATCTAATTTGCTAATAATTTTATCAGGACACAGCCGGCCAGGAACGTTTTCGAACTTTAACACCGAGCTACTATCGTGATGGCCAAGGAGCAATTTTGATGTTTGATGTGACAGATAGACCCACATTTACAAAGCTTGAAACTTGGCTAAACGAATTGAACACGTACTGCAACAAAATAGACATTGTGAAGATGGTTGTTGGGAACAAAAACGATCTGCCAAACAGGGAAGTCAGCATGGAAGAAGGCTTGGAATTTGCACGACGACATCAGACTCTCTACATTGAAAGCAGCGCGAAAACTGCTGACGGAGTAAAATGCTGTTTTGAAGAGCTTGTTCAAAAGGTTTTATGGCTTGTTTCTAGATATTCGTTGCCACTGTCTTCCATTCTGTTGAAAATAAATATCGTTTATACATTTTTTGTTTTGTTTAAACAGATAATACAAACTCCAGGACTCTGGGAAACAAATTCAGCCCGAATGTACGGCAACGATACCTTAGGCGGAGCAAGAAATCGTTTAGGAAAGAGAGGAGTTCAATTGACGGACGATTATCAGTCAGAGAATCCATCTTCGTCTTGCTACTGTAGTTTAGTCTAGCAAAACTGCACAAATTTTGAATCAAATTTATACACAAACCAATTCCCAATAATTGGAGAGGAGGATAATGAACGTAAGCTGTTAATCGAATTGATTAAATCATCAGGCAGCTACGATAATCATGAAATATAATTGACGTCGTACAATCGCCTCTGGAAAATAATAGCTGCTGTTGATCGTAGCTCATAATATAATTGATCGTGAATCTAATAAGATTGTTTTAAGATATTTCTATTAATAAAACGGTCTAAAGTAATGTAAATATACCTGTGGTGCATATAGAATGGATGATGTTTTAGCAATTCATAAATATCAATAAATTATCTACTCTTAGCGAACATATAATTTAATTATATGCATATTTAAACTTTAATTGATATTGTTAATTTTTTTTAGCTAGCCCTTTTAAAAAAAAAAAAAAAACGTTGATCGTATCCAAATTGTATCTGTAATTGATAGATCGTATATCGTTTTATTGCAATATCATTGAATTTCAAAGATGCTATAGTTCAATTTACGATACAGTTATTATTTCTATTTATATCCCGAAACGTAATAATCACTGCGTTTCTACTTATCAAACGCTTAAATAATTTTTCTTGTCTAAATTCTTTGGCCAAAACAATGTAACTTTTTAGCATATATTTATTTGTAAATAAAAAAGCCTTTCTCTACATAAAGAATTACAACATTTATACCTTTCGGTAATATTCACACTGCTCTAATGAGATTCTGTATCTAAACAGATCGATATGAAGTAAATCGAAATAGACAGAGGATCTTTGATTATTAGAGAGATATTGTTGTTAGTAGCGAATTGCAACTCTCTACTCAATGCTTTGAAACAATAGAAGATCTGATGTTTTTCACAAGTTTCACAACTGTTTCTATTGCAACTCCGTCATAAAAAATTCTTTCTATATTTTCTCACCGATATTCTAACTTGTCGGTATGACTGATGTAGAGAACGAAGGAGAACTATCAGAGGTTTCTACAAAACCTTCGATAGAGGATCGCAAATATCATTACAGTCCAGTTCCTAGTAACTGTATGGCATGTGCTGGCCGTATGACAAGTCGTAAGCATAAAGAGCTAGAAGCACAGGTATGTACCAAAGGCAATTTATGAATTATCAGCTCATTCATATTTCTGGTGAATTATGAATCGTTTTCAGATGAGTGATGTCGTTTGTGGACCGTTTCCGAGCACCGAAGATGTGTGCTATATGCCCGAGGCTCTTGCCAGGGAGAAATACCGTAGATCTCAGTTGCGCATTGTGACTACAAATCGAAGAGTTAAGGTGTTCGGAGAATGGACAGAACAGAAATTGTTGGCTGTAGTAACAGATCGATTATTACAAAGAGCTATGAATGCACCCCCACATCCTTATGAAAGAATCCCACCCATAGGAATCAAATCAGTTTCTACCGGTGTACCATATGATCCAATTATCCACAGGGGCATATTTAGTGAGAGTATTTTGCAACAATTGTATTGCAGCGGTAAGAAGTAAAGAATGATTATGATTTTAGCATACATGGAAAGATATGAACAATTATTGATAAGTCTTTTTTGACACTGAGAATCTTTTCGTTTAAGGTACGCCGGAATCTGTCGTAATAAGAGCGATGAAATTTGGTCTTAGGCATCTGAAGCCTGAAGAGTTAAATTATTTTGTACAGTTTGGAGTATCAATTACAGTCTTAAGATCACGTCAACTGTGGAAAGACTTTATAGACGAATCTTTGGTGATGTCTTTGAGAACTATGGATTTTGATGAAAAATCTAGTAGAAAAATAATCCTAACTGGTATGCTGGCGCAAAATGAAATTTGTTTAATGCACCTGATGCTTGCTGGCGTTGATGTGCCTGGTATTCTAAACTGGCAAGGACCAAAGATAGAAGTAGGAGCTCGAATGATACAATTCTTGACAAAGTTAGGAATTGAGGAAGACGTGTTACAGCTAGTTGTTCAGAAAGGGGTTGATGAAGAGACTAACGAAATGCTGAAGGATTTAGGATACACAGATACCGAGGAAGAAGAACATTTCGGAATGCACGAGGTCTGAGAATGTTACAAATGTGTTTATGATAAAATGTCCATAGATCTCTATGGATTATTCTCTTTCTCAGTTCTTCCAACAAGAAGTCTTTTAATCTATTTTTCTAATATAGGTAGTAGTTTGCGAATGTAATCTGACTATTTTGGAGTCCCCAGTATCGTCAGTTGTTTCTCAGACCTGTGATTACCACAGTCCAAAGACTGTGGCTTCAAAACTTTGCAACGGTGAATCAGAAATTGAAGTTGGAGAAATATGTGCATGTTTTTCTAGTGAGAGTGATTCCACTCATTCAAGCGATCTCAGTTTAGTGTCTTGCAAAGATATCAAATCGACACAAAACTTTTTGAGTAATTCGGAACTTTTACTCGAAAGAAATAACTACTTGAAGTAAGTTTGTGAGGCAAATTTTTGATTCTTAGCAGCACAATGTCATCATCAATTTACAGGCAAACAGTAATGATACCATTAGCTTGGGCAATGGCTAAAGCATTACAGTACCGACCATCCGATCCGAAACACTATATTGCGTGTCAATTAGTGCGATGGAGGTACGGGGGTGTCTGTAAAAGCGAAATGAAAGATACTGAAGACTTTGTGATAGCCAGGACTATGGAGATGGACAAAAAGATAATGGTATGACACGATCTAGAGATAATAACTGCAATTGCAGTTTGAAAACTGAAAAAATTATACGATAACATCAATTTTAAGGAACAAAAGCGGACGGACAAAGAAGAGCAGCTGGCCCAACGCGATGCGGAAATATTGAAAAATATTCCTTGCCATCCATGCTGGAAACGCCAGCAAATACATCGTGTTAAAGAGCGATGTTGGAAATGCATAAAGAAATGGGTACCAAACTATGAGACATGTGAATTGCAAGAAATTTGTAGTTCTTGTAAAGTCGATTGGTCTGACATTCTGAACTCAGACTCTTCGTCAACTAGTATTCGGAATATTTCAAGCGCTGTAGAAATCGAGAAAGTAATTTCAATGGATCAAGAAAGCTCTGTTACACCCTATCAGCACAGTTACGTAGAGGATATAGCATTGTCAAGTTCTCAGAGGCCAGTATTCATATTCAATTTGTACTTTTATCCATTTTTGTTTATCAGTCCAGTGGAAATGCGATATTTTGTTGGCTTGAGACATCATTCTTGTGCCGAATGGCAATAAGACTTATAAAACGTGGCTCTTTTTTTACAGAGACTATAATATCTGCGAAGAATCGTCTAATTCAGATTCCTACAGGGATAATACTACCGATAGTGCTGGTCGGATCTCAGAAGATTCAAATAAATAGCTATTTTCGTATGAATGTAAATTCTGTAACGTTACTCAATGTTTATATATTAAATGTATCCTCTTGTTTAACTTTGAAGAGAAGGGGCGGTGTCCGAAGATTGGGAAAAGCATGTTTACAGAAGAAATTTTTACAATTGTAACAGGGATAGTTTATATTTTCTGGCTAAAATAGCAAACAGCTATTTATTAGAAAATTCGTTTATTTGGTAATTAGAATCGTACAATAGTTATACAACGATTTATCAGAATATTTGAGTGCTAAGGTTCCATCACACATGCAAAATCGAATATGATGAACAAATATAAAACATCGCGAATAGAAAAATACAATAACACTCTGGCAGTGCTCGAGTTCTACAATAATAAATTTACCACGATAATACCGAATAGAAGAACACCAAAATATAAAACTGAAAATTATTACATCATTAAATTTAAGAGAAAAATAATAAAATCATTAGATTAATTGAAAGCAAAGTACTGGCATAGTTACGATTTAAAAAAAAAACCAGTACTGCTCCAGTATTCAGTTATGGTCTTTCCTTGAGAAAAATGTAGAATAATAAATACTGTACGTATCAGTTGATTATAATAATCTAATAATAGTATAATAGGCAACAATATGCATCGTTCGCTAGAACTCTTTTGGACGTACAATTTCCGCGATTCTTTAATAACTCGATATTTGAGTATAATAGAAAAAGTGCTATGTTTCAGCACGCGAATTCACAATTTACAAATTATCATGTGTCAGGCTTGACATTCAATCTAAAAAATAAATTGAGAATTATAGATACGTGAATAAACGTTAATTTATGATAGCCACAAGGCAAGTTTTTGTGAAAAAAATAAAAAAGATACAATCGTCGTATATCTTTATGCCAAATGGATAATTATAACATTTATCTATTATTCTAGTTTGTTTATAATAATAATTTCTGGAACTCTGCACTTTTTCTCAATCTCCATTCACAGTCCTGGTACAAGCTAGAGCGAACGTCAATAACATAGCAACGTATCAAAATATATTTTTGCATCTATTTGTTTGGTCTATATCCTGAGCTACTAACAAAATGGGTTTTCACGAATTAGATAACATTAATCAATGAGTAAACTGTTAAGTAAAAATTGGAAGTACAAAGGTTGAGAGATAGCTAATCGTAAGTCTATGCCTTGTATGGACGTATTATTCGCTATTGTATAGAGAAATCTACGAATTAGGAGAGTATTATCGGTTTTTTTATTTTTTTTTTATTCTGATTTCTTTTTTTCTTTTCTTATCTTTTTTAGTATTTTTTTATTTTTTTATTTAATTATTTATTTTTTTGTTGCACTGTTATACAACGGTGAACACAAAGGGCGCTGAAGGGTAAACGACAGCGATGAAAATTTCTCACCAATTTAATATTATCCTTAATACTAAAAAGACGTAACAGAATTGGAACTAATACAGGAATTGAATAATTGATACAAAACTTGAATGGATTCATGTTTGTAATGAATTGTATGATAAAGAGTTTGTCCCACTTCGCAATGAGTTGAAAATTTCAAATTCATGAACTACTTGAGAATGAAGTGAGATGAATACGTCGAAATGTTAATATTCTCTAGATAATACTTTCCAAAGTCCTAGTCGGAGGTCTACAGCCATTATTGCTGATCACTTTTCAAGACTTATTATCCAAACTGATCAATTCCTTTAAGAACAGTGCTCAATAACTTAGATGCTCAATTACAATTCTTGTATACAGAGAAGAAAGTGCATTAATTAACTTAAACCGCATATTCTTGCAGTTTAGCAAGCTTTGCCTTTTCTTCATCCGATTCATCTCTACAAATAATAAGTGTGTGAGATAAACCGCACGTAACTGCGGTAACGTAAAGACCTTCCAAGGCCTTAACTTCCATCGGTGTTGTTGATGATTTACGCATCTCTCCAAATCCCTGAAAATAAATACATCCGCAATTTTACTTTATAAATGTTAAACTCCTCACCAATATTACAAATTCAGTAAAATTTTCTCAATATAATCAAATAGCAAACAACGAATAATCAAAGTGGTTAAAGATTCGTTAAAAAAACATTCCGAAATACACGAAAAATGTTTAAAATGAATAGAATATTATTCGAAATAGGAAAATGAGATAAACACGTAACTAAAAACGCATATAGTAGAGTATAATGAATTACCAATTCGCCATAAGTCGGGCTAGCACCCCATGCGATGCAAGATTCATCAGCGGCGACGACAACGCTAGTTTGGGAGCATCCGACGCACCTAATTTCCCATCCGGACAAATCTTGAATAGGTTTAGGATACATATTGGCTTCCCCGGTTCGTTTAGTCTGTCCAAACATCAGCGCAGATCCATGTACATTCAGAGCAATGCTGTAAGTGCTGCCGCAATGTATAGACTTGATACCGCGGCTTGGAGGATCAAAGAATTTAATCAAACGGGGAACAAGTTCGTCCCGTTGTTCCGCGTGGCCTAAACGACCAACGCCACCAAATCCCCATGAGAATGCTCGGTTCTTACTATCGATAGCAACTGTGTGATGATACCCGCAACTAAAGTCTGTTATCTCAACACGATCCAAAGGCGTAACGTGTCCATCTTTGGCTCTTTCAACGTACAAAACAATCCGTTTGGGAACCTTTTCAAAATGAAAAGCCATTTTTGTTGATGTTATAAAGTATTTACCGTCAGTATTGTGACCTAGTGCCCCATACTCTGGACAACCGAAAGAATGAAGTCCACCCTTAATGTCTAATATCATGGAAAAATCAACACCGCATCCTATCTTTATTATAGGAGGACCTGAGTACTTTACTTTCATCGCAGTAGCGATAATTGTCTCTGATTTACCGACTCCGCATTGGCCAAGCTTGTTATCACCAGCTGCAAAAACAATACCACGACTAGTTAAGAATAAAGTATGATTTCGACCGCAAGCTGCTGCTATTACTGTGTGATCTTTTAGCGATTCCACTTCTGTTGGCTCGTCACGACGCTTCGTATCACCCACGCCGAGTTGACCTGAGAAAATAAAAAAACATGATCTGATTCAAGTATCAAATTTTGAGTCTAACTAATGTCCACACAACTTGAAATTCATTTCATAGTCATTTTTGTTCATTTGCTTTGGATTTTCATTAGAATCAAATTTTTGCCTTTGTGTACAGAATTACGTAAAAAGTATTGGACTTACAGGGTTTAAGTTCGTCATATTTATTCAATAGACATTTTCACATGGTGTGAACTATAGATATTGAAATTGATCAGAAAACTTCGGCGATAGATGCAAAAAGGAGATTGGTGAACATGATAATTATGAGAAATGAGGTAATTCTTTGAAAATAAAAAATAGTTCTCCTGAACGTAATGGAATTTCCGTAGTTCACATGGTAGATATACTTGTCTAGAATATTCATATAAAAGAACCCTGCATCTGTCCTTATGTAAAAGTGGTTTCAGTCTAATTCTATGAAACTGGAGTATGTTGCATTTCAAACCATGCTGATTAAAAGTCTCCATGGTTCAAACCCCCTGAAGTTACGGGTTTCCAAGATATTCAAGTACAACGTTCGAAAATGGCAGTTGGCAAGGGTAGCATGTTTCCACCATGCATATAATGTATACATATTAGGGTGGGCCTAATAAACCACTGTTTTTATTTTTGATTCAAAAGTTACTTTAGAAACTTGTTTTTTATGATATAACAACGAACCTCAAGAAAACTCAGCTCTTAATATAAATATTTAGAGGTCACTCATTGATATTTTTTACTTTCCCTTTAAAATATATGGGAAATGTACTGGTAGCACTTTTCGATTTTTATATCTCAAGAACTAATCCACTTGGAAAGATTCTGCATAGCTACTTTTATTCAAAATCGAACACTCTACAAAAGAGGTCTCCCAGTTTTTTTCGATGAATCCAACTGTTTCCAAGTTATTCATGGCTATTAACCAAATTATTCAAACTTTATACTTAAATATCTTGGAACTCCTCAACTTTAGGGGGTTTGGCGGATGGAGACTTTTGATCAGCATGGTATGAAATGCAACATACTTTAGGTTCATGGTATTTGACTCAAAACTGCTTTTACATAAGGACAGGTACAGAGTCGTGTTAGATGATCAGTATCAGAGTAATCCTGTACAGATCAATTAATTACCGATTTGCCTATGAAAGCTGTAAGGGCTCACTAGTAGAATTATTTCAATACATCAAAATGGCAATTGATAGACAAATAATGAGTGAAAAACATAATTCAACGCCAAATTGATGCCAGTCTTTTTAATTTCATAATCTATTGTAAAATATGGGTATAAATATTGAATGCCAATGTGTATGTAATGCTTTGGAGTATTTTGAGTCCTTGATGGTTAAAAATTTATCTTTATTAATTATTATCGTTTATTATTCTTTGAAAATCATCACGCTTCACAGTGAATCTATTTTAGGCGATGTTCTTATCAAGAAATTCAATACTGAGGTATTTTTTTTTCTATTGCAAATATTTTTACTTATTTTTGCTGTTATACCTTTGTCATTTCTACCAAAAACAAGACATCTGTTGTCCTCGGTCACGATTACATTATGCGAGGCTGCTGGTCCTGATGCAACTAGTCTGATTCTTGTTCCATTTAAGTTTTTAAATGTATGCGGCGTCCAAAGGCTTCTTCCTATGCTGGTTTTCATACCTTTTGGAGGCGCTTTGCGGCCACTCATATCCCAATTTGTTAGACCACACATTACTAGTGTTCCTGGTTTTCCCCATCCACCCTGAAATAAAGTTTTTTTAAAATTTTAGGTAGAAAATAATCCTAGTGCAATTTTGTCGGTTTTTTTTTTCTTGTTTTTTTTTTTTTTTCCTTTGTGAAATAATAACGTTATAAAAATAAAATAAGGATGACGTGATGTTTTCGTGATGTAATATTGTAAATTTGTCTATGTTGTTTAAATGGATATTTACTTCCGGAGGAGGGAGTTCCGGCATAGTAGCAACAGATGCTAAATCGTCTGTATCTTCAACGGCGTCGTCCCCGTCGACATTTGAACCGGCGTCGGCGTCCTCAACGTCGGTATCATGCTCGCTTGAAATATCCTCGTCGTCGTATTCTACTTTCTTAGCCTTACCACGACCCTTCTTATTTGCTGTTGATGGATTTTTACGTTTTGTTGACATTTCTTTATTTGTTATTTATTATCTATTTATTAACTAAACGATATAAACTTCTTTTTAAAATGAATCTAAAAGGACGCGGGATGCAAATGACATTTATTGATGTAATGGCGGTACAGATGTTCGAGCATACATTTCTCTATATTCGCCTTGTTGTATGTTCATTCGTTCATTCCCTACTACAAAAACGCAGCCACCTGGTGAACAAAAATCATAACATAAGAGGTTTACGCCGTTATTACAGCGCGCATTCGTTTTCACGACGATTTACGGTTAGCAAAACATAACATAAATAACATAAATAAACTGAACTGCAGATCGATTAACGGTTTTACTCATTATACACAATATCTCAATAACCGTAACACGATAAGACGAATATCTAATTGCTAATCTCTGCATATAATTAATTGTATGTTGAGAACCATTCGCCGCAAAAATCGGAAAATTAATTTTACTGAAATGAATTTTAAAGAATTGTCAGGAAAAGGCAATTGCTTTTAAATTTCTTGAGATATTTGTTGAAAAAATTCAAGATTCTATGTAACCAAGTTAGAAAGCAAACCAACGGCTGATAAGATTTAAAGAAAACACTTCCATATACTATATGTACACATATACTATGTTTTTTGGCCAATATCGGAAACCTTGTTGAGTTTCCGCAATACACGGTTCAGTTATCCCTAATTAACTCTTTATGAATAAATGACTACAACAATTTATTGAGACATTGATTTACTTCCAATTACAGCTGTTTAACAAATTTGAATCAATGGATAAAACATGTATACATTATATTATTTAAAGTATTATTAGGTAGATATTTCTTAACAATATTGGTGGGATTTGTAGAATATTAAAATAAAATTTACATTAAATATTAGTAAAAATATATCATCTACTTCACTAGTGGTTTATTTTTTTTAAAACGAATGATAAATACGTCTCAGAAATAGAATCAAAACACATTGTAAAATAATTCACTATTATACCTTTATCTATTACTCCTTACCTCTCACAAGCCCATGTACATACATACTTTTAAATTCATCCATTCATTCATTCATTTATACATACATAAGTCGTAAAATACATTTGTTTATTTTTATTATCTTCTCTCTTTAAATCGTATGCAGAATGTTAATTACTCCCTACGTTGATTACCTTGAAGTACAATAAAACCGCATCAGAGCAATTAATATTACTTAAAACAAATTAGACTTGCAGGGGTACATTAAAAAACTAATTATTCGTAATATCTCGACCCTTGAATATCTTCAGATACGTTTATATATGTATAAATAATTCGTGTATTGTGTTTATTTCTTTACTCGTCTTCATCCTCAGTTGATGAATCGATCGCGTAACACAGCTGAAAATAGAAATGGAATAAAAATTGTAAAAGAAAAACAATCTATTCTATCATACGAATCAATAATCATCAATAAAACTAGTACACACCTCGTCCAGATCAGGTCGTTTCAAAAGATCATCAAGACCGGTCAACCGTTCTAAATAATTTGGCTCGTTACAAGCGTCTAAGACGAAATCAAATCCTCTGTTACGGTACTCCTCGATTAGAGGTGTAGAACAAGCAGTGCAGGCTGGAAACCTGTGCGTCACTGTCAATTTAGTCTCATAACTCCAAAGAGATCCTCTAATTGTGTGTGGCACACCTCCAAGTTGACCAACTGCTCCAATCTCTCCGTCTAGAGTTGGTTCTCCACGATTGTCAGCCATCAACGCCTTTGCCTCTGCACTGAAAACGATAAACAAACTCTTTAGGCATTTTATCGCAGCGCCAAGTCATTCTAGACTCCTCAATCCTGAGCAACCAATTGAAATATTCATACAACAGATTAGGTAAGCCTTACTATTGAGGATGCTGAGTCAGCGAGACCATAAGCTCTACCGCCAAACCACCTGCAATTTGCGCAAGACCAGGTCGACTGACTGTGCACTGTTGATCAAGTGTTCTGTCTACCTGAGACTGAAATTAATGGATTTAATAAAGACAGATAAAACCTTAGTGCAAATTGATATTATAGAATATTTTAAGACTAAGAAAAGACCAACGTTTCCAGGCTGTGTTATATCGTTACAGAAGTAACAGCCTAGGTCTGCTCCGGAAGGATTTTGAATAGTTAGATCTGGAGAGTTGGGTCTTGTACTATTGCGTGTACCGTGTCTTTGCACAGTATAAGAATCAAAGCCTAGTGCAGCATTGATGGCTAGTTTTCCATGAACTGCGGATAAAAGTGTAGGAAACCATCTGGCTTCACGAGAATCTAAAAGAAGAAAAATCACGTCGTGTCGAGCGACTAATTCGTCCAGTTGGCTTACTGCCGATCTTGTTGATTCCATTAAACTTGGACCTACTACGTGGCCTGGCATCGGTATGTGCAGCACAACGCTCTCTACATCCTAGAAAAATCAAAGAAGAATTGATCCAATGGTAGAAAGAAATGAAAGTCAAATAAGGGGCTTCATAATCTTCGATTTCTAACCAGACTGGGATGAATCTGGAGCAGAGTTTCCTTCGCAGCATCTACTTTAAATCGCCTCTCTACAACGTGTGTGTGAGTATAGAGACTCTGGCGAACAGGGTTACTCTGAGAAACAGTTGAGCCATCGACCAATGTCATCTTTCCAATGCCCCAGCCAAGAAGTACTCTGGCTATGGCGCATCCTAAGGTTCCAGCGCCGAGTAAGAGACAGCGAGTTTTACTAATCTTATCTAAGTCTAAGCCAGGAACAAGGCGCCATTTCATTAGTTTCAGATTGAGGTTTACCGCCTTCTCTGCAAGTCTGAAAAATAAATCACAGTTGGTAGATTCCTAAGTAATATTTTATGTGATTTCATTGCTAAAGCTGAATGTATTCTGTGTAATGCGATTTTTTGCGGTAAATTTGATCAATATAGAAAGACTAACTTCACGATGTCCATTGAATCGGATAAGTCTATAATATTGGGACCCATTTTTCCGGCGTGATTTTTTTCCCATCCAACAAATCGCCCTTCGAAAATTTTTTCTCGAACGTCTTCCCACTTTGTGTACTCCTTGGCTTTTATAGTGAATATTATTGCGTCCTTTGCTTCCGTCCCTCTCATAGCAACAATTTTAAGTATGCTGTTGAAACCAAATTTTGGGCATTTCCAAAAAAGTAAACAGAGCAAATTGCGTAGTGGCCAACCAGGTTCGGGGCTATTACAAGGATCGTAGAAGGCAAAGTAGATTTCTTCATTATTCTAGAAATAGAATACAGTAAGAATTATTCCTCTTGGATATTTCTGTGCAGCAATGGGAGGTAAGAAGACTAAACATCACCTCCTCTGCACCTAAATCCGCTATCATTTTTTTTTCTATTAGATCAAGACCCTCAGATAGGGTTTGGACTTGGAGATGATCTTTTCTGTTCCCAAGAACGGTAAAATATGCTTTTTGTGTTCCATCCAGGGCGCGAAAACCACAACTCAACTGTTCTAACTGATCAATTGAGAATTGGGAGTGAGCCGAAGCTGGTTTATGTATGTGATAAAGTTCTGGCAAGTTAAAAAATGTCGGATGTGCAGCCCAGTAGTGATACCTGCATCTTTTTAAATCAGCGAATGAAAAAATGATGAAAAATGCAAGACGTGATGGTTCTTTTATCGCGCTTCCATCCTGTATATATTCTAACAAGAGCTTGCTTGCTTCATCTATAAATTTCTCTGGATTTATCTCCCGAAATGACTCGTGGGTATTAGTATTCACCAGGAAACCTGTACAGGCAACACCACTGCCATGAGACGTCGTTTCCGCACTCCTAGAACAAAAATTCAATTAGAATCTACAAGATAACTTAAAGAGGGTATATAAATCTTGGAAATTAACTGAATTATGTATAAATTTTATTAAACATGTTTTGGAGCAGCCAGATCCTTTCTGAAAATTTTAAGACCTTGAGAGTTAAGTAATGGCATCAATTTTGAGTTTGGTGATAAAAAAAAGCGCCGATCTTTTATGGGAACGTCTTTTCATCTTTGGGAGAAGATTGAACAAAAACCGTTCAACCAATTGGTTTGAAATCTTCAGTGTTTATGATTTCAGAGTTGAAACCTCGAGAATTTGAAGTTAAAAAAAAAAACTCATTTACAAACAACACAAAAAATTTTAAAATCTTGGACTACGAATGAATGAAAATAAAAACCAAGGAAACATAAATAAGTTAACTAGACATAAGCAGTTCTCTGTGAATTGATTTCTGCATATAAATTGTGTTGCATATAGATGAGGGTGTCCGTTATTTTCATCATTTTGGAATTTTTTTTCAATCTTACCCCAAGAATATGTTCATATTACAGTAAAAAAATTCCTGCTAAATATGAACATTTCAGGAATTATATTTCCGTATTATCTAGGTAATACATGCACTGATCCTAATTTTTTCTGTGCCTATGTTTAGTTGGAAGTATAAACATTGTTCTCAAGTATCAAATAAATTTTTTCAAACAATTTTAATTCATGAAAAAAAAATAATTAAACAATATCGAAAATTTCAACATGTTTTACATTTACAATTTCAATCGCCCGGTGGCACGTGTTAATATCATCCTAAAATGTTCATATTTGTCAAGAATTTCTGTTTTCTATAATATGAACATATTTCTGTAGTGAGATTGAAAACATTTCAAAAATGACCAAAATAACTGACATCCTGATGTAGATTTAGTCAGAGTATTGTATTTTAACGTAAATTAACTGAAACATGAATAAGCTATTCCGTTTCGTTGCATAAGATTTTGAAAAAATGTTGATTGAAATTGCTGCTAAGGTATATAAAACTTATATGTATATTCTTGAAATCTCACTCGTTAAACGACGTGCAGTCCAATGCAAGAGGACGATCTTTTCCATCGTTGTGAATATCGATGTTATAGCTTGCCCAAAGCGGTATTTTAATTTTATCATTTAGTTTAAGACTGTCTAGTTTCAGTTCTGACAGTTTAGCCCAAAAGCCTGGATCCATAACAGACCTGAGCTTAGTAAATCTTACGATCTCTCCTTTGTCCATTTCGAAATAAATCCTCTATTCTTTCCGGCGAAGAGTGAATAGTGTTCAATGAACTGATAATGCTTTTGTAATCGGGTATCGAAAGTGGGTGGTTTTCAACGCGTATTTACGCGTATCTGTCAAAACCGGTACCTCATCGACATAACCTTTCGAACTATGGTTTGTCTAAGATGTTCTTTTATCTCCCTTATCGCATTGATCTTCTAATAAAGTAAAAATTTGACAGCTGATCAATGTTTTGATAGCCAATACTATGTAACCAATACTCTCTAAAGTAAACTGACTCCTAAGCAATGGTTGTATGGGTACACATGCACGTGTTTCGATAGCCTTGTAACACTGGCATCAAGAGAATGACGAGTAGAAACGCACAAGAGACAAAAAATTTATGAAAAAATCGAACGGGCAATTTTTACGTTTCAATTCGTGGCGCCATCCTGCAGAATGTTTGTGAACTGTGATAAGAACAAATTGAGATAATTTTTTTTTGTCCAATATCGCTGATTTGTCCAATTAATCGGGACTTCCCCTTATCCTCTCGAAAATCGAGTTCTCAACCTCCTGGCTAAATGTCATTATAGTTTGTTGTAAGATTATTGTCTACATTTTGGGTGGTTTTCAGGGGATTTATAAATGAAATAAAAATGAAATAAGTATTGATAAATACTTTCGTTGAAGTTTAGTCTAAATTTGAAATATCAGGTATATATATTATTGTAAATTCAATGGATATAAAACATCTTTCCGTTATTGTTACAACAACGTAGATATATGTATATATATACACATTATACATGTATTTATTTATGTATATATATATAAATATTAATATAATCACGTATAAAAATTATAGTTATAAAAATGGTTTGATAGTTACTCAATGGTACCGGGGTAGAATAGTAGGGGGATAGTTATACATATATGTATATGTGTGTGTATATGGTATGTAATAATTTATAAATTAAACTACACAGTTGTATTATATAGAATGTCTGTACCAGAGAGCCATAGGACGTTGATTATCTACTTGCTCTTATATTTACCTCAGCTAAATGAAATAAATTTGAAAAGAGAAAGAAAAAGAAAAGATAAAAACCGTTGAAAAAAAATGCATATACAATTTAAATAAAAAGATATCGAAGTAATTAAATATTCAGCAAATCAGAATCAATACCGTATGACTTTTAAGTACGAATAAAGCATATTTCATAAGTACACGTTCCGTTATATATGTATGCAATTAAAAATAGTATCGTTTTTTAAAAAAACCAAATTAATACTAACGCGCGACAAAAAGTCAAACTGTGCGATTCAAAATTCGAATTAACGAACTTTTGGATTTGATTATAAACCCTGCTAAATCAGCGCATTATAGGTATAATATTTTCTACGAAAAAATAAATATAAATATTAAATTCCTGCGGTATAGACAAAATGTTTTTTAATTTACGTATAATAATAGGTATAATAATTGCTAATGGATTGGCCCGCATTTTAGACATTGCGAATTACCGTTATTGGAAGTATTATTGATTAAGAGATGAGATCTCTTACTACAACGATTTAAGCCGAAGCCACCGATTTCACATTTCAATTATTTTGTTAGATTATTCTTATTCACGCAATAAGTTATTTTATACACTGATCGTGCGATTCCACCGCTGTTTAAGCTGATTTTAGCCGCTCGTAGTTACATATTTAATAAACGAAAAAAAAAACATCGATCATTTTGTACTTGTTGAAACGAGTACGTAATGGCTTAGTAAAGTACATACTGGACCAAGTAAAGCAATAAATAGATCATGATATCGCTAACAAAAAAGATTTGCGATTTGATCGAATATATTTCTAATCTAATAAATTTTTTCATCCCTTCTCTGATACACAAAAAAAAAAAAAAAAAACCAAGAAAAAAAGCAAAACCTTTAAACAGCGGCGGTATCTTCAGTATTCCTAAGTAACGCGGCAGCTTTAACAACATCGCCGCCGCACTGGCCAAGCATAACTTTGCAATCTTCAAGACCGACAAAGTTATTTTCTTTTCTTAGAAGTCCTTGTAATCTTTCAAGTTTTATAGCAGCCAGAACGTCCCAGTCGGTTACATTCAATGCCTCAACGCAAGACTCCGGTGTAGATTGCTCGTGTAAAACTTTAAGCATTATTCTGACCTCATCTGATTGTTCTCCATTCCGAGGTCCCCGAGTCCTGCGAACGTTGGGACCATCGCAGGCAAACTCAAGCAGATCTTCGCAAGATACGTGATCAGATTGCCGCGAAAGATCGCTGCATAAAGTAACCGAGGACGCCGAAGACGAAGAAGCCGACGATCTTTCTTGAGATACTTTTTTATGAGAGTTTACAGAGTTTACAGAGTTCACAGAACTCACAGGGCTCGCTGATTCCATGGAAACTAACTCTCCGCTCGGTACTGGGTCGGAAAATACTAGCAGACTACCATCTTGCAATTGTTGACTCGACTTTAACATCTTGGAAGCGTTTCCACTTCGATTTGTGCCTAAGCTAGGCTGGATAGTCGGTTTCCATGCAATCTCAATGAGCCTGTCTGCAGGAGAAGCGATTGGTTCAGTTGGAAGAACAGAAGATGAAGCTAAAGGTCCTTGAAGATGACTTGGCGAGTTTGAACTTAGATTGTTTGAAGATTCCGATTCCCTGGGGCTAGATGGAGGAAAACAGATTAAAGATTCCTCCGTGGAATCAAGCCCGACGTTTTTTACTGTTGTGGAATCTGTCTCTGTGTCATCGCAGTCTATCAAATTGTCAGAGAACTCAAGAAGATCTTCAGAAATGACGCTGTAGCGTTGCATCTTGTTTTCTTCAAATGGTAGAGCGTCTAATGCTGCCAGTTCTGAGTCTATGCGTCTTTCAAACTCTTCGGGGCTGGAATACATACCATTTTGAACATTAATTGTCCCATAGTTTAAAAATCGTAGATAAAAGGGATAACTCCTTCGAGCGAAAATAAATCTGCATATTGGTTAGAGAAGTATTATTATCTATGGATAGACAGGGTTGGGTAGCAACTAAAAAAAAAAACATTTAAGCTACTAGCTTTTGAGTTACCTTAATCAATTTTTGTCCAAGTAAACTTCGACTTCGACTTCGACTTAAACTTAGAGTAACTTAAATTAATTTAGATCATCTCGACTCACCCAACCCTGCAACATCTACCTACAATAAAAATTGCTCAAGAATGAATAACAATCATGTATAAAATGTAAAAACATCTTTCGCTATTCCCAGTGTCAAAGAAAAATTAACATAAAACGCACCTATTAGCAGCTGCAGGCGCAAGCGAGCCGCTGATTTCCTCGTCAACATTGCAGTACAAATTTCTCTGCTCAGCTACAATGACCGGTGTATCTTGTAGTTGAAAAATATTAGAACCATCCACCTGGTCCTCTTCACATGGAGGAGTGGTAACAGCAGCAACCTTTGCTAATGTCCTAGTTACTCCTCCACCAGGAATAATGAGCGGATGTTTTCTCTGGTGTCTGGCAAGGCTGGACTTTGGCTGAAGTGTCTTAGACCGATCTCTTGGCGGAAGTGGGATTGGATTTTCATCTACATTGCTTCGATTCCGATTATTCTCTATTTCAGAAACGGAATAATGTCGTCCAATAATATTCCTGTTTGCTAATGAGGCAGCAGTCGTGGGTACCGGAGGTGGATGAACAGGAGGCGGGGGTCCGCGAATTTTTGGCAAAGTTTTAGCGCCGCTGTGATGCATAAGATCAAACTGCAGGCTGTTGTGATCGGTTGTATTTCCTTCTAAATGCGGGTGAGCGGAATGGCCCAGAGTTACGTGGTGTTTGTTCCCGCGGGATCTAGTATGCCTTACGATCGGTAGACCCGACCTAAGCATTCGCAATGGATTTGCGTCTGACGCTGTATCTACAATTGGAGTCTCGACCAAACTGTTGTAAACCTCTCTGGCCTCGTCCGATAGTGTTGCCTGAACAATCGGAGCGGGGGACGGCAAGGGACGGGACGGATTTCAGGGAATAATAAAGGATAAAAGAGAGAAAAAAAAAGACAACAAAATAAACACAACATAAAATAAAGAACACAAAGTAATAAAAATAAACTTAGATAAATAAATAAACAATCCAAACACAAAGAGAACAAGATCTTAATAATTGATCGATCAAAGTGGTGTTTATGCTCAAGATTTGAGATAAAATTTGTTATTATTAAATTCAAATTTATTCGTGCATGAAGAAATATTAACGGTACCCTCTTGTGTGTTTGGATTGATGATTGAGTAAAATAAAAACAGGTATTATATGAATGGGAGAGTATATAAAGAATAAAAAAAAAAAAACAAAGGTAATGTAATGACTAGGGTGAGCTTACTATTAATTACTCCTATAATAGTACGCACATGTTATACATACTATACGGTGCGTATAATACATTGTATATATATAAAATTCTACACTAATATTTAATTATTTGGTTCGATAATGTGTGATTATTCTGTAAGAATTTCAATAACTTGTTAATTTTTTTCACGCCTAAATTTGGCATTATACATGAAACGTATAAATAGTATAAATTGTAATGCATGTGTATGTGAATACGTGTTTTTTTTTAATATAATATAATCGATTGGTTTGAAAATGTTAATGTGAATAAATATCTTATTGTAATAATATGATATCGAATATCAATCATGCAAACATGCCAAGCGTAATAAATGTGTGTTCAGGCAGCAGGAATGGTCTACAAAGAATTTATTCAAATCGTTTGCTACTGTTCAAGAGTAGAAAATAAACAAAAAGAAAGGCCGTATTACATACTGTTAGTGCCTAGTCTCGTCACTTACATACCAATATATGTTTGCATATATTTCAGAGATCGCCACGTCGTTTGGCAAAGGTAAGAATTCCTTCAAAATTTCAAACACACAGCCAATGAAATGCAAAAATGAAAACGAGCCTTAGATTAGATCAAAGTTTGAGATAAACCAGTGTTTCCAATTGGCTTATTTGGTGTTTTAATATAAGCCACTGTTTCTTGAGCAGCAATGATCATCGAGATTTACCCATAATCATGACGAAAATTGCCTTTGAATAAACGGCTGTAGCCCTATGGGCGAATAATTCTCAGGGAGCAGGGGACGGAGGAAAAGTACGAAGGTCGTTAGTGAATTCTGGGTATTCCGAACTTGTGTCTGATTCTAAGTCAGAATTACTGGTAAAAGTTAGACTTGAACTCGGAGCACTTTCTGGCCAAGACAGCAAGTTATTTCGGGATGAAAACGGGGGTGACAAAGAGTTTAGAAAACTCGTCGAAGGCGGCGGAGACTTTCCGCATTGATCCGCGTTGGAAAATCCCCTCGCCGAATCTGGGTGTAAAAACTGGTTGCCCTTTTTCCCAGTGAAATTGAGCCGTAAATTATGCGGCGGCGCAGCAGCAGTAGCAGCCATCTTCTTGTGCCGTCGTTTGTACCGAAAACGACTTCTAATATCTGTTTCCGACCTTGAAACCGAGTCGGAATCTTCGCTAGATTCATTTCTCGGATGTAACGATCTCCGCTGATTCCTTCCTGGCGCAGCCTTCCGATTTTCTGATAAGGAAGAAGTCCTGTGTCGATAAAGGCTCGTAGTTCTGTCGGCAAATACACTAGACTCTTCTGGTTCGTTGGAAGATTCTTCATTCTGATACAATTTTGGAGGCTCGAGAATATTGTGTTGGAAATGATTTGGACTAGGGGAAGAATTCGCCTGTTGAAGCCTCTTGGGGTTGGTGCGAATACCCGGCTTAGGATTAACCCGTGGCTTTAGGACTTGCTGTACTGGGATATTGAGGTCCAAGTTCGACCTATCGAGGGGAATGTTCAAGCTGGATGGTTCAAATTCGCGTGAATTTTTTTGCTGAAAATCTTCAGCTCTTTTCCTCGCCGATGTATCAAAGTTTCGCGAATTATGCGCGATGTTTTTGCCAAGCTGAATCATGTTCTGTGTTAGTTTTCCAAGTCCCAAATTAAATCCTTGACCCTTTTTAGAATCCAAATAATTCTTGACACATTCAAGACCCGATACCTCGCGCTGATACTTTGCAGCCAAAAGTCTGCTGCTCAATTCCGACTGGTTGTTAGTCTCCGCGTCTGACTTTCGCCTGAATCGTTGGAAATTTGCTCTCAAACTTTCCGAACTGTCGTGTAAAGGCGAATCCTTTTTCTCAGGTTCAGCTATGAACACTGGGTTACTCGATATCACAAACGGCAAGTGGCCCTCGCGGCCGTTTAAATTTCTTTCTACCAAATCCCCGAGGTCTGTGGCTCTTGGAGGATCTAAAATGAGATTAAGATTGTTTCCGATGCTGTCGTTAGATCCATAAATCGCCTTGGTTGCACCCCGGGTCGTGTTTTTTGTAGCAAAAGTAACTATTCCTGTTTTTGAATGCTGCGGAGGGTCTAGTATCTTGTTCCGCTCTTGGCCACGCAAAGTAGAAATCTTAGGTCTTGTTCCGAGTTCAAAATTGTTGAGTTTTTCTTTCGAGGATTCGAACCTCCCAACTTTTTCAGAGCTAGGTACATCGAGGTTCTTTAATTCGTCAGATCGTGTTTCAGAGTCAATCATCATTTCCCTGTAGACAGTATCGCAGTTGGTTATTTTATCGCGTGGTACAAGTCCGAATTTGTCATTAGCCGCGATGTTTTTCTTAAAGTTGTCGTAAAACTTGTTGCATTCCTTTTCCTCAAGGCTACGTATCTTCTCATATTTGTTAGATTTCTCCTCCTGGTTGTAGCAAAGCCGTTTGTCATAGGCGTGGTCAAAGGACCCAGTGGCTGACCCACCTTCTTCGAAATACTTAGGAAGTTCGAAGTATCTGTCAACGTAACTAGCGGATACTCTTTTAGGCTGTCTTGCGAAATGAAAATTGGCATTTTCCACGTTGTAAACTGCAGTCTGTCCGTTTTGCGTTGTATTCAACTTGGTATCGAGATCAATTGAGATATCTGCGCGACCCGTATTCCCGTTTCCGTTAACATTCTCGTTGCCATTTTCTAGGAATTCGTTTGAACCCACCATGGCTTCTTTAGCTGTAGAATTATCGTCTATATTACGCGCGTCGAAGTCCATGTCCATGTACGAAGTCCAGGCACTTGGTTTTGTCAGAAGTTCTCGCGATTTTGCAAAGCAGAATTCCGCTGAAGCCTTGTCCCATAATGGGAGTTTCAGCGTCGATGGAGCCCCAAGAGATTCTATGCTTGATACAGTCGACGATAAAGATTGGAGGCTCGAGCATAACCACTTGGTATTTATATTTTTAGTATTTTAAATTGATTGACAAATTGTATAGCGTGCCAAAAATAAATAATTTCAAATACGGAATACAGGCGACATAGACACACGGATCAAGCGAGGATTTAAAATGACAACAAAAAGGGATGAAGAAATATTAAAACAGATTGATTAATGAATAAATGAAGATAGAAAAGGATCAGGGGATTATGAAAAGGATTTAGGCATAGATTAATATTTGCTTGGAACATATTAGTACCTATCAAAGCGGTAAACGTAAGTAAACTTCAAGTAAAAAGGAAGAATTAGTTTCTTTTTTGGTCTCCTGTTTACAGGGCGTCGGTAAAGTACCTAGAAAGTACATTTTAAATATTAAATCGATGTGAAAAGCGCGTTTTTTTACAAGTCTTACTTTTATTTTACCAACGCCCTATACGTGAGTTAAATTATTTCATTGATTTAAGAAGCTTGTCGGGTATGTTAATGCAATCTCACACCATACTGTGTGTAAATGTATAATGTGCAGCGAAGAAATTACCCTTTTAAATTTTGTTATACTATAATAATGATAATACCAGACAGTAAGAGTAAGATAAATAAGAAAAAAAAAAAGATGAGTGGATGAAAGAAAGACCCAAATATACCTGTATGTCTGGAATGCTAGCTGCTTCCTCTGCAAAATGTCTCCGATCAGGTTTTGGACTATGTTGGTGCGGTAGCTTGAAAGAAAACTTCCTGCGTCTTGACGGACTGACCGGAGTTCTGGGAGATTCTGGCGGATGCTCAAGGTCCGTCATTGAACGAGCTGTTAATTCCTGTGCCATAGCAATCGCGGAATATAAAGTTTTTTGGTCAGCTGCTGATATCGGCTTCACCTGGGTTCAGTAAAGACAATTTGACATATATTCTTTTTCCATAATGGATACTTTGATTCCACTTTGAATCGCAATTAGTAAATAATATGTAATAAAAACGTAGCGAAAGATACCGTACATTTATAGGACTCACGGTGGCCTGTTTTTTTTTGCCACTTTGTCTCGACTGAATTTCTCTTAGTTCATTTCTCGCATTGCTTGAATCGTGTTCGCTTGGCAGTGGATGAGCCGGAGGTGGTGGTGGCGGAGGAGAAGAGCCTAAAGAGTGAATAAAGATTAAAATAGTCTCAAAGATCTTCTTCTTAAAATCAACAATAGTTTTAATTCTTGTCCAACTACCCAAAGATCTGAACATCTGGTCCATTTCATCAAGTAAACTTGGTCCAAAGTCAAAATTGAGAGGCTTATCAAATCTCAGAGGACTATCGTGGCTTTCCTCGTCGCTAATTTCGTGATATTCATGGTCCAGCCCAGATATTCCCATCCCGTCTACTGTACCGCTGCTAACTGAGGGTTGTTTGCTAGTGCCACCAACTGAAGTTCCCAAATGAGAAATATCCGAAGCTGTATCGGACCAGGAGGCATCTGAAACATTGAAATTTTCTTATTTTTTCATCTCATTTGAACAGGTCTTTCTCTAGTTACCAAAAACCAATGAAAATCCTGTTTCTTGATGTCTATAAATCCCAATATACAGGATGAGTTTTTCATCTTGAGATAGCGCAATATCTCCAAAACTAATCACGAAACGAAGAAATATTTCGGCTGACACTTGTGGGATGTCGAGGGAACATGGTACAGCATCATTATTAGTAGGTAGAGATGCCAAGGCCGGGGAAAGGTCGAACTTGATTTTTTAAATGAAAACCTATATTTTTGTATTACGTAGTTTTTGATCTACTTTAAAAAAGTGCGTAATTTTATGCAAAGAATTTTGTAAAATAATTGCAGAATTTTTTCTACAACTTTTTATCTCAGCGTCTTTAATGGCATAAAAAAAATCAAAAATTCTTTAAAAAAAAGTTCTGAAAAAATATTTTCCAAGATTCTTTGCATGAAATTATGCAATTGTCGGTTGCAATTTTTCTCCAAACTTATAATATTATAAGTTTAATAGAGGTAAAAAGTTCTTAAAAATTCAAAAACTTCAACTTATTTACCAGAATATCATAAAAAATTGGTATCTCACAAAAAAAAAATGTTTTATACGAAAGTTGTTTGATTTTTCAAGTAAAACAAAATTATGTAAAAAAAAAAAATATAGGTTGACCTTCTCCTGGCCTTGATGTCTCCATCTACCGAAAATGATGCTGCACCATGTGCTTTCCCCCTTGATATCCTACAAGTTTCATCCAAAGAATTTTTTTCGTATGATGATTAGTTTTCGAAATATTTTAATGTCTCAAGATGAAAAACTCACCCTGTACAAGCTTACCGCGCTTACTGTGAATAATATCCGAGTGAAAGTGTTGAATATCTCTACTATCCCTCGCTGAGTCTCTACCAGGTTCTGAACCACCTCCATCTTCGCTATTAGCCTGCCCATAATTGTCTGCAACATCTTCCTGCGGTTTGTACGGATTAACGACTTGTCTTGGAAGATGAGGATACTTTCCCCCAAGGAAACTAACATCTCCAAAATAGGCTCCATCCAGTCCCACATGTCCGGTGTGCTTGAGGTCACCTTGAGGCGAGGATATCATATCTGTTCGTATTTTCCTCCGCTGAGAAGAAAAGGCGTTTTTACCATCTCCTCGTGTGAATTCCCCAGGCTTATTACTCGGTAAATTTGAGCCAATATAAGCTATCGTATGCGCGGGATTAAAAAAGCCGGTTTTTCCATTGGCCAAAACCCCTTTCCAGTTTGCATTTCCTGATATAGTTCCCTTGTCCAAAACCGTGAGCACATCTCCTTGCCTATAAACCAACTGACCAGGTTCTGTGCAGTCTTGAACTGCCTGTACTTGTTCAGGCTTTAAATCAGGCAAAAGATGCGTAAGCTCGGAGAATTTAGGTCGTTTAGCAGGCTCGTGTTGCCAGCATTGTTCCATCAGTGAAAAGTAGTCCTTAGGACAGCAGTCTGGCTGTTCAAGTCTTTGAAAATTGGGCTCATCTATAGCTTCCAGAATTTGTTGTCCAGTGAGGGCGGCCCAAGGCTGAAAACCGTAGCTGAACATTTCCCACAAAGTAACACCATAAGCCCATACGTCACTTGCCGAGGTGAATTTCAGATAGGAAATGCACTCTGGAGCGCACCAAGCGATCGGGAGTTTCAAGTTTACGTTGAAATTAGTCTGGTAGTAATCCTTACCTACACCCAGTGCTCTAGAGAGACCAAAGTCTGATATTTTCACCTTATTCTTAGAGAAAACTAGAATATTTCTGGCTGCCAGATCTCTGTGGATAAGTCGTTTTGCCTCAAGGTACTGCATGCCATCTGATATCTGAACGGCAAAATCGCATAAGGATAGGACAGGGAAGCTTGCTCGGAGACTTGGCTCCTTTAGGCATTCAAGCAGAGATCGAAGAGGAGCAAGTTCTGTTACTAACATGAGAGAGTTCGTGTCTAAAACAACGCCGTAGAGTCTAACTATGTGCTCATGATCTATGGCGTGCATTATGGCTGCTTCTTTTAGAAACTCAATTGGATTGTTTTGCATTCTTTCTCTGGAAAGGCATTTTATTGCTACTTGAATTCTCTCGCCGTCGTTAGTCCAGACACCTTGTTGTACAACCCCAAATTCTCCCGTTCCTAATTCTTTATTTACGATTATTGCATCTGCAGGTATCATGTGCTTATTTGGAACTCGGATCGGAGGTCTGTCCCGTCTCTCCTCGGGCAAAACACCGAGAGTACTGGATGTTTGTTCTTCTCTTTTGGGCAGAAGCATTTTCTTGAACTTTGAGAGATAGTTTTGCGGAAAATGCTTCTGAAAGTATTTTTTTAGGCGGCGCATCTCTGGTTTACTCATTCCGATTGCGTTCAAATCTTCCTCCGTTACATACTTCAGCTGCGCTGTTGTCTGGACTTTTAAATCCCCTGTAATAAAATGAAAACGGAAATTTTTTATTACTGAAATTTAGGACAAGAAATAATCTTTTCCAAGTAAAGAATGACTTCTTCTTGCAGAACTAAATTGAGTCTGTAATACAAGTTTCCCACAGCTTTGAAGCCTAGGATAAGGATCTTTCTTCTTTTTTGATATATATGTATATCGATTAGAAAATCTTTCCAAGTTCTTTGAAGTATTTTTTCTTTTTTTTTTTTAGGAAAAAAAGCTAACCTCTGATTCCTGGATAATATTGTTGCAGCTCAGCCTCCATGAGAAATTCGTAAAGCCCTGGTCCAATATGGCGGGACATTCCAGCCTGGGAATCTAAAACAAATAATGAAATAGATACATAATACTAAATTTATTCGAATATATGGTATTTTTCAACAGTCGTGTCTGTAAAGTGTTTGGGACAGTTAATTTAATGGAAAAATTAGTAAAATAAGGGATTTTTTGGGAACCAAAAGATATGGCTAGCTATTAAAAAACAAAAAATTATATACATAGCAGAATGGCAATATTTGGGGCCTTAATTCTGACTTTTTGCTCCTACTTAAACAATTTATTTTTCTTTTGCCTCGAACTTGATTTCCCAAAAGCTTAGACAGTGAAAAAGATATTTTTATAATTGTTTCTTCATTTAGGAAATTAGTCCTATCAATTTTATAATAACATTTTTTGAACAAAAAAAAAATATACATATATTGACTGCAAACAATGTAAAAAATTGTGTTAATTAAGGAAATTGGATCTTGGCTGATTTACCGACCTTCATGAATGAGTAAACGAAAAAAAATTTGAACAGAACGAACTTAGTGGACGATCAATAAAAAAGGAAAAAAAATAAAAAATAGTATAAACAAAAAAAAAGAATACTCTGATTCTAGCAAAATTTCACATTTTCAATCGTTGTTGATTATCAACAATTTTAGTCTATATTTTGATCTGTTACTTCAAATAATTAGAAAACTGTTTTCAAATATAAAAAAATAAACAAAGAGAGAAAAACATTAATTTTCATATCTTTGGTACTTATTATTAGTCACGTGTTTATGTAAAAGTTAAAAAAAAAACAAACAGGCTAACAATAAAACAACGTTATGAAAAATTGCCATAATAATGAGAAAATGATTTACATTTGCGAATAAGAGTTTAAAAAAATATTAAAAGAAAAAAAAAACAATAAAATAATACTTTTTGTTATTTTAATTTTACCTACACTATAAACTCAACTAAACTAAAGTAAACTATCTAGCAAATCATATATTGCTTTCCAAGTGTATCAGAAACGGCTAGAAAGTACCAAGTTTCTTTCCATGCGGGAGGGATATCTTAGACCTTATAGTTAGCCTTTCGTATATGTATATTTGTTTGCGGCCCCCGGTTCCCGCACGTTGGGTGTCGTATGTAAGTTAATTATGGGTATGGGTTGAGGAAATGCGAGCGTCGTCGTCGGGAGGAGCGGCGAGAGGGGAGAAGGAAGGGTGGGGTAAAGAATTTTTTTTCTTTTTTTTATATCGTGGGGCAAAAAAAGTCGCTCGGCGGGGGGGCGCACGGGAGGGCACGCCCAGGGGGAGTTAAAGGACCAAAAACCGAGAACATTATAAAAGCGATGAATGAAACAAAAGAAAAGAAAGCGAACGAAAAAAAAAGTTAAAAATAACTACGGTCTAAATTAAAGTGATTCATATCACAAACTCACCCATTATTATTCTGGCACAAAAGAGTAGCGTAGAATTCCTGCGACATTAGACACTAGCCTCGGTTAGTCGTGGACTTGTATAATATCGTAGTGAAAAAAAGCAAAATATAAAAGTGTGTATGTTTCCTTCTGAAACCTCGATATTTCTGAGATAGAAGGAAATCGCCTCTTCATTGTCAGAAATAAATCGACTATTATGAATGTATGTTTAGTAGCGAGGTCACCGAACCGGCATCGCAGAATTAAGGGATTGTTTCGACGCTATTTATCTTAAGCAGTTTTTATTATCTCTTGTTCTCAAACACGAGACGGTTAACGAAATTTAAACAGGACGCTATTCTTGAAGCCTAAATACCGAGGCATAGGTATAAACACCGTATAAAACACTTTGCAATTACCCGCACAGTCGGCCACTGCTACAACCCTACGCCGTCGTCTCCACCATTTGGAATTTTTGATCGCTTTGTATTCTATCGTGGATTTTAACACTCTGCACTCTCACGTATATTGAATACACACCTAGGTTCACTACACTGTTACATCCCCGTGGAATCATTGCAATTCACATTCACACATATACATATACGTATACAGCGAAGCCGCATATATGAATATGTATGGATTTTCTTGAGATCCTTAAGTTGAATCGATCGATATAATTATCTGTTTACTTTATTATTATTATTTCAAGGATTTTTTATACTACGGAGTTTGTATGAATACTACACTAACACGTTGACAAGCTATACAGTTTATGTGTATGATTATAAAATGATAAAAATCAAAAGTACTTGTGCAGGAGGATAGGTAGGTAGGTAGGGATGTGGATGTGATTGTGGATTCGAGCGACTTGAATATGGAGCGGATGGAGTTGGAAGTTCGATTTTTAAATCGAAGTTAGTTTCACAGATCGTTTTCAAACCGAAACTAACTTCAAGTTGGAGATTTTCTACCAAGGGAGGATTGGGTCTTTGACAAAAGTTATGTCATACAATTTTCGCTATTCACTTTTTGCCTGATAATAGAAAATACAATAATATTCTAAATACTGGTTGTTTATATATTGCATAATGGCGAGTGCGTTTCGGTTCTGCGCTAGCAAGTTTCTTGCTCGCAATTCTGTCGCAGGATTATGTAAGGTTAGAAATTATCTTCGTCTGTTGAACAAAAATTCCCCAACTTCTACTCCATGACTTTTCCCACATTAATTTTCATCAATTTTAATCATTAGTTAGTTACACGCTAGTTTCATAACATAACGTGAAACCTAACACAACTTGGTGTTCGATTTATTGAAGACTGAGCGTTAGGTTGGGATAGGATAAGATAGGTTAAGATAGGATAGGTTAGGTAGATTTTCACCACTTTTGATTCTAACCGAGACAACTACCCTTCAATCGATTAAAAAAATTATATGTATACACCTTAGCTTTCCAAAGAGCGGGTACGAAAAAAAAAAATATGTTCTTGTATGTTTCAGTAAAATTCCGTCAAAGTACACTGTTTCGGCTAAATATTCATGTACTACAATTAATTTACTAAAAATAATACAATGACTCATCTTCAAATGTAATTAAGTTCTTAATTTTTGTACCAATCCCTTTTGAACAGTATAATTGGCCTCATGGTCATTGGATTGAGAAATCCTTTTATCATGTATCTTCTGTATGTTTTGGAACCTGCCTATACAAAGTTGGAATTTTATAAAATTTTAAAAATTTTTATGCTGTTCTTATTGGTTTTATAAAATCCTCAATGTCTTTAGCTTGAATCTCCTAAAAAAAATTTACACAAAGTCCAAACTATGCGGTTTATTTATCGAATCAAAAATTCTCATGTTACGAATGAATACAGAAAATTTCAGTCCAATTGATTGAACAGTTTTTATTTAATCTCCTTCCAAAAGTCGAAAAACGGTTTTTTTCAGAGCACAATTACTATTCATGAGCTTGCAGTATCTCAACGGCTGCACAGATTGACCAAACTCTTATCAACCAACCCAAAATTGTTCACAATTCTTAGCTTACAAAGTCCTCAAATGTTGAGGAAAAAATCTAGCTATTAGAAAACCGTGTATAAAAAAATTGATACATGTTGTATTCCCAAGGTGCACCTACCTGCCTACATGCTAAATCTTAGTTCCCTAGAAACTCGGCTCAATCTTATTTTCCAGTCTGTGCCACAAAGCAGTGCAAATGTGACCAAAATCCAAGTGGCATATATTTCTGGCAAGGTGATGCGGGTGGGTAAACCGAAACGCCCAGATCCATATCCTTACGAGACAAAAAAATACAACCTTTGGAATGGCTTGTTCGATAGTACTTTGGCCAGAATGGATGACAATTCTAAAGTTATATTAGTCGAGGGGCCCATAGCCGCCGGAAAGACAGCATTTGCCGAAGCATTGGCTGAGGATTTGGACATGAAGTATTTTCCAGCTGTAACAATGGATATGGAATACATAAATCCATATGGCTGGGACATGCGTCAGCTTGATCCCCAACTACCTGTAGCTTGTCGGAGCTACGACGTTAAAAACTTTTGCCAGGATCCGTATCACTTAAATTGTGCAAACTATCAGGTTCTGATGTACAAACATAGGTTCAGCCAGTATATTGATGCTTTAGCTCACCTCCTCTCAACTGGACAAGGTGTTGTGCTAGAGCGGAGCTGCTATTCCGACGCCATATTTTTAGAAGCGATGTACAATGCTGGATACATCAGTAAACTTGTTCGGGAAACTTATTACGATCTCGTCGGTCTTACCTTGCCCGAATTACTTCTGCCCCATTTGGTTATCTACTTGGATGTCCCTGCAGCTGCAGTCAAGGTTTTATTATCAGTTTTTGTTGGGTTTTCATCTGATTTTGATGATTTTAAACGGATTTAAATATAATTGAAATTAATTTCAGGAAAAGATTAAAAAACGGGGAATTCCATACGAAGTTAATTCCAAAGTCTTCACCCCAGAGTACTTGGAGTTTATCGAACACGCGTATAAGCAAGAATTTTTAAAAGCAATGTCTAAACATGCTAATATTCTGATTTACGATTGGACGGAGGAAGGCGATCCTGAGGTCGTCATTGAGGATATTGAACGATTGAGTTTCGAGAATGAAGATGGTGACAGTAAATTTCACTCCTGGAAATTCTGGGATGATGAAGAATGGGGTCAACAGAGGCGCTATTTTGCTGACTATAAATTAACCTTGATGAATAAATTTAATCTAGGAGAATGCAACGCACCTGAACTAAATTTATCTGGCCACGATTCTAAGATATTGTATGAAGTTTGGAATGACGTGAGTATTTTAGTCTGATTTAGGGTTAAATCTAAACTGTTTATTATTTATATTATTATTTCATATTTGAAAATAATTTCTCTTTTATCTCCTCTTAATCAGGCTCCCGGCAACAAGTATATCAAGGGCTTCAATGCAGACATGGGTGATAAGGGAATACTATGGAAAAACTTTCCATCTTCGCGCGAATATAGAGTATTTCTTGCTCAGTAAACTAAATATCACTGACAATATTATGGAGATAATTTGTGAATAGAAAGTAATATGGTTACGTCGTAGTACGCCAAGTTGAAGGTTCTGTTATTGGCAAAAAATTGTACAAACCAACAAATTACAATAAAAATGTATACATAAGGAGTCTGGCTTCATTTTTTCTTTGGTTTTCATAAGAAATTCTTCTTCCGCCGTGTATTCTGATATTTTCTTATGGATTTTAGAAAGGCTATATGGGCTATTGTAAAGAAATATTACGGTAAAGAAAAACGGCGTTAAATTTACACGTAATATATTGAAATACTTTTAATTACATACATACACGAACTTTATTTCAATTTTTTTTTTATCCATAGTTGTAATTCCTATCCATTTCAATAATGAAACTGTACAATAGAACAATATTTAGTGTCATTCTATCGTACGATAGGGAATAACGGATTAACGACGAACACGGTTAATAGACACTTGGTTAAATAGATGTGTTGGAATTTCTGTTTATGTGTCTCAAAATAAAAGGATCTTTAATTTTATGTGTATTCATTTATTATCCCGGGGATTTCTATCTTTGTTCTAAGGCTTTGTGTTAAATTCATGAAGCGATTGTGATCCGTAATAATTCAACTTAAACAGCAATTTATATGTGATTTAATATCCTCAAAAGAGGCTGAGTACAGCAGTTGACTATTAAATTTTCTTCAATAATTAGATCATGAATTATGCCGTCGACTTCAAGACACATAAATATCAGTCTTCCGCTTTTAAACATTGTCCAATAAATTACACAGGGCATAAATATTCACCGATTATTTATGTCATATAGATTATCAATAAAAATAAATTTTAGGCCAGTTGAAAGACTTTTATTCCTTTGGCTTTTTTCTTTCTTTTTTTGCGTGATTCAAAATTAGATTTGATTTAGGGTAACGAAAATAACGTGTGCGATAAAAATTCACCTATATTTAAGGCAAAGAAAATTACTGAACCCAATAATAATTGCAGGTGCATTTGTCTGTCGCACTTGTAAGGATAAAAATCCATTGAAAAAATTATACAATTATTAGGTATTATAATACAATCGCAGATAAATTAAATCCACGATTAAATGACCTGAACAATGAAACTGTTAAGACAGGTAAGAGGTATTGATAAGTATTCGAAATATTCGAATATTACTTAACAATCGTCCGTTGATAAACCCCTTCCGAATTTTTAACATAATATGAACACAATTTATTTACTGTATAAGTTTTCTAAGCCGTCAAGCTACAACAGGAATTGGTTTTTCGTGCCGTTTTATAAAATGCTTTTGAATGAACGCTGAGACTTTCAGACTTTGATACCAAATCATCCAGCTTCTCGCCTCTCTCCAAAACAGCTTCTATTGTGTTGTGCTGTAACAAAAAAAAAAACGATCTTTATTTGGATTTGCACTCTCTCACAATTCTTTGAACAGTGAAAGAAGCTGAAAGATCATTAGAAATGCATAAAATTGAAAATACATGATTTTTCTGCACTCTGAAGTCAGACTAAAGACTTCCACAGCTTACCAATATGATCGTTGTTTCATCAAGATCGTTTTGCATCTTAGTAAATGCGTCTGCTTCCTTTGGATTTTGGTACTTAGTGAGATACACGTTAATCTGTGGAAAGTTTGACGTAGCTTCATTCAAAGTTGCCCATGTGGTAGATGGATGTTTAGAGGCAAAATCGTCCAGCACTTTTGTGATCAAAGTATGGGAAACTCTACCCGGATATTCGTGATCCGATATTAAAACACCCGCGAGATTATCTGCCCTTACAAAAACGTGGCACATATATTCTGTAAAAATAGAGATAAAAAAATTGAAGAAAATTCACAAATATAACAAAGATTCAAGATTGGTGAAATAAAATAATTTATACTAAAATAAACTACATTTACCTCCCTCCTTGACGCTCTGTCTAGCAGCTATCTGCGTTCTTTCTGTAATAGTCTTACTGACAAATGCCATAAACTCCTGAACACTGCCTCGTTGAAAAAACGAAAAGGAGCCAAGGTCATAAGCTGATTTAAGAGTTGTTGCAGCTGTTGGTCCCTTGTATAGGATGGTTAAAGCGTATAATTTGACCATCTTTGGCTAACAGAAAAACATGTTTGTTTTTAAAAGAAGCAAATGTTTCAGTATACATTTTTGAACAACCTTATTGTTTACCTGTTAACCTCGGCGAGCCGGGTTTCCTGAGATTTAGACGGTGGTGTAAAGGGTCTTGCAAGTAAGAATAAAAGCTTGTCCAGCCTCAAGGGTCACTTTTGACTTAAATTTGATCTTTATGTCTCAATCTTATCGTCGGTCGTAATGTCAGTTTGACAATGGTCATTATTTCTTTTGTTTATGCTGAAATATGATGAAGAATTAATAATGTGTAGTTATTACTATTGTAAAATCGAGTGGGTATTCGTGATCACCCATCTCTTAGTTTGAACGATTTGTTAATTAATATCACGATGATAATACGACGTGATTAACGAGGGAGAGGAGTCTGAGAAGCTCATTCAGACGAGAGAGTGAGCATGTATGTTACATGCAAGGATGTTGAAATTTGCGAATTTAGAATTGAACGTATTTTTACGATAAATTACCTCAATTGATCCTCTTGGTTCTGCCTTTCTCGATTCAACTACAAACACCGATCAGATGCTCCGTTACGCATCTACACCCGTCCCAAAATCTCAACACTTTCTCAACACCACTGACACATCATCTAACTTGAACTACGCGTCGTCGTACGCGACGGCGCACATACATACAAAGCTGATGTTTAATCATCCAACGGGGATATCAACGGATGCTATAAAAGCGAATCAAAATGTGTCTACAAAAGATTGTGACCAATTGCATGCACCCGGTGGTACCGAACGGGCTGCGATCGCTTGTAATGAAAATCACCTACAGCTTTTTCAGTACACACCAGTGTAACCAGCTGAAAAAGCTACTTTCTAGCTACCTTCAGAGTAAATAGATATCACCGAGAGTTCTTCAAGGTCTTATATCGTTATTTGTCACAAGATTTAGATAGTACGGCTTGAATTACTGGTTACGTAGTTTATCAAATTCTGTACTATTGTTATAATTGAAGAAATGATTGACTTTATTAAAGAATTTTATTGAATAATCTTGAAGTTTATCCAAAATAAATGGAACGGAGCGCTCTACCTTACCGACGCAATTTTCTACCGTACCAAAGTTTAGGAACTGTCCGTTTAGGTGTTTAAGATCTAATCGAATACCACTACATACGATGTGAGAATGTGATATAGGTATGTGCAAGTGGGTTGTGTTCGATGACTTTCACAGACCCGCTATTAAAATAATAAACTTTTAACAAGACTTGAGAGATAAGTGACGGGATGGAGTAGGAGCAAGTAGTGTTAATTAACTAACATTCAACAATGATGTATCGCGAATACTAGCCTCAGCCGAAGCCGATATTAATCAGTGATATTCTGTTCGGATAAAATAGACTTTTAGTTGGAATACAGTCCAAGATTTTCGGCTGCGGTCCGTACCCTGTGAAATGACGTCGGCATTGTATTTGGAGCATTATCTAGACAGTAAGTTTACATTCATTTTCAATTATCTCATCAAAAAAATAAAATAAAAATAAAAATAAACAAAATGTTAACACTAACGGTGTCTTCGAGTAAAGCACCAGCCTTCAGACTTGAAATTCCGCCAAATTTTACCTCCCAGATTTTCTAAATATTGCTTAATAAACCTAACCTAAGCTCATCCCAACCTAACCCTAAATTAACCGAAAATATTAACTTTTTTCATACTCAAGAATTCTGTGAGCTATCTGCCTTAATTGATCGCGAATTTTATTTCTTGTTGTTTTTATTTTATTTTTTTTTTATACCTTATTCTGTGAAACTTTTGACCTTATTATTTAGGTTTAGATAATCTGCCTATTGAACTACAAAGAAATTTCACACTTATGAGAGATTTGGATGCGAGGGCACAGGGACTGATGAAAGACATCGACAAGTTGGCCGATGAGTATTTAAAAAATGTTAAAACTCTGTCAGCAGAGAAGAAAAAAGAACAACTAAATCATATACAAAGTCTTTTTAACAAAGCTAAAGAGTACGGAGATGACAAGGTTCAATTAGCTATACAAACTTATGAGCTAGTGGATAAACACATCAGAAGATTAGACTCTGATCTTGCTAGGTTTGAAGCTGAGATTCAAGACAAAGCTTTGAACACTAATAGAGTTCAGGAAGATAGTTCGGTCAGTAAAAAAGGCAGAAAGAAACTCAAAGAGAAAGAAAAACGAAAGAAAGGTAGCGCTGGGGCTAGCAGCGAAGATGAATCCAAGGTCGCTAGAAAGAAACAGAAAAAAGGTATGAGCAATTGTTTAGTTGTTATAAATACTTCAAGCGTAACGCGTTTTGTTGCTTTGTGTCCATTAATACCCTCGATTTTAGTGACCCGAGAAAGTGGGACACTCTTTAATCCCTCACGATGAATAACTTTTAAACATATTGGCGAATTTGAAACAAATTTTGTACAGTAATACCTCGAATAGTTTTTAGATCTGGTATTGAATTGGAACAAATTCAGTTGAGGGGTTTGGAAAGGACAGCAAAAAATGTGTTTTACTATAAGCTGCATATTTCATTATACAATTTTTACCACGTAAAAAACTGCACCCATTTCCCAGGGTCATCTTTCTAAATAATTCGTTCGAACCTACGTTTTTAAAGAATGAAACACCTTTTATTATGCCAAGTCACAATAAAGTTCGAATAGGCATGAATAGCTTCTGAAAATGAGCCTTCAATTATGAAATCTGTAACCATCAGATTTCCTGACTGTGAGAATTGTTCATTCTCATAACAATGATAAAATTGTTCAGGTGGCTCAGTTACATCGACGGCAGCCTCTGGTGCAGTTGGGAGCGGTGCTCAGGCGGATGCTAATGCCTTGGGGCACCCAGCTGACGTCCTGGACATGCCAGTGGATCCAAACGAACCGACATACTGTTTGTGCCATCAAGTATCGTATGGTGAAATGATTGGCTGTGACAATCCAGACGTGAGTGAATTTATCTGAAAGTTAATATGTTAATATCATGCACGCAGTATGAAACAATGACGATTAATCCTTTTTGTTGGTTTTTTCAGTGTCCAATTGAGTGGTTCCATTTCGCATGTGTGGGCCTGACTACCAAACCCAAGGGTAAATGGTACTGTCCTAAGTGTACGCAAGATCGTAAGAAAAAGTGAGAAATTATGGACTAAAGAGTATCTAACTCTCTTACTTCAATTGAAAAGTGACCTCCTCGCATGCTACTTCTAAAATCTGGCTATTAGATGAGTTAGCGAGTAGCGATAAGACGCGAAGGAAAGGTAGAATGAGATGGACTCTTGGCAAAGTTGTTGAAAGAATCGGACCGAGCATTATATCGTAGTCAAAATCGCACTCGTTTATGGGATCATGTTTTATCTATGATATAAAGTAAATGAAACCCGGGTATCTCATAACAGCCTAAAGACTTGAGAATTGGCCTTCGATTTTAATAATTTTTTTTGTTTTTTTAAGATTTTTTCAATGATCCAATTAATTTAGTAATTTATTAATTTTAATTATTGTATTTAACAAAAGGTTTTTACAAGTATTTTTTTTATTTTGTATATTTAACTTATCGTCTCCTGGCCAGTTTTTGAATCCCTGTTATCTGCTACTCGGATTAATAATAATATAATATAAACTTGTAAAATTATTAAAACCTTATTATATAGTTATAGTAGCTACTCGACTATACATTATTATTATTATTATTAAATTTCATAGCTAATTATTGTTTTGATATTTTATGAATGTATATTTGTGTTGTCCAAAGCATCAACATTATCCAACCAATGCAATCAATATAATAAAAACGATATTACAAAGTTAAGAATAAATGTATTACCCAAAAATAGAGTTATCAGTTTTACTCCTCTTTTGCCTCTTACAATTAATCATTACAATATTCTGAAACGTCTTATATCTCAACAAAATAACGGAATTCATCTAGATGGAATTAAAGATGAAGTGCTGTGAAATTATTGCTGCAGAAGCTAAGATTGACTTCATTTTTCATAAAGATTGTCAAAACGATGACAATAAAATAGTCAAATTCTGTTCCATGCCAATTTTGAAAAGAGATCTTTGGAATTGAAAGGAGATGAAGGTAAACTTAGTGTTTTCATCAAGATTATTAACCCCTTCAAATGCACACCAGTGCAAATTCGCACCAGCTTTTTTACACTTTTGTGTGTTAACTTTACGAAATCGAGTAGTTATTTTCGTCATCATCACAAAGTTATCGATTTTTTTCAAAATCGTAATTGTTCGCATTTTATTGGAGACATTTTAAAGTTTCGGAATCGTTCATAGAGAATTGAAATTGATTGATTCAAACCGGAGATACAAGCTTCCGAAAACGGGCGGTGCCAATTTGCACTAGTGCGCACTTCGAGGGGTCGAAAAAATAAGTGTGCAGTTCAAGGGTTAAAACTGTATGATAATAATAAATAGTTAAATCCTGTTTTATACCAATTTTTAAAAGAGATCTTTGGAGCTGAAAGAAAATAAAGGTAAACTTAATGTAAATGGTGGATGAACTTGACATACATGATCTCTACAAGATAAAAAATGAGCTCATTTATCTAAAAGATAACTGAAGGGTAGTGAAATCCTGTGAAAAACAAATTCTCATACGATATCCTTAAAATTCACAGAAGATGAAGGTAAATTCAATGAAAATAGTAGATGAACTCAACATACATCATCTCCGCAACATGAAAAATGGTCTTATTAATCTAAAAGAAAACAATAGAGCTGAAAATCCCCACCACAAGTCCTCACATTCGTATGCGCCCGCGTATATTACTATTCAAAAACAAGCGTGAATTTTCGTAAATGCGCCATTACCCAAAATTTATGTTTTTGTATCCTGTTTATCAAATGATAAGTAGCAATAATTACGCACAGAGGCTTGAAATATTTTTATTTTTACAGTATTGTTACGTACACATAAACTTTTTCAATCGCAGTCAACGTTTTATAGAATTAAAAATATTCAACGACTATCACAGTTTTTCATGCATAACAAATTCATAAATATATAGAATTTTCTTACATTATACATATATTTTAACTATACAGAGAGTGAGAGGGGGGAAATTTTAAAAGTAGAAAAATACTTTGTAGAGAAATATTGAAATTCCTCAAAATTATTCGCACAGTGCATTCCTCACGGTTTCCTCACATACAAGTCAAATTCTTTGCATTTTGTGGAATTATTTACAAATTGCGTGATTGTATTGCCTTTCGTGGGCCATAGAAACGTTATCGTGTCATAGACGGACAAACTCACTCGGATTTTATGCTATGCAACTTTCGTCCCGTCAGGGTACTCTCCCTGTTGTAAATTTTAATCGTGAAACTGGGCCACTTGATTTTCGGCTACATCCGAGGACGGGAAAAGCGGAAGGAGAAAGAAGAACCCACTTGATTTTAGAAATAATCATATCTCAACTACCTGTACACCAATTGCATTGATGTTAGGCTAAAATGAAATCTCCGTCGCATTTAATTCTGTTATTAAATCGACGAGCCCAGAGATAATGCCTATACGATATAATGAAATAATCTGCCGCCCGCCTGGCCCCCCCCCCCCCCCCCCCCCCCCTCCTCCTGCGTCGAGCTCTCATTCTTTAAATTGTATTTAGCGCGAGACTCTAGTGAGTCTCTTGACTTCCTGTAAGTTAAAACTTGTAATAGTATTAATGTAAGATAAATGGATAAATTAAATTATATATCTATCAACCAAAACTGAATAAAACTAAATAAGTATAAGCTAAATCTTCACGGAATCCCAGGCTTTCGAATGCAGCATTTACTAGGCGGAACACTCCAGTCATATTCATAGCCGTAATCATCTATAATTTCTTTACGGCACAGAACGCCGCTAGCATTGTACATTTGATAAATGTTATTCATGCTCTTAGTGCTCTGCTTATGTGTGATAATGTACTCATTAGAACAGCCCCTGGACCAATCCTCCGTATCAAATCTCACGTCGTGTTTCCTCTCTACGTTAGACAGTGGGGCTAGCCAAAGGCCGACTGAAACATCCTCGGAGTTGTGGATTCTGTAAGAAAAAGGGTACAGTATGTTATGAATACATATGGCAATGTCTCCGAAAATTCTAAAAAAAATTTGAGTGTTCTCTAACACGAAAAAAAATTTTGGGAATTTTTCCAGATTTTTTCGTTGTATAGTTTTGAAGATTAATAGCGGAGTATGAATTGGATTTGATATACCTACATACCTATACGCTTACACTGGCACAACTTGAAAAATTGAAATCGGAGAGAAAAATGTTCCGCATAAAAATGGTGTGCTTTGTTACCATCTTTCGAGGAAATTTATCCAACGGTTCCAGAGATAAAAAATGATGACATGATATATGTATACCGTGACGTTACGGTCGCGGGAAATCACCTAGGGTTAGGCAACCCAATATTCATTATGATTTTAATAAATTTGGCAACAATGTCCGTCGGCCGAATTGGCAGACGACGTAGCGGTAGCTGTCATGCCCCCAGGCTAGAAACAACATTGTTGCCGAATTTAATAAAATTATAATGACTAGGTTGCCTAACTCTAGGTGGTTTTCAGCGATCGTAACCTCACGGTTTGAATAAATTTCCTCGAAATTTCGAATTTTATAATAACAGATGAATATAAAATATTGAGAAATTTTATTCTTCATCGAAACCCCAAGAAACTAGTGTGATGATTTTTTTTCTTTTAGCCGATCAATTTTACCACTCCAAAAAAAATATAACAAATTTTTATTCCATAAATAGAATATTTTCATGTTTTTTTGAATGAAAATAAAACTAATTGCTAAAAATCCGAAATTTCCATTATTTTTTTCGATTAAATATGTTTAAATGAGTTTAAATAAGGCGGAAAAGAAACAAGAAAACTTTCTAAGCATAAAGCTATGATAACAAAACACAATTTTCATGCGGAATATTTTTCTCTCCGATCTCAATTTTTAAAGTTGTGCCGGTAAAAGCGTATATTAAGGCGAAATGTAACGTTTCAAGGCCTCGCAAACGGGAATGGTGAATTTTCTCCGAAACTACTGGATGAATCACAATGAAATTTTGGGAGATTACGCATTATTCTAGTAGAAAGGGCCTGATTATTTTACTTTTTCGAAATTTTACAATTTTTTTTTTTTTTTAATTTTCTGAAAAATTTCGAAAAATTAAAATAATCAGGCCCTTTCTACTAGAATAATGCGTAATCTCCCAAAATTTCATTGCGATTCATCCAGTAGTTTCGGAGAATTCACCATTCCCGTTTTCGAGGCCTTGAAACGTTACATTTCACCTTAAATCCAATTCGTACTCCGCCATTAATCTTCGAAACTAAATACAACGAAAAATTTACAAATTTTGTTTTTGTGTTAGGGAACTGCAGTCTCAAATTTTTTTAGAATTTTCGCGGAGACATCGAAAAATTTGAGTGGCCCGCTTGATGAACAATCCTCCATAAAAGGAGATTATTATGTTTTGAATTTTGCTGTTTTTTGAGCGGCATATTGCAAAGCAGTTCCTTTTTGATTTATTCCTGCATTTCGTACCTCAGAATGTTTGAATTCTGTACAATGAATTGTACCAGACGATAAGAGAGGACATATCCGCCTCCGAGAGCGTATGGTAAATACAAATCGCAGAGTATCCAATCGGTTTCTTTCCAACGTCCAGTTTTCTCTATTATTGCTTCACCGACGAAGAATCCCCAGTATAGTTCCTTGCCTGTTGCCTCGAGTTCCCATTTGTCAAGCTCTTTTAAAACTCTGTCTACAACGACAAACGAGTCATCGTCGCACTTCAACACATAGTCAAAATCAAAATCGTTATAAACCCGGGAGAAAGATTGTAAGATTTTTTTTGTCAGAGCTTTGTAAGAGTCCCAAAGACTAGGCAAGAGCAATAAGTCGTGATTTTTGTTCTGCTCGATTATTAGACTCTCATTTTGATCAGGTCTTGCGTTTAGGATTCCAACGGCGAATAAATACTTGACATTTTTGTACTTTTCAGACAGCCACGTGCGTCTGACAGTTTCTCTTTCTTCGAAGTTTTTCGGTGCAGAGATAACTATGATTATGAGTTTGTAACGCGTTTTGTTTTTCCGATTTTCTGCCAGTACGGACGATGTGTGTTTACCGCGACTCCTATATTCTCCATAGATAGCACACGTCAATATGAATATAAATAAAATTGAAACAAATTTCGCTGTTCCTTTGAAACGTTGGATTAACATCGTGGTAACCGAAGAGTACAGGACAGAGTGGACGCTACCACAAAGCCGCTTGCATTGGCGCATTCCCACAAGGTAAATACGACCATACGCCACCGTGGTCACGAATACGCTTTCCCCGCTACGAATGCGAGATTTAGCGCTCTCTGGTGGCTCGGACTCCTCCAACAGTTTAAAAAGGCCGTACATTCAAATATCGTATTTTTCTTATTTTAAATATAGAATTTTAAATATAAAATATAGAATGTATACACAATATTGCAGTTGCGGTTGCAGCGTTACAGATACATGTGAATAACTACGCAGTGGCTGTTTTAAAAAACGGTCACATCAGTCCCGCTTAATATCAAGAAATCGCAAAAATCCATACATGCGTTACAAAAAATATGGTGTACACCAAGGGCTAAGCAGGCTTTTTAACCTCGTGTGGTTGCAGTACTCGTCTTCGGCTCGTGTTAGCTCGCCTCCGACTCGTACTGCAAACTCCACACTCAGTCTAAAAAAGCCCACTTTACGCCCTTAGTACACAATATACTATTTCTCAATACGCGCATGTGGGAGATAATTCCATTTTCTCGAAAAGGAGGAAACGCTTTGCACGCACTGTGTGCATGAGGCTCGTACCAGAGGGGATAGGCAATGCCACTAGTATATTATCTTTTCCTGAACGAGCCTCACGCACACGGTGCGTGTCTGTGTTGGTTTAACCGAAGGAGGGAGTTGTGCGGATTCACAGAAAATGCTCGGTATATATCTGGCACCGCTGCGCCAATTAAGTATATTCTTAACTTGGACAAAGTAAAATATTGGTTTTCCAAAGTATACATATATAATTATATATTCAAGTGTTATACCGTTATAAATATAAAATATGGTATCAGTTAAATTACGTGCATTATTCGATTCAACATTTTTTTTTTTTTCTTATAACATTGAAATTCTCTTTCAAAATCATAGTATTGTAATATTTTTGAAATGTTACATTTACGGATTACAGTAATATTTCACAACAATAAAATTAAAGGATATTCAGGACATTAGAGGATTTCAATGATGCTGTGATATGTCTGCAGTAACGTTGCCCGCAATATTACAAATGTTGCATGTCATATAAGTGGAATTTGGGGTAAAAATGATTCGTAGCTTTCTACAATAAGTTACGAGAAGCTATTACCACTTCGTACAATTTCCTTATAGTTTTCTGTATAATAATTGAAGAATTTCTGGTTTACTTTTTTATTATTATTCGTGAAAAGTATTAAATTTTCATGATTAATCATTGAAATTTGTAGTTTCCTATGAAAAATACAACAAAAAAATCATAATTTTCTATATTTCTGCAATTTTGATTGCATTCCTACAATTTTTATATTTTGTAGTCTGTCATAGAAATTATTTTTACCAGAGTACCCAAAAATAGGGTAATCAATTTTATTCCTTTTTCTTCCCTTGCAATCAGTCATTCCAATATTCTCAAACGTCTGATCAAACTACATCTTAAGAAGATAAATGAATTCATTTGGATGAAATTAAAGATGAAATTCGGTGAAATTATCGCCACAGAAACTAAGATGGACTCCATTTTTCATCAAGATTATCGCAACAATGACAATAAAATATATATATGTATACTTAAATCCTGTTTTATGCAAATTTTTACAAGAGATCTTTAGAATTGAAAGAAGATAAAGGTAAATTCAATGAAAATGGTAGATGAATTTAACATACATGACCTCTGCAAGATAAAAAATGGTCTTAACAATCTAAAACGATTACATTATACAAAATTACATATCTACTGTCGAATAGATACAATAGAGCTAGTAAACCCCACCACAAATCCTCACAGTCGTATGCCCAGTTGTATATTACTATTAAAAAACAAAAGCGTGAATTTTTGTAGATACGCCATTACACAAAAATTATTTTTATGTATCGTGTTTATATCAAATGATAACTAGCAATAATTACGCACTGAGGCTTTTTTCAATCACAGTCAACATTCTATAAATAAAAACTAAAAATATTCAACGACTATCATAGTTTTCTATGAATCAAGAGACTCGGTAAAGTTTCGCGCCAAGTGCATATACATTAAAATAGTACATTACGATACAAGTACACGAAGTACGTGAGGATCATGTACAGCTGTGAGAATTAGACTTTTACGTGCCTTAGCGTGCGCAAAGTGCCTGTTTCTGGCACTATCGTGTGCAAAGTAAATACGAAACGGGACTTTTGCGCATGTTAAATAGGCACGAAAAATTAGTTTTTGAAATTTCTCAAAAACCATACGTCTTTTGAGGGTAAAAGCTTTAGAGAATATTCCTCTATAGTGTAAACAGAACGTGCATGAATTTTATCAGGGACCCAGATTTAGTTTAGAAGATATGATTTTTTTGCTGAATTTATTTCGAAACAAAAACAACAAAAATTTTCTATCGCAAAGACTTCGTATCGATCCATGAAATCTTTAAAAACCGTTAAATAAACAAAACGTTCATTCCTTCAACTTTACACAGTGCTGAAAAAGTTGTATTTCTGGTTCGAAATAAATACGGCAAAAAATTCATATTTCCTAACCGAAATCTGGCCCCACGATAAAATTCATACCCGTTCTTTTTACACTATAACGGAATATTCTGTTGTGTGGTCTCACCGAAAACACTCCGTATATAAGTATGTACAGAGCTTTCTTATATTTTATATTTTAACTTTACAGAGACCCCACCGACTCTCTTGATATCCAGTGAATTAAAACTTGTAATAGGATTAACGTGCTCGACGAGTAAAATAAATGAATGAATAAAATAAATAATTGAAATTACATATCATCAGCCAAAACTGGATAAAATAAAATATATAAGTTAAATCTTCATGGAATACCAGGCTTTCGAATGCAGCATTGACTAGGCAGAACACTCCAGTCATATTTATAGCCGTTAATTTCCATAATTTCCTTAAGGCACAGAGTACCGTTGGCATTGTACATTTCATGAATGTTACTCATGCTCTCACTGCTTTGCTTATGTGTAATAATGTACTCGTTAGAACAACCTCTAGACTGCTCCTCCGTATTAAATCTCACGTCGTGTTTCCTCTCTATGTTGGACAGTGGGGCTAGCCAAAGGCCGACTGAAACATCCTCGGAGTTATGGATTCTGTAAGAAAAAAGGCACAGTATGTTATGATCACATAAAGAAATTATTATTTCTGAGTTTTGCTATTTTTTGAGCAGCATATGACGAATTCTTCCTCAATCCAGCCACCCGTTTTTTTTTCGATGGCTCTGAAAATTCTTAAAAAATTCTACACTTTCCTACGAGTGATAAGGACTCTGTGAATTTTTTTTTTTTTTTGCATTTTTCGGAGTTTCGATGCCGGAGTTAGATGACTGCGGAGAAAGTTTCTAAAAATTCATGTATTTCGATAAGTTTTTAAGTCAGAAGATATCAAGGATCGACCACCAATTTTGGTATCGATGAAAAGTTGCAAAAACAATCTGCTATGATTAATTTCCTTGAAAACTTACTGACGTCCCACTCTCGTGTTTATCTGAAAAACTCCGATTTGACACATAATTTAATCTCAAATTCAAAAAAAAAAAAAGATTCAAAATACGTGAACATAAGATTTTCAACCCTAATTTAGAATTTAAACCCCTTCAATCAGCTTTTTACAAAAAATAAAAAATTTGTTCAAAAAGTTGAACAAAAAATCTAAAACTTTTGTGACAAACTTTTTGTTGTGCAACGGCAACTTATCGAGATACATAAGTGTTTAGAAAATTTCTCCGCAGACATCCAACTCCGGCATCGAAGCTCCGAAAAATTCACAAAAATTCACAGAGTCCTAATAACCCGCAGAAAAGTATAGGATTTTTTAAAAATTTTCGGAGCCATAGAAAAAATCGGATTGCTGGAGTGAGGAAGAATGCGTCATATAGCAAGTTCCTTTTTGATTTATTCCTACGTTTCGTACCTCAGAATGTCTGAATTTTGTGCAATGAATTCTACCAGACCATAAGAGAGGACGTATCCGCCTCCGAGAGCGTATGGTAAATACAAATCGCAAAATATCCAATTGTCTTCTTTCCAAGGTCCAGTTTTCATTACTGGTGCTGCACCGTCGAAGAATCCCCAGTATAGTTTCTTGCCTGTTGCCTCGAGTTCCCATTTGTCAAGCTCTTTTAAAACTCTGTCTACAACGACGAACGAGTCATCGTCGCACTTCAACACATAGTCAAAATCAAAATCGTTATAAACCCGGGAGAAAGATTGCAGGATTTTTTTTGTCAGAGCTTCGTTAGAGTCCCAAAGACTAGGCAAGAGTAATAAGTCGTGATTTTTCTTCTGTTCCGTTATCAGACTTTCCTTTAGATCAGGTTCTGCGCCGAGGATTCCAACGGCGAATAAATACTTGACGTTTTCGTAGTTTTTAGACTGCCACGTGCGTCTGACAGTTTCTCTTCTTTCGAAGTCTTTCGGAGTGGAAGTAACTACGATTATGAGTTTGTAACGCGTTTTGTTTTTCCGCTTTTCTGCTACTGCGGACAATGTCTGCTTACCGCGACTCCTATACTCTCCATAGATGGTGCACGTTAATATGAATAAAAATACAATCAAAAGAAATTTTCTCGTTCTTTTGAACCGGTGGATTAACATCGCGGTAACCAAAGAGTATAGGATAAAGTGGAAGCTACCATAAGGCCGCATTGTTGTAATGTAAATTCGAGTATACGCCACCGTGGCCACGCATACGCTTTTCCCGCTACGCATGCGAGTTTCAGCGCTCTCTGGCGGCTCGGAATCCTCCAATAGTTTAAATATAGAATATAATTTGACATTCAATAATGAGTAGTAAATACAATAATGAATACGGGATAAATTGTAAAAGAATGACTAATTTCGTCACGTTTTTATCAAGGAACGATGTAGTATTAAGGTAAAATAGTTAAATATTCATACAAAAGAGGAAACAATGTTAATTTTGTTTTATAATTATAATCTAATAACAAACCTCGCCAACTGAGCAGCATTTAATCCTGATCCTCTACGATTTGTTCCATTATTTTTTGTCTTGTTCAACCTACAGAAAAACCTAGTCAAAATTTTTTCCATATTTTTAGGACCAGCCGGTCTCTCAAAAAGATTTGATGCACCTCGCTTTTTGAAAACAAAAACACCCGTTTTAAAAATTTTCAAAAAATTCACGAAAATTCTGTGTCACAAAACAAGAATTTTGAGCCATAAAACATAGTGGAAGTATTTTTTTGTCTATTTTTTTCCTTTTAATTTTATAAGTTGGATAAAACTTTTTTTTTCTCATTTCCGTACATTTTTTGTGTACAATGCGTATAGTAACACATCTTTGCGTACATGTACACATATACACATGTACAAGACGCATTGTATGTACATGTCGCATTTTTTTTTATTCGAACCACATAAATTATGGTAAAAATTTTTCCACACTATACTCATTAATGCAATACGGACTTAATTTTTATTTAAACAATTATTCTTACGATGGTCATTATTATTTTACCATCAAAAGTGAAAAAAGTCTGAAACTATAATATGAGTTTATCCACTGATATCACTGAGATCAGTGAGTTTACTGTTCTAACTCAGAAGTCACTATAGTGGCGCGAGGAGTGGGTCCATGAAACATTTTCATCACTCAACCCAATGACATTGATGAAAAAGTTCTAGTACTAGACACAAAAAAATTGGTCACAAACATACCGGAATTGTAAGGGTTGAATGAACCTAATGATGAATACTGAAAAAACCACACTCACATTGTATTCCATATGACCGCATTCTAATTTTAATCGTTTTTTTTCTTTTAAGTGTCCAATTAATTTGGTTATAATTTATTAATTTTAATGATTGTTCTTAACAAAAGGTTTTTACAAGTACTTTTTTTTGGTATACTTAACTTATCGTGTCCCGGCTAGATTTTGAGTCCCTGTTATTTGCTACTCGGATTAATAATAATATAATATAAACTTGTAAAATTATTAAAACCTTATTGTATAGTTATAGTAGCTACTCGACTATACATTATTATTATTATTATTATTATTATTAAATTTCATAGCTAATTATTGTTTTGATATTTTATGAATGTATATTTGTGTTGCCATTTCATTTTAATTTAATTTATAATTCATTAATTGTTTCCGGCCCAAACAGTTGGTCGATTTTGATGGGACATAGGAATTTTCGCATCGCTAGAACACAAGCTATAATCCTGTAAAGTTTCAAATCTTTCCGTCCAGCCGCTTTCCAGAACACTCATTTATATTTCGGAAAGACAGACAGACAGACAGACCCAACGTATGTTAGGAATCGTGTGTGACGTCAGCTCAAGGGTCCGAAGGTCGAAAGGTTTTTAAATTAGCGAAAGTCGTTTTTGACACGAAACTAATACTTCAATGTCACTTACGCGATGAAAAATAATAAACGTATCTGCTGTGCTGTCGTAAGGGTGTGTCGATACATTTGACACGTGAGTTCAGTCAGACAGAAGTCTAGAAGTTTACTGCCGGAGCTGGGGGGTAAACTATAACCAATAAAAAGAGATATTCCGTCGTTCTCACAACACGAATGTTACAACGTGAATATTAAAGTTTTATTTTCAATTTATTCACGCCCATTCTAATTGCGTCTCGATCTAGGCTACCCATCGGTAGGTATGAACCGCGGGCGATTATTGTCTGACTCGAAAGGCTTTGACTACTTGCTCGATGGTCGGTCAAATGCGCCTTGATGACAGCAACCACCTACGGTTTGAATTCAGCTGCTATTCATACGAAATTATTTTTCGAATTATCTCAAGAAACCCTTTACGGAATTCCTATAAACCGTTGTGTTCTTGTTATGAGCAAGTGAATTTATAATTCATTATTAAAATGATTCTAGCTGTAGATTTATTACTATCTTCTACCAAAGTTTTATTATATGCAATACCGAATCTGATTGTATTAATAATGGAGGAGTTGAATGCAACAAGGGGCATAGGTATAATGAATTATCACGCTTCGAGATAATTTAAAAGATCGCACTATATTCATTCAGTTAAGGATACTTCGCAGCGATCTTTTCTCCAGCTGTGCCAATTGTCACGATACGAACAAGACTATATCGATTGCGATCTAATCTAATCTGATCTGATTGAGCAAAATAAATTGTTGAAATATGAAAATTATCCCCTTATATTAAGTCTCAATGTACTCGTTATTACATCCAACTCCTCAATTGTTTCTTGAAATAAATAAATAAACAGTATTTACAATTTTAGAACAATATATCCGAAAAATGTAATCTTAGAGTACTGCAAATCATCATTTTGCATCAATTAACGAAATCAGAATCTCGGAAATCATTTTATTAAATGAATAATAACTAGGATAAAAAAGTTTGACCAAAACTTGGCTGGACAAAATAAAAAAAAAAAATCTTTTTCATCTTTCGAAATTTCGCACATTTAATTATCAAACTGTTAAAAAATGAATATTTTGTTTCTAGAGAAAATTATTTATGTCTATTATCTGTATTTTAGAGATATACAAAAACTGAGAATACCTTGTTTTTTTTTTTATTCTATTTTTTATTTTTATTTTAGGAATAGAAAAATGATTATAATAATCAGTTTATTGTTTGATTTTTATTTCAGAGACTTCTTTCGCACCTTTTCATTATAGTATCAAGATTTGTGTGGGACATTGAATTAACAACTATTAATAAACGATGAGAAATGTGATTTATTAACGTATCCTATCATAGTCTCAGACAATTGATACAATGATTTTCACTCGTACTGAAAACGGTAAAGTATCACATTGTCAATGAATAATTTAACTTCTTTTTATTATATTACACAATCATACAGTCTGTTCCTAATAGCGTGCCTCGACAACGCGAACCGCCGTTCAAGCCTGCGATATTATTCTCTAATTTCATTTCATCATTTCAAGCAAAAGTTTCTTCATTTTCGGCGCCCATTAAGGGTTATGATATTTTGGGACAATGATTACCACGTTACAGTACAGTTTTACACCTTTATCTAAATCTCAGATTATTTAAAATTAGCAAATAAAAATCACTAATATCGAAAGGAACTACCATGCAGAAAGTCAAAAGGTGTTAAAAATATCGACAAAAACTATCAGTTTTTTCCGTAATCATTTATCTCACACATCTATGCCCCTCGAGTGGTTTGAGAATATAAAATCAGGCCTTTATTAGGCGGACACGAGTCTCGAAATGATCAAATAATATCTGTACTAGTCTCTAAGCACGCACAGAAACTTTCGAGTGTCTAGTATCTTTGATGTAGCTTTATACAAGTTCGAAGTTTTGGCTTGATTTTTTTTTTAACGAGCTTTTGCCCCAATCCTCTCACTTCTCTTTGTTCAGGGCTTGGATAAACTCTTCAAGCTTTTCCTGTATCTGTCTTACTCGTTCTGAAACGTAAAAATGAGACATGAAATTAAATTCTATTAACTTATGAATGTTAAAATAATCTTTCTCATGCATTTACTGCTTTGGTAAACGTACTCAATTCTTCTGCTAATGTTACGCGCCGTCCTATAAGAAGTTTTTGCTTCATTTCAGAGTCCTGACTATAATCTTCAAGGACTTCTTTTATTTCTTTGTCCAATCTACGCGCCTCACGATTCATGACTTGTTGTCTTAATGCGTTCGCTGTTACTTTCAGCATCTGTTGTATGCGCCAAAATAGGACTACATCGCTGCATTCCATCTGTAGATAAGAGACAGAAATGTGGATGATTTAGATATGATTTTCATTGGGTTTGTAAGTCAAGGGCTTACATACATCTTGGGCTTCTTATTTTTATTCAACAACCTTAATCACTTAATAATCCAATCGCAAACGTAGGACAGAAAAATTTGATGTCAAGGTATATGTAAGCCTAATTATTTCTCACCTCGCTTTCTAGCCCAGTGTGATAAAGGTAGTAACCCTTTCTGCAATCGTAAGCCCTGGCTAAACTCTGTTGTAAGAAGAATCTCCTGTAAACTGGATGCCAAGTTTCCCTTATGAATTCATTGTCTATTTCGATTCCATTACGTTGTAGATTTTTTCTGACTGCCGTTAACTCGTCTTGCGTAAGAGTCGGCGTGTGCTTCTAGGAAGAAAAGAGATATACTTAAAAAAACAGGCAAAAAATTTGTCTTAAGATTGTGAAATTTGAATCGCAATATGTTGTAAACTTTGTGTTATATTTCTTGTATTCTACCTTATCAGAGTAAAGGATTTTGTCTAGTTCATTTTTGACTGACGTTCGTTTCTGTTGTTCTTCAGTTTGGCTCTGCCAGTATAACCAACGTTCTTTTCTACCAGGACCCAACATTTCCCGGAGTATTTGTTCAGTGCTTTGTAATTTTTCCTTTACTGAAGTTTCAAGGAATTTTACTGCCTGGTCCCAATCCCGTTTGTCATTTACGCTACGGTCTTCTAGAGTGTTCAACTGAATTACACGCAGCATTTCAGATGCCTGTAATAAATGTTTTGGTGATCAATTTTTAGACAAGAATTTGAAGCTCAAAGCTTTGAATATTAAATTGCATCAATTTATTTCCTTGCTTTTGTTTTACCTACAGAAAACTTTGTTTTTGCTTTTTACGATTTTTAATCTCATCTAGCTAGTCCTAATCTCATGTATAGTAAAAAATTATGCTATCCAAGTCATTTTTTCACTTCAATACAACCTTTACCCGTTATGAATCTTCCTCATGATTTAAATGAGCAATTTATAATTCAATTTGAAGTATAAGACTATCTTTTTTGATGTTATCAATGACTTTCATATATGTATTTTACCTTGTCTTCCCAGGAATGCCTCTGCATTGCCTCAGTTACAACGGCGTTTTTCAAGTTATCGAATATATCGTCATGATCTGGGCTCAGCTTTGCTTGATTCATAAAGTGATAGAATTCTTGCTGTAAGCTCTCCCATCCACATTCTACACTTCGGGCTGGTAACTGCTGTTCCGCCCAGTGTCTGAGCTTTATATCAACAGTTGTGTTGAATGTACCTGTAGCAAGAGAAGCCAAACAAAAATTTACAAAAATTAAAGCCTATTGAGCGGAAAGTGAGAGTAAGCATAAAAATTGAATCTCGAAAATGATGAATTTAGAATTCAAATCCTGAGAATAAAATCCATATTATCAGTCCCATTTGTTGAAATAAAGATTATTAAATAAATCCTGAGTCAAAATTGCCCAAGTAAAAGGTAAAGGATACCTAAAATGCTTAAAATAATTATAGCCACATTGTATGAATATTTTCAAACCTGGGTTTCCAGTCTGCGCGGCAGGCAAATAGATATTTTCGAATACATGCATGCTAACTTTTTCCCAAATACGAGACATCAGGACCTCTTCCCAATGCCTTGGAGAAACTTGCGAAAGATTTACTATCTCATCGAGAATTTCACCTCTTGCTTTTTCGAATAGTTCGTCTCTATCTAGCTCTCGCAACCTGTTGGTAATTTATTAATTGAATCGAAATTGACCATTGAAAATATCGTTCGACCTGCAAAATATTCAATACAACGTAATTTCCTACTCTCTCACATTACCTAGGGAAATTATTCTTCCATTCAGTCTCTAAATTGAATCTTGTAGCTTTGAAAGCGTCGGCCTGTTGTTCAACGGTTTCTCGTACCATTTTCCAGAAGCACTCTGCCACTGCTAAGCTCAAATTTCTGGTCGTCACTTGGCCAGACATCGCCAGACCGTCTCTGTTAAATAAAACACAAATCTTGTAATGAAAATGATCAAAAAAATGGTAATATATTTTAAATTTTATGGCCTTGAATGAAAAAATTAACGCACTTGAACAGCTTAGAGTTTCTGAAAAATCGTTCCTCGTAATCTTTGATTGTTTGTATCGTGTCATCTTGTCGACCACGGCCAGTGACAACAGCGAAATACCCCAACGCCTTCATGGGAAACAATTTTCCAGCTAAAATCTTTCGAAGTCTATCTGGATTCGTCAAATTCTCTTCGGCCAGGTCCACCTGTATTAAGAAATCCAATTACTACACTAAAAAGTGCAAAGTCAATCTCAACAAGGGAAAATACTCTTCAAAAGCATCTTTTTTCAATCACTTGTGCATAATGCGCAAGAACTTAAATCATGAACAATAAACGATTATTAATGGAATCCAAGCACACCTTTGTAAGTACAAAGATAGTTCTTTTTCCAGTAGGATCCATTTGGGATACGAGATCCGTGACGTTACTTCTCTCTGCGTCAACAGCTCCGTCTTGAATACAAAGTATAATAGCATTTGGATTGCTCATGTATTGTTGTGTCATTTGACGAATTGAGTCTCTAGTATCTTCGGACATGTCGACCGTCACTGTCTGTTACAAGTAGAGAATTATTTCCATGTTAATAATTCACTGGGTTGAATAAAGTAAATTTTTGTTATCACATCAAGTTTAAAAATTTGAATATTTTTTCTCATATCATAGTTCTTACGCTAATAATCCCAGGCAGATCAACCAGCACCATGCGTTGTAATCCCGGCCCCTTAACAGTCATAGAAATGACGTCATGGCTGACCGTCTTTCCATTTTTAACACTGTTTTTCATTCGAAGTTCTACCTCTTTTCTAAGTTCAGCTAATTCCGACTCTTTTGTCAAGTCAAATTCCCGCGAACTATCTTTAAACTGAGCGATGTGGTAAGGCCCTTCGCTAAGAGTTACTTTAACAGGTGCTCTCGTCATCATCTCACCACCACCTCTGTTCAAAAAATAATGATTAAACTTCCAGAGGCTGTGACTTGAAAATTAACGTTTATGAACAATTTAACCAATTTTTTTTAACACTTCTAGTGTACACTGAGCTTTAGACCTGTAAGTTTTACCATTTACGACAAATATGTCAATCAAAATTCATATCTTAAGCGATATTCGACTATTATTATAGACAATAATTCCCCGATTTGTTTCTTACCTGGGAAATATTCGAGCCTGAGCTATCATCTCCAGGACAGAAGTCTTTCCAGAGCTTTGATCGCCGACTACTACCACCCTTGGCAAGTGGTCTGCAGTCGAGTATGTGCTATCATAGTCACTAAGCTCGTCAAGAACATCGCTGTACATATCGATCAGTGATTTCTAAAAATGATTAACAATGATTTAAAGGGTCTAAGGAATGAGAATCACATCTTTCCAATTCAAGTGTAGCTACCTTGATTTTTCGATTGCTGAGCTTCTGATTACCCCGTAATAACATTTGTTTACGTAGTTCTTTATTCTCCCTTTCGAGTCTCTCTAATTCTCGTTGATACTTGAGCTGTACCTGCATCACCTCTTCCTGCATCGCATCTAGTCTTTGTTGAGATGTTTCTAGAGAATGGAAAATTGTTGATAATGATAAGAGATTGTGAAAGGCCAAGGACTGTTGCTTAACTCTGAGGTCAGGAACTTTTTAGAATACTTACGAGCCTTTTTTCGCTCTTCTTCGATATTCTCGTTGATCAATGGACGAGCAAACGCGACAGAATTCTTTGACAACTCTCCTTTGGCATCTGGTTATAAAATATACACTTTTATGAGTAGGAAATATTTAGAGTATTCAACATTCTAGCAGAACTAAGAGCGGATCAAGAAAGAAACAGAACACCAGTCTTGAGATTGCAATTTTATGCAATTGATTAAGAATTCAGAGTGTCGATTTTGAAGAATTGAAGCATTGAATAAAAATAATCGAGCTTGTTAAGAATCAATGGCAAATATCGTGAAATACTCATTCCGATTAGTTATTAGGAATAAGATAAGAAATAGTAGATTCGATTTACTGATTTAGTATCTTCTAAAATCTTCTGGATTGTTGTATTTGTGTTGTGTGTTGGAAGCAACAACAGAAAATATAAATTGATCTATAGGTAATAAGAATCTGTGATACAAAATAATTGATAATAATATCCTAGCTTAAGTTGGAAAATAAACAAAGTACAATAGATAGATAAATTGTCAATTTGTTTACACACCTGAATAAACTTTGTTTGCTACGGCAGCGATTGCATCAAACATACCTGAATAGAACAGAGCAAATGATAAATTAATCAATAAATCGTAGATCAAACATAAGGTGGCTAAACCAATCGATTGTTTTAATTTTGTTTTTTTTAATTCAAACAAAGGAAATAAAAATGCGAACGATTGTCTGTGATCCGAGAACAAGCTTTTTGCTTCTTGTTAGAGAATTATCATAATACTACAAGCCAGCTGGTTCTCCGAACAACAAACTTGCCAACAATTTACATATCTATTGTAAATGAAATATTTTCAAGTATAATATGATACTTTTCCAGGTACACTCGATCGTTTGAAAGAAATAATTAATAACTTGGAAATAATGAACAAAGTTAATGCATGTGAATATTAAAAAATGCAAATTTAATCAGCAGCATGCAAGAACAAGTTCCATAAATAGGTATTCGACGATTCACAAGGAGAGATCATGCTTTGAATCTGCAAAAAGGAATGTAAGCCAGGAGAAGTTCTCATTGATGAAAGCATTGCTAAAATTGAGAAAATCCTGCTGTGCAAAGAGAAAAAATCATGAGAAGGGAGTCATGCTTGGATACCATAAAAGCCTCGACCATAAGAAATCCAAGACTCACTCTGCAATGGATTATCGATGTTTGGAGCATCTGGACGGTTCTCTGCTGCCTTGATAGCGTCATCTAGCCTCTGATTAAACCAGGCCTTGTATTCGTGGTACTTGGATTCCCCAAGTTCCTTTATACGTGGGTCTATTTTTTATATTGAATGAATATTCAGTCAATTACAATTCTAGGTTTCAAAAATTAATTATTTTCATGAAAATAAACACACAACCACAATTGTTTGTTGAATCTTCTGCGGATTAACATTTCACCAATGCAATATGAAAATGGGATTCAATTCTAATGCCTTATGATTAAAACAACAATTATTAGATTGCACAGGGTTCATACAAGCTTCCTTTCTCTAAATTCTCTGATTTTTCAACACTTTTTTAGTATTTCAAGATGTGTAGTAACCCTGTGTTCGTATTGGCGTGATATAATCTGATATAACTCACCAATTTCCACTTTTTCTGATATATTGTCCTTAATTGATAGAAGCGAACCACGAAAATTCTGCCATTGTTGGTCTGTAGGCAGGAGACTGTCTATCCAGGTCATATCCGGAAGGCCTTCTTTCCATTGTTCATATTTCTACAATATCATAATGAGCAAGTTAAACATGGGCTAGAAAATTCAAAGTCAAGATTTTCAGGCATTCCAAAGCTTATTTTCAAAAACCAAGTACTCCCACACCCAATTTCTTTACATTCTACGTGTTACTTTATTCTTTCATCGCTAAAGATATTCAGTCTTAAATTTATCAATTGATTTTGGATCTAGTACACAGAAACCACTGAAATTCAATGACAGACTGTTGTTTCTTCAAATCTGCATCAGATATCAAATCAGATAACGTTTGCTATAATAATATATCAAAAGTGTAACCGAAAAACATTTTTCTACTTCTAGAGGCAAAATAAATAAACTGTGGAACTGATTGGGCTGAAGTTTTGGCTATTCAATAGTTACATAACAATGCTTAGAATCAAAGAATACGACACGCTTTCTTTGTATCCTGCAGTAATTTTTAACAGAGAATAAGGCTCGAAAAAAAGAAGTTTTTAGAAAACTGACTTCAAAACAGCACAAAAAATGATGCAATCTTATAAAGTTCCAAGTTTTAAATGCCAGTTCCAAAAGTATAAGTATATAGAAGATTACATATGTGTAAGGACTCCTCATTCCAACTACTAAGTCTACAATTACACTTTCCCAAAGAGATTGGTGCCAAAATAAACAACTTAATAGCGAATAATTTCTATTCTTCTCTTTGAAAGATTTTCGGCAAATGAATCGAATAACATGACAATTTTGTGAAAAAAGTGTACATACATACTTTAATGTAAAATTACTAAAACATGTAAGATGTGTATCTTTAGTAAAATTTACTAATTTCAGACAAGAATTTCGTTTCAACTTTGGAAAGGGAAAAAATAATTACCTTTTGAATGGTGATACCTCCTCCGACGGCACCACCCAACAGAAGATACCTAAGCTTCAGAGCTCCCCTTAATACTTTAGTGATAATCATAGCATAGCCACGATTTGAATAAATCAAATATCTGGGTTGAGGAGCAGCTAATAACGGCCTACTCAGTCGGCCAATCTTCCCTGACATTAAACTTCGAGAGTTTATCGTCGATATAGGATGCCGGGATGACTTTGCTACGAGAAGAATTCCATGGCTGAAAAATTAGAGGAAAGCAATCTAATAATTTTTATAGAAATTTGAATTTCATAGATAGACTGAAATCAAGTCTGTGATTATAGAATTAAATAGCAAAGACTCGGAAAACAGTCAACTGAAATAGTCATTTACGGCTTGTAAACTATTTAATCAACGAAATCCTATCACAAGCATTAAAATGATGAAATATCTTCGCCGCACAGGATTTTTGACATAACCTAAAGGCCAAGAATTTTAAATAATTGTTTTAGCTAAATGAATGGTCATTGAGTGAGGTTGAACTCTAGGTGGATTAAAGAGGTGTCAATTGCTGTAAATAATCTGGTTGTGGTATTCGATGATTTTAAGATTGTGATAAAGTAAATTTAAATTATTCATTTGCTTACCCGAACCTTCCGCATAATATCTGCTTCATGTTAATACAATTGAATTTTTACAACACTTGATAAATCTATCGATTATAATATGAATAAGAATAGAGTTTGATACTGGTATACATTAGAGTGTAAAATCACAGTTGTAAGACATGTATATAAAACCAGTGAAACAACGGATCATTATTTTACATGATTTTTATTACAGAAACTTAATTTTTTACGGTGATGAATACGGCATTAGTATATTACAAACTCCTCGTTATTTCACCCAATTTTTTTCCAGGCGGCTCTCCGGCCTTCTGCTGTGCCTGTGATGATGATAAGCATAGATAGTCTATCAAGTCTACTGTCTCTCTCGGCTCGTTTTGGATAAGTGAGAAGTGTGCAGCACTGTCGCACAGTGCTCTACTTACGTCTCACCTCACTATTCGCATTTGCTAACCAATCAAAAAGCATTTTTGCCTTAGAAACTCTTTCTGATTGGTTAAGAAATGTGAAAAGTGAGATGAGACGTCCCATCGACCCGCTGCTAGAGATATTCGTCCAAACACATCTTATTAAAGTTGGTAAACATGTCGTTTAGTACAACTTTTCTCCGACAGAAGTTGTTTACGAATACAAGATTTGATTTTTTAAAGGGAAACGGTTGATGGTGATTCGAGTCTCTCGCACTCAACTTATCTATCGTCAAAATAATTTAAAATATAACTAAACCTGGATATCTACGATACTATAACGGTACTATAATCACGATTAATCACTCACCTGATTATTACACTACATAATCTAACAGCATCAATTTTCTTCCCCACTGATATCTCCGAAAAACTTCCAACTGCAAACAGTCAATTAATATCCATTGGCGTTCTTATAATGTCAGTGTAATTCGATTTTTCAAGGAATCAAGTAGCGGTCCATTGCTTAGTTAACAACCAGTCTATTCACTAATCAAAAATCATACAATTTTCAGTATAAAAAGGTTGTTTGCTAGATACACCGAAAAATCGGCTTACTAGTTTAAAAAATCTTTGTCAAGAATAATAATAATAATAATAATAATAATAATAATAATAATAATAATAATAATAATAATAATAATACAGCTAACATGGGCAGCTATGCAAGTAAGCTATTAGGTCGTTACGGAGATGAAGTAACAGAGATCAAAGCCAAGTCATATTGTCCGGAAGATTCAGTTCCTACCACGCCAGTGGAAGCGAAGAAAACACTACCCATAGATCCAAGATCAGCTACTGTTGGAATTCCGAGAACTCCAATTGAGGTATCACATTATATAACATTGAAAACAGTTTTATTGTTCAGATGTATGTCTAACTTTCATAATTGTATACTTTAAAGGTAAAATGCACACCACCTACCACAAGCAGACGTATTGTCAGCGCCTTACCACCATATTTGCAAAAGAGACCATATTTAGAAACTGATATGGACAATATTGGATGTCTTGCTCCAAGAAAAGGATCTCCTTCAATTGTGTTTGCAGCCGGTGTACAGACTTCTTCAGTCTTGGTGAGATTACTACACTCAAGGGTGTAATTAACGGCGCACTAGGTACTCTGCGAAAAAATGCCGATTTTCAAAATGCTGTAACTCGATGAAAAATATTCGAAAAAAATCATTTGAAAGAGCATATTAGAGGCTGAAATTTCATCTTCAAGATGGTTCTTTTAAATTTTTCCTACGGTCATTTCTGACCTCGTGGCATAGATTCGAGCGCAAAGTTGCAAAATGCAGAGAAAACCAAGCTTTTCAAACTTCTCTATCGAGCGATGATAAAATTGCAGAGAATTTTCGAGACAATCATTTTGTAGCCTGAAATCTCTTTAAAACGGTTTTTCAAATTTTTTAACGCAATTTTGTTTTACGAAGTTATATAACTTTGAGTCAAGTCTTGCGGATAGGCACCAGTCACCCCGTGTGTGTGTGTGTGTTTTGCCATTGAGTTTATAAACGAGAAATTTTAAGAGCGCAATTACTGATTTATCTCAGCACAGAATTTTTAGATTTGTTCATAACTACAAACACAAGCTTTAAATTCGTTCGAATTGTATCAAATATTCTACCAATTTTATCAACCATCTATTACTAGCGAGGAAAGGTATTAATAACAATTTTTTACACATTGCAGCATAACCAGTTACCGAACACTCCAGAACACGAGGTACCAACGATCGATGTAACTGACCTTAGCCCACTAACCTTGGGCGAACATAAGCCTGGCGATACTCCCCTCGACGAACTGCGGTACAAAATTCTTGGAATCGATCCTCGATCACCTGCGGCAGATTTTGATAGAACTCCTATTCTTGCCCCTAAATCTATGATGCATTTTAGGGCACGGTCACATGAGAATTTGACCAGACGTGATAGTTACTTTGAATTAGGAATAACTGAAAAGATGAGATTATCTTACTGTGAAACTACGACCCTGGGTAACATACCTGAGGTACTTGCCTTGCCTGACATTATGGTAAAGCTAGACAAAGTCCAGGGATTGGATACAACCGAAAATTCCGAACAATTTGATTCTTGCAGCTCCAGTTCTGGCTCTAGCGTAGAAACAATTTCTGATAGCGGTGAAGAAATTACTGTCATACCTAATCCTAATGTTAAATCAACGCAAGATGCTTTGGTTTCAAATATTACAACAAGTTTTGGCTCCAGTATTGAGAAGATAGAAGATTGTCAAGAGAGTTTTAACCCAGCTGATAACATAAACCGTGTGTTATCAATCGCTACAAGAGCCGGTGATAAACAACAGTCGGTTTCTGATGTGGAGAAAAAAATTACTGTTTGGAGAGACTCGATATCGCCCGAAATTAATGAAATTCCAGATATCAATGCAGTCGTTGAGGATTCGGCGTTGTCAATGCAAAACGAAGTAATCCCATTGCCGAAAGAAGAAGTGATGATAGAATTTGACGATGCTGAGATCGTAAAGACTTTGAAAATTCAACCCGACAAGAAAGATGAAGGTACTGAAGAAACTAAAGCAAAGAAAGACGAACCTAAGGAAAGGAAAAATAAAAGTGTTGAAGCAGACGGCAAGGTTTTCTTCCAGGAAAAGATATTTACCTCTGATGGAAAGAGCATTAACCAAGTACCAAAGGTAAGAGAAATTTGTCAATGAAATCTTTGTTCTTGTTATGCTGTTATAAAACTTGAATTTTTAATTTATTCCAGGTCCGGACGCCTCTTGGTAATCGATCAATGAACCACGGTAAAGTAAACAACATGCCTATGAAATCCCCGCAACAACTATTGCGAGGTAAAGCAATGTCTACTAAAATCCATCAAGAAAACACGCCTCCACGTTCAATGAAATCTAAACTTAATGGTACACAATGGGATCCTGACTCCACCGTTCTTATTTAAATGATTATTTAGTAAGGTTTATAATAATTGTAAAAGACTATATTTATATGTCTAATTGTTTTGTATTTTAATTGTATTCAAAGCGAGTGATCCAGAGCTCGATACTTGAACCTCAGGTAGACATCTAGAACTAAGTAACACGTAAACTGTGCTACAAGTTATGGTCTCGATCTCTGGAACACTTATCTTGTAGGTTTTTAATGTACTTTGTATTTATTAGATTGAAGTAAAATATTTTTATATCCCCTTGTATATTTTTGTCATCATTTCACTCAGCACATCCTTGGTAGTACTTAGTTACAACTTCTTTTGCATAGCTTCTCTGATTTGGCTTTTTGCCAAACTGATAGAAGATTGAAGATCCGGACTGGGCTGCAGTAAACTAGTCAGACTGTAGCAGAATAAGAAAAAAATATGAATACCTAATTCATAAGACTGATAAATCTCTCATTGACTAATGATTTCATCAATTTAAAGTACATACTTGGGATTTTTCATTACAATTCGTTTTCTGCTTTTATCCTGTTCAGCTAAAAGCTTGATCTTTATACCGGTTTCGACCTTCTTGGCGTTAGTAAACACCTTTTTATCTTCAGGATCGTTTAGTTGTGGAATAGATATTCGTATCGGTATATTTCGCGTATCTATAATGTGCGGTCGTGTAAGCTTAACGTTTTTGATTTGCCTGACGTATCTTCCTTTGTAATTCTTTGCTCTAATAGGATCTGCTTTTCTCGTCTCATTAGCAATCAGAACAGCATCTGTTGGCTGATACGGTGCATGCGGAACCCCCTCAGCAGCTACCGAGCTCTGTGCAATCGACCAATTCTGTGGCAAACTTGGCTCAGGAACTGGTCTTGGATCTATAGATTGAGGTATCCCATGATATATGGAAGTCAGTGATTCTCCAGGGTGGGTTTGCTTCAAACGATCTTCGGTCAGAGGTAGAGCAGGTGTCTTTTTCTTTCTGTGGTACTGTTCCCTTTGAAAATAGTCAATTATTCGAACAGAATTTCGTCTATAAGCTTCAGATATGCTTCAATTCATTGACGGATATTCCAGAGGTAATTTTGATGAAATAATCATAGTGTGTTCATACTTAGGAATGAAAGCATCTGTTCCTGGGTTTGCTGGGTCTGCTTGATTCCGTTTAATCCTTGTCGCTATATCTCTTCGACGTTGAATCAATTTAGACCGTGTTTCAGATACAGTTTCTAATTCAGGTGCATAGAATACGTGCAGAAGACCTCCATAGAAATTCTTACCATCTATGAAACGCTTTGCTATTCTGAATGGTAACAAGGTGATTAGATTTTCACGAGATAAAGTCATAAAAATAAGGAAAATGTATAAAATAATAATATGATGAATGTTTGATGCTCCAGCCTGGTAGACATCGAAAGTTAAACATTGATGAAAGCAATAGAAATGAACCTGGCGCTTTGTATCCGTCCGTAATGAACATGGTAAGCTTCGGTGAACTCTTCTGTTGGATAGTCTGGGATTAGTATAACTTTTTTAACATCTCCGTAAGGAGAAGCAAGCTTCCTTATCTCGTCTGCAAGTTGGAGCTTTGGTACACCACATATCATCAGATGTTGAGACTCGTCATTTACAGTGTATACCTGTTTACACAGAGCTAGGGCGTCAAGGAAATTTCATCACATTTTTTAGACAAAAAGAATGTTATTGATAAGAAGAAAAAAGAAGAGTTTACAACGAAAATAGATCATTATGATATTTCGTTAAGTATGAAACGAAAAAAGATTTTTACTGGAAAGATTCGAAACTAAACCTAACCTACAACAGTGAGCGAACAATTGTGCAGTTTAACGACGAAAATAATCTTATTTGATATTGTTGAGGATACAGCTTCGTCATGCTACCTTGACAGCTGTCAGTTTTCTTCCTTGTCTATAAGCCGGTCTTGTAACGCATAATTCTTGCTGTTCATGATGAGCAAGCTTTATCACAGCTCGATTTGCCGCCATTTCTTATTTTCTTAACTCTACTAGTTTACTGCACATACCTATGCGTACATACGCGCGTCCAAATAACATCGGTATACATACATACATATTCATGCATACACACAATGGCATCAAGCCACCAACTCATAGCTGGAAAAATACATCGGAGTTGGATTAAATAAAATGGTAATTTATCGCATTTGTTATATGTATATACAATCACTGCATGCTCTATTGTGTTTGGTAATACGAAATACTACGAATATTCATACAGTTATGAGTTGTTCAGTAAATGATATGTTATAGTTTTACATTTGAAATAGATGGACAGAGATAGACAAGAGGACGAAATTGCGTCTTTGGCAGAGATCTATGAGACAGAAGAGTTCTCGTTTGTCAAGAAGGAGAGTCCTGAAGATGGGATCGAATGCCGGCTGAATGGGATTTTTACGCTTCCTGAAAAGCTGCTAAAAGTGAAATACCTTAATCATAATCTTCAGCGTAGATGCCCATCTTTACCTTATCTTAGATTTTTTGTACGACATCTTCCTCCCGCTAATTTGTATGTTACTCTCCCTTCTGATTATCCCTCTTTGAATCCCCCAAATTTTCGTCTATCAATAACCTGGCTACCGACATGGGAAACTTCTAGGATATGCCAAAAGCTAGATGAGTTATGGCTAGATAATCAGGGAAATGAAATACTCTTCATATGGATGAACTTTTTGAAATTTGAATTGCTAACATTTTTGGATATCCAGTATTGCCTTGATGTATCATATTTGTTTACAGCTTTTGAAGAGCCTGATAATTATTTGAAGTCTGATTTAAATCAATTATCAGATTCTAGAGCCACAAACGATAACATGTTTTTGAATCCAAAAGTATACTTGGCAAAATATGAACATCAACGCCAAAAAATACACTTTGAGAAAAGCTTCTATCACTGTAAAATTTGCTTGGACGAATTTTTAGGTAAACAGTGCATAGAATTCAACAAATGCGGACATGTCTATTGCAAAATTTGTGCTAGGGAATATGTCAGCTTATGTATCAGGGAGAGACGCGTTAACTGTATGCTTTGCCCCGAGCAAAAATGCAAATCCGAAGTTACGCCTGATCAGGTCAAAGAACTTGTTTCCTCTGAGCTTTACGAAAGATACGAATACCTCCTGCTGCAAGTTACTCTGGACTCAATGAGCGACATAGTTTACTGTCCTCGGCTAGACTGCCAGTATCCAGTTACCAAAGACGGAGATGAAAACCTTGCTACTTGCGCTAATTGTCTTTACAATTTTTGCGTTTATTGCCGCAAGGTAGAGCATCGAAATTTATTTTCAGCAATGTTCAATGGCTAGAAACTTTAGAAACTTTCTTATTAATTGTTTCTGTAATCGTTTTAAGCAATCATTCGATTTTTTCCCACTTGAAAAAAGAATGTATAATTTGTGAAATGGGAATTTTAGGTATACCACGGAGTGGCACCATGCTCAATGACTTCTAATGACCAAAAAAAATTGATCGTAGAATATCAGACTGCTGATCGTGATCAAAAAAAGCTTTTGGAAAAGAAATATGGACGAAGACAGCTACAAATTGTAGTTGAAAAACATCTCACCGAATCTTATTTGAAGGTGTACCATCAGATATTTTATTCTATGCATGATAAACATGTATGAAAATCAGAAACTAGCATAGTTGATATATTAGGTGATAGAAAAATGAGCAAATTCAATTTTTGGTGTCTAATTTTATTTACTTCGAACTTGCTCCGCTCAATAACAAATGGAGGGTGTTAAATTTATGATAATGTTAATGCAATGCAATTATGTTTACAGGAGAAGACAAAGCAGTGTCCGAATTGTTTGACTTCCACATCGAAAATTGAGGGCTGTAATAAGATGATTTGTGGACATTGCCAGGCGAACTTTTGCTGGCTTTGTGGTAAGCATTTGGTTGAACCAAATCCTTACAGCCATTTCAGCGATTCAATAAACAATCCATGCTACGAACGATTATTTGAAGGCATTATTTTCACTGATGATATTATCGAGGGTGACAATGAGGGAGAAGAACTGTGGGAGGAACTCCCAATCGAATAATTTCATTAGATATAGAACTATACTGAAAAGTACAGATATAAAACTATTTTTCAGGGCAGCAGTAGAGTACAAGAGTATAATATATAACATAAAATAATATAATATAATATAATATAATATAATATAAGGGAGACAAAATACGGCAACTATTTGGAATTACTTATGAAATGTGTTACTATATGTGTGCAGTTTTTTTATTTTTTTATCGCAGCTATTGGCAATGTCCGTTTTTCATTATCAGTACCGAAAATGTAACAGGAGAGACAGCTAAGATGAATATAGAGATGAGATGGAGTATCCTGATTGAAGAATAAATAAGATACTAATGAATACGAACTTAAAACACAATAGTGTAAGATGAAAATAGTCGTTACTAATGTGTTTTTGGTTCGTATTTGATAACACACTGTGAAATCTTATTCGTTTCGTCAACCAGGGTCAGGATTGGTTTATTAATTCTAAACAGCTACGAGCTAAGGATCTCTAAGTACCTAAAAATACAGTTTTACAAATATATCTATGCCTAACATGCGGCCTTGGCTGTCTTATGATTACAGCGACACAAGACTGATCACAGTATTTTTAGGGAATACCGAAAAACAGTCATTCTTTGTTTGTACTTAATTAATGAGTAAAAGAAAGTTCAAATTATACGTTTAAATTTATGGCAACATATGCCGCTAAATAATTATACAAAATGTTATTCATTTGTTATCGAAGTTTTTCTATTCAATTTATCAAATTGCAGAAAATAGTCTGTCAATTATCGATACTCTGGAATCTCTTAATTAATATGTATATTGATATAATGTATATTTGTTTTGTCATTTTGGATCAAAATAAATCAACCTCAAAACAAAACATTGGTTCCTTCTCTTTAGTTAAATTCATTTCATCTTATGATGACTGAGTGAACTAAATCAATTTCTTCTCTGTTCAACTATGCTGTTTAGAAACAGAATTTTACAGATGAAACGACTAAAGCGTTTAATTGTTAAAAGATAAAAAAGAATATAAGTATGCTGCAATGATCAAATATTGATTTCTAGGTCCTTTTTTAAACGATTCTTTCGCTCTCCAAATAAACAAAACCGCGTTTACAATGTATACTGTTGATTTGATTGGAGCAGCTATTATTGTTGAAGAACCAAAGATATCTAAACAATGCCTAAAAAGTCTGTTAGTTACGATCGCGTGTAGTGCGATCGCAGTGGGTGGGATAAACGCTAACCTCAATCTAACCTAACTTAATATCGGAAAAAAGGACAAACAAGAGTCGGCCGAAATAAGTGATAGATACATGAAATTGTGTATCTATCGAAGTCAAAGTTTAAACGTCAGATATCTACGAATATGAGTCACATAATAGTGATACGCGGTTACAAGCCAAGCGACGAATTGAAATGTCGTGAAATAGCAAAGGACGCTATAATGTCAACCCTGAATACGGCATTCATTGGTAACGTGTTTAAAGAGATAACATTTGAAATGATGATACTATTTGCGGCATTGATGTTTATTTTCTTTGGTGTGCCTTTTTCCGTTTGCATATTGGTCATTCCGGTTGTTATAATTTTCACCTATATCGCTACCTATACCTCGCTCATTACCAGATCCATGGAAGTAGAACAAGAGATCTTGAACATCCCAAGGTATGTGAATGTGGCCCGTGATTAAATATCCCCAATTATTTTTTCGCATTTATTTTTCCTCCATTCTTCCAATCCTTGGCCTAAAAAACTATAACCATATTTTTGATCTTGAAGAAATGTATTATTGAAATTTTAGGATCTATACATCGCATGCATTCTCTGGATTTTGGGTAGCTGAGGCGTTCGAGCCGTATATAATGACAAGAAGTCCGAAAGATGTTAGATATTCAATTATGACTGAGAAACAGTTCCGGGAATCAAACGTCGACGTGTCATCCCAGTCTAAAAAAACAGTTGGGATGATAGCCCTTACAAAAAGTCGTAGAGTTGACAAAGGCGCTTGGATTAAAAGACTGGCCATTGATCGTAATTATCAGAGAAAAGGGATAGGCACTTGTCTTCTAAATGTTGCAGTACAGTTTGCTGTCGATCAGGGATACAGTGTGGTAGATACAGTCGCATCGGAACACACCGAAGGCGGAAGAGAATTGTGTTTTAAGAAAGGATTTGAGTTGAAGCAAATGTATCACAGGCACATTATAGGTTCAATGGTAACTGTTCTCATGTACGAATTAACGTATCAGATCAAACCACCTGAGAAAGAAGAAAAAGAAATAGCCGCAGCTCTCCCCCATGCGAGATCATTCATGCGGAGCTAATCTAAGGAAATTGAGTGTTTTAAGAGATTGAACAAATGGCATGAGACAGCGAGGAACAGTGAAATTAATATTCCATAAAGTTATCATGAAGCAATTTATTTTATAATGCAAAAATTATTTTCTATACATAAAAAAAAGGCTGTAGGTTGTATACGTATAGAGCAATATACTTATATCTGTGGTTAGCATTCACCTTTTGTGCCTGAATTGTAATCATAGTATTATTACTGAGATTAAATATGTCTGCGAGTATGGATAGCATATTTTTAAAGGAATGTTATAATGCCTGAGTACTTATGGTATCCAAACTCGTTTGACATAGGACTTAAATATATTTACTGTTATTTCCAATATGTTTAAAAGGTAACGATTTACCATTGGTATTAATATGGTTCTCTCTATTGAAATTAGAATCTCATTAGTATTACATAAGGATTAGATATGGTAGATGCTAGTCACAATATCTAGGTCACCATAGTCTTCTCAGGATTTGTAGACCGCTTTAAACACGTGATTAAACCGCGTTTACTCTTACCATCTAATATGCTGTAAGATTTAATTGTATTTTAACGTATATTCTGTGATTTACAAATGCATATAGCTTAAGGCAGGTAAAAATAATTCTGTTATCAGTCTTTGATCGTCTACCAATATATGTTCATATTTTAAAAAATATACGTATGTTTTATTTCCCTAATGATCTCCGGTACTCTTCCACTTCCATTCCTTCCCAATGCTTCTCCTTCAGTTTTGAAAAATATCTGGAAAGAAACGCACTAGTGTGTTAAATATTCTGAATAATAAAAAAAGAGATATCGAGATGATAAAATAAGTCTTGTTTTCGTTTTGGATTGTACTTTAACATAAAAATAGGTAAACAAATATTTATCGTAAACTCGATCATTTTTATACGCTTTAAAGTATAAAAAATCGATTTTCGTCAAGTGCAACATCTTCGATTTTTATGAAAAAAATTTCACGAATTCTAGAGCCGAAACCAGATTTTTCAAGACCAATACGAAGACGGACATCCATTTCCGTTTATTTTTATTTATTATTTAAATTCATTTTCATGTCGATTTATTGAACATAATTATTCCGAATCTTGAGAATTATTAATATAGGTATGTATAGTTTGCAGATTGACAGAATTACTATAAGTAATTCTTAAGATTCTGAATAATTATGTTTAATAAATCGACATAGAAATAAATCTAACGAGTGGAAAAAAAAAAAAAAAAATTGAAGGAATAGGATGTCCGTCTTCGTCTTGGTCCTGAAAAGTTTTGGTTTCGGCTCTAGAATTTATGAATTTTTGTCGAAAGAATCGAAGGTGTCTATTTTTTTTATATTAAAGTACAGTCCAAGACGAAAAAAGACCTAATCTTTCATGTCGATCTTTCTTTTTTATGCGAAGTTATACTTAATTAAAGTTAATCGAATGTAATATTTCGTTAATTATTCGAAAATTCATAACACGAAGATGCATTAAAATAAAAATCTGAAAATTGGTCCATGTTCTTCATGCATCGCCTAGTATCATAAGAAAAATAAATAAAAATAAAAATAAATAAAACTATAAATAAAAAATATCGAAGGTCAGTTCGCATGAAAAAACCCATGTGCAACATTTGCCAACGAAAATGTTACAAATATCTATAACACATATCCCGTGTGTTCATAATTATTGACGAAATTCTCCTGCAATCGGTACAACGGATATCAAAATGACATACTTCTCTTTTATCTCAGATAACACTTGTTTTTCATCCTCTGTTATACCATTTCTGAGAATATCGAGATTCACGTTCAACACCTTTAAACTCTGCATCCCCACCAAGTTAGTGGCGATATCGTCACACTGCGAGGAATACCATACCGCGAGTTTACCCAGCTCAACATTGCGCTCCTAAAATCAGTATAAAATATAAATGAGATTTGAATCGGCAATTACTGATTAAAAATCACCCGCAAACTACACGGCATATCATACCTTGCAGTATTGCCTTGCCTCTGCACATATTGCCTTGGTCTCTGCAGAACCTGGATGCCAAGATTGCGGGCCTTGGTTTGTCAACAAGCCTAAAGCTGGGGCAGCTGCACTTATTATCCCTATGTTACGTTCCTGTAACATCAGAGATTATGTGTTAGTTTGTCAAGTACCAATTGTGTCGATTGTTGGTTATCTTAACACGATAACTCGACAGAAATATAATCACCTTGAAGAAGGGTATGCAACTGAGAAGAGTATCATCGATCAGAGTCAGTCGCGCGTAAGTCAATACGGATTGTATATTGATGTTGCTTCTTTCAATACACTCTTCAAGCACAGAAATTGGATACCCTGTAATCCCAATGTGTCTTGCCTTTCCGTCCGCGACTCGTTTAGAAAGTTCAGGCAAAGTTTGTGTTAAAACAATGTCCAATGATGGTGCGAATTCAACGTCATGTACCTTGAATTGTAAAGATCGTTGTATAAAAGTATTACGGAATTACAAATTCATCGAGTTCTTTTTTTAATTGTTCAATAAGTTTCACCTGAATAACATCCACGTAATCCAATCCCAGTGACTCCAAACTTTTATTAAAACTTTTCTTTGTCTTTTCCGCAGAAAAGTCGAACATGTTTTCATAGTCAAGTTCGTATCTTCCTACTTTGGTAGCTATGTAATAAGCCTTTCTCGGAATATCTTTTAAAGCCTTTTGAGAAAAAAAAAAAACATCATCAAAACATTGAAGCTAAACGGAAGTACTAATTCCCAAATCTGCACAAAGACTGGGATACAAACATCAGCAATCTGTTTCAACCCACCTTACCGATCACCTTCTCGGATTGTCTCTGACCATACCACGGAGCTGTATCAATGTAGTTTACACCCTGCCTGAAAGCTTCTCTGATAGTCTCTATAGCTTCATCCTCGTTATATGTACTAGGAATTAGAACGAACAAATTTATTAATCGTCGCGATTATTCAGCGAGAAAGCTTAATCAATAGAATATACACGCAATAGTATTTTTTCCGAAGGAATGACTGGAGAAAGAGTACCAAAATATATCAATGAAAATAGTTTATACGATTACCTCGTATTGGATCATAAAACGAAATGAAAATTCTATCATAGTAAGAAGATTTTGAACAAAGGATATCTTCATAACTTTGAGATTATAGCCAACGGTAGAGAATTTAAAAAAACTCAGTGAAGCTTTATCTTTTATAAGTAAGTCACGTTATCTGTCACTTATCTGACAAGTAAGCCGACGGCATGGTACGGCGTATTGTTTACAGTTTGGACAGATTGCTCGTACTTTTATTTATATACATTTTTTGATTGTCACATCAACCGGATTAGGGAAAGAACAGATAAGATTAGAGACTACTACTAAAAACATCTGACGCATATGTGGGTATATGTATATATAATTATTATAATAATCATTTGTCAACAAAGTTATACTATAAACAAATACACTTACCCATAATGACATCCAAGCGCACCACCACCGAAGGATAACTTACTAACCATCATCCCCGTACTTCCTAAGGGTCTATATTCCATTTTTTGAACTGCCTCCAGATCGTGAAATCCCTCAACGTACGTTGGCGGAAGCATCTTCGTTGACGATGTACTGAAGATTGAAGAATTCAAATCAAATCTTATTGAATCAGAAGTCGAATGATCATACATTTGTTTATTGAGATAAAGGATAGTCCATGATTGTATTGCGCGAAATCTACGACCTCTGTTTTATTACCGTTGCGTAAAGAACAAACTACAGTCAAAATATCCTAGAGAAGTGGGCGTGATTGCGATAGACGCGGGAATGACGTTTTTAAATGTTGACCGAAGTCTCTCCTTGAAGTAAATTTAAAAGTACCACAAGGTGAACTGTACTGTATTATTAATACAGTTTTCGCAACCTGTGATAAAATCACTGCAACATGCATTCGTATATTTCTAATATAAAAAACATTATAGTCAAATCTATGAATAGTAAAGAAACTATTTATTTTTTATCATTGTTTGCAGTCTGATGAACATAGTCGACTGTATAAATCAACCCGGTGCATATTATCAATACATAGTATAAGTTATGTGGGTTATCATTTGTTTATTCAATACAAAGCGTAAATTGCTACGAGTGTTTATATGTATTATCATTCATACCAGTTCCGTCATTTTACTAATTATAGTAATTAAGTATCGTGTAGTATAGTGGGAGAATAGAGTTTAAACGGTCATTGCGGTCAGTAGAAGGATAAAAATTAATCACGTTTGATTAGTGTCGTGTTAGTTGTTTGGAATTATACTACACGCAAATCGAGAATTAAATGATTTGCACATGCGTATTATGTATACCTACTTGTTATTCTTCGGCGCGATGAAAATGAATCAAGTTTTTACAAGGCAAACGAGTAGAATATACAATTTAGATATAGGAACGTACGCGTAACACAAAGTCGAATACTATCGAACAGTAAAATTCTTTAAATCAAATTGTAGCGCCAGACGCTTCTGAACGCTTGCGGCAGACTGGGTACAGTTATCAAGTCTCGTGACAAGTTAACTGAGCTCCTAAAAAATAAACACGCATTCCCCCCACCGATTAACTTTCGCGTAGGTCACAGCTTGAAGGAGAGAGAGAGAGTAAGATATATTAAAAATAGCCACCTATATTCCAGAGCTTAAAACTTTGAGAATCGTCAAGTTTATCGAAGAGATAAAGCTGCGGTTGCTTCCAGTTCGGTTGCCACCTGCTGGTAACAAGACTTGACTTGATTACGAGTTGCGTCAAGTATTGTGCTGCTCTCTGTGTACTACGTTAACCAGATGATAAGTAGCGCTCTACAAAGTATGTTGGTTAGATAATATCGCAACTTATTTTGGTAGAAAAGAAAACGCAAATAAAAGAAATAAATAATAAAGTAGAATATTTTGATGCCAATATGTTGCGAGGTAATATAAGAGCGAGTAAAATAGAGAAAAATGTAAAGTTCTTTTGTTTGTTTTTATATACCAATTAAAAGAATGCATTTTATTAATTGATCTTAGTAATTATAAAAGAAAGCGAATAAATGTATTGGGAACAAGTGGATTTTGTATAGAGTATTGTTCGATCTTTTCGTAACGTCCGATGCAATATTAATAAAAAGGTAAATTATGATTGTGGAGAAATATATGAACCGGAGGGTGTATTTGTACACGTTGTTGGTATGTATTTCATAACGGGAGATTTTCAGGTAACTTTTGATTAAATTCATCCGAGACTCCGAACAATTGAAAAATGCTGACAATGAGTCTTCAAGTCGTTATATATACTCGTTTATCCAACCCTGCAATTAATTCTAACGACTCTCTGGGGACTCTAAAGAATATCCGTTAACGATTTGCCACCAGCCGTCAAATAATAATGCCAATCAGATGCCCGACGGAGGAGCAAAAAACTTTAACGACAAAATACGAAAAATAAGTAATAATAAAAAAAACTACAAGTTTATATATAAAAAAAAAAAAAAAAATATTTGAAATAATGAATAAATTAGGAACAATATTGCGCAGGTAATGTAACGATTCTACATTATTCAAATACGATGATCTACAGGCATTGGGATCCGTGATAGCTAAACTATCTATTTCGAGGTTGATGATACCCTCAATGTATTATAATGCGGAATATCGTTACTATCCGCGGATAATTGGTGCGTTCAATTATAGTAGGATTAATCAAAACCATCTATTGAGGTTGGATAGTCTGATTATAAAAGCAATGGGATCCAATGTATTTGTATATACGTACAGAAACAACAAATACGATGATTTATGAAAAAAAAAAGTATGTATTATGTAAGGGCTGTAAGCGTTGAATGGTTGAATGACGCGGTAACGTGGATTTTTGCATATAAATAGAATTCCCAGTTATTCCATTCTTTTTGTTATTTTTTTCCGCCAATTTACTTCCAACGAGCGAGCTTTCTGCTTTCAATTTAACGCGATTATTATTTTAATTTTATTCAATCCGCACGCGGGGAACGCGACGCGACGTGAAGCGACGTGGCGCCCACCACCAGAACCGGCAATGGCGTTAAAACAAGGGCTCACCAGTCACTGTGGGTACTGGGGGGATTGAGTTGACGGCTTTGTTACTTAAACATGCTTATTTTTATACTTGTTGTGTTTGATCTTCAGCTCGTACATACAAACCTCATCGTTTTGTACATTTACAAACCTTCGCCAAATACTGTTTGTCAACATATTTTCTAAGGCAGGATCTATACACTAGTCTAGTAACTAGTCTAGTAACCATATGCGAGTTCTTGCCTTGAAAATTTCCGTTATGAATCAAAGCACCGAGTTCTACATTCACAAGTTATGATATATTGTGCTTTGTGTAAATACTTCACAACATAGATTTTACATTAATATGTAGCTTTGAGTCGTGCGGTTTATCGTCAGTATTTCTCTTCAGCTGTGAGCATGAGGTTTGCCTCAGTCAAATTGCATATGTTTATACTTGACTTGTCAGAAGAATGTTTTCCGCGGGTAAACGAACATGTATAAATGTTATCCTCGATAACGGGAACCGCTAGATCACTACATGACAGTATCGGAATCGGAATAGAGATAGAAATTCCAGAAATTCTGTTCCAATTGTAAATCCAACTCTCGAACAATTTTTTTTTGTTTCAAATAATTAAGAAACGACGTATCCCAAAAAAAGTTGACATAGTCTACGACCCAATAAAAGTTTTGCAATTAAATACGCTGCTCACATATAAATAAAGCGCGATTCTAAGTCCCACCCTTGCGAAAAAAAGTTCCAAGTCTCAAAAAGCAAGAGCCAAACAATTAATTCAATTGAAATCTATCGAACGATCATCGAGATATTAACATTTCTTCAAAAACACGGTTATCTTTCCTCTTTCCAAACCCCTTGACCGATTTTTCCCAAATTCAATACCTGATGTAAAGAATGTTTATAGTATTTATCATCAAAATTTCATTGCAATCATTCATCTGCTTCAAAATTTATTCGACAAATGGACATTAAGTGGAGGATTTTAGGTAGTCCTATCTTCTTGTAGGTATAACATTAATCGAGATACGTTTTCAGATAAATTTTTCGTACGTAGTGAGGTCTCGTATATATATTTTTTTTTCTCAGTATTATTATTCTTATTATTACGTGACCGTGGTTCGCAGAGGTCACATCGCCTCCGGGAGTGTCAGTGCTGCCCTGCCGGAACTGTCAGCTCTATACGCGCTCCGTTAGCGGTGATAAATGACCTCTTCGATGATGCGCTACCCCAGGCTACCACCCTCCTCGTATACTCTGGGTGTATGACTATATACCACCGACGTAACGCGTGTCGCTACGTCGGGCGCGACTGTCACTGTATTAGCTATGGAAATTTGATATTAGGATACTGGCTGCGGTAACTTCCGTAAGTGAAGGTACCCATATCTGAATTTATGAAACGCAGAAATTCCATATTTTTTTATTTTTTTGCATCCATTAATGTTCGCTATCGAAAATCGTTTAACGATCATAGTTTTTTCTATCTGTACATCTCACCGTTATTTCCCTCTTAATCAATTCGAGACACGATCAGGGTTGTAAAATTTAGCAAAACTTGAATTGAGGTCTAATAGAAAAGGTAAGACATAAGATCGGAGTATCTAGAAGTGTTACAAATTCGTTTAAGTTGAAGCAAGACACGATTTTCATGGTGAATCGTACACTAAAATTTTTTTTCATAATCCCAAACCGACTGATCGTGATTCCTTTACTTCAGGTCATAAAAATAAACCATATGTATTAGACCGTTTCAAAAAAATCGACTATTTTTCATTTTCAAAGAGTAACTCAAAAATATTGTTCCAAATGACGAAAAAAAAATGCTGTCAAAGTTTGAACTCTTAATATTAATATTAAGAGGTGCCTCATCGCGATTTTCTATTTCCAATCTAAATAACATGGGGAAATTTTTTTTTAAACTTTGGAATTCTATAACTCGTCAACGCATTAGTGTACTGATAAGACCAGAACATATTTTTGTAGTGAATTGAACGCTCTAAAAAAAAGGTCTCTTGTTCTTTTTCGATAAATCTAGCTATTTCCAAGTTGGTGTATTGGTTATTAATGGTAATTAATCATGACGAACTTGGAAACAGTTGGATTCATCGAAAAAGACCAAGAGACCTTTTTTGTAGAGCGTACAATTTTGAACAACAGCATTCATGCAGAATCTTTCTAAGTAGATTAATTTTCAAGATATAAAAATCGAAAAGTTCCACAAGACCATTTCCCATGTAATTTAAATGGGAAATAGAAAATCGCGATGAGGCACCTCTTAATATTATTATTAAGAGCTCAAACTTTGACAACATTTTTTTTCATCATTTGGAACAATATTTTTGACTAACTCTTTGAAAATGAAAAATAATCGATTTTTTTGAAACGGTCTAATATGTATATCTAATTTGATACTTCTATAAGGCACTTTGTGGAGCTCGATTAGTTTATCGGAAAAAGTGAAATCGGAACTAAGTAAGTCCAATGGCGGTCCTCGCTCCAGCCGGACACGTTACCATCCAGATCGCTGATCGGATCAATCCTTCATCAGGAAGATGGATGAAGTATTGATTAGGGTAAATCCAGATGGTGAACACATCAATTTTTGTACTGTGCAGTGTATTTTCGTGAACATTGTTTGGCATGCTTAGTATTTTAAGAAATAACATTGCTGTTTGGTACAATTGCCTCGGACTAAAAGTTAACACAGGATATAACCCTCTAAGAATAGAGAAGAAGAGGAATCTTCCGTATCGAAAATCTCTGGCTATTGTTTGTGGCATTGCAATGTCGCAAATTGAATTTCGGCACACATTCTATTTGCTTTGAAGAACCACCGGAAAATCTCGATTGGTCTTGTTTGAAAATCTGAGAAATATCTTTCAGAGTTTATACACAAACTGAAATGTTCATGTTCATGAGAAAACGCACACATCACAATGTGAAAGGGTGTGCAATTTACTACGATAATCATGTCTCACTTAATTTCGATATGTACTATGTCTGTATTTATACAAATGTGCGTGTTACCTTTATTTTTTTATTTTGTTTTTTTTTTTCACAAAAGCCAGGTGAGTTTCTTTTGTCCGATGATGGTCGGTGAATTCATCATCGGTAGTGAATGACGATTGTTTGTTTCTTTCTTCTCTCTCTATCTCTTATTTTGTTTGCCTAGCAAAATTTCATCTGTCCTTGAGTTATTGAACTTCCAAAAATAGAAGAACAGCCTTGGCCAAAACCTTGGATATTATCGCATAGTAGGTAGGTATAACTCGTAGGCTACAACCCTAAAACTTATAAGGGTTGGGGAACTCAACTCAGCTCCCATAGTACCTACCAACCAACCTACTACGCTGGAAACTAAGGCAGGGGAAAGCAAATCGCGGCTTATGTTCATCCGACGCGACATCTCAATGACAACACAACACACCACAACACTTTCTTATATAACGACAATTTCTTCGTTCATAATATTGAGGAAAGCTTTAGTTATGTAATTCTATACACGATATTTAAATTTTGAAAATTTAATTTTCGAACACACTTGAATCGCATATTAATCGAAGTAATTTTATATAATTTATAACGTTTTTTTTTTAAATAGTTTTATCCGATTTCTTATACAGTTAGAAGTTCGAGGGTTGTTAACTCCAACCTTGCAGTCTCGACGAAGTTTGACCTTGCGAATAACCGTGTAAAATGTTCATGCAAATATCTAACATAAGTATACCGATCTCTTATCGAATGGAAAGAAGAAAAATAAAATAGAAACAAAGGAAAAAACAAGACATGAAAAAATCGTGCGTCATAGTTCTTCGCGAGTTAAACCATGATTAAATTATACCTAACCCTATAGGTAAAAATCAACAAATGGGAAATAAAGTAATACTTAAACACGTAAGAAAAAAAATTTGTAACAACAATGATCCGATCTTGACTAGATCACATCCAGCATTTCGTTACTCTAATTTTTTTTAAATATAGTTTCTCTCATATTTTGCGGTACATAAGCTGCACACTTATCGTGGGCATAAATAATTTCATTCCTTTCATTCCGTGAGGATGTTAAAGAAAATTGCTCGCCCGTAGATAGTTCGTAGCTACGATATAACGTTGTGAAGGGTAATAATCTCTAACCGCACGGTGCAGGTTATCCATATGTGTATATATATATATATATATATATATATATACCTATGTATGTACTCGTATACGTAATACGTGTATACATACATACATAAATATCTTCACACATGACCTACATGACCAAAACCGCAAGTATCCTCATGTATAGCAGGTAAACTCAATCTCCGAATCAGCTTAAGCCGATGCTAAGCCACGATATAATCCAGAGAGAGGTTGATCATATGTATACAAACTGAAATTCGGTTTAGATATTGTACCTATATGTTATGTCCCTGGAGAATTCCATCAGTCAATAGGTATATATATGGTAACGCGTGTAATTCGGGACTATAGCCACGATCTCCACGACCTACGCGTCAAACTCTATTTTTGGGATTTAATTCTTAGAAGCCGCGCACGGTTATCGCGGAGGGCACGCGAGCACGCCATCAACCCCTCAGCTCTCTCTATTCGGACCTCTATAGTTTGACTTGACTCCGCTTTGCTCTGTTCCGTTATGTAGGTACGTTAGATTTTCCGAGTAGAAGCCCCCCCCCCCATCCCTCCCCCTCGATATCGCGAGGTTACGCGTTTCTTTAACGTGACCGCAGCGGTGATGACCGGCTACAACCTAGTCGTCACATCCCTTATTGTGCGATCAACCGATAAGTGATTCTGTATTACCCTTGCCTGCACACGATCTACGGGCTAGCCACTAGTGCCGAGGTAAAAACGAAAAATAAACAAAAAAAAAAAAATATATAAAAAAATAACAACTGTGGTCTTGCCAAGGACGGGTTTCTTCAGCCTTTCATAGTTCATGTTCCTTTATAACCGTATTCGAAATTGATTTTTTAACGACCCAGTTTTATCACAGCAGTTCATTAGCTTTTTTCTTTTTATTTTTTTTTTTTTTAAGTATGATTGAGTAAAAGTAAGGATATCTTAATCTTTCATAGTTATAGATGCAGTTAAATCGAAGGGTTTAGCTATAACGCTGCTCAGTTGCTAATTGTCCATAAAACATACCATGGCTTTAGATATCGAATGAACCGCTGCTGCACTGTGATAGAAATGGGGGCATTGAAAAATCCATTTGGAATTCCTATAGTCCTTGAAAAAAAAAAAAAAAAAAAAAAAAAAAAATATCTCTTTTAAGGTGAACACACCTCTTCAACTCGAATAGTTGAGGTTCTATATTCCGCGCTCTGTAATACCCTGGCTAGGTATCTACTTCGGTGCATATTGCATTCCTAAGCAAGCAGTTACCGCTGATTTAGCACTCTGAGAATATTAATGACCTAAACTATTAATTAAGACTTATTATAGCTGAAATTCGTTCGTTATGTTTGCGGACATTTATCGAATTGGGATTCGTAAAGGATATTCAAACAGGTAATTTTGGCTCGAGTATTTAACTAAGCGTGATGTACAAGTACTGTACAGTTTATAAAGCCTATTGAAGACCTCTGACTTCAAACATTACATGTCACGTGCAGACCGTACGACGTTACGCCGCAGAAGATTGCCAAACCAGAAATCCTTCAGTCATCCAAAACCTCTCTAATCTTACAAATTTTCGGTTATACCCTTCTCTCCCTTCCTTCCTTCCCATTGCCGACGCGGCAACTCCTTCAGAACGTCACGGTCTCTCGTTACGTTCCCAGGGTGAAATATGGTGACACGTTCTTGTTCCCGAAGGTGAAGAGACACCGACAACTATTAATTGCCACATAAAGTATAAAGAGCCGAAGTAGAATCACCTCAATCATAAACATGCTTTATATATCGTGTTTGAATCGACGTAGTTATACACTTTTCACAAATCAATTAAAATTTTTGTTTTTGTAATAAAGTTTTCCCTCAAAGTTTTAAGCCGGGTATTTCGATCGGTAGAAATAAGTTTTATTGGTTCATGGGGAGCAAGGCTTTCGTGTTTCTGAGCTCTTATTAGTTCCGGGTTTCCTGCAGCCTAGGCTACAACCACGTAGTAAGTATAACTTTGCCAACGAACGAAAGCCCCTATAGAACTACGATGCCCCTACGATGTATACTCTAGTGTACAAAGCGCTAAGGGTGAGATAACCGGAAACGTGTGAAAATAGTACCATTAACCAGGTGGTCTCCCTCAAATCTCAACAAAGAGCCGTGCGCTCGCGTGCCCTAAAGCGCTATGTGCCTTCTCTTCTATAAAACCCTCGAGAAACGCACGTTTTAATTCCTGTTGTTTAAAAATTAAAACAACCGAAAATTCCGGCTTCCCTAAATTTATATAAAACGTTTAAAACTGTTGAAAAAGTTGTATTAATAAAAAAAATAAGTAATACATATGAAATGTTTCTTCCTCTAAACTATGGAGACAACATTTTGTAACATCGGGTTTAGTTCTCGCCTAGTTTTCCGGGGCGTTATAACCGCACATGTATAATAGCTACGATAACAAACGTCGCCACGTATACGCGCTATCTTCACGTTATACGACTAGACGTAAGACGTTAGGTACGTTTGAAGTTATACTATGAACAATTTTCTGTGTATAGATATACATACATACGTGGTTCAGAACTACGGCAGGAGCCATTTATAAAGTTGTTTTGAAGTCCCGCACAGGTAGGCATCGCGTGATTTGAATTGCAAATTCCCTGCACCCAGGAAGGAAGCTAGGTTAAGAGGCCTTGGGGGTAGTCGGTAGAATGAGGACTGGAGAGGTCTGCGCCAGGATGCACCACTGCAGCGCGCGCCTCACCTAATTCAATTCGCCCGCGTGCTCGCAAATACATTGGACTTTTCTGCAACAAACAAACTGCACACACATACACACACACATTCACACATATATGAGGTTACAGTCTTTGTTGTTATACCTACTTACGTCAATAAGTACACATACATAGTGTGCTGTTCAATAACTAGAACAGAGACATATACGTACACTTTACGTCGTGTTGATAAAACGCTGAGAAATTACCGTCAAATACAGTTTCATAATTCTACAGATTTCAGATGGTTTTTTTAAGTTGTAGAAAAGTTTGACTTTATATCGTAACGTTTAGTGATAAATTTGTGAATAAGTTTTGGCATCTTTTTTTTTTGGGAAGTCCGCGTAAGGAAACTTTTAAGGGTCTCTTGCTGCTACCCTGCGTATGTTTAAATTTTAATATCCTAACTACGTATTGAATAATTTTTGTTGAACTTGCCCTCTTTTTTTGTCTCATTTTTTTTTTTTTGTTTTGATCAAAGAATTTTACCAACACACGACCTAAGTTACGACCAGAACAACATCGAAGAAACCTTACCGACCACGTCCGAACCCTAATGATCAATGGCCATGCGACACGCTACCCTCACGCAGTACTTCGCGCCCTCTTAGTATCGAAATAAGACAAAGTACTCTCGGTACGTAACGTCAGATAATTATATGTATATACTTTGTTGATTTACTGTTAATGCCGTTTATGAAAAACAGAAAAACAAGATTAATAACAATCTTTGACTATCTTGTTCTCCGCTTATAGATTATTCTCGGTTTAATTAACGCCTATCTTGTCTTATCAATATACGTGTGTTTGTATGTACATACATACATACATACACAAAGCGAATTCCCAGAAAGTATCTAACCTCTGTAAGCGCAAATTGTTATCGTAATTTTGTTATTTTCTTTTTCTTTTTCTTTTCTTTGCGGTGGAAAAAACGAGCCTGAGATTTACTTCAATAGATTCGATCGAGGCACTGTGCAGGTTTAACAATGGTCAAACTTGTGTACTAATAATACAGTGGCTGTCTATATGGATTAATGATTAACCGAGGGCGATATATATTCGGTAAACAAATTGCTGGCTTCCATTAGTGTACCAGATGGGTTGAATTTTTTCAATTAATGTTATAGCAACGCTAGCCTGTATATCATATATACATATAGATATATATGTATATACACATGGGTCTGGTCAAGTCGTTCTAAACCTCGCTTGGGTCACCAGTAAAATAGATATTTAATCATTTTTTGTACCAATAAATTTTTACCATCGTATCATTTTTATTTTTCGTTTTTTTTTTTTTTTCTTTCAATTTCCTCCCGCTTAGTAATTCTACGGTGGTTCATAATTCTGCAGATACCATATAGGTTACTTCGGTTATAACTTATAGCACATTCGTTTCCACCCTCCATGCCCACATAATTTTCCAGAAGGGGAAGATCTCGGCGTCGCTCACGCTGCTATAGATCGATCGTCTCTTATACATCCACCAACTCATCCGTAAGGGACGATCTTCGATTGAAAATCTTAAAAAATAAAATCTTGACAATCTTGAGGCCTATGCTTCGGCAAAACCGGTACAAGGTCATGCGGTCCTCCAGGTCTTGGTCGTCAGGGGTGGCGGTTGGCTGGGTCGATTTTTAACGAGGTTTGCGTTTATTCATTTCGTCATTTCTCGTCTGTGTCCGCAGTGCAAGTATAAACGAAAGGGCTGTAGCTGCATGGATACAAAGATTCTTTCTCCCTAGTGTAAAACCGTCAAAAGAACCAGCCGCCATTCACACCTCTAGCAAATTGGCGTTGAAAGTTTTGTACGTAATGCATAACGTTATGCATTTACCTTACCGCGGTAAGATGCACTCACGAGGTTTTACCCTTTACCTTATTTTTATTCACCTCAAAATGTACGGAGCTTGAGATTCCGTTCGAATCCCTTGGTACATAAAATGTCTAATAAATAAACGAACAATCTCTAGCATGATGCGATACAAACAATTCTGAAATATGCCCGTACATGAAAAGGAGAGACGATGAACTGTTTCCTCTCGAAACTTATATGTTTGTTAGGGTACTCCCATGAGATCAGTACTCCCTGAGCTTAACAAGTTACTTCACTCTCTATTGCTCGGTATACTGTTTGTTATCCGTCTTTCCCCCTTCGGCAATGAATGTTATACGATGTGCATTCAATTCAAGAAGATGCATTAACTATATGGACTATATGGAGAGTTGAGGGAGTATGCGCAGTCTCGATCGAAAACTCGTTAACTTTTGATCACCAATTAGCAAGTTATATTGTATAATGTTATATTTTCTATGCTTTTGTTCAAATTATCTACAGTCTGGTATTTGAAACCTGTCTCTTGTTTCTACAAGACTAATTGTCCTAGAAGATTAAACAAGCTTATCTAGGTATCTATCGATCTGTCTGTATTTTTTTTTTATTATAGAGCAAACAGAATTAACGTCAGAATTTAAGATGTGTCGACTTAAGACTTGGGACAGAACTTGGAACTTAAATATCGTGTGATTATCGTTCGTTATAAACATTTGAAAAATTCTCTTCATCGTATGAAGAGAACTAAACTAAACTAACAGCTTATTTACGGTTGTAGTAAAGTTTTTACGTCGTTAACACGGTAAGTACACACATACATTGATTGTCGTGTTATCGTTATCACCTCGTAATCTGAGCTGCAATCGTTCCGCTTATCGTTCGAGGTCGCTAGACGGTGACTGAAAACTCGAGAAACTAAAATCCAACGTTTAATGTCATGACTAAGGTAAGTGTATATGTTTTTTTTTATCCCTTCATTCGATTGTAATCAATCGTTTTAATATCTCCGTAATCTTGACCTTTGCGACCATAATCTGAACCGGTTTATCTATTAACGAAAATAATCTGAAAACCCCGGAGATCTTCGCTGTGTGAATTGAACACCGAACTATCCACCGCGTTGTACGAAAGAAATTTTCAAAAAATCGTTAAAGTTCTGGTGATTTTACAAATCGAAATTCATACAAATTTCAAAATATCGCATGCGATAGAGAAAGTTGCGCGGTTTACTCTGCGTTTGTTTCGGCCCGCGCCGCCCCTGCCAGGATTTCGATTCCCCGCCAAAGGGTGGCACAGGGTTGGAAAGCTCGATTGCCCGACTACAGTGGGGGTAAGAAGACGCGGCGGCGGCGTGCCAACACCACCCCTGGTGTCAGGTACCTCGCCACGCGGTCGCTCCGCGGGTAGTCAGTCTGGTCGAAAACATACCAACGCCGGACTCGACGGAATCGGTTGAGGCAAAACTTCGGACTGCACGGGGTGATATTGTATAAAATTTTTGAAAAAAAAAAAAAAATTTTCATCGACGTTTGAAGAAAACGGGTTTTGTCATCAAATTCACATCTTCTTTACTACACCACGTTTTATAATCGACTAGCTTTATTCCATATCGAAAATAAATATCGCGAGTGCAGAGAGAAACGTGCGGAGTGTCGAGTCGTCGCAACGCGTGCATTTGATAAGGTACGGAATAATTCTCTGCCGCAATTTTTAAGACATCAGATCCTGATCGGCAACTGCAATATGTAGATAAAGTTATAAATTTGCTTTTAAATCGTTCAGACGATTCGTTATGGTGCTGCGTGATCGTTAATTGGATAAAAAAAAAAAAATCGGATGAGATGTTATAGCATCTAGATTCTAGTTTCATTTCGTCGTAGTGCTATGCGGTTTGGTAGTCCGTTGATTCAATTTTTTATTCTAAAAAATAAAATTTCAAATTTTCGAATATCACAGTGACGTCATACCCGACGGTAAGGAAGGCCACCTTGGCGGGAGGCTGCAGTGCTGCGCCACCACGTGCTAAGAGAGGAGATCTTCTTTCCGTCATCCCACTCATTCAGCTTCGCAGTTTGGTTAGAAACATGATACGATTTAATAAAATTGAATAGTCGTTACCGATTTTTTTAAGAGCTTTGTACATAGTGGGGGATATAAAGAATTGGGACAAAAACTTTCTGTAATCAATAAACCGTGAAGAATAGAAATAAAAAAAAAAAAAAAAAAAAAGATCGTTAGTCTAGTGGCATTAAATTCCGCGAAAGAACCATCTAGGTATATGCGCGTATCACTCAGACTCGCTGACCTCTAAAAATCTGAAGCAATTAGCACCTCCGTAGTCGAATGGCTCTCTGGGGAAAGTTTTTCTCCAAAAATGTGATGGTACTAGACCTTTGATGACCCTAAGTATAATCCACGATCCTTTTCGAGGGTCAAATCGACTGTTAGACAAAAGGAGTTTGAGAATATTGCTTATGTCTTTCTGTATTGTACGATTGGATGAAACTAATGACCGATACTGTCATTAATCTGAAAAGCTTAGTAGGCAATTAGTCGGTGTACGTATATCATATCTGCGGCACGGAACTGCAGTGTAATTAATTGGCTAACGGGGTCTTGGCTAGTCATTTGAGGGGTGTTATAGCCAACCTGCACACTGCACATTGATCGTTTTCTTGATCGATTGCTATTTAATAATGTTCTATGAATATAAACGAGAGCAGTGGTTTTATTTAAAAATAATAAGAGTACAACGAAAAAGGAAAATGAAATGATAGAACAAAGATATACTATCCTTTACGGAAGAGTTGGGGTTCCCACAAACTCCTTCAGAATGTTGTTTAATTAGTTAAAGAAAATTGAGGTCACGGAGGATATTTCAGATAGCTCCTTTGATCATATTTTCAGTTTTGGATAACGGGAATGTTAATCGAAAATCATATTCAATACGCTTTGATTAAATTTGACTTTGGTATGCTCGCTTATCCTTCAGTTAAAACCTCAAACAACTTTGGTACATACTGGACTTAAATAATAATGATAGTACAAGAGATGAAATGGATGCTGAAGTATGCCATTGCAGAGGGGGAATAAAAACAAAAGTAAAGAAAAACGGGGAAAATTAATCTCATGAACTTGGGAATCGGGCATTCCGCCATTTTCCTCAAGTCATTTGTTTGCCCTTTGTGATTTATTGTGGTTTGAACCCCCTTGATCCCTCGATCCGTCAACCGCGTCTCCGTCATCCCCCGATCTCTCACGGACCTTAAGACCGATCGAAATTCCAGTCTAGAAAAATTTCAGGAGTGAAGAAGCTTCTTGCAGTTATTGACTATAAACATCGGAGCGAGTCGAGACCCTCGAACGGCAGTTTTAGCGAAAATTTATAAGCGGAGATGGGGAGGTAGGTACGAGTATTAAACGCGAGAAAAAAAAAATAAAAGTTTTAAACTAAAGTTTAAATAAGGGGTGAAAATGCGCGGCGGACTGCTTTTTCACTTTTGTAAATAGGGTGTAAATATATCTAGATAATGAGAAAAGAAGAAACACTATAAGAAAGGTGTATTCTCCAGAGAAGAGCTGGATATCTTACCATTACACTCTAGGGTCTCATGAATTATTTTAACCCAACAGCTGTGCCTGCAGTCACTAGTTAAATAACTTGAGATTTCATGTCTTTGACTTGACCTAATCCAACCGGAGTGATTTTCCCCTGATTGCCTGTCTATGTTATGAAGTTTTATCGATTACTGCAGAGTGTAGGTAACAGATACGAGTAAGTATTGAAGTCAAACAATCCGAGAATTGACTGAAAGAATCTATTGTTAGTAAAAAAAATCTGAAAAAGAATTTCCCAAATGGTCTTGTCACGACTTTGTGAAAAGTTTTCTTTTTTATTTTTCTCATACAGCGAAGAGTAAAGTACACCTCCTGCCCTAAACTCTCGATGGGTCGTTTTTGAACCAAATGCTTTTAGACAATTGACGTTAAAAGCTACAATTAAAAATCTGGAACGCTTCTTCCTTGCCCCCATTTTTAACTTAGGTACCATAAATTTGTCGAGAAATTTTTTTAATTTTTTTTTATTTTTTTTATATGTAAAATTTTAAGGCTTGTCCTCGAACCGAATAATTATAATCATCAAATCAACGAACAAGCCGCTCCTATTTTCATTATCCAAATTTAATGATCATCATCCCCCTCTTGTTGAGTCTTAGATATTTGAAATTGATCCGAAACTGTATAATATCTAATTTAGCCAAAGCACCGGGTGTGACGTCACTGGCAGCCGTTTGCCAAGGGGTTGTGGTAACCTATAGGTGACATTATGTCCCGGTGATTAGCACCAGGTGCCATCCCCGACGTTCGGGGTAGGTGGGGATCAGCGATAGGCCAGTAATCATCCCTAAATACCATTTCACTAAAATTGAAACTGTATTATTTATAGATATGTATATAAGTATATATGTACATTGTATGTATACATACATTAGCGTAGTCTTTATTTACAATATGGGCAAATTTTTCGTAACCCCCTTCCCCCCTAAATCCCCTCCAAATAATTTCAAGAAAATTCCTTAAAATTTTCAGGTTTCTATCTCAACCCTGAAACCCTACTGCAAAAGGGTTGAATTTTATTTTATCATAAGGCTGTTTATTTGGAAAAAAAATTGTAATTGCGAGAAATTAGTGGACGTCGGTGCTACTATTTTGGGAAAACGTTATCGTTATCTTTCGTTGTCACTTTTCGACAACCACATTTTAGAAAATTAAACAAAAAGAGAGAGAAGAGTGTCCCAATTACAGATTTTTTTTTGTTTTTTTTTTGTTTTTGCAAATAAATATCTTAGCGATGAAATATTTGCTTCATAAATGACAAGATTCACCCCCTTTGCGAAAAGGATTAGGATTGAGATAGAAAGAAATGTTTTTCGAATTATTTGGAGACAATTTGGAGGGTGATCGCAGCAAAGCTCATCCACATCCTAAATTAGCACCACCCTAATGTATGTATGTACGTATATGTGGATATATACACATATTGAGCTTTGTATACGAGGATTCTGCTCATCTGGAGGTTTAATCTGGAAAAATTTTACCCTTATGTTCCAGGTGAGCAATGGGCAGTGGAAAATATATTCATAACGTTATAAAGGGGGTAATAATCATACCGTGTATCGTCGAGTGTATAATATAATGTATAAATGGTTAGCTCTGGCATAAAATGGGTATAAAACTTTTTCAAAGTATACACACAAGGCGTACAGCAAGTAGTATAATAGGATTTTAAAAGCAGACATGGACGAAATAGTATACGGCAATCTTTGTATTGCGAATAAGCTGGAGTTGGGAGTCGAGAACGGAGAATGACACCCAGTGCCTACGCCAACACCAACATCGATATGTCAGCCACGAGGACAGGGGCGGCTCGCTTCACCCGCTTTATAGGGCAGCAATATGGCAAACGGTAGGACTCTCCATCTCTGCCCGTATACCCTACTCGGTTATATAAACTACACCCAACATACTACAGGCTTTAACTTCATGTAAAATCTACCTGACGTGACATATCTATCTATCTGGATTCTACACGGTTGAAATACATCTACTATTATACGCTATCATTTGTACACAGGCATACGACCAACCAAAAACAGAAAAAACAAACCGGAAAAACAGTTTTTCGGGGTACTTTTCATTAAAAAGAAAAAAGAGGATGGGTTTGTCAGGGGAAGAAGAAGTAGAAAAAAGTAATGAAAAACCGAAAAAGACAGATCAAAATTGAAAATTTCACATAAAAAAAAAATGCCCTATATATTGACATACAACAATTTCATACAGTGCGTTTAATTCCAATTCGATCTGGGTACAGTTACAATTTCTTCTTGTCATTGGCAAGGATCGCCCTATATATTGACAAACAACAATTTTATACAGTGCATTCATTCTAATTCGATCTGAGTATATTTACGATTTTTTTGGTGTCATTGGCAAAGAATGCCCTATATATATATGAAATTCTCAACTCGGAAAAATATATTCTTTCATTTAGAAGGGTAATCCAGAGAAGAAAGTATCGGTTTGTCAGTAAAACAGCGAAAATGGATTCATTTCCGGTAGAATCGGAAGTCCAAATTAAACGAGACATGGCAATTTTTCATGCCCATCATTTGGTTGTAAAGTTCTGTGAATTTCAGATTTTTTCATCGAGCCGTTTCCGAGATCACCGCGTGAGTTTGTCGAACAGGCCGACAGACAGACCGACATCTTTCTAAAAACCCGTTTTTCGGATTCTAGATGGTCGAAAACGTGAAGATTCGTTGAAATGAGCAAAAGTCACTTTTTGACCAAAACCAATACTTTTCTTATATCACCGTAGGTGATGAAAAGTAAAAAACTAACTGATTATCAAAAACCGCATGCATGAGCATGCACTGATGTGAACTTTGAAAATTGGAAACAATTTATTTTATACAAAGATTTTAACAATTATTAGATATCATAGATCAAAGAGGAATAGATAATCGTATCAGTATAATAAGGGAGTAAAAATTAAGACTGAGATAAGTAAGGGATGTAAAATTTTGCTAAGATGTAGTAATTATCATGTGGGAGATTGTGCTTTGGTAATTTAATATCACAAGAAATTTATATAATTTTTTTTTTTCTACTGGGGGTGAATATATCAAGTATACGGAAACAGAATGAGGAAGGACAGGTGAAGGAAACTTACTTATTGATATTACACGACTCTGATATAGGTCTGAGAACTTCACATTAAAGTACACCTTGCTGCAGAGTTAGATAAAGAGGGGCCGAACTCCTCGAGGAAAAGTTGTTGGACAAAGTGAAGTTACTAAGTTAAGCCCTTATCGGATAAAAGCGATACGAAAGTTCGTATTGAAATTGTATTATGACATAATTTATGCAGTTTCTTTTGACGACAAATACCGTATATCGTACCTAGTAGGTTATAAACTAGAAATAAAAAGCTGTAAATTTCACTGCAGGCACTTTGTTAGTTATTTCAGTTTCCCCAAGAAAGAGGGAAGCTTATGTATATACCTACAGAGTGATTTTTCTCCGGGGTCTTATCTGGGAGGAGCGTCAACGTGCTTAAGCTCCGCCTTCTTCTATTCATACTCGTTCGCTTCAGAATAATTGTGTGTGATTATCAAGCAGATATACCCTTATCTTTTAATTTATTTACAACCACACGTATAGCACACCTCGGAAATACAGTTTACTCGCATGAGGTATTGTTTTGACCGCGGGATATAAGCATTGACTATTATTTGGAAGCGAACGAGTATGAATAGAAGAAGGCGGAGCTTAAGCACGTTGAAGCTCCTCCCAGATAAGACCCCGGAGATAAGTCACCCTGTATATAAGTTCTTAGCCGTAATTATAATTCGAGAAATGAATTTTGAAAATTTTTATCAACTCCAACGAAATTTAGTACAGATTATTATGATGGTAAAGAAATTTTCAATATTGTTTAATGAATTCTGAGACAAGAAGAAAAAAAAGTGTTTTTTAAGGCACCGAATTTATTAGCCAAATATATAGAATGATTTGTGAGTCAAATATGGGAAAGGTGCCAGTTTGAAATTTTATTGTGACACTGCTCGATAGATGTGGGATCGATTACACCGAAGTTCGCATTTACCATAATCAGCATATTTCATTACACAAATCTTTCCGAGGGGTAGGAGCTTTATTTACGGTTTTTGAGTGTTTCAAAAAATAGCTTAATCCTGTGTTTCAAGCACTCTATTTTCAAGAGGCCCGTTCGGAACTTTCAAATTTTGAAAATTCCGAACGGTCGAAATTGCGAAATTGTTTTAGACGATTTAGAATTTTTGGAAACGTTAGAGTCCAGAATATTAAAATTTGGAAAGATGAAATGGAGAGAGCTCAAAAATTCGAAAAGTCCAAAAATTTAATGGCGAAGCACGACGCTCCATGCGTGTAGGGCAGAGGGGCGGGGAGGGGGGGGGGGGGGGGGGCCAAATGGGGTACCCTTAAAATTTTATAAAAAAATTTTGTTTTTCAAAATGTTTTTTGAATAGTCAAAAATGACTTCTATCAACATTATTGAGCATTATTTTGAATTTTTAAAAAATTTTTTTTCCCTGACGTCTGAAAATCATTTTTATTTTCTTTGGTTACAATTAAGAAAAAAAAAAGATTTAGCGTATTTGAGTTCTCAAAAACTAAGTATTTCCCTAAGTACCCCGTTTTGCCCCCCCCCCCCCCCCCCCCCCCCTCGCCGACCCTGTTTGAAGTTTTGAAATTTCGGCTTTCCAGAGCTTTCGGGATTTTGAATCATTGGTGTTTTGCGATTTGAAGTTTTTTTTTTTAAATCGACTACATATGCATAATTTCGAGGAAATAATTCCTTTCGAAAAACTGCGATCCTTTAATATTAATATTCGGAATTTCGACCGTTTGGGATTTTTTACATTCCGAACTTCAACCCTGGCTCCATTCAGGATTGTAATCACCCTAGAAATTCCAGTTCTTTCTTTCATAACATGCTCATATCCTCACGACAACTCGCTGGCTCGGCGCCTTCGAGACGCGCGGGGACAATATCTGGTATATAAGTAAAACCGCGTGGCTCGGTTCCATATTTGCACTCAGATTTTGTCCCTAATTTGGCACAGTCCAAAGCTACAGCTACTCCTACAACTGCATCTTATTTAACGCTCCGTTTATTCCACATTCCGTATAGTCTAAAATTCCCCTACAGCCTTCGGCTACTCTCTTTTTTAAGGGTAAAAAACAGTAGCAATAAGATATCGTCAGAGTTTATTATAAAAATTTCGTTTGCACTTCCCCTACACAAATTGAATTTCATTTCACAAGGAAAATCTTTTTTTGTTTTTTTTTTCATTAAATTTTTTATCTGCAATTTTTCTCCTTTTTGATACCTACGCAGTTTTTATTTTATTTTATTTTATTTTATTTTGTTGGTTTTATTAATTTTACTCTCTTTATACTCCCTTTGATCTTTTATTCATGTTCATACTTCCACTTGCTGCGGCGGGTAGGTATAAATTTTATAATTTTATTCGATTCCATGTATAAAATTTAGTTAATAATCTCCAGTCCACGTATTAGTTATTAAAAAACGCATGTTCGGAGATTTAGATTAGAATGGAATAAGCACGCGGTTGGATTATCACGATCTCGTATACGTACGTTTTTTAATCCTAAGAACACGGCTGAACAAAGGGCTCTTGGTTTTTCAATTGTTTCGAAGTTTAAGTGTCTAAGTTTAGTGCGTCACGTGCGTCATATCGCGTAAAACAAATTGAAACGTAGGTAACGTTGCGGGTCTTGAACGGGGGTAATTAATTCTATTCTCTACGTTCTTATACCGCGTCTGCTTGATATTATGCACGTCAGGGACCAAGCAATAAGTGTAAACCTTAGCAGCCCCGTAAAAGTCAGGTGCTTATCTTATGAATTCGAGACCCTCACCCCAGTTTCTTTTACTTAACTATTCGCCAGCCCCTAAATACGCCGTTCCAACGTTCGCGTTGGCATCGCAACGCTCTTCCCCCCCGCAGCGTTTTTTTTTTTTATAATTATCAAAGTTTTTTTGGCTGTTTTTTTTTTTTTTTTTTGCTTCTTTTCATCACTCGGGTAAAATGTGCTCAGAAAAAAATAACCGCTTAGTAAATACAACTGTTGTGAATTAAAAGAATTCAACAACGAGCGATTCGGAGTCTATTTTGCATCAGAATACTAATAACACTTATATTACAATTTCAAGAATATAAAAAAAAACTATAAAACACTTTAAAAGAAATAAAAAAAAAATGAGGAGCGCGATCAACACAAGTGATCGCTGTTGATGCAGATAGGTTTGATCTCTGTGTACACCCAATCGCGTGGGGTTGTAAAAAGAAAGGGAATATAACTTTCTCATTTGCAAAAGAGATTGAAATATTTTCATCTTACGAAATCAGTGCATTGACAAGATCGATAAACCCCGCTCACGAAACTCTGCAAGAGGGTTACGGAGTGCTTCCACTATATAGACATACGTGTGTGTGTGTGTGTGTGTGTGAGATGGTGCAACCCCCGCCAGTCCTTGGCCGCAGTCCTTAACAACCCTTGCGGTGGGTTTGTTACAAAGCCGTTGGCGCATGTACATCACACATTTGTATAATCGTATAGGTACATAAATGCAATACGACTATCAACTATACTTACACACACGTACGTGACCACACATGTGTTTCGCACAAGTGTATATACCTACGTATATAAAAATGAGAAAACTAAATCAAAGTTTTTCACTAAAAATTTTTTTTTTCTATTTCTTACCTAAAATACGTATAGTTATAATACATTTCGGAAACTTATACCCAGTAAAGTATATTTCGAAAGATTAATTTTTTCCGGATTTAAAGTGGATATTGAAATGTTTTTCTTCGTTCAGTTTCAAACTTTTATACCGGTTTTCGATATTAAAGAAAACCTATCTTGAAGGCTTATAAGGCATATGCTGCCGCCACATTGGAACGCCATATGCACAGCTACATGGCGTCCGAAAGTAAAAGATTGTTAAACCTCAATGTATACTCTAAATCCTTCCTATATATATTCCTCGGTAGATATAACTTCTCTCTCTCTGTCTCTCTCTCTTATCTGCAAATAACTGTATATAGTTTGCTCTAACACTAACCGTCGTCGACTGCAAATATCCGTCTACTGCATTACACGGCTCGACTAACTGCAACGTTTGCACGGTCGATGGTAGGCTGCAGAGTTGGCAAGCATTACAGGATTTTATAAGCTTCTATGAATTGTGTAGTGGGAGGAAGTATCTACTAAGGAATTCTTCATCTTGTGATAGGATGTCTCTAGACTGTGACATTGTAGCATAATATATAAACCACAGTGTATCCAACGAGATTGAATGAGGTGGGAAATTGGGGGTTGTCGAGAATCAAACAACAAATTTACTGTGTCTATAGATATCGCAGATATGTAATACATATAACTTTTGGTTGAGAAGAGTTGGGAAAGGATGACGATCACGAGTCTGATAGTAAACGGAATTGAATCAATATACCTAGAAGCACGCGGAAGTGTTTGGCTTTCTCAAGCTGTGGCTTCTATTCAGAACTTAAATTGGCCCCCAATGTCGCGGTACGCTGGTATAGTCTCATCAAGTGTCTCATTCAAAGGCAAATTTCGAACGGTAAAAAGATAATAAAGAAAGAAAAAAAGAAGAGAAACAAAATAATAAAAAAATAAAAAAAAAAAAAAAAAAAAAGGAAAGAGAAAATGGTGTAGGTGTACAATATTAAACAACAGAGAACGAGGCTTATTATAGTCTCCATATTCCGCTCTGCAAAATGACTATAATACACGGAAATACCGCCGTTTGTCTTCCCCAATTCTTTTCTTATTTTCATTTATTATCCTGCAGTAGTCTTGATTCAATGTCGTAACATTTCTGCTGATGGGGAGGGGGGGACTGTGTATACCCTGTTTAAACCAAGTGAACATTTTTTATAATCTTAAATCTCAGAAAATAAAAGAATCAACTGAGTTTAGATAAGTTTGAGTATCAGGAGAAGCTGCGCGTACATTTTGAGGGTGAAATTCCAGCCAGGCAAAGCGTTTACATTACATTATGCATGGAGGAGAGAAAAGAAAAAAAGAAAATATACATAACGTCGAATGTATATGCATAAATATCATTTCACCTCCCCTAAAGTATAAACTGCTAAGGTGGCTTCGAACCGCGTGTATATGTATATAAACCCTTACGTAGCAGATATTGAATCGACTATAACGTAATAACATCGAGAGAATCGTTCCTAATTTCTATATACCCTTTCTGAAATCAAACGTTCGGAAGATGGGATTGGAACAACCAATCGAAAGAGAACCCGGAGTTATCCGAGTGAAAAATTTTCCTAAATTTGTAGGAAATATAAATGTGGAATACACTGAGCAGTCTATCTGCAAACTCACTACGTAGGTGTAAGTCCGCGGGTAGATGATGCGAGGCGTTGATTAAAACGGGATGGTGATTAATCGACCGCGGAACCAGCTTCTGGTTATCCGTTCTTTCATGAGCGGATAGCGCTACGGCACGCGCACTAAACTGAGATCCACATGCGGGAAAGTTAAGTGAACTGAAAGGGAAGAGAAGGTAGATGGAAAGAGAAAGGGAAAGGGAAAAGGGAAAAGGGGAAGGGAATTTAACTTTTCTAACCGTTTGCCACCAGGCGGTGGCGTTGCCGTTGGCTGTTCTCCAAGCGATTATCCACCCGGGGAACGACTGGCACGCGATTTTCCCATAACGAGACGCGCTCTTATCAGCTTACCGACATCTCGCCCTTTCACGTTTTACCCGCGCTTCAACGCCCCCTTGCGTAGACACCTTGTATACCTACCTTTGTAGTTGGTCTTTAATATACGCTTTGTTCTCCATTTAGAAGCTCTGTGTTATAATCTTATGTATAGGTATGTGTTTTTAGTGGGACGTAATATGTGCTCCATACACTGCTCTTCATATTGATAAAGTCCTGGGACCAAATCGAACACGCGAACTTTCTAAATTCGACGGTTAAAACGTAGAAGGACATATTCCTAACTTCACTAGGCATCTATGTAAAATTAGAGGAATAAACATACTCCTAAGCTCACTACGCATTCTTAGAGGGATGAACGTAGGTATTTCTACTCGTAACTTCACCATTAGAGTCAAATTGAAATTCATCTGTAGAGGGACATAATCCTAACTTTACTACGCATCTACAGAAATACTTAGTCCTATAAATCTAAGTTCACTACGCAACTGTAGAGACTTATTTCCTACTCCTAATTAACGGCGGGAATATATTCCCACTCCTAACTTCACTACGCATCAAACTCAAACTCACGTGTAGGTAGAGGGACATATTCCTAACTTCACTACGCATTCTTAGATAAATACTCCTACTCTCAACTTCATTTCGCATTAACTTTATTCCTACTCTTAATTAACGGCGGGCATATATTCCGACTCTTAACTTCACTACGCATCAAACTCAAACTCATGTGTAGGTAGAGGGACATAATCCTAACTTCACTACGCATTCTTAGATAAATACTCCTACTCTCAACTTCATTTCGCATTAACTTTATTCCTACTCTTAATTAACGGCGGGCATATATTCCGACTCTTAACTTCACTACGCATCAAACTCAAACTCATGTGTAGGTAGAGGGACATAATCCTAACTTCACTACGCATTCTTAGATAAATACTCCTACTCTCAACTTCATTTCGCATTAACTTTATTCCTACTCCTAATTAACGGCGGGCATATATTCCGACTCCTAACTTCACTACGCATCAAACTCAAACTCACGTGTAGGTAGAGGGACATAATCCTAACTTCACTACGCATTCTTAGATAAATACTCCTACTCTCAACTTCATTTCGCATTAACTTTATTCCTACTCCTAATTAACGGCGGGCATATATTCCGACTTCTAACTTCACTACGCATCAAACTCAAACTCATGTGTAGGTAGAGGGACATAATCCTAACTTCACTACGCATTCTTAGATAAATACTCCTACTCTCAACTTCATTTCGCATTAACTTTATTCCTACTCCTAATTAACGGCGGGCATATATTCCGACTCCTAACTTCACTACGCATCAAACTCAAACTCATGTGTAGGTAGAGGGACATAATCCTAACTTCACTACGCATTCTTAGATAAATACTCCTACTCTCAACTTCATTTCGCATTAACTTTATTCCTACTCCTAATTAACGGCGGGAATATATTCCGACTCCTAACTTCACTACGCATCAAACTCAAACTCATGTGTAGGTAGAGGGACATAATCCTAACTTCACTACGCATTCTTAGATAAATACTCCTACTCTCAACTTCATTATAGAGGGAAGGTGGTCGTGCTCCTACTCCTAACTTCACTACACAGAACGTGGCTACGTCACACATAATATAAACCTAGATTACTGAGAATGAGCCACAAAAGCCGAAGAGATTCCCGTCTTGTACGGGTGAAAATGTTTCCGTACAGTTTCACATGTATTTATACATAGATATGTATATCCGTGAGACGATATCGAACGAAACCCGGTGTACCGTGATGACACACTGCTGCATTGTCAATATAACGTATAACGTACATACACACATACATACGTATCTAACTAAAGGATCCGGTCACGTATAATTAAATCTTTCTCATCCACGGACATCCATGGGTATATCTATTTACACATACATATAAATTGATAGATCAGTTCTTGAACGTGTTGGACGGCATGACGCATCGACACAACGTACACTGTAAAGACCTCTAGTTCTTGCCTTATACGGATTGTGTACAGATTTGGCCTTATAACTGATATATATGTATATATACTATACTTTGTGGAGGGAAGGCAAGCAACACGCTTTTAAGAATGACAGGCGAAAAGAATAGCTATCTGGGAATCAATACGAAGGACGTTAAAGTATATCTATGTATGTATCTATATAAGAATGGTAGAAGATAAATATTATAAACATGCAATATTATAATTCTATTATAACATAGACTGTTTTATTGAACGAATTATCTATCCAAACACTATTTAATTGGATTTTTATTATATCCTATACCACGAATAGGTATATTATGACGGTAATAGCTGTTCTTGTCGATCTATAAGTCGATCTAATTGAAGCTAATAATCTAATTGATTATAACTGCAGTAAGCAGCTTTAGTTAAGTGTCCACTTGATTCTCGAACGGCCTTTATGAATTTCGAGGTAAACAAAAAAAAGAGCGACTCTATTCCAGTTAAATTTTATAAATTCTATAAACTATGAAACTCTTGAAAACTGGTTCATATACTATTTTGCGATTCATTATCTAGTAAATTTTTTTATTTTCTTTCAACTTATTTTTGAACTCGGGTTTTTCTTTATCTCTAGTGCTTCACGCCCCTGTACATCTACCCTTTAGATGCGCAGGGTGGGTTTCCGGCCAACCTAGGTCGCCTTGCCCCGCGGGTATATAAAATAAGCGGAACGATGTAGCGAACTCGGCGTTTACGAAGCGTAAATATAAAACCACGAGGCAAATAACGACGGGGTATAATTATTCCGAGTAGGTATAGATTAAAACGTGAAATAATATATAAACACCACTATTTTTTGTATTTTTTTCGGTTTTTTTTTTTTGTATTTTTTTTTTTTTTATGGATACATACATTAAGCACAGGTTAAATTTTATTTTGTTTTTATTTTTTATTTTTGTTTTAATCACAATTCTCGATTGCTTCGACAACTTTGATTACTTTTTCCATATTCAGTGTACCTGCTCCTGACTCCCTATACACCAAGTTGGCGGATCTACCCTGGGGCGATGCATATGGATTGTACCAAATCTTTTTCTTCTCTTTTCTTTCCGTTTTAAAAAACACTGAATTGACGAGGAGGAAAACTCGGTCACAAATTACGTTCGTTCTGAGATAAAAACAAAAAAGAAAAAAAAAAAAAATGAAATAACAAAATAAGGAAAAATCTCTGTTCCAGATCAAAACCGCACTTTTCACTCTAAGTATTATAATATTTATATGCGTTTTTGTATTAATACGCGTGTATCGTTGTTTAGAAATAAATTTTATCACCTCAAGTCACGATCGCGTCTGTCTTATTTCTCCAGTTTTATTTATTTTTTTTTTTTATCCAAAAATAATGAGAAAATCCGTTCTTCTTCTTCTTTAATTTTTTTTTTCCCCTTTAATGTCGACAAAGCTGTATAAGACCGTGTGACACAATATCAGAGAAACTTCATTAGGATTAACTCAAGTGTTTATCAACAGTACAGCCTAATCTATCCTGAGTTTACTCAAAATAATGCAGACCCTCATAATCCAGACTTCACATTGTAAGTATTTTCGAAATTTGAAAGTTTATAAACTAAATATGATGAGGTAGCTAGCTACTGTTCAAATTCACTAAAAGCACAATATCCTCGAACATATTTTCGTCATACTGTTTATAATTGCCAAGCACACTTACCTAGACAGTATACAAAAAATATATAGAACCATGCGGGTTAAGATCGTCTCATAAGGGTGAAATATAAAGTTGGTTTGTATATAAGTGAGGATGAAATCTATAGTTCCATGATTCGCTCAAGATCAACACCGTATTCGAACAATCGGATAGATGAAATTCAGCCTCTGGTAGGTATATAGATACGAGTTTATATATACTATTGGTATACCTATACATCCACATATATACATGCTTTGTGTATGGCCAAACCCAAGTTGGCTACGATTAGATCAGACTGATTGAACTTCGCCGTGGTCGGGTTGTCCGCAAGTCGACGGAATTGGAGAAGGTACTGGGATCGAGGATATAGAGGGAGGTAGGTAGGTAGGTAGGTAGGTTATAGATATACACCGTGATCAGAGAAGCGCGGAAAGGCGAAGGTCCAAAAATAAAACGATAACAATTCACAAAGTTTTTTTTCCTTTTATATATTCGTTGCTTTTGTATATAGTCATGTATATACCTACCTACATATACACAAGGTGTAACAATAAACCAACAACATATTTTTCAAATATTCTGCAGTAGTTCGTAGTAGGTACACACAAATTATATACATTATGGGTATATATGTATATATGTATATGTATATCAATATACCTGTACATACGTAAGGTATGTATGAATATTGTTCACCACTATATTTACATACCTCTCTATAACCGCCCACCTCATTAAATTCCATTGATACCGTACCGCGTGTCCCGAGTACGTAATTATATTATACGCGTATGATTACGCGACACGATATGTAGATATACATGGATACATAAATACACGGAACGGTAGGTACTAATTAATCGTAGAAGCGGTATAAATGCTTGCAATTCCGTAAATATTCATTTAATACTCTGTTAGTATAACAGGAAATTTTTCGATAGTGTTTTTTTTCACTTTTTCTATCAGTTCGAGACCTAATTCTGCACCTAAATTTCCATACTTCTGTCTTTTTTAATGACTTCTTTTACCCACCTCAAAAAATGAAAAAAAAAAAAATAAAAAAATAAGTAAATAAAATGAAAAAATAAGTAAAAATAAAAATTCCACGAAAATTAGCAGCAAAAATGTGTAGGTAACAAGCTGGAAAAACAGTTTTTCGGAGTTCTTTTCATCAAATAGAAAAAAAGTATAGATTTTTCAGGGAAAGAAAAAGTATAAAAAATTTATGAAAATCCAAAAATAAAGATTAAATTGAAAAATTTTACAGAAGAAAAATAATAAATAAATGATAAAAATAAAAAACGCCCCGTATATTGACAAACAACAATTTTATACAGTGCATTTCATTTAAATTCAATCTGGTTATATTGACAATTTTTTTGGTGTCATTGGCAAGGAATACCCTATATATATATAAATAAAATGAATAACTCAACTTGGAAGAACATAATCTTTCATTCGAAAAGGTAATACAGAGGAAAAAGTATAGGTTTCTCGGTAAAACATGAAAAATTGATTCATTTCCGGTAGAATCGGAAGTTCAAATTAAACAAGCCATAGAAATTTTTCATGCTCATCGTTTGGTTGTAAAGCCCTATGAATTTGAGATTTTTTCATCGAGCCGTTTCCGAGATCACCGCGTGAGTTTGTCGAACAGACCGAAATCTTTCTAAAAACTTGTTCTTCAGATTCAAGAGGGTCGAAAACGTGAAGATTCCTCGATACATAAATTATCAAAAGTCACTTTTCAACCAAAACCAATCCTTTTTTTATATCACCGTATAGGATAGGCGATGATAAAGTAAAAAATAAAAGAAAGGTAACTCGTTGAGCACCACTGAGTCCGCGATATATCCCCACCGTAGCGCGGAAGGCTTATATGTTTCGTATTATCGCACCTAGCCACTGCTCTCGCGTCCGTCAGCATCGTGTATATGTATAAGAGTTTCTCTCTCTATCTCTTTAGCTCTCTAATATCTTATCTCTATTTTTCTGAAGTTTGTTCACTTTACTCTTATAAGTAGATACATACATCCTTATATACAGTGGCAAACTTGGATTGGAGATGGTGATGGTGATGGTGACGGTGACGTTGACGTTCCACGGTTCCCCTCTTCGCCCCACGGTAAGGTTACGTCGCGGCATCACCCAGCCTGTCCCCCCCCCCCCCCCCCCCCGTGGCGACGCGACGTAGCGGAAGAAAAGTAGCTTTGCTTACCTGTCTTATAATTCTTGCTTAGTGGTATCGGAATTTTTGCATTCGATGCACGTGTACCGGCAAGTTCCCGTACGAACGGAAGTGAACGTTTCAATACCATATCCTGATCCGGGGCGGTTTACCTGTAGAACTGTTTCATATATTCAAATATATTCACGAATTTGAAACGTTGCGTATACATATAATAACTGTATGAATTCGACATTGAGTGAAGTTACGATAATTACACAACGTCACTTATCATTTGGTACAGTAAAACCCCGTGTGATGATAAGACGAAACGCGGTATGGTTTGATAAAATTATATATCATAACGGGAAAATGGTTCGATATTATAGCCGTGTTGCATATCGCGTATTTCATACGAATAGAAAGATAAAAGCGGAGATGATACCTCGTTAATCACACCGCGGGATATATAAAGCAGTTTTAATATATACATCAGTGTCACGATTTGGATAGATAAATAGATATCGATAGACACAGATATATATATATATATATATATATATATATATATATATATATATATATATATATGTATATGTATAGGAATATAGATAAATAAAAAAGTATAAAGAGAATCTCGTGTTGTATTATAGTTGAAGTAATTGTATGTCTAGGTCGTAGCTCTGGGTATAATGTACGAATAAGTTTTCTGTCCTTGGCCGAATCTCATCCGTACATAGGCAAAAAGTATGAGTCAATTTAAAATAAGAATATTAAAAATATGATTAGAAAGAGATGGAGTATATAATGAAATGAAGGGAGATAGTACGCGATAATCTAAACTCCAAAGTGTCTTTACAGCTCGTTTTACTCGGGACAGTCTATATAAAACACTTGCGCAAACGAGATTCCTAAAATGTGACTTCAGCTTGTAGAGTTTCGCGTGCCGATGACGCTACCAACGATACACCAACACCTGTAAATGTACATAGATACAATATGCGAGTATTCGAACCGTGAAAAGCGTATATTACCGGTACGGCACTCGACCTGAAAGATTTTTCGTATTGATATCATACCAAGTGCGGAAATCATGACGATATCGAATTCCGTAATTCTGGAACCCTTGAATTTGTGTTATCTGGTTGATTTGTACACAAATAAATGCGCGATGCACGTATATCATTCGTGTAGTGCAGATCTACGACGATATATCGCATCTATTGTTAAGTTAAACTCATCATCAATCATATTTTCTCGGTATTTTATAGTAATCGTTGATGTTGATGAAGAGAGTACTCAACGTTCCAGTGTTTTTAATAATAAATAACTGGTTAGTTATTATCGTGTATAAATGAGGAAAAAATACATATATCGCAGCTGTATCGACAGTGTAATTACTCGGAATGTTAAATTGTGTATTTTTCGGAAAATAATAACCGCGGAATGTTTAAACCGCGTTGTTACTATACGTATAGTACCTACATCAAGTCTAATATCATACTTGAACGATAATGGTATAAGCGAAATTCTCGCGTATATACCCCGGTGGAAAGGAAGAAGCTGTTCATTCCTTTCCATTGATGATTGTTTCAGCTACCTACTCTTTCCCTTTGTTTCGGTATTTCCGCGGATCTCTCTTTCTCTTTCTATTTCTCTCTCCCACGTTGAGTAGGTATAATGTGTGGGTATAACAAGCGTACATAGTAGCGACGATCCCAAGAATCTTATGAAATACTCTGGTATTGACTTCGGGAGACTTTTGCGACTCTTGAATCCTAGGGTCGGTACGGTATGGGTTTGGTAGTCGAGTTGTGGTGGTCTCGCGTAATAGCCCGAAGCAACTCGAATGGAAATCTTGTATAGCGATGAATTCCGCAGAGTAAACGAGAAATGAGAAACAAGAAACGAGAAACAAGAAGCGAGAAACCTGCAGCTAATGCTTTACTAGTCTCATATAATTCGAAGAAGAGAATCCAACGAACCATTTAATCATTTACACGTGTATCACAACCAGAGTACAACCGCGAGAAGCTGTATCATATACGTACTTTGCTGCTACCTTACTTGCCAACTTTCTCATGAGTTTATTCTTCTTCAGCTGTTTCGTTCCCACCTATAACGTTTACTCTCGTTTTGGAATTACTTGACTATACGGAAAAACTTTAATACTATTAGTTAGTCAGTTATAAGTAAAAATTTTTTTTGGAACAATCGACGAAAGTCAGATGCGAAATTGGTTCCGTTTACAAAATGCTGACAAAGCTATGCGTTGCGATAATTTTTTACAGAATTCTAATCCGTTATATATGTTACATTCGTTTCATTGTTTACGAACGAGTATTGTTGTTAATAAAAAGAAAAAATATAAAGACAAAAAACTTGCATTCCGACTGGTGATACTGATAATTCTAATCTCTTAGACGATATAGTCGACCTTAGTGCAATTATCGCTGGCACGAGTGCAGCTCTGCATAGTATGACGTATATGAACTACCGCGATGTGCAGTCTTTTGGCTCTTATAGTCGTATACCTACCTATGTGTGTATTAGTATGTATGTATATACATACGTACGAAATAATCGTACTTCGTAATCGTTGAGGTGGGGGATTTTGCCGCGTCAAAAGTAAGCCAGCTGTTGATAGCAGTAAAGTCTCGGTTCATGTTCATTACGTACTCGATTTTTTCTCGATCTGGTCTTCCCTCTAAAGCGGATCGGATCAAGTTGATTAGGTTTCGAAAAGTTTTGTCAAGTAATATTTTATTAAATATTTAAAATTCTGATCATTTACATGTATATACCTTCTGTGTATAAGCAGGTAACCGGGAATAATCAATTCCGTTGAACCGCTGCGGTTCAATAAAAACTACTAAGTGATTCATCAAGTTCTTTGAAAAGAATCTACAGCGGAGCAAATCGGATTTATAATACTGAAATAATAAGTAAAAAGGAATAATAACGAATAATGTGTAGTTATAATTGAAGTGATCTATGTGTTATAGTGGGGTGCATTTATAATAAAATTATTAGTAACGATAATTGGTGGTTTAAAGTGTTCATGATCGTTAACTGCAGGGTGTTTCTGACCGAAGATACCCTACGGTAATTCAGTGAGGCCGTATCAGTACCGTAAGGGTGTGAGAAGGCGTCGTTTCTCGATTACACCCTCGACGGTATGACCCTGCGAAAGGAAGGGAAGAAGAGTTCGGTTAAGGGAGCCGCGGGGAAAGGTAACGGCGGAAAATCGAACGTTGACAAAAAGGGCGATGGCGATGGTGAGGGTGACGGTGGGACCGTCATTGAAGCCTCGAAAGTACAGCTGACACACGTCCACGCGGCAAAAGTATCTAAAGCATCCAAGGGAGTCAAGGAACCCGGGGGAACCAAACCGCTGAAGGATACCCTGCAGGGACTGAACTCAGGTCTTGCACCAGGTCTTTTTTAAAAATCATTCCTTATCTAACTTCGAGGGTTTATGATTATTATTATTATTATTATTTTTCATTTATTTATAGAAAAAGATGTAAAGAGAGAGAGAAAGAGAGAAAAAGAGTGAAAATAGTTGGTCAAGTTGTCAAATTTTTTGTTACATATAATGATGAAAATTTGATTAGCCAATCCGTGAAAAATATGATTGAGAACGGCCGACGCGTCGGTTTAAAGTTAAGTAGCGATCAGTTTTTTTTCAGAATTATATATACCTTCGATCCATCGCGTGTTATGAAAACTTTTCTCGTAACAGTATGAAACCGATTACCTTCAGTCTAGTCAACCTTCGGAAGACGTAGTACCTGCTGCGATCGGCACGGCTTATCATTTGTTTTTTTTATTTTTTTTTTTTTTTTTTATAGACGTTTCCGTGTCCCTCGGCATGATGATAAGATAATAACTCTTGTACTATATACATACCAAAAAGTATACGTGTATCATATAATGGACTGATTGCATTGATGATCAAGTTCGAATGAAACGTAGGTTCCTCGCTCCTCTTCTTTATCTTTCTCTTTATTTTTGGTTTATTTAAATTTCGCACCCTTCGTGAAGATCCAAAAATTTTGTGCCTATATGAGATACCGATGCTAACACCCTTGGCGCTACCGTTCACCAGGTGGTGGAAAATCCAAAGGCGATTCAGGTAAGCTTGAGCGCAAGCCTTCACTTCGTCGAAAGCTCGGAGCGTTGATAAGAGGAAGAGCGGATTTACCAGCTGCGATAAATCGGGGCCTAGCACCGATTCGACGAAGTTTCAGCTTCAGCAAGGACCTGAATCGTGTATATAACGAGAATCCATCACCGTATAGGACTCGTGGTGCACATTGGTACAACAGCCTTGTTTCTCTCGCTGAGGATAGAACCGTCGATGATCCTCCGTACAACGATCTCAGCGGGAACCATAACGATGATGATGATGAAGAGGTTGACGGTGTTGATGAAGGAGCTTACGAAGCTGATCAAACCGATAATGTTGTATCGGTTCCTGTTTCCGTATCTCTCACCAATCAACCACATCTTGAAGACGAATTTGGCGGGAGAATTCTCACCAGAGCCCAAAGTCTGATCGAGAAACATACCGTAAGATACTAATCAAGTTTAAGCGATCTTATTTTTCGTTCATCACGATATCTCTTGTGTCTTTAAAGAGTGTCGAGGGCCAGTAAATTCGGTAAGGGGCATCAGTTAAGGATCTAATTTATAAAATTTTCATTTCTAAAATCTAAATTCATGATCGAACATAGTAAATTTATAAAATCAATAGAGTCTATTCCTTTTCAGATTATTCATTATGCAATTAACAATACCGTAATTTTTAAACGAGATATCGTATATGTATACGAATTGAAGAAATTTTTGAATTTTGTTAAGAATAAATTTCATTATTTCATAAAGTTTTCTCATGAATTTTGTAACTCGTGCGATTATTTTAAATGGAGTTATGAATTCTTTAAGATCCTTAATTAGCGCCATGCCTTAATTTCCGTGCCTAAAATCGCGTTATGAAACTTTTAACATTTCCTAAAAATACTTATTCATTCCCACTGTAATAAAATACACGATTATATTTCCATGCTGTATATATATATATATATATATACCTATATACGTATATCATGTATATTCAACTAATACGACATATAGCTGATGAATTATTCACCTGATACAAAGTGTACACAAGTGATCAACAATTTGTGCCAGAACCACAACTGGTGCCCTTATACCTTGACTAAATCAAGGACAAAGTTCTTATGGTCGATACGGATTGTTGAATGACTTAAGTAAGAAATTTTACGCTGCCCTTTAACATTTTCTTTTCAAATCTCGGAAAAATACCTTTCAGTATCTCATTATCAAGCTATTACTATCCCGGAAAATTAGGTCTCAATTTCTTGACTGACAACGAGTAGGTGGTATAGAATTCTCCGTTTAATCTAGCGGATATTGGTTGTTGACCGAATCATCTGAAGGGTCAAAGGGTTTGATTGAAAATGGAATATCGTAGGACGAATAATTGACAATAAGACGCTAGAGTGAAGGCCCCGACCCTATTCTACATAATTTGTAGATTAGGATACCCCCGGGTTTATAATCGACCATTAATGATCGGCGAAAGATTTCACAGAGAAATCTCTGCTATGACCTTGGCGTTGATAAATGATGTACCAAAAAGGTTGATGAGTCACTGTGTTGTTTTCTGACATTCTACTTCCACTCCACCGATCATAAATGTCAAAAAAACAGAAAAAGAAAAATTACGCTAAGTTCAAGTGAAGTTGTTTCCACGAAGCCTTCTCCATATACAATGAGGTGGTCTTTACTTAGGGTGTTGACGAATCTTTTTTTCGACCAACCCTCCCCCCTCCCCAAATTGAAAAAAAAATTCCTTAAAAATTTCAGCTTTTTATTTCTTGATTTGCTTGAAATTTTACAATTCAGCTTGAAAATTTTAGAGCCCCGATACTGCACATAGTGATTGTCGCTAAAAGGCAACTTCCTTCCGGTTGATATGGTGCACGTGTTACAGCGAAAATAGACTATGAAGTAATTCTTTCGGAAAGAGCGATTCAGTCGGTACGAGGCGTGCCCACACTTCGTATAGTCCGAATAACAAAATTTCTAAATCTTTGTCTGGATATATTTTTGATAGTACTTTTCGATACTAGTACGAAAATGTTGATTCTCGGACGAGTGTGAAGTTTTTCGCCCGAGCGTAGCGAGATTGACAATCACACGAGTCAAGAATTAACACTTTCACACGTGTATTGGACTTTGTTCTTCAACACAACGTGCTGAAAGTTGAATTTTGTGCTTTCAAAGCGGGCGTAAAATCGAACTTTGCGCCCGGTGTGTTGAAAGAAATTTTAACTACAGCTGCGATGATTGTGAAGATGAATCTCGCAAACTGGATTACCTAGGGACGTAGATATATCTGAAAAAGTGTTATCAAAGTGTCGTAAATATTAAGTGCAGATAGTTGAGTAAGAGAAAAAGAATTTTGTGACTCTAGTACAGTGAGTATCGCCACAGTTAAACAATTGTCGTAATTTTTTCATGAAGAATAACACGAGGAACATATGTCATGTATTGTACATACATACATTGTCCGTTATCAGATGGAGATATGTGAATGCAATAAAAGGCAGAGAAGTATGATCACGCCGGGCGCGTTATAGTACGAATAATTATACTGTCTACCTTGTGTAAAACACGTGTGTAGCGATACTTGACTGTTAAGGGTAATTCGCGTAATCGCGTGTCGGGCATTGAATTGGAAAATATGGGGATGGTATAGTCGTCGCCATTGAGAAGGCACACGGTGTGTACGCGCGGGTTTGGTCGGGGTTAGTCGCATGCTTCTTATAAAGATCCAATTACGAGAAATTTCGCCTCCCGGATAATTAAATATCGACCGTTCTCCTCGGCTCCCCACGGGGTCGGAATCCCTCCACGTTTCAATCCCTTTTCCCTGCAGCTATGTCTGTCCCTGTTACAAGTATCACAAACCGCCAAAGCAAACCATCGATAGAGTTGAAAAGCCAGTGCAACGTATCAAGCTGTGCATCAGACGTATCTCGTGTCCCATATATGTTATGCGACATCCTGTATGAACGTTTTTTATACTATTTTTATAACCGTTTTCAAAAGCTGTAATAACACTGACACGGTAAACGTCTTTATCACATATTTTGTCATCCTGATTCACGTATGACCACATCGTTTCCGGTTCAGTTAATAGAGAAAAGGTTCATTTCAATGTCAATGTGATATTGCACAGACGTTGAATAGTACAGATAGTGAAAAGCCCGGAGACCGTCAAACCGCTTTTAACATAAATTTACATTACTTTTAAGTTTAAACGTTCTGTCAATTCGAGTACACCTACATCCTCCTCTTCTCTGCTTCTTTATCCCTGTATAATTTGTCCCTCAAAGACCCTACCCTCGTATATTAAATATACCTACTCTTCTTACAAAATACGTGACCACCACTTACGGTGTATTTAACTCCGGACCTTTTATCCGCGGTGTAATTAGCCTCACATTAGCATCATTACCTACGTGATACCAGAAATCTGATGGTTTCAGAAACCAACACACTGAGGTTTTAAACCCGTACTGAATGTCTAACTGAATGGTAACAAGCCTTCTTGTCCCTCGTTTGAAAATGCTCATTTAATAAAAGTAACCAATTCCCATTTACGTGCACATTTCTACTTCCTGTGCTTCTCATCACGTTCGTCGACTAATGGCGGATACTAAATAAACTGGATAAGAGAAATTTAGAGCAATGGGTATTAGCTGATGTAGTACATACAAACATCAGCATGACATTTTCCTGATGAAGAATATATTTTTTGTAATATCGAAGTACTGTCGCTGATCTTCAAATTCGGATTATATGTTTCAGGGGGCTTGTGGTGCTCGAAGAAGGGTGCATACTCGTACTGAGGAAGGCTTACCACCGTTCGGACGTCACAGTGACCACTATGACTCAAGTATAGGTGAGGAGAGGCCGGAGGCCAGAGGCTAGACGATGGTAGTTGAATTATTAATTCCAACATTTTCCTCGTCTTTTCAGACCTCAGTCGACCCCCTTTTGAGGCCACAAGTTTACCAGCGTTAACCGCGAGGGAAGACCTCGGTGAGGATGATTCGGGGTCAACACGTTTGTGAGTATATTGTAAATGATTGTGTGACATTTTAGCTCATCTCGAAGTTTTATTGCTGTAAAAGATAGGCAGAGAGAGAAAAAGAGAGAAAGAGAGAGAGAGAGAGAGAGAGAGAGAGAGAGAGAGAGAGAGAGAGAGAGAGAGAGAGAGAGAGAGAGAGAGAGAGAGAGAAGTTGGAGCTGGATGAGAATCGGGATTTCTTTAATCTGGCTAAATATTCCGCGCCTTCTTAATTCCTTTCTTATCTTATAATTAAGTTTATTCACTGCCTGGAGATACCTGGGGCTCTTGGATTCCCGCCTTTAATTTCCCATACTAATATCTATGGATCCAATCTTCAGATTTATAAATTCATCAGCTTTGGGGAAAGCGCGTGATCGCAAGATTCTTTCGATTCTTTGTATACCTATAGCTGGTACTGCAGAAATACATTCAAATAAGGGTGGTTCTTCTTTAGACTATAGACGATTTTTTTGCGGCCACCTTCCAAATCATCTTTAAATAATTCGAAAAAAAAATCATCCAGAAAATTTCAGTTTTCTATTTCAATCTCAAAGCCTCACGCGAAGGGGATGAATTTTGCCATTTATATTTTCCATATACGTTTTTGTAATGATTTCGGTAAATATTTCATCGTGAAGTTATTTATTTTCAAAAATAAGTAAAGGAGTAAAATTTAAATGCTGCAGTACAATTGACATAAAGTGCCCCATATAACCCGACGCTAATTGCAATTTCCCAAATTGTAGTATAGATGCCCACTGATTTCTCTTGATTGCTGATTTCTTTTTTTTTTTTTTTGCAAATCAATAGCCTTACGATGAAATATTTACCGAAAGGATATCAAAAACGTGTGTATTTTAAATGGCTAAATTCATACCATTTGCGGGAGGGTTTAGGGTTGAGATAGAAAGCTGAAATTTATGTGAGCTTTTTTTCTGTATTTCGTAGAGTCAATTTAGAGGGCAGTTGAAAGAAAAAATTCGTCTACACCCTGAATAAGAACCATATAGATAAGCAGTAATCAATTTTTCAATTCTAGAGATAGATAACGTGTCAAAAAAAAAAGAGTCTACTCCATACATCGGTAAATATATATAACAATGGCTATTCTGTATCTAGTAGAGATATAGAAGGCCAAGAAATCAAGACTCGCTTCATAAATCAAAACCATTCATCATTTCATCATGCTTTTATCACCTTTGACCCTCAGTATTTTTTTTTTTTTTGTTTTTTCTTCTTTTTTAATCATTTTTTTTTTTTCGTCAATATTGACCGAGTACCCTAAACCACTGTACATATATACATATCTACTCTAACACCATCAATTTTATCGAATAATAAATTTTTCGTATACATCGTCATCGCGTATAGCATAATTTGCCGTATTAAGTAGTGAAAGCCAATTCTTGGTCGGACGGTGATGATCGGTTCAAAGTCTTGGAGTGTCTGATGAGTATGGGTTTCAATTTTTTTTGTTTTATGGGGGTATATCAAAACCCTTGATATGACCAAAACCATTCAATGTAAATAAAGGAGTAGAGTTCAAATTCCGAATTTTAAAAGTTTCGAACGTCCAAAATTCCGAAATTTAATATATTACGAAATCACAGTTTTTGGAAAAGGTATTTTCCCGAGAGTCTGCATATAGTCAATTCAAAAATTTTTTGATTGAAAAACACCGTGGGTTTGAAATTCTGAAAGCTTAATAAGATCTGAAAGGACAAAACTCAACAAAACATTTTGACTTTTCCAAAATCAATATTTTATACTTTAATGTTTCTGAAAATTCAAAACCCTTTTATATAAATTTGTCATTTTTACCATTCGGAAGTTTTAATATTCGCAAATCCAGTCCACTTCCAAAATAAAGCTTTTAAATTTGAAAATAGTTTTTTATACTTAAATTTCTTCAAATAAAATCTATACGAATTATGAGTTGAAAAATTTTGAATTAAAAAACTCGACAATTAAGAAACATTTTGATCATGTTTCAAATATTTAAAAAGATTTCTATAATGCGTTTCAAATTTTTAGTTCCTTAGTTTAAATTTTTCTATCTATTTTCTGTATACAATAATTATTTACAGAAATATTGCAAAGCTTTTTTTTTATATTTTTCAAATCAATTCATACCTTCCCACATCATATCCGACCCTCTTTCACCGGGTAGTTAGAATTTTCTGTGATATATTGTCAAGAGTCTTAAGTTAATACCGCAGTTTGACGATCAGCAAATGAATAAATGAATCGAACGAACCAATTTTCGAGGGAAGGGTAGGCGGAGGGGGGTGGCGGGAAGACAATTTTGACGATAACTTAATTGGCCATTTTTATTGCTGAATAATGTCTCTTGAATATAATTTCATCGTAATTAAATGGGGACTGATAAATCAGCGTATTATTACCATGGTTGAAAATCACGTCGTTAAAATTCTGCTTGTAGAATTTTAAAATCCACCAAATTATACCCAAAGGCGATTGATCGATACTATACACATCGATTCTTCGAGCATGGCAAAAAGGATGAATGAAGGCGTCACGTCATAGGGAATTCCATACAAGTAAAGAAACTATAAACAGATATGTGATTCATTCACTTCTGAGTAATTTTACCCCTTTTCCTACGCTATATGTATATCAGATATTCTGTGCAACTGGGATTATAGTCATCTTTTCAGGAAACAGAATATTATGTAGTTAAGAATTTTTAACACTGGAAGAAATTTTTTTTTTTTTTTTAAGTGATACTTCTTTTGGCTACAGGGTACTGAAAATTTTCAAATGCAACGAAAAGTGTAAGATTGACATATGGCTGTATAAAATATATGGGGCATTCCATGCCATCTCGATCAAGATTCTACGTCGATGTTTCAGATTGGTTTGATAATTTTTTGTATAAAAGTACACGACGAAAAACGCAATCGTAATTTTTTTTCAGAATTTTTCGACCCAGCGTATCTGAAGTAGGTATGATTTAAAAACTTGAAATAAAAACACCCACTTTGTAAAATCTGAAAAAATTCAGAAAAATCTTATGAAATATAATAAAATTTTTGACACCTATTAGAAGATGGAGATTTCATAACTTCAAAAGATAAATACAGAAAATAAGAAATTAAAAAATTATTATTTTTTCATTGCATTTTTGACATCAGAATGAACATAAAAGCTCTGTATGTTATGGCCCGAAAAATGTCGATTTAGAGAGTTACAGGGAATCAAAAATATCAGGATAATATTTATATCTACAAATTTATATTTTTCAATATTATCCTGATATTTTTGATTCCCTGTAACTCTCTAAATCGACATTTTTCGGGCCATAACATACAGAGCTTTTATGTTCATTCTGATGTCAAAAATGCAATGAAAAAATAATAATTTTTTAATTTCTTATTTTCTGTATTTATCTTTTGAAGTTATGAAATCTCCATCTTCTAATAGGTGTCAAAAATTTTGTTATATTTCATAAGATTTTTCTGAATTTTTTCAGATTTTACAAAGTGGGTGTTTTTATTTCAAGTTTTTAAATCATACCTACTTCAGATACGCTGGGTCGAAAAATTCTGAAAAAAATTACGATTGCGTTTTTCGTCGTGTACTTTTATACAAAAAATTATCAAACCAATCTGAGACATCGACGTAGAATCTTGATCGAGATGGCATGGAATGCCCCATATATATGTATATACATGTAAGTCTTAAGTCTTAAGTTTTGAGTCTTAAGTCTCAAGTCTCAAGTCTTAAGTCTTAAGTCTTAAGCCTTAAATCTCAAGTCTCAAGTCTTAAGTCTTAAGTCTTAAACCTTAAGTTTTAAGTCTTAAGTCTTAAAGCTTAAGTCTTAAGTCTTAAAGCTTAAGTCTTAAGTCTTAAGTGAGGAGTTTCATGTCTAGCGTGCGTAGTACGCTACATGTACACTTATTTTATTATTTTTTCTTTGATTAATTTTTTTAGAATATTAATTATTATAATTTTGTTAATTTATATGATAATCCACAATGTGGAAAAAGATGTTCGATTATTTGTTGGATTATACGGCGGTTCTTTAGAAACAGTCTTGACGACCAATCTAGGTAGCAGATGTTTTTATTTTTAACATCCAATTAGTGTTTAATTGCATAATTATACTTTAGGGAACCCTCAGCTCCTGTACACTGTAGGTATACGAGTTGCAAGTTATATGTGCCTCCCGGGCTGTCACGTTCTACATATATACCTGCTTGTACCTACGTATATACAATCTCGGCCTTTTCGTTTCTGTACTATAAATGGGCCCCCCCCCCCCCCCCCCCACATTTAGGAAAACACCCCGTAACACCCTAGAGATTTCTCAGAGTTCATTTTTAGACTGACACGTTCCCCTTCGTTCTCGTTCTTGGTGAACAGTTTTGCCCGCTTTTCTCCCTCGTCCTCGTTACATTTAGCCAGTTTTTTCTCCATGGCTTTGTTGTTCATTATTATTATTATTTTTTTTTTTTTGTATTTTCATTTTTTCTTTCTTCCCCTTTTCCGTGTTCCTTTTTTTTATGTTACAAAGTTTCACCCTTGCTTCGGGGCGCTCGCTTTCTGTTTCCTCTTTCTCTCTCTCTCTCTCTCTCTTCATCTCTACCCACGGCCTAAACTTTTAAATTGTTGAAACGGCCCACGCAGTAATGGGGCACGTCCGCGGATCAGCAAGAAGCTGCTGGCTTCCATTTTCAATGGCGACTCTAATTCCGTAAATTTGTTCCTCGTCTTTCTCTTTCTCCCTGGATATATCTTTCCATCTCTTTATCTTTTCTTACCACTTTTATCTGAAGAACGTTAGTCTTCTTTTACCAGTTCTACTTCCGTCGTAGTTATTTGTACAATTCTATGTACGTATGTAACTACCCCTCACATACCCTGCAATTATTCTACGTCTATTTAATTCAAGTACATACATACAATGTAGACACACATATGTAGTACATACATACAAGGAAGACTTTGGGGATAGGTAACGTAGCGACGATCGACGTCCAGGTCGTATTTCTTCATGTCGACAGTGGCTCCAATCTGCAGACTCTAGAGCAGAGCTTTTGCTCTAGCCAAGACTATATCCAATGCAATTTATTATTGTATGTACTAGCACCAGCTGTAAGTAAACACCCTGCGGAGTAATACCCGGTGTGTGCTGCAGCAGTAGTCTTTTTGTTAATTTAAAAGAAAAAGTATCAGATATAAAAAGCGAGAAAATAAAATAGGAGTATACATATAACATAGGGAGAATAGAAAAAGAAGATAATTAACATCCTGTTCTCTCTTCTAAACGTTACTAATCGTTGTTCATATTTGCGAGATTCTCGATCCCACTGCTGTTTTGAAAAAAAAACTCTATTTATTCCGTACACAGTCAGGGAATTAGTCCGAGGTCGATGCACTCCTGAGAATTGATGGGGTCATTATAAACTCGTGGTTTTAGTCACCGTCGAATCTATCTACCGACACAATATATGGCTGCTTTACGGTACAGGTGTGTGCAGTTTGCTTTTTGGTATAATATGCACGAAAGTGTCTCGGTTAAACCCTCCAACCACCATGCGTTTACCGCGTCTCGCTGACCAAACATTTGCAAAAGACGCCTTTATCATAGTCATATATACAGCTATCTAAGTACATATGTATAGCGAGTCTACGTAGCTGATGACGCAAAGCATGGAAACCTTTTTTTACCTCCCCTGTCCATCTCTGTGCGTTTTTTTTTTTTTATTTTGTTTCTTCTTTTTTGGTATTTTCTTCCTTTTTTTTTTTGCTTCTTTTTATTTTACTCCCTCTCTGAAACATGACCATTTCTGGACGGATGAAAGCTCGGGACTATCCACTCAGACGTGACGAGTCAGGTAGTACATTAACAATGCGTCAAATCGCTCGCGAGTAATCCAAGCGAACAAACAGTGTATGTATACATATATGTATATGTATACGTGTATGTAAAAATTTCATACATTGTATGTATGTACATACATTGGTATACATACATGTATAAACTCAGAGACAGATTTGTGTTTTTATTTATTTACTTATTTTGTATTTTTTATCACTTTTAATGAACCTCAAAAAATATAAACCCTCAATGTTCGTATGTATGTATGTATCTGCAGGGTAGGAATGGGTTGGATTTCGGGACGAGCGGATCAAAAAAATAAAAATAATAATAATGATATAAAAAGAACTTGGATGTCACGGATTTCATTGATTTATTCAATACGTTTTAAAAAAAATTCTGAAATATATCTGTTATCAGTATCAAGATAGTTGAGAATATTATTTTTTGTGGATATAAAAAAATGTAAAAAAAAAGCGATGTATATATGATGCTATGAAAACTGTGAAAATTACGCAATTCAAGAAAAACTGATTTTTCTTACAATTTTTTTTTTCAACATTTTTAGGTACAAGCCTCTCATTTCATTCAGGGGGTACATACTTGTACCCAATATTCAGAAAAATTCGATACATTTTTCGGGATTGTGATAACTGTGGTACATTATAATACACAGATATCCTATTTCAGGATGTTATTTTACGTAATGTTACCTACAGATCATGATGTCAAAGACCCTCGCATCTTGCATCATGTTCTGCTCTGTAAAAATGGCATGAGTTAATTCTTGATTTAATAAAAAATTAACCACTAGTCCTATCGATCTATAATTTTTTTTACTTGCAGTCTTTACACTTAGGTTTGACGTAGACTAGAAATTCTTAAAAATATTTGTTCGTTTGGCTGTAAAAGATTCGAGAAAATTCAAATTTTTGGATCTTTCAGTATACGGAATTTAGAATCTGAAAATTTAAGCAAAATTAAATATTTTTTGATAATCCTAGTCCACGCCAGAATCACATCAGTATTAAATAAGCTTACGAAATTGAAGATAGTTTGGACTAGGACTGATTTCGAAATTAATTCAACAAGTAACTAATATCATTTTTAAAGAGCGCACTTCAATTTTTGTTGGTTGCCACATGATGTAAGATGTGAGAGTCTTTGACATCAAGATTTTTGGGTGACATCGCGTAGAATAAAAACCCCAAAACAGGATATCTGTGCATTATTTACGTAAGTCACAAAAATCCTTGACAATATGTCTAAATTTTACATCCTGAAAATATACCTACCCCATTAAAATGAAAGGGGTTAATTTTATTAGATTTTTGGTTTTTTTTTTAGTCCATTTTGGATGGAATTTATTACATATTTCTTCCGAATCTTTGAAATTCCTCTCCACTACCACCGCATAAGAACTGGAGGTAGGCGCAGCAATCGATTCGTACGATGGGGTAGGTCGGTGCCTATCGATTTCGCTACGGAATATACACCAACTTTATTGTACCTATAACACGTAGAAGGTATCCCGTGCATTTCTGATTACGCGTTTCCTGCCATCCCAGAACCGCGTGCGTACTAGAACACGAACGCGGACGTGGACAACGACCATCCGGTGGTTCACATTGCGCGCTCAGTTCACCCTGACCTCGGCCACGATCTCCTAAAGCTTTACCCGATACATAAAGACCATTTTTTAAATCATTTTGAGCGATTCCCGGTCCTCAGAGTACAGAAAACAACCTGTGCTCGCCTAGAGGACCGTCAAACTCGCGCGAAATGCAACGAGGTCCTTAAAAGCCGTTGACACAGGCTTCTGAGGCCATAGTTTTGAAGTTTGACGATAGATTTTATGGTTTTTCCCATGACACTGGCGAAAGTATGTCTGGTTGACGCGCTCCGGGGTGTAAAGCCCTGCACCATTTACGTCCGGGTGTAAAACTGTACAGAGACGATATACCCCAAGCCACCTGGTCCTACAGAACGCTTATTGCCGCTCCTGCTGAGTCCTTGCCGTACTTTAAACTCTGCGGTACAATCCGGACGTGGACAGGGTGTCGGTTAGTTGATATAAATTGAAACTGAAATTAGTTTTTCCCTACATCACTTGGGTAACGGCTGTACAGCTCACTCACAGTCAACGACTAAATGGCAAGGGGTATAAAACATCTTGTATAGAACAGTCGTCGTTATACTACCTCTAAATGCAATGGCTATTAGCCAACTGACTTAAGAGGACATTATGAACTTCTTGACGATTTCGCATTCCGATACATGACGTATATTAAATTGAGCGGTAGTTGATCCCGCGGTTTAATAAAGGAGGATTTTGTACCTAACAGGGTAAAAAAAAGGTAATTTTTGAAATTTTTTAACTTCCCGCAATGAAAATTGAAAATTTAAAAAAAAAAAGGGAAGTTATTGGTTTCGGTCCGATTTTCAAAAATCGAGTTTTCATCAGGTCTTGACGTTTTGGGGTCCTAGGAAGCTATTCTGACTATTTTTGGATGAACGTCCGTATGTGTGTGTGTGTAAACAAATTTTTTCGGTACGATATCCTTAAAACGAATCGACCGATTGGAATGGTTCTTATGGCGATCGGAAGAGTTTATCAAGACTTAGATTTGATTAGATTTTGGAGTCGATCGGTTGAGTAGTTTCAAAGTTATTTGAGAAATAAAAATTGAAAAACAATTTTTTTTCATGTTTTTAGCGCATAACTCTTAAACTGTTCGTGCGATTAGTCTCAAAACTTGATCAGACTTAGCTCTTGGATAGCTCTTTCGATCGCTGTAAGATTCATCAAAATCGAACGATTGGTTTAAAAGATATTGCACGACAAAAATTTCTCTTTTTGTCGTACGATACCTTTGGAACGAATCAACCGATTTGAATGATTCTTGCGGCGATCGAAAGGGTTCATCAAGACTTAGATCTGATTAGATTTTGGAATCTATCGGTCGAGTAGTTTCAAAGTTATTCGAAGAATAGAAATTGAAGAAAAAAAGATTTGTATAGGGAAAACTAATTATACTTATAACCTTCTTTAATTTATTATAAACACAATAGTCTCAATTAATTGTAACGTATTTAACACAGCGGGAAGTTTTTGGGTTTGCCCACGGTTTCCTGATTTTTTTACCGTACTATTGCCGTATATATATCCTATAATAATCCCGTCTTTCGAAACTTATTTTTCATCTAAAAACGAGGATCAGAATTTTTTGGGCTTTTCAAGAGTCGATCTAATGAGCTGCGTTCTAGACATCTTAATTTCGAAAAAATAACTAGGCTCAAATAATCTTCTAAGCAGTTTCGAATTGGGTTTTTATAAATATACCTAGGTCGTGCAATATGATGGTGCCAATAGTTTTGTCTTCGCCATTCAGAACCCGGAATTTTGTACATGAAAAGGATGAAATCTTTAAGATTTTATTGCGTACTAAAGTTTCGATAAGTCTTTGTAGGTAGGATATAGGGTCATATTTATGACGGGATATAACGTTCTACTAAATTCTTGATTTTATTCATTTGTCTCATAGTTTAAAATGGAATGATGCTCTTCACTTCCAAAGTACCAAAGTACGTATACACAAATCCACATACACAAAGAGCTTTTCTGTAAAAGCACTTTTTTCTCCTGGAGATATAGAGACGCATGTAACATACGTCTATGTTACACCCACGTCAAACCCCCGTTGTGCGTTTTGCTGAAACTGGAAAGCTTTTAATCTCGGTATACGTTGGCGTGGTAGCAATCAACGTCAGTGTCGTGCTTACGTTGATTCCGGATCAAAAAACATCTAGATCATGTATGTATAGACACATGGTGAGATTTAACGGTGCACTTAGTTCTTCCACGGTTAATATTTTCTGGTCAGATATGTATGTATGTACATACATGTATATACCTATGTATATAGATACATATAGGTATATGGATTTTGCGGACTAGATGGCACGGACGTTCCGTTTCTGCTTCGCGATTTCTTCCTTTATTCTAAAGTGAGAGAACGTGATGTGGGACGAGGTTAGGGGATGGAAATGAAAATGGATCTATCACTTCACAACTACTACCGCCATGGATATGGTAAAGCAAACCACGGCACTATACACAACGGAGATAATTGCGGTATTCTACTTTTCACGTAGTGACTGATCCCTCGCCGAATTTCTATGTACATATTGTGAACAGTGATCCCACCCGGGAACTGTGATCGATACTGTCTCATTGTCGAGAATTGAAACGGTTGAATATTCAATCTGACGGGTCGACTGTTGACAGGAAAATTAATCATCTCTTCTCTGCACACATACACACACATACTGCAAGTCTATTGATGGCTTCTCTTTACTTTTACTTTTTGCTCTTATTTACTTATTTTCTTTTTCATTCTTCTTTCTATACTCTTCACTCATATGGCACGTGGCCTACATTTCACGACATAGGTGAAGTAAAAGCCAGGCGAGTTTCATGCAAGTGGGGGATGGCATGAAATATATATATATAAAAAAAAAATATAAAAAATTGACAAAAACACACGAGGACGAGGTACACCCGCACCTCAGTTTGACCGAGGTCATATCTATACACAAAATAAATACAACCTTTTGTAGAAATTCAATTCAATTTGATTGATTGTCAGTTTTATATACTCTGAACCTTTCAAAGGGAATATTGGAATTAATTTGAAATTATTTTCACCAACAATGGTTAAGATGAGTCGTTTTATTGAGATTTATTAATCCCGAGAGCATCACTCATTAATTTTTTGTTCGATAGGTACATACGTATCATAGTGAATTGTAATTGTTTCAATTTCGTAATTTCGGTTTTTGATGATATATTTGGCGCATTTATTGAATTAAATTTTTCTTTTTTTTTTTTTCAATGAATGACTATGGATAGTATAAGTTCTTAAAATCAGCTTTCTTTAATATCTATTATACCTATATAGGTATAGGCAGTGAAAACTGAAAACGGTACGTAGAATTGCTGACCAAATTATCCCTTAATGTGCAAAAAACAAAAATGTCAACTCTGCACAGTATGAGTATACAGAAATTTGAAAGCAGAAGAAGAAACTTTTTGAATTAGCAAAAACGTGTTTATGATTAATAAGCACTTTCATGAAAACTGAAGAATATTATAGGTGTATACCTAAGGATGGTCCTTATTTAGAGTGTGGGTGAATTTTTTTTCCGACCGCCCACCAAAACGTCTCCAAATAATTCGAAAGAATCCTTTAAAAAATTTCACCTTTCTATCTCAAGCCTAAGCCCTCCCGCAAAGGGGGTGCTTAGGCAAATTTCACCATTTAAAATACACGCGTTTTTGCAATGCTTTCGGTAAATATTTCATTGCAAGGATATTTATTTGACAAAAAAATCTGTCATTTTGAGAAATTAGTCGGAGTCGGTGCAGGTACTATTTGGGGAAAACTTTATTTGGTATGTTTCGTTGTCAGTTTTCGACACGATATTTCAGCAAATTAATTAGATAAAAGTCAGATTTAAATGATGTATGTACAATTGATATAGAATTCTCTATAGTTGGTGATAATGTTTTTTACGCAAATTGTAACATCGATGCCCACTAATTTCCGAACTTACATTGGTGTCAGAAGTGGGATACGAACTTACAATATTTGTATATTGCCTCTATACATAGATATATAGATAATAGGTACAGGTATGTACCTACGCGATATAATAAGTGTATCAACCTTGGTTCTGAAATTTTTTAAATTATAAACCAATTTCGAGTCCGCACGGATGGTCGATTTCGTCGTCTAGCCGAACACAATAGGCTCCCTAAAGGCAAACGCGACGTATCAACAGACGGCTCGAAACGAATTACTCTCCCACTTTTTCGTTCCCCCTTTTTTTTTTTTCTTTCTTTTTTTATTTTTCTTCTGTTTCTTTTTTCATTTGCCCAGCCAAACTCAGACCCACCTCACCAAAGACGTCTCATGTACGGTATAGGGGTGCGGTCCTTTCTTTACCTTTTTGCGAACTGAAATACGAATTTTGAAATATCTCCACGATCTGTAAGATCGCGCATATAAAAGAACGAAAAAAAAAAAAATTAAAGAAGAAAAAAAAAAAGAACTTTGAAAATCCCAGAGGGATGTGTCCTTTGTTACCCTTAAACACACGACATACTATACACTTTCCGTGTTTCAGCTGCAAACGAAAACCGCAGATCGGGGACAGATGCGGACACCTGAGGACCAGCACACGGAGCACATCTATCGCCTCCTTTCTGCATCCTGGTCCTGGAAGTTCCCGAGGGTTCGAAAGCTACTCGGTGAGTAAGACTAAGTTTATTATATCCCAAAACTAATAGTCCACTAAGGACCGTGAAGCTAGGAGAAATTACAACAAGCCGATAAATTGAGGCAAAAAAAAAAAAAAAGATAGAAATGTAGCTTTGGGTAAAAAGGGCTAGAGAAATACCGTAGAGAAAAAAAGAGAAAACAAAAAGAAAAAAAAAAAAAAAAAAAGAAAAATTAGGTACCTACAAATGGTAGAATCTGAGCCAGATCCAATTAACCCCATTCAATTAGCTGCATGCCGAAATTGAAGAGTAAAATAGCGGAATTAAATCCTCTGCTAGTTATGTTGCAGTCAGTACATTCGAGATCGACTTTTATCTGTCAGATATTAATGCAGTGATAACCGAGGCTAGCAGATTCTGATAAATATTGATGTCGGATGTGATGAGATTGAAGGATGCGATTTTGTTTGTCTCATTAATACTTTGCTTTATATATCTTGTGGGATTTTTTTTTGTATTCGCGATGATACGCTAGGAGATGTTAAGGTCGCACGTAATCAAGTAACTTTCTTAAAAGTGCCTCGTAGACAGAAGAAAAAAAGAAAAAAAAAAAAATTACTATAACTACCCTCCATTAGTTAAGCTCAATTAACGCCTCCTTCGCCTTGTACGTATGTATGTATGTACATGATATAATATGCTATACAGTATATCGTTGTTGCAAACGAACGAAAAACACGTACGAGGTCGCGCTATTGTTTTCCACAGCTCCATGCTGATGATAATTACAAACCGAGATCTGTCGAGATATATAGATGATATACATATATATATATATATATATATATATATATATATATATATATATATATATATATATATATATATATATATATATATATATATATATATATATATATATATATATACACATATATGTATTATGTATTATGTATATACATCTTGTATATGTATACACGTTTCCATACTCGTTGAAAAGAACGAACGAGGGTTGCTTCACCCTACTTTTAATTTCACATTGCCAGATATGTATGTATGTACCTATTCTACCTACCTTCACGCCCTTAGTCGTAGAGAAATGGAAACGATGCTGGCATCCGTATTCACTCTAAAGTACGCCTACATCGCTAAACATCAGTTATACAAGTCTCCTTAGAAATAAGGGATGCGGTGCCTGAAAATTGAGCCATAGAACTGGACGCGTTAACCGCAATTTTTTGAGAGGGTATATATTATAGACTTGTGAAATAAATTCTTTGTCATACCTACATCGAAAGTAATATGCATTACTATTACGTGAATGTAAACTGGCTCTTTTACGTACTAGTCCGATAAAGTGAATTCTAGGACGAAAAGTAGCACTTTACTTTATTCGAGTTGATTTTACCGCACTAGAGCGTAAAATAAAACTAATTTCTGCTAGTTTCTACATGTACTCCGAAGCAAACTTTCGGTGCAGGTATTGGGTGAAAAATATCGTGTACATCACGGGCGAAAACGGGCGAGTAGCAACTTTGACACTCGTCAGTAATTGCCTGCTTTCTGCCCTTGATACACAATATACTATTTATTTATATTCACCTTAGGTAATATTTGATGTAATTTTTGATCGACTAAGTTTTTTCTGCATTGCCAATTATTTGCATTTTTTTTATACATAATTTGAAATCATTTCAGATTTTAGGTAGCTTTGTTTTACATGGAGCAATCTTCTATCGAAGAAAAATGGTTCTCTTAGGTTACAGCTGTCGGTATTATTGATGAAAATTTTTTGAAATTTACAGATTAATATTCTAAAATGATGTAGATTATTTTATATTCTATCGGTGTGAGTATTCAACACATTTTATTTTTTCTCAACGTATATTTACAAAACAAATTGGCTTAATATCAAAAATCTTTTTCTTCAAAAGTTTAATTCATCGAATATCGAATTGGTCTGCCCCGAAATTACATCGATGTAGAATATAAAATTTCCTCCAAATATGAAGAAATTTTGATTAAAGATGCGACCTTTACTCTACACGACAGTCGCTTTATCGTCGGTGCTATAAATCTATGTAAAGCAAACCACCATAAAATTAAAAATAATTTTGAATTATGTCCCCAAAATGCAGGTAATTAGAAAAAAGTGAGTCAACAGAACATATTTCTTCGCAACGTACCAGTAATTAAAAAAAAAAAACAAAAAAAAAAAAAATTATTTCCAAAATGTAAGCCCCCTTAACGTAGTATTTTGGAAATAAGACATAAAAAGCTCAAGCTTCTTCGATGCCAAGCTCTTTCATAGCTTGAATTTTTCGATCTTCATATATGTCTTCAGAAACGAAATCTTTGAGTGATCAATTTTTTACTCTGCAAAATTGAGAAGTTTTTTTTTCTGCTTCTTAAGAAAAAATAAAAAAAAAAAAAACAACTTGACTCCTAAAAAAACTTGTGTCTGTTCATTTATTGATCAGAGATGTAGATCTTCGTTTTGGTAAAAAAAAAAAAAAAAAAAAAAAAAACAAGCTCTGTTGTAGGTGAAAAAAAAGTGTAACTTATTGTATATGAGAGAGCTTGCGGTTATTGAAAAATTCTTTCCAAACAGGGTAGACCGCGATGCTTGAAAGCTACTCCTTTTTACTCTGTACGAATCGAAACTGCCTGCTGTATAGTATAGTGTTAATTTCCGTCAGTAAATCGTCCTAGTCTTTTCGGTGGAGTGAGAGATCGGAAATGTGCTGTCGGGCTGATGGTTTCGATGCAAGAGCTTCTTCGATGTACTGAAAATTTGACCTCGTATATTAGGCTGCATATATGGGCCATTCTAAAATCCTTTCAACCAGCTTAGTTATTTTTTTTACTTTTCATCACCTACGGCGACATAAGAAAAGTATTGATTTTGGTCGGAAAGTGGCTTTTACTAATTTCAACGAATCTTCACATTTTCGACTCTCTAGAATCCGAAAAAACAGGTTTTTAGAGAGATGTCGGTCTCCCTGTCGGCCTGTTCGACAAACTCGCGCGGTGATCTCGGAAACGGCTCGATGAAAAAATCTGAAATTCACAGGACTTTACAACCAAATGATGGGCATGGAAAATTGCCATGTCTCGTTTAATTTGAACTTCCGGTTCTACCGGAAATGAATCGATTTTTGCTGTTTTACCGACAAACCTATACTTTTTTTCTCTGTATCACCTTTCTAAATGAAAGAATATGTTCTTCCGAGTTGAGTTATTCATTTTATATATATAGGGCATTGCTTGCCAATGACAACAAAAATATTGTAAATATAGCCAGATCAAATTCGAATAAAAAGCACTGTATAAAATTGTTGTTTGTCAATATATAGGGCGATCCTTGCCAATGACAAGAAGAAATTGTAAGTATATTCAGAATGAATTGGAATAAAACGCACTGTATGAAATTATTGTTTGTCAATATAAAGGGCATTTTTCTTATGAGAAAATTTCAATTTTAATCTTTTTTTTCGGGTTTTAATTACTTTTTTATACGCTTTCTTCCTTTGACAAACCCATGCTTTTTTTCGTTTTGATGAAAAGTACTCCGAAAAACTGTTTTTCCGGCTTGTTTTTTTTTTTTTGTTTACAGAAGATATCGTTTTTTCTCAATACAAGCACTCAACAGATACAATCTTAAGACCTCTCGATTTTTAATATACCGGAAAATACTTCCAGGCATCAACTTCAATAAGGGATCAAGAAGCTTTTGTTTTGTGATGCAGAAATTTGCTAACAAAAAAATCTATCTTGTATCGATTCACGCTGATATTTGAGATAATTGTATACCGTTCGATTTAATATATTATCGAGAAAAAGTTGGTTAAAAAAGGATGACGAAGAAATTTTCGAAGAAATTTTAACCCATAAACTTATAAAGTAAGAAATAATTTTTTTGTAAAAAACTTTCTCTGTATAGAAGTTGACGTTTAAGAGTAAGAAATAATTCAAAACGTCACAAAGTAATATCCTCAAAATATTATATCTTTTCGAAAAATTGAAAATCAAAAGCACTACGATATGCTTTAGCAATTCGAAAACAAAAAACGAAGAATTAGTTAGGTGGTTTGAGCTGAAGTTGCCTATGGAAAAGCCATATTAGAAACACATCCTGGAATCCAGGATTATATGATCGCAAGAATTGAATCTTTAAATTTGATTGCTTTAGCGTTTGGGGTAGATTCGGAAACCAACGATTCGTGTGGTGAGGGATATGGATTACATAGAACCCTATAGAGGTAGAGAGCGAAAAAAAAGGGTTTTCCGGTTTCCGTTCGAGAGCAAAAATTAACTATTCACAATCGGTTATGTACATACATATTACATATATACATACATAGTATGAGCAATTAATAATAGCCTACTGCACCGCGTTTAATCTTCGTTTTACTCCGAAGTGAACGTACTACAAGTTGAAAACTTCTGTTTAAATTAAAAAACTAAAAACTAAAAGAATGAAAGATAAAAAAGGAACAACACAGACTGAACAAAGTTTCAAATTTAAATGACTGCAACTGTATTCTCTGGCTACTAATATAGACACAAAAAAATGAACCGCTGCTTTATTAACTAAGTATACAAGTACATAGTTACAGGTATAGATACCTATGTAACATACGTGGACTGTAATATTAAATAGTTATGAGAAACGATTGTATGACGGTTTCAGGAAGCTCTCGTTTATAAGTGGCTTAATATATAGCTGGTCTATAGCGATACGCGGTAATATCGAATATACTTCTACTCACTAAATTTATACTATTATATACCGGGTGATTCATTTCAATCGCCCCAGGCCTATTTTTTCGAAACTAAGCAAGATACGAAAAAATTTTTGGTGTAAAATATTCAGGGTTCAGAAGGGGACAAAACTTGGTGGTATCAATGTTTCCGTAAATGGAACTGCCGAGGTCAGGTGAAGGTTAACTTTGTTTTTTTGAATGGAAACCCACATTTTTCATCACATAATTTTGTTTTACTTGAAAAATTAAACGACTTTTGTATGAAACATTTTTTTGTGAGACATCAAGTTTTTATGATATTTAACTGAACGACTAGAGATTTTTGAACTTTTGAGAACATTTCATCTCTAAACTATCAAGTTTGGAGAAAAATTGCAAGAGACAAAAAGTACGTAATTTCATGCACGAATTCTTGGACAGTGATTGATGAATTTTTTCTAATAACTTTTTATTGTAGCTTCTTTAATTGCCTAAAGAACTGCAGAAATTGTTTTTAAAAAAATCTGCAATTATTCTCCAAGAATCTTTACGTGAAATTACGCACTTTTTGTTAATGCAATCTTTCTCTAAACTTGATAGTTTAGGGGTGAAATGTTCTTAGAAATTCAGAAATCTCTAGTCGTTCAGTAGAATATCATAAAGACTTGATGTCTCACAAAAAAATGTTTCATACGAAAGTCGTTTGATTTTTCAAGTAGAACAAAATTATGTAATCAAAAATATGAGTTTCCATTTAAAAAAACAAAGTTGACCTTCACCTGACTTCGGCGGCTCCATTTACGGAAATACCGATACCAACAAGTTTCGTCCCCCTCTGAACCCTGAATATTTGATACAATTATATTTTTGTATCTTGGTTAGGTTCGGGAAAATCGGCCTGGGGCGATTAAAATGAATCACCCAGTATACCTGCTATTTATAACTGGAAGTATATCCATATCATCTATAGAAGTGTACAGCTACTAAACAAGTATCTACCTACTACACGAACACAGTTATAGTTTTATGTTGCCGTGTACACTCAACGAATTTAAAACTGTCGCGCTTAAAATAGGCAATCGAAATTACACCGCGTTTCATGTTGCCAATGCCATGTTTAACTCACTCGGAATCTTCCATAGGCATTGCCAACTTAAAGATGTGGTGTAACTTCGGTTGCCTATTTTAGATGTTTTATTTCAAATCTACGCCAGGTGGCGCTGGTATAGCCAGCCGGTAATTGCAGTTATAATAATGACCGAAGTTATTAATCTTATTTTTCTATTTCTTTTCCTCGTTGCATATGGTACAGTGATTACACGTAGCCTGTAGTGTAAAGAATTCTTGTCATTTCAACAATAAAACCGGTGATAAAGATAATTCCAACTTTGTTATACCCTTATATCTTTGTATTAGAGTTGTCCTATCATAGCAAGCGGTTGGAAGCTCGTTATAACGTTATACCTCCCCGCCTACAACTGGCAATTAAGTTATGTCGTAAAATGTACAGTGAACGACAACAATGGTGGCGGTATGAGATTATGGTTCTAACAACAATAACGCAGACTCTAAATCCTAACAATATATTATATCGTTGGTATACGATATGGAGCTGCGCCGGTTCTCCACTTCAATGCATATCAACTAATTACTCTACCAGACACGTGTAGGTATCATGAAAATACGTTATACTATGGAACGGTAATTATTATTGCTCATTGAACAAGACTGGGAGATATAGATATACAAGAATTCAAAGTAGAATTAATGAGTATAAATGTGATTCGACGTTCCATCGAATACATCAATTATTCGTATTGATCTAAACCACTACAAGAATTTTCTTTGATTTTTGTTTAATGACAAAAAAATTTTAAAAAAGCGGGATTTTAGTTTTCTTATTTTCCTTTTCGTATGATGGAAATTTTTTATCTTCATTTCAATTTAAATAATAATTATAAATCAAGTGCCTCAGTGAACGCGTCTCAGGACTTCCACAAAATCGATTCGATTTATTCAATGACATTTCCTTTCCGATCGTTCTAGAGATTCACGACTCGTAAGGAAATAGGTAGGTTATAGCTGTTGCTAGATTTAGGTCGATATACTTACCTACAAGTGAACGTCTTTCTCATCTAAGAGTGGGACACCCTCGCAAAAGCCTTTTTCCATACCCTCCCAATGACCGGCGACAAACTCTACCTCAAGCAGTTTGAACTTATCACAATAAAGTGCAAGATTGAATTCAAGGTTTACCAACATGGTGTTAAAAATCGTTGTATACATACGTTTTGAAAATTTAGCTACTTTTTTTGATACAGTAGCTGAAGCAGCTAGAGTAAAATTTAAATTTATTAACTTTTTGACTAGTTGGTACCAAAAATCTGTTCATTTTTTGTTAAAGGGGCATGTGGTTCAATGAAAAATAAATCAAGGGGTGTGTGTTCAATGAATAAAAAAAAATAATGAAAGTTCTTCAAAATTTATGTTTCTAATTACTAAGAGACTTCGATCCGATAAACTGAAATGTTTCCCATAAGAAAATCCCGAGAATTACCTTTTTTTAATTTCCCGCAATGAAAATTGAAAATTTTCAAAAAAAAAAGGGAAGTTATTGGTTTCGGTTCGATTTTCGAAAATCGAATTTTCATCATATCTTGACGTTTTGGGGTCCTAGGAAGCTATTCAGACTATTTTTGGATGCACGTCCGTATGTGTGTGTGTGTGTAAACAAATTTTTGCGGTACGATATCTTTAGAACGAATCGATCGATTGGAATGGTTCTTATGACGATCGAAAGGATTTATCAAGACTTAGATCTGATTAGATTTTGGAGTCGATCGGTCGAGTAGTTTCAGAATTATTTGAAAAATAAAAATTAAGAAACAATTTCTTTTCATGTTTTTAGCGCATAACTCCTAAGCTGTTCGTGCGATTAGTCTCAAAACTTGATCAGACTTAGGTCTTGGATAGCCCTTACGATCGCCGTAAGATTCATCAAAATCGAACAATTGGTTTAAAAGATATTGCACGACAAAAATTTCTCTTTTTGTCGTACGATACCTTTGGAACGAATTAACCGATTTGAATGATTCTCGCGGCGATCGAAAGGGTTCATCAAGACTTAGATCTGATTAGATTTTGGAATCTATCGGCCGAGTAGTTTCAAAGTTATTCGAAGAATAGAAATTGAAGAAAAAAAGATTTGTATAGGGAAAACTAATTATACTTATAACCTTCTTTAATTTATTATAAACACAATAGTATCAATTAATTGTAACGGGTTGGTCCACAGGTCAACCGGTTTCCTGATTTTGTTGCCAAGTTTTATACGTCCCATTAAACCAAAAATCGTATTACTTGTCACGGTTGTGTATTCGAGCACGAAGTATAGAGAAAAGCTCTGTATGTATATACGAGGACGTGGTTTTTAGAAACTGGAAGTTCCCAGTGGTTCAAAAAGCATCTCAACCCTCTCTTTCTCTTTCTCTTTCTCTTTCTCATGTTCATTCTCTCCTCACGTCTATTCAATGTGTCTTCGTTGTCTCCGTCCCGTATAGTTGCGGGATCAAATGTTTAGAAATTCTGAACGCCAACGAGTGCCTCTTCAAAGGTACGCAAGCCACTCTCCGCAGGTGCGGTGGTCCTTTGTCCTCGTCTTGACGTTCTCAGTGCTTGCAGGGTAGATACCTACTCGACGAACCTAGCTAGCATACGGGTATAGGTATGTATATACATCTTATGTTCAGCTCAGTACATTGTCGTACTTGTACCCACTATAAACTTCATCAATTTAGGATCAGAGGGGTTAATGGATCGCTGAGGGTTGATCCGTCTATTTGTTACCCTCACTGCAGCTTATCGTCAGATTTTAATTAAAATCAGACGCTAATTATTTGAAGAAACTGAAAAGTATTATTAATGATAAAAGCTCACATAATTAATCGACATTTCTAACACGTAAATAAATCAAAAATAAAGAAACTTCATTTCCACAAACGGTTGCTTTTCCTCCTGAGTGAAAAATCGCTCTTCATTCTCAGCTTGGATATTTAATGATAAGCGTTTATATCGCAGATGGATAACCGTATGTCCATCCATACATATCCATGACATATTATCATCATGTCTTCAGATTTCATTGTCGTTCTTTTTATCCGAGTGTAGGGTGAGAAACGATAAAGAACTTTGGCGTGTACGAGGGACATAAGATGAAGAAGAAGAAAAAAAGTCTTTGTAGACGAGATGAAGAACCGAGTACAACGTCCCGGAGGGCAGCGGCTAAAAGATGGCCAAACTTAACGGCGCCTTGGCCGACCATAGACAGTAAAGACTATACAAGGAAGGGCTGCGAGATAGTAAGGGTAGGAAAGAAAAAAGAAATATGAGAAAAAAAAGGGAGAAAAAATGATGAGAGGAAGAATAAACCGAGGTCGTGATCGGCGTATTTTCCATAAATTTATCCCTTGCTACGATGAGGGCTTGGACCCTTCATAGATGTCATACGTATAAAGGCAAATGTATAGCGAGGGGACGAAAACGAGATTTTAGTTTTAGCCGCAGGTTCAGACCTTCGAGGGTTATAGCCCTTCGCATATCTCGTTATTGCAGAGTATAGATCGAACCGATCACTTCCGATTAAGCCATGGTAGTTCTGATCGAATCAACATTATTTATTAGGCAATTGGGTTTGCCAAATTGTCCAAGGGATGATGAGAAAAAAAATGGGGGAAAAAAAAAAATCCGTACGAATATGTGATGGTTATCCAACACAGTCGCAGAGAAAATTATTCATCCTAAATATTTGAATACTTATAATCTGTTGATTAATTTTTAACTTCCCGCAATGGAAATTGAAAATTTTCATAAAAAAGGGAAGTTATTGGTTTCGGTCCGATTTTAGAATTTCGAGTTTTCATCAGATCTCGATGTCTTGGGGTCCCAGGAAGCTATTCTGACTATTTTTGGATGGACGTCCGTATGTGTGTATGTAAACAAATTTTTGCGGTACCATATCTTTAGAACTAATCGACCGATTGGAATGGTTCTTATGGCGATCAAAAGGGTTTATCGAGACTTAGATCTGATTAGATTTTGGAACCGATCGGTCGAGTAGTTTCAAAGTTATTTGAGAAATAAAAATTAAAAAACAATTTTTTTTTCATGTTTTTAGCGCATAACTCCTAAACTGTTCGTGCGATTAGTCTCAAAACTTGATCAGACTTAGGTCTTGGATAGCCCTTTCGATCGCCGTAAGATTCATCAAAATCTAACGATTAGTTTAAAGGATATTGCCCGAAAAAAAATTCTCTTTTTGTCGTACGATACCTTTGGAGCGAATTAACCGATTTGAATAATTCTTGCGGCGATCGAAAGGGTTCATCAAGACTTAGATCTGATTAGATTTTGGAATCGATCGGTCGAGTAGTTTCAAAGTTATTCGAAGAATAGAAATTGAAGAAAAAAAGATTTGTATAGGGAAAACTAATTATACTTATAACCTTCTTTAATTTATTATAAACACTATAGTATCAATTAATTGTAACGTATTTAACACAGCGGGAAGTTTTCGGGGTGGTTCACAGGTCAACCAGTTTCCTGATTTTTTTCGATGAAATAGAAGCGAAAATTGATATGGCGGAACGGCTTATGTCTACATAAGATTAAGTGAACGGATGTTCAAATTTGTAACTATAGTTTGTGAATTCATTGTCTTATGGAAAGCGTGTAAAGATTATTCAATAATATTATATATATATTTTGTAAGATGTGTGACAGATGGTTGAACCGTTAACTCAAGCATACTGGGAAACTTCTATTATCTCAACGGATGACAATACAGAACCTTCCCTAAATGTAGTGTGACTAAACATGTCATCGGGTTAATTCTGTGCAAGCGGGTAACAATATTCAAATAGATCATTTTTTGTCTTGCATTATCATCGAATTTGCCCAATTTTATATCCTAAGCAAAGGCTTTTCTTCATCGGGGGTCCATTTTATGAATGTCAACGGAATATAAAAATAAAAAGTGCCATTATCGCATATTTCCACCACAATTACACACCAATATTTAAATAGATAATTTTTTTATTACGATGAGATTAATCTTTAATGATTGTATCTCCTCAAATGAAGTGCCTTTTTTTTTGTCAACGGATAAATTTATTAATGGCGTCTAAATCGAATATCAAAAAGTGCCATTGTTGAATATTTTCGCCATATTTACACAAAAATATTCGAATAGATTATTTCCCTATGACAATATAGGATCAAGTTTTTAAACTTTTATGTCCTAAAGAAAGTCGTTTCATTATCGAGGGTTAAATTTATGAATGTGAATAAAATCTAAGAATAAAAAGTGCCATTATATCACATTTCCATCGCATTAATACAAAAATATTCAAGTAGATCATTTTTCTATTATAATAGAATCAAGTTTAAATAATTTTATGTATGAAACTAAGTCGTCTCTTCATCTAGAATTGAATTTATGAATGTTAACTAAATATGAGACTAAAAAGTGCCATTTCCGCATATTTTTCGCCACAGAATGTTCTACCGTAAAGTACGTTTAACCATTCCGTATAAATTCAGTTGCATACTAAACTTTCCCTCTTTTTTCTTTTTCTGTCTCCTATGTCTGACTTCATCCCTTGAATTCAAACTGTTTCTCAGTTTACCCATATCGGGGTGACGCACTATCTCTAAACTCTACGTCGAATGGCTCCGAAGCTTGAAAGAGAGTATAGTAGAGTAGAGACAGACGTCAGCTCGTACCATGTCGCGTCGTTGCGCGCGTTTCAACGTAGTTCTATACCTAACGTATAGGGTATACACCACTGCGGGGCGCCGGCGTCGGGGGTTTCGTCAGCGGGGTTGCCTTAAACGCGCGTATTTCCCCCCAGTTGAACGCGCGACCGCCAAGCGGGTACTCCGCGGCGCGTAATTCTTCTCCGTAGTAATAATAAAATATAATTAACAATAATAAATAAATAAATAAATAAAATTATTTATTATATATATATTTATGTATATATATCAATCGATTATTTAGTTACCTTTACTTTTTATTCAATAAAACAAAAGTTTTTCAGTTCGACAAAAACCCACAAAAAAAAAAAAAATTAAGAAAAAGAAAACAAAAAATCTCTCATCGATCATCGCCGCTTCCTGCACGATCCCGCGACCGGTAGAACGTGCTTATCAAAAAACAAGGAACAAAAAAAAAAAAACAAAAAAAAAAAACGCGGGTGTCGAATTCACGATAATAATCAATTATTACTATAATTTCGAATCTTCTATATACATATATACATATACGTCCCTCTTTATATCTTCTATACATATTGTTTTTTTTTTTTTTTTTTTGGGAGATTTTTTTATTTTTTTTTTTTTTTATAACTTTTTCTCTCTCTCTCTATTTTTCTATTTAATACCTATATAGGTATATGTATATCTGATGCATGATATAATAAATTAAGCCGATATACATATATACGTATATGATCACATTCGTTGAACTGGCTACACAATTATAATGGAGAAACGTAACCAATATTTTCCAGTTTATTATATTAATTAATCTACATAGTTTTTATTATCATTATTATTATTATTATTATTATCTTATGACGATGTACGAGAGAGATTATCCTCGGTCGGTTTATAGTTTATGCTAAAAGAAAGAAAGAAAAAGAGTAAATATCGTTCTATCAATCTTGCAAACCGTTCGTATGCGATAAACTATGGCTCGCTTCCTGCATCTATATATACATACATACATATGTATACTTATATAGATCAGGATATATATATATATATATATACACATATATGTATAATATTGTATGTAGGTGTACTATAAAATATACATGCATAAGTACGATAGAGAAAACATATCCCAGGGAACGATTGATCGTACGTCGCGCCGCCATGGGACGAAACGAGTTATCGTTATAGTCGTCGAACGATCGAAATGTGAGTCGGTATATGTATAGGTATAGATATTGCGAATATCTATACTAAAACGAAACAATTTCGCGGGATTATAATTCTTTCTGCGATTTTTTGAAAGCATTAAAAAAATAATAAAAAATAGGTACTTCTGTGTCCCAAGGGCCATCTTCGACTTGTGCTTTGACTTTTTCGCGTAATTCACCTTCTTCTTTTTCTTCGTCTTCTTCTTCTTCGTCTTATTCTTCGCCATCAGATTTCCCGTTAAGAAAAACCGATCTACGATATACCGTGTAATTATTATTTATTATATATGTCTTAATACCGGCTACCTCAACTCGTTTATCCAATAAATAAGTGATCCGAAGAAAGTTATAACCAAAGGAAAGTTTTAATTAATGCCCATCCCCAACGGACCGAGGATTTCCCGCCTAGCCTTAAAACCCACCCAGACAGAAACTTTACTTTTCTTCTTCTTCTTCTTCTTCTTCTTCTTATACTATTTTTTAGCTACATATTGTACATACATAGTATATATGTATATACACCGATACATATGATGTTATTGCTGTTGTTCACCAACAATTCCCCAAAACTTATCGCAAAGAATGTATATACGTGTATATTTATCAAAAAATAAGGAACATTCGATTCTTTCATTGTGTTGCAATTAACAGAATATCCATTAATTTTTATACTAATATAAAGATAATTTTAACTTATCACCACGGGTACAGATCGATAAGTATAAGTGAAAATACAAACTCTGTAACATTCTTTACCCACTCCGCATACTATTTAGGTAAAATTTCCGTTCAATAATGAGGATTTATTATCTCAACTACTTATGGTATCGCGAAACCGACATACCTATGAGGGTAAAGGATGCATCTTAAATTATAAATTTATTTAACGTATGTACAATTTTATGATTGATAAAATAATTGTTCGAAAAGAAATTTTTTATTTTTAATATATTTGTATACTCTTATGACTATTTGACTATTTGTTGCCAGATTTTTTGACTTTACTAAATTCGGGATCAAAAGTCTCGACTATAATTACGTTAAGAAAGTAGCCATATATCCCGAAATTTTTATCGTTGTGATTTTATTTATTTATTTTTTCATTCGAAATTGAGAATCGATCGTGTTGTAAAATTTATTTTACTACCGAACTGCGTCGTCGTTACAGTGATTTTTCGAAACTAAATCCCGTGGGACAAAGCGGATAAATCCGATTAGTTTAAACAACCGGATTTTATTGAGCAATTTCGAATAAAAAGAAAAAAAAAAAAGATGATTTTCACTTTTATTCGATTTCGGTATTAGATGATAAGTAGGTACTTATTATAGATTTTCTTTACACTCCAATTACTGTGTACGATATGCATTCCGGTTTAGCTATAAGTACAGATTGATTTCTAAACGGTATCTAGAAAGTTTAGAGTTTAGTTTACGGAGGGAGATTTTTTTTTTTTTTTTTTTTTTTTTAGCCAAGTAATTTCAATTAAAAACGACAGAAATACGATACGGAGTAAGTCGTTGCAGTCCGTTTATTATACGACTCTCCGGATCTTTGCTGTTGAATTTCCATCGGAAATGTAAGAGACAAAATGTTACTTGCATTTTGAGACGTAGTTAGAAATTTTTTCAGATTTTATGGAGCTTCGTTTTACATAGATTAAATTTACTGAAGAAAAAGTGGTTTTTAAAGGGTAGAGGTCGTATCGTTGAACAAAACTTTTTGAAATTTGGAGGGAATATTCTAAAACGATTTCATTTTGAGGCAAATCAATAAAATCAGTTTTCAATCGTTGAAATCATGTAACAGACTTTTTGTCGTCAACGTTAACAAAAAAAAAAAAAAGTGGCTTAAAATGAACAAATTTTTGTATTCAAATATAAAATTCATATAATATTATTGATTTACCCCAAAATAACTATTGATATAGAATATTCCCTCAAAATTTGAAGAAATTTTAATTAACGAAACGACCTGTACCCTACGAAAGCAACTTTTTCTACAGTGCGATAAATCCATGTAAAGTAAAGCTCCATAAAATCTAAATTAATTCTGAAACATGTCTCAAAATGCTGTTAATCAACTGTCAAAAAACACGATTCAATTTCAGAGAAAATTTCACCATTTCCGTACCAGTGTATTTGAAAAAGAAAAAAAAAAAATTACTTCCAAGGTGTATTAAGTACATAAACACGTTGAATTAGCTTGAAAAAGCACAGAATTTTGAACAAAAGCTTCGGTATGAATTGAGAACGTAAATACTTTTGTTTATTAAACTAAAATCATTCCCAACTACGTCTTTCCCTCAAAGTAGAAAAATAAATTCCAACGTTCGTTAAAGCGATTCAAGTCTATGTCATTGTACAGGTAATTTCTATTAGCAATGGTGTAATAAATATTAAATAAAAAAAAATAAATTATTTGAACCAGTCTCTTCGGTACGAAAGTATAACGAAATGAACGACTTTGTTCTCTCGTATGTATGTATGTATGTACATACATACATACGTATAGAACAGCTGTCTAGGTCTTATAGACAGATAGACAGACAGACAGAAGCTATTGCTTTACACATCGGGTCACCAACGTAGGTATACTAGTCGAGGACACCGAACAGAATTAATCCCTGTCGTGAGGTAACGACAGCCTTTTGTCTTCTCCTAGAAATCTCCTCCCTTGTGGTATATTACATAGATATAGGCATCGTCGGAAAGTCTGAGTGGTCAACGTTGTCCGTTTCTCCTGGTGAACCGCGAGACCTTAAAGGTCCTAATATCGTCGCATGTACGACCGAAACCGCAGTTATATTTAGTTAATAAAGAACCATCGACCTCAGAACTTTGTACGATAATAAAAAAGCCTTTTTTCTTACGTCAGAATTCGCGAATGATGAGAAAAAGAGGAATATAGGAATGAGGAACGAAAGGTGAAATTAATTTCTAAACGATGTTGAGTCAGTGGAAATCATTTTCCCTGTATTACTCGGCGTGGGTATTTGAATTAAAATTAACAATTGGTTATTGTTTCTCCGTTTACGGGTCAGCGATGTAACCGGGAAATGAAGAGCTTGATGGAAACTTGTTTTCACACCGTTCCGAAAATATTTTGGTTATCATTTGTCCGCGTTAATTGTTCCTCTCGATGGTAATTAACTCCGAAATATCTTCACCCAGAAACTGGATAATGCGATACTTTCGTTTTACTGTACAGTATCTCTTCTTCTTCTTCTTCTTTGTCTTCATCTTCATCCGCGTGATCCCCAAGCTCATCAGAAACTCAAACATGTCGTGGGATTCAGCCGTCTACTTCATTAGGTACACTTATTTCCTTTTTTTTCTTTGTTTCTAATTAGTAGAAAAAGCGTAGTAGTAAACAGAATCAAGATCAAAAACGGGTTAACTAGTGACCTTAGAAATTTAGTAAAACTTTAGTTTAGTAGCCTGTCGTTTATCACTAATAGCAAAAAGAAAAATGTATATATTCAAGATATGAGAGTTAAACAAACAGAAAAATCGAACTATCCCAATAGAGATATCGATCGCTGATTATCCCACCGCTGTCACCATTCTGTAGTTTAATCTTAATTACAGGTTTGGCTGTTAGTTCAAAGTTATTCACCGATATGGAACTCTGTGATAAATATTTTCGGTAGAAATAAATCAATACGAAATACACTAATGTCTAATGAATATCACATCGAGGAATCTTCCTCGGTCATCGGGTCAGGTCAGACACAGTGTATCAAATACGTGTGTACAGGCGTTGGTGTGGGTTTATAGAAAACCTGGACGGCCATCGAGGTCCCAAGCTTCAAACGACTTTTTCATTTTCCTTTTTCCGTAACATTTTTTCACACCCATCTTCGTGATGCTTTTTCAATTTTATCCCGACCACCAAGAGCAGGAGACTCTCAAAAGGGCGAGAAACTGTTCATCGATATGACGTCCGCCATTATCAACGCGCTTTTGCCAACCTCGCGGTTTGTCGTCGACAATTTAAGGGAAAGAACGTGTGAGAAAATATCGGCGGAAGAAGACCACGCGCTTTTTCTAATGTAATCAAACGGCATCCTCTTATAGTAATATGTACGTTAGGTCTGCAACGAGATCGAGGGAAGCGGCGACGTCGACCGTGCAGCGTAATATAACTTTAGTAAAAACGATGTGGCCTAGTCGTTTTGGCTAGATTAAAGAAAAAAAAAAAAAAAAACTTTCAAAGTAAAAAACCATAACTGCAATGCGCCGTAAAGAGGAATTTAATCGAACTCATATGAATGTAAGAAAATAAAAATAAAACCATTAACAATAATTCGGAATAATGACCATCGAAAGGAACATTGTATAGTGGTGATAAGTCATAACAAACAATATGACAAGGAACATGTCTAATGTATGTCGTTAAAGTGTATCGAGATCAATTAGTTGTTAAAAACAATCGCTAATTACAGAATCAAGTGAGAAAGAGGAACAGGAGGAATTCAAAGGTTAATTATCGACTAGATAATTAAAATACAGTTAAATATTCGTGGAAAAGAGATTGATAGTGGTGTGCGTCGTGTTCGTAGCCTCGTTCGTAGATTAAGTGGCTGGGGTGACGCGGAAGAAGAAGAAGAAGAAGAAGAAGAAGAAGAAGAAGAAGAAGAAGAAGAAGAAGAAGAAGAAGAAGAAGAAGAAGAGGAGAGGGAGGAAGAAGCGGAGTACGACGAAGCGAAGTGGGAGAAAAAAAAGGAGGAAAAAAACTTTAAGAAAGTTAAAAAAGAAGAGAAAAAAAAGTCCCACTTACACGAGGAGGAGGAAGGGGCTGGCAGCAGCACGGTGTCGGCAAGGGGGGGCCCTGCCGGAGGCCGGGGGTCCGTCAGCCGCCGTGCCAGTCGCGAGCTGAGTCCCTCCTCTACCTCTTCCTCGTCATCCAAGGGTGTTTCAAGGTCAACAACTTCCGGTCAGCATGCCTGCCCAACAGGAAGTCAACTGCCTGGTGGTGGCGGTCAGGATTGGAGACGGCTAGTGGGAAGTATACGTAGAAAAGTTCGCCGTAAAACGACTCAGAGTAATGCCAGTCTTGCCGAAGCTACGCTTAGAGAAAGTTGTGGCGGTAACAGAAATCAAGATGACTTCCTTAAGGCAACTATGAGGATTTTTCTGGTGGTGTCGCCGCCGATGGGTAGAGTGCAGGTAATCATTCGACAAACTCTTTACTTTACTGGAACCACTAATTCTCTCTGGAGTTCTCCTTTGCTTATTTTTTACCCTACCCCCTCCACGATCCTAGAAACTTACTTCCTTTTTCACTTTTCCCCTTATACCTACACTCCAGGTTCGCGCGTTCAATTTATCACCCTCGTCACTAATTGTTCTTGATTAACGACCGGCCGCCAACACCAAGAGGAACCTTGCCCTCAAGGCTTGAACCTATTAGAACCGGAACCTTAACTTATAGCACCTGCTATGTGTAATAAGACTCAAGCTTGCAGGCCATAGGCGTTGACGAGTGACAAGTGACAACTATTCTCTCGGGAAATTACCTCAATATCATTACTCTTAGGTAAACCCACGGACAAATAGAGAACAGAAATACTAGCGATCAGTTAATACTTGAAAGAGACAGTTAAGAACATCCCTGAATCCTGCGGTTCACTCTCGAGTGAACGTGACGTGCTGCGGGCTGATAAAATGGCCACATTTGTCCTCTGATCTAGAATTTTTCATCGTTCTTAAAAGACCCGCTAGTCTCTTTGCATAAGCTCGAAATTTGTTCGATGAAAGATTCGACTATTAACTTGTATGGTTCATTCGAGCATTAAGACTCACTCGCATGGAGAAACTTGAGCCACAAAAACGTCCAACTCATGGTAGAAGCTGTAGACGAGGGGAAGAGGGACTGTTAGAGAAAATGCCACCCACAGACTCTCGTGATCTTTGGCCAGATGCCAGCGAACGTTACTTCCTTAGCGGGACGCTGTTTCCGCCCTTAGAAATGTTAGTGCTAAACTTTACTCGCCTCTGATCCTTATCTGTTAGGTAATGAACAGCCTCTCGATTTCTGAACAGGACGAAACATTCGGGGTGTAGGTATTATGGGGATGAATGTCTTCCTGATATCCCGAGAATTTTTTAAGCTTCAAATTTATTTTATCTTCAATCTTATAAATGAAACTCTGCACAGAGCTGATACATCCATGAAAACCAAGAGCACCGTGAGCTATTGAATGATGGAGGAACGTGGGGGGATTAACTTTTTCATATCGATAAAAGACGGGTTTCAGACGCCGTGGAGATGGCCTAGGGGTGCCTGAATTTACTGAGGCATGTGCGTCTGGACTACCAATATAACGCTCTAAACGTAATCCGAAGTGACATTGACATGAAACGGTTGCAAATATGGTTTTCGACCCCGGCTTTAGAGTGGTCTATTCTATACTAAAGAGGGTTTGACTCAGTCCGAATTATCCGACCACAAACTGCCAAGAAATCTGTATACATGCATTCTGCGGCTAAGAGATTGATCAATTATCGTCTGATACCACCATTGCTGAGCTCATTCGTGCCGGTCAGATCTCGGGATGGGATTAAAACCGTCAGGGTAAAGAGCTGCGAGTCGGATAGAGCGTTGTTCGTATGTAGATTGTAGGCTAGCCTCCATACACGGCGTGATGAAATACAAAACGTTTATCCCATCCAGTGTTTTTTCTTTTTTTTTTTTTTTTTTTGCAACAAAAGGTATAGAGAAGTTTAATGGCAGTTCGCATACCGAAAGCGCGTTTTAATGATGTCAGAATAAAACGTGCGCTTGTCAACGGTAAAGTTTCGCTGAACCAGTACAGCTACGAGTTTACCCCCAACATTTGCATTCCATATTTCTGAGAATGCTATAAGTACTGCACGCACGACGATATTACCCTCGATTCATTGTCCTGTTAAGAAATTGTGAATGCGTCGTTACTGAGCCGTGAATCTCGATGTGAAGTTGAGGACGGAGAGAGGAGAAAAGAGTTGAAAGTACGTCGTAACATTTCCATCAAATGTTTGTTCGCGCGAATATACTGCGGCTATCACAATCAGAAATTACAATTCTATTTTGACGAGTTATCAACAAACACGTCTTGATTACCTCAAAACTACGGGGTTATTACTCTGTTTGATAACGTGCAGGTGGGTTGACGGTGCAAAAGCACGAGAGGGCTATCGGGCATTTTATAGAACAACGCTCGCCCTGCTACACTAACCTGTCCTATACGACCTCACTCACTGTTTTATGGACGACTTTTCTATCGAGACTATCGACTTCGCAACTTACCAACTTGCTAGTCACGTCCAATCCGATACTTCGTGGCTCATGGCTGTGCCGAGATGGAGTACTATAACCATGAATATCTTGTGCTCGTAGCGTGAAAAACGTACATTATTTATCGGCCACACATATCCCCGTCGAAATCGATCGGCTTTAATATTTCAGCTTATTACTAAAATGTAGAAAAATGCCCTGGCAAGGATCTTGCAATAACGAAAGTCTCGGGGATTGTCGAGTCTGCAGGGTAATCAGTGGATTTAATGAATTACGGATCGGTGAATCTCAAGAGTGCAAATACTGAAGGTATACATATCCAACGGATTTTTCAAGCTAGAGATTGTCCAGGGCTTATATATAATACCGAAAGAATTTTTATGAGCACGAGCAAAACTGAGCGGTCTGTTTATCTCGGGTATATGTATCGAGGGGTTCCCGGATTAGGAGGGTGGAAATACGACGGGCACCTCAAACCGTTAAGGTTCAGCCTATAACCGGGTCAAGTCTGTGAAATATACTTCGAGATTAGTACCAACTACGGGTAGGATTCTGTGACTCGATTATCTCGGTCAGTGTTTGGTACAACACCAGTCCAAGAATCGTGGGAGATATCAGCTGCCTACCTGTGTCCACGATATGTATACATACCTACTTCGATATAAGGAAAACGAGTACAGGTACGGGGGATGCTGTGGACGGTATTCCCTGCCTAGACTACGGCTTAAATCCTACTCTCGCTCGCTAGCCAGCTCTGGTCGTTGGACCGAAAACGATAAATTTCTCGGTGGAAAGCAGTTATCGACCGCAGAGGCGTGAGGAATAGGAGTATTCCTTCTCCTGGGTAACTCTCGGCCTCTTCTCGGTGTCCCCAAGCACAACCGCACCGCGCGTGCCATCGCCTCACTCCATCTTAGATAAATTTAACCGACCCCTTGCTGCCTTTGCCCTGTTTCATCTTCATCCCCAACAGGGAAGATGCTGGAGTGAAAATTACCACTTCCAGGTGAAAGCGGAAATCTGATTCCTCAAACTAAGGTAGATATGTGCGTCCAGTGCATTTTGGGGATGAATTTAATGTAGGAAATGTTCTCCCCGTTAGGGATATACAACTTTTTTCATCAGAGTTCGTCGCGAACTCTGGTTCTGTGGAATAAAAATGTCTCCATTCCCGAATCCTCCGAGAGCCAGACAGCTTCCCTTGAGCATACTTCGCTACACAATCGAAGACGGACGTGTTAAATCTAGCTTTTCGGCGGGATAGATCCTAAAGTTTAGCACAGCTGAGACTTTAAGAAATAAGCACAGGGTATGGGCATCTTCAGAGGGACAGAAGTTGCCTTGGCATCACCTGTGGTTTGCAAATTGTCTGAAATTAGCCCCGAGAGGATTACGGGACATAGAAAATGATGAATACGAAATCTAGAATCAAGAATGGAGAAGTGCAAAAGGCGATTAAATTCCTTTAACAAGTGGCATCGGTGGGATCTCTTCGCTGCGATTAATCGAAAACCTAAAGTGAGTTTACAAGGGTGTGAGTCTGTAGATGCTCACAAGTTACAGTTTATGCCCTATAATCGTTGAGGTTATAACTTTTCACAGATAGGAGTAACCAAAGTTCGGCAAAAAGTGATAAACTCTACCTTCCTAAGAGCTGCGGTTCAATCTTTCACGGAATCTTTGAAATTCGATCTACCACGGTGTCTAAAAGCGATATGCAAAGTTCTTCCGCGAGTTACCACAGCGGTCAGCCGCAACCATTATCCTGTAAATGTTATTTAAATGATGACCACAGCTCGTAAACGTGTTTTGGTCAAAAATCGAAGTGGCCATGTCACTCGTCTGGGTGGGTCGCGGCAATGTCCCTAAGGGTTTGGCGCTGCCGCACCTTGCCGCACCCCACTGCATTTGATTCGGAATTTCCGCTCTCTGTGATGAAATGCGTTAAGAATAAACTCATATTTAGTTGTACAAAATCAGGAATAAAAATTTCACGTTATGTTAGCATTAGAGAAGTGTCGAGGAAGCTGTCAATCCAAACGGTGATTGACGTAAACGTCGAATGGCAAACGAGTGAAAAATTGTCTTGTAAAACTCTTCAGGAATTCACAAAGCAGCTTTTCTCCAAGCCTTCACTCATTCTATGAATTCAAAAATTTAACTATCTATATCTGGTTCACCGGACATTTTTGTACTGCTAAAGCAACTCGGTATTCGTTGTGAATCCACAAGCACACATCTCTGGTCTTCGGGCTTGACTTCTTATTATTCCAAAATTTAAATCAACCACACTTGGACCGAATGTTGCAAGGTTATTGGTTCCCAAAAGTTTCCTCCGGCCCATCGAGGGCATCCGGTGTTTCACTCCAACCTCCGTTTCCTTCCAGCTTCGCGATATGGAATTCTGGCTTCTCCCATCCTCCAGGAATTTCGAACGGTTGGACTGTGCGGTGATATAACGGAACTCGGGTGGAGAACTCAGACACGGTACTCCCAGAATACTCGCCGATTACAAGACAGCTTTCCCTGATCCCAGACAGAGTTTAGACGAAGGAATCTGCAGCGATGAACTCTCAATTCCCGGCTTAACCACCGAAATGAAATTCTCAAAAAAGCAAAAAAAAACTGTCCAGCAATATGTCTTCGAAACTTTTACCGCAATAATTTTCCAACGTCGATAATGCCAAAACATTTTTTGTCATGGTCTGGCTTACCGATCGGATAAGGGATCCGATATTCGAGTACAAACTTCGGCCCAACTTTCATCTTCAAACTTACTGCTCAATGGTTATCTTCGGCACTTGGAAAAACTGATGAAAATCTGTTAGAACATAAGTGAAACTTGTTGAGAGAAGTGTAGGAGTAAACTGTAGCAAAATAACCGTCAAATGTAGTGTCTAATTCTAACTGAAGGACAGCTGTGTGTCTATATCGCGACAAAGTTTCAATCCAGAACTTTGTAACTCTGAAACTGTTCCCTCTCGCTAGCTCTCTACTCCTTCATCCCTCGTTGTCTAGACTCCGGCAATGATCAAGCTGAAAAGCACACACAGACAAATCTTCACGAAAAAAAAGGAAAAGAAAAAAAAAAAAATAAAGATACTGCATCAGAGAAACGGAGATAATTACTAATTTAGTATAAATTTTTCCATTAAGTGAATAAATTAAAATTTTTTCGTCCTCCCTGGGTAAATTATACGCCGCCATTATGCTCTCTTCCATTTCATTCCATTCCATTCCATTCCACTCTATTCTATTCTATTCTATTCTATTCTATTCTATTCCATCCCATTCAATTCGACTCTATTTCCGTCACGTTTATAAGCGAATGAGCCAAAGAGATCGGTGCTCTCCACGCAAAAGGCGGGGGTCGTAGAGTGCTCAAGGTTCGAAACTGAGCGACCAGAAAATCGGACGATTCCTCGATTCCCATGTCTAAAGAATAGAAAGCTACCTGGAGCCACCCCACGCTTAGGCTCTTTGAATCTCATGCAGCATTGTTCTGACGTCGAGGAAACAAAAGTCGTCAGAACGAGCCATCTCCGTGATAAATGTCCCCCCTCAAGTCGTAAATGAGAATGGAAATATTAGCTGGTCTGGAGCGCGGTGAACGGGGGTTTGAAGGCGAGGCACGCATCAACGCACCCTTTATCATCGGTTTACTATATCGTCAGAAAACAGCGGATAATGATGATCAGTTCGTTAAATTTTGCACGTCTTAATCATCGGATTGGAATGCTCCCATCTGAAAATTGTGAGGAATTCATGAACGGGTTATGACCGTTTCACCAAAAGTTTGAACGGATTCATAAACGGAATACAGATCGACGAATATCAATACGAAATGTACAAATTTGCTGTAGGTACTGGTAGGCAATTCGTACACGAAACACGTGACATCAACATCAACGGCTAAAGTTCCCGAGAGTGTTGAGAGGCGCAGATCCCCCCTGCTGGGTGGTAATATCCATTACCAGAGGGGTGCCACCGCGTCACGCGGTTATCGTGTGTTTATAACGTCGTATACGGTTTGTCAGACCCTAGCTAATTCTGACTATTAGTGTTGCTTGTTTTCACTAATTATTGACAGACGGGATGGCCTCGGTAAAGTTGTAGGTAGTAACCTACGACCGGGACAAGTCACTGCGGCAACCTTTAGGCTGCCAGAAATTCTCAAAGCCGATTTTCGACCGTCTCTTAGGGAATTTCACTCGGTGAACAAACTTTCCGCAGAGTGATATTTCGTCGAAACGATTTGTCCATATGGCCACAGCTCCAAAGTTTCACTGTCGATTCTTGAGTTTATGGTTAAACCGGAGGGAGTTGGAGCCGTAAGACTCAGAGGGATGAAACAGGGGTGGGAGGAAGAAAGATTAGAGGTATAAGGGAGCCTGAAGCAGCTCTTAAGGACGTTCAAGCTATGCGACGATTTCACTCGACGTTAGGTATATTTGACGAGTCGGGAGTTGGGACGCGGGAATTCGCATACAGAGGAAATGTAATTATTTTGCACGAAAAAGCGGGGCTCGTGACAGCCCCCTTTCCACTACCCTAGAGATTACTCTGGGAGCTACCCTTAATCCAGTTATTCCAGTTTACGATGAGATTGAGCCGTGACGACAGCCCTACGATCGCCTTCTCATACCACTTCGCGGCATTCCTCTTCGTCATCATTCTTATTTTCAATCTATTTATTATTATTACTCTGCGTAGCATCGTGATAAAAAAGAATGAAAATAAACCACTGGAAAAATCGTCGCTATTTCTGCTGCCGCTGTTGATATGGATTCGGATATATCCCGCAACGCGACTGACTGAAACCCAATATTGAAGGCCAGATTTTGCACGTTGTGTACGGATTATGGGTAGATATGTAACCTGTGTTATCGTGAGTCTATTGGACTGAATTATAACGTTAAACCGATTTAGTATATCGACTACATTGCAAATAGATAGGTTAATATACTGGAGCTTTTGATTTTCTTTTTTCAGTGTTACAGCCTCGATGAGAGTCAAAAAATGAGTTGAAAAATTTGGTAACAGTTGAAACGGGTCAAGAAATGTTTAGAGGTTGTCGATCCTGACTCAAATCTGAAGGCGCAATCTCGTTGTTCAATTCATGTTTGATTTGTTTTTATCGATTGGTGTTAGTTGTGAACTACGAGCGATAGAATTTTGACGAAATCTTATCGAGAGCTTTTCTCAAAAGTGTCCACGTACAATGGTTTCTGGAACAACTCGCGACGAAGATAAACAACAGCGACTTCTTCAAGTAGTAGAAAAACAATGAAAGACCTTTAGAAATCGTGACGAAAAGATTATTGAAAATTTGTCGAAAAACATAATGAACGAGTCTCGCGAGGACCGTTTCTCTCATACCTCGCGACTTATTGTTTGGAAGAATATTTCACACAAGTCTTTAGTCGTCTCTTCATTTTCGAGAAGATTGTGACCATTCAACATCCTGTTTTTGGTTCATCATGTGTTGTTCCGTCTCGACGTTGTATTCGAATGTTATCTAAGCACAGACTTGATGTTAATTCATTGAAACTTCGTCAGTAATCACTATTCAAAGTTTTTTCTTTCGATCTTAATAACATTGAATAGTCGTGAATAGGGACGCGAACGATATTTCGATACTAGTAAGATATCGATGTTTTTATTTCGATACCGAGTACTTTCAGCATCGATACTTCCTTTCCGATATTCTATTAATATCGATACTAAAACGGCAGTATCGTATCGATTACTTTCAACCATCTTTATCTGAACGTGATACAGCAACGCGCCAATCATTAAACATCAATGATAAAAATCAATCGCTCATTGACTGCTGTTCGATACGTTCACGTTTTATACCTATACTTGAAAACCGCGGACCGTAACGAACATAGGGTGCGTTTCATTTGCCACTTCCAGCAGTTTCCGGAAGTAAAAGTTTGAAGCGAAAGTCGGGGAAGTTGGAAAGGCAAATAAAACTAATTTTCCGAAAGATGAGGAATACCATTACAAATAAATATTCTCATAAATATTTTGTCGATGTTTTTGCTTGCTGATTTTGTTCAGGATATATGGTTTAAAATTCACGGTTTAAATATTGTCTTTCCTTCCATTGCTTTCTGTTCGCGAGCTGAAAGAACGGAAAGGTTTTTAGGCTTCATCTTTGGAAAGCAAAAGTTGACGAATAAAACGTTCGAAAATAAAATTTTTCTTCCAACAGCTGCTGAAATTGGCAAATAAAACGCACTCATAGCCTCGAAACTATAAGTTTTATACAGTTGGGTTCGATATCGATAGCACCTACCAAGTATTGATACTTTTTGTCACGATACTAACAGATATCGATACTCAATTCCGATATAGTACTTCCGATATCGAGTATCGATACTTACCTTCCTCCCATATCGCGTCCCTACTCGTGAACAACCTCTAAACAATAATCGATCGATTCTAAATTTCTTTTTCGGGTATATTTATAGGCTCGCGAAATGGCATCTTTTGCAATATACTATATAAATAAGTACTTTTAAAAAAGAAAACTCAAGAATTTCAAACCCTTATTTTGGATTACTGCATAGTAAAAATGTATTCGATATACTCGGTAAGATTTAACCCGGAAGTTGGTGAAATCTCGAAAAAGCTACAGCATCGTACATTATTTGTTGTCTTCCGTTCTTTTTACGGATCTTTAGAACTTCGATTCCCCGGGAATACTCGATTTCTGGACTTTTTCGGCTTCAGTTGCCTCGAGCCTTGATAAGCTGTAGAAAATTCAAGCTCTGCCTTTAAGTTCCTTTCCAAGCGTACAGCTTACGCGTGCAGAATAAACTCGAGCTACCATCGTCGTTCTCTCATTTTATTTTATTTTTCCACGAATTATAGGCCAATCGATGCTCCCTCGAAAAGTCGCCTAAGTATATGTATGCCCTCCCAATTCAGGAGTCTTGATTTAACCAGTAAAAGAGAAAAAATGAAATAAGAGACCAGAGCCCGAAGCACTCGGGTGGCTCAGTTTCCGAAAGTTCACCTTTGCCGGGTAGGTATATTGCGACGTGCCGAGAATTTTCTACAGTCTCATAGGGACCGAGTCAGACATTCAATTGCTAGACCCAAAGGCCTGAAGAACCAAAGGTCAAAGACGCCGGGGATAAGCGAGGAGTGGAAAGCATCGAGAAAACCTAACCGGATAAGGATTAAAGAAAGAGGTATAACCCTTTCAGTGACCTTATATTTCCGCTCAGTCGAATCCGGCATTATTCCAAATTCTACGATACACAATACGGAACGATTCCGCGAGAAAAGGAGTGAACCCAACTTGGCCTATTCCGTAAACGATTTTCGGAAATTTCGCGTACAGATTCTGTCAAGAACGTCTCGATGACTGGCGACGCCCAACGTACCATAAGCAATAAGGCGCGCAAACTCTGGGCGTAATTTTTCTTCAATTCGATGTTATTTTCGGCTCACTCAGATGGCGACGGATTCTTGATAGACAGTTTTCAGCCATTTGAATTCCCGTAATTTTTATATTATTTTGATACTGTTTGATGAATTTACATGCCATTTGATCTTTGGGGATTTCGATGGCTTTTTTTTTAATGTATTTTCAGGATGAAATTGTGACATTGACGAAAGTGGATTAAAGCTTGCGAAGAATTTATGTTTTTCATCAGAATTACGGGTCAATTTCAATTCCGGATCGACATGATGGATCCGCTTTATTAAATTCCAAATTTTTGCTGTCAGATTAAGATAGGGAATGTATATACAGATCGAAAATATCAGCCAACCCGAAAACTTCCCGCTGTGTTAAATACGTTATAATTAATTGATACTATCGTGTTTATAATAAATTAAAGAAGGTTATAAGTATAATTGGTTTTCCCTATGGAAATCTTTTTTTCTTCAATTTCTATTCTTCGAATAACTTTGAAACTACTCGACCGATCGATTCCAAAATCTAATCAGATCTAAGTCTCGATGAACCCTTTCGATCGCCGCAAGAATCATTCAAATCGGTTAATTCGTTCCAAAGGTATCGTACGACAAAAAGAGAAATTTTTGTCGTGCAATATCTTTTCAACCAATCGTTCGATTTTGATAAATCTTACGGCGATCGAAAGGGCTATCCGAGAGCTAAGTCTGAACAAGTTTTGAGACTAATCGCACGAACAGTTTAGGAGTAATGCGCTAAAAACATGAAAAAAAATTGTTTTTAATTTTTATTTCTCAAATAACTTTGAAACTACTCAACCGATCGACTCCAAAATGTTATCAGATCTAAGTCTTGATAAACCCTTTCGGGCGTCATAAGAACCATTCCGATCGGTCGATTCGTTCTAAAAATATCGTAGGACAAAAATTTGTTTACACACACACACACACACACACACATACGGATGTCCATCCAAAAATAGTCAGAATAGCTTCCTAGGACCCCAAAACGTGGAGATCTGATGAAAACTCGATTTTCGAAAATCGGACCGAAACCAATAACTTTCCTTTTTTATGAAAATTTTCAAGTTTCATTCCGGGAAGTTAAAAAATGTTAAAGTTCTTGAAAATACGTTTTTTTATCTACAACAAACCCCAATTCGATAGCTCTGATAGTTTCCCAGAAAAAAAATCCCGAAAATTACCTTTTTTTATACTCACTACAGGCGTAGACGCTTCCCAAATAATCAGCGGTATAAAAAATCCTTCTGATGTATAATCATCCCAAGGAATTTACTAAAATTGTTTCCTTCCGTCCTGAATGACATTATTTCAGGATTAAAAGTGAGGATTGCGTTACGTGAATAATTATAACAGTGTAGTTACCTATCGAACCGTGTGTTCAAAGTAAGTCGAGCGTCTAGTGGAAGCCATCTGTTGAATGTAAATAATAAACCTGCAGGAAAGCGAAATCGATGTTGTTCTGTAATTCTCATGGGACAAGGATCCTCAAGCAGGAAATTAAACCGACAATTAGCCTCAGGCTTCTTCGACACTCAACCCCTTACTTATACCTCACACAATTTCGACTCAATTTTCTCTTCAACTTTCCCCCTTTCCTTTTCTTACCCTTCACTTTCCTTTCCTTACTCTTTAGTCTTTAATCTTTAGTCTTTAACGATGAAGGTATAGGTAAATATTTTCTTTCATCAATCTATCTTTCGTCAGACATAATAAAGGTGGCATATCTACTTGTGTAAGAGCACCCACTCCTCTACATATCTTGTAACTTGGCGTTGCCTGCTGGCTGCTGTCGCTGCTACTGCACTCAAGAGCTTTGTCCTAGATGTGAATTAATGAAGCTTCTATCTATCCATCTATGTCTTGTCTCGCACTTTGCAGACCCGTCCAAACTGACGATCGTTATTTGTTCCTGAGATGATTTTCATCGTATAAATCTTACGAGTCGGATGGATATTCCAACGAAAGTGCCGACACGTCTCCTTTTTGCGATTAATCGTATATATATGTATACATGCCCAAGTCTCGCCAAGCCATCGTTAGCATCGAAATATCGTACCTATCCTCGCGGTCTACTGAATCCTTGCAAAATTTTCATCCTTGTTAAAATTTATCGTATTCAATACATCAAACTTTACTCACTTTCCATTTCTACTTCTCTCACTGTCTTCAAACTCTGAAATCTAGACGTGATACAGACTAGAACACTTTAAGAATATCTAAGAAGGTCCTATAATGGGAGTAACGTGAATTTCGTACTCTAAAATCTCGATAATAAAAAATCAGGAAACCGGTTGACCTGTGGGTCAACTTGAAAACTTCCCGCTGTGTTAAATACGTTACAATTAATTGATACTATTGTGTTTATAATAAATTAAAGAAGGTTATAAGTATAATTAGTTTTCCCTATACAAATCTTTTTTTCTTCAATTTCTATTCTTCGAATAACTTCGAAACTACTCGACCGATCGATTCCAAAATCTAATCAGATCTAAGTCTTGATGAACCCTTTCGATCGCCGCAACAATCATTCAAATCGGTTAATTCGTTCCAAAGGTATCGTACGACAAAAAGAGAAATTTTTGTCGTGCAATATCTTTTGAACCAATCGTTCGATTTTGATGAATCTTACGGCGATCGAAAGAGATATCCAAGAGCTAAGTCTGATCAAGTTTTGAGACTAATCGCACGAACAGTTTAGGAGTTATGCGCTAAAAACATGAAAAAAAATTGTTTTTCAATTTTTATTTCTCAAATAACTTTGGAACTACTCGACCGATCGACTCCAAAATCTATTCAGATCTAAGTCTAGATGAACCCTTTCGATCGCCATAAGAACCATTACAATCGGTCGATTCGTTCTAAAGATATCGTACCGCAAAAACTTGTTTACACACACACATATGGACGTCCATCCAAAAATCGTCAGAATAGCTTCTTCGGACTCCAAAACGCCGAGATATGCTGAAAACTCGATTTTCGAAAATCGGACCGAGACAAATAACTTCCCTTTTTTATGAAAAATTTCAATTTTCATTGCGGGAAGTTAAAAAACATTAGGAAAATCTGTTATATAAATTTTTCCCTGGAAATAATTGATGCAGTGCGGAAGTTAACTACAAATGAGCCTAAAGTTGTGATAAAGTGTTAGTAAAATCTCGTCTTAATCGCTGACACATCGAAACACGCACTGACGTAATAAACATGGCCACCGTTTCAGACAACTGGAATCACATTTCGGTGATTTAATGATTTCTTGTACTTGCCAGGTACGGAAGACTGTTCTACGCAGATCACTATCACGGCAGGAATAGTTAAATCACTATCCCAAGCTGTGAAGAGATCTCAATCCTGAGAATTCTGGGGACGAAAATACGAAGCTGAAAACGGGCGCCATGTCGGGACCCATAGCTAGCGAAAATGCCCCATCCATTTCATCCGTATTATCTTATGTATTTATATCGAATACAGAACATTTATGGATAGAGAGGGATAGGCGATTTCAGTGTTTTTAAATATGACTTAAATAATTGTTCATCAATCAGCAAAAATTTTGATTTAATAATCAAAAGCACCTCGTGTTTTCATTAACCTGGTTCTGCAGATATATAGTTCGAAAAATCACTACATAGCGGGGCTAGTTTACCCCACAGACACGTTCAAGTACCTAATCTTTTCCACTTTTGCGCCTCCGGATCCGGATACTGCGGGATCCCATTCCGACAAATGTTTGCTGTGTTACGAGCAGATAGACATGTTTTAGGCAGTTGAATGGAGACAGATAATAAAAACGAACTCTTTAGGGTGCAAAGAAAATAAAGGAGAGTAGGTATTCGACGTTTGACCCGTTCATTTATCTGGGTCATTCATTCCGAACACTGAATGGTAGGGTAATATTTTTCGTTTTTTTTTTTTTTCTTCTTTTTTCGAGGAGCATACTGCAGTAGGGAGAATGATTGCCCTGTCAAAATCGGCGAATAAACCGTCGATAAAATTGACGGGGCGGAGGGGGTAGGCGGAGGGTAGAATAGGATAGCCGCACGTATATTTCGATCCGGATAATATTCGAGGGATCAACGCAAACAACTCACATACATTCTACGCATGTATATTCAACGAATATATATACGTATGTATATACATATATTTATTGCATAAAAATTGACAGGGGTTGATTGAACCCCGAGAATATGACACGCACTCTAACCTCTCGCCACTCGACCGTCCATCGATCCCTGGCTAAAAAACCGCACCGTTTTAGTGGATTGGAAAATGTTTCAGTATTAACAATTCTACGCTTCTAAAATGTTTTTTTTTTTTGAAATATTTATGATTTTTTTAACCATTTGGTTTCTTTTTAAATTTTAACGGAAATGGTTGTAGAATTTATTAACGATTATGGAAAGTCGAATTTTCAGCAACGAGAAACTTGACACGAGGGTCAAACCTATGAATTAGGGATTCGAGTCAACGTTACGTCGTACAGAATTTTTGTCCCCGACGTAACGTGGCGAACAAAGTTCTCGTTTTCATTGGGTTCTTCACGCAACAACAAATCGTGTTATAGGTACATATTATGTTCAGAATCACCTCCGCGTGGTCCAAGGTCTTAGATATATTGTAAAATTGTGTGAATGGAATAAAGCTCGAGCTTTCATACTACGTTGACAATAAAACATCAATTCAACCAGCTTGTGAGTCAGGATTTATTGAAAAAAATATGATTTATGAACGGTGTCATTGGACGTGACAAAGTATGAAATTATTTATAATTTCGTTGCGATCATCGAATAATAAATTAACTTTAACTTGGCCTTACCTTCTCATTTTTTTATCTCATTTTTAAGCATTCAAAGTCAAGTAACTTTTGAACGAGTGAACAGATTTCATTGAAAAAAAATTTGCCACACAAATACGTCGGGCAATATGCAGCCGCGGTTTTGAATTTGAGAAAAATCGGTACATGGGTTCAGAAATGGGAGAGAAAATTGTGTTTTTACAAAAATTTTAATATCTGATCGACCGTTCGTGAGATTTCGATGAATTTTTAATCGATCGTTAATTCTTCAGGCAACAATTTTCTTCATGAAATATAACAAAATTTGGATATCAAATGTGCGAGGGGTTTCAGTTTTAAATTTCAATTTCAATTTCAATTTATTTCGATAACTGTTCGAACAATTTCACCAAAATTCTTTGTAGAATTGTGTCTTACCATGAGCATCATTTTTCACTTCACAATAATTGTTCTGAGTGATAAACTGCGTCCACTTTTTTCGGTACTTAAGTTACTTTTTCAATTTCTTCTATACTTTACGTTCATCCATTACTCTATTTTTTTTTTCTTTCTTTCAATTTCAGGTTCGCTCGCGTTCCTTGACCCAGCTAGACGCCCTGGGTACAAGCATGTTGGACGCGGGTGAGCATCACCTGGGGAGTAGCACTCCGGCCGCTTCGCACCACCAACAAACTCATCATCATCATCCTCACAGCGCTGGCGAGTGCAGCCCTCGTTTGCTAGTGCCAAATGCGTCTTTAGCCGATGCTGTTAACACAAACAAGACGAGGCATAAACTCTCGAGATCCCAGGTGAGTCTCATCATCATTAGCTAAACAAACTTCAAGCATAACGTTCATCGATGCTGAACATGCATTTCAATTTAAATTCTGTTTACTCAGTTTCTGATGAACGGACTAAATTCCTCGATTCATAGATTTAATAAAACGCGATTATTTGATACGCAGATCACCGTTTTTCCTTCTTTATTCAAACCGAAAATGCGAAATTTGTATCACAAAACGTTTAGAAATCAACGCTGACAAGAGGTAGAGAAATGAAACTCATCTATCCACACTGTTTCTGTTTATTTTCTATTTTCTTCTTTTTTGATTGAGGTGAAAAAAAACTATATCCCAACGCCCACGGTGGAAGAGAAATATATGTTATAATTGTTTGAACCGCGGGTACGCGTCTGGCCGCAATTACCGGCTGGCAATGAATTTTCTGAATTTCATACCTCACGATGTATTTCTGTATACCAGAGGGTCCTGGTTCTGGGCTAATAAAGGTTTCCCAAATTCGAATTTAACGGCTTCGAATTTAACGATAAATAAAAATCGGCTATGAAGTAAATCAATTTAAGGGTTTCCGGTTTTGCAGTAATTCACGGGTTCTCGGCCTAGTCCGCAAACACTACGGCCGTGTTAACTCAATTCTGAATTCGATTTTCGGTCACCGTTTATATCCTCATCTTGTTTCGCCACTTGTCCTTCGTCCGACCTCCAACCTTCGGCTAACCTTTCATGAAAGGGATAATATATTCATTCGTTTTTCACGACAGATTGAACCCCAAGAAGTGAACCGAATTACTGAATTTATCGCAGTCGTATAGTCCGCTTGTAATTATATAATATGGTAGGTACGTAACGTATACTCGAGTATAATGCCTAAAACTGCAGATTTACGATATCCATACTGAATTCTGGGTTTGTGGTGATATAACTCTCGCCGTTTATTGAGCGTGAAATTACTAACGGTTCGTTAATTACCGGTCCATTAATATACCACTCGACCGCGATATCTAACATTGACGCACGTTTCTATATTTGCAAATAAATAAAATCATTATAAATTGCGCTATTCATTTGCGAGACAATCTCTACTTGCCTTTATTCTCTTACATTGTTCATTTTTCAAGTAAACGGGAACTAAGTAATAGTGAAAGGAGCTAAATTAATTCACACGATTTTTGGAATTACAATTTCAGGATTACTGCAGTGCAAATATTGTAATAGATTTTTTTTTATTACTGTCCGCACCGAAAGTATGCTATTACGTGCATGTAAACCCGGCGAAAAGTGGCTCTTTTACGCTCTAGTGCGGTAAAGTGAGCTCTAGGACGGAAAGTAGCACTTTCTCGCATTAGGGTGGAAAGTAAAACTACTTTCCGCCCGCTTGGGTGGGAAATTTTATACTTGTTAGTAATCGCCTACTTTCCGCCGTTTTTATTTTGGATTTGATCAGTTATCTAGATTTTTAAATATTCAAAGAACAAAATTTCGTAAAGAATAATCCAATTTACTATATCTCGAGAAAAGATTGATGGATTCAAATAAAAATTGATGTCTCAAGGTTGTTTTTTTTGATTATTAATCACGAATACAAGATCAGATTTTTTTCACCCCTATATATTATCTGAAAATTTCCTACCAGTAATTTGAAAATATCTTTATAAATTTTTTTTTTTTTTTTTGTTTTTTGACTTGAAAGATCCGGGCGAGAAGTTTTAGGTCTGCAAGCCCATCTTAGTCAGCCGATTTACCTGCATGTTTTTTCTAGTTTTTACTGCAGTAAAAAACGTGACGATAATTAATTCTCGTGATTTAGTTTGGCCCATTAGTGCAGTCGAATGGGTATAGCATTCTCTTTTTTGTTCTTTCTTTTTGTTCGAAAAGTAGGAAATTATATTCCATTCGATTATTATTATGCGGGAAATATCCACATTCGAAATTATGGATATTTAATTAACGGACTTATAATACCTACATACACACACACACACACACACACACACACGCATCGAGGAGAAAGTTTTGAATCAATAATTCCTATTTATAAAAGTACAAAAGCCGATGTAATTATCGGGCTTTGTTAATAATTGATGAAGTCTAATTCTCATTATATTATATCAAGTAAAATCTAACTTTTTAAATTTATTTTCATTTTTTTTTATCTTAAACAATTATCAGACATCCATCATTATCTGTCCTTGAATTCATATCTGTCCTTACGTCTCTAGAATTGTTGGAAATAATAAATGAAAGGACTAAAAATTGAAAATAAAATGTGTGAAAAATAAAAAAAAATAAAAAACAGGCAACCGGTTGACCTGTGGGCCAACCCGAAAACTTCCCGCTATGTTAAATACGTTACAATTAATTGATACTATTGTGTTTATAATAAATTAAAGAAGGTTACAAGTATAATTAGTTTTCCCTATACAAATCTTTTTTTCTTCAATTTCTATTCTTCGAATAACTTTGAAACTACTCGACCGATCGATTCCAAAATCTAATCAGATCTAAGTCTTGATGAACTCTTTCGATCGCCGCGAGAATCATTCAAATCGGTTAATTCGTTCCAAAGGTATCGTACGACAAAACGAGAAATTTTTGTTGTGCAATATCTTTTAAACCAATCGTTCGATTTTTATGAATCTTACGGCGATCGAAAGGGCTATCCAAGAGCTAAGTCTGATCAAGTTTTGAGACTAATAGCACGAACAGTTTAGGAGTTATGCGCTAAAAACATGAAAAAAAATTGTTTTCCAATTTTTATTTCTCAAATAACTTTGAAACTACTCGACCGATCGACTCCAAAATCTAATCAGATCTAAGTCTTGATAAACCCTATCGATCGTCATAAGAACCATTCCAATCGATCGATTCGTTCTAAAGATATCGTACGACAAAAATTTGTTTACACACACACACACACACACGGACGTCCATTCAAAAATAGTCAGAATAGCTTCCTAGGACCCCAAAACGTTGAGATATGCTGAAAACTCGATTTTCGAAAATCGGACCGAAACCAATAACTTCCCTTTTTTAATGAAAATTTTCAATTTTCATTGCGGGAAGTTAAAGAAGAGAAAAATTGTTTCCAAATCGTTGAAAATTGCGTAAAGAGAGTTTATAAAATTCACGAAGGCTGCATTAATCGTACCATATACTCGTTTGTACGTTGAGGTGATCAATAGCCCCTCGACAAACACATTCAGTGGATATCCTCGTCTATCATCGGGGTATATAATGCTTCATCACCCTGTTTGTTGATAAATCACCCGATCTTCGATCCCGTAACTATGAAATACTGGATATTGAAAGGCCATAAGAAGCTGTCGACGTGAGTTAAGCACGTATTCGTTACTTAGGTCTCTAGTCGGCTCGGCGACTATTGCAAAATCGATATTATGCAAAACTATAGCTGCACTCGGTGAGTCCACCTCCTACGTTCCTTTCCTTAAAAGAAATGAGACTAAGTCTGGATAACAGTGTAGAGAATTTTCATTAGAGACTCATCATTGAGAGGGTATAGACGTACAACTTATGGATCAAATAATTCTTATTTTTAATCGCTGGTATATAAGCTTTGAAGAAATATTTTATTGACTCGTTTATTTCGCAGCTGATCATTAGTACAATTTTGAAAAATAATTCATATTGATTTGAGAATTTTCTGGAGCTTTTCACCGAATTGATTGATTACCTACGAATTCATTTTACACGATTTAGAATTTAATTCAAATACGTTAGAGTTTAAAATATTTAATTAGGGAAAGATCGGGCTGAAATCTTGCCAAGTCCAAAACTCCGAAAGTCCATCCGAATTCGAAAATTTAATTTGAAGTTTTTTTTTTAAGTCGACTATGAAAACTTCCGGGAAAAACTTCCTTTTTAAAAATTGTAAATCGGTAATATTGAAATTCGAAATTACTTTTAAAATTCAGAACCTTAACCTGTGTCAGAAAAAAACTTCTTCAAATTTGTTAGGAAACATATGATGAACTAAACACGGACGAATTTTCCCTTAATATTATCTAGCCCTTTAGAACCTACCCCTGTATGCATACTCTTCCGGAGAATGTTAATGAGTGCGCGTTGTTTCCTAAATAATTTAAATTTCATGTCGTTTTACCCTAACTACGACCACAGGGATTTTGGATACCCCCACAGACTTACTTGACTGGAGATATATGTATATACAAAGTTAACAGTACCTAACTGAGCACACCATATCATGTCAGTCTGATTTTCTACAAATTCTCTCTCTTTCACCTGTCCACATTTGACCCTCGACGAACGAGGGGTAAAACGGTTAATTAAGTTTTCATGACAATATGTTTAGGCACGTTTATAAATTGCGTAAATATTCTCATCCCGTATATCATACACGGTCTTCTATATTATGCCGTTATTCACGTATAATTACGTCGTCTGTATATATGTTTTTCGTATATTTGTATATCTGTTTATATATATATATATATATATATATATATATATATATATCGCTTTTTTGTTTGTTCAACTACGAAACTACAAGGTGGTCACGCGCGTTTTTTTATTTACTATTAATTTAGAGCTGGTCGATTCGGACCCGAGCTTTAGCCCATTTGGCCGACCTCGATCTCTGGTCACCTTCGTCAGTCTAGCGATTATAGTATTATCTAGCTTGATACAGGGTTGACGTTGTGTTTCGAAATGAGAAAAAAAAAAAAAAAAGAAAAGAAATAGAAGACTAAAAAAACAGGAAAGTTCTTCTTTTGCGGTGATTTAATACTCAGATGAAAAAACGGACTATTGGAGAATTCTTCGGTCTTCTTTTGATTAAACCTTTTCGATAGTGCAAAACAGTAAGACTCGTATATACAGAGTGAGTCCAATCGAAGGTCCCAAATAGGCGTGACTTATTAGCTATGCTGAAATTCTGGTTTTGTCTTACCTGCATCGAAAGTGGGCTGTTTCGTGCCTGTCAAGCGTGCGGAAAATAACTCTTTTACGCTTTAGTGCGGTAAAGGGAGCTCTTGGGCGGAAAGTAACACTTTACCGTACTCGAGCTGACTATACCGCACTAGAGAGGAAAATGAAACTACTTTACACTCATTTTTACATGCAACCCAAAGCAAACTTTCGTGTGCATTACGGGCGAAAAGGTGATTCTGACTCGTGTGATTGTCACCCTCGATTCGTTCAGGTGGGAACTTTCACACTCGTCAGTAATCGCCTACTTTTCGCCCTTGATACACAATATATTATTTTAGGCTGATTAAACGACTGGGGGATAGAGAAATTAAACGTAACTTTCACACTGTTCATGTCTGAGTCCTGTGAATCCAACTTTTACGATATTCCACGGTTAATTTTCCCAAAAATCATGTTTTTATAACAACTGAAGCTTGACTTTTGAAATGACTTATCCCGTGTAAGAAAATCAATGCTAGTGATCGTGATGAATGAATTATCGAATTCTGACATACAATTATTTATATTATTCGGCGATATTTGAATGAAGACGAAATACTAGGAGAGAAATTTGAGGTTTTTCAATAGATAGAATATCTTTATATGCATGTGATGAACGGGTGTTGAAATTCCTATAAAACCTTCGATTCTAAAAGCCGATTAAGCCAAATTAAATACTGGGATTCTGAGAAATAACGAATTTATATTACAGGTATCGAGTAGCGAATACTTCAGCGTTTGCTTCGAGGCTGGGGATGATTCGACGACAGTAGATCGAGAGGAGTTCTTACCAGCCACCAAAGGGACGACTCTGGCGTGAGTAAAATTAAACTATATATAAATATAATATTATAATTAATTATCCACATACGTAGACAGTAAATAAAAAAATTATTTCGATGGTGAACAAAAATGTAGAAGAAAAAGCTCGACGATGTTGTTTTTTTTTTTTTTTTTGGGAAGAAGGAATCAGGCCAACTCGAAGGACAGCTGGATGTAAGAAGGACCAAGTCAAGATTTATCGTAGTTGGGTAAAATTCAATTTGAATAAGTTCTTGTGTCCTATTCGGAGGTTTTTAAATCCAATGCAGTATTCTGTGATTTATTCGACTATTATGGAACTGTGTTAAAGTCCCGGATTTTAAAAGTACTGAACTTTCAAAATTACAGATTCATTTGAGACGAATCGAAATTTTCAAAAAACGTTAAAGTTCAGGATATTAAAATTGGGAAAGATGGAAATACAGGCAGGTAAAAATCTCGAAAAGTTCAAAACTCCAAAGGTTCAAGAATTCGAAAATTTAATAGTGGGCAGGACGCTTCATATCAGAATTTCAAGTCCTGGAGTTTTGGCCTTCCGAATTTTTAAATCTTCGGTGTTTTTCGATTCAAAGTTTTTTAAATCGACTATATGCAGACTTTGATCTTATAATAAAAACTCTATCCAAAAACTGTGATTCTTTAATATTAAAATTCGCAATTTTTATCGTTCAGGACTTTTAAAATTCGGAACTTTAACTCTGCCCTGGCTATTACGATATTCCACTCAAAAAAAGGGTACAATTATAAGACAATTAATTACGAATATAGAAACGAACTTTCAAAATTACGGATTCATTAGAAACGATTTGAAATTTTCAAAAAACGTCAAAGCTCAGGATATTAAAATTGGGAAAGATGGAAATATAGGCAGGTCAAAACTCGAAAAGTTCAAAACTCCAAAGGTTCAAGAATTCGAAAATTTAATAGTGGGCAGGACGCTTCACATCAGAATTTCAAGTCCCGGAGTTTTGGCCTTCCGGATTTTTAAATCTTCGGTGTTTTTCGATTCAAAGTTTTTTAAATCGACTATATGCAGACTTTGATCTTATAATAAAAACTCTATCCAAAAACTGTGATTCTTTAATATTAAAATTCGCAATTTTTATCGTTCAGGACTTTTAAAATTCGGAACTTTAACTCTGCCCTGGCTATTACGATATTCCACTCAAAAAAAGTGTACAATCATAAGAAAAATAATGACGAATACAAAAACTAAATAAAATTCCATTTACCTTATACAATTATGAAATATATTCTCTTGCGAGATAAATCTTGGAAAGTTTTACCACATATGTAGGTATAATGCTGAAGTATCATACAAAAAAAAAAAGTATATACCTATATACGTATGTTATTAAGTATATAACATCAAAAATACCTTATCCCTGGTAAAGTTCTTATTCCGCCCTGAAGTCCTCATTATTTTTAGGGTAGATGTACTACACGTATCGGAGTTACCTAACATTCATCAAATATGTCCATAAGCCGTGCGTGTCCAACGATGCATAGAGGCATGGGTTGACTTACACAAATCTTTTGTAATCTTATTGTCGTTATAACCATTCGTTTCTTTTTTTTTTTTTTTCTACATTGTCTACGTAAATAGAATTAATGCCAGCGAGAGACAAAAGCGGGAGCGTAGAATTATCTGCGAGGGCAGCTGCTGCTGCTGCCTTTGTTTGTCTTTAACAACCCCCGAGGATACCCAACTCTCTTATCGCTTACCCTCGAAAGAAGATTCCCTTGTTGAACAAACCGATCGGGGATCGGCCATTATTCATCTGGAAGGAAAATCAAAATAACGAAAATTCAAAATTCAAAAAGAAAAAAAAAATTTTAAATGAATAGAAAAAAACGATATTTCTGGATAAATATAATTTTTTGTTTTACATCCCTAATAAATTCTATAATCGAAACACAAAACGTGCTTTTATATACCTACCGTAGTCCCTGTTAACGTGGAAAGAGATATCCACTCCGTATTTTCGCATCCCTCTTTTCTCATTTCTTCTCGCACTTCACGTCTGTCCATCAATCTATCTAACGGTTGATGTTCGTCGATAGGATTGTGCGAATTGACCGTCCGAATTTCGTTCGATAAAATAGCCAAGCATTGGGCCAACACACTCTCGTCGCAAACTCTTTTTATACAGATAAAAATAATAGAGATAAATGTATATTTAGAGACGAGGGGGGGGGGGGGGGGGGGGGGGGGGGGTGAAGTGAAACGGGAACCTCGACGAAAACTAGAAATTGGGTGCAAAATGGGCATCCTTTTAAGTTTCTTAAAGACTTATTTCAGTTTTCTGAATTTAATTACACGAAGAAAGTATCGAAAATAAGTCAAATTGTTTATGTGCTGATGAGGATGATATTTGCCCCCAATATTTCTCATATTCAGTCGAGGTGCCCGTTTTGCCCCCCTACATTTCCTTATTTAGGGCTCAGAGGAATTTTTCAGGAGGCGCCCCCTCAAAATTGGCTTGAAATTATTCAAAAACAATTACCTAATTTTTTCAGATTTTTATCTCAACTCTAACTCATCCCACCAAGAGGGTGGATTTCCTTATTTAAAATACACGCACTTCGGCTATATTCTCGGTATATATTTTATTGTAGGAGTAATTATTGTCAAAAAAATCTGTAACTTCGAGATTTTAATGGGCATTGATCCTACTATCTATAAAAAAATTCTCATCATCATGCCAGGCTATCTAAACGAATTGCACACCCTCTTAATCTGACCATTTTTTATAATTCAGTCAGATTTAGAGGGTGTGCAATTCGACTAGATCTTCTAGTATGATGATGTGAATTTTTTGTCAGATAGTAGCATCAATGTTCACTAAAACTTCACAGTTACAGATTTTTTTGACAATAATTACTCTTACAATAAAATATCTGCTGAGAATATAGTCGAAACACGTGTATTTTAAATGGGGAAATCCACCCTCTTAAGGTGAGAGAGGTTAGAGTTGAGATGAAAATGTGAAAAAATTAAGAAATTATTTTTGAATTATTTGGAGCCGATTTGGGGGGCGCTTGTTGAAAAATTCGTCCTAGCCCTAAATAAAGACAACCCTAATGTATTCCAGCTAAAACCGAGCGGCCATTACCTCGATATTTTTTTTTTTGTGATGCCAATTTTTTTTTAGGTACTTTTCGACAAAAAAATACATATGTATTTTTCAAAAAAAAATTATTCGTCATCCAATTCCAGTTTATGACCTTTCAAAGCAGAAAAAAATTATTTTCGACCAGAGTGTATCCTCTAATTTTTCTCAAATAAATTCACTAACAAGTATATTAAAAAGCGCATTTTTTGATGGCTATCTCATCGTGGAGAAATGATTTTTCGATTTTTTCTATGTGAATGAAACTGTGAAAAATGTGTTTTTATTCGTAAAAAAGGAGTAAGTAGGCTTACTTGTTGGTAATTGTAACCCTTTCCATAAATTCGATAATAAGAATGATAACTCAACAATGGAAAAACATTCACGATTTCCAAAAGAATTCATACCCGAACACGTGTACTTATCAGTACTTACTCTTTTTTTACAAATAAAAACACATTTCTCACAGTGTCATCCAAATAGAAAAAATCGAAAAATCATTTCTCCACGATGAGATAGCCACCAAAAGATGCGGTTTTTAATGTACTTTTTAGTAAATTTATTTGAAAAAAATCAGAGGATACACTCTAGTCGATATTAATTTTTATTCTGCTTTGAAAGGTCATAAACTGGAACCAGATGACGAATAATTTTTTTTGAGGAATACGTATGTCTTTTTTTGTCGAAAAGTATCTGAAAAAAAAAATTGGCATCACAAAAAAAAAAAAATGTCGAGGGAATGGCCGCTCGGTTATAGCTGGAATGCCCCGTATGTACGATACATGGAGTGCAGAGCCTTTTCTGTCGTCGACGTTTTATGGTACATACAAAGATGTACATACATACATACCATAAAACGGTTTTTCTGGTTAAAATAAGTATATAACACGGCTCTTACCCCTCAACGGCACTTTTCTAACGGAAGTAAAGTCGGAAATGCAGTAAAGAATATGCGCTGCAGGTCTTATCGGGTTAGAGAGTAGGTACCGCGAAAAATTCTATGACCTTTCTGTTGGTATCACAAGTTTTTTTTTTTTTTGCCATTTTATTTAATGGGTTACATAGAGAGGAAAAAAACTCTTCTCTTTTGTTCTAATGCATAGTTTAGAAGTACATATTATGTATACGAAATACGGTTACGAGATCTGTGGAATAAATTAAGAAGGGTTGTAAAAATCCAACAGATTCTCTGGGGATTGTGGTAACTAAGATACAAAATACACAGGTTTCTTGTTTCGGACCGTTATTCTATGTAATGTTACCTACAAATTTTGACGTCAAAGACCCTCGTATCTTGAATCATGTTGCCACCAGCATAGATTTAAGTAAGCTCTGTAAAAATGGCATTAGTTAATTCTTGACTTAATAAATAATTAACCACTAGTCCTATCGATCTATAATTTTTTTTACTTGCAGTCCTTGCACTTAAGTCTGACGTAGACTAGAAATTTTTAAAAATGTTTGTTCGTTTGGCTGTAAAAAATTCGAGAAAATTCAAATTTTTTGGATTTTTCAGTATACGGAATTTAGAATCTGAAAATTTATGCAAAATTAAATATTTTTTGATAATCCTAGTCCACGCCAGAATCACATAAGTATTAAATAAGCTTACGAAATTGAAGATAGTTTGGACTAGGACTGATTTCGAAATTAAGTCAACAAGTAACTAATATCATTTTTAAAGAGCGCACTTCAATTTTTGTTGGTTGCCACATGATGTAAGATGTGAGAGTCTTTGACATAAAGATTTTTGGGTGACATTGCGTAAAATCAAAGTCCAAAAACAGGACATCTGTGCATTATTTACGTGAGTCGCTAAATCGGAATTTGGCCACGTATATATATTTGTGATAAAAGTGTGGAATGGAGTAAGGTACTGTAACAACAAACGGAAAGAGTAAATCTGCTGCAAAACACCTGGAGAAACTAGAAGATACCTTGAAGCGTGCCCTTAGAGACAACCGGGTTGACGAATGGCGGAGACCGTGCATGGAGCTTAAAAATGTGCCAGACGAAAGTAATCAATGCCTTGAGTTCGCAAAACGACTTCAACCGCGTCTATGGGACCGTATATATCCTTTTATTTTCTTAACTTTATTTATGCTTCGTTATTTATTTCGGTTCCTTTCTGCTAGGGGTGCAATTCCTCTTTGTGGTTCTAGCGTTCGAAGACTGTAATATAGATGAGAATTTGGGGGATGAGAAGATGGAAGAAAAGGGTTTTACTGACGCCGTCTAATCATCGGAGTGCAATTTTTGGTTTCGCTGATTTTTAGATGGGGAAAAAGGCTCGGCCATTTCTTTTCTTTTTTCTTCTTCTTCTTCTTCTTCTTCTTCGCAGCTTTTATAACCGTAAACCCGAAGCTTCTTGACATTCTGTACCTACCAGGGGTTGAATTAGTTGCGGCCTCGACGTATCGCTCAGTCGTAAAATCGTCCATTCACCAAGATCAACCCTGGCCCTACCGCATCCCTACAAGCATCTACCCTCAAGATAATTCTTATTGTTGGTTCTTTTCAAGAAACTCACCGCTATTCTTGTGAGAATCCACTTCAAAACAGCCTCGCAATTTTTTCAAGGGATATGGGATATAATCACTATAACGATCATAACCGCGAAAACTTGATAAACTCTAACGGTTTTCTTTTCCTTTTATATTTTTTTCGTTGTCTTTCTTGTCTCATATTTCTGCAGTATAAAAATGTGGTAGAAATCGCGCGAACCATTTCGCATCGGTGGATTATAATATTATTTTTATAATAATGAAGAAGATTTTGCACGGATGACTATTCTTTGTAAAAATGTCTAAAAAGTATATACAATCAGTAAAAAAATCTGGACTTTTATTCCTGTATTGTGATATTTTTCTGTTTTTATAAATACTTTTCTTATTTTTCTTATACCTAGTTGTTGAAAAGTATCCACTCAGAATTTAATGGTTGATTTATGTACATTATACTTATTAAAGTGGTTGAGAAAAGGCCTGAAATATTCTAAGGATTTGAGTTTTGTTTTTTTCTAAGTACTTACACCTCAAAGGATCTCATTTTATGAAATAAAATATTCGACGAAAATTTCCAATTGTTCGATTAACGTTTTGAGGTCGTTCACGAGCACTCAATTTTATTAAATTGTCTTAAATTACCCAAAACCGAATCTACTTAGTCTTTGAAACGTGATTACTGACTAGTTTCGGTGTAGCCATAAATGAACATCAAGTCTGTCCTCAGATAACATTCGAATACAACGTCGAGACGGAACAACACATGATGAACCAAAAACAGGATGTTCAATGGTCACAATCTTCTCGAAAATGAAGAGACGACTAAAGACTCGTGTGAAATATTCTTCCAAACAATAAGTCGCGAGGTATGAGAGATACGGCCCTCGCGAGACTCGTTCATTATGTTTTTCGACAAATTTTCAATAATCTTTTCGTCACGATTTCTAAACGTCTTTCAATGTCTTTCTACAACTTGAATAAGTCGCTGTTTTTGTTCTTCGTCACGAGTTGTTCCGGAAACGATTGTACGTGGACACTTTTGAGGGAAGCTCTCGATAAGATTTCGTCAAAATTCTATCGCTCGTAGTTCACAACTAACACCAATCGATAAAAACAAATCAAACAAGAATTAAACAATAAGATTGTGCCTTCAGATTTGAGTCAGGATCGACAACTACTAAAAATTTCTTGACCCGTTTCAACTGTTACCAAATTTTTCAACTCGTTTTTTGACTCTCAATTATGAGCCTGTAGCACTGAAAAGAAAAATCAAAAGCACCTCGTTCTGGACTACTCTCAGGTACAGTACCTAAACGTACCGTCAGAAAATTCCACCTCTGATCTCGTGCGCGGCGAGTCCTTTGCAGGGTGTCGCAATTACCGCGATTATCCGTTTTCTATTGTTAGCAAACGGTTGGCTTTTGTTAGTAACAAACCGTCAACTGCTTTGTTTCACATCTGTATGTAGGCAGTAGAGAATTTGAAAAGCTGCAAAGTCTATGTAACAGCAATCCAGCTAGCCGCTTATACGATCCCTACCAACCTCCTGCACCCTCAACCTCATCCGATTTAATGCTATCGGTAAACTGTCATAATATGTTTACGGAAACGCAATATATTTCTTGATATGATAAAACTAAATCCTAACAAATATTAAACTTGATTTATTACGTCTAATGCTTCGAGTCTCGAACCGCGATTCGACGATTGTTTGTTTGTACATGCCGATTTCTTTGATGATATAAATCTTATCGAAGTGCCTGCATGTAGGTAAGTTTGTCGTATTTTTATATTCCTGTTAAAATCCTCAAAGACGTGTTGCCTTAACGCAGTTCTGATTTTTTTTTTTCTTTTCTTTCATGACATCGTAGACTGAAATTTGATCGGTGATAACTTCCACGATTTAACTTTTAGCCACACGCCATCGTCTCAACTCCTATAACATTCTGATATAATGTACCCACTCTATAGTTGCCATATAATACGACCTAGATACAACCGTTGATGAAAATAATTTTTATTTTTATTTTTGTTTGACGTTTTTTTTTATTTTTAGGCACGATCGTTAGTAAACGAATTGCATTATATTACATTTGTCATTGCAAAAAAAAAAAATACGGATTGATAAAAATGCCTACGACCATCTTAGGAACAACGTCTTGATACTCCCTGAGGAAAAGTTTCCAAGTATATTCGAAAATGGATCTACCGTGATCATCGATTTTTTGTGAACATGATTCCGAACGAACCAGCGAACCGATTTGTATGAAATTTGCACAGGATATTATTTCTGTCGTGAAGATGTGACATTAAGCTTTTGAGCTTAATTACACTTCCGGTTTTGAAACTACAGTAGCTAACTCCACCAATTTTTTTGAAACATTGACGCTTGGATGTTAGTGCGAATTTTTTGTGAGCATGATTGTAATCGAACCGCCGAACCGATTTAGACGAAATTTGAACAGGATATTTGTATAATCAATTCTAGTGTTGGGAAATATTTGTAGGATAATACCTATCCGACTCTTGGGATTCTAAACAGTTGAATGACATTGAGCCATTTCCTTAAATTTAATCGCAAGTGATATACGAAATTAATTACCTATTCGAAGTTAGAAAGGAGAAGATCTCAGCTTCACGTTTATATGTATATATAATCTCTTGACAATTATTTGGCCCATTTGTAAACCGAATGCGGTTCTCTTATTCTTCCCATTCTCTAATTCCTCTCATTCAATTCAGGCTATTTGTGGAATGTCGTTCATCAATTGGCGGTAAAGAGGGCTTTGAATTAGGGATTTAATACTCAAAGGAGATCGTTAAATGAAATCAAACAAAAGCGGACTGGCAAGAATTCAACAAGATTTATTGTAACAAGTAAATATAAATATAGTTCGTATATTTATCATAAAGAGAAGAGATCAATTTATTTTTCAAAATTTTTTTACCCTCAGGCAGTTGCCACGAGTCAAAATGACTCGAGCTTGAAATTTGACCGTAAAAATCGTTTATTTCCCAAAATAAATACCTTTTTTGGAACACAGATTATAGCAATATTTTTTCCATAAAATTATCATATCTCATGAGTATCGACTCTATAATTTCACTTGAAAGTATCGAAAATTCGAAAAGTTATGATTTTTTTAAGTTAAAAAAAAGTGTCTTTTATACGCATTAACCGATTTATGATTTTTTTTTAACATGTTGTCATTCGAATTTTGATATACCGACTTTTGATGCATATTCTAGAATATCCAAAGTATTTCCCAGTATTTTTTCGGTCTCGATCGGACTGATAGTTTTCACGTGATAACCGTTCAAAAATAGGCTGGGGTCAATTTGACCCCACCCTAAGAAAGAAAGACCATCATGTGTCCAAATTAGGTATGCTTTAATTAACCAACTTTATTACAAGAAATTCGCTTATTTTTCTGAACATAATCAAGTAAAAGTTACGAGTTGTCAGTCATCAAGTCTCAGAGTTAAATTCAGTCAAATTAAAATCACTTAATACAAAAATTTTGATGAACTGGTGCTTCGAGTTTAGATATTTGGTTCCAGAACGTGATCTGCAGGGTAATCGATTTTTTTTTTACTGCGAAATATTCAAGTTGGCAAACTTTCTTTTTTTGGTTTTATTCGTTTTTCAAGTTTTTTAATATCGAATCCGAACTACCGAGCGTCAGCGAAGCGCGCGAGAGTTCTTTGAACTGTATGCACACCTACGACGAAATTTTTGAGTCGTGAAATCAATGCATTTTGTGACATTTTTTTGTTTTAATATTTATGTTACTTTGGTAATATTATGAATCAATTGTTTTTTTTATTCAGTCGTATAATGGCGAGCTCTAGCGACGAGGATATAATTTTAATAGCTCTCCTTTGTGAGGAATTAGATGCAGCTGATAATAAACATCGTCAAAAACGAAAACGCAGAGTGCATCGTAGATGTCGGAAGAGGAAAATCCATGGGGAGTACGTGAAACTTTTTTTTAATAAATATTTCAAACTCTAAAGACGAAACACACAAAAAAATAGTTTTAACATTATTTTACGATTAAATATAAAAAAGTGTATCGTTTTTTATTTTTTGAAAATAAATTTTGCAAATTATCACAAAATAGAGAGAAAACAAAAAAGATGAAAATTAATTTAAAGTTTATAATTCGCAAATTTATTTTGGAAGAATTTTAGAAATTTTATTTCCCTAAAAGTCTTGATAATCGATTCAAAAAAATTTCAAATCGAAGAATAAAGTAGTTTGAAAATCCGGAAAGACTAAAACTCCAAAACTTGAAATTCACGCGGAACGTGTCATGCCCCGAAAATCCTAAATCGCGGCGTCAATTGAATTCGTAATTTTGAGCGTTTGGAACATTTGAAATTCGGAACTTGGACACGGTCCCATGTTCGTGACAAAACAAAAAGAAAATTTTTGAGTAAACGCCACTCCTTGAAAAATACGTATACAGGGTGGGGCATTTATAGTGACCCGGGGAATTTTCTCCTAAACGAAGCGAGATACGAAAAAATGTTTCGGACATTAGTTTCATGGTTTTAAAGGGGACACAAGATAGTGTTTTTGAATTTTTTCCAAAGTTGAAGTATTAAGGTCATTTGAAGGTCAACTTTGGTTTTTTAAATAGAAACCTATATTTTTTCTTGCAGATTCGTATTTTGCATGTAAAAATAAGAAACTTTTGTTTGAAACATTTTTCTATCTATCTAATCTAATTTTTTTATGATACTATTTTTAATTTTTTAAATTTTCAATATTAAGCGGGAAAATTTGAAAAAATTGAAAATTTTCAATATTAAGGGGAATGTTAATCAAAAAATGTTTCGATCAAAAGTTTTTTCATTCATATAGAACACGTTTTTGAAAATTAAAAAAATTAAAAAAATAAAGAGTACCAAAAGTACCAAAAAAAAAAAAAAAAATAAAAAAAAAAAAATGTTTCAAACAAAAGTTTCTCATTTTTACATGCAAAATACGAATCTGCAAAAAAAAAATATAGGTTTCCATTTAGAAAACCAAAGTTGACCTTCAAATAACCTTGATACTTCAAATTTGGAGAAAATTCAAAAGTACTATCTTATATACCCTTTGAAACCATAAAACTAATGTCTGAAACATTTTTTCATATCTCGCTTCGTTTAGGAGAAAATTGCCCGGGTCACTATAAATGCCCCACCCTGTATATCCCATATTCAACTAATTCATATTATACTGTAAAAACAAGCATTTTTATATATATGTCGGTATTTTTCTTCCCTTTCCAAAAAGAATTCCTCGGGTTTCTTCTCTCCGGAAATATATATTTATATCTTGGAATTCTAACACCCTTGAGGGTTGGGCGAGTATATACAGTATGTACATATGATTATGACATGCGGCTGAGACGTATATTTATATACGTATATATGTGTCATATATACAAGTATATATATATATATATATACATATATATCTGTATATATAGTGAAACTGCGTGCGTTCATGCGTGCGAAAGTGCGCAATTACATACGGTTCTTTGTCCGTCATCAGCTTGCCCCCAACCCTGCATGTACACGATCAGTTGCGTCAACAGCGTAAACACTCGTTCAATTTAATTAATTCTGGCAATTGGGTTGTTGCGGTGTTGATACCATTATCTATAATATCGTTCGAGAACAGCCTACGTTACGTTCCGTTTCGTTCCGTTTTGCGCTTTGCGGAAAGACTTGAAGAGCCTACGAAGAGGGTAAATTAAAATTTTATCCTTATAGGCGTCAGGCAAACGTAAGCTTCAAGTTTCCCCGTCTCCTATACCGTACCTTATATATCTACCCCTAACTACTACTATACAGGTTTTCAACACCCTGGCTTTAAATCCTCAAGTATAATTCTCTCGACGTCAACGTCGCCGTCTTCATCTCGACGTAATTAGATCGCTTAATAAAACACCCTTTGTTCTTCGTTACAGGGAAGCTCTGAGCGGGGCCTGCGAACGTCGGGGTATAGACTTGGGGCGCGTCGACGTATTTCTGGATACCCTTAGCACACCCTTGCCCGTACTTACCACTGAGACTTCTTGTATGGGCGGGAAACACCTCCGAATTACCGGTAAGTCAGTTTTTATACCTACTATAGCTATACCTATGTATAATACGTATACAACTACGTGGGTCTGATTATAGACGACTATTTTCACTTACAACGTGTTTACTCGTGGGTATACATTTGATAGGTTATTCAAGAACGTGGTACTTTGATTTTTCTCAATGTTATATGATGCCTCATTGAGAGTCAAAAAAATGAGTCAAAAAATTTTGTAGAAGTTGAAACGGGTCAAGAAATGTTTAGAGGTTGTTAATCCTGAGTCAAATCTGAAGGCGCAATCTTGTTGTTCAATTCTTGTTTGATTTGTTTTTATCGATTGGTGTTAGTTGTGAACTAAGAGCGATAGAATTTTGACGAAATCTTATCGAGAGCTTTCCTCAAAAGTGTCCACGTACATACAATCGTTTCTGGAACAACTCGTGACGAAGAACAAAAACAGCGACTTATTCAAGTTGTAGAAAGACATTGAAAGACGTTTAGAAATCGTGACGAAAAGATTATTGAAAAGTTGTCGATAGACATAATGAACGAGTCTCGCGAGGGCCGTATCTCTCATACCTCGCGACTTATTGTTTGGAAGAATATTTCACACGAGTCTTTCGTCGTCTCTTCATTTTCGAGAAGATTGTGACCATTGAACATCCTGTTTTTGGTTCATCATGTGTTGTTCCGTCTCGACGTTGTATTCGAATGTTATCTGAGCACAGACTTGATGTTCATTCATGGCCACAACGAAACTAGTCAGTAATCACGTTTCAAAGACTATGTAGATTTGGTTTTGAGTAATTTAAAACAATTTAATAAAATTGAGTGCTCGTGAACGATGTCTAAACGTTAATCGAACAATTGGAAATTTTCGTCGAATATTTTTTTTCATAAAATGGGACCATTTGAGGTGTAAGTACTTGAATAAAAAAAAAACATACTCAAATCCTTAGAATATTTCAGGCTTTTTCTCGATCACTTTAATAAGTATAATACACGTAAACCAACCATTAAACTCTGGGTGGGTACATTTCAACAAGGATATACCTATAACGCGTATGGTTGAATCTGAATACGAAATAAGAAAAAAAGAAGAGAAAAGAAAGAAAAAAACAGCCGAAAAATTGTCACAATGTAAAAATAAAAGTCCAGATTTTTCACAGCTTAATACTTAAAAAAAAAAAAAACTCCTAAGTAGATTCGGTGTAGAATAATTTAGAACAATTTAATAACAGTAAGTCCTCCCAAACGACTTCCTATACGTTTCTTCAAAAAATCATAACTCCCAGGGTTGCAGTTAAAAGCCAAAATATATAAACAATGAACGGATAACCAGGATACATTAGTACCTTTTGTTCACCACCACGCCTTCATATAAGCCAAGCTTTGTCTACCTATAACACGAAATTCGACCGACCAGAAACTAGCTAATCGTCGGATTCGCGAATTGGTAATAATCACAGCCGGCTTCACCCTCGTCGTATTACACGACGTCAACTTATACAAAGGACCGAGGATAGGACAGCCGGATATGGGCGATGGACGAAAATACCTTCTCTAATGAAATTGTAGATATACTCATACAGGCGGGGTAAGAGGGATGGTCGAACTGGACCAGATCTCTCGTCCTTGCTTGATAAACATCCGAATTTGACGTCATCCGCACGTGGGGACTCTCTAACATATATATACAACGGTCCAAGAAAGCTGGACGTAATATTTCTACATTTATAGTGATATGAAAATTTTGGGAAGCGATATATCAGTCGAGAATCGGATCGGAGAGTTGCTAAATAGATTTTAATGAATTTTCCTGAGCTACAACAAATCGTGGACCCTAAAATTTTCGAGAAAACCCTGCTGGAGATTTCTCACGGGTATTAGATGAGATGATGGTTATCAACCCTCAATCCCCTAAAGTCCTCTGAAATCTTCCCTTTTCCTGTTGGTCAGAGCTGATGTAACTGTTACATGTGTATACATAGGTCTGTAGGTATATACATACCTACGAGCTACACGGAGGTCTTTGAAAATATCTTAAAGGGGTATATTCACAGAAGCATATTAATATTCTATTTTGACTAAATTTTTCTTTTTTTTTTTTTTCAAGGTGTAGATGCGAAATTAGATGATCGGTATAATATTTTCATGCTTAATGATAATAAAAAAAATTTGCGTTAAATTTTTTTGCTCGTCTTGTTACGATTTTTTTTTGATTAATTGATGTAAATGGTTTTCCCTTATTTCATTCATCACCGGTTTATAATCGTCTCAGTTTTTATAATCGACATTTAAATTTAATGAGAATAATTTTCTCCTCGACAAAATTATATTTTTAAAATAAATTTTTTAATGCAATAAACTCAATTTCTAATTTCTTTAACCAACTAGACCGTGTGACGTTTATATTTACTATCTACAAACCTAATTTCGGAATGAAAATTACCTCAAATTAGATGATTATAATTCGCGGAAAAGTTTAACCGCGGAAATATTACTGTCGCTATATTTATTTCGTATAAAAAAATAATAGAAAGAGAAAAAAATAGATAAATTTACAGAGACACCCGGTATACATTTGCGATTATTTAATTAACTTGTCTCCCTGGCGAAAACGCGCTCTTTTCGGAGTATAGAAGTATAACTGAATCCCGTGAGATTTCAATGTTGTAGGTACCTACGTCGTGGTAAAGAATATAAAAAAATAAAACAACGTGAAAATAAAAAACGAAAATTCAATCGTTGTATATGTAGGTATGTATTTATGTATATATGTATATATACAGGTATGTACTTTACCGCGCGTCACACGAATACGATAAGCTTTTATGGTTTACCTAATATTATTAATATTAATATTTCTTCTTCCCGTCGCGAGGTTTGCTCTTACTCAAATTTTCAAGATCCTACTGGAAAGATAATTTATTTTAATATGACGTTAAATTAATTAATCATCTTTTATGTATACCTATATATGTATATCTACTGACTACGTAACATCTGATTATACCGAGGGCAACTAATCAAAATGACATTCACCCTTATCCGGAAATATATCCAACAACGGTAATTACTATTCGAATTCTGCAATCGAAAACTGAAATTTGGTTTTTAAGTAATCCAACGTATTCAATTTGAACCAGTCTCAATATATTTTAATCATACAGGGTGTCCCGTTAAGAAATAGAAAAACCATTAAAATAAATCGAAAATTGAACTTTTCGAATTGAACTTGTACAAAAAAAAAAAGTTTTTTTCTTACAAAAGTACTGTATTTTCTTTTGTAGATTATGAACCTGTATTGAAAAAAAAAAAAAAAACAAAAACGGGTTGATATTCAAAAAATGAAATTTACCTCATAAAAATCTCATAAAATTTTAATAAAAATTCGAAACTCATAGCATCATCAAACGCTCCTCTCGAAATCTTATAACTTTTGTCTGAAACATGTTTTTCTACGACATAGGTATGTCATCTTTTTCATTTATTTTAAGGTTTTTTGTTTTTTTTTGATGGAATACCCGCTGTGTTACAAATATCATAAATGGATCGGATACAAAAATGCCTTGAATAATTACGAGATCCGGTATCGAATTTGGGAAAAATTGGTCGTCCATTTCGTATTTCATAAAAAGGGGAGATTCAAAGTGTGTTTTTACTCGACAACCGGTACGACCGTTCGTGCGATTTTGGTGAAATTTTGTTTTTTAGTTAATACGTTTTTGCAGCAGCAGGCTTTTTTACAAAAAAAAAAAAAAAAAGAAAATCACAATTTGGAAGTCTAATATTTTTATTGCGTCGTGGCACATATAGCACCACAATTTTGTCAAAATAAACCGTACCGAATTTGTTTTTTTGTGAACTCAAGGTACTTTGATTTTTTTGGAAAAACAAAAAAAAAAAAAAAACAACTAAACAAAATTGGTATCACTGAAACATCATACGAATAATCAAAATTTCGGTTATATACCTACTGCAGACTGTCCGGATTTTATTAAAATTTTTTTTTATCCAAACAGAGGATTTCATTACTTGCGAAACTTTGCCAATGAAATTTTGATTCCACTGTTTTGACGATTTATAAATTGTTTCTATATAGGGTATTCCATGTCACATCGACCAACGTTTGACCCTCACATTTTTTATTTTCTCTCGAATTAATTATTCCATGTAATAGTAGTACTCAAAAAATGCCCATCTTTTCGTTTTTTTTTTTCGATACACACTTTATCAGTTATGGCGGTTCAAAAAATTTTCAATTTCGACCCATTTGTAAAATCTGAAAAAATTACCAAAAATTCTATATTTTATTCAGAATTTTTTGGTGCAAGAGCCATACCGGGACGAGACCTCCTTCTAGGTCGTTTTGGGCTTAAAACATCTATAATTCACTCCAACCGTGTAGATCTCTTACCTTGCTTATTATAGACTTCCGAAATAACTTCCATATGAAAGATATTTTTATAGAACCACCCGAATAGTCAATTGCTATATATTTTCTGAGTTTGGATTCTTCGAGTGCTGAAAAGTATTTTCAAAAATCCAAAAGATGGTATGATGATTATTATTTTTTTTTCCTCAGTTTCTACGATAAGAAAATCCTCGCAATCCAAAAACTTGTCAAATATAACGATAAGATATTCTCCTCAGAAATCTACACGGTTGGAGTGAACTTTAGATGTTTCAAGCCCAAAAAAGCCTAGAAGGAGGTCTCGTCCCATTATAACTCTTGTACCAAAAAATTCTAAATAAAATATAGAATTTTTGGTAATTTTTTCAGATTTTACAAATGGGTGTGGAAATTTTTTGAATTGCCATAACTGATAAAGTATGCGTTGAAAAAAAAAAGACGGGCATTTTTTGAGTACTACTATTACATGAATTAATTTGAGAGAAAACAAAAAATGTGAGGTTCAAACGTTGGTCGAGGTGACATGGAATACCCCATATGTATATTTATTAAATAATTTTGTTTCTGTTTCAAATAATATCATATATTTATTTTCGTTGTAATATATATATACAAAAATATCTAAAATCGTAAAGCACGAAAAAAAAATTAAGCACTTGAAAGTTTCTGTACTAATAACCGCTTATTAAACGAAAGTTTGCATTGTACTTGAAAACTGATTGTCAAAAGCGACATGCTACGGGGTTATTACCTACTTATATAACAATACAAGTTTAGGATAAATCACATCGTCATCCGTGGACTTGCGCAGTCGTTAAACTCACATATATAACACATATTCATTATACACATATACGTATATATGTATCAATTTTATTCGTCACGCAGATTTCGCAGTCTGAACAATATTCCATAAGCAAAAAATAGAATCCAACACCCCCCCTCTAGCTTTATACCCCAAAATACAAAACAGCGAATATCTTACTGTCACGCAAACTCGGCTATATGCCTATAATAAAAGCTAAAAGCCACGAGCTTCAAGAACGCAAAATCTAACAACCGAAAGCTCTGCCAATGCTATAAATTAATAAAATTAATATAAGACAAGCGCTACAAGATATGATTTACGGAATTTTTACTCCTTATGATTGAAGAAATTGCTTCAAGGTGTTAATTGATTTGCCAAATAAAAGAATCAATCATTTTCATCAATAATTATTTATCTAATATCATTATAACATATTTGTGATTTTCTTTTCGTTTTTACAGCCAGAGACGAAAGAGCTTGCAGTTCACGAACGGCAATTCAAAAGAGTAATCAGAACGTATCTTTGCGGAAGGCAAGTGGTGTGAGTATTAATTATTGTTGGGCAAATTTACCTCTATTATTATATAATACGTATATGTGTATGTAATTGTTGGCACCATAATATATCGTGCTTGGAACAGTTTATAATCGCATGCATCGATATTTCTATTTTATGCGCATTATACAACGCCTGTTACAATTATGGATGTGTACCTACATCATACATCTATTATGCTGCAAAGTGAAAAGGAAATGTAAAATAGGGGATGAAGGATATTATTCCGATATATAATTCCGGCACGTGTGGAAATAGGGGAAAACTTGCCACGATGGTAGCGATAGACATTTTATATATACATATACTTAAGATCGAGCTGGGAGAGATCTCTATGCGCATACATATACACATCTTGCAATACCTATAAAAACTACTCGTGAATATAACATGACGAGTTACGTTTTCGCTATCCCCCTCTTTTTTTTTTGTTTGTTTTATTTGTCTTTTTGTTTTTAAAAAATATTACGTTCTCATCTATAACACTTTACCGCGTTTTATATCCCTATACAAATCCGCTTCGCACACATATGGACGTTTTACCAGTTAGATCAATAATCCCAAATAGCTATCCAGATATGGATGATGAAAATACGGAACAGATTTCCACCGCGCACAAAAGCTCTACTATATTCAGTCCTGTATACCTACCCAGCCGATCAATTCATACTTTAAAGTTGTTACCATTTTCCTATTTTTTTTTTTTTTTTTTTTTTGCGTAAAGTTGAAATTCTGATTCGAAAAATCGTTGTCGAAACAACGCCATACTTGCTGAAAAGCTTTACACTAAAAGACTAATTGTGAGATAAAATAAATCTTTCAAACCTTTTAATTCTGACTCGTTAATTTATCCGAAGTTACATTGGTGGCAGAAGTGGGATACGATGCGTGCCGGTCGTCGCTATCAGTCAGGAACTTGTATACGATTTTATTTTTCTCAAATTTATGTATGTACGAGGAGCCGTAGAATAAGTCAATTAATTTCAAACTGTCACTTAACTTAAATGTATCATATATATAACAGTTCGTGCTATGCCCGTAGGGTACAATATATGCGATTAGGGCAAGTTTCGCAAGTTTAGAGAACAACAACTATAGAACGGTTACAGTAGAGTGGTTAAAAGAAGAAAATAAAAAAGAATACGAGATATCTTGAACTTTATAGATTTTTAAAGCGCTACCAACTTTGAAATTCCATTTATTGAACTAAAAAGTAATTCACACTAAATAAATTAAAAAAAAAAAAAAAAAAAAAAAAACAAAATAAAAAGATCAGGGATTTGCGTTTTACAAGAATTTGATTTAGAGGGAAAACTCAGGATCAGGTAACTACTAAAAGGGTAGATGGCCGAGGATATGGTCAGCCTGTTAATCACGTTCTACTCTCAACGAACGTGAACGGACCAGATTTAGATCTACGATCAACCAGAGCAATTGTACCACTAGACGTGCCATACCTATTATCTGCACGGATCACTGCGCACGTTCGCGCCCAAGGGCCACGAGGCATAGCTTAGACTAGGGCTGTGCCTACGCAAGCGATTCCATTCCCCAAGCGCTACGCACTCTCCTCGATACGCTTTACCACCCCTAAATGTTAGCACGAGCTCAACTCAGCTCACGTAGGGTAAGGCGGGGCAGATTGGATGGTACATTAGTGTTTCGCGATTAAGGGGGGGAAATAAAGTCCATTTCAGGTGCCGTTGAACTTTCAAACGACGTGGCCACCCCTGGTGATATTTGCGATTTTTATTTATACCTTTTGTTTTTTTTTTTTTTAGGGAATGTTTTTGAACGACGAACCATATGCCCCGAAAGTATTTTTCAGTAATCCAGTTTTTCATCACAGGCAATTTATTTCTTTGAAAAATTATACGTATAGGTTTTTTTTGTAAAGATTAAAAATTCAAATTTTATCAAATAATTTTGGAAATTTGTACAAACAAAATATAACCGATGGCTAATTATGATGCAACCGTTATCGAGATGTTCTGCAATGAAATTTGGAATTGCGACCCCTCTGACATTTAATTTTCAAATTATTCTAAATTTGGGTAAAAAAAAGCTGAGTACATTAAAGTACCTTTTTTAAAATCGTGATTTTTTGCTGTCGTTACCCAGCCTCTACATCAATTTTTCGCAAATTCAATTTCGGATTTAAAAAAATTATTCAAAGTATTTCGGGTACGAAATTTCGTTAAAAGCTATTGAAAGTTATTCGAGGGATGAGAGTAACGGACATTTTGGGTTTTATGTTGAAATAGATGGTTGCAGCGGTTTCTGTTTGTATAACTGTTCACTTTGAATATCATGAATAAAATACATCGTACTTTACATGCATAGGGTTGCGAGCTCTCGAGATTCTCCTTTCCAAATATTTCTCTTACTAAGGGAAAACCGTTGCAGTCAAGACTTTTCAGACCAAATCTATATATAGGCGTTACCATATTTCTGGATTTGACGTTTAGAAGATCGATCGATGGACCCATATGCTCTCTTCCATGACGATCGTTTCCAAATTTGATTGAATAAAAAATAAATAAATATATAAGATTGCATATAAATCGCACATCACTCCATCCCCTTTTACCAGATACCCTGAAAACGACATGAAAATCAAGAAATCTAAATTTTTAAATCACATCCTATTCCCCTTGTGTACCATAAATCTTAAGTAAATTTAATCCAAAACACGTTTATGTCCCCTTAAAAAATCACATTCATACAAAAAAACATGACTTCAAATAAGACAATCCCCAAAAAACAATTCTTGAACTTAAATCATGGCGATAATCGAGTAAACTATCAGCAGAGTGGCCGAGGAAGAAGCGGGCGATTCTTCAGCGTCTCAACGGAGGATTCAAGTGTCGATTCAGAAATCCAAACCGTTGTGGGATCGACCCCTAGTGTTAAAACTTCTTCAGGGGCGGCTGGTCTCAAGGCCAGTAAACAACGATGGAGCGGCTTCTTCACAAACACGAAGGGCACCAAGATGGAGTCGCTTGTCGAACAACTAAACGAATATACGAAACACGGGGTTCCCCGACTCACAGACATCCAATTACCATTCGTTGTCGATCGTGACTCCGATGAAGAGGGTGAGGGCGAATTCTTTGTGCATTACTTTTAGCCATACATATTTTCGTGAATTGTAACGTATGGGGCGTCTCTCCAAAAAAAAAAAAAAAAAAAGAGAAAACACTTTCACCCCAACATCCCCGATTTTTATTGAAATTGGTAGACTGATAGAAATTGGTATAGATGTTCGCGTGAATGGTATGAGAAAATTGATTGTAAATTTTCCGATGAAACAATCACTTTCATTCATTATTTTATCAGACATGCTGCATTCGTATCTAAAATATTATTCGGTTAAATTTATTCACACGAAATTTTAGACATTGAAATATACCGTTCACGAATATTCTTACGATATTAAGCCTCGTCAGGGTTTTTTTTTTTTTTTCTACCTGAAAATTCTCGTCCCAATCTAACGATATCGATTTTTAGCAGGTTTGTCGGTTATATATATATATATATATATATTTTTACGCACGAAGACTTACCGAAAAAGTTCTTTTAAATTCGTACCATTACTAGCCCTGAATTTTAAAAAGTGGAAACTCTAGACGACTCACAATGGTATAAGCCATTGTATCAAATTTATATCGAATGCCATTAACTCGAACTTCTAGACTTAAGTTTGACATTTGGAACAGAATTGTATCGTCTGTTCAATAAAATCTAAAAATTTCTCCGAATCCCCAAACCATCAGACATCAGAATTTAGGTACCATACAAACAACGACAGAAGCTTGTGTTTCATTTCATTTCGATGATATTTGCAGATTTTTCGATTGTCTTTGTGTATAATCGTCTTCTTAAAAACGATTGAAAAGATTCTTCAGTTTCATAAATTTCGGAGATGTTTAAGCCAACCACAATCCGTAAAAAATATCTGATAAAATGTAAATTGTATAAATCGAAATAATCCCAAAGGTCTTTACGACTTGGATGAGGATTGGCGAGATATCGTCGACGTATCCGATCGTCTTTCGGAAAAACAGCAACAACAGCAAACTGCGCTTTGGGAATTGGCACAGACGGAAGTGGCGTATATTAAGACGCTGAAGGTTGTTACTGACGTAAGAAACGAAATTTCTTAAATTTCAACGAATTTTACACTTTAAAATCATAAAATTTTTGAGTCTGATTCTCAACCGTTGATTGCAGCTCTTCATGGCTTGTCTCTGCAGCCTTCAGGCTTGTGGAATTCTCATCGAAGTAGACAGGGTGAAACTCTTCGGTAACATTCCCGACATATATGCGGCCAACCGTTTTTTTTGGGGTGAACATTTACTCGGTATGGTTAACGCGGCGAGAATAACCCGACTACCACTCGACCCTGGCGACCTTCTACACGGTTTCGAAACCTTCGAACAAACTTTTGCTCCCTACTCAAGATATTGTGCCGAGCAAAGTCGGTGCCAACAATACTGCAGGGACCGTCTGAATGACAACGAACTCTTCACGGCCTATCTCGTGGTGAGTAAATTTATGATTAAAATTTAAAATTCTGTGTACTGTATATCGTATTGCGTTTATTCCGCGCTGGGTTTTATCCTCAATTTATTATAACTTTTAAATTTCTTCCGTAAAATTAATCATTCAACAATGTCAATGAACTCTGAGAACGGGACAATGTATTGCGAAAGTACAATCGTAACCACTACAATGAAATACTCGTATGAATATGAAGCTACTCGCTAATTGTCACATTCAAAATGTATAGAATCACGAAACGAGTATAAACTGTAGTAAAAAAAGACACGATGAGTTTCGATTGTGAAGAAAAATTGTTCGTTTGTTCTATCCTCGTTGTTTTTCTTTTTCATTTTATTTATTTATTTTCATATTTTCACATTTTACCTATTTTTGTACGTATTTATTATTATTAGCTGTGGAAAAAGAAAAAAAAAATAGAACGATTTCAGATTTCATTGATAATATATGTGGTATAAGCTATGCCAATTACCAGCACGCACGGTGCAATCGGGCCTCAAGAATATCGATTTCTTCTTTCTCTCACTATTTTGTTCGGACAGTTTGTTATACCCTATCGTATGAAACGACGTGAAGTCATGAATTTTTAGAGTCTTAAGAGCAATTTTAACTTCTCAAAGAATCGATCCTGTTAAGTTTACCAATTTTTATATTAAAGTGAACTTCGACCTGAGCTCAAGAGCTCTAAGGAACTTAACGACGTCTATAGTGGGAAGAGTGTTGAAAAATAAAAAAAAAAAAAAACAATCTTTTAGATACTTCTAACGTTTCGCAAAACGAATTTTGGCATAAGCATCCTCTTATCAAAAATCTCAAAATTGTTCTCTTTATTATATTCACGAATACGTAAATGGGGAATTAAAATACTCACACATTAAGTATCTGAGGATATATCTTTGTTAATCTATTAACGATCGAAGGATAAAGTGATAATGATCTTTTCTCATATAATGTATATATAATGTATATGTATGTATGTGTGTATGTATATACTTACTATATGTACGTTTCGAATACATATGAGTGAAAAATTAATATTTACACAGTACCTACCATGATGAATATTTGCATACTTTTACTTACTTACGTGTTAAATTATAAATTTCTATTTTTCATAACGTGTAAACATATTCAAAACGGGCAAAGAGCATTAAAAAAAATTATTCTTTTTTTTTTCTATTTTTTTTTCTTTCATGAAAACCCGAGTTTCATGTCCTGTTACAAACATTTAGTAATTTATTAATTCCCAAGGATGCGTATACTGACGCACCTTTTCTAATTAATACAGACTAATTAATTAATATACAGAGATGTTGAATTTTTTTTTTCATTTAACTGGATAAAAATAATCTTTATAATCACATTTCAACTCAAAAGAAAGAAAGAAAAACAAAAAAAGAATAAGAAATAAATAACGAAATGTGGGTAAAAAATTCACATGATATTTTTCATGAAATTTTAAAACTTCTACAGCTTCTTTTCTAAGCTTAATTTATCCCTAGTGGTGCGAAACGCAAAAGGATTGTAACCGGTTGAGACTTTTGGATATACTCGTTAAACCGATGCAGAGGCTGACCAAATATTCCCTCCTACTGAAGGCCGTCCACAAAAACACAGAGAGCGAAGAACAGCGTTCAGAACTGACGATAATGGTAGGCGAGTTTTTTCTCTGAGGTGAAAAATAAAAACGTCTACCCTATTTCTTTACATAAAAATTCTCAGTCATCATTTTTTTTTTTTTTTTTTCATTCGTTTTTATTTTTCTGCAGATCAAATCAGTAGATAAATTTGTCGCCTCGGTAAACGCCGCTCTTAGACGCAGCGAGGAAACTGCTCGACTTGCAAGTGCTGCTGCACGTTTAGAAAATTATGATGTTGTCGAGTCCAGAGATGAGGAATTAGACAAACTCGTTAAGGCGCACAGTAATCTCGACATTATGTCTGCACCTATGCCTGGATGTCCGAAAGATACTCCAAGGACTCTTCTCAGAGAAGGGGAGTTCAAACTAAGGGACGGCGCTACCAGCAAGGTATGAAATATCTGCAGAGATTGACAGACTGCGAAAGACAGCCATGATCCATAATCAAAAATCCGATAGACGTTCCATTTTTCTTCTAAAAAGATACTCGTTTATAATTTTAGATGGAAGTACGAGTACTTTTGCTAACTGATATGCTCTTGGTCTGTAAACCATCCACGAAAAAGACCTCTTCTAGTAGTGGGGCTGGAGGAGGTGGTGTGGCTGTTGGAGGCCTAAGAATAGTCCGACAGCCATACGTCGTGGATCGTATCCGAGTAAACGAACTCAAAGAACCTTCGAGTCTGGGCTTAGTTTACTTAAATGACTACGGTGCTGCTTGTGCTGCCCTAATTCTCAGTGCTGGAGAACCAAAACTGGCCAAGGTGAGTCAATTTTACGATCGTGGTAGTTCTGAAGTCACAATCCGTAAAGTGAAGAGATTCTTAAAAAATTTAACTATGAGAACATTCTTTTAATTTTGCGGTAAGCGATGTATTTATCATGAGAAACACATCGATCCCTTTCATTTTTTCTTCTCATCAATCTAGTCTTGGGTTGAATCTCTACGAAAAGCACAGCAACAATTTGCTCGCATTAAAATGCCTCCTTCTATCGGGGCTGCCACTGGACCAACACTTCCGGTTAGCAGACAGGCTAGCACTTATCTCGGAGATGGTGACTTCGAAACTGAAGATGTTGAAGGTGCTATGGGACGAACTCCACGTGGTAGTAGTCGGGCATCGCGGGTCAGCAGTCTGGCCCATAGCCACAGGTAGGAAGATTACTTCTTTTTCTCATCACGTTCAGTTATCTCCTTTATATTGTATGATCTTATTGTTAATTCAATTTCGATCAGCTTGATATACAGTCCTCGAATTCATCTTTTTATTCTAACAGCGGGAGTATGGAGATGGAAGGTGTATCTCCAGGCAGTTGTAGTTTTGTCGCTAGCTACAATCCGAGTCGAAACGTTAGCGTTGAGACTAGCGAGCCTCCACGTGCCTCGAGCGTTTCTTCAGAAGAAGGTGGTAGCGACCTGACAGCCCCAGGGCACAATCACAGACCCTTGCAAGTCAGGTAAACAATTTTGATACCAGAAATTGAGTTGTTGTTTATTCACATCCTCGTATGAACACACTTCATTATTCTTTCAGGCGATCTCTACTCTGCAAATCACCAACCCCGAACACTCTAAGTGTTCAAGTACCGGCGTACTCTGGCTTGGGTCAATCCTTGCCAAACTTGACCCTTGCAACCTCGCCACAAACATCTACAGTATCTCCAACACCACCTAACTCGCTTCTGATCGTACCACAGATCACGAAAAGCAAGGATACTCTTCTGTCCCCTGGACATCGAGGTATTTTGATTAGTTAGTTCATGTAGATTTAGTCATTTTTAAACATCTTCATGTTCACTATATTATTATTATTATTATTATTATTATTATTATTATTATTTTGGTTTTTACTTCCATATTGATTATTTTTCATCCTTATCTGTAGCTACGTTACATATTCAGGAATAATTCCGAGACCTATATAAAGTCTCGAAAAAATATGACATAAGTCTTTGGATTAAATGTTAATAAATTATTTGATAAATCGTTTTATTTTTACCCTTATACTTTCTTAATGTTTATGGTTAGTCGTTTCGCAACGATATATGATAAATACTGTGCAATTTTTACTGATAACACGTCCCCTGTAATAGCGTCTACCCTCATTTCTTTTTCGTACAAACTCCGCGATGAGGAGACTAACTTAACCCCACTTAGCATACTTGATATGCGTAAAGCGTCTGCGCAATCGCAAGTCGGACCCCTTCGTATCAAATTCTGCAGGTAGTGGAGGAACTCTCCATAAAATCATTTTCTCTCTCTCTCTCTCTCTCTCTCTCTCTCTCTCTCTACCGACTAACGGCCACCGTTTCCGCAACCGCACGGTAATAGGGAGAGTCTACTGTAATTAGTTTTAATGAAACCTGTAACTCAATTCCGTTACCAATTTTCTTACCAAGATGGAAGATTCTTTTATCACCAACAGATGGCGCTTCGCCTTATAACCATCTCGCAACTATTTCTTACCGAAATTAAAGATAGTTGGAACGGTTTTTATATACATAATCGTACAATTTTCTTTACAACTTTCGTTCTGAGGTGTAATGCGGATATTATCACGTCGATAAATGGTATCTAAATGGTATCTATCGTGCGTTTAATACGTGCAGATAATTAACACAGATATTAGAGTGGTCTTTATTCAGGGGTTGAACCGACTCCCACTAATTTCTTGCAATTGTACATTTTTTTTTCAGTTAAATAACTTCGTGATGAAATATTTACCGTAATTATGAATAGCGAAATTCAACCCTTTGCGGAAGGGTTCAGGGTTGAGATAAAAATCTAAAATTTTTAAATGATTTCTTTCGGATTATTTAATAACGATTTGGGGGACGGCTGCAAAAAATTTCGACCACTTTAATGTACAAACATAATGTATTAGGATGGTGATAAAATTTGAGTTGATTAATTAATATTAATGCAATAATCCCCGTACCGATTTTCATCTTATGATTTCCATACCTGAAGGATCCCATCGTGGAGTTTCGTCTCTCATTAATGATTCAATTAAGATCAGAGAAATCAGTAATCGTATTCGATCTCGTATACGTATTCGTTATAGGTATATCATATCCACCACCTTCACCACCGCGAGGTGCTCTACGTAGGGCTTTTGCTGTACCACAATCGCGAAACCCACCTCTGATCAAAACTCGACATGTTAACGCTTCGGTTGCTCCTCAAACGGTTCAACCGACGTTAAGCTTAGACGCCGATGCCTTGGAGGAGAGGCGAAGGAGACTCGATCCATCGCAGAGGATGCCGTCGACCAGCAGCATCGCCGAAGAAAAGGTATAAGAACAAGATAATCGGTATTATAATATTATATTAATCAAGACGAATTAAGATTAAGATTATTACAGTTGAGATATTTTTCATTGATTAAGAGGACGAGTACAGCTTGATCGTTTGAGAAATTTCGAAATGAAATTATATCTTTATATAAAATATAAGAAGTAAGATCCTTCTCATTTTTTGAAAATGTATTCTTCATGTATTAAATTTTTGTTTTTTTATTTGTTTTCTCTTAGAAATGAAAGGCAAAAGATTTTGGGTGAAGGGTGGACGTTGACCACCGCGCGGGGTAATCCTTGAAGGGGCCGGTGAACGTTATATCGTCCGAATTTTCGGCGCTAGAGTACGCCGAGTGGAATGGACGAATAACTGGGTCTCGGATTCGTCGAAGTTTCAAAAATTTAATGATTGAAACATATTTTTGTCCCGCAACCGTCAGTGTGCGAGTGCTGCACACATTCGCACACGGCGAAGGCGCTTCGACCGTTACTCAACTGTTCAAATTCTCTCACTATAATATATCAAAGGCTACGAATTATAAAGCATCAAGCAATTTCCGCAATCGGTAAGTTGTATACAATTTTTCAAAAAAAAAAAAAAAAAAAAAAAAAACTGATAGATTTCATTCAAAAACCAAAAAATAATAATAATTATGAAAGAAATGTATTAATCACGTACTACGTTTTTCAGTGAATTTGTGTGTCGTTTTATTTATTTATTTATTTATTTATTTTTTATTCCAGATTGGGGCCATTCGAAAACAACGTGAACTTAATAATATATTATAATTATAATATATATATATATATATATATATATATATATATATATATATATATAATAGAATAAAATAAAATACAACATATTATAATACATAAATATATAATAATATTAATAATAATAATGATAATGATATATCTTCTTAGCGTAAACTAGAAAAAAAAAAAAAAAAAAAAAAACAGAAAAGAGATTGACGAAAAAAAAAAAGAAAAAAATTCAAAAAAAAACGTAGTTTTATAACGTTGCATCAGGTGAAACTTAACTCCATGTTAAGCAGTATCTTAAGCAAATCAAAAAGGCCTACGTAGTGTTATTTAAGCTGTAATTTATAATAGTCAGTAGTAGAGAAAACTATACGTCATATGCCTATAGCGAAAGTGTGATCATTAGAGAGAGAGAGACAAAAAATTTATAACTTATTTAGCTATTGATTATTTCGCAGGCAATAAGATCGGCGATAAATATTAACTAACAACTTTTAATCAATTTGTTTGCACATTATGCTGTATACAGGGAGTATCGTATGTGTTATATAAACTCTCTGTATAGTATGTGTATATTATAAAAGAAATAAGAAAATAATAAAATAAATAAAAAACTCAAGAAATGAAACAAATAGCAGACAAAAGTATGTGAAAATGATGTAGGTATTGTAGTTTTCGTGATTTAATAACAATCTATTTTCATTTAAGTTTTATCATTGAATAAATCAATAGAAAATCTGTTATTAATTGAAAAGCTGTAAAATTAATGCATAGGTACTCCTTGTAAAGCATGTGCAGACAGTGATTATCGACAGCCGGCTTAATAATTACTCTGTCCAAATAATATTACTTTATAAGTACAAATCAGACGGTATAAATGAATTGATAATATATATATACATGTATATATATATATATATATATATATATATATATATATATATATATATATATATATATATATATATATATATATATATATACATATATATATATATATATATATATATATATATATATATATATATATATATATATATATATATATATATATATATAATATATAATATATACTGTCACGTAGCCCGAAGATACGTGGTAGTTGTAATTATTTATAAATAATAGTTATATACATATATAAATATATAATATATGTATATCTATTATAATTATAGTTATTACTGTTTCTAAGTAATCGTATATAAGGATACGTATCAACTAGAGACAACATTTCAGATAGGAGGACCTCGTTTAATATGGTTGATAATGATTTTGTAAAAATAAAAATAAAAATAATAATAATAATTAAAACAAAACAAATATCTTTATCTACACTAGTCTCATTTTCAACAATTTTTACTGCCCGCACTTAAGCTGCAGTACATATATCTATCATTATACATATACATACATACATATTATATATATACATATACTATATCAGCTTTATTTATCAACGCTGCTGATCAGCAGCCGATTGTAAAGCCACCTGCGTTTCTGTGTAATGAGACAAGAATATAACGAATAATTTATTACTATTAGCACTATTTATTTATTCCCTTAAATTCACCCTGATATCCTATATCTAACAAAGTTTCTATAGCGCCCCACATTGTTATTTACATCCAAGATATTGTCTCGCAAGTAAAATCTATTTTAAAAGCGAGATAAATTGATCAATTTTCGAAATAAAAATTAATAACAATCCGGATGCATTATAAGAGCATATAGTGAATTATCATATATTTCGAAATAATTGCGAAAAACGTTGCATTTATTCAGTTATGGATAGCTCGCAGCGATCTTTATTCAGACTTGCCCCGTCGCGATACTAACTATAGACCTTATGTTGATTGTAAAAGCAGATAACTCTGGTTGAAGCAAAATAAATTGCTGAAATATGAGCCGTATGCCCTCATTGTGATAAATTGCATAGAAACACAATATTTGTCGTTCAATACGTTAAATAATCATGGAAATGCTACTATTCACGAACAATAGTGCTTCACAAATTTCAACGTTAGAATATTTTTGAGTTTTAAATATGAGATTTGCTAAAATAGTATATTATAAGTTTCTAAACGAATATTTCCGTTCTTCTGTATAGCATGTAACGTTTTAATTGCATAATTTTTTGGTTATATTATTATACCGTAAATCAGTATTGATCGTTCTAAATCAATAAATAATAACTTGATCATCATGTTCAGTATTACGTTATATTCATATTGTTACCGCCTGCCGATCTGCGGCAAAATTGGTTCCTGAAACTGCCGCATAGGTAGCGTCACGTCCCGTACCAAAATCTTCTCTCATGACGTTTACTAGATACAGTCACGCAAGTGACGCGAGAAACCCAATTTGTCCCGGACCGGTAATTCGCTGAAGAAATTTCGCCTTTTACATTTAAATAATAATTTAGGAGCTTAGTCTTAGCCCCGTTATTACATGATTATTCGAAATTTCTTCAGTTCGAATAACCGCACGTGATAATTAATTCTAAAAGCAATAATTAGAAAAGTCTGTAGACTTTGAGGTTAGGTCGTCAGTTCGTATCTTATTATCGAACAATATAATAAAACGCTTAAGCTATGCCTGCACCGAATACCGTAAGCGTTGCAGTAATATGTTCTAGTAACATGAACAGAAGCATGGAAGCCCATGCATTTTTAAGGTAATTTTAAACAACGTCAGAATCGGATTTTGAGGTTGGAATACCCCGTCTTTTCCATCGGTGGATTCTTAACGTTTAAATTATTCATAACACCGACTATAACTCGACGATTTTTTGTTACAGCAAAAAAGGTTTCAATGTCAAATCATTTGGGACTGGGGACAAGGTGAAACTACCGGGAAATGCTCCGGATAGACCGAACATTTACGATTTTGGAACATCTTATGAAGAAATTTATAACGACCTTTTAACCAAGGACAAACAATAGTATCCTAACAATTTATTAGTCGTAATATTTCTTCTTAGTTTTTATGCAGACGTTGCATTTTATCGCGTTTACATTCTTCCAGGACTGTGCACTAGATTACATAAAAATTATTACATCTACAGTGCTTAGATTCAACATTCTTATTTAGTAAACATTTCCGCACGGTGTGAACTACAAATATCGCAATTGCTCAAGAAACTTTTGCGATAGATGTATAAATGTGACCAGTAACCAGGATAATCTCAAAAATTGAATTAAATCTTTAAAAAACAAATGCTTCCCATTAATGTAACGCAATTTCCGTAGTTCACACGGTAGATATACTTATCTAGAATATTCACGTAAAATTTGGTTTACCTCAGATGATCAGTCCCAGAGTTATTCTGTACAGATTAATTAATTATCATTTGATGGATAAATAATGAATGAAATACGTAATTCAAAACTAAATTGATTAGTCTTCATCATTTATTCCGAAACACGGGCATAAAAATTGATGTTGAGATGCATGTAAGCTCTTAATGAATTAGACGAATCAGAAATTTTTCTTAATATCAATATCTCAGCTACACGCAGAACGGACTTCTTCACATGCTGGATAGAAACCGTCGGATAAAGCCCAGGCCTGAACGCTTCCAACTCTCTAAAGATAAATTTGACATACTAGTCACATGTGAGGAGCGGGTTTACGACCAAGTCATTGAATGCATGGAGTCTAGAACTCCGGAAGATAATCAACCAGTACATCTAATCAATATCGACATTCAGGACAACCATGAAGAGGCCACAGTCGGCTCGTTTCTCATCTGCGAACTAGTCACAGTGGTACTGAAATTCTTCGATTTATTCATTGCCACCCTTTCAATTTTCTCCCAAATATATTAATGTATTCAATTTAAAAATCTCTTGAATGTTTTTGAGCTTTATAGTTTATGATCTTCGCTATTTTTAGCGTTAAAACTGAAAAATTTTGTGGTTTCAGTTATCAAACAGCGATGATCTGGATAATGATATAGACGAACTACTTCACGATTTTGAATCAAAGTGTGCAAGGCCGATATTGCACACGGTTTTGTTCTACTGATTTACTGAATAATAATTTCGACTATTTCTTCTTCGAGATTCTGAGACTAGATGATAAGTTAACATAAGTTAGGAATATTTTATTTTATTTGGGAGTTATTATTAAGGATACATAAGCGAGGGTGCTACGGAATTTACTTTCGCTTTATATGGGGAGTCACAGCCAATCAATTTAATGTAAAATAACAATTGTATAATTTATATGGTAGTACGGAGTTAGAAATATATTCTAAAAACATGATCAAGTTATAAAGTTCCTATTGTGTATTTTTCTTCTATTTTCTCAACCAGTCTCACCAACAAACAGCTTCGATGATCCCAATTACAACAAGATCTTTTTTCAAATTGAAAAAACGTTTTATTATTTACATTTTACTTATCATTACATAAATCAAGCTGCTGGTTTGATTACTCTGACATTATATTATACCTAATTTCATGTATTTAATTTACATTTTGAATCTCAAGGTATATTATAATGTAAAGTCTTCAAGTTTTGAGATCGATGCTCACATCAAGAGAACAAATATTCCCAACGTGAGTATAAATCGTTCTAAATTTAACAACAAGTCTCTGAATTGATAAAATGTTTCAATGCTGATCAAGATGAGCGTAAATTCTTCTCGCCTTTTCGCGCTTTTTCTTATTCGAGTGTTTGTTGATCTGTTTCCACGGCTTTGCATCCATCGTTAGAGTCGATGTTGAACCAATCAAAGATTCCGCTCCACTATTCAATCATTTTTATTAATCAAATTGTAGATTATTTCAAATTTCTATTCATTAAAATAATCGACCTACCTTTGTCCAACCCTAACAGGCAATCCTCCAGTCTTTCCCAATTTTCCTCTGATATGAGCACCGGATACAGTTTTGTGAAAAAAAGCCTTATCCAAATCGTCAGTTGTGACTCTGACTCCTTTCACAGCCCTAGCTGCTCTAGGTGGCAAGACTCTGTCCAAAACACCGAGTTTTTGGCGTTCAGGAAACTTGTGGAACTCGTCCTGTTGCAGGTTCGGTGGAGCCACGGAATACAATAGTTTACCATTCACATAATCTTTTAACACGTAGCGAGCGGATCTGGGATTATCCGGTTGTCCATTTTGCGTCATGAACCCCCTGTTATCTGCAAAGTTTATAAAACAAATTATTAATCCTGATCTGAGATCGTGATCCAGAACTAAGTCCCCAGACTTACAGCCATACGCGTTTAACAACTCCTCGGCAGTTGGTGGCCTTGTTGGATCTTCTCCTTCCAAAGGAGGAGGCAGCATGAAGCCATACAGATCTTCAATTACATGCCTTGGTATTAAGGTTCCCAATAAAGTAACCGAAGGAACATGATCCCTCATTTGATCGATTGGTAATATGCCGTTTAAAATCATTTCTGCCTTGGTGCAAACAAAGCTAGGCATCACCAGACCTGGGCAGTCGCATAAAAGGAGATTTTTATCTAAAAATATAGTCTGGAAGTGCTTGGTCTTTCCAGGCGTTGCTGAAACGGACACTTTTTTGTCCATCAAAAGCGCATTTATTGTTGAACTTTTACCAACGTTTGGATAACCGACCAATCCAATCGTAGTAATTCCTGGCTGATAAGTTTTTCCCTTGTATATTTTCTTCAAAAGTTCTATCAACTCTTCCCTTGCTAATAATTGTGAAGAATTGTTAACTGGATCATCTAATCTTTCCTGTAATTCTGACTCTGGACTTTTAACAGGGATTTCTTCTTCGTCTTTAAATACTTTCGAGGCTACAGTATCATCTCCTTTATCCTCGTGACTATTTTCGTCTGTCTTAACGGAATTGTCTTCCGCACTTTCATATTCTGTTTCAGAAACGACTTCAGAGTCCTGAAACTCGTCTTCGCTGCTGTCTTCATCATCCTCGCTATTCTCTTCATCGGTGTCATTTGGACTCTGACTTTCATCCGGCTCTTCATCATCAGTTTTCTCATCGGCAGCTAAAGTAGCAGAGAAAAATGCTACTCGGACATTTTGTCCAGTGAAATAATCTGCCCATGCTTGTCTCTGCTCATCGGTCAGAAAATCAGCCTTGTTAATTAAAATCAAGTTCATTTTTTCCTTGTTAATTTCCTTGACATAAACCTCCAGATCTTCGCACCTAAATAGCAGTGGATTTCTCGCGTCTACAATCTGAACAACAACATCGCTCCTTTCAACTACTCTCCACAATTGCCTCCAAAATTCTAAATTCTTTTCATAAGGGGTAAGCATTAGGCCTCCCTCTTCTTGAAGGAGGGCTAACTGTCTTCGCCATTCTAAAAATTCTTCTTTTTCTTTCATCTGAAGCTCTGAAGGTGTAGTAGTCTGATCCCATACGGGTCTTCTTGGTATCTTTAAGAGCATTTTATTCTGCTCATGAGACTCCAAGACCTTTGCTTTTTCTTCTTTAGATAATAAACCAATACCACTTTTTGGGTTTACAAACATTACGTTCAATTTTTCAGCCTGGAATTCTGTACCCGCAAGTTCTGCGGTGGATAGAAATTCCTGGAAGGAACTTTCCTCCGTGACTGATTGTAGATTAAGTCTGCCCCAGTCGTAGCCATCGTTTATCTCAGTCGTGTGTAACTTGAAAAATGGAGAATTTTCGTTATTACAGATTTTAGGATGAATGAAGACATCATTTCAGGCGAAAGTTTAACAACCTTAGAGGTTAGAATTAACAGAAAGAATAACATGCTAAGATACGGTATTCTGTTTAATAGTGAATTAGTTAAGATCGAAATAGTGGAAGATTGTATCCTTTGATATGATATGAAATCCGGAAAAATAGGTGTAATCGAATCGATACTTAAAAATAAAAAATAAATATTGTATCTAACGTTAACCTTACCATAGAGGAATCATCTACAGTTTTCTTGCCTTTCATAGTCCCGAAACGATCCTTGATTAAGGCTCGCCCCAAATTACTACCCCCTTTATTTTTTTTGCCCATTTTAAGACTGTTGTACTAATATTAGCAAGTTTAAAGAAAATAAGAAACAACAAACTACACGAGCATGACACAATGCGGTTTTGAGGTTAGGTTTAGTCAAGTTATGTTGTGTAGATTAGGTTAGATTCTACGGAGCTTCGATCACGTGATTGCTTCAGTTACGTGGGGTCCGCATAGGGTTTAGAAACTAGAAGCGATTTATTTTTATCTATTTATCGCGATGTTACCGCGATGTTAATCCGACGTTTCAAAGGATCGGCGAAAATTCTTTTGATTTTATTTATATTTATATTGACGGGTGCCATCTATGGCAGGAGTCGCGGTAAGCAGACATCGTCCGTAGTGGCAGAAAATCGGAAAAGTAAAACACGTTACAAACTCATAATCGTAATTATTTCTGCACCGAAAAACTTCGAAGAAAGAGAAACTGTCAGACGCACGTGGCTGTCTGAAAAGTACAAAAATGTCAAGTATTTATTCGCCGTTGGGATTCTCAACGCAGGACCTGATCAAAAGGAGAGTCTAATAATCGAGCAGAAGAAAAATCAGGACTTATTGCTCTTGCCTAGTCTTTGGGACTCTTACGAAGCCCTGACAAAAAAAGTCTTACAATCTTTCTACAGGGTTTATAACGATTTTGATTTTGACTATGTATTGAAGTGTGACGATGACTCGTTTGTCGTCTTAGACAGGATTTTAAAAGAACTTGATAAATGGGAACTAGAGGCAACAGGCAAGGAACTATACTGGGGATTCTTCAACGGTAAAGCACAAGTAAAGACAACTGGACCTTGGAAAGAAGATGATTGGATTTTCTGCGACTATTATTTACCATACGCTCTCGGAGGGGGATACATCCTCTCCCATCGTCTGGTAGAATTCATTGCACAGAATTCAAACATTCTGAGGTACGAAACACAGGAATAAATCAAAAAAGAACACTACTGTGCTATATTCTGCTTAAAAAAACAGCAAAACTCTACAAATCATAACATACTGTGTCTTTTTTCTTATAGAATCTACAACTCCGAAGATGTTTCAGTCGGCCTTTGGCTAGCTCCACTGTCCAACGTGGAGAGAAAACATGACGTGAGATTTGATACGGAGTATCGCTCTAGAGGCTGTTCTAACGAGTACATTATCACACATAAGCAAAGCACTGAAAGCATGAATAACATTTATCAAATATATAAAGCTAGCGGCGATTTGTGCCTCAATGAAATTAGGCATCGTAACAGCTATCGATATGACTGGAGTGTTCCGCCTAGTAAATGCTGCATTCGAGAACCTGGAATTCCATGAAGATCTAGCTTATTTTATTTAGTTTCATCTAGTTTTGGTTGATAGATATGTAATTTTATATAATGTAATCGTTTCAGATTGTCAAGACCATTTTTCATCTTTTAAAGATCATGCATGTTAAGTTTAGCTACTATTTTCATTGAATTTACCTTTATCTTCCTTGAATCGTAAAGATATTGTGTAAAAATTTGTTTATCACAGGATTTACCTTGTCTGTTAGATAAATTAGATCACTTTTTATCTTGTAGAGATCGTGTATGTTAAGGCACGTATCATAAATGAATTCACCCTACCCCTTATATTTGATACGTTCCTTATGCCTGTATAATGTCGCATATGCCAAGTTATACTTGCTGGCTACTGGTTTAATAGAATTGCCTTAGTGATATTTTTTCATGGCTACTGCTGAAGCTGCAGGGTCGCAAATACGATGATTTTTTTATCATCATATTTGTTTGCCATGAGAATGTATTTTTGGTGGGTACCTATCACATTTATATAACTAGGCGAAAGGTTTTTGCACCAGAGGTGCTTTTTGTGGGGATATCACTACTTTTTGTAGAATTTGATTAACTATAATCATATCCTGAATTATCAGATATGATACCGTACTGTAGTCATTTAAGATAAAGATTTTATTCAAGAATTCTTGGCGACCTGTAATTTATAAAAACTCAAAAAACTTATCAATTTACACTCTGTTATGGGAAAATGTAAATACTATTATCCCCACTCCCTACTGCCATTGCAATAGAAGAGACTCACTTTCATATAGTTAGCCCCTCATCTACTCGGAATTAATTAATTGTCTTTGCAATCGTTTGTCGGTCGTTTGTTGGCTGATGGACTAATCCGGACGTTTGACGGTAATCCATTGATTAGAAAACAATTTTTTAAAATTATTTTTGATTCATTTTGACATCGATCAATGTAGAATCGTTTGTTAGTGATTGATGGACCAAAAGGAAAATTGGATATTTTCCCAATAATCGCAGAAAGAACACAATTCAATGCAATCTGGATATCTAATATCGTATAGCTCTATGGTCCATGGACTGCAAAGACAATTAATTAACTCCAAGCAGATGAGGGGCACAATTTTTCCCGCCAAAAATTTCAGCAAACCTCCTCGGGCCAGATGTTCTCCTGATACCAGGAGCAATTTTTCGACTTGAAATTTTGAAAACTCTGAAAATTTGTATATTCAGGCATGCAACATGTATACCTGTACATGACTTCATGCACGTTGCTATGTCTCTACGTATACTTGCGATATTCAGAGTTGTAAAAATGTTAAGTCGAAAATTGCCCCTGGTACCAGGAGTACATCTGAACTGAGGAGGTGTGCTGGCATTTTTGGCGCGAAAAAATTTTCAGTTACAGGCATGCAATTGTACAGATGTATACGTCTTCATTGCCGGGACTAGGGACAGTTTGAAATAAGGCAACTAATTGTAATTGTTTCTTAAAAAATAAATATATACCCATCGCAATTGATAGAATTTCTTTATTTGCTTCTTAACGTACATACAAGTTATTTTAATATATCTATAGACAACATTTTTCCTACAATAATACACCTAACACAACCAATTTAACAAAGACTAAGTTCAAAATGCTCTCGTTCGTTGCAATGGGAACTTCAATCTGTACCGGACGAATATGTCCGGAATTTGAGTCGATTCATCTGTAACAGAAGAACGAATGTTACAAGATCAATATCTGTTCGGAGTATTCATATTGAATTTGTTAATTTCAACCCCTATGCAAACTCTGACGCCACGAGGGCCACTGACCCTGCGAGAGCAGGTGCATGCCGGCTATTCAAGTTCAAGGTCGTTGCTCTCCCCGCCAACGGGGTCCGAAAGAATGAATGAATTGACGAATGAAATGGTATCGCCATCTCGCGGTCGAAGTGACGAGCTACTCTTGCCGGTAAGAGCGGTATCTCGCGCGACTGCTATCACATGTGTTGTAGCTGCGTTATAATTCTCTGACGTCAGACGTTGATGTTCCACGCTGCAACGCTGATTAACGACTGGCAGCTAATATGCTTTTGAACCCCGGTTCCCCCACTCTACAGACCAACGTTTGTCGCTGATGAAGTCTGCTCCATAGATGGAGCAGCAGGCATTAAACAGAAGTCGAAATTATACATAGGTATATTGTCACATGTGTGTAGTTGCGTTATGATTTTCTGATGTTAGACGTTGCACGCTGCAATGCTGATGAACGACTGGCAGCTAATATAGTCTCGAAGCCCGTTCCCCCCACTCTTTAGATCGATAGAAAGACTCCGAAAGCAGAGAGGTTGTCCGAAAATAGGAAATAGGAATAGTCTGTGTATAGAATAAACGAAATAAAAAAAATATGCTTCTTATATTTCCTCGTCTTTTACTGCAATGCTGATAATATTTGTTGTCGTTCAAATGGGATGAACCGAACTCTTCTTCTTGCTGAAGCCAGACACTCGAAGCTTTTATTATTTTGTAAATAGCTTAGAAACGAATTGCTGCAAATATCTGATAGTCAACGAATTGAAAATCTTAATTATACCGACTGGCTAACGGTAAACGTACCAAAGGCACGACTACCGGGTTATTTTGCAAAATACAACTATAAAACTTTGATTTTTGATCAAATTCAATTCTGCTTATTATGGACCATAGAGCTATTCGATATTAGATATTCAGGTTGCATACGGATTACCGTCAGACGTCCGGAATAGTTCATCATTTACCAATATACGACCGATAAACGATTGCAAAGACAATTAATTAATTCCGAGCAGATGAGGGGTTGACCATATGGAGGTCAAGCGAAGGCCGATCTATACCAATTTCTTTACACATAAGTTTAGTGTCTAAGCTTAATGCTCTAAGCGATCTGACTGATGAAGGTGAACAAAAATTTGTGATGAAAATGGGTATACGGGAAAACCCGTAAAAATTTCATAAAGTCTTGAAATTTAAAAAAAATACAATATTGCTCCACTTTCTGCAAAGATAATTCTACATCGATCCTCAAAGTTTGATTAACAGCTCTCTCATTTACCGGTGCGACGAAGGGTACACCCTCATTGGAAACAACATCATAGTTTGTTTCAACAATGAATGGGATTCGCCTCCAACTTGCTTAAGTAATGACTGAAAATTCAAGAATTGCTGGACGATAGCAGATATCCACCTAAATTCATTTCACAAAGTATAGTTTAATCGATTTTTCTCTTATGTCGTAGGGAAACTACCCAGTAGAGTCAATGAAGAAATTCATCCTGCAGGTGGTGAGTGAAAGTTGGCATTTCACCAACTTGTAAAGTCGCATGTCCTGCAGATTAACATCCACTTAGTTTGCGTTCATCCTCATCGATGGTTTTGTATCGATCGAGTATTCAATCGATTGTTATACTTCGGCTTGTTCCTGTATTATTATGAAAAATGCGTAGAATGTAAGGAAAATCTGCTCCAAAAATATCTGGAATGTATAAAAACCGCCAAGTACTCAGAGATTACAACACAATAAAATTTCACGGAAAACCGGCACATATAAAAAAAGAAAAAAGTATACGAATGATTGCCAAAGTGTATGGAGATGAAACAGTCAAGTGAACAGCGTACCAGGCAGAGGATATCTAGATCCACTTTGCCCCGTTCACCTTGACCGATAGCAGATAATTCAGAGCAAGCATAAATAGTTTCTTTGGATATAGATTACTGTAAACATATTAGCGTATGATATTCTCGTTGGGAAAAATTTTTTCTAATGTAACTTATGTTTGGAATCAAACCGATAATTTGGCATGTAGGTATGCTACGTAAATTTTGTGTGTCAGAACAATTCAAAGATCAAGACCATGACGATGCACCTCCGTAGTGGGTTTATGAAGTAAAATTGATGTATTATCTTTGCAAAAAGCTAAGAAGTAGGTACTGTACTGTTTCTGAATTTTAAAAAGCGAGATTTTCAAATTGCATAAAGTCTTGAAATTTTGAAAAAAAAATACAGTATTCCTCCAATTTCTGCAAAGATAATTGTACATCGATCCTCAAAATTTCATTCAGTGGTATGTAGGAGTAGTAGCGTATAACGTTTATCAGACGATGAGCGTCTCTAATGGCCCCTTAAGTGGCGTGATGACCAAGTAGACTCGATAACCTCCGGCGTGATCTCGCGAACGTATGTACGATTATTCCAAAATAAATAGCTCGAAAAGTTGCAGCAAATCGCCACAGTTCGCCGAGTTGAAAAGACCACGGTAAAAGTTCTCTACACTATGCGGTGCTCGGTTGTATTTTACGCTTTCTTCTTTCTGGTTGCAACCGACTCCCAAAGATTGACATCTGGTGAGTGGGGCGTCTATTCTCGATTATATTCGACATCGAAACGATACCGGGAATGATAGACATAAAAAGTATGTTACGCAGAATTGTATATATTGATGAATTTCAAAATCAAATTTTTATTATTATATCAGGACGAAGAAGATTCCGTGACGTCACGCAGGATCAAGTTTGTCGGCAAGTATTTGAGAAAAGAATCTAACACTATTATAATAAGAGATGAAGAAAGACAATAAATGAAATAGACTAAAGGTCTCTCCACTACAGAGTGGCAGTAGAGAATGTGTCGATTATTTTTAGAAGCAAGAATGTGATACTATTTTTTATCCGATATTAAATTGTATGCATTATTCTTCGTTCATCAGTCGGAGCCCTCACTACATTTGCCAGAACGAACAGTGCGTCTCCGTGGCAAACGCGCGATGTGACGGTGTGACACAGTGTGGGGACGGATCAGACGAAATCAACTGCCCCTCAAGGTAAAATGCGTCTTGTCTTTCCTAATTTCCACTCGAATATTGAGACAATAATCGAAACAATTTGAATGCATTTTTCAAATTAATATCACAAGTAATCCAATTCTAGTGGCTGCGTGCTTCCGCAACAGCCAGTCGGGGGGAGTTTTCAGATAGGCTTGTGCACAGGGAATTCGTGCAACATTGTGGTCGGAAGGACAGTACCGAGCGGCATGTTCCTCATTTATAGATGCAACGACCATTACACTCTGGCCGGAAATAACATATCATTCTGTCTGATAAATAGGTGGTACCTGCCCCCAAGTTGTGTCAGTAAGCTCACTATAATTTAACAAAAGAAGATATGATCTGATAATGAAGAATGGTTGGGTAGAAATATCCAAAAATTTATTCGATTGGTTCGGATGTTGTGAAATTTTTCAGAGACCTGTCCAGAGTTGAGACGGGAGGGAATCGACATATCCTGCAGATATAACGGCAAAAGCGTTGCTTGCGAATCTATAATCGTTCCGGGGACTAAGGCGACGCTGGTCTGTAAACACTCGTACAAAATTCCATTTGGCAACGATCCTGGGTACAGGGAATTGACCTGCCTTCACGAAGGCGCGTGGGATCGTCCAGTGTTTCACTGTATCCCTGGTAATCTGGATCTCATTTCCCTTCAGAACTATAGATGAACATTCGTACGAACCTTGATCCGCGGTATTTGTGTATCTAGAATGTGGGACGGCAATTGCTCACGGGAGCCTGATGGTTGTCAACGGACGCCGGGCTAAGCTCGGCGCTTATCCATGGCACGTTGGTATTTACGAAAGAATATCGACAGAAAACTTGGAGCAAATATGCGCTGGTACTTTGATCAGTCCTGATCTCGTGATATCCGGTGCGTTGAGTCTTCTTCTTCTATTCTTTCGTATTTTACCTAAAATTTTTCTGTTTTCTTAACTGAATACAGCCGCTCACTGTTTTTGGAATGAAACATTCAGGACGGTCAGAAACGTCAGCAGGTTCGCGGTAGCTGTAGGCAAGTATTACCGTTCCTACACGACTTTGCTGGACCCATACGTGCAGAAGTCTCAAGTTAAAAATATCGACGTTGCATCGGCGTACTTTGGCTGGAGTGGTAATTATGCTCACGATATTGCCTTGGTACGCGTAAAGACACCTTTCACTCTGTCCACGTTGATAAGGCCGGTATGCATCGACTGGGAAAACAGACACGAAGACCAGCATCTTCGATTCGGACAAGTAGGAAAGGTTTGTCGAGAACGAAGTGATTGAATAACTATAGGAGTCTGGGCATTGTGCATCAAGAAAACGACCACAGTGAACAAAGCTGTTAATATTGAAACATCAGCATTCAATAATAATAATTGACGCATGGTCCACAGGCCGTAGGATGGGGAAAAACAGCGTCAGGGACTCCAAGCGTTGAACTTCAGGAAATAAACTTGCCTTATATTCCTCGTCAAAATTGTGTCGCTACAGTACCAGAAGACTTCAAAGGTTTCGTTACAGCTGACAAGTTCTGCGCTGGTTATTTGAACGGTGTGTATACATTCGCGAGATTTCTACTATTCTTGTTGCACCAAAATTTCGGGTCTATTTATATCTTTGGCGAAAGGAACCGTATCGAATAGTTTTCGATTAAATTTTACGTTTAACGATCCGGTATTCAACATTTATTCATATTCAGGATCGAGCCTTTGCGAAGGCGATAGCGGCGGTGGACTTTTCTTCAAGTTTGATGGCCTTTGGTTCTTGCGTGGTATTGTCAGCGTTAGTCCCACATTTCATGGCACGTGTAATAACAATTTTTATACCGCATTTACGAACATTGGAAATTTTTTGGGATGGATTCGTACCGTCAACTTCATGCCTAGGTGAGCCAATCGTGAATGGTTGGTATGCTGTCGACATGCTGTCATACTTCGAAATGATGAATATCTGTTTCTCAGAAACTTCGATGATGCAGGAGATGTGACAATCAGTTATGACATGAGAGTAGCACCGATCGGTGATACGGTCACCATAATCTCGTCAAGTAGCTGCCTGCTGCCTGAACAACCCAGTAATGGTAGCGTCGAACTCAGCTCATGTACGGGACAGTGCAATGTTGCGGCAGGGAGCAGAGTACCCATCAACAGCTCCCTCATTTACCGGTGCGACGAAGGGTACACCCTCATTGGAAACAACATTACAGTCTGTTTCAACAATGAGTGGGATCCGCCTCCAACTTGCTTAAGTAATGACTAAAACTTCAAGAATTGCTGGACGATAGCAGATATTCACCTAAATTCATTTCACAAAGTATAGTTTAATCGATTTTTCTCTTATGTCGTAGGGAATCTACCCAGTAGAGTCAATGGAGACATTCATCCTACAGAAGGTCAGTGAAAGTAGGCATTTCACCAACTCGTACAGTCGCATGTCCCGCAGATTAACATCCGCTAATTTTTCAGAAGAAACCTGTCCAGTCTTGAGGCCGGATGGGGTCGACATATCCTGTAGGTATAACGGCAGTAACGTTCCTTGCGAGTCTAAAATCGTTCCGGGGACTAAGGCGAGTCTGGCCTGTAAATACTCGTACAAAATTCCACCTGGCAGCGCGCCTGGATATGGGGAATTGTTCTGCCTCCCCGGAGGCGTATGGGATCGTGCAGTGTTTAACTGTATTCTTGGTAATCCGAATCTCATCCCTCTTCAGAACCAAAGATGAACAATCGTACGAACGTTGATCTGCGGTATTTGTGTATCTAGAATGCGGAAAGGCAAGTGCTCATGGGCGTTCGGTGGTTGTCAACGGACGTCGGGTTACGCTCAACACTTATCCATGGCACGTTGGTGTCTATGAAAGAATATCGCCAGGAAACTTTGTGCAAATGTGCGCTGGTACTTTGATCAGTCCCGACTTCGTGATATCCGGTGCGTTGAGTCTTCTTTTCTTATTCTTTTATATTTTACCTAAATTTTCTCTGTTCTCTCAACTCAATATAGCCGCTCACTGTTTCTGGGATGAAACACGGAGGACGGTCACAACCGCCAGCAGATTCGCGGTAGCTGTAGGCAAGTATCACCGTCCCTACATGTCTTTGCTGGACCCATACGCGCAGAGATCTCAAGTTGAAAATATCTACGTATCACCGGCGTACATTGGCTCCAGTGATAATTTTGCCCACAATATTGCCTTGGTACGCGTAAGCACACCATTCACTTACAGTACGGTGGTAAAACCGATATGCATCGATTGGGAAAACAGTCACGAGGACCAGCAGCTTCAATCCGGACAAGTAGGAAAGGTTTGTTAAAAACTAAGAGATTGGATAGTTAAGAGTCTGGGCGTTGTGCATCAAGAAAACGACCTCAGTAATCAAAGTTTTCAATATTTAAACGTCGGCATTCAACAATAATGATTGACTCATGGTCCACAGGCCGTTGGATGGGGAAAGACAACATCAGAAAATTCTACCGTTCAACTTCAGGAGATGGACTTGTTTTACACTTCTCGTCATAATTGTTTTGCTACGCGACCAAAAGGAAGGGTTACACCTGATACGTTTTACGCCGGTTGCGGTTCGAGGGGTGTGTACACATACGTGAGATCTCTATATCATTCTTGCTGCACCTAAATTTCGGGTCCGTTCATATCTTTGGCGGAAGGAACCATATCAAATAATTTTCGATACAATTTAGGGCCTCGTTACTCTATTCGTAGGGTCCTTCTGGCCCTAAGCCATCGACATTATAGTTTATTTAATTATGCACGATTTCACTATAAAATTTTGCTGTCCCAATTCTTACAGTTCTTTTAAAGACATGTTATAATTTTTTTCAATGGATTCAGGAACGAGTATAATTGGCCAAGGTGATCTCGGCGGTGGACTTTTCTTCAAGTTTCATGGTCGTTGGTATCTACGTGGTATTATAAGCTTTATATACACATCTCCTGGCACCCATAATACCGATTCTTCCACCGTGCTTACGAACGTTGGAAATCATCTGGAATGGATTCGAACTATCTATACGTGAGATCAGGGTAATAGTTTAAGATCTCGCATAAGAAAGATGTACCCTGTCTGAAAGATAACGCATGTCAACTAATAAATTGCGCTTAGGCTACTTAGTAATACCTTGACCTCGTGACCTTCAATTTAAAAAAATTCAATCTCTATTTTCTTCACCCACTTCCCTCAATTGTAATTCAAATAAATCAACTACCATTTCAAAATAAATAATATAAGTAGCTAAAAAAAAAAATGGGTTGCCAATTTTTTACTTTATCAGAACAGGTGAGTTTGTGTCATTAATTTAGCCTCATCTGTTATTCAAATGAATCATATACATCAAATTAAAGCTAATTTTTTTCTCTACATGATAGTATTTGGTTGCCTAAGTAAAAGTTAACCCCACTCATGGTTGTCTAGATTTTACATACCCATGTTTTTGAGTGAGATAATGGGGCATCATAGCCCACAGTGGAGCCATAACGGTATGATCATTGACGACATATTCTATTCGACAATATGCCAATACAAGAGATTGTAGTCAGGAAACAATCTCTGCAGAATACCCAACTCTGAAAAGTCTTTGAAAATTAGAAGCCTTGTCAGAGAAATTTTTTAAACGATTTCCAAAATACGTATTATATTTTCATCTGGTGTAGGGGGTGACCTTATGATTCCATCTCACTGCTAACTGTGATCACATTCATATGTTACCCGCGAGTCCAGGGCGAAGTAGATACAAGTATTTTTGATTTTTGCAAACACGTATCGCAAATAAAGTCACCTTACCTTTTGAATTCGATATATTTCTCATGCCTCTACATTGTCGCATATGCCGATTGTTATAATTGGTGGCCACTGGTTTAGAATTGCCTTATCAACATTCTTTTATTGCACAGACATGCGAAGCTTCTATACTAAGAAATGAAGCGGTTTTCCTTAATTCGTTATAGGTATGTATAGCGTCGGCACTGATATGTTTAAGCTTGCTCAACACTGTTTATTATTAACATTCTGACACGAGATTGGGTAATATTTATACAAATATAGATTCACAGATGACCTAAGACATTACGAGATGAGAAAATTTTGCCTTGTCCGGGTTATACACTTCAGGCTATAATCTTCCCTAAATACATTATCTTCCTACGTACGTTCGCATGATTTTGAAGTTTCGAGTGACGTGATGATCACGTAGACTTGATAACCTCCGGGATTATCTGCCATATGATTATTCTGGAATTAATTTCAAGATAAGTCAAAGCAAATCGTGGTAGTTAGTTAAAATGACAGTAGTGAAAGTTCTCCGTATATTATGCGGTGCCCCGCTGTATTATACGCTTTCCTCTTTCTGGCTACAATCGATTACGAAAGATTGACATCAGGTGAGTTCTTGATCTGATTCTCTATTGGATTCGATATCGAAACCATACCGAGAATGCAAGACGTGAGTAGTGTGAATTGAAATTGGAATTGTAAATTGTTGAAATTCGAAATCACATATTCATTATGATATCAGGACTGAGGAGATCCCGTGACGTCACGCAGGATGAAGTCTGCCGGCAAGTATTTGAAAAAAGAATTCAAAACTATTATAATAACAGATAAAGGAAGACAATGAATAAATAGACTGAAGATCTCTTCGCTACAGGGTGGCAGACCGAGTAAAAATAATCATTCATAATTATATATAATCATATTTGAAATATTTATATATCACGTGCTCGCGTTGTCATGCACACTCCTATATCTCCTCTGATATATAACCAGCCACAATAATCCTCAGCACATTCTATAGATCATACAATTACAAATCAGAGGATGTATATAACCTTCCATTTCAAACTCAATTTTCATGGAAACTGCATTGCGAAGCATGCCGTACCTACTCATTTGCTAATTATTGTTCCAGTATTACCCTTCACATACCATGAATATGAAAACAAGAAAAATCGCAACACCTGTACTTGCCCTTGTGAGTCTTAACCGAATTTTGATAACGTAAATTGGCTATTCATATACTCAAATGTGAGAAATCACCAAAGTTACATATAGTCATTATATACAATTATATATGTATACCTACTTATGTATATGATTATATATAATCATTTTTACTCGGGTAATAGAAAATGTAGAGATTATTTTTGGACGCACTAACGGAACACTATTTTTCAACCGCTATTTTATGTTATGCAATATTTTTCGATTACCAGTCGAAACCCTCACTACATTTGCCAGAACGAACAGTGCATCACCGTGGCAAACGCGCGATGTGACGGTGTGACACAGTGTGGCGACGGATCTGACGAAAACAGCTGCCCCTCAAGGTGAAACGCATCTCGTCTTTCCTAATTTTCACTCAACCATTAGAGGAAACACCTCTGTAGCGAATCTTAGAGGATATATGGGGTTAATTTCACCCAAGCGATTTTCGGTTTTCAATATCTCGAAAACTATGTGCTTTTCTAGACAATATGTGAGTGACATTTTTTGTAGCGAACTGATTGAACTTTAAGACCACACGATCAGATCAGGAAATAAGATACAATAAAAAAAATTCAGTCATCGAAAAGGGTGCTTGAAATTGAAGTTGTGAAGCGCTTATGGTCGATTTTCCAAGCAAATGCTGTGATAAGAATGACCCCGTATGTTCCCTAAGAGTTAAGGGGAGTAGGAAGGTCTAAAATCTTGAAAAATCTCTTTCTTTGTTATTGACCTAGTCTAATAATGCAATCTTTTACGAAAATTTTGGCAACTCAAGACAACTCAAAAATTCGCAAAATTAAACTTAGGCCGGAGCGCTAAAAGTGTGAGATGGTGCGCGAAATTATTGTCAAGACGCGTGGGACATCAATGGTGTGGAAAATTGCTACGAAAAGATCATTCACTGCAAAACAACTTGCTTTATTAGTTTTGGAACGATAACTCGAAAACGTCTAAAGATATCGCCTCTTATTTCGCAGACAAACATATAATAATTGTCTGAATATCTTTTTTGATTATTGATGTTTTTTTATGAATACCACCGAAGTTCCTCGATAAAAATATGACAAATAACTTGGAAGTAAGATCAACATGCTCATGTATTTTTTCAATTGTAGGTTATATGAACGTCGATTACATTCTTACCCCATTTTCAGACGTCAAAGCCTTTCTAGTCCCCTTAATTATGAAGGTGATAATCGAAACAATTTCAATCCACTCTTCAAATAACTGACCACCACGAGTTATTCCAGTGGCTGCATCCTCCCCCAGCAGCCATTCGGAGGGAGTCTTCAGATGGGTTTGTGCGTAGGAAATTCGTGCGATATTGTGCCAGGAAGGATAGTACCCCAGGGTACGTTGCTCATATATAGATGCAACGATGACTATACTCTGGTAGGAAATAACGTATCATTCTGTTATATAAACAGGTGGTACGAGCATCCAAGTTGTGTCAGTAAGTTCACTATTGAAAAAAAAGTACAACTTTTCATTACTCTCCGTGAAAACGGCAGCAAATCATGTGCAACATGATGTTGAGGAATGGGTTGAGTTGAAATATTCAACAATTTGTTCGATTGGTTCGGATATTGCAAATTTTTCAGAAACCTGTCCAGTCTTGAGGCCGGAGGGGGTCGACATATCCTGCAGATATAACGGCAAAAGCGTTGCTTGCGAATCTACAATCATACCAGGGACTAAAGCGACGCTGGCCTGTAAACACTCGTACAAAATTCCACTCGGCAACGATCCTGGTTACAGGGAATTGACCTGCCTCCACCAAGGCACGTGGGATCGTCCAGTGTTTCACTGTATCCCCGGTAATCTGGATCTCATTTCCCTTCAGAACTATAGATGAACAATCGTACGAACCTTGATCCGCGGTATTTGTGTATCTAGAATGCGGGACAGCGATTGCTCACGGGCGCCCGATGATTGTCAACGGACACCGGGCTAAGCTCGGCGGTTATCCATGGCACGTTGGTGTCTACGAAAGAATATCGACAGAAAACTTGGAGCAAAAATGCGCTGGTACTTTGATCAGTCCTGATCTCGTGATATCCGGTGCGTTGAGTCTTCTTATTCTATTCTTTCGTATTTTACCTGAAATTTTTCTGTTCTCTTAACTGAATACAGCCGCTCACTGTTTCTGGGACGAAACATTCAGGACGGTCAGAAACGTCAGCAGGTTCGCGGTAGCTGCAGGCAAATATTACCGTTCCTACTCGACTTCGTTGGACCCATACGTGCAGAAGTCTCAAGTTAAAAGTATCGACGTTGCATCGGCATACTTTGGCTGGAGTGGTAATTATGCTCACGATATTGCCTTGGTACGCGTACAGACACCTTTCACTCTGTCCACGTTGGTAAGGCCGATATGTATGGACTGGGATAACAGACACGAGGACCAGCATCTTCGATTCGGACAAGTAGGAAAGGTTTGTCGAGAACGAAGTGATTGAATAATTATAAAGAGTCTGGGCATTGTGCATCAAAAAAACGACCACAGTGAACAAAGCTGTTAATATTGAAACATCAGCATTCAATAATAATAATTGACGCATGGTCCACAGGCCGTAGGATGGGGAAAAACAGCGTCAGGGACTCCAAGCGTTGAACTTCAGGAAATAAACTTGCCTTATATTCCTCGTCAAAATTGTGTCGCTACAGTACCAGAAGACTTCAAAGGTTTCGTTACAGCTGACAAGTTCTGCGCTGGTTATTTGAACGGTGTGTATACATTCGCGAGATTTCTACCATTCTTGTTGCACCAAAATTTCGGGTCTATTTATATCTTTGGCGAAAGGAACCGTATCGAATAGTTTTCGATTAAATTTTACGTTTAACGAGCCGGTATTCAACATTTATTCATATTCAGGATCGAGCCTTTGCGAAGGCGATAGCGGCGGTGGACTTTTCTTCAAGTTTGATGGCCTTTGGTTCTTGCGTGGAATTATCAGCGTTAGTCCCTCATTCGAGAACACGTGTGACAACAATTTTTATACTGCCTTTACGAACGTTGGAAATTTTCTCGGATGGATTCGCACTGTCTATTTCAAATCAGAGTAAGCCAATCGTGAATAGTAGGTATGCTGTCGATATATTCTAACACTCTGGAGTAATGAATATCTGTGTTTCAGAAACTTCGATGATGGAGGAGATGTGACAATCAATTATGCCATCAGAATAGCACCGATTGATGAAACGGTCGCCACGATCTCGTCAAGTAGCTGCTTCCTGCCTGAACAACCGGCACATGGTCACTTCGAACTTGGCTTATGCATGGGGCAGTGCAATGTTGTGGCAGGAAGCAGAGTACCGATCAACAGCTTCCTCATTTACCGATGCGATGAAGGTTACACCCTAAATGGAAACGACGCCACAGTCTGTTTCAACAACGAGTGGGACCCACCCCCAACCTGCTCAAGTAATGATTGAACATTCAAAAATTACTGGACAATCACAGAGATATTCACCTAAATCAATTTCACCAAATATATCGATTGATTTTCGTCTTGTTCTGAAGGAAACTACTGCCCAGCGTTGAGATCGACGAGCGTGGATTTCGACTGCAACTATCGCGGGGAAAATGCTTCTTGCGAATTCAAGATCGTGCCGTTGACCACGGCGATTCTGACTTGCAAAGACTCGTATAAAATTTCATTTCTAAATAACTCCGGGTACAGGGAAATCACTTGCCTTCAGGACGGCGCATGGGATCGTCCCGTGATCGACTGTGATTTCGGTAATTATGGAGAAGCGATTTTCTCTTTCTTTGAAACGTTAACAAAAAAACGTTATCAAGATAGAGGTAAAACTTCGCCGATTTTTGTACTTGCCTGGCCTTCTGCATGTTAATTATCTGCACTTTAATCATAGTAGAAAGTGACGCATATAAATATGTGCCTGAATTGATGAAATTAAACAACCTTACTGGTATAACCAAATGCATTAGTAAGCTATTTAATATTTCCAATGATTTATAGACAACGTTACTGAAAATGAAGGACATATCTATTCAGTGCCAGTGAAAGTAAATGTATCAGTGGACGACGGTCCATTCCTGGAAGGAAGTGAATTGAGCATAGCTTGCATCGTCGATGGGTTCCCGCTTTCAAGAGTAAAGTGGTTCAAGGATGGCAATCCCATTGAAATAGATAATAGGACCACGATCTCTGGTAAGTAAATTTATCTGATCATCATTCACCAAAATAATCAGCGGTAACTAGTGTCGATTTTTTATCTTCTCAGCTGCGAACAAACTCATCATTACTAATGCTCAGAAAAGTGATAGTGGAAGGTACCAGTGTCAAGCTGCTAATGAAATTACAAGCAATGCAGATATTGTAGATATCACAGTGGCTGGTAGGTTGTTTATTATTTTTCAATAAATTCTCAGCCAAACATACGTACACTTAAAGTGAAAGCTCGGGGAATTATGAGTGGTTTTAGTGTGCACGGAGTCTGTGTGGTATATGATATTTGTACCGTATTGAATTTTTGTTTTCCAGGAATCTACATTCATTCGAATTGTCAGGATAATTCGTTCTTCGCAAATTGTCAAGTAATAGTTCAAGGTCACTACTGTATACATGATTACTACCGTAGATTCTGTTGTCGATCCTGTACAGAAGCTGGCATGCTGCCTGCACAAGGACCACACACGACTCAAAAAAGGAGATCGGTTCCTTCTCTATCGTGAATAAAAAATCGATTTTCTAACACTTTAGTAAGTGAGACACAACGTATTTACGAATGAACTATGTACCCTTCTTACACGATTTCAAAAATTGGAACATCTCATATGTATCTGGGTCCTGGTCCAAAAGGTCGGACTTCAAGAATCGATGATATGCAGTACAAAGTCGATATTCTGACGTTACCTTGGAAGTTGCCATGACAGAACTGGATACCGTGAATAAAAATTCATCGCCCAAAGTTTGCCTTGTGTATTTCAATGTGTGAAAAATTATGCAAATCGAGTATGATGATACCGTAATATAAATGATTATGAGAATTTTTGTTGTACAATGTTTTCCACTTACGTTGTTTTTTTTTTTTTTTTGAAGAAATTGCATGTCGTTCACTGCTAAAGCCTTAAAACGTTTATACATAGATACCTATTATAAAATACATATTCGGGTGGGTCATTCCATGTCAAATCGACCAATGGTTGGAATCGACCCCTTTCGATTTAGATCAATTTTGGTAGGAAGTCTTTTTTTATCACAAGAGGAAGTTCTACCAAAGGAAAATTTTTTTTTTAAATTCTTTGTACAATTCAAAATTTCATTATTTTTCCAGATTTTCAAGTTTATTTCTTAAATATCTCGAAAACTATTATAGTTACAAAAAAGACCTTTGATTCGTTTTAAAGAGGATACTTGGGGCTACAAAAAAATATATTTTATATTTTAAAATATATTTTATATAATTATATTTTCATAGAAAATTTTGAAATATCAGAAAGTTTTAAGATTTTGAAATTTTCAAAATTGAATAAATCAAAAACTTATATTTTTTTTGGCTCAATTTTTCTTATATAATACCTCTACATGTTCTTCAGAGATCCTGAAATTTTCAAAGAGGTGTATTTTATTTTTGTTAAGATATGAATTTTTGAATTCAAAAAAAAAAATTTTTTTTGTAATTTCTATATAAAATAATCTTCAGCAAATATTCAATTTTGTAATTTTGAGAAATGAATATGAAATTTAAGGCGTTAAAAGGAAAAAAAATAATCACTTTTTTTCCTCAAATTTTATACTGTGTTAATAATGTCTTGTTGAAAATGGTAAAAATCAGAACTTCCTAAACCTCAGAAGGCATTGGTAATCTTCATCAATGATCGTCGCATACAGCTTACGTATAGATTTAATACAAAGCAACATCAGTTTGATGTTGTGAGTTTTCAAATATGCAGCCTTAAAAAATTTTATGGGGACAAAAATAACGTATGTAAGTAATTAAATTCGGAAAACTGTATGATTTTGTATAATTTTCTTTATTTTTATTTTTTATTTTAAATCTTTACTTTTGCACGTCTGATACCAAAAATTATGGAAAAAAATCTGTGAAATTATTTTGGAAAAAATTTGTAAAAATTATATTTTGAACTTCTCAATATATGTACAATGAGTGTGCCAAATTTCAGATTTTTTAAATCGATATCATATGAGCAATAAATATTCTAGTATTACATAGAAAAAATACATGTGTTTTCCATTAGAAAATTGAATTGCTCGGCGGCACGTGTTCTAATTATCCGAGCACGTCCAAACTTTACACAGATTTTTTTTTTTTTCATACCTTAATTATATTTTCAGGTGGAGAACCGAAAAAATTTTACAAAAACCAAAATAACGGCCACTCTTCTGACGATTCATCGCCACCCGATCGAACTATTATAATTATCAATCTAATCAGATTTGGTACTGTGTAATAAGCCCTCAGTATTTACAACTGTAAACGTTTTGATAATGAATTATAAATTCACTTAATCAGAACAAGAGCACAATGATTATAGAAATCACGAAGTAGATTTCTTAAGACAATCCGAAAAATGGTTTCGTATGAATATCTATATTCAAACCATGCCCGCCGTCAGCGAGGTGCGTATGATCGTCCAGCGAGCAAGTAGTCGAAGCCTTTTAGAGTCAGACGTGAGTCGCCTGTTCGGACTTACCGATAGGTAGCCTAATATTTTCATTACAAAAGAAACACAGCTAAGACGAGCCTGAATGAATTGAAGATAAGATCTCAACATGCACACGCTAAATGAACAATTCACCTCATCCCGTGATGTCAAAAGGGCAGCTTATCTCATTTTATTCTTTGTGGCTTACGTCCGTCTATCATTGAACTCCCAAACTTCTGTCTGGTCAAACTCACATGTCAAATGTGTCGACATAGCCTCACGACAGGACAGGCCATAAGTAATAAATCAGGATTTCAATTTTCCTCAATTAACGATTCAATCAGGAATCGAAAAATGCTCTCAATTAATATCATCTCACTGCTCGTTTATATATTTTTCTGTTATCCATTTGGGCAGCTGATACAAAATGCTTACTTTTTGGTATTAATAAAACACGTGAAAGAGATAACCTCTGACATAATCTCGTGTCGAGCAATCAACTTACAGTATAGCTGAAGACAAATATTATGAATATGGTCTTCAACCGTTTAAGACGTTTTGAGGATTTCGACATCGCGCTTAGAGGCCGAGAAATGATAAAAATCTTCAAAAATCAATCGAAGGTAGTCAGAAAACGATCTCTGCAGAATCCCTAACTCTGAAAAGTCTTCCAAAATTAGTAGCTTTATCAGAGAAATTTTGTAAAGATTCCCCAAGATAGGTATCGGATTTTCATCTAGTGTAGAAGGAGACTCTACACAATTTCATCTCACTGCTAACTGGTATCACATTCATATTTTGTCCGCGAGTCCAGGCAAAGTGAATACAAATATTTCTGATTCTTTTGAAATACGTATAGTAAATGAAGTCACTTTACCTTCTGCATTCGATATGGCAACGTTTGGGTTTTTTTTAATTGCTTAAAAAATTAATTAAAGTTACTCAGGGTCGTAGTTAACCGTTGCATTAAAATTTATTTATTTGTGTCCTGGACACGCGTGAAGCTTAAAATACTTGACTGCATCCCTAACTCACAGCATTCATTTAAAGCTGGCTATTCCCTAGCTCACAAAGGTAACATGAAAGGTTAGAAATTATGCCAAACAAAAATCCGAGATACTGAGTTTTACCTAACATAATATTTTAACTCACACTTTAATTGGTGAGTTTACAGAAACAATTCTACGAGTTCGTTAGCGATTACTCTATGATATGATTTACAAACTCCCCTACATGCGGAATCGCGAGAGTTTAGGAGATTCTAATGATTTTACTGAGCCATTTCACCCAACAAGTGTAAGAATGCTCTAAATATAAAAGGTTTTTGGGTTAGTGAGCCATTTCACCGGACTAGTATGATAATACTGCTCTCACAGCACGAGATCGTCATATTTATACCCTCCGTGACGTCATCCTTCCTACTTCGTCGTCTCCCTCCTCCGCTGGGTACCGTAGTGGGAGCAGTTAGGCTTGATACGTTACAATCACTGATCTCTATACTAACTGGATGGCTTGTCCTTATGGGCCCAGCAAGCCGAAATTGAGTTAAATTGAAGGCCCACCCAGCGCCCCTAACACCGGGAATGGTACTAATCACCATCTCAATGCGCATGTGCCATCGTATAAAATACCATCAAATGAACATCCCCGCTCCGCATCATCATGGGCCCGCATGCGCATTGATGTCAACCTTAGTACCGCTCCCGTTACTATAGGGCGCTGGATGAACCTTCAATTTGCTTTAGGGGACAAGCCATCCAGTTAGTATGAAGATCAGTGGTTACAATACATTTCTCATGGCTCTATATTGTCGCATATGTTTATTGTTATATTTGGTGGCCACTGGCTTAATAGAATTACCTTAGTGACGTTCTTTTATGGCTATTGCTGTAGTTGCAGGGTCCAAATGATGCTGTTGTTTGTTTCTTTATCATGTTTGTTTACCATTGAAAAACAAGAAATAAAGTATAATAAGTGATTAGTGGAATATATGGAGAATACAAAGTCAAGTAAGAAGTGTACCTATCCGGTTTGCATAATTCACTTTGCCCGGGTAGCACATTTGAAACAAGCATAAATAATTTCTTTGGATATAATGACTGTATAAGGGTATGACCATATGATGTTATTGTCGAAAAAAGGACACCGTATATCTAATATAAAAAATCTGAGATCTTGACTAAAATTAAAGTTTGTCGAAATACATAAGAATACAGATATGCGAAGATTTTTATGAGAAATGAAGCCGTTCTCCTCAATATTTGTTGTACAGCGTCGTCACTGACATGTTTAGGCTTCCTCGCTCAACACTGTTTGTTATTGACATTCTAACGCGATATTGGACCATATTTATATGCACCGATGGCCTAAGATATCACGATATGAGAAAATTTTCCCTTGTTCGGAGTATATACTTTATCTTCCCTAAATATTTGATGTTCCTACGTTTACATGATTTTGGAATTTCAAGTGACGTTATGATCACGTGGAGTCGATAACCTTAGGCGTGATCTCGCGTACGACTATTCCGAAATTAATAACAAGAACAATCGCAGTAAATCGCGATAGTTCATAGAGTTTGAAGGACAGCAGTGAAAGTTCTCCGTACTATGCAGTGCCCCGCTGTATTACACGCTTTCCTTCTTCTCGCTGCAATCGATTCCCAAAGATTGACATCAGGTGAGTACGGCATTTATTCTCTATTGGATTCGATATCAAAACCATATACCAAGAATGAAAGAACTAATGAAGAAATAATGAACTTCGAAATAACATCTTTATTATGATATCAGGACTAAGGAGATCCCGTGACGTCACACAAGATCAAGTTTGCCGGTAAGTATTTTACAAAAAAATATCCAAAACTGTAATATCAGATGTGGGAAACCATATTGAACGACGCTTCGGTACAGAGTGGCAGTAGAAAATATGTAGATTATTTTTGAAAGTAAAAATGGGATACTATTTTCGTATGAATTATTTTTCGTTTATCAGTCGAAGCCCTCACTACATTTGCCCAAACGGACAGTGTGTCACAGTGGCAAACGCGCGATGTGACGGTGTGACACAGTGTAAGGACGGATCAGACGAGATCAACTGCCCTTCAAGGTGACATAAGTCTCATCTTCCCTAACTTCCATTTAATCATAAAGACAATTATCGAAATAATTTCAATTCACTTTTGAATTGACTAACCGACACGAGTTATTTTAGTGGCTGTATCCTCCCGCAACAGCCGTCCGGAGGAAGTTTCCAGATAAGATTGTGTGCAGGAAATTCGTGCAACATTGTATCAGGGAGGGTAGTACCCAGCGGCACCTTCCTCATCTATAGATGCAACGACGATTACACTCTGAGAGGAAATAACATATCAGTCTGTTATATGAATACGTGGTACCTATCCCCAAGTTGTGTCAGTAAGTTCGTTATCAGGGAAAAGGATAATCTTTCAGTATCGTATGTAGTAATAACAGAAATGGTTGATTAAAAATATCCAACAATTTGTTCGATTGGTTCGAATATTGTGAAATTTTTCAGAAACCTGTCCAGTCTTGACGCCGGATGGAGTCGACATATCCTGCAGATATAACGGTGAAATCGTTCCTTGCGAGCCTACAATCTTTCCGGGAACTAAGGCGACGTTGGCCTGCAAACACTCGTACAAAATACCACTCGGGAACGATCCCGTGTACAGGGAATTGACGTGCCTAGATGAAGGAACATGGGATCGTCCAGTGTTTCACTGTATTCCTGGTAATCTGAATCTCATCCCCCTTCACAACCATAACCGAACAATCGTACTAACCTTGATCCGCGTTATTCGTGTATAATATCTAGAATGTGGGACAGCGATTGCTCATGGGCGTCCGATGATTATCAACGGATCTCAGGCTAAGCTGGGCGCTTATCCATGGCACGTTGGTGTCTACGAAATCATATCGTCAGACAACTTGGAGCAAATATGCGCTGGTACTTTGATCAGTCCTGACCTCGTGATATCTGGTGCGTTGAGTCTTTTTCTTCTTCTATTCTTTCATATCTTTTACTTGAATTTCCTCTATTTTCACTGAATGCAGCCGCTCACTGTTTCTGGGACGATGGTTTCCTGACGGTCAAAAACGTCAGCAGGTTCGCGATAGCCGCAGGCAAGTATTACCGTCCCTACATGAGTCCGCAGGACCCCTACGTGCAGAAGTCCCGTGTTGAAAATATCGACGTAGAACCAGGCTACTTAGGCTTCAGAGGTCATTATGCCAACGATATCGCTTTGGTACGCGTAAAGACACCGTTTACTCTGAACATGTTGATAAGGCCGATATGCATGGATTGGGATAACAGACACGAGGATCAGCAATTTCGGTTCGGAGTAGTAGGAAAGGTTGGTCAAGTAAAAGAGAGTCTGGACGTTATGTATGAAGTAAACGACCTTATTCATCAACGTTCTAAATATTCAAACGTCGGTATTCAATAATAATAACTGATGAATTGTTCAAAGGCCGTAGGATGGGGACGAACAGCTTCAGGAAATTTTAGCGTTGAACTTCAGGAGATTGACTTGCCTTACATTCCTCGACAAAATTGCATTACTACGGTACCAGATGACTTCGTAGGTTTTGTTACTACTGACAAGTTCTGCGGTGGATACTTAAACGGTGTGTACACATACGTGAGATCACTATCAATCATACTGTACCGAAATTTCGGGTCTGTTTATATCTTTGGCGTCACGATTAGTTTACGATTTAATTTCACCTTCCACTATTCTTTAATTAATATTTCTTCACATCCAGGTACAAGTCTTTGCGATGGCGATAGTGGCGGTGGAGTCTTTTTCAAATTTGATGGTCTTTGGTTTTTGCGGGGTATTGTCAGCGTTGGTCCCACATCGAATAACATATGTGACAAAAATTTTTACACCGCGTTTACGAACGTTGGAGTCTTTCTGAAATGGATTCGCACTGTCTATTTCAGATCAGGGTAAGTCAATCGTGAATGTTAGATATGCCGTTGATATTTTATCACACTCCGGAGTGATGAATATCTATTTCTGAGAAACTTCGGTGATGGAGGAAATTTGACAATCAATTATGCCGTCAGAGTAGCAACAATTGGTGGTGAAGTCACCACGACCTCGTCAAGTAGCTGCTACCTGCCTAAACAACCCGAACATGGTAACTTCGAACTTGGCTCATGCACGGGGCAGTGCAATAATGCGGCAGGAAGTAGAATACCGAATAACAGCTCTCTCATTTACCGATGCAACGAAGGGTACAACCTCATTGGAAACAGCATCACAGTGTGTTTCAACAACGAGTGGGATCCGTCTCCAATTTGCTCAAGTAATGACTAAAAATTCAAGACTTGCTGGACGATCATAGATATTAACCTGAATTCATTTCATAAAGTATAGTTTGATCGATTTTTCTATTTTTCCATAGGAAACTACTGCCCAGCGTTGAGATCGACGAGCGTGGATTTCGACTGCAAGTATCACGGCAAAAATGTTTCTTGCGAATTCAAGATTCTACCGTTGACCACGGCGACTCAGACCTGCAAAGATTCGTACAAATTTATATTTCCCACGTATAGGGAAATCACTTGCCTTCAGGACGGCGCATGGGACCGTCCCGTGATTGATTGTGATTTCGGTAATCATAGAAAAGTGACCTTTCATTTCATTGCAGTAAATTTATGATATACATCTCGGGATCTCAGGATCTTCTTCGAGCAGACGATTGATCGAAGCTCTTTCGTACCAATGGAGCATTCATGCGATCCTTATACTTCAGCTTTTTCCTAATATAAAAATCGCGTAGTTATGAGGAGAATTGGTGATTCTATTGGGTTTTGTCTTTCCAGTATGTGGAACTTCACTGCCTGAGAACTTCCAGCTCATCGTAGATGGATCCTTGGTTCCACGTCACCGATTTCCCTGGCATATAGATATCTATGACAAATTTTATAGTTTGTCATCCGTATATGCTGTAGGGACTTTGATCAGCGCCGAACTTGTTCTAGCTGGTATGCGCAGATCAACATTATTATGACCACAATATTTTAGTATACATCAACTGAATATACGCATTCTCCGTACAATCCTGTTTGAATATTTTCTTTCCATTCTATTTACAGACATCCATTGGAACAGCAACGATACGACAGGTCTCACGACTGCGAGTAGGTGGGGGATAGTGGCTGGTCAGTTTGGTAAAGGTTACAATAATTACAATACGGAACTCTACGCCCAGAAGTCTGAAGTTACGGATGTCCACATAATGATCGCACCCATCAACGTATTGTTCCTACCCATCTTACCAGGAATCATCATCTTCAGACTCAAAAATCGCTTTGCTATCACGCCATTGGTCAGTCCGATCTGCACCTATTGGGGACAGGTTTGTAGATAAGATGATATAGTTTGAACCAACTTATGGGTATTGCGGATACAGGATACGTTCGTGGTGTCATTTTATTAATAACAATAAACTTTGATTCGTCAACAGATCCGGGGATTCAACTTTACCGGTACTGATATTCAACTTCTCGAAACAGATTACTCATTGCCCGTCTGCCTATCGAATGGTATGTATAAACATATTGTGCTTTTGAAATCAGATACCTCAGGCTGTGCAGTTTCTTCAGGCAAATAGATGGGGCCTGTTGTTAAGTTCGTACTGGGTGATAGGTCTTCAGATATCGATAAACTTTATTATCAATATGATGTTTCATAATCGAATACGCTTATCATTTCTTTGTTTAGTGCCGAAAGAATGCGTCGCCCAGGAACATTATTTCTGCAAATACTATGACCTCTGGTATCTGTCTGGCGTTGGCGCAGTGCAATCGACAAATTGGTATTCATGCAGTGACGGTATGAAAACGTATAGATTAATCAAACCTATGAAATACGATTAAATGATAAAATAAATAAATAACGAAAAAAGAGACCATACATTTACATCTGAAATAAATATTTTTCTCAAAGTCATTACTCGCAAGAGTTTATTTGTATTCATTTCACCACGACAGCAATATAATTTTGTAGTTTCGGACGTTATTTTTAAGTTATTCTAGTAAAGTAATTCATCTAATGGTTCATAGTCATCTTATCGAACTATTTTTCAATTATCAATTCAATCAGATTCAGTCCTGTGTGATAACCGTTCGGTATACTTACAGCTAGAACCGTTTCAATAATGATTCATAAATTCACTTACTCACAACAAGAGCACAATGATTATAGGAATCGCTAAGAGGATTTCTTAAGATAATACAAAAGATGGTTTCATATTAATATACCTCCACACACCGTGGCTCCCGTCAGCGAGGCGTATTTGATCGTCTAGCGAGCAAGTAGCCCAAGCCTTTCCAAGTCAAACGTGAGTCGCCTGTTCGGACTTACCGATAGGTAGCCTAGTATTATCATTACAAAAGAAACACAGCTAAGACGAGCCTGAATGAATTGAAGATAAGATCTCAACATGCACACGCTAAATGAACAATTTACCTCATCCCCTGATGTCAAAAGGGCAGCTTATCTCATTTTACTTTTTGTGGTTTACGTCCCTCTATCATTGAACTCCCAAACTTCTGTATGGTCAAACTCACATGTCAAATGTGTCGACATACTCTTACGACAGGACAGTCCATAAGTAATAAATCAAATATTCAATTTTCCTCAGTTAACGATTCAATCAGGAATCGAAAAATGCTCTCAATTAATATCATCTCACTGCTCGTTTATATATTTTTTTCTGTTATCCATTTGGGCAGCTGATACAAAATGCTTACTTTTTGGTATTAATAAAACGCGTGAGAGAGATAACCTCTGACATAATTTTGCTTGGAGCTATCATATTACAGTAGTTCCAGAGATAAATATGATAAATATGGTCTGCAACAGATTCAGTGTTTTTTTTTTTTTTTTGACGATCTGACATCACGCAGAGAGGTCTGAATAAAATAATGAAATTCTTCAGAAATTTGTTTCAGAAGTATTCAGGAAACAATTTTTGCAGTATAATTAACTCTGAAAAGTCGTTCAATATCAGGAGTTTTGTCAGAAAAACTGATGAATAGTATTAGTTTTATGATTTTCACACGTACCGGAAGTCGAATGAATTATTTATATGTGCAATTTTTGAAACCAAGCTCATACATAGTTAATATTTCAGTAATTTATTTCGCTCAATCAGAGTGAATTAGATTCTCAACCAACATAAGCTCTAGTTGGTTTATCGTATAACGAAGCTTACCCGAAGAAAAGACCGCTTTGAAGTATCCTCAACTGAATAAATAGTTCGTAATTCTTTTGAATTATCTTAAAACGTGATAATTCGCTATACGCCCTTATTGTATCTAATTCCTGAAACATTGCTACTGCATATTATGCGTATAATTAGTACTTTCTCAATAAATATATATCCACATCTTCCGAACCCCTAAAAATTCTCTATTTATATAAACAAATTTTCTCCACATATATTCTCCTTCGATTGACAATTGCTTTTTAATTATCCCACAATGTTTTCTCTATGTAGCTACTCGTATCACTCTGCGTCTGACCATGTCGTTGATTTTCCACTGAATGTCGAGACGGAGAGTAGTAGATTCGTTCAGTCATAGCCAGACGACGTAGCTCGATCTAAGGCGTGTTTGATAAAGAGCATAAAACGAAAAATTAAAAACCCAACAAAAAAAAATAAAAAATACTGAATATCTATTACAGTAAATGATCAAGTTTGGTTTAGAAAAAAAGAGAAAATAAAAATAAAAAAAGAACTGCGATCCATCAACAGAACAACTATAGTAATAAGTTTAGGTGATAATTGAGTTTGACTTGGAACAAAAAAAAGGATCATCTATCAATGGAAAAAGAAGCGATCGATGATCGAAAAACGAATTTGAGTTAGGGTTTATCGAAAATCGGTAACATATGAATCTTTTATCAACCTGTTTAATAAAATCGCTAGAGCAAAGTTAGAAAACGTTATCAATGTGTTGTAATTAATGGTATTTATTAATATTTATACCAATCAATATGAAGATAATCTTAACTTTTCACCAAGTTACAGACCGATGAATAGTAAAAATGTAAACTGATCGGTAACGTAATTCTTTACCTACTCCGCAGACTCTTTAGGTAAAATTTTCTGTCGAATGATGAGGATGTACTATCTTACCTAACGATGGTATCACGAAGCTGACATATGAGGGTAAAGGATGTACATACCGTAAATTCTAAGTTTATTTAACGGGTATACGATTCTACTATTGATAAAATTTCGTCGATAAGAAATTTTTTATTTTTTTGGAGTTTAAATTTCGGGATATTTATATTTCTCATTGCTAATTGTTGCTAGATTTTTTAGCTTATTTATACGAACGTTCAAGTGAGCAGCGTACATTCAGAGATGATTGTAAGAAGAATAGATTTCATTAAGGAAAAAAAAAAGTTTTGGAATCAAAAAGAATTCCCACAAACTTTTGCCAAATAAAATTGTGAAACAAAAATTTTTTGTAAACATATTAAATTAAGCAAAAATTATAATAAGAGTAATAAGTTACGGTTAAGAACCATTTTTGGGGAAAATAAAATTTTTATCAAATATTTGGGGACCCAGTTTTGACCACCCACCCTTCTCCTATCACTTTTTCCATTCTGTAATCTTTTAATCAGAAATGTGTAAATTATGTGTGATTAAAATTCGTTTTATTTTTGTCTGAAAAACTTGAAAAGGATAATTAAACCCCAAAAACATGTGAAATCACTTGCTTTAAGGTAACAAACAATCGAACTACTATAAAAAAGTTTCATTTCTTTCAACGTCTTTACAAAAATTTCTTCTTCTCATTAATAAATGTTTACTGTTTTTTTGTTAATAGCTCCATATGCGGTTGTCCACGTTATTACTTCTATCTCTGGAGAACATTACAACTTTTTTTTAGATTTTTTGAAGAATTTTTTTAACCTTAACAAAAGGAACTAATTTTTAAAAGCTCTGAAACATTTACAAAAATTCTGTTAATACAACCTCCCACTTCCAGAAACGTGAGCAGAATTTTCTTTATATTTTTTATTTCCAATTTTTCAAAAATCTTATTTTAAATAATGTTCAAATAATGACTTGTACCCTATACCAAAAATCTTTCAAACCTGAACTATGAAGATTTTTTGAAGTTCTTAGTCTTATATTGTGTTGTGTTGCAAAATGAGATGACTACAATATTTCAAAAACGTCATTAGTGAAATATTTTTTGAAATAAAATTGTTGAAAAATAAGAAAAAAAAAGCAAAAATACAACAAAAATTCCACCCACTTTTCCGGAAGTTGAAGGTTGTTCTATATCATCAACAAAATTTTTGTAAATTTCTTCAGAATTTTTAAAAAGCTCCTTTTGTTGAGGTTCAAAAAATTCCTAGCCCCGAAAGAATTGATCCAAAAAATGTAAAAAAAAAAAAAAAAAAAACTTTGAAGTGTTCTCCAGAAATAGAGTAATAACATGAAAGATCAAAAATCAAACCTGAGGTATGAGGTCTGGAGCTGTTTTGAGTTGACATGGACATCCTCATGTCCATCGTACACAGGCGCTTCATGAAGGGTAATAATTATCATAGATATCTGTATAATACGAGATTCCATATCCTCTGGACGAAATTTTTGGCCATAGAATAAGCTAGCGATGAATTTCGGAATATATATATATATATATATATATATATATATATATACCTACGTGTAGCCAAGGGCTTGGTTTAAGTAGCAGAAACTTTGATAGCTCCTTTTAACCCAGAGACTGGCGAGTAGTCGAGTGCCGGGTAAAGATAAGCCCCTCCGACAGAATGACGAACACTGTAGAAACTACAAAATGCTTTCAAGCACTTTCGAACGCGCGGTTCATATTCGTCCACGTTCGATGGTGGATGGTTATAGGTAGATATACCTACACGTCTATATCCAAACCCTTTTTCCCTACTTTCTATACCCCATTGCAGTAGAAGTTAGCCACGAGCTAACCTTCAACGAGTTTTGGCAATCTAACAGCAAACTAGTCGCTTCAAGGAAAGAAATTTTGTTTAAAATTTTTCAAAATTTGTATATAGCTACTCCTGGACGGATGTGCAGGGGATCAGAAACGCGCTTCCTGAGACATTGACGACGCTCACACAAGAGTAATGAAAGTTTTTTGCTTTCACCGCTCGAGTCGAGGCGAGGCGATAATTCCGACGATTTGGGTCAGAGTTTATGAGGCAGTTATGGATTTCATTTCACCGACCAGACAGAGGAGACCGCCATGCCCATACCGAGTTTATATATCACGAGGAGAGATACCTCCTCTTGTAACTTCTGTTATATTCTACATACATAGATATCTACTCACAAAATTTCAACTCTTGTAGTTTAGGTACTTGAAAAATTTTGTCGGGCTGTATACCCTCGGGCTAATTAATACTTTATTACTTTATTCCTTCTTGGGAAACAAAGAATAATTACTTACCTCAATCTTATACCATTTCAGACGTTAGTAGATACAATTTATTCGACTCCCATGCCCATCGAACTAAAATCAGTTCCTTGTCTTGTTTGAAAATTGTAAAGGGTAACAAATTTCGTAATAATTGTTACTACATGGAAACTTTTTTTGAATTAATTAGTGAGATGATTAATATGATGTACGTTGAATACCTGCAAAATGGTCTCAATGTTGCTGAATGTAAAGTATACGCACATGACTGACATGTATGTGTCATGTATGCTGTGTGTGACAGCATAATTAAATTTTTTGGTAAATTGAGTTAGGGTTATAATTCGCAGAGTGGGTGATACTCGCATTATTCTTCATATATCTAGATCGTCAAATTTTATAGCGTAAATTATCTGGTGGAATTTTTGGCTTCATGCAACACCATGACTTCACTTTATTCCAAAACGCCCCCGGTGTGACGACGTGTGTATGTAGCAAAGTATACGTTCACTGAAATTCCGGACGGTTTCTATATTGGGGGGGGGGTTTGAAAAGTATTGAAGTTCTTATTTTTTATATTATTTATGGTGTCTGAGTCTTGAGAAAAATTCAAAATATCTCCAAATGCAGATCAAGATTTGAACTAGATAATATTTGAGTAACTCTGTGCATGTACATGTCGGTATGTTACTATCTGCCAACCCGCTGGTTTATATATTGTTCGGTTAAGGGAGCGTGATGAAGCGACATATACCCGACGAGGAACAAGCGAGCGGAGAACTGCTGGTATATTATCAATTCCCTGAGGGTTGCATATCGCGGAAAAGTGGAAAAAGTAAAAGAGTCGAAGGGGAACAGAAGAAAAAATCCTTTAAAAGAAAAAAAAAAAAACAATAAGAAAAAGAACAAGGGGAGAAAGAGAGTAAAGAGAGTTGAGTTACACTCGCACATTACCTTCATTACTAACCCAAAAACATACCGTTTACGAAATATACTACAGCTCTTTGGTTGCCGACTGCTGGCTGTAGTATTCTGTACAAAAATCTCATGAATCATCGATTATCTTATCCCGCGGCGTGGGCGCGTTGGAATGATGACTCAAGTTCGACCAGGCGTTCTTCCGGGCGATTATAGCACGTTAATAATAATCGTCGACGCACCAAAACTTCGGCTTGCGGTTTTTCCCTGGAGGCTACTCTGCAGCAGATCGAAAACTCCTTCTCTCTCTCTCTCTCTCTCTCTCTCTCTCTTTGTTACGATGTTTCATTACTGCACGTGCCTCAGGACCCACACACTATTCTCAACATACGTTCGACGTTCGATTCCAACTCAGAGATCGCGATAGGCTCTTATGTTGCTGGTGCTGCTGTTGCTGCAGGCTTTCCACTTTATCACTCTCCAGGGAATCTACAACCGACTCTTATCTAGAAAAACTAGTCTAATTATATGAGAGAGAAGTCAAGAGTAAAACAGAAACTAACTTGTCTGATATTTATTGGTTTCTTATTCTCATTCCTCTTCTTCATCATCCAATACTTCCTGAGCTCATCCAATGTCAACACCTGCATAACAAGTGACAAGACTTAAAAGTATAAGTCCAAGTTTATCCCAATTTTTTAATAATTTTTCGCCACCTGCAATAAGAGATTTGCAATACAGTATAAACATCAAAAGTCTACGTCCCCTTAAGACCACCCTATCATCTTTGATATTTGCACACTTTTAGGGTACCCACAAAAAAAATATCTTGTGTATCGGAACTAGAATATCGTCCAACAGTTTAACTGTGGTTTCGTTATAAACCCTAAAGAGTGAGAGAGATAGAGAGAAGAATAAGCGTTTCGGTCGACACGCGTCCCCATATTCACCCTTCGTCCTTCTCTGTGCTTCACCGCCCTTAGACCTACGCTTAGCTCCCATTCGTCATAAACGCAATCAGATCGTATTACGCACCATTACCATAAGCCTCTATCCCTCGGGAAGTAACGACGAATAAAAGGGAGAGGTATGATCGAGGGAGATGAAGGTGGAGGTCCCAAGTCGTTCATACTTCAGTTTATGAAACCCGTGACAATTTTCTGTGCAGTGACGTATATTAGTCTGAAATATAAGTTGCATTTTACAGATGTTACAGCGATTAAACCATGTCTGCATATATCTAGTCGTACGCACATACATACAAATGTCTCGATTTTGTGAAAAAAAAAAAACAATAAAATAAAAACCATATCCTACGCATACTCTACCTGTCTGCAGTATCCTGCGGCACCTTATACTTCAGATGTTCACTCGGTTCTTTATACGCGAGGGAATTTACGAAGTAGGTCGGAGATGAACGCGATGCGGCAAACCGAGAGAATTCGTTCCGGGAATCTGCCGATCTCTGCACTTGCTCACCTTGGAGTGTAACCTAACGTAACGTAACGTAACGTAACTTAACGTAACCTAACCTGACCTAGACATGGGTCTTGCTCCCGGCGGTGCTCGCAGTGCCGGTTACCCGTCAAGTCCATTTTATCTCATGTCCAAGTTACAGGAGATGATCGTGTAGAGCGAAACTTGGCGCGTCTCATGACGGGAGAAAGGAGATTGAGATAATAATAGCTGCCTTGAAATAGGAGTATACCTACTTATATACGATGAGTAAGGCCGTTAGTAACAGAAATTTAAACATAATAGAAGAAACTAGACGCTATTTAAGACAGTGGAGTTAAAACCGATTAGTATAACCAGAAAATTTTCGGAAAACCCTGAGGGTATGCATTTAAGTCTAGCCACCCTGAATTGTCCGTTTGCACTGACTTGTTCCCACGGAATGAAGGTAATGGATAACTCGAAACAACCTTCCTCCTGGATGGCAGATATTATCCTTATAAACTGATGTACGTACGTCCCAGGGGAATTGATTGATAAATTCCTCGGTTTTATCATATCCGGATTTATAACCCATTGAAATTCATAGTCCGATGCAGTAAAAATGATAAAATCAGTTGTTCTAAGGACTTGTGGAGCAACTGCATGATGAGAATTCAGACTTTTTAGTCTCCGATTCATCATATCGTTTATGAAAGCAAAAGGCAATGACTCATAGGACTCTGACTGTTCCATGTGAATACATTTGAACGTTGAAAAAAATCAAATCTCGACAAACGACGTACTTTAGATCCTCAAAAAGTGTCTTATTTTGAGGTGTGCGAGTATGTTCCTCACAATTTTTGTCTAATTTTAGATTCAACTTAGCCAGATCCAGCATCTTGCAGTTATTTAAGTACCAGAAGCAGTTCATGCATCACGTCGCTTTAATGACTGTATTGGAATAACGTGCTGTGAAGACAATTTCATAACTGCAAGTTGCAGAATTGTATAGATATAATTGCAGACATTAAACGCGTGTAAAACTGATACGCGGATACAATAGTTCGTAAAAAATAAAGATACATACATACGCATACGATGTATAAAGACATGAAATGTAAAACCACGTGAATGGATGGATATAGTATAGATATAATACCTACAGTTAATCGTTAGCTTGTAAGCGTATGCACCCCGTTTTATTCGTTCGAAGGGTGCCACTGCGGCTACCCGCCGACTACTATCAGAGTCGTTACAGCCCAACCATGTCCTCGATTCCGACGATTTTCTTCGTTCAACATTCCACCCGCACCTAATCTGTATGGTAAGTGACTTTAGCTTTCCTTTTCTAACCCGCAAACTCAACGGTGTCTTTCTTATTTGTTTCCTCGCTCGACGTAGGTTTGGAATCACCTATCTCTATAGCTTCTTCTCGTTTTAGGTGGAACACTCAGAGAGATCCTTTCAACGAATGTTTTTCGCTATTATGTATACTGTCCTCGGTTTTTTTCTTTTTTTTTTTTTCTTTTTTTTTTTTTTTTACCGTTCCGAAATCAACGCGGGGTGGATCGTGGCGAGAGATGAGATATATACGGTGAACAAGGGTATGAGGGTTTAAAAAGCGGGGAAATACTTGGTCGAATGAACGAATGAACGGCAAAAGTGGGAACGGAGAGTAAATCGAGGGAAAAGTCGTTGAATATTTCAACGATATCGAGAAGCGTGGTTATAGCGGTACGCTAACGCCTGGCCATAATCGGACCCGGGGATGCATTACGTATTACCCGGCAAGCACTGGTCCGCGAGAACGCGCTCTGTGCTCCGGCCTGCCGCAGCGTGGCGTGGCGTGACGTAGCGTAGCGTAGCACAGCGCCTTGTGCACCGTTTATTGAATTTAAGCGCAATATATTACTCTTGGTTAGACGGTGGTCTGCACCCCATGAACTGCACGTCAATAAATTCCGCGAAATTTAAGGGTGAGATATCGGCTTTAGAGACAGATGACGATCGCCAACTTTGCTTTCCGCGTTTATTATTGGCTCCGCGAAGCATACGTGTGTAGTTTAAATTTTTGAATATGTGAAGAAGTAAAGCGCTGCGCTGTCTACATTAAAAAATTTTTGGATTTTAAAACCGTCTGAATATAATATAATATACTATAACTTATATAAGTAGGTATGCTTATACTTATGGCTGTCTGCAAACTGTACGAGAGAGATCTTGGATAAAGAATGACACTGGCTCATGAAGAAGCTATGGTAAAGCGTGACGCGGAGGGTGATTGAAGTCGACAGGGGGGGGCTACCGCAAGTCTCTTTTAAAACCTTGCAATATAACTGTGAGACTCGTTTTCCAGAATATTGCACGAACGTTTTTTATATTTTTAATAAAGAGATATGTACATACACTCCTATACTTTTTCAACGCTCTTTCTATCTTCACCGACACGCTCTTATACTTCTTACTTAATCAAAAGACCAAAATCTCGAGGAAAAAACTACTTCGAAACGCAATAGAGGCGACGATATCGAAGACTGTAACGAATTTATCGATACATTTGAATGACGTATTGTTAGATGGAAATATTTTGAATAATTAGATAACGTGTCTCAAGATAGTGACTATAGTCTATCAATCGGTTAAACGCGATTCCACTGAAGCGAATTTCGGGAAAATCCATCCAAAAATTATCGAACTATAGCGCAATTAAATTTCTCAATTGCAACCCTTACTGCGCACTTAATTTGGAAATTGTGTTACGATATCCCGAAAAGAACCAACCGACAAAATTTCGTCAAAATCGTACTAACGATAGGCGAGATATTGACATTTCTTTCGCAAACCTGTGGATCAATATTGCATAGAATTCAATACCAGATCTACAAATTATGGTAAATCAGTGAACAGTGTAGTTTGAAAGATATTCGATCGAAATATCCAGCATATTGTACCGACGAAATCCACTGGCTACTACCAATGTGACTATCCAATGCAATTAATGAGCGAAAGGCTAGCTCACGTCCCGCAGGCACACTGTACGGATAGATAAAAAATGCTCGATGGATTGATGGGCGTTGGTGAACCGCGCTTGGTCCATACTACGCATATTAAATCCTGAACTGAGTAAGCTAGTCTAGTCTGGAGTGTGTAGCTTGTATAGCCGTTTTATTTTTGTTTTGGTAATCGTGTTGATAAGTTAAGTAAAAAAAAAAAAAGAAAAAAAAATTGATGGTTCTTCTCCCGTTAGGATACAAGTCCGGGTGAAATAGCGAAACGAATTTTCGCAATGAAGTGAATGTCTGAGCCTTGAGGTAGTCCGAAATGGCGGGACTGTATTCCTCGGTAAAAAATATATCGCGTAAAAATATTGGATCGGCAACAACGACGAAGGCGGACAATCCTGCAGCCTCTCACGAGGACCGCCGAAACCTGTATAATGTGAACCTTCCGAGAAGGCAGCAATCTAAGCGGGACTCGAATCTCTCGATTGCGAAACGAATCCAGATCCTGGAAGTCCTTAGCCTGGAGCAGGAAGAGGATATATTTGAGCTAAACGAAATTGCTTTTTGTATATACCTCAAGCTGCCAAAGGCACCGAACGATGTACTTAACCAAAAGCGAAACATCGTCGTATTAATATACACGCAGTATTAACACATATGAGACGTGTGCATTAAACGTATTTACTTCAGTTAAACTCGTTTCAACCTGTTTTCGTACTCTACCACTAAAGTGTTAGTGTCAGCGGTGGGATAGCCACCGTGCGGTTAGTTATGCGCTCACTTCACGCAGCGTCGTGTACTTATACCGTATAGCCACCCAAGCGGAGCAACGATCCGAGACTAAAACGAGACCAGAATAACGGCGACAATCCTCGGATCTAGAGTATACGATATATGAGACTCTAGGAAAGATACGCTTGAGACGTTACCGGTTAGTTTTAGTTAGATGGGAGTGAGGCGTTAGAGATCGACGAGGGTTTTAGGTAGCTGGAAAGACGAGCGAGGTACTACATACCGACGGAGCCGAAGTTGGAGTTGGAGGAAGAGCAGCGGAGGCTACTAATAGCCAGCTCCGGGGTGGGTAATCGAACCCCGAAAGGAAGGAAGACCAGCAGTAGTTCAGCTTTCACGAAGGACCGATTGCGGCGTTGAGCGATTTCCAACAAAGGAAGATTCCGTACCTACTCCGTCATTGCGTCACATGGTCTGGGTAGATTTTTCCCGCGATGTTCTTTCTATCCAGGCAATTTTTCTACTTGGTGTCTTCCTCGTTACAATGTTTAAAAGAATAGAAAAAGAAAGATAGAAAGAGCTGGCTACGGTTAGGGATGAAAAAAGAAAAAGTATAATGGGAAATTTCGGCGCCGAGAAAGACGGCGTAAATATAAAATAGGAGTTGGGGTATAAAACGTAGGGCCGTTTTCGCTTCCAGAAACCAGACCACGAAATCCACATGGATGTTGGTTTCCTACTCGAAACGAAGCGGAGCGACGCAGCGCGGTATTTAGGTGCCGGAAAGTTGGCTGCAGTATAGCGAGGAGGTAAAAGGAGAGGAGCGAACGTTTCGGCAAGGAAAAAAAGGGAGAATAGCAAAAAAAAAAAAAGAAAAAAAAAGTTTCTGTAACTGCGATGCGGCGCGAGTTGCGTCCGGCGCGGGCGAGGAGGGCGCGGCTCGACTCGGCTCGGTCGCGGTCACGCGCGGGTCCCTCGCCCCGGTCGTCATCCCACGCCTGCTCTACGTATAACCCTCTACCGCCCTAGGGGACGGCGTCGCGACGGCTACGCGAGATCCGAGCCACGAGGATGCGAATAGAGTTGCGGTAGCGGCAGAGGGGGGGGGGGGGGGGGGGGGGGGTGCCCCGGAATAAAACGCGAACGCTATCTACTCCCACGCGTATACACAGATATGGTTAAGGCGCGCTTACGGCTACGCGGATTAAGCTAAAAATTTTACTATTTTTTGTTTTTTTGGAGAGCTATAATATTGGAATTACCCAAATTTCATACAAAAATTCACAATTCTGAAAAATTACCAATTGATTTTGTATCTCGATTTCGAAAAAAAGTATCAAATTTATATCGTTTCAAATCATTTTTGGAGACTAAATTTTTGAAAAATTCCATATGGTCAAAACTACGAATTCATTTGAGACGATTTTTAATTTACCGAAACGTTGTAGTGCGGGATATTAAAATTGTGAAAGATCAGAATGCAGACAGTTAAGAACTCGGAAAGTTCAAGAATTCGAAAATTTAATGGCAGGGTGCGACGTTCCATACGTTAAATTCAAGCTTCGGATCTTCAGCTTTCACAATTTTAAACCATCGATGTTTTTTTCGATTTAAAGTTTTTGAAATCGGCTATGCAGAATCTCGGAGCAAAAAAAAAAAAAAACAAAAAAAAAAATTCTTTCTAAAAACTTCAACTCTCCATTTCTGTTTTTTGTGCCACGAAAACGAACATATATACCTACGCATATATATACCGTTACAGCTTCGCCTATATACATCAATATATCTATACTCATGACCCACAACCGATGTATATACATATACGTACCAACTTATGCCGAGAAGGTATAAGTTTTGCACGTGAAGGAGGCTATACAATTGGACAGAACTTGATCGATGTTCCGCGCGTGAAGAAGCACAGCATAGTTTACCTCCCAAGTCCCGTACCTACCCTATACCATAGTTCGTTGTGTTTTGTGACTCTGCCTGGCTGAACGTCGAGCGTCAAACTTTCTTGATCATCAAAACTTCGTCGAGGCATCGCAGCTCGGTGTTTCAGAGTTTTTAGTAACAAAAGAGTAATAATAAAAAAAAAAATGCTGTAACCAAAACTGCCAACGCCTCTCCCATCATATTCACAAACTATCCACGAATCGCTTCCTAAATATCACAATAATAACAATAATAATAATAATGATGATGATGTATAAAAAATAGGTAAAGCTCGTTCCGCAGTTGATATAATCATATCTATATGTATATCGGATATTTTCCCATATAGCTGTGAACGAGAGAGGAGTTTCGTTAGCAATTTCGATAGCGTTGGGTTGGCTCGTTATGCAGGCAGCTCGCAATTACACGGATGCCGGATATGACGGAGCAGCGGATGTGCGCGTATATAGCGCAAGGACTCCGGACGAAGGCTCACCGCTATATACGAATAACACGATCCGCGGGGAATCCCGGGCTCCCGTGTCCCTAGCACCACGTACCTATATATCTATATCTACTACTCCGACCAACCATCAAGCTTCATAATAAATAGCCACGCGGCGCGGCGGCGCGGCAGTATAAAGCTGAACCCTCTACCTACTGTATATAGCCACGTTGTTGACTTCTTTCAAAGACGTCGCTCACACGCGTTCAACACTCACACAACTATAAACACATACATATACATATATATATATATGTACCAAGGCTATTATACCTGCTTTTAGCTATACTTTTGCGAAGAACCATCATCAGTCGACGCGCGCCGACTCTACTACTATTCGACGTAGGTATTTCCTTCCCGTCTAGTTAGGAAACAGGCCGCATATTTTGCCAAACTCTCTCTTACTCTCTCTCTCTCTTACTCTCTTGGTTAACGTGGCAACTCGTGGGTGCGTCTGGCACCCGTTTCGTTTGCCATTCGGTTGGTTCGTTGGAGGGAAATGGTCGGAAAGAGGAAGAGAGAAGTTTGAAAGAGCAGAGGAAACAGCGATAGAGAAAGAGAGAGAAATAAAGAGAGAGTGAGGACGAAGTTGCTGGGAAATTGGTCGTAATTGCAGAGTGCAGAGAGTCCGACGCTGCCGTCGCGGTCGCCGGCCTGCGAACTTTCCGACCGAGTGCTTCGCACATATATACTCGTACCTATATACATACACATTTTCATGTATATATATATATATCTATCGGGGCGTCGGCTACCCGGCTGGTCTGCCTGTTGGCTATAGTGCTGTCATACGCACGCGGTGCGCTACGCTGTTATGTAATATCTATATATATATATACAGATATATACATACATCCACGACCTATAAAGTCATTGTTGCGTCACGCAAAGGTCAGGATTGAAAAAAAAAAGCAACCATATAAAGCTACTACTGTTTATCAACGAATCGTATCATGGAAGTTAATCCACTTCCATTTTCATCTCACGATAAACGAGAGTTACCATACAGCTACATGTCATACTCGCAAAGGTGGTTTGATCGAAACCTGATTCGCACACAAACGATATTACTTCGTGTCGAAACGATTGCACGAGTCTGAAGAATCGAGACGTATGGAAAAGCTGAAGAGCGTACATACCAGGAGAGAGAGAGAGATGCGAATTTTGAAGCGCTATCAAGTCTGGATAAAGAAAAGAGAGGAGACGATTCTATACCGCAATTCTAAACCCTCAGATCGAAAGGGTTTAGGTCTGACCATGGCTATCTGCTTCTCTGGTTTAACGGTGATCAGTCCTTTATTCCTATCTCGGGGAATAATTTGGTTATTTAGTCCTCTAGGTCGTAGTTTCGAGTACTGAGCTTCCCGAGTTCCAGAGTTCCGAGTTTCGAGTTCCGAGCACGAGGAGATGACCTCTCTCTACATATCCTACAGGATTTAAAGCATTGGCTATACTGGTACTTCAGTTTCAAATTAATTCAATTTCATTCTCGTTAAGCTCGATGGTTAGTCACAAACATCCGAAATTGCAAGGTGTAGTTACTGCAATTTCAAACTATCGTTATTGAGTATCGATGATACGTAATCGATACTCGAAAGTTTTTGTTTAAAACATAACTAAGTTTGATAGAACGATGCAGAATTTAAACCCCGAAATCTTTGACCAGGATAATATCATGCCTCGTTTGGGATTAACTGTTGTTATAGATCAACGAGAGATTAACTTATTAATGACATTTGTATGTCATGTTCGTAAATTTCTATATAACACCATAACCGTAATCGTGGTGTCTTGTTAAACGGAATTGTTACAGATACATACGTATATGTATAGGCACGATAAATTCAACCAATGTATGAATAATTATTACCGTGTAGGAGTAATTACACGCGTACTTGTCATGGCTATCGATAAACTCTAAATAATCATCATTCAGTTGTCAACTTTGTACGTATCATTTGCGGCTCGATGGATACCTGACCGAGTGGTTAATAGCCAGCAATAGTCAACTGAGTATATACATGTATACGGTTAGGTATTATAATCAAGAATGAAAAATTTCACCACAATTTGTTACTTTATAATCGCTTGCGAAACGATGTATATACCCGTTCTTATAATGGCCAGAAAGTCTGATTTAATCGGTATTGTTAATGTCTGTAATGTAAAACTTTAACCATTTTTTAAATAACCGAGCATTCGTGTCCCAAGAAAGTGGACCGATTGAACTAACAGCTTTCAAGATTTTTAGAAATGATATTTCAAATTTCAAACCCTCCGACAGTTGATTTCTGAATTTTGTTATATTTGGTGGAAAAGTTTGTTGCTTTGAGGAGTATCAACCGTCGAAATTTCATTGAAATCGAATGAACGGTCACGGATATTATCCGTGCTTTTTTAAAGACACGTTTTTACCTCCCATTCGCAAACCCTTCGATCGATTTTGCTGTAATTTAAAAGGTAATCTAGAAATTATTTAAGATATTCTTCTACCAAATTTTATTGAAATTCATGCACTCGTTCGAAAGTTATTCGATATAGAAAAACGCACGTTGTAATGTAAAGACTTACAAATGTCCACATAATTCTCTTGGGATGTAATTATCCACATTTTCCATACAAGACTCCCCATAAACTATTCTACTATCTATTTATCTACATGCAGTTTAGTTTGAATAAAATATTATTAGAATGAAGGAAATTGTTGATCTATCGATAAGGATGATAATATCGATAATCACACGCATATATAATACGAAATTTATCAATATAATTAATTTTCTTAGCATGTTTCAACCTCTTTAAAAAGGATCAACGAAAGTTGGACGTTTTTGAAAGCGCAGTCGTAGTTTGCCGCTAGATTTATACCTACAGCTACCACTGCAAGTTTAAACTTTTCAAAAATAGAGAAAGAAACGTACGCGAGTGTTAGAGCAAGAAAGATAAAGATAAAGAGAGCAAACGCGGCACTCCATACTCCGTAGTCCAGAGGGAGTAGAGGAACGCAGTAGCAACGGAGACGTTGGTAATTCGATCAGTCTTCCTCCCCAGCACGAGCCTCGAGCGCCAGCCGAGCGGCAGAGGAGTAGTAGGGGTCTGTGTGGGTGGAAAACCGAGTAGGACGTGGGTGAGCGGTTCGGGAGAAGTAGGAGTGGGACACGGTTGGAAGTGGCTGCCGTATATTGCGAGGCGTCCGGTGGTGCGTCGCGGCGGGTGTTCTTCCCGAACCGAGTAGTCGAACCGTGCCGGTGCGGCGTCTCGACTTTCCCGTGGGAGGGCAGGGAGGGAGGGAGGGAGAAGGGGGGATGAATTCGGGAACGGTTAGACCCACGGTACGAAGTATACGAATGTAGGGTTAAGACTAAAGACTTGGACAGTTGGAGGGGCGAAACGAGCTACGTTCCATTCCGTACGACTTGCGATATATACGCGTAGTAGATCGCCGAGTCTAATGACTCCGTCGTGAAAGTGCAGATAGGAGACCAACACGAATTTTAGGAGCCGGGTTAGGGTTGGCAATTTAAAAATTTCCGAAAGGTGCTAAATTCTGGATTTTAATATTACCGATTCACAGTTTTTGGAAAAATGATATACCCGAAAGTCTTTGAAATTGAAGAACATCGAAGGTTCACAATACCGAAAGTCCAAAACTCCGAAACTCGAAATTCATACAAAAAGCGTCGTGACCCTCAATTAAATTTTCGGATTCTTAGACTTTCGAAGTTTTTAGCTGTCTGCATTTCGATATGTCTAAAGTTTATTATAGATAGACAGATTATAGTCACGGGGGTTTAACTGACTAATCCCTTTCGCTTACTACGAATTAAAAAAAAATAAAAGATGAATTTTTTATACTATTGTTTTTATTTTATTTTTCATTTTTTTTCTATCTCTAGTATCACGTGGCACTGCGTATTAATTTCTGATAACATTTCCACAGCGATCAGCGTTATCGCGTAAGTAGCAAGGGTCAATCTATGGTCCGAACGTCACGTTAGGGGGATGATGTTTACATATAACTGGTACATACATACCTACCTACTATGCAGACATACGCATCACTGTTTACTCTTGAAATGCGCAACCGACTGTGAGCTAGGCTCTGTGTACTCATGATCAGTGAGTAGCACAGTTCGTAATAAGTAGTTTCGAGTTTTGGTATGAACCGTTAATTGAAAAATAAACGTTAATCAAAACTCGTATTTGGTTTTAGAGCTACTAAAATATTTTCAAATTTCCAATACGAATATACAACATGTTAGTATTTCATATCAGCTATGATAAGCAGCTTTGAAATGAGCGGACTAGATAAGAAACTAATTCGATTGATAAAGCGATTTTTACGCAAGAACGTCGTTTTTTTTTTTTTTTTTTCAATTTTTATGGTTCCAAAATGGGCTTTTTTTAATTTTCGTTTTTTCTTTCAATATACTTTTTATCCTTCTTAATTTTCATTCCGAAAGAAGCTATCACCCAAATTTCAAAGCGATTATTAATATTTATTGATTTCATTTTTTTTTTTTTTTTTTCAAAATTCAAAAAAATCTATGCAATACACTTTAATTCCATATGTTTTAATATCTAAAACAAGAAATTTGTGAATTAAAATCGGTTAAATCAACATTTACCGATCTCTCGAAATATATATCACGATTTAAATTTTTTTTCAAATTTCTGTTTTAAAACTTTCAACGTGCATTTCTGATAGACTATAGTTATTAGTTAAATGTTGATATCAAACGGACTTCTATTTACAAGGATATTTTTTTTTCATTTCATATGTAAAACCAAACAAACAAACAAACAAACAAACAAACATCATAGCATGTAACCAAAAATGTCGTTGCTATAGTTTTACGAAAATGACCCAATCGAAATATTCCAGACTCTGTTTACTCGGTTACATCGTGGTATGTGGAATATTGTATTTATCCAAAAATGATGCCCAATTTTAACACAACCATACAGTAGCAAAATTCCAAACTTTCATCCACACTGGATGTAAAATATATACATGTATCGCATATTTCGTCAGTTCCAATAGTTATATACGTTCGAATATACCTCCTCACAGACATGTATGTATGTATGTATGTATGTATGTATGTATGTACATATTACGTATAGCCAGTCGGGTATATATTACCTACCTACATACGTACGCCTATTTACCTCCGCCCACCTAGGTGGCAAATGCAGGGTACGAGGGAGTCAGTCCCGTCCGTCGACCGAACCATGCTACCGCTACGCCGGTGCCGATACGGATATACGTCGCACACAGAACCAGCACAGCACAGTATAGTAAAGCACCAGCATAGTACCGCGGCAGCGGTAGCTGCGAGCTTATTAAAGAGGATATGGCCTTAAACGAGGCTTCAAGTTGATCGTGAGTCTGGCAACTGTGAAACTTTTGTGCATCAGATTCAGTACTTAAACTCTCTATAACTAACATGATATGCATACGCATGTTCATTTAACCGTATCAACATCATGTAGACATCAGGAATACATATCAATATCTTAAAAACCGAGGTAATATCTTATCGATGAACGGACCTTTTCCCTCTGATGAGATTGGTGATAGCCGCGTGCGCGATGAACGTGCAAGAGAAGGTTTAGAACCTGGGGTTTGGATTTTGCGGTGGCTCCGTTGATTATCTCGGAAAAAAGTTGTGGCTCTTGAGCTTGTGCTTCAGATCCTTGAGTACATATAGCTCAGACCACATAATGTATTCCGACCCCTGGTCTGGCCCATCAACCCCTAGATATTCCTGGACGAAACGCCGGACTCGAGCTGCTCCATTTCTGCCCTCGTTTTAAGCAGACCATCCTCAATCGACTCCCTCGGTATGACTATGCCACCTTTCTTGATTCCCGGTGGAGGAAGGAAGTTGGATATCGAAACAGATATATAACTACATGAGAATATGTGCATATGTATATGTATCCTCACGTATATACCTTGTACGGTAGGATCCATGATGTTAACAGTGAGCTCGGAGGTGGATAGATATAGAACTAACCTAGGAAACGACCCCAATTATGGTCGAAGGATACAATGTACAAGAAATAGGTGATGGTATCACATATAGTAACGTTGGTGTTGGTCAATCGATCCATTAGCCAGTAAAAGTCCGCTGCTAGTTCCTCGGCTAATAATTATGATCGTGGTACGGCACCGGTGTGGCTGGTATAGAGCAATTTAAGAGTGAATATTTCAATCGTGTACGTATTAAAGCTATGGGTTATAAGCTCATTCTAAATTCTCCTCGTGTTTCTTGCGAGCTATTTCCTATTTGAAATGTAGAGACATGGTAGGGCGGAATTACATTTGTAGTAGATCAAATCGTTCTTGTTGTAGATCTAATCTATTGTATTCATGTATTCGGTGATGGAGTTAAAGAAGATGAGAAGGAAGAAGAAGAAAACGTGGGTAAGAAACTATAGTGAAGTGACACACTGGTGTTTGCGTGATCTTCGGTATCGCAATTGTGCAATTCAAGATTGCAAACTATGTCATCGGGTTTCCGGTGAGGTTTCAGATATTCGAAATGATTTTAAAGATTTGAAAAGATTTCAAGCTACGGTTCAAATTCAAAGGATGACTTTTGCAGCGTTGCCAAAGACCTGGAATACCTAATTTCACATGATTTCAAGAGATATCAAAGGTGATTAACTCTTGAGCTATTTAAGAAATCCGTAAATTCTTAGTAAAATCCGTGTATCATTTTTCAAAATCTCCGAAAGATTGTGCCTATCGCAAATAGCGTCACCTCGATGGTATTCGCCCCTCTGGTTACACGTACATACATACATACATACATGCAAACGAATATATGTATATATACCAGAAGCTGGGCGCATTCGTCTCTGACAGTGTCAGCGCACGTTCGGCGCCCTCTCGCATTCGTCAGCGCGCGTGCCGCGTACCTCATGAAGCACCCCGCGGCGTTGGAAGCCGCGACGAAGGCTGGGCCAGACTGATTGCCACCCCAGCATCCCCCGTCACGAACGTCGACGTGGAGCTGTGCGAGGTGGTGAACTGCAGGAGGCCACAAGCAACTATGTGCGCGGGGGCGACTCTTTGACGCGTTAAAAAGTCGCGCCGAGTTGTTTAATACGGTTATAATTGAGAGGGTGCCAGCAACGGACGACCGGCAAACAGACCCTGAGAGACCCGCTTCCAACCCTGCGAGAAAATTGCGTTCCCCAGGGTCGAGGATCCACATTTTTACCGGCTCGTCACTCCCGCGTAGGTAGGTACCATTCGGCCAAAGATATACGAAGTTTAATTATTCATAAGATATGGTAAACATCGTTAAGTTCCGTCATAGTACCCATTGTACTTTTGCACTGGCGTACCTACTGCAGACGCATTTATCCATCTATCTGTGTATTTCTTTTCATCACAGATTCAAAGATCCAGGATCAAGTGGTAAGAAATCTCGGAAATTCACAATTTTTATTACCGAACAAGATTTTCCAGTGTCGATGATCGATACACCATTCGTCGCATACTGTTCCACCGATTCTTTATAATTGCTTTTGTCGTAAAACTGGAGTTTAGATCGGATGGATTTTATGAAACAATTTCCGTTTGTTGCAATGACCGTCATTGGACTAAAATATCGCATTGTCCCAGTCGTCCGACCTCCACTTTTCCCCGCATTTTCTATTTAGTCCTGTTGGGTATCGTCGAAGTCTTGGCCGTGTAATTAGACCGGGAGCAACGTAATCAGGGACGTTGGAGGTATCTGCAATGCCGTCCTTTACCCGTCTCACTCTTCTTTATGGTAGATCCTCTTCTTGTTTCCTTTGCTCCTTCATTCCTTTGCCTCTTTGTATATAACGCCGATACTGAAAGTGACTCGTCGCAGTGAAATGGAAGTGAAAATTAGTCGAAATGATGAGCTATTCTTCAAATTTATGACCGAAAATGTCATGAAGTGATTTTCTCCATCCCGCATGATCTTCTGGGCAGGAATATAACGACGAAGAAACATTAAAGCGGAGACGAAGGTAAGTCAAGACCAGAATAATAAGAATAAGAAAGAATTGAGTGGGAGCTGCAGGGATATTTGTTCGGAGTCACAAAAAACTTGGCGAAAGACGTGCAGAGCCGGCTAGGCGCGACTGCGCAAGGCTTAACGGTAATCTCGGCGGAGCTCAAAGGAGCTCCATGATTAAAACTCGCCCTCTTCCTTCGGCTATGGACCGGGGCCATCCATCCCTCTGCAGACTCGACGCGAAAAGGCGACCCCAGGTCGTGCTCGTCTTTCGACACCAATTTATCTACGACGAACGTCTCTTGCAACGGCAACGAATACACCTATACATAATCTGGCTATACATATACACACATACATGTATGTACTACGTAAGGTTTTGTGCTATACTGGGTGTTAGTAAAATAGCCATAAAAATCGCTGACTCATTTTATCATCGCATTATCATAGCTCGTAACCATAGGCATAGGCAAGTTACAAAAGACACGAATCTTTCATGAATTAAACATTAACGTAATTTTCAAACGTAGTTTTATCCAAGTCCATATTTAATCGACATCATAGATTTTGCGGGTTATTTTACCGACACCCTGAACAGATACATGTACATACATACCTATATGTGTGTATGTATCTTGGGATAAGTGGTTGCTGTAGATTATGTGGTAGGTATACTATATAGGTATATGGTTTTCAGGTAGATAGGTAGGCATGCGAGGGAATCTACGTGTTACGTGTATGTTTTCGTTTTGGCTCAACGTTCGTTCGGATATTCGCCTTCCGGGGCTGAAGGTGAAAAGGACCTAGAGTCGTTTCGTACCTGGGTAGGTATAGCGTAGAGGTGCAAACGCGAGAGGCCGAGAATAAAAAACGAAATAAAAAACAAGACAAAATAAGTGAATAAAATCTATGATGCAGATTATTGGTTCACCAAGTTCTTATTTTTTTTTCCAAAAACTTGATGTCGTGCATAAAATCGATTGACTTTTTTCGAAAGTTACTTCACGGGATAACGAACGACATCAAGAACTCATAAGTGTCCATATTCTTGGAACACTAAAACGATTATCAATCAGCAAACTTTTTTGCAAAAGAAGCACGTTCATTTCTAAAATATGTATATCGTTATGCCATCTCGTGATTCAAAATTCATAGATTGACCCTGAGGTGTGATCACAAATGTAACAAGGGAGGAGTTAGATATCTTCCCGATATCGGGCATGATATACATTCCTTCCAATCATGGCTTGAACGTAATTGCATTTCACCATAGCTCCCGTCTCCAACGAAAATATTTCCCACCGGACGTCGAAGGGCGATGAGTCCTTGATGGAAAATTTGCATCCGGAGCGTCTTCTCTTCTCTTACCTTCCCTTCGTTTCTCTTCTCTCCTAGTCACGAACGGTGGTGTTTCTATGTTTGTCAGTTTCTGATCTGCTATATAGGTATTACAGATGTGCGCACGAAAACCGTATGATATATAACATATCTGTGATGGTCTTACGGATTATGCACGTGACTATGTACATACTAGTCCGTTTCAAAAAAATCGACTATTTTTCATTTTCAAAGAGTAACTCAAAAATATTGTTCCAAATGACGAAAAAAAAATGCTGTCAAAGTTTGAACTCTTAATATTAATATTAAGAGGTGCCTCATCGCGATTTTCTATTTCCAATCTAAATAACATGGGGAAATTTTTTTTTAAACTTTGGAATTCTATAACTCGTCAACGCATTAGTGGACTGATAAGACCAGAACATATTTTTGTAGTGAATTGAACGCTCTAAAAAAAGGTCTCTTGTTCTTTTTCGATAAATCTAGCTATTTCCAAGTTGGTGTATTGGTTATTAATGGTAATTAATCATGACTAACTTGGAAACAGTTGGATTCATCGAAAAAGACCAAGAGACCTTTTTTGTAGTGCGTACAATTTTGAACAACAGTATTCATGCAGAATCTTTCTAAGTAGATTAATTTTCAAGATATAAAAATCGAAAAGTTCCACAAGACCACTTCCCATGTTATTCAAATGGGAAATAGAAAATCGCGATGAGGCACCTCTTAATATTATTATTAAGAGCTCAAACTTTGACAACATTTTTTTTCATCATTTGGAACAATATTTTTGACTAACTCTTTGAAAATGAAAAATAATCGATGTTTTTGAAACGGTCTAGTACATACGTACTTCACATACATACAAACATAAGTTTGGCTGCGTAAAACCTTCTCAGATGAGTGAGGAGATCTCAAATATATAGAAAAATAGAGATACGTAATATCGTTGCGCGTCCTAAGGCAGCTGTACAAGGTGGGAGGGCGGAAATGAGCGATGGCACGAGTAGATATCCTTCCGGGTCGCCACCCGGCGGCAGGTTCTGGGTTCGAATCTCGAGCGTGTTCCCGTAGGACCTTCGTGCCGGATCAGAAACGGTTTTCCCTTCTCTTTCTCTCTCTCTCTTACCGTATATATACCGTGTCTGTTTCTCGTCCCTAGCTCCCATGATGCGAGAGAGCCCGAGGCATGTTACGAGTTTTGGTCTCGCGCGTGTACACGCTGGATGTAGAGGGTAGAGGGTAAAGGGTAGAGGTAGAGGTAGGTATGACATGGTACCTTAGACAGAATTGCGTTGTTTCAAGAACGGCAGCTGTCCACGAATATAACCACCTCGAAACTGAGCAAGCTGAAGGACCGCGAGGGATCACGGAGCCACCTAAAATATGGATTAGACTTTCTAAACGGACTGAATATTTCAATCTCAGAAAGTTTCGGAACGATCACTAACGTCCACTTATGATACGTATGTACAAATAAGAAGGAGTAGGGCAAAACGGGACACCTAAGCTAAAAATACCATCACCGTAATAAAATATAAATATGATTCAAAATGATTGTGTTTCAATTAAAGAAATGGAAACCGTATCGTTAATTTTGACATTTCGAAAATTTTGAAAAAATCATATCGAAATGAAAAAAGAATCTATTTACGGAATAACTACAAAAGTGTCACGATCAAGTCGAAGGGCATTAGCCATCAACCATTAAATATTTTTTGTTCGTAACACATGTATAGATTTTACATCGCGAAAGATAAACGTCGGGTACTCTCCTTGCCTTATACTCCCCCCGTGCGTTTGGGATCGATAGTCGTTTACGATCTACGTCGTCTTCGGAAGTAGGTGCCCGGTATCGAACGAACGAAAGCCCTGGCGGGTACGGGGTTTGTCACGGTCCCTCGCGGAAAACAATGATCGTCTCCGAGCGTGACGCCCGTCTTGAGCAGGGTGGTAATGATGGGCGGAGGTAGTGGCGAGGGCGCAGGGAGGGTGTAGGGCGGAGGGTGAAAGGCAGTATTATGTTTTACGTCGGTGTGCCGCGCCGACAGCCATCGCCTGCCATGCCGCGAGAAACCGAGAAAGCGAGGAAGCGAGGAAGCGAGGAATCGAGGAACCGAGAAACCAAGGAACCGAGGAAGCGAGGCCGCCCAGCGTAATTGCGCTCCCGGTACGCCGGGCTTCGTATATATTGCACTCCTCTGTTCAGATAATGATTTTTCTTCTACCATCTAAGATAAAGCTAACATAAGATGATTGACGCATTCCTTTATATATATATACATACAATACAAAAATATATATACTCTCAAAGAAAGAAATGAGGAGGCTTTGACTTCGCACTATCAATCCGTAGCTGTATAACTAATTACTAATACATACATATATCTAAATATCAGATGCAGGTAGCGTAAAAACTAATATTTACCAACTAAAAAAGCAAAAACAAAATCAGAATGCAGTAGATTAAGAAGAACGTATACCTATAACCGAGGGGCTATTCACTTCTGAAATCACTGTGTCACTCTGGAATGAAATCAGGCTTGAAATCACATGAAATATCCCATGAAATCATTCAAAGTCGAGTGAAATCAATGAAATCCTGAGATTTTATTGATTTCAGATTATTTCGAAGGAAATCACATGCAATCGGTGGAATTATGAAATCAGTGAATGAATAGATAAGGTATATAGATGGAAAGAAATTTTTTTCGACGTATGACAGAAATGATAAATAACAGACACGCAATTTTCTCAAATCAAAAAGTTGAAATCACTTGAAATCACCTGAAATTTAACGGAAATCATTTGAAATCGTGAAATCACTTGAAAATTCCCATGAAATCACATGAAATCAACGACTTCAAGAAATCATTGAAATCATCCTGAAATCACGTGAAATCAGCAATCACTGTGTCACGAGATTTCGCAGTGAATAGCCCCTCGCCTATAACCGATACAGTTTGAGAATAGGTTAGCTTGTTTTTCTTTATCAATACCCCGCGAACCTTTTTCATAAATATATGTATATTATATTCGGTTATAGGTATATATATATATATATATATATCTCAAGAGTTCCCTCGCTCGTAGAGATAGTTATTTTTTAGTCTCAGTTTCGCGGTTCTCGTCGGTTATAACAACCCGCACGTAACTTTAGCCCATCGTGAAGTGTAGTGTGTGGCTTGGACGGAGTGGTAGGGTCCAGTAGGGTGTCAGACCTTCGCTGCTATCCCGGATCACCCGTCACCACGTGCGAGTTACAAGTAAGTATTAGTAGCTGTATGAGTAGGTATATGTAAGTGTATATATGTACACGTGTGTGTATAAAAAGGCGCGTTCTTTCACTCGTTTATTATCACTGATATTTGTTTTTGTTACAGAAAAGAAATTCCGTTTCATTTTTCTGTATACATATAGCAATAATAATAATATAATGATATAATTTTACAACACGTTTTTTAAACTCATATATTAGATCGAAATATAAGATTTAATTCTTTGACAGTTGAATATCGTTTGATATTATACGGTTGGTATTATTATTCTTGATCGTTCGTTTATGGTTAACTTGCGTGTTTGCCCGCAGAATAGATGAGTGTAACATACATATAGTTAAAAAAAAAAGAGATTAGAGAGGTCGTTTAATACAACGTATCTCATTCGTCCAGTGATCATATGCTAATATATAACTTAAGATGTTAAAATTGTCTTGACGTTTTCGAACTATGTCATAGAAAGACACTTTCTTTATTCTATATCCTTCTATAACCTACACGGTTATATTAAATCAAGTATACGTATATACATGTATATTTCACGACGAGAAATAAAAGATAATGCAGATTTTCTTTAACTGCAGATATTTCTTTAATTTTGGTTAGTTAGTCAAAAACAAACGAAGAAATAAAAGATTAACTGAAAAATGGCATTTCGATTATTTACAGTTCTATCGAATATTGCATCGCCGATTAATCGAAATACACATAAATAAAGCAACAATTTTTGGAATTTAACATGTATTTTTTTATTTTTTTATTTATTTTTTTGTTTTGTCCTTTTATTACACCAACATGCATCGCACATACATCCATTTATCCATACATACATTCGTACACATCCATTTGTTATTTGATCGATCTAATACCTGCACCACTATTGTATAGATGTACATACATACATACACGTTCATGTATACATATATACATATACTATACTATGCATTAAAGAGCGAGAGTCGGGAGTGCGCCATAAGGGACAAGACGCCAAGAGCCAGCTGTCACTCGCACTTTTGTACGAGTAGCGTAGGTAGGAGCTGTGGTTAAAGTCCCCTACTTCGATCCGCGCTACGACTTCTCTCGCCAACTAACACCGAACTATAGTGAACACACACACACACACGCGCGCGCAAATTCACGAACGCATGAACGCGCACGCACGCACGCACGCACGCAACGCGCAAACCTCTATATATATATACCGTAGTATGTAATTACGATGTAGGCAGCGTAGCGTTAGAGCGGTAGGTACAGTTGGTAGTGACGTAGGCGCGATATTTGGTCGACCCGGACCAACGCAGTGTCGATAGCAGAGAGGCAATAGGCGCAGCGTGGCACGGTTATACACAGCGCGGGTATAGAGACGGTTAAAGCAGCAGCGGTAGCAGTAGCAGTAGCAGTAGCAGTAGCAGTAGCAGTAACAGGCGGGTGTAAATGAATAATCGAGGCGTGCCTCGACCCTCTATACATCTAGGCATAGCTAGTGGATACGCCGCGCGTTCGGACGATTGATTCCGTGCTGCAGCCGAGGAGGATCGATAATGATCGTTGAATACTGCGGAGTTCGCTCCGCAGCATTACACCAGCTCTACGCTTTACATTTTCAGGTATTTCGCGAGCGGGTACCTCCACCTCCACCTCCACCTCCTCCTCCTCTTCCTCTTTCTACTCTGCCTCTGCCTCTGCCTCTTCATCCTCCTCCTCCCAGTCCTCTTCCTCCTTCTACTACTACCTACTACTCGATGCGCCGCGTCCTTCTGCCGGCAAACGGACGGATGGACGGACGGCCGCACAGAGGCGGAGGAGACGGACGGCATGGGATGAGGATGAGGACGAGAATCGAGAGGAAGAGAAGAGAAGGGAAGGGACGGGGGAGTCCGTGGAGACCGCCACGACCACGCGCTTACCGAGTCTCCGCGCTCGCAATAAAAGCAAGAGCGGAGACCGTGTGGCCTCCCTGCGAATACGTGGCCGCCGGCGCGTTATATAAGTATACTTGGATAACTACGGGGTGTCCGTGAAGTATGAATTTAACTTTGATACAGTATTTGGGTTATTAAACGCAGGAATTATGCAACTATATTCACTTTTACACTATCTATGCGATATCATATGAGAGAAGTTTCTACAAACTTACGATATTCACAATATAGCTACTATTCGTAATCAAAATCTTTAAATGAGAATAAAATGAAACGAAATGTAGTCCATGGCTTCTCTTATAAATAATTATAAAAGTATATATACAAGTCTGATATATTTTCGAACATACTGTTAGAATTTTTGTCTGGCGATTGAGTAAATGAAACATATAACTTGCATAGTCTTCAATCTAATATTTTGAATATTCGATTCTTTAGGTAATCTTCTGTTTTTTTTTTTTTTGTTTTTTTTTTTTTTATCAAAACTTAATGCAAAGAGAATAAAACAACACATAAAATCAAACGAAGTTATCGCATAACGTCGCGTAACGATGGTTTTATTCATATTACATAAAGCAGTATTACCTGTACAATATCACGATCACAAATCAGTTAATTACACACAATTACTCATTCCTTTATTCGATCTTGGAATTTTAGTAATCTTAGAATCTAATACACTATATTAATTCTTTTATAAACGGTTTAAGTAATGAACAGTTATTATCTAATGAACAACAGTGTAGTTAAAGAATCAGAAGTAAACATATCTTGTTAGTTTTAATTAACGTCTTAATTACTTGTGCGAATGAAAGAATAATTATTATGTGAAGAGGTAAAGATGCGAAGTACGAATTAGGTAAGTATACATATATAAGTATAATTTAAATAAAACAAATTGAATCGTCACAAACCTGAGCAAACAATTTACAAAGATAGATATATTATACATATGTATACATTATAATGAAAAATTATTCAAAAATTAATATTTCTGTACCACCCGTTACCGTGAATCGTTCCGTGTCTCTCTCACCACTCGGCAGCTTCCGTCTCGCCCCCGCCACAACCGCCTAGGCGGCACTCGGCGCGCCGCGTTTAGGTATCGCGATATTTCAGCGCGCGGGACAAGTACCGTCCGAGACTCGGAGAGACCGTGGCTCGACGCGGCGTCTCTTGGTCGGGGTTGGTGTGCTTCGGTCGATCCCAACCGCCTCTACTTCTGCCTCTACCTCGCCTCGTCGATCGTAGATCCCGGGATCTCTGCTGCAGGACGTAGGTTCGCACGATCCCATCCGCTATTCGATCGATTCCCCCCCCCCCCCCCCCCCCCCGCCAGGCCCTCCATTCGCTCACCGCCTTCTGTACAGCGCAGAAACGGAGCTCTGCCGTCGCTGCTGCTGCTGCTGCTGCTGCTGCTCCCGGCTCATTCAACGTTGGACGAAACTTTTCAAGCCCGCTTACAGATACGCTGCAGAGCTATATAGAGCTGACGTGAACGATGCTGATGCTACGGCTACGGCTACGGCTACGGTTACGGCTACGTTATACGTCGACGTAGAAACCGGCGTCAGCGTCGGCTTCGGCGTTGGCGTTGGCGTCGCGGCATCTACCACTGAGCGTGAACTCGTCTCACTACGTGGTGCGTCATTAGCGTCGTGGGTGGTACTAACGATAGCTAGAAAACGGCTCGGCGACTGGCGACCGAGCGAGTAATTCGTTTGCGCTGCTAGTGCGCTAGCATATCTCGTGTTGACGAGTACGAACCTACGCGCGGGTTACGTTGAAGATAGAGAGGCGGGAGGGGGCTAGGGGGGAGCAGAAAAGCGGCTAATCCGGGATTCGCCGAGAGCTGTGAGGGAGAACTGCGTACTAGAGGGTGAGAGAGCAGTCTCGCTAATCCGTCGGCAAACATTTAGGTCCGCACGCCAAAGCACTACAGCAGCAGTAGCAGCATAACTGCTAGCGGTACCAGTACCAGTACCAGTACCAGTACTGCGACGCGCGAAGGTGACTGCGACACCCGCAGGCCACAGATGGCACTTATCGTCTCTTGTTTGTCTCGAAATATCCCCCCCCCCCCCCCTGCCCCTGCCCCCTAACTTTACTACGCCGCCGCTCCTTAACCCCACCTCATCTACTCCACCGTTTTTGCCAGGGCTCTCTACTCGCCTCGCCCCGAATTACCGCACGAACAAAAACATAGCTGAGAAAGATTAAGCCCACTGTAATATATACCATATATATTATATATACATACTATATACAACATAGTATGTATATACATATATACCGTATTATTACATAGAAATATATCCGCAAAAGGTGTGATACCTCGTGTAAGGTAAGTCCGTGAAAAAAAAAAAGACAAAGAGACACTTCGGTACCGTTCGTGGATATATGAAGATGTGGGCGATGAGGTAGAGTGCAGGCGAGTTCATATCTCGGCCATTAACGGCGATGACAGCCGACCCAAGCCGCATGGGTGGGCAGAGGAGGGAGAATGAGGGGAGGTTGATGTATATATATGTATATAGGTATTGATATAAGCATAGGCTTTATATTTATCGTGGCAATAATAAGGGGATGTAGGGAGTACCGTGCTGCGTTGCGTCGCGTAGTTCGCGCGACGTACGTCGTTGGGACAATCGGTGGCCGTCGTTAACGGTAACGACGGTGCGCCCAATGACGTTGACTCTTTGTAGCCCCTTGTTGAAACCACGCTGGTGGTAAGGAGGGTAACGCGAAAAGTTACTTTCGTTACGAATCGTGCCTCTTTTCATTCAAAAATACTATACCTATGTATATACCACATATCTTTATATATAAATATATCTATCTATACATATAAGTATAAGCTGACGTATATCTTCCGCGCCAAGTTACTACGTTCAACTTCCTTTCCGTACTCGCGGAAATTTCATGTTTTCTCATTTCTCATACCGCGCTACTGCACACACTAATATATCTTAGGTACACGTACGTCAACTACGAGTCTTTCTCTGCTTGAGACAGGTGGACAGGTCAGTGGTCAACGATTGCTCAGATTCATCGATTTTTATTATAACTCATAGTAAGTTACGATTAGATTAACGGTTGGTGGTATTTATTGTCATAGGGGGAGTTCTTCGAATAATGACTTAATTCGGGATAGTGAAACAGAAGGAAAGACTTAATGGACGTTACGTTAATTTTTTCCCGCTAATTTTGTTGTTCGATAATAAAATAATGATATTGTAATAGGTTTGATTGCAGTGAATAGGTATATCATGAAAATCGACCTTGACGTATGCAGCATGCCGTGTCAAGCAAATTAGAAAGTCAATGGTTTTAACTTGCGCAGTGGAGGGTGAGTATAGGTATGTATACATGTAGGACATATAAGAAGCCGTAAGTATACATCATGGATATAGAGAAGAGAGACACGTGCATGAGCCACGTGGCCAAAGTGTGTATCTCGAGTTTGCGCCCCAAATTAAAATCATCCGCCGATACTTAGTAAACAAGGGTGGGATTCACCCTCGGACTTAAATTGCAGGGAATAGAGAAGAGAGTGTGGGCGTAGAAGCACCGAGGCCGACGATGGGCTCGCGTGCGCGGCGGGAAAGACGAATTCAAGTGGAATACTCCTCTCCCCCGTCCCTCAGCCCTTATATCTGGCTCTTGAATCCCTCGGGGGATATTCTGTACATACCCTACATACATATACATATACATATATATACATATACATATATATATATATATATATATATATATATATATATATATATATATATATATATATATATATATATATATATATACACACACACACACACACACATATATATGGATTATACCTAGAGCTGAGGGTCGCGCTCTTGCGGAGTGCGGGGGCTCGTTTGGCGCCGCCGTCACCACCATCCGGGTCTCGTCTATAAGCCGTCGTGACGTTCACGCGGGCTATATCGCGCGGAGGGATCCGCGCGTAGGGTTCGATAATGCCCCCCCAACACCCCCGCTCCCGTATTCCTCGCTCGCCCCTAACCGTAGGCTCCGACGTCGTCGCCAGGGTGTCGGGCGTACGTGCGGCCGACGATTGTATGCATGTATGTATGTATGTTTGTATGTATGTACGTACGTACGTATGTATGTATATATGTACGTATGTACGCGGGGCACGGCCTCGGACGGAGTCGAGGCACGCCTGGGACGACTGGGACGTGACGTCGCGTGTTCGACGTCGCGTGACGACGACGAGTCGTGGTCTCCGCTTTATTTTACGACCCCCCCCTTATCCCCATACCACTTTTATATCCCCACCTACTCCTTGGCACGCGGTACGACAAAGTTACACTGGTGGCAGCGGTGGGATATATGGTAGTCGAGAACGTAGGTCGCGATCTCGAAATACGAGGTTTTCAAAATACCTATGAGTATAAACCTGGTCAGAATTTGATATCAGTGATTTTCAGCACGACAAAATTATTCTAGTCATTCAGTAGGATGGTAAATTAAAATTTTGAATAATTTTTTTCATTTTTTGTATTTCTTGTATTTTTTTGTATTTTTTTTTTTTCAAATTTATTGAACTGAAATTGATAACAGGATAAATACATATTCTATATTGATTGCAGGTTGACCTTTACTATCCTTTGAGGAAATAGTTATTCTCTACAGTTCTTATGACCGTACCTATAACTGATCGAGTTACGTTTACTTATGATACCGAGAAAATACAAATAACCTTCTTATTTGATGAATGAAAGATATTTGAATGAAATTAGTTACATTTCTTTGTTCGTTACGATATCAGAATCGTATAGTATTGTATTTTAAAACACGCAAGGCTTGCGATCAGTTTCGTTTAATCTCACCATTCATTCTGTGAAATTTATTATAGATGAGTGAAAGTTACTAAGTATGGTTTCAGTGTCAGTTACAATCACAATACTAATAATTACTGTACCTAAAATCGTAGTTATACATATAGTTATACATTATAAACTGTCTATACAAAATATACTCGAGTAATCATGATCACCATGGAATTTTTTCATTTTAATATTTTTTTCTTTTTTCTTTTCAATTGAAAATATGAAAAATTGCGACTACTAGCTTCAACTCTTCTTCTCGTTGTATCCGGTACCAGGTAAATTACACAATAGATGCAGGCTGTAGCCGTGACGGACGGAGTTTATTCTCCATAGTGAGTTTTCTAGACTGGGGCACTTCATGCCTCGGAGGATGCAGCGGCCTCTGACTATTGTTCGTTGGTTTGGTTGTCCTCTCGAGTAAGGCGAGAAGAAATTGCAGGCTTCCACGGTGGAGTTATTATCTCGATCTTGCCTCAGGTTCGTCGTCGTCGTTGTCGTCGTCGTTGTTGGATCTCAGCGTCGACACCTTTCGCATCCCCTCGCGTAACGACGACACCCGGGTCGTGGTAAACCGCAATACCGCGCCATCCTCACCCGCGATGTAATCTGCGCCTTGGGGGTTTCGGTTATTCACGCGCGCGCACATCTCATATCTATACATATCTCTCTTTACCCGACTAGCTATTGCGAAAAGAAAGATGCACAAGGCACCTAATAGTCACTATGGTACCTTCGCGAAAGGTTAGCTTGAAAAATGTCCGCTTCGTGTGGACAAACCGAGGCTAAGATAAGAGACCCGGTCCTTCCAGCTCCGGGTCAGATTAACGGACCTCGTAAAGCTTAGTCTAAGTCCGTGAAGATGCAGGTCTGCCCGGTAGATATAGCTCTATACGTTTATCTTGGCATTTTACGTTTATTCAGACAATAATTTTCGTTGTTTTTTATAAACCGTTGGAGAAAAAACAAAATAAATTTTTTTAGACCATTCGTTAATTGATAGTCAATAATTTTATTTCTATAAACATATTTGGCTATACAGAAAGTATCAGTGAAAATAAAGAAGCGAATAGTTCGAATTAATGTCGAAAGAAACCTGGTGGCAAATAAATAAAATAACGGCGAAATCTTAAGAGCATATTTCGACGCCCTTACCCGACCAGGCATCTTCGTGACGATGATGGATCTCAGGACTCAACCTTATCAGAAACTGACCGGCCACCCTGAAGCCGAGATACGAAGGCTAAGTGCCCCCGCACCCGACACCCCGATAATGGCGGCTCTTATCCTCCTCTTCCCCCTGGCATCAGGGGTTCGTCGATCACCAACTCCAGCTTTCTCGCTCTGTTGAGTTTTCCCTGGATTTCCTTAGGGCGCTCAGAGCCTTTTCCCGTTGGCCGGAAAACGAACGACGAAGGTCGAATGACGAATCGTGCTCGCGAGAGGACGACTTCTTAGTAGTATGAGGAAGGAAGGATGGGAAGGTAGGGGATGGAGATGGAGATGGAAATGGAGCAGAGAAGGGAAAGAGATAGGTACCGTAAACGCGGGGTGGGATCGATCCGCAGAAAATCGGTTAGCGTTAGGCCGTTAGGGACCTGAGCCAAACTGTAGCAATTCGGTTGAAGACAGGAGCTGGACATGATCTATAGTATGAAAATCGTAATGTTTCGAAGCGCAGGAGTAAAAGGGGGCGACGAGATGAAGGAGTACGCTGCAGTATTGGAGCGAGTGAGAAAAGGGAAAAAGTCGCGGGGACGAATCGGAAAGGGAGAGACAGTGCAAAGGGGGACAGAGAGGGATAAAAACGGTGTGGAGGCGACCGAATGATCAATACGGTCTCCAAGTCGTTAATTCCAATCACCAACCATCACGCCTCTCTCTCTCCCTTCTCTCTCTGTCTTTCTCTTTCTCTCCCTTCGATCTCCCCTTTGCCCTCCAGCTACGCGAGACACTAAGCACTGAACGGCGAGGGTCCTGAAAAGTTCGCGACGCCCCTAGGACCTTTCCTTTAGCGAATTGCTTTCGAATACTGCAGAACTCTGTAGGTGTAAGGTAGGTAGGTAAGGTAAGGTATACAGGGCCAAATGAACAAAGGTGATTTACGCAGCTAATGCCTCGAATCCATGCGGTACCAATATAACCAAACCCATTCACCGCCCCTATACCTGCACTTTTTTTACGCTTCTCTTTGTACTGTCTTTTTCTTGTTTTTTTTTTTGGTTTTTGTTTTAACCATGAATCTTTGATCATATCTTTCCACGATACGTACCGTCAATAAAAAGACAAATAACGTTATTTACTCCACGAAATTATATTGTTTTGTATACGAAAATGAATGAACTCTGAAATGTCAGTTGAAATGGACCGATTTTTGGTTCTATCAATTTAGCATTTCGATATAATGAGGAGACATTGAGCCCATGTGCACTTATTGCATTAATCTGAAGTGTGATTCGCGAGTACCGTAATCGTCATCTTCGCAAGACTTAGCGCATAAAATTAACGCTGGGATAGACTAATCGCCAATAAAGATATGTAGTTAGTACGTGTAATGCTCGTAAAATTCAAATGTATGAAAGTGTTCGCAGGATTTTTCGATACATGTTGCAATTGCATCAAATCCCTTAGCCGCACTAATCGATATTCAAAACTGGAGATTCACACGAAATCATTTAACTAAAAAAAAAAAAAAAAAAAAATTGCAGTTCATCATTTCCGGCTACAATTGTGCGATAAGAGGGTGCAGTTTTTTCATTTTATTGAATATTAAACCTCATGGTATATAATATTCAAGAATTGAATAATAACTTTCGACAATGTAAATTCCCGCATCTATACAACGGGCATATACGTATAAAATTTTCTGTACCACGATGCTTATTGCAGTCGTCCGTATACTATACGCTCTGCCTATTAACAAACATAATAAACGCCTAGCGTTCCGCAACTTCGTTAAGAATTTTGTCAAACTATACACCGAACATCGGCGACGACGCTGACAAAGGGCTGGAAAAAGGTTCACCGAAGGTGAGCGCGTAATGACGATGCTCCGCGGATCTTATACACACACACACATATACATACATACGTACATACATATACATTGCATATATACATACGTATATATATATATACCAACACGACTGCTACGCTTCCCGCAACTCTTCGACGATCGACGATCCTGCGCGTCGCGAGAAGGAGCCACACACACACACACACATACATACCCAGAAATATAGGCATGTATAGATACACTACGTACATTCATGCAATACAGCTATACAGGAGTATAGGTAGCCGGCACTCGCCTCTAACGAGTCTCCCTCTCTCCCCCCCCGAATCCCCTTTCGCCGCAGGGCGAGCCGTCGCTCTGGGAGTGGAACGCCGCGCTGCGATACGTTGCGTTACGTTGCGTTACGTTACGTTACGTTACGTTGCGCCGCGCTGTGCTGTGCTGTGCTATGCTGTGCCGTGACGAAAAGGAGCTTCTAGGAGCAAGCGAAGCGGTAGAAGAGACGACGACGGGGACGCGCGATCGGCGAACCGCGCGTGTGATAAATAACAGCGGCTCCGGGCGTTCGGCCTCTCGCGCTGGGAACCGTCAATTCGTGTGTGCACGTGCCTCGCAGTACAGTATACCGCAAAAGTTTTGAATCTTCATTTTTACATTTGGAATATGAAGGTGGTCACTCAATAGAATTAAACTTCTTCATTAAAATTCTATATACGATATCGCGATAAAGTCAATTCACATTCAAACATAATCGTCTAAAATTATCAATTAATCAGACTCACATCTAGCAATCTACAATCTTTCATTCTTCGTCTAAAAAACAAGACAATTAGTAATCTTTTGTACTTCGAATGCATATAAGCTCGAAAAATACATTTGATAAGAGATATAAATTCGGTTATGATTGGGACTTGAATTTCTTGCCATTCTTATGCAACGACAATAGTTAAAACTTGCGATATGTACGTTTTGTATGCGGTTTCGTATCCTAAAAACTTTTGTATGGTATTGTATGTACGCACGCAAGCGAGCATGTCGTGGGTGAGCGCGTATTATACAGGTCCCAACTGGTAGGTACGCCGCGGCCGCGGCACGTAGATAGGAGTTAGTGTAGGTGCGTTATACGAGGCGAGTGAGCGCAGTGCGCTCATTTATCGCGCGCCTCCGGCTCTAGAGCAGCGTAGCGCCGCGCCGCGCCGCGCGCCTCACTCCTCGTTCCTCGTTCCTCGTTCCTCGCTCCTCGCATTTTGCCGGGGATCACGTCGGCACCGGCTGCGTCGAGGGGACGACCGACCAGGCCGAGGGTAGCTGAGGCAAGAGGAGCGAGGTGCGAGACGGGAGGGCCGAGGGTCCTCGCCGAGGCTATTACGCGAGCGAGCGAGCTGCGTGCGGGCGGCTTGCCAGCCGGCCGTGAATCAGTAGAGGCTCGAGTCACGCCGCGGTTCTCCACCAAAAATTTGAGTTATTGTTGACCCCCTCGCTCGCTTCGACCTTACAACCTTTATTTTCGCACTGCAGGCGATTGGACTAAGGCTTTGCAACGCTCTATGAAAATTCCGAACACACACACAAATTAATCTAAAAATAATACTTAACATATATTTAAAAATTATCTAGATATATTATCTTCTATCATTAAACTTGTCGTTTTATACAACAAATGAATATAAAAAATAAACGGGATTTGGAAATTTGATCCCAATTCTAACAGAATTTGACGGACGGTAGATGGTCTTTCCGCGAAACGATGCGGAGGGTAAAGCGAGAGCTGTAGGAAGGTAATTAAGTCGACGAGCCGTGGGGGTACAAGCTCGGTTACGTTTAAGGTAAATTGAATAGTTTCAGGATAGAAGTTGAGGATGGTTGAAGCGCGAGAGATCATTGGAAAAAATTTGAAGTTATAAATTGTTGCGATTGTCGAAAAAAATGTTTGAATTGAAATTAGAGGCATACCGATATTTTTTTTTTCTTTTTTTAAGGTGTGGTTTATAATAATACGCGAAAGTAGTGCGCTGCGTGACGTGAACGTGGCGCGGTGCTCGACTTGCCAAGAATTATTTACGACCTTCCACTCGGCGCGAAATCGTTCCGATAAAGGTCTTCCTTCGATTCGAACTCCTCGTTCGCATCTCGTGCGAAAGACACGGACGATGTGGGTTGGTAAGAGGGGCGAAGAGGTCGGGGAAAAGCGAGGGCGAGTGGGAAACGGCGTGGGTTTGAAAGCAGGGAAGCAGAGACGGAAGAGGAGGAGGGGGGCTGGAACTGGGAAGGGGGGTATCTCGGTTTTTGCCGAAGGCCGTCATCCCCCGCGGGGCTTAACCCCGGGTTTATCGCGGCGTTATTAATAACCGCCTTCCAGCCCCGTCCACCTTGTTCCCACCATAGCCCTGCAGGCAGGCAATAGTGACCCACGATCTCCTTACTCGTAAACTGTAGGCGACAGCTCGGAAATAAAATCGAACGCTGCATCATGCCTACGCGAATTTTTCTTTTTTTTTTCTATATTTATACCATATGCATTCTATCTTTATTATGTTATTGGTGTTTAGAAATGTAAAGGTGTGTATAAATATTTATGCTTATTGCGTATAAGATGCGGGTAAATTTTACAGATATGCAATTTTCAAGATGAGTTCAAATTCACGAATTTACTTAGCGATATCCTGATATTTGATTCTCAGATTTGGGGTCGGGTTAAAGTTCCGAATTTCAAAAGTCCGAAGTGGTGAAAATTCCGAATTTTGATGTTACCGATTCGCAGTTTTTAGAAAGAGGATTTCAAATCGAAAACCATGGGAGGTTAAAAATTCTGGAAGCTAAAGATCCGAAAGGCCAAACTCCGGAATTTGAAATCGACCATAGAGCGTTGGAGAATTTTTGGAGTTTTGGACTTTCCGAAATTTTAGCTGTCTGCAATCAGATCTTTTCAAATTCTAATATTCTGGATTTTAAGGATTTTGAAAATTTGAAATTGTCTCAAATGAATTCGGAATTTTGATCGTTTCGAACTTTTAAATTTCAGGACTTCAATCCGGCCTCTCAAATAATTCGACTCATTTCTTTACCCAATTCCCTTTTCTATACATCCCGGTCCTCAAAAGATTTTCCTTTATTGTAAGTCCGACTATTTGAATATTGCAAAGTCTAAACTATACAGTTCAAATTTTCATTGCAATAAACTATTTATTTTTCAGTCTCGTAGTACTTTGCAATTAAAAAACGTAAAACGGTTCAACGATTCTGAAATTTTCTCTTGCAAACAACGATCATTCTTCTTATATGTGTGTATTTTTTTTGTTATTTTTTAATGTTCTTTCATTGGTATTAAATTTTTTATTTTTCGTTCCAAAACTTTGCGGAACAAAATTCTAACCTAACGAAATTTCATACCTTTTATATATCCTTTTTGTGCAATATTTTTATAATAAACCCGAAAGTTAGCCACACAAATACCTACACATAACATAATTAATAACATACGATCTGCGATTCACATATTCTCAAGTTATGGAATAAAAAGGCGATTGAAAAAGAGGAAATTAGAATTTTCATACTAACGATGTTTATTATACTAACATATGCTCATCATGAACTCATTTATCTCCATACCTACGTATATCTATAAACAGAAAAACGCGAGCAAAGTCTTTCCAAAGTACTTCCAAAGTCTCTTCCTGAAGGCATTCGCATTTAATTGAACAAGACAGAAGAGCAACGACTAGGCTTCCCTCATTCATATTGTTATATCAACAGTCCTGGTAGTCCTGTAGCTCACGTTGGGTCCCTGATCCTCACACGACCCTTGTTTCTCTTCACACTAATCTTCGAGCCAGTCGCTGCGGGCGCAGCACATCCCTTAAAAAACAAAAAACAAAAACAGGAGAATACAAAAAATAAACGAAAAAAGAGTAAAAATATCGATACCCCGAACATTTCCATGTACATACATAGATACATGTAGTACATGAAAATACATATATTATAGGTATAGGTAAATCTATGTACTTAAAAGTATATATGTATAATAATTGCATAAAATAATTGACGATATCCAAAATCCTCGCCCTCGCCCTCGCCCTCGCCTCTCTCCTCCCTTGTGTCCCATATCGCAAGCTCTGCCTAGCTTTCGCCCCCTCTATAGTCCCGTATACGCTGCACTTTACCTCGTAATTAAAATATGCGCGCGTGGTTAGATACTGCTTCCTGAATAGGGGGCCACGATGAGCGCCACTCTCTTCTTGCCTACAATTTTCCCGCTGTAGTACCTATATGCCTACCATATAGTGCGTATATACCACGTTTCGGACTCGTTCGGGTACAGACGGTACCCATATAGTATTTTAGGGTGACCATACAAGTGGGTACTACAACTGGGGGTAGCTTTTTACCATAACATCAGGGTTGGTCCAAGCTTCGAGCTTACGGCGTTACTTTTGGCGTTTTTGGTATTGGTCTCTGTCCATGTCGACCATGAGACGAGAAAGAGAGAAATATAGAGAAGAAAAGAGGGTCTAGGGTGCAACTGGCAGATGCGATCAGTTATTAACCGAGCCATGATGGATTGAGAAAATCCCCGGCGTCCGGACGCCACTTTTAAACTCATTCGCCCCCAAGCCGAATCTTGTTTCCGTACGATTTGACGTCTCTGAAAAAAATATAAAAAATATCCACAAAACTCCTCTCCTTTTACTTCGTCTCACAGAGGGTCACTGTATATAGTAAAAATTGCCAAACCCACCGATACCCGGAAGCTAGTAACCAGACCTCATCACTATATCAAACTCTCTAACAACTGAGAGGCGAGAGCTCAAGGATCACTCCTTATCGCCAAGGCTGATTACACAAGCTGCAGGCTACGGGTAAAAAAGAAGGGAAAAATTCTGAACGAGGGTTGCAGCTTCTCTACAAAAGTGGAAAGAGGGTGGACGTGGGATGGGACATTGGCATGTACGCGTGGGAGGGCACGAGGGCCGCTAAGGGACGAAGCGAAACCCGGTTTGGGTTGGGTTGGGTCGGGTTGGGTTAGGGTTGGGTTAAAGGCTGTCCTGCTCGGTCGACACCGTCCGCAGGGAGAACCCCCAAGCAGGGGGTGGTGGTAAATGGCCCAGAAAACACCCCAACTCCAACCTCCAACCCCCAAACCCCCGGTACTATAGCCGTTGCCCTGACGCACTCGCACCCTTCACCGACTCCGAGTAATTAATTCATTATCGCCGACGCGGGGAAACGGGACAACTATTTATTGCCGGGGAGATGGCGAGTAGGCGTCTGCCGTCGGTACCTATCTAGGGTAGGTATAGGCACTGTAGGGGAAGCTTGCAGAAACTCCACGGCAGGAATTGCAAAGTGGACCCCAAGTCAAACGTGGGGTATAATTACGTATATATACCTACGCGGATTAGAGGGGATGCAAAAATGACCTGAAAGCCTACAGGTTTGTCCTGTTTTATTTCCATTTTTTTTTTTTTTTTCTTTTTTTTTCGTTTTTCAAAGTGGATTTTGTGGAAAAAAATGGTATACACAAAAAATTTTAGCCCTTTTGTTCTAGTTTTTGTTGAAATTTAAGGTTTTTTATTTAGTGTTTTCAGTCCTGATCAATTATGATATTTCAAGCAGATTACGATCCTGCGATGCGTTCAATAATTTATATAGGATTGGTTTAAAGTTTCGAATTTTGACAAGTTCTGAGCGATGAAAGATTCGGAATTTTATTGTTTCCGATTCACAGTTTTCAGTAAAAGCATTTCTTCGAAAGTCTGCATAGTCGATTCAAAAATACTTTAAATCGAAAAACACCGAAGATTAAAAATTCCGAAATCTCAAAATCCGAAAGGCCAAAACTACGGAACTCACGCATAGAGTGTCACACCCTTGCATTAAATTTGCGGATTCTTGGACTTTCCGAGTTTCTGAACTTAAACGATTCTGAAAATTCTAAATCGTCTCAATTTAATTCGCTATTTTGACCGTTCGGGACTTCATAAAAAATCCGAAACCTTATACAAGTGATGCTAATCAATAATCACAGTGATTTATAAACAATTAGAGATTTCTGGATCACTTAACGACCTTTGAATTCCACCCAATTCATTTCCTAACTTTTTCTAACCCCACGATAACAAAAATTTCACGATTTCCAACCACGCCATAACTTTATGCCCATTTTTGGGCAATCAGGAGCTTTTTTGCGGACTAAAAATGCGTCTAATTCACACATCCGCTAGCTGCAGTGCGGAATTATTATTCAGAAATTTTACGTTCATGTTAGATATGAGCAATAATTTCCAGGTTTTTTTCTGGGGTTGTTATACCTAATACACACATACCGCGTTACAAAAAGTTCACTATCGATATGAGGATGCCTGAATTAAAGCTGCGGTGGTATTTCTACGAACGAAATAGCCAAGCTCATCGTAACAGTTCCTATAACTTTTATTTTTCGATACATAACTATAGTTGATCGGTATCGACTTGAAACCTAGAGGAAGGTGTTTCTAGTGCAACTCACGCTACCTGAACATGGTATTCATAATTAGGGTGCTTCGTTTTAGACGAGTTTTTTTTTTTTTTAGTCCATTCACGGAATAGTGTTCTAAACATATAAAAACAAATTCTCACCAAATATAAGCTCCTAAATTTAATTCTAAGAACTCGCGAAATGAATTTGAAATTTTCCCATTTGAGTAACACGTTAATTTTAATTTTTTTTTTTTTCAATTATCTATAGCTTCGTGGCATTTCATGATATTTAATCGGCAATAGGTGGAAATGACAGAGGAATCTTTCCTCTTTAAAAGTGTACGTAGCCAATTTATGTTCTGTAACCATTAAATGTACTAAAATCTCGGATAGAACAGCGATTCTTCAAATTTTGAAATGCTTAATTGGATTTATCTCGAAAACTTCTAGCTCTACGGTTATGGCTTACATGACTTTTTTTGTAGTATATTGAATTTCCTATAAAAAAAGTCATATACAATTTTGTTGTAAAAATAGTGGTTTACGAGAAAAATTAAAAAAACCATGAAATTTGAGAGAAAATTGACTTCAAGATGTTTTACCGGGCGAGGCCGGTTACAAAACATAAATTGGCTACATACACTTTTGAAGAGGAAAGATTCCTCTGTCATTTCCACCTATTGCCGATTAAATATCATGAAATGCTGCGAAGCTATAGATAATTGACATAAAAGAATTAAAATTCACGTGTTAATCAAATGGGAAAATTTCAAATTTATTTCGCGAGTTCTTAGAATTAAAATTAAGAGCTCATATTTGATGAGAATTTATTTTTATATGTTTCGAACATTATTTCGTGAATGATCCAAAAAAAAAAAAAAAAACTCGTCTAAAACGAAGCATTCATATGGTATATATATCCTATCCTGACCTAGGTATGCGGAAATGCGAACTACTTATCGTTAAATGCGATCATTTCACTCTATATTTTACACGATCATCATGCGTTCACTCATGAAATTGTTCATTATAGAATATAATTATATATAATCATATTTTAAACTGTGTAAATATGGATACTAACTGATGATTAGTTTAGAAAAAAAAAGAGCAACAAAAACAAAAAAATCTGATAAAATAATTACAGACAAATCGATATCCTGGTATACATATAACAATAACTGAATCCTAATTGCTAATTGCTAATTCTATCTACTGCAGCTGCAGTTTGCTGCATATATATATACATACTGCAACACGAATCGCTTTGCAGTAAAATTAAGGGGATATGTTCCAACGAATATATATGGTTTTAAATATTGCAGTATAAGTAAAGCTTCTTTGTTCTTCTTAACTTTTTAGTCGAGTGAGTGTATTATGTTCACTAACGTTCTTGAGAGTGCTTTAACGGTGTGAACTGGCACACAATACCTTGATAATTATTAAAAACTACACCAGGAATATACACAAAAGTGTTATTGTTATTCAGTTAGTCTAAGTATCCGTGATTATGTTATTTATTTATCATAGTCATTGTTGTGTTTGTTCTGATAGGCTTCTATCGCATCAATTCGAAAGATCTTTCGACTCCATTATGCCTGTTCTTCAAAAATCATAAGATAGCAGTTTTATCCTGTTTTATAAAAAATAGTAAATTAAGTATCTGCTAAGTCCCCCAAAAGTCGAAAAAAAAGGTCCATCAAATTCAAAGACTAATTAGTGTTCCCGCATCTGATGGATGAAAACAAAAAAAAAAAAATAAAAAAACATCACCGTGGGTTAAACTACATCCGTGAACTTGTTTCGTTCCATATAACGAAATAAGACATCCAAGAGAATGACAACTTTTCACCCTAATTATCACTTCTAACCCCTATATAACCTTGCCTTACCTCACTTCACCTCACCTCACCTCACCTCATCTACCTTCACTAAGTCCGTGACTAAAACTTATCCTACGTTGTTAGCCTTTGCTGGTCCGTGCGGTGATCCGCGTTGCACGACGATATGAAATAATTAAAGCCATCGGGGTCTCTACACGTTCATACCACGTTTGCATGGGTGAAGAGTGTTGTGGGAATTCTGTACCCATACATAGTATATACCTATATGTATATAACTATACGTATACGTACCCTACAACATTGGTTGAGCTGCTGGTGCAGGAGCTAGGAGGCAGCGTAGGTAAGCGGGGCGCGTCGCTGACGGCGTCTCGCGTCGGAGGCCCAGGGGATGGGCGAAACGACGAAGGCGTTGGAGTTGGGGGTTGGAGGTTGAGGGTTGGGGGTTGGGTTCGGTCGGGCGGCAGACCCGAGGGATCTACGGGGCAACCGGGGAGTTTGGGGTAGACGATAGCGGCGCTGCGGCGTAACGACGCTATAACGCCAGCCGCCGGGTGATTACCTACCACCTACCCTGGCCCCCAATCCCCAACCCTCAACCCCCAGCCCTCTGGCCCCTCACGAAGCTCCGCGTATAACCCTCGACCACCGAACAGCCCCGAGCCACACCGAACTTCAACGAACTCAACGCCAACGCTATCCGTGTGTTCGCTATTCCATCCCCCCCCCCCCTCTCTGACACCCCATCCTCCCTCAAATCCCACCCCACTTCCACCTGCCACCGCCACCACCGACGCCTCTAAACGCGACGCCCTCGTAACGATGTCGCCAGGGACGCAGCCGCGTGACGAATGCTAAATCACCTTTTCGCGGTTGCAATTTTACCCCTAATTTTTTCGATATAGATATATGTGTGTGTGTGTATGGGGATATTATGATTAAAATCGTTGATTTCTCGACTTGCTATTATCATCGTTGTCTAATTTGTTAAATAGACTGAAACTTCGTATACCCTGTCTCAAGTATGAAAAAGTTTTTACCTATATCTATTATCTATAAGACAGTGTATATTGTATAGCTACGTAAATATGAAGCGAGTGTTACGGAGGAAGACTAAAGGCAACGTTGACTAAGGGATGAAGTGAGGCTAAAGGGGGGGTTGTGTCTGCAGATGCGACGTTATATTGTTTCCGTAATGGTCGCTAGAGAATCGGGTGAGGGTGAATGGAGGCTGTAATGCTTCCTTGACGACGTACCATCGGTATATAGATACATACCTACCTACTCTCCCAGGTGTCGGAGACTCGGTAACAAGTAACCGTGAAACGCGATACTTGCAGGCAAAGTGGTAGCGTGCAAAAAGCCAAGATATTTATCGGCGTACATGTACTACAAAAGATAGCAAAAAAAGGTGTCGAAAAACTGGTAATTTGAGGTTAGGAAAAATGGACCAATACAGTTTCAAACTAGAAAATCTAAACCAAAATTCAATTAAAAATTATACGATACCACGATAGACGCGATTTTATAATGACAACTACCCTATCCAATACTTAAATTTGACATTACGGCTTGTAGGTTACAAGCTAATCGAGGCACGTGCTGGAGTTTTGGCTGATGATTTCTACGCCTGGGTTATAGATATCTACGATATGTATCGAAGAGAGGTCGTCGAGTGGTAGAATATTGATATGTAAATATGAAAGCGGCCCTGCACCGGTGGTTAGAAGCGCTAGCAGGTTAACGAGCGGCTCGCTGGGTTGTCCTGGGGGTTGGGTCCGTCGAGGGGTGGTGTGGTGTGGTATGGTATGGTGTGGGTTAGGGTGAACGCGGGAGTAACCTGGGTATGGGGGAACCCGAGGGATGAGGGTGGGTTGCTGCTGGCAGTATAACAGAGACGACCGGGCGTGCCGCGGAGCGTGCCACCAAAGGGGATGAGGGCCGTCTTCAACCAGTAAAACAATTGTCCTTTATAAAGGTAGTAGAAATTGTGTATTAAATATAACGAAAGTTGTTAAACGTTTGTTCAGGGTGTCGTGAGAAGGGTAATAAAATTCTAAAGCTAATCAGAGATACAATTTTTTTTATTTTACTTTGATCACTGCCGGTTAAGAGGTTGAAAGATAAGCGATATGGACAAAAGAAAGTCGGTGTCGTAGGTAGGGACATGGCCTGCGGGACACGGCACGGAACGGGGTGGTTGGAATGGGCCGCGGAAACACGGAGAGGGCGGTACGGGCGAACTGAGTGTGAGAGAGAGAGAGATCGGAGTTAAAAAGAGACGAACAGAGGGAGAGAAAGACATGGGGGAAAGGGAGAAAGAGAGAAAGAGAAAGAGAAAGAGAACGCGCAACGAGTGCCAACCGCGAGAGTTGAAGGGTATCCTTCTATAGATAGCGGGAGGAGGCTGAGTGACTGAGTGCCAGCGACGCGAACTGCTCCTCTTTGCCTTTCCTGGCGCCCCCTCTACCCCCCGCAACTCCCAGCTCGCAACTCCGGCCGCCCCCGATATCCTCCTTTGTCTCGTGGGGCTCACGCGCTCTACTGTACTTGTGTAGGTGTATCTGCGTCGCGAAGGCCGCACGTTCTTGCTACGGTATGGTATGGCATGGCATTCGCCGATTGCTTCGATGTCAATGCCGGACCATCTTTGGTTATATATTATCGATCGTATATCTAACGATATTTAAAAATCATTTTATATATCACACAAATTTTTAATTACAGTAAAAACTTTCGAAAAATTTTATACAGTGTTCGTCAAGGTTTCATTTTTTGGTATTTGAAGATTAACAATTAGAAGGAAATAACTGGACGTTACTTTTTTGGAAAATTATCACAACTTTTGTAGAATTTTTATATCGAAATTATGAATTGAAGTTTCGATACCCTGGTCCAAGGCTGCGTTTAGAATATATAGTAAACTGTACGAAAGTGGAACACAAAAGTTAAAGAAAAAAAATCTAGTCCTTTCTATGTTTCCAAAATATAAAAACAGCGTATTAAATTTCTTCGTTTTGTTATACGTTTCGTGAAATCGTTTAGTCTAACTTTCGAAACTGATCAATCTTCGTCGACTTTTCCATGTAGGTACCATGTGGGTTTTTGATAGGTAAGAAAAAAACGTATGACGTTAGAATAATATATACGACTATAATTGTCACAAATATACGTCGATGACGAATACAACGTTAATTGAGTTACGATCCGTATGTATGTTACATACATCCATGCGTATATATGTATAGGGCAAGGACAGCAATTTTAGATTTATTTAAAAAAATTTAATTCCCACGTAAAAATTCTTTTTTTTTTTGATTTTTTTAAACTTGACTGAAATTGAGAAGCATAACTTACTTATATTCGGTAATGAATCCACAGGGTCTATTCCGGTTTAGATTTTTTTGTCAACGAAATTTTTTGCCATTAATGGACAAAGCCATTGGCCTCAATTGGACCCTGGATACCAATTAAGGATCTCTTCCATTCGTATATGACTTAAATTTAAGTTGAGTCAATTTTTGATATGGGATTCTATATTGTTCCGAAAAGTTTTCCATATGAAGTTTGCGTATTGCCGCAATTTTCGTAGACTAATGATCGTTAGCCAAAATAATGATAAATATTGAATAAACCTAATTTTAGTTGAAGAATACTGGATAGATATTCCAAGCAAACTATGATCAACTGATTAACAAATTATATATCTAAATATGCATATAAATTAGGACAAGGACAGGAAATGTATGTATTTAATTGTAAATATTAATTATCGATTTTCTGACATGTTATTTCTCTTCTAGTAATAATATCGCATTGTAATTACAGTCGAGATACCGTCTCTTCAAAGATTAAGGTCTTCCGCCCCCATCTTGTGGAAAGAATAAATAAAATTCCGTTGCGTCAGCGGTCATCCGCAACTCGGTAACTCGGCCCCGACTCGAAGTAGGCGGTTATAGACTCCTTCTTCTCTCCTCTCCTCTCCTTTCCTTTCCTTCTCTTTTTTTCTTCTTCTTTTCTCTAGAAAATCCGCGCAGCGGTTCCGATCATCGTTGCAAATACGTTTCAACCCCAGGTATCGATCTTTACGGATCCCTGCGGCACGCACGAAAGGCGAAACCGATATCGATCGGATTGGCACGCTCTTTCTCCTTCCCCATTCACCGTCCTCATCCTTATCCGTAAAACCCTACGGCGGTTGCCTGCATGCCTGCGAGAACGTCGAGGGCCCACTCGGTCGTGCCACGTAATCCGCGCTCGCTCCCCCTTATATTACAATCCTTGCTCTTGCGTCGTTGCTTATATGTAGGTAGGTAGATAGGTATGGTACAGTACGGTACGGTACGGTACGGTACGTTTGCCTCTCCCTTTCGTCCTCGCTCCTTACTGCATCTCTTTTCATCTCACATCTACTATCCATCTATCTGTCCATCTCCCTCCAGTATCGTTGGTACTATTCGCATCCACTGAGCGTAGAGACTCGCCTCAATACGACCCACGCAGATCTCTGCTTCCCGACGCAGCAATATACCTACCTACCTACCTTCCTTCCTTCCTTCCTCTGTTCTTCTTCTGTATACGTCTGAGACGACACCGTAGCTTTAGCTGTATAGCTTCGCGCCCGCGGGGTGGATGTAGATGTGGACGTATAAACGTAGACGTGGACGTGGGATTGTGAGGTAGAGGTTGGGGTTGGGTTCTGGAACGAAGCCAGTCTCCCATCTCGAGGGACGGTCACGAGTCTCAAGGGATCGCACGACTGCGTGGCATTTCCGACCCTCTACTCTCTACCTTCTATCTTCTTTTTTCCTCTCCTCTTTTCCTTACTCTTCACTCCAACCCCTATACCCATAGCAGTGATCTAGCTTCCGCGCCAGCTCCGATCAACGCCATGCCCATACCTCCCGCATAGTCGTTGACGTCCGTTTATCGCTGCGGAGGGCTTCTCGCCAAGGTCATAACCGCCACAACTTGATGGCCTATGGTATACGCGCCAAGGGTCTTGGCAGCTCTCTGCAGACGTTTGATAATAATAAATTGCTGCAGCTATTATAAAGATCGTCAAAACGTTGCGGGGCGCATCTCAAAGAATAATTAAACTTTTATATTTACTATCATTATTATCATCATTATCGACACAATATTTTTTAAAAATTCAGTCAAAATGAACTGCACGTCTTTTAACATATTGACAAAGTTCTCGATTATTCGGTTCGTGCAAAACATCCTATTTTTTTTTTTTTTTTTTTTTTTCTTTCTTACGACGGGTAGGTTTCATCAAAATAGTCAGAACTAATTATACATATACATGATCAAAGATTCAATCGTGATCTTCATATATATCTGCCTACTCCATTTCGTTCGTTGGTTACAGGAAGCAACATGATGCCACCACTGATATCGAGTCACGCGATATACTCGAAACGATGTGATGTATGTCTGACAACGAACTGTCTTACTTCACTCACTCTTGAGCGAATAGAATATGAGAAATGCAGAAGCTGTTGAATGAATATTAAATTAGTTGGGGGATCAGAATCAAAAATTAAAATAATATTCAACAATTTTAAAGCCATGTGTACAATTTTTCGATATTCATTATATTTTTTAATCGATCTTATTACCTGCAGACGACTTTTTAGATTAAATCATGGACATACATCGATCGAAAGTTGTAGCATAACTGTGAGACAATGAAAAGAAAAATGAATGAGCAAACGGAAGATCTAAGATTAACAGTGCGGCTACTGCACTGAGGAAAGAAAATAACTAAACCTTTTTCTGAGTGTGTATAAGCAAAACGAAACGCATAGAGATAGAGAAAGAGAATAAAATAAAAAGGTTAGGAGAGCTGGGCTAAAGGTTTGCTAATAAAGAAGAAGAAGAAGAAGAAGAAGAAGAAGAAGAAGAAGAAAGTTAAGAGAAAAGGAAAAGTAAGGACGAAGAAGGAGGTGGAAGCGAGGTAAAAGTGGAGCGCGAACTCTAGACCCTGTCTTAATCAACTTACGACAGGCAGCCTCTCCGTCTTACGTCGCTTTTCTCACAGTTAATCGAAGACCATCCGTTATTAACGCTGCAAGCGCGTCAACTAAGGACTAACCTTTTTCAAAAAAAAAAATAAAAATAAAAATTTTAACACAAGTCTGAGAAAATTCTTCAAGATGTCTTTATTATACCTTTTTATTTTTTGTACAGAATGAGATAATAGTTAAAATTAGAAATAAATTATCCTTATCTATCAAAATGGGTCCGAAATAGAGGTCCCAAATATTTTACCTAAATAATTAGAAACCTGAAAATATCTCAATCAATTTTTGTTCCTCTTTCCAAATCCCCTCGACCAATTTTTTGTCAAATTCATTATCGGTATTGAAAAGTGTTGAAAATATTTCCAAGTTTTTCAAAAATCGGTCCATTTTTTGAACTTGCAAATGTGCCACTTTCTTGTTTGACTAATTACGATGATCTGTCTTAAATAATAAATGGATGAAAAATTTGTCAACATAATTACACCATAGACGAATATTTCGCAATGTTAAAATTTCCGTGAATAAAAATGGCACAAAACTTTGTAAAAATCTCTATCTATCTCGTTGAAGCTTTTGGCTTGGCAAAGGATGGTAGCGGGTATGTAGGTATATAGCTTCGAAGCTCTGCGTGGATTCGAGGGGGATTGAAGGGGGTCTTAACAAGTGAGCTTCTCGTGGAGTAGCTGCTTCTGAAGCCGGGAAAACTTTGGTCTCTACTCGGGGCCGGTTTCGCGAAGGCAAACACTTCCCTTTATAGGTATATATACGTTTGGATATAAACCCACACACTCTCATCTCGGCGACAGCGTGGTCAAATTCATACCCACCCCGCATAGCAACCCACCGCGTGCAAAACCCGTTGGCAATAGGGATCCTCTTCTCCACCCTGATATACCAACCTCTACCTTTCTACCAGCACGTATGGATCCGACGTTGACCCTATGCTGACCCAAGACCAAAAACGGTCCCAGGGACTGCTGGATTCGTTCGTCGTTCGCAAAGCTTCTGCTACGAGGTGCATTAATCATCTTCACCGTTCTCTCTCTCTCTCTCTCTCTCTACCTCTCTCTCTGTTTCTCTCTCTCTCTCTCTCTCTCTCTCTCTCTCTTTCTCTCGTGGATAAACCGGAGTGCTTTGCTGTGAAGCTTTACGCGGCTGCTGCCGACTCGACTAGAATATAACGGGAGGCACTCGGGCCTTGGCGTAAAATAAATAGTCGTCCAGTCGGCACCCGGGGTAAAGTCGACCGCTGACTATGTGATATTCAATGTGAAAGTTGTGTAAGAGGTTATAGTAAGATCCGCCGGTTTTAAGGCAGCAGCTAATCATCACTTTAAGATTTCATGTGAGTTGAAAAACTACAACCTACATACTTTGCACTCGCATATATACTAAGACTTGGAATGATCGTTGTATGCGTAGATTTTCGCAGAGTGGATTACCCAGTATTGGGATTACCGTTCTCGTCCTATACTTTGTTAGATTTTTCATTAATAGCGAAATATCTTATTAACAAAATAATTAAAAGCGGTATAGACTTCGTGGATTAATCACTGGATAGGTAAAACACGTTTTTCAATTTAAAAACTGTAACTTTGAGACTGAAAATGAAGAGATCGGGAACCGAACAAGAATGCAAAATTATAACAATTGGTTGAAACATACACACGATACAAAATATTAAAATGAAAAATTAGAGGAAGAGAGAGTCTCGTTCGAGGGTATGAAAAAGTGTCCGGAAACAAAATACTCATAGGATGTTAGAACCGGAATAAAATACGAATATATACGCAAAGTTTTAAACAGTTGAAAGTTTTTTTAAATTTTTTTTTTTTTTGTTATATTCCATAAAAAAAAAAAAAAAAAAAAAACTTTGTACAAATTTAGAACGGGTATGAGATTTGCGGTTCAATTCCGTACATAAAAATACATACTTATTCTATGTGTTACATTATCTTCCTCATATATTTTTTTTTCGAATATTTAAACCCTCTACTTATTCCAATTAATTCTAAGTTTAATTCAAAACACTTAAAGACATTTTTTCGTCATTTTCAGATTATTAAACTCTTGCCTCGCATCCACCTTGCAACTGAATAAATACATCATTAAATTCTACATAAGAGATAGAGATCCGTTGAATTCAAGACTCGGACGATCGATCAATGTGAGCTTTCGATTCCTCCATCTATCGAGGTATTCCCGACGGTTTTTCGAGGTGAATTACACAGAGTAGTGCGAACCTCTAACAATAAAATATGCATAAAGGCATCAGCCCGGCGTTGAGCCGGGCAAGAAGGGTCGCGTCAGGTGGTGTAGGAGGGTTGATATTCTGTAAGCAGCCAGGTGATGCTTGGATGGTATTTTTTCCTCCTTGTCTTGCTACTGAAAGGTCTAAAAGATGCGATGTAATTATTTACAGTACCTACCAGTACCTCGTAACCACCTGCCTCCCATATACACCGTCAAGTAAATATTCAAAAAATAAAAAAAAAAAAAGACAATTTTTCGAAAGTTGAAATCGTTCCATTACTCAACGACTACGACGATCCAAAGTGCAGCATTAAATGAATAGAAAATTTCAAAAACGTGTCAATTAATTACGAAATAAAGAAAATTTTATACGTCACCTCGCGTATACAAGAATGCAGATAGCCTCAAGCGACATAGATCATATAAAATATAGAGATAAGATCTACGGATTCAACATATAAGGCTACGGAATTGAGTCTAAAGCCGTGACGGATCACCGTCCGATCACGCGGCATGAGTATTAAGGGTAAAAGCTCGTAGGACGAGGATATCGCGCCCACATGCCGCCGGCGCGGGCGTCGGTTCATGGTTGTGGCGTCGGTTGTGGAGCCGACGCGAGCTGCTGCCCATTAGGCAAATTGCGTCTCCACCCGCCCGCCATTCGACGGTGCGTCGAGACGCGCCATCAATCTACCACGACCGACGCACGTCTCTCCCCAAGTCCAAATTCGCGTGTGCAAAAGCTCACGACTCATGTTTGAACTACGTGTCGAGGAAATCTTGTGATTTGTGCGTAACCATTTCGCTCCTATTTCAAATATGCAATTAGGCTCGTAGTTTCAGAGATAACAAAAAAATACTAAAAAGACATTTCGCCATAGCTTTAACATATAATTAGCCTGATTCATATCCTGCGATATGCTTCTAAAATTTGAAGGAAGAATTCTGAGTATCTTAAATTTCGAGTACATCGAAATAATCATCACCGTTGGTTTAACTTTGCTGCGGTAATTAACTTCTCTGTGTGCGAAACTGTGTATAGGTACTTCGATATTGTCTCTATTTCTTTCGACTTTCTTTACCAAGTTTAGTAATTCCAGAGGCTTCTGGCATCTATCAACGCTTGTCGCTGGTCGCAACGTGTTTTTCGGAAATGTCATCTCTTGCGATCTTACCACTAGCACTTTGGCTTTTCTCATTACTTTATTCCCGCACATATACCGACGTATATCTACAGGGTGCGTATGACATATTACAGTACCGTACATTAGACACGTTACACTTCGCGTAACGCTAACGTAACGCGACTATCGCTATCGTTATTATAGGGTTGGGAATGATCGTGGGATATAATGGCGTTGCAAATATTGTTGAAATTGTCACACCTTAACTTGGCTCGTTACTTTTCGTGATAACTTCATTCCTCTCTTTTTTTTTTTGTTTTCATCGTCTGTTTTTTTACACACAAAAGTATCGTCGATTACGTAAACATTTCGTCGTTACCATTCGTGGCTTTCGCAGACTTTCTGTTACACCGACATTTCTCGTTGGTCCATTTCGTTCACCGATTGATCGCAAGGCAAAGCGAGAGAAACAGACGCCTCCGCAAACGGACACGGCCCGATCCCCCGACCCCCGACCTTCTACTCACTGCCCCCAACCCCGGCGTCTCAATCACCGGTCTTACCGTCGCGTCACGGCGCAGCGAGGCTTCAAATTAGATTTGGGGAAGCGGTCCGGGTAGGTAGCAACGCGGACGGGGAATAAGGATAGGGAGTCTCATAACCGCCCGCGTCTCTCTGGCGCCCTTCGTGGTCCTCATGCTCCGGGCAATAGACGGGAAAAACGCAAGTGCGCAAGAAGGATGATTTTTATTTCGTAAGGATCTCCGCAGCTGAGAAAAATAAAATGATGGAAAAAAAAAATAGAGAGAGAGAGATGAAATAAGAGAATAAGAGAAGCGAGAAGATGAAAGGAACGCGTGTTGAATAAGGAGAGAAATTATATTCGATTCTTAAAAGTATATTAATAAAATATCTATATCTCCACATATATATATCCGGGAGAAGCGAAAAACCGCGGAAAATTTATAACCAAAGATGACACAAGTTCATACAACATCAGTGATGCTGCAGTAAGGAGTTTATGGATCGAATAGAACAACTTGTATAGATTCAACATGTATACTTAGGCACCACAAGTTACGAGACGAACAAATAGTAGCCTATTTTAAACATATGCTCACATCGTATGTGTATGTCAATGCATACGTAATGTGTGCAGAAGGTATAATGCAAAGTGAACGATGAACGACATAGAACATATGTATGTAAATAGTATATGTGTTGTTACATAGATATACACACATGTATGTATGTATGTACCTTATATGTACAACGTATATAGATAAGAAGAACTGTGACGTAGAACGCCACATGCAAGATGTGAATGGGAGACAAGACACACTGCACCTAGTTCGCTTAGAATAGCTACGATGCAGAAATACATCTGTCAGATTATTGTAACTAGGTGAACGACGGTTGAACATTTATGAGTTCGTTAGGTTGATCCATCCTGCGGGAGATACTTTTTCAACTGAATTCAAAAGATCTGTAGCTGCGGTGTATTAGGAAATGCAACGGATTCGGTATTTATGTATACATACAAAAAGTTTCGATGTTATTAAGTCAAAACAACCAACAAGATAAAGTTTTGTCTATTCTTATTCGTTGAAATATTCTCTAAATATGTCTAGTTCGTTAGCAATAATCGTTACGAAAAAATACGATTGTACTAATCGAAACTTTACATCATTAGCATAGAATAAAATCGTAGAAAGATATGAGGCAGAGGCAGGCAAAGCGAACCCTATCGGGCAAAGTGGGCCCCTCCCAAAATTTATCGTATTTTTTTCAAAATTCTAAACATTGATAAATTTCTTTATTTACTTGCCTTAGAAACTTCAAACATCAAATTACGTTTATATTACAAAAACTAAGGGAGAGGCGGGCAAAGGGGGCCCTCAAGAAAATTTTAAACAAGCAATTTATATCGGACATTTGAACTAAGGATGACAACGCCTGTTAACAGTCAGGCTATTATTTTTAGCTAAAAATTTCGAAGATATGGTCATTTATAACATATTTTTATTTTTTTTCAAAGATCGAGAAATTTTCAGAGGTATCCACTTTGTCCGTCTCTTCTCTAGTTTTTATAATATATACTTGATTTGATATTCAGAGTTTTTTTTATAAGGCAAGTAAATAGAAAAATTTACAACTTTTGAGAATTTAGAAAAAGTACGAGTATTTATCGGCGGGTATATTTTGCCCGAAACTTTCGGACCTTTGAAGTAAGGGCGTTCAACACTCGTCATCAATTAGGCTATCGATTTTCGGCCAAAATTTAAAGATCTATTGATTCAAATCTCCATTTGGAACCTTTCTTCTTCAGTGGGCCCGCTTTGCCCGCCTCTCCCCTATATGTCAACTTCACCCTATGAGACATGAGGATTATACAAATCGTGAAACTGAAACTACTATTTCTTCGAAAATAGTATCTGAATCGAGGGGTTGGAATCTTTCGTAGATACACCTCGCGGTGAAATTTTGTAAAAATTCTTTTGAAATTTGACAAAACATTGCTTGAAATCCTGTGAAATCTATTGAAATCCTATTAAAAACATATGTGAAATATTTCGTTTGTCTTTTTTTTTTTTTTTCTTTTTTAATTCTTTCGGATCTTCTTAAATCTGCAGAAAAAGTAATAAGCAAAAACTTGCAGAATTGTCAGAAATTGTAACAGTTACACACTTTTTGATTCCGTACTTCAGATTCAGGAACATGTACGGTAGGTATGTACATTATAATTGAGGGTATCGAATTTGAATGAAACATCAAAATTTAGCGATAATTTATTCAAAAATTGCAGGATACATAATTTTTTGAAATAATTAATTCTCCCAAATATATCATACTGGCTATATTAAATACATATATCATAATGCATATTCCATGTTGATTCAAAAAAACACTAATTCGTTAAGAGTCTGCAATTGCTCATCGGTATTTCTATACATTTTCATCGGAAAAAATTTCTCACGGAGACTCAGACGATAAAATGATATTTCGAAATCGGAATTTTCGGTGATTCAACTTTTTACCGAGATAATTGTGCCCCCCCCTCCCCGCCGCCTCCCAAAAAAAAAAAACAATAATAATAATTTTTGCAAAATGAGAGATCGGTAGGACAATATTTGGTACTGCCTCATCGAGATTGAAATTTTTTGGAATTGCAAAATTAAAAATTATCTTAAATGTTCAGATATAGCGTTTTTTATCTGGAAAACATTTCCTGCCCCCGGATTTACTCCGATGCAAAACGAAAGAGCAATATAATATCTAAAAATTGAATTTTATTAGAACTTTCGGATGGTTGAGATCGATGAGACAGCATCAAATATCTATAGAGACCCGGTTTCATAGAAAGTTCTTTTATGTAAAAAGGAAGTGATTTCCAGATGAGCAACGCGCTGTATATCTGACCAGCTACGATATTGAATTGCATGTTTCAAAATTTCAACCTCGATGAGACAGTAGCAAATATTTTCCTACCGATCTCTACTTTTGCAAAAATTATATTGTTGAGGAAAGGAACAAGTGTTTCGGTGAGCAGTTGAATAATTGAAATTAAAAATCGACAAAAATGACGATTTCGACATATAATTTTATCGTCGATGAGGCAGTAGGCTCAAATAGTTCATGTAGGCTGGTGCCCCCGCAAGAACTTTATTTGTTTTTATGTTTTTGTAAGAACGTATAAAAAACGTATTAAAATTAGGGATGAGCAACTAATTCTAGCAAATTCGTGTTTTTTTCAAATCAACCTAATGTAGGTACACTAGACCGCTTCAAAAAAATGGACTATTTTTCATTTTCAAAAAGTAACTCAAAAATATTGTTCCAAATGACGAAAAAAAAAATGTTGTCAAAGTTTGAGCTCTTAATATTAATATCAAGAGGTGCCTCGTCGCAATTTTCTATTTCCCATCTAAATAACATGGGAAATTTTTTCTTAAACTTTGGAATTTCATAACTCGTCAACGCATTAGTGTACTGATAAGACCAGAACATATTTTGTAGTGAATTGAACGTTCTACAGAAAAGGTCTCTTGTTCTTTTTCGATAAATCTAGCTATTTTCAAGTTGGTGTATTGGTTATTAATGGTAATTAATCATAACTAACTTGGAAACGGTTGGATTCATCGAAAAAGACCAGGAGACCTTTTTTGTAGAGCGTACAATTTTGAACAACAGTACTCGTGCAGAATCTTTCTAAGTAGATTAATTTTCAAGATATAAAAATCGAAAAAATTCCACAATACCATTTACCATGTTATTTAGATGGGAAATAAAAAATCGCGATGAAGCAGCCCTTAATATTAATATTAAGAGCTCAAACTTTGACAGCATTTTTTTTTGTTTTTTTTTCGTCATTTGGAACAATATTTTTGACTAACTCTTTAAAAATGAAAAATAGATGCTGTTTTTGAACCGGTCTAAGGTACACCTTTCCTTCTATAAAACCGTCGCATTTCATTCAACCCCTTTATAAATTATATGAGCGATATCTTGCAGCTGAAAGTATTTCAAATTTTGGAATGCATGAGTATATCTACAATTTTCTACGTCATTCGAAAACTAAATTGAAGAAAAAATTAATAGTAGATATGTGTGTGTGTGTGTGTGTATGTGGGTTGGTTTATGATAATGATAGATGCATGTAAATGATCGTGAGTGAGTAAGTCAGGCACGTAACCATCTCTAGATAATTTTTCCTGTGACTGGATATCCTGCAGCACTTATACAAGTCCTACACATATGCATATGCATATGCGGTTGTATATGTTCAGTATATCTACGAATACGTCCTTATACATCCATACTACGTTCTACATGCTCCTTGCGGAGCCCGAATCGCGTCCAATTAATCGGTGTACCAGCGCTCACGAGTTTTCCACTTGGTTCGCGCGGGAGCTTCGTCGCGTCGTCGAACGTAGGTACCTAGTTGCGGACTAACGAGCACCGCCGCCGTCGCGGTTCCCTCTACCCTGGGGACTGTCATATATGTATATATTTTCACGTACATACATACATATACATACACGTATATGTATACATAAATATATATGTATGTATTATACATATATTACATACGTACGCGTCGAGGGTGACTGCCCATGGCATGGCGTGCCGCAGGGATGATTAATGCACGCGACACGTCCCCGAAGCCCGACCCATGCCCGACCACGAGCCCTCGGCTCTTTACACATACACAATCGTAGGTATGTACATACATACATGTATTCATATAGGATATCTAGTGTAGGTGTACTGAGAGAGCAGGTACCTTATAACCACCTGCAGTCCTCTATATACAAGTTGGCTTTTAAAATCCAAGACATGCCCCGTCGCATTTAATCAACACACATACACACACGTAGAATATACGTGTAGGCGTGTATGTGTTTCTATTGTACTGTGCAGCGAGAGTTAATAGGCCGGAAAGTCTGTTTTAATCAGTATTGTGAATGCCCATGTAGAAGCTGCCAGGATTGAATGACGGGGTCAGGCTCGGGCCAGTCCTGGGCAACCGAGCCTCGGCTTTTTCAATTTTGGCCCATGCCTGGGTCAGTCCTGGGCAACCGAGCCTCGGCTTTTTCAATTTTGGCCCATGCCTGGGTCAGTCCTGGGCAACCGAGCCTCGGCTTTTTCAATTTTGGCCCATGCCTGGGTCAGTCCTGGGCAACCGAGCCTCGGCTTTTTCAATTTTGGCCCATGCCTGGGTCAGTCCTGGGCAACCGAGCCTCGGCTTTTTCAATTTTGGCCTAAGATTGGGCCAACTCTTACTCCCAGTCTTGGTCCAATGCTGTATGCCAAGTTTGGCACGAAGTTATCATCCCAGATTCAAACCAACGTTGGGCCAAGGCTGGTTTGCAGCCTTGGGCCAAGATTAAGAAGTATTGGCGCAGGCCTGGACCCATGCTGAGTCCATCGTTATTTTTATACTCGTAACAATATTTTGATTTTTCATTTTTCGTTTTCAAATAATAACAAGAAACGATCAGTAGGTATATGTACCAAAAAAGGTGAGTATAGGTATGTTTACAGCACTGCATCAAAAATTGGTGAAAATGATATTTATTAAACAGTTAATTACATCGAGTTATCGAAATTAAATTACAAAACGCGACACGATAACCTGAAAATTATAATATTACGTTTTACAATAAATTTGAGTAAAGATGGATTATCATAGAAATTGTATATACGCATATAAGTATAATATTTAAATCCACGACTGCCCGTTTCGCTGCATATTATACCACAATGTACGGATATATACATTTACGCAGATTATCGCAGCTAGGTTGGTGTAAAGCGAATCTCTGACAATAATTCATTTACATACATATATGTGTACATATATATATATATATATATATATATATATATATATATATATATATATATATATATATATATATATATATATATATATATATATATATATATATATGTATAATATATATATATACTATACTAATTCCCCTCCCGCGTTGCTAATTGGACGGCACTCCTCCGAACTCCGGGCACGACGCTTTCCATAACCAGCGACTCCGGGACGCCAGACATTCCCGTCGTTTAAAGTGCTGCAAGGGGAAGGAAGGAAACAGCGGACGACGACGACGACGACGAAAGAGAGAGAGAGAGAGAGTAGAAGAGCAAGAGAGCGAGAGGAAAGGGTGGGAAGCATCGCCCCCACGACAAGTGAAAAGTTTGAAGGATCGCGCAACAGTTAGCAAACGGGGGAGAACTCCTCGCCTCGCATATACCTACCTACCTACCTTCCTACCCCCTGCGCAGCTATACGATACACACATACCTATACGCAAACTTTGACTTCGAACATCTCTCGCACATATCTCAGCAGGAAATACACAGACACATGTATGTGTGTATTAGGGGTGGGCCAAATACACCGACTATTCTTATTTTTTTTATTTTTTTTCAAAAGGCCTTTTCAAAAAATTCTTCTTTGTGATCGAATAATAAGCCTCGAAAAATCTGAGCCCTTAATTTTAATACTTGGAGATAACTCATTGTGATTTTCTAATTTTCCTGCATTTAAATAAGATGTATGAGAAATGTTCTTAGAGCACACTTCGATTTTTATATCTCAAGTACTAATATACTTAGACAGATTTTGTATAGCTACTTTTGTTTAAAATTTAACGCTCTACAAAAAAGATCTCCTGGTCTCTTTCGATTAATCTAACTGTTTTCAAGTTAATCATAGTTAATTAGCAATAAGACCGAATAACCAACTTGGAAACAGATAGATTTATCGAAAAAAAAAAAAACTAAGAGACCTTTTTTTGTAGAACATTCAATTTTGAAAAAAAAGTAGCTATTCAGAATCTTTCTAAGTAGATTAGGTTTTGAGATATGAAAATCGAAAAACGCCACAAGAATTACATTTCCCATGTTATTTAAATGGGAAATAGAAAATCGCGATAACGACTTCTAAATATTAAAATTAACAGCTCAGATTTTCTGAGGATTATTATTTGATCATAAAGGACATGTTTTTGAAAGGTTTTTTTCATTAAAAAAAAAGATATAGGTTGGCAATATTTTGGCTCGCATGAAAATTTGTTAGCTGCTTTTTTGCATTTTAAATATCTTCTCCAAACTAGAGCTTATTTAAAAACTTTTTACAGGTCGAGGATGCAAAAATTTTGAAATTTTTATTATTCAATAAAATCGAATTTATTATTTTTTATTTATTCATTTAGTTTTTTTTTTTTTTTGGTTCTTCAGCTTGTCACTAGTTCAATTTTTTTTTAATCTGGATTGTAGAAGAACGTACTATAATTTCAAGTCAAAATATTCATATTTAAAGGTTGTTGAAAATTTTTAATTGATCTGAAATTTGTATAGAGGATTCTTAGAAATGCATAAAATTAACTTTTTTTTCATTCAAGCTTTGAAAAATGAAAATTAAAAAAACATATACATAGATATATATATATATATATATATTGTTACCCTTATAATGTTGTATTTGTAGAAAAATGATTCATCGAGATTCAAATATTTTATTCTATACTCTTTCGAAATATTATTAATTGCAATAATTTCAACCCAATAACCACACTTGTTATACCCACAGTTTCGATCGTTTGATTTTTCCTGTCTATAAACTTTCGCCGAAATGGATTAGATAATGAACAACAAAAGAACTTCGATTTCGTTCAACAATCAAACGATTATAAGACGTATAATGGCTTGAGCTGCAGTGTAATACATATATACCAATAATATACAGAAATTATTACCTCGACAATCATTCCCATCCGTAGCCCTTTCATCCATTTCTCAATTTTTCCAGATCTAGTCCTTATATTATATTATAACCTCCAGAACGTCGACGTCACCGATGTCGTTGCCTGGCTTCAAAACCCCTCACGTTTCTCCAGTTTTCAAGCTCCTGCACGTCTCAAGAAAGCCGTAACGTGACGCTACCAATCCAGTTTTATTCCCCAATCCATATATACATATATATATTATACACATACATATATACATCTTTTCTATACATATACCTATCTATGTACTTCATATATATATATATATATATATATATATATATATATATATATATATATATATATATATATATATATATATATATATATATATATATATATATATATATATATATATAACCTTCCATTTCTCCTATTATTATAGCCACACCGTATTATATCGACAGAAAAATCGAATCCTTACGCACTTCTATTCACTATTCTATGAATATATTCTATGGAATCTATTACGAAACAAATTTTAACTCCATATGTAGAAATAATAGTAATAATAATATTTCTGAATACCTGAAAGATTCTCATTCCACTGTACATACATACCATATACATATATGTATAAGATATATATGTATATATATATATATATATATATATATATATATATATATATATATATATATATATATATATATATATATATATATATATATAAAATTAGATATAGGTATATGTAGGTGCTATTGTACAGTTTAATAATATGTATAACTATATACCTATGTATGTATAATGTATGTAGGAGTCATTATAGCGCGAAAATACATGCATCTACACAGATGCACGTTACGCTATAATACGCACGTGATACGGTGATATATAGGTATATATATGTGTATAATGTGAAGAGAGAGGCGTACGCGCGGGTTCCTATCGGGAATCTGTCAACCGCTATCTAGTGGTCGCGTGATAGGTACGATGTGGGTCCGCGTTCAGTTCGAACGGTTCAGTTCAGTTCAGTTTGGTATATAACCGCGTAGATATACTATAGATATATGTATACATATACATATGTGATTCGTGACGCGCGTTACGAGCGTATAAGCATTCGCAGGTGACCCTCACAGCTCTCGCTTCTATCCTCCGACTCCGATTACAGGGAGGACTGCAGATATACGAGTCATTGAAGCGTCAACCGCAGGGGAAATAGGGTACAGACATAATAGTACGAGTTGTGTGCGGTAAAAACCGATTTTCCCTGAAGACCTGCCACCCACCCACCCACCCACACACTCACATATAAATATATTTATATATGTATAATGTATATACATTTATACATACTTATAGTATACATATATACATGACATGAGGTGCGAAGTGACATGAGGTGCGGTGCGGTACGTTTCGTGCGTCGCGTCACACCGATCCACGAGAGAAAAAAAGGGAACCAAAAAGAAAAGAGAGAGAGAGAGAAAAAAAAAACAAAAGGTTGAAGGGACAGTCGCGGCGCGTTAACGCGATGCTGCGGCACTCGTGTAATATGCATGCACATACATACATAGGTATATGTTCGAGTTCAATATATATATGTATGTATATTTTATATATGCGTATATCGTATACGTAGGCGCGAGGGCGTCGCGAGTCACGTATACACAAACATGTATTACGTATATATGTATATCGCGACGCCCACTCCGACATACCTACATGCCTAGGTACGCACATATACCTATATGTATATGCCTAGTGTATATTTACAGATGTATATATGCGTACAAATCTCTATATGTATATATATCTGTACATATATATCTATATATACACATTCATAGCGAAGTGTGTATATATACATATACATATATATACATGTATAGGTATACATATATATATATACATATATACATATATATGGTATGACTAGGAGGCTCGGCTGCTGGTGGCGGTAACGCGATAAACGGATTAACGGCCGCCGGGCTGTCACGCCACCCTTCCGCCCTTCCGCCGTTCCACCGTTTCACCGTTCCACCACGAACGTACCGACTACCGTTTCCCTCCAACTCGTCGCCCGCTTGCCGAGCTGACGCCCGCATCAAAGCGACTTTCCCTCCGACCGCCCTCGATTTTTGTCTCTGTTTTTCTTTCTCTTTTTTCTTTCCTATCTTGTTGCTGCTGTTGTTTTGTTTCTTCAACATAAAGACAGAGCGAGGACCTCAATACAGTACAAGTTAGTTCCTTCCGTCGAATTGCTACGCTCACTCTTATTATGGTCTATCGATGCAGTAGGGTTATCTGGCTTATGGTAGATCACGATGTTTTGTTCCCGCGTTGGGTTATGGAGTTAGCTTATTATCTCGCCGGTCGAAACCTCCGCGTCATCCCTTTTTCAGGATTAAGGTCATATTCCATTTTACATATGGATATATAGTATATAGTACAATAATAACGCTATCATAAGGGGTAAAAATTTTTGAAAACTAGCTACTGTACAGCGATTTGTGGATATCTAAACTATCTTTTTTATCATAAGGAATATAATTTCTTCGAAAAATTTTTTATACAGACTTACCTCCGCGTCATTTGTTTTTTTTTTTTTTTTTAAATTATGAGTTGTCTGCTGCGACAGTAATAAGAGTCGCAGTCGCAGTCGGGAGGTATAGAAATATTTAACTCAAGACCATCAACCCCGCTGGTGAAATCGTAAAACGGGGTATCGATAATAAATAAAGATGAGGATGAGGGCGATAAAATGCAGCCAAAGACGCCATCTTATATCTCATACTCGAACTTATACCCAACTTGGGTTATACTTAGATACATAATTACATATCTTATTCTTAGTCATACGTAATGTGCATGAAATTATAAACACTTACCTGCAGCGATCTATCTTGATCAATTAACAAACTCCTCATACCAAACTAGACATGTCGTACAATTTGAGGTTAAGTGACTACGAACCCTAACTACAGCAGTCTTACGCTTTTACCATCAAACGAAATTGAACAAGTCTTCTTTTATCACAGACAAGGGATGAAAATTTAGAGAAAAAGATAGAAAATATACAGACAGGATAATAATGAGGCAGTAAGGTAACATTGAGGTTGTAATTATCCTTAAATCGTTGAACAGGTATAATCAATCAACCACATCGCAGGGCGTCGAGCAATTGTCTCTATAACAGCTAGTAGGCACTCTTACTTTCCCATACTTCGATGTTGTACATACATTCACTTGTTTTTCTGCGCTGTTAACAATTCTTGATACACATCGTTCGGTGAATTATATATACTTGCCTTGGACGTATGTTAGTGCATTATATATACAGATATATGTATATGTTACCTAGATATACATATATACCTATATATAGGGCAGGGAGATATCTACTCACGCAAGGCGCACCCCGCCATACATAACCGTGCAGCATGGAATCCCCGGAGTTCACCCTCGACGGGATCGTCTGGCTGAGAGTTTAACTAGGGCGTAAACCAGCCTCGCTTTCGCTACGCCAGCCGAGATCTAGATTTTAGAGGGACGCGTCTCCGCCCTTACGTATACGTCCGATTTCCCGCTATTCCCCTACGATTCTAGCTTTCTCGATCTATATAAGATTGTTCTATAGGGAGGATTCTCAAACCTACATATATTTACATACATTTATATCCAGTACGTGTAATGTATGCACATTGTATAGATACACAACGTATGTATACCTACACGTACAGCGAAATACTTTCTGCCAACGCATGGTCAAAAGGGAAAGTCCTAGGGTGCACTTAGGTGTATGAATTAAACTGTCAGAGTTTAGACACTCACAGTCGATTAGTTTTTCGAAAAGTAGTACAAAATACTTCGAAAGAAAAAAAAATCTACATTATTTCTTCACTTTTTTTTTTTTAGATTTTAGTCTAATTCCACGTTTTTTTTTTCTTCTCAAAATACCAGCTGCAGCGATATGGATAAAATTTTATGTAGGTAGGTAAAGAAGAACAGATATAAAACGGGATATATGTGCCTTATTTCTCTTCATTTTACAATGTACAAGATTGTGATTCGAAAAAATCGTGAAAATAGATATATAATATTCGAAAGGAAGGAAGAAAAGGCTTAAAATTTTTATCTTCGGTTTATACATATATACATTTTCTTTATATAAAATATTTCAACGATTTTTTCTCACAAAGTGATAAGAAATTGATGAAGAAAAAAAAGAAAAAATAGGAAATGAAAACAGCCCTTCGTTTTAACGTGTCATATATATTTAACTGAGAAAACAATACTTGAGGCAAGGCGAGGCATGTCTCACGGAAATTTTTAGCCGAATTCAAAAATTTTTGAAATTTCAATTTTATACTATCGAAAAAATAAATTTGACGTTTACACATGCATATTTTTATTCATTTTAATAATTTCTAGGAGTTCAAAAAAATAATTTTAGTAGATTATCCACTCATCAATCATTCACACGTTAATTAGCGTGTGCCAAAAGAAATCGACACTCTTTTTCAAATTTTAAACTCACTAAAATTACGTCAAATACCTAATTAACTTCCCAAAAGGGCAGCAATGCCATTAAAGTCTAAGTGATGGTGCCTCAATCAAGAATAAGGTTTTTCATTTCATTAACACGCAAGACCTTATATCGTGTTCGTATCACTCGACCAGAACAATCGTACCTATATAAGTACGAGAGTCGATCTTGTTGCGTGACGATTATTTAGAACGCTGATTACGAATTTGAAATCTAAATTCCAAAATTCTTTATACATTAATGTAACTAATATTCAGAATAGTTAAATAAATTCAAATATTTATATAAACTTCGTCATTTTGAATTTAGAATCTTAGACCTCAGATTCGAAATCAACGATCTAAAAGATCCACAAGACGGACCTTCGTACTATCTTGTTCCGGTCAAGTTATATTAACATTATAGTAACACGATGTATGGTTTTGCGTGTTAATAAAACGGAAAACCTTATCGTCGATTATGGCACGACATAGACTTTAATGACAACGCTGCCCTTTCGGGAGGTTCATTACTTGACGTCATGATAGTAATTTTTCGCGTTCTAGGCTCGAAAAAAAGAAAAGAATGTCGATTTGTTTCGGCACACCCTGGTCTATAAAGTCAGGACGAAATTTCACGGAATTTTTATTCGATATTATATATATAGAAATATATGCAACACACTTGTTGAAATACACCATAATTATCAAACTGTGTTTTCCATTCAAGTAAATATATATGTATTTATGTTATACATATGTACAGATATAAGTATATAAGAATAATTTTGACTTATGTTAAATTGGCGCAAGTTCGGATGCGTGTGCGATTGTCTATATATCGGGTATACATAATTGGATATGTGCGTGTATATGTATATATGTATGTACATATATACATAACAATACCATGCCCATTACGGGCGCGCCCTTATAACTCGTCGACGATTAGCTGCAGGGACGGTGTTTCGGAAGGACTCGCGCCCTCCCTATGCTGAACGTCAAGGGGTTTGGGTCGGCGATTTCTAAAGCCCCTTGTCCCCGCCTAGACCCTCACCCTCAGCAACCGCGTTTCTTGTTTGGCGACGCATCGATCGCGGATCTCTTGGCGTTGCCGCACCCCACGTAGCTGTCGGTGACGACAAGCGAACCGCTCGACGGACGCACTTTGGCACGTCTGATATATACCAGATACCTATAACTTACTTGTGTGTATCGATGTGTGTGTGTGTGTGTGTGTGTGTGTGTTTGCGTTTGTGTTTACGTGTGTACGTACATAAGACCAACTACCTTTCCATACCAACATCCCTGCAGCAGGTCGAAGTTATAGAGGCGTCAAAAACCAGCTCCAATCGATCTCTTGCGGCGCAACAACGACGACGACGACGACGACGACGACGACGACGACGACTACTACGACTACGACTACGACGTCGACGACAACGACGAGGATTCCCCGGGTGACGCTGACACTGAGACCCCCGCCACACGCATTATACAAATTCGTGCCTGTGTACCGGCATTAATCAACATCTCTAGCACCACACGCGCCGATCCCTTATCCACTCAAGCCGCAATGTCTACCGTTCCGGAAGGTTACAGTGACGGATGATTTGCTGGTTATTAGAATTAGCCTAGGAATCTATTACACTCAGGTAAATATGGAGTGGATCGAAATTAAGACTTAATTTTATACATATACGATATGAAAAATTGGCGTCTTATATAATATGTTACATAAGTACTTCGAAAATATGTATATCGAATCTTATATTTATAGTTCTAACTATTCTTTCAAATACCTAATTAAGAAACTTGTCACAAAAAATTCGATACAGTTTTTCGAATTTGATATACAGATTTAAAAATTCTTTCAAGACATTTCCGCACAAAATTTTATTAAAATCGGTCCACTAGTTCAAAAGTTATTCAATATTTGATTGTATTTTTATTACTCCAAGTTTTACGTTACAGGAATCGAAGCATCATACCATATCCAAACAATTATGTATTGTATGAGGTGTGCGATAAAACTTATGCTTAATGCTTATCAGTAAATTCAAGCATTTACCTATTTAGAAACATATGAAGTCTTATTTTAAAGCCCATTAAAAATGTTCCGTCTTTTAAGCACACTGCGATATCTACGCAATTAGTTGTTACAAAAATGTAATGTAATGTTTACGCGTGTACGTATAATATACATACATACATACATGTAAAGTGGTGATCATTAATTCACTTATTTGGCTTCGATTTCCTTACTTATCTACAACTTGCTTTACTACATATATAGCTTAAATTGCACGATCGAAATAAAAAGATTCAAACTTCAATGTCGACTTGCTCCCGGGCTCGGAAAGCTGTACAACTATACATATATCTACATACATCTATATCTGTGAATATATACATATGTATAAGTGTACATACATACCTATGATTCTTACTTGTCCATAAACACACATCTGCGTTAGTGTGTAAATTTGTAAATGTATGCGGACACGTACATACATACGTACCTACTTCGAGCCAAGAGTATACACCGTTCTCTTTCTTTCCTTCTATTTACGGCACTCGACGCTCGCGGTGTTCTCGGATGGTTTGCTGTCGGTGCAGGCGGCACGTGTCGAGAAAAAGAAGGAGCGGTACGGTACGATGTGGTGTGGTGTGGTGTGGTGTGGTGCGGTGAGATGAGGTGAGGTGAGGTTGGGTTAGGTTCGGTGGTTCGAAAGCATAGAAAGAGAGGAACGGACGGAAAAGGGGCAGAGGGTGGGAGAGAGGGGAGGGAAGGACGTTCTCGCTCGTGCCGAAGCGTAAAAGGCGGGCGAGAGTCGAACTGGCTTTATCTTCTGGCTAACGCTATTCTCGCAGAAAGAAAAAAGGTAAAAAAAATAACACCTCGACAGTTATATATATACCTATAACACTTATCTGTGTATATATGTACGTACGTACAGGTGAATATACGTACCCTATATATATAGGTATCTACCACCGGCTCTGATCAATCCGAACTATTCGATTACATATTTATATAACTATATGTATTAGGGTGTTTCGTTTTAGACAAGTTTTTTTTTTTTTTTTTTTAGTCCATTCACGGAATAATGTTCTAAACATATGAAAACAAATTCTCACCAAATATGAGCGCTTAAGTTTAATTCTAAGAACTCGCGAAATGAATTTGAAATTTTCCCATTTGATTAACACGTGAATTTTAATTTGTTTTTTCAATTATCTATAGCTTCGTGGCATTTCATGACATTTAATCGGCAATAGGTGGAAATGACAGAGGAATCTTTCCTCTTTAAAAGTGTAAGTAGCCAATTTATGTTTTGTTACCATTAAAAAGTACTAAAATCTCGGATAGAACAGCGATTTTTCAAATTTTGAAATGCTTAATTGGATTTATCTCGAAAACTGCTAGCTCTACGGTCATGGCTTACACGACTTTTTTTGTAGTATATTGAATTTCCTAGAAAAATAGTCTGATACAATTTTGTTGTAAAAATAGTGGTTTACGAGAAAAATTAAAAAAACCATGAAATTTGAGAGAAAATTGGCTTCAAGATGTTTTACCGGGCGAGGCCGGTTACAAAACATAAATTGGCTACATACACATTTGAAGAGGAAAGATTCCTCTGTCATTTCCACCTATATCCGATTAAATATCATAAAATGCTGCGAAGCTATAGATAATTGAAAAAAAAGAATTAAAATTGACGTGTTAATCAAATGGGAAAATTTCAAATTTATTTCGCGAGTTCTTAGAATCAAAATTAAGAGCTCATATTTGATGAGAATTTATTTTTATATGTTTAGAACATTATTCTGTGAATAGACCAAAAAACAAAAAAAAAAAACTCGTCTAAAACGAAGCACCCTAATATGTATACAGAATCTTTGGTTTTAATCGAACAAGGGTGATATCTCGAAACCTAAAAGAGGTATCGACAAATGTTTCATATAAAATTTCTAGGGTTCAATTAAGAAGGGAAATAACTGGCTGAATTGAATTTTTTTCTCGAATGATCTTGCCGATGCCAAATCAAACTCAAATTGTTTTTTTTTTTTTTTAACAATTCGAAAACTTACGGCCTTGTCAGATTGGGTCAAATTAAACCAATTAATTTTCAAATGGTTGTTGATTGGAACAAAAAAATTAACGAACATGTTTTGAACATTATCAAATATGTAACAACAGTTTTTATATAAGAAATCAAGTGATAACATGTCCGAAAAAATCTTCATCGTAGGGTAAGTAATGATAGATATTTAATTCCAAAGTTGGACGTCGGGTCAATTTGACCCAGGATGCCAACGAAAGATTAAATAGATGCCTATAATATTTTATACTTTTGAATCGGATAATATAATATCAAATTTCACCTTAAAATTATACGAATTAATATGATTTTTGTTATGCGAAATTTCATGTTACATCCAATTACAAAGTCAAAAGTATACAGGGATCTATTTTTAAAAAATCAAAGTTGATTTCGATTTCGCCTCGCCTCGCCAAGGTCACACCTGGGAATAATTTGATTTCAGACAGATTTTTCACCCCATTAAATCCTACAACTTTTGTATGAAACATTTTTCGATACCTCTTTTAAGTTTCGAAATATCCTGGTTCGATTAAAACCAATCACTGTATACCTATAGGTATAATATATCACATAGAACAATTTTTCTAATGATCTTTAATTACTAAGCTTTCACAACTTTAAAACACGGATTACATACTCGATATAATATCCTGTGAGAATATTTACTGAACACGTTTCAACATCGTGTAATCATATTGGGCGTCAAAACGGTCTAAGGATTTCTACTTGTTCTCAGAACCGTGTACATGTCATTCGCATTAGAATATCGTACCTATATATATACGATATGTGTATAGATTTAATATACTGGGTGATTAATGACGAGTTATTTTTTTTTTTTTTGTTTTTTATTTTTCAAATTCGAATAATTTCTATACACAGTATCTATACATATATTGGCAGGTTTGGTATATATACACTACTTAAGTGCGTACTACATATACAATATACATAATATCCGTATATCTCCATACCGTAGTGCCACGCGGAAGCGCGCACGTGTGCGGTCGCGTAGGCGGACCGCGCGCGTGTTCAGGACCGATATAGTACTCGCTGTATATGTATCTATAATATACGTGTATGTCATATACATGTATGTATGTATATATATATCCACAAATATATGTATATGTATAAACCGCGACGCCGGGCGGACTTATCTTATCTTTGGCGGCGAGCCACGGGTTCCTCTTCCAACCACCGCCGTTTCCCCCGGATTCCCACCACCCCTCTTCTACCTTTCTCGACGCTTTAGCCGCGAGACCTATAGCTAGCTCGCGTCGCGTCGCGGTTTATTTCGCTCCCCCGGCGACGATCGCCTATCTATAGTACGATCCGTTCGTTGCCCGCGATTAATAGTGAGTTTGCCGGTGCTGAAAGCGTTCCAGGCGCGATTCTATGCGCTGTTTAGCTTCTCGGGGCGAGGCACGAGCCTGCGTGACGGTCGTGTACTGGTACCCACAGTATATACATCTACTTATAATGTATACATGCAGCTATATAGCGCTATATAGATTGATAGACTCTATACTAACTACGGAAACAACAGGACCTATCATCACACATTGCTTTTTCACATTCACCCTTTTACCCTGATATGATCCCTGAACTCATATACACGATGCAATCTTTGTCTTTTTACATATTCCAATTTTAATCTGTATTCGTCACACTTGTGCCAATACAATTTCTATTTATGTATATGTATGTATATACATGCATATATATATATATATATATAGATACAGCGATGAATATACTTGTTTACTTCTATTCTAGATATATACATATATAGGTATATGCTTTTAGATGATACATAAACAAGCGTATAAGTATATGTGTAGATATGTAACATACATACACCGACTATATATGTACCTATATGTAACAGCGACACGTGTACCTACTTACCGTTGTGGGATAATGGTACTGCACGAGACGAGAGAGAGAGAGTAGAGGAGACGAACACTGTCTCCTAACCTATTTTAACTTCATCTCTCGCGATCGTTCAAATCCATATGTCAATACATTTTTCCGCGTATTTTCTCATTACCGTAGATATCCTCAGTGATATTATTTGCATCGGAATTTAACCTTCCGTGATCAGAATGGGTCAATTTGACCCAGTTTGCAGCTTTAGGCTAAATATCTATTTTTGGATGGAATAAATACCTTTTTTGAAACTCCCAGTGTTGAGCTACTTCTTTTTTTTTTTATCAAAGTACCATATCTCGTGAGTATTACACTTGAAGAATTTGAAAAAACAAAGATGAAAAATGAAATAGTTATGAATATTTTATTGAAAAAGTACATTTTTTGCACAATCACATCTTCATGAATTTTTGTTAGACATTTTGACACTTGATTTTTTCCAAATTGACTGTTGCTACATATTCTACAATGTTCAAAGTATGATCCATAATTTTTGGAAAAAAATCAGACGGATATTTTTTGTACTGTATAGTCATTTAAAAATAACGTTGGGTGGTCAGTTAGACCCCCAGTGTGACTAAACTACGTAATTCTACAAAAGTGTGCAGACTACGGAGAGTTAATTAAAGGCGAAAAATTTTAACGGTAAATTTTATTTTTATTTCATTTTTTTTTTTTTTTTTTTCAAAAATTCACAAACCGTAGATATAGTAATTATACATACACAGAGAATTCCATAAAAATATAGTATAACTCGTTATTTCTCATCGTTGCGAAACAACGACCATATAATAGTATACGTATAGATCGTAACGCATTTGAGAAATAAATTTATTTACCTCCAGATCCTGTATAATGGGCTGATAATTGCTCGAATTCCTCATACAATACAAACGCGTACACGTGCGGAGCATTAAGGTGTCGCCGGGCCGTGTAATAACCCAACACCGACCGTTGATATACATTACGGTATATAGTGGGGGAAGCTGCAGGGAGTTAGAGAGGTATAAAGAGAGAGGGAGGACGAAATGGCTCTATATTACGGTGCGGAAGGACGGAACGGCAGGGGGGTGGGGAGAGGCGCGGCACACGCTCGCCCGCGTAGTTCGACGCGTTCGACTCGTTGCGCTAATTGTATTAATTGAAGCGTTCAAGTTGAAATAGCGCTGACGAGCGCGAGGCATCGTGTCGTAGTTTCTAAACGTTGCAAGTGTGTGTGGCAGTCGGAGCATACTTAGCCTCTTTCCAGCTCCACTCGCCGACACCTTATATATCTATATTATATATATATATATATATATACCTATATTATAAATACGTGTCGTATAGACGTATATAATATGCATATATGCATAAGGATAGCGTGTTATAGCGAGAAGGCCGTCATCATCACATAACCTAAGAGTCAGCCAGTGGCCGGTAGCACTGCCTGTCGTGCCGCGGGCACGAAGAAGCTGGTTTTATATTTCTTGGTATCTATAGCTAGGTGTTGGAGTAGACCAACACGGCGCGAGGTTACGTGCGAAACTGAACATCACACCGGATTGTTTTCTAAACTTACAATAACATCCTTGTTGTAGCTCGACGCCGAGTTTAGGAGTGAAAATAAACCCGGATAAATCAATCTCAACCCATAATATCTTATGTTTTATTTTTTTATGTTTTTGTTTATGTTTTCTATACGTTTAGAGGTAAGCGACAATGAATTGCGTGCAGTAATTATTTATCGATAGTAAGTAGGGAAATTTGAAGTTTTCCCAAACATTCGAACGCTGCAATTCGTTGCGACATAAGTGTAACAGCAATTCGATAACGAAGAGAAGTAAAAAAAAAAAAAAAAAAACTGTTGCATCGAAATTATGCAACAGCGAAATTTAATGTATACCGCGGTAGGAGCCTCTCAGTACCTACTTGAGAATAAAACGACACCAAGACTCGTTTTCTTGCGTGGTTATTCGTTTTATAGTTGTTACTTGACGTTCGTGGAGCGAGTAATCGAGACCGAAATCAAACGAAATAAAACCAAGAAGAAAAAAAAAAAAACTCTCAGAGTCTTGGGTGGGCGGTAAAGGAGTAAAGGCCGCACATGTCTCGGTTGGCCAGGCAAGTCGCAACTCGTCGATCGCTTGCGCGAACGTAGTACGATATAGCTCGTGGCCAATCTTCTACCGCACGGGTATAAAATTAACCTGATCGAGTGCCGGAGCCGAGTAGAACCTACCTCTACAGTATCTTTACCTCCATATCCATTCGGCAGCGAGGCCGTAGCTCGACAGTAACTCCATTAAAATTGCACCTATATTTTCTTTGCAGTACAGGACATCGCATCGCCTCATCGTGGTCGCCTTGGCTCACGATCAGAGGTAGGATACGAACCCAGCAATGACGCGGCGGGAGGCAAAAGGCAGAAGGTAAAAGGTGGAAGGCAGGAGGCAGGAGGTGGTAGTAAAGGGGCAAGAGGCGCAGGGGGGCTGGGAGGGGAGGACTGAGGGAGCGTTAATGAGCCTCGTCTCTTCTCGCAGTTGGTGTACGCTCTCGGCACTTCTACATCACCGATCCTCACCGCAATATTATATATATATATATATATATATATATATATATATATATATATATATATATATATATATATCCTCGTTTCACATATACACGAACACAACTACTATTAACGTACATATACGTGTCCTGTGTGTGGTTGCTTACGCGCCACCGTCCTTGCCTACGCGGCGGTCTCTCATCGCGTGCACTAGCCGGTATGCGTGTGTAAATAGATCTACGTGCTTGCTACTCTCCACTGTAGTAGGTATACCTATATAATCTATGTATATAAATAAATACAAAAGAATATACCTACGTTTGTATTTGAGGCATCCACACAACGGAGTTAAGACCCGAGCAGTAGGTAGGTAGGTAGGTAGGTAGGTAGGTAGGTAGGTAGGTACGGCGCATTCCGGCGAGGCGAGGGCGACGAGGATGGTGCGGTATAGACTGCCACACAACGTACGCGGTGCTCCGGAACTCCGCAACTTAAAATATACCTATATATCTATATGTATACCTATATATATCTTTATATATAGATAATAAAGAACATATTTTATATATACCATATACATACAATTATTATAACTATTTGTAATAATGATTTGAATAAAAATGAATGTAGTAGGTACTAATTCTGAGTAAAGTGTTACATATACTTATGTTTGTGGTGAAATCTGTACCTTTACGGATCGTATTATGTCTTTGCATCGATTCTCTATAATCAGTTGACGTGTGAAAGATAATCGGGACTTATCGTAATGGGATTCTGCTGACGATGTGGTATCGGTAGAACTTTATAACTAAAACTATAACCGTGTGACGAGTGTGTATGAAGATATAGGAGTTGGTTACGAGGATGGAGATGACAAAATTCGAAGAGTTTATTACGAAGGGATGAAGTAGGTATAATACTTCTTGTTTGTAAAGAAAGAGAGGAGGAAGTAGATATAGGAACTTCATAGTTTCATGCCGCACGATTCGATGTATAATTAAACGAAAGAAAGATGCATACATCGTAAGAGGATTAAACTACTGTTCGTCAATGACCTTAGCGACCCTGTATACTAGAGAAAACTAAAGAGAGCACACCGTCGAGAGAGCTGAGCGACACCGAGAACGACACCAATGCTGCGGCACGCTTTGCACACTACGTAGGTGTGTACGTATACATTTGTATACGTGTATATATATATATATATATATATATATATATATATATATATATATATATATATATATATATATATATATATATATATATATATATATATATATATATATATATATATAGTGTTATATCTAGTATACCCATACCCAGGCATCTAGTACCACACACGGAAAACATCGTCCGGGGGTTTGCGTGGGTAGCGCACTTGGCGTCGCGCGTGCCAACGAGCGCCTCTCTCTTCGCCCCTCGATCCCCTCGGTCGCTCTTTCCCATTCTACCCCGCTGCTCTCCGACCCTCAACCACCCACACCAGCGTAAGCTGCCGCCCGAGGGCTCAGCGCCTCGGCAAACCAAGCGGCACGGTTTCCCGTCCCTTCCTCCTTCTCCACCTCCTCATCCTCGTCATCCTCCGCAACCCAACGAGTGTCGGCGAGCGCAACGGGCAGGCAGGCAGGCAGCACGGAGAGACAGAGAGGGGAAAAAGCGAGACGTGACTTGGTCGCACACCGCGCTTGGGCTTGGGCTTGGGCTACGGCGACGCACGTCGAGGGTTCGCGTGAGCGTGGACTACGACGACGCGCGGGCGTGAATCGTGAACGTGAGCGTGTGCGAGCGTGAACGCGCGCACCCACTCGTTCGGAAGAGGAGCCGCCGTGGACGTCGCCGGGCTTATAGGGGGGGGAGCGGTCGGGGTCTGCTTTCAGTCAGTCCGCTATTGCCGCCCGTAGAGCGCGCACGTCGGACCTGGTTGCCCGCAGTATCCGTGGCTAAAATCGTCCTCGGTTATAACAATATTTTACATACATATATTGTTTACGGATTAGTGAAATACTGGCGTTCTTATCAAACTCGATAATTATCGTGCTGAAACAAAAAAGAACCGAAGAAACTCTCATTTTTTTTTTTCAAGCTACGAAATTTTTTTAAATCTAAACTGAGAAGGAGATAATAAAAAAAAAAAACAACAACAACAACAAATTAATACAACTAAATCCTCGCTCAGGGGAATCCTCACGATTATTTAAAACCGATAAATATCATTTATTTAGATTCTAAGCCCGATAAATCTTACCGCGGATTATAGATACAACTCAAACCAATAACCACCCCGCACACTTTACTCGGCTACAATCCCGACGGCAAGTGGTGGTGGCGGCCGCCGCGGGATACTAAAACGTGGTAACCACGTGGCGCCGTAACACGCCGCGCAAGACTGTATAACTTAATACAAATCTTTCACAATTTTCAAACGACTATATTTTTTTTTTACAGCCGATTAATCGATGCGATTTGTGTCGAGATAAAAGAACTCGCAATTGTCACAGTGTGTTTCGCACTATATCTCCGCAGTGATCTTGAATAATAATAAATAAACAAATTAAAAAAAAAAAAAACCATAAATATATACGTAATCAAAAGTTTACGAATGTAGACGATGATTATAAATATTCCGTGAATAGATAAAGGTGATTCCCAGTGAATGATATGTGAAGGATTTTGAGAATAGTTGAGAGTTAAGAAAGAAAATAAGAAAGAAAGGGGGGGGGGAGTGGTGGAAATTTTCAAATCGTAAACGATTGAAAAAATCTAAGCGTACGGGAAACGTCGTGAGAGACGTTAATAAAAAACAGACTGACTACTCGATAGACGAGACGAACTGCTGCGATGCTGATGGGCTTAGTGGTCCCAGCGCTCAGGGTGAAGCGATTGTCTTTCTCGGAGGCCGTAACGGCCTGCTAAGATGACTGCGCGTCTTCACTCGCTGAGGCACCAGGAGAAGAAATCCACAGGGACAAGTCAACGTCATCATCAACAGCAGCAACAAAACGCCGTACAACAACGGGGCGCCAGTCCAGCGCCTAGCCCCAGCCCAAGCCCAAGCCCGAAACACTCGGACGGACGAAGAGTGAGTCATTTCTTATACTTTTACTTTTCTTTCTTCTGTTTCTATAGAGCTTTAGATTTTTAAGAATTTAGATAACGGTTACTGAAGAGATACTAAAAACTTTACACGGTTTGACTCCAATTTGCAAATTTTGAAGAAAATCTTCACTAATTATATTTCGAAAACATATTTAAATCGCGTCTAATCTTAAGAATTTTTAAAAATTGCAGTTTTTAGATTCTTAAAATTTTTGCAAAGGAAAAAAAAAAGTCTTGTCAAAGATTTTTATAATCAAATAAACTCCGTACGTGATATTATAACGTAAAAAATCAGAAACTAAAAATCAAACAAAAAAAAAAAAATTATGATCATAGATCAACGCGTTGTGCGTAAAAAATTTTCAAAGCTGACTGAACAATCGGTACAACCACCTACTATGTGGTCATCTCCAACGAGGGTTGACTGGCACGTGCCTGCGTGTGCTTTAAACCCCGTCGTGTGCTTTAGACCGATGGGGTTGAGCGATCCCCAAAGCGATGAGGGATGTCCCGCTGGAACTCTTATGCGAAGTACGGGGAGGAGGATGGGAGGGAAGATATAATCAGATACCTGAATACATGTATATTTAGTAAAGAGTCCCATAGATTGTTAACTCTATAGACATAATCAGATATAAAAACGATACATGTTATACTCTTAACGATATTAGGGTATATAATCGATAATGCGAGGTAAAACACTGCAGAACATGAAATACGTTTCGGATGTGGAAGTTTTAGTTGTTAGTCTAATTCTTTGCTTTATGTATACATAATATGTAGATAAATTAAATGCGTAACTAACATCGATATTATTTTGAAATTTTTACCTTTTCCCCAATTACAATTCAAAATGTTATTGTATAGGTATATAATCATCTTGATCGTTGTTATTGCGGTGATAATTATCCATCCGTGAAATAGTAACTAGCCTGACTAACCGCGCGAACCCATTATGCTAAAGAGGAACCTGGCTGTATTACCACCGTCTACCGCACCCCTTGCACGTATATGCGTTGAGTACTGTCGTACATATGCAACGAAGTAGAGGTTATATATGTATACATACTACCTACACTAGTAGCCATCTCTTCCGCGTGCAGGAGCATTAAAAGAACCTGTGCCTTGGTACGGATACGGGTCTGCTGCCCTCTGCAGCATGGAATCAACTTCGGTGGTCACTGTACGTACCGTACCCTACGTATTGAGAGCTGGTTTTAGAGCGAGAGTCGCCGACCGGTCGCGGTTCGTTCCGACCGCGTAAGCTGTAGAGGTAGGTAGGTAGGTAGGTAGGTAGGTAGGTAGGTAGGTAGGTAGATAGATAGATATACCTATACCTATACAACGCGTAAAGATATACCAGTGCGGACTTTGATTGCCTTAGAAGGCCGCGTTAAGCCTTCTCTACACTGGTTTACCATGTGTGTATTATAACGTACCTACAATGTACAAATATATGTATATCTCTATATATCGCACGGATGGTTGTTGTCTGAGCCGCAACCCAGTCCATGTCCGTGAGCGTAAGCAGCAACGATCATCTATACCGAGAAATAAGTATACTTATACGTGCCTACGCCGTACGTATGTAACATACGTATGTACGTCGTGCCGTTTCTGTTATGTACATACATACCTACTGCTGCTGCTGCTTTGGGACTGTGTATAGTCAGTTACGAACACACTTACTTTATAGATATATGTACAGTTCCGTAAGAATAATGTCGAAGTCTTATACATATACGCGAACGAAGAGAATTGTTACTGCGGAATAAACACTGTTACGAGACGATTGAAGAATATACCTATGCGGTTGACTAAATCCTCTACGTTTCTCTTGTTTCTTGTATAACTATATAGGTATAACCTCATACTCGGTTATCATCGGTACGTTTTTTTTTTTTTTTTTTACGTTTTACAAACAGTTTGTACGCCTCCTAAGAACCACCCATATTATAACGAGCCCGAGTGGGAAGAGAGGCGGCCTACGAGTCGCCAACTGATCTCGATGTGTTGTGTTGTTGTTATTGAGAAAGGGTGGCAGTTTATAGCGCACGTGCGTCGATAAACGAACCACCGTTTGTTCTGAGTATCTCAGGCGAGTATAGTCGAGTAAAAATTTTCGTTTTTATTTGAAAATCGACATCTACGAATTATGAATATTTTAAGTTTATAATCGATGAAAATTGACTATGCGATGCATAAACAAAACACAATTTTCGGGATATGAATATCGCGGCTTTCTCTAAGCGGTTATCGTTTCATGAAAGTAAGTTGTGGGGAAGTCCCAACCTTTAAAAACGCAAAAAAAAATAAAAAGAAAAGTCTGTCACTGACTGTTTATTCTTTTCTCTTTTTGTCTCGGATCGTGCGGCCCGTGGGCCGAGAGATGCAATTACGTAGCTGCCGCGCGCGTTTCGAGAGTATGAGACATGGCGTACGTATAGATATCTACGACTCGGTTTTTTGACCAGCGTAATGTAAACCTTGTGCAGCCGACAGTTTCGCGGTGAATAGATAAAGAGAAAAGGTGTCGTGTACGAGGGTAGACAGACGGTAAAAAGAAAAGTAAACTGGAAAATTTTCTGCTCGGCTTACCAGTTCACGAACAGCTTTCTGACTTACCTCACGGGTGAAAAAAGAAAAATAACATAAAAAATATAAAAACAAAAATAGAAATGAAGAATAAAAAAAAAAAAAAAAAAAAACAACACTGCGATAAGGATAAGAGCAAACCGTAAAGCGACTCGCGCTATCGTAAGACTGCTATCTTTGGACGGCACGCATAAACTCTAAACAAAGCAAAAAAATAAAAAAAAGTTTTTATAATTTCACGGCTCGAGGAGCTTGGAACGAATTACAATTCCGTCTATGTAGCACAGTGCGAATGAATTACCGCCTATATGATCAACGACGAAGCTAAAGACGTGACGTCAGCGTCACAGTCTCGTCTATTCGGACCTCAGTTTCAGGACAAGAATTCGTAATTCGGTTGTTTCCTTACCAAATAAAATCAAAACAAATAATAAAAAAAAAAAAAACGCAAGATTGTCGGTCCATCGTATCGATTGATCTTCATGCTTGTCGCGTATTATATAGCGAGAATTAAAAACTGTTTGTCTTAGTCCTTAGTTAGTCAGTGTGATAACTTAGGTTATCGAAACTTTTAATAATACAGATATAGATTATGATCCCTTTAACACTACCAACTCGTCTCATCCGTTGCACCAATTTCTCTTCTGGTTTAACTCACTCACTCACTCGCTCGCTCGCATTAGCTGCAGCGTCTAGGTCGGCACTCTGCCAGGGCCCCCGGGGCTACGCGAATCTCGCTGTTGGTTGACAGTAGGTATAGGTATACGATTTAAAAGAAAAAGGCGAACAGTCGCGTACCGTCGCATCGGTAGTTACCGCGTACTCATATATACGATACGTATATAGTAAATACATACGTATCACGTTTACGTATATATATATATATAGATGAAGGAATAGGTGTATGTATATATGTGTATGAAACTGACCGCCAGGTTCGCCTCAGGACATGACACAACTACGATAGCGATGGCTATGCGGACTGAGACGGCGACGACGGCTTCTTTCCGTTTTAGATCGGGAGAATTACTACGCGTTACAACTGTTTTAGACTACCTCTCTCTTACTCCCTGAAATCTATAGTTACCGACACTGCTGTACCGCTATATGTATATGTATATGATTAAATTGACCACCGCGCATTTTACTCAGGCTTTGAACTATATAAATTTATATACATATATATATTATATCTATGTATTATTTATAGTTGTTTGATAGATATTAAATCGATATTCAAAGACGTTATAATAACTTGGGGTATATGATTTGATATTATTAAGTTATTTAAATAGTTTTTCGAATCAAAATTACGGTTTTTATTCTTCATATTTCACACGAAATTCCAAATAATAATAATAATGATAATAATGAAAATAAGCAATAGCATTCTTATACTACCTATAATATGCAAAAAAATGATAATTTAGGATTAAGAATTGACGCCTTTTCGTTATTATACATATATCGTTTTTATTTTATATTTATTTATTTTTTTGTTTTTTTTTTTTTGTTTTAGGCAAACAAACCACTGATGGAGAAGCGACGTAGGGCTCGTATAAACCAGTCGCTGGCAGCGCTGAAAGCGTTGATCCTAGACAGCGCTCGTTTGGAAAATACTAAACATAGTAAATTGGAGAAAGCTGATATCCTCGAACTTACCGTCAGGCATCTTCAAAGACAGAGATCTCTAGCTCAGCCTGGTCTCTCAAGGTACAAGGCTGGCTACCAGGACTGTTCAAGAGAGGTGGGTAATTGTTTTATATGATATACGATATATGTATAGAATTTAATACACAATTGATTATTATTAATAAAAAACAAAATACAAAAATAAAAATCGATAAAATAAAACAAAAATTGCTAAATCGAAGCTTCAATATTTCATCCCATATGCAAACAAATTAGTTTTTTGTATAAAGAAAAATTAATTTTTCGTCCTTTCTTTCAATCTTTTTTTTTTTTTTTCGAAATGAAAATAAATACAAAATGAATAAAAACAAAATTTAAAACGAAAAAAATAAGAAAAACTTGAGAGAAAGGTTTGAAAACCGTCTATATATTAATATATATATATTAGACCGTTTCAAAAAAATCGATTATTTTTCATTTTCAAAGAGTTAGTCAAAAATATTGTTCCAAATGATGAAAAAAAATGTTGTCAAAGTTTAAGCTCTTAATAATAATATTAAGAGGTGCCTCATCGCGATTTTCTATTTCCCATTTAAATAACATGGGAAGTGGTCTTGTGGAACTCTTCGATTTTTATATCTTGAAAATTAATCTACTTAGAAAGATTCTGCATGAATGCTGTTGTTCAAAATTGTACGCTCTACAAAAAAAGGTCTCTTTGTCTTTTTCGATGAATCCAACTGTTTCCAAGTTAGTCATGATTAATTACCATTAATAACCAATACACCAACTTGGAAATAGCTAGATTTATCGAAAAAGAACAAGAGACCTTTTTTTTAGAGCGTTCAATTCACTACAAAAATATGTTCTGATCTTATCAGTACACTAATGCGTTGACGAGTTATAGAATTCCAAAGTTTAAAAAAAAATTTCCCCATGTTATTTAGATTGGAAATAGAAAATCGCGATGAGGCACCTCTTAATATTAATATTAAGAGTTCAAACTTTGACAGCATTTTTTTTTCGTCATTTGGAACAATATTTTTGAGTTACTCTTTGAAAATGAAAAATATTCGATTTTTTTGAAACGGTCTAATATATATACCTATATACCATATACTATATATATTGGTATTTGAATTGGTAGTAGTTTTGATCCCCCTTCTCCCGCTCCCTCCTGCCCATCGCCTCATCCTCCTTCTGTACATATATTATGCTTGTTAAATGTACGATATGGTACAGACAACGAGAGTCACTCGATTCGGTAGAAATATAAGCGTCACGTTCGCCCACACCCGGGTTGTAGGTACCTACCTATATTCATATACATATACCGTGTAGGTACCCATACCAATACCTCAGCGACGCCGGCCGTTTCGACGTCCGTCGACCCACACGGTAGCATGGAAAAGAGTCGCGCGCGCCTCGCGTCTGCGACTCGTCTCGCGAGACGTCTATTTATATCGTGGCGGTCTCGTCGTTGTCGTTGCCGTCGTTCTCGACGTTGTCGCGTTCGTTGTCGCGGATCCGTATTCGGTTCTCTCACACCTCTTGTAGAAACCTTAAAGTATACGTTGGTATATATACTGTAACATCGTAGCGTTGTAGATGTATATTATATCTATACCTATAATTATACATACATATATACATATATATACAATAGATACACGTGTAGATATAACACGGAGATTGTGTAGATCTGTGCCATCTACGAAACTTATACCGCGCGACTGCAACAGATATAATATATTCTGTTTTTTTTTTTTTTTTTGTCCCCTTTTTCTGTTTTTTCTTTTTTTTTTTATTCTTTCTATCTCTTTTGCGATATCTGCAGGAGATCGTGCGATTCGTGTATCTAGATTCGTGTAGTCATCATGGAAATTGTAGAATCATTGAATTCTTATGAAATTTAATATCCTTCGGAAAAAAAATGTGGAAATATCTGCAGCAAGAAATTTCATAATGTAGATGGAATTTTTTCAAACTTGACATTAAAATTTTTGAAAAATTTAATGGGATTTCGAAATTTATCTGTATATACGGGAATATAATTACTTTTGAATTTGAGAGGACTGTCTTTATAAATTTTCCAATCCTTGCAATCTTTCGATTCATAAACGACAAATTTTATCTGGACGGAATGACAAATTTTGTATGAAAAATTTGGAATTCTTAGGGAATTTAGAATTGACAAATTACTTGACATCCTGATATTGTATGTATAAAATTTTTACGATTTTAACCCTTCGTGGTCACACCTCCGATTTCAATCCAGCTGGTCATAACCGGGTCAAATTGACCCAAGCCCATTTTTAAACGGTTGTCGCATGAAAACTATCAGTCCGATCGAGACCAAAAAAATACTAGAAAATACTTTGAACATTCTAGAATAAGCAGCAGAAGTCCGTATATCAAAATTCGATTGACAACATGGTAAAAAAAAAACGTAAAGCGCGTCAATGCGCAAGAAAGACACTTTTTTACTCAAAAAAATCATAACTTTTTGAATTTTCAATATTTTTCAGTGAAATTATAGCGGGGATACTCGTGAGATATGGTACTTTTAGGAAAAAAATTGTGCTATAGTATATGTTCTAAAAAAAGGTACTTATTTTGGGGAAAAAAATGATATTTATTTTCAAAGTTCAAATTCGGGTCATTTTGACCCGCGGTGACCACGAAGGGTTAATTGCCGACTTATTAGACAGCTATAAAATACAATAATTTACCTCAGAATCCGAAAACACGTGAAACTTACGTGCATATGCAGTTTCTGCAACCGTTGACAGTAAAAGGGTAGTCAGAGAGTCGACTGATCACATGCGCTACATTCAGACGATGCATCGTATTTGCAATTTCCGGTTATCATAGATCATTGGTGGTTATTGGATGATTTATGGATTGGAACAGTATAGGTTGAAAAATCGCGTTTTAATTAATATTAAAAGAAAAAATTAAATAGTGAAGCGATTCGGGCAAAACCGGCACCTCGATAGAAAATATAAATTTGGGTGCAAAAGGAGCACCGTTTTAAGTTCCTTAAATACTTATTTCAGATTTCTGACGTTACTTAATACACAAATAAAATTTAAGTCAAATTGTTCATGTGCTGTAGTTCATGCGGATTATGTTTTGCCCCCCAATTTTCATATTCAACCGAGGTGTCCGTTTTGCCCCCATCTCCTCTATAAGTAAATAAAAACACTTCGATTCGATTCGTAGAGTTAATCAAAGGATTTTAAATTATAGCTATTTAAATTGATGATTTTAATCAGACTGTTTAAATCGTGTCAACTGATCATATCAATTTAATTTCCTATCATTTTAATACATTGATGTGAATGTAGGTATATACTACGGAAAATGTAAAATGTTACCGTAGTTTAACAGTTTTGTTTGTAAAACGAGTTCAAAATTCTGATTCTCACTATTTTAGAATAAATTTTCGGATATTTGAGTGCGATAAACTGAATCCACTTTTCTCGGTACACGTTTCTCATAATCGTTTATAAAAAAGCACAATTCTGCTTACGATAAACTTTCCTGTATTTAAACCCGCAATTAATTACCTTGATTATTTCCTCTGTCCTCAGGTGAGTCGATATCTCGATGCCCCGGACATAATAACCGGAAATTCAACGCCCCTAGACCCAGCAGTAAAACAAAGGCTCCTACGTCACCTGGACAGTTGTGTATCCGAGCTTGATTTGGACCTCGGTTCACGTCCAGATAGTGGTCTCGGTAGTAGTCCAGGAAGTGTGACGGACCGAGTGCCCGGGGCTTCGAGCCCCGGTCCAATGGACCATCACGTACCGGCGACACCCCACTGCAGTGCAACACTGGCTCCGGGTACAGGGACGATGATTAAATCCGAGATACCGGAAATCATGGAAACTACTAGGCCGGATAGCAGCACAACCGCTGGCGATGAAAACAATAATAGTAGTCGACCAGCCTCAGCATTTAGCCAAGTAAACCCGAACGGAATACCCCCTGATCAGGCTTCAACATCACAGCAAAATCCTAACATGCTTTCCGTCGTACAAGTCATACCATCTCGGTTACCTGACGGACAAGTAGTCTTCCTACTTCCGAGCCATTATGTACAACTTGCTGCAGCTGCGGCTGCGAATGGTATTAGCATCGGTCCAAATCCTCCGACAGCAATTTGGGCTGCTACAAACATGTCGCTTTTGAAAGCGACTGATAAACTTATCGCAAAAAGGCCTCACGATGAGTCTCAGGAGTGGGGTGATTCCGTTAAGCCTAGTAAAAGCCCGAGGATTGATGGATCTGATATTCCTGAACAGTCTGATCAACTGGAACAACTACAGCATGAACAACCGTTGGATTTTACTACTTCAAAGAAACTTGAAGGTACTAGGGTCGTCGCTAATACTACAACAGTTGAAGTTTCTGAAAGGACAAACTGCACTGTTGATGATGAGGTAATTATGCAACGGGATATGGATGCTACTGATGAAAGACCGTCTAGCAATTCTGGAAGCGAAGCTCTGAGACCACCTTCGCCACCAATTGCACCTCAACAACCTCCAAAAGATGAAGAGGGAATGTGGAGGCCGTGGTAAATCGATTTTCGAATCGAAGAGGGAGAAAAAAAGAAGAAGATTAGAAAGAGTGATGATGATGAAAATAAAAATGAACAATTTATGGGACAATATTAAGTTGTGAGAGAGAGAGAGAGACAAAGAGGTTATAAACATTGTTAAAAAGTGTTGGAAAAAAAAGGTACAATATAAAAAAAAAAGTGATCGTGTAAATGACTTAAAAGAGAGAGAGAATTGTAGGTAATCATGAAGTGGTAAATAATAATAAATAATGTAAATTAGATATAGAGATAAAAGATTCAAGAGTATTTAACCCCCGTTTTCCTTTCCTTAAATCCCTTGTATATAGAAAATAATAATAAAAAGAAGAAAGAAAAAAAAAAAAAGAAAAAATCACTCCTGTTCCAAGTACGAAACAACAATTACTATTATAAATATAGATTTATTTTGATGTTATCTATATGCGATAAGGCGAAGATGAGTACGAGTACGATTAAATATATATATGAGAATTGTAATTATATGATATATTATATATACACACACATTATATATTATATATTATAGTATTGCCATAATTATATCTAAGTATACCGCTAATGTCCTTCGGATCTGATCCATATTCAATGTACTTAGTTGCGCGGTCAATAAATCTAATTGATCGCAACGTATTTAACGAATGAAATTTTCACTTTATAACATACCTAAATATTATAACCTTTTTTTTACCCAATTTTTATAGTCCGTGAATCCTTGATTTCAATGGAAGATGATAAATTTATCCAATAATCTGCGAAAAACATATATAATACCCATAAAATTTTGACATTTTTTTTTTTCGATCCAGAGAACAGAGACTAGAATCTGCTTAGAAAGCTCTTGGTGAGGTTTCTGCAAAGGAAATTAAGGAAAATCGTGTAAGACTTGGTATGTCCGCATATATATGTAGAGAGGAAGAACGGTCTTTCTCGGATTGTGGATAAGCTGATTTGATCCCATCCGTTTACTTCACTCTGTTCCTCTACTCCTTATTGCCTCTTCCTTCCTTCCTTCCTTCCTTCCTTCCGTCTGTCCTTCCTTCCTTCCTTACTTCGATCGACGTTCCACCCCATTCGGTTCGTTTCATTCATTCATTCGCTTGGTGCATAATATAGAAGTGCACGAAGTTCGCCTCGCTTTGCCTCGCTTTGCCTGAAACGATCAGACTGGCTATTTTATTATTAACGAGCGTTCCGACGCCTCTCAGCCCCTCAGCGTCGCGTCGCGTCGGAAGACCTAGGATATAGAATAGTTTCTAGTATTCTCATCCCCATTTTATCACATAGAAACCACCGACTATCGTCGCCTGTATCCATCCTTTCCTATAAAAAAAAAAATCAAAAAAAATTCTTCACTGCTTTCCAGAGATCAGCAATCCAATACTCATTCTATATTGTTAAATATACACTAATTGGACCGACGAACTATATATACATATAATCTCCATCTGCTTTTAACCGAATGGATTCATCGATCAACTGTCATACTGTCTCACTGATATGGACCGCACTAACCATTACAATCCGATTTATGAATATTCAATAACGAATTTTCCAACTCTAGAATTCAGATTTAGAAGATATGAGGATAATAATTTACTACATATAAGAGAATACGTACGAAATTTGTTACTGACTTTGAATAAATGCGGAGGATTAAAACTATTTCAAAAGAATTTCGTCTGATATGCTTCAAGACTTTCGGAAGATGCAGTTTTCTCGCTCATCAGTAAACGGTGTTCTAATCTTCTTAGCCAATTCGTACCCCTTTCCATGTATGTCGAACATCTTTGTCCCTTTCTGTTTTCTTTTCTTCTTTTTTTGTATTTTTTTTTTTTTTTTATAGCTACGAGTAGACTTTTCTTCTGAATCGGCAGCTACCTTTCAGTGAGAAAACCCACGGGGATAGGTAACGAGATTTTAATGCCCGGACGGGCAAAGTCCCGCATATCGAATAAGTTCGAAGGCTGAGAAGACCGTTGCTGCAATATGCTAATGCTACGCCTCAATTAGCAACCCGACAAAGGAAGAGCCGATCGGTGAGATTTCTTTAGAAATGGGCGCGTGCGATCGATGTGTGTGCGGAACGGTGGCTTCGGTTCTTATATCCTTAACGGGTAGGATAGGTACTATAAGGAGAGTCGAGATTGAAACCGATCGAATGCAGAGATTCGAGGGAGATTGAAGAAGGGAGAAAGAGGATATGAGCTGTGAATGAAGAGGAAAAGGATACCCACTTCTCCATCTCAGAGAACGGTGGCGGTTGACGGACTTGAGCCACGCCCGGAGACTCGGTCCTATCAATTTTCAACGCTCTCTAATTTGCCCAGCTCACGAAATGCCGACAACGAGATCCCGGGACGACTTCTTCTTTTAGCTTTGTGCAGAGCTGCCTTCAAAAACCTAGAGAATATCTCTGCGGATCTGCAAAAGAGAAATCACCCGTCTTTCTACGTCGTCAACGCTGCCACTCCCGCTTAACCATCCTGAAACCACCCTTGCCCCGTAAAGGGCGATGCAGTGGGGGTTAGTAAGAGGTAAGAATGGCACCCCGAGCACGTAACGCCTAATCTCGCGTAACTCTAATCGCGAGCAATTCCCAGGGGGAATTGGGAGTTGGGAGTTTGTACGACGCAACCGATGCCGCGAGGGAACTTGTAAATTCGACGATGCCTTTCCGCGGCAAAGATAAGCTGCACGGGAAAGGTAGGTAGGCATAAAATATTCGAATATCCCTAGGGCAGAACCCACAGTCTCGGTTTAGAACTTGACGAAAAAATCCAATGGGAAAAACGGATGTAACCAATACCTGATAATAAAAAATTTTCGTATATTAATTGCCGCGCGGTCATTATCGGCGTTATTTTTAAAACGATTATCACAATTATAAAGAATTAGGGGGATCTCATCTTCCTCTATCCGAAGATATGCCGAAACGATATCGCAATTTATTTTAACCGTCTGACGGACCGTGCCGTCTGAAAAGCTGGTCTAAGTACTTGAGTTACTTGATGAAAGCAAAAAAAAAAAAAAGTAATCCAAGAAATTGTACGTAGAGTACAGAGAAAAATACGCTTCGGCTTTGAAAGTATAAAATAACAAGTGCTAATTAAAAGGCGAAACTTGTAACGAGGTACTAAAGAGATACACCTTTGCTGTGGATATAGGAACTGATATTGGCGATTTATTCTTGACTTATTTCCGCACTTTATAATTCGGTGTGAAATTCAGGTCACGACTTTTCGGAAGTTACTTTAATATTTTGACGAAATTAAAGAGATAGGTTGTTGATGAGATCGGAATTAGTCAAAAGGTGTACTTACTGGGCAAGTTATTTTTGACAAATCAGAAATACGATCACTCGATCTTTTATCTAAATAGTCGTAATAAAAATATTTATGAGAAGTTGTTAAAATTCATGATTTTGGGAAGAACGATTCTTTATCTTTTAGCTAGTTTTAAATAAATTCTTCGAAAGATATGTGAATCGAAAATTTTAGTTCCTGTCTCTTTAGACTTCCTCAAAGACGTTGAAGAAATTTTTATTTTCCAACTGGCTTACAAATACAGAAACGATAAAAACAGAAGTAAGAATATAAATGAAAAATTCTCTCTTCGAAAAAGATAAATATTTTGTTAATTACGGTAACTAAAAATCCATAATTTGTCCTGAGTCTTCGCAATTATGAAGTTATACTGTTGCAAATCACAAACCAGACACCTAAAATCTCATCAAAAAATATACTCGTTATACTTAAAAGTGGATAAATTTAGGTTTTTGCAAACGATAACGAGTTCACAAACATCTTCTTCACATCGATAATCTAAATTCATGTATTTTACCGCAATTTAGAAAACCGGAAATGACCCCGGAAGTGTATCTCGATGATGATAGTTTTCGATTGTCACGGAGCTCGTATACCAACTACTTTCAAAATATCAAGTTAAATCAATTGTCTTATGTGTTACCAAAGTTGCCACCACGTACATACATACGTTCCGGGTCTCCCGATCTTCGTTCATCCGCAAGTTTCCATCCGTAACGTCTCGTCTCGTCTCGACCCTATCCTCATTTCTCCCTCTAGTAAACTCCTCCTCACGTTAATCGGGACAAATTGGCCTCCCGCGGGTGGTGGAAGGCAGCAAACTTGCGGAGATGTAGAGGTAACTGAGGGACCCAAGCGGGAACGAAGGGAATCGAGAAACACACCCCAAAGCGCCCTGTGATCTGGCGTGGTAATCGGGTGCCGACCGATCCGATGCAGGCGGCAAATCTTCTCGCAGCAGGTGCAAGATCACGAAGTTTCTTGGACGGGAAATTAACTAGGGAACCAGGGGGCCTAACTGCCCCAGGGTGCCGTAGCGGTCGGCTAAATAGATTCTCGTTATCGCGAACGAAACGCGTTAACGGTGTTGAAGATTCGGTTCTTTACGATGCTCAATATAACTAGATAATATAATACGGAAGTTGGTTGGTAGATATTTAAGTAGCCAGGTATGTACCTGCTCGATAGCTTTTTAAGTAGGATTATAGTCTCTCAAATTATAAACCGAAGGAGATGAAGAAAAAGATGAAAAAAGAGGATATGAAAGAGCAAAATTTTGCTGCTTCTATATGTATAATATACCTGCCCGATAGTGTACCTACATAGAAATTGGAAAACTTCCCCGCGGGAACCTGTTGCAAAAATAATCTGCAGCTGCCCATCAATCATACAGACCGTAAGCTGCGAGAAGAGATTAGACGTGATCGCTGGCTCGCGAAAACCTGTGGGAAAGTGTGTTATTTTATACCGTATAATAACACGACGTACCTTATACCTATGCCCATGTATCGAAGGACTACAAACCACGCAAACTTACGATTTGGATTTAGGTATTAATATCCTTCGTCTTTTACATTTAATTCTACAATTTTTTACTACGTTCTCGGATGCTGAATACTCCGAGGGTACGAGTTTTAGATCAAACTAGGTAAACGCTTTCGATCTTTAATACCAAAATTCTTCTTTCAAAATTTTTACTGCACAACCCCTAATAATTAATTAAACTCGACTCTGTTCTAACGATAACAAATTTTTACCGTTTTTTGTTGTATCGTTTTATCTTTCCTGCGAATCAAAAAACAACCAGAATGGATGATTCTTTTGGCAATAGAGTATTTTTAATATTGCTTTAAGACATGGGTCTTAAAAGCTTATGAAAAATATCGAAGGGACTACGTTTGAAACGATTTATAGTCATATTAGTCCGTCTTCAGAAATATCCGCGAAAAATGTATTTCAATATAAATTCATGTGTCATATGTATGATTTTGAGATGCATATATAGGTAGACTATATACCTACGTATACGAAAATCTACATATATGCATGCGTATTATATCATGCAGGGTTATGAAATGCTGAGAAGTGTCTCAGATCTCGATGGACATTGAAAATGTACGAAAAATGTATATCTATACATGTATACATATATGTATGTATATGGATTTATGTATGTAGGTAGTACGGCGTATGTCGAGTGGATGTATAGGTATATGGGTAAATAGAGGTATAAGGTATATAGGTATGTTATATATGTATATATAACAGCGCGAGGATGCGGCTGACGAGTTCCTCTCCGCCTTCGTATCCCACCCAACAACCCTCGTCCGACGTCTCTTGCTATCGCGTTTCTCTTCTCTCCACCTCCGGTGATTACCACCCCTCGAGGTTTCTCCCTCTTTCACCCTCTTTCCCTCGTCGTCCTAGTCCTCTGCGCCTCGTCGACGTCCCCGACCGACCGGCGGCACTTTATCGCCTCCAACCCCGACCCCGGACTCCGGACCCGACCCCAACCTCGCACTAGCATCTCAACCCCGTCATCTCGACCCCGGTAGCGCTATCTTCATCTCACTCCCACTTATACGCGAATCAAAAACAACCCTTTTGCGTTTTAGGTTTCGGGTACATCCATCATCTGCCTTACAGTATGTAGATGTGTAATATGTCTGTAGGTGTGTGGGTACGGGGTGGATTCTCGAACTGTGTGTATCCACGCGATAAACCCAACCATGTCCGCACGTAGGTATATGGACGTACCATACATATATACATACGTACGTACGTTCCTGCACTGATTGTATGTAGGTACAGGGCACGCAGAGGAAGACCAAGCCTGCTTTCCTACCTCCCTAATTACGCGTTAAGGATCGACCGTTTTCAAATTATACGACCCCGCCTCGCACCAATTACCTACCGACCGAAGCAATTTTCCTACCCTGTCAAAGCGATACGCGGTCTACGTATATACATACAGCTTGCAGGGTATTTGATTCAGTTTAGAGACTACGTAGTGTGATATGTATTATCGATTGAATAGTAAACGAAGAGTTTGCTAAACACGTGAACCAACATTCTAAACTACGACTACAATTGCTCTTATCTAAAGATCAGGAATTTTTATTATTGTGGGAAATGGAATAATACGACTTTGATATACTTTATTCTGTTTCAACTTTCATACTCTACATACATTACTGCATAGTATAATGATAATATGAATCTTAAGCATCTGAGTGAAGAAAGAATCCACGAATTTCGACTGCAGTCTTTCAACATCACATTATCGCCAGAAAAGTTTTCGTCTGTTTTTTCTAGCCCTACGATCAAGGCTTGAGATTTTCGGTGCGATAACGTAATTAGTTTCTCCATTTTGAAGGCGGTGTCCCATGATCAGACTTTGTGTTGTCCTCAACGGTAGACTCGGCGTTGCAGTTGTCAAGATCGCGGGAGATCTTGTTGCCCAGGATCTAGAGTTCAGACCAGTCCCGTCAATCCCTGATCCTCCGACCCCCAGAAGTCGGTCTCTTCGATACCCAATCCACTTCGAAGGCCAGACGATCGTTTTCGGCTCGTGTTTCTCGGTTGAACCAAACAAAAGCAACGGCATCTCGCGTTTCGTCTGTCTCCTTGGCTCGCACTGGTCATCCTCGCTTCTTGGAGCCCTTCGATTTCGCTCATGAGGAAAAAGGGTCGAGTGAATTTTGGTATTCGATAATACGAGCACGGGTTTTAATTCCGTTTCTGGTTTTTGGAGCTGTGGAGGCAAATCAGAGACGGTTTCGACGCTTGAACTGTCGACGTATTCGACACGGTCGTACACAATATCGTATTCAAAGTCTCCATCCTTGGCCTCTCCTTCCACGCTCTCGTAGATGTGATCAAAATCATCTTCTGCGATTGAGAAACCGCTGGCTTGTGGTGGCCTGTCTTCAAACTCGGTCTTGCTGATTTCCTCAATTCGAATCGTCGAGTTCCCGTAGTTAGTTATCGAGTAGGGAACCGCGTGCGGGTCTAAAACCATCGGGGCGTTCTGAGAATTTGAGGAAATTTCGGTCGGAGTTGATTCCGTGGTCTGCAAGAGATCAGAGTTTCTAAGAAGCAGTTGTCTCATCATCGGTTCAGATGAGTTGCGGAACTCGCTGATTCCGGTCATGAACAAAGCACCGTGTGCATCATTTTCCCTAATTATCAACCCCGGCCACATATTTCGGTTTATATCAAGTTCCAGTCCCGTTTTCGTCGTTGTTTCTCGCTCAAATAACTTTCCAGTTCGCCTAGTTGCGACGGGGAATTCTGCACGGATCTTTACCAGAGTGTCATGAGTCGGTGAGATTCCTTCGACACGTTTCACCGAGCGTTTTGTTCGTCCTAAGTTTCTCTGAAGACCCAACTTTCCCAGCCCTGACTTCATTCTTGGATATGATTGCCACTCCTCTTCATTTTCTTTCTTTTTTTCATCTGAAACAAACATCTTTAAAGATGGTGTAGCGCTGGATGAGGTTATCTTTACGGTAGAAATCCATCCTTGTGGAAAGATATCTTCGAGGGGCGATGACTCCGGTTTCTCAAGATCCCGAAGGATCATTACCTTCTTCGCTAAGGTTGTAGACACTGGTATTTGAGTCTCCTGAAGGGTTAGAAGGGGCTGAGTATCTTGGGGTGTAGTTCGATTCACGTTCGTGCGTTTGTTAAATTCTGAAGAGTTTTTTGAAGAGGGATTCGTCATTAAAACCGAACGTTGGACAGTCCTGTGGACCGGTGAATTGTCAATGGCATCAGCGATCGATTGGCGCCAGGAGGAGCCACGACGTCCAGTATTTCCGCAAGGTAATTTAGCCGGTCTTCCTGGTCCCCGATGTCCGCTAACTGAGGGATGCCTAAGAGAGTCGTTATCGATTATGGTCCTGACGAAGCTTGGATTCACGTGTCCGTTTCGTCCACGAAGGGCAATTTTCCGGGCTCCAAAGATTCCCGGGCGTTTTGCTGTGTCTGGAATTCTCGTATCGTGATAACCGTCTCTCCGCGGCATGTTGTCGCTTAATTTTCGTCTGTTTTCTCGAATCCTGACCGCGTCGATTCCTGAAGCAACGGCAAGATGCTCGTCAGTCTCTTGACTCCATCGATCGTCACGAATGTTAGAATTTTGTGGTACGAGACAATCTCTAGTCATTGATAACACTCCGAGATTAGACCACTTGGCCAATTCTTCTAAAACTCTTTCGAATACGCCCATTCTGACCTCGACCAGTGTCAATCGATCACTGAATGTCGTTAAGGCTTCGTGCCAGGGTGCGTTCATGACCTGGGAAACATCTGTGGGTTTGGACCTTGCGGTATTCTCTGGCATACCGTTTTGTTCTGTCATTCTAGGCGGTCCCAGGGGTTTTTGAATCGGGGGTGAAGCTTCAATCCGTTCATCCGAAAGAGGGAATAGCTTCCCTGTATCCTTAGCATGTTCCCTGTTGACTAATTGCAAGTTACGACGGTCCTCGTCGTCGATCTCTTTGTCCTCTTCCTTTTCCTCGAGGTCTATGAAAGTCTGCATCTTTCGGGGGTGATTTGTTATGTGTACCCGGACTGACGATTCGTCCTCTTGACTCGACGCCTCAGCGGGCATCACCTTTGCATTTTTATTTGATATATTAGTCTGCTGGTCGTAGCCTCGAGCCATGTCAACGTATTCCCTGTGCGCGCTAGCACTGCGGATTAAAATATCCTCTATATTTTTTGGAGCTTCAAATCCTACAACGTCCTTCTCTATCCTCTCGAGCTCGCGCTTCTCTCTGGATCCAGAAAACATTAAGTTATGCAAACTTGAAGAAGTCGCCGTTTCCTGAGCGTCGGTGATGGCAAGTGATGGCAAGACTTTGACGGATTCTTGATCGTCCAACAAGAGCCCATCATCATCAGGGAGAGATAATGAATCCAAAAAACCATTCGCCAAGGAATTGACCACCCGTTCATCAAGCAAAGTATCTTGACGAAACTCATCGATTACATTCAACAGAACTTTCAATTCCGAAAGTAAGTCTCCGGTATAAACCAACTGAAACCGTCTACCATCTACAATCGTCGTTGCAACTCGTCCGAGCTGGTCGTCAGAAGGATATGAGGAAATGGTCATCGTCTCTTCGCTTTCCGCGTAACAGGGTTCGGGTTGCTTCCTTGATTCCGTCAACGGCGAAGTTGAAGATGGTATCGGTGTGATCGGGGTCGAAGAAACGATTTTTGGGAGATTCGTACCATCGTGATTGACGAGTATTGGTTCCCATAATGGGGTGGTGGTCCGTTGATAGAAGTCTGCAACTGGTAACCCCGCCTCTGAATCGAACGGGGTAGTCATATCCTGTCCGAAAACGTCCGATACTATGTGATCGTTTTTCGACTCTACAAATCCCTCGTCAGTTCTTAACCGCGGAAACGTTACTGGCACAACATTCGCGTTGAAGTCAAGACATACGAAGTTAACACACACGAGTCCGTCCCTGCACCAGCTCGTCGCGAGAATAGTAACCGACGACGAGACCGGACTAGTCTCTAAAGTGTCAGACCATATTGAGAGCTGAGATCCACAGGATTCTCCTAAGCCTGAAGGAGTTCAGAGAAAGAGATCAACAAAATGCATCATCAGAATGATCAGTTTGAAACTAATTACTCATAGAGATTTGTGCCTGCATTCTTTGATCAGGACCAGCAATTCAAATTTGCGTGTTATAACTAACACAAGAATTTCAAAATTCAGGACCAACATACCTCGAATTACGACACAGGAAAAACAGCATCCACAAAGATCACCGCCTAGGAGAGGCTCACCGTTTCTCAAACATTTGGGAGGTTCTGATTCCGCACATTCGATACACGCTTTCGTCTCCTCGCACCAGGCCATTTGACTTTGAGGAACATTCTTATCATATGTTTTTAGCGACGATGGTCTTCCTGGAACTTCCTCCAGAGAAAGAAAAAGAATGACGAAACACAAAGCTGCTTCTAGAGGGAAAAATCGGGGTAACAATTATAAAGGGTTAATTGAGTCAGTCTTTACTTGACTAAAAGCACTGTGCGTTTATCAAATTTTTAACAATTTATTAACTCACCCGAAGTTATGACTCGTCGGTAGTGCATCTTCGGTTGACTTAACGTTGAACTGAACACTGACGAGAATAAAAGTGAGCATATATCAGCGCTGAGACAATGCATATTGTACAAATACGGCTTGTGTTACAATTTGCGCAAAGAAACATCCTCGCGGTGAACAAACCGAGTGCAAGTCAACGAAACATTATACCTATACCTACATATTTACAGGGAAAAAAATAAAATAAAATAGCTTACTGCGACGTAGCTTGCGCTTCGTTATTTTTACTGCTAAAAGTCATCCATGGTTTTCTTTCGACTGTTTCGGATCAAAAATGTCGGACAAAGATCACCGTGTTACAATAAGGATTCAAAATTTACTAAAACATGTTCAGTAAACTCTGACAAAAGTCTTTTTACAAACAGCAAATTGTTACTGCAGTGTAAACCATGTATAATGAATTCTAAGCTCAGCAAAAATAATGTAAACTTACAACATTTCAACGGTATAAGGAATCAGCTTGTCTCATTGACGTTAGAAAACACATAATGTTGTCTATTGATATGTTTTATAAATAACCACGATCTATGATGGTAAGAAGAAGATTGGCTAAGGTCTGCATTGACTTAGAACAACAACTTCCTGCATGACTTGGTAAGTAATCATTAGTCTTCGCAGAATTTGACTGGAATAAAAAGTTGCGTAAAAATTATTTAACTGATTGCATCAAACCACCTTACCTTACCTTTCCCTTCCGTTCCCTTCCGTTCCGTTCCGTTCCGTTCCGTTCGATACTTCAAACAAGCATCCCACACTCAAGGTGAGTCGATAAATTCTCGCACACCAGACACCGTGTCTAAGTATCTCCTTACCGCGTGGCTTGACGACGCGATAAACCGGCGCCGATGATGAGCAGTTTCGAAGACCAAGAAAACCCGGAGAACCCGGCAGAGCCGGTTCCGGACGTCGCGACGACTGCCGAACCCCCGCAGCCCGCAGAGCCCAGTACCGAAGATGAGGCACTCGGTGGTTAGTTTCCGGTTCTTTTTGCAGCATATTTACAATCAGTTTTCTATGTTCTTTGCATCGAATATGTAAGACTTTGATATTCGTTTCGCAGGCGAAGAAGAGGCACAAATCGACGTACCTGCGCCTGACAATGAAACAAACAACACCGAAAATCCATCGAGCACTTCTAATTCCCGTACGGAACGGATGGACAAATTTTCACAGACTTTTGTCAAATATGCGAAAAATCTGCCGATCAGACGCCTCTGCGAGATCATCAACACCGAAATCGACCACGAGAACAATTCTTTGGTTTTTTATTGTACGTCGGAGGAATTACTCCAAAGTTTTGAGGGTGGAATGTCATCGCAAAAAAAGTTATAGATCAGATTATGAGAGGAGACGAATCAGCGAGCGAAATATTTTTATATTTTAAAAATGGAATATTGAAAAAGTTTTCATCGTGCAGAACAGGATTCAAATTTGAAAACTAATTCCGACCGGTTGCATATAGCCGCGGTTGGTTTACATCGTGATTTATTTTGTCTGGGCCTTTGCAAATCGGAATATGTATTCAGGGAGAAGAGTAGTGAGGGAACGAGTCCAGGGACCGAGAAACTGGGAGCCGTCGTCGGCACTTTGATCTCCCTACTCTCTATTTCTATTTCTATCCTCATCTCATCTCCATTTCTATCTCTCTCCGTCACAGTTGGCCGCCGCCAAGAAAAGGAGATTCCGCTATAATCAACCCGTGACCAGGAGCAAAGCGAGGTCAACGAGTTACCGGTATAAAAAACGCTCACGTCTGAATGATGAGTACTCTTAGGAAAATGTCTCGGTTAATTTTCGTAGATGGGATTAGACACCCACTTCATAAATTTATTAGAGAAAATCTAAAGCTGATGTTTTATCGAAACGCCATTAAAGTCAGTCATAAATCGGTATCTGCTGCAGTATTAGGTGCTGTATACAGGTACGATCAGCTCATTGAGAGATCAGTTTACTATGAGAGGCAGAGTAACCGTCGGCGTCGTTGTTTCACGAGATATCTCGGTGATTCAAAGAGATCGGTGCGTCTGATCCGTTCCGACTCCCGAGGGATCGTACGAGGACGAAGAACTTGGGGCCTCCACTGCAAGTCGGTATTCCACTAAATTACAGAGTAGAAACACCGAAAGTGTCAGCCAATTACTAACCAGGGACTTTCGTCTCGTAATCTGAGCTAGATGAGCTATGACTCGTTTGACTCGTGCCGCTACACTTGATTTCGGTAGTTTAGTCGGCAGTAGATTGTATGTACTATAATGTTACAAAAAATTAACTCGCGAGATTTTTTTTTTATAATTACAACGTGATATGAGAATAAAGTATTTGCGTAGCTACAGCCCCCTTTAATGCCTTGTACGATTTTGTTAATATAACGATTGAAGGTGATGATTAGCATTCGATTTCTTCTCAGACAAAGATGAAAAGTCTTCAAGAAGGAAGGAATTGAAATGTTTGAATTTGTAGGAGAATCATGAAAAATTCATTCTAAAGAATCGAAGAGCTCTAAATAAGAACATTTTATTTATATTTACGGTCATTAGGCTAGTTTAAATCAGTTTAATAAGCTTTTCAAAAAATCATGAGATAGTCTTTCAGATCGTATACGGTTTTTGCTTCGAAAATTTTTTTGCGTTATTAATTTAACCAAAGCGACTTTTCCAAACTATAATCATACTTAACACAATGAGCAACTAGAGATTATAATAACTAAAAAAAAAAAAAAAAAAGGTCCTTTTTAAAAGCTCGGAGGAATATACCAAAAATTTTACTCATTTGCTTCTTTGGTTATCTAACTACCTAATTTGAATAAATTTCATAAGTTTAAAACTCTTCGGTTAATTTTCTTTTCTATTTTTTTTTTAACATAAAATCGTGAATTCTTGAAGATTATTTCATCGTAGAGTGTTCAGCATCATCGGAAATATTAAGACTAATTAAGCTGACTTGAACCAGAAATATAAACTTTTTTGTTTAAGGCTTTTTAAAATCTCAATAATTCTTATAAATACGAAATCTTATCCTGTTATACATAGATTCTAGCAATTAAAGTAACAGAGATGAATAAACGAACCTTATCTAGTCTTCTTTCTATTTCTTTATTAACACAATACGATTATTTATCGCTGTTCTATAAATTATAAAATTCAAATAATCGCGGCGCATTATCGCGCCTTATGATATGCAACTGGTAGAGCAAACTACAATATCAATTGGACATCATGTCGGTCTTGAGAGTTCATGAATATTCTGTAAGATGCCACGACAAACGGGTCTAAAACAGGTTGTTGGACTCAAGTTCTATTTTCTACCGCTACAAACCTTAACCTTAAAAAACATAACCTAAAACAACAATTCAAACATAACCTCAAACGTGTATGTAAGTACAGTCAATATACTAGGGATTAAAAATGAGGCCTCAGAAGTTCAAACTCCCGTTCAACACAGAAAAGTGAGTCCTCTTATTCAAACTTTACTATCTCTTGATATCATACTTCGAATAGCAGACGATTTAAATTTTAACCGTAAACAAACACTACTTCCTAAAAACTTGAATTCACTTTCGTCTATCGATCGAATGTTGTCAATAAAAATTAAAGCTCGTCTTTTAACCAGTAGAAAATTATTCATTGTTTTATATTCTCGAACTATAAACTGCATAAGACGAATATCGCAATCGTTATTTTATCTAAAAGCCCTTACATCATAATCGTCGATTTTCGACAGCTTGCCAAACGCGGATAGAAGAGTTGTCGTAGTTTCCGTATTTGGAAAATCACATTTTCGCTCAAAGGGATGTAAAACTGAAATGCTCAGTTCTATACTCCAGACAGATCTTCTGGAGGAACCAACAGTCGACAAAGATGATTTGGTACGCATCTCTCTCTCTCTTCATCTTATTATTCATTTCAAAATCTAGCTTTTTACTGGTTCCCTAAATCAAGGCACAAGCATTCATGTGTCATCAAATCTATTCCTAGTGTGAAATTGAAGGATATCATGACACTAAGGACCGCATAGTTTACCTCCATCTTAGAGGCCTCTTGGACACTAGGACATTAATCAAGGCTTATGATCAATTCGTCGATAAATGTCAAGGAAAAGATTATCTTACTGCATGGGCCCATATGAGAGAGAAATACTCAAGAGCTCTGCTAGTACTCTTTCATATATCTCATGTGCTCATACTTACGCATCCTACTCACAGCTTTGACTACAGTTATGTTCACTTGTTTAGAGCATTGGATGCGGTCAGGTGAGATGATAGATCATGTTTTAGACTCAGAATCATTGATAATATGTAATGCCATAGATATAAGTGAAGTATAGTGTCTAAGCTAAAGTAAAATGTAAACTAAAAGCCTTGAACAATAGTGTCACTGAATTGATCTGCTTTGAAAACACATGGAGAAAATATCATCCAAGTTTAATAGCCATGATATTCTTTGTGAATGTCATTTATTGTGAAATTATTGAACTTGAAGGAATTCTCAACATTTATTGAATATTATGTTGATTTTATGATCGAAAAGGATTGTACAGAATTCTCTATATGGATGTAGATTAAACAGTAGAGATTACTATGATTATTTTCTTAGCCAGAAAGGATACAGGATGATTAATTGAGTTTTACTTTCAATCAACTTGATTTTAGCATCTTGATATAGCCTTCTATCCTGGTATAGTCATGTCATCTTGTGACTTAAGCAATGTAGAAATGATATCAGAGTGGATATAAATATCCTGAAAATGTAGACAACGTAGTTTGTAATCAGTTAAAAATCAGTAACACTATAAGATACATGTAAAGATAAGGCATGAATTCAAATCAGTGCATTTTCCTAAAGATGTGTATAACGTGATTTCGTTTCATTTTGACTAAATTATTCCTTTAAGCTAATCTATGGTAAAAGTCCCTAAATCAAATTACTTTAGGCACATCCATCTCTTCAATTTATTGTGTCTGATCACAATAAATATTGATGAGTTCTTAACAATAAAATATCCAAATAGTCTAGTATTAGATAAAAACAGTTGGTACCAGTACAAGAATTCTCTTGAAAATCAATAACCACATTATTCCCATAGGCAAAAGACCTCTGGTCAAGCAGGCGAAATTCTTAGTGGAATTCCGGGACTTCCTAAAGACTGGATAGTCAATGTGAGACCCTGTTCTCCACGAGTGTTATTTTACTTTGAAACCTGTCCAGCAGTGTTCAGAGATCCAGAAGGTGGAAACATTAAGAAGTTGGAGCATTCGCTCGAGGATCAAATATATCATATATTAAGAAAAAACCGTATAGTTACTAATATTAGGTAAACACATTGTCCGCTATCAATTTCCGAGGCCATTTGGCTTGGGAAAAACTAGACAGACTCAAAAGTACATAGAAGCTTTTCGTTTTAAAAGTCTCTCACTCGTTTCAGTACAAATTCACTGTTTGCAATTCCTGCTAATCAAGAATTCGTCTATGTTCATACCGGTTCAACAGAGTCCCGAGACATATTGGGTCATATGGCAAGGAAACTAATTCAAAGTTGCAAATTGAGCTCTGGCGGTGATACATCGAGAAGCTTAGCTAGCATGGATTCTGTGTTTGCAACTAACGACTTAGAAATTGGTAAAAATAAAAATAAAAAAAACACTTGGAAGCCTAGATCTTTCATTTAGAGCAATAAATGTGATATAAAATGTTGAATTACATATCTTATTCTTGACTTAATGCCAGTTCTGTTGGAAATTGCCTCTAAATTCATAGAGATGCACAGAATCCTCGTAATTGACAAACCATTTTCTTTCAGAAACGCATACATTCAAAGCTTTCCTTCAACAGCACATAAACTTAGCCTTTGCCAGGGGTTTTGATGACAATGTAGGTCGACACACAGTGCCAGCTCATTTCCAGGTGAAAACGAGTTCATTCAAATCACAATAGATCTGTAAAACTTGGGAATATTATGAAATAACTTTGATTCTGTGTTTTCGAACAGATACCAACGCTATCCCTGTTCTTCAACGTTGCTAACAAACTCATGGAATTTTTCGTCAAAGGAACTGACAAGGAAATATCAATGTTACATGGCTTACTAGACACGGATGTAAAGTTTAGCAAAAGCAGATGCAGCAAAGTCTTACCTAGAGCTCTTCAAACTTACCAAGACGGTCTTCCACAACATTACACTAGGTCTTCATTTGATAACTATTTTTTAATTTGTTGAAGGAGTTTGAGTTCCAAAGCTGAACTAACTTGCAGAAACTATTGCAAAAGCTGAAGAGAAAGTCTAAATAAGCCATTTCTGGTTTTTAGACAAGCCTGACTCACTTTGAGTGTCAAATTTTCTAATATACCTATATGTCTATCTTCACTCTTAGGGCATATCACGAAACAAAGCTTGCCCATTCGATGGCAGTATTCGAAATGCACGCACGAGGACCCCTGTTCGAAGAATTTAGTGAAAAGCTTCAGCAAGAGTGTGACAAATATTGGCGAGCCGGAAGACAGATGTGCGAGGTTCTTTCTTTGACTGGAAATCCTTGTACCAATCCCATCCATAAAGGTGGTAGCGAAGGTGCCGGTGGTGGGGAGCAATCAGAGCCAAGAGACGACGATGGGTAATAATAAATAATGAAAAATAATACGGCAGAATTAAACATCACTTTTATTATTCCATCAGCGATCTACCAATAGTAGAACATAGCAGTGGTGTGCGATATGTCTGTGCCTGTAACTGTGGCAGATGCCAAGGGCCAAGAGAAGATCCTTTCAGCTTACGCCAAGCAAATTACGACTATTTTCAACTGTTAGCAAAGCAGTGTGGATGTGCCCAGCTAGAGAGTATACAATTCCCCGTCTTTCAGCCGAGTATTCACAATTTTAGGTACAATTTTTCAACTTCCAGCCGTCGTTAGGCTTTTGTAAAATAGCCGAGTCATTAATTTCCGTAATTTATAGACCGGCACAGCTTTTTCCTACCACAAAGAGAAAAGACTCGTTTTCTCGAATGGAGCTTTCGACTCCTCAAGGACCAACTCAAGCCTGCAGTTTAGGGGGAAACAATACATTGCATGGTAGATATTCGTAGGCATTAGGTTATTAATGTACTATGATTTTGAGTTTTTGTTTTTTGCATTTAAAATTTATTTTCTTTTCATAACGTTTACTTTTCGAAAAACAAGATGACGTTCCAGTTTTTGGTGGTGGGCAGTCGGCTCCTGCTAGTGATTTAATCGCAGAGGATCATCAAAGATTTAGCAACAAGACCAGCCTCACCCCAGGAGATTCAGTCGATCCTCAAGAAGCCCATAAAGTTGTAATTCAAGTTTGCGACGTGGATATAGAAAATGCTAAAGGTTTCTTTTAAAATCTGCCAAATTTTTGATAGAAGTTTATGAAATTTTTCACAGTTCTAATATTTTTTCTGCTTGTTTTCTTTGTGTTTCCACATTTTCATTACTCAGAAAATGTACCTCTACGATGCGCCACGCCTGAAGCTAGCGACGCAGAAACTTCAGAGAAAATACTTGTTCGTCAGCCATCAACAACGGAATATCTACCCGGTATGCTGCATACAGAATCCCCTGTTGGTTTACTGCCCCAGTTTTCAAGCTGGTCACTCGTCTGCTTAGGACCTAGTAGTCTTTATTCACACAACTTAGGGCTCCAACATCAAACTGGTGTTTCACCAACATCTGCATTTTTATTACCTTGGGATGTGACGGTCAGGTAGGTTGCTAAGGGCAAATGATGTTCAAAAGAGATACCGATGAGTCTCCAATATTGTTCTAATTTTTTTGTTATAATAATTTGAAATTCGAACGAACTGAAATTCAAACAAATTAAAACTGAATTTAAATTCAAATTCAGAATGAAATGAATTCAAACATCTTGTAGATTGGAGCATCAAAAAGACAGAGGATCTTTGTGGCCAATGGTTGGCGACAATCCAAGCCACGGTTACAACAGAGGAGGAAAAAGTTTCCAAAATATGAATTCTATACGAGGTCGTAAGTCGAAGGGAGGCAAAGAATTTGTTGTAAAGATATTCGTCGGAGTTGAATACGAGTGTCCACGAGGTCACAGATTCATGGCTTCTGCTCCTGACAAAGTACTGAAAGCGACTGGAACTGGCATCGTCAAGGACAGCGGCAACAAAGTTACCTCGAGTACGGCGGATATGCCTCTCTACTTTCCATGCCCATGCAGGTACAATTATTCGTTGAAAAATAAGAACCCAATTAGGTAATTAAACTTGAAATTTCATTCCAGACAAACTAAACCGTTGACTGCACAACTCATGAGGATACATGTCGTAACACCTAAAGCACCAGTTCACGTCACACTCAATCCTCGTGTTCAACCTGGTCCTGCGCCTTGTCCAATATTTGTAACTGGCTGTGAGGAACCGATAAAGTTATCACAGAGTGCTTACTGGGTCCTAAGACTTCCGTATCCTTTTTTATAACGATAATTGAGTCTAATACAAGCGAGAATAAAGTGATGATCGATTTACAGTATATGATAATTCCTTAACATGTAATGCAGGTATGTTTACATGGGAGAAAAGGGGCCATATCTAGCACCGAAAGAACCAGTTCCCATAACTCAGGGTAGACTGCTTGCCGGAATGTATGGAATCAGTGAAGTTGTACCAGAAAAGAAGTGAACAATTATGAAATGGCAAGATCCATGAGGAGCTTAAAATTTGATGTTGCTTGTTGTCATCATTTCTGTTTAGAAATGATTAAACGTATGAGCGTGGTTGGAAGTAACGTTGAATAGATGTACAAGTTGTTTGTACATGTATGTATATTGGGTGATTTTTTTTTTTGTTTACTTTTAAATGTTACAGTCTTTTTAAATTCATGGTTTTAAGTGACATTTTATTACACTAAGCATTTTTACATGCGCAGCTGGTTCGTAATAAGAACTAATTTATTGGTCTGGCATGATTAAATGTTTTTGTTTTTTTTTTTTTTGTTCGTTTCTTCATCTTCGTACAGTAAAAATAAAAAATATGTATGTATCAATTATTCGTTCTTTCTTTCTATTTTTCTTCCTTTCTTCCTTTCTTTCTTTCTCTCTGTATAACAATATTCACTTAAAACAATATTAATGAGCATAAACAATTTATTTTACATAAGAGCAATACTCTGACATCAAAAAAGCAATAATAAACGACGATTGTATAATAATAATAAATAAAGTATGAAATGTAAATAATGGGTATTTACAAACATGTAAGTGGCAAAAAAGCTATAACAGAGACAAAGTAATAATCCTTTGTAATCTTTTTTTTTTTTTATCTTTTTTATCTTTTCTTTTTTCTAATATCTATATTCCTATAGTGCAGTCTATAATTTCATACCAACGCAGCAAACGCATAACATATCATCCTTATAATACAACTGAACCATATCTCAATCGGCAAAATTCACAATAATTCTTATCTTGCATCTACGACGTCTTCCGCTTTCCTATTACATACCACTTGACTAAGAAATCATGGAATGCACTGTAGATTTATTATAATATTTATCATGATAATTCGACTATAATATTCTTTAACTAAGTCCCGAAATAGTTATTAGTAATAGGACATTCCTAATTAACAACGATCCTACATGCTACTGTAAGATTACCTAAGTTTTTATTTATTTATTTATTTTTTTTATTAATTCTTTATTTTTTTTCTTTCGTTTTTTTTTTTTTTTTATTTTTTATATTTTTTATTTAAGAAATCGTAAAGATTTTTTAGTAATACGTAGTCATGTACAACTTGCTAAGTGACCCCGGTCAATTTTTTATTTATTTATTTTTTTTTTTCACTGGCTGCCAAAACGATTGAGCCAATAACTGTACTGTATAATATTTTTGAATCAATTCAATTTTACACAGGAGAGCCTGATCCATAAATTATCAATCTCAAAACTGACTATAAAGGACTTTTTTTTTCATTATGAAAATGTGGGATTTCAGTGTATGTATATTCGCAAAGAGAACGCCGCTTCGTATTCTATTGGAATGTTTTTCCACTGAGACTTTTTATCTTTTCTTGAATTATCTTTATTTTCTTGTTTTTTTATAATTATATTACCTCAGACAAATCTTTTGGATAATTGTTATTTTCGTAAATAAAAAAAATAAATAAAAAAATAAAAACTAAAACTCTATGGTATAAACTGACACCCCGCATATTCAGATTTCCTGTGTATGAATGTATGTATGTATGTATGTATGTATGTATATCTGGAAAATATCATTTAGACTACTATCAGCTACTGGTAATTGGCTCTTGATCGAGATTCATCCTACGGGACCAAAGAATTCGGCCTGTTTTCTTGTATCAGGTTCCATAAATTTGCTTAAAGCCTTGAACCTTAAACTATGCCTACGAATATGTATACTCGTAAACTCCTTAGCTTAAGAAAAAAAAAAAACAAAAAAAAAAATATATATATATATCTTAGCGACGATTGAATCTTCGTTTTCATAACATAATACATACATGTAATAGATTCTGCCATAAAGGTAGAAGATTTACAGAAATATTCATTGGCATTTTGTGTGATCTATAAATGTTTTCTTTTTCTTTTTTTTTTTTCATAGAATTTCTTTTTCATTTCGACTTAAAAAAAAAAAAAAATTAATCAATTATTCTACTGCGCAGGGGGCTGGGGCTCACTGGGTAAATTGGGATTTGGATACGGTGGCAAAAATGAATAATTTGGATAAGGTGGTGGAGGTGGATGAGGAAACGGGGGATAATAATTTGTCGGATGTGTTGGTGGGGGTGGATAAGCCCGATGTATATAGGGATCGGCTGCTGACGGTGGTCCATGAAACGCTGAATAGACCCTTGCGTATTCAGCGTCGTAAGTTGGCCCAGCAAAAGCAGGATATCCAGGAGCTGCTGAATCAAATATGCGTACATAAATTATTCCAAAATTTCCATAACACTCTCACCTTTATGTTAATTAAAAATATTAAATTTGTTTTCACATCTGAGATTTTTTATTTTGTATTTTACTTATCCATGAAATTCACTAAAGTAAAAAAAAAAGGATACCAATTTCTTGAATCAACAAAAAATAATTTTATCCTATGTTCAAAGTTGAAATTTTATGCAAAAATATTCTATAATTGAAAAGCTTCATTTTTTCATCCATGGAAGAGTTATAAATATATTTTATTCCTTCTAAGTATTTGGAAACTCAATTTTGAGGTAAAATCTCAATAGATGGCCGCATCTTTCCTGTCCTTTAAAAATCTCTTATCAACCCCGCGTCTTCTCTGACAAAATGAAACTTACCACCGGCTGTATACGCCGTCGATGATCCAGGAGCGGCAGGATAATGCTGTGAATAAGCGTCATATGGTCCAGGTGGATACGGCCCTGGATACCTAGCGTTAGTCGGATGACTGAACGCAGTTGGTGCATGAGTTTCTTCTCTAGATTTAATCTCAGGAATGGGAGTCTTAGTCTTGCTGGTCTTACTAGTTTCCTCCAAGACTCTTGGAGTTGTAGTACTAGTTGTCTGTTGTTGATAGTTAGTTAACGACGGTGTAGAAATGCTTGTGGTTTCTTTGGGTTTTTCATTATCAGTTCTAATTTCTTTCGCGGGTTCAGGAGGTGGTCGAAGATTCCCGGTCTGAGTAGGAACTCCAGAAATATAAGCACCGTAAGGTGTGGCCAATGAGCGAGCTCTAGGATCCGGATAATCGTAATATCCCGAGTACTGAGAATAGGGATAAACTTGCGGCGTAGTTTCCGGAATTTTCGGAGAGATAGGGTCGACTCTAGGCGTCGTAGACGAGCTTACAGACTCTGTAGAGTTTATCGTTGAGTCTAAGACGGGTTGTACTGGCGCAGGTTCCTCTAATATAATATCTTCCGTGTTAGAACCGTCCGTTTGCGGTTTGTGGCTAGGAAAATTGTGTCTATAATTTTTCAGCGATGTTTTTGTCGTCTCATTAGCAACAGGTTGACATTGCTGTTCGCTTACTGGTGGTGAATCTTCCTGATTCTCGTTTATCTGACATGTTAAATTAGTCTGTGTATCCTGGTTCGTGTCAGAAGCATAGGATTCCGATCTCCCGTCCTTTTCTTCGGACGTTTTTTGCGCCACTGGTTCAGAATCTGCGTTTGATGAACGGTTCGAGTCTGTTCTAGTGTATTCAGAGTTGGAAGCAGCCTCGGCAACGACGTCTTCTAGTCTTACTTCTTCCACTCTTTGTTCAGTTCTTACTTGGCTATCAGAGGAGTTGGAATTTTCACCTAGAGATGAAGAGTCGAGTGGTTCTTGCCTCACTCTGGGAAGCCGAGAGAGAGAGACCTGGTTAGTTAGGCTCACTTGGCTCGAATATGGTTTAGCTGTTGCCGTAGCCACAGGCCTTGGCCTCCGTGTTTGCTCCTTATCGGAAAATGGCTTGAAACCAATTCCACTTGATGATTTACCAAGCGGTGGTCGACCACTGCCAGGCGAGGTGGACGATTTTGGAATGATCGATATTGCGGAATTGTTTCGTAACGGAAACCCCACTTCTGCGTTCTGTTTTCTTTGAGAGAAGGACGATACACCTGTTGAAAGTATTCAGGAAATGATTTCATTAGTGACTAAGTTCCATTTTTCACTAATTTGGATCATAAGTTTATGATTTTCGTACTTTTTTACAGAAAGAAACGGGGATAAAAATGTTTATTTCGCTGTTATTTTCACAATTTTTACTGTGCACTAAGATAAGATATGGACCAAGTCTTGGTCAAAAAGTCACCCAAAAAATACCTCAAGATATTTTTTTAGGATAAAAATTTGAATAGAATCGATCTGTTAGTTGTAAATAATTGAATTGCTTATACAAGGAATATATTACTCCATCATTTGTGAGAAAAATGCATTAAAATATAAAAAATTACCCTTTTTTGGTTCTTCGTCTCGTTTCTGTTGATTTAATTTCAGAGCCGTTCTGATAGCGATAATTTTCCCAGACTCTAGTTGCATGTAAATTCCTTTAGGACTCTTTAAGACCATGACTCGCTGACCAGCCTTTAAAACTATGCTGCCTTTATCAGGTGAATTGGTTGGTATAACAACGTCAAGAGGTAACGTCATTTCCTGAGCACTCATGCCTTGTCTTTGCCAAACTTCTGCCGGTATCCATCTACTTCCACCGACTGTACGGGTTCCTCCAAGTCCCTCGGCTCCTCGTTGTTGCATTGGCCGCACAGAGGCCACAGGCTTTGGTGTTCCGCCAACATCTCCGCCCCGTATTGCCCGGATTTGGAGTCCTCCAGCTGTAAGAAACGTATTGAAAGGTAAAAATGGGTTGAATGAATTTATCTAGCGATTTTTTCCGGCCGATAAAAATTACCTCTGCTCGCCGTATTTCCAGGAACGTAGTTATAGCTAGGCCTGGAACAATTTGCGGCCATTTTTTCGAGTTCGTATCCACGTCGAGCAAGTCTTTTCTCGGCCTGACTTAACTTCTTATCTTTTCTATCAACAAGTAGACTCTCATGTCTGAAGGGCTGCTTTGTGAGTAGAGAGGAGTGTTTTTCTAATAGACTGTGCATCACAGGATCAGCATAGCCGTCTTTGGTTTGAGAGAAGTCCTGTACTTGACTGTCCTCCTCCCAGTCCCAAGATAAAGTTGCTGCTTCTTTGAGGGAAAGATGAGCATCTGGATTGCACTGATCCACAACACGGTCTGCCATACCTTGCTTGGATATTTGTCGATCGTATATTTTCCGTTCGAGACAATTATCGGTAACAAGTCTGTAGACAAAGCAAGGTTTGCGTTGTCCATATCTGTAGACTCTACAAACTGCCTGCGTGTCATGACAAGGGTTCCAAGAAGCGTCAAAAACAATTGCTCGATTTGCTCCGACTAGATTTATGCCAAGGGAACCTGCGCGAGTTGATACTAAGAATAAGTGGATCTTTGAATTGGCGTTGAACTCGTTTATCAATTTCTCTCTTTCTAACGCGCTGGTGCTACCGTCGAGTCGGTAATAGTTTACATTCTTTGCCCAATCCTCAGTGCGTCCGTCTTCATGTTTTAAACTGTTTCTGGCAAGAAAATCTTCCACTAAATTCAGAGTGAATAAAGATTGAGAAAAGGCTAATATACGATCTCCTAAACGCACTGCTTCCTCGAGGATACAGAAGAAAATTGACATCTTTGCTGATGCATCGATCAAACCTGGCACATATCCTTTCATCAGATCAGTCGCCTAAAATGCAAAATAAGATCGTTGTTTTATTAGAGAACATGATTGATTGAATGGGAAAAGAGCTAAGCAGAATGATTTCAGTAGTTTTTGAATTAATTTCTACAATTCTGATCTTCAAGAAACCTTTGTACAACTTTGGTAGGATTTTTAAGGCTTTATTTAGAAATGGTACATGAGACAATGAATTTATGCATTAATGTAGATATAAAATGTGTCCTCAATAAAGGTTTTACATATAAAATCGTGTATTCAGAATTCGAAACAAAATATTCATGATCTGACTGAAAAACGAGTAGATTCGTCGAATTTCGAATTCTGAATACATGATTCTGTGGATAAAACCGTGCTTAAGTACACACTTTACATCCCCATTAATGCATAGATTCATTGTCTCCGGAATTAGCAGTTAAAGGTGTGTATAAGCTTTTAAAAGCCATCCACTTTTCGTCGTTCTTCAAAATTAATGCTTACCCAGTCATAAGGAATCCCTGGATCTTCCTTGCCCATAGGTGAGCTCTTTGGGTCTTTGTCCTCATCTTTATTGAGTATTTCATCATCAGATTTATCCTCTCTATCTTTGTCTAAAAGATCATCACGCTCTCGTTCCTCTTCTTTAATTGTATCAATTTGTCTTGTATTGTTTGTATTTGGTGTTGCAAGTCCGTGAACAACACGATCATTTGGTTGAGGCGATGGTGCGGTAGGATCAGGACGATTTGCATCACCACCCGCCGGCGTGTACCCTTGAGAACCAGGAGCCGCGTTTCTTACCGAATTCTGATTTTGTGATATAATACTGTTTGCCTCTTTACTGCCCTCTTCGTAATTTCCTTTAGGTTGTACTTGGCCAGGATTTCTCACAGATCTCACCCCCGTTTTTCCCTCATTATTGCCGGCCCCATCCATTCCTGGAGTCTGATTATATTCGTATCTTTGATTCTGAAAACCTTGTGAGGGGTAATAATTGTTCTGGTATCTTGTGCTCCCAACATTACCAGTATAATAAGTATCCCCACTAGATTCCTGACGATAAGTTGTTTGAGGATAATTATTCTGTTGCCAATAAGGATCTTCAGTTTTAAACTGTGTCACAGCAGTACCCGACGTATAATTTGTCACGTTTTGCGTCTGCGCAGTGTCGTGATTAGGCGCAGAATACCCCGGCGTTTGAGGTCCTGTAGGATTCCGATTTTGTTGATCCGCGTTATAGTCGTGTGTCTGTGGCTGATTTTGAGGTCTAACAAAATTCTGTGACTGATTATCGTTTCGCGGGAAAATCTGCCCGCTTTGATTGGAGGAATTTTGGTTCTGCTGATTGGGCGGATAATTTGTGGTTTGGCTCTGGGTTGGTGTTGGAAAATTCTGAGTTGCAGAGGTGTCGCCTCGAGGGTAAATTTGCTGGTTCACTTGATTTGGTGCTGGAGCATACCCTTGGACAGAATTGGCCGCTGGATACGTCGGGTATTCTTGAATTGTAGACAATCCGGGAGTTTGATTAGACGGCTGGTTCTGATAATTTTGCCCGTGATTTCCGACCTGAGGATAATTCGGCCCCATATTTGGGGTAGCAGTATAGTTTCTGGTCTGATCTTGGTAGGGATAACACTGCGTTTGGTAAAGTCCAGGAGTGTTGTAAGCATTTGTTGTGGGATTCTGTTCAGCGCGATATTCGGAATTGTGAGAACCAGGGGGATTGTAGTTCTGTGTTTGACTTCCAGTGCTCTGGTCGTTACCAGAAAGATAATTTTGAGCTTGATTCTGATATCCTTGAGGTTGATTGTATCCAGAGCCTTGAGGAAATGTTTGGAAAGATGAATTACCATATCTGTGCTGTCCCTGGTTACCATAAAACTCTGCATACTCTCCCTGCTGCGGGTTGTTTCCTCCACGATAATAATTTCCCTGATCACTTTGCCTGTAGTTTTGTCCCTGCCTACAATCATACTCTTGATTCCTTGCGTAACCTTGGGGATAAGCATTCGGTACTGCAGTATTTGAATAAGCAGTGTTCTGCGGTTGTTGTATGGGATAGTTCTGATAATTTCCAGTTTGATTTTGGTTCTGTAGTCGATTTTCCGCTTCAGCATTATCGTTGCTAGAAGATGAAGATGAGTTGGGTTGTACGCTAGCTGCAGGTTTGTTTTTCACTGTAGCATTGTTTCCCTTTTTTCCCTTCTTAGATTCTCCCTTCGGCTGTCGAGCCTTAGGGCGTTTAGTACCAGGGGCAGGTTTCTCTCCCATAGTTTCTTCCAGATCTAAATCGTCCTCTTCATTTGCTTGACGTTTTTTAAGAAAATGGTACAAAACATCAGGGTGATTCCATATCTTACAGCAAACAGCGAATGCTTTAAGAGGATTGGGAACTGCCCGTGTCTTAACCACCTGGGTCATGAAGGTATCATACAGCTTACGCTGGTGTGGAGTCATCCTAACTAAAAGAATGTACTCCTCTTTTCGTGGCAAAGATACTTGCAACACAGAGTGAGATCTTCGCTGAACAAACCCTTCAAGAAGAGCGTGTAACACATGAGCTCTGTACCGCATCAGCCTAATATCTTGAGGCGTTGAATCTATACACTGTCCGTTTTGTATCGGACGTTCAAACATGTTGCAAAACTCGCTTTTAGTACCGAGGTAATTGGGTCTGACAAAATCTACCATACACCAATATTCAAGGAGATTATTTTGCAGGGGATAACCAGTAAGTACGATCCTTCGCTTAGTCCGCATTTGTTTTAAAGCAAGGCTTATGCTAGCGTGTGAATTTTTTATACGATGTCCTTCATCACAGATAACAAGGTCAGGTCCAGGACTAACTAGGGCGGAATGCATGTCCTCTAAAAGTCCTTTATTTTTATCATCTTCTTCAACGTCGACCATGTCTTTAAATGCCTGTCCGCGTTTCCGTTTAGCTTTGTTTGGTTTTTTGAGCGAAAGTTGACGGTACAATTCATATCCTATCAACAAAACGCCTCCTCTTCTTTGCCAATCTTGAATAACCCTTGCTCTTGCAGCCATGCTTTTGTGAGAGTCGTTTAATATGTGAAGCTGAAAATGTCTAGGGCGGAGTTCCAATCCTATGGGAGAATCAACGCAGAATGGTGTCTTGACTTTGTCTACTTCCTTCTTTTCTGGAGCCACTGGAGGATCCTTTGCCAAACCGGAGAGACTGTCTTCTTCCTTTTTCACCCCTTCTGCACCTTCCATTATTCCCGCCTCTATCTTGACTCCAGGATCCATTGTCTGACCATATTCCTGTTTTATCTCTCTCTCTACACCCATCATATTACACGGATAGCCGCCAGGATACATTGGCGCTGTTTGGGGAGCTATGCTTTTAGGCATTCCCTGACAATCAAGTTCAGATTTGACCGGATCACGGTCGAAATTAGGTGCAGTTCCCGGATGAGCTGCGTACATCATATTCATTGACATATCATTATGATAGTGTTGATTGGGAATAAAATTTTTATCAACTCCAGGTTCCTTGTGGATATTTTCTTGAGCACGGCATTGTAGGGCAGTGAGAGGGTCATATCCTTGATGAGAAATGGTCGGATCGAGAATAGGATTATCTTGAGGCATTCGCGGGGGGAATTCATTGATAGTATGCATCGGCATGCGATTTTGATCTCCTTGGAGTGGGTTGTCTTCCTTCATTTCCTGCTTAATATCAATTAGCGGTTCAGTTTTTGTTTGATTTTGACTATCCGGTGATAAATTAGCCTCATATGGCAACCACATGTTGAATTCAGCAAGCCAATTCTGCAGAGTATTAATTGGCATGATGCAAAGTACAGTCTTGGCAGTTGTGCATCTGAAAAATACGTCGCAAAAACTCGCCACCTGCAGCGTCTTACCGAGCCCCATACTGTGCGCTAGAATACAGCCAAATCCAGAGCTCGTTTTGTACCTTTCAATGCTCTCAACAATGTTGTCATAGAGAAAACGGATTCCTCCTATCTGATGCGGTTTAATAATCCGTGCGACTTGCGGCGCGAGAAAAACGTCTGGTTCTGTTTCCGGGTGGCCAACGTTTACCAATACCCTACCATGCTCGTCAGGGACATTGTAACGGTCGTTGGTGTGCATTCCAGAGTTTGAAGGGTCGTCTTCATTGTCAGTTTCTTCTCCTCCGCTCGGATCGCTCAGAACAATGCAATCGTCGTCTGAACTCTCACTAGAACTAGATATCGTCACAACATCTTTACCCTTCGCTGGTTTTTGCGTCCTTGGCATACCAGATACTTTCCTCAAAGTGTGGAGCTGCTTTTCACGCAGAGCATCGTCTGCCTCTGGGTCCGAAATCTCGGATTCTGAGAAGTACTCTGACCTGTGAGAATAGAAATAACAAAAATTAGTTCCTTTCATTAAAGGATTCAATACAAAACTGTTTTACCTTAAAATACAGATGAATTAAATGACCAAAAACCGCAAAAAGAATCATAAAAAGATTATTATTGTGTACCTATCCACCGGTTCCTTCTTTGGTACGACAGGAGAGATGCTGACCGACGGTGTCATCATTCGGATTCTTTGCTGGAGAAGGTTTGTGCTTCCTGAACGATTAGGGACCCTAGAAATAGAAGTTTGTACCCCGGGTAGAGCCCCTCTTCCTTTCTGCCAGCGAGCTGCTTCCAGTGCTTTCCTCTGTTGTTGTTGTTGTTGTTGTTGCTGTTGTGCGATCTGTGCGGCTGAACTGGTTTGAGTACCTGAACCAGACGAAGATCCGGACCCTGACCCTGACCCAGACCCAGACCCAGAACCAGAACCCGATCCAGAACCAGACCCAGACCCAGAATTCAACTTCAATAAAACAGTGTTTGGCAATCGAACTTGCGACGACGAAGGAGATATCGTTGTTCCACTTTGGCTTTGTTTTCCCTGTAATAAACTGATCACTCGAGTTTGAGTCTTGCTGTTTTGTCTATTAATAGCTATTTGTCGTTGTACTTCGCGGATTATTCTCTGTTGTTCTTGGACTCGTCTAAGTCTCTCCATTTCCTGTCTTTGAGCAGCGAGGGTTGCTTCGTCTAACTGATTCTCGTCCATGACTTCTCTTATGTTACGTCTCATGTTGGATATCTTTTTTTCAACCTTTGTCTCACATTCTGTGTCTGAACTATCACTCTGGTCACCTTTTTTCTGTTTCTTGTTCGTAGAGTCGGGATTCTCAGAATCACAGATCCTTTTGCCTCCCTCACCATCGTCATCCTCCTCCCCAATATCCTCCATCTTTTCTATATCATCATCGTCCAACTCCCCTTCATCCAATTCTTTGGATACAGATTTCCCGAGAAGATCTGCCTCAGTTACTTCCTGGCCCTCAATTGGCGCTCCTTAAGAATAAGAAAATTAATTGAATATTTATTAAGTTGATCTACAAAGTTTAGGAATGAGGTAAGTCAAGTAGCAAAATCATCAATAAAAATGGCATCTAAGTATCATGTTTATGATTTATTCAAAAGTAGGATTAATCTTTAGACTTTGCTAATGTATTTAATGACCGAGGTTTACATCGTTAAAACCAGAAATAATATCTCCTTGGAATGAACGTTAATAATAAATATTTCTTGCTTGTTTTTATTTTATTGAAGATTGAAGTTAGAAGCTCGATTGAGACAGAGACCAGCATTTTAATGTACATATATCACAGATCTTAATATTAAATCTAAGAATATTAGATGATTGAACAAAGATTTATGATTAAATTACTTTATACTATTTCTTTTTATCCACAAAATAACCAGCCTAGAACACCCGCCGTTAAATCTTGTCTATTTATCTGTAAAAACAAAGGCAATGAGCATAAAAAAATGTAGATATTTTCAACTTTGGTAATAAATCAAACACTTAAAGATAAACAAAATGCACACAGTTAAGTTTAGGCCTCTGAATATCTCAATAACTTTCATTGTTTTCTATTATCATTTCTGTCTGTTTTGGATTGCCTTGTGAAGGACTGATTTTAGGATACAAAAATTCGTTAATTTCTTTTGTAAACAATAAAAACACCACAAACCTTCAAGCGGCAAACTATCCAAGATGTTAATGGGCTCCATGTCTTCATCCTGAGACAAAGATTGTTGTTTTTCAGGATCAAGTCTGACCCCTATTTGGCTATCGATAGTTTCATCAAGGTCCATATCGTCCCCAGATCCCTCCGAATGAATTCTCTCCATTTCTTCATCGGGAAAAAGATCATTTCTCTTATCTTGTTCACCATCTGAAGATTCCAAGCCAGATTCTTCAGAGGTATCATAATTGGCAGTAACATTAGCGGATGAATTAGAGCCAGGTAATACACTAGAGGTATCTTGCTGCTCTGCAGAATCCTTAGAAACTCTTCCAGGATTGACACGTTCAATTGTGACGTCACCAATCCGAGTAAGGAAGCTATCCATGTCAGTATTTGACATTTTTTGGGCTGGATCTTCGTCCATGATTTGATTTAGTAAAGTTCTTGTACTTTTAAATCATTTTCTTTTTTTCATTCGTTTATATTTATTTAACATCTATTAATAATTTTTGTTTTTATTAATATTTCGGTGAATCAGACTTTTAACTATTTGATCTAGAATTTTCTGTTGAATTTTAAATCAGGATTATTATTTTTTTTATTTTTTGTGTTTTTATTCAGGGATAAAGTAATTCAGGTTCGAAAGGTGAATGATGACGTGTGACGATCTCGAGGTCGTTTAAGGGCCGTCCTTACATCGGTTCAGGAGTTTTATTAGCTTTTGAATAGTTCAGCTGTCAGATGAGAAAAAAGTGTATTGCGGTACGGATGATGGGGGATGGGAGAGAAATATTTGTGAGAAATGGTATCTCGGTGAAGCGCGATTATATTATGTTTCACAAGTAAGTGAAAAATATCGCGAGCTTGTTGCACGCCGAAGTTTGTTGGTAAAATTTGATTGACTATTTATCAAGGTTTATTTAATAATTATACAAAAATGTTAATTAGTCACTAATTAGAAATAAAAAAATAATGACACACCGATGGACGCCATAGCGTCGTTGTCGCGGCGCTTGGTAGCTGCTGCTGCAGACTCACAGCAGCCGAAAATCACAACGTAACAAATGCCCCCGGTCTCTAGTTCCTCCAAAATAAACCTTACGATTCATTTATAACGTTATATTTAAGCTAAATTATCGTTTAAGCAACACATACAGTTATTAGAGATTTTTATGTGCATTCACACGCCTCGATCCCTTCTCACTTTACGCGGCATTTTTACCTATGCGTTTTTTGCCGAGTGATACTACCATCGGACCACCCGCCATCTTGTCAACACCGCGCGTACTTCCGCTAGTAGCAGACAAGGGAACGGACTCGCGTTATTCTTTTATTTCTAACAAATCATTACCTATCGATTCGCTAATTTCAATATTATTAAACGGATATCGACCCGACAATATATTATCCTTTTACCAAGGTCTTATATTTATTTAAACTGACTTATCCACAAAGGGATTCCCCGATTTATCGTACCCGAAAATCTAAAATTCACACACACACAACACACGTCGTCACATACCTTATTCACACATGTGCGTATACATCATCGTGCGGACGAATCTAACGTCACTCACACCTAAGCGAGCGCGCGCGCACGCACGATAGATGAAATTAATATAAATAGAGAGGCTAAAGAGGACGAACTGTTATTTCTTATAGTTTTTTATTAAAATCCATCAGGTACATGGTACAGATCCTGATACAATCATGGACTCCTTATACATCTTAATCGGTTACATTGAATCGTTTAAATAGATATTTCAAAACCTGTTCATACACGATCATGATGGCTTTGTTATAATTATCGTCTCAAGTTAAAAACTGTTCAGCACATTTCTCTAGGAATCAAAGATACGCAAATACGATTCGTAATATTTCGTGTGTCGTACTAACTTTGAGGCTCTAAATTCATTTTCAGTCCATCATATTCGAGAAAAGATAACAGTTTTACGTTTCTTATGAAATTTTTTATTATCATTATTATTATTAGTTAGCATTTTCACAGGCATCGATCCAGTCATTGTAAACATCGAGAGGTTCCGAAAGTAGATTAATAGTAGTTTGAAAGTCCTCCAAACATACACGGCACGTTATTCTCGCCGTGTTTCTTGATTTGTCCCTGAAAGTGTTGGTGAAATTTTTTTTAACCGTATTTTAAACTGGTAAAACAAATGGATGGTTGCACATTATTCGATGTGTTTATACACACATTTTAACCTCGCAAGATTTTTCGTGATTACAAAACGGACAGTTGAATTGCGTATCTAATGGTTCAATCGCTTTTCTCTTGCTCGGTGGCTTTCTCTTACTCTTTCTTCGTCCCATACTATCTAAATAATCGAATTTGTTTTTTCAATCTCGAACTATTCTTTGAATTTTCTCTACTCAACAACAAACACTGTTTTAACTATTTGTCACTCAACCGGCTACCAACTGACTGAACTTAGCCACAACTGGCTAGACTCCTAGTGTTACCATTAAACTAAAAAAATCGATATAATAGACCCATGTTCTCTCTCTCTCTCAAGCTACCATCATCGCTGTCTATCTGGACAAACATTGATCTTCTCTTTCTAACAGTTTAATCATTACGTTGGTGAAACTGAAAGTGCGCAACTTCACGCCAGTTTCACACATACACTTCGCGTTCTCAGCACGGCGGTAATTTACCCATCAAGATGACAGATTATTAAAATATTATGTTAATTATGAGGATGAAATTGATGCAATAAAGAAGAATGCGAAATATATTCGTCATTATTTTTATCGTAATTCATTCTCTAGCTTTAAGATAGCAATAAGATGTATAGGTATATGAGTTTACTTCTCCGGAGCCTTCGAGCCCCGCAGTACACACATACCATCGACACAATTTCCGGTATAATCTGACACAAGGAGCCAGCGTGCCAGTAATCCGTTGCAATAGAAATCGCGAGTAGAGCGAATGCAGATTCTTTTTCATACCGTACGGACAGCGTGTAAATCGGGAGTCCAATACGGTATACGATACGTAAATTTTGTCGATAAATTTTCTAAAAATCTGGTAGTCAGTTCGAGGTTATATTCCGAAACTCCACAGTGGGGATCGAAGAAAAAGCACAGAAAAGTTAAGCTGCATTTCATTCTAGATAGTATGGTAGATCCGAAGATGGAAGAAATCCTCGCCCCTCTTAGATCAAGTGTCAAGGAACAGGTAAGCACCATATGGCTTCGTCCTAAAGTAGAAAAATCCACATTACAACAAGTCGGCATTTTTCAAATTTCCTAAACTTCGACTCGTTCAACAATTACAAAAAAAAAAAGAATGATGCGTGGCACGACTCCGCGTGGCAGAAGTAGAACTTTAATTCGATTTGGATATATTTATAATTTTTTAATATTTTTATTTTTTATTATACATATATTGACATTTCATCCCAATTCGATCTGGTCATATTTACAACATTTTTTTGTCATAGGTAAGGAATGCCCTATATTTTTTTTTTTTCATTTACTAGAAATTCCCTATATGTAGAAATATATTTTTTTTAATTCAACATCTATCGTGTAATATAAAATTTCACTTAAAAAATTTAGCAATTTTCAAAATTCAAATTATTGCATCAGATTCTCTGGTTTATTCAAGGGTGACCTGGTCCGCAAGCTGAAATCCGATGGAGCGCCTGATTTTGATGTTAAAAAAGCGGTCGCAGAGCTGAAGGTGCGAAAAAAGCTGCTTGAAGATAAAGAATTGTCGTTAATTCCATCCGCAGCAACTTTTGACCGTGCTAAAATGGAGGATCTTCTCAAAAGAAGGTTCTTCTTAGACCAGTCGTTCGCTATATATGGTGGAATAACAGGACAATATGATTTTGGCCCAATGGGATGTGCTTTCAAGTCAAATTTACTCAGCGCTTGGAGAAGCTTTTTTGTTCTAGAGGAACAAATGCTCGAAGTTGATTGTTCAATCCTGACACCTGAGCCTGTGCTAAAAGCATCTGGACATGTTGATAGATTTGCTGATTTAATGATAAAGGATATAAAAACTGGAGAATGCTTCAGATTAGATCACTTCATAAAAGCTCATTTAGAAAAAGTAGCTGCTGACAAAAAAACCAGTGAAGAACTCCGTGCTGAATGCGGCGATATTGTAATCAAACTTGACGGTATGACCAAGGCCGAGTTGGCAGCCGTTGTTTCAAGGTTTAACATGAAATCGCCGATAACTGGCAATGATTTAACTGAGCCAATTGAGTTCAACCTAATGTTTGGTACGCAGATAGGTCCATCTGGTTTGATAAAGGGTTTTCTAAGGCCAGAAACGGCTCAGGGTATCTTTGTGAACTTTAAAAGATTGCTGGAATTCAATCAAGGAAAGCTTCCTTTCGCTGCTGCGCAGATAGGCAATGCTTTCAGGAACGAAATATCGCCAAGATCCGGGCTCATCAGAGTCAGAGAGTTCACAATGGCTGAGATTGAACACTTTTGTGATCCCAGTGACAAGAAACATCCGAAATTCGACGCTATTAAGAACACAAAAATGCTCTTGTATTCAGCGTGCAGCCAAATGGATGGTAAAAGCGCCGAATATATGGAGATTGGAGAGGCTGTAAAGACCGGATTAGTAGACAATGAAACTCTAGGATATTTCATGGCCAGAATTCAGCTTTTCTTAGTCAAAGTTGGTGTAGACCCAGCTAAATTAAGATTCCGCCAACACATGAGCAACGAAATGGCTCATTATGCCTGTGATTGTTGGGATGCGGAATGTTTGACATCCTACGGGTGGATAGAATGCGTTGGCTGCGCAGACAGATCGGCATTCGATCTTACTCAACACACCAAAGCAACTGGGGTAAAATTAATTGCAGAAAAGAAGCTAGCAGAGCCTAAAGTTGTTGATGTAACTGAGGCTTCACCAAACAAGGGTATCCTTGGTAAGGCGTTCAAAAAAGAAGCCAAGACTGTTCTGGACACGTTAGCTGCGCTAGATAACGAATGCATCGAAGCCCTCGAGGAAAAAATTAAAAACAATGAAGGCTATGATCTTGTTTTGCCGGATGGAACTACAGCAAAAATCACAAAGGACATGGTGTCGATAAAACGCTATCAAAAGACGTTACACGTCGAAGAGATAACTCCATCTGTTGTAGAGCCTTCGTTTGGCGTTGGTAGAGTCATGTATACTATATTTGAACATAATTTCAAAACTAGGGAAGGAGACGAGCAAAGAACGTACTTAAGTCTGCCACCGGTCATTTCGCCACTAAAATGTTCTGTCTTGCCACTCAGTGGCAATGCGGAATTTGTTCCATTCGTTAAGAAACTTTGTAAGTTTTAGCTAATGCTTGGATATACGTAAATCGGTAATTACTGATGCGTTTTTATACTTTACGGAGAAATTTGATCAAATATTCTCATTTCAGCACAGGATTTAACTGCCATCGATGTTTCTCACAGAGTGGATGATTCCTCAGGCAGTATAGGTCGTAGATATGCCCGAACGGATGAGATTGCTATTCCATTTGGGATTACGATAGATTTCGATTCTCTGAAGAATCCGAATACAGCTACGCTTAGGGAGAGAGATAGCATGGAGCAAGTTAGGATAAGCGTAAGTTGTTTTGAGTAATTGATGAGTGACGTAGTATTTGTTATTTCAGAATATCGTTATTTAAAAATGATTTTATTTATTGTTTCAGTTGGACGAGCTCCCAAGTGTAGTGAAGGACTTATCTCTGGGCAAAATAACGTGGGATAAGGTGGCGATAAAATATCCAAAATTCGAACAACAAGAAGCTGCAAAAGCGTAATAAATAGGAAAATATTCAACGTTAAATAGATCTCGCATTTTCAATTGGTAGCACAGAAATATAAGATAATTGATTGAGCTTTGGTGAATCGAAATATTTTAAATCCGGATAATTTAGATCACCTGCTTTTTATAAAAAAAAATACATCAGTTGTATGTATGCCTCCTTGTAGATTTCAGCCATGAATTTCATTAAAATTATGTTTACAATAAACTGGAATTTATTACTTTATTTCTTTCCTGTAAAAATTAGTTACTTTTACCACACGCAGGTGTTTCTTTAGGTCATCTCACAGACAGAGAAAGATTGATTATTTTGTTAATCAATATTTTAAGAAACTGGAACTAAAATCCGAAAATGTAACTGCATTATCGATTTTTATTTAGCAAAATTGAAAGGAATCAGTTAAAAAGATTACACCAAGTACACATATTGTACCTTAAAACATATTATTAAGTAAACAGTTTTGGAAACAATTTATCCCTCGTAGAATTGAGGCAGTTTGTCGCCCAGGATCACCCGTCGTTCAACACCTTCTTTAGTTATAACACCAAGACGTACAACTCCGCCGCTGCTACCATCACGTGACATTGCCAGGGCCAGTGCTTGAAAATTAGAAAAAAGAAAAGAATGGTCAATATTTAATCGCTGCAAGGTGTTTAATAACTTTTGATTTCATTATTAGAGGCTCATTTTCAACATTTTCAATGTTTTGGTTTATCTAAATTTCTTGTACTTTTCTTAATATAAATGATATTTTTATTGTCAAATATACGGTTTCCTCTCAAATTTATTTATTATGTTCCGTTGCATTATGCAGAAACTGATTAAATGTAACGATAGAGTTTTCTTCTTTAGTCTGCATTGTATAGAGTTTCAATAATCGTTTGTTACAAATTTTGGTGAGCTATTACATCAGTATTGTAAGTGAGTCAAACAAACTTACAAAATTTTGTGAAATTAGCAAACAAGCAATTAGGTATCTACAGATAGATCAATTCTCAAATAACACAAATATTTTTATGAATTTCGAGGCCTTTGATGCAAAACCAGATTTTCCGACCCTTTGAAAGGCCCTGAAAAATCACGAACTATACTAATCGATACGAAGTACAAAAAAGACTTACTGTTGCTAACCAACTCAATGGTCTGATCTTTTGTCATGTTGGGTTTATAATGAGCATCCACGTAACCATAGACATAGCTAGATCCAGATCCACCAATAGCAATTGGTTGTCTAACGCACATGCCACCCAAAGGAATGCTGTAGACTTGACCACCCTTACGCCGATCCCAACCAGCAACTAAAATCCCTGCCATAAGGGAGTCACGATAGTTGTAGCAGAGTTCACGAAACACATTTGCACTCGTTTCTACTAAAGGTGGTTCTCCAAGCTCCATTCTTCAAGTCAAACATAGAGATGTATTAGATTTATAGGATACTGAAGGCCTTAAAAAGATCGAGGCAACCAATTTAAAGGAAAAATCTATTTCAGAAGGGGGATCTTTTCGGGACTGAAAAATGTGGCTATCTATTGATAAAAGAAATTATATAGGAGAGTGGCAATATTTTAGGACTTAATTCTCAATTTTTGATTTCACTCTATAATTTTGTTCTCTATGATACTTCGAATTTGATTTTCAAAAAGTTGAGAAGGAACAAAAAACATTTATAATTGTTATTTCAATTAAAAATTAGTTCTTTTCAGTTTAGTATAACATTTTTTTCTTAATTTCAACTTCAAACATTGCAAACAATTGTTTTTTGTTAATAATCAAGGGAATCAGAATATTGTTTAATTTACTGAATAATTTCATGGATAAATGATATCAAAAAACTCGAACCAAACTTGGTGGTAGCAAAAAAAAACTTGGATTTTGGAAAAGTTTCATATTTTCAATCAACAAATTGCTAAAAAATTATCTGTTTTTGGGGAAAATTATTGTACTTTAGTGAATATCTGGAAAAACTAAAAGAAACAGGAACTTTTCAAGGAAATAGGAGAACAATTGTGATATTTTCTCGCTAATGAGTGAAATATGGTACAGATTGTTCGTCCCAGCTTGAAATTTATCTGCCTGTCTCTCTTTATAAAAAAAGAAGAGTTCTTGATGGACACTTACTGATGAAAACTCAAGTGGTACGAAACTATGTCTGCAATAGCCTGCGTGTCTGCGGCAGAACCTGAACGACAGCAATAAATCTGATCCGTTACTTTGGTCAGCTTGTCTGTAACTCGATTGGCTATATAGGCTCTGTAAATAAATAACAAATATTACATTAACTTGTACTTAAAGTAGAAAAAACGTTACTTTAATACAGTTCCAATAAACGTTATTCCAGATTTTTTTTGAATGTTTTAAAATGTTTTTCAATGCTTTTGCTCGTTTTTCAATATTTTAAAATCTTGTCTAATATTTTTCAATGTTTTTAAACATCCAAATCAATCTTCAGAGTGTAAATTATCATGAGCATCGCATACCCAGTGGTGGTTCGTGAATCAGCACCAATAACAACACCACCTTCAAATTCGCAAGCCATAATCGAGGTCTGAAATAGAAATAAATAACTAAATATATCATAACGATTGGTAGATTGAATGTGTAGGTTGACTGTGTAAGTTGTTATTTGTTGGCCAATTCTTAGGGGGTGGAAAAGGAAAGAAAAGAACCTATCCGTTATTTTCTAGTTGAAATTAAAAGGAAATGAAAGACAAAAAGGAAAAATTAAAAATCGTAGATGATGATGACCGGAGCAATTGGCAAAGTTTGCACCGTCATTATAACCTAAAGACAACGACAAACGATGTTTTCAAAGACTGGTTTATGCCAGTTTTAAACATTTTAAACACAAAGAGAAACTTACTCCTGTGCTGTGCTCGGCAGAGAGCCAATCCGGCACCATAGAATCCATCATTTTCGACTGAAAAGGAGCTTCAACAAATGCCATATCACTCAATTTAAAACTATACTGTGTCAGTAATCTGTAAATGTACTACACCGACAGTTCGAGCGGTGTGGAATATCATAGGATAACAGAATTAACAGAGAACCTCAAGTGGCTTAAATCGTTTGAACTAAATCGCCGCGTAGTAGCAGAAAGAAAAAGCTACACCATAAAAATTGGACAAGATTAATGAAACTAGGGGAATCACAATCTGCTTCAAAATCGCTCGAAAGTTGGTAATGAAACTATATCAAGGTTGACCGTTTAAAATGTTTAGCTCGCTTTTCATCGTCGTTTGTAATAATTTATATTAAAGTTAAGAGTATTTATTTACGATTATTTAAAATATAAACCAACGAATATCAGAGGTGAGATTTTAGTCTATGCAACGCTCAAGCTTTATGTATTAATCTTTTTTCTTTTTTTTTTTTACATATACAGTATCGTTTCGTGCTTATATTAACGGCATTTCATTCTTCGATCATAACCTGTCTCCAAAAATTATGTCAAATTTCTTCTGTCCCGAGCGGGAAAGATTCCTTTTCGTCTCTATCATATTCACTCTTGAACAAACATGCTATATCTCCTTTTAGGAAATAAGAGGCTGCAGTTTTCTGTCAAGAACCTCAAAAAATAAAAATAATAAAAATAAACAGTCATTTATCGATCTTCCGTTTACGTTCCTATTTCAAAATACGTAATTGAGTATTAGAATTCTTCTATTTTATTCTTTTGTTTCACTTTAACTACCCTGAACTAAAGTTTGCTTTCTAATTTATGATAATTGGGTATATTTTTCGCTCGAAACTTACTGTGTATGGCCAGAAATGATTTTTGGAGCCTAAATTAATTTGAGATAAAAATTGTCAAAAACTAGAATGAAAAAATTATCATAAAAATATTTGTAAAATTTAATTAGAGATCGTTAAATGAATTCATGTACAATTTATAACAGATGGATAAATTTTATCCAATCATAAACTACCTGTAGTTCGTTTTCGCGATATTCTTTTAAAAGATATCAAAAATTGACTTTATGTTCATTTAGATGGAGCCAATGACTCTTGGATCTCCAGTTGGAAGTCCGGCCCAGACCCCAGGTAGTCCAGGACCAAATTCAACATATCTGCCTAATTTTCTATTGGGAGACACAAACCCTGTAAGATTATAGCTTGTTTAAAAATCCGAGTTTAAAAGCTGAAAATGATCACAAAACAACATTTAACGTGGCTGAAAGAGCCCCGCAGCAAAATATATACCCTCTAAACAAATATGAAATCCATTAATCCTCCTACCTAAACATAAATCCTTGAAAAAGCCTCCACAAAACGTTTTCAGAATCCAAATTCCATTGAAAGTGTCTTATTTGTATATTTTTTATGCTTCAGACCGCTAGATTAAATATAATGAGTCCCCAAGGTACCCCAAGGAATACCCAGTTCGGATCTACGACTAGTGGAGGCATGTCTACATCTGGTTCGAATTATTGTACCCCAGACTATCGCGGGAATCGTCAAAAAGCGATGTTTGGAAACGTGACAAGTCCAAACGGCCCGCAAATCGGTTCTGAAGGACAATCTGGAGGGCCACCAACGAGGGGTTTATTCGATACTCTGGATACCATGCAGTCTATGGCACCGTACACACCTAGCACTGTTCCAAATGTGGCTAATAATCAGTCTAGAATGTTGACTGGGAATAATAACATAAATAATTCCATGTTTTTAGACAACTCTGCTAATTTGTCCATAAATGAACCCATGCAGGGTCTTCTCCAGTGGGTAACAGTCTTCGGATTTTCTCCAAACGCTTTGAATGCTGTACTATCTCATATATCCAGCAGAGTTCGTATTGTAGATAAAAGAGGAGCTCCTCATGCTCAGGGTAATTGGATTCATTTGAAATGCGCGACTGAACAAGATGCGCATAGAGCTTTGGCTTGCAACGGTAATATTGTATCAGGCTCGACAATGATTGGCGTTGTACCTTGCACTGATGAGGGCGTTGTTTTGAGCTCTGATAAAGAGAATCTTTCTAAATTAAGCAGCAGTGCTAGGTGCTTTTCTACTCCGGATAGATTGAATCTTGCTTCTCCAGATTATGGAGGTAGTTTACCGCCCACTTCACCGCGGATACAAAACGCCCGCCCTTTAGCAATAGGGTATAATCAACATTTGAGTCCACAGTCGGTTAGATCGCCACAAAATGTACCACAGAAATCAACAGGGCTTGTTTCCAAAGCTATGGAATACGTATTTGGATGGTAGTTAAAAGTTTGAAAAAAATTTTAGGTAGAAAGCATTTATATAGCAATATCTGATTCCATTTTTATAATCTTAAACGTGGTAAATTTTAAACTGAAACTTATTTTTTTTTTTCTTTTTGTAAGATAGTAAATTGTATTTCATAGTAATCTTGTGTTAAATTTGTTCAAAACAGCGGAATCATGAACGTAAAACCGCTTACAGAGTGCTGTTTGTATGTACACTCTGTCGTTAAATATTTTATTTTGTATAAGAAAAATTGAACATAAACATCGCCGTACTCTAAGTAATGATAATAATGATTGGTATTGTTTGCTCAATCTTTTCTATTTCCAATAATAAAAACATATACCAATTTCTTGATAAACCTTATTTGTGTATTAAATAAAATAAAAAGTTTCGGTTTTTTTTTTTTTTTTATTTTTTCCATAAACTGTTATATGTTTAAGTTATTTGTACAAGAAAAAAAAATAATAATAAAACCCTCATTCTCAGTGTTATTTAAATTAAAACTGGGAGTGGCCGAGCGGATTGATTGTTACTTAAATACTTATTTGAATATAAGATAAACATATACATATATATTTTTTAGACATAGTATGATCACATTTCTGAAGCGATATTTCTATAAATACATTTTTTTTTCTCAATTAAGATTTCTTTTGTTCTCATTAGATTCGTTTACTTAATATTACTTGGGACTTTCAATTGTCGCACTACCCAAATCTGTCATCTTTGGGTACTTTACTTTCTTGTTATCAAGTTCGTCTTGAGCCCAGAGTATCATTTTCAATAAATTATTTAATCTAGGGCTTGTAGATTCCCGATGTTCCATTTTAAGTATTGCAGCATTCAACTCGCTTGCAATCTGCAACAATCATTGATATCATTAAAAAATAAACAATATAATTAACATTTCTTCATCTATACCTTCTGTCTATGCGTCGGATGTAAGAGGTCACTGAAAGGGCTTTTGTAAGGTTCTTCAAAGGCAAGAAGAGCCAATGTCCTCTCTAGCTCGCTTAATATATTATCGTCATTTTCTCCAGCCTCACTAAGCTGCTCTTGGGCAAACTGTAAGGCATCTTCTATGCGACCAGTTCTTATTAATTCAATAAGATGTAGCTGTTGCAGATGAAAATACAAATATCTATCGTTATCCAAAAGTTCTGGATGCAGCTGGTTAACCAAATCTGTTGCTTCTTGGATACGGCCATTTTGGATAGCGTCTCTAATGCGAATTCGATCATCCAAGGAATTCAACTCAACCGTTGGACCGACTCCTGATTCTTGTTGAAACTTTTCAGCCGCTTCTTTGAACCCCTCTTATTGGTTGTTATTGTCAGAAAATAAGTTGGATTAAGAACTTTGACTTAATTTTTTCAATTTTGTTTTGTTTCACTGTTTATTTTGCTTTTTTGAATTAGTATAAATTCTGTATTACCTGTTACGAGATAATTCATTATTAGGTTATTCATTGAGACACGTTGAATGTGGGATCCATCTTCAAGTTTAGCTACCCACTCGTCTTTTGTAACGTCTTGTTTTTCAGGGAAGCTCATTATTCCCTGAAATATGTATACATATTTACGATTAGATGAGTTGAAATGAAACGATGATTACAGGGTCAATGATTCGTAGAATTTGATAACATAAAGGAATCTCGGAGGTGTTCAAAAATCGATGACTAGTTTGATTCCGTATGAAAAATAGAGTAACGAACTTACCCACGAGTCGTTTCGATCTAATAAATATACAAATCCTGATCGGATGGCTCAATGAATTGCGAAACCTTAGCTTAATAAAGACACTCACGACTGTCAGTACTCCGAAACGTCATAAACAACGCGTTAGCTTTTTTTAACAAACATCAAAAATACGATACATAGATGCGCCGTTTTCAGAAGTTTATGATATAGACGACAGATGGCTACGCGAAAGGCTTGTAAAAAAAAAACGATTTCTCTTTACAAATCACATACCTATTAACCTCAAACCGAAGACGTGGGTCGTGTTTATGTTTTTCTCGTGTTATTTTAGGTTATGTCGTATGTTATTGACGAATGTCAAGATTTCATAATGTCATATTAAATTGCAACGAGTATTAGTGCAAACAAACGAGAGTTGATTATCTCATTTAGAAAGATATTATAGCATTCACTATGATCACAATTGAGGAAAAACTTCAGTGTTAGATCACGTCATTTAAGCGCATACATGTCACTGTCATAAATGATAATAACCGAACAACCATAGCAATAACACATACATCAATACCTATGGAGAAGATGGATATCACATTGGATGATCGTTTAGACACGCTTCAGCAGATTAGTCAGCGAAAACTAGTTGAAATCTTGGATAATATTCCAGGAAAAAAGGACTTTATCATAGAACCTAAGTTGATGAAACCATTAGAATGTTTCATAGGTGCTACGGCGCTGAGGTTTGCATCTTTCGAATAAATCATATTTATCATTAAAAATAAATTTTATTCTAAGCATAAATCATTAGGTAATGAAAAACACGATTGAATGAAATAAAAATTAGTTTTTTTATCTTGGTTTATCATATTTTTATCTTTTTCTCCCATCTTGTTATGAGTTTGAATCAAAAACATGAGATGCAATGAAAGCATAATATAAAAATGACCATTCTAAATGTCTAAAATTCTTTATTTCAGACGCCACGGAGTTGACAAAATTTTCAAACTAGAAGGGGGTCTGAAGGCAACGAATGCTCAGCGAGTGTTCCTTGTTTCCGGGGACCTTATCTCCTGCAAAAGAGTTTTGAACCAGATTCAGGCTGAGCTTTCTCAATCCCATGGATTAGCACATCATTTATTAGTCGTTCCTCGTGTTCCTGCAACTCTCGATCTTTTGGTTGAAGAAGAAGGTCGTTATTGGTATAATTAAAGTCGATTTTATGAAGTTCTTATACTAAAATGAATTAAAAGAAACTCATTTCGCATGAAAATCGACTCCTTTCACATTGTTTCGGTCCAGAATCTTCAAATCGTTAATTTACAAATTAGCTTTAGTTCACTATAGCTGCGTATACATAATAAAAAAATGTTGATGCAGTGGCTGCATTCGTATTTAAGATCCTTATTACAATTTCGTTGATGGATTTTGATCACATTTCCAGGCCTTTCAGAACTAGTAAAACTGCGTTCCTTTTCCTGGGACTTCATAAGATCAGATGGCAATGTTTTATCATTCGAAACGCGGCTTTACACAGACTTATACTACCACAAAGACACAGGGCTCTTATCAGCCTTTGCAAAAAGCTTGTGGTCATTGCAGTTGATCCTCGGACGTCCAAAGGTGACATTATGCCTTGGCAAACACAGCCAGACAGTACTAAAAATGATCGAATCAATGGACGAGTGTCTTTCTTCTCAAAATCTGACCAATCAATCAGGCGGATTGATATTAATGGACAGATCATACGATTTACCATCAATGCTTCTTACTTCGGTAACTTATTTGGGCCTAATGGGAGAGGTTTTGGAGATTAACACTGGAACCGCTTTGTCAAACGGCTCGCAGACCAAATTAAACTCAAAGACTGATCAGGTCTATGGAGAAGTTAGAGACAGGCATTTCAGCGATGTTTTTCCGATATTAAGAGAGAAGGCCAAACTGCTGAAGAGTAAGAAAAATCTTTCTGAGCAACCAAGGTGATTAATATTGAGTATTAAATATCATATTGCTTTCAGTGGAGCAAGAAGCCACCCAAACTATGCAGCTGGCAGAAATGAAACACTACGTTGCAACTAGGCTACAAAAACTAACTGAAACTAAACGCCAGCTAGGATTTCACATCGCTGCATGCGAAACTATCGTCGGATCGCTTGGACCCGATTTTGAGATGCTGCAATCGGTTGAAAAGGCTATACTTGAATGTCGCAGAAGAAAAGAGTGCCTAGAATACATCGAGACAAACATAGGTTGACGATCTTTTCGCTTTTTGTTAAATAAAAGGATGAAATTGTTATATTTTATTCTCTTTTCCAGACAGCCATCCGCTCCGGAGTCTTAGACTTCTTGCTCTGTTATCTGTTACAAGCGACGGAGTAACTCATAGCGAAGTTCAGCCAATACAAAAGGCATATTTACACGCACATGGATATCAAAATATACCATTATTCTGGAAGATGGAACAAACTGGTCTAATTGTTTATCGGACTGAGAATGTGCTTCAGAGACTCCCTACATGGACTAGCGAATGGGCTAACGCAGCTCAGAAAATGAAACAATTACCAAATCAGACAAAGCCATTAGATCTGAAGTCTCCGACATGTTCAAGCTACGTTTTCGGAGGATCGTACATACCGACTATAGTTAGTAACTTAAGTTTTTTGATATTTATGTTAATATTTTGTTCAAAATTAAGCTTGTAACTAATTTATTCGATTGATGATATTAATAGGCACAGCTGGTAAGATTTTTACTTAATGATACAGACGCGAAAAGTTGGAACTATTTAACCAGTTTATCAGAATGTAGTGTAAATGGACAACAGGATCTTGTTCAAACTGGTACAATTACACTTTGTATTATCGGAGGAATGACTTATGGAGAAATAGCGGCCTGCAGACTCGTTGAAAAATCTACAGGATCTCGTTTTATTTTTGCATCTGATATAGTTTCGACGGGAAATCAACTCGTCGAAAGTATAAAAAACATATAATCAACATTTATGTATATATATCTATATGTGAGACGAATAAACGTTAAGTTTTTATCCATTTTTATCGCGTAAGTGGTAATGCAATTCTATGGGTTACTTAAAAAAAATTTCGTCACTCAGAGAATTTTGGAAAAATTTGATTAGCTTATTATTTATGGGAATGAATAACTCATCTTATGTTATTCTAGATGTAAAATATCTATTGATGAATAGTAAATGTAGCTTTATTAGAGCTGGGGATTAGAATTAAGCTTATAGATAAATGAGTATAAAAAACAAATTTGCCAAATTACTTTTCGTAATAAAATATGGGATATTAGTTATATTAGATTAACAACCATTGAAAAACTATTGAAAATCGAAACAATCTAAATTTATTAAACGATTAAGAATCAAATGATTGAATTATGACACCGAATCAGAGATAGACGCGAGTCTCCTACAATCCTGTAAGCTTTGCCAGATTTTTTATTCTATATATCTAGTTGTTATTCACAAAGTTTCTCAACGACCTGGAAAAACCTGAATATCTAATTTTTTATTTGTTCGCACAATCTCAGGTAATTGTGTCAAAATGTTGGAAAATTTGAAATTATCTAATCTTTTATGCAAACGCAGACTGAAAGTTTTTTAAATGAAATTTCAACTTTTTATAAAATTGAGAATTGAGCATAAGGAATTAAGCCGTATTTTATCATCAACAAGTAAAATACGTTAATTCTTCATCTACATAGGTATAATATGATTAAAAAATAACTTTAAGCCTTTTAGGTCTTTAAAACGGCAAATTATTCTCCGAAAGCTTATAATCCTCGAACCGTTAGACACTACGATATCTATAGCTTAGTATATCGTATTTTCCTTAAGCCGGAAAATTACCTACCTATAAAAGCTATAAGAAGCCTCTGTACTCGCTTTCTGTACCTGTAATAATTGAAATAGAATTTCATCGAGTGTATGTATAGAGTTAAAAATTTATTGTTTTTTTCTAGAATAAAAGTATTAATAGAAACCTTTTTCAAATTTTAAAATACATAATTTTATAGGAAATTAAATTCTTTACAAAAAAGCTCGGATATATTTTCTTCGTAAATTTAAAGCATAAGAAATTATGAAGGTTTAAACTTCAACAAATACATTAAATACAAAAAGTAGACCTTGTAACCATGCACACATTGAGTTTTCCTACTTACTAGTGTTTAAGGCTTTATAACTTTCGACCCGTTGAATTTATGAAGAAAACATATCAGAGGTTTTTAATAGAGAATTTAATTTCCGATAAATATATGAAATTCAAAATATGTAAAGCATTTTTCTAAATACTTTTATTCTAGAAAAACAAAAAAAACAAAAAAAAACATTATATGAATGGGAAAATGAATTCTCAATTAGCTCTTAGTAGAATTAAGATATTAAACTGCGCTTTTGGGAGGGTTTTTTTTTTTTTTATACCTGAGACTATAGGAAATTATTTTTCTCTTCTTTTGAACCACCCTAATAGACACGCATGTAAAAAGCCGGGCGCATATAAGATGCAGTCATAGTTCATGAATCGAGAATGGTATATATAGTGTCTGCGTGGGAGACAGGAGGTCATTAATAGCCGGTGTTCGAGTACGAAACAGTTATTGATTTTTCTTGTTAGTTCGCTGTCGCGTAGTGCGCATATGCACGTGCCTCCTACTCCCAGGGAGTAATCAACCCCGTTAAAGGTAGGGAGTTAAGAGTAGGAGGAGTAAAAAGAGAAGGGAGGGTATAGGGTTTGCAGTATCTAAAAATATAATAGTGAAGAAAATTTTTGAGGTAGAATTAAGCGATACCGGGATGTAACTGAAACGCATACCTTATATGTATATGACAATAATAAAAGAAAAAAAACAAGAAAAACAAAAAGAAGAATTTCCACAGTAGTGATCGACCCTCTATTTCTACGTCCCACACACCCGTTTCTCTTGCGCACATCCAGATCAAACGCGTCGGTTGTTATTCTGTCGATAGACGGAGAGGCGAAAAACCGTCGACGATCAGCTATATACGGTTCAACGAATTAACTAAATCGAGAGTGTATAATAATTAGAGTGATTTTTCTGTGAAATAAGTATAGGCAAATTTTTTTTTACACACATATCTGATCGAAAAGAAAAATAGTAAAAATAAAAACAAAAATAGAAAATAACCAAAGAAAGGGGAAGAAAAGAGAGAAGGAAAGAGAAAAAAAAAGTATAATACGTATTATAAAAGAAACGCGGAGGATCGTCGTCGGTAATTTAGTTTTTATTTATTTCACATTTATTTTTTAATACATCTGCATCGTTGAATTTTTATGTATTATTAAATCCAAACCGTGATACATCGATAGATTTGCCTTAAAATAAAACCCTATATACTATAATTGTAATAAAAAAAGAAAGAAAAAAGAAAAGAAAATCGTTATAAATAATTGTCGTTTAATTAGTTTAATTGTCGTTGAGCGAATTGATCGTTGCTCGCGGTGATAGTTAATATTTTAACGGGGATAACATTGAAGAGGATAAAATATCTAAGGACGACGACGGCGACGACGGTGAAGAAGAGTAGGAGAAGATCGAGGGGAACTACGACGACGAAGAGGAGAAAATTTCCAGTTGGTTTGAAACTGATCACTCTTAGAGCACAGTTTGAACTGGGTACTGATATCGAGTGCGGCGCAGCTGTAAAGGAAGGGTGGCGTATGAAGAGCCGGTATTCGGTAATTTGTAAAAATTGTGAAAGTGACCCCGCTTGTCGGGGGTAAAACCGTCACAACGGCCGATGTCAGGATGCCGGAGCAAAGCAATGACTATAGGGTTGTCGTATTCGGGGCTGGTGGAGTCGGTAAAAGTTCTTTAGTTTTGCGTTTTGTTAAAGGAACATTCCGCGAATCATATATACCAACGATCGAAGACACCTACAGACAGGTATGTACATACACGAATTACGAATTTCACTTAACACGCCTATTTCATATTCCTGCACATTTTGCATTACTATACATTAAATTATCTACATTTTAAACCATACAAACGAAGAAAACAAATTCCGTTACATACGTATAAACGTATATGCAATGTACACAAATAAAACGATGTAGTGATCATAAATTTTAAACAATCATACCACTAAAATAGTCGTATCATATAATTTACGGCTCATTGGCACGGCTGACCATTGAAACCTTTACTACTGTAGCCTCGTACAACGGCTGATATGTGACTGAGGAAAGACGTCTTACTAAATTCTGAAAAGTTTCTATGTCTTCCTTATATTAATTCAATTTATCAGAATCAGTTTCGTATAAAGAAGATATTTAAAAATATGCGTTAAAATTTCGATACAATTTTATTCTAAAATCAAAGATTAAATCAGAACTAGTATATAGAGTTATATTATGTATAATTAACCACGCATATGGCATGCGGTAGATCATTCCTGTATTTCTCATTCTTATTTAGGGCGAGTTTGTCTTACCATTATGTATAGTTTCGAAAAGAAGTTACATATGATTTGAAATTGATTTCAATCCAAGAATAGAATACGAACTTTTCATTTTATTATAGTATCGTTTATGCATTTACACTAACCAAACGCTTGAGTATAAATTAAGAATTTCTAAGATAATTACAGGAATGCTTTTGTCGTATGACAAGACGATTTTGAATAACTAAAAAAATGTAATTGGCAGAAATATGAAGTCGTCGTGAAATTTATGTCGATTTTTTGGGAAGTTTTTAATAGTTTTTTCACTCTGTTTATGGAAGTTGAAACACGGTGTTTCAAATTTTTTGATCTAACTTAATTATCTTCTTCTTCTTTTTTTTTTTTTTAAATTTCGGAAGGCGACGAGATTCAAAAATCCAAAAATTGTCTGCGACAAATTTTGTGAGAATTGATTTTTGAAGGGTAATTTAACTATTTTAAGAAAATCTTAAAATAAAAATCTTATCTTTTATGTATGTACCTAGTATACAAAAGTTGTTTGCGAAAAGCAGTGAACCCTATAAAATCTGATTATACTCTCTTTCTCCGCACAACAATGTTAATCATCAAAGCTCGTTTTATATATAGCCCACTACACTCCGGATATACCTATAGTTCAACCCTGTAGACATATACCTACCATATGTATAATATTTCAAGCCAGATAACTACCGTCTTAAATCAAATGAAACACTATTTCCTACATCAATTATTATAATTCCGACTCTATTTGCCATAAAAAAAAAATTTTCTAAATATTTATTTCTCCAGGTGATTAGCTGCAACAAAAACATCTGCACATTACAAATAACTGACACAACTGGATCGCATCAATTCCCTGCAATGCAACGGCTATCGATAAGCAAAGGTCACGCTTTCATCCTCGTATACTCAGTCTGCTCCAGGCAAAGTCTAGAAGAATTGCGACCTATATGGGCAGTAATTCGTGAACTTAAGGGTCAAGATGTTTCCCAGATACCTATCATGCTGGTGAGCGTATATATAATTCACTCATCTTACATAAATATATATGATTGAAGTTTTCAAATAAGTTTTTAGTTTAATATTCTCTCCAAACTTCTTTGTCCCTAAATGAGATATTATTTATTTATCGTTAAACTTATTTATTTGAATGATCACCGGTCAGGTGGGTAACAAATGTGACGAGAGTCCCTCGGTCCGCGAAGTAACGTTGAGCGAGGGTGCAGCAGAGGCTGCGAATTGGGGCTGTGGATTTCTGGAAACATCAGCAAAGACGAATCACAACGTAAATGCTCTATTCCGAGATCTTTTAACTTTGGAGAAGAATCGGACGGTATCTTTGCAGCCGGTTCAGAGTAACAATGCGATAAGCCTTAAGGAGAAATGTGCCGTTATGTAAATTAGTATAAATCCTAATTTATGCGTCTATGATCATCGGAGGTGCATGCAGGACGAGGTGATATATATTAAAACCGTTTCATTATTATACCTATACATATATACATATACTATATATATATATTTAAATTATTACATGTATTTATGTATTTGAGATATATAAGTCACTCGCCTCGCCTTCAATCAAGCCGATAATAAAAAGGCGTAGAAATTAGTCTAGGTACTCGGGGGTGTATAGAAGATATATCCTCAACAATATATACCCGCTATAAAAATTAACGGAATAGGTAAAGTAAATTTGTTTAAAAATTTCAAATTAATAAAAAAAAATTTATTATTTTATTATAATTTGAAATCTTTATATAAGTTTACTAAAATCGATATGGTGAAACGGTTTCCCATTCCATTGCCATGGTGCAGGAAGGTGTAGTGTTATAATGAATAAAAAAAAGCGGGAAATGTACTACAGTGCAGGGGAATCTACAGAAGGGTTCAAAAAGCGAAAATATTAAGAAAAGAAATAAAAAGTATAATAAAAATGGAATATTAATCAATAATAATAATAATAATAATAATGGAAGTAGGTCGCTCGACATAATATTTAATTATACCTACCTTATACACGTTTTAACAATGTTGCCCGTTTAAATCCACGGCTCTCCACGTGTCCATGCTGCACGTATCTCTATAAATATATTATATACAGCGGGTCTAGAAATTTCGATAAATAAATTATAATAAAGGAGATAATAATTTTTTCATCTACCTATATATGGGTGTACGCATCGTAATTAATAATTATACATACAGTGTGGTTTCGTGGAAACTTTTATATATAAGGAATTGGTAAAACAATCGCAAAGATCGGCTTTTGTTACGCATATCGCATGCCCATTGGCTACTTCGTGAACAAACGCCGATCGTTTGAGTTGCCTGCACGCAGGCGTTTATATTTTCCTATGTTAAAACTTCCATGAAAATACGTCACTGTATGTATATTGAGCTAGTCTACATTATAACTTTTTTTCATTTATAGGTATATCAATTAGGTATAGTGATTTTATGTAGGTATATATTTTTTTTATTAAGGGACAGTAACTGAGAGATGAATTGAGACAAATATAAGTTTTTTTTTTTTTTTTTTTTAAGAAGTATTTTATTCATAGAAAAGAATATAATTGAATCTATATACGGGGTTTTTCATGTGAAATTATCGAGTCTATCTAATCCCAACCATTTTTAATTCAGCCAATTTTTTTTTTTAGTCTTCAGTAAAATATTATTTTGATTGGAAATATACGTTTTCATACTTTGAATCTTTCCAACATTGGTAATATTTATTTCGACATTTTTTTTCTCGGGAAAACATCGATGAGGGTACGACAAAAGAATTGTCTTTATTTTGTTTTGAAATATTAACAAAAAAATAGATCGAATCAATACAGGCTATAGAAAAAACGATTTTTCACTTCGAAATTTCAAATAGACTTGAAATCGGTATCGAATAATTCTGTCAATATTTTTTTCTGAAAGTAAGTTTCAAGACAAAGAGATTCATGTAGTGATTTTTATCGATACCATACTTCTTACCAAAATTTATATATGCAATGAATTTGAATTTATGTAAGGTAAGATTTTCTAAAAATTTATAAGCCGAGAATGGATTGAGTTAAAAATCTGAAATAAATAATGAGTGCTTAAATTCAAATGAGTACTAAAAACTAAAAAAAAATAAAAAAAAAATCGGTTAAATTAAAAATAGTCGAGGTCAGAATCTCGGTGACTTCACATGGAAAGCCCCATATACATACCGATATGAAATAATTGATTTGACCCGCAGTAAATAAATTTGAGTACCAAGTTCTTATATATGATAATAGTATATAATAGCCAGTAAACGCGTAGTTTACATATACCATAGGTATATACGTAGTAGATTACATACATATAATATGTAGAAAAAGAATAAGGGTGGATGGAAAATGTTTATTGAAATTTGAGATAGAGATAATGAAACGGTAAAATGAAAAACGGTTAAAAAAAAAAAAAAAGAAAAGAAAAGAGAAGATAAAAAATGATAAATAAAAAACGTAAATTGTTACAAGGTTGGTTTTTGTTGAATAGTTGTAAGAATTTTGTAATAACGCTATTAGGGATTTATTATTATATTATATTATATTATATTATATATATACATATATACTATGCTATATCGCAGAATACAAATTTATAAAAAAAAAAAATAATAGTCATTACATATATTATATATTATACATATAATATTGTAAACGTACGCTATTCGAATGCAATAGAAGTATATATACATATATATACATATATATATCATAGAAGTGCATCTAGAGGCACTTAAGTATCTAGGATTTAGGGGGGCTGTTAACGCGGATATTTAAAAATTTATAGTCTCTGTAGTTATATTATTATAATAATAAACTATAGAACCGACCGGAGTTGAGCTGCTGTGCGGCTCATATTTAATTATTATAGTTTATAAGATATATATAAATAATTGGGTATTCACTTTTTCATCATTTTAATCATATTATTTATATACGTTCTCTGCGATCATTCTGTAAACGTCGATTTTACTAAATAATTACATACCTATAATAGGTAACATAATATATACCTATATTACGCAGATTAGATAATTATTCTATTCCGGCACAGCATAGACGCAATTATTATTATTATAATATTATATTTCCTTTTTTTTCTTTTCTTTACTACGATTTTGAATATCAAATAGGTAAAGAAAAAAAAAAATAAACGCACAGATTACAGATGCTGGATATATATATAATAAAATTTTTTTCTAATTCGATTATATAACAACGATACCTATTTAATAAATAATGAATAAATAACGATCATATTTAAACGCGCATATCCTGGGCATATAAATAAATTCAATAATATATATATATGCTAACACAAAAAATATTGAAGTAAAATAAATAAATAAATTAATTAATTAAAAGAAAGAGAATTTTAACACTATATGCAATATCTGCAGCTTCTATTTGTTACTCGAACTTATACCTATATAGCATATCTGAATATACCTATACATATATCAATATTATCGGTGCACAATTTTTTCAACGATCTGTATAAGTCATAATAAATAATACAGCATATTATATAGGATTCACTGCCGTCCAAAAATTCGGGAGTAGGCTTGTCGAATTTTTCATCGTGACAAAAAGTTTCATATCTTGGCCAAAAGAAGGTGTAACTAAATGTGCCAGGCGGTATTCATAAAGAACAAAAAACCAACTTCATTATGTTTCTTTGCAAAATTATCTACCACTTTTTTTTTTGGACTTGGTGATGTTAAACATAGTTGTTTTTTTTTTTTTTTTCTTGCAATTTCTATACTTTCATAAAGACGCGTGTGATTTTTTGAGAAATTGATATAGAAACTTTTTTTTTTCAAAAGAACTTTAAAAGAGGCGAGATTAAGCTATATAATTTCATTTATTGAAAAAAATTCAACTTTTTGTTCAATAATTCTGTTTTTTGAAAATCCGTCGTAACTTGAAGAACTTGATGGGGTTTAAAATTAAATGTCAAGAGGAAAATAAGTTGTATTCTTTTATTTTGAACGTGTCAGAATTTTTTCACCAAGTTACGACGGTTTAAAAAAAAAAAAAAACAGAATTATTGAACAAAAAGTTTAATAACTTTGCGGAAAAAAATCGCAAAATTTTTTTCAAACAATGAAATTATAGCTTATTCTCTCATCTGTCAAAGTCTTTTTGAAAAAAAGTTTTTATATCAATTTCTCGAAAAAATTACAAGCGATTTTGTGAAAGTTTGAAAATTGCAAAAAAAAAAAAAAAAAAAAAAAAAAAACAGCTATTTTTAACATCATCTAGTGAGTGCAAAAAAAGTCCTAAATAATTTTGCAAAAATACATAATGAAGCTGGTTCTTTCTACTTTCGAATGCCGCCCGGAACATTCATTTACCTAATTGTTTGGCCGAGATATAAAACTGTTTGTCCCAATCGAAAATTCGACAAGTGTTACCGAACTGTTTTGGACAGTAGTGTATATAAATAATTGGCATAACGGTTAAATTATCTGCCATGTTAAAATATAAGTAAAAAAAAAAAAACAAAAAAAAAAAAATTTTAAAAGAGGGAAATATCGACAGAAAAAGAAGAATAAATCCAAAATCTGAAATAAAATAATATTGATTGCACATACTGTTATATCCTATATAATATTATAAATATATATATATATATATATATATATATATATATATATATATATATATATATATATATATATATATATATATATATATATATATATATATATATATATATATATATATATATATATATATATATATATATATATATATATATATATATATATATATATATATATATAATTATATACATCATTAATTGTTATAATAATAATATATATATAATATACTATACATAAAAGTTGAACGAGTAAATAATACATATCTTATATATTCCGAATCCGTGAAAAATAAAAAAACAAATAATAATAATAACAATAAATGCACAAGATAACGAAAAACGAAAAGCGAAATACATAAGAAAAAAAAATAAAAATAAAAAATACCAAAAAGACAAAAAAAAAATACAAAAAAAACGAAAAAAAAAATTAATATGCAAAAATTTCATAAAATATATTCTTATTTCGGGGCCAATTGAATGTATAAGGAGAAGACGTGAAAAAATATGATGATCATCCTAATTGTGTATATATCCTTGTATACACAGCTCAAGGTATAATATTATTATAACCGAGCTGAACTGTTTATGGAGATATATTATATTATACATCTATTAATACGAGTAAGCGAAGGGTGTAATATCTGTATACTTACCTGTAACATTATACCTACCCTATGTTTTAAGTTTATTATGTACCTGTATTAGTCCCGCTCTATAACCACATAAAATATTTCAACTGTGAAACTCTCTATATCTACAAACTATATATAGTTAATTATTTATTACCTGATTTACGCACTCTCGCACTTTCGCGCACCCCGATCGTTATATATGTATACTATATATATATATATATATATATATATATATATATATATATATATATATATATATATATATATATATATATATAAGTATAACGTATGTATATGTATAGCGATTATATATACTTATATGTATATATCCTGACGATCGTTGTATATGTATGTAGTATACCTATATTATGTCAGGCTCCGTAAAATAATTATTTCCACTTCACCAACATGAAACGAATATAATATACGTTGCAAAAGAGACTATACATATAGAATATATGATCGGGATCACCGCTTCGGTGATCGAACCCCGAAAGAATTTAAACCGTAAATCGCTGTGCACGCGTGCGTGTTTAAAAACGCGTGTATATATTACTCTTATAGGTATATTATAATTTGTTTATATACATACCCTATATATATATATATATAAATCTATATATTATACATACGAAATGAAAAAAAAAAGAACAAAAACAAAATGAGAATGAGAATATGTATTGATTAAAAAATCCCTCGATTTATATATGATCACTTATATTATAGTTTTTTCGTATCATATGTTATATTATATTATATTATATTATATTATATACATATATAGGTATATACTCGATCAAAACGCGCGCGATTTTAACATAATTCTATTCTATATTATATATATATATATACTTATATACCATATATAAACGTTTTAAAATTTGAAGTGGCACAAAAGAATTTATCGAAATATATAATATACAATATACATATATACCTATATATATAGATTGATACCTCGCACTCGGTTATTCGTGCACAGGATAATAAGAAATAAATAAATAAATAAATAAAAAATAATAAATAATAGATAATAATAACGATCTATACCTATACTGATTTTTGAGAAAAAAATAAAATATAATATTATAATCAATATTTTTGTGATCCGTTCGTTGTGCTGCAGTGGACGAAATTTGCTATACATATAACAAGCATGTATTCTTTTTTTTTATTATTATTTATTATATTAATTTTTAATTTTTGGTTTTTTTTTTTCTACATATGCGTATATTTGTATTTGAATCGATTGTAAATTATTGTATTTATTCATCTTTATATTACTACACGCGATCAACGTAGTACCTATTATATTATAATAATACCGATATAACAAACATACTCAGAGACGAAAAGATATATAACATCGAAAAAGGCGCTCAGAATATAATCGTTTCAATTAATTATATATTCAGCTACAATTATCGTATAATTCTCTTTATACTTCAACCTACCTTATACAAAATTCATTATATACATTATATATAATATATAATTAAAGTTATGTATTCGTAAAAAAAATTTTTTCACCATATATATATATATATTATACGTTTGAATATATAAATTATATAGGTATATCGTTTTTTGCTTAATAATATATTTACAATATAATTATTCACTATCATTGTTACAATATGATATGTACACATAATATTTCAGAAGTATATATATGGTATATATAAATCCTGAATTCGATGTTATATTAATACCGATTTTAAGCACTTACGCTGGCTATATACTTACCTATATACTTTTTTTTTTCCTGCAAAGTTTATGCTCTCGAATTGTATAATTATTATAGTCTGTGCAATAGCTGTATAGGTAAATGGGTATACGTATATGTATATGTTTTGCATGTTGTTATCTATAAATAATATTATATTATTCTACGAAGAAACAAAAACAAAAAAAAAAAAAAAAACGAAGTCAAAGAAAAAGAAAAGAAAAAAATTGATAATGTATACCTCATGTGCCATGCTTAATCTTGCATCGTAGTTTTACTACCTACCATCTACTGGTATTTTTGCAACGTTTTAATAGATTGTAATACATTATATTTCTCTAAGTTATGATAACAATTGAAGAAGAAGAAAAAGAAGAAGAAGAAGAAGAAGAAGAAGAAGAAGAAGAAGTAGGAAAAGTAAAAGAAAAAAAAGAGAGAGAGAAAAAAAATAAAACGCTCACTATTGCATATAATACATACCTATTATACGCCTATAGATTATATAGAACGGGAGAGACACATATCATGACAACAAAACTCTATATACTTATAATAATACATATTATAATACATTATATGCGAATGCACAGATTGAGCGCCACATGAAGTTCGAGTACCTATACCTATACCTAATACATTATATTATAAAATTCCCTTATATCTATTCGATTGTTATTCGCTACGTTCTGTACTATTGTAAGGTATTTACATAATAACATAATCTTGATTCTTGGCAAAATTATATTGCAATTTAATTTCCCATTACTCAATCATATCCTAATCCTTATAATCCTACTTTTAATTCATACGTTTTTAGTATATTAATACGCAAAACCTTTGCTTGACGATAAAATATTAGAAAACAAAATATATAACAAGAGAATCGATAAAGCTGTGAGTAGAAATCTGCATTACCGATACAACACGCGCCTAGCTATAGGCAACTCAACGTACGTGCGAGTAATCTATTTCCTTATTTACCCGCGAAATTCATATAGGGCGCGGTTTATTTGATATTTTTAAATATCGACAGACAAAACAAGAAGACATACATTTGTTTAAATTAGTTTACAGAGTTATGTTCAAAGCTACTGGATAATAATTATGTATACATTATATGTATACCTATAAGTAGCTATAAATTGTGAAAAATTGAATTTTAATTAATATTTCTATCTCAATAGTTATTCACAATAAATAGAAAAATAAAATACGAATCATTGATAGATTTTTCAAGTTTTAGTCTATTATTTATTTACATAGTAGTTAGACTATATATTATTTATTTTTTTCTCCTTTAGTTTCGTATACCCCGTGAGGAAGTAACTTAAAAGTTTGAATATAGTTACTAAAGCGTATATATTGTTCATAGTCAGCCATGAAAAATAGACTGACTAATTATAGAGACGTGCAGTAGTTGATTGCAACTGAGTACACTATCTTCAGGACGTCATTCTAATCAGTATATCGAGGCATTGAGACATATTGGGTTATCCCTGACATGCATATATAGTTATAATACACCCAGTAAACACGAACCATTTAAAATATATACCTATACCTATAATATAGTATATAACAGTTATATAACATCTACGTTCTGTATAAAAGATAAACAAAAAATAATACGTATTAGGTATAAATACTACGTTACTCCAATTGTGTAATAATCCAATCAACATACACTTTTGACTTTAAATTTATAAAAAAAAGAAGTTTCTCTTTGTATATTGTATATCCATAACTTCAACTGAACTAGAATAGAGAATATTGGAATAGAAATACGGTATTTTAGTCCGTGACAAGAGAATCGCAATAAGGGGGGGTAGTTCGGGAGACGAAGGAGGAGCTGGACCGCTGGACCAGATAGAACAAAGTAAAGATAAACACAGAGGAGCCAATCCGATCGTGAAAGGGTGTTACGCTCGGGGATTTCCCCATACTTTAGATAGCCGCGCGAATCTCAACTATAGATGATGCGGACAATGATTGGTCGAGCTCGGAGACCAACTCTTCGAATGTTCGGCGGGACCTATTGAATAAAGTACGCGCAGGATCGGCGTTCTTATATTCGATGCTGCGAATACCTAGGATTTAATTTAATCCTGTTGAGTCAAGCGGTGGAAGCTGAAAGTCAAAGAACTTAACAGAAATTTTAATCCTTTCTGTGAGTAGAACTGATTTTTATTTTTTATTTTCTTGTTTATATAAGAATTCATTTTTTTATCCTTAAATTTATTAACAATGTAACATCGGAAATGCAATTGATACGACGATTTTTAATCAAAATATTATAATAGTTTTTAACAGTAGGACGATTTGAGAAGCCAAGTGAACTTCTGTACTCCGGAATAATTGTTTTTTCTTTTTAACTATTGATTTAGAATTAAAATTAATATGGAAAACGTGTAAATTTTTTGTTTCGCTATTTATGATGTTGAAGTGTTGATCATAAGGTTAGTGTTTTCGGTTTTATTTCATTTTATCTTTATAGAATGCTTCGTGGTAAGGTGAAACGCCCCGATGAAGAGACTCGCGAGTCTGACAGCAAACAAAGAAGACCAAAGTGTGCCCGGTGCAGAAATCATGGTCTTATTTCATGGCTACGCGGTCACAAACGCGAATGTCGATACAGAGAGTGTGTGTGTCCAAAATGCGCTCTCATAGCCGAAAGACAACGCGTTATGGCAGCCCAGGTATTTAAATTATTTATAGAAATCACTTTTGAAATAAATATTTTTTATAGATAACTTATAAGTTGTAGTCTTTCGTTTTTGCCAAAAAAAAAAAAACTGTGATATACATGTATAGATAATATTACAAGCTTATGAAAGCATCTGAAGAGTTTGTCAGAAAGTTGAGAGTTGAATCCATTAAGCGCGGTGTAGCATTTCCCAGATAAAAATCACGCGTGTCAGTCATCAGGGGTTTGTGTACCAACGACATTACGAAGATATTTGATACTGAATCTACACGTATATACCTAATAGAAGCGTGAATTATTGTATGAAAGGTAAAACTTCATGGATGGTTATATCGGGGTTTCAATCGGTTACGTTCTTGACACTATTTAACCGGTACTATAGCTCTCACTTATTGTCGCCAATATATCGACGAGCCACAATGTCACGTAGCTCTTCATCTCGCTTTGAAATCAATTCTTTTCATTTCCTAATTCAATCATAAAATTTCGATATAAAATGAATAGACCTCGATCATTCTTATACCAGCATAAAATTAAAGTCTTAAACGATCCCGATCTTTTGAAAATTAATTGTAAGTCAGTATTCTACATCGTTTCAAGGTAGCCCTGAAGAGACAACAAGCTGCCGAAGACGCGATCGCATTGAGTATGGCAAAGGTAGCAACAGGTCAAAAATTGAATCGTCTTCCGCCAGGAAAAATATTCGGAATGTCAGTGACCGAACCGAATCCAACAGAATTAACGAGCTGCGGTACTAGTTTTGAAAAATTACGTAATAACAGCGAAACAAGTCATAATAAAATCGATCAAAGTTATACTCTAAGTGGAAACGGTAATTCTGAAGAAAAAAATTCAATCATTAACGATGCAGCTGCTGCAGATGCAGACAATCCTTCATCAACCCTTGACTCTAAACTTACTAAATCATCACGATCTACAACGACCTTAGAAACCTGTGCTCCTTCGGTCGCTGAACGATCAAACTCACAACGTTATAGAAACATTTTGTTCAACGTGAACAAAACGCAGGCCACGGAACACGAGGATGAGGTATTAGAGGTAAAGGAGTCAGAAGAAGCGGATGACCGGAAGGACCAAGGGATGACGACGGTGTCTCAAACCTCCGTACAAACATTGGCTAATTTATTCCCTAGTACAAAGCTGTCCGTATTGCAGTTGGTCCTTCAACGTTGTGGTCAAGATTTGTTGAAAGCGATCGAGTACTTTGCCTCTCAAACTGCGCTCGGAGGTTCCGGCTCGGCTTTTCGTCCTGTGCAGAGTATCCAAGGAACTAATCACAGCGTACAAAACGTCGGTTTGCAGAGTGTTCAAGGTGTTAACGTAGGTTTTCAAGGTGTCCAAAGCAGCTTGCAGCAACAAACCCAACCGGAAGTGCCAAATTTTTTCGCCTTTCCACCCGCCTACTCAACGTTTCCACGTAATATTTACGGGGACAGTTATTGCCTGCTTAATATTGTGCCGGAACAATTGCAATCGAAGATTAATTCGAGTACTGAAACGGCGAATTTGACCATAGCAAAAACAGGAACACCGCATGAGGATAGCGTTGCTCTTAACGTTCAGTACAATAATTATTTTAATTCTAATATACAACATCTTCGAGAACATATGTGCAATCAAATGATCGATCCACATAGACAAGGATTACTACATCTTCCACCTATTATACCAGGAATACCTTGCGTGCAACCAAACTGTGCGCAGTGTTACAAGTTCCCGTGAATATATTTTATATACAAATTAATATACATTCGCTATAATATCTCGCTTTGTTAGATACCACCATATAGCAAAGACAGAAATTATCGTTGATTAATAATTGATCAGTTTTATCAATATACTGATAATTGTTAATTCATATGAACAATTGATCATATAAAGTTATTTCAATCCTGCACAGAAATGTTCAGAATAAAATTGTTCAAGATGTAGAAAGTTTTAGATATAAAAATCTCACACTGATCATACGTAAGCGAATATCTCTATCAAAATATATTTTGATCGAGATTCTGGTGGAAATTTTTTTTCTTTCAAAAATTTATTTCAGTTGTTTTTTGGAACGATCTGAAGTTATTCAAGAAAATACTGATTTTCCATTTCTTCCGACTGTTAACTACGAAAGATCCGAATTGCGGACTTTATTCTGATAAAATTACATCAATCATTTCATAAGTTGTTCATGAAGTGTTAGGAGAAAATTTTCACCAGGGAATCGATCATGGCTTAGCATGTAACTGTGAGGTTTAAAAATTGAAGGATGCAGAAGAAGATCGTGAAGAGGATATAATATAATGCGTTGGGATTGTATTTGCATTCAGAGTCTCCGGCATGGATATAATAATCGTTTATGCAGTGTGTTCGAATATTAATAAAAAATTTATAAAAATATTATAGTCGCGTGTATATTACGACTCTTCAATGAATATAATCATACCTATATGTAAAATTTCCCAGAGACATGAATTTTCCCAAAATGATTGAAACTTTTACCTTTCTTTTTTGTTTTTTTTTTTTTGTTCTATGGAGATTCGGTTTCGTTTAAATATATACAAGCGCTGTTCATAATGATTTCATAAACGATAAATGGTAGAGACAAAAAAATTCGTATAACGTAATTATATCTGATCCCAAAGTTTTATTAAAAGTATATCAACACAGAGTTTGGTGTTGGAAATTAATTATCGTATGTGATATAGTAGAGGCTACTGTAATATCTCATCGGTTAAAAATATCGGATCACTGGTATACACATGTATATAGGAAAGTTCTACGAGGAGAAGATTCTACACAAATAGAGTAGATCGCGTCGTCCCCTCGGGCAGTATCGGCTTTCGTATGTTTAGTAATTCAAAGCACACCGTATAGCCATACCCACCCAGAGGGATGACGGCAGAAGCTATCGCATTTTCTCTCTCCCAAAACAAACCCCTTTGGCCATCTATCACTTGATATCACTTGATATGGGTTACTAACTGTATTTACTCGATCAATTGAACTTTTCTAACGCGATTATTTCTGCTCTATTACTTTAACAAACAGAAGGGCTATTGGATTGGCACGAATAGTAGAGACGCTGTCTGAAATCTCGATGTGTCTTTAGTTTCCCTACTATATTGTCTTATATTTCATTTAATCCAACAATCCAAAGATCATGCCACTCCTGTAAAAAAAAAAACATTTTTTTTACAATATATGCAATCAGCTTTATACTTATTACATCCATCAACAAAAATGGATTGGTAAATTTCATTTTTGAAGATTTTCAATTGATAGATTTCAATTCTTTTCAGTTAAAAATTTTTGAAATCAGGATTTCTTGTTATCTCATTTACTGTATGGCTTTGCTACTTCACTTCTACTTTGAAGATACATTAAACTAAGTTTTCAAATTTCATTTCGATAATTATCATAATATATCACCGTTTGGTTTTAAATAATAGCTAAACCAACTCCTTTTTACGTTTACAAAATATCCTAAGCATTCAAATAACGATGTAGTAATAAATTCAAATTGAGAGGAAGGATATCGTGGTGCCATCAAACGCATTTTGATGAACTACCTGAGCCGCACGTTTTCCGGGAAACAGTCGAAGCTATTAACCGATTGGCTGACCAAAAAGCGCGGGAACGTTAGGCGCCAATAACAACAAAACGGATGATTTCTATTGGTAGTTTTTTTCGCGCCTTATTATTCCCGCGATTACTGTAATTTTCTACCCTACAGAATCGGTGTTTCGGCGTCGGCGTGGTCATTCTGTATTTTGCTTCCCGAGTGTCTCTATCGATTCTCAGCTATCACGGTCAGTTCTTAGCCTTGTTAACGAAGAATTATTCAATATGCCACCAAACATGCCATCGAACATCTCACCTCTTACTACCCACATTCTACGTTTTGTTAAATTAACAGAAAAGGCACACGCGCCGACTAAAGGTTCCGTTGCAGCAGCTGGCTTCGATTTGCGCAGGTTAGTTCGAGGCGTTATTATTCCTCATAAAATTTCTAATATTTTTTACATAATTAAATGATATTTGATAACACTTTATACACACGCACATACCAGTCATTTATAATAACAATATCGTCATAAAATCCACTATAAACATCACGATGTGTATTACGAAATCCTGATGATATATCACTATTAAATAATAATCTTATTAGCGCTTACGAGTACGTCGTACCAGCCCATGGAAAAGAATTGATAAAAACAGACCTTCAAGTCGAAGTACCATTAGGTACATACGGAAGGGTTGCACCTCGCTCTGGTCTCGCATGGAAGTCTCACATCGATGTTGGTGCAGGTGTCATAGATGCTGATTATCGGTAAATCACACGAACCCAATATCTATTTGTTTGTAATATCGAGTATCGATCAGTTTTTGACTACCTTATTGGCTCCTGAATGGTTTTTTGTTTCGCTGAGCTTAGCTTTATTCATTTTTATAAGTATTTTATAAGTAAACCTTGAATACTTCAATAGACTAATAAAGGAAGAAGCATTAAATGATCATCAGCACACATAGTCTTATATTTGAACTAAACATTCATTGTAATTAGGTCCAAGACGGAAGAAGATAACAATACTTCTGAGATCGAATTAAGTAATACTATGCATAGTTATATTTAGTTTTCTTGACAAATGATGTAATACAAGATACTGCAGTACTGAATGAAAATGAATTATTGCTCTAGAGATGATCTCCTTTACTCTTTTTATGAACTTATGTTGAAATCTCTATGAAGTCTAGAAACCCAAAAAATGCGATTAAATGCATTGATATGGGATTTTTTGGTTCCCATTTTCTGCTATTCTATCAAGACAAACAATGTTCAGCTAAAGTCCTTGTAGATTGAATCATAACACGTATTTAGAATTTTGGTTTTAACTGATGTTTTATTCTGAAGGGGAAACGTTGGAGTTATACTCTTCAATCATAGTAATCAAGAGTTCAAAGTGGCGCCAGGAGACAGAGTTGCGCAGTTGATTTGTGAGAGAATAGTCTACCCCGAATTGGAAGAAGTAGACAGTTTGGACACAACAGAAAGAGGAAATGGTGGCTTTGGTTCGACTGGACTTAACTAAGAAAATAATATTTGAACAATTCTGGTGAATTTCAGAGATAATATTTGCTTATAACTAGGCGCTTAGTTTATTTATTAAGTTCTTATTGACAAGAGATTCTTATCTCTCTATCTCATTGCTACTTAGCTATAGTTTTGCCATCGGAAGGTCTTATAATTATTTTTTCAATATCTTCTAAGTCTGTATTAAATGTATTTAACATTTCAACTGTCCAGAATAAGCCTATAAGTAATGTATATAATTTTGTGACGAATGTGTTAATTTAATTATAGTTATAGAAAAGATACACTTTTTACGAACGATGTAAACTTCGTGGTGTTTGCTGTATAATATTAACGATACTAATTGATCAAATAACTTTATTGTATCGAAACTTTACTGCAGTTAATAGAATTCCTACATGTATAACTTGTTATTATCACAGCTGGATATATTTATTGAAAAATCATTTCATAACAACCTTTTGTAATAATACAATAATAAACATTTCATCAATTATTTTCAAATCCATATATGAACCTTGTTCCTATCCTGTAGAAATTCTTAACCTATGAAATAGATCGATGGGGTATTTTCGAATTATTTTTCAAAGAATTCGAAAATCTTCATGCAGCATAAAAAATCTGAGATTGTCCTTTAAAGTCGATTTTTTTTATACATTTTTATTTTTTAACTCATAATTTTAAATCGCAAATAATTACTCAGAGTTCGCAAGTTCGAATATATCTGAATTATGTATCTCGAATCTCTGAGGTAAATATTCGGGACAAAGATGTTAACCAGTCTAAAGACACCTTATTTTGTGCGAAATAGAAAATTATTTCAGTTTTAATTGCCAATTTTTATTACATTTTATTCAATTTTAAAAAATGCTTTCAACCTACCCTAACCTAACAACGTAATTGTCAAACATAACATAACCTCAATATTCACAGATTGGTTATGTTATCCTCTACGAAGTCCACGTGCCTTTGTGAAAAACAGTGTATACTGTACAGATGTGAGGTTAAAGACTGCAGCAGCGTTTTATAAGAAAAAGGTTGTTAAATCAGACCAAGAATTGATAAACGAGACTCTTTGCGTTTACGAAACGCTGACTGGTCCAGTAAATCGATAAAACTAATTTTCACCGAAATAAATAAATATATCAAAAATGGCAGATATATTAAATTTAATTTCAACATCGAGTCAAAATAACGAAGAACGTTATAAATTTATCCAAGATCTTTTAGTGAATAAGTCGGAAGTACCTTTCGCGAACGAAGAAGTAAGTTGAAATTTTGATTTTATCTCATAAATTAATTCTACGATTTTGTTTTCATCTCTGCCTAACACCTCATCACAAATTTTCTCACAGTACGTTTTATTTTTACAGGTAAATCTGATCCAAAATACTTTATTATCGTTGATAAACAATCAGTTGAACCACTCGGCGACTCGTCACGACGGTTTGAAACTACTGTTGAAAACTTTGCCTCGATGTTCAAAAGACACTTTGATCAAATACACAGTTTTATGGATGACAAAAGCTCTGCAGATATTAGACGTCGCCCAAAATGACGCTCTCCAGGTCACAACGGCTTGCCAAGTCATCGCTAACTTGGCTATTTCTTCTAAGGATATACCAGAGCTTCAAAAACAAGTTTCCATGCAGAACGTCAAACAGCTAATTACCCACGTCAACAGTTTGGCTGAGGAAAGAAGATTTGGAGCAATATTCTACCTTATTGCTGTTCTACTTTATCACTATCCTGAGCCTTGCGAGAGATTACAAGTACAAAACTGTTTCTATTAAAGCCAGAAGCTCCATTTCATTAAATAAATTGCAAAAATATAATCCCAGATTCTTATGCCAAACAGCACGATGGGTTTTTCCGTTTTAATTCGCTGAGTAATGTCTTTTCCTTTCTAGGCGACGATAAAGAAGTTAATTCTACCTCTGGTCGACTCTGGGCAAGAGAACTTAGTCCGTGCTGGAGCGAAGTGTTTTGCCTTGCTCACTTATGCAACTGAGCGATCATTTCAGGCTCCAGCTAACAGACAATATCTCACTGCTTGGACATATAGCCAGATTTTAATCTGCAATAGTCTTCATGAGACTATGGACGCTCTTTTCAGCGGAGTTACTGAAATAGAACATTTTGATGTGTGGGATAAACTCAGTTTGCCAATCATATCTCAGACCGATTTAATGGTGTATTATTTAGGACTTGAACGAAGATTCAATAATCTCTGCATATTTCTAGGCTCGACTTTGAGGTAAATATTTTGACTGGTTTTTTTAATGATTGGATGTTTTCGCGATTTTATGATGATGAGGTTCTTCACAGGTTCACCTTCTTTGTTATCTTATACCATTCTGATTAATTGTTCTATTTTATTGTCTACCAGAGGGTGCGGACCGAAAAATTCGGTGGCTCCAGCAAATATCTTCAAGGTACTCTCGCGAGGTCTGTTTGTTACCCCGTCTGGATTGGGAAATGAAAATGCATTCAGAAAACAAATTCTGCATTTAATTCTCCCAAATCTACATGCAAGTTTATTACACGTACTTGACTCCGTTGTCTCAGGGTACGTTACTTTTAATTTCATATATCAGTTGCAGAGAAATTAAATTCTGCATTTACTAATCAATTATTTCCGTTTTCTCGGACAGGTTTGGGAAAGAGTTAGTACCTTATGCTCAAACCATACTTCAACTTCTTCAACAAATCTTAACATGGACAGGAACACCAGCAGAGAATTCAGTCACGCTGGATGGTAGCAGGGCGTTTAAAAAGACGAGAATTCAAGCCTATAAATCTCTTTCAATGTGGCTAATGCATGCGGGAGTTTTGTCGGGACTTGATACCGTTTGCGAAGAATTTTTATCCTACATTTTGAGAGACATTATTCCAGAAAAGGATAAAGTTGTATTATCTGTAAGTCCATTATGCTCAAAAACACGGTTTCTTGTTCGGTGATGGATTGTTCTCAGGAATAGCTACACAAACCTCGATCATTTTCAGGTACAAAAAACCCATAACATGTCCAAACGAGCCTTGAAACGACACAGAGAAAAGCAGTACGATAACAATCCAGCTCAGAACTATGCAGCAAGTGTATCAAACCCTTTGGCAAACGCGGATCTAGCTGAAGCAGCTCTGATAGCTTTGCAAAATATTTTCCTCAATACAGGATGTAGACTAAAACTGTCATTCCACGAGGTAAGATACATAGTTTCCATTAATCTCATGCTTCTTCTAGTTATGAGTAAAAAATGGATGACTAATTCTTTGGGATGGGAATTTCAGCCTCATTCTTTGTTCTCATGAATATTTAAACGTCTTATCATCGTTGGGGTTCTCAGAGAATACTGTATTCTAACATTTTTTTTCAGACTTCGCAGAATGTTGTAGTATCATTGTTGTATGATTGCTATTTGGAGACTCAAGCTCAGACATTTTACAAGCGGAGTAACAGCTGCCGTTTACATCTTTTGAAGACATTGAAAATGTTGCAAATAAATCCACATCCTTTGATACCACCGCCTACCCAGTATTCTCTAGAAATATATCACGCCGCACAACACGACTCTGATCTCAGCGTGACCGAAGAAGCTAAGATCGGCTTAGCCGAAATTGAGAAAACTGTACATCCTGCTGCTCCCACATTGAAGCTACCTATTACAGTCGAAGCAGAGAGCCCAGAAAATGATGAAACTGAACTCGATCTAGCAATGGATTCAACGGCTATAACTAACTCAGCAGAGGATGCTGAGAGCGCGAGGAATCGTAGTCTTAGCCCGAATGTTGAAAATTTGGAAGAGGATAGCGCTGGGAATGAAAAAAACATTTTTTCTCAGGTGGAACCTAAGAATGATACAAATAGTACGAATCAGGGAGATTTTTCAAAGCCTGATAATGTAGATGAGAGTAAAACTACCCCTCCTTCATCGACGATGGAAATTATTGAAATCAATCTAGACAGTGATAAGGAAAGACAGGATGATGATATCAACGAGAGCGAATTAGTAGTTGAAGTACCCATTCAGGGGAAACTTAGTGCTGATGCTCGCGATTTAGCTTGTTTAGTAGAGGAAGATGAGCCGGTGGCAAAGAAGCAGAATATCAATGATACAGAGATTGTTCTTAGTGAAGATGTTAAAGAAGTTGCTGAAGGTGAGAAAGAGAGCGATGATGATATCACTATGCTTGAGTTGTTCTGTGATACTCCACAGGATGATCAGCAATGATTGATATTACGCAATGTGTAATTGTATTATAATAGTAAAAATTTGAAATAAAATTTTTCGAACAGATTCAAACTGGAAATAGAATATTTTGTCATTCTTGGTATATTTCGATTTTCGTATTCCTAAAATGCGATAATAAATCAATCATTTAATTAAGACGCCTAGTGTCAGACCATTAGTGTTACAAGTATAGCAATTAGATAGACATGGATGTGTTCGATTTGCCTATACATCAGGCGCTTTGTATTAAGACAGCACAGAACGGGGTATTGTTAAAATACAAATTGAGCCTATCCAGACACCCGAATTTTACAGGAGTAATTTTTTTACGAAGTTCAAATTAGACTGTAGGGTTCATGTTTAGCCATCTCTAATTTAGTACAATTTATTACTAGTAATATTTATTACGAATAAGTGAAATTTACGACAGAGCTGTTGTCCGCCAGGGACAATATCGATCATAGCGATGTTTGAACCGGCTACTTGTGTTTTGATCGATTCAACGATACGAGAACGTTCTTCTCTTAAGATGGGAACCATGGATTTTGTACAAATACACACTCGTTTTGGAAAAACTTATTTCACCTGTCTACGTTCCGTAAATGAGGCTCAAGTTGTCGACAAAGTTTCCTGTATTTGGGGTCTCGGTATGACTGTACGCCGAAAACGACAGCAATTTTGATGGCACGTTATTTTTACAGCTTGTAGATAGAAATAAAGAAAATAAACATTTTTAATCGACGAAATAACATGAACATTTTTTCAAAACATTGTCTTTTTTTTCTTTTCTTCTATAATATTATATTTATTAAGCCGGCTGCGCAATGATACATAAGTTTGCGGTTATGAGTAATACATCACGTGTGATGCGATCAGCTGTAGGGAGTGTAGAATAGCGTTGTGGTAACGTCAAAAACCGTACCGATGAGAATAAGAAGATAATTACATATTTCGCCAGTCGTAAGTCAGCTGACAATATATTAAAAGAATTAAATAAAAATTAAATTAAATTAAAAAAACATGTTGTGCCACGAAGGAAAAGTCAGCGTGTATACATTTTTAACCGGTGTAATTTTCGCACTATTACCAAAGTTCCTTTTTAGGTTACAATTCGAAGCCTACACTCTTTATTTTCAAAATGTTTGGCTCACTTACGTCGTATTATACGTACTTCTTAATTTTCTAATCGTCATCGCTTTTCGCGGCTTTACTTATCAAGTAAGTACAATCTCTCTACAAACACGTTATCGATACTATAAACCTGACAATATTTTGGGTTAGGGCATACACTGAATAATTTAACAGAAAACATTGTACTACATATAATGAGAAAAATTCAGTTTCTCACAAAACTTTCTTAATTCTGTCTTTCCAAAATTCGAAATTTAAAAAGAACTACATCAGCCCTAAATAATTTAATCTCAATTTTTTTATTTTTTTCCCTCATTAGGTAGCAGTGAGAGCGACGTCTTTAGGCTACGCATTTGGAATAGGGATATTGATATTTTTAACAGCGCCATTATCATGGAAAATATTTGGTACCTACATGTCAGTTATGGCGACATTTCACTACTCAGAGTTCCTGGCAATTGCCTGGACAAATCCGAAAGCATTATCCTTAGACTCTTTCATACTGAATCACAGCGTTCAGTATGGAATTGCGGCGTTCATGAGCTGGCTGGAATTTACAACTGAAAGATATTTGTTCCCTGGTCTTAAAGAACCTTACTTTGTCTCGTACGCTGGACTGACTCTTTGCATTGGTGGAGAAGTACTCAGAAAATTGGCAATGTTTACTGCAAGACAAAACTTCAATCACGTTATACAAAGTACCAAAGTTGAAGGACATCAACTTGTTACTCATGGGGCTTACAAATTCTCTAGACACCCGAGCTATGTCGGATGGTTTTATTGGTCGATTGGGACGCAGGTATGAGTCTATAGGAGTGAAAACGCCAATTATTATTAACCCATAGAATGGTTTGAGATGGTTGGTAAGTTGGTTTAAGTTATTTGACTTGATGGTATATTTTTCAGTTGATTCTCCAAAACCCATTCTGCACAGTGTGTTACACGCTGATATCTTGGAGATTCTTTCAACAGCGAGTTATGTTAGAAGAAATGACGTTGATTAAATTTTTCGGTAAAGACTACATTAATTATCAGAAACAAGTCGGTACAGGACTACCTTTTATTTCAGGATATAAAATGGATTTATAGTACACTATAACTATGGTGTGAATTATTTTGTTTTTTTGTTGATTTTAAATTAGGTTTTAAGATTTAAGACAATACTTGAAGGATGTATTTTTTTTTGCTTGATATTCTTTGTATATTATACATATTTGTGAGATAAATGATCCACGATACGGGAGTCTAATATTAACAATAATAATAGAAGTATTAATACTATTTTATTTAATTCCTATAATCAAATAAATCATTTACTGATTGTATTTTAAAGCAGTTGCTTAGATGTGAGTAGTATTGAGCTAATGTTAAGCTGGGAATGTATTGACGAAATTTAAAGTTGAAATAAGTATGGGAAATTGCTTCCATACTTTTCAGAGAACAAAAAGAAAAATAAATGTTGGATCAATGATGTTATGTCAATCGATATGAATAATTGGATTTAGAATATTAGTATTGAGAGTATAAAAAGTCGTGTCGTAATTATTATGTCCATAGATGAATTGAATGTATTATTGGAAATGAAGGAAAATGGATAAAATTTCGTTTTGTTTTACGTTTTTCTTCTTTTTATAAATATTCAAGTCATAATTTGTTATGAAAATTATATTTATTGTCTCATTTCACGTCGGAAATTAATATATATTTATGTATACATATATATATTAATTATTATTTTATATATATAGTATAACAGTACTTTCAAACATTGCCATAATTGATATTATACTTTCATAGCTTACGATAATACAATACAATACAATACAATACATATTAGCTTGTCATTTACTTTTAGAGGTATCGGCCTATATTCATCACATGCCCAATATTTATTATTTAATTTACATATACGTATGTGATATGATTTTGTAACAAGTTTTTCGTTTTCGTCTTTGTTTCTTATCATTATTATTATTATTATTATTATTATTATTATTATTTTCATTCTTGTGATGATAACTTACAAATCTGGATCGCTTGCAGCGTAACTCTAATAAATTATCTTTTCAAATCTACGAATAGTAGAGATAATAATTTTACAAGAAGAAAACCCATTTCTTTTCATATTAATAATAATTGAAAATAATCGATAACTTTCATTATCGATATTGTAAATAATTGTGCAGATTTGATATAGCGGTATTAAGTTTAGTTTTTTTAAATTCATTAGAATAACTAACGACTATTCATTATGTCATCATATTTTCGTTTATTTAATGTAAATCTTTCTATTTTTTTAATTTTCGACAAGATTCACTTTCACAGTTGTTGTCGCCTTTTGTAAAGTTACCATTCATCATTCTTTAAACAATATTTCAATAACAATTCTTATCGTTAAATTACGATTTAAAAATAACGATTCTCTGTATCATCAAGATTTACGTTCATAATATTATGTGTGTACATTTCAGTTTCTAATAAAACTGTAGGCTGGTATTTAAAAAACAAACAACAAATATTGTACAATAATTACAAAACGATGTACGTATATTCGCTGAGATGAAATTTGTTTGAATAAAAAACCAAGAAAAAAAAGTAAATCAAAAAATTTTCAATTCACAAATTCCCGCCTAACGATACAATAAATTACTTCATTTTTAGCCTGCGAAAAATTAAAAAATCAAGCGTAAATACTATCAAGTTTTACAATAATCTTATTATAATATCTCTCATTAGCCATGTATTTATTTTTGATAATTCAACCAATTTGGTTTCTTCAAGGCAGTTTTTACGGTTTCACAGATCTAGTGTACCTACATAGTCGATAGTAGGACAGACTAACAGAATGAACTTCTCCTCATCTCTGTATTTAACCAAGTAATTTAAATATGAGAAACAAGTTTATTGAAAGGAGTTAATTGTCTATACATATTCTGAATAGAATTGACAATCATTTAAATGGTCCTGAAAGCCTAACAAAAGACAAATAGTTTTTTGATTGTTGGTAAAAACCACAGTTGACGATAAAAATCCTAGCCACTTATCTCATTTTAAAGTACATGCACATATATTTATTTATGTATGTATGTACATATTAACGATATATAATAGCTAGCATCTATAATCCGTTTAATAAGTGAAAAAATATAATTATTTACTATGTGCTGCTGTATATTGAGACTTTTGTAGCAGGTAATAATGTCAGTGCGACGTTTTCTTAGTACGTAACATTACTATTCAGTAATGATATAAATTTGCGTACACATAGCACCAAGCATGACTATCCAAATGTTCTCATTTACGTTAATCATACTACGAAATTTTTCAATAAAAATTCTATGTCGATGATCTGTATTAAGTTTTTATAGTGTTCGATCAACAGCTTATATGCAAACATAGATCGGCGAGTGAATACCAATCATTCAAGCATTCAGTCGCATATTATATACTTTTTGATAGCGAGTTATTAAAAAATTATATATCACATGCCGCATACAAGCATCGACTACTGAAATGTACCTAGTATATCGACGGCACGTACCTTAGGCTAGCGTATGAGTAAAAAAGATTTATTTTTCTTCGAACCATCATCGCACTGCAATGTGATGTTTATTGATTATTTTCATCGATTTAAAGTTTCTAAATTCGTCTTTTAGACTTCATACATACTGCAAATTTAAGGTAAAACTCAGATTAATGTATGATATAGCCTGGCTCGATTTAAGATAACATTTGGTCAGTTAAAAGTATATATGACTCTTAGTTAGTTAAGCTATGTCTTGCAGGAATAATGCGGTTTTTAGTTAAATAAAAATAATATTATTAGCAGAATAGTACTATTATGTCTTAAATAAGGTGGTAGTACAAAAAGACTATAATAATACAAAATTACAATGCTATAGTATTAGTATAGCTACATACATAGGTAGATGTATGTATATAAAGCCTTCATTCCTATTTATTTCTTAAGATTAATTTATTCTCTATACGAGAGCCAAAGAATCTAAATCATTTGCCATTTAACTACACAAAAGATTATCATCTAACTGTAGGAACGAGTTGGGATGTATACGTGTCCTATTTTAATTGGAGAATTTCATGCGGTAATGGTGTGATGTCGAAAACTCGTTTGCATCTATTTACTTATTAATGAAATTCTGGTTTTCGATAATCGTGGTCTTCGGACTGTTGTCTTATTTGGAGTTTGGATCCTTTGGCACTCAAGCACGGAGAGATACTTTCATTTATCTTTGGACATGACCACCATCACCTCTTAGAGGAGGGTGGTCGATTTCACTGTAATCAAATAATCCAGATAATAATTATACGAACAAATTTGAGACATGTTAATATTTATGTGGTATAGATGATCGCTGCACAGTACATACAGTTCGAGATTGCTCAACTTTGTATGTTATTTTTGCTATTTAACGGTCGTGCACTGTATTATTTTATTATTTGTAGATTACCTCAGTCTAGTCTTGCAGCTCCAGCCACGAGTAAAGCATTAAATCGTGTAGAAATTTTTTTAGTATTGACAATATTAGGATATTGTTCAAGATACACATTTTTCAGATTATACTATGTTTCGATCTACATATCAACAGTTCAATAGCCATAGTAAGAATTATGAATAACGTGTAACTTGCACATAATAATTAAAATTAATGACTTTGATATTCTATTTTATGAAATATATAATTAGTACCTACTAGAGTAACAATTGCAGATTGAAACATTGTAACAATAACTCTATGCAATCTTACATCCATTGTAAAGATGATTAGATTTTGAATAATTATTAGTAAAGAGAGATTTTGAGAGTTAGTAGAGGCCACATTTAGGCTTGGTTTCGGATGGATAATATTTACAGGGGGTGGTGGTACAAAGGCATCAAATATGTCCGCATCGGCATCAGTAAATACCAGGGAGGATGGAATCCACCTTGTTCTATGCAGCGTGTAAAATAATGATGAACGATGTATGTGATTTAAAATCAGTAATCATGAGCTTTAATAATTTTCAAAATTTTATTTATATAATTACCTGGTACATGGGTACACGTTCCTTCCCCTGATAGCTTTATCTCCGATGACGATCGCTCCTGAGTCTTGAACTTCGAGAGTATAAATACACCCAGAAAATCCATCTTGATATCTGCCATAAGTCATGGCATAGTCAGGAACACCGCCGAGGTAAACGCTACCTCTGGCATTTAGTATTTGCTGTAGCCCATCGCTTGCTCCACTTTCTGTATGCTCTCCATTTAGCTCAATGCTACCTTCGCTACCTTGACGTTTCAAGACAATTCTATGACGTTCTCCATCGTCGACTCTTTGGGCAGTAACTCTAATCACTGCAGGCCCAGATCCAAGATTATATTGGTACTCAACGTATCTGAAATTGTCGAGAAATTATTCAATTTTGTTTGCGGTTCGTTTTAGAAATAATCAGCCAACAATTTTACAAATAATGTAACAATTGAGATTACCCATCAACTACAGCTAAAGATATATAATCATCAGAGCTCAGATCGGTTGGCGTTTGTCCGTGCCACATAATCACGCCAGTGCTCTTGTTTGTTGAAATTTCAAATCCCAATACTTCCTTTTCTTCTTCATGTGTCATTACAGATCTCTCAAGTTCAAGCCAACCATCTCCACGGAATGCAACGTCGTTAGATATTTCAATAGCTTAAAGATACGAAAATAATTAATATTGAACACATGTGAGATTAAATGATGCTAAAATATAAACATCACTAACGAGTTTCGCATCTATGCCCGTTGAAACCAAGCTGGCAATCACATTTGTATCCTCCATGAAGATCTGTACAAATTCCTCCATTCCTGCATGGACTTAATAGTTCGCACTGCTTCAAAATATTCTCACAATTTCTACCGACATATCCGTATTCACACATGCAAGAATAATCACGAGTATGTGTCAACTGACACGATCCATGAACACATGGATTTAAGGCGCATGGATTGAACTCTGTGGTTGCCGGTGATGTTGGTGGCCTGGTGGGCATGGGAGTAGACTCATATATTGTGGGCTCGGTTTGATTTGAATATTTTACCACGCAGTCTTTGATGTTGGAAGAGTCCACGACGGATTTGAGAAGATCGATGGGCTGGCCTGCGATATCAAGCTATTTGGAGCAGTTTAGAGTTTTTACAATTTGTCTCATCTATTTGATACAATTAATTTACAACTTTACAGATTTTTCATGCACCATTATTGCATATTATATAAGTTACCTCGCTAATACATCCTCGGAAGTTCCTTTCAACTCCTACATTTTTGTTAATTGTCAGTTTATGCCTGTTTACACCTCCAATATACAACAGAGTATTGAGAGTCATAGATTTTATAGGACCAGGTGATCTTCCAATTACTAGTGACTCATCATTTATAGACAATTTTCCTTCTCTGGCATCTCTGCTGGCTTGCAGATGTAGCCATACTCCTGGTTGGATAATGTGGTTTGATCTTACAACAGCCATACCAGAGCCTAAGTCAAATCGAAACTCTACGTGTCTGTCCTTTATTATAAGAGCAATAAAGTCGCCCAGACCATCATTGCTCTGAGAACAGTACATCAGGATTCCATTGCCTGTGTCCGATGGTTTAAATTTCATAGCTAGTTTAATCCTAGGATATGTGGAGTATAAGAATTATTAGTGAAACAGTCGTGATTCTGCATATATTGAAAAATAGCTCAATGATAATTATTGGATAAGTTCTCTTTTCAATGAATTTAGGACCATAATAATAGAGATACAATGTTATTGATTGTCGAAACTGTGTAAAGGATCAGTATCAATTGCTGTACATTCAATTTTAATAATCAACAATTAGACGCAACTATACTGAACAGTTATAGGGTTTATACTTTGGAATAAAGTAAGCTTTATTTATACCTATACATTTTGTAAGATAGCAAGCTACTGGGAGAGAATAATCAATCTCAAACATGAGGATATTAACTATAGGATCGAAATAGCAATGCGTATAAAAATGATTGAAAATAAATAAGCAAACAGCAAGCTGAGTAGGTGTATACAATCTACATAAAATTGTAATCTTGTTGTTGTGTGTTGACTAGGATCTTCGTCTATCGAAGGTATAATGGTATACCCGCACGTTATTTGTTTAATGTGCATTCCGTATTGTGGTCGTTTTGAAAAATAATGAAAATTATAACAAATTGTGAAGAACTAGCATTTGTGTGAATTACTATAATTATATATACGTTCATCTTTTATGTTTAAATGTGTAATTTCGACCCTGAAAAGAACTAAATGTGTAAATCAGAGTATTCTAAACTTACTTTCAAAGCTGTGATCCATGCTCAACATGGCTCTAACGAAGACAAAGGTACTATATTCTATTGTGTACGAATCGTTAAAGACGATCCATATATGGAGACTGTGTTGGATAATTTAGGGTAGTTACAAACACAAATGGAATCTAAATAGTGAGAAAAGTGAATAGTAAGAACAAAAAGAAAATAAAACAACTTGTCACATCAATTTTTATTTGCTCGTAAATTATTGTTATATACCTATACTTATATACGTATATGTATTGTAAAATAGGCTTGGCTTACTGAGTATATAGGTATATTCATTCATTTATATGTGTAAACAAATTATATAGATTCTTAAACATATAAGTACAAACATATTACATATAAGCTAATATTTTATTAGATATTGTAACATTTGTATAATGTTGCCGCGCCATATTATGATTTTTCAATTCCTATTGTAAGTTCTTTATGATATAGGTGTATTTAAATGCAACTGGTGTGGCAGTGGTAATTGACGCCTAAGTAACAAAAAAATAAAATAAAAATAGTTAAACTGGCTTATAGCGACGCGTTAAATGCAGTAATCAAAAAGCTGTACAAAACATTAATTAATAATTAGTAAACTGACCGAGGTTCTCGTCGTTAATGTATATTATATATGTATATAGCACCATGTAGTTCATTTTAAGAAACTATATTTTATCTGCGCGACACGGATTATTGGACTTTCACAAAGTACACAAGATTTGAAATTGATCTAAATACGTATTCTCATACACAGATAATAAAAACATAAATTCGTATGATAATGTATTCGGTTACTATTAATATAAAAGCAGGTATTTGTACAATAAATGTACAATCGTGTATAAGAGTGTATAATGATTGGCACTCGTAGTCGGAAATTTATGTATCAGTAAATAATATAGAAATAGTTTCTGTACTATTTATATGTGCATCATATTGGTGTTTCTTTTATTGTTTAGTGTGGTGCTTTGCGTGGTGCAGATTAGGATGTTTTCTGGGTCTGTTTTTTCTAAATGGGGACAAGCGCGGTTGCGACATTGACCCAGTTTTTTTAGGTGTATACCGTTTATCTTGCCTGAAAAAAATTTTTGGCTCGTTAAGATCATGTCGAATTAATCATTTGGAAGTATTTCGAAGGCGAACGTTTCAAATTAGTTCGAGAGTATCGTTCATGTGATTTCAACACAGTTTTAGATTGTGATATTTAATCCTGTTTTGTTTCTAATATTTTTTATCAGAAAATTGAATCGACTTGAAAAATTGTTGGATCAAATTCTTTGTGCGATAATGTACTGTTTATTCCAAATCTGATATGTTTTATTCTGTATAATATATATGTGCAATGTTATATGTTAAAGATTGAAAATAATATTAAGAACAAGGATCGTAATAATATTAAGAATAATAGATTGTAGCTGCACGCCCAGTTAAAATAATAGCAAATAGCAGAAAAAATTTCATTGTTTTGTCGAAAAGAATGATAAAAAAAAAAGTGCATAAAATCTAAAATATACTTGAAACCAAATTCAACTAGGGGATATCTAATTTTATTTCTGCCATGCATAAATGCGTATACTTACTTTCGTAGAGCTTTTGGAGTTTGGTATGCTAAGAATGCACCCCTATCATGAAATGCTGGCTCGATAACGTTCACATCAAATTCGCATCTAGATCCACCTTTGCCCACCGGACAGGAACAAACAAAGCCATCATCCCTATCGATACACGTACCTTCGCCGCAGACATCTGAAATTAAATGAAATTTGATGTGTTAATTAATGAAAGTCGATTCATGACACTTCAAAATTGGCTGGAGATTTGAAATAAAAGGACCTTCACATGCGAAAGACTAAAACTCTGCTACGAGTATATGTGATGAAGCTTTATAAAATCTAGCAATTACTTTAAGGTTCATTTTTCATCTAAGATCGAGGTCTATCTTATTCACTGTCTTATTCATTGTATTAATCACCTGGATAACACTGTTGTCCGATATTGGTGCAATTTTTTCCACTATATCCAGCAGGGCATAAGCAGGTGTAGCCATTTTCCGTGGCTGCTTCTTGACACACTCCGTTGTTGCTGCATGGATTTTCTGCACAGGTCTCACACGTAGTTACACCAACGCTCGATGAAAGGTCACCAGTCAGATCCAACTGGTTATCGCCGATGACCAGTCTACTGATGCATCCTACAAAGCCTGAATTGACATTGGCCTGTCGGCTGGTTGCGTTGTAATCTGGGACACCTCCAATGAACAGCGATTCCGATAATTCCAATGTCTGGAGTTTACCGCCTGCAGTTCCCATATATGGACCTTCACCGTCTACCAACATTGTTCCCTGCTTGCGATCACGGTGGAGCTTAATTGTGTGCCATTTTCCGAGAGTAATAGGCCTATGGCCTCGTATGATGGCTGGACTTGACCCTAAGTTGAATCTAAAGAGATAAAAGATATTTGATACAGAAATGAGTGATTGAAAAAGTAAGTGTCTGATAAAATTATGAAATTGTTTGACAAATACCTAAACTCTGGGTAACCGCCTACAAGAGAGAGGAGGATGTAATCTCCAGTTCCATCTGTGGTCTGGCCATTGTAGAGAATAATGCCATCGTAGTTTTCAGGCTTGAAAGAGACTTCGATTTGGAATTGGAGAGTAGCATCGGGTATTGGAGCAAAAGATATATAGCTCTGAGGGGCCTGGTTGAAGTTTGGTACCACACCCGTGACGACTAGTACTTGTGGTACTTCTATGTTAACTCGTCCATTACTTGCTTCACAGATGTATGTTCCAGCATCTTCGGCTTTCACTTCCAGCAATTCAATTCGGTTCTGAGAGAAATAAAGACATATACATGAGTATTTGAGGCTCAGGACTGTTGATAGTTCAGACATTATGCTTTGTTGTTGATCGAGCAAGCTTTCAAATCTTGATAAAAAGAGAAATTTGAAGGAATTGATTCTGCTGATTAAAAAGGTGGCAGGTTTTATTTCCTGTAAGTACCTCAAATGTTTGGCTATTAGCAGGCAAACGACCGCCAAGTTTATGCCACTGGTATCTGATTGGTGGTTCTATGTCAGCATGACAATCCATCACAACTCCCAGCCCGTATGGCGCGAATTTTGTTTCAACAGCTGGCGCATCGTTGTTTCCGCCTGCATAATTATAAAAGTAATCACATATGTACATACAAGAAGAAGTTACTTTATATCATACGAAGCTATTGTAGAACAAATATAACACAGAGTGAAGATTTTAATCTTCGTTGCAGACTGGTGGCGTTTTAGCAGAGAAACAACAGCATAACTGTTACTCACCCAGATAAAATCGGTAAGCATAAATACAAAAAGAATTTGTAATCCTATTAATTTATTCCACAAATATTGTGTGGAGTACCTAAATTCAAATCTCATCACAAAGATTACATGCCCTTCAATGATAAGTACAATGATAATTGTGGAATAAACGTTGTCTCGATGTGCAATTACCTTGAATGATAAGTTCATAATCTTTGCCAAAGGTGCCTTCTGGGGTCTCAACCGTGCATCGATAAATACCGCTGTCAACCATGGCAACATTTGAAAGCCGCAGTACAGTTCCATAGTCCTGTGCATTTGGTGGGAGCGATATTTCGTTGACTTTGGTCCATCTATAGCGTGCGTCTCGAGCCCCGGAGGCGTCGCACTGTACATCAATGGTATCTCCAATATTTACCAGGTCCTGGGAAGCCCGTATGCGAACAGTCACTGCGGGTGCTGCTTGCGCTGTTGTTTAAAAACATCCATTAGTCCTAGTGTACAATCTCGTGCAAAAAATCTATTAGTCCATGAAGGCTAATGAGCAATTTATATAAATATTAGCTCTATTGAAATACATGGATGTGGAGATTGTGAATACTCTGTACCTAATGATTATTGAATAGGTTCACACTAGCTATAAATAGCTGCAGAAAAGTCTCCATTCTAATATGTAGGAATGGATTCGTTTCGCTCATGACTACAAAGCCTTAGGTTGGACTAATAGGTTTCTGTGTTGGATGCTAATATACATACACATTCACATACATAAAGTGGACCATCGAGATCTGTGGCAGATTGAACAATGAGACACAGGTGAAAACAAAAGACGCTATACAACGGATATGAGATCCAGGATATCTTTGTCGACACAGTACGTTTTTTGAATTTACTTCGAAGTAATGTTGGTTGATTATAGGAAAGTTATAAATCAGCACGGATAATGTCGAGGGCTAAGAGGCAGAAGGGCGTAATCCACAAAAAACTGGTGTTGCTGCCATATGGGCGTATCTGCAAAATTAACAGGCGAGCTCCATAAGGGAAAAATGTGGAAGCATGCTGCCAAATGGGCGTAAGCCACAGTAACTTTCAGCGGGATGCTGCCAGACGGGCGTAAGCCACAAAAAAAAAATGACCTTACGCCCTTTTGGCAGCATCCCGCTGAAAGTGACTGTGGCTTACGCCCATTTGGCAGCATGCTTCCACATTTTTCCTTTATGGAGCTCGCGTGTTAAATTTGCAGATGCGCCCTTATGGCAGCACGGTTCTAAAAAGTCGAAAAACCGCTGGTTACGCCCTTCTGGTCCTTAGCCCTCGATGTATTAGTGCTTATTTTGCCGATGAAAAAAATAATCTCGCTAGAGATTACAAATCAGTGATGAGAAAAAATTGATTGCCGAAAATGTACATCACATCCTGACCTGACCTTTAGAATAGTACATAGATTATGATTATGAAATAGTATGTAACGATTCGCGTTTGCAGTTCTATTCGCCCAATTATACACATAATATATTTGGTCAGGCTAGATTATTTGATGCAAATGACTATGGAACAGATGATATAGTGAAAATCGCGAGAAAAGCCCGTGGTATAGCTGTTGAAGAAATGTTTAACATCATTATACAAATATAACAGAAATGCAGTTGAGTGAAAAATAGATAGAATTTATCGACAAGTAGGCAAGTCAGCTGTAGTATTAAGACTAGGTAAGCTGGATACATTGAACAACGACGGACACTACGCACAAGCATATCTATGAACAAACCGCGTCTTCGTTGAGGATAGTGGCGATAGTGTCTGCCAGTGCAGTATTGCTCGTCGCTCCCGTCTATGCAGTCGATATAGCCATCGCAGAGATAGTGCCTATCAATGCATTCTGCGCTGTGGCATTGGATTTCGGTGCTTTCGCACAGCACTCCGTAAACTGACATGCAATAGCAAGCAAATTAACTACTAAATTATAATACAAACTATCCAAAAGTCTAGCCTTAGACGTCTTTAGAAGAACTATGGTTGCATGGTCCTGTAGGATGGTCAGCAAAAATCACTCACAAAAACGTTGATTGAATGATAAGCTTCGCGATTAGTTGATTATGTTAGTCAACAGCTATGAAGATATTCAGGATATGGTGTGATAAACTTCAAGTCTTTTTACTCTTTGAATTAAACTATGATACGTTATATAATTTCGACTGATTTCTTATCCTCTGCTTTGAAACACGAACGAAAAGAAAGAGCCAGATAAATAATAATATCTTTCAATGAATAAAAATGCCATCGTCGGCTATACGACGTTGTCATAGATTTGATTCTGTATAGGGTGAGTCTAATCAGAGGTAAAAAATAGGCGTGACCTAGCTATGCTAAAATCCAGTTCTTAGGCTGATTGAACGACTGGAGGCTAAATAATCAAACGTAACTTTTACGCTATGCATGCGTGAATCCAACTTTTACGGAAGCCCACGTTTTATTTTCCTAAAAATCATGTTTTTATAGCAACTGAGGCTGGACCTTTAATAAGATTCACTATATGTATACTATGTGATATATTTATTTTATGATACGTATGGATAAGAAATTTGTAAGTTTTCCGATCTGATATATCTATTATCCAATAAAGATATTGTTACGATGTTTACGAATGATTGTTTTAATGTGAAAATAGCAATTTGTACCGGCTCGGCGAATAATGTGTTGCAAACAAGCGACTCTAACCGAATGGTGTGATTATACAAGCAACAAATTTTGAATATGTGGGAGACACTCGATGAAGTGATTTAAAAGGGATATCAATACTACTGGAAAAATGGTAGGTACCACAAAATACTGAAACAGTCGTTATTAATTGCAACTGAAAATTCAAGGAGATTTGCAATTGAGAAATACTCTAAATGTAAGCTAAAGATAAAGAATATACTTCTAAATGAAATTGTCCGAATTAAAACCACACATCACCGAGCTAAAAAGAAGCATACTCACATTCGACCGTCAAATCGATGTAATTACTACTAGAAGCTCCATTCTCGGTGGTAACTCGACAAACATATCTTCCGCGGTCTTCTAACTTGACTTCAGTCAATTCCAAAAGATTCCCACGTCTGTTCGCGTTCCTTGGAATATCTCCTCTTTCCCTGCTCCAGGTTACTGTCGAACGGCTGTCCGCTGGACAGTCGAGTCGCACGGAGTTACCCACGTATGTGTGGATGTCGCGCTGATTTTGAGGTACCGATGTTTGAGGATGCTCTGAAATATGAAAGAAAGAAAATGAATGAACTATTCAAGAACGAGGCTTCAGATCCTTATAAAAGTAAGATACCCGTATTAAAGGTGGAAGATACTCATTGGAAATCTGCAATGACTTTTAGGTCAAAAGTACAAGAGATCGTAGTACAAGAATACGAGTCAGTTGTTGAATCGAGAACAGGGATAATAATCAAATAGATGCAGGAAGGATGGGGACACATGGTAATTGTGATAAAATAAAACTAAAAAAGTATTCATACCGTTGATTAAAACCTCAGCAACAGCCTCTGCAGTACCAGCATTATTTGTCGCTTTGCAGACGTATTTCCCAGCATCCGCGGAGGTGATTCCATTAAACTGCAAGTATCCACCGCTTTGAGATACTGTATATGGTAATGGTCGATCAATGGCATGCCATTCAATGTCGATAGGTTGATCTCCTGTGACGCGGCAGATTACTGTTGGACTTTCTCCTGGTCTAACAATCTGTTGTATTGGCTCCAATTCGATTCTAGGGGGAGCTGAGGATCAGAAGTCAAAATTAAATATCCTTGTTTCAATCAGTGGTGCAATTTCTTCACCAATGCAGGTTTCATCAAAGCAGACTAAGTAATATTTGACCAGATTCAAAGATCAACTTGGCGTGGAAAGATCTTGAGAATGATCGTGGTTCATCAGACGTGGAAGTAGATTTAAGGTAATCGTGTTACTTACATATAATTTCTAGATAAGATGTGGCAGTGAACAGGATATTCCCATTGCTATTCAACCCTCGGCATATGTATACACCAGCGTCGTCTTTAGTCACAGCAGGTATAAGTAAAATGCCGTCGCGTACGGTGCTTCGTTGTGGTAAATTGCGGCCGTCATGTCTCTTCCAATCCAGGTAAATAGGTTCTCGATTGCTGCCGTATACTTGACAGCGCATTTCTACTTTTCCACCATCAGGAATTCTCAGACTTTCCTCAGGGATCGTGATATTCTGTTGAACATTAATGTTGCACTTTATATCAATCGTACTAAGATATAAATGTGATTATGTCCAATTTTTATAATTCTGATTGCTTCATCAAACGATTGAATAGATTACAAATTACGAAATAGCATTAATTTATATTGGTTGTTGCATAATTTACAACAAATGGATGGGGACGAATACCGACTATAACGCACCGTGTTGGGACCAAGTGTCGACGTATCCGGTTCTGACCAGTCATTGTCTACGCGCAGCTGAATGCGTTCCTCGACTGGACCGTAGGCATTTGTTGCCAAGCAGGTATACGAACCCTCATCGTCATAGGATACGGAGCTTATTTCGTAAACTGCCATAGATGACTTGGATTCCTCTAGTGCCGAACTGTAAAATAAACCAGAATATTTAGCACTGATCATTCATAATTAATACATCATTAAGCTGACCTCTCCAATGGCTAATAATTGAAAGTCAGGTAGAGTAGTTGGCCAAAATACTATTTCAGAGAGTCGAAAATGTATGATCTATTAATTAAATTGTACAAATAAATTGATGGGCAATAAAAGCAACACATGCATTTTGTCCAACACACAGTTTAGTCAGCAGAATTGAAATGATGTGAATAAATTTTTCGATACTTTCAAAACAGCTACATTAACGGACCAAGTTATATTATTTTGTGTGACATCGGTACAGGTTTTATTATTTTCTCTTCATGATCCATGCACTACATATATATGAGCAATATTTACTATTGACTTACTATACAGAACCACCGTTCTTGTGCTGGATCCATGAAACCGCGGGTTGAGGCTGACCACTGGCAGCACAAGTGAATTTCACTCGGTCACCAAATCTGACTGTCAGAGGTTGGAGGTTGGACGGTGTAATTGTGATTATTGGTGGTGTGCTTATTTCAATAACGGCAATGCGGGAAACAGAGCCGACCTGGTTAGATGCAGTACACACAAAGGATCCTCCATCATCCAGTGTTACATGGTTAAATCGGAGAATCCCACCAGGCAACTGCTCGACGTTCGAACTAAAGAGTCTGCCGTCCTGGCGCGCCCAATTGACAGAAGGCGTTGGAACTCCTGCTATCGCACGACACTGAAGAAGAGCTGAGCCGTTAATAGGAACAACCTGGTTTTCTTTTGGATGCAGCTCTATAATCGGCATCTCACGGCCTACAAGTTGAAACGTTGGATAGTAGTTACACATGGTTACACATATTAACTGTGATGGTTCTATGGCCTTTTGGCATGATTTACATCGATATATGTAAAATATTGATACTCGTGGACAAAGAAATGCAAAGTGCTAAGACCAGTAATTTTTGTAAAGCCTACAGATGAGCTAATCTATTAGTTTTCCGAAAAAATTGTTCAAATTTTGGTCCATGATGAAACTTACGATTGATGTCAATCATGGCACTGCCCTGAGCATTTCCTCCGCTGTTACTAGCGTGGCAAATGTAAACTCCTCGATCTGAAACTTGCGGGTTTATAATCCTCAGAGTATTTCCCACAACCTGAACGTGAGCGGCAAGGGGTTCCCTATATTTGGTCCATGTCACAGTGGGAGTAGGATCCCCTGTGGCAATACATTTCACCTCTGCTAAAGTTCCCTGAGATACTTCCTGCCTCTCTGGTTCTACGGTTACACGTGGTGGCCCTGTTGGTAGGTCTTGAATGATTACTCTCACGGTACTGCTGGATTCCACGCCTTCATATGTAATTGCTGTGCATATGTAGTAGCCAGAATCCGAAGGTCTGGGCTCATAAATTGTTAGGATCCCGTTCTGCTCACTAGCAGATGCTGGAAGTGGTGCATTATCAGATCTGGTCCAAGTAATCCTTGAGCCTGCAGGTGCAGTACACGCAAGGTTGAAGGGCACATTGGGGCTCCCTGTGTAATCGCCAGGACTGATGATTGGTGAAGGTGGCGGTGATGGAGCCGGATCCCTTGCTGTAGTTCAAATTAACAAGAACAGATTAAATATCGCAAAGTATTTTGAGACAGCAATTATGGATCTGTATATGTATTACCAGTGACGTAGAGGATAGTTCGTACTTCAGTAGTACCAGCGCCATTTTGTGCAATACATTTGTACTCGGCTTCGTCGCTCTTTCTTACAGATTGGAGGCGCCAAATACCATTCTCAAAGACTGCTGCAGGGTTCATTTCTCCTTGGACACGTATCCATGATAGTTGTGGCTGAGGATTACCGGAAGATTTGCATTGGAATTCGACCGGATTTCCTTCTGGGACGCTCAAGTAACGTGGTTCAATAATGGGTCTTGGTTTCACTGTTTTGGGGAGAAATCCATATCAGAAGAGCAATCTCAGCAGGTCAATTGATTGGAAAACTATAGCAATGACTAAAAATCTGTGATTATTGCTAAACACCAAACCTGATGGTCTTTGAGACAGAACATTCAGGAGTTTGATTTATATTTATTTAAGATTTATACAATTTCTTATTCACGTGTCTTATAATCAGCACTGTAGAATATAGTTGATTCAGGCGTTACAATGACAGATATACATTCTGTTGTGAATTCAAAATAAGTACATTCAAAGTAAGCCAATTTTTTTTTTAACCATAAATCGTATAATGGTATAAAATACCTGGTATTTTTAGTAGATTCTTTGGAAACGCTGCAGCCGGTAAATAACATTTATGTTTCAATTTAAGTGTGCAAGATAAACATATACTTGTGGGAATATATGTCATCATGAGTCATGACATTACTTAAACAGATACCCTTATGTCTACATGCGGGTTTGGATATATTGGATGGTCTGTATAATTCTCTGCTTACCTCCAACAGTTAGAGTGACTTTCTGTACAACGATGTTAATTCCATCGCTGATTTGACAGACATATATGCCGCTGTCTGAAACCTTGACATCTCTGATGATGAGAATGCCTTGGTCATCGTCATAACTTCGGCTAGCTGGGAGTTGACCATTTTCCTTCTGCCATTCGATGCTGATTGTTGACTGTTTACAAAAAGATTCCCATTACTCATACATGTTCCGTATAGTAATTGAAAGAATTGTTGCGCAGATCAAAGCGGTGGTATAATTTACATCATGGACTTACACTGTACTCAGATCGCCCTGAGCAGTGGTACGTTACTGAGCTTCCAACTTCGACAATTCGGATCGGGTCTTCGAGGATTTCGACAAAAATTCCTGGTGGTCCTGAAGTGGTCGGGATAGGTTCAGGGGTAGATGTTTCTGCAATTAAAACATCATATATAGCAGCAGCGCATAACATGATGAAACATTAACAATTTGTGGAAGAATCTTCGTTGTCATTGCTCTAATTTATTTTTACCGCCTGTATCTACAAATTTATGTAATTTTTGTTGAAACTAACTCTACGAAAGGACGTTAAATTGAATTGGATGTATAAAATACCCGCATGATCGTAACTACACGGGTATTTGATGACACTGTGCGGGGCTGCTGAGACCATCATTGGCATAAGACCTACTCTGAACTCAGTTGTATTCGTACGAAGCATTCCATATGTACATACATACATAGTCATGCTCTATTTTCAAGGAAAACAAGTATATATGATCTAAAGGGGAGTCGTATCCCCATCTTATATCGGATAGGGGAAATTTTATTCGCAAAGATTAGGAATAACTTGATTCCGACAACGTCATTTGTCATGCTTTACACATCGATTTCAAAATGAATGATCAAGCAAATGCTAATACTAGGTAAGTATCAACTTCTTGTGTTCCATAGAAATGTGTTATGGCTGAGAATTATAAGTTTATGATAGAATCCGATCATTCCAATGGTGAAATAACGGCCTTACCATATTCAGAACAGTCTGGTCCAGTGAATCCTGGTAAGCAGTAACACTGAGGTACATTATATCTGTCAACCTTGCATTCCTGCTCTCTCCCATTACAGGGGCAGATGTTGCAGGCTCCTAGGAAGCTGCGTGAGGTATCAGTTATGTCTCTGTAGTACCCAGTAGCACACATTTCGCAAGAGGTTCCAGTGTAACCAGGTGGACAACGGCAAGCTTCAACTTGCGTGGCTCGTCTGTTGTTCACCAGCTGTTCTACGGCCGTGTCAAGGCTGACATCGCTTATGTAGGTAGCCGTCATTTCAGAACTGTGCGTCGCACGGACCAAGATAGCTTCCAAATTTGATAAAACGGTCATAAGATCTGCACGAGATGCGACACGCAGACCTTCTTCTTGTGTCAACCGCGTCCACGCACTTTCGACTAACGGTACACTGTATGTCTGTGTAAATTCCAGAGATTTATAATGAGACAATGATATATTGATAGTTAAGGTATATATACAAGTAAAAATAGTCATATTCCGACTTATTTAAAAAATAGATGCACCTGATTTAAGGAATACATGGTTTTATGACTCACCAGCGGGATACCAGGTTGAATGTCTTCAGGATTTGTCCAGTATAGTGTAATTCCATTACCAATCAGAACAACGTCCTGGTCTTTTTCACTCACTGCACCTGGACGTGTAGTGATGTGCTGGGTAATCCACAGATTTCCGCCGTAACTCTTGACTTGATTATGTGTGATTACAGATGGTAAGGACCAAAAGAGTCTCTGGCTTCGAGAATCAGGATAACGGTAGCCGATTTCGTTCGTCGCAGTGTTTAAGTCGAATCCTTCTCTTATTACATCCTTCCGGTTACTGTGCACAGATAAATCCATTCAGTATTGTCATTCATATAATGCAGGAGAATTCCAGACATCTTGAGAATACAGAAACGTGCAGTCTATTTACAGTGGAACTCAAGTGTAACATTTATTCAGACACTTTGATTAAATAGTATTTTATTTGAAATGAAAAGAAATTTTGGGGTTCTCCGAAAATTAATTGATGATGGAAACTTACGAATCAGTCAGAGTGAATCCATGAGAAGAATCGTAGATAACAGTTGGTATTTGATCGATGTAGAGAGAGCTTTCATGACACTGATTCGTAACGCCGCTGCAATAGCATTCGATACATCCGTCTATGTTGTTCACTGACAGTCCGAACGTGCCTGGGCGGCAAAGATTGCAGCTAGGACCCTCAACATTTGTTTTGCATTCACACTGTCCGGCATAGCAATTCGTTCCAAAAGATCCAGCTGGATCGCAGGAGCAGGTTGAGGGGTCAGTTGGACCTACGCTTGGCTGGCAATCCTGAGGAGTCCCCCGAGTTGCATCACCCTCGAATCCGTAAATGCATGATTCACAATTTTCACCGGTTGTATGATCTCTGCAATTCTAGAAAGACACAGAAAAACATCCTCGAGTTTTGTCAGATTTTTATTAAATTTTGACAATGATAATGTCCATCATATTAGAGATTCTTTTTATACTACGAAATACGAACCTCGCAAATTCCGGTCTCTGGGTCGCACTGTGTTGAATGTCCGTTGCAGTTGCATGGTGCACACTCTCCAAGGTAAAGTCCCGCGTCAATCCTGGTGTATCCAACATCACAGTCCTCGCATGAGAGACCTCGGTATCCGGCGGGGCAGCTGCACTGTTCAACTTCAATCGCACGAGCCTTGCCAGTGTTTGAGTTCACAGCGGTATCAAGGGATATTGAAGAAAGTCTGAAAGATTATATACAAGTTGAAGTTTTTAAACTTATTTCAGTCTGTGCGTAGAACGGCGTTTATTGTTGAGACCTCATATGCAGAAGTCTTATTTGTTCGAAGTCTTCATAGTAATCATACAGGAGAGAGAGATCAGAGGGTGTTGTTTCATTGGGGTGATTTTGTTGGTTTTACACTTACGCAGCTTCATCAGTATGCGTTGTGTAGGTAGCCTTGATACGGATCGCCTGCACATCGGCTAGTGCCATCAACAGATGTTCCCTGTCTGCGGTTGTTCCGTCATTACGCTGCCAGTAGTCCTCAATTAATTGAACGGTGAATGTCTCAGCAGTGTTGGGTTCCAGTTGTTTGCCAGAATAGTGGTGAAGAATTATATCGTTAGACTGTGGGAAACAGAAGTATAAATTACTTCCAAAAACACGTTGTATAAAGAAGTGAACTGACATTCCAGAATCAAATAAATCAGTATATTTCATACTTTCTCGAGATCCGATTCGATACGATGATAATAAATGTTGAATTTACGAACACATAAAAGGCTCATTTTGAATTTGCTTGCTTACACTGATCAGTTCAACGTCTGGAGCATTGTTCCTTGATCTTCCGCCTGCTGGGGAAGGCACGTATCTGACTGTATATTTGAGGTTGCCACCATAGGACGCGAGTTGGTCACCTAGGAAATTGCTAGGTAACTGCCAGTAGTAAACGTCATTAGTCTCACGGTTGGGGAAGGCATCGTATACAATTTCTCGATCTATTTTGTTCAAGCGGATGCCATCGACGATAGGTGATGGATTAGTAGATTTCGATTCTACGAGAGAGAAGTCACGGATGGAGCTGGTGAATGCTACATGGATCTGAAAAACAAATTTTCATTCAACATATTGTCTTTCGATCGTTGAAAGCAGTACAAGAAGTTGATACTTTAAGATGAGGCCGATCCTTAGCGATTATAATTATTGAAATGGAGCGTTGACTTACCTCACTTCTGTACCAGTTTGATGAAGTGCATTTCAAAGTAACACCCATACAGAAACAGCTGATGCATCCAAATTTGTTTGTTGCAGCGAGGTGGAACGTATTAGCCTTACATTTGTTGCAGGTACGACCAGTAGCGAGTGCCTAAGAAAGATAGTAAATTTTTTCATACAGCGTGTTGTGGAAAGATAAATAATCAACGAAGGTCAAAACTTTTAATTCGTTAGTTTCTAGATCTTCATTGTCATACGGATACTCACATTATGTGAAAATTACGTCCGAATCCATCAGGAATGTTAGTATCAACAACAATATGAGTAAAATCAATGATATTGTATAACACTTGACACAATTATACATTAGAAAAGATAATGAAATCGATTATAACGAAACGCTATTGGTAAAAATTTGGTGAATGCTTGAATTTATGTAATAACAAAACTATGACTATGGCCTGTATAAGTATATATTTGATTAGGCATAATGAATATTCATGAGCCGAACACGGAGTTTACAATTGAAACAGGGGTAACTACTAGTTGTATATACCTTGCATTGACAGACTCCAGTCGCAGGGTCTGCATATGGACTAATGCTGCCATTAGGATCACATTCGTCGACTTTAACGCAAGAGTCCCCAGGACGGAGAGGATTACCCTGATAACCAGGAGCACACTGTTCGCACCTACGTCCAACATATCCTTGGGGACAATCACAGGTCGGTTGGCCATCGGAACCAAGTTGACAAGTTCGACTGTATCTATTTTGAAACAAAATATATACAGCTACCCATGATGTTAGGAATATAGAGAAACTATTCTATTGAAATTTATGACTGCGTGCAAGACAAAGAAAGTTGATTGTGATCTATCAAGCTTACTGATTCGAGGGATCGGTGAGAGGGCAGGGGCAAGGTTGGCATGGAATGTTCCTTGATGGATCTTTGTAGTAGCCAGGTTGACACGGTGGCTCATCTCTGTAGCATTGCCCAAGCCATGGGCCACTGTCACGCCTGACGTATCCGGATTCGCAATGTTCGCATGACAAACCACTGTAGCCTGAAACAATGAACAGAATTCAGTGTGAGATACCTAGATAAGCATTGCCAATAAACTTGCTCGATTTGGGATCAAGTATTCCATTAGAGTTGACTTACCAAGTGGGCAGCGACATTCCTCAACAAACGTGGCAGCACCTTGATTTGAATTGTGCACATCTGCTGTATCCATGAATACGTTTGTGATGGTGGTATCTATAGGCCCGTCGTCATACTCAACTCTGGATAATAAATGTAGGATTTTATTGCCTGATAATAAGTTGAAAGAAATAAGCCTCCAGAAATACTTCACGGTTACTTACTTAATAAGAATATTCTCCACATGAGCAAGGGCCATCATAATCTCTTCTCTCGACGCTGTCACCTCGTCCCAGCCCTGTTTCCTTACCCAATCACCGAAGAAGAATCGCACACTCCTTTCAGTTTCGTAGTCCGATGGCACGTAATCACCTTTGTGTATAAGGACGTAGTTGTTTCCGGTAAGTATTACGGACGGAGCGTTGGTTGGTCTTCCCCGACCTAGATATTTGACAGTATATTTCAAGTATCCTCCGTAAGATTTCAGCTGACTATTATGGTAGCTTTCTGGTAGAGCGAAGTAGAGAATGCTGCTTGGATTTCCGGAATCACCGTAAAGGCCAGAAACTTGTACTCCGTTGCTTCCTACCGGACGAACATCTAGCGCGTTTTCATTGACTTCACCTTGGATTCTTATATCCGAAGTGGTGTCAACAGAGACAACGTTGTACTGGTCGAAAGGTGCCGGAAGTTGATAGGTAAAGAGGTCGGCGCTAGAACACTGTGTTGCGACGCCAAAGCAGAAGCAGGAAATACATTCATCAGCAGTCCGCGCCAGGGAGTTAAAGGTTCCTCGTGGACATACGTTCGGAGGCGGTTGGTCATCGATCTTGAGTATGGCATCAGGTACGGCGAATTTCCATCCTAGGGTGTTTATTGCTTCGCATGAGTAAGCGCCCTGATCTTCAATCGTTACTGAAGGACAGGTCAAAACTCCGGTGCCGTTTATTGATGTGGTTGTACACTTAGCTGGTATGTGACCCCAGTTCAAACGCCAGCTGATTTCAGGGAACGGAATACCAAGTGCGGTGCAGGTGATGGTAAAAGTATCTCCTCTGTTGAGAATTACCATGTGTTGCGGCGGTCTTAAGATCTGAACCTCAGCTGCAAAGCACGCGATTTTGAGAAGGTAAGTCATTAATATCAATACCTATGAAAACACACCGCGAGTGAAATAAATTCATATACCGATAATCAATGATTCCAAGAAGATGATTTTAAAAAATCATGAATTGAATGTATAGATTTTGTGTAAAAAATCTCTTACTGCAGCCAATTTCGTCACTTCCGTCCAAGCAGTCTCGATCTCTGTCACAGTGGAAGCTTTTCAGTATGCACTGATTGTTGCTAGCGCATTGGTACTCGTTGTACTGGCACGATGAACCTGGTGGAGGAGGTTCACAATTCTGTTCATCACTTCCGTCGACGCAGTCTTTGTCACCGTCGCATCGCCAAACTTTGCTGACACATTCCTTATTCGCACATCGAAACTGGTTCGGCTCGCAACCGAGTTCACCTAGAGTTAATGAATTGTGTAGGCGATAGTTTGAGATTTGAATGATGATCGAACTCTATGACCCAGAATGGGGATGCTCATGTCTTAAGTTCGGTGTAATTTTATTGGCTTGAGACTTACTGCATCTGATTTCGTCAGTGCCGTCTGTGCAGTCGTATCGTCCATCGCACACTTTTGATTTGGGTATACAGTCGCCGTTGCTACAAGTAGCCTCGTCGAATTTACAGGATCGCGATGGTCGATAAGATGGAACTTCTTCTGCAAATTCAAGTTACAAATGATGAGTCCGACCCTATGATTGAACGGCCCTACCGTAAATGGGCGCACACCAGAAGTTATGCCATCTCATCATCTCGCTGCAAGTAATTAATTACGAAATGACGAGCGGGAAGAAAGGACTCACCCCTTTCAACGGTGAGGTGTGATATGACTCTTCGTCCCGGGGTGTTTGCAGGGACTCCCAAAGCCTCGCAAACGTAGTTACCGCTGTGGATGACCTGAACGTTCGGCATTGTAAGTCTGCCATTTTCATCAGTGCTTCCGGGTGGAAGAGGATAACCGTCTTCACGAAGCCAGTGGACCCTGGCACGAATTGGACCTTCGTCTCGACATTGAATAACGACCTCTCGATCTAGCGTGTGGTTTGTTAAAATAATTTCTTTAAATTCATTCCTCTGCGATTCGTGAAGGGAAAAATTGAATTTTTTTTAACGGTCATCACTAAAATGCGCCGGTGCGCTGGAGAAGGCAATAAAAAAACACGTTATAGAATTCTCCGCGAGCATGATGTGTAGCTAATATGCTCTTCATCACACAAGTTCCACGGGCACAAGGACACAAGAACATTCACAAAGATCTATATCGCGTGCAGGTATGTACCGACAAACAATGGTACACAACATTCCGTTGCAATACCTTGTGTAAGTATGTAATCTGTGTAAGTGTAGACGTTCTTTATGAATACCATACCCGGGTTCCTTCTTGTGACTGGAATTTATCCGTTCGAAAATGCTCCTTTGCAACTCTAAATGTGATTTAGAGCAGCGAGGAGATGAATTTTGATCACGCGATATACCCACATTGAAAAAAAAAAAAAAATAAAAAAAATAAGGCTACTTTCTAATAATTAGCAACACCACAGTAATTGTAGCGGACTTGATTCGTAGACCAGCAGTTAGCGTTTCCGATGGTAATCATAATGTCCATCTTCTCGCGAAATGCATATATACTGAATTTACCTTGTTATGTTATATATATACATATGTATATACAATAAATATTAGAAATTTAGAATAGACTACAATAAGACCATGCAAGTTGATCACATGCCTCGATTAAGTAATTATCAACGAAATTATTCCAACGGGTTAACTAATCCTCTTAGTATATATATATAATTGTATTAATGTTCTTCCAAATATTGCACCCATGGATAATACAACATGGGTTCATGACTGGCTCGTTGATATAATACACGAATTCGTCATTGAATGCCGGATGATTTAATTAATATGGATATTTTGTTTTCCACTTATACAGCGGAATAATTTGGCAAGAATGAAAAAATTCTTCTACCTTATTATAGCCGCTGTATTTCTTGTGATCAGTTATATCATGTGTATAATGTATGTTATACTTGAACCACAAGCACGAGTCTGTGCAAGTGGAGTGGGTATGTGTATGCATGAGCTAGTGTGTTACATGTGTGTTATACTAATAACAATTAATAAATCAAATCTGTAATTTACAATCTCCAACGATTTAGTGAGCTGGCGTTAGATCGGTGAATGACTGTATATAATTCGTTGAAGTTGATATATTTGGAACTTGCAGCGAAAAACAAAATCGGTATAAATATATGGTTCAAAAACTTTGTTCGTTGAGAAAAAAAACAAAAAAAATGTGAATAATTGTAGTAGTATGGTATTTGCAATTTTGAATTCTGTTACAATAAAAACAAAAATTGGATTAAAAACTGTGGTTCATCGTGGTGTGGTATGAATTATTAAAAATCTTTCCATGAAAGTGATCATGAAATCTAAATAAGCCCATTTAGCATGATTTCAGGCTGCTCTTTGATGAAGGCTTACCTTCACTTGCCGCTTCTGGCCAGAGCAAGGGAACAAAGAATAAGAAAATATTAATATTCTAAACATTTTGATTTCATTATTGTATTTGTAAAATATTACGATATTATCGTTCCTGTTCGGAAAATTGATTAAAACTGCAACGTGTATATAGAAAATAAATTATGACTGCTGCAGATATCATAATCGAGCCTTGAAAAGAGTTGAAGGTTTAAACAATCAGAGAGTAGAGTTAAAGAAAAATAAATTGAAAGAAAAAAAAAATAAAAATTGTACGATCTCTGTTAGAAATCACGAAAGTGTTTGAAACGATTATCGTCAGAAATTATCTGGTAGAAAATTTTTTCTCCCGTTAACCGAACTGACTAGGTATAACGGACAATTTTTATTTCAACAAGCATTTTCAACTTGTTAAATAATAAAAAGAGTACTCACTTTCTTTGATGATTTGGTCGTTCGGGTACGTTGTCAGATTGAGTCCTTGAACTGTAACAGGTTCAACAGTGAATTAAAATAGGGATTATACCAAAGAGAGTAAAATAGGAATTACACCAACAGATAATTATATCTGATCAGAAAATGCTTTGGTAGATTCGTATAGTACAGACTAGTATCGAGTTAAAGAAATGACAAAAACAGTGGGACAGTCTGTCTCCTAGTCATCGATAGGTTCATTTTTCTGTGTAATTATCGTCAGAATTGAAAGGTCCTTTTTTAATCAAGAGAAATAATAAATAAATAAATAGATAAATAAATAAAATTAGAAAAACAAAATTTCAGATGCTGTCAGTTTTTAGGATTATGGAAAAAAATCATATCCGTATGTTATGAACATTAAAATAAAATTATAATTGTATTAATCGTCAAACGAATTAGATTAAAAATATTTGTTAGGCTTAGCTGTCAATTAATAAGTCCGATCGATTAATATTTGCTAACGATTAATGAATTTTAGTGTAGGTATGTCTTTTTTTAGTGCGTATAAGTATATTATGCATGGCATATATCGCCAAATTGCAATATAACTATAAAAACTTCATTTCTTTTCAATCTTAGTATTTAATAGAATGTTTTAGTACAGGATAAGTAAAATAATCAGTCAGTTTGGCCAGGGGGTTACAGTCCACGCTTTTGCGGTTCTGTTCATTCGATTTTCAGAGTTATTCGAGCCATGATTTTTATTCAGGCTCGTTTAAGGCGAGGCAAGCTCGAGAGCATCCCGAAATGATCCCCGGTCGGTAATTGTGTAATACATAAATTAATTCCAAGCCATAGAATTAAAGCAAACCAAACCAGGTCGCTCATCCGCTATCAAGGTCGTGGACCATATGCATATGTGCAGATGCAAGCTTTGGCTAAGCTAAACTCACGGAAGGGACGCGAAATATCGGTTTCAGGACAGTCTAGCTCATCGGAATTATCACGGGGACAATTCGGCCGGCCGTTGCAGCGTTCTTCCAACGGTATGCAGGGACCATTTTCACACCGCCATTCCCAAGGGGAGCATGGTAGGACTTGATAATTGCAGTCCAGTTCGTCGGAATTGTCCCTTGGACAGTCAACGTTGTTGTTGCACCTTTGATTCATGGGAATGCAGGGTCCGTTTTCGCACCTCCATTCGTTCGCCGAGCACGGCTTCGAGGGATCTTTGGATTTTCTCGATTTACAAATATGCAGGGGGATGGAATATTTCATTTCAATTTAGCCAGACCTTTTATTCACCTGATCTTAAAGACTATAGGGAATCACTTCGGCCATTCCAAATAATGGACGATCGTGAGTGAAAATAAATCGGCAACTCAAAACGGGACGGTGAAGTAGATTTGGGTATAAAATAAAAGCCATTGATTTTCTAAGCAGAAAATAAAATTTCAGGACAATACAATAATTGTATAATGTTCTTACCTTCTGGTCTAGTGGGAGGATACGGCACTGAAAATGTAAAATAGTTTGGTATTAAAAATCGTGTATCGAGTAACCGAGGCGAAATAATCGCGAAGAAATTTGGTAAAAATTTACCGCAGTTTTCCTCGTCAGAGTTGTCGCCGCAGTCGTCGTACTGGTCGCATTGCCGTTCTCTTCTGATGCAGTTTCGGTTTCTGCATGTAAATTCGTCGCGGGTACAACCTAAGGATGTAAAGGATATAGTTTAGCCGAAGATCGATCACTTCTGCAATACGGTCGTTGGACTGCAGTTATCATGTGTAACGACAGCTACGACTGCATCGTGGTCATAACTGATACAAGACACAATATACAGATATTTCAAACTCTAATTACGAACCATAGAAATTCCTCCAATTATTAACATGACATACTAAATATATATATAAAATAATTTTCTAACACTTACGAGATATAGTATGTATGTATTAGATATATATGTATATGTATGTACGAATGACATATTATATACGTTTACGTCATCGCCCGCGACCTTATTCTTTGGACTCACGCAGGAGTTTTGATAAATAAATTATTTGTTTATTATTATTTTTATATAGTTTTGTATATTTCGATATTTTTCAAACCGTTACCTGTACCTTTATTTTAATGGTACGATAATAAATATGGTTATAATTATATTATAATAATTAAGTATCAGGCTACGTGGACAAAGAACAACGTATAAGGTAGGCGGTGCGTATATGAGGCGGTTATCAAAAAACCGGACGTTATTTTTCATTCTTTTAAATCAAACAGTTATTAGAAAAAAAAAGAAAAAGAACAGTGGTCCAGTTTTTTTTCGTCACTATAACAGATGGACACGCCGGATGTATGAACGTCAAACAAATGATTACAGTAATCTACAAACATCTAATTAATCCTTGTCCAAGTTAACTCGAACCAAACGCACCTCCAGAAATTACATGATCTTATTTTCCTCACGTAATTAGATGAATTATGAAAAGTGCACGAGGTATCAAGTTATCTTGAACATTGGAGAGACAATATTTTATCAAAACGTATACAATAAAAAACGAAAAAAATTATTGTGGCAAAAAAATTTATTTAGTTTAGGATTTCTAACTGAATTATGTGTTACGAATATTTGAGAAAGAAGTCAATGTCAGATGCAGTTTTTCAAAAACGATATTTCAAATATTTTTATAACGTACGTGCCAGCGCCGTCCGCTCACTGACGATAAGTCATAACAATTTTATCATCCGAATATCCCACGTAGGAGGAGTTGCCAGGCTTGGGCCAGTCCTAGGCAACTGAGCCTCGGCTGTTCGACGTTGGCCCAAGCTTGGGCCAGAACTGGGCAGCCGAGCCTCGGCAGTTTCAATTTTGGTCTAAGCTTGGGCCAACTTTTACTACCAGTCTTGGCCCAATGCTGCATGCTAAGCCTGGCACTGTTATCATCCCAGATTTAAACCAAGATTGGGCCAAGGCTGGTTTGCAACCTTGGGCCAAGGTTAAGAAGTGTTGGCGTAGGTCTGGGCCTATGCTGGGTCTATTGTCATTTCCTATATGGGATATCACGACGATTAATATATTTAAAAATTTCACCCAACCCGTGCGAGCGGACGTCGCTATATTTTTTATAAAATGCCTATTGTAGGAACAGTATATATATATAGTCTACCTACAATATCGAATAATAATATATACTACTAATTTAACGGCGGTACCAGGCAGAGATGCACTATCGATCAATCCGTCAATCGACAAGCCAATTAACCGACCAATTAATCAATCAATAAATAAATAAATAAATAAATAAATAAATCAATCAGCGATAAATTGATGCTGTTTTAGTTTTCGTCGTACTGAAATGAACTTATTGGTATGCTATTAGCATACCGTACGATCCACAGTTGGCTGGTTTAAAGTTCGTCTCGTCACAATAATATACTGACTCCGAGTCTAATCATTGTAAATAAAAGTCGATCAACTGGCTACTTAAATTAGAACGTATCTTACAAACCTACACATATAACTTGTCTATTCGACAGCTAACACCGACTGACAGGAAACGAGCCATGTAAATAGAGAATTTCAGCCCAATTCGACCTGGGTCTGGCCCTCATCGTTCACAGTGCAGATTTTTTATTCCTCATTGAAGTGCTGGACGAGCTTTTACTTCGTTATTTACTTTGGATAATTCCAGGACAGGGTTGTCAAGAAAAAATTGGCAGAAATCGCAATTCGAAGATCTGTCAAACAATGCAATAATAAAAAAAAAAAAGGACTCAAGAACATCGCGACTGGCGAGACCCAAAGCTGGGCCAAGTTGGGCTGGAATTCTCCATCCGCGTGTGGGCGTAGGCGTAGGTGTTGATGGGTAAGTATGCGTCTTTGTATTTGCCGTTGTTTTCGAGTCTGTGTATGTGTATTTGATAATTGAATATATTTATTTGTTATATTGTATAATGAAGATCGAAGAAAGTTTGACTGTGAAACGAGCCTGCCTGACCGAAGCAGTACTGTTCGTCAGTAAAATCACGACAGTCGTAGAAATGGTCGCAGTGGTGAGCCGCGGGGATGCAAGCTCCGTCAGCGCAAACAAAGTCACCCGCGGCACAACTTCTTGGTACAGGTACGGTCGCGTATGTCGTTCTCTCGGGAGGCCTCTCAGCAGAAGAGGTTTTATCCAATGCTTCTACACCTAGAAGTAACCCAATCTGAACCACAGTGTTACCTAATTCTCTTCGTTCTCGTTTCTCATCATTTTCTTTTTTTTTTTTTTTTTTTAACGGTTATCCATTATCAACATTATACACATAATGTTTAAAAACTGGATGACAATTACCGAGACAGAGGGGCAAGTCTCACACCATAAGATAAACGGTCTTCCTTACTATTCCCAAAATCCTGCTTTTGGCATATTAATCAAAACTCATACCACATCCGTCTCTATTTCATTAATCATAAAAACATCTGGAGAAATGAACCATATTAATTGCCTGATCATGTCAATTCAGGTATCAGCATCCGACACTGATCCATAAAAGCTGTCCAACTATAGAAATGAAAATATGAAAAAGTTTAGGATATGCGTTTATCAAAAATTGGTCAATCCATGTATTGTCTTGTGAAATTCTCGCCCCATTTCGTCTCCACGGTAAGAATCGAGTACCTACCCCAATTTCTTCAGTCATGTTTTCTTAGCAGCAAGATATTCTTGCCGAATATGAATCGCAATTTTATATTAAAAAAATTCTTTTAAATTTGTGGATTTTAGGTAAATAGTTTACCATAAATAGACGAGAACAGAAGATATAAAATCTAACACCGTGGTTACAACTGGAGCTGGTTGTTGACAGTGTTTTGCGTATACTCTTTATCGATTCTATATGTATACGATAAAGTATATAAATTTCTACATATTAAACCGTTTATTTACCTCACGATGTTTAAATTATATATATTATTTATCTCTTAATTACGTAAGTGAGTTAAAGTTTTTCTCTCACACTGTATAGCAGTTTTGGTACGTATATATATACGTGCGGTATATAGGAGACACTAATAGCTAATTAGGTAAGAAGTTATTCGTGGACGCGATAGATAAAAGTGTCGAACTTACATTAGCTATCTGACCGACTCAAATTACTAAACCACAAGATTAGAACCGTTCAACTTACCTTGAGGACAGCCAAGTTCGTCACCATCATCTCTGCAGTCACTAACACGATTACAGCGTGCCGATTCCGGAATACACGAACCATCGCTACATTGAAATTCACCCGGTCGACAGCTCGGTGGTGGTGTTACAGGTTCGATTGAAGCTAATTGAAGAAATTATATCACAGAATGTTTACGAGTCTATAAAGAAAATCAAAAAGAGTAATTTTTTTTTTTTTTTTTTTTTTTCAATACTTACGACAGTTGGCCTCGTCACTTGCGTCGTGACAATCTACATGCCTATCGCACCGGAAACTCTGATCGATACAGACTCCGTTTGCACATTGCCACTTTCCGACTTCACAGGCTGGAATTTAAAAAATTTCATGATGAAATTACGGAGCTATTTTATTTCATAATAATAATTACGTTTAATTATAAGGAAAAATCACGGTTCAAGCGATACGTACGACAGGTGAATTAATCTTAATTATTATTTACAATATACATATGCGAATTTTATTTTATATCAGATCATGGTACTTGTTGTACGTATCGTTTATTAGTTTCTTCATGCGATACCATTTGCTATAATAATATACGTAGATGATATTAGTTAAATATATACATAGTTTGAATTAAATAGAAAAAAAAAAAAAAATATGTACATACAGAGTTATGTAAATTCATACCTAGGGTAAATTCATATTTATAATATAGTATATATTATGTATAGTATATATACCTATATACATAGTAGAAACATTTAGATGATTAAATATAAGTATAAGATATAACGACAGATAATAATATCCATAGTATAAAAGATGAATTAAAAAAAAAAAACGTCAAAAAAAAAAAAAAGTTTATAACGTACGTTAGTATAATTAACATGTTAAACAGGCAACCTGTGCTGAAAAGAATTGAAAAAAGAGATAAAAACTTGATTAAATGGTTAAAATTTTGGTGCAGTTTCATACGAATCAAGGTAGAAAATTATATAAGAACGTATTATATCATTTCGAAAGAAGAATCGTTCCGAAAAAAAAATATTAAGACATATACAGTTGTAACGATAAATAAAATTTTCAAACTTCTAGTAAGGAAAGATTTACTACCTTAATTCGTATTCGGTTATTATTTAACGTTCAGGTATCTTAATAATCATTTCATAGGGTTGCGGGTTAATAAATTACCTAATAATTTCAAATCACGTGACTATATAAAAAAGAAAAAGAACGAGACGATTTATTAGCTCTTATATAAAACACAAAAATCTAGGAGCTACGATATATTATAGACTTAATTTAGTCAATCGGGTATTTCTTCGTTCGTTTAGTGTCTACCGTTAACTTAAATAAATCAACGATAAAACGTTAGGGTTGTTAATTCCTTTTATTAACTGAAGTTAGTTGAGTTTATGTACCGAAAACGATCCCTTCAGATGCGGAAATTGTGGTTAGAAGAAAGTTACGAGACCATATAAGACACAATAAGTAAAATAACACGACATATAGATATATGCAGTAGATTTTCTAGAACTGTAGCGATATGTACAATAGATGTATGTACGAGTATAAGTATAAGGCGAGAAGAAAACGATAGAATAAAATAATAAAGCTATAGATTCATAATAATGAACTTATGAAATTCGTACAGCTGCAATTCTTCTCGTCAGATTTGTCGCGACAGTCTGGTGTACCATCGCAATGCTTATTACCATCCAGGCAAAGACCATCATCACACCGGAAGAGTCCGGTCGGACAATCGGTCACTACAAGTGATTTTTTTTTCATTGAATTTTAATCCAGTTATTGAATATCGTCGATGATTAAGAATTGCTTGAATCCTATCCCTGCCCATGATATCGCAATTTGCATATTACGGAATTGACTAAATTTCGGGTATTCATATACCATTCATTATGTAAAATAGGAGAGGAATGCTCCAGGAAGTGTTTGAGACATGAGCCCCGGTGTAGTTGAATGTAACGTCCAAGAACTAGCTTGTTCAACGGTAAATATCGAATGAGGCAAGACTTTAGTCTACATACAAGATTACTGGATATAATTGGATCGCCGGATCGTAACATGGATAACTGGATTAAACGCTATTGCGAAAAGTTTTCGAATAGAGGTAGGTAATTAGGCACAAAGTGGAATTCGGATATCTATTACGTGCGGATACGGATATAGAGAGAGAAAAGAAAAAAAAAAAAGAAAAAAAACGGTAACTTGTACAAGAATTATTACAACACCCATTGTGTAGGTTCTTAGATTTTCCCTACCACTTGGCATATCAATTTGATATTAAATTTCGAATCGAATGATATTAAATTTTTTAAAAGAAATTAGACAGACTCAGGCAGAATAAGTATAAAAATATTCGGTACGATGATCGTGACACACACACACATAATTATATGTATAATCCATTCGTGTGCAATAATGCGTATATAGAGATACTTAAAAATTCGAATATACATAAATAGTAAAGCGAGGAGACTGTATATATATATACATTCTGCAATAATCAGCGAACAATATCGGAATTGCGTGTTTAAGATAAAAGTACATGTGAATCCTTTTTTATATAATTTTTTCGTAAAACGATCACAGAATAAAAAAAAAAAAAAAATAAAATGACACGGGCATGTAGCGCAGGGCAGGGCAGGACAGACGAAGCAAGCACGTTTAGGGGTAGTTACCACAGTCGAGTTCGTCAGAGCCATCGACGCAGTTTGGAATCTCGTCGCACCTTTGGATTTCTGGTATACATTCCCCAGTAGTGATGCACTTCCATTCGTCCTGGTTACAGTTTCCTTTGCGAATAAATACAAACATAGCTGACACAAAGCTCGGACGTGCGAGGCGCCCTTAGCACCGGGTTACACAAACATGTAGGGAAATAACGTGGAGATTATGGGCAACAGGTGGAAGTTAGGAAGGGGTAGCAGTTCTCAAGGTTGAAAACTCTGAATCTATTTATGAGAATGATAAAAGTACATTTGTACTCGGTCGATACGAAGAGATCAAAGATTGAGATAAAAATATTTAAAAAATGGACAGATTAATTTTTGGAATATTTTTTTTTTTTTTTTTTAATTAGAGAGCCGAAGGATCGAAGAACGTGGAAGGAAAGAAGCTCGAAGCTCTTACCGCTGCAGTCGACTTCATCTGAGGCATCGTAGCAGTCAGGGACAACGTCGCATTTCCTACGAAGTGGGATGCACTGGCCATTTCGACACCGGAATTCCCTATTCGTGTCGCATTCTCGTACTCCAATATCTGAGGAGTCGATCACCAATAACTGACAAATGTTTACCCGTAACTTAGAACTTGTAGGATCTATTTCTATCATCATTTACAACCACGGAATGATAAAAATTTTCAAATCCTAAATCGTCACGATATTTAACAATCTTCTATCGATATCGGTAACAGAAATTTCAACGACAATGTACCTCGTCACACCGTTTCGCAGAAGATGATCACGGTTTTCATCGGACGTTGTTTTTGACCGTTACATTCTGCTAAAAATCGATTAGACTAGCTCGGAGGTCCGATTAAGAATACTTGAAATATATAGAAGCTCAAAATTGAATACGAAAAACTGTTACGAAACTAATCAGTGATCGTGTCTAATCTATGTGGTTCTATACGCGAGATGAATTAGCTGTATATACAAAAAAAAAAACTATCTAAAGTATAACCAAAATAATACATGAACATAAATTCAGGGGTGTGAATAAAACGCGGGGTGTTATTAAATTGGCACAACGACACAGTTAAAAAGCAACGAGACACAAAAAGCATACTGGTAATTTCTGTTTCCTCCGTTGTTACATCCGGAGGTAGAGTCCCCCTTTCGTAATCAGTTCCAGTTCCAGTTTGGTTAACAGCCCCGGTAGGACAGTCTTCTTCATCGCTTTTATCAGAGCAGTCGAATGTTCTGTCGCACCTGTACGCCTCGTTGATGCATTTACCATCCTTGACGCATCTGAACTCCGATACGGTGCACTGTTTCTCTGTAGATTTTTCCGGGTATTTCCAGCAACACGAGTAAAGCGAAAGCAAGTACAAACGTTTTAAATTTATATGTATATGAAACATTGGACAGGTAATTAAATTATCACATAAGGAACACATACGGATGTATAATATAGCACGTGCAAATAATTCATTTTAGCAAAGCTTATCACAAACGGGAATGGAAAGAGGAAACATATCAGAGTATAAGATGAGTCGAATACTCGAAGGAAATGAGACGTGATATTTGATTGAGTATTTTTTCAGATTTTTACAAAGTAAATCATCATCGGTATGATCGTAACCCAATTTTTGTATCGAGGTTCGATTTCTTTCGAGTTTTCGATCATGAGATAAGAAATAATACAGATTAGAGAGTTTAACATCGTAGATATAGACTGAGGTAATAAAATATTATGTATATGTATGCAGGACGTAGGTAGATGCATGTAAAACGTGTGTAACTGTAAAATAGCGATATTCAGCCTCATCAATAACAGGTATGCCATCGATTCCTTTGGATAGCTGAGTTGTTTAAGCATACGTTACCTCATCTCCGGACTCGGACTATTCAACAGCATAACATAGGTATTTATAAGAAGATAGGAATCTTTGGACAAATGGCTCGAGCATAAAGCCGGTCGCAAAGTTGGGATTTGCCTTTTGTGGTTTGTGACTTGTGGCAATATGTATGTACAACGGAATGACACACTTTACACAAAGCAATTCATGTGTAACACGTATTGATGACAAGATATAGGTGAAAAAAATATATATAGATAGATAGATAGGTAGATAAATATACATACGTACGTACATACATACATACACACATAAAATACATGTATTGTATTTTACACAATAAATCGAAGGTTATAAAAACGTTGATATAATTATAACAGGTGGATATTTAGAGGTGTCTCAAAAATGCTCCTATACATATTGTATGTAATATAAAAATCAAATCGTCAAGCAGAAAAGGTGTTAGTTTCGAGGTTTCGAGAATCAAGATACTCCTATCATCCTTTAAAGTCCTAAGTGCAGCATACAGCAACTCTAACGAGATGCAGATTGAGGGTTTGCGGGCAGTTATTAAATTTGCATAATCAGTTCGCACGGTGCAGTATTATTAAATAGTTTATATCGATTTATTCAGTTTTTTTTGTTGTTTTTTTTGTTTTTTTTTGATTTGACACTAAATCCTGTAAACACAGCACAAGGAAGATACTCGACTTCAATTTTTTGGTAAAAATTCATCGGTTTGATGGAGCATGAAATTTCCTTATGCTGCGTAAAGGCGGTTTAGTATAACATAATTATTTGTCGTTCTTGAGTGATTTAGAAAATTTTCAGTCGGTTTAATTCTTATAACGAGATAAATATCATCGCCCACGCAGTTTATTAGTATGTGTAATTCTTTAACCTCAAGATAGTTGAGGATTATACGTGGGCGTGATCGACCTCGAGATGATGAACTCATTCGTGATGCATGCCGTTCAATTTTCATTTCAACGTTACTTATTTACATCAGATTTTATTTATGGTTCTACCAGACCAGACTACGCGTAGGTATTGTGAGTGATTAACAATTTTTTTTTTTTTTATATATATAATAAACGAGTGCCAGATGTGAATTATTGCAGATCGTATACAGGGTGATTCAAGTTGAACGCACGAAATTTTGTGAGTAGATTCCTCGAGACATTCTAAGACTAAATTCCCTTTATCAAAAATTCGAGAGCCTAATAGTTTCCGAGCTACGGAATATTTAAGTTGACCAATCACAGAGCTTCGAGTCAGGGCTGAGTCAAAAGAATAAAATTAACAGTGCCTGTGGGTCTTAGCTTGTGATATTTTATTTTCGTTTTTTGCAGGTGACATCGATATACTTGTCGAGAAACGAAAATAAAATTTTACACGCTGAGACCCACGGGCACTGTTAATTTTATTCTTTTGACTCGGCCCTGACTCCAAGCTCTGTGATTGGTCAACTAAGATATTCCGTAGCTCGGAAACTATTAGGCCCTCGAATTTTTGGTAAGGGGAATTAAGCTTTAGAATTTCTCGAGGAATCTGCCTGCAAAATTTGATGCGCTTTACTTGAATCACCCTGTATAATAAGTATGAGTGAATTTGTGAGTAGGTGATAATATGCAAGGTAATAAATGTTTAAAAAATGATTAAAAAGGGCGCTTTTCTATACAACAAAAGAATCCAGCTTGGTACTTCTCGATTATCCCATTCCAAAATCTATGATATAGAATTTGGTTCTTTAGTCTTTGTCCATCAAAAAATAAAAATAAAATCAAATAAAAAAAGCTCGGTTACGCTGGATTCTTTTTGGCAAGCATCTATTGCGACATACGTATCGATACTATGTGCGATATACGAAACAATGCAGAATACGTCAGGACGGTTTCAGTACCAAAAATAATAACAAATTTCCAAAAAAAAAAACAAAAAAACAATTTAGATTTCTTTAGAATTATAGTCCGTTAGAAAAATAAAACTATAGCAAATGCAACGATTCTATACGCAATTAAATTATTATTTTGTATCTGAAACCATTCTGTAACGAATAGACCACGCCATGGCCGATCGAGCAGAAAATATGTAGCATGTAGCAAATACAGGCAGTGGGTAAGGGTTAGGCATAGCAAAGAAATTGTTTTTTTTTTTTTTTTTTTTTTTTCATTTTTGCAATAAGGACGTATTTATACCGCAGTGAAGCTCGTCTTCGGCGAGGGGGCAGTCGTCGATGCCGTTGCAAACCGAGCTTTGCGGGATGCAAGAGCCATCTCTGCAGGTGAAGTCCATCGAGGGACAATCAGCCGGACCTACGGGATCGTCCGTAAACCGCGGGACAACCGAAAAACAATGAAAAACACCAGAGGGAAATAATAAAAAATAAAATAACTATCTGATAGTTTCCCTCTAGTTAAAAACTGATTGTGAGCCGTATTTCGAATTTCGAAAAGAAATTTATCTTTCATTTATGTATATTTTTTTTTTTTTTATTTATAAATGCAAAGACTGGCTGCTTTTTATTTTTAATGAAAACAGATATGATAGCATTTAGCTGCACACGAAGCGATGCTTCTATACAGAGGCGTGTTTGGTATACATATTGGACTGTACATAGAATGTTACGAGTAGGTAGCTGGTATATACACAGAGAGACACATAAAGCAGCTTTGGCCACGTATATACACAAAAAGCATCTGAATATATATATATTCAAATGATTTTTGTACCTTGAAAGGGGGATCAACGGCTCAAGATCAGCTATCTAATACTTGAAGCACTAATCGTAAGTCTTATAACCGTAGGTAGACTTGTAGAATTGTATTTCCAAGGGATACTTTACAAACGCATCGTAGCCTTGGACATGATACTCTCTCTACAGTCTACCGTTACAGGTTACGTGCAAGTATAGCTATGTACAATAAATTTAAGTACAGGGTTAATGGCTGGCCGTACAACTTGGAATTGGAAATGGAAACGTCAGGACGTGTCGAGAGATGGTCACATCAAAAGGATAACCGATTTCAAAAATCTGCACAATCCATTCAAAAATGGCATTATAATCAGTCTCTACTTTACATCAAACTTATCTCTTATTTTCGAGATAGACAGTCATCGAATTTTCAAATTTGGAATATTTTAATACGTTAAATTGTTTGAGAATTGAATTTCGCAGACTAATCGAAACAAGCCATCCCTGAGCTGTGTGTGTGTGTGTGTGTGTGTGTGTGTGTGTGTGTGTGAATGTATTTACAATGTATGAATTATGATGCTTAATGAATATAATTGGGTGAATGAATGGATCAGTTTGTGAATTTTGTTACTATACTTAATGAACAAAAACGATGACATGTGAGGATGAGATATAAAAAGCTGGTATACGGACATTACAAACACGTTTTCGAAGACCTACGATAGAAGAGACGAGCAGACGTCACATTTTCCCGAAGTATTAGATATCCAAAGATTTTCTTGGACTGAGATCGACAGGTTACAAATAACAGCGAGTTTTTCCACAGTCATTAAGTATCTACGGAATAGTTCAGCGATACTAGATCGTTGTTTATCCCATAAGCTTTCTAACTGTACAGCAATCGATGGACCCATTACAAGCGGTGCATTAGCACCTCCTCTACCTTGGGTTAATCTTGATCCTGTCTCGTTGCACCGACGGGTTCCCCCAAAACAGTCTGTCGATCCAAGCCACCTTTTCCAATCGATTCCCATCTCTCTTAGTCTCTGGATACGTAACCTTCTTGCTTCTTCTCTTAACTCTTGGGTTTTTCTATTCAGTTCCCAAATTTTTTGTTCATATTCATCGCGGCGACGTTCCTGTTCCTGTTCCTCTTTCATACGTCTCTGTTCCTCTTGCTCATAGTGTTTTCTTATCTGCTGTTGTCGCAGTCTATCATAATACTGGCGAGGCCAGTCACGTCCTCTTCCATAGAATTCTCTCGGGTTCTCTGGCTTCCAGAATGACGAATTATAGGCGTTGTAGTTTTCCTTCAAACGTTCGCTCGTCAACGTTACTCTTTCCGTTGTAAATCCATGTTCTGTGACGGAACTCATCCAGGTGTTGCTCTCAGTCTGTTCTCGCGATATCGGATGTAACGTGGTGACGTCGGTGGGATCGGTTTGTCGAATTTCATTGTGAGTTGTTGATTCAGCGGTTGTTGTTGAAGTGTTATCGCCGTTATCTTCGACGTGCTGTTCACTGGTGGTACTCATGGTACTTGCTCCACTATTCGGCTTATCAATAATCTCTTCTTTTAGTCTTTCAGACGAAACACTATCTATCGAATTATCTTTCCACGATGGCCACGATTCTATTTCTGATGAATTGGGATCATCTGTTCCCAAGCTTGAACTTCCTGATTCCCACGACGATATTTGCGTTGTAATTTCCGGATGACTGGATGAAGAATAAGTGGATGTCAGTTCGGTTGACTTAGAATTATCGGTGGTTCCCCAAAAGGGTCTGAAACCGGTTTCGGTATCGTCGTTTTTCCAGTGACTCCCGTCGGAGTCCACATCGTATTCAAAATCTTTTAGCTCCTTATTGTAATACTCGCATCCGCTTTCGTCCGAATGGTCCTTGCAATCGTATTTTTGGTCACAAACTCGTTCGTATTCGATGCACTTTCCGTTATCGCAGTAATGCTGATCATCAGGGCATAATTCCACATCGGGCTCCTCTGTCGTTGAAGTCTGGGTCATCTCCTTGTAGTCACCTTTACGTTCTTCTTCATGCTCTGTTCGATTATCCTCGTTCTTGTTCGTTCGTTCGGAACTTGACTCTCTGACTAATTCCTGAGAATCTTCGTCTGATTTTGTTTCTTTCAACGTATCCGATTTTGCCGAGTTACCACTGCTTCCGAAAAACCATTCCGAATCCCAAAATGATTTCTGCGTTGTAATTTCTGGACGACTAGATGAAGCTTCGGTGAATTTGTCCTTTTTCGATTTCGAATCTTCTTCGTAATCCCAAAGAAACCCAAAGCTGAAGATCTTTGTGGAGGTAGCGATTTCTTCTGTGGTCGTATGTAATTCGTTACTGAGAGTTGTGTGAAGTACGTTGTCGTCAGTATTCCAACCACTTATTTCATTTTCTTCATCATGATCGAAGTTATTCGACAAAGGGGTTGAATGATCATCCAGACTCTGTTCCTTGTCGAGTTTCTCCGTCGTTGAATACGATATCGTAGTTTCGGTATGGGTCGTTGTTTTTCGATTGTTTTTTCGTCTTTTTTTATCTTTTTTTTTACCATTTTTGCTCTTAGATTTTCCATATTTATTTTTCTCTTTGGATAATTCGACGGAATGTTCGATAGAATTTCTTAATTCGGAATCAGTATGTTCTATCGAGTCACTACTATCTCCAAACGGCGATTTCGAACTGAACCATGATGATTCTGTTGTTATTTCTGGACGACTAGATGAGGTTGCGATGGATTTGTCTTCCACTAATTTAGAACTATCACCGCCGCCCCACCCGAGCAAAAACGAACCCCATACATTATTGTTCTCGGTAACAGTTTGCCGTCCATTCATTTCGGTCACTTCTTCAATCGTTGTTCCCTCCGTTGGTTCCTCTGTCGTCGTTGCCACTCTTTCGTTAAATTCCCCTTCTCTGCTAATTTCGTTTGATTTTTCATCGTATAGCATCATGAAAAATTCCTCACAGTCGAACTTGCATTCATTATAATACATCACTTCTAATGGATGGCGTTCGCGAAAGGCTTCATGAGTCCATATGCTGGCTGATTTTGGTTTAATTGTTTCCGTTACGAAATCAACGCCAGTGGTGGCAGCGGTGGTAGCTTTGGTTGATGCTGGGGTGAACTTCTGTCGTATTTTATATTTTTTAAAATACTCGCTAATTTTCGTCCCACGTGTAAGACGTCGTTGACGATTAACTTTTTTTCTAGTTTCTATTTCGGGATTAAAATGACTCTCGCGATTGTTCCGTCGCAAATGTGCAAAAACCCGAGACCTGAGTATCACATCGACGTTGAAACAGTTCTCTTCACTCGAACGATTTCCTGCTCTTTCCAAACAATCTATTGTCTTCCAATTTCGGTTCATTTCCACCTTCATCTCAAGGCTATTGTCAAACTCGGCTCTATGCTTCTTCTTCGACCATGCCTTCAGGCAGTTTATTTGACACCGTTTGACCCCTTGATCAAACTGTTGCTGTTCTGTTGGACGTAGTTTTGGCGGTTTTCTCAATCTACCTTTCGACACTTTTTGGACATATTCCCAAGTGCGATCCAGAGAACTTTGAATATCTGGTTTCACTCCATTCGTAACTCCCGCTTCGACTGGAACCTCATTCGAGTTTATCAATTCCACTTCCGAAGAGCGATCAGTATCTCTGGACTTGTTCGTGGGTTCAATAATTTCTACCTCTGCGTCCGGATCTGCGTTATCGTTATTCGTCGTATCTTCATAACTATCATAGCCACGGCTGTTCATGGTTGATCCCGTAGGTAAGTTTGTGTTTGCGATAGTGGCAGGATTCTCAGTGTTTGAAAATTCATTTCCGTTAGTCGATCGGGTATCATTTCGAAGTATATTTTTATGGATAATTCTCGTGAAGTTCGAAAAAAGACCGGCGAATGATCGCAAAGGTGGAATCGTGGTAATGACTGTCTCGCATCTTGGATGGTTTAATCGCAGACGACATCGATCCAGGTTAGTCAAAATAGGGTGTGCCAATTTGGAAAGATCTGTGGCGTTAAAATTGGAGCCCAAAAACCGTTTTCCGGGATGTGATGATCGACGAATGGCCATGAGTGATAAACGAATTCAGTTAAAACGAAAAAAAACAAACAAAAAATGAAACAAGAAATTACATATCTGTGAATGTTAATGCTGAAAGTGGTTAATAGTGAATGGCTTTTGTGATGAGTACATGAACCTGTCGGACAGTCGATTTGGTAAAACGTCCGCACACCTTTTGCAGTTCATCTTCTACACCCAGAGGGACATTGTCGTTAAGAAATCGCCGATTGATACAAACTATTTAAAAAAGCAGAATTAAAAGTGATATCGGCTCGACGAATGGATATGGAAAAAAAAAAAAATGTATCCCCGATTCTCTAGGTTAGCAATTATTGATTCCCTCGAAGAGTAGGTTGATCGTGCAAAGGGATGGTCGTATTGCATAAATGTTCTGTCGCGTGTTGATAACGGAGTGCGTGTACAGTGTTCAGTATTTAGTGTTCAGTATGGGGAAAGTGTGGGCATGACGGATGAGTATAAATAGTTACCGCAGCCTTCGTCGGATCCGTCCGGGCAGTCGTCTGATCGGTCGCACACCAAGTTGTCCGGGATGCAAGTGCCATCCATACAGCGAAACTCCGAGACACCGCAACCTGCTCCACACACCATACTCGCATTCTTTAAACCTCGACCGAATGTACGGGAAAAGGTTCTGGGATATTTTTGATTTGTATATTTTTTTGGGTAGTTTTTGGGATGTCTTGGTCTATTAATATCGTTTTTATTACAAATAAGCCATGGGGTTAATAACAAATGGACACGAGGTTTTCTCGAACCATTCGACAATTGGCGATGATACAAAAGCAAAAGCGGTAGATACATGTGGGGTAACCTTTTTATTTTATATTTGAGAAAAGCTTTTTGGCTGTAGCAAAGCTCATTCGTTTTTAAATTGTTCATTTTTTTTTTTTTTTTTGTTTTTTGTTTTTTTTTTTTTTTCTTTTTATAGGGAATAATGAAAGCATGAATGAATGTAGTACATACGTATATGAGGTGTAATTTAAGTTTCTGATGATTCTGACTTACAGTTTAAACTCACCGGACGGTTTTTGATGCTAAAATCACTTGTTTAAATATTTTCTCGTAATTTAAACGTCATATTTATATTCATGTTTAAACTTCGTTCGATTCGATTGGCTGACTAAAAGTTTCTTTTTTATTTATTTATTTATTTTTTTTTTTTCTTTTTGCTAGTAACGGAAATCGAAAATTTTTATTACGTCGAGCGAAGTTGATAGAAGGGTTTTTTTTTTTTTTTTTTTTTTCGTCGTGGTTATACGTATACGGATAAAATTCGCACACGGTCGTTGCGACCAAGTCTGGCGTGGAATTGGTTCGGTAAAAAAAAAAAAAAAAAAAAAAAAAAAAAAAAGAAAAAAAATTATTCACTTAAAGTAATATCGGACCGTGATCATCGTGGCTGGTAAAAACCTGTAATTCAATTGAACAGTTCTTCTCCATCATTTTCGATTGATCGTTGATCAACGTGTGCAGAACATAACTGAACCATTTTTGTTATTTTTTTTTTTTTTTTTGAATCTTACAGGTTTGATTTTCAGTGATTTTCGTATCACACCGTTAGATCAGTAAAGAAAAATACGCTTCAAACAAATAAAGAGTGAGACGTTTTACAATGATAAGAAAAATCGCATGAATCGGCGATATGTCTCATCATCATCATCCGATTTTTTTGTTTATTTTTTTTTCGATAATTTGTTTCCATCCGCTTTTTTCTCCACTTACCGCACTGATCCTCGTCTTCACCGCTAGGACATTCTGGTATGAGATTGCAGCGAGAGCTTCCGCTCAGGCATGTTCCATCTTCGCAACGGAACTGATCCCCGGTACATGTTTGTACTGAAAATATCGAAACCCGCTATAATCTTAATCTTGGTTTAATGACCATAGATTTTTTGGTTAGATCAAACGGATCTGAATATTATCGCAATGATTTTTAACGTAAAGTTTTCATTTTTGTTTTATATGTCAAATAAAATAACTGAAGATAGGTATAAACGCAAAGATAAAAATCGTTTAAATAAATCGGCGTGTAAAGAAATTAATCATAACGATCATTTAAAGAATATGAAATATAATAAAATAACGATAATAAAAAGTTGATGTAAAAATGATGAATTAATGACAATACCCGGGCAATTAAGTTCGTCGGATTCGTCAGCACAATCTGGTATATTGTTACAGTACTGATTTATATGGATACATTCGCCATTGGAACATTCGTATTCTTGATCACCGCAATTTGCTGGATGAGCTGGTAAGCAGAAAATAAATTAAACATAACAAAAATTTCGTCAAGATGTATAATACGTGTTAAAAAATAATTTTTTTTTCGTTTAAAATCCTCTCGTGAATATTCTTCTCTGAATATGATTTTTTGTATATTCTTTTTTTATTCTCACATAGAAACCTTGACGAAGATAGTTTACATATTATTTTTAAAAGACTCTGACGAGACGAGACGATATTCTGTACTCATTAACAGTTATTTATACTCTTGTCTAATTTCTGAATATTGTATAATGAACAAAGACGTTCCTCGTTTAACTATCACGAAGGACTGAATATGGAGCATTTGTTTTTTCAAAATATTCACGAGGTTTGACGTCATCAAATATTGTCCCACTCAGAACAATTTAATCAGATATTAAGTTTAACGCAAAAGAAGATATGCAGGAATTGACTAAGACCTTCAAAATATCGATTCAAAATCGGCTAAATCAGTCTAGTCTTTAAAATGATCTACAGAGTTTGTCGTCTCCGCTAATATACTTTTATCTTCACTATTGTGTGCAGTTGTGTGTTGTTTTAATTGTGATTAAAATAGTTATTGTGAAAAACCCAACATTCTATTCTAGCAAATCTACAAAAAGAGCTGCGGGTAAATAAACTACAAAATTTATAAAACCATGCATGTTATTAGGAGACTACGATCTGTGCATCTTAAAAATGTTTTTTTTTTTTTTTTTCTCCGATCGGTAAGGTCTGAGAAAAATCGGTATCCCTAAAAAATAAAAATTTTTTCCTTTTATTTATCGTATGATTTTGAAAACCGTACGTTCAGGTGTTGTACAGTTCCTCTCGTCGGATTTGTCTTGGCAATGGTTCAATTTGTCGCATCGTAGTTTTATCGGTATGCAAAATCCATTATCGCATTTAAACTGGCCCTCGGTGCAAGCTGGAATAAACGTGATAATTCTTGATGTAAAAATTTGTGAAAAAAAAAAAATCGACATGAATACCCAGCGAGACAAACAGCGTTGAGACGTAGACGATCACACACGTAGATACAGACAAGTATATCAGAATCAAAGAGCAGTCGAAGATGAGATAAACAAAACATAAATATTATAAAGTCGTCGATTCATATCGATGAAACGGAAAAAAAGGAAACACGTCACGAAGAGTTTAGCAGACTAGGAGCAGACGATCGAATAGATCGAACAACGATACAGCATGCAAATTTTTGTTGATTATTAATTGTCATTTTTTTTTCTTTCTTTTATTTAAACAAAAAAGAACATAGATATAGGCGAAGATGGAGCTGATCTTGAGAGAAATGACGAAAATGAAGAATATAGAGAAGAGAAAAGCAACGAAATAACTGAGATACCGATCAACAATGACTTACTATGGTCAGAATTCATCAGGAAATAACAAATCTTGTTCTATTTGGCACAGCAAAGATTGGCGAGTGTATGATACTTAAAAAAAAAAATTGATTTCTACAAGCTTAGGTGGACTTTGCTATTAAAATGTTTTTCTTTAACTACAAAACGATATTTTGTGCAGAAATTATACTGTTTTAGAATTTTAAGGATAATTCAATTTCTTCTTTGTCAATAATTATTTTGGATTTTTTGAATGTGATTCTGTTTAAGAATTGTTAATTTTTTAACATTTGTCAAGTACCCTATGCTGATACCAAATCGAAACGAGATATTAGACCCTGAAGTGAAAAGCTGAGAAACAAATAAGTCGAAGACATTTAAAAGTTCTAATACAAATACCGAAGCCGGAAGTTGGCATAAATCGTTTTGAAGAATGACTTACGACATGTTTGCTCATCAGAGCGATCACCACAGTCATCCAGTCCATTGCATTTGAAACTTTTTTCAATACACCTTCCATTACGACAAGTCCATTCGATTTCAGGATTGCAGATTCTTACATCTATCGTTGAAACAATCAAGCCCAGGAATGAATCGAGTGATCAGAAAATTCAACGTAGTAATTTTCGGTTTAGTTTTAGTAGTCGATAATCGCGACGTCGATGTAGGCGTATTCGTAGACGTTGTGAATATTCGTTTTTTTTTGTTTTTTTTTTTGTTTTTTTGTTTGTTTTTCCAGAAATTGCAGTCGTAACGAGATAGATCCGTCATCGTTCAGTTCATCCATGCGTGAAGGGGAAAATCAAACATGTTAGCATCATCCCGGTAGGTCTTCTCGTGATATTGTATTGCACTTCATGATACAACTGTATCGGGGTTAGTTTACATGATTAGTTAATTGTTAATATCGATCTAACTAATTGATCGAACTGCTGATATATATACGCAATAATAAATTAGCATCAATAATCAATCGTTGCGCATATTATGAATTGCGATTATTTCGATACGTTGTTTCGGGAGCATCTCTCTTCATTTATATATTAGATTTAATTCCTAGGTTGAAAAATAAAAAAAAAAAAAAAAGAAATCGTTTAATGAGAGCATGATGCGTGTATTGTAAATAATTTATATCAATATATGGGTCATTTCATACGAAGTCTTAGTGACTCTGATCATTTTAAATTCTGTTCTTCGCTTTTTTAGATGGCTTAAATAATAATAATGAAAAAAAAAATGTCATTTTTTTGCTGTTTCTTTTTTTTGAAGATTCCAACTTCTACATACTAAAATCTGAAGAAAATATAAATAGGTCAGAGTCACAGACTGTATAACTTCGCATAGAAATTACCATATATAAATACATATGTATGAATCTATATGGATTGATTATATGGGGATGTGCATTTCCATATGATGTACAAATGAAATTTCTTTGATCTTTGATGATGCATAATTAGCTATAAGTACGATATATGTATCGGTTTTAAAGACTGCACGGGTGCAGTGATGTATTCAAGGAGATATAATATCTACGCGTGTATAAAATACCAATGCGCAATCAGCAGAGGATATATTTCGTGTCTGCACGATCCTCGTGGTTATCGCAGCTGAGATCAGTGTTGAGTCTACGACCGTTTATAGCCGTGACTTTCGAGATGAAAGACTGACTAGAGATAAGGGAATAAATAACTTCGGATGTTTGGTATATATTTAGGTCGATGTGACAGAGTGGCGTTTACTTATATTGATTGTGTTGTAGATTGGGTGTAGGTAATAACGTTGTGAGAAAATATATGTATATATATATATATTTTTTTTTTTTATTTATTTTGGATAGGGATTTTTTTTATGGAGAAGAAATATTCCATTTGGAAGGATTTTTTAGACGCGGATAAACTGTCATACACGTCGATGATAGTCGCTGGAGATTTGCGTCAGATTTTAAATTGATGTGTGTTGTTAGAGTAATTAAACGATCGAACATCACATGGGAATTTGAAGTAAATAATGACAGTGGGACTAATTGGTCCATGCTATTAATTCACGATATAGATATTTATTGATCGGTTTTAATGGACTCAAATCAATTAGCGACGAGCCTAATCAAGACAAGATTCTTTTCTTTATTAAAAAGTTTCAAGAATTGCGATAACACTGATCAATAATAATAATAGTTTTGATACACGAATCCGTTTGCAAAATATATCTGACCTAACGTTTTTTTTTTTTTTTCATTATCTGATAAATTTCGTTGTACAATTTTCGAAAGACTGTTAAATTTTTTAAATATTGTTTTGTTTTCGAATCTGTTAGACAAGCATCTTGAACTTTGTTCTTGAGTTTGAGGAACGAGAAGAGAAGAGAATTTGAAAATTTATTTTGAAAGCTAAGTATCGTATTATCTCCTTTAAACATATATATTTTTTTTTTATTTTAGTTGGTACTTCAATTTCTCACAATGCAGAGCTTTTTGGTAAAACATAACGTAATTTGCAAAGAAGAGGGAGAGACAGGCGTGAAAGCGGTGAGAATTTTTTTTGGATTTATTTCAGCAAAGCTCACATCTCATGGCTTATCGTAAGCAGCTTGAGATTTTATTTAGAATACATTTTCGATTTAACATTTAAGGAGGTTGGTTAGTCAAAAATCAATAATTTTTGTTAAATTTATCAGGGGATAATCAAGACATTGGGTATTCATATGATTATTATATTTGTGATCTGAGGATGTCCCTAAAAATTGAATTAAAAAAAAAAAATCAAAATTATGACCAAACGGTGAGATATCGATTTTTCATTTCAAATAGCTTTCAAATAATGAAAAATCTAGTAGATTGGGTTCGATTTCACTTTTCGATGGTTTTTTATGTTCAGAAAAGTATTTTTCACAATACCACTGGGTCACTTTTTTTCATCGCGTTGGTGACGTTGAATATTCAATTTTACAAGATTGGACCCCGGTCGATTCCGATCAACAAATAACGATATAGAATCGCCTATTGATAAAAAAAATAATTTGTTACAGTGAATTTGTGAAAAATACTTGTCTGAACAAAATAAGCCATCGAAGAGTGAAATCGAACCAATCTACTAGATTTTTCACTATTTGAAAGCGATTTAAAATGAAAAATCGATATCTTACCGTTTGTTCATAATTTTGGTATTTTTTTTTTTTTATTGAATTTTTAGGGACATCCTCAGATCACAAATATAATAATCATACGAATACCCAATGTCTTGACTATCCCCTGATAAATTTAACAAAAAGTATCGATTTTTGCCGAGCCAAATTCTTTTTATATTTATTTATTTATTTTTCAAGATAACATTCTGCAATCTAATCAAAGTGCATTATAAACGGATTCGTATTTCTTCATAAAAAAAAAAAGATTCCAAAGTTGATAAAAAAAATTCTCATTTATTATTGACCAGCGTATTCAAGAAATGAAAAATGAATATTCTCATCCTTCTGGTTATTATACACTGCGAAGAAATATTTAATTGACTCTGTCTTTTCACAGCTAATTGTTAGTATTTTGGGAAATGATCGAAAATTATTCCACATTATTTCACAAAGTCGTTGTTTCAAAAGCCTCGTAAATGAAAAGAAACAGAAATCTCTCAAATGGAGTAAAAAAAAAAAAAAAAAAAAAATTTCTGGCAATTAATTCCGATATAAAAAGGAAGAAGGTATAATCTTTAGCGTATCCAAATATCGATCGTTTCGTATATCTATCGGTAATCCGGATTGTGTTAATGGGGTGCTTGCACCGTGTAAGTTGTTAGTAATTGTCGAAGCATGCGTACCACATCTGTCCTCGTCTGACATGTCATCGCAGTGAGGTTCCCTGTCGCATCTTTGCCATACAGGAATACATTGTTTCCCAGTTCTGCAGGGGCAATGGCCAATCGGACAGTAGCCGAAATTAAACGGCCATCCGGGAATTGAGTTGACTTCGCCCGTAGTTATCGGCGTACTCCCGTTTTCCAAGTTAATATCTAATTCTGCTACCGGCCAGACATAGCCTTGGTCGTCGATGTCGGTTAATCGTTCTACGCGATGCAACCGATCAATGATGTTTATTCAAATTCTCTAACATTTAACGGCTCGTCGATTTAATTGACTGAATTTTCTTTTTTTTTTAATTCATTTTTTCTTTCTTTTTTTTTTTTTTTTTGATATCGACACGCGGTTTTTCCTTTACATTTTTTTTTTTTTTTTTTTTTTCGGTCTCTTCCTTTTTTCTTTATCGACATCTCTTTCTATTGCTAACTTTTTATCGTCATTTAAATATACGGTTACATGCGTTGTTATACATCCCTATCCAAAGTTAGAAGAGCATGCGACCGGAATTAGATTTGTGCGGTTAGAAACAGCATTCTGTAGTTATATTAATAATTATTTGGAAAAATGATGAACAAAATAAAATAAAAAAAAAAAAAAATGAAAATGAAAATAAAAAATAATTGTATATCAAAAACAAGAAGAAAAAATAAAAAAAATTAGTAAAATTTGGATAAAATTTGTTTTTCCAAATTAATTAATATTTGTATGTATCATGTATATGTATATATGTATAACTATGTATATTGTATATATATAGGTATGTGTGTACTATAAATAAAAAAATTTGTCGTTGATTCGTTTTTTTTTTTTTTTGGTTTACACTCTGCGGATTTTTTCAAATCAATAAATAAAAATCTTTGGATTAATTTTATATACTCACGACAGTTGGATTCGTCAGACTTGTCGTAACAATGTGGTGTTTGATCGCAGATCAAATTCCGAGAGATGCATTGTCCATTTCTACATCTGAATTGGTCAGGTCTACATTCTGTAAATATAAGAAAAAAACAGAAAATGAAAATTATTGAAAATTTATTTATAATAAGTGGATCTGAAAGTTTTTTTTATCGCCTAAAGCTGTTCAAAAATTTACTCAAAATAATATGTATGAATTTTGGGCTTTTCTCTGAACTGTGAAAAATAAAAAAAAAATAAATAGATCATTGCACAAAAAAAAGAATTTTACTAAAAATTTTACCTAAAAGATATAAAAATGTATTGCAATATTACAAAAAAACTACTGCATTGAATCATCCCAAAATTTGACCAGATTTAAGTCAAAGCAAATGCTATCGATTGAGATTAAAATGATCGAAATCTGTTGATCGGTTCTCGAGATATGATCAATTAAAATTATTTTTGTAAAAATTTTGTTCTTTTAATAACTCGAAAATTAATAGATCGATCAAATCCAAAATTGAATCAGTTTTAAGCTAGAAAGAACCGAATCGATTGATCCAAAGTAGAATAAAATCCGTTGATTCGTTATCGAGATATCGTAAAACAAAAAATTGATCACACAGTCGTGGATCTGAAAATGGTAATTCTTTGGATTTAAAAACATAGGGATCTGTTAAAAACTAAGCTATTCCTTTTTGGTTTGATTATAAAAACTTTTCTTTTATTTTGATTTAGTTAGGAATTAAGAAAAAAAAAAAAAAAAATACGGGTAATATAATCTGACGTCTTAATTTATCGTAAACTCAAAATTCCACAAGTATTTTAAGTTCACTAGACTTTGCAGTTCTCAGAGACCGGTAGTCGAAAGGTATTTAATATAAGCTGACCTAGCGGGGTAAAGTACTGAGTATGTACCTACCTACATAGCTTCACGCGTTAAGTTTCAAAGGGCGAAGAAGTGGGCCGCGTACCGAGCCTCAAGGACCCTTAAAAAGTTCGGCATGCCGGTTTAACTAACGCAAGGTATTAAGGTCCAAAAGTCACCAGTTTAACGATCAGTTTTCATTGTTCAAAATTCTCAGCGGTAAATTTAACCGAACAAAATCCAAAAGAAAATTTAAAAGTGATTCTAAATTTGATCATATTCAAACTTTGATACTCAAATATGAGAAAAAATGTCTCTAAATAAATTCAAAAAAATTTATCCGAAGATCCGGAAAAATTTCAAGTAACAAAGATCGTTTTTATATTCAAATCGGAAAATTTTAAGACTTTGGGTCAGGATTTAGAATTAAGATAGAAGCCTGGGGATCTAGGTTAATTTTTTTTTGGGATTTATTTGAAGCCATTTTTGCCCATGAAAGCGTCAAAATTCGAATATGACCAATTTAAGGACCATCCTAATGTTAGATTTTATACATAGAAATATGATCGAGAGAATGAGACGAAGTTTTTTCATAGTTGACGACCCGTCCTCGTTTTTAGACACCGTAAAAATGTGCTCATTTTTGAATTGCGAATAAAAAAAGAGAAAAAATTGAGAGAGTGAGAGAGTGAAAAAGAGAAGAAAAAAAAAAAAAAACTGTTGATAAAAACGTGAAAAGCTGGTCGGATTTACACCGTGGGATGCTCGCTAGACTGGATAAAGCGAAGCTTAATCTCCCCAACCACTCGGCAGATGAAAACATTAACCCCTCATTTCTTCCACGTTATTATTACAACCGTACACACCTAATCTGTCTACAAGATATATGAAAAATTTTCCGCAAGTAGGTTACATAATTTACCGATATACTTAATTGTCAAAGAAACATTTTTAAAAAATGGTCACAGCTAAGTCCAAATAATCAAAAAGCTTCTTTTGTGCATAGAAAATTTTTTAACTTCCCGCAATAAAAATTGAAAATTTTCAAAAAAAAAAAAAGGGAAGGTATTGATTTCGGTCCAATTTTCGAAAATCGAGGTTTCATCAGATCTCGACGTTTTGGGGTCTTAGGAAGCTATTCTGACTATTTTTGGATAGACGTCCGTATGTGTTTGTGTGTGTAAACAAATTTTTGCGGTACGATATCTTTAGAACGAATCGACCGATTGGAATGATTCTTATAGCGATCGAAAGGGTTTATCGAGACTTAGATCTGATTAGATTTTAGTATCGATCGGTCGAGTAGTTTCAAAGTTATTTGAAAAATAAAAATTAAAAAACAATTTTTTTTCATATTCTTAGCGCATAACTCCTAAACTATTCGTGCGATTAGTCTCAAAACTTGATCAGACTTAGGTCTTGGATGGCCCTTTCGATCACCGCAAGATTCATCAAAATCGAACGATTAGTTTAAAAGATATTACACGTCAAAAATTTCTCTTTTTGTCGTACGATACCTTTGGAACGAATTATCAGGAATGATCTATCGATATGCATCAGCTCAGTTCTAAGATCTTGAATAAAAATCTAGTAAATAAATAAATGAATGAATAAATAAACCAGGAAACTCTACAGAGTTAAGGATTTGAAGTGAAGATTAAGCAGATTTTCTATACCCACTTATATGAATCCTGGGGATTAAAATAGGTCTAAAGTTTAATCTACCTGACCTGTTCTATCAGATATATATATCCAAAGTCCGATGATGATCGGTATAATTAAAATGATATTAGGTATAATTGCAAGCCATGTATATACCAGGTTTCGGAAACCGTACATAAACCTGTTGATACGCACTTCCCTGGTTTAGATTACCTATCGTAGGGTGCAGACTGCATCGATAAATCAATATCGTGTTATAGTTATATACATGAAGTATGTAGCTTCGTAGACTGGCCTCTGGTCAATAAATTCTTCGTATGTATTTCCTACTTAAACCAGTTTATTTTTTCAAAGCTTTACCAACGGATTAGGCTCAGATTTTAACCGGAATAATATATCTTGTTTGGTTTTATCCCTTAAGCTTAATACCTGCGTGTAGAGTATCATCGGTTTTCAAGTACCATGTAGGTTAGATAAATATTCAAATTATACTTCAAGTAGTGAACTGAGCTCTCCCTTAGTCCACTTGATGTCTGTTCTTGGTATGGAACTTATAGGGATGATGAGCCTCTTTTATCAACCCTTCGTTCGTCCCTTTTAAGCTTCCCATTCTCTATTTTTTATTTTTTTTTTATTCTTTTTATTTTCGTCTTGTTAGGAAAAGAGTTTCGGGGTTAAAATTCTCTTGAAATATATTTTTTAATGGATATAAAGATTCGAGGTAGTTGGTAATAGACAATAATGGTTTTAATCGAAGGTAGATTTTCCAATCTTAGGAAGATTTTGATTCTCAGACTCCAAAGAGCGATAAACCAAAAAAAAAAAAAAAAATAAAAATAAAAAATGTATAATGATCGCATATTTACATATTTTTGGATCATGCTTGTTCATCACAATCGAAATCTACGTTTATGGTGGATCATTTTAATCAGTCAAAGCTCGGCTCTGTAGAATCGAAGAACGTGCGGATAATTCGGAATCGTATTTTCGGGCATAAACATTAATCTTCAATGTCTGATTTGTGGGTATTAATAATCGCCTCATGTCCGTCTCGGACAATACACATCGGTGATGAAAGTAATAAAAAAGAACCCAAAATAAAAAGACATTAAAAAATATATATAAAAGGTGGTATTGTGAATTAATTTAATCACGCAAGCGAATGACTCCCGCGACTGCCAATTAGATAACGCTTTAAGTATCGCCAAGTGATCGTGGTCGGAATATAAATCGCTGTTTTTTATTTTTTATTTTTATTTATTTATTTATTTTTATTTTTTTTTTGTGTTTTAGGCACGTTGAATAATCTGCAATTAAAACCGTGTAACAAGATCGGTATTGCGTACATTATACTCAGGTTATAAGCTCGTTGTAAAATAAAGAATGAAGAAAAATTTAAAAAAAATTAATAATATATAAGATAAAAATTAAGATTACGATAATCTCTGGGGTGTATCAAAGCTTAAATTTATTTTTACTACTACAAAGCTTGTCTCGTTTTCTTTCTGCTTATGCGGATATTTTAGTACCGCAATTTCCATTAACTTGCTTATGGTACACGTTTAAAAGTTGCGGACATAATTCCGCCGTGCGATATTTAAAGTTTAAGAAATTATGGAGTCCAATTTTTGTTGCAAAAGTAAAATGAAAAAATGTGTACGAGACTTGAATTGAGACTGGAGATTTGAGATTAGAGACTCGAGACTTGAGACTTAAAACTTGAGATTGAGACTTGAATTGAGACTTGAGACTTGAATTGAGACTTATGACTTAAAACTTGAATTGAGACTTGAATTGAGACTTGAATTGAGATTTGAGACTTGAGATTTGAAACTTCAGACTTGAATTGAGACTTGAGATTTGAGACTTGAGACTTGAGACAGACTTGAAATTTGACTTGAGACTCAAACTTAAGACCGAAGACTTGAGACTTGTATGTATATGTATATTTTATACATGGATATGTGAATTTTACACCTTTCGTTGGACTCAAAAAATTTCGGTTCCGTGCCAAAAAAAGTTTCACTTCAAAACAGAAACAAAAAAAATAAAATGAAAATTGAAACAAAAAATGAAAACTGTAGAAATAAATTGTTAAAGAAAAATAATAAATTTATACACTCAGCAATAACGAGGCAGTGGCTTACGCACCGTGACATAAAGTCGGTCGTATTAGCATGACAAGCCACTGGCATCAAATTGCTGGACCTAAAAGCAGCTAAAGCCCCGAGGTGATGGTAGTAGCTTCTGCTAAATCGTCCATGCGCTCCTAATGGACTACAGCCCGTAAAAGTCTTGTCGTTTTTTTTCTTCTTTTACTGCTCTCCCTTACTTGCTGCACAGATTCATGTTTACCATTTTGTTTTTTTTTTCTTCCTTTTTTTTTTTGTTTCATACTTGTTTTTTGTTTTTTTTTTTTCTCTTTCATCGTGGATGAGAAAATTGCACTTTAATACGTTGTTTAATAATCCACAGACGTAAGTTATTTCAGTATTAAATGATAATTGAATGTGTTTTCCTTGGTGGGAATCGGTCCTAAAAAATCTTTAACGAAAATTTTATAGGGTGTCTTTGAAAAATGAATTAAAGATAATAGGCGGAACCCACATATCCAGAGATTAAAAAAAAAAAAAAAATAAAAAAGAAACTTGGTTTAGATAATTTTACAAATAATTATAGCAACCGATTTTTTCAAATCTCAAAAAACAGCAAGTAAAGTGTTTTTTTTTTTTTTTGTCAATAGATTTTCGGTACATAAAACCCCGGTTTATTTAACATTATTGTCACCATAGACGGGCGCGGTGACTGTAATATCGTTATATAAATTAACATCGATTTTTCTAAATGAATTTGCATGAAAAATCATGGCCCACAGCCGGTCACATATATTCGGTACATATGTATATAATATATATATATAAAAACACAAGTTTTTCATTCTATTTTTTACCTTTTTTTTTGTCAGATGTTTTAGAGAGCTTTTTATATTTTTTTAAACATAAAAAAACGACAATACGTTTCGTCTGCGGTCTGAATATGGAGTTTCAAAAAACGTGGTCAAAAATTAGTAACTAAATTCCCGAGATTTTCATCCTAATCCTAAAATATCTGTATATGGGGTATTCCATGCCAAATCGACCACTTTTGAACCCGACCCCTTTCGATCTGGCCAAAAGTTTTCCATTCTTTTCTACCCTTTGAAAAACATTTTTGAGAATTTTTTCAAATTTTTTTGTCCAACCCAAAAAAAGTTATAATATTTTCAAAAAATAGCTTTTTTATTTTCAAATAGCCATAACTTTTTCAAAAATTGACCTTTTGGTATCTTTTTTTTTTTTAAATTTTTGTTTTTGAATGAACTTTTTGAAAAAATACATAAAAAAAATATATATATGATCAATTCTACAAGATAATCGGTTTTTTTTGAGGAAAATCGTTATTTTTTCAAAGTCCGACATTTTTTATTTTTTTTTTTTTTTCTCAAAAAAAACTTCAATTTATATGACAACTATCCCCGCCAATCCTGGAGTGGGCCGAATTTTCTTTCTATTTTTTTTTATTTAATTGAAAAAAAAATTGTCAAATTTTCACAAATGAAAAAAATTTTTTTTTTTTTTTTAAATTTATTTCTATAATAAAATAAATGTAATTCAACTCTTTTGTGGAATAATATTCTTAATTTATAAGCTTATTCTATGATTGTAAATTTACAATCATAGAATACCCCATATATATATGCAGTAGGGAATTCTACATTCGCCTACGCTATATCATATATAAAAATTCTTCGGCACGCGACCGGGAGACGGATAAGGCAGCATCGAGGTGATTAGAAACTAGAAAGTTGCCTGGTCAACCTCGAGGTTTGACCCGTGACTTAAACTCGTTAATAATATTGATTATAGTAATCGATCTCTGTTAAACGGAGCATCTTTATTGCATACTTAGAAATCAGAGGTCAACAACTAAATGGCGATTTAAAAGTGGAGGAATGATCTATCAGATATATGCGGATGATAAATCAGTTCATTTACGGTTTAGGACCTCTCGAACTTTATGATTCATTTTTTCATTTTTCAAAATTATTTCCTACGTGAGAATCTGCCAATTGAAATTCTGATCAACGTCTTTACGTTTTAATAAAAATTTTCAATTTTATATTACAACTTATTAAAATTCTACGGGTAATCTACTCGATGATCGTTTTTATTTTTTCGAAAATTTATAAGGCTATCGGTTCACAAAACGATTTATTAAAAATTAAGGAGCTAAATTATATGGATTGAAAATTCAGAATTTAAAAAACTAGAGGTTCGATTCAGATTTTCGAAAGTCGAGTTTGAGCCACAAAGACATTAATTTTCAAAATGGAATTTTATTCTAACTTTTTGATGCAATTCAAAATTTTATTACATGCACTGGTTTTTTTTTTTTTTCTAAGAATTTTTAGGGAAGTAGAAATTTATTTCGTAGTTTTATATACCTTGATAGACAAAAACAACGAATTTTTCTGAATAACAACAAAGATTAATAATTTTTTTTAAACGAAAAACTAAAACGTTTCAATTTCCTTAAAAAAAAAAAATTCGTACAAATTTTCACCAGGATGTAATTCGACCCTCAAATTTTAGTTCGTATCCTCCAAGTCTTGAACGAAAATTTGTAGAAAGAAAAAACCAGAATTTCTATACTCCAAATATCGAATTGTATAATAAAAAAATCGAACTGTAACGAGATCGGAGCCTATAAGAGCTTAAAAAATAAATCTGGATGGAGAAAAAACGAGACTTTTGAATTGCCTGGAGTTTTTTTCATTCCCTTTTTTCATCCCCTTTTTTTGTTTATTTTTTATTGGTTTTGGTCCGATTTTCGAAAATCGAGTTTTCATCAGATCTCGACGTTTTGGGATCCTACGAAGCTATTCTGACTATTTTTGGATGGACGTCCGTATGCGTGCGTGTGTAAACGAATTTTTGTCGTACGATATCTTTAGAACGAATCGACCGATTGGAATGGTTCTTATGGCGATCGAAAGGGTTTATCAAGACTTAGATCTGATTAGATTTTGGAGTCGATCGGTCGAGTAGTTTCAAAGTTATTTGAGAAATAAAAATTAAAAAACAATTTTTTTTTCATGTTTTTAGCGCATAACTCCTAAACTGTTCGTGCGATTAGTCTCAAAACTTGATCAGACTTAGCTCTTGGATAGCCCTTTCGATCGCCGTAAGATTTATAAAAATCGAACGATTGGTTTAAAAGATATTGCACGACAAAAATTTCTCTTTTTGTCGTACGATACCTTTGGAACGAATTAACCGATTTGAATGATTGTTGCGGCGATCGAAAGGGTTCATCAAGACTTAGATCTGATTAGATTTTGGAATCGATCGGTCGAGTAGTTTCAAAGTTATTCGAAGAATAGAAATTGAAGAAAAAAAGATTTGTATACGGAAAAACTAATTATACTTATAACCTTCTTTAATTTATTACAAAGACAATAGTATCAATTAATTGTAACGTATTTAACACAACGGGAAGTTTTCGGGTTGGCCCACAGGTCAACCGGTTTCCTGATTTTTTTTTCTCAATTTTCCTCCATCCTGATGTATGATTTTCAGTAGCTTTTTCGGACATCTAATTGCCCAGGCTATGGCTACGGCATAATATGTAACGCGTTTATATAATTATTGTAACAATATATCTTCAGAAGGATAAAGAGTTTAACCCTTGGTAAATGAACAGTTTAACCCTGGCTCTAACATTCGGTCCCCTTGAATATGCGGGATTGGCGGATATCGGATAGACCGTTTTTCATTGTCAACGTGATACAATAATTGAACTTGGGGATCAGGTAGCTTCAGCTAACTCTTGAACGTTTCGAAATACGTACGTCGCGTGTCGATAGTTCAGACGATAACGACATATCCAGTCTTAAGAGGCACGAGAAGCACGGAACTATCGGATGTCGAGTTAGCTAGGCACAGTGAAAACGATACTTTAAGGCTTCAGCCCTATCTAAAAAAAAAACAATAAGATAAAATTGACTACATGGCGAATTTTTTAATACCGAGGTTTGAAATTTAAAGATCGTTTGAATCGGGTGGAAGAAATCGGTTTCTTATTCTTATTGGATTTTCTTAAAAATTCATATTTTAGGAATATTTAGTTAAAATATTATCGCGAAATTGTTAAAATTGCAAAAACGGAGTTACGAGATTTCGAATTAGAAATCGAAGATCGAAGATAGCGTGAAAATCGTTCTTCAATCTTTAAGAGGGTATTACAGCTTAGTTTAAGAAATTCGGAGTTTTAGGCACATCGTTAGTCCGATTAGGATCGTTTAGGGCTCATTTTGTTCAGAAAAGAAATCCTCATCATGTAAACAAGAGAATTTTTTTTTTTTTTTAATATCGTATACTGGCCTTAAGTTATTTTCAAATTAGTTGCCTAAATTTTGGATAATCGACCGTAACTTTTCACACGATTTATTCATTTTTTTTTACCGATCCCTACGTTCATAAGATGTAAAATTACTGTCCGAAGAAACCAAGACATTGAGAGGTTGAATTGGACTAACGATGTGCCTGAAACCTTATAATATAAATGATAAATAAATCCTGAAAGTTTGAAAAATAAAAAAAAATAAAAAATGATCGAAAACTTTGTTGAAAAATTAATTTTAATTTCAAATAAATTTCAATTTTTCATCAATTAAAATGGCAAAAAACTTTCCGGACCATATTCAATTTCTTTTAGAGTAATATGAACGGGAATTGTCGAGCGGCCTTAAAACGTCATTATTAATTATCGAAAGAACGTATACATAGATACATAAATCGTAGTACGTTGACGTCTTGTATGTTAATGAAGTAATAAATATAGGAAATGATCGTATATATATATATATATATATATATATATACATACATATTGAATGAATAATTCTCTGCATATATGGAGGTTATTGTATTCTCGTTGATTACGTAAAGTCAATAGTCAAGTAGGTATGTATTAAAAATTAAAAATAGGCAATTGGATAGACAGAAAAATACGCATGTAGTATATAAATCGCACAAAGATATAATTATTGTGACACATAGGCTACTAGACGATGAGATCATTGTCGTATAATCGCTCATTTTATTACTTTGCATTTATATTGTTGCCTCAGTTTTATTTCTCTCGATGCGTAAGCATGGGCATAATTAACGTTACGTTTTTATACACAATTCTCTTCTTAATTTGATAATTAACCTCACTACGTATACAAGTGTTAAGTCAAACTCGTATATATGTATATGTGTATACAATAAATTGGACAGACGTCGTTATTAACTATTTCTACTAGGAAAGGTGGATGAGGTTTTGTTTATTGATATTAATCGTTACCTTAGAAAGCTCTGGCTTAGTCAAAATCGTCGATAACGTGAAAGAAATTTGGCGTCTAACTATTTTTGTTGTTGTTTAAGATCAAATTAAACAACCCGGAAAAACAGTTCTTCGGGGTACTTTTCATGAAAATGAAAAAAAGTATAGGTTTTTCCAGGGGAAGAAAAAGTATAAAAAAAGTAACGAAAAACCAATAAAATAAAAGATTGAAATAAAAAATTTTATACAAAAAAAAAAAAAAAAATGCCCTATATATTGACAAACAACAATTTCATACAGTGCATTTCGTCCCAATTCGATCTGAGTACATTTAAAATTTCTCCTTGTCATTGGCAAGGAATGACCTATATACTGACAAACATCAATTTTATACAGTGCATTTCATTCTAATTCGATCTGGGTATATTTACAATTTTTTTGTTGTCATTGGCAAGGAATGCCCTATATATATAAAATACTCAACTCGGAAGAACATAATCTTTCATTTAGAAAGGTAATATAGAGGAAATAGTATAGGTTTGTCGGTAAGACAGCGAAAATCGTTTCATTTCCGGTAGAAACCGGAACTTCAAATTAAACGAGACATGGAAATTTTTCATGCCCATCATTTGGTTGTAAAGTCCTGTGAATTTCAGATTTTTTTATCGAGTCGTTTCCGAGATCACCGCTCGAGTTTGTCGAACAGACCAACAGACAGACCAACATCTTTCTAAAAAATTGTTCTTCGGATTCTAGAGGGTCAAAAACGTGCAGATTCGTTAAAATTAGCAAAAGTCACTTTTCGACTTAAACCAATACTTTTCTTATATCACCGTAGATGATGAAAAGTAAAAATAATTTCAACAGAATTATCAAAATATGCTATAATCGAATTTCAAACTGCAATCTTTCCCATGAATTTCTAAAAATCAAAATTGTCTGAAATGAATTAATAATTTTGACCGTTCGGAAGTTTCTAAATTCGGAATTTCAACCCTACCAATGTTTTAAAAACATATTAAAATTTTTCCCAAATTTAATATCGTAGATTTTTTTTATTCATACGTTTAACATCAGCACACACATTTTCACGACCATTTAACGATCACTTACAAAATTCACATCGCATGTATAGATACCTCGAGAGTGATCTCATTCAATCTCTGGTCTTTCTATTAGCCACTCAATGACAAAGCGTGCGACATTTCACATCTGATTCGTAACGAACGTAAGTGCAAAGAGCGGAATTTGAAAGCTCTAAATGTGCAAGCACATGTGACATGTGGATGTATATAAATGTGTAGATAACTATCACACCTACATACACAGAGACATACCCTTAAGTATATATAAATTTGCAGCGTCGAGTGTCGCTGAAATGTTACTGTGACATTTGAACCGTCCGCGTCGCCGACGTATGTACGTCCTCAGACGGTTCCCTGGGAATGATTTCTTCATAGGATGATGCACGACGGTTATATGTATCACGAACGTGAAAATAATTCATACACATAAAGACCATCCCACGTTATACACATATCTCGGCAAATATAATAACCAGTCACGGGTAGGTATAACATATTTTCTTTGAATGACGTTAACATGCTTTTAAAATTTTGCTAGACTAGCGTTGTTTATCATGCCTATTAATTTCTTTCTTAAATATTCGTTCGAGGACATCGCACATCTTCAAAAATTTTTGCAAAATTTATTTTTTATTTTGCTGGTTCTTTTTTTTTTTTTTTTTTTTTTTATAAACGCTGCGCTTATTGCAAACGAATTTTTCTTCGCGGATTGCAAGACCGGATGACGCGATTTTAATATGCTAATGCAATATCGATGACGTATTATACTGACATTCAATCACTGCAATTACTGTATGGGAATATATTGAAACTACGAAAGCTTCGTCATTATAGATATGTAAGAAAAAAAATAAAAAATTGCAAATGGTAAAATGGTGTCAAAAAATCTGAAAAAAAATTTCAAAAATCCGGTGTGACATATGAAAATGTTTAAGCAACCATTTATAGTAAAATAACTCCGGCTTCTAATTTTTTTCCCGCTTCCGTTGTTTTTTTTCGGAAAAAGCTTGAAAACAGTAAGAAGAAAAAATCTCTCCACTCGGGCTCTAAATTTAAAAATTTTGATATCTGACACACGATTTTTCATAATTTTTTCAGATTTGAAAATTATGTCAATCAATATAGTCGTTTTCAAGAAATTGTAGAAAATTCAAATCGATTTGAAAAAATTAAAAAAAAAAAAAAAAACTAAGTTTCTTTCAAAGTGAGAACATTCATATAAAAAATCGTGGGTCCAATCCGAGAGGTCAGGGATCAGACCCAGAACGAAATGACAATTAATGACCAAATCGAATTAGTATCTTTATTAATCTATACATGACGTAATTTGTATATGCGAGTATAAGTTTTGGTGGTAAAAAATGATAATTTCTAAGATTAATCGTAACAGTTTATCGCAGAATCAGGTATATATATATATATAATATCGAAACATATCGTCGATTTAGCAGAGTAAATCACCTAGACGATGGTGATAATTGGATGATTGAAAAATTGGAAAATTGTCGGTGATCACGATCACGATAGTAAAAACATATAATCCTGTTCCTGTCTGTTGGACTCGTCACACTTGCATGGCCGCATTCTTATCTCTTTTCTTCTGCATTACATCGCATCGTATTGCTGCACTGTAGGTACAGAGTCACAACGATGGGCAACCTTCGGTAAAGCAAACGTGCTATGCCATTCGAATAATTTATGTTTAAGAATTTATACACACGATTGTAGTGTATGCCGTCATTCCTTCGTAGGTATATATAGTAATAGGTTACTTGAAGTTCTAATAATTGCCATATATTATAGAAGCTCGGAATATTTCGAATCCATACCGTAATATATGTATAAAAATTCGTAATAATATCCATGACGTATCTAACTCCGGATTTCTTACATCCTTGACATCGGCATAGCGGCTTATGCTACACATACCTACTCAATTACTGATTGTGGGTTAAACTCTGTCTGATAATGTGTTTAAAGTGATGATGAATCTTTGCTGAGTTAGTCAAGACTGGGAGTCACATTAGACATGGGATAATATGGATTTCAATTTTCCGATTTTTGTAGAACGATTTTTTTTCGATTTTCAATTGACTGATGTTTTTGAGAAGGATCATTGAATATCTATACAAAATTGTTTTTGAACTTTTTCAGTATTATCGAGTGCAGAGTGAGATGTAATCAAAGCAAAATCAATTATTGTGACGATTTAGATCAACTGTTAGCTTTGATTTGAGATTTTTTTTAACGATTTTTCATCGTCCAGAAAATACCAGCCTGTGTGAATTGATGAAAAAAAAATTTCCGAGTGATAAATTTTGATACCTATACCAAAATTTCGAGATTGAAAATTTTTTTTTTTATCACAGTCTTTGATTTTTTGGAATAAAAATAAAAATAAAAGTTTCCATCAAAGTTTCGTATCCAAAAAAAAAAAAAAAAAATTAAATGCATCGAATATATCGAATTGGTTTGCCCCGAAACAACATCGATTAAGAATATTTCCTCAAAAATTTAAAAAAGTCTTGATTAACGATGTGACCTGTACCTTAAATACAACAACTTTTTCTTCAATGCGATAAATTTGTGTAAATCGAAATCAATAAAATGTCGAATAATTTTTAATCGTGTCTCAAAACGGGATTAATCATTTGTGAAAAATTTGAATGAATAGTATATTTTTTGCAAAGTTTATACAATTGATTAGAATTGAAAAATGCAAAAAAGAAACTTATTTTCAAGAATCTGTGCAAAATTTTTCCTGGACTAGAGAAATAGGAAAATCTAGAGTAATGTTTATATAGGTCGTGAAAATGTTTACACATGAGCGTATATAGATGCATATGTATATGTATATATTATATGAATGGATGTAGGTTGCGAAATGAAGCGATAGAGTGTGACTAAAATATCCATATATATATATATATATATACACTCCAGTTGCACCATAAAATAATATATTCTTCTATATTTTTATATGAATTATATACCTACATATGTATATGTATATACATACATAGGTGTATTATACTTAGTGAACATATCTATAATGTATGTATACCGCGGTGGTTTAAGTTTTCTGGAATGTTTCAGGTGAAGTTTACACCCACCGTGTATAGTACAGTACAGTGCATTACAGTACAGTACAGTACCAGTAGTGATGTAATTCAAGAAACATTTCGAGCGTGTTGCGAATACATGAGTGTACAAAGATAACGTATGGTACTGGCTAGTAATTTCTTGTACCTTGGGTTCGGTTCGGTTTGCCACAAGAATATAACATTCCGGACGCAGAAGTGTCGATGTGGCCTCGCCTAATGCACCAAGGTGCGTGTAACTATTTGCGGAACTTCACATTTACCGTTTATATATAAATACATATATTTTCAACTGGGTAGGTAGGTACAGGCATTTATCTACACTTCGTTAAAATATCAAAACATCATCTCAAAGTCTATGTCCGGAAGAATCAAATCAACGCCAAAAATCATTTAACTAAATTTTTATTTAAGTGAAACTTCTTTTGGTAGCGTACCGATTATTTTCAAGTGCAACGAAAAGTCTAAGATTTGAATATGCCTGGATGAAATATACATCTATACATGTAAATCTTAAGTTTTAAGTCTTAAGTGTTAAGTTTAAGTCTCAAGTCTCAAGTCTCAGGTCTCAGGTCTGAGGTCTCAGATCTCAAGTCTCAAGTCTCAAGTCTCAAGTCTCAAGTTTCAAGTTTCAAGTTTTAAGTTTTAAGTTTCAAGTCTCAAGTCTCAAGTCTCAAGTCTCAAGTCTCAAGTCTCAAGTCTCAAGACTCAAGTCTCAAGTTTCAAGTTTCAAGTCTCAAGTCTCAAGTCTCAAGTCTCAAGTCTCAAGTCTCAGATCTCAACTCTTAAGTTTAAGTCTTAAGTCTCAAGTCTCAAATCTCAACTCTTAAGTTTAAGTCTTAAGTCTCAAGTCTCAAGTCTTAAGTCTTAAGTGAGAAGTTACATTTCTAGTACGCGTACTACGTTACAAGTACACTTTGTTCTTTGTTTCTTTGATACAAATCGACACAACCGAAGAAATAAAAAAAAAAAGTATCTCATCTGTGTAGAAGTCGAACGAAAGTGGGGTGTATGGCCGTAGGGGATGCCGGGTCACCGCAGTTCTTTCGGTAGCGATTTTCTCTCCCTTTATATGTTAGAAATTCGCCAATTAATAACCTGAGAGAGTAAAGAAAGTGCGAAAAAATGGGGTGAAGAAAGGAGAAGCTAAAGGAGAAGAGATATAAGATTGTAATAAAAATAGTAAAGAAGGGTTTGCGCGATTTGTCGATGGATATTGGAGGCGATAAATTTTTTCCTTATATTTCGCGGTTTCAGCGAAATATATATCTTTAGGTGTAAGTATTAGATATAGATATATGTAATACGAACATGTGCTATAAAGATGTTTAATAAATTCAAGACCGTAAAGCGTACAGGGTAATGGTCGAACGAGCATTTGCCCGCGGTGAAGTGTCAGATAATAAATATTGCAATTTAAATGCGTAATTGTACATCATAAAACTGCGGCATTCAATGCGGCTGACAATTTAACGGATCTAATGTTCGCGAGTAGGTATATATATATATATATGTATGTACAGTATAACCATACGTATCATTACTTCAATTTAATATCGCTTTGGCGAAGCGGGTATATTAGGAATGCGTATCTCTTCGTTGGGGTCAATAGAACAAAGCTTTTACATATATGTATACGTATACATTACTTCGTCTAAATTCTCTACGTGAAGATCGTAGATGGAAACGAAAAGAAACAATTTGTTTAGCCGTGGTTAGTGTCTCTGCACGTTTAGTGTCGGTTAGCAGGGGTTAGTTACGAACGTGTTATATCTATTAACCTGTGGCTAATACGGAAGGTCACGTGACGTAATAAACGTTGTATTAAAAAGCTGGGAGGAATTTTTTTTTTTCTTTTTTTTTTTTTTTTCGTCTGTCAAATTTAGGAGGATGATTGTTCGTCATGAAAATCAAAAAAAAACAAAAAAAAAAAAAATTTTCAAGCGATAAGGAAAACTTTCCTTGACAATTTTCTACGAGATTGATCTCATTGAAATCTTGATTTTTAAATTATTGATATCGATCCTAATTTTTGAAATTCGGAACTTCGATCAAGCCCGAGGGTTTCGAAATAACAATAAGTCTTTTGAAATACGCTTTTGTTCGAAACATTTTTTCGTTTTTGAATTTTAATTTTTTATGGTACTTTTTTTTTTTAATAATTTTTCAAATTTTATTTTTTCTAATTTTCAGAACCGTATTCTAAATGAAAGAATAGGAAACTTTTGTCCAAAAACATTTTTTTTTTTTTCCTACTTGGTTTTCAATTTTATAATAAAAATTTATGAAAAAAAAAAATAAATTATTTTTGAAATTTTATTTTGAATTTTGAATGAAAAAAAAGTAGGCCATAAAAAAAATTGTTTGAGACAAAAGTTTCTTATTTTCTCATGCTGAATATGGATCTGCAAAAAAATATCTAGGTTTTCATTTAAAAAACCAAAGTTGACCTTCAAATGACCTTGATACCTCGACTATGGAAAAAATTCAAAAACACTATCTTGCGTCCCCTTTGAAACCATGAAACTATTGTTTGGAACATTTTTTCATATCTTGCTTCGTTTGGGAGAAAATTGCCCGGGTCACTATAAATATTCCCACCCTGTATACGGTCATCTGAAAACTATTTTTCAGTCAAAAAGTCTTCTTCAGGAATGAAAGGGGTATTTAGAAAAAGTCGTGAGGCTATTTTTTGTATCACAAGTTCGAGTTTAGTACGACTTTTGGAATTAGTGTTACCTCCCGTATTGTTCGAGGTGCTTATACAGCCTGTTATAGGTGTAGAATAGGAGAGAATCAGAAGTCGGACAACAAGGTGTCGTTTATGATATTTGAAGGGGTTAAGCGTCACTTTGATGGTAGCTGGGATGGATTTTCTGGAAGCACTATTTTCCCCGCAGATATTTGCCTTCACAGTTATTAGATTTTATCATCGCCTCTGGGCTCTGGGCCCAGCTTCTCTATCTCGTGCTGTTCCCATACCCCTGAAGCAAACACACTTTTCGCGAAGCACACATGTCGCTCCCTATCGAATTTATTTATTCCCAACTTCTACTACTACTGCCACTACTACTACTACTTCTTCTTCTTCTTCTTCTTCTTCTTCTTTTTTTTCTTCTTATTTTTACTCTTCTTCTTTCACATCGTCTCACCCTCATCCTCCTCTTCATCTTTTCTCCGATCACTCCTTGTCTTCGGGGAAAAATCTCTGCGAGTTTTTACTTTTTAGTTTACTTATTTTTATTTTTATTATTATTATTATTTTTTTTTTTATTTTCAAATTTCATTACTACTCCTTCAGCCATCTCCGACCCATATGTTTCTATAAACCCGAGTGGTGTATATTCTCTTCTCGATATATTTTACTCTTCAAAACATCCGGAAATTTTTTGTCTATACATTTATTTCTAAAAATTTATCAAAGGAGAAGAATTTTTGAAGCGTTTTTAGAAACAAGAAATTTGTTACCTCTGCTTTACTTTTTATTTTCATTTTTTATTCTTATTCTTCGTTTTTTTTTTTCTTGTCTTTTTCCACCCAATTCAACTTTCGATTTATCGATTCTCTGAAAGCTTCAGCAAGCAACGATTCAAGTGTAGAACGGAAGTTTACGTCGAACTTATGACGTATAACCTCGTCACTTCCGTTCTTAAACTCTGTGCAATAAGATACAGGTCGCAAGCTTGTACGACCATGAACGAACGAACGTCGAGCTTACGGAATGGGCGACAATCATTTTCTAATCAATTTTTTACATTATATAAATTACCGAACCTAATAACCAAATATTTCACCAATGGAGGTGAGCTTCGAATTATAATTCACATTAGGAATAATTCCAAGAATCAATAACCGAGCTTTATATCTACGGAAAAATTCGCGATCATTTGACCTTTGCGTCATGACTGATCGGACAATAAAGTTTTTCCGTAAAATAATAATTAGGGAAGTTCAAGGAATTTGAATTTGTGAAATTGAATGGATTTTAACTTTTCATCACCCACGCGGTGATATAAGAAAAGTATTGGTTTTGGTCGAAAAGTGACTTTTGCTCATTTCAACGAATCTTCACGTTTTCGATCCTCTAGAATCGAAAAAACAGGTTTTTAGAAAGATGTCGGTCTGTCTGTCGGCCTGTTCGACAAACTCGCGCGGTGATCTCGGGAACGACTCGATGAAAAAATTTGAAATTCACAAGACTTTACAACCAAATGATGGGCATGAAAAATTTTCATGTCTCGTTGAATTTGAACTTCCGGTTCTACCGGAAATGAATCGATTTTCGCTGTTTTACTGACAAACCTATACTTTTTTCTCTGTATTACCTTTCTGAATGAAAGAATATATTCTTCCAAGTTGAGAATTTCATATATACAGGGCATTCCTTGCCAATGACACCAAAAAAATTGTAAATATATCCAGATCGAATTAGAATGAAATGCACTGTATAAAATTGTTGTTTGTCAATATATAGGTCGTTCCTTGCCAATGACAATAAGAAATTGTAAGTGTACCCAGATCGAATTGGGATTAAACGCACTGTATGAAATTGTTGTTTGTCAATATATAGGATATTTTATTATGTGAAATTTTCAATTTTGATCTTTTTTTTCGGTTTTTCATTACTTTTTTATACTTTTTCTTCCCTTGACAAACCCATCCTTTTTTTTCTTTCTGATGAATAGTACTCCGAAAAACTGTTTTCCCGACTTGTTTTTATTGATTTTGAAACGATTTTCAACCCTGTTTTTTTTAATTTTTTTATTTTTTTTTATTCTTTTTGTAAATCAAAAGCGTGAAAAAATCTGTCGATGAATTTATTTTCTGAATAGTTTGTGCTACAGCCGAGTCCGAGGTGCGACACGACGATGTGCGGACTGCAGCCTATTATAACGATTAAGAAAACCATTCAAGTTCGTTTCAATGCAATCCGTCTAGCGTCAAAGTTACTGCGTCGTCAACACAACTGAAGTTACAGCTACTAGTAGCTGGTATCAAACCTATCTATATTAACAATGAACGTGCAGGGCTTTGTTTTCCTTTAAATAGTTTCGCGAATTGTATTCAATTCCATTCATTACCTAGATAGCTCATTGGATATTGTAAGCGACTACATTCAGGTCGTGACAAAAAAAAAAAAAAAAAGAAACACTGATCATGGTAGTTATTTTAAATTTTCAAGTAAGACTTCTTATGGGGCGCAGCTCGTTATGGGGAATGAAATGCTCATATTCCTCAGGTATGGTATATATAGGGCATTCCTTGCCAATGACAAAAAATATAGGACATTCCTTGCCAATGACAAACAAAAAATTGTAACCATGTCTAGATCGAATTGGTATGAAATGCACTGTATAGAAATAATGTTTGTTCAATATATAGGGCATTTCTTGGCAATGTCAAAAAAAAAAAAAAAATTGTAAACATACCCAGTTTTGTTATTATTTTGTGAAATACGTGATTGACTCTGATAATACGTATCGGGGCTCAGGGGCAAAGCCCCCCGCACTATAAAACAAAATTCATTTCAATATATCTTTATATTTATATATATATTCATATATCGACCAATTTGGGTATATATCTCGGTATATGGAAGAAATTTTCGTCCCTGTTGTTTTTTATTTCTATTCCTTTTTTTTCGGTTTTTCGGACCAGGATTAATTTCACGTTAGATAAGAAAAAAAAAAAGAAGAAGAAAAAAAATTGTTTTTTTTTGTATAAAATCGTTAACGTATCGTAAATTTGAATTTGATTCTTATTTCAGGTTGGTATAGGTATAGGAATTGATGGAATAATTGATGAGATTTTAAACAGTTTCAGAGTTGAACGAAAGAACGAACGAATGGTCGTAATATAGTCTGATCTGAATAATTATCGTTAAGGATGGGAGAAAAAAAACGAAAAAAAAAAGAAAAAAAAACACCCACACATACAGAAAGAGAAAAACGAATCGTATAGAGTAAAAATAAATTGTAAGAAATTTTATAAGAATTGTTTAATTTGTAATTGTAATCGTAGTTTTTTTTTTTTTTGCTCTGAAATGACGCTGAATTCAAACAGCTCCCTCGTAGGAAGCGGTATTAGAATAATGGATTCAATTATCTCTCAGTAAGTCGGTAATTATTCTCTTAATCGATTTAACCAAACCGCAATTCAATCGACACTCAAATTACTATAAAAGATAGGTAGATTTTCTTGAGAGAAAAGAAATATGCCGAACACGTTCTTATGGGTTTTGCGAATTTCTTTACCGATTCAAACCCCACCCTCAGCTGATTTTTTTATACGAGAAGAAAAATCAAAAAGAAGAAAAAAAAAAAAAAAATGGTATGGTAAAATTAAAAAGTAGGAATATGGAACGCTGAATTCTTTCAAGTCTAGAGAATCCGCGCAAGAAAAGGCAAGCTGAGATAAATAAATCCGATCTTTAGTTTAAGGGGTCACATATCAACGACTGAGCAAAAAAACATCGTATTTCAAAATTTGATTAAACAACATCGTAGCTCAAAATTTGGCTCGATAACAACGTATTTCCTACGACTTATACATAGAGATACGATGTTGTTGAGACAGATTTTGATATGGATTCTGTTCTGTTCAACCATCATCCGAATGTAAAAATTAGACATATTTTGAGGAATTGTTACGACTAACGCAAATCATACACAGATATCCTGTCTTTGGATTTTATTCTACTCAATATCACCCAAAAATGTTGATATTAAAGACCCCCGCATCTTACATCACGTGGCCGCCAACATAGATTGAAGTGAGCTCTGTAAAAATGACATAGGTCAACTGTTGACGTAATTTCGGAGTCAATTTTAGACCAAACTAGCTCCAGCTTCGTGAGTTTATACTCAATACTAATGTGATTCTGGCGTGTACTAGGATTATCAAAAAATATTTAATTTCGCACACATTTTCAAATTTCTTAAATCCGTGTAATGAAAAATAGAAAAATTTGAATTTTCTAGAATTTTTTTACAGCCAAACGAACAAACATTTTTGAGAATTTTTAGTCTACGCTAGACCTGAGTGTAAGGACTGTGAGTACAAAAAATTATAGATCGATCGAACTAATAGTTAGTTAGTTATCAAGTCAAAAGTTAATCTATGCAATTTTGTCAGAGCTTACTTCAATCTATGCTAGTGGCCACATGATGTAAGATGCGAGGGTCTTTGACATGAAAATTTGTAGTTAAAATTACGTAGAATAACGTCCTGAAACAGGATATCCGTGTATTATGTACCTCAGTTGCTACAATAACCGAAAATGTGTAGAATTTTTGCATTCTGAATTACAGTTATGTACCCTCTGAAATAAATAGATTATTTTAATCAATGTGTAAATCGATGATTTACTCGTTATACTTAAGTAGTAAGACATATGTTATTATACCTCCTCGACGATAATTCCATGGCCGAGAAGTTCGCCACTGTGAGTTTGCCGAAGAGACAACAGCAACTAGTAGAAAAACGATGAGGTATAGGCGGCATTTCGATATTCCCATTTCTCGTGATAATCGATAATCTTAGATTATCTTAGATTATCGATGTTTTTTTTATTATCAACGTGCGTTGGTTTTTCTTCAAGTGTTCATTTGTTCACCGATCGTAAATTCAGGATTTATGTAAATGTATAATATCACTGTTATATAATTTAACGACTAAGTTACTGACTGAACTGCAGAAACCTGCTCCGCATCGTTTCGGAGCAAACTTAAAACACATAAAAATAAACGTAGAAATACGAAAAAAAAAAAACAAAAAGTAAAAAATTGAAAATTTGAGAAAACTAAACGGTATAAAAAAACGAGGTTTGTAGTCCGCGTTTCTTGTTTCTGAAAATCCAGAATCCGATTTTCGTAAACAATAAAGATTTTACTCAATTTTGACAACACACGTGGGATCAACAAGTAGGTTTCATCGTCTCGGCTTAACTGGCTAAAATAATATCAAAATCCGATGTTAATTATCGTTGAAATTAAGCCAAAAGTTGAGATTCCAAAAAAAAAAAAAAAACACAGTAGCAAGATCTGCTCCCTTTTTGACCGCGAGAAGACGAGATCAAAATATACCAACTCTCGTACCGGAACAAATATAGCGTAAAGGAGGCACAGTCTGTGAGTTCGAGATAAGGTTGATTGTGAAAACCTACGTGTGTACACGATTTACGAATACCTGAATAAAAAAAAAATCCACGACTACCCCAGCTACCACATGGGTTTACCTTGTACATACCTTACCCATCTAATTCGTAAATTATGCCTAAGATGTGAATAATGAAAGCTTGTTGTAGTTTACAGTGAAGGTACATACAAAGAAAAAAATCTTCTCACAAGGTTCTATGGTTCTCTACAAAAAAAGCTTTAGCTTTTCTCCTTTTGATTCAATTTTTTTAAATTTAAAAAAAAAAAATTTTTTTTCTAGAAGATCTCTTCTTAGTTTCTTTGAATTTATTTAATGAAATAAAATTATTCTAACCAAAAACCACGACAGATATTCAAAACTTATAAATCTCTGAATTTACTGACTCTACAAGCTTTTCGACAGCTGCCACTCAAACAGCGTCAGGGATAATCTGCAATACCTTAAGGATAGATATCAATCCCGGTTCCTTTTTATCGGATTACCGATAAAGAAAATTCGTCTAAACTTTTCTTTTCTTAAATTCGAGTTTATAATCTGACCGAAAATATCGAGAGGTTAAAAAAATCGGTTCTAGTTTCTAGAAACAAAAATGAAAAAAAATTTTAACGTTTTATCAAAATCTTTTCGAAGATATCGCTATAAAAAAAATAATCAAAGACCATATAACGATTTTTATTTCGTTTTTTCGAATGAAATAAAATCGTTCCTTAAATTTGATGGGCAAGTTTTTGTGATTGTTTCTTTTTTCTTATCTTTTTTTTTTTTTAAATTCCCGCGCAAAAGATACGCCGCGATTATTTTCGGTTTAAAATTTCTTCACATCCAGAACTATTCCAGATTGCATTTGAATCTCTGCATACAAGTTTCACAATCAAAAGTATCTCGTTTCACAATATATGTTACAGTTCGTATATAGTATAAATTATAATGATAATTATTTTCTGCGCCGATTCAAATCGGCGCCTATACGGCATAGAAGATAAAAATCTACGAATCGATAATATCGCATCACAAAACTAGAAAACAAAAAAAAAAAAGAATTTAAAAATTGTGATAAAATGAAAAATCAGACCGAAGACACGAACCAAATTTTCTTTTTTTTTTTTTTTTCGTTTTTCTTATTTCTCATTACCGATTTATAACCCACCGATGTATAATCCGATTGCAAAAAATCTTTTTTTTATTTCGACTAATATCTGACCGACTACCTCGCTGCAGACTATCACCTCTGCGACTGACAGCTCGAAGCTAACCGTTGATCGTATAGCGTGCGAGTGAATACTAACGCGTATCGAGGAGAGACCGCGGTGTCTCTCCCGCTCTTATCCGTTGTATGTATAGTATGGTTATAGAATTGTTGGCTGCCGCTGCTACCACCAAGGAATTCTCCGATTCGTTATTCGCGGTTAGAAAAGGCGCCCCTCCACAGTCAAAACTTGTGAAACTTTGAAAAGTGCGATCTCCTCTTTTCTTCTCGATTTGTTTAACTTTCGAGTAGGTACCGGTAGGTATACCGAAGGGATCACCCGGCGTGGTATTTACTTATTTTACAGTTAACGATGATCTTGTTAATAGTTACCGATTTACCGATCAATTAATTATTCACTTCGAATATTGAAACTACGTGTATAATTATATCGTCCCCTAATTTAATAGAATCGATCGAGTATCCTGTCTCATAATTTTGGGTAATAAAAAGAGAATTGGGAATCGGAATTCAAGTTCCGAATTTTTTAAATTTCGAATTTTTATATTCCCGATATCGTCTCTAATAAATTCACAATTTTCTAACGGTTCGTAATTTTTAAAATCTGTATCTCAGATATAAAAAATTTTCGTAAAATTATTCTCAAGCTATTCGTTACTAAAATATTTTTACATTTACTATAATAAACTGAAATTCTTATAGTCTCGATTCATTAAAAATTTTAATATAAGCTAAAAATTTTTTTTTTTCCTGTTTTTTTTTTTTTTTTTTTTTTTTTATACAATATTTCAAACTTTTTTTCGTTTCTCAATTTGACTACAAATTGTAACACTAAAAGTTAGTGCGATAACAGACACATAGTTGAATTAAAATTCTTAACTAATTGAAACTAATATCGCGATTAAAAATAATTAACAAACTTCAAATCGCGATATCCACCTTCTAGCTCTGATAAAAGAGAAAGACTAGAGACGTGGGTATACCGACTTGCTGCGTGTGTAGGTACCCTCGCACTGTAAAACCTACTTCCTCTCTGACGTTTTTGATCACGGTTAAATTCTCCCGCCCGCGCCGACGTGCTCGCGCACGTTGTCAGATATATATATGATATAAGTATATGTGGATAGATAGATAAATTATATATATATATATACATATATTAGACCGTTTCAAAAAAAAAAAAATCGACTATTATATACAAAAATATTGTTCCAAATGACAAAAAAAAAAAAAAAAAAAATGTTGTCAAAGTTTGAGCTCTTAATATCAATATTAAGAGTTGCCTCATTGCAATTTTCTATTTCCCATCTAAATAACATGGGAAATGGTCTTGTGGAACTTTTTCGATTTTTATATCTTGAAAATTAATCTACTTAGAAAGATTCTGCATGAGTACTGTTGTTCAAAATTGTACGCTCTACAAAAAAGGTATCTTGGTCTTTTTCGATGAATCCAACTGTTTCCGAGTTAGTCATGATTAATTATCATTAATAACAAATACACCAACTTGGAAATGGCTAGATTTATCGAAAAAGAACAAGATACCTTTTTTGTAGAGCGTTCAATTCACTACAAAAATATCTTCTGGTCTTATCAGTACACTAATGCGTTGACGAGTTATAAAATTTCAAAGTTTGAAAAAAAATTTTCTCATGGTATTTAGATGGGAAATAGAAAATCGCGATGAGGCACCTTTTAATATTAATATTAGGAGCTCAAACTTTGACAGTATTTGTTTTATCGTCATTTGGAACAATATTTTTGTATATAATAGTCGATTTTTTTTGAAACGGTCTAATATATATAGATGAATAGATAAATAGATAAGTATCTACGATGTATGTATATACGTAGCTATAAGTACAATCGTACCTTATACCTCAGTTAGTGAAAGTTTTTTCGATTATAACTACTTGAAACGATCGTTGACGATCTGCACAATTCTTACTCGTAGCATCTTCTCTCTATACTCGAAGCGACGAATACCTCGCTAATTATTAACACCCGCGGGAATGGCGCGCGAGAGATCGCTGATTAAGGCACAAAGATTAGAGCCCCCCCTCCCCCCCCCCCTCTCCCCTCCCGTACCATTTTGCTTTAAGAGTAAAAGGGCTCTGCAGTTCACCTCGATTCGCTTTTTGCATGGCTTTAATATAGGATCGTGGATTTGTACCGATTCTTAAGACTCGGAGGTGTTTTTGGAGCAACGAAATAGGTAGAGACTTTTGAAGTATAAGAAGGAGAAGAAGAAGTAACTGCGGGGGTTGGGAGATTGTTAATTTTTCTTTTTATTTTTTGTTGTTTTTGCGAAAAGCGATGATTTTTAGAATCGCTAAGGTTTCGGAGGAAAGTTGGATAGGGAGATCAGGCGGGGTTGGGATAGGATATGGCGATGTTTATTCAGGGCAAGATCTTTCGCCACATTTTCATACTAATCGACTTCTTCAACTCGTTCGCGTAGTTCTTTACGCTGTTGCTGTTTTACAGTGCCTGTTATAGTATGTATGTCTAAGAATTACCTTACCGTCTTATATACCTACGTTCGCTTCTCTCTGCCATAGAATAACGAATTTTCCTAATTACTCGCCGAGCGTTAGTTGGGTAGGTAGGCAGGTCGGTTTATGTATAGGTATATATGTATATATATATATACATAGGTATATATCCAAGGGTATATAACATTTTCATTGAAAAATTTCTCCAGTCAAAATGGAATTCACAATTTTCTTTTTTTCTTTTTATCGTTATTTTTATTCTTACGATGTTTCTTTACAGTGTAAAGTTTTTCATTTATAAATGCGAAAAGGGAATCGAAAACTTTTACAGAAATGTAACAGATTAGGATTTCTCTAAGCGGTGCTTGACGGGTCGTTTAGTCATAGTCATTGATTTTATTTACATATTACGTTTACCTACTTTTTACGGTTCAGAAGTTTATCCTCAAACGTTTAGGGTGACAAGGTCGTCAGTTGTACGTAATCTAAGGATAATCCGGTCTTTCTGAGAGTACATAACTGTAATTCAGAATCTAAAAATTCTACACATTTTCGGAGATTGTAGCAACTGAGGCACATAATACACGGATATCCTGTTTCAGGACGTTATTCTACGTAATTTTAACTACAAATTTTCATGTCAAAGACCCTCGCATCTTACATCATGTGGCCACTAGCATAGATTGAAGTAAGCTCTGACAAAATTGCATAGATTAACTTTTGACTTGATAACTAACTAACTATTAGTTCGATCGACCTATAATTTTTTGTACTCACAGTCCTCACACTTAGGTCTAGCGTAGACTAAAAGTTCTCAAAAATGTTTGTCCGTTTGGCTGTAAAAAAATTCTAGAAAATTCAAATTTTTCTATTTTTCATTACACGGATTTAAGAAATTTGAAAATGTGGGCGAAATTAAATATTTTTTGATAATCCTAGTACACGCCAGAATCACATTAGTATTCAGTATAAACTCACGAAGCTGGAGCTAGTTTGGTCTAAAATTGACTCCGAAATTACGTCAACAGTTGACCTATGTCATTTTTACAGAGCTCACTTCAATCTATGTTGACGGCCACATGATGTAAGATGTGAGGGGTCTTCAAGATCAAGATTTGTGGGTGATATTGCGTAGAATAAAATCCGAAAACAGAATATTTGTGTATTATTTACGTAAGTCGTTACAATCCCTGAAAATATGTATAATTTTTACATCCTGAACATATACTAACGTACTTCCGTTTAAGCTCTAAATACGATTATCAGGTTCGATTCAAATAGTAGAAAAACAAGGTTCCTCGATGTAATGTATGAGCATTGAATTACCAAACCATTCATTCCTATAGGTATACAGAAAAATCGGACAATTGAGTTTAAACTAAAAGTTGCAAATGGACACATGAAATTTGAGTTATGAATCCTTTTTGTAAATAATTAAAAAATCGTGTATGTACCAAAAAATAGTGGGTGTAGGTTATAACTTTATCACTCGGTAAAAATTGTGTGAATGAAATATTCTGTTTATAGTAAAACACAATTTTACAGTAAATTTTGGTAAAATCGTTCCAGTGCAATGTAGCAATGAAATTTTCAAACTGCTACCCCGCCCATATTTGATTTCTAAATTTTACTATATTTAGGAAAAAAATTCACTACCTCGAAAAGTATCAGTCAAATAAATTTCATCAAAAACTGACGAAAGGTCATCGAGATATCGACATTAAAAAAAAAAAAAAAAAAAAAAAAAAAATGACAATTTCTAATACGAAAAAAGTTCCGAAAAGTTTCAATTTTCTTAGAAAAAAATTTCTAAATATTGTAAAATTATTTTCACGAAGGGTAATCTGCGTTTTACAACATGACGATAAGGCTTGTGAATCTGATCGTTGAGATAAATGACAAAAACCTATGTCAGATTGCAACCCTGTAATATGTACCTATGTAGGTATGTATGTATATACCTACATAAGGCCAGAACAGAGTGTTGGATGTTAGAATTGTCCTGATGATCGTGTGCTTGGTGCAGTAGTACGAGTACAAAAGTACCGCCCACCAATCCGTACCCCGCTGGTTTAATCCCGCGGTTACGACGCGACGCTCGTAGACCGAGCACCAAAAATCAGGTTCTAAAATGTTCGAGAGGCCGGGGCACGCGGTTAGCTTGATGAAAACACGCCCGACGAAGGGTAGGTAATCCACCTCTCATCCTGAACCACCACCACTACCACCATTGCCAACACTGCCGTTACCAACCCCAGGATGCGCAATCGGCGTTATAATTCATTTGTAACACAACTCTAACTCGATTTCAACACCTCAATTATCGTGCCAGGATGAAACATTGCGGTTCAAGGTTTCCGGGCCCGATTTTCCCGCGCAAAAAAAGAAAAAAAGAAAAGAAAAAAAGAAAGAAGAAGACAAGAAAAAAAAAAATCAGGAAACCGGTTGACTTGTGGGCCAACCCGAAAACTTTCCGCTGTGTTAAATACGTTACAATTAATTGATACTATTGTGTTTATAATAAATTAAAGAAGGTTATAAGTATAATTAGTTTTTCCGTATACAAATCTTTTTTTCTTCAATTTCTATTCTTCGAATAACTTTGAAACTACTCGACCGATCGATTCCAAAATCTAATCAGATCTAAGTCTTGATGAACCCTTTCGATCGCCGCAACAATCATTCAAATCGGTTAATTCGTTCCAAAGGTATCGTACGACGAAAAGAGAAATATTTGTCATGCAATATCTTCTAAACCAATCGTTCGATTTTGATGAATCTTACGGCGATCGTAAGGGCTATCCAAGAGCTGAGTCTGATCAAGTTTTGAGACTAATCACACGAACAGTTTAGCAGTTATGCGCTAAAAACATGAAAAAAAAGTGTTTGTTAATTTTTATTTCTCAAATAACTTTGAAACTACTCGACCGATCGACTCCAAAATCTAATCAGATCTAAGTCTTGATAAACCCTTTCGACCGCCATAAGAACCATTCCAATCGGACGATTCGTTCTAAAGATATCGTACGACAAAAATTTGTTTATACACGCACACATATACGGACGTCCATCCAAAAATAGTCAGAATAGCTTCGTAGGAGCCCAAAACGTCGAGATCTGATGAAAGCTCGATTTTCGAAAATCGGACCGAAACCAATAACTTCCCTTTTTTATGAAAATTTTCAATTTTCATTGCGGGAAGTTAAAAAAGAAATATTTTCCACGGAATTCGTTATTTGAACTACAGATTTTTATAGTTTCTTACCACTTTCCTATACAATAAACGTATATAGTGATAATTATACAACTGCAGCAAAATGTGAATAGAAAAAAAAAAAAAATCGACGATGCGGCATAGCGTGCTAATGTTACGGATACGCCGATCGATAGCCGATAAAACCCAACATGTATCGTTATAGTGCAGTTTACCGATCGAAAAAAAAAATCGTTATACAGGTTCACGATTTGTCTTTTTTGAGAAATTTGAGGGAACGAAATAGGATTTTAATTTAAAGAAATTGCCTGCGTTTTTAGGTGAAGAAAAAGAGACTAACGATAATAACGAGCTAGTCTACATGCAATTATAATATCGTCAATTATGTAGCAGGAGAAACAATATGAGAAGAGAGACAACGTTGAGAGAAGGAATCAACTATAAGGAATCATTAGGATATTGTATAGTACGAGCTGAGAAATATACGAGGATAATAAAATGAATAAAATTAACTAAAGAGATATTATAATAGGATATATAAGGAGAACAATTTGAATTATCCAATCGTAAATAGCTAACAGTAAAATACCGTTGTGTCATGATAATTGTAGATCGGTATAATTACTTTGGAAATTTCTATGGCATATACAATAAACGTCTCAAGCTCTACTATCGATTAGGAGAATATTATAGGCAAGTATAATACTGTTAAGTTCGTTCTAGATCGTTAATTTTTTTTTTGCTAATTTTTATTCTATTTTGAAAAAAAAAAAAAAAAAAAATCGACAAACTTTCTCATCCGCCAAAAACATGTCGCAGATATAAGAAACCAACATTTTTTTTATCAAAATAAGTGGGTAAGCCGATGGACCAGCCCTAGAAACTTCTCGATCGGTTTTTTAGAATTCAAAAATTGTTATTCTGTAGTAAAAAAGTTTGATCAAAAACGATGAGTTGCTATTGTTTCTTTAACACAAAAACTACTTTACTGATTATTCCCAAAATTTGACCAGATTTAAGTTAAAGTAAGTCCTATCGATCGAGACTAAAAATATCAAAATTGGTCGATCGGTTCTTGAGATATAATCAATTGAAATAATTGTTGTAAAAATTTTGTTTTTCGAATAACTCAAAAACTAATGCACCGATCAGATCCAGAATTTAACCAGTTTTAAGTTGGAAAAAACCGCATCGATTGATGTAAAAAATAATGAAATCCGTGCATTACTTCTCGAGATATCGTCGAACAAAAAATTGACCATATTGCACAGAGACGTGTATTTAAAAAAATGGTCAACGGTGGATCTCAAAACGTATTATATATATTTTTGAATTTTTTCCCCGCAGCAAAACCTCGATATAATTTGTTGGATCTAAAAATATGGAGTTACGTATCATTTTTAAAATAGTTTTCGTTATATTTCAAAAATTTTAATATATTAATCGTCTTGTAGAGCTTTGCGAAGAATTTTTAGATATGATTAGGATTGGTCAGTAGGAGGTAAGGAAAAAGTATACAATAAACAAAAAGCTAAACTAAGTTGAGATAAGATAGAATAATATACCGGGTATATACTTAATAAATAATATTTCTGTAACGGTGTTTTTTCATCGAGGACGTTGCTCGGTCACGTGGGTCACGGTAGGTTCTATCTAAGTAATGTTTCAACTCTTAGGAAGTGACGTTTGTCGTGGTGGTGCCTAGCGTGTGGTGGAATACCAACCCCTCTAACTATCTATCTATTTCTCTTACTCTCTCTGTTTAAATGTCTCTCTTTATCTCTCGCACCCCCTACGCTCCCCCCCGAGACCAAATAATTGCTGTCCTCGTCGGAAGTATTGCCTGCAGAATAGCCCATGTTATGTTATGTTATGTTGTGTTATGTTGTGTTGTTACCTTTGGCGAACCGAACCCTCTGTCTCTGTGCAGAAGAGACGATAGAGAGACACAGAAAGAAGGAGAGAGAGACACAGGGGAGGGAGAGAAAAAAGGGGGATGGGGTAAATGCTTGAATATTGATTAAGCATGCAGACCGGAACGACGATGATCGGGACAACGTTGTGCGTGTCCGGGAGTATTTATAGGCGGTGAATTGTAAGAGAAGATAAAAGGGCTGCAAGGGGATGAGACAGAGACAGAGATAAAGAGAAGGACAAGGATCCTTCCTGTCTCGAACCGCAGAGACGTTAAATGAGGCAGGCAATCGTATAATTTGATTTATATAATAAGCCTTAGGTCATGCGGGTCGATTTCTAAAGGTTTAAACGGTTTGAAATGGAAAAACGTTAAGTTCGTTGTAGAACTTCGTTATTATTCCATGACGGTTTTAAATTTCAGTTTCAGTTTCATTTTTTCTTTTTTTTTTTTTTCCGTTTGTTTTTTCAATGATACGCATTTTTCTTTGATTTTTATCGTTACAAGAAAAAAGATGCATAATATCAAGGAAATATCGACGGATTCCCGATTTTTAAATTCTGAATTCGATACTCGCGGATCATTTTGAGGGAAAAGTTTGGAATCAGATTTCCGCAAGTAGCGAAATCTTTTCTGAACGCGGAAGCGGCGTGGTGGGTTGATTCCGGGCTGTTGACTAGCCGATGATCCTTCACAGCCCACGTTGTACCCGAATCAAAAAAAGAGCGTAGTCTGCTCTTGAATATTCACGAGATCGCCCTCGTTGCATAGTTTTGCATTACCCCTCATTTTTTATTTTTTAGTCTTTTTTCTTCTTCTTCTTCTTCTTTTTTTCTCTTTCTTTCTTTCATTCTTTTCTTTATTCATCTATATTCTCTTTCTTTTCTACGGGGAAAAAATTCTCGACAACATGACTATAGAGGCGTTTTCTCAAAAAAAAAAAAAAAAAAAAAGTCCACATTGACAAGCTTTCAATAATTTACACCGATTTTTCATACTCGACAAAAACACCTAGACTACAGATTTCTCACCTTACATCAGGAATTCTGATTGATAAGTATTTGAATAAATAAGAAAAATAAAAAAAATATATTAATCACTTTGAACAATATCGATATTTTTTTAATAAAATTTTAAGGGTACCCCGATTCCCCCCCCCCCCCCCCCCCCCCCCTATATATTATTTCTATAAAAATTTAGTTACTTAATTTCTCTCGTTTGCATAATCAAAATTTGAAAATCATTACACGAGATTTTTGTTTTTTATTTCAATATATATTCATTTTTTTTTTTTTTTTTTTTTTTTAATTGAGGCTTAAATTTTAAGCCCCATTTTATCCCTTTATTGAATTTTTATGACCATTATTTGAAATTTAAAAATAATCCTTTAATTAAAGTTTTAACTTAAAATCATATAATTATTATTATCATTATTATTATTATTACTATTAGTGCTTTCCGAAGATCGTTGTATAATAATTCTACGATTTGTTTCAAAGATTTTCTCTTATCTTTGAATTTGGCGAGTACAATGATCGTTTTGCGGCATTACCGAGCGTCGATACGGCAGAGAAATTTATTACTTACAATAGATAAACTCAACATCACTCTGTCGGTAAGTTTATACCGACTGGGCGTGTTCCTAACTACTGAGTATTGGTCAGTAAGTGAGATAAGACCGAGAATAGATGCCTGTGTTGTCAACGGAGAAGAACAAAGCGCAATATTCAAATGTAGGAGCATAATATTGTTTCGAACATTAAAATTGAATGAAACTTACCCGGTGGTGTTGGACAGTCGAGTTCATCGCTTTGATCGTCACATTGTGGAATAAAGTCACATCTCTGATCTTCGCTGAGGCATCTCGATACGTCACAGGCAAATTCCCCGACGTCACATCCTTCGAATAAATAAAAATAAGAAATAAAAAAATTAAATAATTAAATGAATAGAATAATTTTATCCTCAGTCATTAATTCTTCACTTTCAAGTATTTTGGTATTATTATTATATGTTAGCAATGATTATTAATATTTTTATGACAATTCTACATTATATAGGCATATGTTATGAACACCAAATTGATCAATTGAGTTAGTTTATTAAATGGTTTTTATTCAATATATAGTATCGAAAAACTAAATGCACCGATATTGATTATTGAAACAGTTGTGTGATTACTTTTGATAAATTTTTTACTTATTCATGACACTTTTTGATGTTACCCCGAATTTTTAAATCAATTAAAAAACAAAATATATATACAAATAAAGGTGAAAACCGGTGCTGATGAAATTTTGTAATTTACTGTTAAAAAGCGATTTTAAGGCTGTCTGAAACGGTCGTTTAAACTCTTTTACTGAAATCCAGTTAGTTTCGTTTAATTTTTTTTTTGTTTATGTATTCTTTTAGAAAGGGTTCAAACAGCCTTAAGAACGATGAATAGATATTACCATACCTTAAGAAGAAACCCATATGTAAAGCAGAAGAAAGTACTGCAAAATGTAGCGAGTTGTTGAAGTGTTTAATACAGATGAAGATCAGACACAGACAAGATGCAATAGATATGGACATGCATGCATTAGTGACATGGGATTGAAAAAAAAGTGTTAAAAATACGTGATGATGAATCAAAAATTCGACTATAACGTATGCAGACTGAAAGGATTCGTTTTTTTTTTTTTTTTTTTTTTTTAGTTTATAAGCTTGAATTAAATTTCTGGATGTATGTTCAGCTCGGCTTCCGCAAGGCGTTCTTAGTACCTGGATGCGGACAATTCTCCTCGTCACTGTTGTCATCGCAGTCTTGTCTACCATCACATCGTTGAATAGTTCCAATACATCCACTGCCGTCGTTACAGCGGATCGTCTGATCTCCTCGGCATTCGAGCTCTTCTCGCGACTCTGGTGGTGACTGTGTTACCCATAAATCAGGGTTGTCGCTTGTTGGAATTTCGTTAGCGGGGATGAATTCTTCATCGAGATCTTCTATCGGCGATGGATATACTATTTTTGATCAATTTTCCAACATCGTAGCAACACGTCGCGGACATACATGTACCAGGATGGAACGATAGAGAGAAAGAGATATGAAGAAAGAAAGAAAGAAAGAAAGAAAGAAAAACAGTTGGGAAAAGGAGCGAAAAGATTAAATTGCGTGTATGTGAAAGTAGGAGGGGATAAGTTTTGGGAAAGAAACAAAAAATGCACAATTATAGTATCCCATACGTATATGGGGAAGGTTCTTAAATTATATAGCTAAGAGGAAGACTATAAGGTATTACTTGTACACGTATCTATTTATATGTAGTTGGATTCGTGCAAGACTAATTCTAAGTAAGTTTAAAGATACATGTATGTATAATGTACAGGAAACAAATATATATCCAGTGTATTTATAACTTAAGGAATTATTGTATCCCGATCCCAGGGACTCGATCTGACATTATACAAGGGTACGGTAACGATAGCCACGGTTTTCCGTTTCTTTTGAGGTGAAACTTAAGCCTCAAATCTTAAGTTTCAAGTCTTAAGTTTCAAGTCTCAAGTCTCCAATCTCAAGTCTCAAGTCTTAAGTTTCAAGTCTCAAGTCTCCAATCTCAAGTCTCAAGTCTTAAGTTTCAAGTCTCAAGTCTCCAATCTTAAGTCTCAAGTCTCAAGTGTCCGGTCTTAAGTCTCAAGTCTCAAGTCTTAAGTCTCAAGTGTCAAGCCTTAAGTTTCAAGTCTTATGTCTTAAGTTTCAAGTTTTACGTCGTGAATTTCAAGTTTTACGTCTTAAGTCTCAAGTATCAAGTCTTAGGTCGCAAGTCTCAAGTCTCAAGTCGCCAGCCTTAAGTTTCAAGTCTTAAGTCTCAAGTATTAAGCCTTAAGTTTCAAGTCTTAATTCTCAAGTATTAAGTGTTAAGTCGCAGGTCTCAAGTCTCAAGTCTCAAGTCTCAAGTCTCAAGTTTCAAGTCTTAAGTCTCAAGTCTCAAGTCTCAAGTCGCCAGCCTTAAGTTTCAAGTCTTAAGTCTCAAGTATTAAGTCTTAAGTCTCAAGTCTTAAGTCTCAATTCTTAAGTCTCAAGTCTTAAGTCTCAAGTCTTAAGTCTCAAGTCTTAAGTCTCAAGTCTTAAGTCTCAAGTGTCAAGCCTTAAGTTTCAAGTCTTATGTCTTAAGTTTCAAGTTTTACGTCGTGAATTTCAAGTTTTACGTCGTGAATTTCAAGTTTTACGTCTTAAGTCTCAAGTATCAAGTCTTAGGTCGCAAGTCTTAAGTCTCAAGTCTTAAGTTTCAAGTCTCAAGCCTTAAGTTTCAAGTCTTAATTCTCAAGTATTAAGTGTTAAGTCGCAGGTCTCAAGTCTCAAGTCTCAAGTCTCAAGTCTCAAGTTTCAAGTCTTAAGTCTCAAGTCTCAAGTCTCAAGTCGCCAGCCTTAAGTTTCAAGTCTTAAGTCTCAAGTATTAAGTCTTAAGTCTCAAGTCTTAAGTCTCAATTCTTAAGTCTCAAGTCTCAAGTCTCAAGTCTTAAGTCTCAAGTCTTAAGTCTCAAGTCTTAAGTCTCAAGTCTTAAGTCTCAGGTCTTAAGTCTCAAGTCTTAAGTTTCAAGTCTTAACTGAGAAGTTTCACTTTTGGCGCGCGTAATACGCTACATGCACACTTTTTCTATTATTCTTTCATTTCAACGTGACGGTTTCAACTCGGTATTTAGATTTCTTCAAACGATATGATCTCTGCGCATTAGCATTCGGGGTTTTCACGCGTTGATCGCGATAATACAATTTCAGAAACTCTATAAAAAAACTTCACAATAAACGTAACACCACATTTTCTTTGATCGTCTATTCAAATTTGCAAAATCTAATCTTTTCGCGTTTTATGTCATAAATACTAAAATTCATGGGGATAGCGAAAGTAAAATTAATTTAACAAAGCCAAACGAAAAAACATTCATGTATATCTCTTACCATTTTCGCTACGGTTATCCGTGGGGAGTTCGACTGACGGGCAATCGTCTTCATCTGACTCATCAATGCACTGGACAGTACCGTCACATCTCGCAGTTGTAGGTATGCATTCGCCATTTGTCTTACATGTGAATTCCGTTTCGGGATTGCATTGCTGTACTGTATTATTCAAATCTAATCATGCGGTGTTTGGATCCGTTAAAATAGCATGTGGTGTACAGGCGAGGCGAAATTTTAACGTAAAGACAAATCCAAGAACAGAAAAATTAAAAATTAGTTTAAAAAAAAACTGTAAGAAATAATGAAATGATAAAAAAATTAATAAAAGAAAAAAAAACAAAAAAAAAAAAAAAAAACCTACGGGGACTTTGAACAAATCATATAGGATCTACCGCCTAATACCTACCTACGTGAAAAATAATTCTTAACTTACTTGACGGAGATATTTCGAGTCGAGTTGTCATTTCGTACATTAAACTGTAAGTATTTGGCCTGTGATCACTAATCATGGCTTGTTTAAGTGTTGTTACTACTTTTGACCTCGATTATATAGTATACGCGTGATCACATACAACTGTACACGAACGGCACGTGTGTACCACAAGTTTAACTATAATGACTCTTTGAATAGGATGACAAATAACTGGGAGTTATAATCACCTTGCATGTTTCTTAAACTGAAACCATCAAGTCGAGTTTGAATGTTTCCTAGAGTGTGAAGTTCGAGTTGGTTCATGAAAATCGAGCGAATCTTTTCCTCGGTTGGGCTGGTTGACTCAATGTCAAGAGATACTTGGGTCGCAACCGGGTCAGAAGTTGGTCTGAAAATTACAACCACGTAATGATAAATTACAGTCTGGTTCACAATCACTTTGCATGATTGTAAAATTGTTCTATTAATCATCATACTTAAATATTGAGGGTAGATACTTACACATATTTTAAGATCTTTGAACGGGTCCGTTCATTCGGAAGCTTAGTTTGGTACAACGTATCAATGGCTTGGCTTAGTTGGGCACTAAGCTCCTTGAATTCGTTGCTTTCACGATCTTCGAGATTTGGTCTGTACGGTTCACTGATGACTGTAGTCACGCGATAGAAATCTAAATTGAATAAAAAGGGGGTTTGTAAAGTCAGTTGCTAAGAGATCGTAAATCATGATTCATACCGATTAATAAATTTTTATCCAAAACTATTGATACTGTAACAAGTTTCAGTACACACAAGACTTTCTGATTTCATGATAAAAACTGTTTCATCTTCGCAATTTATTTTACCCAACGGATTACACCGTAGATTTATGCTGGTTAACATTTTTAGCAATAGCAATAAAAGGCTCATCTATATTATAACATGATAAACGTATAACTTTACGATTTTATAAGACATACGTGTAGGCTGGTTAAGTATTGGTCCTGCTCCTTCTCCGACTATCGAAACTGGTTCTTCAACAGTAACTTCTGACGGCGGATTCAAGTTGGACGTTGAATCAACGTCTATTTCCCGATCTGCACTTCCTTCGATGTCGCCTGATCCGCCGTAGTCATCTTCGTCGTCGCCATTTCCTCGGTCAATATCGTTCGTGTACTGAGGAAGTGCGAGGGATCGACCGATTGAGATTTGTCAAAAAATTTTCGTACATTTACACACACGTTATAACTTTGGGATCGACGTTACTTACCACATCTGGATCTTCTCCACTTTCACGTGGCTTTCGCTCCTGTGATGATGTTGGATCCGGACGATAGTCGTCATTATAATCCGTCTGCTGACCAGCCGCATCATTGTCCAGATATTCCGTCTGCTGGTTATCCGTTCCATAGTCATCAATTAACGGAAGGTTTCCCGCATCTTGATCCGTTTGTTGATTACCGGGATCCGCTAAATGAACAAATATCATTCATAGTCAATCGTTACATGGCATCAAAAAAAAAAAGCTCTCGAATTCGAACTTGTTCTTCTATCTCAGGATCAGTGAAAATTTCATTGAAAATGCACATTCTGTTCGTCTATGATTAGGAAAAAATCACCACAAAATTAACGAGATAAAATACCTGGGGTTTCCGGTGTTTCAGTTGTATTAGGTTCCGGAACGGCACTGCCGAATACATTCCACAGATCTCTTTTTATCCTGTGAAAAAAGGATTCCGACTTGTGTCTTTCGATGAGTGGAGTTTCGAAGTCAGGATCGAAGCCAATATCATTGTCCTGTAATCAGAATAGAGACTGTCATGAGAAAAGTGTGTTTCTATGTAGATAAAATAATCGCTGCAGAGGCGATCGCGGTGCGTTTTTTATTTATTTATTTTTTTTGTTGTCAGCGTATCAGGAATTCCAACGTTTCTTATAAACCTGCCGCATGTTAGATGGTAGGGTGCGAGGTGTAAAGGCAAACAAAAGTGCCATAACGCCAATAAAGAGCGATGAATAATAAAAGTGATTTGGATCTGTTTCCATGGTTTGGGTCGTCGTTCGTGAGGCCACATCGGCAACGCCATCGATGTCTATTGGCTGTTTTCATCGTATCATCACGAGTACTCGCACGCGTTGCTCGTAAACTACCAATTCCCACCTAAACACGCGATATAAATTCAGGATCAGAATCTGGAGTCCTTTCCCGCCCGTCACCCCTCGGACGCGAACCGCCTCCTCCTCGCCATACTTCATATGTAATATACACCGCAGGTATTCACCACGGCTCATGAAATCGCTGCCGAAGAAGAGTGTGGTCATGTAAACTGGCCATTTGCGAGGTCAGTGACACGACGCCCAGATGCAGTTCTAACAAAATATGTTAGGATCATGAGACTAGCTGTAAATATGATCGAGACACAAGGTCCGACTGTGTGAAAGAGACGAAAACCTGTCTTTAAAGTTTATATTTGTTATTTGAATTGACAGAATATACGCTGGAAGGTATTGGTATGTATGCCCTACGTGTGGCCCATTTTTATTAAACTTGTTGAATTATGGCAGAAAGTTCAAATTCAGAATTTAAAGAGTTTAAAGAGAAATTAGAAAAAATCTTGTTTGGAAAAATGTCTGTAGATTCAAAAAGTGTGTGTGTGTTTTTTTTAAGTGAATACTTCTTTTACGATAACGGATAAGCGTTACAGTCACGTAAATGTTAAATTGGTCTTACGGTCGCGTAAGCGTTAAGCCGGACTAGAGAATGGAAGAATAGATGAAGATGGGCGTTACGGTCACACATATACTTTAAATATCTTGTTTTAAATCTTACGTCTTAAGTCTTGAGTCTTAAGTCTTGAGTCTTAAGTCTTAAGTCTTGAGTCTTAAGTCTTAAGTCTTAATTCTTAATTCTTAATTCTTAATTCTTAATTCTTAATTCTTAATTCTTAATTCTTAATTCTTAATTCTTAATTCTTAATTCTTAATTTTTAATTCTTAATTCTTAAGTCTTAAGTCTCAAGTATTGAGTCTTGAGTCTTAAGTCTTAAGTCTCAAGTCTTAATTCTTAATTCTTAATTCTTAATTCTTAATTCTTAATTCTTAATTCTTAATTCTTAATTCTTAATTCTTAATTCTTAATTCTTAAGTCCTAAGTCTTAAGTCTTAAGTATTGAGTCTAGAGTCTTGAGTCTTAATTCTTAATTCTTAATTCTTAATTCTTAATTCTTAATTCTTAAGTCTTAAGCATTGACTCTTATTTCTTATGTCTTAAGACTTAAGACTTAAGACTTAAACACAAGTATTCACTTCAGACATGTGTACCGACTCACACTCACTTTTTTTAACATTGTAAAATAAATCTGCGTCAAAAAGGTAAATCGTATAATTCCTTAATGATTATAAATCTGCATCAATTTTCGTTTTATGTATAGTTTATATATGAATTTAATATTTTGTCTGAAGAGTCGCTGCATCGAATCACGGCAACGTTTTAGGTTATTTGAGAATGCGGAATCCGTACTTATATATCGTGGGAATACAAGCACGTAGTTGTCCGAAAAAGAAGATCATAGACCGGACTTAGCGTGAAAATCCTTTGCAAAACTCTTCCGGAATAACCAAGTTTCGTGTCGTATCAAGAGTCAAGAGTAGGTAAGTCGAGACAATATACCTACTCACTGTAATACCAAGACAGTAGGTTTTTTTCGCGGTGATGGAGGAAAAAGGGGGAACAGGGCGGGGGGGGGGGTCAGAAAAAGAAAAAAACCAAATAAAAAAAAAAACTTGACAAAAATAAAAAGATGAACAGGAAGAGGAAGAAAAAGAGGAATCTAGAAAGAGGAGATACTCTGCAACCGAGTCGTGCCCAGCCTCGATGATACTCGACGCTAAGCGTCTGCCTTTTACTCCCTACGTATGTATATATATATATATACATATATACCTATTTACGTATTATATATATACATACATTTAGGATAAAACATAATTTTGTAGAAAATATAACATAAAACTTGGTTAAAACGGATATCAAGGATGCAAAACGAATTGGCTGACCATCAGACGGATGAAGACAGTAAAATTTCTTACTCATCAGTAAGAACTGACGTGGATTGTGATTTTGAAGATTATTTATCGCTTTTTTCTCTCTTCCGGTATGTGTATATTGTTTACATATATTCTTACAAAGTGAACTTTATACATATGTATAAAGCTCTAGCTAAGTGCTCAAGACCGATTCTTCAGAGAAAATTTTTCATGATAAAATAAACTAAAAGTCAAAGTTATAGTTAGAGGTATTCGCGAGAAATGTTTCTATAGCGAGATTTTATAGTTGGTTGAAAACTCGAGCGTTTGTAATGTAAACTGTTTAATTCATATATTATAGGTATACACTTTGTTATAATTATAGATATATTCATATACACATGAAGGTTTTTTTTTCTGTTTTTTTTTTCATCGTTTTTTTCTTCTTTTTATACGCACGTGTAAGAATTTCGGCACTGGATAGACACGTGTTTCCGCAGTTATTAGAACCAAACCATATTACATATGTTTATGTCGATAATTTTGGACCGGGTTAAAATTTTGATTTTTTTTTTTTTTTTTACGTACTTCATATTATCGATTTTACAGTTTTTTTTTTTTTAAATAGTATTTTTCCGAATAAGTTTACATAGTCGATTGTAAAAAAATTTCGAAATTCAAAATTCCGAAAGGTCAAAACTCCGGAATTCGTACTTCTGGATTAAATTCTCAAATTCTTGGATAAACTTGTCGACTTTCTTAGTTTTTAACTATTTGTATCACGATCTTTCCCAATTTTTATATTCCGAACTTTAACCATTCTATAAATTCTAAATCGTCTTAATTGTGAATTCCCAACTTTTTTTTCGTTCGGGACTTTTAAAATTCGGAATTTAAACCCAGTCTCGGAAATTTTCGAAACTGTTATAATTTAATCGGAGTTAAAACCGATTCAAGAGAGAAGAAAACCAAAAAAAAAATAAAAAAATTAAAACCGCAAAACCAGCCAGCAATTGAATTAATTATCAGTCATATTTGTAACGTACCTATAAGATAGAATATTATTTGGTTTTAATATCTGTACGATTATCTCAAAAAAAAAAAAAAAAAAATTGCAAAAGTCATTTTGCACGGCTAAATTAAACATAAAAAATTGCGGTTTCTTATTCGCGGTAAATTAGTTCATATATATCATAATATGAGGTATTAATAATTTCCGTCATGACGGCTATAGGACCACATAGAGGACACGAACTCTATATATGGTATCCGCTGTTACTCATCATATAAGCGAAGAAGGAACGCCTTAATTGGATACGGTAATAAATTTGTATACAGTCTAAGTCCGAATTTTGGAGCGTCGAAAATTTTTTATATATATACCTATATGTATATATATATATATATATATATATATATATATATATATATATATATATATATATATATATATATATATATATATATATATATATATATATATATATATATATATATATATATATATATATATATATATATATATATATATATACCTATATGTATATATATACTAATACGTGTGTGTAATAAATATGAAAGAGATTGTCTATTCGAAAATACATACACTCATATATACTCCTGAAATAAGACTAAACGTACAAATTTCCAACACACACAAACCCGTCTATTATATACGAGTAGGTATATATAAAACTTGTTCAACTGTTAATTCTGGGGCGTCGAAAGCCAGAAAGTCTTTGTACGTTAAGGGTTAGTGAAGTAATTGTTGGTAAAGGTTTTGTCCAGATTATGGTACGTTATATAAAAGTTTTTCAGGAGGTTAAGTCTCGCGTCTATGAGTAAAGACTAAAGTTTATATCCGTTGTTGTAGAAACTGGGAAAGGAAAGTAAAGGGAAATAAAAATGAATATATTTGCTTAATTTTTTTTTTTTTTTTTTTTTTTTTTTAATTTTGGTACAATTTTTTATTTATTTATTGATCGTTAGATTTTTTTGGATAAACAATTCATTACCATAGGGGATCAAAGAAACAAACTTTATTCGAAAAAATTGTTGAAAAATAATCGGAGATTCTATATTAAAAATAAGAAAAATAAATTCGGAAATTTAGACGAAGGAATTCGGAAGAATGAAGGCCGCTTAAAAAAAAAAAATATTAAAAAATTGAAACACTTAGATCATCGTGGCTATATTGCAAGAAGATTATAAATCTTGTAAAAGTTTCAGGTCAGCTTAAGAGCCGAAATGAGGAATTAAGATAACGATGCGAAAATAGAACTAAGAGATATTTCTATTAGTATCAGAATTAGATGGCTGGCATGTTTTTAATGATCGGTTTAAAATAGACATTAAATTTGAGAAGGAGAGACTTGATAGGCCAAAGCCAAAGAGTCGAAGAATAAAAAAAAATTTCTTAAGAGACTTTATCAAGTTTTGAGGAGAATAAAAAGAAAATAAAAAAAAAATAAAATAAAAAACGGGTTATCAGAATACTGCGAAAAAGTTTTTGCAACGATGTATATTTATAGCGAATATGGGGACGCGGGTTTGATCTCTGCTGTATCGTATGTGTGATATTGTAATTGGGAAGTTAAATATTATGTGTTAATTATTTATTATCAGTAAGAACTGGGTCTCGCGATTTCGTAATTATATAATTCTATATATTTTCGATAAATTAGAAATCGTTGAATTTCTACACATATATCTAATAACGAACGTAATTGGAGCTTAGAAAAGTTGAGGTCAAGCGTAAAGATACGGTTATCTTCGATAACTGTTGTTGAATTTTTAAAATTAAAGAGAACGTCGTATCTGTCACAACGATTACAAAATTTTCGGCATTGATATTCTCGACAAGGAATATATAACAAATTATTAAATAATAAAATCAAATTCTAAATTAAGTCCATAGAAAATCTAAACATGCATCATTTTCGAAAAAAAAAAAAAGGGTTTCCGAGACAAGCCGCATTTTTACGAAAGCTTTTCAACTTCGGTTTTATACGGGGTGGGAAAAATCCCCAATTTAACGGACTCCTCGAGGGCGTCAACTTAACGAAAATATACGTCGGGTCGTCGGACGTGCGGCGAGTTCCGAAGAAAGAAGAAGAAAAAAAAAAAAAGGAATAAGAAGAATAGAACAAGAGGAAGAAGAAGTAGAAGCAAGAGGAGTGTCGAGGGTTGCGGGTTGCGGGGATGACGATCGTCGCTTTTGTCTTAAGCCGTGGTATATTAATGCGAAGAACATGTTACAAGAATAAGGGGAATGGGGGGGGGGGGGGGGGGGGGGGGAACAGTGGAAGTAGAGAGGGAAGAGTAGAACGCCGGAATACTAAAGAGTTTCGCCGAATATCCACGAAGAAGACCTCGTTTAACCGCGCCTTTGCATTTTAACAGGCTTTCGCCTACACGCCTGATAAACTATTGCCTCTTCTTCGACGATACCTGTATGTTATATCTTAAAACCAACTTGCTGCCAAAAATGACAAAATACTTTCCTGCTAAGACTAAATCTTTTAAAATTCCAAAGGGCAGTTGTTTCTTCAACAAAAAAAAAAAACAGATTTTTTCATCAAATATTCGACATACGAATGAACAGATCGATTCTGACCACAGTCCAGCTCGAAATACTCCTTTAAATTTCTATATAAATTTTTTTTTTTCTTAGTATCGTTCGAGATAAGTAACTCAAATTTTTTTTACATTTTTTCAACCGTCTCTAAGCCAGATACGATTTTTCAAAATTTTAAAGAACAGAATTGAAAGAGATGTACAAGATCGTAAAAAGCGCTCCAAACACTTCGTGGTGCAATGTTTGATAGTGAGGGTGAGAAATTCGTCTAGTCTTTCGGGGTTATCTTTTATGAACTTTCATATATCTGATGGCGGACAGTGGTCAAATAATCCGGAGGCAATTCTCTCTGTTGTAGACGACGAGTGAGAAACTAAATTGCGGAAACTCAGAGTCCGTGATGGCTTCCGTTTTTTGTGAACGTTGAAAAAAGCCACTTTTCTTTCGAGAGTCAAGACTACGTCACGAGGTCGTTTATACTATTGGTACAACGTATATAAAAAGACAAAAAAAAAAAATAAAATAAATAAAAATATGTATATAGAATTATGAAAAGTCAAAAAATTTTCCTGCACCGGAAGCTGTTATAGGTAAGTATCTGACATGGAGAGGATTTTGACTAACTAAGAGATACGGTTGGTCTAAGAGGTCTCCCAATATTCTTCGTTGACAAGATCCTGCAGCTCTCGTTGGGTCCAGATACCAACATATATCAAAGAAACCTTAGAGGAATACTAATTTTTCGTGTGGAAAATTTTACGGCAAGTAAAGTATATAAGAAGCTCATAGGCACGGGGTTCTCCTCTTGCTTTTCCACTTCCACTTCCACTTCCTATTCTGTTCCAATTTTCTAAGCTTCTTCGCTTTTTCGTATAAAGTCATCAGTCACGTGGCTCCGAAGTATTAAGTGAAGCTACCAGCCACTACCCCCATACTCTTTCCCTTATTCTTCGCACACAGCATCAGACAGATACGATATGGTGTAACCTGAAGCGTTCGAAAAGTGAGTGGCGGACTCAACAAATCACAAAACTCACTTATCACATCCCCTCGTATCATAAAGGGTGGTAATATCTACCAAGCGAGTTGTATGTGTGCAATGGATTTATATCTGCTTAGGGCTATATCATCACCCTGACAACTAAGGGAAGGGAAAACCCTCTGGGACCGCTTGTGCTACCCTAAACACGTTTAAACACCCTTAAACTGTCGTTAAACAACAGCCACCGTTCTCAACATTCTAAGCTTGATTTTGTACGAGACTGGCTTTTGAAATTTGTTTTTTTTTTCTTTGTTTATTTTTACTAGTCAAAACGGTATAAGTAACTTTAAGAATCAAAAACCGCTACGAAACTTAAGCAATCCATTTGTACTCAGGATGCAAAAATTCGACACATTTTCAGGGATTTTGGCAACTGAGGTACACAATACACAAATGTCTCATGTTTAAGGACCTCGATGTCAAAGTTCCTCGTATCTTACATCGTATGACCGCCACCATAGATATAAAATCAGATCTGTAAAATCGTAGATTAATTGTTGCCTTAATAACTGACTAACCATCAGTCTGATCAGTCTGTAATTTTTTGTGCTTCAAGTTCTGATATCTAAATCTAGCATAGATTAAAAATTCTCAAAAATGTTTGTCCGTCTGGCTGTAAAAAATTCTAGAAAGTTCAAATTTTTGTATTTTTTAGTACATGAACTTTAAAAATCTGGAAATGTATTCAAAATTGAATATTTTTTGATAATTCTAGTCCACACTAGAATCACAATAATGTTAAATAAGTTCACGGAGTCAAAGTCAGTTTGAATTAAAATTGATCTCAAAATGAGGTCCACAGTACACTAATGTCATTTTTACAGAGCTGACTTCAATTCAGCCATTAAAAAACTAACGTTGTTGAAAATTCCTAATTTAACTAACATAACGTGAGCTTTTCTCAGTAGAATCTGGCAACATTAGTTCCTACATTAAGTTAGAGCTATGAAGATGATTTATTAGGGTTACATAAGTAACGTAAAAGATCTGCTGCATTCTTAGCCGACTGACTCTAAGGCCGATCCATTAGAGAGCAAGACCAAGATGTCAACCCCCGAGGGTTGTAAAAATATACAGATACAAAATATGACACATTGACTACTGTTTAAAGTGTCCCTTGTATTTTCAACCTCTTCAGATAGTCGAGAGGGAGAAACGAGGATTGAGTCTGGGAAAGGATTTAGAGAAAAGGAGACGAATTGCACTTACGGTTATAAATTCGGGGGATTCTTATATCTCTGGAGTTTTTTGGATCTTTTGATAAAGTTTTTTACATTTTTTTTTTTATATTTCTCTATATTGTTGTTTGCTATTCAGTTTGGGTTTGTGTTTGCCAAATACAACGGAACCGCAATTTAAGAACGAAAATTAAGGAGGTGGACTTCCGTATCCGGTCGTAAAAATCTGATAACTTACACGTTTGGTAAACGAAAGAAAAAAGTAAAAATAAAACTGGGGCCATTGACTCAATGATTAAGATAAGATCTATTAACATATATTATACTAGAATATAGAAGCTCGTCGTTTTAAACGTTAAGGGATAACGCACGGACGTCCAGAGATCAATTGGGGTCGTCCATTCATCGTCAGAAATGACATTAACAAATTGGGAATTAGCTAAGAATTTTTAGACATATTTTTTCAACTCTCGACTCTATTCAATTTTCGTTTTATTTATGTATATTTATGTATATTACACATTTCTAATCCTTAAATTGTTCATATTCGAATTCTAATACTCCCATGGGTTAAAATGGCTTAAAATAAATCCATAAAAATGAACCCAAAGCCCCAGATTACTGTCTTAATTTTAAGTACAGACCCAAGGCTTAAAATTTTCCGATTTGAATAAAACCCGATTGTTACCACATCATAGTTTATTTTTTTTTATCTATCGGAGTAAATCGCTCCGAAAAATCTGAAACTTGGCAAACTTTTTGTCTGTAGTAGTAGATAGTCCGTGAAATTTTTTTAGATTTTTAAAATTTTTTTACGCTATAAATTATTGCGGATTAAATCGCGTCGATTTCCTTAATCCCTACGATCTGAGATGACCAGAATAGAACAGTGTTTCAATACGTTTAAAGAATGATGATAGAATTATTGCTTAAGATTCGTCTTGTGTCCTCCGCACGCGTAATTTACATCTATTTAAGAATCGTGTTTATTGTCATCATGGCCTTTGCCAGAGTCTAGGCAGTAAATATTTGAATATTAGTTCTCTGCGGCCTGCGGGGGTCTAGGGGCTGAGAGAACGAGTTATGAGAAGAAGATTGAACTGCACGCAAGAAGTACGCACGTGCCACAAATACATACTTTATTATATAGTGACACATCGAGGCGTATGACGATATGCTTGTGCCTATGCTTATGTTTATGCTTATGCTTATGCCTATGCTTATGCTTAATATATGTCCGTGAGAGCGTAAAATGACATCATTTTTTTTCGATGACGATTCCGTGCCGATTCAACGGCTACGATATTAAACAGCTTGTCGCGTTTTGTGTTATGCAATGAGCTATGACTTCAACATACATTACAAGCTTCGGAATACGCCGGGCTTAAGTCAATATTAACCAAAAACGACTTCTGGAACATTCATAACATTAAGCACGGTGAAAATAATTCCACGAATTTCGAAGAATTTTTAAGAAAATTTTAACATTTTATAGATTTTTTATTTTATTTATTTTTATTTTTTTTTCTAGTTTTAATCTAGTTAGATTATGGAATGTTTAGAATTGAAGAGTCTACTTCAATTTTCTTCTTGTGCATCAGATTTAAGCTGCGCAAGATTGGGTCAGCTCATATCTCTCATTACTCTGTTTTTCTGGAATATATACATTAGGGTGCTTCGTTTTAGACGAGTTTTTTTTTTTTTTTTTTTGGTCCATTCACGGAATAATGTTCTAAACATATAAAAATAAATTCTCATCAAATATGAGCTCTTAATTTTAATTCTAAGAACTCGCGAAATGAATTTGAAATTTTCCTATTTGATTAACACGTGAATTTTAATTCTTTTTTTTTCAATTATCTATAGCTTCGCAGCATTTCATGATATATAATCGGCAATAGGTGGAAATGACAGAGGAATCTTTCCTCTTCAAAAGTGTATGTAGCCAATTTATGTTTTGTAACCGGCCTCGCCCAGTAAAACATCTTGAAGCCAATTTTCTCTCAAATTTCATGGTTTTTTAATTTTTCTCGTAAACCGCTATTTTTACAACAAAATTGTATGAGACTTTTTTATGGGAAATTCAATATACTACAAAAAAAGTCATGTAAGCCATAACCGTAGAGCTAGTAGTTTTCAAGATAAATCCAATTAAACATTTCAAAATTTGAAAAATCGCTGTTCTATCCGAGATTTTAGTACTTTTTAATGGTTACAAAACATAAATTGGCTACGTACACTTTTAAAGAGTAAAAATTCCTCTGTCATTTCCACCTATTGCCGATTAAATATTATGAAATGCCACGAAGCTATAGATAATTGAAAAAAAAAAAATTAAAATTTACGTGTTAATCAAATGGGGAAATTTCAAATTCATTTCGCGAGTTCTTAGAATTAAAATTAAGAGCTCATATTTGGTGAGAATTTGTTTTTATATGTTTAGAACATTATTCCGTGAATGGACTAAAAAAAAAAAAAAAAAACTCGTCTGAAACGAAGCACCCTAATATACATACCCACATCATATACCGTAAGTGGAACTGTACTCGCAATATACTCCAAGTATACGCATTTATAGTTTCATTTCTTTCACGACTAATTTCTCAACTGTTTAGGTAATTTTATCCATTTAATCTTCTCGCATATTATAAGACTAGAGTGTTTAATAATCGCATATCCAAGTTACGTGAGCTCGCATATGTATGTATACGAGATATTCTCTTGAAACTAGACAGTCTACAGCGCAAGCGCGAGTTTTGGCGTCTGCTAATGCAGGCTGGCCATCCCTAGTTTTAACTGTCAAACTCCATTTTTAGCGGCCAAGTAGTTGATTCGGATTTTCAAGGTTAGAATCGTGGTTAGAATTTCCTGAAAGTTGGCTCCCCTGTTTCACAAGCTCAAATATCGTTGCAATACGGACTCGCGGACCAATGAAATGAAATTATTTAACGCATGCGCTGTCGATTGTTTAGTTTCAAGAGAACATTTCGGTATTATACATAACGTTGTAGTTGTGAACATAGTTTAACGAATATTATACAATTTTGTTTTTCTTTCATACAGCGTCGTTTTTTTTTTCACCCACGCGAGTTCGTTTTTATTTCAATGCTTTTTGTTTTAATTTCGGTTTTAGACATTAATATACGTATTATAGTTAACGTTTATGTAATTTACGTTATTGGATAATAAACTAACTATATATGTATACGTAATATACGTTTTTACATACATTCTATAACATATAAACGTATACATATTTAACTTATACTGTTTTAATTATTTTATACAAACTATTAGATATATATATATATGTATACATATATGCTGACTATTAAATCACGTATCTTGCGTAAACTAAACCTAAGAACGGAAGATGCGATACTACACTCGTATATAGTCCCGCGAGCTGACGTAGGCGTGAAAACTACTGGACATTATGACAAGATGCATTATAATATCGTATTTATTTTCTATACATATATACACATACCTATGATGTATATAATATCTATATACTATTCCGAGAGTTTTACGACAGAAAAAGTTGTTTCAAAATTTTTTCTGAAATAAAAAAAAAGAAAAGAAAAAAGAAAAAAACAAAGAAATAAAATATAGAAACGCGCTTCTGCGCAATCGCTATACGTATACATGATTTAAAAACGCACCTTACGTTATGCAAACATCCGTGCAACAGTCTGTACATCTTATACTTACGACCATAACACATAAGTGTAAGTACAATCATATCGCGTGGTAAACGCATACCAGTCGATAACATTTTTGCAGACGTTTGCAGATTTGAAAACAAAATACAAAAAAGAAATTAACGTAACCATGAGATGAAGTACAACAGCTGTACGTGGTACATAAAAAAAAAACTGTCACTATCCTTGATTTTACGGAAATGAATGAATTATTTTAGATTTTAATGCAATACAAGCTTCGTTTTTTCTATTTTCCTCAAAGTTTATAAAAAAGTTGGTTTAGAATAAAAAATTATTCTATCCAAATATTAAATTCATCAAATAGGTATCGAATTAGTCCGAGTCCCGATAATTACATCGATTTAAAATATTTCCTACAAATTTTGAAGAAATTTTGATTAACGATGCGATTTTCATACCAGCTACTAATTCATCTACTTTTTCTTACATAAGATAAATCTGTGATAGGCTTTAAAGTTCGCCATAAGATTTCGAAAAATTTCTAATTATGTCGATAAAAAAAATTTCCTAACAGCCTAGCAGCGTTTTGAAAAAAAAAAAAAAAAAAACAAAACAAAATACAGAGAAAAGAGAGAAAAAAATTTAATCAACCCGCCTAACTTTTATCCAAGGAATAAACTTGTCGAGTTTTCGCGGCTTGTTGACCTGGGTAAGGTTTTAATTAATGATTATACGAAGCCTGAATGAATTGATAAAATAATTCCTAAAGCTTCTGATGATATCCTCCCTTATAACCATATCGGATATACCGCGAGGGTTAGGTAAGAGGTAAAAGAGGTTATAATGGGGGCACGTTTACCCTCTGCAGTTTACAAATTCTACAAATAAAAATTAATATCTTTGAAGTTTGAGGGCGTCAGAGATGTGGTTTAACGAACGTTAACATTAACATTAACGTTAACTTTAACGTAAACGTAAACGTGAACGCCCGCACGCTTCGTATCGGGTTCGCACGTAGTTTTAAACGTGCAGGCTTTTTAACCTCCTCATACTAGGTATGTGTATATATGTTATAATGTTCATACTGCTAGCTAGACACATTTTTATTAAGACGAGTGGAATATTCATTTGATTCGCGCTCCCTGACACCCGGGTACCCCGGCACCCCCGGCATCCAGAACCCGCTACGAACCGTGGGACCATTTATATTTCAACACGCCGGCGCATTCATCACACATCTATATACCACAGTCATGTCAGTCACCAGCTGAAAGACTACGACCCTGCTGCTCCCTCGCCCTCTTTACCAAAGCCTGCGGTGCCAACTGATGCTCGTTTGTGGGTGATAAACTTTCAACAACGAGGGACTGCAATCCTACCGAAGCATATATCTATAGGTATATAGATATACAGGGTGTCGCGAAAGTTATAAACTTATTATATATCAACGGATTCCTTGTGAAAAATTGAGATCAAAGTTATCTATGCAAAAAAGTCCGCGAGGACTTAGTTTTCTTGTTAAATCAATTTATCTACGGACCAATAAGCGTTAGGATTTAGAAAAGACTGGCTAAAATCTACATCACGTGTTCGTTTCATTATTGAAAACAAGACGAGCGGAACGGGGAACTTGACACATTATTGTCTCGTTCTCGGTAGTGGGGCGATAGGTGATGTGGATTTTAGTCAGTCTTTTCTAAAGCCGAACGGTGATTGGTTCGTTAATAAGTTCATTTTATAAGAAAACTAAGTCCTTGCGGACTTTTTTGCATAGATAACTTTCGTTTTAATTTTTCACAAGGAATCAGTTGGTATACAGCGAGTTCGTGAATTTCGCGACACCCTGTATGTATTGGTATATATATCCAGACGTGTATTGCTGTGTGGCGTTAGTTTTCATCCCTTATTTTTATTTTATTTTATTATATATTTTTTTTTTTTTTTTTGTTCATTTTTTATTTTATATTTTTTACGTTTTTTCTTTCACTCCATTTTATCGTAAATAATATTAAAAAAACAAACTCGATGCTATAGTATAGGAATGCAAACTCTGGGTCGATCTCAACCTTGCAGACGGTTCCGAGGAAAACTTTTTTTAGCTTTTTTTTTTTTATGCGTAACTTTTTCGGGGAGCGAGTTCAAGTTCCCAAATTTTTGAGTCTCGGATGGTCTAAATTAGGTACGAATTCATTTGAGACGATTTCAAATTTCCAAAAACGGTCAAGTTCGGCGTATTAAAATTGAGAAAGATTTAATGTAAGGCCCGAATTTCAAGTTATGGAGGTTTTTCCCTTGTGGATCCTTAACTTCGTAATTTTTAACCTCCGTTGGTCTTTCGATTTGAAATTTCTTAAACGGACTATGTGCAGATTTTCGGGGAAATGCTCTCTGGAAAAATTGTGACTTAGTGGTATTAAAATAATAAAATTCGGAACCTTAACCCGGTCCCATTTTTCGGGATTAAGGACGAACCCACTTTGGGTATATATTTAAATTAGGATAATTTCTTGTATGTATGTATGTACATACCTACCTACCTATCCACTTATATCCCGAGGTTACAACTCACGCATGAACAAATTGGTAATTGAAAAATGATCTGGACACGTGGAGAGCTTAAGTCAACCGGAACAAAAAACAAATAAAAAATAAAATATATATATATATATATATATATATATATATATATATATATATATATATATATATATATATATATATATATATATATATATATCGATGACCAAAAAACTAACAGCCATTACGTAATTCTGTATATAGGATACAAATATATATAGGAATCAAAATATATGTATATAGGTATATATTATAATGGGTATTTCAAACGCGATTCAAATCACGAATGCTAAGCCTAAATACGTTCACACGTCACGTAGTAGTTTACTGATTTAGTGAGACAGGGAGTAGAAAGAGAGAAAAAGTAATATGTTATATATTGTGTATTTTATTTATTATATAAGTATATTTCAACGTATGTACGTGGTAAGACACGTTCTAAAAGGTATCAAATTTCTCGTTTTTAAAACAAGTTGTAAATTATATTTTTATTACTTTTTTTAATATTAACTTGGGAGATATATAGCGATAAATCAATAAATCAAGAAAAAAAATGTTGAATATTATACAATTATTCAAAAAAAATAAATAAAAAATATATCCTTCATGATCAAAATTTGATTCAAGAATATCAAAACTGGGATCTGGCTGTCTAAGATCGTAAAGTCTTAGTCCAGTTGCAGCTTTTCACATACCTCGAAGGTTTGAGGACAAGTTTCACAACAAATTTGAGGTCATTTTGTAGCTATTTTTGAAATTATTCATTTCTGCAATTTCTTAGGACATAATTCAGAATTATTTTAGAATTTATGGAGCCTTGCGTTGAGTTAATTAAATCGCATCGTTAATCGAAAGTTCTTCAAATTTGGAGAGAATATTTTTACATCGATGTTATATCGGGGCTGACCAACGATATTCTATGAATTTAATTTTTGGATAATTATGAAGATTTTTGATTATAAGCCACTTTTTTTGTGAACTTTGAAAAAAAAAAAGTGTACTTAGTGATCAGAACGATAGAAGATTGAACTTATATGGTTTGCCCCGAAATTACATAATTTTAAAATATTTACTCCAAATTTCAAAAAGTTTTCATTAACGATGCGAATTGTACCCTCCGATAACCACTTTTTCTTTGCTAGACTCAATCTGCGTAAAGCGAAGCCCTATAAAATCTGAAATAATTTCTAATGATGTATAAAAAAATTAAAAAATTTTTAAATAACAAAAAGTATCACTTTCGTTAAAAATTCGTAGAAATTCATAGATTTAATTTCGAAGTTGGGTCAAAGTTCTGGATTTTAAAAATTCTAAACGGTTAAAATTCTGAATTTCGATACTAACGTTACATCAATTTTTAGAAAGTGTATTGCCCCGGAAGTCTGCATAGTCGATTTACAAAACTTGAAATCGAAAAAAATTTCGAAACTTGAAATTCGTGTACAAAACATCGTGCATCTTGATAAAATTTTTGGATTCTTGGACGTATTGTGGAGTTTTTAATTTTCCGAGTTTCGAGTTTTTCGCCCTTCGATCATTTCCTAACTTTAATATCCCGAACTTGAACGTTTTTGAAAATTCCAAATCTTCTAAAATGAATTCGTAATTTTGACCGTTCGGAACTTTAACCTGACATCTTTTTTTCCACCACACCATCTACTACTGTGAAGAAATCGTTGAGATTACAGACATACGTATCGCACTTACATTCTTTGAATTTAGTCATAAAATCTAACGATCGAAACGGTAAAGGAATTCGAAAATCCGCAAAGGGGAAGGTCGCCATCGATTATTGGCATCGAAACAACCGTTACCCATACATACGTATACTTACGTACGTTGCAGGTATTGTGTAAAGCACATAAGTCGCAGGGAGTAAAGGAAAAAAAAAAAAAAGAGAGAACGAAAAGAGAAAAAAAAAAGAAAAAAAATAGAGGGGGATGAAGAGAGAAAGAGGAAGAGTACGAGCAGTAGTTGCGGCGACCGAGACGGACCTGAGAATGTCAGACAATAGACTATTAGGGGTGGTTGTGGGCAGGGTGGTTCTGTGCACGGTAAGCCTCTTCGCAGAGTCGCGAGCCACGTGACGAGGAGAGAAAAACTGAAGAGGGCTTCGGGGCTGTGAGGCTCGCCTCACAGAGACGTCAAAACCTCAGGCGTTACCTCGTGAGGTCGTGTAGTAGTTCTTTAGTCTCTTTGCTCTCTTACCTCTTGAAACAGAGTTAAGAGTATTATTTACCCGTTAACACAGTTGAGAGAAGAGAATCGGCCCTCTCCCAAGGACTGCAGGTCTCCGGCTAGGACTGGGGGTTGGGGCTGGACCCTCTAGGCTGCATTTTCAAATCTTAATCTGCTGCAGGGATCATTAGGACAAGTGCCCAGCAAGGACGAATAGATATTCTTGAAAAATTTTCAACACATTAATGATTTGGCATTAAAATTTGAGAAATTTAATTTTCAAATAATTAAAAAACCGATTTTTTAAAAAGTTTTATTTTCCTAACAAAAAATTTATATTTCAAGAATATCGCTGGTTAAATTATTGTTGCGAAGGGTGGCAATTTTTCGTTTGCAAAAACCTAGTAGGACCCTTAAGAAAAAACTTTTTCCCGTTCCAAATTGTCGTTTTTCTTTATTTTTCTTTATTTATTTTTTTTTTTTTCTTCTTCTTGTTTCTTCTAGAAAGAATGAAACCAATTTTGCCAACGATTATACGTTAGGTATGGGTATGTATGTAGTATAACAGCGAGACTTGAATACCAGCTCCTCAACTATTCTCAGATGTTGTATTCCCGTAAATTTCTTAGCATAGACGAGCTAGAGAGTCAGTCTATTTGCGTTTTCTTATTAGGTACGCAGGTGGAATTCCGTATTTCAAAGTCATACATAGATCATAGAGTCGACAGTAAAGATTTAAAACTGAATAAATAGAATAGAAAAATAAAAATCTAAAATACTAACAAAAAATTTCTCACAATTTTCAAAATACATTAACATGTGTTATACTAATTAATTTAACTAAATTATAGAATGAAAGCCTTCCTGCCTTATACAGGCTTGCCAATTGCCACTAATTTATACATTTGTATGTACATTGGAATAAAAACGGTGCAGTTTTTTGCCCTGAATTTCTCCATGGGAAAATTGTTTCTTTTTTTTTTTTGCTTCTCTATTTCTCTCTCTGTTAATTTTCATTCGAATTATACTTTTTAGAAGCTCCGGTCAGACTATGAAAGAAATTTAAACCGGACAAATTTAAACCTGACGTTATATCTACGCTACGAAATTGGCAACAGGTATTCACGGTTCCGTTTCAGATATACAATTCTTGTTCTTCTTATTCTTCTTTTTCTTCATCTTCTTATTTTTTAAGAACTAGAATAGCGAAAAATTGATGAAAAAAAAAAGTTGCCAACTGAAAAATATGAGAGAAATTTTGTCTTTCTTATATAATTGGTTTGGTGTTTCAAGTTTCTAATTAATTGTCGCTATAGTATCTCCGGCATATTATCGCATAAAATATCGATTCTAGTTAATACTCTAACATGTATAGTACAGGGAATGCATTTTGCTATTGCGGGTTGTTTAAACGAACCTAATACGACGCCAGGCGGTTTCAGATTTCCAATTATCTTCCAATTATTATATGAGAGTTTCCTATGGTTCGTCACGGATAGAACGAACTGATCTACCCATCCCTATAAATTCGAGTATTAATTATACGAAAATCAAGCCTGCCGAAATCTACTTCGACTACAAATTCCGCCTTTCTCTGTACTGTTATACAAATTTTGTAAATCGATCAACTAAAATTCATGATATTAGATGAAATTTTAGATTTTACGGTTTATCTGCCGCAGATCAACCTTTTCGAAATTAAAAGAACCCGAAATTAGTTCGGATATTATTTCATGGAGGGACAGAGAATTTTGGAATTTAAAATGAGAAAATAAAATTTTAATTTTTTCCGTATCTTTGATTTTCAAAATTAATTAAATTTATTAATATATTAATTAAATTATATAAGAATTGTTTCGAGGAACAGGAAAGCTTTTGAATTTTCTTAAAACGTAAAAATTTAACCTTTTTACTTTCTCTCTCTCTCTCTCTTAGAAATTTGAAGCGATTAAAACGTTTTGTTTATTTTTTTTTTAATCTGTCATCGGTTACGTGATACTAAAACCACACATAGTGATACTCGTCACACGTGTTTTACCCTTTAGAATAATACATGTGTAATATTACTCCTGGGATTAGTTACTGGAATCACAGCAACCCCCTGGGGCTCCAAAAGCGTCGACGGATGGATCGAAGGTCAGCAACTATTGGAGCCTGTCCTAGAAATACTTTTTCTTATAGTTCGGTCTTAAGTTAGTTTGGGTTTAGGTTCAGTCGTTTATAGCCAGTCGTTTGAGTTTCGATGATGGCTGGATAGTGCCGAGTGGGTGGGTGAAGAGAAGGAGAAAAAGAAAAAGAGGAAGGGATATTATATTATATTATTATAAGTTACGTTTTATATATATATGGGGCATTTCATGTTAGTAATTCGACCTGGGTCTGACCCTTGACCTCTCGGATTAGGACCACGATTTTTTATATGATTTTTCTCTCTTTGAAAGACACTTAGTTTATTTTTAAGATTTTTTCAAATCGATTTGAATTTTTTACAATTTTTCAAACCGACCACATTGATCGACATGATTTAAAAATCTGAAAATATTCTGAAAAATCGTGGGACAGGTATCAAAATTTTTAAGCTTAGAGCCGAAGTGGGGAAATTTTTTCTTCTTACTGATTTCAAGCTTTTTCCGAAGAAAAATGGGTTAGAAAAATTAGAAACGGGAATTATCTTACTATAGATGGTTGCTGAAAAATTTTCATACGTCACATGGGGTTTTAAACATATTTTCAGATTTTTTTGGAATTTTTTCAAATTTGAAAAAAAAATAAAAAAATTTCAAATGGTCAAATGAGTCCGAAAAATCTGAAAAAATTTTCGAAAATTCGATGTGACATATGAAAATGTTTTTAGCAATCATCCATAATAAAATTTAACTCTCACTTCTAGTTTTCTTAACGTTTTATTTTTTTCGAAAAAGTTTGAAACCAGTAAGAAGGAAAAATCTCCCCACTCCGGTTCTAAGCTTAAAAATTTTGATACCTGTCCCACGATTTTTCCGAATATTTTCAGATTTATAAATTCTGTCGTTCAATATGGTCGTTTTCAAAAATTGTAAAAAATTCAAATCGATTTGAAAAAATGTAAAAAAAAAAAAACTAAGTGTCTTTCAAAGTGAGACAAATCATATAAAAAATCGCGGGCCCAATCCGAGTGGTCAAGAGTCAGACCCAGGTCGAAATGGTAAAGAATGCCCCATATATACCCGAGCGATGTATGTTATATGTATGTCTTTATGTATATATGTACATACGTTGTGAGTGTGTGTCTTTGTTTGTTTGTTGAAGATATGTCGTATAATTACGTCATCTTTATAATCCAATGACATCATCATCTGGAGACACTCGACTGCCGCGTTAGGATACTCCCACATATACTATCGTATAATAGACGCACTAACGCATAAACATTTAAATTATCGGTAGAGACTGTAAATTCCACTGCGTTCTTTCAACTTCCTTTGTATTCTAACGGCGGAGTTTATATGCTTCTTCTTCTTCATCTTCGTCGACGACGACGAGGACGACTTCTTCTTCGTCCTGAACCCCGTTAAGTACGTGCCGATTGAACCAATCGAGTAATGATTATAAATAACACTTTACGCCAATTCGCGACTGGGATTATAATCATTGACGTTATTCTGGGATTTAGATGCGAGGATTATAATCGATTAAGACTATAATTAGAATTATTGAGATTGAAGGATTAGGGCTGGGTTTTTAGTTCAGAATTTTTTTTGTTCTGAACGGTTAATTAAATTTTGGATTCATTTTAGACGATTTCGAAATTTTTAGATATATGATAAAGTTCAGGATATTGAAATTGGAAAAAACGAAACATTCAAAAAGTCCAAAACTCTGAAAGTTTCGACCTAATTTCGGATATTTAACTTTCGGAATTTTGTACCGTCAGTGTTTTTCCGAAAAACCGTGATCAAACATTTCAAAATTCGGAATTTCGACCAGGACCTCGCAGGAATTTAAATATCTTCTGATCAACCCAAATCTGGACAGTTTCGTTTTCACAATACCTCAACGTCTTCAGACCCCCTTCCCATCATTTACGGAATCATTTTTTTGTATGGCGATATCTCGAGAAGTTATTAACCGATTTCATCCTATTTTACACCAATCGATGCAGTTTTTCCCACCTTAAAATTGATCAGATTTTGAATCTGATCGATTCAGTACTCTTCGAATTATACAAAGACTAAAATAACCAGAAAAATATTTTCGATTCATGATATCTCGAGAATTGATCAACGGACTTCGATCATTCTGGTCTCAATTTTTTAGATTTGTTCCAACTTGAGACTGATAAAATTTCTACATTAGTCTACCGCGTAGTTTTCATGTTGGATAAAAAAAAATCGACTTATTGATTTGAATCAAACTTTTCACTTATAGAATATTACGATTTCCAACTTGAAAAATGAGAATAGAAAATTCTATGACCAGTCCATCGAGATCATTCGACTAACTTGGTTGTTTCATCATATTTCCAACTCCTTAGATAAGAAATTAAAATAGAAATCTTATTCTCATCTCGTATGGACAACAAAGAAGAAAACCGCAAATGTTACTCGACGTTTACATATTCTATATTTATTATTTATCGTAAATTTAATCAGAATCTTACTTCTGACAAATGCCATTTCCGTGCCAGTTTATCACAAGATAGAAGAAATTCTGTGAAAACGATAGACGACCGCAGTTGGGATCTCATTGCGGTTTTTAAAACTAATAATTGTTGTTCATAATTCCAAACCGCAACAACAAGTTGTTTTTTTTTTATCGAGTATTTGCCGACTGAAGTATCGGTTCTAAATTCGTTTTCGAGTTTCATAAGAATTCTATTTTTTTTTTTTTTTTTTTCTCATGCGCTTTTAGACCCATGAACTCATAACGTCTAATTCAAGCATCACGAGAATGACTAAAAGAAGATATAACCAGTGGTATATGAAGATTGAAATAACAGACTAACAGACCCTGGATCTTCCATTCATATATTTGCGATAAGTGGTAAAACCTATTAGCACTAACTTGAAGACAAACGCGTCATTGGACGGACGAAGATTGACACTAATAAATAGACAAACATTAAATGAGTTTGTTGAATGAATAACTGATATACATAAGTGTATGTGTATGTATTTAAATACATTACGGGTGTACATTCGATGTTATAACCAGTCGCCACACATCCGACCATCTAATATACAGAGTGATTCAAATCAAGTTCATCAAATTTTGCAGGTAGATTCCTCAAGAAATTCTAAGACTAAATTTCCTTTACAAAAAATTCGAGAGTCTAATAGTTTCCGAGCTACGGAATATCTTAGCTGACCAATCACAGAGCCTGGATCTGACCTAGTCAGGGCCGAGTCAAGAGAATAAAATTAGCAGTAGGCGTGGGTCTAAGCGTGTAAAATTTTATGTTCGTTTCTCGATAAGGTATGTCGACGTCACTTAAAAAAAAGAACGAAAATGAAATTTAATAGGCTAAGACCCTGCACAGGCATTGTTAATTTTATTCTTTTGACTCGGCCCTGACTCCAAGCTCTATGATTGGTCAACTAAGATATTCCATAGCTCGGAAACTATTAGACTCTCGAATTTTTGGTAAAGGAAATTTAGTCTTAGAATGTCTCGAGGAATCTACTCACAAAATTTAATGCTTTCAATCTGAATCACCCTGTATATCATCTCGATAAAACATATATGTTATAATATGAATATTAAACGTGGCTATAAATTAAATTTTTAATAAATAATAAATTTTAATAAATATCTCGATATAAAATTTTCTTTTTAATTCATTTCGATCGATCAGTGACATTAATATGCACTTTAACTCATATATGCGTCACCGCATATCGCTCCACATACAATAACTCAACACGCGCATGGTACATCCACGTATTAAAATATATGTGCAGTATGTGTATGTGTATATCTTCAGAAGCAAACCGCGGGCTATTACCATACGCAATATGATATACGTACGGTGACGGTGGCCGTAAATGGTAAGGTTTTGCATCAGAGATACGCATAGGTATTACGAAATATATGCGGTTGGTCATCACGAGAGGGTCGCTTTCTCTAAAGCAAACAAATCAAGACATCAGCTCCCTTTTAGCTGTTCGAAAGTAAGTATCACGGTTAGTTCGGTCATCGATCTAAAAACGTATTAATTTTGTCATTTAGAACCTTAATAATTACCTTCGAAATTCAGTATATTAAAATTCGTAACTTCCATCTTGGTCCATGCAAAAAATTAATTTCTAATGAGTGATTCAGACCCTTCTGAAACCGTACCAACTGCAGCTCGAAGTATCAAGACCCTGCAAGACTGCTACTTCAATTTTCAACTTCAAAGATCAGAAGAGCAGAATAAAGTGTGGTAGGTACATTAATTTCTAAAGACTCTGTTATACGACGTATATACCTATACTAAAAAATAGTTTCCTAAGTGGTCACTGAACAGTGAGGAACTAGAAATACGTACATACACATCGTATCATACCCTACACCACGTAGGCTGTTAATATAATTATAAAGAAACCGTACCCCATTAAGATTAAGGTCTAGAGACGGTCGATGACATACCGTCTGGGCTGCAGCTAACACTTACATATACTAGTTACTATAAGCACCGTAAGTAAGTAGTACCTACTCTTGTATTTTCCTGGTATACTGGTTAACGAATATATGTAGTCGATTAGTCGTTCAATGATAACGATTCTAACGATCTGATAACGATCAAGTTTCGATGAAATTAAAACACGATTTGCAAAAAAAAAAAAAAAAAAGGAATATGAAATGAAAAAAATTGTACGTGGCAAAATTGAAGAAAGGAATAAGAAGTCGTTTATGATTTTTTTTCTTATTCGAATTCATAGAAAATCGGGAAATATACATCGACCTACATGAACAGTCATCGTTTCCAAGATATTGCGATATATAATATATATATTTGTTAGTAGAATAACGTTTGTTTATCTTAAGCGTTAAACGATGTGATGCTAATTTGAGCGAATGTTTGGAAAATTGGAACGTGTGAGATAATCGCGATAAATAGAACGCGGTTGAATCACTGATATCGTAAAAGTGGAACGAGAGCATCTTTTCTTCATTTTTTTTTTCTTCTTCTTCTTTAAACACAGGAGGATTTAGGTCTTCGGACTAAAACCGCAAAAAAAAAAATAAAAAAAAAACGAAAAAGAAAAAATGATGGTAAAGATTCAACAGTTGTGAAATTTTCTTTCCATTATATAAATCGATTTGTTAAAATCGCTATTAGCTCACTCCCACGACTCGACTTGAATTATTTTTCGATACCTACTTAAAGCCTTTCAGTAAAATCCAGAACCATTTCTGGGTATATGGTTTACTGTGAAGATACGATGGTCCAAGTCCCGTATATGGCGAGGAACAAAAAGACGGAAAGAGAAGACGAAAAAAAAAAAAAAATGAAAGAGAGGATTATCTCCGAAGAATCGGGGCCTCAGTATGACAACTGAGAACTTTGGCCTTTGACCTGAGTTAAAAACCCTTTATCCATGGTACCGCGTGGCTTTAATGCATTTACAACTCGCAAGATCATCTCATAGTAACAGCAATGTGACATCATATATATATTCATGCGGTTTTTGCCTCGCCTTTGACTGGCACGCCTATAAAAAACTATGTTGATGTTCAGAGATGAGAGAATCATCGCCAAAAATTATCCTCAGAATGGTTAAATTATACGGTATGTATATATATAGATATTTGGGTTTATGATTTATTATGGAATTTGAGAATTTTTTTTATTTTAGAAAGAATATTTTGGGAAAATCAATAAACGCAGCTTGAGAAATCGATAGACAAACATATGTGAGAAAGAGAAAGAAAGAGAGAGAGAGAAAAAGAGAAATTTAGCTTTTTATTTCTTTATTTTTTTTCAGGTATTTCAGTAAAGAAATGTATACGTATTATACCGTAAGAATCACGTGAAACTATATTCCTCAAAGCGCGCAGGCGCTGAATATAATAGGAATTTTATCAGGTTAGCCAACTCGCTAAAAATCTCCCTAGAGTTTTTGTTGATTGCTTGCGTTGTTGGACTCTGCATACTCTAGGGATTTTTCAACGTGTCGAGTTGGCTATCACCATAATATTCGTATTATTCAGCGCCTGCGCGCTCCAACTTTATATAGTTTCACATGATTCTTACGGTTTTTATCCATCTCGAGGAATTATAGACGAGAAGATGTATTTCCGGATAAATACGAGTGAAGTTTTTTTTATTTTTTATTCAATTTTTTTCAATTTGAGAAAAAATAATTTATCACACTATGTACAGGTTCTGGAAGAATTTAATAAATAATGCAAAGATTTTGACTAATTTAGATTAGTTTTTTTTTTTTTTTTTTTCTCTTTCTTTTGGATTTAATTACTCGTTTGTCGTTGATAGATCAATTTTGTGGGTGTGTATATATATGTACAGGTATACATATCTTATATAGTGGAATACGTTAGTTTTTAGAATTTCTGTGTTCAATGTTTTAACACTTTCTATTGAAAATATAAAAATAAAAAACTAAAAATAAAAGACGAAAAAAGATTCTGAGATATAGTTATATGTACAGTCTCTGAATTATTGTATAGCTATATAGCTAGAAAGATAAAACGGTATATATAGATGACGTAAGGTGGTGAAGCCTCCTGTCGTCGTCTATTATATATTCTTTTCATAATTCTTAGCATCTAGCTGTATATTGAGGTGTCGAGTAATGCATGTAACTAAAAAATAAAAAAAATCAATTTTGAAAGTAAAAGTGATGAGAGAGAAAAAAAAATATAAAAACACTTTTGATAATTGATGGATTATATACTATAACTCGGTTTTGTCACAATTAGTGACGTTATACGTGAATATTTTTTGGGAATCGAAAGATATCGCTGATTTTGATTAATTTTTTTGTTTTGTTTTTTCATTTTGCAGAAATTTAAGCAGAAATTGATTGTGGATTTATAAATTTGTCGATTTTAAAGATTAGCACGTTTTAATTCCAGGATACGGGTATATCAAAATCGCGACTATACAATATTCACTTTATACTGCATAATAATTGTAAAAAAAAATTTACAGGAGTGGTTTTTAGAGTTTTAAAGATAAGATCTTCGACGTCTATTTCTATAACAGGTTTATCTATCTCGCCTGCATCGAGTTTGTCTGAATAATTTTATCCGAAAATATATATATATATACATATATATTTTTTTTTCTCAAAAATAAGGAACAAAAAACATAAAAATTCTTCTTCAAATATAATAAAACAAACCGAATAATCCGATGTTCGACAGAATTGGCTGGCTACAGGCTGTTGTAAACGACGATTAATCCAGCTATATTCAATTCTCTCTACGATAAATATAATAGTTACAAAAAAAAAAAAAAACGTGTACAAAAAAAAAAAAAAAAATGAAACATGAAAAAAGTGTATAGCTTACGTTTGGCTCGTCTCAAAATTTTATAAATAAAAACATAAAATACGAAATTGTTATATACTGAACAGCTGAGAAAAAACTGTATTGTAATACCTACGATATGTGTCAAGTGACCGGAATTCTTGTCTATTTTTTTTTTTTTTTTTTTTGCACACTTTTTGGCTACAAGAATTAACTCGAATTTTCGATTTTCTGTGAAAAAGTTGAGTCGATAGAATAGTTTCTTCGAAGCTTATCAGCGATTTGAAAAAGTATCAATTTTGGCTCGGTGGTTAATTTACGAATAGAAGAAGAGAATTGTAAGTCGAAATTAAAAAAAAAATTCAAAAACGAAAAAAAAAAAATGGAGAAAGAGAAACGAGAGAAAAAAAATTAAAATAAATAATTAGTAACATACAGAAGTTTTGAGATTTTTGATTTTAGCTATTTTTTTATTTTGAAATTTGGCAAACGTATGAGTCTCCCAAAAATTTTAATATATTATAATATAATCGTTCAGTTGACCTAATTAGACGATTCTTATCGTGACAGGTAAAGAATGATACCGTACTTTGCGAAGAGATAACAGAGAGTCAAGCGTGGAGTATTAGTTCGATTTTTTAGTTTATAGGTATACCTACTAAAGAGATCCGAGTGTTTCGAATATATTATTATTATTACAAGTATGAAAAAAACCATACATATAGAATTTCTCAAAAATTTTTTTGAGAGATTTTGCGAAATATTTATATCAAAAAAATACAAAAAAAAAAAAAAAATTCGAAGACATGTATATCCACCGAAAGTCAGACATGCGAAAATTTTATAACACCGAAAGCCTGAACAGTTAAAAAATTCTGTATATAAGTGATAACATTTATATGTATATAGATAGATATATACCATAGATGTTTTAAACACCAACTAGCTTCGGGTAAAGTGCGTTAACCTATCTGATATTGTCGTCATCATATACAAACTATATGGTTGAAAAAAGGGAACAAGAATCAAAAAAAAAAAAAAAGAAAGAAAGAAAATCTAAGAAGGTGTATTGTACATACATGTAAGTATGTATATAAGAAAGATTAGGTTAACAGCGTATTACATCCGCGGGTATTTTGGCTCTTTGATATCTCTTTGTTATTTTTTTTTTTTTTTTTTTCTTTTTCGTTTTTCCTTTTTTTTTTTCAAATTTTTCTATCCTTGTCTCGTAATAGTGTATAATATTCTACGTAGATACGTGTACATACCTATGTATAGTATGTATATTATCGGTATATATATATATACATTATACATACATATGGTATACAACCAGCGAAGTTGACAAAATTTTTATCTTTAATTGTAGACAAAAATTTTTCAACCGTGATAAGAATCGAAGAGCGCGTGGCATCTACCTACATATGTATATTATATACCTATATATAACCAAGGTATGTATGTACATACTTGGCCTCGTATTTAGGCCATGAAATGTATGCGGCCGTTTCGCTGCAATGAGAGTGGTACGACTCGATTTACCTCTTTCTTAACTTTTTTTTTTTTTTTGTTTCTCTGTGGAACACAGAGCAACCGTGGCAGTGGCATAGAATGAGCTAAATTTCTTCTTCTTTATTTTTCATGTCCGTATAAATTTTTTTCCTAATTTTTTTTTTTTTCCTGCAGACTTTTCACACCTTTTGTCGTTTATTTTATTTTATTTTTGTTTTTGCTTGTAATTTTGTTTTGAATATTTTTTTGTTTAGAATTTTATGCCGGTACGTAGGTGTAATAAACTAAAGAACTCAGTGCAGCGTAAAGCAGCGCATAATTAAGATTGTGTGCGCAACGAGTACGCAGCTCTCTCAAAAAAACAAAAAGGTTCTTTGCGGATTAGATTAAAAAGAAACAAATTTCTGACCTCAAAATCATGACTTAAGACTTAAGACTTAAGACTTAAGACTTAAGACTTAAGACTCAAGACGCAAGACTTGAGACTTGAGACATAAAACTTATGACTTAAGACTTAAGACTTAAGACTTAAGACTTAAGACTTAAGACTCAAGACTTGAGACATAAAACTTAAGACATAAGACTTAACACTCAACACTTAATACCTAAGATGGTATTTATCTACGTGATTGTAATGAAGTTGCCAAACGATTACGACGAAGACCCCCATGTTGAACTGATTTGGGGATGACCGAGACGTTCCACACCTTCTCGAATTACATTTTTAACCTGCTTGAACTAACGTATACGAGACTAATCGACGAAAATAGATAATTCGTATTTTGTTCGTTGTTAGAGTTTGATCTGCTGTTCAGATAGAAACACAATAAGCTAATATATTATTTAAAGAAAAATAAAAAGAAGAATTTATATATATGTAGGTATATAGCCGAATTTGATTCCGAGCCAAAAGAAAAAAAAAATAGAACCGTCTTTCAAGACGTGTGAAAATAAATCAAAGAAAAAATAAAATTAAAAAAAAAAAAAACAGTAAAAAGTGAATAAAATAAGTAAAGGAGTAGAAAAAAAAAACAGGTGCGTTGCGGGACCCACGACAGAAGTGAGCCCATACTTAGCTGCGTTCCGTAAGAAGTTTCAATTCAAAAACTACGTGTAGATAGTTTCTATCGTCACATTGTAGTCGAGATTTTTGATGATACATACAGTAGTGTTGTGTGATTAGCTGAAAGCGTTTAGCCATCGTATCTTCGATCAGGTAGGATAGAAAAAAATAAAGTAAAGACGAGAAAAATTAAGAAAAAAATAATGAGCAAAAAAAAAAAAAAGAAGAACAAGAAGAAGAAAGAGTTGCATAGTCTATAAGCTTTGAGATATACCTATACCTATACGTTTGTATATGTATATCTATATGCATTATATTATCTATTAGGGCGAAGAAATTAATTTTATATTATAGGCCATCTGCCGCGGTAGGTTATTTCGTAAAAAGAAAGAATCAGATAACAAAAAATAAGAAAAAAAAAATAAAAATGGTGAAGCACGTACTAAGCACACTTCTATATATTATTATAGCTGTAAGTTCGACCTACGCATATATACTTATATATCAATACCCATAATTAAATGATTCAAATGGTTATAGATTTATGTTAAATTTACCATTTTTTTTTTTTTTTTTTTTTTTTTTTTTTTTTCAAGAATTTTTATCGCTTTTAGCTAAAACGTTTGTATATATACATTATAATACATGGTATACATATACAAGACGTATTGCCTCACAATCAGTTATTATACATATGTATATACATAATATAGGTATACCGTCATTCGCTTGATAATTTAACCTTCGAATTTTACGGTCTTTAGACATATATTCCTATAATATGGTTGAGTTGACGTTCACTATTATCGTAGATGAGGGAATAATAATTGCTAGAATTTTACAATTTCTATTTTTGACTCTTTTTGTTTCTTTTTTTTTTTTCTTTCTTATTCCATTAAATATGGGGTATTCGATGTCATTTCGACCTGGGTCTGACCCTTGACCACTCGGATTGGGCCCGCGATTTTTTATATGAATTGTCTCACTTTAAAAGACACTCAGTTTTTGATTTTTCTAGATTTTTTCAGATCGATTTGAATTTTTTACAATTTTTGAAAACGACCATATTGATCGATAAAATTTAAAAATCTGAAAACATTCTGAAAAATCGTGTGTCAGACATCAAAATTTTTAAGCTTAGAACCGGAGTGGGGAGATTTTTTCTTCTTACTGTTTTCAAGCTTTTTTCGAAGAAAAAAAAAAAAAAAAACGTTAAAAATATTAGAAGTGGGAGTTATTTTACTATGGACGGTTGCTGAAACGTTTTCATATGTCAGACCGGATGTTTGAAAATATTTTCAGATGTTTTGGAATGGTAAAAAAAAAAAGAAAAAAAAAAAAAAAAAAACAAAATGGTAAAATGGTTTGAAAAAATCTGAAAAAATTTTCAAAAATCCAGTTTGACATATGAAAATGTTTTAGCAACGATCCATAGTAAAATAACTCCGGCGTCTAATTTTATCAACGTTTTTTTTTTTTTGGAAAAAGCTTGAAAACGCAGTAAGAAGAAAAAATCTCCCCACTCTAGCTCTAAGCTTGAGAATTTTGATATCGATATCTGTCCCACGATTTTTCAGAATTATTTCACATTTTTAAATTGTTTCGATCAGCATGGTCGTTTTCAAAAATTGTAGAAAATTCAAATCGATTTGAAACAAAATTAAAAAAAAAAAAAGACTAAGAAAAAAAAAACTGAATGCCTTTCAAAGCGAGACAATTCATATAAAAAATCGCGGGCCTAATCCGAGAAGTCAAGGGTCAGACCCAGGTAAAAATGACATGGAATGCTCCATATTGTATACAAAACGTCGATATATACAGGCATACACGATGCCACAGAATGGTGGAATCTTTTCATTAAACAAATTTCCATTATTTCATTAACCTTATTAATTAATTCTGCTCTGCAGTCTTATCACACGTATACATACATATTTCCTATACTGATCGTTATCATTATTCAAATCTCCCAAAGATCGCATTTGATTTTAATTCAAATTATTCAAAAAATCTGTTTCATTCATTTCATTCGTTACATTGAGTTGTCAATTTTGAAATATATGTCTTACTTTATTTGCATTTGTTATATATACCTATATATATACATATATAACGCCTGGGTGTAACGATCTGTTTAAAATTTGGTTTTGAATTGAAACAATAAAAATCAAAAGAAAAAGAAAGAAGAAGAAATATATAAAAAAAATAAAAAAAACTAAATAAGAACCAAAAAAGCAAAAAAAAAAAGAAAAGAACAATCTTAACAACGGTATACAGCGTATAGGTATAATTAAAGTTACGTCAGTTTCACATCTCTGTACTATATATTCTTATTCGTATACATCATATTATAGTATTATAGGTATGTTAATATAGGTATATATGTATAATGTATATACATATGTATATATACAGTTGATTCGATGATAAATAAAAGAAAATTCTATAAATAACTAGCCCGGTAATAGCCATTACATATATATTATAGCGTTTTCTTGACAGATCATTGAGCTCACTTTTACCTAACGTCTTAATCGCTATGTCTATGTATAGGAATAATGATGTCATACGCTATACATACACAAATATTATACATATATGTACATATGTACATATATATATATATATATATATATATATATATATATATATATATATATATATATATATATATATATATATATATATATATATACGTATATTAATATTTATTATTCCGTATATATCTTCAAGTTGCTTATGTATTTCTATACACACATATATATATATATATATATATATATATATATATATATATATATATATATATATATATATATATATATATATATATATATATAATACATATACCTATAATATACATAGATATTGCGCAATTTTAATTAAGGCTTTATACATTCATACATACATACATATATACATACACATATATGTATGGTAAATAATTGACAAAAATATGTCTATTTGTTCATAACAGCTGCACATGGATATTTACATAGTATAATAAATGGGTATATATATATATATACGTATAAATATGTATGTATGTGTATAGCTGGAGAGGCCTTAGATGATGTCTTTTTAAACGCTCTATAAGATCTGCAATTGCTAATAAGAGAACTTTCCCGATCGCTTAACGATATAGTTTCAATGTTCAATTAGTTTAATATTTTATCATTCTGTATATTATAGCGATGCAGACTATTCTGAGTAAAAATGGTATAAGGTGGTAAAAAATGAACGAAAAACAAAAAAAAAATGGTACTTGGTCAATCGAAAAATTTAGCAATAAGATCGAAATCGATCATACGAACGTATCGGTTGGTATGTAATTATTAGATATATGAGAGTGATCGGTATATGATTGAATGAATAATGTAGCTTTATATTTGTGTTATGGAAATGGATTTCGAAAAAAAAATTGGGGGAAAAAAAAAAAAAAAAAAAATTGTGACAAAAAAGTATCGTTGATGATTTTCTATACGGTCCCAAGTATAACTCGATGAATCGAATCGTTTGTTTCGCTTTCATCGAGAAACTCGTTTCTGCTCTTACGACCTCGACGACCTATTATACTATATGTGTGATCCTACGCCCTTCAACATGTATATATGTATGTATGTATTATAGGTATGTACATATATAGGTATATGTATATTATATACCTCTACGTCACCAATAGTAGATTATACAATAAACTTGACACATAGCCGCTAGTGTTGTGTGTTATCTAGATAATATAGTTTCAACTGAGATGATGATCTTGGGTTAATCTTTAGGCGTATACCTATAATCTACACGTGTGACATTGTTTTTGTGTTATAATTATAACTTATAAGTTTGGGTATATAATGTCTATATTGGCTTGTAGGATTGAAAAAAAATGATCAGGAAACCGGTTGACCTGTGGGCCAACCCTAAAACTTCCCGCTGTGTTAAATACGTTACAATTAATTGATACTATTGTGTTTATAATAAATTAAAGAAGGTTATAAGTATAATTAGTTTTCCCTATACAAATCTTTTTTTTTGTCAATTTCTATTCTTCGAATAACTTTGAAACTACGCGACCGATCGATTCCAAAATCTAATCAGATCTAAGTCTTGATGAACCCTTTTGATTGCCGCAACAATCATTCAAATCGGTTAATTCGTTCCAAAGGTATCGTACGACAAAAAGAGAAATTTTTGTCGTGCAATATCTCTTAAACTAATCATTCGATTTTCATGAATCTTACGGCGATCGAAAGGGCTATCCAAGAGCTAAGTCTGATCAAGTTTTGAGACTAATCGCACGAACAGTTTAGGAGTTATGCGCTAAAAACATGAAAAAAAATTGTTTTTTAATTTTTATTTCTCAAATAACTTTGAAACTACTCGACCGATCGACTCCAAAATCTAATCAGATCTAAGTCTTGATAAACCCTTTCGATCGCCATAAGAACCATTCCAATTGGTCGATTCGGTCTAAAGATATCGTACCGCAAAAATTTGTTTACGCACACACACACACACATGCGGACGTCCATCTAACAAAAGTCAGAATAGCTTCCTAGAACCCCAAAATGTCGAGATCTGCTGAAAACTCGATTTTCGAAAATCGGACCGAAACCAATAACTTCCTTTTTTTTTTTGAAAATTTTCAATTTTCATTGCGGGAAGTTAAAAGGATCATTTTTGTGGTCAAGACTATAGGATATTGGTTATTTTGATTGTATTTTTCTTCTTTTCCGCGATCTAGATAAGTAGAAAAATGAAGAAAATTTTGGATTCATTATAAGGATCCGATTTAGAAAAAAAAATAAAAATATATAAAGAATACGAATATCTTTAAACTCGAAACTATATATCGCAATGTAAGATTTCTGCTCATTTCTCTTTTATCTTTTAATCTTTTCTTTTTAACACTCTGTAATCATATTATAGACGCTCAAAAATTTGCAAAAAAAGCCAAAGAAAACGAAGGAATAATTTCTTTACGGGCGATTTTCTTCACAGTTTAGTCATATCCATACGAGGAATGTATTCATGTGTTGATATGGTCATGTGTGTGACGTGTATGCAGAGCAAAGATCAGCGACATGACCTTCGCATGCTCGAACGCTTCTCAAAGACCCGAGTCTTCTTTTCCTCGGTATATATATACGAAGAAAGAAGGACGTCTATGAGGCTAGAGAAAACGGAGAAAGAAGTAAAGAAAGAAACTAAAAAAAAAAAAATAATAAAAAAAAGTCGAAAACGTCCGCCGTTTTTTTTAACCGGTGAATATCTGAATTACGAGCTACTAGATAAGCAAGGATTTATCGTCATCGACACACCGTGTACTAATATTCCTTCTCCCCTTCCTTGAGGGATGGAAAAATTTTTCATCCCTTCAAATTTCGCCAAAGTGCAACTGCAGGAGGATGTTTCATCTTCTGCAATTCTATATCGTTACTTTCCTCTGAATTATTTATGTACCTAGAGATTAGGTACTTAATCGCTTCCATTACGGTATCAAATACCGTAATGCGTACTTCGATATATATACCGATCACTTAGTGGTAAGGATTAATTTACTGGAAATACTGCATGCCCTACGGCGGGGATAAAAATACTAATCCTAACCAGCTAATCGATTGTGCGGTTTCCTGCAATATACCTACTCGTTGCTGCAATCTGAGAATGCGATAAAATAGAAAAAACTATATAAAAATTGATGAATAGAGATAACTTATGGTATATTTTTAACCATCAAGACGTCGTAAAGTCTTGATGTTTTTGCTATTTATACTGTATCACGTAATTGTAATGGCTAAGTAGATACAGAAGATCACGAGCCTTTGAACCTTGTATTGGTGATTATACGATATGCTTGTGGTATTATAATCACCTTTGTTCGGTATAATGGGACAGATACATATCGATCCTCAAGCATTTCTCCGTGTTCCTATTCTCGTTCTTCGACGAACTTGGAAACTGTGAATTCTTCACTTTGAATAACTTTTGAACGAATGGATTGAACCGATTTCGAAAAAATTTGGTACATAAATACTCTGAGTATATTTCAGGTTTGATGTTGAATTTCACCGAAATCGATCCAAGGGTTTTGAAATGGGAAGGAAGAATGTGGTTTCGAAAAATTTAGTTCAAATTATTCTTTGCTTTGTATTTCTTGAGGCATTTTGGTGGAATAAATTCGTCAAAATTTGTTCAGAATCATATTTTATCACATGTAGGATAACATAAGGACAGGATGCAGGATATGATGGGACAGATACATATCGATCCTCAAGTTCTTCTTGGTGTTCTTATTTTCGTTCTTCGACGAACTTGGAAATTGTAAATTCTTCACTTTGACTAACTTTTGAGCAAATGGATTGAACCGATTTCGAAGAAATTTGGTACATAAATACTCTGAGTATATTTCAGGTTCGATGTTGAATTTCAGCGAAATCGATCCAAGGGTTTTGAAATGGGAAGGAAAAATGTGGTTTCAAAAAATTTAGTTCAAATTATTCTTTGCTTTTAATTTCTTAAGTCAATTTGGTGGAATAAATTCGTCAAAATTTGTCCAGAATTCTATTTTATCGCAATCCGGATATGCTTTCTTAAAAAATATTCACACATGTTTAAATTTCAAGTAAAATTCGCACTTTTTGCATCACGTTTTCCCTCCAACTCCTCCAGTCTTTTGATCATTAAACCACATCGATTATAAGAGCCGGGAACCCCGATCCTTCTATCGAGAGTTTTAATTGTGATAAATACTCCAGTGGCTACTAATCGTCAATCACCGTCTCCATTCATGTCTGGAACTCTTGAACGTAATCAGCTCTCAACATGGTCCTTCTCGATGTATGACGTGTTTCTCCTCATGATGAAACGGATGCTGAAGACCTAAAGAATTGTCTTCGAATATATCGGTGTGACAAAGCTGCAAACTTCACTAACACAGTATAAACTTTTCTCATTTTACTACCATGAAGAAGATAAAAACGTACAAAGATATACGTTCCTGTTATGTGACCAGAGCCTTTGACCAGTACATACAGTACTTTCTAAAAGATGTAGGTATAAAATGCTCCACGAACGGCAAATCAAAGTCAAACTATTACCATCAAAGATTCAAACACATATCTTCATCTTCTCTTATAACCGAGGCACGTTGTCAGTCTCACATCTCTTATACGTCGTGTGGTTTACACCTTGAACTGTGCAGCTCTGGACATGGTGATACGAGGATATCTTACATGTGTTGTATGTGAAGGATGGGTATAGGTGTGTAAATGTGTGATGTATATACACAAACTGTCCCTTCTTCCTTCTCCTTGGTCTTTCTTTATTATTATATACTCCTACGTTCTTGGATCCCCAGGATTTTACGTCTGATTTCTTCTGCATTATTCAAGTCTTTATACGAATCCCGACAGGATTCATTCATTCGACGTGTGTCTGGGTATATACGTTAGTTTAAATCCCAAAATGGAGAAAATTTTGCAATGAAATTGTCCTCATGAGTCTGAATTTGGTTTTTTGTTTTTTAATTAACCCGAAAATTTGTCATTTTTTTAAGGCGTTTTTTATCCATGGAGGAGAATTTGATGTCAAAATATTCAAGTACAGAATTGAAAAAAAATTTCCAAGTCTATCAAATCGTTTTTTTAATTTCAGAGTTCGTTTGGGGTTCAGATTAGGAATAACCGATTAAAAAAATCTTCTGAAAATGAAACTTTATACTAATTGTCTAAATATTAATACATGCTTCTTTTCTTTCTATGTGGAGTAGATTACCGGAAGTATATAAAAAAAATTCTCGCTATAGTTTTTGATAAAAAATTTCTAATCCCCGTTTATCACGAGAATCAAAAAGCTCATTGAAGACTTGAAAGTCGTTTGAAGGAACGAATGACTTCCGATTCTTGACGGAAATCAAAAGCAAAGTTCTGCAGCGTTAGGTTAAGGATATATCTTAAAGGATTTTCAAGTTAAAATTTAGCTTTAACTATAATGATTTTTAAAAACCTGCCTAATTGCGAATAAGAGTTAAAGTTTGTTCCGCAGTGATAACGACCCACCAACTGGTCTTGTAATGTATAGGAAAAAGATTCTTCCTGGGAGAAGGATTGTCGAGTATGAGAATATCCGGTTAGAACTCATAAGTTCCCGCAGAATCACAGCCACTACGTCTGGAGCTCAGCTGGAACCTCAGGTCCTACTCCGAAGTTCTGAAGGGTACGCGAGCAAAGAACTCTTCCCAATTTTTGAACAAAGGAAGAAGTAGGTATGTACAAAAAAAAAAAAAAAGGGATGGGGAGAGAAAAGGGGAAGAAATAGGTAAAGGAAGGAAGGAAGAAAGAAAGAAAAGAACGAAAGGGCGAAAATATTTCGAGAATATACGAAAGGGAGAAGAGCTTACGGGCTTGCGCGGTGAAATTTTAGAATTAGACGTGATGTTTCGTTATAGATATGTCGCACGTATCCTGCGTATGTTGCATACGTGGGCGAGGAGTAAAACTGGTTTTACCTCTACCTCGAAAAAAAAAAAATAAGAATAAAATAAAAAAAAAAAAAAAAAGAAACAATAAACAAAAAATAAAACTAAAATTTCAAATGGAGATAAAAAGTCCACGTGCTCGGAACAAACTGGTCCTACAACTCGCGTAATCCTTCCAACTCCCGCAGGAACTTACGTCCTCGAAGGTCCAAACTTGTAACCGCATTCGTACCTTATACTCTACACTCTTGCAGGACTGTATTTTAAAGTTTACCAAGAGTGGCCCAGCTCAACGCACTTTGTTGAGGACGCTAATTTTTTTTTTTTTTTTTTTTACGGGGTTAAACGCCTGCAACCCCTATACAAAAATAAATACCATAAAAATAAAGAAATAAAAATATATTAAGGTTGAAAAATTTTAGGGATTTTTTTCACTTTCCTTAATGATCATGGGCTAAAATCCATAAAGGAAACATTAAATATTTTCAGGACTAGTACGAGAATGTCTCTTGAGTCTAAATCTAGATTGACGACCTCCTATCGTTATCAGGGTCACCGCCATCTTGGACAACACGTTTCATTTTATATCTCGCGAACCGTTTACTTAACGACAAAATGTGTCGATACCTTTTTTATACATTATTAAATTTCCGATCTTTTTTATCTATAACTTTTTTTTGTAACATCAATATTTTTCAAGTTATAAAATTTACAAAACTATTTTTGAGATATCAGAAGAAATAGTTTTGTAAGTGTTATAACTTGGAAAATATTAGTGTTACAAAAAAAAGTTATAAGTAAAAAAGATGGGAAATTTAATAATGTATAAAAAAGATTTCTACTTTTTTTGTCGTTAAGTGAACGGTTCGCGAGATATAGAATATAACGCGTTGTCCAACATAGCGGCGATCCTGATATAACGATAAGAGCTTCAAAATTTCTTCCAAAAAAATTCTTTAATTGGTGATTATAATTTATGCTGTTTGAATTCCACCTTAATTTTATTCACGTATATATCCTGCTCTGCAGGTATAAAAATACTCCATGAATTCGGATCTTAAGATTCGTCAGCTACACCTACACGTAGTGCGCGTGATCTGATCACCTCCTACTTCCACAATTTCTAAAGAGGTGGTAGGTTGGCGCCAAGACTACGGAACTCTCTTGCCCATGCATCGACGTTCCTCTACAGTTCGAATAATTGAAATCCTTCGAGAACCTACCTGAAGGATTAACAACAGATACCGTCTATTCAGAAATCGGATGAAAAATACCGATCTAGAATTTTTTTATTGATAAAATAAGAGCGAATTTAGGAAAGATAGAGGAAAAAAAACATGATTATAATTTTTATCAATCCCCCCCCCCCCCCCCCCCCTGCCTCTTCCAAAAATTATTTTATCATGCGGACAGTTTTTAGAGTTCTATTTTTATTTTTTTTTCTACTTTATCCGTACGATGGATTTTTATTTTTTCTGCCAATATTATTGGATTTATTTTAGTTGCTCAGAGCGGAAATGGGGTCCGTAGCTTCGTTCTATGTAGCTAAATGAGACCGAAAGGGGATAATATCCTTAATATCTTAACGAGGATTATGCGAAAAATCAATTAAAACTGATCCTGTCTCTACCTCCCTCGCTCACCACCCTCTCGATATCTCTTTCTATTTTCTGTATATAAGTGCAGGGTTATGTTACGTTTTTTAGGGGTCCAGAATTCTGTTGATAATCTATAATATCCGTATATAGGTATAGGTAAGTATCTAACTACAACGAGTTTCATATTCAGTAAAAATTCTAAAATTTTAATATCCCGAATTTGATAAAGTATCTGAAAATTCGTACAAAATGAATCCTCAACGACCCTAATCGGACTAACAACGTGCCTAAAATCTTACGAGAAAGGTTTTCAAAGAAGAATTTTTTAATTATATGAAATAAATTTTGGGTAATAAATAAATGCATTTTGGATTAAGTACTCCGAATTTTTAATATCAAGGACCTCTTAAACAATTTCGAATTCTTAGACGGTGATAAAAGGCAATTTGAATCCATAACAAAGTGTCAATGAGTTTAATTATAAACCGAATGAATATCTTCATACATATATTAATCATCATTTGAAAAGAAAATAAGTTTTTCTTATCAAAAATAAACCGCAGTGATTACACCTATAATAAAATCGTCTAAAGCATTGGCATAGTTTTATATCACCGTATGCACTTGGCCCACTGTAATGGTGTGTAGTTGCAGAGTATAAGTAGCATCGTGCGTTACAGATTATTTATTTCAAGTTTATCTTTATCTTTCAAGAGTTGTTATATATTTGTATTATATACTTAAGGAGTGACCTTAGCCTATAGCTATTAATAAATGTATTAAAAAATGGAAAAAAAACAAAAAAAAATAGAATTTTTTTATATAATGAATAAACGATTGAACTTTGACCCAGAATATAATCGTTAACTTATTTATTATTTATGGTTAATTGAATTTGACCTCTGTCTAGAACTTCACCTTCGATCAATTCATTCTTCTCTTTTAATCTATAATATTTTCTCTCTTTTATCGATAAACACTTGTCTGCTATTGCGATTGTGAAGTGTCAGTTAATACTGTCAATAACGATTGAAAAACTAATACAAATTACGTACTTAGTTGATCCCTGTCTATACACAAGATGCAGGATATATCTGTCGACTATATCAGTGACCTTAAGACGATGATGCGCGATATGATTTATCTTGATCAACCGAGTTATCGACTTTACAGTTATTATATTGTTTGAAAGACTGAGTTAGACAATAAATCGTACATAATTTAAATTATCGAACGTTCATTAAGGTAAGAATTTAAAAAAACTGAAAAAAGTTTTGTTCATTTCACACCGTGTATACCAAATAAAATTAAATTATATAAAACAAATCATTACACTATGTTTCAGTTGGTCTTTTCATTTTCTGAAATTTTCTGCATAAGACGAACGTTCGATAGTATAAAACGCGATTTATTATCTCATTCCGTTTTCTCGTACAGTAAGAAAAACTGCAATGTCGATAACTCGGTCGATCAAGGAACGAACATCGCGTCATCTTAAAGCCAGCTTCTTCACTTCAGTTTTCTTTATCGACGATCTGTATATAATTCTATTTCTGTATGTTTGTTCATAAAAATCGTTTTAATATAATGTGTTTTTGATTGTCCGTTCTTTTTTCTTTCCTGTAATGTTCATTTCATATTCTATAATATACACACACGTACATATGTATCGGTTATGAATACATACATATTAATAATAATCAATGAAACAGAATAATGAAAGTATATATATTATAAACACTTTTAAGTACATACAGTCAATTCTGACGTAGTTACGAATATGTTTATGGTATTTGTTAATTAATTCTCCGAACCTGAGATTCGAGACGCACTTTTTTATCCCTTTATCCTGATGTTTTGCTTTATTGTTAGTCTGTTCATTACGGTTACGTGATCTAACTCTCGCGGGTAGGTATAACCTCGAGGATTGTTGCAAACTGTATGAAGATTGGTATAAGTATAATATCTTCTATATTAATAAACAACATGATCGTATACTTAATCTAGACACCTGAAGCCGCGATTTTCGCCAATTTTGTTGATTAAATATTGACTATATGTATAGTTAAGAATATACGCTGCAGTTGTAGGTGCAGTAAATTGTAAACTAACATAATACGAGGAGACGAAGACTTCCTTCCTGTCACGTGAATATTTTATATTAATCAGCGATTCTGAACAACTCCATGATTTATTATAGTCATACAATTACACGCGTGTTATATTTGTGGAGGTATAATAAGCAGATATATGCAATTTTACGAGCATATACCCTGGAAGAAATTTAAATGAATCTACCTGCGAATTTTTAAACGATTTTTTATTTTTCATCAGCTACGGTGATATGAGAAAAGTATTGGTTTTGGTCGAAGAGTGACATTTGCTAATTTCAACGAATCCTCACGTTTTTGATCCTCCAGAATCCGAAAAACAGGTTTTTAGAAAAATGTCGGTCTGTCTGTCGGCCTGTTCGACAAACTCGCGCGGTGATCTCGGAAACGGTTTGATGAAAAAATCTGAAATTCATAGAACTTTACAACCAAACGATGGGCATAATAAATTGCCATGTCTCGTTTAATTTGAACTTCCGGTTCTACCGGAAATGAATCGATTTCCGCTGTTTTACTGACAAACTAATATTTTTTTCTCTGTATTACCTTTCTAAATAAAAGACCATATTCTTCCGAGTTGAGAATTTCATATATATAGGGCATTACTTGCCAATGACACCAAAAAAATTGTAAATATATCCAGATCGAATTAGAATGAATGCACTGTATAAAATTGTTGTTTGTCAATATATAGGGCGATCCTTGCCAATGACAAGAAGAAATTGTAAGTGTACCCAGATCGAATTGGGATTAAACGCACTGTATGAAATTGTTGTTTGTCAATATATAGGGTATTTTTTTAAGTGAAATTTTCCATTTTGATCTTTTTTTTTTTGGTTTTTCATTACTTTTTTATACTTTTTCTTCCCCTGAGAAACCCATCTTTTTTTTATTCTTTCTGATGAATAGTACTCCAAAAAACTGTTCCTCCGGCTTGTTTTTATTACAATACCTATTTGTGTATAATAATGTCTAGTTTTATATCTAATAGGCAAGTATAATGTATAGAATACCTAATAGGTACATTGTCTGTTAGATAGCGATTAGTTTTATCAAGTAAATTACCGATAAGGATAAGAAATAAGATAAAATTTGGTTAAAAACTAGCAGAATAAACTACTCAACAAAATAAGCGAGTCGACCTTATGATACCGAGACATTTCTAAACCCTTCGACCGATTAACTCGAAATTTATACCAAAGGTAGTGTAAAGTATCCCCAACTTGTACCTAGACTCACAACTTTATAGGTCTGAGGGTTGCGATGGGGCACCCACAAAACCAACGCCATGCGAATAATCAAAGTCACAGGTTTTCGGTTTGCGGTTTTTATTCCATAACTGCACCTATAAAAGTGTTCAAATAACCTCAGATCTGATCAGTACTCTTTACACATCCATCAGACTCACGACAGCACCCACCCAACCCCTAAATTTTATCCTCTTCAATCATATGGGTCGGGTAGAAGATTCTTAGGAATACAGAGTGGCGAGATCACGTGATAATAATTAAAGAAAAAAGCGATTTTCGAAAACTGAATAATAATTTTTTTTGCTCTTTTCAAACAGAGTAAAAAAAAAAAAAAAAAAAAAATGAAATTTCGTTGGGAGATTTTTCATTTTGAATCAGCGAAACGTTGAGGAAAGAAAAACAAAAAATTGTTTGATACTTGATGGTCTATTTTCAATCACGCTTTATTTTATAATATCTATTATCTATATATTAGAAATTTTGAAAATCGAACCCATTCATCAAGAGTTTGATATTATATAATTCAAGGTATATAATGGAAACGAGTTGTTTTCCTCTACACTAAATTATATATTTGATATCGTTGAAACAATACTCAGAGTATCTTCCTTACTTTGGTTTTATCCCATATTAAGATACACTTAAGCTTGAAACCGAATAACCAAACGTAAGGGGGTGTATACGTAAGTTATACATACGTTATACATACTTGAATACATAAAAGATATAGACACATGGATTAAACTGTCTAAATCACCGGGTATAAAATATCCAAAAAATGCATTTTATTAAATTATATAGATTTCAACAAAGAAAAACTTGTCGTAGGGTACAGGTCGCATCGTATCAAAGAGGGACACAAGATAGAGTTTTTGAATTTTTTTTAAACCACGAAAATAATCTCTAAAACATTTTATTTCAGAAAAAAATTACCCGAGTCACTATAAATGCCCCACCCTGTATACAATTTGGTATATTCTTGTTCATCAACACCACATTTATTCCGATGACTGTAGGCACAGGCCTGAAGTGATGAATCAGCCTGTATAAGTATATAGTCAGAGCCGTTTGAGACAGCTAAAAATATACAGCACGTATGTAGGTACATATACATGTGTTACATATTCATACAAACATTACATGTATACGTATTTATGTATAGGTATATGTATAATATACCCACTAACGTTAACCGCATCCACAGAGATCGTCATTGTTGTAAATACAGATATACAACATATGTATATATATATATCTATATATATATACATCAACACCCACTCAAAGAAAGTTTGAACCAGAAGGTAAGAGGTTCGCTTATAGCGCAAAGCCTAAAGGCGTCATTGTTAATTGTGCAAGCTGCATTGTGCATATACTGTAAGTCTTCTCATTGGTCGGTAAAACAGTGCCGTAAACAGCAGGACCCAAGGGCATCTTAAAGAGAGTCGTTTCATAATTGAAATAGAAAATTAATTGCTAGACGGATTTTAGTAAAACCAGCTTGAAATTTTTACACCAAGCATTACTGCACGATTTTTTTTTTGACCGATTTTTTTTCGAAATTGAAAATGGGATTAAGCTCAAAAGTTTATATTGACATATATTCGAGACGGAAATAGTACTCTGTGCAAAAATTCATCATAATCGGCTCACAATAAATCGACGTAAATCCGATTTTGAAGATACTCAGAAATTTTTTCATTAAGTACTAAAACGCGTTTTTTAGGTCGTCTTTAGGCGTTTTTCTAAATCCGTCGTTTTTTGCGATGACGAATGCGTGAAGCATTTCGGTTATTAACGATCGTGCTTAAAAAAGGAAAAGGAAAGATCTCGTAAAACCAAATCAAAACTCAAGTCTTATTTAAGCTTAAATTTAAACCTGAACCTATGTCAAGTAGGTAAATGATATTGTGTACAAAATAAAGCTTCGATTCATACTCGATGAAATATAAGCGATGTGTTATACACAGATTTACTACTTCACATGTTATCTACTCGTATATATATATACATATATGTTACGCAAGTACGTATATACGTATAATACGTCAGAATTTAGGGCGTTTTTGAGTCGAGGTCAGTTTTAATTTTAAATTTATTAACGTTTAAGTGTTTTATTATTCGATTTATAAATACAAATTCAGTCATTCGGATCAATGACGATCATCCTTGCATATATACCAACTTCGATTCAAGCCATAGTTGCTATCTCTTTCTTAATAAAAATATTTCTAAATTTCTAATAGATAACAAAAAATAGAAAAAAACAAAAAAAAACTTAACGATTGTTTTTTTCAGTTGCTTTGTTTTAACCCCGTAATTATTTTTACCGATTCGAATCGTCAGAGAAGAGACAAAAATACTGAAAAATCATTACGATCGATATAGCACAGGATTTAATTTTACACCCTCGGACGTTTTTTTATACAGCTTGAATAACCGCGTGGCGATAAATCGACGTGTCTTATCATTTCAAATAAACGATTTTCAAAAAAAAATTAAAAAATTCCTGATTTACCGAACAGGATGATTTCTGCCGATTTTGGTACAAGAAATTATTAAACGACACGTTTCAGACTTATAGTGATTAAATTTTTTGTTGTATTTTCATTTTTTTTATTTTTAGGTGAATTAATTTATTATCGTTGTATCCAAAACCGTTATTAAAAAAATATATATACATAGGTATGTGTAATACATAATTGCGTTATATATATATATTGTCATATCGTATCAATTTCAAAACCGTTCTCTCTCTATACGATCATATGGCATATTATTCATCGTATACTCGTAAAGTTAACGGTATCATATATTCTGAGAAAGGTAGGTACAGAGGTAGGTAGGTAGGTAGTCTACGTAGGTATAAGTAAGTGAATACGACGACGACGAAGTACGATTGAGACTAAGATTGAGACGAAGAAACTACCAGTTCCTGCTGCAACTCATGACCTGAACAAAGAGGATAATCAAAAGTATAGCGAATTAATCCTTGATCCATAATCGCGTGGGTGTATAATGCAATTTTATAACATTACCGTATTCATATCTGAATTACATTAATAATTGTTAGCAAAAGGTGAAGATAAATGAAAAATTGTATATAATGTGTGGAATTAAATATAAATCGAAGAAGAGGTTAATCAAAAAATATATTTATAAACCGAGAGTGGGATAATCGATCGTTAAATAATTTTCTATGCAAAAACAAAAAAGGGAATGAAAAAAAATGGAAAAAGGATACAGCAGCAGCTGTGAGTATAAAAGAAACTAAAAGTAAGGTATACATACATAAGGAAATGAAAGAAAACGAAAAATATAAGCAAGAGGAACCGGCAACACTGTTCGCAAAAAATTTCATCCCGTACATACATAATATAAACTTAGATGTATGTAAGACGGAAATTGGCGAGGTGCGGCTTGCGGGTTAAATGAAGTATCAATTGATCGCATTGTGTGTATGTACAATGTAAGTACATAGAGTATTCGATATATTTGAATATTGGATCATAGTTGACAGCGCATATTTGTCTACGTGTTCAAACAGAGTTGAGTCAACTCATAAAAATAGGAATAAAATATCTGACGATGAGAATAGTGAGATTTATCAGGTCTAACAATAAATATTCGCGAATGGGTTATATATTATGCTGTGGAGATTCATCGGGACGATTTTTTTTTTTTTCGTTTTATTTATTTTTTTCAAATTCGTTAGTAGGTGATGAATAAACCGGATATACTATCGAGTAGCTAAATTTCGTATATTCAAAAATAGAAATTAGTACTACGGTTTACAATAGCGCTTAAAATTTTTCGCAATTTTTATTTATTTATTTTTTTTTTGAAGTATTTCGCCAATTTATATAATGAGATGTACAAAAATGTGGTTTTTATATCGAGATCTGTCATTGATATTTCTTATTTTTTTTTTTGAGAATTTGTTTAGCGGATTTCAAGGTTACGATAATAAATATTTGCACAAATGTATAAATATTTTGTATCGTGTGTACTAAAGTCCCAATTTTATTCTTATGTAAGAGAAGGAACGTTAACTGCAATGATGGATATTTATAGTATAATGAAAATATGTGCGAATTTTTTGATATCAATCGATGCGAATTATTTGAAAAAAAAAAAAACGAATTTTTATCACGAGACAAAAATATACTGAGATGTTCTCTTGAAACTAAACAGTCGAGAGCGCATGCGTGAAATAATTTCATTTCATTGGTCGGCGAGTTCGTCTTGCGATGATATTTGAGAATGTGAGACAGGGGAGCCAACTTATACGAAATTCTAACCTCGGAATTCGAAACTTCAAAATGAAATTTCGTTTGAAACTACTTTAAAAATTTTTTTTTTTTTCAACTTTTTTTCAAAAATTTTTGCAAGATAGATTTATATCGTATTTCTGAAAAACGGTATAGGTTTAATTGATATCGATGCCGATGAAACGGGTGTTAAAAATTAAATCAAAATTTAAAAAATTCAGAAATATGTAAAAAAAACATTAAAAAATTCTTTTTTTCTACCGTTATGATAACGAATTACGATAATTAATAATCTCGATTAATTAAGGCTTCCTTGAAATATCTCCTTCGAATTGGATGGTAAAATTTTTTATTTCACAAGTATATAAGAAGCTGAACAAATGCAAGAAAACTTTACTTTTACTCCGCATATAGGATATAATTGAATTGAATCGTCTGAAGTCTACGGATATAAATCCTCCCGTGTATATGTATATAGGTAAGTACATATAACACATATGTATATGTATATATTCGTCTTCGTATATATTCGACGTACTAATTCGAAAAAATTCGATTTTGATAACTTTTTTTTTTGTTTTTTAATCCACCGGGTGTAAATTGTTTGTATATACATATACACATACATATGTATGTAATATGTAGGTATATAGATTAGAAAATACGTATATCTATATTGCTGTATAATATCTATACCCAGAAAACCGTCGACAAATATATATTATATATATAAAATATTATTATCTGTTCCGAAAATCTCATCCTCCCACCCGCGATTTGTAGAAAAGAAACACCTCGCGGGCTATATACCTTATACAGAGAAGAGGCGTCCATTCAAAGAAATCCTAATATTGTATATGAATTACCATATTTTTCATAAAATAAAATTTTACTTGTATATCATATATATATGTCTATTCGTATTCAAATTCAAAATATTAGAAAAGTAAAGAAAAGATAAGATAAGTGGGTAAAATTCTTGCCACCTGCTGCAGTGCAATAAAAAAAAAAAAAATAAGAATTGTCTCAATTTTTACATTTTTTTATTTTTTCAAGAAAAGGAGTTCAAACAATATTCCTTATCGTTATTTTCGTTTCGACAAAAATTTGCGATTGAAATTTGAGCAGTAGAATTTTTTCATTTTTTTTTTTCTTTCAAATTTGGTCTATTTTTATTTCTGTTCTTTTGATTTCTATTTTTTTATTTTCTATCTATAGAGATTATGGAATTGTGAACTTTGGATGGTCCGTCGTCTGAGGGATCGAAGGCCGTCTGGTTTTATTTCAAACACAAATACTGTCTCCGGTTTTCTTGCACACATATGCATGTGGTTCGTTTCATCTGTAGATATAGTTTCGTAGGTACACGTTTCGTCTCAAATTTCCCGAGGAACTGCCAACCATCGCACACGTCTTTGGATATGTGTCTCTCTTGAGTGTTACAGCTTATATACCTAAATACCCATACATATACATATACTCTGTGTATATCGTGTATATATCTCCATATACCTACATATAGAATTCCTCGACCCATGCCGCCGTCGTTGGTTGGCCACCCCCGTCGAAGCCGCATAGGATATACCCACTGCACGTGTGCAAAGCTCCGGAAATGATTTCACCGCGAGAACAATGAGCTGCAGAGATGCATAGCTTCGCGCAAGTTTAGCGAGAAGATTGTTTTTATCGATTATCTATCGATCCGTACATTTCTCATAAAATTATATTTAACAAAAGTTTTAGTGTTTAAAAAGACGCGTATTTTTTGTTCAACAAAATTTTCTGTGAGACAAACCAGTTCTTAGAAAAAAGAGATTGAAATATTTTTTTCTTTTGTAAATTTCAGATTTTTGCAACCGATTGTAATTATTGAATTGTAAATTTTTTTATAATTACAGTTTTTTAAGTACAGATAGATACAACCCAATGCGATAATTCTGTTCTCAGTTAATCGTAATTATCCAAGTTAAAAAAGAAAAAAAAAAAAAAAATTTTTTTTTTGCACAGTTCCATCGCTTGATTCAATTTCTTTATTTCATATCATCTGTGCAGCCTAGCTGATAGGAACCCTGCGTAATGGTGGTTAAATGATGGGTGCAGTAATTTCGGCTAATTGAAAACTAAATTAGACGAGTTTTAACACGTTTCTAAAGGCATTAATAATTTCGGTTGGGGATATACCCGATATTATAAAATTTCATCAATTATAAGTCATTACGAATTGCTCCAGGGGTATCTCGAACCGATTAGGACGACGCGTATCTATATATACGTAAGTATATACGATAGTTACGATTACAATTATAATCGAGTTAAAACTCATTTTAGAGAAAATAATTCGATCCCACAATTTTTTTTTTTTTTTTTTTCGGTGTGGTTTAATATGTTTAATTTTTAATAAATCGATCGAATATTTCGTTTCGATTTTTGTAACAATTAATCAATGGGACAAAAAATAAAACGGACATAAAAAATTTTGAAAGATGTAACCGACTGTAACAAAAATGCGAATTATAAATGAAAAAAAAAATGTTGTCAAATGATCAACAGGCGGTAATTATTCCGCGCCTTAACTGGAGACGATTTTAATATATATGTACATACGTATATTGAAAAGTGAATGCATTAAGTGTGGGTTTGAATATTTTCAGTTATCCTCGAACGCCCAGGTGAGACATAAAGGTGCTATAATAAACTTGCGATCACCGTACGCGTAGGCCTGTAAAGTATGCGGCCTCTAACCGTACGACGATTAACATTAATATCATTTATCTGAGAATCGGTTGATCCGATCTAAAAAAAGTGTGATAATAAAATCCGCGTATGTTCAGTGGCTAAAATATTTTCCCATAAAATTTTTACGCTGAATTAAAAACCGTTGAGATAATCGAGTGGGAGTATCCAACGATCGTTATTTAAGGCTTAGATAAAGTGACTGTAATTAATTATCGCACTATTTCCATGCGAATTGTGATCTTGTCTTGTCTTTCTCTACGGTTTTTTAACTCGAGTTTTTTTTTTTTTTTTTTTTTTTCATCGATATATTATTCTTTAACGAAAATATAGCCACCTCATCAATGTCCTTGAGAGACACTGGACAGCTTTTTGTATAACCGTATTATATCCACGGATCGTGAGTTAATGCTATGACTATTTTATTGGAACGTTTAATGAACTGACCGAGACAAAAAGGTTGATGAAAATAAAGATCTCGTCGCTTGAGAAGAGATGTACAAAAAATAAAATAATAAATTGTTGCATTTGTACCTACTTGTGGCAGTAAATCGATTTGAGATGATTTCGAATGTTCAGAAACGTTTGAGAAATTTTGGATATTAAAATTGGAAAAGATCGAAGTGTAAATGACTCGAAACTCGGAAAGTCTAAGAATCCGAAAATTTATTGGAAGGGTACGACGTTCTATGTGTCAATTTTAGGATCCGGAGTTTTGGCTTTTACGATTTTAAGTTTTCGGAATTTTGAACCTCTGATATTTTTCGATTTGAAGTTCTTGTACTCGACAACTGGTCCAGACTTTAGAGAAAATATTTTCTTCTCAAAAACTGTGAATCGCTAATATTATAAAAATTCGGAATTTTCGCCGTTAGGAATTTTCAAAATTGAATCCAGCCTAGCTCGTATCATGCTTAACGATTTTTTTAATGACACGAAATAAAATTCTAACTACGGAATGAAATGATGAAGAGTTTGAAAAATTTTTGCAAATTAACAAAAAAAAAAACAATAAAAAATCCTCCTAACTTTATTATATATATAATATCTGTATAATTTGAATACATAATTTATTTATCTCTTCACTAATTATTATAGAAAACCCAGACGGGGTGCAGAGATCGACACTATAAAACATCGCGTAGCGCAGATAAACCAGAATAATTCTGCAACCAATAAGATAAATGTCACCCTATAATCGCGTAATGTTAAGCTTACACAATTATACATACAGACACACACACACACACGCATACATATATATAAATAAATATGTTACTGTATCAATCGAAATAGACGTCTGATTATTGATAACCCAGTCCCTCTCTCTCTCTCTCTTCTGTTATAAATGATACAAGTTAGGTTATATATACGCACATTGTACATGTATGTACGTACATACATAAATATTATATCGATATCGTTATCGTGTATATGTGACCTAATAAGTGGCCCAGTTTCTTTCTTTCTTTTTTATTTTAATATCATCATTCACAATCATTTATGTTTATTCTAACGAATTTTTTATTTACGTTTCTCTCTGTTCCTTGCTTTTTTTGCTTTACACAGTATTTTCGACGATCATATATATAAAGACGTAAGATTAGCCAACGATTTCAACATTGTCGTTAAAGTTATTACACAATTTTTTTTTTTCTTCTTCTTTCTGATTAAAAATTCATTCGCGATTTATCTCACGGTTCCAAAGTTCGCGGATTACAAACGATCGACAGTTCGTGTGTATAAAAAAAAAAAAAAGAAAAAGAAGATTAATTGATGAACCAACGAATGATAAAAATAAAAAAATTGATTAAAACAAAAGAAGAAGAAGAAGAGAGGCAAAACTCACCTGAGTAACAGCGGCTGAAGCGCACGTTGCGAAAATAAGAAGACTAAGATACACACTCATGAGTAACACTTTGCTGATGATCATCTTGAGAGGGTGAAGTTTCGGTGTAATCTTTACGCAACCGAAACTTACGACGACCTCGTCAAGGTATTATCGTAAAAAAGAAGATCGAATTAACGATCCACAATAGAAAAAAAAAAAAAAAAAAAAAATTATAACGAAATTTAAGAAACGCGTGACATTTTTTCTTCTTTTTTTTTTATAAAGTAACTAATTTCAAACTTTTCTTAAAATATATAAACCGCCGCTGTATTCTATTTTATAGTCTTTATATATCTATCCAAACTCTGCGTTTTACCCTCCCCCGTTTGTTGTTCGTATTATTTATTTATTTTTTTTTTTTTGATTTTTGCCTTTTTTTAAAAGAACTTAAAAAGAAACGATGTTAAAAGTACCTGCAACCAACTGCTTATATATATTTATTCGACTGATTTACCGTCTATATTTATATATACTTTATAATAAATCTATATCTAAGCAGATTTGGTGTACAGATGGTTTTTTTTAACGGTTACACCACACCGTACCGGCGTTGGGTAGCGTCTGAGAGCCTTGCGCGCCGGCTAAGATAAAACTTTTTCAAAAGTCCCTCTCTCCTAGTGACTTCACCCGCCTCTGTTACCCCCCCCCCCCCCCCCCCCCCCCCCCCCCCCCCCCCCCCCCCCCCGCCTTGACGTTCGGCGCTAGCGCGGTATACATCTCTGTCTCACTTCACCCCTCATAGTTTACCTGCAACCGCTTCTGTCTTCTCTCTCTTTCTCTCTCTCTCGCTCTTTCACGGTAACATTTTACCGTGGATACGCCCCACCGCTCACTAACCCGAGCCGGTTGAGTGAAGTCGTCGTACGCTGCGGACGCTGAGCGTGCGCTACGAAGTACGAATTGCCTGCGTTTCGTTAAACGTAGCTATGGTATCGTATGGGCATGGTAGGTACATACTACGGCTGACGCGACGGAGCCACGCTGCGTCTCAGAAGCGATCGCGGTCTTTGGCTCCGCGCTCACTATGGTTAAGCGTATGAAGACCATGGTTCTCGATTCTCGGTTGACGGCTGTCGCCACGCCGGTCTGCAGACGCGCTTTGCAAAGTAGTTATGTATGTACACTACCTACTTACTTATGAACAGGCATATGTATGTATTGTAGGTACATACATACTCATTATATACAAGTTTTTGTAAAGTTCGTACTTTAACGCTGCGCTATGTACGATGTATAAAATCGTTGATATAGTCATGCATGCGTAGACGGTTACTTTGGTTATAGGTAAACGAAATCAGTTTATATTTCAGTTAAAAATGGAGTAAAGTTTGAAAAAAATTTCAATTCAATTCTCTTTTCTGTTTTTTTTTTTTTTTTTTTATTTGTAATCTACATACAAAATCCTGAAAACTATAGCATACAGATGAATATTCAGAATATATGTATATGTATATATCCATTTTAGTTTCTCAAGATTTCAAGGTCGATAATTTTTTTTTATACTCACTTTTGAACAAAATGTATAATATAATGTTAGGTATATAACCTGCGCTAAAAATTTCGTACATATTACTAATATATTGAAGAATAAAATTTGATGATACATATTGTATAATCTCTCTTTTTGAATAAAATCATGAAAGAGAAAAATAGACTAAACTCGCTTACATCATCGTGCATATAACTTGATAACGTATATATGTATGTGTATATTTATATATTAATATACTATATGTATAGTTACGCTTAATCATATACATAAATATCATATAGTGTACATACATACGTACATAAGTATAATATACATATATATATATATTATATAACAGATTAAGATAACGAAACTCGCAGAGTGGATCCTGCGATAAAAGAGCAAACCGAAACTAAAAGGTGTAAATAAACTAATTGAATATAATGCGGATATAAAATTTAACCTGCAATTTTTTATAGTCATTCAATTCGTAACGTATGATATATATAGAAGTTCTAAGATCCAGAAGCGGGTCAATTCAGATCTAATATGAATATGAGTCAAAAAATTTTACAAGAATTATATAAAAACAAAATAAAAAAAAGAACAAAAAATCTAATTCGAAGTATAAAGAAAAAAAAAGAAAGAAAGAAAAAACCATTGAAAGTAGATCAACAGACGAAAACTATGAGAAAGAAGAAAACAGAATAATAAAAAAAATCTAAAAATAAATTGGCAAATCGCGATGCGATATTTTTGTCCGAAGACTATATATATAATAATACAGGAATCTGTATGAAACATAGTATTAGAATTCTAAACGCTTTTAAAAACGATAATTGAAACGTAAGTATAACAATTAATTACGATGATTCCTTATCTTTAATACCTACTTGATTCTAACAATTCTAAGTGGGCTTATGTACGATAGGGCATACGGTTTGTTAGATTGGTTCAATTAGTTTGCGGAAGAGCTATGCTCGCTATTTTCTTTAATTTTTTTTTTTTTTTTTCTTTTTTTTTGTTCTTAAATTTTTTTTTTTTTTTTTATCTTCGTCCTTTTTTATATCTTTCAAGGTTTCTTGGTACGGAATTAGTGCTGTTAGAACTAGTGAAAAACTGATATATAACTGGTTAATCACGCACTTGACGATAGTTCTAATATTAGGTATACTGTACATACATACATACGTACATATTAGTTTACACGTGATTCATACCCACACAGTTAAGAATCAAATTAGTGAAATTTAATGAACAGTAGGTACATGAGAAATTTCATTTTTATTTTTTCATTTTATTTTGTACATACATACCTGTGGTGAAATTTTCCATATAAAAATCGTAACTACTGTTTATCATTACCGATAATCTTAAATTAATTGATTATGGAAATTAGAATATAAAAAAAAAAAACGTTGACATGGAAAGCGATTGTAATACGTAGTGGCTATTAATTATGGATAGGTTATCTTATATACGGACATTATGTAGCACGTGTGTAATCGATTTAATTCAACGGCATTCAGTCGTGCGTATCGATAAGACGAAATATAGAAGTTTAAATATGTAAAGAGAAGAATAAAATCAACGAATATATTTGAAATAGTATCAATAACGAAATTTGGATTACATATATACGATTTATTAAAATCTCCTTTTTTCTGCTAAAAATAATTCTATGAATTTCTATGAATTTATGAATTAATTCAAACTTTTCATAGATCACTTCATAAGAATATTGTAGTTTTTCTTTTCTAGTATTATCGAAAGAAATAACGCGATTTTTCTGAGCTACTAGGCAAAGATCTATAATTTGTTATGAAAAACTATGACAATCTACAATTTTTTATGTTAAACGATGAAAATGTAAAATTTTTGCATGAAATATTACGAAATTTATACAATTCGTCGTGAAAAATTACGAAAATTTAGAATTTTTTCATGGAAAACTATGAACATTTTTAATTTTTTCTTAAAGGAAAGACCATGAAAATCTATAATAAATTTTCATGAATTATTACGAAAACGTACAATTTTTACGAGAGACCATAAAAAATCTAAAATATTTCGTGAACAACTATGAAAATCAACAATTCTTTATGGAAAACTACGAAAATCTACAATTCTTTGTGATGAACCATGAAAATCTATAATTTTTCATGAAAGACCACGAAAATATTAAATTTTTCATAAAAAACTATGAAAACCTACAATTCTTCGTGAAAAACTACGAAAATCTACAATTTGTCATGAATTGCTACAAAAATCTACAATTTTCGTGATGACCCATAAAAATTTTAAAATTATTCATAAAAAACAACGAAAATTTACAATTTTTCTCATCAAAAACTATCAAATGTCTAAATTTCCTTATAAAAGTTCACAGAAGTTCGTAAGAATCGTACCTTGGCAAGTAGATAAAATTTTCTAAAATTTCAGCCATTATCTAAACTTAAGAAAAAAAAATAAAAATAAAAGATCAGTCCTCCGGTTTCGTAGTTTGAAACTAATTAGCTATACAAACTATTTCGTTAATTTGATACAGAAGTTGAGAAAATTAAGTAATTAAATAAATTAGCAAGATATATATATATATATATATATATATATATTCAGTCATTCTATTCCAAATACTATATATAAATACGATAAAGACATAATATGTGTCCCTAACAATAAATTGTATCTTAATTTTATCTCAGGGCACATGAATTATCACACAGGAAAAGAAAGAATGAGGTTATAATACTGGCCAAAAGTGATATTATTATATATTCTTATACTTAGATATCAATATCGAAAAATATATACATAAGATATATATATATAATTAAATTATTTTTCTAAGTTAACTGTAATATCGTAAGATAACAGCAGCAGCAAAAAAAAAAAAAAAACTGATATCTATATATCTCTCTCTCTTTTTTTCTCGAGGAGTTACAGTATAATTTTTTTTATTCGTTCCTTATTTTATTAACCCAATTCCCCCAAATATAAAAATTACATAACGATTATATTATATAACGAATTTGAGTGCCAATTAAGATAACTAACGAAATATGATTCGTTTTATTTCAACCACGGAATCTGTTTATAAACATATTCATTATAATCATTGTCTGAATGACAATCAATCGACGTAGATATATATGCATATGCATAAGAACATCTTGTACATATTAAAAAATCTTTTTTGGGTCATCCCATACTGCAGTATAATATATGCGCTGTATACTATACACCATTAATGCAGTCGAATAAATGAACCGCGTGCATCTGCATGCGCTGCGTCTACGTTTGACTGCAGCGTTGCATTAAAATAAGAATGGCGTCAGTCTACACGCATGACACAGACGTCTTGTTTGTTCATTCTTTCTTTAATTTGACACTTTGACATTGCGGTTAACGACTTATGCATATTAATTCAGTATAAAAAAGAGCAACCCCAGACATAGAATTTTCAACAATTTTTCTACATTGTTGTAATTATATTTTTAAGAATTTTATTAACCACCGTGCGCTTTCTGGCATCGTTTATTACAATCATTAAACTAGATTGCCAATTTCACATTAAATTCTATGCCGCCAATTGAACTCGGACAAATAGTCTCAAAAATTTATTTGATAAAATTTTAGTCAATTTATTATACATATTCGATGTGCAGACCTGCGCGACGACATACTTATAGACATTGTGTTATATACATATCTGAAATTATACTGAAATTATATTTTGTTATCCTTGACGTGGTCAAGGGGACAAGGACCGAGCGAATTTTATTAAATTCATTAAACCAAATCAGCGTATGAGACGCATAATAAATTTTAAGACGCTTTACATCCAACGATCGAGCTCAATGTTCGAGATAAATGAAATTCATTACTCATATTGCTCTGGATTGGTATGTGTTGTTCCGTTTATATGGTGTCAACCGCATTTTACGACTCATATATGTATATATGTCATAGACTCGATATACTTAATGTGTAATAATATGGTTTTTCTTAGAAATTATTCACAGAGTTTGCCAAATTTATTCTTATATATTTCTAAACATCACACATTAATTTATTCCCCTTTTTTTAATCGGCGCATTAAAATTAATAATCTCCCAGTTCAATGGTCGTTTCATTCTCATTTATGCTTCATATATATAGCAAAGAGAAAGAGGATGGCATCATGCCGTAGAAGGCCGATTTTTATGCGATTTTCAGAGAAGATTAATTCCACTTATGCCAATGAAATAATCCGTATTTTAATAGAAGTTAATCTGTTTTCCAATCGTTGAAATTCTTCTCTTCGAATGAAAAACCATTTTTCTTTTTTTGATGATTCTTGACGATCTGCAGACCAAAAGGCGTAGATCGTGTATATGCGTATGTGATCTAACAAACTTTTTTGTCAATAAAAAACAGACGTGCTATGTCATATTTTTATTTAGTATAAGATTCTAATTGTAAGCTTCCAAATGTATACGGCAATAAGAAAAAAAAAAAAAAAAAAAACAAATTACTTACTTATAGGCATATGCCGATAGCTGTAGAGCGTAAAGCGTATCGGTATAAGAAGCATCGAATGCTAATATAAAATTTAAATTAAAATTCAAAACTGGGATTCAAATTGAAATTCGAATAGATATATTGCGTAACTCATGTAAATTTAAACGCAAATAGATTTAGACAAGGAATTGGGTAGATGTAGCTTAAATATAATACGTCTGTCTCGACGCCAACTTACATACTACAATATAAGCTTGTTTTTAATACTACGAAAAGGTCGGTTAATTTGATCTTTTTACTGATGCAGTTCATTAGCTCGTTTTATTTAGTCTGGAAGAAAGTGCAAGCTGCATCATGGATCGCGTATTATACTGCAAGAGTTTCGAATGAGAAATCTGCAACATATATCGATAACGCATGTGGCAGAATTGCCACATGGTGACGACCTTTAAACTTATAAGTGAAGTCACTTATATATCAAAATTTGAGAATTTAATTGAGATTAATTCTTCTGAATCTCGACGTCTCGCGACCTTAGTCGAAAAAAAAAAAAAAAAGAAACAAAAAATGAATAGTCAGAATCGGACTTTGGACAATTACTGTTAGGGATATGGGCCAAAACTCTGTGCTTGACGGCGAGCCATCAAAGCTCAGCCGTCAGCGATGCAGGGCACTCTATTTCGCTACGGGGGATGACGCGAAATAACTTTGCAGACTTTTTCTACCGGGATAGTGGTGGTACTCCGAGAATAGTCGGTGTTCAACGTGTAAGCAAAGTTTAGCAACGGGCCAGGCATGAGTATCCGCATCCGTTAGAATGAAAATATACGAAAGCTGTAAAAAGAGGAGAGATGAAGCGAAAGAGAGAGAGAGAGAGAGGAGTAGAGAAGGGAGGGAGAGACTGAAAGTAGGTCGCGTTTTGAGGATCGAATGTATTCTTGATCCTCTGTATGCTGTGAGCCAGTTTTCATTTCGTTACAGCTCAGTCTTTGAAGAATAAATAATAATTTCTACGTTGTTGCGTGATCAAGTCCATAAGGCTCGTCAAATAACGTTATTTGATATTTCCGACCCCCTCTTAAGGCCCCACCTGCAGCTTCCTAACGCTGCAATAATGTTCAGTAACCATTCGACACCGGCATGGGCATCAAATGTCCACGAGATATATTGAACTTAGAAGCCGTGAAATTTCCGCGAAGTATTTGCATGCACGTGGTTAGTATATCCATTAAATAATAAAATCATTCTTCATGGGATTCCCCGGGCGTTAAATCTACGAGAGTAGTCGATACCGTCTTCCGAAGGTAAGTCAGTACAGGTATGACTCACTTTTTGTCCAGTTGATTTTGTTTTGTCCAAACTATTTTACCGACGAGTGTGTGAACGGGAATAATCATACGAACGACTGCTTCATTATCGACTGATAAGAAATAATCGCAGATCAAATAAATCTTAACTCTACTTTACTCTACTGTACTTCTTCATTATCGACTGATAGAAAAAATGTGCAGCACGAAGTGGCAACTGCTAACTGCTGTCTTCATGTCGATTCTGTGATATTCTTCAGTTAAGATGCAGATGTGATTCTCTTCGGTTTTACCGTCTAAAGGTAAGTTAGCTGTGTATTAATCTCTGATGAAAGGACATCGTTACCCACAGCTGAGAATTACGAACGCTTTACTACTGACAGTCAACAAGACTGATACTACAGTAGGTAAGTGTATCGATTTAACAACGTTGCCGGTAAGGTTGTAGTCTGTAACGCTGATCAATGATTTATTGATTATTGGATTAACGTATTACAGTTAATAATTTAAATTCTAATTTTTTTATTATTACTCTATTACTTTGCCTTTGTTTCCCCCCGTAATCTCGAAATAAGTAAATACCACTATATAGTATAGATGTAGAGAGATGGTAGATACAAGTCTGCAAGGATCGTTTTTCTACAAATGCGAAGTGATCCAATAATTGGTTAAGATTTTGAATCAAAAACAAAATCTTCGTGATGTCTCTACCAAAAAATAACGTTTTCTTCATAAAATCTATTACAGAATTCCATTTTTATTGATTGTGGTCCACCTTGTGGACAAGAGTATTTTATAAATCCCGTAAAAATTTCAGCCTTCTAATGTACCTCAGCTTGAAATTATGATGAAAGGTAGGGCCATAATAACATGTAGGTAATAACCAAAAAAAAAAAAAACATTTTTTGAAATTGTCAATTATATTATTGCGTTGGAGTGGATGACGGTTGAAGGCGAATAAGCGGACAATACGTGACAAAAGATCGAGATCAATTTTATTGTAGTCTCAAGACCTCAGTCCATATCGGCTTTCTATCAGAAGCTTCGTTAATTTGCAATAATTGCTCGTAGAAGTGGGTGAACATTAATTTGATGAAATAAGGAAAACATGGATGAAAGATAAACTGAATCTCAGATTGCACCGCGTATAACGGGTGAGGAGTACATCCGTAACAATATTTATCCCCTTGATAAAGGGAATATCTTTAACTTAAGTTACGAGTACAATAGGGTGAGCCAAAAAAACTAACCTATCGCAGTTATGGTTTCAAATAAGCCTATATACTGTGAAAAAAATTCTCCCGTTAGGAAAAATTTTTAGCTCAATTTTAAAAGGTGTCGCAGGCCATTTGAAATTTTCTATTTAAATAACACGTAAAAAATTTTTCTTTTACTAAAAATATTATAACTTTCGAATCGTTTGAGATAAAAAATTGACGCTAGCATATTCTTGTAGGGCATTAAATTTCATAAAAAAAAGTCCTGGGAGTCGAAATTCTAAACCTAATAATTCGTATGCTTACGGGCCATGAAAGTCTAAAAGAAGTTGTGTTAACGAAATTTTTATTATTGATAAAACAAAAAAATTACTGACTAAAAATGCAATAAATTACAAATAAAAAAGTCAAAACTCTATTTAATTTATGAACTTAGTACGTACATTACATTTTTTACTCACTTCATCAAATTTTAATTGATATTTTTCATAAAAAAAAGCCCTAAATCAGGAAAATTCTGTTTATTTTGAACTTTCATGGCCCGTAAGTACCTAGACGAATTATTGAGTTTAGAAATTCGACTCCAGGGACTTTCTTTTAGGAAATTTAATACCCTACAAGGATATGCTAACGCATTTTTTTTATCTCAAACGGTTCAAAAGTTCTAATATTTCTAGTGAAAAAAATTTGTTTTACGTATTATTTAAATGGGAAATTTCAAATGACCAGCGACACCTTTTAAAATTGAACTAAAAATTTTTCCTAACGGGAGAATTTTTTTCTCAGTATATAGGCTTATTTAAAGCCATAACTGCGATAGGTTAGTTTTTTTGGCTCACCCTAGGGTACAAGACCCGCATTCCCGTAGATAGATGACATCTATAGGCTTCGTCGTTGCCATTTCGGTTTGCGATTTTGTGTTAACCGTTTTATCTGGCAGTTTTGTAGTTGTTGTTCAACGACGATTCTTTGAAGCGATGATTGGATTTTAGCATACGACGTTTGTATGTCAGTGAGAATTTCCGGTGTAACGTCGTGAGGTGATTCCGTCTGAGGTCTGTAAAGCAGAAAAAACTTCATTCGAGGCGATTTAATGGACAGTTTTTGATTTCCTGATGCATCTTTACACATAAAATCTTGTCAAAATTAATCGGATAAAGTATACACAGCTGTAAATTCCAATGAGTTTTACCCGTTTTCTCGGTTATAAATCTTCAGAGCTAGATCGTAAAGGGGCTTCCGTATATGCTTGGGGATTCTGATATGGGAAATCCAAGAACGGCAAATCAAATTTAGTTCTAGCTGTTTGGTACTTCTTTTGCGACAGCATCGAATCTGATTCTTACCGATCACCCAACTGACTTGTGTGATCAACCGACTAATTCGACCCTAAGTATAAAGAAATTCATGAAATTTAACGTAGCTGAGTTACGAGGTATTGTAATTCATAAATCTGGGCTAATATCTAGTGTTGCTTGGATGGTCAACAGTTTCAGATAATGGTAAAGAAATTTGTACCTGTTTCCGGAGTTCTTGAATATCGTCCACTGCTAGACCGACCATGAGATTCATCAGCGTGACGCTACATACTGTCACGAATACCAGAAAAACAAACATACTGGAAGCCTGCTGGATATCGTTGTTGTTTTGGGTAGAAGTGGCGTTATTGAATGTGGAATTGATCTGGTCTGTCAAAGAAAGAAGATAGTCGTAGTCGTACTCTCCCACCATCATCACCACGGTCTTGACAAAAGCTTTCCACACGCTGTCGAACTGACTTTTGTGGGGGAATAGAATCTTAAAGGCCAGGACGAAAGGTATTATGAGGAAGATGAAAGACAAAAGGACCTGGCGAACGAAAATTTTGAGACAAAAGATTTACTGATTTTATATTAATTTTGCATCTGTAGATTATTCGTCGAGTTTCATCAACGCAGGACTACTCACCTTCCAGATTTTAATCAGAAAGTAAAAAAACATGAACGGGTACTCTCCTATAATTGGAAATTGGACTGATAACAACATTAAGTCCATCCACGAGAGCATAACTATGATGGCGTTACAGGATGCCATGTATGAGGGCACTTTCACCGATTCCATCATGACGAATATCAGTACTAAGTAACACGTGATTATAAATGAGATCACGATGGATGCCCATAACAAAAACGCTTTCAGCTTATCCAACTTCAACACATCCATAAGAGGTAAAACGCGTATAGAATGTACGCCCATTCCCACAAGTCCCGATTCACATAGTACTAATGTCACCAAACCACTCTGATGGCGTATCATCTCATCCCAGTGAGTGAAATACCAAGATAAATAGACGGCGATTAAGAGATGCGGGAGGACTACGCAAACTCCATAAGGTAAAGCAGTCAAATACTGCAACCGAAGAAAAATTTCCAGCAGGGGATGCTGCAGGATTGCCGTTTGCTCCATGTTCTGTGCAGCATTGATGAGGGCTACAACCACGCCCATGTCCCAATATTTTTGTTTCGAGTTAGGACTGTGTTTCGACACCAGCAAGCGAAAGTCCATGGTTATGTTCTATGAAAATTTTCAAATCAACTATGACCGGCATTAATAACGAGTTCATCATTCCGCATTAATCATTATACCTACATTGCCAGACTTGTCAGTCGCAGTAATTTGTTCGTCCAGGATTTCCGTGAGGAAGGTGACAGGGTTAGGGATCCGTTTGAATATATTATCCATCACTGTGATCTTGCCGCTCTTTATGGTCCCGGAGCTCAAACTCAATCCCTTGTTGATAAGGATGCGAACGCATTCCTGGTGGCCACTGTCCGCCGCAAGGAAGAGCGGTGTCTTTCCGGTCTGTCCACAAGAACGAAAGTGAAGTCCGTTAGATTGGAACTGAGGTGTAACCTAATTCTGGGATCTACTCGGATACGTATAACTTGCCTTATCTTCCACGTCAAAATGATAGGGGTCCATTTCACGTAATCGACCGTGATCGACTAGTATGCGTAACGTTTCTCCCAATCCGGCCTCCGCCACGAGATGTAGCACCGTACGTTTGTCTTCAGTACAGGTAATCCAGACATCGGCACCGCCATCGATCAGAATCTTCATTGCTTTGTGGCTGTTGAGCTTCACAGCATCATGCAACGGGGTCGTTTCTATTAGCAAAAGAATGCTTTATTCAGTTATCCATTCAGAATTTTACGTGCGCTCCGAAGAGGAATCTGTACAATAAATTGTTGTACTTGTACCTATTGGACTCACTTTATTGATTCGAATAATTCGTGAAGACTGAACACTCCTGGGAATACCTACGTAGACTGTGTCTCGTGGGAGATGGTTAACCACAAGCAAGAAAACTCACCCCTATGCGGATGAAAGACGTTGAGTTCAGCCCCGTTGGTCACAAGGATGTCGATGATCTTCTCGTACCGCGACATTTGATCAGGGTTATCCTTGTCGACAAGATCTGCTACCACATCAAGTGGCCTCAAATTTTCGTCATCGCAGGCATTCACGTCAGCCTTGGCTTTTTTCACGAGAAGCTCCACTGTGCTCACGTGTTGACCTCGTATCGCCTTATGTAGTGACGGACATAGCCAGCCTTGCGGAGGTGTCACCTGAAAGTTTTAATTTTCTGGATTCAAAAACCGAATTCATTCTCATATTTCACATCTATCATATCAAAATGAATGGGAATCTCATATGCAGTAGCTCGGTCTGCTATACAGGGGGAATCCAATCAAAGATCCAGCCTCAGTTGTGATGAAAACATGATTATTGGGAAACTAAATCTTGGGATCCCTTCAAAGTTGGATGCACAGACTTCAGACATGCACATTGTGAAAGTGACTTTCGATTTTTCAGCCCCTAGTCATTCATTCAGTCGAAGAACCGCATTTCAGCATAGCTTTACCACGCTTATTCTGGACCTTTGACAAGACTCAGCCTGTATAATCAGATAGTTTTCAAAGTTACATTGCCTGGAAGTAAAAGCTCCGTTTGATATGGCGGAAATTTCGAATGAAATTTCCGAATCAGAAATCGGTTGTCAACGGTCACTTTTTTTGCATTAACTGCTGTCAAAGTCTTCTGCTTGGGGTGTCACCGATGTTGTTTGATCCTTACCTCGATAGAGTCCTGTCTTTCTTCAATTAGTCTTCTCGTTAGCCAGGGTTCCAAAACCCACTCGATTACGTGGTTGTGACCTCGACTGGCAGCTCCAACTATGGCGTGCAGCCTGAGTTCGGACCTTATTTTCATCTCCACGTCATATTTTATGATGCAACGTTGCAAGACTTCAATACTTCCTGTACAAGCAGCTAACCCAATAAACTGGTGTAGATTTGGACCCACTTGATCCAGAAAAGATTCTCTAGTGGACACTGTCCGGTCAAGAATGTTCAGGATCTCATCAACTCGACCATAGCGGACGAGTTGTATAATGTCGAACGTCTCCATTGCACGTGTAACCGGGACCGAAAAACGCCGTGATGATGCAAATAAAAATCTTTCCGCTTATGAGCACCTGCACATTCGATACGAGATTGATTATCGTACAATCGAAAGGGTGTGGCAGCCAATATGTCTCATTTCTAAAGAGACATAAATAATGCATATGGAAAAGCCAGCTGGGTTCTTTGCGATATACCTTGGCCAGGTCGTCGCAAATTTCAGTTGCGTAGAGATATACCGAAACTTCGCCCTCCCAAGATGACCACCTGCAAAGTGTTACTTATGAGTGCAGTGAGTCTTTTTTTATTCTTCTACATCCTTAACCAATAAGTATAGTCGCATAACGACGGTGTCAGTGTGCGTCGAGACGATGCACTTGGTAAATGACTACTTGAAGAATAACTCATCGGCCCATAAACGATCGCAGTCCGCGCGTAAAAAATCAATCATAATAAACGAACAAATGAAAAAATGAATCAAAAAGAAAAGGAAACCGGTTGAACTGTGGGCCAACCCTAAAACTTTCCGCTGTATTAAATACGTTACAATTAATTGATATTAAGGTTATAAGTTTAACTAATTTTCCTTCTTCGATTTGTATTCCCCGAATAACTTTGAAACTACTCGACCAATCGACTTCAAAATCTATTCAGATCTAAGTCTTGATAAACCCTTTCGATCGCCATAAGAACCATTCCAATCGGTCGATTCGTTCTAAAGATATCGTACGACATAAATTTGTTTACACACACACTTACGGACGTCAATCCAAAAATAGTCGGAATAGCTTCCTAGCATCCCAAAACGCCGAAATCTGATGAAAACTCGATTTTCAAGAATCGGACCGCAACCAATAACTTCCCTTTTGTTTGAAAATTTTCAATTCTTGTTGCGGGAAGCCAACAAAGAGGAAGAGAGAAAAACTCACTTGTGTAACGGTGGCTGTAACAAGCGTTATGAAAAGAAGAAGATGAACTGAACTCACGAGTAACACTCTCTGAGTAACACTTTGCCGGTGGTCATCTTGAAAGGGCGTAGATTCGGTGTATCTTCACGCAACCGAAACTGACGACGACCTCAACAAGGTTTATTGCGAAAAAGAAGATCGAATTAACGATTGAAAGTAAAAAAAAAATAATAATAATAATAATAATAAACAAATAAATAAACAAATAAAAACAGAATTTTTGAGATTTATATTTATATTTATAATATATAAATTTATCTGAGCAGATTTTTTTAACTGTTACTCGGTAGAGTCTTGCGCCAAATACGGAAAAAAAATCACCTCACGCGAGACCCCACCGAGTTTCGTTATCGGAGCGACCGCAATTCGACGGAGTGGAGGTACAATGTTTCTGATATGCTGTAGTCTGCAACATCACGGAGACCAACGACTGATTCTTAGAATGAGGGTCTACGCAGCTTTCATTTAGGACAGATATCAATGCAATCAGCGCAAGGAAACTGATTATTTTTAGTCATCTTTTCCGTCGACACATCTTAAAAGTTACCTGGGTATGTCGGAACGTAGAGAGGATATTGGGATAAGGGAGAACACATGGGTGACTTGAATACACGATCCAACTTGAATCCGATTATATTTTGGAATTGATCGATCCTGTAGTTTTTGAGTTGACAAGTGAATACCTTAATTCGAAAAAATCCAGAAACTTGAACGTAATTGCTCGCTGACGAACAAAAAATACAACTTTTTTATATCAATTTTTTTTATCAATTTTTTGCGGAAGCGCTTGCGGTTTTTATTTAAGCCGACGACATTACACGTACAACTGTGCATTTTAAATTGTCCTTCATTATTTTTTTTACATCGACTCTTTGCGAACGTGATTGTAGTTTCCATACATCATATCATGGAGAGTGGAAGCAATTTTTTCAACTTGATGTTCATCTAAATTCTTTTTTTTTTCTTTTCTTGTAAATCACCAATTACATTCATCTAATTTGTAACTTCCAGTGATAGGAAAAGGTAAGATATTATAATCAAGCAGAAAATAAAAAATAGTTATTTTCATCAGACCTCGACGTAGGTACAATTGTGCAGTGCAATACGGATGCGGTCAATATTTTGCCCAACGACAATATCTTGGGAATGAATTAACGAGTTTTAACTTTAAACGAATCATTCGTTTGGGTTTAGTGTAATTTAGAATTGATTAGATTTTGAATTTGTTCGATGTAGTTAGTATTTATAGTAATTGAGAAAACAAGTGTTGCAATTTTTTCATCTCTCAATTAATGATTTACCTTCAACAGATCTGGAAATAAAATTTTCAGTTGATATAGGATTTTACCCAGAGTGAATTTGATTATATTTTAGAACTAATATTTTTTTATTTTTTTAATATCAACTTCTCGCGGATACGGTTGCGGTTTCCATTTCTGCGACGGTGATGGCGTTTATCAAGCAGAAAATTTATTTATACCAAACCTGAAAACTCTTTCAATGTCGAAAGTTTCACAATAAATCATACACATTGCCAAGCACTATATAATATTTTAGTCCAAACAGTTTCACCTGTTTAATTCTCTATATTGTATGACTTGTTAAGATTTCAATAATTTAGGATGCATTACTTGACCTCAAGGGTCTGCTTCGTGATACCATAGTTAGTTAAGATAATACAGCCTCATTACTGAACAAAAATTGTGTTTAAAGTGCCCGCAGAGAGGATGCAGAACGTTACGGTCTTCACATTGTCACTACTTATCGGTCTGTACCGTAGTGACATGTTGAGATTATCTTCGTATTAGTATGAATATTAATAAATAGCGTTGATTACAACACATCGATACCATCTTCAACGTTGCTCGTGGAACTCCAGTGAGCAGGTTGATAAAAGAATCAAATTTCCCCTATTTTTTCATTAACATTACCCATATATTGTGTCATTAAATCCTCGACCTTTCGTGGTCACTGCGGTTCAAAAGGACCCAAGCTTGAACTTCGGAGTTAAATATCGGTATTTTCCGAAAACAAATACCGTTTATGGAACACAAACTATAGCACTATTTTTTCCCTAAAAGTACCATGTCTGACAAGTATCCCCACTATAATTTCACTTGAAAATATTGAAAATTCAAAAAGTTATGATTTTTTCAATAAAAAAAAGTCTTTTTTACGCATTGATCGCTTTACGATTTTTTTGTTCATGTTACCATCTGAATTTTGATATACCGACTTGTGTTACTTGTTCTAGAATGTTCAAAGTATTCTTAGATATTTTTTCGGTCTCGATTACACTGATAGTTGTCACGCGGCAACCGTTTAAAAATGGGTTCGGGTCAATTTGACTAGCTTGACCATGAAGGGTTGAAAACAATATGCAGAAACAACTATACCTATATCCAGAGATAATTTTTATTCGAACGATGTATCTAGATCTCGCAGGCAACCGAACCAGTTTTAAAAACTTCTGAAGAGGTGCTTATCAGTATTTTTAAACGAATGTCAGTTATCGTGTCTCGTTTCAGACCAGCATCACTTTGAAGCGAGCAGTACGTAAATTATCCATTTCTTGCAAGCTTTAATGAATCGCACGGGACACAGACATTTTTTTTTCGAAAATTGAACTTGACCTAAAGTTAAAAAATTTTCTCACCTTTAAACTGCGTTTCTTGTCATCTCTTTACAATTTTTTTTCGCTGAGATAGGTACGTTTGAAACAGAAGAGTGCGAAAAATCTTTCAATCGCAAAATTTTGAAAATTTAAACAGGATTAGTTCGATGGCGATACTTTTCAGAGAATGAATTTTATTTTATTGGACTACCTGTACAAGGACGGTGTTTGTATCCAGATCGAGGACAGGAAATTCTTAATCAATATACTAAAAATTTGGATCACCCGGAATATCTTCTGTGCTATCCTCATCGTCACCTGCTGCTCCGTCTACCTGGGACAGCAATCCTTGGGAATTCGCATTGTGTGATTTGTTAGTGACGTCTGCTTCGCTAGTACTTCATTCGTGCTCAAAGTACCCTGACCCTTCTATGTAATCTTCATCGTCGCTCTGTGACAGGGGTTGAATCGTTACTTTCGCAGTACTTCCCGATTCCACGTCATCATCGTAGGTGATTGCATTGTCGTAGCCAAAAACCAATGATCTGGGATTATGAATCGTTCGGATTCTGCTGTGGAGAAGTCTGTCAGTAGCATAAGCTGGAAATGATGCATTGTCAGTATGATTATCATTATCATCATTTCTATAGCATTGTCCAAGCCACGGGCCACTGTCTCGCCTGATGTATCCGGGTTTGCAGTTTTCGCACGAAAAACCAGAATAGCCTACAACGAGTAATAGAATTCAGTGTAACATATCTTACTCCTGATAAACAATGCCATCAAATATGATTCGAGATCTAGTATCGAGTATCCATTGGAGTCGACTCACCAATTGGACAGTGACACTCCTCAACAAATGTGGCAACACCTTGATTCGTATTACGCACGTCGGCTGTATCCATGAACACGTTGGTGATGGTGGTGTTGATGGGACCGTCGTTATACTCGACTCTGGATTATAAATGTAGGATTTTAGTACTTGATAATACGTTCGAAAGAATGGACCTCTGAAAATACTGTTACACGTCTACTTACTTGATGAGAATATTGTCAACTTGCGCGAGTGTCATCATGATCTTTTCTCTCGAAGCTATAACCTCGTCAACGCCTTGTCTTCTGACCCAATCACCGTAGAAAAATCGCACACTCTTTTCAGTTTCGAAGTCTGATGAGTCGCCTTTGTGAACGAGGACGTAGTTATTTCCGGTAAGTATTACAGACGGAGCGGTATTCGGTTTTCCCCGGCTCCCAGATTGGATAGTATAGTTCAAGTATCCTCCGTAAGATCTCAGTTGACTTTTGTAATAGTTATCTGGCAGAGCGAAATAGAGAACTCCGTATGGATTCCCAGAGTAACCGTAACGGTGATAAACTTGTACTCCGTTGTATCCTATCCGACGAATCGCGAGCGCGTTTTCAGTTACTTCACCCAGGATTCTTATGTTTGGATTGGTTTTTACAAGTACAACGCTGTACTGATCGAAAGGTGTCGGAAGTTGATTGGTAAATAGGTCGGCGCTAGAACACTGTGTTGCGACGCCAAAGCAGAAGCAGGAAATACATTCATCAGCAGTCCGCGCTAGGGAGTTAAAGGTTCCTCGTGGACAAACGTTCGCAGGCGGTTGGTCATCGATCTTGAGTATGGCATCAGGTACGGCGTATTTCCATCCTAGGGTGTTTATTGCTTCGCATGAGTAAGCGCCCTGATCTTCGATCGTTACTGAAGGACAAGTCAAAACTCCGGTGCCGTTTATTGATGTGGTTGTACATTTAGCTGGTATGTGACCCCAGTTCAAACGCCAGATGATTTCAGGGATCGGAATACCAAGTGCGGTGCAGGTGATGGTAAAAGTATCTCCTCTGTTGAGAATTACCATGTGTGGCGGCGGTCTTAAGATCTGAACCTCAGCTGCAAAGCACGCAATTTTGAGAAGGTAAATCATTAATATCAATACCTATGAAAACACACCGCGAGTGAAATAAATTCATATACCGATAATCAATGATTCCAAGAAGATGATTTTAAAAAATCATGAATTGAATGTATAGATTTTGTATAAAAAATCTCTTACTGCAGCCAATTTCGTCACTTCCGTCCAAACAGTCTCGATCCCTGTCACAGTGGAAGCTTTTCAGTATGCACTGATTGTTGCTAGCGCATTGGTACTCGTTGTACTGGCACGGTGAACCTGGTGGAGGAGGTTCATAATTCTGTTCATCACTTCCGTCGACGCAGTCTTCGTCACCGTCGCATCGCCAAACTTTGCTGACACATTCCTTATTCGCACATCGAAACTGGTTCGGCTCGCTACCGAGTTCACCTAGAGTTAATGAATTGTGTAGGCGATAGTTTGAGATTTGAATGATGATCGAACTCTATGACCCAGAATGGGGATGCTCATGTCTTAAGTTCGGTGTAATTTTATTGGCTTGAGACTTACTGCATCTGATTTCGTCAGTGCCGTCTGTGCAGTCGTATCGTCCATCGCACACTTTTGATTTGGGTATACAGTCGCCGTTGCTACAAGTAGCCTCGTCGAATTTACAGGCTCGCGATGGTCGATAAGATGGAACTTCTTCTGCAAATTCAAGTTACAAATGATGAGTCCGACCCTATGATTGAACGGCCCTACCGTAAATGGGCGCACACCAGAAGTTATGCCATCTCATCATCTCGCTGCAAGTAATTAATTACGAAATGACGAGCGGGAAGAAAGGACTCACCCCTTTCAACGGTGAGGTGTGATATGACTCTTCGTCCCGGGGTGTTTGCAGGGACTCCCAAAGCCTCGCAAACGTAGTTACCGCTGTGGATGACCTGAACGTTCGGCATTGTAAGTCTGCCATTTTCATCAGTGCTTCCGGGTGGAAGAGGATAACCGTCTTCACGAAGCCAGTGGACCCTGGCACGAATTCGACCTCCGTCTCGACATTGAATAACGACCTCTCGATCTAGCGTGTGGTTTGTTGAAACAATTTCTTTAATTCATTCCTCTGCGATTCGTGAAGGGAAAACTTGAATTTTTTTCGCTAGATCGGTGAATGACTGTATATAATTCTTTGAAGCTGATATATTTGGAACTTGCAGCGAAAATCAAAATCGGTATAAATATATGGTTCAAAAACTTTGTTCGTTGAGAAAAAAAAAAAAAAAAAAAATGTGAATAATTGTAGTATTATGGTATTTGAAATTTTGAATTCTGTTGCAATAAAAATAGAACTGGATTAAAAACTGTGGTTCATCGTGGTGTGGTATAAATTATTAAAAATCTTTCCATGAAAGTGATCATGAAATCTAAATAAGCCCATTTAGCAAGATTTCAGGCTGCTCTTTGATGAAGGCTTACCTTCACTTGCCGCTTCTGGCCAGAGCAAGGGAACAAAGAATAAAAAAATATTAATATTCTAAACATTTTGATTTCATTATTGTATTTGTAAAATATTACGATATTATTGTTCCTGTTCGGAAAATTGATTAAAACTGCAACGTATATATAGAAAATACATTATGACTGCTGCAGATATCATAATCGAGTCTTAAAAAGAGTTGAAGGATTAAACATTCAGATAGTAGAGTTAAAGAAAAAAATATTGAAAGAAAAAAAAAAAAAAAAATTATGCGATCTCTGTTAGAAATCACGAAAGTTTTTGAACCGATTATCGTCAGAAATTATCTGGTTGAAAATCTTTTCCCCGTTATCCGAACTAACTAGGTATAACGGACAATTTTTATTTCAACAAGCATTTTCAACTTGTTAAATAATAAAAAGAGTACTCACTTTCTTTGATGATTTGGTCGTTCGGGTACGTTGTCAGATTGAGTTCTTGCACTGTAACAGATTCAACAGTGAATTGCAATAAGGATTATACCAATGGGAGTAAAATAGGAATTACACCAACAGATAATTATATCTGATCAGAAAATACTTTGGTAGATTCGTATAGTATAGGCTAGTATCGAGTTAAAGAAATGACAAAAACAGCGGGACAGTCTGTCTCCTAGTCATCAATAGGTTCATTTTTCTGTCCAATTATCGTCAGAATTGAAAGGTCCTTTTTTAACCAAGAAAAATAATAAATAAATAAATAGATAAATAAATAAAATTCGAAAAACAAAATTTCAGATGCTGTCAGTTTTTAGGATTATGGGAAAAAACTATATCCGTATGTTATTAACATTAAAATAAAATTATAATTGTATTAATTATCAAACGAATAAGATTAAAAACATTTGTTAGGCTTAGCCGTCAATTAATAAATCCGATCGATTAATATTTGCTAACGATTAATGAATTTTAGTGTAGGTATGTTTTTTTTTAGTGCGTATAAGTATATTATGCATGACATATACAGCCAAATTGCAATATAACTATAAAAAATTCATTTCTTTTCAATCTTAGTATTTAATAGAATGTTTTAGTACAGGATAAGTAAAATAATCAGTCAGTTCGGCAGGGGGTTACAGTCCACGTTTTTGCGGTTCTGTACATTCGGTTTTCAGAGTTATTCGAGCCATGATTTTTATTCAGGCTCGTTTAAGGCGAGGCAAGCTCGAGAGCATCCCGAAATGATCCCCGGTCGGTAATTGTGTAATACATAAATTAATTTCAAGCCATAAAATTAAAGCATACCAAACCAGGTCGCTCATCCGCTATCAAGGTCGTGGACCATATGCTTATGTGCAGATGCAAGCGTGGGCTAAGCTAAACTCACGGAAGGGACGCGAAATTTCATAAATAGAACAAGGATTCACTTGAAATTTGGCATGAATACTCTACAATACAAATAATGGAACAGATTTTTCAGAGTTTCTCAAAATTTAACCCTTAAGGGGGTGCAAGGGAGTGAAAAACCTTGTAGGGAATATTGTTTTCTATAAAAACTTATCCATCCTTTTGAAACCCATCAAGGGTTGAATTTTGGGAAATGCTTAAATTTTTGGTTTTATTAATTGTAGTGTAGAGTGAGGACGATGGTTTGAAATGATCTCTCATATAGAAAGCTTTGTCAGCGCAATAATACAATGAGAATGCAATGTGCAATGAATGTAACAACCTGTGACAAGGACAGGGGGGGGGTCAAGAAACCATGAAATTTGTGTGATGTAATTTATAGATGGTCCCTTACCTTTGGGACAGTCAAGCTCGTCGCCAGCATCCCTGCAGTCATAAACACGGTTGCAGCGTGCCGATTCCGGAATACATGTACCATTGCTGCACCGGAATTCATATCCTTGACAGCTCGGCGGCGATGTTTCGGGTCCGATTTGAGTTAATTAAATAAATTAAATTACAGCATGTTTATGGAACGATAAAAAACCTTGAAGTTTCAAAAAACTCACGACAGTTGGCCTCGTCGCTACCATCGCGACAATCCGAGGAATCGCCGTCGCACCGATATTTCAGTTCGATACAGAAAGATCCATCCAAACATCGCCACTGCCCGGCCTTGCAGACTGGAATCCAGAAAATTTCATGTCTGTCAGTGTCGTAGTTATAATGGACGTTATATGATTTTGTTATATAATTTGGACCTCATTCAAACTGATCAAAAACGAAGCTTTCGAATTTGCTTTTGAATTTTATGCTGGTGAACATTTTTAAAACTTGCGAAAAAAGGCTCATCTATAATATAACATGATAAACGTATAACTTTACGATTGTATAAGACATACGTGTAGGCTGGTTAAGTATTGGGCCTGCTCCTCCCCCCACTATCGAATCTGGTTTCTCAACAGGAACTTCTGATGGCGGATTGAAGCCGGACGTTGAACCAACGTCTATTTCCCGATCTACACTTCCTTCGATGTCGCTTGATCCGTCCCAGTCATCTTCGTCGTCGCCATTTCCTCGGTCAATATCGTTCGTGTACTGTGGAAGTGCGAGGGATCGACCGATTGAGATTTGTCAAAAAATTTTCGTACATTTACACACACGTTATAACTTTGGGATCGACGTTACTTACCACATTTGGATCTTCTCCACTTTCCCGTGGCTTTCGCTCCTGTGATGATGTTGGATACACAGGATAGTCTTCATTATAATCCGTCTGCTGACCAGCCGCATCGTTGTCCAGATATTCCGTCTGCTGTTCATCCGTGCCATAGTCATCAATTAACGGAAGGTGTCCCGCATCTTGATCCGTTTGTTGGTTACCGGGATCCGCTAAATGAACAAATATCATTCATAGTCAATCGTTACATGGCATCAAAAAAGAAGCTTTCGATTTCGAACTTGTTCTTTTATCTCAGGGTCAGTGAGAATTTCACTGAAAATGCACGTCCTGTTCGTCGATGATTAGGAAAAAATCATCACAAAATTAACGAGATAAAATACCTGGGGTTTCCGGTGTTTCAGTTGATTTAGGTTCCGAAATGGCACTGCCGAATACATTCCACAAATCTCTTTTTATCCTGTGAAAAAAGGATTCCGACTTGTGTCTTTCGATGAGTGGAGTTTCGAAGTCAGGATCGGAGTCAATATCATTGTCCTGTAATCAGAATAGTGACATTGTCATGAGAAAAGTAAGTTTCTGTGTAGAAGATAAGAGATCGCTACAGAGGACGGGGTACGTTTTTCAGCGTATCATGAATTTGAATATTTCTTATAAGCACTCCGAGAATGGCAACCGACATCCAGCAAACAATTAGTTGCATAATTTCGTTACTGCATTGGATGAATAATCTCAAGAATAAATTACGCCTCGATCTACAAAAAAACTTTTACAAAAATATAGAATGCGAAATATAATGAAAAATTTGAATTATGTCACCATGCCCCATGTAACGTTTTTTGCACTAAGAGCGATCAACCCATGCAGTGTGGCTAATCATAAATAGAAAAGCAAGATAAAGAACTGAAAACTGAAAAATCTGGATAAACAATAATAAAGATATAATTTTTCTGCGTAATTATGATTATTTTACTAGTTCATGATAATCTGATCAGCGATCGAGGCTTAGATGAAATTATAGTCCTTCGTACCCTATAATTTGGTCTTCGAAAGTCAACCGAAGAGTATGAACTTGACGGTACTAATTTGGAATGATGTTAAAAAAGTATCAACAAAGTGCGATATGGAGAATAGTTTCCAGTTTTTTCTTCTAAATGTTCAGCAACTGAAATATGCGATAAATTGTTTGAAAATTTCTTTCAATTAGCTTCTCCAAAACTTTATTTTGGGTATGCAGCGAGCCTTTCAAAGCCAAAATCTAACGCTATGAAGGTCTATAATTTCATCATTGGTTGCTCGAATGCTGATCAAACTTGAATTCCTAATATAATCACAATGAGTTAAACAGATTACATTTCAACTATTCAAGTGATTGAATTTTTTTAACTTCCCGCAATGAAAATTGAAAATTTTCATAAAAAAGGGAAGTTATTGGTTTCGGTCCGATTTTCGAAAATCGAATTTCTGTCAGATCTCGACGTTTTGGGGTCTTAGGAAGCTATTCTGACTATTTTTGGATGGACGTCCGTATGTGTGTGTGTGTATAAACAAATTTATGTCGTACGATATCTTTAGAAACAATCGACCGATTGGAATGGTTCTTACGGCGATCGAAAGGCTTTATCAAGACTTAGATCTGATTAGATTTTGGAGTCTATTGGTCGAGTAGTTTCAAAGTTATTTGAGAAATAAAAATTAAAAAACAATTTTTTTTCATGTTTTTAGCGCATAATTCCTAAACTGTTCGTGCGATTAGTCTCCAAACTTGATCAGACTCAGTTCTTGGATAGCCCTTTCGATCGCCGTAAGATTCATCAAAATCGAGCGATTGGTGTAAAAGATATTGCACGATAAGAATTTCTCTTTTTGTCGTACGATACCTTTGGAACGAATTAACCGATTTGAATGATTGTTGCGGCGATCGAAAGGGTTCATCAAGACTTAGATCTGATTAGATTTTGGAGTCGATCGGTCGAGTAATTTCAAAGTTATTCAAAGAATAGAAATTGAAGAAAAAAAGATTTGTATAGGGAAAACTAATTATACTTATAACCTTCTTCAATTTACTATAAACAGAATAGTATCAATTAATTGTAACGTATTTAACACAGCGAGAAGTTTTCGGGTTGGCCCACGAGTCAACTGGTTTCCTGATTCTTTTATATGTATATGTATGAAAATTTTTGTAGACACGTTCTTCAATATCCTTGGTATAAAAAACTTACCCGAATAACGGTAGCTGTGGCGATAGTTGCAAGAAAAGCAAGAAGCATTGAGAAGAGTATCGCACTCCTGAGTAACACTTTCATGGTCATCTTGAGAAGTCCAAGGTTCGAGGTCTTCGGAGTCGATACTTTCGACGATATTGTAAAGAAAGGGAAGTTTTTACTTAAATAATTATTCGTTAAGTGTTTCGAAAACGGCTCAACAACAACGTAGGTATAAAACAAATTATGTAAAATTTTTTCCACCTTTATCTGTCTATTGCAAAATTTTTGTTACCTATCTCCGCTCGCGTATTTAGAAAACTTTCTAACGACGGAAATCACTTACGATCTATTTGAATTATTTTTTCAAATAATTTACTATCCTTAGGTTTATACTTTAGCAAATTGCGGGGCACAGATTCTTAACGGCATCACGTCGTAGCGGTGCAGGCGTTTCGTAGTAACTGAAGGCTGAGTGCGTTGGCTATAAGATACTTTGTTTTTTAAAGTTATGTGAATTTCTTTGTACAGGATGATGAAATCCGTCAGTGATTGCGTCTTGGCGAGATTTCGCAGAGGTTGACCGCGAGAAGTCATCTTGATAATTAGTCATATTCACGGGGTCATCTGGGCGTCCTAATCTTAATCATAAATATAATGTTTAATCAGAACCAAACTGAGATCAACATCCAGATCACGTCATAATCACAAAATGTGTATAATTATATGAATAAATAGTTTCCATTCTTTTGTTAGCTTATAGTTAGTAAGCTATCGGTTCAATTTGGTCTTCACAGAGTCAAATTATAGGAAGTCAATTTGAATGAAATTTCGACCTTTGGAAGGTGGACCGCTTCATCAAGACCGAAATTTTGATTCACGCATTAAATACACTACCTTTGTCTTTCTTGATGGCTTATGAGTATCGAAAGAAATTGACTCCATCAAATAACGAAAAAAATACGTCACAAAATCTATGAGTGTATTGCCTGGTCATCGTTATATGCATAGGTTAGCGTACAAAAAGACTGAAATCAAAAATACTAGGGCTACGGAGTGCTGGGAATGTGATACCGATTTTTAGTTTAGGTTTATGAATCAGTCATTTCGGTTCATCACAATGTCGCTTAATTTCGGGGGACACCGAAGCCTGGAAATATCCGTATATATCGAAATACTTGGAAATCGAATTATCGATCACAGTCTTCAATATTCTGAATACCGAAATTATGCCGGATAATCGTGGTAAGAAAAACCAAAAATTATATATTTTTAAAGCCGAAAAACTCTTCTTTTTTATTTCTTCGATGTGTATCAAGTTGTTGATATCATATACCCAAAATATGTGTTCCATATCGAAAATTCAGAGTCACTTGAAAAATCTCGGAAGTGGCAAGATCCAAAAGTCAACCGATATCACCATTATCTTTCCTCCTCGAAACCCTTTAAGTTTTGTATCAAAATTTTTTTGCGTATCTTCTTTAGTTTTGTTTAGTTTAGTTTAGTTTAGGGACGATTAAAAAAGGACCACCCTGTATACCGTGACTAATCGACTGGGAATTATCAGTCTTCCATAGTCATCGCGATGACTCACGATCCTATGCTTTTTCGTGATTTGGTAATCAGTCAACTGTTTACTAATTTTTTTCGAAGCTTACATGAAATCAAATTCATTTTGTTAGACGCAGGAAATTCCCGGCCCAAATCTCGAATATGTCGATTTTATCAGCTGTGCTAATCAGTTGACCTGACATTAGTGATGATATTTTTACACACAAAATACACATGCCTATGTTCTTCTACTCTCGTCAGGAATGTGATTTTGAATCATATTTTTCCATCGTCTTCTGAGAAATATTAACGATTAGAATAAATGTGGAAAGCTGACACATCGATCGAAAGAATCTGCAATCATGATCCCCCGAAATTGGTGTCATAGAAAGTGTCGCATATCTTTCTTCTTGGAGCTTTGTCGCGCCATGTCAAAATTTACATCGTGACAGCGTTATTGTGAAAATAAAAATGCACTTTTTTTTAAACGGCTGTAATTTTGGCTCAAATTATCTTATTAAAAGGTTTTTTTCTTTCTTCAAAATGTGCAGAATTTCATCAGCATTCACTTGGTTTTTTCAAAATTTAAATTGCTTAAAAACTTTATCGGATAATTGGGAAAAACTGAAAAAACTCATTTTTTTCAAAATCTGATTATCTCAGAAACCCCACCTTTGATTTTTACTAATTTTAGATATGTTTTTCAAGGCCAAATAAGCTATCTTTTTGCCAAGCGACAATATGCCAACCTACTCCGTTCGAGAGATACGGTCTCGCAAAGACATTGGCTGTTTCTACACGTTTAAGCCCCATATCCGTTATGTATGAGCCAGCTCTAGAGTGGTCATTATTTGGGGTACTTTTGAATTTTTATAAAAAAACTTGGAAAAATTGTAATTGTCCCGCCAACTTCACATAGGTGCGGATGTCTAACATGACGACTTGAACTCTGAAGTGAGAATTATTCCAACGCGATGTGACCTATTCAATGTTCCAGCTCGGCACTCCGTGTATAGTTGTGTGCTAGGTACAGCTGGGCAATAAAGTTCATCAAAGGTAGAAATTTAGGCTCAAGCATTTCAGTGTCTACGCTGTTGAGCAGGTCTCTCGCTCCGCATACCGCTCTCCCGACTACCTACTCAAAGTGAAATACGAAATACTTTCAAAACAGAAATAAAAATTAATTTCAGAAATATCCACAGGCCGAGGTAAGCTAGCCCATTGACCAGCCGTAACGCATCGATGGGCTCATGGAGAGGGGTACGCGGAGCGAGGGGCCTGCTCAACAGCGTAGACACTGAAACGCTTGAGCCTAAATTTCTACCCTTGATGAACTTTATTGCCCGACTGTACATACATATGTACGAGTTTTGATACAATTAACTGTAGTTAATGAATAAAAAAATAACAGAAAATTAACAGGAAATTAACAGAAAATTAACATGCATGATTGAATTATATTCAATAAATCGCTGACGAGTTATTTTTCATTCGAGTTTATGTTGCCACATGAAATCCGTAGCATATTTTTCTTAACTTAAAATAAGACAAAATTACGTAGGGAACGTTGGAGCATGAGTATTTTCGTTACGGGTTCCATATTGTCTCACTTTTTCCTACCAAATTCTATTTTATTACAAATTTTTTTTATTGAATCGCCTGTACATGGACGGTACTTGCGTTGAGGTTAGGGGATTCTCAATCAATATACAGAAAACCTGGATCATCTGGAAGATCTTCTGTGCCAACTTCGTTGTCACCTTCTGCTCGGTTTACCCAGTGCGGTGATATTCGAGAATTCGCGTTGTAAGATCTGCCGATGTCTGACTGTGTAGTAAATGGTTTATGTTCGAAGTACCCTGACCCTTCTACGCTGTCTTCGTCATCGCCCACTGTTCTGTCTATCTGGTGCGGTGATATTAGCGAACTCGCAGTGTAAGATCTGTCGATGTCTGCCTGAATAGTAGCTGCCTTGTGTTCGAAGTACCCTGACCCTTCCACCCTGTCTTCGTCATCACCTGCTGATCCGTCTACCTGGTGCGGTGATATTAGCGAACTTGCAGTGTAAGATCTGCCGATGTCTGCCTGTGTAGTAGCTGCCTTGTGTTCGAAGTACCCTGACCCTTCCACCCTGTCTTCGTCATCACCCGCTGATCCGTCTACCTGGTGCGGTGATATTTGGGAACTCGCAGTGTTAGATCTGTCGATGTCTGCCTGTGTAGTAGCTGCCTTGTGTTCGAAGTACCCTGACCCTTCCACCCTGTCTTCGTCATCACCCGCTGATCCGTCTACCTGGTGCGGTGATATTTGGGAACTCGCAGTGTTAGATCTGTCGATGTCTGTCTTTGTAGTAGCTGCCTTGTGTTCGAAGTACCCTGACCCTTTCACCCTGTCTCCATCATCACCTGCTGATCCGTCTATCTGGTGCGGTGATATTTGGGAATTCGCGTTATAAGATCTGCCGATGTCAGACTGTGTAATAAATGGTTTGTGTTCGAAGTACCCTGACCCTTCTGCACCGTCTTCGTCATCACCCGCTGATCCGTCTACATGGTGCAGTGATATTTGGGAACTCACGTTGTAAGATCTGTCGATATCTGCCTGCGCCATAGTAGTTGTGTTATGTTCGACGTACCCTGACCCTTCCGCGCTGTCTTCGTCATCACCCGCCGCTCCGTCTATCGGTATCGCCAATACTTGGGAATTTGCGTTGTAAGATCTGTTGATGTCTGCCTGTGTAGTAAATGGTTTGTGTTCGAAGTACCCTGACCCTTCCACGCCGTCTTCGTCATCGCCCGCTGTTTCGTCCACCAGGAGTGACAATACTTGTAATTTTGCATTGCGAGATTTCTTGATGTCCTTTTCTATCCTGTAGAAAATTGAATGCTGCCGGTGACTACTGATCTGTGGTGGAGTTTCAAGAGCAGATTCGAAGAGTAGAACATCGTTCTAGAGTTAAAAAAGGGACTGGCTGTATTTTGCGGAGTATAGGTAGACTCATCAACATATAAGTATCAGTATTAATTCTTGTTTCACTTAGTTCATCAAATATTTTGTCAAACGTCACTGTGATGCTATTTCATACAAATTTTCATTCTTATAAAATGACTGATGATTTACTGGAAAATAGGTAACAAATTACTATCAAAAATCGTACCAAACGCCACCAAAAAATAAAAATCAAAAATGAGAAACTCACACGAAGAACTGCAGCTCTAGCAGAGGTTGCAAAAAGAAGAAAAAGTGGTAGGAGGAGTGTACTGCTGCAGAGTAACACTCTGCTAGTCATTTTCAGAAGACCAAACTACCGGATCTTCGAAACCGAAATCTTCAGCGATCTCGTAAACGGAAAAGAGATCGAATTAACGATCGAAAACGTCTTCCTTGTGTAAGAACTACGGGTCTTTCCAAAGATCTGTAACTTTTCCGCTATTCTTGGAAGAACTTTCAGCAACAGAACTAACTGCTTTAATATTTTGATCCAGTTTTCACTGCCTCTATTTATGCTCGCACATTAGTTCACAAAATTTCAACTGTTAAATAACTACCACATACCAGCGCGAGTGTTCAGTAGCGTCTGGTTGCTCTAAAAGTTTGTAGGGAACATAGTAGATAACTTTTTAAATAGCAATATATTACGATAATTTAATTTTGATAATTGATAAAGAATTTCTGGCTATTGGAATGCTAATGGAGGAAAGAGAAAATAATAAAATATGAAGTGATTAAAAATTGGCCGTTAAATAGAGAAGTTCATTGTGCAAGGTTATCTTGAAGCGGCTGTTTTCACGGTTTTATCTTGCGCGTCTGAATCATTACCGTAGATATAAAAATGTTAAGCTATTCATAGTACATTTCGTATCATCGATGTAGGCATTTCACGACTCATTATGAGTTGACCATCGCAAGTGGTCTCGGTTGATTCGTTCCAAAGGTATCGTACGACAAAAAGAGAAATTTTTGTCGTGCAATATCTTTTAAACCAATCGTTCGATTTTGATGAATCTTACGGCGATCGAAAGGGCTATCCAAAAGCTAAGTCCAATTAAGTTTTGAGACTAATCGCATGAACAGTTTAGGAGTTATGCGCTAAAATCATGAAATTCACAGGATTTTGCAACTAAATAATGGACATGAAAAATTTCCATGTCACTTTCGCGCGAATAGGCTCTTTTATGAATTATTATTTCTTTTTTTTTCTTTTTTATTGCAAACATACATCAGTACCTAATAATATTATAATACAATAAATTAGTAGGGGAGAGGCGGGCAAAACGGGGACACTTGAGAAATACTGGACTTTCGTGAACTCAAATATACTGAATCTTCTCTTTATTACTTTAATTCGGAATATATAAAACAAATTTTCAGTGGCTATGAAAAAGATTTTTGCTATTTCATTTTTTTTTTTTTCTTTTTTTGCGGTCGAAATGGGGTAACCCCCGAAAAAAAAAATGAGAAAAATTTCAAGCTACCCCAAATTATCCAAGAAGATTGTAAAAAGAATAGATCTTAATACAAGAAATAATTTTCATAAAAAAAAAAATTCCGGGATAAAAAATTTGAAAAATAAAAAAAAATGTTAAAAATGTTCTGACCCCCAAAATTGCGCAAAAATGATAATAAGTGTAATATATTATTTAGACTTAGAACCATTTTGGAAAGAAAAATTAAATTTATCAAATTTTTGGGGTACCCGGTCTTTTTTTATCCTGTGGAAAATGGAATGTTGACGGTGACTTCTGATCTGTAAAGAAGTTTCGAAATCAGAACTGTCGAAGAGCAGAACATCGTTCTAGAGTTAAAAAAGGTATTGTCTGTATTTGCGGGACATAGAATCGTCAACTAATAAGTGTCAGTATTGATTTTCGTTTTACAAGTTCATTAAATATTTTGTCAAACGCGTCACCGTGACGAAATTTTATACAAATTTTTACTCTATTCAAATCGACTGAAGATTAACTGAAAACGCAATAAATCACCTCGAAAATCGTACCAAACGCCACGGCAGTCCGTTCAGTAGAAAAAATAAGAATAAAAAATAAAAAAAACTTACTTGAGAAACTGCGGCTGTATTAGCGGTTGCAAAAAAAAGAAAAACTTGTAGAAGAAGTGCACTACTGTAGTATAAGAGTAACACTTTGATAGTCATATCCTTATAGGAGAAACCTTCGACGATATCGTAAAGGGAAAAGGGATCGACTATACGATCGAAAACGTCTTCCTTGTCTAAGAACCTTGTAAAATAATTCAGACCTATAGTTTTTACTGCCTCTATTTATACTAGCTCATAATTAGTTTACGGAATTTCAACGATTAGGTACATGATAACTACACGATTTTTGATAGCGTCACAACGCTGGACTTAGGAGTGTGAGGCCCTGGGGCAAAAAAGGAGTGGAGGCCCCCTAATTATTTTTCAAATAGGTTAAACAATTTTTTTCTTCCAGGTGTTTCAATAATTTAATGTGATACAAATCAAACTCTTTCAATAAACATACTAGGTGTATACTAAAATACAAGAAATAAACCAAATTAAATTATATAGCGTTAACGAATTAGTTAACAAAATAATATTAACCATTAATTTTGAGGAAAATACCAAACTCACTTTGGAATGTTTAAAACGAAAAGTGACTCATGAAAGTGTGAAAACTGCTCTTTAGTTGTCAGAACTTAGATGTTTCTTTTTTTCACTTTTTTATTTTTTTTTATTTTTTGAATATAATTTTGCATATTATTCAGTATTCGTTAGAAAATTTTACCTACAAATTTCTATAGTGAGGTCCTCTCTCTTGGGGAGACCCCGGTTGACCTTCCCTACGTCCGGCGTTGGAGCGTCTGGCTGCCCTGATAAAATTCGTAGGAAACAGAGTAGATAATTTTTTAAACAGCTGGGTACAAAATTACAATAATTCAATTACGATAATTGAGGGAAAATTTCTGGCTATCGGAACCTAAATGGAGGAAAGAGAAAACGATAAAATTTTAGGTGATTACAAATTGGCTGTTAATGACGGAAGTTGATCGTGTAAAGTTATCTTGCAAAATTGAAACAGCAGTTTTTGCGGTCTTATCTTGCACGTGTTAATTATTACAGCTCAGATATGAAGCTGTGAAATTATTTACGATACATTTAAAGAGTTAGTTGGAGTTGACCATCGCGAGTGGACTAGTGGTAGCCATACCTTCGGTACTGGACAGTACGGAATAATAAGTACCCAGCTCTTCTTAGTTAAGGAAGTCGTTTAGTTAATCGTTTATTGGATTCAACTTCCTATTTGACGAAGCTGTCGAAATTTGGGACTCCGAGGATGCCGAAAATTGGTCATTTAAATACGACCATTAGTATGGTACTGAGAAGTGAAGTGCCGGTCATAGTTCTTCTTCTTCTTCTCGCGACTTTCATCACAGCCGTCGTTACTCAGGTGAATTCTTTACGCGAAAATATAAAAAGAAGATAAACGGGGAAAAATAAAAAAAGTGAAGTAGGGGTAAGCAGATCAGCGACGTATATGGAGCATTCCACGTCAGATCGACCTGACCAAAAGACTGACCCTCTCAGAATTAGTTTAAACTTTGTGAAAACTTTCTGTTACTTGTCAAGAATGTGTGTGACTATTTTTAGATTTTTATTCGACGACATTTAGACGTTAGCATTCGATATAATACAGTTCAAACTGAAGAAGTCTACTGCAATTGATTTTTGTGATATGCTGAGCCGATTTTGGGTTAAAAAAATGATATTCTGAATAAACTCAAAACTTGAACTGGCTGATGAAAAATCTAAAAAATCATTTCATTGACGAATCGTTAAATACGTGTCGACTCATTTTGAGTATAAATAATGACATGTACAAATTGCAAATGAATAAAAGAAAATTGAGGGTTTTAAAATGTAAAATTGACGTAGAATGCCCCATACATATACGTGAGATATGCCCCGACCTATTGAAACAGATTCAAATCACTTGTATTATCTGTATCCGCTCTGTATTGGTGTTGTGAAACTTTTGTTTACCCTTGACCGAGCCCTCCTGAACACGTACTTTGTATGATAAGATAACTTGAACTTCGGGAGATACGGAAGACGAAAACCTCTCCAGCGATCATTTTCTGATGAGAGTCTTTCTTCTAATTATAGAAGGATGATCTGGTTCCCGATCCCGATGGAAGAATTTCCGATACCATTTCTCACAGGATGAAAAGAGGGATGTGGGAATCGGGTGATAATGGAGGTCAGGTACCGAGTAGGAATCGAAGAAGTGAGTAGTACCAATAAAATGAGATCAATAATATTTTTTCAACACGCCGTGCGCAAAGTTCAATTTTGCGCACGCTTCGCATGCACACAATTAAACTTTCCGCATATTATATTGAAAAACAAAGTCCTACACGTGCGAAAGATGATTCTTGACTCGTGTGATTCTCACCCTCGCTTCGCTCGGGCAAAAAACTTTCAACATTCTTGCACTTGCATCGAAAAGTACTATTCTCAGGAGTTTAAACGACCAGTTTGAACATCCTTGAATTCTCGCTCTTTATCCAGAAAAACTTCAGACCTTATTACACAAGCAATAGTATCGTTCTTCTCTCAATTTTTTATTTATTTTTTTAAACATCATTTGACTTATTAATACAAATAACCGATTTTACGAAAAACCGCATGTGTATAAAATTGAGAAGTAATAAATCGAGCGCATAAAAAAATCTGAAAAGAAATTCAGGTATATATCTATTAACTTAATCTATTAACTATTAATTTTTGTAAATAAAAGTTTGAGTTCAATCACAAGCCATGGAATTGTGAAGTGTTTTGGAAATTGGTGGAAAGCCTCATATGTTTAAGAAATTTCCAAGGATTTCATCCTCGATGCAACCTCAAGATATCTGTCTATTGGTCTGTCCTCTTGACTTTTTGATTTGTAACAATATAGGCTATGTACCATCGGAGATGAACTACACGGGTAACATCGTTGCATTTACTGGTGAGCCCTGGTATATAACATGCCAACATCTATCGAGGAATAATAAGGTGAAATGGACAAGAGATGGGGTATCGCTAGATCAAGAAATTGTAAGAAAACATTTGAAAGTGAGGGAGGGAGAGACGTCTTCAACCCTATTTGCGACTGCAGCGAAATCTAGCGACGAGGGTGTATACAAGTGTACTTCAGACCATCACCAGAATTATTTCCGTCTAACCGTATACCCATCGGGTATGTATAAACAACAACTTTGAACTGTACTGTCACCTCAAACTTTATCTTCTACCCTTAGCGTATTTTTATTTCAATATAGGTTTATAGAATAAGAAATGAATCAATCAGAAAGCTATACCGTGTGTTTCTACAGAGGCGCTACGGTATGTCCAGTAGCGGATGTACAGTCGCCAGTGAACCATGCCGATAAACTCGCGTAACGTTGTTACCCACGCGGTAGGCGACTATACATCCACTACTGAACATACTGTAGCGCGGAAGTTGATGAAGAAAACTCTAAAAATTATAGAATTAAAAAAAAAAAAAACCAGAAAGACAAACAGGAAATTTTCTTTTTTTTCTGTTACTGACATAAAAATTTTGTGTGCTATTCATTTCTTGGTCTGTACCTACGCGTCTTTACAGAGTTAGCCTAAGGCCGCTGTATCAAGGTCTCGTGAAGTTCATATACAATGTGTCTTGTGTTTGAAAATACATTTGGATATATCGCGATCAAGAGTATGGTACTAAAACGAAAAATGTTTCAAATGAGAGTTGTACAATTTGGAGGGGCTCACAAGATGAGCATGCAGTAAGTTTTTGGGTTCGAGGTCTGTGCTGGGTCTAGTTTAATACGTGCAAACTTTTATTTTACAACGGAAATCTTTATTTTTTTTATTGTGGATTTAGATCCTGCGTTAAAGAACAAGAAAGTTTTATTCCAGGTGATTATTTGAACAGCAACTCTGAACAAGCCCTAAACATAATTCCGAGTCTTATCGTGAAGATCGTGGTAGTGAAAATACGTGGATAATTATGCGTTTCTGTTTCCTTCCATAAACTGTCACTCCTCTGCCAGCTATGGTCTTCCTCATCTCTCCCCTTTTATTATTCCATCTCGGTATGTCTGTCGACGACGTGGTTCTCTGACTTTCAAATAATGAATAATCAAATGATCGGACGACAGATTCATATGAGGATTCAGAGACTACTCCTGACTCGGATGCGGGACCGACTACAGAAGATCCCTCTTCTCCTGCCGGTGAGGATATCGTCAGTTCTGGTGACTCGGATGCAGGATGGACTACAGAAGATCCCTATTCTCTTGCCAGTGAGGATATCGTCAGTTTTGATGACTGGGATTCGCTACTGACGATAGAAGATCCCTATCCTCTAATTGATACAGATGCAACAAGCTCTGGTGACTCAGGTACGGGATGGGAGACACTAAATAATTATTTTCAGGTTCCTGAGTATCCAGTGGATCCCGCAGGCACAGAAGCAGAATCGCCGCGAGCTGATAACAGCATCTGCAAACCTGATGCAAATGAAACTCCCGCGTGGCAATCTGCTCTCGAGTCCATCATCATCAAGCTGAACGGTATCGAGGAGTTGAGATCCGAAATTCATGCATTGAGCATGACTCTTCCTAACGTGACCGAGCTCTCTATGAAAATAACTCAGCTCATCGAGTCTAATAATGCGCTTAATGAACGCTTCATGTTGCTGGATATTGACATTCGCACTGCCCAAATGCAGAATACCAAACTAGTGGAGGCGAATGTCGGTTATGTCCGGCGCTTAAAAGTACTCGAGCGAAAAGCTCGCATATCAAGAAGATAGGTACCAAGTGCGAGCTTACGAGGTCTACGGATGAAAGATGTTCGAAATTGCTGTAAAAACAAATTTGAAAATAGATTCAATTATAATATCGTATATTTATAATCGTAATATTTCCTCGATTCTCTTTATTATTGTTATATATCTTTTCACAATTTATATTTGATATGCATATAAATAAACACATATTTGTATGGTATGTATATAATCTATACACAAGAATAATATATTGTATATTATTGACTAATGGAAGAAGGGCGTAAGCGCCATATTATGTACACCCTTTTGCATGTCTTAAGCCCTTTTGCCATCAAATCTTCGACTTGAAATAAAACTAAGCAGCAGTTTTCGTTTCAACAGTTTCACTATCGACTAGGACAAAAAAATATATGTATACCTATATGGGGCATTCCATGACATCTCGATCAAGATTCTAAGTCGTAATTCCCTGTAACTTTCTAAGTAGATATTTTTCGGCCCATATTATAGTGAACTTTTATGTTCACACAGCTGATGTCAAAAATGTAATGAAATAATAATACTTTTTCAATTTTTCACTTTCCATATTTATCTTTCGAAATTATGAAATCTCCATCTTCTAATAAGTGTCAAAAGTTTTGATATATTTCATAAGATTTTTCGGAATTTTTTCAGATTTTACAAAATGGGAGTTGTTATTTTGAGTTTTTAAATCATACTTCAGATACGTTGGGTCGAAAATTTCTGAAAAAAATTACGATAGCGTTTTTCGTCATGTACTTTTACACAAAAAAATTATCAAACCAGTCTGAGACATCGACTTAGAATTTTGAACATACCTACTGCATTATAAGTATTGATAATGTATAAATAGCAATGTATAATTTTTAGAAATGAAAAATAAAATTTTATATCTTTTGTATCTAGATAAATGGATATATGTATCCTAGATATCTATGTAATGGTAAATAAATATTTTACTTTGCTTCAAAATAAAAAAAAAATATATGAATAATTTGTATACCTGGGTATATATTTTGAAAAATATTATTTTTCCGTGAAGGTAGCAGCTTGAGGATCAGAACATTGATTATATTCTTGGGCTAATGATAACGGCGCTCATTTGTATATCGAGATGAAACATTAAGGACTTAGAAGAAGAAAACAAAAATGAGAGGAAGGTAAAATGGGTAAACGAATATTTATTGGAAAATCATCACTATATTGTGCGCCTATGTGGTTAAAAAAGCTGTGCCTAAATTACGTAAGGCTATCAGTGGGAGGGGGGGTCGAACATTTTCTTATCGTTTCTTACGTGAGGGGGGGTATATGGGGTAGATATCTATACCTCACGTAAGGTTTTTATACATTATTTCTAATGGGAACATATAATAACTAAAGCAGTAATTTTTTGGGAAACCGATGTCGAAAATAAGGAAGACGCATTATCCGAAAACATCAGAATAAAAATACTGAAATTATTATTTAAACAGTAGTCCACCATTTTCGTTCTTACATTAAAGTATTAAATAATGACGTTATACTTCGACTCATAGATTATTCATACATGGTTCAAAAATCACTATATCTAGGGACTGAATCAGCAAAAATCAATTTTATCGTAAGCTTTCGACTCCAACAAATAAAAATAAACATTATAGGTGTATTCATGGCTAGAAAAAAAAAGATGGCCATATCCATAATTTATTTTTAACTCAATTCATTCATTAGAATTATTACAAAACGAAAGCATATAGTTTACGAATGCCAGCACCTCCATGATGCTCCATGTGAGATAATTTCAAATTCCGAAGTCTTATCTTTCCGGATCCTTATATTTTCGTTTTGAAATTTACAGCGAGTCATGATGACTCACTAAGATTTGGGGAGAAAAATATCTTGAATATTAAATGCCTTGAACTGATCGTCCTTAATCTCACGATGAGTAAAAAACTTGCGAAAGAAGTTATCCTTTTCGTTGGTGGTCAGGAAAATACTCTGATGAAAATTTCTACTTCTGTACAAAATTTTCAAGAATATTGGAACATTTTATAGCTATTCATAAGAAATTGTAGATTTCCGTGGTTTATCATATAAAGAAGTGTAAATTTTCATAATCATTCAAAAAAATTCGTTGTATTTGTCGGTCAAACTGAAAAAAAAAACTACGACTTCTTATAAAATAAACTATGAAAAGTTCAAAATTCAATAAAAATATTTATAAATACGTAGAATTATTTTCGCCACCAGGTAATCGACCCGAAAACTCAAGGGATCGATTACCTGATGTTTCCCATGTTTCAGTTGTGATCAATTCCGTATTGCGACTGTCAAATATTTTCCATAGATCTCTTTTTATCCTGTGGGCGATAGATTTCTGTCGGTGTCTTCCAATCAGTGTAGGAGTTTCAATGTCAGGATCGAGGATCGGATCACTAGTCTAGAATTAAAAGTAAGAAACCATCATCAGATGAAAAAGTCCCTCCGCTAAATTATCACTGTAGTAAAGGAAAATTAGACTTGAAAATGTCAAAACGGATTAAAAAGCCAATTTTTTTAGGACAAGTAGAGGGTCATAAGATATGCCCAAAACCACCATAATCCAACAAAATTTCCTTGTGCATCGTCCCCCATCTTGAAAAACAGGTAATCCTCGATATCTCGGCTCTTATCGGTTCGATTTTGGTATTTTTTTTTTAGTTTTGTAGGGGAAAATATCGTCTACAACTTTTATTCAAAGTATTTTTTAATAGCTGTGAAGGGAACAAGGTTACGATAAAAAAGGGCTATAAATTCATTATCAATAATGTTTATCGTCGATTATATTGCCCCTTTTTGATTTTATCAATAAATTTTTAGAATAAAATTTGTAGAGGACTCGATTCTTAACAATTTTTATACATACGATTTTGCGATAACTCAAATACTATCTGAGATAGAAATTATGCCATTGCGTGGAAGAGTTTATTGAAACTGTATTAAAATTGGATAAATTCAAAATTCAGAGCAAAGATAAAAAAACGGGAGAATAATTGAAAAGATTGAATGCGGAAATGAAATAGTCGAGTATTTTTTAGACTTGTTCTTTATATGGCAGACGGGCTTAGAATTGTTCACCGCTGAAAGGAAAGACAACTTTCTGAAATCTCATGATGCTTTAATTTCGATATAATTGACGAAAAATTTTGAACAAGAGTAGCTATGCAGAATCTTTCTGAGTGAATCAGTTCTTGAGACATAAAAATCAAAGTGTGCCACAAGAATATTTCCTATATGTTATTCAAATGAGAAACAAAAAAACAAAAAAAGGGAAAAGGTTTTGAAAAGAATGACGAAGAAGTAAGGAAAACGGAACCTGGAAAAACCCGGCTCGCCAAAGATGTCTGGTCGACACATTTTATATGGCCCTGCCATGCTGGTCGAAGGCTTAAACCCTTCCAGGTAGGTGCAGGGTAGGTAAAATCCCGAAAAAGGTGGACAGGTAACAGAGGAAGTATGAAAAATATCGAAAGTATACAATAACAGAATAATATTTAGAATTTTGTGTCTTCGTTCGTATGGATATTGCTTCGTAAATAACAATCAACTATTTCCTGGTGGGTCGGTCGGTAGAGATACGTTAGGTAGGTACAGTTTTTTCTCATTTGCCTCTCAATGGGAAAATACGATTTAGCTATTTTTTAATTTTTTTTTTCAGGTGGACGGTTTTGCCCCACCCTCCAAATTTTTTATCGTTTTCAATGAAATCACTTTGCAAGTTCAGTCGCTCTATTATTATATTCTTTAAATTTTTGTCTCGTTTCTTTCAAGTTTTCTCGCTCAGCTAAATGTTGCAAAAATTAGCCACTCGTAGCGCTGTCGGAGTTACTGACTTAGCGTCACTTAGCGTATACTCCCTGCTCCAGTCAATCACGTTATTGAATTCGTCGCATTGTTAACTGCGACTACTACTGCCCGAGAGGTGAAGCAGCTGTGAAGTCCAGTGGCAAAATGTCGGCGTTCCATTATAACTGCAACCGGAAACTCAAAGTAAAAACGAAACGCACTGGACAGTTGACTATGTGACGTCACATCTAGCAGCACTCGCGTGCATTTAGGAATACACGCGATGGCTAGGCATCCCCTTCTTTCTTGCCAGCGAGCAAACCATGGTCAGGGAGGGGGAGGAGGGGAGGGAAGGGGGTTACCCGCCGAAACTAGTATTTAGTTGACACGGCAGAGTAAGAAGAACCAAGAAGGAGCTGCAGTAATTCGTCAACTTTCCTACAATTTTGAACAGTTTAGGATACCGTGCTGCGCGGAACGATCAACAAGAGCAATTAAAGAAGCAATATTAATTGTCAACGAATCCGATAAATCTTATCGTATAGATCGACAGACAAAGTGAAGTTGAAGGTTAATTGTTCAATTGAAATAAGACAGTGCATATGTCCACCTCAACGAATTTCAAAGAATCTGTGAAGAGTAAATACAATAGTTACGTGGTTTAATTATATTATGTATTTCGGAGTATACCGCTGAATTGGAATTATATACCATACTAGAACGTTGACGGTGGTGGGGTTAGTGAAACGATCTGCCGAGAGAGAGATAACTCAGTTTGAGCTCTCTTCCTTGTCTGTATCGTCCGAGCAAAAATTTTATCTACAGCAACGATGGGCAAGTAATGTGAGTCCATGGACGTACATACAAATATCTGGACGGACGTTAAGGTACCTTTATGGATGCGGGGGGTTATACCACAGGATTGATTTTTTCAGCGAATTTTTATATGATAGTTCTTGGCTTAAAACACGTCTCGGATTTTGTTAAAATTTTGTTCACCCAGCCGTGTTTGAGGTGTGAATTATTGAAAACTCGAAACAGCGCTGTGATCGATTTTTTTTTTAATAAATTCTCAAAAATACTATATCTATGCTACGGCCAACAACGAACATTTTCTGGTAATAAAAATAGTGCACAGATTGTTTTTTATTTTCAATTTCTTTTTAATTTCTTCTATCTTTTTTTTGCCATCACAAACATTCAATCTTTCGAAATTTCAATTAGATTTATTTTAGACAGAAAACAGCGAAAGAAAATGAAAATTTTCATTGTTTTTGTTTTTCTTTAATTTTATCTAATTTATTTATTTATTTATCCATTTATATTTTTGGTTTAACATAACTTCGTTTCTTTCTTGAACTGATTTTGGTTTTCTTTCGCTGTTTCCTGTCTAAAATTAATCACCAATTGAAGTTTTGAAAGGACAAATATTTGTGCTGGCAGAAAAAAAAAAAAATGGAAAAATAAAATCTGTCCACTTTTTTTATGACCGGCAACACCGCCGCCGCCATCTTGGTTAGTCACATCCGTTATAGCCATATATGTAATACTCCTATATTGCTAAAAGGGTCTGGAATATGGCTACTTTTGTACGGTGCCGACGATAATGGTGTCTCTTTCTATCTCCATCACATCAGAGCTTTCTGCGCAAGTCAAGAACATGGAGCAGAAGTGAGTTAGAGATATATTCTGTTTCTCTTAGTTCTCTACCCCTCCACTTATAGGAATTTGCAATATAGGAGTATTACATATATGGTTATAGCAGGCTTTCATTCCTCCCACCCTTGAGGCTTCACTGCCGTGAGGAAAGGCCCCCTCCAGATATTTGTACGTCCATGGGCGAGTCGAGTATCTGAGTATTGAAAATAAGATTTTAGGCGGACTGTATACGGTACGAAAAAGACAGAGAACCTCAGCTGAACTATCTCTATCACCAGGCCCCCGCCACGAGAATCAGCGCATGAGTATAATTGTATTTGAGTGGATGACACACACACGCACGGACGCACGCACTCACGTGCGTATCAGCAGTTCGTTCGTGTGGACTTGCGCGCGGTTAAACGAGTCAGCTGTCCGTGTGACGAGTCTACAATGTGTCGTGCCATTTTCTCCGTGTCTCATATTCATTTATTAGTGAGAATACATGAGGCTGAAGTTCGTAACGTTAACGCAACAAACTGAGAGAATTATTTTTTCGCGTTTGGCGACGATCGGAATAGATGCAAATAATTTCTAAAATCATCCAGATGTCTCAAAAAAATATTTATCAAAATCCACTCGTCGGAAGTCACCCTTACCTACTACCCCCCTATTAATAATTGAAAAATTAATAACAATTGAACGAATCAATTGGCGACGACCGGAATAGATGCAAATAATTTTTAAAATCATCCAGATGTCTCAAAAAAATATTCATCAAAATCGACTCGTCGGAAGTCACCCTTACCTACTACCCCCCTATTAATAATTGAAAAATTAATAACAATTGAACGAATCAATTGGCGACGACCGGAATAGATGCAAATAATTTTTAAAATCATCCAGATGTCTCAAAAAAATATTCATCAAAATCGACTCGTCGGAAGCCACCCTTACCTACTACCCCCCTATTAATAATTGAAAAATTAATAACAATTGAACGAATCAATTGGCGACGACCGGAATAGATGCAAATAATTTCTAAAATCATCCAGATGTCTCAAAAAAATATTTATCAAAATCCACTCGTCGGAAGTCACCCTTACCTACTACCCCCCTATTAATAATTAAAAAATTAATAACAATTGAACGAATCAATTGGCGACGACCGGAATAGATGCAAATAATTTCTAAAATCATCCAGATGTCTCAAAAAAATATTTATCAAAATCGACTCGTCGGAAGCCACCCCCCAATTATTAATAGGGGGGTAGAAGGTAAGGGTGGCTTCCGACGAGTCGATTTGGATGAATATTTTTTTGAGACATCTGGATGATTTTAGAAATTATTTGCATCTATTCCGATCGTCGCCAAACGCGAAAAAATAATTCTCTCAGTTTGTTGCGTTAACGTTACGAACTTCAGCCTCATGAGAATACGATATTAACAGCAACATGGCATATGGAATGCATGTAAAATAATCGAGTTTTAAGATCATTTATCCTCCGGATTGTGTGAGATGATCATTCTGAAATATTGACGAGATTAAGTCCTGTTGCGAATGAAATTCTATTTAAGTTTCAGGAAAGTCTGCCTCAAGTTGTTATACCTACTTGTGTACTTGCCTCAAGAAAAAAATTGAGCTTCAAAGCTCTCATTGCTGAAATTTTCTTTGATCTATTTTTTTTTTTTTTTAATTCTTTTTTCCTCCTTTTTTTTGCACACTACAAGAGAAATTAGAAAACTTCTTTTGTCATCGATTTTTGCAACAATTGCAGCTTATTATTCGATTCTGCATAGCGAACAATGAGTTAGACATTTTGGCAAATGAATTATTAAAAATTATAATATCTTGAAACTCAAAGGGTCTGGCGGAAGAGATATGGGGAATCTGCCCCCAACGAATTTTAAACCCCCAATTTTAAATTCACAATCGGAAATATGTCAAGATTCACGAAGAATTTTTTTTGAATTTTGTTTTTCATCTAATTTTATTGAAAACAAACCCATTTCTTTTTGAAAAAATCTCTGAATAAAATTTGACCATGATTCAATGAAGATACAACTTTAAGGAAATTTGTTATGTCTTTTTTTATATTTCTTTATGAAATCATGAAGTTGTGTCTAACTGTCAGCAATCAGCCTGTAAGCAATGGGCTAATAAACAATAGAAAAAATTGGCGATTCAAAAATTGTTGGGGGGAGATTTCCCATATTTATTTCGCTAGACGCTTTGTATTTTATTCCTAAATGAATAATTTGTGGACACATTTTACTAAAAAAAATTGCCGTGTAAAAATTCACTGATTTTGAGTTCATTACAAAAATAAATAAACCGCTGTACTGACCCGTTCACTCAATTCTATGAATACTTTCTTCATTTCTAAAATTGCTCACAAATAGAAAATAAAAAAAAAAACTGAAGGTCATAGACCATGGTCTTTGGGATTTCTCTAAAACAAAATTTTTTTTCTTGCATGTTTTTGGAAATCAAACACATCCCTATGAAGATTTTTCGATCTTTATCTTCATTCAGTTAGGGCAGCCCATCAAAGTTTATTTCAGAAAATGACATTTAGGGCAAATTCTCGAATAGAAAGAATGAGAATTCATAAAATACTTGAAGAACAAAAATTACTGGTTTTTTTTTACCTATGATTTTTGAGAAAAAAATATGGCAATATTGCAGACGTACGTAAGAAGAAAATAACCACTAGATTTTGGCCTTCTGAAAATACACCATTTTTGATTTTAAAAACTCAAATTTTTTAACGAATGATGACTACTGAATGGAAAAAATTAAAACACCTCAAATTATCGAAAAAACTTATCCTACATTGTTTATTTGACTAATACTTGGTGATTTGTTTTCAGACTCAACTACTGTGCCTGACTCATGGTACACCCAAGACCCTCGGATCTCTCGGACAACTGAGATGCAACGTGGTTGATTTAGTTTTTGGAAAAAGATCATTATTTAATTGATTCACCATTACGCATTGAATACCAGCAAATGGTACGTATCGAAATCGGCGAAAGTATTTTTTTCCCCTCTTTAACCCGTAACGATGATGCGGGATACAACAATGGATGTTCCAATGGATTACACGGAGCTTATCGACAATTTGATCAGAGATGAAGTTATTGAACGTAAAAACGACATAAACCAAGTAAAAAACGTAATCAGGAATGAAATTGAAAAACGTAGAAACAGTTTACAACCAGTCACGGATAAAACTGTGGAAAAACATCATGATGAGCCGTCACTTGGCACTATCGAAAACGCTTACATTCAAAAGAAATACACAGAATACTGTCTTGAATGTTGGGTGCAAGAGGTGGCAAGATTTTTAGAAGATAATCAAATCAAGCTTTTGTCTGGGGATCTGAATCATGACATTGTCCAAGATCTTCTCAATTCACTGCACACTATACAAAGTTTGCGACAAATTCCAGAACCCCTCAACCAATTGCCATACTACAGGCTTTTGATGAAAAACTATGACTTAATTAGTTCGAATAATGAGAAAACTTTCATAAAAAAGTTCAAAAGTATTTGCTATGAGCAAATCGTTATCTACACTGAATTTGCCCAGACAGAATTAGATTTTTTGAAAGCCTTTGTGAATTTTTTACTCGCCTCTAGAAATATTCAACAAATTATTGATGAGCTGCAATTACGGAGTTTCTGTTGCGGTGATTTACCATTCGATGAGCTCGTGAACGGGGTCAAAAATCTTGAAGTCGATGATTGTGAAACAGAAGTTATGATTTTTAAGAAAACAGCACACTCTTTGAAGCGTGAAAAAGAACCTTTTTTGGCAAAGACATTCAAGGAAGTTATTAACGCCTGCATCAAACCTGTGAAAATAGAGCAAAAGACGTTGGACGGTCGATTAGTTATCGAGGTGACAGGAAAATGCATCTTTATAAGCGAAATTTTACCTGAACTGGAAACACTCATTTCAAATAACTCTGCCATCGAAGAAGTACGCATTGTTGGAGCTGATATCCTACATATTGACATGAATCTTAAGAATGATATTTGGCATGGAAAAAATGTATTCATTCTTACTAAAATGATGCAAATTCATGATGAGATTACTTGGGATGTTTCGGGAGAAGATTACCATGATATTCAACAACGTGATGCTGCTGGGACTGGAGAAGATGGCCATGGTAAGTCAGGGAAAGACGGAGGCGCTGGAGAAAGTGGTGGTAACATTTTAATTAGAGCTGATGAGGTGAAAAATCCAGAGAATTTCACAATCATTTCGCACGGTGGACAAGGTGGCAGAGGCCAGGATGGTGGAAACGGACGTGATGGTGATGCTGGTATAGGTATTACGTACGACGAATTCAAGGAGAAATTCCCTACGGTAGTTGTTTTTTTGAGGCAGCAATCAAAGCGTGAACTTCTACTTAAAAAAACTATTGACAATATCACAAGATCGTCGCCATCAACAAGACCTGAATGGTCTAAAGACGGAATGTACATCAAGACTATGACAAGCGAGGGAAACGAAATCACTTTTTCCTATTGTAGTGCTACACTAGGTAAGTGTTTGCAATCTTTTCTGCTGTACAAAGGATCGTTCGGAAAACCAGGAGGACGCGGTGGAGAATGGGGTCTGGGGGGTCAAGGAGGATACAATGGTAGTATAACTCTGAATAATACAAACATTCGTGTGCACGCCGATAGAGGAAAACCGGGACAAGATGGAAATGGTGGACAGTATGGTTATCATGGACAAAATGCCTGGGATATGGGCTATGCAGATTACCAGAACTGGCCAAAAGCTGAATTCTATGGTTCGGATCAACGCTCTAAACTTCAACTTACATATTACGATACAACTTGGCTATCTGCCCCGAAAGATTCAGTATGGTGTCCTTACCGTCAGGAATATGCTCAAATCTCATATGCTGGAAAGGTTGAGGAGACAAGAGAAATGAAATATGTGGAACGGGTGGATACTAGACAGAATAATGCACCCCAACATCAGGCAATGGCTACGAAAAAAAAGATTATTTTAGAAGGAAAAATGATGTCTGACTATTCTCATTGCTACAGATCTCAAGAATGGAGTGCTTTACTTAATTCGGAAGTTTATTTAGATGACGTTATGCAACGGGCCTTGCAGGAAATGATTGAAAATGCGGAACAACAAGATGAGGTAACAACACAGACGAAAGTTAGATATGTTGAATCCGCTCATCGAGATAGAGATGTACGCCATAAAGGAATTACTGCTGCAACCTCCAGCATCACCTCTAGAGATCTCAATGTCGTAGATATTGAAAGTTTGATTAATCTTTTGACTAGTGGTGAAGGACTAGATGGTCATCTGAAAGAATTGAGGATGAACGAAATGGACCGTTCCGTTCTTGAGAGGTTATTTCTTTACTTTAATAAAAGAAAAAATAGATCTTCTGAAAATAGTGAACAACGAGATCTACAAGAGATTCTAAATGAAAAATATCGATTTGCTGTCTTGAGAGAAATCGCAATTCAATTACCAGGTGATCACAACGCTACAAAACCGATGGTAGTACCAGAAAGTGTATCGAGGTATCTGATCGTAGATAAAGAGAATGAAAATAACATTTCTCATCCTGGTTTAGGAACTTTGAATCAATATTTGTATCAAAATGGCAAAAAACACCGAGAACAAGTTTACGCATTCTTTCATGAAAACCTGCGGAACAGCGCAGATTTCGAATCTTTAAAAAGCTCTGTCGGGATATTTGTATTGAAAGAAGGAAAGTCCGAGCAAGTGCATTCAAACATTAAAAAGTACTACCTTGATCATGAGGAATTTTCAAAAAAGAAGAATCACAGTTTGAAGGTATATTTGGAGCCACTTTCTGACGAGCTCAAACGATATCAACATATATTTGCTCTGTGGATCGAACGTAACAATAATCAATCTGCCAGAATTGACCTGGCCGAGGAAATTCGAAAAAACGTATTCCTCAACGCGCTGTACAATCGTTATAATAAACAACTCAAGCAAGAGTACGATTGGACTAAATGCTGTAGAGACGAAGATTTTCTCAAAGAATATAACGATCATCTTTGTGAAAAAGGTCCATTTTCCGAATCGTATAGAGAATTATTGGCTCATGTTTTTCGGGTAAATATTAAGGTGTACTTCACAGATGAGGATGATCAGTTCTACATGCTAAATAATCATAACTCTTCCTCTCATCAGACTATTCATCTTCTGAAGCAAGAAAATGAGTTTAAGCAATTGAACATGGACGAAGATTACTTGAGACTGGAAACAGAGCGTACTGAAAGAGGCCAGATTTATGCGAAGATTTTAGCAGAGACTAGGGACATCAACGAAAAACAAGAATTAGATGATTATCTTGAGAAAAAAACTTTTTTGATTGACGATGCTTCTGAAAATAATAGTCAGTGGTTTTACGGGGATAACAGTGAACAATACGAAGACATTTCCGAATATGGCACAGAAGCATTAGACGATACAGATGACGAAGTGTTGAAGCGATCTGTCAGGGCATATATTTTGAAAGTAGGAAGATCAGAGAAAGTACATCCGGAAGTGAAAAAATACTACAATGAAATTCAAGAGCTTTCAGAAAAACGAGAACAGAGTTTCAACATATATTTCGAACCGTTTTACAATGAACTGAGGCGACACAAACATATCTTTGCTTTGTGGACAGAAAGTAAATATGATAATTCTGCAAAAAGTGACCTTGAGAAAGAAATGATAAAATACGATTTTCTGAATACGCTTTACAATCGTTTTGATAATCAGCTTAAGAAATTCGAATACGATTGGAGTGAATGTTGTGAGAATACAGCTGTTCTCAAAGCATTTGAAAAATACGTTCGAGAAAATGGTCCACTTTCAAAAGACCAACTTCGACACTTCACGGATCAAGATAGCGGACTAGAAAACAGTTATACACATATTTTTACGGAAAATGAGTCGGTAGTAGAAAAGCAGTTTGATTCTGCTTTGGAAACACAATCAACATGTTGTTCGGATAGCGATATTTCGGATAATGAATACCTCATTCACGAAAACCAAGAGATAGACGAAATCGTAAAATACTTCCGAAGCCCAGACGAACGATTACAGATGAAAAAACGTTTGGAAAAAGTTACATCGCAATATACTGGTCAACATGGTATTATACATTATTTATTGCGACGTTTTTACAACGATGGAATGCACTTGTCTTTTCAGGAATTGTGTTACCTGGTGAATTCAATCCTCAACTCTGTAGTTCAGGATAGAAAAGAACTGACGATCTTTTGTTGGATCGTTGCAGCGTACCCTCAAAAAAGCTGGCTGGATGAATTAGTGCTACTGCAGCTCGAGAATTACTTCAAAAAATCATTTGCGGATAAATCTAAATGGAGAAAGTATTTATCGAAAGTAAGGAATAAGGACATTCTGTTGTCATTGACATTGAAGCTAAATCAAAGTCAATCAAACAATCGCATCCCTGTACAGTGTATTGAACAAGCTATGAACCTTCTTTCTGAAATTCCGAATGAGGCCATCAGCCTAGAAGGGTTGGACTTACGGGAATGGCCTGACGCTCTGCAAGAACAATATTGGAAGCATAGACTAATGAAATTAACAAAATGGGAGAGGAATGAAGATTTATCGGCAGCTTCATACTATCTGTTAGCTCTGGAAGATACTGCTGATTATTTGTTGGTAGAAAAACTTGTAACGATCCTAGAATCTAAAAATGTATTACCTGGTGTACTTCTTACGATTTTGAACAATTTGTATACCGAAAGATGGTATCTGCAACCAGAATTATTGGAAAGTCTTTCTATATATAACATCGATATATGGGTAGAGGAAATGGAAAGTATATACATCGCTGATCAAAAAGAACGAGATGTGACACGATTGATTGAACTAATTAAAGGTCATGCCTCAGTCGGTATTATCGAGAAGTTACCTACGATTAAAAAATCCTTACTCAGTATTCGTAGAAACGACCCTACTACAGATGGACAATCTGAAGGTAGAATTGGACGGATTTACAACTGGTTTAGGGGTATTAGTAATGCGCCAGAAGGGACTTCGAACGAGTCATCCCCAATTGAAAATTCAGGTGATGGTGGAAACATATTAACACTATTTTCTCTGTGGATAGAGAATGATATAGCTACTTCGGAAGAGACTTTTAACGAGTCGTTCGTAGATGAAAACTTGCAGAGTATTCGCGAAGAATTGTGTACAACAACCGAAGAATCTGCATCCAATATGACCGAACGTGACCTCAAAATACATTTTGATATGTTCCGACTGTGTTTGGATGGTTTACTTACTAACGACAGTGAAAAAAAACAATTCATTGAAGAAGCCCGTATTGGAATGCTTGCTGTCATAGATAGAGCAATAGAAAAAAAAAGAGGATTCAAACTACGCGATACTCAAAAGGTAGCCATACTAGCTCTGCTTACAAATGAACGGAAAACTTTGGCACAGGTGTCTACTGGAGAGGGAAAATCGTTGATTGTGGTAGCAGCGTCGATCATAAAAGCTAGTTGCAAAGAGAAAGTAGATATAATCACTAGTTCGTCGGTATTAGCTGAACGCGATGCTGAAGGTAATAAAGACATCTATAGCCTGTTTGGTATCAGTGTGTCTCACAATTGCAGTGAAGATATCGAAAAGCGAAAAGAAGCATATTCCAGCGGTCAAGTTGTGTACGGCGACTTGTCTAATTTCCAACGTGACTACTTGCTCGATCGATTTTATGACAAAAATATTTTAGGAGATCGTAATTTCGAAAATGTATTCGTCGACGAAGTGGACAGCATGCTGCTCGATAAAGGGAACAACATGCTATATTTATCTCACGATCTTCCAGGATTGGATAAACTAGAATCTCTCTATGTTTATATTTGGCGATGGGTTAACAGACCAGTTGCAAGTCGAGAAGATTTTTCGTCCATTTTCGACCCTAGTGCAATCAAAGAATCAATTCTGCATGACTTGTATGATTTTATTTTGAAGGAAGATATAAAGAAACTTGATTCTGCATTGGATGATCAACAAGCTTCTATTATATGGGAACGATTGATCGAAGCTGAGATATTGGACGACCAGGGTAAAATGTTAACAGGAAATGTCGACAAAATAATACTTGAAAGAGTACTTAACCCTAAATTTATTGCTTATGAAAATCGTCTTTTCTATCTTTTGAAAGAATCTATTGAAAGAAACAAAAAGATACATGTTCCTAATTATCTCAAACCTTTTATTGAACAACATTTGGACTCTTGGATCAAAAGTGCTATAGCGGCTGCAGTAATGCAAGAAGGGCATGATTATGTGATGGAGGCGGACAAAACTGGTACTAGTGAAGATCTAAATCCTCACGTGACAATTGTCGACAGGGATACGGGAACGTATCAAGCGAATTCACAATGGGACGAGGCATTGCATCAATTCTTACAACTCAAACACGGTTGTAAGTTATCTCTGCAAAGTTTGAAAGCTGTTTTCATTTCCAATGTTTCGTATTTGAAAATTTATAAAAATTTATACGGCGTGACGGGCACTTTAGGATCACGACGAGAACGAGATTTACTATTGGAGATACACGACGCTGATTTTGTTATTATACCTACAGCCATGCCTAAGCGATTTTTCGAGGAAGTACCCATTCTTTGTACTGAAAAAAATAAATGGCTCGATGAAATATTCAACGAAGTGAAGGAGTTTGTTGGCAAGAGAAAACGATCGATACTTATTATCTGCGAGACAATAAATGATGCAGAAACCCTGGAAAGAGATTTTATCAGAAAAGGCGCGTATAATATTCATACCTTTACGCGAGAGTACATCAAATTGGATATAGCTCAAGGTACGAAGGAGTTAGAGCCAGGGCACATTATTATAGCTACGAATCTCTGCGGTCGTGGTACCGACATAAAGATCACAGAAGAATTGAAGAATGCGGGAGGATTACATGTCTGTTTGACCTATTTACCTAAGAACAACCGAATAGAACAGCAAGCGTTTGGACGAGGAGCAAGATGCGGAAACAAAGGTTCTGGCCGACTTATCATATTGGATACAAAAGGCAAAGAATACAGCAATTTGAAAATACTGGAATTGAAGAAGCAGCGTGATGCCGAAGAGTTATTGCGTATACCGGATATCAAAGCATACTACGAGACACAGATCATCACAGAGGAACGTTATTTCGAAGAATTTAAAAAGCAGTATAAAAAGTTGACCAAATCTCTCACAGATAAAGATGTGCATTTGGAAGCTCGACAAATTCTATTGCAAAGTTGTTTAAATAAGTGGGCTTTCTGGTTGGATAGAAATAGTAAGTGCATGGAAAATCTTGCGGACGAAGAAGGCAGAAATAATTTAGAAAATTCACTTGAAGAATTTATTCTACAGTTGGATAATTTGACAGGCACGTCTATGGAACCTTGGGTTGAGGGACAGCCAGTGCAAATGATTAAATTAGGTAAATATTTGTCCCAAATTAAAAAATATGACGATGCTATGAAGTTGTTTGATGAAGTAATTGAAATGGAACCATGCTTTTCTGAAGCAGCTCATTATTACAAAGCATTTGCACTGATGAAAACTATCAATTGGAGGCACAAAGCTTTATTCAAAGTAAGTTTGGATGAGTTCAAATTTGAATTACGGGAAGCTCGAAGACTTCTCGAAGATCACAGTAAATTTTCCATCTTGGCAGCAAGTGTTATTGATTCTATGAAAGAACAGAGTCAGGCAAGGATTATTCAGATCGATACCTACCAGAAGCAACAAGAAAGTATGAATAACTTTTACGGCATGTTTTCACAATCCATAGATCAAATTTTTGGTCAGCCTGTGACTCCGGTATCCTTCTGTAATACTGAGATCAATGCGGAACTATCTGAAATTATCTATGAAGATTTGCTCAGCAATGGTATTTTGAAAAAGCTCCATTTAGAAACGAATATTTCTGAAGAAGCGTGTAACAAAATTAGTTTTGGGTACGGAATATCGAACGGAGAGTTAAAGTCTCATCTTTCTACGTTCAGGGGTAAAGAAATTGATGAGAAAGAATTTAAAAGAAGCTTGAAAGTGAACATCCAGTTACCCAGCCGAGAAGATTTTTGGAAACTGTTACTTCAAGAAAACATCCTGAGTCAAGAAGTTCAGTGTATTATAATTGACGTTGAAGAGTTGAACAAAGTTGATCCTTTATTTTCAGGTTCACTTTACAACAAAATCGACAACAAAGAATTAGACCAAGAGACCTTAGAGTATGATAGTACGAATAAGATCATCTTGAATACAGAGCAAACTGACCCACGAAAAAGACATATTATACTTGAAAAAAGTGCTTTTAAAAGAGTGCTAGCCGACGATGATCAAAAATATGAATACCTGAAAAAGAAGGGGGTCTTCACATGCAATAAGAAAGCACACATTGATTTAAGTAAAATTTCATCATCTCTTCCTCGTTATGATTCTATTACACTGGAAGATTTCAGTAACGCGAATATTGCTGAAAATGACGCTGAAAAAATTTTGGCGGGGCTTGTTGAGGAGAAGATTTTGAAGAAGGTGAATTCTGAAAATGATACCTATCGGCTTGTTATTCCCTACAATCAAATGAAGCTCATTCAGTTCCCTGCTTATCCGGTTTACCGAAATGCTGTGATAGAATTACTGTCTCTATGTTTCGTCTATAGGATAGCTCTTGAAAGGATCGCAGAACAGCTTAAGAAGAGAAACATCCCTACTGACAAGATATTGCAGAGCAAACCACATCATAGTCTAATCTACGAATTGATCGATCAAAATATTATTAGCCCTGTCAAATACATTACAGAAATAAAAAATTTGAAACAACGATTAACAAAAATTTACAGTCGAAACCTTTCGGCAGTTCATTTGAAAGCATTGCTTACTGAAAGTAGACTTATTCCAGAAGAACGTTATTCTGATGATCTTCGCAATTGTCTTGTGGCACAAAAATGGCTTCGTTTTTACGGAGAACCTGATGTCCCAAAAACAGATCCTACTTATTCATTACTGGCAGTAATATATTCCACTTTTGGCTCCCAGTACGGCATCACTGATTCGGAAATATGGCAAAACCTTCCTCCTCCCTATGAAGATTTACAAGAAACAATTAGGAAGATTTTCGATAACAGATTAAAACTTTCAAACGGAGCTACGCTTGATCACATTATTAGAGTTCTCGAACGATCGAGGAGCCCATTAAATACTTCGACTTTTTGCGACAGTGATCTTGAACCTATAACGAAATATAGTAGCCTTAATGGATCCAGACACGTAGAAGAAGTCAATATTTTGACTCTCAATGGTTTTGAACAAATTCTACGAGTAGTGCAAAAAAAATGGTCGTCAAAAATGCTTATCAATACTGCAACCGTTACATTGTTCGGACTAATTCAAATAGTTGCAGGTATTGCGATAGAGATTTTCCTACCACCTGCTACTCAGATTGCTGTTTCGTTTATTGGTGAAGGCATAAGCGATATTATTTTTGGAATCCAAGTCCTCTGTTCAGGTCGCTTTAGTTGGATGGATTACATGCGACACAAAATCAGGAGTCTAATGTTGACCGTTGCCACTGGTAGTTTAGCGTTTTTGTATGCAAGAGGTGTTGATGTATCACGCTTCGGGTTTAAAGTATCGAGACCTACGTTAAATATTGGTGAAAATGTAGCAGAAACAACAAGTTCTCGGCTGTTAGAAACTACTGGGGTGATTGTATCAAGAAACCAAATTATATCACAATCTTTAGATGCAGCAGCAATCTATTTGGCTAACGGTGGGGTCGATGTTGTTATTGAAAATCATCTTCGAATGCTATGTGATGGCATAAAATCTGCTCTTCTATCTTGTGTAAAAAGAGTGTTCGAAGAGTGTAATATCCCTATAAACTTAGACGAAATTTATCAGATATCAGGGAAAGATGAAGCATTGAAATTTTTCAGTCAGCTGTCTGATATTATTTTCAACAAACAAACTCTAACACAAAAATATTTACCCATCGCTTCAAAGATCGCACGTTCTGCAACGAACGAAATAAAAAATGCTATAGAACGAATAAGCCGATCCGGAAATACTAGATGTACTTCATTCGATGAAGTTATCAACGCGGTAATAGCCCTGGTCCCAAAGGCGGAAGACTTCGTCGACGTAGGTCATGTACGAAACATTACCAGCAGTTTGTTGAATAATTTAGGAGAGAAATTAACGATCGGAGATGAAAATAATTCTGGACGAAATTCCCGAGTCAGTGTCATAAAAGAAATACAATCCCGTGAGTGGTTTAGAAAAGAAACAATTGAACGGTGGTACCCATTGCTAGATGAAAAAATAGGACAGATAATGGATCAACACGTCGCGAGACCGATACTTGAAGAAGGTGCTGGTTGTTGGATGGGGTATTGTAAGAATCTGATCAAAAAAAGATTACAATTCCGTAGAGTAGCTGGAAACAATGAACGATCGAAAGAGCTAAGACGAGAGTATTTAGAGAGTCAGCGATCCAGTAATGGTTCGGGGCTGGACCACGCTACCGAAATTGAAGAATATGCCTTGAATCAGTATCACAACAACTTGAACATGTTAACAGCTAAAATGCGCAATCCTAAGCTGCTTGCTGCCCTAATTCGTGAGAATGTCCCATTGGATGTGACCTGTCTTAATGCATGCACTATAATAATCACCAAGTTATCAGGAATACAGGGACTTACGATAATTGCTAAGGGAAGAAATGGTATGAAAAAAAGATACTCATTTTCGGTGGATGAAGCAGCAGAAATTCATGTGATTCAACTCGAACTTATCAACGATCGTTTTCTGCTTCACGGAAGCAGAGTGCCAGAAAGTAATAGAAATGGCGAGAGAAAAAATAATTACTTGTACGAAGCTTTATCAGGACATATAAATTTAAACATGACGCGTGAAGATTTCAGGGCTGCGGTAGCTAACTGCATTGAATACGATCCTGATGTACAATGTCGTATTGAGCAGGGTTTGAATTCATTTTCTACATCCTCTGCATCCGGTGGTGAGAGCGAGAATCTCCGATCCGCAGAATCTGTTGACAAACTGCGTACAAATCCACTTGACGAAAAAGTACAACACTCACAACGCAGTACAAAAAATTCCAAAACATGTATACCAACGCAAGAACGACCGCTTGTAAAAAAGAGATCGCGTAGCGTGGAGAGAACTTTCTCAACAAAAAGACTGCCAGCTCGAAGATTTTCAACTTGCAACTAATTCAACGAAAGGCCACAAGAATATTTTCTGATCAGATTCATAATCAGATCAGATTCATTCATTCGGGGGGGGGGGGGGTGCAAAATGCACTGAAAACTGACCACGTGGCTTGTGAACGTTCCCTTAGCATGTTGCCAATAATTTTGTTTATTACTTCGTGTCGATTGTCTAAAAAATCGGCCCTCCTAGTTCCAGAAGTCAAAACTATCTAATCAAACGTTCGATGCTGTGTAGTCGAGAAAAATTTTTATTTGAATCTTTACTATAAGGAATATCGATTCATAAAATTAAAGAAAAAGTGACAAAATCTAATATTTAATGTATTGTAACAGACCAGTAAGTGTTTCAATGAAAGAATTTGTATTTTTCTATATAATATAAAATTTAAGTATTCAGTTCACAACCCGTGAGCGTAAATTTGATTTTTTCTCACTATACTCATTTCTCGTCGCAGATACATCAAGGAAAAACGATAAATATTCCGATTTTTTTTTGTATATTATGAACATTTTGTATCCGTTACAACTAGCCAACGAGGGACCGCATCACTACAAAATCACCTTAATTCTAGCCCTCGAGGTTCCATATTGTCAATCGATTGGAGTCTGCAGATATCACTTTCTGGGTCGAAGTTCAGGACACAATAACTACTACGAAATATCGCCAATAAGAGATCCCAGTTCACGGAGGAAAAAGAAATATTTTCACAAACGTCAATACACTAGCAATAGACCAGACCACAGACCAGACCACAAAGGCAAGTGAAAAGCCTCTCGTTACTCCGAATTTTGATGACGTCATGTCAAATTGAACGAATTTAAATCCATCCATCCATCTATCCTTCGAATGTATTGGTGAATGTGTACAGAAGGACTGCTTGATAAGCACCCTGAATTTTTCTACTTATTGGACACAAATCGGGTACCAATTCATCAACATCATCTACTCGCCACATCGGACTAGTCTACTACTATACTATGCCAAAATTTACCGTGCAGGTGTTTCTTCAGAATATAAAAACTTTCGAAATGGAATTCTACTTTGTCCGCTGATACGATTTTGGTGGGGAAACTGCGACGAAAATCCTGAAAGAAGATCCAAGATCATCGTCATCGCATCCTTCTCTTGAAGGAAATCTTGATGATACAAGGACCTTAAAAATCAGTTCCCGAATTTCGTCAATGTAATTATTTCATCGCACTTCTCGCAACTTCGGTTGTCCAAATTCCGATATCTTTTCATCAGCTAGACTGAAAAAACTACAGTCGCCTTGGAACTTCACTATGGATTTCTGGATTTCTGTTTCTGGGTGATAAGAAGTGATGAAAATGATGATCAGTCATTCATCCGATGATCGGGACCTTGAGGAAATGGGTAATGTGCGATTCTAGAACACCAGGAGTAGCAAGACTCGTGTATGCCTCTTCTCATAAGTTCAACAATTGAATTAGCGTTTAGTTGTTCCATAAGTTTGATTATGAAAATTCCTCGCCTTGTTGTAATTTGTCAACAAATATTCAAAAATACTCTAATATTAAAATTAAATAATAAAGTTTGATTTTTTTTTCTCCGAATTTCAATACTCACAACGTACAGAGAGTAGATACCATAACGTATTTCCTTGGAGTATCGCAAACTTACAATAACTTTTAACCAAAGTGTAAATTTAAGCTAATTTTAAGTCAGCTCATATCTCGGTTCCTATTGCAATCATTAAAAGCGTAATTTGCAGATAAATGAGATGAGAAGTTGTTTCTATACGAAATCACAAAATTTAATAGTTTTTAATTATATTAGTTTTAAAATCCAGACTTTTGTATCGCCATTATCGTTATTTACTATTGTAGCAAGTTTCGAATATACGAGCCTTTGCCCAATGAAGGAACTATGATTACCTTTTTTTAAAACCCTGTATTCGTATATACCTTCACAGACATATTCAATTCCAGGATTTTTCAAGGATCAGATACAGATGATCCCATTTCTGGTAATTTTGTAACCGGTAAAATTCTCATCAACTCTACAGATTCTCCACCGATCTTATTCTCTCAGGTGTATTCTTTTTCAGGGGTAGGTACGATTAATCTACCTGTAGTAGTCCACATTCACATACACAGTACACACGTTCATAGAATTTAATTTAACGGTAACTGCACGACGTTTTAAATTTAATGTGAAGGTTCGCATGATGTTTCCACAGTCGATGAAACGTCGTTTATATCCTGTCGGTAAAGTAGTCAATGCTAAAAGCACTTTAAGGCCATGCCATACTCCTCTCTTACCGACAAATTTAGATAAATCACGTCATTTCTAAATTATAGAACGTATTGAATTTTCGATTTGGGGATCCCCGAATTTCAATATAAATATGTTGGTCGAAGGGGAGTACAGCATGGTCTTAAGTAGAGCAATTGAAGAGCAATTTCTTTTGATGAATAAATCATAAAAAAGATAATAAAATTGTAAGCTAAGAGTAAGAATAGCGTAGGCAAAAATACGGACATCATATTATCGACTGATAAGTAGGAATAACGCACAGCATGGACGGTCAGCTGCCAGATGGCGATATGAACGAATCGTACTGTTCTCTTTGAAGATTGCGCGGGAATTTTATTCAAAAGATAGATTTATGAATCAAAAAAATTGCGCGAACTAACATTAGACAAAGTAGACGATGACGGAGATCAAATACTATGATGAGACTATGAAGCAAGTTATTGAATTGCCAAATTTTTAAATCAAACAAAACTATACATATATCTGTTGATGATAAATCAGGAGAAAGAATATACCGTGAACATCCTGCGGGAGATCATTTTATATTTTTAAATACTTTACATTACAGATTACATTACAGAACATCAGTTTAAAACACAAATCCAAAGGATTTGATTCTATCTGTAAATTTTAGTGGCACCAATCTGCGATCGAACTTATTTTTTTATCGATATGGACGACAGGAACTCATCCAATTTAAATTTATATGAAATATTAACTTTATCCCATAGGTAGAGCAAGGGTTCACATATCACCTAATACGCGTAGACATATACACAAATCAACAAACCCCAAAGGAATAACGAGAATAACTGACTGTACGTTGTTAGCCGGGTTCAGGCGAGGGTCAAAAGGCGTAGGGTGAGACTTCGAGACTCGTGTACATTAATATTTTCCAATTCTGTTGGCGAATTCGAAGCGATTCTTTCGTGTGCGGTTTCCTAATGAAAATTTTTTTAACGCTTTGGGATATTGGAGGTAAAATTTTTAACGAAAAAACGATGAAACTGATTTAAGCCTATACAATTGGGTCATGAAAAAAGCGCGTCTAATATAGTCTGAAAATTAGGGTTCAAAATTAAAAGAAGAAATATTTTTTAGAGGTAACAAAAATGACCCTCGAAGACGTTAAGTCCATATGTTGATAAATTTATATGATGATATAAAAAAAAAAAAAGACGAAAAGAAAACTTACGAAAGGAAACAATGATGTAGAATTTTTATAACCACGAAAAGGTAACCCTGGGAGCTGAGACTTCGAAATTCAAATATTTACATAGGATGAGACGTATAGGTATAATGTAGGTACGTGGAGAAAATGCGGACTCCATGGATCTTGAAACACGAAAGGATCGTGTAAACATCACGGAATTACCTGCAACCGCGATTTGATCCTGAGATTTACCGAAACACTTGATTTTTTATTATTTACATTGAGAAAACAGAGATGCTAGTATCTCATGGCTGCAGCATCTTACTCAACAGTAATTTTATATTCTAGGATATCGCAATATTCAGCAGAGTGAAATCCTCACTAGGTTTATCCTCAGTTAAAATGTGGGTAAAATTTTTTGCAGCCACCCTTCAAGTCGTCTCAAAAATACCTTTGGAAAAATTCGTCCACATTCTGAAAAAGGACTATTCTAAAATTCAAATATATGCGATCGTAAAGATTTACACAATTATTATTTAGGTAAAAAATTATGATATATAGAATTTTTTTAAATCAATAACAATATATAGTGTATATTTGTTATTCCCATTTTTTTTTTTTTTTTTTTGTCCTCGAAAATTCTATACGGTTATATACCTATACTGGTCAAGTTCCATATAAAATATAATAAAATACTTCGTATAGTTACAGAGACTAGATTTTTTTTTTTTCTCTTTCAAGTGACGAATAAAAAAGAAGCCCCAATTATGGGAAGATGGTACTTCAACGAAAGATATGTGAGCCTACGGTAGGTATGTATACCTACTTCTATATGTCCATAAATAATAACTATATACCTACACGAAAAGGTCAAGAATTATGTATAACACGTAGCCGTTGGCCATTCGCTGTTGCAGATATTTTATCCTTTGTTCGCAAATTCTTATCTTTTTACTAAATCTGCTAACTCCCCCCCTCCCCCTCCCCAAAAGAAAAACAAAAAATAAATCACAATTACCTTTTGAATAATTTTACGCGTAGATTTTTTTTTTTTTTCACTAATATTTATACATTTTGTAACAGTTTTTTGATCACTCTGTTTTTTGAGACTGTTGAACAGCGTGAAATCCCCCCAAAAATTTTGATCAAAGCTCGATTTTTAAGCCTCGTGAATTTTTTTTCTTTTTAATGAAATCACTGGGTGTACAAATTTTTTTCTTTTTTTTTTTTTTTTTTTTTCTTTCATTCAAAGAACAATTATTATACTACATAAGTGCCGTAGAGAGAGACGCTTCTAATTAACTTTTACCTTCGGAGTAGGTTAGCTAACAAGAACAGATTTCAGTTATTATCTACTGCAGCTAATCGAATTTCTAAGTAATTCCACACTCTTATTTTCTACAGTCATTTTGTTACCTATATTACGATCCAGTGTAACAATTAACAAGACAATCGGTAAGCCATATCAGATGCCAGTTTTTTCGTTACGTTTTCTGTTATACCTATCCAATTAGCAAATCAATCTCGATTTCTAATCAGATTTTGGACCAACTCAGATATCTGAGAGATCTTTTTTTTGATATCTTTTTTTTTTTCCCTAATTAACTGAACAATAACGTCCATAACTCTCACATATTCATATATACACAATTATTGATTTAGTTTCATTGACACAATCTTTACCTCGAAATTCTTTCTTTTTTTTCTTTTTCTTTTTTATTTTTTTTTTTGTCAATTTTCAAGACAATATACCGTTTCGTGAATAAAATACGAATTCGAAAATAGTATATCGAATGTTAATTTGAAGCTTGATTTTAACGAACAGAAATAGTAATTATGTAAGAGCTCATTAAACTGTACGTGTTTCTGACTCTCTCACTCTGCAGTTTTTATTCGTTATGTAACGTATCGTTATATATACCAAAATAGGTATATATTTGCCCGTATTGAATATGGAACAGAAAAAAAAGTTTAATCTTTAATGATAAAATTATAGATCTGTTACGTATATAGGTATGTTATATTCGCGCGTTGTTATATATACATATAAAACGGTGATGATATGTTTCGTAACGAACATGTCGTAACTTCATTAATTTTTTGTTTTCGATTTGATCTCACGAAAATCCCTACCTGAATTTTTCAGACAGAATAATTGACAATTTTTCTCCACAGGAGATCAGCTTGGGTTGGGATATATATATAAAAAAAAAAAAAAAAAAAAAAAAAAACAGAAAAACAACAATATTTCTCCTTTTTCACATACCCTGTATATTATAGGTATATAGGTTCCTATGTAGCTATAGGTACGGATTCATTACTTTGATGCTGGAAATGGGAAAAATAAAAAAGGTATTACATCACCTAAAAAATTTCAACCTACCATAGTTCATGCGTTGAGACAAAAAAAATAAAAATTAAAAAAATTTCGTTGTTGGAAAAAAAATTTGCAACAACTTTTTTACCTCTTAACATTTAATTTTAATACCCATAGTTCCCAAGTTACGATGGATTAATAAAAAAAAAAAGAAAAAAAAAATAGAATTATTGAAGAAAAAGTTGAATAACTTTGCGGTAAAAAAATTGCAAAATTTTTTCTCATCAAATAAAATTATAGCTTAATCTAGCTTCTTTCGAAGTCCTTTTGAAAAAAAGTTTCTACATATAAATTTCCAAAAAAATTACACGCGACTTTATGAAAGTATGGAAATTGCAAAAAAAAAAAAAAATAAAAAAAAAAATAGCTAACATCATCTAGTGAATTCAAAAAAAAAAGTCGTAGTTAATTTTGCAAAGAAACATAATGAAGCTGGTTCTTTCTACTCTCGAATACCGTCTGGAACATTCAGTTACGCCTTCTTTTGGCCGAGGTACGAAAATTCGACAAGTGTATATCCCGAACTTTTGAACGGTAATGTAGCTTTACGTATTATATTCTGTACATAGTTTACGATTTGAACAGGACTTTAATCCATATATGTATACATAATAGACCGGTTCAAAAAAATCGACTATTTTTCATTTTCAAAGAGTTAGTCAAAAATATTGTTCTAAATAACGAATAAAAAATGCTGTCAAAGTTCGAGCTCTGAAATATTAATATTAAGAGGTGCCTCATCGGGATTTTCTATTTCCCATCTAAATAACGTGGGAAATGGTCTTGTGGAACTTTTCGATTTTTATATCTTGAAAATTAATCTACTTAGAAAGATTCTGCATGAGTACTGTTGTTCAAAATTGTACGCTCTACAAAAAAGGGTCTCTTGGTCTTTTTCGATGAATCCAACTGTTACCAAGTTAGTCATGATTAATTGTCATTAATAGCCGATACACCAACTTGGAAATTGCTAGATTTATCGAAAAAGAACAAGATACCTTTTTTATAGAACGTACAATTCTCTACAAAAATATGTTCTGGTCTTATCAGTACACTAATGCGTTGACGAGTTATAAAATTCCAAAGTTTGAAAAAAAATTTTCCCATGTTATTTAGATGAGAAATAGAAAATCGCGATGAGGCACCTCTTAATATTAATATTAAGAGCTCAAACTTTGACAGCATTTTTTTTTTTCGTCATTTGGAACAATATTTTTGACTAAATCCGTGAAAATGAAAAATAGTCGATTTCTTTGAAACGGTCTAATACATAAGTATGTATATCCTATAATAGTATATATGATGCTTATCTCTGTCAGCATTAAATTAAGATTCTCCGAAAGAAGTTTGTCTTAAAGTTAGAAACGCGTAAGATAGGTAATTCTGTTCTGTGCAGCGACAGGTCTAAGAGATACGTACTTTTAGGTATAATAATCTCGCTGCAAATGATAGGAAGAAAAAATTAAAAGAAATAAAAGACTGAAATTAAATAAGAGAACTCATTATTTGGTTTTACTATATTCGATCAAATATTTAAAGGACGAGTATAAACTTCGAATGAAGAAAAATGAAAGACAAAAAAAAGGGTAATCATTTGTTAATAAATAATGTTTAAATCGACTTATCGGAAACTCCGTACATATTTCACTTCAAAATGTTATTTTAAGGATATTGTTAAAAAATCTAATAAAAAGAATAAGAATTGTTGGAATTATGATTTTGGAGGAATTATCGCCCTATGCATTGACAAATAACAATTTTATACAGTGCATTCATTCTAACTCGATCTGGGTATATTTACAATTTTTTTGATATCATTGGTAAGGAATGCCCTATATATATGAAATTCACAACTTGGTAGAATATATTCGTTCATTTAGAAGGGTAATACAGAGAAAAAAGTATAGGTTTGTCAGTAAAACAGCGAAAATCGATTCATTTCCGGTAGAACCGGAAGTTCAAATTAAACGAGACATGGAAATTTTTTATGCCCATCGTTTGGTTGTAAAGTCCTGTGAATTTCAGATTTTTTCATCGAGCCGTTTCCGGGATCACCGCGCGAGTTTGTCGAACAGGCCGACAGACAGACCGACATCTTTCCAAAAACCTCTTTTTCGGATTCTCGAGGGTTGAAAACGCGAAGATTCGTTGAAATGAGCAAAAGTCACTTTTCGACCAAAACCAATACTTTTCTTATATCACCGTAGGTGATGAAAAGTAAAAATTACTTTCTGGAGATAAACTTTTTGCCCCATATTCTAAAAGGTTCAAAGGAACTTTTGAACCAATAAAAAAAAAAAAAAAACACAATTGATTTTTCGAAAAATTAACAGTGATCTTGCCCCCTAACTCTCCGTTAATCTATCAATAAAACTTATCAGAATAATATTATGTAGGTATCTACTTTAATCATCGATATACATAATATATCGTAATATATAACTTCCACTAGAATTGGCAATATTAACTTTAGATTTCGTACAATAAAGTTACACAATAGTAAATAGAATGAAACTCTGTCCACATCATAAATGTCCTGCAACTGTATAGATAATATGTTAGATTAAACCAAGTCCGAACAGAATATAGCTATTTGATCGAGAACAAGTTGAAATTGGAATTCACTAAGTCATATAGCATATCCCAAAGTTCTCCCAAAACTTTGTTTCTTCGACTGCAGAAGCCAGCTCCTATATTATTAATATAACCCTCTTGGCATGACTAAGCGAACTTTCATTGTTAGCCATCCTCAATAAACTAGGGGGGAAAGGGGCCGGGAGAAGAAAAAAGCTTCACCAAAGTTTTACCACCCTAGGACTAGCGAGGATTCGCTTACACCGACCGCTAGTGGCAGTGGCGCGGTGGTGCTCGAGCTTCCGGGCCACGTGGGTGAGGTCACGTGGTCGATACGTAGGTCACGTTGTTTAAGCTCCACGTGACTCGAAGCGTAAGCTCTCGCTTGTCTCTTGCATAAGAACAATAAAATCTGCCTTGTTCTGGGAAGATATTTATACACAGATTAGATATACATACATATTTCTATATACTGTATATAGTAGGTATGTATACGTATAATTTTACTTATTTATTATACATTGACTACAATATCTAGATATCATAAGCGTCGATATAATTTTACAGTGTATAATAAATAAAGCCTTAATCGTGGATTAGACACGATTAACTTACCCCATTCATTATACACTCAATAATTATCTGTTAAATTTCCAACCCGTTAATTTTCAATCAACAATATTATTATACAGTTGGGTATATACTCGTTATTATAAATATTATAATTATGCATATATAGCTACCGTTTACGTAGGTAAATATAATAATTAGATTTTCAAACCAAACAATAATTTATAGATATATATATAAGGAAATATTTTCATGATATTATCAGAATATATAATGTTATCAGAAATATTCTAGAAATGTTCTGAATATATTGGGTATATTCAGTAGATATTTAGTATGAATATAGTAATATCATGAAAACATCTTGTGCTAACTGGGGTTAAGAAAATTGTGTGTAGGATTTTGCCATATGGTATAATAAATAATTTCCCATTATATATGGATTTTGTAAAATAATTTTCACAGTGATAAGAAAGCGTGTGGATAGCGATTACAACGAAAGTTAGACTACTTTAAAATTTTGAAATTATATCTGCAAGTGGACAGAAGAGTTTGAAGTAGTAAAATTGAAAGCTTGTGATGTAAGGAGCATTTTCAAACTTCGATATTTCAAATTTAATCAAAATGCAGCTCGTTGCATAACAGATATTAAGTTTGTCTACTTAAACTTTGATAAATCATTTGAAGATATGATTTGAACAGATTTATACCGAGCTTTATTAAATTCAGAAACTTTATATTCCCACACCCTGGTGAATATTTCTTATACTCTTATAAGAATTACTAAAAATTTTCAAAAGAAATTAGAAAACGTTTCATAATTTTTGATTAAAAAAACAAAATAAAAATAATAATAATAAAATAAAAAGCTTTCGTAGTTTTTTTTTAGTAAAAATTGTAGACTTTCGTATTAATCCAGAAAAAATTCGTTGCTAAAAAAAAAAAACAAAAAAATACAATTTCCCTAAAAATTCGTACAATTATTTTTACCTGCAGATTATGTACAGTACAATTTGTTTTTTAATTTCGATCAAATCATCTGTACAAACCTCTCTCAAAATTTTTTCGTCATTTTCTTTTATCTTTTTATCTCATTTGTCTAACAAAACTAAATAACCTTATTCACATAATTATTAACCAATATTTGCAATTTTGAGCATATACAAATGAAATTGATGAAAAGAAAAAAGTTTCGAAAATCATACATAGAACGAGATTTTTTCTACATATATTTTAGTTCCGGTTGTGTTCATCGGAGCACTCTGTATTCCTCTACCATCCCTTGTGTTTTGGGATGAATTAAGACAGTCACTCGTGCGCAAATAGAAGCTCTTCAGGTATACATCTACATAGATATACAGAGACAGTATACATATCTGATGAGCCAATCGTGAGATATTGCCTGTCGAAGTTAAGGAGTAAAATTTTGAATAGCTCCCGAATTTGTAAGAGGCACGTGACGTATAGCATGAATCAATTCCAAAGCATAAAATATCTTTTGTTCAAAAGTTGTGCTTTGCAAATTAGCGAAAAGGAAAAAAAAAACGGCCTAGGTATACAGATTACCGAAAATCAAGTAAGAATATAAAAAAAAAATCGTCATTTTTTTTCTTCGTTCACATTAACACGATATTTTGAATAATTATGTATTAAGGGTTTGCAGACACCTTGAAATTATTTTCTCTAAAACTTAACATTTCTTGAAAAAAAATTAATAATAAATTTTGGAAGAATAGATCAAATGATTTTTTTGCTTTTTAACAATTGATTCGTTTTTTGCTCAGTGGATTTTCGCCATTCCACCTTTGATCTTTGATGGAAAATGTTTCTAGGTAATCACAGAGTGTGTATGATTTTTTGTTGGAAATTGCCAATTGGGTCCCATCGGAAAATCCTATTTTTTAACAATTTTAAAAGCGAATAATAAATGATAAAAAAATTGCAAAAAATTAATTTCATCATTTTCAACCCTAACAAGTACCAATCGAAAATAGCAAGGGTTTTGGGCTTAATGGTTTAACGTAGAATACCCCTTAAGCATAAGCCGTTGATGTATAGTAAAATTCGTTCACATATTGTATCCCAAATGATAAGAAAAAAGAGGTAATAGATATTTTCAATTCGTATATTATACTTAAATTTATGCAATCGATCGTTTCTCAACTCCTCTCTAAAAGAAGGAGGATAGAAGGACGTCTATTTTATACCAGAGTTTTCGATTGGTAATAAATATTAACGAATGAATCGATATATCGATCTATCTATCATATTTTGGGGTTGAAATACAGTCAGATTTAAATTCCTTTGGGAGAAAAGTGGCGAAACAAATACTCGAGACGTATATAAGTACCGAGCTGTAATACAGCTAGAGGATAAGTTTCGCAAATTACATCCATGAAATATAAGCAAAGTATAAAAATGAAGTTATGAAAAAAATTGATACATTAATAACTATAAATTAATTTTTTCGTATGAAGTTTTAGCTGTTTCGTATAAAAGGGTTTGAAATTTCCTGGCGAATATAATTCTACAAATTTTGAAAAATTGAAACTTTTCGTATCTAGCTTTTCTGAAAAACCGAATTTTTTTATAAAAGAGAAAAAAAAAAAAATATAAAACGTTTCAACTTCTTTAAAAAAAAATTTGAAAAATTCTCGCAAATTATAATCAGTGAGAAATCTTTGAAAAAAAAAAACGGATAAATTTTGAAAACTTTCGAAATAACCAATTTTGTCCAATACGAAAAAAAAAAAAAAAAAAAAAGAAATACTTACAGTAAATTCAAGCTACGACCTTTTCGACACGTATGTATGATGATTAGGCGGGTTGAAAACGGGGGATGAAAAACAGACGTTAAAGCCAAAGGCGTAACCACCCACCACAACGACGCGTCGCGTCACGACGCAAGAGAAGCAGAAGGACCAGCGAGATTCAAGACGCGAAACGGAACAGTTATCGCGCGTCCTTTACCGCGGTGAGACGCGATCACTTGCCATTTCCGAATCGTCCTTCATCAAGGATTCATTAAAAATGACGAATAAATTCGTGAAGGAATTTCGAATTATGAAGTAAAAAATAAAAGAAAAAAGAATGATAATTCGATAATCGTGGTAATAAATTCCGCTATTATAGATATTCGCCTATAAATTCGCGTAAATATATCACCAAAGTATATATAGGTATATAATTCATTTACTCGTATCGAATAATTTATACATACCTATTTATTAAATAATTTATCCCGGAAGTGCGATAAAAGAGGAAAGAAAAAAAAAAAATTAAAAAAATATATATAGAAAGTAAAAATAAGAAGAGAGAAAAAACTAAGAGGTTGAGGAATGAAGAGAAAATAAGAAGAAAATAGAATATCAAAAACTGAGAGAAGTAGATGCCAATTATTTTTCAATATCCAATTATAATATACGAAAGACGATTATAATTATCTCGCGGATAATTGGAATACATTTCGTTAAACAATTGATTAGTTTTTTTTTTCTTCTCTCTTTTCGTTTTTTTTTTTTTTTTTGGTTTTTCACATCAATTACTCATCTCGTCTAGCAGATTTAATGCACAGATTTATATCGAACTGCAGTCTGTATTAACATAAGCTTTGTATTATTATTAAAATAAGGATCAGTTTTCGAATAGCTTAATTCGTGATATGAAATTTTGAAATTAAAGAAATACGATTTCGAGTTGTTTTTAGTCATCGACAATTCGCCTTTATACTCGACGTTATATACCATAATGTTAAAAATAACGAATAATGAAACAGAGATGAAATTCGAGATGATCCTTCGTTAAAAACGAACGATTATTAATCTATACTATATATTATCGTATTATAAACCTTACCATGTCTCAAGGGATGTATACGTATATACATACATACATTTTAGTATTAATTTTATTTTCAATTTTTCTTTTTTTTTTTTTTCAAAATCACAGCTGCTACGTTTCGAAAAATTATTCTAATCACTCAGTTTTTTTTAGCAACTGATTATCAGCAGTTTGAGACATGATCAAAAATTATTTCAGAATTTATTATTGAGCTTTGGCTTGAAAAATTTTATCACACTGAAAAAAAAATCGTTGTAATTGGTACAGGTCGCATCGCTAATCAAAATTTGTTAAAATTTAAAGGAAATATTTTACATAGTGTTCGGGGTAAGTCAATGACATTCGATGAATTTGATTTTTGTATAGAAAAATTTTGTTGTTCAAAGCCACTTTTTCAAAAACGTCAAAAAAAAAAATAAAAAAACAGTGTCTATGTTACGTACGCTCACAACGATCGAACACTGACCTCGTCTCTACATATTTCTTGAAAATTTTGAAAAGTTCTTATCAAACGATGCGACAACTGTACCCTTCGATAACTACTTTTTATTTGATAAATCGACTCGATAAAATCGCAAACATAATTTCATAATCATTTTTCAAAATGCTTGTAATCAGTTATGGAAAAAACTAAATCAATAGATTATTTCTTTAAAGTCTAAAATTTGAACGAAATTTATTTCTGAACTGTACATGTATAAATACGTAATATAATATCTATATTTCTTTATGTCTGATCATATACGTATCTTGACTCCTAATTCCTACCTCTTAGTATAATTCTTGGTTTGTTACCCCTTTTGTGTGCGTAGGGTTTAAGCCTAGCCGAAGGATCGTCGGGATCATTTCAGAACGGTTAAAGGCAATTATTTATGATAGTAAACCGCGTTATGAGCCATCAGGATTCGCGATTTATAAATAATATATATCAGAGCCACGTGAAACGTTCATAGAAATTCATTAACGATCTTAAAATCCAATTTTTATTCAAGAAGTGAAGGATTTTTTGAAAATAAAATACAAAAAATTCGAGCTTGTATCAGAAATAACAGCTTATAGAAAATTCGAAATTTATACAAGCAGGAGAATCGAGTCGTAAAAAATTATGACTTAAAATCAATTCTGAATCCCAAAAATGTGACTATAATTTTATAAGAACATATATTATAAATCTTGTACGTTGTGTGTAGGAAGAGAAAAAAAAAATTATTTTCGAAAAATTTCGTCTTGGTAAATTGTACCCAATGTAATTTGACCGATTCCTTTGATTCAGAGTAGCAAATTAGTCGCGTAAATCTACCCACCATACCATGTGAATGTACAAAATCTCATGAACTGTTTAACGTTTATATTAAACTGAGAGTAATTACTTCGCGAATTTTATCACATGCGTGTGTGTAACGTGAAATTTATATAGGTATATTATGTATTAAAACGTTTTTGAAAATGACATGATTAGGTATAAACATGCGAAAAATACACGTGTAAAAATTTCAGAAAAAAATTTTTCATTTTTATTATAAATATACATATATATCAATAAAATATTTCGGTTATATAAAACAGCTGAATGTGCTAAAAATGTTGTATATGTATGTATACATATATGTATATACACAGATGTTCATGGTGGCGTTAAATTTTCAGTACGCAGCTATACAGCCTTTTCTTTTTCCTTTGAAAGAAGACCCGGGTTATCTGTAAATCAATAGGAAGAATACAATTGCAGAATTCTTTTTATTTATTTTTTTTCTTTTTCGTTTCTTTTTTTTTTTTTTTTTTACCTTATATGTGATACGAATTCTAGCAGTTTTAAAGGAGGTAAAAGAAATCTTCACCGCAGTTTAGGCGTACCTATATTATATTGTAGTATAATGATTTCAACTGGAACGAAAAAAAAAAAAAAATTTCGAATATATAAAAAGAAATTCGGTTTGATGTCAGGGATTTCAATTCAAATATTAAATACGTGAAGATCTCTTCTTTGATATATAATATATTTGTCGTTCAGATTCCAAGAACTGTCAGGAATTTTCAGAGACTTGATCACCTTTTTTTTTTATATTTTTCTAATCTCAAACTTAGCATTTTGACTTTGAAATTTTGCCTGCCAATTATAATATACCAGTACGAATTATCATCATCTATCAACTTATTCACACGGACCATCAAAAGATAAAAGATGAGAGTAAAATATTTATGTGTGTGGAGGTACAATTTTCAAGACGATTTAACTTTTGAATGGTTCGTTTAATATAATATCGTACTTAAAAGCTTCACGGACTGAAGTAAGTCGGGTATACGGAATATCTCACTGTATTTATACTCAAAAAGTGTAAAATACCCTGGTGTACATATGTAAAGAAGTATTTAACTAAAAAGTATGTAACCGATGGTCTGAAAATACGGTACAGAGATATGTAATTTATCGCCTTTTTACACGCATATACCGACTTGTTTCTTTAATCGTATTTCTATGCATACCAAAGCTTCTCTATGAAACAGTTCACCAATATTTTCAAGTACCTATAATCCGGTAAAAGTCAGAGCATACTCACGATTTATACGGTTTAAGTAAAGTCAGATGTCGCGATGACTCGGATCAACCGTAGCTTCGATTTTACAATTTTTAGTCTTTAATAGTTCGGAGAACAAACCTCCGCAATCAGATGAACAGACAATTGTTTGAGCCGTTGATTTTCGTGATAAAAAATTGAAGAATTTGGGCGAAAAAAGTTTACCAATATTACATTTTTTGGGAAATTAATTCATCACTCGAGTCATTCTTGCTTTGTTAAAAACTCGTTCGTTCATCTGCTGGTGGTTTGGGTTTCTCAACGATTAGAGACCAGGAAAATGTAAAATCGATGCAATACTTAATCGCTAAAAAACTTATTTAACTTTTACTGCAAGAACCGATGGTTTTTATTCCTGCGATTATACTTGAAGAAAAGTTTTAAAAGAATTTTTACCCAGACGTATAACTGGTACTTAAAAAATGAAAGCTCGTTTCAGTGTTTGCAGGGATGAGAGAAAATATTGAATTACTTGACCACAAGGCTCGTTATTATAAACTCGTGAATAATTTGCTGTGAAAAATGAAACCGAAAGTCACCTTGAAATTCAGATGAAAACGGTCGATCAACACCCGTTTGATTCGTGATAAACCACGGAGCTTGCGATTGCCGTTACTGAGGGAGAAACTCCCGAATAGTTCGAGGTAAGAAGCCTTTGGCACAATTTAAACTCTAGGGTGTACAAGGTCGTCGCCGTTACTACCCCGTTCAACAATCTCTTCGTTTATCCTTCTCACTCCTTCCCATATCTTTTGGTTACGGTCCGGGTCTTTTACTTCCGGTATAAAATACACCCACACGTAGTTAAGGATTTTGCAACATTGAATCTGCCAGGAGCATAAAAAAGGGTTTCGAAATAACCGTACCGCAGCTTTTCAAAGAATTTTTTATCCCCCTCATGGATGGAACCTTGTTTTTCGATACAACGTGCGGAAAGTTGAGTTTTGTACACGCGAAGCGGGCGCAAAATCGAACTTTCCGCCCGGCGTGTTGAAAATTAAGTTTGCGTATCAAATGATTGGAATTTCACTTTTCTAATGATCAGCTTCACTCTTCGCAAAGTGAATTCCTCCTTTTTCTAACTTCGTAAAGATTTTTTTTTTTTCTCGTAATTAATTCTTTCGCTTCTACATTTAGAACGTAGGATAATTATGTGTTAAATATCTCGTTATAAATCGTGTTGTAAAACTTTATGAAAGGATTAATATCGCGTTGGATAATTTTATTCCCTGTCGATATAATCGACTTATCTCCTAAGGGCACGAGGGTTGAATCGCGTTAAGAGTAACACGTACTTTAACCGTATACCTACCCGAAATGCTACGAGGGATCGATTGCCTTACCATTTTTAACCGCTTCATCACGTTTAAAGTGGATGCTTAGAAAAAAATCTGTGGAAACCATTATGACTTGAAAATTTTTCACAGGGATCGAAACATTTCGGCCCTGACCGTGAAATCCAAAAACTAAATAAAAAATGGGGCTGATATTTTATTCAAAACTTTTTTATTTGCACTGAGCAGTTCAGCTCTCTGTTCTTGTTATAAATTAAACATTGCAGCTTATACTAAGGCTCTTCTTCCCCTTTTTAACTTTATCTTTTTTAAACTCTGCAGCCTGATGCAACTTAAACGCGAACTTGGCCTGCCAAGTGCTTCTGACCTACAAAAAAAATTCATCCTTGCCTCTTCACTGCAGGCTCCAGTACGAACTATCGATTGTCCCATTTTAAACTCGAACTGAAACAGCTCGGAGCGCATTGTAAATGGCAAATCATGATAAAACCTCTATTTGTTGAAATGATCACATACGTGGTTTGCAGTTTGAAGAATTGAAACCGTTGCAGCTTATGAAAGTCTTGCTATAGCGCCATCCAGGATATAGGAATACCTGAATTTTTACTTTTCATCACCTACGGTGATATAAGAAGAGTATTGGTTTTGGTCGAAAAGTGACTTTTGCTCATTCCAACGAATCTTCGCGTTTTCGACCCTCTAGAATCCGAAAAACAGGTTTTTGGAAAGATGTCGGTCTGTCTGTCGGCCTGTTCGACAAACTCGTGCGGTGATCTCGGAAACGGCTCGATGAAAAAATCTGAAATTCACAGAACTTTACAACCAAATGATGGGCATGAAAAATTTCCATGTCTCGTTTAATTTGAACTTCCGGTTATACCGGAAATGGATCGATTTTCGATGTTTTACCGACAAACCTATACTTTTTTCTCTGTATTACCTTTCTAAATGAAAGAATATGTTCTTCCGAGTTGAGAATTTTATATATATAGGGAATTCCTTGCCAATGACACCAAAAAAATTGTAAATATACCCAGATCGAATTAGAATGAATTGCACTGTATAAAATTGTTGTTTGTCAATATATAGAGCGATCCTTGCCAATGACAAGAAGAAATTGTAAATGTACCCAGATCGAATTGGGATTAAACGCACTGTATGAAATTATTGTTTGTCAATATATAGGGCATTTTTTTGATGTGAAATTTTCAACTTTGATTTTTTTTTTCAGTTTTTTATTATTTTTTTATACTTTTTTTTTCCCTGATAAACCCATACTTTTTTTTCATTTTGCTGAAAAGTACTTCGAAAAACTGTTTTTGCGGCTTGTTTAGTTATAAAATAATTGTCTTACTCTATCAAATCAGTTTTGTGGGATAATTTTTTGCTCCAAAGTTCTAATTGAGTTTTATTTTTTAGTTAGTTTTTTAATTTTTTCATTTCTATTATTTTTCTGCAAAGGAGTATGAAGGTAAAGTTTAGTTATGATCATGAAATCGTTAATAAAGTTTAATGAGACGTGACTGTTAAAATTATTCGTTAACTTTGTATTCGCTGATAATAATGAGAGTTGACATTCTAGAATTAACGTTGGGTAAGTATACCTATAGACAATTCCTTTTTTGTTCAAAGTTAAATCTATTTTCTTTGTTTTTTTTTCTTTTTTTTTTTTTTTTATCAATATATTCAAATCCAAATCCAATGAGAGGAAAAAACGAACACCCGTGCACGGTTGTATATAGATTTAAAATTTGTCAGAAACGTCAAAGTTCGAGATTATAAAAATGGTGAAAAACCGTAAAGTAGACAGTTAAAAAATTCGGAAAGTCTAAAACTCCGAAAGTCTGATTATAGTCCGGAAATTTAATCAAGGAGCACGACGTTCCATGGGAAAATTTCAAGTTCCTGAGCTTTGGACTTTCGGATCTTTAACTTTCGGAATTTTAAACCTTAGGTGTTTTTTTCGATTTAAAGTTTCTTTAATCGACCATGCGGACTTCCGGGGAAAATAATCTTTCCAAAAACTCCGAGTTTTTATGTTAAAATTTTATCGTTCCGAACTTTAACTCAATCCCATTATCACAATATGATAAGAAACACGTTCTTATCCCGTTTACATCACAATATAGCCATTACTTTGATCTTCGTATGGTTTGAAGCACTTTTTTTTCTTCAACTTTTGACTTGGGTATTTCTAAACGTTTTCCGGTGTTATTTGAATTTATCATAAAGCTGTATCTCGTATATCTGTAGACACACACACACACACATACACTTTACATACTTGTGTGTACTTAGGAAGGGGGGCAACACGGTGGGTTCAAGGGAATTAAACTTTTCTTCTTTTTTTTTGAATGTTTCTACAGAGGGCCACGCAGTCGTATATACTTAATGACTTGAGGCATGGTGTATAAAAATAAAATTTGCTGCTCTAGTTAATTTACAGCAAACGCTGCCAATTTTTATTTCTTGTTTTAATTTTTTTTTTTTTTTTTTTTTTTATTGAGACAACTGGAGCGAGAGAAAATTAAACAAATTCAACCACTGCGAGTTGGCGATTTGAATTTATCCAATTTCTGATTAAACGTGGATTAGGGTAAGCGTTACGAACCTACCTAAATACTATCCTGAAAAATGTAAAGATGTAAATTTATAATTGATGTAAAAAATATAAATGAAATAAAATTTATCTTATATTTCGATATGAAAGACCGTCTTTAAGTACAAATTAACTTCAACAAAATTGTAACTGCCCAGGTGAATTTGAAACCATCATTGCAAATGGATTCAAAATCGTAAGAGAAATAAGAAAATAAATTCTGACAAATAAAAATCTTTGGACTTGACGAAATCTCGAAAATTTCAATCGGACAAGTAAATAATTCGGTTGTAGTTCTCGATTGGCCAACCCTTGAACCGAGTGACCTTTCCGTATGGATTTTTCAACCTCAAAAAATAGTATTCTTGAATTTTTAAAACTGGAAAAATGTCAATTGGAAAAAACCTGCCGACAAAAAAAAATCTAATAATTTGAACCGAAGAAGTGCGAAAGCACAAAAAAAACGAATTCTTTATGTAAGTCGAAAATTTGATCAGATCTAAGTTGTATGAATCCTAACGATCGAAAATAAAATTTATCAAAGTCCGTTGATCCAGTTTCTTGATATCATTAAAAATGATCTAAGGTGCTTGATTATCCGATTTTCAAAACAAATCAATCGAAAACTAGAATTTTTCATTTCGAGGATGATTTTAATAAATTCTTTATTTTAAGACGGGATTTAAAATTAAGAAAACATGTTTCTCTTATCGATTGACTTTCAAACTGAGTTTGGAAATCATGTAAAAAAAAAAGTAGGTCTTTGATTAAAAGCTGATAAACATGGTTAATTTTTTCTTTCTTTAAACGTCAAACTTTTATACGTTAAATCCAACGATGAAATTAAATTATCGAAAAATTTTTGAAAAGTTTAGTATGCGGAAGCTGGAAATCGGTTTATTAGCCAGCTAAGAATTAATTTTTATTTTTAAACCACTGGAGTGCTTTAAAAAAATATTCTACCGATTTAGTTTTTTGACAGTTTATTATCTCGCATTTCGAAAAATAATTAGAAATTATTTGACATTTTATATGGAGCTTTAAAATACCCAGATTGAATCTACCAAAGAAAAAGTAGTTTTCGTAAGGTACAGGTCGTATCGTTGATGAAAAAAATGTTTAAATTTGGAAAAAATATTCTAAAATGATGTAATTTTGGAGAAAATCAATAATAAGCTTCGCTGTATTCTATAGAATTGTGATGCGCTAAAATGTAAAATATTTTTTAATTACGATCGAGGCAACAAGTCGAAATTTAATCGATTCGAAATTCGAATCGTTGGAGGTGAGAGGCTATCGTTTGACTTCAGTTGGCTTTAACCTGATGGAAATCCCTCGGGCGATGGTCTGCAAACTTCTTCTTCTCTGTAGATTGAAAGCTCTAAAAAAAAAAAAAAAAAAAAAAAAAAAGGAGAGGTCAGACGGAGTAAAAGCTTTTGGGAATGTCGTCGAGAAGAGAGATGGAGTTGGAGGTTTTGGTCGAGAAGTGTGTGCCTGTGCCTTGCCACTTGGATCCTCGTTGTCCCCTCGGTAGAGCTTGGAGGAAGCGAAGCTTCGCCCTCTTTGCGATCAAGCCAGAAACGAACCCACCTCCATACCAAACTCGTTCTACCGTCGATGCTTCAGCTCTGAACACTCAGCAATTTCAATGAATTCGCTTCCACCTTTCCTCCTCCCCCTCGTTCGACCCTTGTACACGTATACGTATACAGCTATAACAAGTCAAGACTTACAAACCAAAAAAGTAAAAAATTTAAAAAATAAAAAAATAAAAAAATAAAAATAAAAGTTGGATGCCATACAGAAATTTAATTATTCATCTCCAACCGACTTTGGTCATTCTCGAAGGACGATCACACTCGACTATCTCTTCGAGCATGACTTTAGTACATGAAATACAATCCCTACAAGTTTTTTTTTTTCTCATTCTTCTACTCCACATGACTCTTATTCTATTTCACGTATACATTTTTCTTTATTTTTTCTTACATCAAAATTGAACATTTTTTAGGACTCCTGCGCCTCCCAAATAGAACTTTTCAGTATAGCCTTTCCCAATATTGATAAAACTTCGCATTTGTTTGCCATAGCTGTTCAAAATTACGTCCAGTAAAAGTGAAATCAGTTTTCGCGATGACTCGGGTCTACCGTATTGCATTGATTTTGTATTCTTCTAGTCTCTAATCGCTGAGAAACCCAAACCACCAGCAGATGAACGAACGGGTTTTTGCCAAAGCAAGAATGACTCGAGTGATGAATTAATTTCCCAAAAAATGTAATATTGGTAAACTTTTTTCGCCCAAATTCTTCAATTTTCTATCACGAAAATCAACGGCTCAAACAATTGTCTGTTCATTTGATTGCGGAGGTTTGTTCTCCGAACTATTAGAGATTAAAAATTGTAAAATCGAAGCTGCGGTTGATCCGAGTCATCGCGACATCTGACTTTACATAAACCGTATAAATCGTGAGTACGCTCTGACTTTTACCGGATTATATAAGCACTTGAAAATAAAATTGGTGAATAAAAAGTTAAAAAATTAATTACAAAATTCTCTCTACTCCGCAGATTATCTCTGCAGTATCTCTTCTCCCGACGAGTTCCAGAAACGCAACCCCTAATTCATATTTCGGAAATCTGCAGCGATAAAATAAAAGTGTTTATTTTACGGTGCGGTGATACACTCAGCCAAGTTATATTAGACCGATAAAACCTGAAAACATCAGAGTTTATCCATTCCAATCATGTGAAGAGGCAGCGGGAGGCCATCCGGCCTCCACAAGCTGATCTTTCCAGCTCCTTGTACAGATTATCAGTTATAATTCGCTGATCCTCTGCTAAGCCTAACCGACCGTTATTTGGAAGGTTCTATTTAAGGCGGTAGCCGAACTTTGCTGAGCTGAACCTAATACTGTATAGAAAAAATCCAAGGTCAGTCGTAGTTTCGATATTTGTGGTTTATTATTTATTATCTTTGACCATATAAGATGAAAGATCTTTACGTAAAATACAGAAAAGAATTTTTTTGTTTTTTTGTTTTGTTTTGTTTTTTTTTAGACCAGTTGATGGACTCGGTGAGCATACTAAACGCCAGCACGATGGGCGCTGCTGGAGGAACAGCAAACTTAGTAGAAAATCAAACTACAACTCAGCTTATCTGTGGTCATGGCTATCGAAAGTTTGACCCACCCACAGAAGGTAAGTAAATGCTTCTCTAACTGACCAGACACGATGGAATTTCAGGACTCTGACCAGTAGGAATTCCCCATAACTCTCGCTAACTTTGTTTTCCCTAAACTGCGGGAATCTAGTGGCCAACAATCTCAGTACAGACCGAGAAGGGAATTTAAAAAAAAAAAATCTTTTTAATCATAATTAATAATAATTGACCGTGAAAATTCGCGGTGCTGGTTGACTTCGACAATATTTCTCAAAATTTAATGATCAGTTATCAGCCTGGATGGTATCCGCTTCAAAGTCCCATACGTCTGTCAAGTTTTTAAATTTCGCCATAATATTTAATCTCGAGATTCTCGAAGTATAAATTTTATAGAAAATTTCTCTTAAGTTAGTTTGATTAGTGCAGAGAGTGATTTTAAAATCTGACTAAAATCGTGGTTTTGGATTTTGTATTCCTGTTTAAATTTTTAAGTTAATTTGTTCGTTTTTTTCACGTGATTTTTAGAAATTTGGTGTGGTTGGGCTTGGGATTCTCTCCTGTGTTGGCCACCGACTAAAGCTTCAACTTCAGCAAGACAAAGATGCCCGAGGGAAAACGGTATGGATACGACAAGTGAGTACCAGAATATTATCCCTAATACCTTGTTTCAAAACGTCTTATACTGTACCTACTTAACCAGCTTCTTGACAAAACCAGGCAGTTTGGTATTCGAAATATACGGAAACCTCATGACACCCTATCAATCGGTTGGAATATGTGCACATACCATTACAGGCATATGACGTATGTAATACATAGTTGAGACGTACAGTAGGTACACGTAAAAGCTGACAAGGCTCCTATATATTCGATTTACGTCATACCATGTTTGTCAAGTATGAAGTAACTGTCGTGAATTCTTGTCATACCACATTTCAAGATCAATTCAGGACATTTAGATACATACAGATATATACGCTATCTCGTTGAGACAAAAATTTCAAATAAAATTCATTCAGACAGACGGGTGGTGAAGTAGCGAAACAACGATTATATGTCATACGAAAAATGATTACCTGATATATATGTGACAGCTTTCATCTTTTCAAGAGAGAGATTTTACGTCATTTCTCAACTTTTTTTTTCCGTTCTACTTGAACTTTTTAACTTTTCGCAATGAAAATCGAAAATTTTCATAAAAAAGGGAAGTTATTGGTTTCGGTCCGATTTTCGAAAATCGAGGTTTCATCAGATCTCGACGTTTTGGGGTCCTGGGAAGCTATTCTGACTATTCTTGGATGGACGTCCATATGTGTGTGTGTGTAAACAAATTTATGTCGTACGATATCTTTAGAACGAATCGACCGATTGGAATGGTTCTTATGGCGATCGAAAGGGTTTATCAAGACTTAGATCTGATTAGATTTTGGAGTCTATGAGTCGAGTAGTTTCAAAGCTATTTGAGAAATAAAAGTCAAAAAACAATTTTTTCTTCATGTTTTTAGCGCCTAACTCCTAAACTGTTCATGCGATTAGTCTCAAAACTTAATCAGACTTAGGTCTTGGATAGCCCTTTCGATCGCCGCAAGATTCATCAAAATCGAACGATTGGTTTAAAAGATATTGCACGACAAAAATTTCTCTTTTTATCGTACGATACCTTTGGAACGAATTAACCGATTTGAATGATTGTTGCGGCGATCGAAAGGGTTCATCAAGACTTAGATCTGAATAGATTTTGAAGTCGATCGGTCGAGTAGTTTCTAAGTTATTCGAAGAATAGAAATTGAAGAAAAAAAGATTTGTATAGGGAAAACTAATTATACTTATAACCTTCTTTAATTTATTATAAACACAATAAAGTCATTTAATTGCAACGTATTTAAGACAGCGGGAAATTTTCGGGTTGGCCCACAGGTCAACCGGTTTCCTGATTAAGAAATTGTAGCTATATATTTTTTTATTCTAAATCAACTATAGTCAATATGAAATTTCTTCGGAGAGTATTATAAGTGATTGAAATTTTGTGTTTCCCAGGTTTGTGATTAACACTCTTCATGAAATGAAACGTGACAATTTTCAGTCTAATTTATTATTTGATTTGATTTTAATAGTATCTGGGCAAATATTGGGACGGCGTATTAGTGACGAAGATTCTATGTCCCTGTATTGATTAGTAAACTAAACGTGTTCATATACCCTCAAGCATAAATATAGTTTCAACGAATGTTAATAACGGAAAATAAAATTCTCCATTCATGAAAGTTTCATGTTTTATAACCGCAGAGATATTTCGAATTCATTAATGCAATACAAACGAACTGCATCACTGCAGATAGTAAAGATATAAAAATATCCACGGCGACTGTGATATAATTATAAATATGAAGTTCCATTCATATACGTATACAGGGTGATTCAGATTGAGCACACCAAATTTTTTGGGTAGATTCCTTGAGACATTCTAAGACTAAATTCCCAGTACCAAAAATTCAAGGGCCTGGTAGTTTTCGAGTTACGGAATATTTTAGTTGACCAATTACAGAGCCTAGATTTGGTCAAGTCAGGGTCGAGTCAAAAGAATAAAATTATTAGTGCCCTTGGGTCTCAGACTGTAAAATTTTATTTTCATATTTTGTAGGTGACATCGACATACCTTATCGAGAAATGAAAATAAAATTTTATAGGCTAAGACCCACGGGTACTGATAATTTTATTCCTTTGATTCGACCCTGACTTTGCCAGCTTCAGGCTCCGTGATTGGGCAACTAAATTATTCCATAACTCGGAAACTATTAGGTCCTCGAATTTTTGGTAAAGGGAATAACGTCCTGGAATTTCACGAGGAATCTACCCAAAAAATTTGATATGCTTAATCTGAAACACCCTGTATACATTCAAAGCACGAAATATTTATATTGTTTAAAAATATGTGTAACAGTTAAACCGAGTTTCCACTCTCACGAATTTCGTGTGCTTATGCCCAGCAAAAGAATAGCCAACGAAGAATTAGGATCAAATGTTTGTCGATTACTGCTTCGTTGGGCATAGGCAAATGAAATTTTTGAGAGTGGAAACTCGCTTCAGTTTTGGTCCAAAAAAATAAGACTCTATCGCAAAAATTTTAATCGAACTTGATTATAATTGAAAAAATATTATTCGCAGTTCGATGTGATTAATTAATTATCAATGTTTCTTTTTTTTTTCAGAGTTCGTGGATAAACGTTGCGGTGAAGATGGACAGTGGGAAGGCCGCGAAGGGTCATTTCAAAACCACGGTTCCTCAGCGTTGGGTGTACCCGATGGTTCCAGCGGTGAATCACATGGCTGGACAAATTATACACCATGTTTCACCCCGGAAATGCTTCAGCTTTACCGCAAATTATATGCAGGAAGTGAAGATGCTGGCCAGGTACAGCGTTAATTGAAACCAAATATTTACTCAAAATTACATGTTCACCGTGAAGTTTCCAGGAATCCATTCACTAGATACAAGCAACCCAACAGTCAAATCTCGATGATTGCCGAAGGCAAAGTACGACTTAGCTGTCAGGTTGTTGTTGGGTTAAAAATAATTTTTGATGTAAAATCGAAGAATCTCATCGGGATAAAGTTAATAAGTAAAATTCATCAATATTTATTTGTGAAAAAGTGGCAACAGGTAATGAATGAATGAGAATTTGATTTCTGTTGATTCATAAAATTATTATTGTTGATCACAACAATTTCAAAGCCTCGTGTAACTTCGTTGAAAAAAATCAAAAAATTATGATTTGAAAAGTTTTTTAAAGACCAGAGTTTCTAGTTTTTAAATCTTTTTGCAGATTGAAATTTACTTGCGATTTCACTTAGATACGAAGCTTTGAAGCGAGATATGTGTAATCATAAAAATTTTTTCAAGTTTGTCACGCTGTATCTCAGGCAGAAAAAAATGCAAAGAAAATCGCTTAAAGTTATCAGAAAATTCAAGGTTTCATCTTCAAAATGCTTCTTTTGAAATTGCTGTACAATTTTTATTTGTCAAGTTATTTCTTTTTGAAGTCAAAATTGCACTTTTGACTTTGATGACGCATAACAATTTAACAAATCATCGTATCACATTCGTTCAAAAAGCATTCTCAAGCTTGAAAACCCCCTTTTTGAATGCTTCTTTTTTCGCAAAACTGCACATTTTTTAAACTAAAGTGGCACAAGCCTAATTCGCTTGCTCAGTCTACGAAACATGGAGAAAAAAAAAATTCATAGACTAATCGCAATATTTTTACTCGAGATTTTTCATTGAGTTTTTCAAATTTCAAGACCGAAAATAAAAATTTCCCTTAAAATCAAACCCTTTACTCAATAAATACATAAAAATGAAACGATTCATCGTATCGCTGGCATTAGCGTGACAAACTTGACAAAAATTTTGTGATTACGTATACCTCGATTCAAAGTCTTGTATCTTATCGAAATTGCATAAAAAAATTTAATTTATAAAAAGCTTTAAATACTAGAGACCTTGGGCTTCAAGATACTTTTTGAATCATAATTTTACGATTTTTTTCAACGAAGTTACAAGACTTTGAAATTCATCTGATGTATCTTTTCTGTATATCATTTCTTTGTCTTGCGTTATCAGTCTTAATTTCGTGTCAATTAATTATCCTTTAATACTTTTTGTATGTATTTCAGCTGCATGAACAAAATTTCCCATTTCCTTAACGCTAAGACTACACATTAATAAGATAGTATAATTATTCTCTTAACATTAGAATGAGCTGCTCGGTTAGCTCACTAAGATATTCAACTTTATCCTCGCATAACTTAAATTTGAAAGCATGAATATGTATATGTTTACACATGGTTCTACTCGCGTTGTAATAATATATGAATGAGGTATGTATACATTAGTAGTTATTATGCACCACCCTTAATTCTATTAAAAAGCTTAAAAGTTCCATCGATATTTCATTGGAAAAGAAAAATTCTATTTCGAATTTATAATTGATAGGAAAAACTCTTTCCTCGATTCAGCCAATTCTAAGCAACGTATAGAGAATTATTTTTATTGTTAGATTTTTTTTTTTTCATACTTATATTCATTCTTAGATTTATATGTATACATATACTATTGTACTCAAGAATATAAGAAGCCCTAAGGGCGAAAGGAAATATCTGAAAGGAGTAATATACAATTATTTTTATCTAAATAATAAATTCTAGTTTTTAATATCCAAGGGAAAACTCATGGAATTTTTATTGAAAATTTCTAGAGTTATTTTTAAACAACCGACATGTACCAAATTCTTTTTTTTTTTTTTGTTTCGATTTTCTATTTCCCATCTAAATAACATAGGAAAAATTTTTTCTTTAACTTCCGAATTTTATAACTCGTCAACGCATTAGTGTACTGATGAGACCAGAACATATTTTTGTAGTAAATTGAACGCTCTACAAAAAAGGTATCTTGTTCTTTTTCGATAGATCTAACCATTTCCAAGTTGGTGTATTTGTTATTAATGGTAATTAATCATGACTAACTTGGAAACAGTTGGATTCATCGAAAAAGACCAAGAGACCTTTTTTGTAGAGCGTACAATTTTGAACAACAATACTCATGCAGAATCTTTCTAAGTAGATTAATTTTCAAGATATAAAAATCGAAAAGTTCCACAAGACCATTTCCCACGTTATTTAGATGGGAAATAGAAAATCCCGATGAGGCACCTCTTAATATTAATATTTCAGAGCTCAAACTTTGACAGCATTTTTTTTCGTTATTTAGAACAATATTTTTGACTAACTCTTTGAAAGTGAAAAACAGTCGATTTTTTTGAAGCGGTCTAATGTATATGCCTCTTTGAAAAATATCCTTATTTTGGATCTGTGTACCCTCAATTGAGGAAAATCAACGTCATCTTAAGAGCGCAATGATAGTATAAATGATCGAGTCAAACGTTCAGTTAGCAGCCCCAAAACTCAAATTTTTTTAGGCCACTAAATTCACGTTTGGTTTATTTGCAATCGAATATGGATACGATTTGAGTTACTTTGAAAAATGCAATCAAGGATAAAGAAAAATCCCCTATCATACACCCGAGCATGTATATGAATGTACAATTTTTTTGTCGGTTTTCATTCGGACTTTTCATTCGGTTCTGCGATTCTTCATTTACGTATCACTAATTGATTCAATTTATTTGCCTGCAACTATCTACCACCTTGTTTGCACGATGTCGAATTCAGGATGTATAACGAACGAAGGGAACTGTTTGCCTTTCACGACTCGTAAATTTTACTACAGAAAATTCTCGTCTCCAAAGGGTGTCCGGATTAACTTGACATAAAATTGACGAATTAAAATTAGCGATCTGAAAATATTTTAGCGATCATATTCAAGCTCTTATGATTAAATGACGTCGGTTGGGAAGAAGATCGAACCGTTTCGTTTTCACCGTAAAAATGCAGCTATTTCAGTTATTTTTCGACACGCCGGGCGCAAAATCGAACTTTGCGCACGTTGTGTTGAAAAACAAAGTCTGATACATCTGCGAAAGATGATTCTCAACTCGTGTGATTGTCACTATCGCTTCTCTCGAGTGAAAAACTTCGTATCGAACTATTTATCGTTTCTTCTTAGATCTGAAACGGCATCTTTTTCGTAGCCAAATGCTGAAATGATTCCATTTTCACGACGAAGATGAAACGGCTCCATCTAATTCCTCCGAACCGACGATATGCATGACACACATTATGCCTATACGTATAATATGTTTGACAAATATTATATATATATATATATATATATATATACCCACGGCGTATATATTGGAAGAGGTACTCAAATTTTCAAAACGCAAATCGTACATACATAATCCGCCAACCATGTTTAATATTTGGCAAGAACCCTGCTGTTTACTCTGCGCTTTACCCAGAATTTGAACATCCCTCTTCTCTCTATTAAGTATCTTTAAAATTCGATTCCATGTGTACGAGGCTTCTCATGTGATTCCGAAAATTGACTGAAGCTTTACTTTATCTCCGACTGAATAGTCTTAAGGATTCTTAACTACGGCGAACGTATTGAATTATCTTTGGATTCAAAATTTCTTTGAATAATTTCGGGTGTTTATTTCATCGAATCTCTTTGATTTGCAATAATCAAAAAGCGATGTACATTTTAAAATGACTTGGAAATATCAAACTCGGGTTTGTCAAATTTTGAATAAATACGATTTGTGAGAAAATAAACAGCAAATTGTGTAGCCTGTAATAATTTTAAAAGTGAATTTTAAAACGACTTTAATGACCCCTTAAATTCTGTAACAAAAAATTCAAAGTCAAAAGATTACTCTAGTTGAAATTATGCGTCTTTGATGTTATCAGGTAAAAATGGACATAGCCGAGAAAACGCGAACTCTGGAAACTATTGGGTTCAGCGTTTCTTTGGCAGCGTTGCTCGTCTCCCTAGCGATCTTTTGTCACTTCAGGTAAGTAGATCTTTAAGATTCAAAATCGGCCCTTGGGATTGATCGACAGATTCTTAAGAACCAAATCGATAATTGAGATTCCCGCTTTTCGTACTTACTTTTTACGACAAGCTATCAAATCTTAAAGTTTAAACCCGATTTCAGGAGTCTAAGAAACACCAGAACTCGTATTCACAAGAACCTATTCGTGGCTATGGTTATACAAGTTGTGATACGACTCACGGTTTACATAGACCAAGCTTTGCTAAGGACTAAATCAGCTGGGGCAAGACGGGGTATCGAAAATACGGTATGGACTTTGATATTATTACAATTTTAATTCGCCCCTGTCCCACATCATTTCCCCCCCTCCACCCCCATTTTTTCGTTATTTTGTTTTACTTTGACGGACTAAAATAATTGATCAATATTTTCGACACGCTTTGGGGGCAGTCGTGTTGTGAGAATGATAACCAAGCTCGTTGATTTGTCGCAACGAAATGTAATAAATTGATCACTTTGAACCGGAGCTGATTGGGAATTACATTCGGGATGGATTGAGGTAGCGAATTTTTTGAATTTCGAATAAAAAATTCCAAATGTACGAATTCATTTTGGATGGTTTTGAAGCTTTAGACACGTAAAATATCGGAATATTAAAATTCGAAAAGATCGAAATGCAGACAGCTAAAAACTCGGAAAGTCCAATAATTGTCCAAGAATTTCCAGTTCCGGAGTTTTGGCCTTGCGGATCTTTAGCTCTCGGAATTTTTAGCCTCTGCAGTGTTTTTCGATTTGAAGTTATTTTTTAATCGACTATGCAGACTCTCGGGGAAATGGTTTTCCTAAAAACTGTGATTCGGTAATATTAAAATTCGGAATTTCCACCCTCAGGAACTTTGAAAATTCGTGATCTCCAAAAATCATGATTCAAGTTCAAAGTTTTCTGATTTTTTAATCACACGAAAATATTTTTCTATACACTATCAATATTTATTGTAAAGGATAGTCTAATCAGACATAATTGCAATATTTTAGCCATTCCTTTGTGAGGCGAGTTACGTTCTCTTGGAATACGCAAGAACGGCAATGTTCATGTGGATGTTTATCGAAGGACTCTACCTGCACAACGTTATTACCGGTGAGTTATTTTATTTTATTTTTTTTTCTAAAAATTCATTTCAAATCAATTTTTCAAAATTATTAACAAACGGTAAGATATCGATTTTTTATTTTAAATCGCTTTCAAATAGTGAAAAATCTAGTAGATTGGTTCGATTTCGCTCTTCGATGTCTTATTTTGTTCAGACAAGTATTTTTCACAAATTCACTGTAACAAATTATTTTTTTTGTCAATAGGCGATTCTATATCGTTATTTGTTGATCGGAATCGACCGGGGTCCAATCTTGTAAAATTGAATATTCAACGTCACGAACGCGATGAAAAAAAGTGACCCAGTGGTATTGTGGGGAATACTTTTCTGAACATAAAAAACCATCGAAGAGTAAAATCGAATCAATATACTAGATTTTTCATTATTTGAAAGCGATTTGAAATGAAAAATCGATATCTTACCGTTTATTCATAATTTTGGTATTTCTTTTTTAATTGAATTTTTAGGGACATCTTCAGATCACAAATATACAATAATCATACGAATACCCAATGTCTTGACTATCCCCTGATAAATTTAACAAAAATTATTGATTTTTGACTAACCAACCTCCTTAAAGATTTATCAAAAATCGATAGAAAGTGCTCTCTAAATTTCGTGAAGTGAAAAAATTTTCGCAACTATTTACCAGAGTAAAAACGAAGTAATAATTCCTCACCATATCAGAATTCGCTGCTCAATAGTCAAATCTCATTCTTTTTTTTTAAATGGAATTACAAATTGCGCAAATTTCGATCTTAAGTAGTAAGTTTTCACTAAAAAAAAATTTAGAGAGCGATGTGCTTGTAGCTAGAGTTGAAATTTTACCTACAATTCTACCCCTCTTGTCCCAAAAAGTAAAAAAAAAAAAACAAAACGAAAAACACTGTAGATGTAATTTAAAAAAATTTTGAGACCGAATTCCGGTCGGGGTTTGTGCGACATTTTCAGTTACAGTATTTCAAGAAACTTCCTATTACCGGATGTACCGATTTGTTGGCTGGGGTTACCCGGTCCTGATGACATTGGCCTGGGCAGTTGTTACAGCTTTTTATTATCACCCTGCGAAGTGAGTTTAAAAATCTAAATTTCCCTCTCCTTTTTTTTTTATATCTTCCGCAAGTAAACCTCCGACGTCTCGTTGGATTCGATCCACAGATGCTGGTGGGGCTACAATTTGACGCTCTACTTTTGGATCCTTGAGGGTCCTAGGCTGGCGGTTATACTGGTAAATCAATCTGTCAAATTTCTTGAATATTAAGTAAAATCATAACGTTGTTGAACATGACGGGTGATTATAATAAGGCGAGTAAATTATTTCTGATCGGAGCACTCAATCCGTTTGGAAATTTTCCCAGTTTCGTATCGCGTTAATTGAGCATCGAAGCCTTCCGTTTCGGAAGCATAAAATATATAAAATAAAGTTTTTGGTTAAATATTGGATTGAAGTTTGCGTTCGGGTATAAGAAAAAGAGACAAAAAAAAAAAGACGTTAAAAATTTACGAGGAAGACAATTTCGTTATTTTTGTTAGAGGAAATTTTTTTAATTTTTTAAATTTTTTTAAGAAAAAAAAAAAAAAAATGTTGGGAAAAATTACTCGAAAGAAGTTACACAATGTCTTCAGGAAAACGAATTTCGTTATTCTATAGTAAACCTACCTCTACCCATAAACTCCGAAATTCTTTTATAGTCGTAAATTAATATTCGCACAATAAAGAATGAGACTTTGAATTATTTCACGTCATCCAGGCAAACAATATGAAATAACCTTACAGAAATGAGAAGCTTTCAGTTATTATTTTTCCGGTATAAAGACGGGGTCGCTAGTTGGACAAAGTTGAAACTCAATTAGTATATACGCGATAGAACTTGCCGTACTTGTGGGGATTGTTATCGTATACACAACTCGCAATTTCAAGCTGCATAACTTTTTCGCAATTTTTATATTGCAGATTATATACTGCGGTTTTGGTAAGGCTTCTATTTATTGAAGACATTTCTCGTTGAATTCCGAGCTAGAACTGACAATATGAAACAAAAGAGAAAATTAAAGAAAAAAGTCATAAAAACAGTTTTTTGGGGTACTTTTCATCAGAACGAAAAAAGTATAGGATTCTCAGGAGAAGAAAATGTAGAAAAAAGTAATGAAAAACAAAAAATAAAGATGAAAATTAAAAATTTTTCACAAATAAAAAACGCCCTATGTATTGACAAACAACAATTTCATACAGTGCATTTCATCCCAATTCAATCTGGGTATGTTCACAATTTCCTCTTGTCATTGGCAAGGAACGCCCTATATATTGACAAACAACAATTTTATATAGTGCATTCATTCTACGTCGATCTAGGTATATTTACAATTTTTTTGGTGTCATTGGCAAGGAATGCCCTATATATATAAAATTCTCAACTCGGAAGAATATATACTTTCATTTAGAAAGGGAATGCAGAGAAAAAAGTATAGTTTCGTCTGTAAAACAGCGAAAATCGATTCATTTCCGGTAGAACCGGAAGTTCAAATTAAACGAGACATGGCAATTCTTCATGCCCATCGTTTGGTTGTAAAGTTCTGTGAATTTCAGATTTTTTCATCGAGCCGTTTCCGAGATCACCGCACGAATTTGTCGAACAGACCGACAGACAGACCACATCTTTTTAAAAAACTGTTTTTCGGATTCTACAGGGTTGAAAACGTAAAAAATCGTTGAAATTAGCAAAAGTCACTTTCCGACCGAAACCAATACTTTTCTTATATCACAGTAGGGGATGAAAAGTAAAAACGTCTTTCGTCGACCCTTACTGGCAACAAAAAGAAAAGAAAAAAAGAGTACGTGTAGCGTATTTCGCGCTCTAAAATTGAAACTTTTCACTTAAGACTTAAGACTTAATACTTTAGACTTGAGACTTGATACTTGAGATTTGAGACTTGGAGTTAAGATTTGAGACTTGAGACGTTGAGAAGTTCAGATTGCAACTCAAGGCTTAAGAATTGAGACTTAAGATTTCAGACTTAAGATCTAAGACTTAAGATTTCAGACTTAAGATCTAAGACTTAAGACTTAAATTTAAGATCTAGGACTTAAGACTTGAGATTTACATATATATGTATATTTTATACAGGTATATGTCATTCTTACACTTTTCGTTGCACTTGAAAATTTTCGTTATCTTGCCAAAAAAAAGTTTCATTTTAAATTTTTTAAAATTCCTCACAAGCCTTGTCTAGGTTAAGATATTTTTTTATTTCTTTACTTCTTCAGGCAAAATTATTTAGTATATAATTGATATAGTGTCCACTTTGAAATTCGTACGATTCAAGTTTTATTGCATTTATATTTTAATTTAACATTATACATAATTATTATTGTATAATAAAGCATGAAGAAAATTATTCGATTGTTATTTTTCATTAGAGTATAAATTTACACAGTATCTCAAACTTTTTACGCAATTATAATATCTAATAATTAACCCAATCATTAAAATGATATTAAATTCAAGATAATATATACATGGGGCATTCCATGCCAAATTGGAAACCCGCCGTGAGACTAGAATTAATTTTTAAAAACATATTCAAAAATTTTTCATAAACGATTCGAGATAAAAATTTGAAAATAATCAGAGTTAGCTACTCTCGATGGATACCAATAGAAAAAGAAAACTCTGCCAGATCAAAAATATAAAAAACCCTGCAAACCAACTTTTTTTCATCGGTTAACAATTTCTTTTTACAAATATATTTTCTATTTCAAAACATTTCGTGTAACCGATAATATATTTCTATTTGAATTCAATAAAATAAAATTTTTTAAACGTTATATTGGTGAAAATTTTTGGTTTCAAAAAACTAAAATAATATACTAAATAAATTCAATATTTTAAATATCATCGGTTTTATACGAAATTACATAATCGCAAAACACTTCTATTAAATTCTAAGAGTTTTCAATTAACGATTCAGTCTCTACTTTCTATAGTACGAGAAAATCGATAGCTTTTACTTCAGTATACAAGGAGAAAAGATTATAGGGAAATATTCTAATCACCAATGCTAAGTATATTCATAAAGTAAGTAGACATAGGAAAAATTACCATGTTGGCTATAAACGTAAGTAGCTCAAGTACATAGAATTTTTTCCCATGTAACGTTGCAAGTTTTCCTATATTACAGTGCAAATTCTTTTAAAGAATACGAAGGCTGTCACTGTGTCATTTAATATCACTATATTTTATAACAAAAGGTTACTTTTTCAATAAAATAATTATACAATAATAATTACTAAATAATTAGAGATAACAATTAACACATAATTTGTAAAACATATTTACGTAATTGCAGAAAATTACTTTGATATTTTGGAAAATTCACTATAGATGAAAAAAAAAAAATCGACTTTCCCTATGTATGACATAGGAAATGTCACTATAATCTTTTTTCCGTGTACAATTATTTCAGAAAAAATAAGAAAAAAAAAAAACAAAAACGGATGCTACGCAGGACCCACGAAAGAAGTGAAATTTCTTCCATATACTGAGATATAACCGAATTGGTCGATATATGCGGATATATTGTATATACCTATATATATAAAAATTGTAAATATACCCAGTTTTGTTATTATTATATGAAATACGTGATTGATTCTGATAATACGTATCGGGATCCAGGGCAAAGCCCCAGTGGAGTTCAGGGGCGAAGCCCCTATTATATATAGGGCATTCCATGCCAACTCGACTAGTGTTTAAACCCCGACCATTTCGAAATCATTTCAGGTTTATTTTTAACATTCTGCTTAGTGAAAAATGTGTCGAGATTTTTTTCAGATTCTTTTATTAAGCCGTTTACTTTTTACAAATCCTTGAAGTTGAATGAGATAGCCCATTTTCAAAAATCTTAGAAATTTCGCAAAAATCCAGAACAGGCTCTCATTATCAAAAATGTGGAAAAGAAAATTTTTCAATTTTTTATTTTTTCACTGAATTCAAAATCTGGAAATTTTGAAAACTGAATTTGAGTAATGTCGTATGAGAAAAATCGTTAGTGTTAAATAAGGGTCAATATATTTTTAAATTCTCACTTCTCTTTTTTTTATCATAGCGCGGGGGGCTTCGCCCTTCGACCGCGATACGTATTATTAGAATCAATCACGAATTTCACATAATAATGAAAAAAAATCGGTTATATTTAAAATTTTTTTATCTATGCCAAGAAATGCCCTATATATAGACAAACATTATTTTTATACAGTGCATTTTATCCCAATTTAATCTGGGTATGATTACAATTTTTTGTTTGTTATTGGCAAGGAACGTCCTATATATTTTTTATCATTGGCAAGGAATGCTCTATATATATTTATAGTGAGCCTGGCGCTTTTACTCCTCATACCGAGCTGCGCCCCATAGGAATTGCTTCACTTAAAAAAAAAAAAAAAATTTTTAAAATCTCTTATCACGTCACGTAGAAAGAAAAAATGAAATAAAATTTGATTAAATAAATACATACTATATATATATATATATATATATATATACCAACATACCCGCATAAATTTGTATATAATTTCAGCCAGCTGTTAATTATTTATTTGATATTTAAATATTTATTTATTGTTTTGTCAAACGAAGCGTAAATTTCAATTATTTATCATACAATTTTTTTTTTTTTTGTGTCTCTCTCTCTCTCTCCCGGTCTAAGAAATCCTTTGATAAAGGATTTTGAAGTTCACTTTAATACCAAACTACCCTTTATCTATAGTTATCTTTCTCAAAGCCATCCCTTGAGGCTAAACAACTATAATATACATACTATACATGCTTATTTCTTATGTCGTTCGTAATTGAGTTTCTATGTTTTGTACGAAGCACATAACGCATGTACACTGTTCAAAAGCAATGTAGATATAGCATTAGCTATAATAATTTACGTAAATTATACATAGATATATCTTTGCAGACTGTTTTGTATGATTATACCGGGTGATTCATTTTAATCGCCCCAGGCCGATCTTTCCCAAACTAAACAAGATGCGAAAAAAAAGTTTGGTATAAAATATTCAGGGTTCAGAGGGGGACGGAACTTGGTGGTATCAGTCTTTCCGTAAATGGAGCCGCCGAGGTTAGATGAAAGTTTACTTTGTTTTTTTGAATTGAAACCCACATTTTTTATCACATAATTTTATTCTACTTGAAAAATTAAACGACTTTTGTATGAAACATTTTCTTGTGAGATATCAAGTTTTTATGATATTCAACTGAACAATTAGAGATTTTTGAACTTTCGAGAACACTTAACCTCTAAACTATCAACTTTGGAAAAAAATTGCAAGAGACGAAAAATGCGTAATTTCATGCAAAAATTGTTGGACAATGATTGAAGAATTTTTTCCAATAACTTTTTATTGCAGCTTTTTTAATTTCCCAATGAACAACAGAAATTGTTTTTAAAAAAATCTGCAATTATTCTAGGAGAATCTTTACGTGAACTTACGCAATTTTTGTTAATGCAATCTTTCTCCAAACTTGATAGTTTAGGGGTGAAATGTTCTTAAAAGTTCAGAAATCTCTAGTTATTCAGTTGAATATCATAGAAACTTGATGTCTCACAAAAAAATGTTCCATACGAAAGTCGTTTGATTTTTTAAGTAGAATAAAATTACGTAATGAAAAATATGAGTTTCCATTGAAAAAAAAAACAAAGTTTACCTTCACCTGATCTCGGCGGCTCCATTTACGGAAACACTGATACCACCAAGTTTCCTCCCTCTCTGAACCCTGAATATTTTATACCAATATTTTTTTCGTATCTTGCTTAGTTTTGGAAAAATCGGCCTGGGGCGATTAAAATGAATCACCCAGTATACATATACGGGGTATTCCATGCCAACTCAACCTGGCTCTGACTCTTGACCTCTCTAATTTAGCTCAAAATTTTTTATATAATTGTTTTGACTCTCGAAAGTGTACTCAGTTTGTTGACTTCGCATTTTTTTCGAATCTATTTGAATTATCCACAATCATTTTCAAAAACGATCATATTGATTTTCACGATTGGAAAATCCGATATAATTCTGATAAATCCTACGTGTTATGTATCAAAATTTTTTAAGCTTTAATTAAGCCGGAATGAGCCAACGTTACATTTTTATTTTTTTTCGACATTTTTTCGAAACAATTTTCTGTTGTTTTTCAATTAAATAGATGAGTCAGGATCCACTATGGGCGGTTGCTTGAACATTTTTATATATAACACTGGATTAAAAAAAAAAAAAATCTCAGTATTTTCCGAAGAGATTTTGGATTTTGTTTTTTAAAATGAAGGTTCAATCACGATTAATGAATTTCCAACAATTTAACTTCAGTGATGGATATTTTTAAACTGAATAAACGTGCGTGTCCCTCTATAATAAATTTGAGTGATATGAAGAAATGCACAATGATTTAAAAAATAGAAAACAAAGTTCATTTATTTTACAAATACAAATTATTATAGAAATAAATTTTATCGGAAAAATTTAATTGCTTTATTTTACTCGAACTAACTCCAAGAGGTCGTAAACTACACATTGTATGACTTTTCGTAATTTTGTTAAAGTAAAAACATGAAAGTTATCTAAGGACTTGAAAAATGACCGATTCAACAATTAATCGAATCAGAAACTTGCAAGTACTGGTAGATACGACTTGCCGTTTCTAAATCTAGAAATAAAATTTCGTATGCGCGAAATCCCTCGAAAAAAAACCAAAAAAATTGAAATTAACAAATCGAAAAAAAATACTCGTTTTCACTTTTCATCACCTACGATGATATAAGAAGAGTATTGGTTTTGGTCGAAAAGTGACTTTTGCTTATTTCAACGAATCTTCACGTCTTCGATCCTCTAGAATCCGAAAAATAGGTTTTTAGAAAGATGTCGGTCTGTCTGTCGACCTGTTCGACGAACTCGCACGGTGATTTCGGAAACAGCTCGATGAAAAATTCCGAAATTCATAGGACTTTACAACCAAATGATGGGCATGAAAAATTTCCATGTCTCGTTTAATTTGAACTTCCGGTTCTACCGGAAATGAATCGATTTTCGCTGTTTTACTGACAAACCTATACTTTTTTCTCTGTGTTACCTTTCTGAATGAAAGAATATATTCTTCCGAGTGGAGAATTTCATATATATAGGGCATTCCTTGCCAATGACACCAAAAAAATTGTAAATATATCCAGATCGAATTAGAATGAATGCACTGTATAAAATTGTTGTTTGTCAATATATAGAGCGATCCTTGCCAATGACAAGAAGAAATTGTAAATGTACCCAGATCGAATTGGGATTAAACGCACTCTATGAAATTGTTGTTTTTCAATATATAGGGCATTTTTTTTATGTGAAATTTTCAATTTTGATCTTTTTTTTCGGTTTTTCATTACTTTTTTATACTTTTTTTTCCCTGACAAACCCATACTTTTTTTTCATTTTGATGAAAAGTACTCCGAAAAACTGTTTTTCCGGCTTGTTTTTTTTTTTTTTTTTTTTTGTAACGCCCTATACAGCATACTGGCGAAAGAGGAAAAAATTCACACAGTGAGGTTCATGGCTAGGTCAAAATAGCCTAGAACGCTTCATATATGTACATATTTCTATAATCTACTTTGTAAGGATTACATACTATAGGTATAGATGATGAATGAACTCCATTCAAACCTCGCCTCACATCGTTAAATTTCCTGTGAAATCAGTAGTCGAGGTATAGATATGCCCAGACTTTAGAATAGATACAGTAAATCCTTCCCGTATCTATAGTTAGACTAGGAAAGCTCCTAGTTCCAAAGGTTCGCGGGGTTAGAGACCGCGTGAGGTCAGACTGAAGGCAATAAGCCAGGCAAGTTTATGCTGCCACAGAAGGCTCTGCGATGTTTAGTCTAGACATGTATAATACGGGGATCTACTACTGCCCGATTCAATACACGCTCTCACTACTCGGTTTGTTTCATTACAATTAAACGGCGGACTTACCGAGGGTTTAAATCACTCGTGAAATTAAATCCCCGCGGGATGTGTGGGAGGACATCAATTTGGGATTCAGTATACTAGATAAATTCAAAGTTTAACGGACAGGTAATACCCATGATAATATATAAAAAATATTAATTGAACGTTTAACTGATAACGTATAATTAATTGTTTCATTAATTACTACTGCATTTTTTTTTTATAGCTTAACTTCTTGTTTTTGTTGAACATCATTCGAGTCCTGGTGGTCAAATTGAGGCAAAGTCACACCAGCGAGACTGAACAAGTTCGGTAAGTTATGATTCAGAATATTAAAATTGGTAAAGATCGGAATAGAGAGAGCTAAAAATTCCGAAAGTTCAAGGATCCGATAATTTAATGATTTTGAATTCTTCGATTGTGCAGACTTTCAGGAAAATTTTCTTCCTAAAAACTGTTAGTCGGTAATATTATTAATACTTTAAAAATTCGGAACTTCAACATGGCCCCTTCTTCGGTAAAATTAATCTACCTAATGCAAAGCTCCATTAAATCTGAAATGTGAAAAAATAAAAAAGTTGTCATCTATTTGCGGAACGTTTCCTAGATTTTTGTTAAATGTAGATACAAATTTAATTTCTTTCTATATTATTATGTTTTTACTGTATGTATGTATGTACATATTTGCGAGGGAATGAAGTCAGTGAAATGTGGTATTCGATCGACGAAAGTCATTTATTTGTAAACGTTTCAAACGTTATACGTTGGGGCTGAAAGAAAAAGCTTCTATTTCTGGTTGAAAGTTGTTCGACACAAAAGGGAAACTTTTTCTTATACTGCAGGGGGACAGTTTCAAACCAACTCTTCTCTCTCGACCATTGCAAGTAATCTCCCAAATCGATTCTTTCCTCTTCTTGTTTTTTTTTTTTTTTCTTATTTTGTTTTTATTTCATTTTATTTTTTTATTTTGTCGCTTTTTCTTTCCTTTTCCCTTTTTTTTTTTCTTCTTCTTTCCACTCTAATGGAATAAAAGTTTTTGCGGTGAAACCAGGCGAGGAGGATAAAAATAATAATGAGACAATGTACCGTCTCGAATTAGTTGAAATTATGTTCTTTTTTTAGTTAAACATAATTCGCACTATTTACAGTGCGGGAAACAATACGGAAACTCAAACTTTAGGCTATACTGTTAAACAGAAATTTTCTAATATTCAAAACACAAAGATTAATCCACCCCTACAATGTGCACACAGTATAATTAAAATGTAGAATCATTGAAATTTCTACGAATTTTTTTAGGCAGTTTAAACTTTTCGTAGTTTTTCATGAGAAATTAATTGGTCTTATTTCTAATTTGATCAACCAGAACAATGAATTTTTTTGAATTACTACGAAAATCTAGAATGTTTTTTTTTTTTTTTTTTTTTTTTTTTTAATAATAAAAAACTACGAAAATTTTTATTTTGTTAACGATAATCTATGAAATGTTTCAATTTCCTTAAAAGTTTGTAGACATTTTTAGAAGTAAAAATATGGTCACCAGGATATGGAAATATAAAGCTTCATAATTTAATAAAGCCACATAAATCTGTTCAAAGCACATCTACAAATGAGTTATCAAAGTTTGAGTAGACAAACTTAATATCTGTTATGCAACGAGCTGCATTTTTATTACATTTAAAATATTGAAGTTTCGAAAAGCTTCTTACGTCACAAATTAACAAGTTTTTTTTTTTTTGGTTCAACCGACAAAAAGGAAAACCAAGTTTTCCTGAATAAGTATAATGAAAAACGAGAATTTTTTTCACTGATAAACCACGAAAATCAACAATTTTTTAAGAAATATACAACAAAAATTAACAACAAATGTTCATGAAAACCTGTAAAATGTTTTGATTCCCCTGAAAATTTGTAGAAATTCGTAGGAGTAGAAATTTTCACGAAGATGAAAAACCAAATCCTATTTAAACTAAAATTCGTTTCGAGAATTTTCAATCTTTGAGAATTTGATTAAAGACAGTGAAAAATATTTCAAAATAACGTAAAATCGTGTACATAAAATTGATAAATTTTCAACAAAAAAATTAGTTACGCACGCATACAGAATATTTTTCATTATTTCGAGTACACAAATATACAAACAGCACAACACGTCGCTGTTGCTTACAAATTTATTTTTACGAAGTATAGAAGTATTTCGAATTTTATAAAATTACATTTTTCTGCATATTTCTTTATTGTTTTTAATTTTTACTTTTTTATTTATTCATTCATTTCTGTTTTTCTGTTTTATTATTTGGATTAATTTCACTGCCAACTGACCCCTGCTTGGTGTACCCTCGGGCTTTGGTTTTATTTAACCTCGTGGTAAATCCGATGCTGCAATTCAACAGGGAAATATTCCTTAACGAATCTGATTGATTCAATATATTAATATAACAATATGAAAGGCGATTATGAACATCCTTGGATCCGATTTTCTGGAATGCAAAATACCAAAATTTGTTCACGGTGTACAGGACTTTTCTTCGAAGCTTCAAAAAATCGATTTTTGTTCGGGTTGGATTACTTAGAAACGAAATAATCATCGAACCTGCAATAATTTTCACAATTTATTGTGCATGTTCTTGTAAGTATTAAAACAGAAACAAAGTTGACGATATGTTGAAAATTATGGAAGTTATTCAGCGCTGAAGATTGTCTTGCGTAGCGCGCAACTCGAGTCTGTGAAAATGGTCCCTGGTGAACGAATCATCTAAAAGAAAAATACTTTGCGATGAGTAATTTATATGGCCAAAACTACGACATGAAACTTTTTTTTGGGGAATTTCAACGAAAATTTTGAAAGTTGCACATAAATTCAATTTTTTTTTTGTACATTTTTACGCTAAATAATGGCCTCTAATATTTTTTTATTCGGTCTCACAATTGTGCAATATTCTTGGGAGGAGGTCCACGTTCTAGATAAAAATATTATACAAATTTAGGTAAAATTTCAACTGAAAATAATCATCCGTTTAAAAGTTATGATCTCCACCGTTTTCGAAAATGTAGTTTTGAGATAAACGGCTTCAAAGTTAAGACTACTTTTTTCTCTAATGTATGACTCAAAAATTTCCAGATCTCTTTCACGTGATTCTCGGTCCAAGTAGGGCTTCATCAGCTGCGAGATCCCGGTCGTCTTTTTCCTGTTTTTCTTTTTCTACTCTCCGTTCTAGTTTCTTTCGTCCCCTCGTTATGTTGGTACTCGACTGTGCACTCGATTACATTTAGCACTATAACTTGCATAATCTTTCGAATTTCTCCATGAACTTTTTTTTTAAATGTTCGTAAAAGGTGCGGATTTCAGATTCAATAATTAAAACAAAATCGATTCTTTGAAGTTTTGATAATCTTATACCTCCTCAAGATCGTAAAATCAAGAAACCGCGAACGCGAATTCATGCATCTAACTCCAACAGCTGCTAATCCTCATCCCTAAAATAAAATAGCATATAAAAAAAAAGCTCTGAATTAACAGGAAAGCAGTAAGAGCAGCCGTAGTCCTACTTCCTCTTCTGGGAATCACCAATTTGATTTCGATGGCAGAGGCACCACTGGACAAGGCAGTCTGGGAATTCGCATTGTGGTCCTACTCCACGCACTTCCTGACCTCTTTCCAAGGGCTCTTTGTCGCCAGTCTTTATTGTTTTCTCAACGGTGAGGTGAGCATATAGCTTTCAAGAATAAGCGACGTTTTACTCTTGTTCCGATCAAAGCGACTTTTTTTCAGTCACTTTTACTACAGTATATAGCTACAAAAACCTCACACAGTCGAGGTACTTCTATTCTCCATTCTCTTCTTCTTTTTATTTTTTGTTTTTTGTTTGTTTTTTATTCGTTAAATCGAGGCTGATGAAATTTTATCATCCCCGCAATGATTTTTCCTTTTTTGAAAAATTGATCCCTATATATATATTCGCGGAACATTAGCCCTGAGGATATAAAAACAAGAAAATATATAGACATATAATCATTTTCTGCGGTATTATATCAATCTTTTCCAGCTGTTATTATTTTTCTGTATTATTCCAAGCTCGTATTCATTTTTTTCTCGTCTCATTTGATTATTGCCTTCTACTTAGTTTTTTTCTTGGATTTCATTTTTTTCTGAGCTAGGGATCATTCCCGATTATCGTAACCATGAATATCAATAAGAATAAAAAAAGACAAAAAAGTGATAAAATTACAATCAAAAAAAAAAAAAAACAGAAGGAAAAGAAGAATGACGAGAAATAAAATATACCGATATTAGAAAATCGAATTTTATGTCATTCAGGTACGACTTGCACTTCGAAAAACAATTACCACTTACATTTCTTCAAGAGGTACGGATCTTAGAAACAGGAGACAATCCACTTACAGCGTCTGTCAGTCTCACCGAATAACCTCAGGTATAAATTTTCAAATTATCGTATTGTTCGGTGATTATTTTCAAAAATCTTCAGTAATTAGTGTACATATTCCATATTATTCCATATTCCTTAATTAACTCTTCGACAGCAGTACAAGCTCTAGAGGTTCAAGACAGATCGAAGGATCAACCAAGCCGAAGAAATTGGAGGCGGTTTTGTTGCCGAGGAAGCGATGTTCGGGTTGCCGAAGAGCCTGCCGAGTGAGTAGATAATTTTGCTCATGATTATGCATACGTAATACCTAGTAATAAATTTACGGTTAATAAACTCATTCCACCATTTGGTTAAGCCTCACTAATCTGGCAATTTTGAAACGCAAATGAGTTGGGAATATCCCAACGTATTACTAAAAGGGACACAAAGGGTTTAATCTTGAATTATTAACCGATGAAACGTGCTCGTGGTTCACACAGAATTCAAATTTCAATGTCTTCTGTATCTTCTTAATTCTTTTGTTTATATCCTTAGTTCATCTATTTGTCGCTTCTTCCTCATCTCATTCAGAACATCCTAAACTTTAATTAATTTTCCAAAGCTTGAGGGTTTCATGTCTTATTTGTTATGTAATATTGAATCTATAAGGAATCGAAGAATCGATCGATTGATTTATTGATTGTTTAAATTTTTACTCAATTTGTGTATCCAGAATTTATTTCAACGGTTATTTTTCAATTTTTTTTTTCTTTCTTTCTTTGTTTGTTTGTTTGTTTGGTTTTGGTTATTTGTTTCAGGACGAGAGTCTGACCTCGGTGGTGCGGTAGATGGTGGTTCGGACGTTACCGAGTCCACGTGCAGGACATCGTCGAAGAAGGAAATTGAAAAACGGGCTACTACGTTTGTAGGTGGACGTCGATAGGATCTCTGCATATAAATTGGCCATAAGAAATCGAATGAACTTTGAATATATCAACGTGTCGATAAAGAGAAAGAAAGAAAGAAAAAAAAAAAAACGAAAAACGATGAAAAGATACAAAAAAATTTAAATTTGTATCAAAATCGCGGTTTTTTTACTCATAATTAAATTATTATACCTATAATGTATTTATATTATATTATATACTATAGAGATCTGTACAGATTTATACTATACATATATATATATATATATATATATAATCTTTGAAATATTTGAAATTTGAAATTTGTAAGTATATGTACTTATACTATCAGATAGGGTCTGAGACCACGTTGAACAGTCGATGATGAATACTGACGTTCACATTATGAATGTTAATTTCATTTTTTCCGAAATCCGAATAATTTTTGGATTAAAAATCGGGCCGCTCCGAATTAAAAGAGCCAAATATCAAATTGAAAAATTTGTGGAGAATATGTATATAAACATATCGAAATTTTGGTAAACTATCGTTTGTTTTTTTCATTCTTATAGTAACGATGCAACACAGATTTTTTTTTTTTTTTTTTTTTAACTGCGTAGTTTCATTTTTTTACCGATTTTTTTTTCTATGGATATTCAAGATGAAATTTCTAACGGCTATTTCACCTCACCAACTCAATTTTTGCTATCAAGCGAGATTTTGCTTAACCCTTGCTGGTCACCGCGGGTTAAAATGATCGCAGCTGGAACTTTGAAGGTAAATATCGTTTTTTCAAAAAATAAATACCTTTTTTGGTACACAACACTATAGCACTATTTTTTTCCTAAAAGTATCATGTCTCACGAGTATTCCTACCATAATTTCACTTAAAAATATTGAAAATTAAAAAAGTTATGATTTTTTTAGTAAAAAAGTGTCTTTTTTGCGCATTGACCGCTTCACGATCTATTTTTTAACTTCCCGAAATGAAAATTGAAAATTTTCATAAAAAAGGGAAGTTATTGGTTTCGGTCCGATTTTCGAAAATCGAGTTTTCATCAGATCTCGACGTTTTGGGGTCCTACGAAGCTATTCTGACTATTTTTGGGTGGACGTCCGTATGTGTGTGTGTGTGTAAACAAATTTTTGTCGTACGATATCTTTAGAATGAATCGACCAATTGGAATGGTTATTATGACGATCGAAAGGCTTTATCAAGACTTAGATCTGATTAAATTTTGGAGTCGATCGGTCGAGTAGCTTCAAAGTTATTTGAGAAATAAAAATTAAAAAACAATTTTTTTCCATGTTTTATAGCGCATAACTCCTAAACTGTTAATGCGATTAATTTCAAAACTTAATCAGACTTAGCTCTTGGATAGCCCTTTCGATCGCCGTAAGATTCATCAAAATCGAACGATTGGTTTAAAAGATATTGCACGACAAAAATTTCTCTTTTTTTCGTACGATACCTTTGGAACGAATTAACCGATTTGAATGATTGTTATGGCGATCGAAAAGGTTCATCAAGACTTAGATCTGTTTAGATTTTGGAATCGATCGGTCGAGTAGTTTCAAAGTTATTCGAAGAATAGAAATTGAAGAAAAAAAGATTTGTATAGGGAAAACTAATTATACTTATAACCTTCTTTAATTTATTATAAACACAATAGTATCAATTAATTGTAAAGTATTCAACACAGCCGGAAGTTTTAAGGTTGGCCCACAGGTTAACCGATTTCCTGATTTTTTTTTTTTTAAATAACTCAGAAAATTTTCCTCGAAAAAGTTTCACGATTCAAATCAATAAGATCCACCTTGTCAACTTTCCAATAATTCTCAAACAATTTATCAGAATAATCCTTACTCGGTTATTTTCAAATTTCAATGATATCTGATAATGAGCTGAAATCGTCCTGACCAGAGGTTTTGCTTCAGATGCTGTGCCTGATGCAAAATCTCTCTTGACTGAAAAAATGGGGATGGTGAGGTCTGGAGGCTGTCTACAGATTGAGATTAGAATATCTTACGTTTATAAATTAAATAAAAAAAATTGAAACGCTGTAAAAAAAATTTATCCATCGTTTTTGGATTCGATATGGAAGAACCAAAGTAGTTGCGGGTCATCGAAGGGGGGAGGGAGATAAAAAAATAGGAAGTAGAGAAAAGCTCGATCGTATGTAAGGTAAATGCTTTGACCTTAGACTCTGGAAATCCGTTAACTGCATCGGATTTGTATGACTCGTAATTATTTTTTAGTTTTATGTTAAAAACGTGTAAAATTGGACCGTTTATCTTTGAACTTGGAGGGATGATTGATCCGTAAAGCCATTATACCTTTCGAGGAGTAAGCTCTTCGAGAATGGATCTAAAAATAGAAGAAATCTGACGACGGCTCGACGACGCAATTACAAAGAGGGTCTTCGAGGGTCAAAGTAGAGAAAATTAAAATAATTTTCAATAGCTTTTTGTTCGGTGACAGTTTTTTAGATTCATACCATTAAGCTCTTGAAAATTTTTATATGTATAAGCAACGGCGCACAGAGTAATCAAAAAAAGAAAAAGAAAAAAAAAAATAAATAAATCAAAAGACAAAGAAAAATGGTTATATTTTTGTTACTTAATTATTACATCGAGAGCTAAGAGACAGAAGGGCGTAATCCACAAAAAACATATGTATTCCACAAAAAAAATTATTCGTCACCCGGTTCCAGTTTACGACCTTTTAAAACAGAAAAAAAATTATTTTCAACTAGAGTGCATCCTCCGATTTTTGTCAAATAAATTCACTGAAAATTATAATAAAAATCGCATTTTTTGGTGGCTATCTAATCGTGGAGAAATGATTTTTCGATTTTTTCTATTTGGATGAAACTGTGAAAAATTTGTTTTTATTCGTAAAAAAGGAGTAAGTACTGGTAAGTACACGTGTTCGGATATGAATTCTTTTGCAAAACGTGGATGTTTTTCCATTCTTCAGTTATTATTCTGATTGTCGAATTTATGGCAAGGGTTACAATTACCGACAAGTAAGCTTACTTACTCCTTTTTTACGAATAAACCACATTTTTCACAGTTTATTCTAAATAAAAGAAATCGAAAAATCATTTCTCCACGATGAGATAGCCACCAAAAGATCCGGTTTTTAATGTACTTTTCAGTGAATTTATTTAAGAAAAATCGGAGGATACACTCTAGTCGAAAATAATTTTTTTCTGCATTGAAAGGTCATAGACTGGAACCGGATGACGAATAATTTTTTTTGAGGAATACGTATGTTTTTTTTTTTTTTGTCGAAAAGTACCTGAGAAAAAATTGGCATCACAAAAAAAAAAAATGTCCGCTCGATTATAGCTGGAATGCCCCATATATTATTGTTTTACCCAAAAATTACATAATTATTTTAGAATATTATTTCTCAAAATTTTTTCTCCGATAGACTAAATCTATATGCAAAACAAAGAGCTCCATGAAATCTGAAATAATTTCCAATCAAGTTTTAAAATCTAAGTAATATATCTAAAAAAAAAAAAACAAAAAAAAAACTGTCTATGGAATATTTCTGCAAATAATTGTTATAGCACTGATTTGAAAACAAAAAATTATTTATCTACATTTCCTTTTTCCTGTTGCTTAAAATACGGAATATCCTTTATTAAAAAATTTCGACGTTCTAAAAATTCGCAATTCGTTAAATACGTGTTTGATTTTCAAATTTATTTCTACAGAACTATAAATTATTTAATAAAATATATAATTTTTTTACTCAAAATATGAATAATAATTATATAATATGTAAAATATTAAATTTGTTACGTTATCGAAGGTGTGAAATTTATTAATATAATATAATTATTGAGATAGTGATAACAAAAATAAAACAAAAAAACAGCAGACAATTTTCTGTAACTTGACTATTATAAAGATTACATTAATCCTGAATAACGAGTCTTGAACAACGAAAAATATATTAATAACAAAAAAAAAGACAAAATTAACAAATAAACCAATTGTTTAATATATGTATAGGCATATATAGGTAATATATACAGTCAACCCTCCGTAGTCACCATGGGTCAATTTGACCCAGCTTGCAACTTTGGGCTAAATATCTGTGTTTAGATGAAATAAATAAATTTTTCGAAACTTCCACTATTGAGCTATTTTTTTTTTTTTTCTTTTTTTCTGTCAAAATGCCATATCTCGTGAGTATCACCCTAAAATTAAAACACAAAAGAAAAAAATTAAAAAATGCAAATAGTTATGAATATTTTACAACTTTTTGCACGTTTACATCTTCACGAATTTTTTTAGACATATTGACGGTTGATTATTTCCAAATTTACTGCTACTACATATTCTACAATGTTTAAAGTGTGATCCATAATTTTTTGACAAAAATCGGACGGATACTTTTTGTATGGCGTCTATTTGAAAATGACGTTGGGTCAATTTGACCCACAGTGTGACTGCTACGTGAGTCTATAGAAGTATGGCTTATACGGAGGGTTAAAAAGAAACGCATATGTGATTACGTGAATATGTTACGTGAGGTGTGATTGACTGTGAGATGAATGTGCGATATATTTTCTGGTCTAATACATATGTAAATTAAAAATTGAGCGTCAAATATTTGTTATTACAATAATCATAAAATTTAAAAAACAAAAAAAAGCAAAAGATGAAAAAAAAATATGATAAATCGGTTTAAAATCTGAGATAAAAAAAAAAAAAAAAATGTAAAATGGAAGTAAAATTTTTATCTTAATATATATATATATATATATATATATATATATATATATATATATATATATATATATATATATATATATATATATATATATATATATATATATATATATATATATATATATATATATATATATATATATATATATATATTGTTTTTTAAATAAACATAATATGTACTACCTAATGACGGACGTAAACGAGTGCTTTAATTAATTAATTAATTATTACGATAATAATTAATAGATAAAAATTGTATTATAAAAAATTATTTCAAAATTTCATCCTCGAAAGAACAGATATATAAACATTGACAGTGTGTGGATACATTCATACCCTGGTTTTGATCGTCTAAGAAGAAGAAGAAGAAGTAGAAGAAGAAGAAAAAGAATAAGAAGTAAAAGATAAAGTGGGGGGAAAATTAAAAAACGAAAAGTCATGATTGTGATCAGAGTTTTTCATGTATCCAAATACGAAATTACTTCAATTCTAGCTAATTATATATTTTTTAAAACAATAAACTTTAAGATATGGAAATAGTAATCACGTGTCTCTCTGTAAAATGAGTAGGTACCGGCTTTTTTTGTGGATGAGACCCATAGGACCCCCGATTGTACCATGAATTGCATATAAATGGGGGCCCTATGAGTCTCATCCACAAAAATATCCGGGATACCTATAGTTTATTCTACTCAGAAGCAAAATATTTGATAAATTCGAAAAATTAACGAAATATTTCTAGCCGATTCGAAAATTGAAAATAAAAAATTCAAATAGAAGCTATAGGGATCAGGCTTATGCTGTTATACGTAGGCGTATGCCGTATATCATGTATTATGATCAGCCGCAAGCTTCTGTAGGGAGATCAAACAAGAAGTTTTTGTAAATTTTTTAATTCCTACCCCTCACAATTATCCCTCATGATTATAATATATGTTCATTTGGAAATTGTGCTTTGTACGCGATATATTTACAACAGCAAAAAGACAAAAAAAAAAAAAATCATAAAACAAAAAAATATTTGGATTATAAAATAATAATAATTATTATTATTATTATTATTATTATTATTATTATAATTATCGTGTGAGGAAAACATTTTTACATTAAGGGGGTAAGCTACCTTTTGAATCCTAAAACAATCGTTTTTTTTTTTTTTTGCATATTTTTATACCCAAATTCTTCCTGCGTATTTGAAGTCTTATGGGACCTCGATATTCCAAAAATTGACGAAGTCACAATAAAAAATGAAAAGTACTTTGCGAACGTTACCTACCGTAAAAGGTGAAACTTTAAACATGATTTCCTAAGAACTACATAATTTTTGTAGTCGGTGGACATAATATTTCGAAAACCAATCCGACGATTTGGATAAAAATTGAATCAGAGGTGGACAAAATTACTGTCCACAATGGGTCAGAAACAGATATTTGAAAAAAAATTCTTAAAGCAAAGATAGTGAATAGTATTAATTTTTTTTCACATAAAATAGAATCAAATCGAATTTAATGACATCATTTGAAAAACAAAATTTTTTTAATCATATTCTGTTCCTGACATATTGAAGGGAATATATTTTGAAATTATAAAATCCACGGAACTTGTATTCCAGATGATTGACGTACCCAGAAGGACAGTTACTAGCTGACGGTACGTCGAGCACATGACCGCACATTTTTGATTATAACTTCAACATTTCGACGAATATTTTAACTTTTTTGGAGTCAAATTAAAGCTAACGAATCAACAATTAAACACATCATAGAACGAAAAAAAATTATCGTATCTAATATCATTTCTTTCCCCTTCAAATTTGAAAAAAGACCTTTTTTTGGGCTGTAAAGGGTAGCTCTTACCCCCATTATGATAAATTATTTTTTATTTTAATGATATAGTATGTAATTGCGTGTGAAATTTTTATACATCGGTACATAGGTATATATGTATGTATATACCTATATATATATATATATATATAATTATTATTATATTATAATGTATATTATAATAAATATAAATACAGAAACGCAAAAAAATGAAATAAATCTAATAAATCAGTTACTGTATAAATAATATTGAATTTAAATATTTATTCGACTATACATAATATATTCTATATGAATATTGATATAATATAGATATATCACTGCTGCAGTTATTAAAATATATATAGTATATAGATAGATATATAATTAACCCTTCGTGGTCACACCTCCGATTTTCATCAACCTGGTCACAACCGGGTCAAATTGACCCAAGCCAATTTTTAAACGTTTACCGCGTGAAAACTAGCAATCCGATCGAGATCGAAAAAATTCTAGGAAATACTTTGAACATTCTAGAACAAGCAGCAAAAGTCGGTATATCAAAATTCAAATGGCAACATGTTCAAAAAAAAATCGTAAAGTGTTCAATGCGCAAAAAAGACACTTGTTTACTAAAAAAAATCATAACTTTTTGAATTTTTAATATTTTTAAGTGAAATTATAGTCGGGATACTCGTGAGATATGGTACTTTTAGGAAAAAAATTGTACTATAGTATTGTGTTCCAAAAAAGGTATTTATTTTGGGAAAAAAACAATATTTACCTTCAAAGTTTAAGCTCGGGTAATTTTGACCGGCGATGACCACGAAGGGTTAATATACGCATATAGTATTATTTGCGAGAACAACAATTAGGTATTATTGAGCTTGTCGCAGTTATGATCGAACAGTATATATATGTATAATATGTATAATACAAACTCCTACGTTAATTAAACTATCACAGATTTTTTCTACGAGCTTCTAACGGTCTTTATTTCTATTTTTTTTTTTTTTCTTTCTTTCATTTCTCTTTTCTTTTTTATTCATAAAATTTTTATTCAATTTTTTGTCATCCCTTTTTATTTTCTGTTGTTTTCTTTTTTGTTCTTTTTTTTTTTTTGTTTCTAGCAGCATTAATGTAGCTGGATAATTATAGTCTATCAAATGATTACATACCTACCTATATTGCGATCGTATTAATAAATAGTATATATGTATATGTATACCTATATAATACATAGACGAATTTTTTTCGGTAATAAATTCATCAAAAATTTCTTCTCATATATATTATACATATTATTAATTCATTCAAATTAAATTATTACCATTATTATTATCATTATTATTAATACTTTATCTTGCAGGTCCTCAATTATTGTTAAATTCACTTAAAATATGTACCCAGACAGTCTCTTGAAACTAACCAGTCGACAGCGCAAGCGCGAGTTTCAGTGTCAGCTAATACAGGCTGGCCATCCCGAATTTTAGCCCTCAAATTTTGTTTTTGGTTGCCAAATGGTTGATTCGGATTTTCTTAGGCTACAATCGTGGTTAGAATTTCGTGCAAGTTGGCTCCCCTGCCTCACAGGGTTAAATATCGTTGCAGAACGAACTCGCCGGCCAATGAAATTGAATTATTTGACGCATGCTCTGTCGACTGTTTAGTTTCAAGAGACTGTCTCGGTATAACAATTATTCCAGCTGTTAATTCTTCCGATTATAAATTATCATTAACATTATTTTATCATTATCAGTTAATTTATTTTTAGTTATTATAAATTTTAATTTTTCCTTTTTTTAATTTTAATATTTTTGTTTTTATCAAACGTTGATTTCGTCAGTGCCGTTATTTTCACAGCCTACCCTTTTGTGCCTAATCAAATGACTCCTCTCCCGTTTTCAATCATCGATTGATTGATTTAAAATCGGTATTAATAATTTTTCATCGCCATACGATATGATTATCAATGAGCAAAGATTTGGTTGTTTCGGGGAAAAGTTTTCGATTTTTTCGACCGTTTTTTAAACGTAACGATTCCTCTGCTTTAAGAATTTATTGTCTCCCAGATATTGGAGATTATTTATTTAATTATCGAAATTCGTCATGAAAGCTTTTCTCCGTATCGACCATCTTGCTACCGAGAAATAAATCGATCTTGTTTAATATTTCTGGTAGACTCAAATTACCGTCTTCGTTCATGTCCGATAATGCTATCAACTGTTGAGCTTCCTGTATCGCATGACGTGGATTTCTTGGATCGATGTAACTCTGTAACGAAAATTTAAAGATATTAAAATATTTATATTTCTCTTCCATTTTTCAGTGTTCATCACCTACGGTGATAAAAGAAAAGTGTTGGCTTTGGTCGAAAAGTGACTTTTGCTAATTTCAACGAATCTTCACATCTTCGACCCACTAGAATCCGAAAAACTGGTTTTTAGAAAGATTTCGGTCTGTCTGTCGGCCTGTTTGACAAACTCGCGCGGTGATCTCGGAAATGGCTCGATGAAAAAATCTGAGATTCACAGGACTTTAGAACCAAATGATGGGCATGGAAAATCGCCATGTCTCGTTTAATTTGAACTTCCGGTTCTACCGGAAATGAATCAATTTTCGCTGTTTTACTGACAAACCTATACTTTTTTCTCTATATTATCGTTCTGAATGAAAGAATATATTCTTCCGAATTGAGAATTTCATATATATAGGGCATTCCTTGCCAATGACACCAAAAAAATTGTAAATATATCCAGATCGAATTAGAATGAATGCACTGTATAGAATTGTTGTTTGTCAATATATAAGGCGATCCTTGCCAATGACAATAAGAAATTGTAAGTGTACCCAGATCGAATTGGGATTAAACGCACTGTATGAAATTGTCATTTGTCAATATATAGAGCATTTTTTTTTATGTAAAATTTTCAATTCTGATCTGTTTTTTTCGGTTTTTCATTACTTTTTATACCTTTGCTTCCCTTGACAAACCCATCCTTTTTTGTCTTTCTGATAAAAAGTACTCCGAAAAACTGTTCTTCCGGCTTGTTTATTCTTATTTTTCTCGTTATCAAAAAAGTGAGATCTGGATATTGATTTTTCATACTCAAAACCCCCCGGGGACTGTAAAAATAATTCACAGACGATGTTTATTTCAACTTACTAAAAGCTCCGAACGATCCGCTTTCCCGTTTTTGTCCTTGTCGATCAAGTGCTTGAACTCCTTCCGTCGATCGTCACTGCCTGGGATCGGCTTTTCGTGATCGTCGCCTAGGTCGAGTCCCACACCGTCGGTTGGCAAGCCAGCAAATTCGTCCTCTGTAAGCTGCTCGTCTCCGTCACGATCTGAAAAACCCAGATTTTTGATAATCGTAAGATAAGGTAAAAGAAAATAGAAGTTCAATATGAAAATGAAAGTCGAATTTTTCAAACGTTCGGATCAAACGAGACATGGAAATTTTTTGTGCCTTTTTGGAAAATTCTGTAAGTTTCAGACTTTTATATCCTAAAAACCGCTCACCAAATTTTTCGAAAAGGTCTTCGACCATCTGCAAAAGTGCCCTGTGGCTGCTCTCGGGATGTGTAAATGCCAGGAATTCGTCCAAAGCAAGTCGCTCAGGATCGTCTCTTGCAGCTTCTGCCCAGCGAGCACGGTCTCGCATTATGTTCTCTTTAAGGGCCCTGGACAGTTCAGGATGTCGTTTATTGTGCGAGTTGATATACTCCTCGGAAAAGCCATGCATTTTTAAAAAATGCCCGTGATACTCGTTCCAGGATACTTGACCTGAAATTATTTCCTTTGTATTAGAAATTATCGTAAGGGGGTGTACAGGATTATTGAAACTTCGAAAAATCAATTATGATTTTTTTTTTTCAATTATTGATTCTGAAAGCAGCACCTTTTACGAACAATTGAAAAAAAAGTTCATGGAGAAATTCGAAAGATTATGCAAGTTATAGTGCTGAATGTAATCGAGTGCAAAGTCGAGTACCAACAAAACGAGGGGACGAAAGAAACTAGAACGGAGAACCGACGTTATCCGGGTGCTTTTTTTTCCTAAAGTAACTATCCTCGATTTTAACAGCCTGCAAGTTTTTTTTATTTTTTAATCACGCTTTTAACAAATTTTTCAAAACTAATTTAATGATGGCAATAGCTTCTTGAGACCTCCTTAAGCATATTTGAATTTTTGCAAATTTTTCGCAACATTTTTAAAGCTTGAAAACTTCAACTGACCCTGAAAGCCCCAGCCTGCCGGCGATGGTAGCAAAATTTAAGGTTCGATACTTACCATTTCTTGGATTATTGTCAATGGCAGTAAACAGTCCGATGTTATCAGTCATGGCTCTGAAAACGTGTTCTTTAATTTTTGCGTGAATCCACTTAGCCAATTCCCGGATATCAAGAAGTTGGTTATCGTCGGTATCAGCTCTCTGAAATATCTCGGTAAGTAGATCTTTAGGATCTTGTAGATTCTCGATTTTCTCAACTTCGTCAATGAGTTTTTCGTCTCTCTGATCAATCCCAACGTCTTTGTAATTCTTTTTCCCAATTTTGTTGACATCCGCGGATGGATTTCCGCCGTTCGCAGCTACCAAAGTATCCGAATTAGTCTTATCATCGAAAGAAATAATACTCTGAATCAAATCCGACTCTGTATTTTTATTTGTATCTAATTCCAACGGAATTTGGCTCTTCAACGGCATTCTTTTACTATAATTGACGAAAAATAGCGAGAAGTATATCACGATTGGTATGAATATCGTCCAACGAAGAAATTGGATGCTCATAAAGTTACCCTTCAAACATATTCCCCACAGAAAAACCATCTTGACTATTCGTTCTCTGTCAATTTCGGTAACAACTAATCAAAGTCTAATTCCATTATAAACGATTTTCAAACCAAAGCACATCTGTTCAATGATCGATAGATCCATGATCCAATTTTCAGTTTATCGAAATCAGACGATGATCAAAATCGCTAAAACTCCTCAATGGTCAATTTCGAATGGTTTTTGAGATCACTAGTCCCGTTTTTTTTTCATTTCACACTCGTTATCGCGATAATCGATTAGGTCATGTGCATTAGATAGTTAGAACTCAGTTTTTCGTATTACCATTGCGATTTGGGAGATTTCACATCGTTTTTCACTATTTTTTACAGTTTTAAATGCAAATTAATATCGCGATTTGTTTCGTCACTGCGGCTAGAAGTGGAAGATAAAACCCTGAGAAAATCGCGATTAGAACAAGTTTCATTTTACCGCAAGTTAGTCACATCACAACCATCTGGGTTTATTCAGACTTTATAGAGAGAGAGTTGTAAACCGTAGAGTACGGGTTCACTCCCGTCTTACGGTTCACGATGTGTACCGTTTATTTTACGCACACGAACATTTACTTGACAGAGAACGTAGGTATCCTATCGATTCACTTTCACTTATAACTCGGCGTCTCTCTCACTGGATGTCGACGCTCTTGCGCTCTTGGGCGTCCCGGCGCGGCGCGACACGTCGTGAAACGTCGTATTTTATCGGACAAACTCGGATTTACAGTATTATAAGCCTTTTCGTGAATTCGAAAAGATATTTTCCAGTTCGCCAGGTTGAAAATTATACGAAAATTTTGTGAAAATAATTCATCAAATTTTTCACGAATTTTTTTACGAAAATATTTTCAGGATACTTTTTCTAGTTTTTACGTAACAAAGTGTAGTTTTTTTGTTTTTTTTATTTCATGGATGAATCGATAAGTTATGGAACTGTTCAGAATCACCACGAAAATCCATAATTTTTTATTTAAAAAAAAAAAAAAAATCGTAAGAGTTGAAATTTTCACAACAAAATCTTGATTTTTCGTTATTTTTGTCAAAAATCACCACCTTTGGTATCAGAATCAACAAGCCGGAAAAACAGATTCTCGGAGTACTTTTCATTAGAAAGAAAAAAAAGATGGCCTTGTCAAGGGAAGAAAAGGTATAAAAAAAGTAATGAAAAACCGAAAAAAAAGATCAAAATTGAAAATGACACATAAAAAAATGCCCTATATATTGACAAACAACAATTTCATACAGCGCGTTTAATCCCAATTCGATCTGGGTACACTTACAATTTCTTCTTGTCATTGGCAAGGATCGCTCTATATATTGACAAACAACAATTTTATACAGTGCATTCATTCTAATTTGATCTGGGTATATTTACAATTTTTTTGGTGTCATTGGCAAGGAATGCCCTATATATATGAAAATCTCAACTTGGAAGAATATATTCTTTCATTTAGAAAGGTAACACAGAGAAAAAAGTATAGGTTTGTCAGTAAAACAGTGAAAATCGATTCATTTCCGGTAGAACCGGAAGTTCAAATTAAACGAGACATGGAAATTTTTCATGCCCATCATTTGAATGTAAAGTCCTATGAATTTCAGAATTTTTCATCGTGCCGTTTCCGAGATCACCGCACGAGTTCGTCGAACAGGCCGACAGACAGACCGACATCTTTCTGAAAACCTGTTTTTCGGATTCTAGAGAGTCGAAAACGTAAAGATTCGTTTTAATGAGCAAAAGTCACTTTTCGACCAGAACCAATACTTTTTTTATATCACCGTAGGTGATGAAAGGTAAAAAATTCTTATCCATGAACGTGAAACCCGCGGCATATCACTTTTTGAATTGATCCTATGAAAAAAATCTTCCTCTTAAATGATGGGAGAATTATGGGAAAACAGATTTCGAACTCAACTGGCTTGAGATTTTTAATTCTGATTAGTTTTTCTCACATTTTTTATACTCGGAGCTTTAATTCGAGACGGTTGAAACCTTGAAAGAAGAATAATGCGAAATCGTCGTGTCAAAGTAAAAAAACAACATCCCCTTCAATTCTAATTTTTGAAAAAAACAAAAATCTAAAAACATAAAGTCTGACTATAATTTGAAAACTGTTTTTCCTGTATTTTTTTCTATCAATATCTTGTCTCGGTTTCCATTTCTGCGATGATAACAACTTGCGTTAGGAAAAGGATAAGAAAAATTGGGCAAGTCATCGAGTAGGTGATAAGTTCATGATACAATTTAATTTATATACTTTGATTTGTATACAATAATCTATGTACAATAAATATAAGTACGTAATCTCGCAGATTTTTTTTTTTTTTTTTTTATGTTTTTAATTACGAAAAGGTTTAATTAATTAACATTTAATGTAATTTCTATTTGTTCATATCGAGGTTGTATACTAATGTATAATATATATTAAAGAATTCGTAACTAACAACTTTACCTATATACATAAATACTGTATTAGGTAAACATTTATTTATTGACTAAAAAAAAAAAAAATCTCCACGTATATATTACGATCGCTTTAATATTTTCCAAAATCTTTAAAATCCATCTTGTTTAATAAACGATTAATAAATTTCCATAAAATCCCTGAACTGTAATAATGAATAAATTTCTTTATTTTTTCCCACAGACATATAAAATCTTGATTAATATTAAGTTATACGTCTTACTTTGTACAGTTTAATGGTGTTTTCTCTAGTACAGATAAAAGGTACCATACAAAAACCCGATAAATAAAAATAGTTAATAATTTTCCTAAATATTTGCTTTTGATTTTTCCATATCCTCATGGGCACTGGTTATATTTTTACAGTCTTCCTTCACCGGTGGATAAAAACGATTGCGTATTTATGCAGTCGTAATAAATGTATGGAAAATGATTAGTATAAATTAAAGTACACTTCTTCATTAATTCCATTTTCACTTTATACTTTTCTCGTCCTCCATGTCTAATCCGAGATTCGCTATACCTTGTAAATTTTTTTTTTGCAATTTAACTACTTTTTTTTTATTCAGAAGAAACCGTACTGGGGGACTCAACAAGTCGTGGTCCAAATCGTCAGGGTCTTGTGCACCAGTCACGAAACTCACGACTATACCAACTATCATGGTTGTTAAACAGCCGATTACACTGTACCATAGATAGCTGACCTAAATTTATAGAGAAAAAAAAATTAGGTTTAGTAAAATCGATGCAGATTTTTTATCGATCGATATCGATTCAAATAATCTTCATAATTTCTGACCTTTACTAGTCAAGTTGTATGTACATACGTAAGCTTTTTAAAAATGATTGAAACGTACTCTGTAAAGCTCGAAGACCTCCTTGTTGTCTCCAGCCTGTTCAAGACGAGCTGTTGACCGGTTTACGCATGGGCATCCTATTATGGAAGTGGGTTTTATCTCGAGAGGAATCTGTCCATTGATAGAGGCGATTTGTGCTCCTAGACCAACCCAGACGACCAAACCCAGGCCAACAACAGCCCCGAACATCGCACCCCTGGCATTAGCCCAGGGTACAAACATCCCCAAAGAAAAAAGGCCCAATGTTACACCACCAACCATGCCGTTGAAAGACAAAGCGACCTAACAAAATGAAATCTATTGATTAGAAAAAAAAAAGAATGAAAAATTTCTACCCACCAATTCCAGTTGAAATAATTTCTAAAAAATCACCTGCAAAACACCGCCAAGTCTCTCCACGACGAAGACTAACCCGAAACTGACAGCACCAAATATTATGCTGATCCAACGAGCGTAGACAGCTCCTTTGCTAGGAGGTAATTCGATTTTTAGTAAACCATGGAGGATGTCTTCGCAGGTGATTGCGGCTAGTGAATTTAGCGCACTGGCAACGGTGCTGCAAATTAATACGATCATGTGAATGGTTTGTTACGTTTGCATACACTTCGATGTCGGATTCTATCAGATTGTCATCACTAACCCTAATGAAGCAGCGAAAATACCAGCCACAAAAAATCCTGGTACTCCTTTCAAGTCTCCCATAAAATTCATCACGTAATATGGTAGGAGTTGGTCACTTGCAGTTATGAAGCCAGCTCTGAGAGGGTCACAGTCCTTGTACACAGTGTACAAGGTCATTCCGGTTAAAAAATTAACTGTGTAAATTAAAATCAGACTTGCCGAGCTCACCCATAACGCTCTGATAAAAAAAAGGAAAGGAGCTTTTAACAGTTAGCTCAATAATCATCCACAATGAAAATTGCTATAAATTTTTACTCACGTTCGTGCTTGGCCAATTGTCTCAACGCTTAGGTACTTTTGAACCGATGCTTGGTTACTGCAAAACATTGTCGCCCAGTAAAAGGTTCCACCAACTACAACGCTCCAGAAACTGTGACGAACCGTAGGGGATGGATTCATGTTGAAAAATTCTAGTCTGTCAGTCTGACTGCTGTCATTCCAGACCAGAGAACTTCCTCCAGCCCAGGTCATACCACAACCCAAAATCAGGAATATTGAACCCAGAAGAACTCCGGCTTGAAAAGTGTCGGTCATTATGACAGCTTTCATTCCACCCTGAAATGAAAAAGGGAAAATTAAGCTCATGGGTCTTCTTCTGTTGTGGGTTTTGAACTTTAGAAACTCACCTGAGAAGCGTAGTAAATGCATACGACGTAGACCAGAGTGACAGCGATGTAAGTGTTCATTTGAGTAACTGGAATAGAAAAGCTCGGATCAATTTTGAAGAAAGTTAGAATAAAAATGAAGCTTTTTTTTGAGGAGTTAAACTCACCACGACTCAAGGCTAATGCTGGTGCATAAACGGCCACTGAAGTATAAAGCACCATTTGTATTGTGTATAAAATACTCGCCAACAATCTACAATGGCGGTTAAATCTCAGGTTCAAATATTCGTAACTAGAAGTAAGTCTGAGCTTCATGTAAACTGGCAAATAAAGCTGCGAGGTGATCGGAACTACTAGTAAAAACGCAATGCATGTCATCCAGAACTGAGTCCCCTGTTAAAAATTGAACGAATTTTTAATCATCTGATATAAAATGAATGACTAAACTAAAAAAGACCTTCGAAAATTCCAAAAAACTCACCTGGGTGTACATTTCAGCTGGATTTCCGAGCAATTCAATTGCGGTTATGAAACTCGCAGCCAAAGACATGGCCATTGGAACAGTCCCCATGTTGGAACCACCAAGTAAAAAGTCCTGACTTGTTTCTTGTTTTTTTGAAAAAAAACCATAGAACATTCCGATACCACAAGATATTAGCAGCATTGCAGCTAAGACCGTGTAATCAACCCAAGAAAATAAGTGAACTATTGGCAAGTGGTCATCTCGACATACGAAGTGAACATCAGCATCATCGATATCGTTAGATGATTTTCGCTGTTCTGCTGAAGACACTGAGAGACCGATGAAGAGGATCAACAATTGGCGATTTATCTTTGCCATTATTTTATTTTATTTTTGGTTTTTTTGGTCTTCGGAAATTAGCACACTCCTCGACGAGCTTATTATGAGTCCAGTTTAAAATCGCCAACTGCAGAGCTTTCTGCGAAAGTAAAAAAATATTCATTAATTTTATCAAATTAATTCAAATTAATTAGTGCGGGATTTGCGGTTTCGAAAAACTGCAATCTTTCTTCAGAAGAGTCTATAAATATATTCGATTAAATTATCAGCTTCTAATTTTGGAGATCGAATGCCAACTGCTTTTATCAGAAGGGTTTCAATCGTTAAAATTTTTTCAATATTTACTTTGAAGATATGGATTCACTTTTCTGCAGATAAATTTTCCGCACTTTTCACCGTTTAGAATTTATCATAACTCTTATTTAGTTTCAACTTTAAATTCTTTCAAAATAAAATTCTCGATCTACTTGCACGACTTATTTTTAGTGACAACGAATGAATGACGGTGAAATAACATATGCAAGTGATTACTAGATCGTGATATTACAATTCACGATCATAATCAATCTGAATAGCGGAAATTACGTACATACGTACATACATATTGTGACTCATAGGGTGTTTACTGTTTACTCTTTGTCTATTTTCACGGTGTTGTACTCGTTTGCGATAATCGCTATTTAACAGCACAGTTCTATCGCGGTAGGCAGGATAAAGATCAGTCGTATACACGGTCATTGTTATTATATACATATTTTCGTTCTATGTATACAGGGTGATTCAAATTTAAGCGCACTAAATTTTTTGACTAGATTCCTCGAAAAATTCTCATACTTTATTCCCTTTACCAAAAATTCGAGAGTCTAATAGTTCCCGAGTTACGGAATAATTTAGTTGACCAATCACGGAGCTTGGAGGCTGGCAAAGTCAGGGCCGAATCGAAGGTATAAAATTAGCAGTACCTGCGGGTCTCAGCCTATAAAATTTTATTTTCATTTCTCGAAAAGGTATGTTAACGTCACCTAAGAAATATAAAAATAAAATTTTACAGTCTGAGACCCAAGCGCACTACTAATTTTATTCTTTTGACACGGCCCTGACTTAGCCAAATCTAGTCTCTGTGATTGGTCAACTAAAATATTCCGTAACTCGGAAACTATTAGGCCCTTGAATTTTTGGTAAAGGGAATTTCGTCTTAGAATGTTTCAAGGAATCTACCAAAAAAATTTGGTGCACTTAATTGAATCACCCAGTATACTGCGGGGGGATGTATTCGAATTGTTTCTGTCATATTTATTACACACGATATTTATATATATAAATCACATATGTATACCTATATGATCATTTGTATGATCATTTGATGACCACTGGCCATATTTCCGTTGACATTTTTTATTGGACTGATATTGTGCATAGGTCTTAATATAACACATGAGTTACGTATTATCAAGGTTGAATTCGAAAGGCATATATACAACGAAACTGCATCAGGGATAGGAAACCGTTTGATGTTACATTTTTGATTGATTTAAAAATAACCTATGATGTATTCTGGGAAAGGATTCTCCCACATTTATTAATATCTTAATACCCTACTACTGAACTTTTTGCGTGAAGATATAATTAAACATTAAAATTTGATGTGAAAATCTCTGGACCAAAAATCACCTTGATTTTTTATTTGAAATTAATAGATTCAATCAATTCCCTAACCAAAATCAGATAATCGAAGGATTTTAAGACTCAAAAATATCCTCGAAACTATTTCTAGTCATTTTCAAAGACGAAAATTGTCTTCACTTCAAATTCTCATCCCTGAGATTTTCAATATCGATGATAAAATTGAATGTTAATACGTTTATATCGACGATCGACGCATTTTCATCCTTCTTTTGCCATAATTTTTAATGGAATTATCAGTCAGCTCAATCCCATCTCGAATTTAAATCCTCATTAAGAAAAAATCTCTGATTAATACAGTAAGGGGTATAAAAAAATAATTAGAAATCCTCAAAAAATTTAGTGAACTAAATTGCGATGAGGAAATTTTTTCTACAGAGTAGGTATATGACACGAGCTTCTGCAACATCCTGTAGCAGTTTTGCTTTTAATTAATTTAATTAATTTAATTAAACGTTGAATATGGTCTTACCTGCTATAATCCCTTGATATCGTACTTACTCGCATATATGAGATGAAATAAAATATTCAAAATGATGAAAAGTGCATAATTATATAAATTCCCGAATAAATTTTCATCACAGTAAAAAACTGCGAAATTGAAGTTCGATTATCTTGTTAATTTTCTTAATGTAACGCATATATATTATCAATAATAACGAAGAATAATATTCTTTGTAAAAGAATCTACGATCCAAAAAACCAACCAAAAAAAAAAAAACAAAAAAGGATTAGACTGAGTAAAGATTTTTTTTATTCCCCCACAGTTTTATCCGAAGAATTTGTGTAGGTATAAAAGATCCGATAAAACTGCACCAAGAACAAAAGATTTTTCTTTATATATCGTTAGGAAGATTAAAAGAACGCGGGTTTAAGACTGATGATCTTAATTGCTTGCAGTCAGCCTTTATATACCCCCTCCGAAGAAAAATAAAACGCGTCTTATATTCACTTTGACGATAACAAACTGATCTGCAGGCTTTAAACTTAAATCGAAATTATGTGACGCGTATACGTGACGGTTGGATTAATTGTTCCTAATTTGATGAATGAATTTGTTTATTTATTTATTTATTTATTTATTTATTTTATAGCTCGTCAAATCGTGGGAAAATTTTTATCCTTTCCATAATTAAATAATATCAATTAAATTATCGAATGCGGATATGCAATAACGCTGCTGCCCAGGGTTCAAGCTTTGCGATACACATACGACATGTGTAATATTTTACCGGAAGCGCAATTTTTGAATACACATATCCGTACGTATATTACGAAACGAGGTAAATAATAAGCGATTTAAATTTGCATTGGAAACCTCAATCGAGTTACAGAGCAGCAATCGATGTTTGGATTATGAACACACGTAATCATTATCGAATGAAGTTTACATGAGGATGTTTAAAATAATTAACGATATCCTTATGTGTATAATAAATATGACCATCGTTGGTATATAAAAAAAAAATCGAAAAATATATACAAGTAAATAAATAATCGAATAAATTTTGTCAATAACGAACTTCAAGTTCCGTATTTTTCATAAACATTTCTTCCTTCTCGAATTGTAATGCGAACCACATATTATATCGACACACGACACATGTGCTTATAATTGACTAAGTAAAATAACGTAAACATTTAAACAACGAACCGACGTCACATTCTATACATATGAAGTAAAATTCTTGAAATTATATCAATTTTACGATCAAACATTATACAGACACGTATATATCAATCACAATGGTTTCCGTACTGCGACATTGATTAGTGCAAAACTTAATCCCTTCAGAGATTAGAAAAAAGATCTAATTAATAAAAATTTTTCAAATAAGCAAGAAAAAAAATCGAGAAATTTGATTTTTTTTATATCACCGCACTGCAGATCCTTTTCAAGATATTAATTTTCTGCAATTTGTATGTATGTGCAATTTAGCACGTGCATTAGTGTTATTACATTTACTCTAAATCTGTCACGTGCTTGAATTCAGATGTAGAAAGGAAATTGTTGATGAATTAATTGAAGTTAACACGACGCAAATTCCTTGTTATATATCTGGAGGGCAGGAAAGGAGACTATAAGAAACTGAAGTAAAGAGGGGGACAATATATACATATAGCGATATAAAAGGGCAGTCAGTAATTAAACATAAAGAACAATGAAGAACTGAGCTACGAAGTGCAACAAGCAAGAAGTCAGAAGCTTCAAGCTGTAAGTAACAAGCAAATAGTCGTGGAATGAATATTGAATTGAAACTGGTTATATCCAAACTTCACCAGAATAAACCGGTACAATATGATCTCGTAGTGTTCTAATTGCTTAATTCTTAGCCCTAATTCTTGACGATTAATTTTAGGGCCTCTTTTCGATTGGTATTTATCTAACCACTACGTACGTACTTCACGATCAAAGATATACCCTACGATCTATACATGCTATAACTCGTTTCATTTCGCATCATTAAAGCATCATCTGCATCAAAATCGCATAAAAGCTTCATCTCATTCTCAAATCACGATTATTATTGTCATCATTTTGGTTTTCTTTAATTTCTGATTATCTTATCGTAGATTATGTAAACTGGAATCGAAATGAGAGTCTATCGTGATGTAATTTTGCTTCATTCGCCTCATTTTAAAGGCTGTTACTTATATTTAATAATCAACCGTTTTTACCGACTTTTTTGAACTCATGGTATCTAATGGGATTAAACAATCTCAAGGATTAGACTAAATTGATTAACTTGTCGACTAGGTTTTACCTGTTTTAGATACTCACCAAATCAAACGATGGCGAAATAGAATAGAATACAGATGATCACTGACCTTGATCTACACCATACTGACGAATGTTATCTATGCCCTAGACATTTCATAGTTGACAATATTTGGGTTTCCGCATAGCTGGGGTCGTGGTCATAACATTTCGAGATTAGATTGGTCAACAATCTTTGACAATACTCGATATTATATTGGAATAGACGAATTCTATGCCCTATGTGGACACTAGAGTATTAGAAATAGTTATTGGCGAGACTTATGATTAGGTAGAGAGTACGATATGTGAAAGAGAGTACTTGTATGTATTAGCTGAACAAATTTGACATATTAGCTAATTTTTTGGAGACTAATTTGGACTCGAATGGGTTGAACTTTGAAGCATTATGCAGAATTGATTCATTTTAGTTTCTATTCGCGGTATTTTGTCATCTGTAATCTTTGAAAAATTGAATTTAACAGATTATAGTTTGTTATTGGTAGGTATACGGCGAATGGAGAAGAAATTGAAAAATATTAAATAGAATTGAAAAGAATTGTCATGAATTGAAAAATATTGAAAATAATCGAAAAGTAATTGAAAAGAATTGAAAAAGAAAAATTGAAAACTATTTTTGTTTTTGATTTGAAAAGAATTGAAAAGCGTTGAAAAAAATTGAAAAAATTGAAAAAAAAAAAAAATTGATAACTTTTTCGTTTTAATTTGAAATTTTTTTTTAAATTGATAAGAATTGAAAAAAATTGAAAAGAATTGAAAATGATTGAAAGAAATTGAAAGGAATTGAAAAAAAATTGAAATTTTTTTTTTAATTTGCAAAAATTGAAAAGAATTGAAAAAAATCACAAAGAGGTGAATGAGACAAGTTGAACGCTGAATAACAAAAATGCGTCAAAAATCGGATAAAATGTAACCTAATATTTGTTTTTTGTCTTTCAAGTATTAAATTATTTCGTAACAGATCTTGAACTAATTGTTCATTCCACAGTGATGAACGTATTAGAAATGAGCAAAACAAAATTCAATTTGCTTCCATTACTTTATAAATTAATAATCCAGATAAACCTACTTGATCGCAATTGTAAAAGTTCTCAAGATGGGTTCGAAATTGAATCAAGACTGTTACACATCGATTATATGATTAGCAAACCTCCTAACTTCAAACTTTCAATTTTAAATAGAAAACAAAAAAACGATTTAAATATATCGTCTTTTTTGCTAGTAAGCCTATACCCCGCAACTAAATGTTTCAAAATTTCCCAAAAGAAATACGAAACGATCAAAAAAATTAATTCTTTATTTTATCTCCTCCAAAAATTTAAAAAAATATAATTACGAAGCTTGCTAATTAATTGATTCAACATAGTATCTGTCTTACATCATAATTAACAATTTTTGTCAACAACTATTCATCGAAATATTCACAGTTTATTCGGTCAGTTTTAACACAATTTTAACATCGATGATACATTAACGATAACTTCTAAAAAAAAAAAAAAAAATAATGATAACTATGGCCTGTTTCATTATCATTATCATTATTAATTAATAGCACAGCTTATAGTCTCGTATTAATACTTTCACACAAGGTAATACTCTTTATAAAAAATATCAATTTTCTGTATACATATAATATATAGATAAATTTTTATATACAGGTTAAACATTAGTTATCTCTATAAATCGTGAGTAAAATACATATATTATGTAGCTATTTAAAAAATTCCAGGTACATATTTATACAAGTTGTATCAACTGAAGGAGCAATAAAATTACTCCAAAATTATTTTAGAGAAAATATTAATCAATGACCTGATTAATTAATTCATTATAAACATCTCAGAGGAGAAATTTTCAATTCATATACATATAATATATAATTTTTATATACTCCGCACTGAGATTCCTGTTGCTAAAATAAATGCTAATTACCCTGACAAAAGAAAGACATTGCAATATGAATTAAAGAGACAAATTGAAAAAGTTCCTCAAAATGTATGACTTCAACTACAACAAACCCCGATCTGATAACTCGAATAGTTTCCCAGCAAAAAAAAAAAACCCGAAAATTGCCTCTTCGACACGATGAGTGCAAAGTTTAATTTTGCGCCCGCTTAGCGTGCAGAAAATTCAACTTTCTGCACGTTGTATCAAAAAACAAGGTGTGATACTCGAAAGATCGAAATGTACTGTTTTTTTACCTTCATGGGTCTATGTCCCCCATTGATAATTTAAATTTATCCTACTGCATGTTTTCCTTCGATAAATCCCCAGATTCTAAACATTAATTCGTTAAACGATGGCAGTGTGATTGTTAGACGTGATAATTAAAGAAACGGAAGGTAAGATAACATTTTATGAGAATCTTAAGAATAAACTAATGAAAGATACGATTTTTCGATTAGAATATGACTTTGATTAGAGTTCCGTGTTAATTTGTGTAGGCGAATCTCTGCTGTCTTTATGAAAAGTGTATTTCGAAGGTCCTTTCCGTCGTTCAAGAGTCATTTTGTTAAACGTGGACGAAGAGGATCGTCGAGCCCTTATACGAGCTGCTACCCATGGAATAAAAAGATCTGGATCAAGCTCGGGCTGTTCTTCTTTCATGATAATTCGGGCCACGTTACTAACGATCAAACCTACTATAAATGTGACGAAAAAACCTATCGCACTGTACCACATGTAAGAAATTCTGTAGAGATAAAAGTAACTGTTTGAAGTGTCATCTTCGATCCTGGAAAGAAAAAAAAAAAAAGAAATTATTTGTAGGAGTGGATTTTGTTGCATTTAGGATGAATTTATTGTCACCCGTTAGAAATTCCGATTATGTCCTTAATTTTTTTTTAGATTTATTTAGTCGTGATGAATTTTTAAGATTATTTTCAAATTTTTATCTCTTATGGATATCCGGATATGAATTTTTGAAATATTTACAAATTTTCAGAATCCTACGATATTAAAATCGATAAAATCATCAGAATTAGTCAGAACATAAAATTCACCACTTTGAAATATTGTTTTTGAAAAAAAAAATGCACACAAAATTGACTTTTTTGTGACATTAAAAAATTGTGTCTAATGAGTAACTTTTTTCCGGATTAATTCCTGACAAAAAAGAAACTAAAAACAGAAATTTCGAGAGACGTTTTATAATTGTGAAAAAGAATAAAAGAAAAAGAAATAAGTGAAAATGAGATTATTTACCGGCTCGCCGATGTCGTAGTCATCCCGATCGTGGAATTTATATCAAGGAATTCTTCTGCACAGCCGCTGATTGACGTCGCCAATTTTATAGCCTGTGGTCGAGGCTGACCAAATCCTATCCAGAGTGTTAAGATCAGACCTGTAAGGACTCCGATAACAGATCCTCGTTGTGTGGCAGATTCCGTGAACATTCCCAGAGTGAAAATGCCCAACAGTGGACCACCAACTACACCAAAGATCGTCAGACTCGCCTATATAAGGATAATTAATGCTTAATATTGAAGTCCTGTAGGTACAGGAGATAGTGTATTTCATATGCAGGGTATTTTTAACTTCCTGCAATGAAAATTGAAGATTTTCGAAAAACAGGGAAGTTATTGGTTTCGGTCCCATTTTCGAAAATGGAGTTTTCATCAGATGTCGACGTTTTGGGGCCCTAGGAAGCTATTCTGACTATTTTTGGATGGACGTCCGTACGTGTGTGTGTGTGTGTGTGTGTGTGTGTGTGTACACAACATTTTGCGGTACGATATCTTCAGAACGAATCGACCAATTGGAATGGTTCTTATGACGATCGAAAGGGTTCATCAAGACTTAGATCTGATTAGATTTTGGAATCGATCGGTCGAGTAGTTTCAAAGTTATTTGAGAAAAAAAAAATTAGAAAACAATTTTTTTTCATGTCTTTAGCGCATAACTCCTAAACTGTTCGTGCGATTAGTCTCAAAACTTAATCAGACTTAGGTTTTGGATAGCCCTTTCGATCGCCGCAAGATTCATCAAAATCAGACGATTGGTTTAAAAGATATTGCACGACAAAAATTTCTCTTTTTGTCGTACGATACCTTTGGAACGAATAAACCGATTTGAATGATCGTTGCGGCGATCGAAAGGGTTCATCAAGACTTAGATCTGGTTAGATTTTGGAATCGATCGGTCGAGTAGTTTCAAAGTTATTCGATGAATGGAAATTAAAGAAAAAAAATTTGTATATGGAAAACTAATTATACTTATAACCCTCTTCAATTTATCACAAACACAAATAGTATCAATTAATTGTAAAGTATTCAACACAGCGGGAAATTTTGAGGTTGGCCCACAGGTCAACCGATTTCCTGATTTTTTTTCGATTCATATTTATTTTGTATGCATCAATCAAAATAAAAGCGAAGAGGTAGGATTTTTTTCGAACACAAGAACTACTGGGTTCATAAATTCTGAAATTTAACCAGATTTGAGTTGCAGGAAATCTTGAAGATTGAAATCAAAATCATAAAAATCCAGGGATTCTACCTCGAGATGTTATAGATAATAAAAATTTCATCAAAATTTTGTTCTTTGAATAACTCGAAAACTACGGAATTGATTATTCCCAAAATTCAAGCAGACTTAAGTTGAAGCAAATCTTAAAAATTTTAACCAAAATCATCAAAATCTGTTGATCACTTTACGCAATATCATCCGTTACACACCTTTTTTTTTTTTTTTTTTGCCAAATCTTTGTTCTTTGAATAATTCGAAAATTACTTTATCTCTATTCTTATCTTATCAAAATATTTTTCCTTGAATAATTCGAAAACTACTGATCTCATAAAATCCAAAATCTAATCAGTTCTAATTTGCAAAGAACCGTGAAGCCATGTTTGATTGATACTTCGTCAAAATTCACCTGCATTCTTACTTGTAATTCACATAATTATAATTACCTGTAAAATTCCACCGAGAAATTGCGCAAGAAATGCCAAAGCGATGCAAACGATACCAAAAATGAACGCCAATAATTTTCCAAAGAAGGGAGACTTAGCTAAGGGAAAATCTTTCCCATAACATTTCTTATATCCTGGCTTTATGTAATCTTCCAGGGTAACTGCAGCCAAAGAGTTAAGGGCTGCTGACACCGTGCTCAGTCCAGCGCTGAAAATTCCTTCGCAAAGACAAAAAATAAGGTGAAAAATAAATCAGAAAAAAAACAATAAAAGTTTAAGTGACTGAAATTATGGTTGCCTCGCCCCATAAATAAACTTTATTGACGATGTTCAGCCCATATATTGGAACCCAAAATATATAAAAGAATTATTTTTTCCGGTCAGTAATTATTAACGGCTTAGATTTTTTTTGTAAAATTTTCTGTATAATCTTCGGGAATGCTGCACGAAATTTACTCAAACAAAAAAAAAAAAAAAAAATTTTGCATTTTGGTAATTGTTATGAGTCCAAATTAAAAACAAAAACTGGAGTAAACGTAGAGAATAACGTAAATTTGAAAATTATACGTGAAATTTATTTCGTATAACGTTGTGCTGAATTCCAAAAATTTATTTTAATATTGAAAAACGTATCTGAATTACCTGCAACGAAGAGTCCTGGCAATCCAGGAATATCGGCCATAGTGTCCATAACGTAGAGAGGCATTAGCATATCAGGTGACGAGATTCTCTTGGTCTTAAGAGGATCGCAATTATAGTATTTGCTGTATATCGATAGACCAGAAAAGCACGTGGTGACTGAGAGGACAGCTAAGATCGGCAAATTTAACCACAATGCGATTTGAGCAGATTTCAAACTCCTGAAACGGAAATAGGCAATCGATGTGATAACTGCTTCGAGATTATAATAGCGATGCAACTAATTAACGATTTATATGCCTATGATCGACGTTATATCAACGTCCCAATTTAAATCTATTTTTTTTTTTTTTTTTTGGAGGGGAAGATTTTTTTTATTCTTTTTTTATTGAGTTTTTTTTTTTTAGGCCTGTGGCTAACAGTAGCGTACTTAACGGTCAACATGCGCTGAACTTGAACCTGGTTCACGCCGTAGAGAGACAGAAACGTAAACAGACCACCGATCACCAGACTCCACCATGTGTGACGGACCGTAGGATCCGGCGATATGCTGAAAACAACGAAACAAAAAAAGAAGAAACCGAAAGAACAGTTTTTTTCGCGTACTTTTGATCAAAACGAAAAAAGTATAGGTTTATCAGGTGAAGAAAAAGTAGAAAAACGTAATGAAAAACAAAAAAAAAAAGATTCAAATTAAAAATTTTACACAAAAAAAACGCCCTATATATTGACAAACAACAATTCATACAGTGCATTTAATCCCAATCCGATCTGAGTACATTTACAATTTCTTCTTGTCATTGGCAAGGAACGCCCTATATATTGACAAACGACAATTTTATACAGTGCTTTTTATTCGAATTTGATCTGGCTATATTTACAATTTTTTTGTTGTCATTGGCAAGCAATGCCCTATATATATAAAATGAATAACTCAACTCGGAAGAACATAATCTTTCATTTAGAAAGCTAATACAGAGAAAAAAAGTATAGGTTTGTCGGTAAAACAGCGAAAATCGATTCATTTCCGGTAGAACCGGAAGTTCAAATTAAACGAGATATGGAAATTTTTCATGCCCATCATTTGGTTGTAAAGTCCTGTGAATTTCAGATTTTTTCATCGAGCCATTTCCGAGATCACCGCGCGAGTTTGTCGAACAGGCCGACAGACAGACCGAAATCTTTCTAAAAACCAGTTTTTCGTATTCTAGAGGATCGAAGACGTGAAGATTCGTTGAAATTAGCAAAAATCACTTTTCGACCGAAACCAATACTTTTCTTATATCACCGTTGGTGGTGAAAAGTAAAAAAGCGCAAAATGTTGAAAGGTCCATTATCTTTAAACTTTTTTTTACTGCATGGAAGACAATAGAGCACTTACCTATCGAATTGCACGCGACTTCCTTCAACGGCTATTCGCCAAATCTCAGAAATTCCTCCGACGTCCTTGGCAGCGATACCGATCACGACAAAAACTGCAACGAACATTAAGACGCTTTGGAAGACGTCTGTGGCAAGGACAGCCTTGATTCCTCCAATACTTGAGTAGAAAGCACATACTAATCCTATCACAATTATACTCCCGGTCTTGGACAGACCTGTTGTAGCTTCCAGCGCTAATGAAGGAGCATAAAGGACAACTCCGGTGTAAAGAAGGAGCTGGATCCAGTAGACAAAGCTCGTAACTAGTCGGGCGCCTACTCCAAATCGTCTTTCTAGATACTGCAGCGTCGTAAAAGAAAATTCAAAATCAGATTTTCGGAAACGTCCTAGTTGAGTGTTTATTTTTTTGTTTTTTAAATAGTTTTTTGAAGTTTTTTTTTTACACTATACTATAATAAACACTTAAGTTCATGCAACCATCTAATAATACCTCGTAAGCACTAGTGGCCTGAAGTTTGAAGAATACAGGTAAAAATCCATTGGCAGCAATTACGGTGCCAATAACATAGGAGAAGTTTATAACAACAAACTGAGTACCGTAGGTATAATTCTCTGCTGAAACACCGAGTAGAGTAATGGCAGACATGAAAGAAGCCATCAGAGCAATTCCCACAGGAACTATGCTCATCGATCCATTGGCAGTGAAGTATTCCTGTATTGGATAAATGATAAACGTCTCAAGAATTTGGGGAATCTAAGTAATATATAGAATAAGGGTCGGAAGGCCATTCTGGAACCAGAATATCAACGGGAATTCAAGCCTCGGAAAGATCTTCGCCTTGGAATTTATATGATACAGAATTAATTGTGCTCCCGGACTGCATAACTCCATCCAATTCAATTAAAAGCGTAATAAATCAGTTCTGATTTTTATTGATCATTGATTTCATTATTGATATAATTATTGAAATTTCTAGCCGATTTATGCACCGAATTGTAGATCGTTTATTGCGATAATTTGTACAGAGTATGAATCTGGGCAAAACAGTTTATCTCACGATTGTTTCTTATCAATAGTGAGGATCGCCTTCACAGACAATTATAACTCGAGGCAATTGCCTTATCAATTAAGCTGTATGTACGATAATAGCTAATTACTCGACTTTATTGAAGTGCTTCATGCCAGGGTCGAATTTGTACTAATATATATAAACATACGCATGACTGTCTTTCGTGGTTTCTCAATATCTTGAACGTTCTGCAAGTTATCATTTTTTTTATGTATATACGTTACACAGAAAAATTGAAACCACATATCAACATTATACGAAACGAATATTTTTTTCAACCTCAAATCAGTTCAATTAGTAATTATAAATCCTGAAACGAATATTTTTATGCAAAAGTGCAAATTACTCACGTGCAGGCATTTAGGAAAAACGATCAGCTTACCGCTGTGGTTCGCTGACGACCGCCTGTAAATCTGTAATAAATCCCAATACCAGCACTGATGATGAGCATCACCGCCATCACCGCGTAGTCTGCCCACCCCAACGTTGCTGTCATTTTCTTTTTTTTTTTTATATTCTAATTAATCGAATTTATGGATAACTTCGTCTCATTGGACCTGGAAGAGAAAAGAGAGGAAGAAATTTTGAGAATATTAGTTCATCTTATAATTCAAGTGAAATTCTTTAGATAGCACATTTTTGTTTTCTGTATTGAAACTGTTCTCTAATATTAAATTCACAAAATTGTAATAAACGGTAATGATATATGACACCGAGACTTGAATCTTGATTTGCAAAAAAAAAATAGAGCTTGAGAATGAATGTTATATACTATATAAAAGTATCGTAATCGTATGAAATACGATAAGAAAGAAACTGATTACGAGTTCATTTTATGTTATGAGTTAACTTTGAATGATATATAGAATTTGCTGATTATAGGTGTTTCTTAATTTTGGATTTCTTCATTATTTCGATATATGGGAAGCAGTTCCTAATTCAATCAACGATGATTCTAATACATTTGAAAAATTAACGGGACTAGGAAACTAGGTGAAAAATGTTTGACCGACGAGAGAGTTTCGTACTTTTTACTTTCTTGTGTTTTTCTAAGAAGCATACTTTTACAACTGGAGCATGACAATTGACAAACGTAAAGATTTATATATCAATCCAATATTAGAGATCGTATCGGATATAATACGTCATAACGTATATCTAATATACATATTATACAGATATATATATATACATATATATATATATATATATATATATATATATATATATATATATATATATATATATATATATATATATATATATATATATATATATATATATATATATATATATATATATATATATATATATATATATATACTCAAGCGATTAATATAAATTAAGCAAACTAACCACATTGATATTGTTTGCACCCAATTGTCTTATTTCATCATAACTCTACTCCACTGTATCGCAACGGATTCAAATGCGACTGTTATTATTAGTTCTATATCTTTCGTGATATAAAGTTATAATTGAGTATATTTAAGGGTTCATTTGTTTATAGCAAGAATCATCCAAAAATTGATCTACATCAGTTTTTGTTTTTTTTTTTACATGAATTTTACATACATCGTATAATAAGTTGAGTGAATTGATGTTTGAATATATAAACTTCCTTTTCAGGATTCAACCGCATCCTTAATTACCAATAACTTACATGTAGTTATGAAATTTACTTAAGATCACATGATGCATACAATTAACGATATACCTACATATACATACTGTTGATTTATATTAGTTCCAAAATAAGCTATGATGAAACTGCAGAGAAACGAACCAAAAATCCGAAGAATAGATCAATTAAAAGCAATAATTGTCAGTATCGGAGTTTTTATGTATTTACATGCATAAAATAATAAGAGTATATGTGAATGACATAAGAGCCAATATAAAGAGAAGTATACATATATACATACGCCACAACCACGTGTAATCAGAATTTATTTCTAAACATGGTAATATATTTCCAAACATAAGATGAACAGGTTTTTGAAATACAAGTATTAGTACGTCTTAATATCTATGAATGTACATACATACATTCATGTATTGTACACGTGTACACACATAACCGTAATTATAATAAGTTAAGAATTAGCGTGAGAGAGGTGCATAAATTGATGAGTAATAAAGTATAAAAAAGGAACGATAATTATCCAACCATAAATTGAGATCTACTTGAATTTGCATAGAGCAGATCTTTATGGAAGATTAACAAAAGATGTATACGTACCGCAACAGCGATAACACAGATATTATAGATCGTACTAATGCGAGAGCGGCCGACCATGCACAACTCGGCTCGCCGATTCTACTACTAATAGTCGTCTGACCACGACCGGCCTAACCTCCGGATTCCCTCACCGACAATGTGATATTTATCGCGCATGCGTTTACGTTAACATACTCTATTTCTTGACGACGGGTTTTATAACTATATGTATTATTATTTCGGACGATTCTTACGTAAATATACATGTATATATGTATGTAAATATGTGTATATGTTTGCACTTGCGAGCGATATGATATGCTTCTGCATAAAGTTGTCGTAGTACATATCTCAAATATTGCATGGCTAGACGATTATTTAAAGTGCATTGACTATTTGTCGTCAATATTTCAAATACATTATACTTATAATGCATCGATACACGAACGAATACTTTTTACTGATACGTAATCAAGTAGCGGCACCGATAATAGGAAAATTCACATTATATGTAGAGATCCAAGATCAAGTTTAAGCATAAGATAAATGAAGCGTTTGTTTTCTTCTTCCGTAGTTTTCAGATTTATTTCTATATCTTGGATTTATTACATAATAGGAATTGTATTTCATGTTTGAAGAGTATTGAGAGTAAATGAAAGTAAGATATATGACCGGTATAAATTGAACTCATTTAATATTTAAGATAATAATGTAAATAAAATTGTCTTCTTCTACAACAAGCTCAATAAAGCCCTCCAAAAAGTCTGTCGAATCTTATTCAAATTGCAGAATATTTTCAACTTCACTCATCATTCGTTTGAATATTCGAATAAAATCGAACTTTAAATATAGCGGCATTGTCAATTTGGAGATCGATCGACTTATCCAGTAGTCTAAGGGTCGAAATATATTGTATATCGAAGTATATCACCAACAATTTGTAATTATTTTGATATACGCATAAGAAGAATAAAGTTTCTGACAAGATTTTACTAACAAGAATATCGAAATGTTTCAAATATCACCTCTAAAATTTGTGAATAATATATTTTAATAATTTATTCTTAAATAAACAGTGCAATCATGGTTTTATTAACACAAATTTTAGGTTATGCCGCACATCGGGTACGACATTTCACCTAATACACTTACAATGTATCTTATCATGCCATATCTTCTTTTATTCTTTATTAAATAAGCCAACAACATATCTTTCGATTTTGTATGAACCATGGAATCATATTTTCCTTAACCTTATCTTTTAGGTTAGATTAGGTTATGTTATGTTATATCTTCACTATTGTAAATAAATTCCTAAATCCATAACCAACCCGTTTTCAATTTCCCCAACGAGTATAAAATTCCAAAAACTCCTAAGTCAATCAATAACTCCAATAAAAAAGAATTCTTAAAAATATCTACTAGGTGCCGAGAAACTATTTACGAGGCATGTTCATAGACTCTTTACGTCTCCATGTAAAGGGAGGTACAGGTGGCATGGGTTTCCCACGTTACGGAGGCTGCGGTGGTCGAGGTGGGAATGTTTATCTAATTGCCAAAGAGGGCGAAACTCTAAAGAGAATCTCCGGTAGGAAAGACACGTTAAAATTAGCCGGTGGCTCTGGTGGTAATAGTACTGGGAAGCAAATTCTGGGTCAAATCGGAGAAGATGTAACGATCGAAGTTCCTCCAGGCATAACTATATATGATGATCACGGTCGTCGAATAGGTATGCAGATATAGATCAAATGTTATGCTTGAAAATATCCGTTTTATAATCTAATTAACAATTATAGGAGAACTCGATAAGCCTGGTAGTAAGGTGATCGTTGCTAAGGGAGGAGTTGGAGGCTGTCCTGAGACGGGATTCAGCGGACAAAAGGGAGAAGTTCAAGCCATTAATTTGGACTTGAAGCTAATTGCCGATGTTTGTTTAGTTGGCTTTCCAAATGCGGGAAAAAGTACTTTGTTGCGCGCTGTTTCTAAAGCTAGTCCTAAAATTGCTTCTTATCCGTGTAAGTTGAGAGAATCGGTCTGAATACTAAAGCATAACGTAATTCAAAGCCAAATTGAGCCCAGCATTCATCATTTCATAATTCATTCCCAAACAGATCTAAAAATTTGATGTTAAGGTATCAGCTTTTACTTCGCATCTAATTGCGAGAAGCAGTTAGTCAATCATGAGTTTTACTTTTAAAGACAAAGAATACGTTTCAAAGACTTTAACTATGATTTTAATTATTCCAGTTACAACGATCAGGCCAAACGTAGGAATCATACATTACAAAGATCTGAGGCAGATCTCAGTCGCAGATTTACCAGGGCTTATCGAAGGAGCTCATGTGAACATAGGAATGGGTCATAAATTTTTAAAACACGTTGAAAGAACGCAATTGATATTGGTAGTTGTTGATATTCAAGGTTTTCAATTGAGTCCTAAACACATAGCGAGAAATTGCTTTGATACGATAGTCCTACTGAACAAAGAATTGGAACTGTACAAGCCGGAGCTATTAAGAATGCCTTCCATTCTTGTTGTAAATAAAATGGACACTGATAACGCAAAAGAAAAATTCAACGAAATTAAACCAATGATCATGAACTACGAGGAGAGTTTAGCTAACGTTTCTGACATTATGAGACCCGAAAAGGCTCTAGTATTCGATGCTGTTTTACCCTTGGCTCTTGGTCAAAGAAATAAAGACGAGATCGAGCTGTTAAAAGTAAAGATACGAAGTACATTAGACAGTCATGCTGAAAAACGAGCTGTGAAAGTTCAGGAGGAATTTCCGGACTATGAATTGATGAAGAAAATGAAGCAAGAGATTTTGCAGAGAACTCCGACGCTGATATAATAATATAATCTAATTAGTAATAACGATATTATTTTTAAGCGTAATTATTAACAGTTATTTTTTAAATAAATTATCAGGTTACTATTTTATCAGCAATTTATTATCCTATTCATAAATGTCATCTGCTTTGTTTCCTTGGATACGAAAGCTTCAACCATTTACATTTTATGTTCGCTTTCGATACTTCTTCTCTCCAATCTTCACCAAACGAGGCTCTACTATCGATATCAACCTTCTCTATCTCTTCTCGATCTCTCAGAACACCTTGATCGGCTATCCACTTTTCTACCCCATTCCAGGCAATCATAATACCATTATCGGTACAGAGTTTTGGCGGTGGTCTAACAAGTTTGTATCCCATCCCGGAACAAACTGTTTCGAGACAGCTTGCTATGAAATTATTACACGCCGCTCCACCGGATACTACCTGTTGCAAAAAATAGAAGTTTTAAGACATGTAATAAGTAGTTTAGGAAATTTTTTACAAATCATGTTAAGGAAATATGATTGAAAATTTCTCTGACTACCAAAATCCTGTTTTCTTTCGGGATTAGGTTTCTCATTTCGACAAATTCCATAGCACGTTGAGTTCTGTGGCACAAATGTCTAGTAAGTGCCAATTGAAATCCAGCGCACAAGTTATTAATATCAGGAATAAGTTCGTCTCCAGTAACATTGTGCAGCTTTTCTTGTCTCATTGTGTGTCTGAGTACAGCGTTCTTCAATCCAGAGACGCTGAAGCTGCAATCTGTATATTGTAGCATAGGAATTGTGAATTTAAACTGATCAGGATCGGTGGCTCGACTTGCAGCGAGTTCCATCGCAGCGCCACCAGACAAGTTTGAAAATTCTGGAATATTTCTCAACTTCAATCTCCGAGCAGTCTACAAATAGACAAAATGTCGTCAGAAAAATACCAACCATGTTTTCTCATTCACTATCTGGCTCAAACTTACTTTATCAAAAGCTTCGCCAGGCGAATCGTCGATTGTCGAACCAAGAGTGAGAAACTTAGCAACATTTACAGCTACGGCAAGTAAACAGTGACCACCAGATATGAGTAAGACTAAAAATGGATAATCAACCTGAACAATTAATGAAAAAAATTTTGATAAGAGTTGAAAAAATTATAGAAACAAATAGTGAAATTAATCAAGCAACCTTTTCCATCATTCTGGCGGTAAGCGCATGGGCTTCCATGTGATGGATAGGAATAAACGGCTTCTTTCCAACCCTCGATAAATACTTCCCAAAATTAAGTCCGATTAATAAAGACATGGGAAGACCTGGCTTTACCGTCGTCGCTATAGCGTCTATATTTTTTAACTTCAAGCCTGCAGATATCAGTGCGTTTTCTACCACATCTGTTATATGTTTACTGTGCAAGTCTTGAGCAATTGGTGGTATTATTCCACCGTTACTAAAACAGTAGAAGCGGCATTTTAGCATCGCAACAAAATAGGGAGTTTGAATTATTGAAATTGCGTATCATTGAATAACTTTTGAAGGAGTGGACCGATTTGGACCAAATTTGGTATATATATGCTTTGAGGAATTTGTAGATCTGATATCAATTTTGAGAAAAATTTGTCAAGAGGTTTGGGAAGAGGAGATAAAAACGTGTTTTTTATAAAAGTGTTAATATCTCAGCGAGAGTTCGTAAGATTTCAATTAAACTTATATGGTTGGTAGTCCTCGAAACAACAAGCTTTTTCGAGAAATATAAAACAATTTGGAAATCAAATGTGGGAGGGATAACAGTTTGAAATTTTATTAAAGCATAATGAGATAACTGTACGTTTCGTGTCATTTTTTTCAATTGTTAATATAAATTCAACCATTTAAACAGATATTATTGCTAATATGAACAAATACTAACTTCAAATGTACAGAATGTTGAGAATGCAAAGCTTCTCCAAGTATTGTGCCATTACTGTCAACAATCGCGCAGCCAGTATCATCGCAGCTTGTTTCTATTCCTAATATAACGGCTGGTTTATTCTTACTAAAATTTCTTATATTGTTAGTTAGTAATTTTCTTGTAGGTAATATTCTTCTCAAATAATTCGGACCGGTATTTGAGGTTAACATTTTGCAGAAATGTCTATGTGTACAGCACTTGATAAACATGCTATTCAATTCTTTAGAAACTAAATTCGATGATCATGTAAACCATATAAACGTATAAGAAAAAATTTCACATTTCTATTTATTGGTTTATTTATTTATTTATTTACTTATTTATAAAAACCGTCTGCTAGCAGTCCTGCCGTATTATACCTACACATACATTTTGAAGCATACCTGTACCGTTCTATACCATTGAAGTAAAGTAAAAAAACTCAATGGCCTATACATACACTCATATCGATCTTCTAGCAATCGATGTAGTACTCAAAAGTAGATGACGTCATTCAGCATTTTCAATAAACAACGTCTATCACAACTTTAGAAAGGTTGTCTTACGGTTGAGGAAATTGTCTTAAAAATCCGTCGAAGTGGGGGAAAAAGTGACGCACACAGCTATTTCCTTCGCTTTCTCTCATATCGTGTTTTCGATTCTAATGACGTCACGTTCTGCAAGTCGATAGGATGTCGGGGCGTCTCAATATGGAACAACCTCGACCAAACAGAGTGTATAGATCTTGGTTTTGCAATCGCGTTGTGTGTTTTAAGGAGAAAATCTGATTACTATTATCAAAACTCATTGTATACGGTGATTATTTTCCGTTATCAAATTTTCGTATTTCAACCTAAAGATTGTTGGATTAATAAATAAATAGCTCGAGATTATTTTCTAATAGATATATTTAATATTAATTAAAGAACAAATAACAAATTAAACGGAAGTGTCAACATCTATTTATGCAGTTTTCATCACTTCTATAAAAACACAACTACATACATACATACACACAGGTGCTATATCGATAATAAATCGATATATGGACAACGCAGCGGCATACAGAAGCCAAGAAGAACGAGAAGTTTATAGAACATGTCCGAACAGTGGTAAGTATCTTTTATATTTTTATGAAAAAACTAATCTATATTCTGCGCCTTTTACTATCCGGATCGCTTCTCTATCCTCAAAAATCCTCAGGCTGCTGAATCCATCTTCATATTTTTCTAAAACTCTCGTTGTTTCTCTCTTCTCGGCTTGACGTGGCTTTAGAGGTTAGAAGCTAAAATGCTTTGTAAAAGACTCAAGCTTCTTTCACTGTAGTACATATAGATTTCTCCGTACTCAAAATCTTAGCGTTAACTGCTTCATATTTCATCGATTTATACACATCGCTGTGATAAACTAATGACCAAAAATACGAAACATCAATTTTTTTTTCGTTATTACTATTATTATTATTATTATTATTATTATTATTATTATTATTTTACGAATATTGAATTTTGCTCATTTCTGTGTCACGAAATTGAGATATATTTTCCCATTTCACTCATCTTGTGTCGAAAAAATTTTCTAATTTTGTTCCTTGCACGATTTTGGTTAGAAAATATGAAATTTTCTTCAACATTTTCAAGTAAGAGTTCGACTTTTTTACTCATATCAAAATTTGCAGTTTTTTTTTTTTTTTTAATAAACATTTGATAAAATTTGATAATTAAGACTTAAAGTTTTGTACAAAAACTGAAATTTCAGTCTTAGAAATCAGGAAGTAAGAAAAAAATTTTTAGAAGTAAAACTTTCAAAAAACAATTTTTTTTTTAATATTCACAAAAAAAGTGACAATTATTCCATAAATTTAATTTAGTGACGATAACTTGTTGGACGAGGACCTAGGAGACGAAGAATATGAGCTGGGAAATGACGAAGAGGAAGCACTTTTAGCAGATGACTATGAAGTTGAGACGGTGAGCTCGCTGGCGACCTACTACTTTGTAATAAAATAAATTCATGATCAGTGTTCAATTTTATTGAATGTTTATATACTTTCCTAAAATCAGGAGGTCTTGTTCTTCTCATTAAAATTCTTGCATAATTGATGGAGAAAGTTTAAGAAATTGAAATTTGATGTCGAAAATGATCCAAAGCTGAATAAAGCAAATCTTAATTCAAAATAGATAACTGTAAACCAGATTTACTGAAAGTATACAAAAAATTCAAAGAATTTCTTTTAAACTTGAATATTATGGTGCATAAATGTATGTATTACTTAAATGTATTACATGTTGTTAATCGAATCTCGTATAAGTCTAAAGAAAGAAAGAAAAGAAAAATAATTTCTGTATTTCCAAAAAGGTAGAAAGATATTAAGATAGTCGAGGACAGTGGAGAAGAAAAAGAAAGAAAGAGGCTCCTGCATTTTCAGAAATTACTGTGATATTTTAAATGAATTGTAACATGTATTATGTACGGCAGATTAATTCTGGAGATACCGGATTTTATGGGTGCTTTTTATATATATTTTTTTACCCGGCCCCCTAAAACAAATGGATAAATCATTTATCGCTAATTATAAGGGACATTAGATACAAGTTGTAAGAACTTTAGCGAGTAATTTTAAATATTCGAAGAAATACAATTTTAGAGGTTCTTCGTGAATGACATAAATATTATTATTAGTTATTATTATTAAGATGCGCAAATGCTGCATTGACTAGACTTACTTTTATGTAATTTTAAGCGTAATCAGGTACCTCGCTATTACACGGCGTAAATTTTATTCAGGAACTTTTACCAACTTCATTTTGATTCCAATATTATTTTCACACTTGAAACATATCCCCTAATTATTTATTCAATGCCAACTAAATCCTTGTAAATCATGTACATCATGCTTCTTATATTGTATGTTATCCTTAAATCGTCGCATGGCTGTTGGACGAATGATCATATGAAACTTTGTTTTATATTATTAGCTGTGAAAACAAGGCGTTTGTTACAAGTGACCGTAAAGTATGTGGAAGTAATGTGATTGGAGTTTAGCAAGTTTGTATTCAGAAGTTTAACTAAGTTCGCCTTCTTTTGCTCATAAAGTTTTATAGAAATTGTAATTACTAGTTTCTTGTTTGCTCTGATACTCCGATTTTCAAGTTTAAATTATGATTGTTGCACATCAATGTATGTGCCATACACGACAGTCAATCTCATTGCTTCTGTGCTTTTCAGTTTTGAGAGAACTGTTTAAAAACTATTGTTAATTATAGAAGATGTATTCGGGATCTATGTGAGCCATGGATTATTCTTTGATTTTATCTACCAGTCACGTAGGTTCCGAAAGAGCTTTAAATACCTCTTTATAATCAAATTAATCATCAACAGAATTTGATGGATAATAACTACTTCATTTTACATTTTACACCCCACCTCTCAGTCTTTGCCAATATCTTTTGACGTTTCTAAAAAAAATTTTTATATGGGATCGGTTAGATTCATTTCTACACACCAAATATCTACAGCTTAGCTTTTTGAAAGCTGATAATTCAAAAATGACTAATATCTGGTACAAATCAAACGAATATATTGATTTATGATTCACAATATCAAATTTCTTTGAGTTAAGGTCTGAAATCGGGCTGTTCCTTTTGTCTGGCCAGTAAAATTCTTTGCCCAATATTTTTCTTTCCTATATTTTCGTCTTGAATATCAGATTTGAACATTACATAATATTAATATCGATATTCACAGTTCATAAACAACTTTTATTGGGAAGTTTATGTTCCCCGACAAATCCTTAGAGTTGAAAATTTTCATTTGAATAAGTTAGTAGGATTAAAAATTGGCGTGGTGATTTTTTTGATAAATCATTCCAATGGGGAGGAGAGTTGACAAATAAGAAGAAGATAAAAATCTATCCATTAATTATATTCAACGTGAACATTGAACGGATTCATGAAAATAATAAATCAATGCTGGTTTATTGAGATTTAGAAGTTAGTTAGCGAGATGATTTGTTTCAGAATTTATCATAAAACATCACCACAAAGCCAGTAAGAATTCAAAACATAAAATAATTTTAAAAACTCCTTGAGAGAAATGGTATTTAATATATGAACTGCTTTCCGTGGTTGGTAAGCTGCAACAAAGCTTGCCTATTAATTTTATCACCAAAAACCTACGTTTATTGATTCTACATATTTTATGATAGTTTAAAATGTAATTTTAATTCGAAAACGTTTCGTAACGAAATTCAGCTACTGCTAGGTAAGAATTTGCAGTTACTTCAATTTATCCGTCAACTCAGAATTTAGAATGGTGAATAATACGTCGTTTCGTTAGACGATGAGTAGGATTGATTAACGAATGATAATATCTTCATGAAAATTAGTTGTTTTATACTAATATTATTACGGCATGCGATATCTGAAGTATTCAACATTACTTTACTGAGAAAAAATCTAAAATTGTAATTAATCAAAGTTGGAAACTTATATAAGTATATAATGCATGAAATAATTTAAAATTCAGATAATACAAAAAAAAAAAAATGAAAAACAAAAAACAGAAAAATGAGAAAAAGAAAAATAAAATAAAAAATAGGGTAAAATGAATAGAATTGTCTTTGAAAAAGAAATGATACGTTAGAGATTACCCTTAGAATAAATAAAAATTGTATTTGAATAATGTAAATTCATTACAAATATTTGGCTATTTAATTCCCCGAGCAGCAGAGTAGCTATAAGGGAGAAGAGGAAACAGATGACGTATTGGATTTAGGCGTTACTGATGCACTCGACGACTTAGAGGGGGAAGAAGACAATGTTAATTATAGCGGTGTTACGGATAGCCGTAACCATAACGACTATTACGAAGAAAGACACGATAACGATGTAATCTATTACACACATCGTGAATATGAAGAAAATATTGGAGGAGGAGGTGGAGGTGACGGAGTTGATAACATGGGAAATTCACCCAACAAGCCAGATCTCAGAGAAAAATTACAAAAAAGTGCGCAAAAGGATTTCTACGTTGGAAATGGTCAGGGAATGGAAGACGACGACTGCGAAGAGGCCAAGGAGAGGAGAAACAGATTCCAAAACGAAAGAACTATCATTTCTCCAAAGATGAATAACGAGATTCCAGATTCATTGGAAAATGTTGTCACGTTAGAACAGTCCAGGCCATCATTCAGGGGCCGAGGTAGAGGCAGGGGAATAAGAGGAATCAGAGGCGGGAGGTTCATCGTACCAAATGTCCCTAATTTCGCTCCAAGGTAAGCAGCAGTTTTCACCAACTAATGGAGTGTATACACTTTGGAGATATTCTTTTTCAAATATACAGGGTGAGTTTTTTTTTGAAGTGTTATAAGCAAATATCTTGAGAAACGCTCCAGGTATTGAAAGAAATAATGTACGAAAAATTGATGGCTCAAAGGGGTACTTTATCTGGTTTTATATGAAATTTCAATGGATCAAGGCACCTTAGGGATATGAAAATTAACTTCGTTTTGTTTAAATGGAAACTTAATTATCTTTGTTACGTAATTTTATAATTATTACGTAATTTTGTTCTACTTGAAAAATCAAACGACTTTTGTAGGAAACATTTCGATGTGACACACCAATTTTTTATGATATTCAGCTGAACAATTAAAGATTTTTGAACTTCTAAAAACGTTTCACTTATAAACTGTCAAGTTTGGAGAATAATTGTGAGAGATAACAATTGCGTAATTTTATGCAAAGAGTTTTGGAAAATAATTCGTTTGATCTTGACAAATAGAGTAAAATTACGTAATAAAAAATATAGGTTTTCATCTAAAAAAAAAAACAAAGTTGACCTTCATATCCTTGAGGTGCCTTGATCCAATGCAATTTCATACAAACCCAGATAAAGTCTCCCTTCTTGCCATCAATTTTTCATATATTATTTTTTTCAATATCTCGAACCGTTCTTGAGATATTCACTTGGAACAATTAAAAAAACTCACCCTATATGCTGCTTTAAAGGGTTACTCAGTTCAGGGTACAACAATTTTTATTTCTTCGATTCCAGATTTAATGGCCCTCGTGGTCCAGTGCCGTTTGAAAATCAACGACCACCGTTTCGGCCACCTTTACTTGAAAATAGACCACCATACCCTCAGGGTCCGCGATTAAATATGCCTAACCAGCAGATACCTTTCCAGCAAAATAATCCCCAAATGAGACCGCCGTATGCGCAATTCCCATTGAACGGCCCCCCGCAAATTCGCCCTCAATTCATGGAGAATCGACCACCCTTTAATCCCAATCAATTTCAAGGGCTGGTCGGTCCTCCTGGTCCAAGGTTGATGGGCCCAAGACCAGACTTTGACCCTCGTGGTCCACTGCTTGGTCCTGCACCACCCCAAAATTACCCCCAAAATCAGCCTCAATTCATGCACAATCAACCGCAGCATTTTCAAAATCAAGGACAACAGATGAATCAAGGAAATCAAGGACCGCCACCGCTGCCACAGCCTATGCAAGGCAACCAAGGTCCTCTTGGACAAATTAATCAAGGCCCCCCAATGCAGGGAAACCAGCGTCCCCAGATGCAGGGAAATCAGGGACCCCCTCTTCTCAGAAATCCCGGACCATTGATGCAAGGACATTTACGTCCGCCAATTCACAACCAAATTCCAGTTATGCAGAGCCATCCCAATGCCCCAAATATACAAAATCAAGTTCCTTTTGAAAATTTACCACCTTATCAAGATCCACATTTCTGTCAGGAGGCTAGACCTGTTTACGATTCGAGACCTGTTTACAACGAACAAACTCAGAACAATCAGTATAATAACGGACCTCCGGTACCACCTTCACAACCAGTTGGAAATGTACCCAACCCTTTACCGCCTGGGCATAAAATATTAATTAACCCGCACTTCCGAGGCGCTGTTCAACCCACAACTGATGGTAAATCGAATTTTTCTAAACCATTTTATGGCACGTTAAGTACTACGAGCTGATGAGCTTTTAATAAATCAAGGATCAGTTTTCATCGAATCTTTTCACGTCTAAAAACATAATTTTTAATTTTTAAATATCGCATAGCACGATTGGTGTGGGATTCGGCAATTCAACAGCAACAACCACCGCCACCAACTTCGCAGATTGGTAATGATCAATTTATACAGTCAACACCTGGGCAATTTCAAGATCAACGACCGTATAGTCAGCCCCCAGCACCAGCACCAGCACCGGCGCAGCCGCAACAGGAATACCCCCAACCAAATGTACAGCAGAATAAGAGCGACGTTAGTGTATTTTTTGTTTTACTTGATGTCTTTGATGGATATTAAAGAGTGAAAATGAGATCTAATTAGGTTGAGTTGTGTTCGCAGGATCCCTACGCATATTTTTCTGATGTCTGGCAGGAAAACAAATCACAAAAGACACCGAACGTTAATTCCAGTAACTCATTTCATAACGAAACTAGCTACAATAGGGATAACTACTACAATGATCAGTTTGAAAATAATTATAAAAGCCAAAGTCAGTGGGACTCGAGAGATAATTATCAGGTAATTGATATTTCTATTCACATATCTAACATCTTTATGTTTTTCATAGCATAGCATAGTTTTTTATGATCAAATAATAAGCCTGAAAGAAAACCCAGCTCTTAATATTAATATTCAAAGATCGCTTATCGCTATTTTTTATTTTCCATTTAAAATACCTACATGTGAAATGTTCTGGTTGCACTTCTCTATTTTTATATCTCAAGAAGTAATATACTTAAAAAGATTCTGCATGGCTACTTTTGTTTAAAATTGAACGCTCTACAAATAAGGTCTCTTGGTTTTTTCGATTAATCTAACTGTTTCCATGTTATTCATAGTTAAATTTATGGATAAAGTTATGAATAACTATATTAACTCAAGTTTAGTCTTACTAAAGTCTCTTAGTAATATGAAATTTTCAATTATGTTAAGACATGCTGTTCGCATAGTACTCGCGATACTATGGATTATTCAGATGTAAGTAGGCTGAATAAGCTCTGTTAGTTTTTAAGAATGAAGTAACTTGGCCCTATATCTGCGATAATTTAGTTATAATTTAATAAAATTAGTAAATTGAAATGAAAAACTTGATGTCTTGTTAGGGAGGAAGAGAACAACAATCAAGCTATCGCGACCGAGACCCTCATTCCCGTTCCAGTACAGACCGTCCTCGAGACAGTCGAATTCCTTCGACAAATTCGAGTTATCGTAACGAAAATTACGAGCAAAATCGTTCGCAAAGAACACTGACCAGCAGACCACTTATCGCAGCACCGAGAACGATTATCAGATCGCAGCAGAAGAGAAGTCCCGAAGTATTTGCGAGTAGAGGCCAGAGAGATGTGAGTCCAAAAAGAGTGAAGTTAAACAGCAGAAACTTACACGAAGTGAGAACAATCGATACTCTGTCCGAGACAGCTAATGAGAAGAAGGTAAATTCGATTATGAGGATGTTTTATATGAGTTTGCTGGATTATAATCTGCAAGAGTTATTGTCAAATTTGTAATTTCATTAGGTTTATGAAAACGAGGATCCGGAAATGAGAGAATATCGCAAAAAGCTCGAAGAGCAAAAACGTATGAGGGAAAAATTTCTCAGAGAAAAAGAAAATCGTCGAAAAATAGCTGCGATGGAAAAACAGTATGACAAAGACAAAGCTGAGACAAATGCAGCCGGTTAGTTTTAATTTTAACGGTATTCACGGAGGATTTTTAACTTTAACTTTAAATTAAACGATATTTACTCATGTCTTATTTTGTTTTTTTATATTTATTACAACAATTTTGTTGTTACAGCGGAACCGAGTCAAGAAACAAAGCCTGTATCTGTAGTAACAGGCGTTACGAAGGATGTTAAAACTCGCCCAGCTGTTGGCAGAGGTCGAAGCCGACCAGTCGGTGCACAGCCCACAGAGGTATAGCACTACGCATGTAAAAATCATGATATTTCAATAGTCTAGATCACTGGATTACTCGGAGTGAAATTATTGAGTACGACTCAGTGATCTTATAAAATCTGTTGCGTAGTATAAATAATGGAAATTGTTAATAATGAATAATTAGATAGAGAAAGTGAGAAACAGCAAAGAAACAATTAATTGACTGAAATGATAAAAATTCAAACTTTGAGAAAATTTTAATCTTTTTTTTTGTCATTTTATTTATTTACTTCTTTTTATTCGTTTTTTTTATTTTTTTGCTTTTTTTATAAATAATTTAGGCGGTCCAATTTAGCCGCGTGTTATTAAAAACGATGAAAAAAAAAACATCTTTTAAATGAATTAAAAATTATTATGAGTCTTTTTCATATTTACTAGACGTTATTTTATCCTCTATTTTTTAAAATATCAAATCAATTCACGTTTCTTTCGAAACATCATCGATTTACAATATTATACATTTACAAAATTTAAAGAAAAAACATACTAAAAAATTTGAAAAAAAAAAATAAAAAAATAAAAAATTAATATAGTATTTCAATTATACTGTGATCTATACTTTTTTTTCGCATTGTATGGCATTATTTATACAACTAAACATGCCATTAAATAAATCTTTTTTTTATTTCAATATACATATTAAAACGCATCGAGCTTGCATCCGCATTCTTTTAATTTCTTATGTATTCTTTGATATTTATGTTTAAATAAAATATATTTATAAGTATGCATTGTTTTCTTTATTTCCTTATTTTCGTGCTATGTTGGTGTAAAGTAGAACCAACGTTTATGAATTTTTTTATTTTTTCAATTTTATCTTTTATTTTAATACCATGACAATCAATTACTGATTGAAAATGAAAATAGAAAAATACTTTATGTAACAGTTATTTAAACATCTGTATGTTTCACTATTTCATTCAATATTACGATTTTGTATTGTAGGGATTGGAGAGATCATCTGGTTTACGTATCGTCAGAACGATTCAAACTGTTCAACCAACCGTCTTGAATAACAGCGACCAAAAAGAATCTGCTGCCTCTTCCATTCCGACTATTCAACAGAACGAGACAATTCACAAGAGACAACCTAATCTCGCTCCTACACAACATGGAATAAGACGAGTAGTCATTCACAAACCTTTACCAAACACGCAAAAGGTTGCTACAACTATACAGAAGACTGTGTCAAATCTGCAGAAAGGCATAGGAGGCAATGTCCAACAAAAAATTGTCCAAAAAATCATTTCCAATGTACCCGGAGGCGTACAAAAGACAACACTGAAAAAAAATCCTGCGGGAAATGTTCAAATGTCCTTAACTAACGCACAGAAAAATCTGAACAATCAGAAGGTTGTAGTTAATACGCAGAATAATCAGAGGGTCGTTCTTCAGAAATCACTACAGCAGATAAGAAAATTACCTGAGATTAAGACCAACACTGTGAAGATAGAAAATTTGGCTGCTAGTACAACAGAAAACCAAATAAGACGGATGTGTCAGGGCATCGGCACGCTTGAGGTGACTATATTTACCTGAGAATGCCAAAGAGTTAGAAATTACCTTTGCAATATCATTATGCGGTTGTAAAATGAAGAAAATAAACTCATTTGAAATGAGTATATGTATATGCAATGATATTGCAACGGTAACTAAAAATTAATAATTAGATGTTTATTTTTGGTTGCTTGTTTGAAAAGAATTTTTAAGTTTTACTTTTTGTATTAACAAATACACATATATTTTTCATATATTTAGCATTTGTGATATCAGATTAACTATGCTCTAGTACACACATACTTGTTATCTTTTGAGTAGTTTATTTACTAATAATAACTAAGAATGGAAGTAAATAGTTTCTTTAAACGTATTAAATACTCGTAACTTTGAAGTAGATTCTAATTTTTTTTTATTTTTTATTTTTTATTTTTGTTTTTTCTCTTAACAAGATTACACACATATTTCTTTTCTTTACGAGGTTCGCAGATGCTTTTCATCAAAGTCAGTCTCTTAAAGTCTGTTAACAAAACTGTGATAATTTCACCCGATTATTACTCTGAATAATTGAAATTCTAGGATAGAGTAAGATGTATCAAAGACTTGGTAGATTAATAGAGAGAACTTGATCTCGACGACAAAACTAAAGGTTCTTTATTTATCTGTATCTGATGCAGGTAGTTTAGTTGATAGTTTCATTAATACTTCATTTCATAAATTCAGAGCTGGAAATTTCTGATACCTCCTTAATAATTAGATAGTGATCATCACGAATCTCCTTATTTCTTTATTTTCATTTATTTTTTTTTCATGTATTAGTCTAGCCAGTAATGTATAATAAACATTCGTATACAAAAGAGATAAATAAATGATTAGTTAGAAGAGCATATTTCATTGACTTGAAAGTTATTTCATGTATCTATCATTATGTTAACGTTTCGATTATTAATGTTTTATACTATGACGTGTTAGAAATACATACGTAGACAGTATTCAGCTTGAAATATTATTTAGGATATTTTGAACCGAGTTATAAGAGTTCAATATATACCGATGACTTTAACGTTCTCACAGTGAAGAGCCAAAGTGCAATAAGTAAATGTGAATAGTTATCACGAAAAACAGTTGTAGGATGTACTGTATACTATTAGACATATTTTTTTAGTATTCTGAAATATTTTTTTTCTTTCGGTTTGTACTGGGATTAAACTTTTGATGTAAAAAAACCTGATGATTATTACTAAATAGTATTACCAATGTAAAATTTAAGAAAACCGTATTGGTACTGTTCATTTCTCTCATTACTTATGTTGTGGGAATTTATTAAAATGCCAGCTCAAAATGAAACACATAGAGACATACATTAGAATGTTTAAAATATACGATTTAAATAGGTAAGAAAGAATTTATCTAGTGATTTAGATAGTATTTTCTAATAAATGAACTTTAGTTAAATGATTATTTGCACATCGATTAACATTTTTATACACTATCCTTTTTGCATGATGATAACAACAATTTACACATAGTTTTATATATTATAATATTAAGGCATGGCATTTTAACTTTTGGTTACTTTCTAATGTGATTGCACTAGACTTACCTTGAGCTAGGAATAATTTTCAATATCATTACACTAGATTCTTAAAATTTGTATTACATACTACAAAGAAGTAAAGATTGCTAACATCATTATTTATAAATTATCTCTACCTTTTTGATTTTAGAATAGGTAACATTATACTTATCAGATACCTGAACTGCATTTTATATCAAAGCCAAAATTGGTTCCATCTCTTTAAAAAAAAAACTTTTAAGATTCATTTCTCAATGATTTCTGCGTATCTTTTTTTATCTTTTTTTTTTTTTCATTTTTATTAGTTTGCAAAAAATTTATACTTCTTTTCAAAACGCAATAAACGGTATTAAAGCATTCAAAAATCATGACAAACTTTTCGGATAGACTAAATAGTGCAATATGCCTGAACTTAGTATAAAATACTTGCTTTAGCTTTTTTTTTTTTTTAACTATTTTTAAGATTAACTGCTTTTGTCAATTTTTTTATACCTCATATTTTCGCTGAATAAATTCGCTTATTAAACAATTAATAATTGTACTTTCTTTTTATATTCGTGTTGTAGAGTATACGCATGAGCGAGGGCAGTGCTACAATCGTGTTTAAGACGCAGTCCGCTGCCTTTGTCTTTCACAAGAAATACCAGCGTAAAATGCTCGACCTCTCATTGATAACGGTACATCTTGTCCCACAGACTGTGGTGAATAAGGCGATTCCAACAGTTGTTAAAAAATCTTGAGACTTGTATTAACTGTGTGAGGATCTACATTTAAACAAAATATAATAATTTATGCATCTTGAATACATGAAATATATTTCGTGAAGCGTTACGTTAGCTCTTGTATTAGTCATAGTCTATTCAACGCAGGATTTTACAATCTCCAGGAAAAAATGAGGATTCGAAAAAAAAAAAAAAAAAAAATAGACCTGAATATGCTATCAGATTTTCCCTTAATAATAAAATATGGATTTTAATTGCCTGTTTAATGGGAGCGCAGTTTTGAAAAGCATACACAATGGCCCATGCAGAGTTATGAATTGAATTTGTAAATATTAAAAAATCAGAATTAGTTATGATTAGATTAAAAGTTCAACGTAGCTGTATGTTAAACAACTAATATTGACACAAAAGATTTCTAACTACAATCGATGGGATAAAAGAAATAAGAAATACCTATTTGCCATTATTCGTATTGCAGGGATGTATTGAAAATTATTTTATCATAAGCATGGAAACTTCCACATGCCTTAGTTCTTGCTGCTTAGTATAATCCAATGGTTATTTTAATTAGATACCGATAAAGTATCATAAATACAATTCTTTGAACAAATACATATAGGTATGAGTTATGTAACATAACAATTGTAAAATTTATAATACTAAATGATTGACTAAAGGTCGATTATTTTTAGCTTGGACTAGTTTTACTTATGCTTATTCATGAATATGATATTGAAATTCTTATTTTATCAATATAAATAATACAAGATGAAATAATAATGATGCAGTAATTATATATTGTAAATCTTTATTATCAATTACAATACAATTTCAAATTCATTAAATTGTAATATAGAGCTGATTGAATGATCTGTATAGGCTTTTTATTAGATTAGGAAATTTCTCAGCCACAAAAATAGCAGATATTATTATAGTTAATGGAAATTAGAGAGATTTGGATATAGTTAAACAACTGTAGAACACATATATGTTTATGATTTATTATATATATATGTGGTTTAATAATTGGGACTCGAAGTCTCGCTGTTTTAATGTTTTAATTTTGGTATAATATATAATAAGCTTATACTATGTTAAATACATATTGATAATATAAGTATACATAATAATTATATACTGAAGTCAAATTTTAGAATTTAATTTTAAAAAAGAAACAAAAAGAAAAGAAAAAATAATAGTCTGATATATATGAATCATCATGGTGGCAGGATCAAAATTGCTAAGTATTATATAATAGCTAGTTATTAACAATTATTATTTTGGCCTGTATTTATATCGCTACCTACATACAACTATATCTGATATGATTACGGATCAGGATGTTTGTCTATTGATTTATTTTACGTTTATTACAAAGGTCTTACTTAGCATAAGGCGAAATATAAATCATGATAACATTATGATATAAGATATATGAGAAAGAGATAATAAATAAAAAATCACTTTAAGCAAATGTACGATGTTTTTAATATTCGGAATACCATTTATTGACATGCTTCTCCATGTAGTAATGAAAGTTTTATGTACTATATTTTCAGGATTATCGCAAATGAATTAATTTCTCTAGTTAATTACGTTGATTCATTTCTAACAATTCAGTACATTGCATAATTTATTAATTTCGCACTGTAAGGGCTAGATTTAAAAATTTTGAATTTTCGTTGCTTGGCCGCCACACGTGACTGCGTACATCACGGTGAATTTTCTATGAAAATTTTCGATAAGAATTTAGAAATTATTGCAATGACTTCATCGAAAATTGACTGGGGGAAATATGTAGATGAACAGGAAAACCTCGCAACTCAGGTAATATTAATACATATTCATAGATGTACGGATAGTTTCCCGGCATAACCTTAAATTTTAACCCCAACCACTAGCTAAAATTGATACATCATATGCACCAATGATTTGTTGAAGAAGAACGTATCTTCATTGTTTCCACAATCAACAATCCAACAATAATTCCAGACGATTGTATCTTTACAAAATTATGTAACATGAGTTTTTGATAGCGATTTTTTTTTTCGTCCAAAGTAGTACCTCACATCCACGTGTTGTGGTTTTTTTTTACATGTTTTCAAGATGTGTAAGTATTTTTTTTTTAATTTATTTATTTTTGTACACTCTTTACACGGATACTTTTATTTTTCCTGTTTCATTAAGGTAACAAACTTAGGTCTTTCAATACCGGGCACATCCAAAAGCAATGATACTGAGGAACATATATCTCCTGCAGAGAAATCATTGCTGCAGAAGATTGTTCGCAAAGGATTAATCGAGACCACCAAAGATCTTGAAATTCAAAGAAAAGACCCCACTTCTCCCTTATACAGCATCAAAACCTTCGAAGCACTTCAATTGTTTGTATCATTCGATATTCATTTAGCAGATTTCACGCTTCATATTGATTTGCAATTAAAATAATAAATAAGCTTCCATCAATTAGTATTCAGTCACACATTGTATTTCAATGGAATTTGATAGAAAGCAATCAAAAATGTTGTTAGAAACTGTTATAGTATTTCATTAGTTGATAAAAGCATTCATCATTGCCTAAAAGATACACCCAACACCTGGCAATCATGTTTTCTAGGAAATCAGCTCTCCTGAAGGGAGTTTATGCCATGGGCTTCAATGCTCCATCAAAAATTCAGGAGACTGCTTTGCCAACATTACTTGCAGATCCGTAAGTTTTGGAGACTAACTATTCCAGCAGATATTTTCCTCTATCCTTTCAAAAATTCCTTATACCATTGTTTCGGTCCACCAAACGAGTCATCTGAGATGATAAACATTCATGGCACCTTCCATAGTTTAACTTGCTCATGTCAAGGATTTGAGTTTCACTGTCTTTATAGATCTTGGCCCTTTGTTTCTGATTTAGAAACCTCAAGGGTTTATTTGATCACGTTTTTGATCCAATGTATGCAATTCACTGAGCATTTATTGACTAAGCCCCTAAGAAGACGAAAACTTTGTATAAGATTTTTGTATTTAACAAAAAAAACTGACTAAGTTTTTCATTTTTAATAGGCCACAAAACATGATCGCTCAATCACAGTCTGGTACTGGTAAGACTGCAGCATTTGTTCTGGCTATGCTGAGTCGAATAGATCCGAACAAAAATTATCCACAAGCTGTCTGTCTTTCACCTACGTATGAATTAGCGATTCAAACTGGAGAAGTGGCATTAAAAATGGCTCAGTTTTGTCCAGAAATAAAGCTAAAACATGCCGTCAAAGGAATAGAACGTAAGTTATACAATAATATTATATTTGTATGTAGTATGTTTGATAATTTAGTTCGGTCTCTCAATAGTCAATTAAATATTCGTAAGCATTGTCATCAACTGATTTAACAAGTTGCATATTTTATGCTGTTTTTGTCCAACACCTTCTATCGATTCTTCAGCAATATTGAATTGTACAGCTGCTCTTTACTAACAGCACAAAATTCGTAAAACATTAGTTTCGATGTATTTTTCCTTTAGTTTCACGAGGATCAAAAATCACCGACCACATACTAATCGGAACTCCAGGAAAAGTCATGGATTGGGCATTAAAATTCAGATTTTTTGACCTGGAAAAAATTTCTGTCTTTGTTTTGGATGAGGCGGATGTCATGATTGACACTCAAGGGCATCAAGACCAGTGTATTCGAATCCATAAGTGAGAAATTGACTAGATCACATGAGTCCTTCACATTCTCTTCGATATAATGTATGAGTATCATACAATGCTACGGCTCATCTTTCAGGCTACTTCCTTCTACTTGCCAGATGATGTTTTTCTCCGCAACGTACGAAGCAGCTGTGATGGAATTTGCTGAACTAATTGTGACTAATCCATTGATCATTCGCTTACCAAGAGAAAAAGAGTGCTTGGACAATATCAAGCAGTACTATGCCAAGTGCAAAAATATTGAAGAAAAGTATACCGCCATCACCAATATTTATGGCGTTATCACCATCGGACAAGCCATTATTTTCTGTCATGTAAATACCTTTCAACAATTGCGAAATACAGTCATGTTTTTACGTTAATCATACTGCCAGCAACTTGGGATCATTTTATGCCAATATACGAAACCTCGGATAAGGAACATCCAATTTATATGCAAATTTATTTCTATTATTGTTCTTTTTCCCAGACTAAGAAAACAGCTAGCTGGTTAGCTGAAAAGATGATTAAAGATGGCCATGCAGTTGCTGTTTTATCTTCTGACTTGACTGTTGAGGAACGCATTGCTGTTTTGAACAGATTTCGAGCTGGACTTGAGAAGGTTCTCATCACAACCAATGTCTTAGCGAGAGGTGAGAAAATCGTTACATGTGTGTTGCAGTAAACCGTTTTTATCATTCAATTATCATAAAAAACTTCGAAAATTGATATGAATTTTAGGAATCGACATTGAGCAAGTAACCATTGTGATAAACTTTGACCTTCCAATGGATCAAGACCACAAAGCAGACTGTGAAACTTACCTACATAGAATTGGGAGGACAGGTAGATTTGGAAAATCGGGAATTGCAATAAATCTAGTGGACTCTCCATACGCAATGGAACTATGTCACGATATCGAAAAACACTTTCGAAAAAAGATCCATTATCTTGACGCCGAAGACGTGGATGAGATCGAAAAAATTGGAGCGTAATATAGTTTAAGATAATAATATAGTTTATAAATATTTTGATTAAACTTTTACATTCGTAAATCTGTGCCATACATCTTTACCTAAAACCTGTTGACGAGTTTATATTGTATTTCTATTTTTGTAATTAAGACAAAATATATTTTTTCAAATTGTTTGTAATATCGTATTATTTCTGCAATCTTTAATGTGTATCATATTTTTATAATGATTTTTCTCCTAACTCGAGACAAAATTTATAAAAATCCGTAAGTATCGGTATAAAATATTCATATAGTATAACAATGTATATCTGTGATAGATGAGACCTGATTCTAATGCTGAAGTTTATTGTTAGTGTAATTTGTATTGTAATTTGTATTAATGTGGTCTAACGAATCTTACGCATAGAGCAATAAAGTTCCTAAAATACGCCAACATAAGGGGCATGTGGCTACTAATGAACATTTTTATACGTAACACCGAATTTTTAAGAATATTCTTAGATTTTTATTTTCGAGATGAAGGTTGACTCACAGATCAATGAAAAGCTTGAAGAATAATCCAAGCAATTTATCTTCAGTCACGGACATTTTTGAGCTGGATGAACGTGAGTGTTCCTTTGTGCCTGGGTGATGCGAAGGAGTGAATAATATTAAAAAAAAAAGTCCGTTCATTCTACTCACTATTATATTTTCCCGATTAAATAAATGTAATATACCTATATTAAATAAATTTAACCAGGAAAATTCAAAAGTCGCGATTCAAGGTTGATTTTGGAAACCAAAAAATAAAATTTCTTCAGAAAAATTTGCAAAAATTCTTGAAAATCCGATGCTACACATAAAAATATTCAAGCAGCCGCCCATAGTAGACTGACTTTTCCTTATAATTGAACAAAAAAAATTTTCGAAAAAAAAATGTAAATAATTGCACGCCAAATCGGAGCGGTCAAGGGTCATACATCGCTTGAGCTGGCGTGGAATACCCCATATCATGTGGTAGACAAAGAACAGCTATGTATTAGATAGTTATATAGTGAAAGTATTACATGATATTATAATATTTAATATGCATGTTTAAATTAAGAGAAAATAAATAAATAATCAATCGCTGTTCCATTAATTCGATTGAAAGGAAGGGAAATCCCAATTTCGAAGTTGTGATAATCGAGTATCGAGTCTCAATGTTTGATCTTCAAGAGAAGTCGATGAATCGATCATCGTCAATAACTTTAGTTTGTTGCTTGGCCACCAGGCACTACATGTGATTGCGTATATCACGGTGAATTTTCTTAAAAAATTTTTGATAAAAATTTAGAAATTGACGGAATGGCTTCCTCGAAAATTGATTGGGGGAAGTATGTCGATGAACAAGAAAACCTTGCAACTCAGGTAATATTAATAGATATTCATAGATGTACGGATAGTCTCAAGCGGCAAAGATCCCGGCATAACCTTAAAGTTTAACCCCAACCACTGGTTGAAATTGCTACGCAATTTGCAACAATCATTTGTTTAAGAAGAACGTATCTTCATTGTTTTCACAATCAACAATCCAACAATAATTCCAGACGATTGTATTTTCATAAAATTATGTAGCATCAGTTTATTGATAGCGATTTTTTTTTTCCTCAAGGTACTATCGCACATCCGTCTTGATGTGGTTTTATCGAGCTTGAAGAATTATGTCAAGTCCACATCACTGTTTCCTTATATTAATCGGTTTTTTACATGTTTTTAAGATATGAAAGTTTCTTTTACATTCATTTATTATTGTACAGTCTTTACATGAATACTGTTATTTTTCCTGTTTTATTAAGGTTACAAACTTAGGCCTTTCAACGCCGAGCACACCGCCAGTGGAAAGCAGTGAATCTTCAAAAAGCGATGATACCGAGGAACATATATCTCCTGCCGAAAAATCATTGCTACAGAAAATAATTCGCAAAGGATTGGTTGAGACCACCAAAGATCTTGAAATTCAAAGAAAAGACCCCACTTCTCCCTTATACAGCATCAAAACATTTGAAGCGCTTCATCTGTTAGTATTATTCGGTATTTATTTAGCAGATTTTACTCGTCGCAATTTAAAGAATAAATAACCTCTATCAATTAGTATTTAGTCATGCATTGTTTTTCAATGAAATTTGATAGAAAGGAATCAAAGATGTTGTTAGAAATTGTTATAATATCTCATTGGTTGATGAAAGTATTAGCGTCATTGTTTGAAAGATACTTCCAACATCTGGCAATCATGTTTTCCAGGAAACCAGCTCTTCTGAAGGGAGTTTATGCCATGGGCTTCAATGCTCCGTCAAAAATTCAGGAGACTGCTCTGCCAACGCTACTTGCAGATCCGTAAGTTTTGGAGACTAACTATCCCAGTAGATCCTTGCCTCTATTATTTCAGAAATTAATTATACTATTGATTCGGTTCACAAACGAGTCATCTTAGATGATAAACATTCATGGCAACTTCCATAGTTTAACTTTCTCATGTCAAGTATTTTAGTTTCACTGTCTTCATAGATTTTGTCCGCTTGTTTCTGATTTAGAGACCTTAAGCATTTATTTGATCAAGTTTTTGACCCAATGTATGCAATTCTTTGAGCGCATTTATTCACTAAGCCCCTAAGAAGACAAAAACTTTATCTGTGTAAGATTTTTGTATTTAATAAAAGAACTGAGCAAGTTTTTTATTTTTAATAGGCCACAAAACATGATCGCTCAATCACAGTCTGGTACTGGTAAGACTGCAGCATTTGTTCTGGCTATGCTGAGTCGAGTAGATCCAAACAAAAATTATCCACAAGTTCTCTGCTTATCACCTACGTATGAATTGGCTATTCAGACTGGAGAAGTGGCTGCGAAAATGTCACAATTTTGCCCTGAAATTAAGCTCAAGTATGCCGTCAGAGGAGAAGAAAGTAATATATTCATAATGCATCATAAGTCTTCCGACACTCAATTTAATTCAATCTCCACCACAATGATCAATCATTAAAAAATCTTTGGACTTTTATTTTAGTTCCAAGAGGGACGAAGATCACTGACCACATCATTATTGGAACACCAGGGAAAGTTTTGGACTGGGCAATAAAATTCAAGTTCTTTGACCTTAGGAAAATTTCAGTTTTTGTACTGGATGAGGCAGACGTCATGATTGCCACTCAAGGACATCAAGACCAATGTATTCGCATCCACAAGTGAGAAAATGACTAAATCACACGAGTCCTTCACATTCTCTTCGATATAACGTACGAGCATTATACAATTTTGCTTCTCATATTTCAGACTGCTTCCTTCTACTTGCCAAATGATGTTTTTCTCTGCAACATACGAAACTGCTGTGATGGAATTTGCTGAACTAATTGTCAGTAATCCATTGATAATTCGATTACTCAAAGAAGAAGAGAGTTTAGACAATATCAAACAGTACTATGTAAAGTGCAATAATATGGATGAAAAGTACACCGCCATCACCAATATTTATGGCGTCATCACCATTGGACAAGCCATTATTTTCTGTCATGTAAATACTATTCAACAATTGGGAATTACAGTTATTTTTTTGTGTTATTTGTACCACCGGTAACTTGGGATTATTTTATGCCAACATAAGCCTCGGATAAGTCACATCTAATTTACATGCAAATTCATATCTAATGTTATTGTTTTTTTTACATAGACTAGGAAAACAGCTGGGTGGTTGGCAGAAAAGATGAGCAAAGATGGTCACGCTGTAGCTGTTTTATCTGGTGACTTGACTGTTGAGCAGCGCATTGCTGTTTTAGACAGATTTCGAGCTGGACTTGAGAAGGTTCTCATCACAACCAATGTCTTGGCGAGAGGTAAGAAAATCGTTATCTCTGTGCTGCGGTACACTGTATTTTATCATCCAATTGTCATAAAAAACTTGGAAAATTGTTATGAATTTTAGGAATCGACGTTGAGCAAGTAACAATTGTAGTAAACTTCGACTTGCCAATGGATCAGGACCGTCAAGCAGACTGCGAAACTTATCTGCATAGAATTGGTAGGACGGGTAGATTTGGTAAATCTGGAATCGCCATAAATCTGGTAGACTCTCCACACGCAATGGAACTATGTCACGATATCGAAAAACACTTTCGAAAAAAGATCCATTATCTTGACGCCGAAGACGTGGATGAGATAGAAAAAATTGGAGCGTAATATAATTTAAGATTATAATATAGTTTATAAATGTTATTGCCATTATGACAAGCCCAATTTTTTTACACTTTGATATAATATCATCACCATAATTTACTCGAGAACTATGGATTATGACTTCCTATTATTTAATTTTCATTTACGATACATCATCGATGCGAACGAGGGGGAAAAGAATTTCTGGATTGTATTGCTTGTGATATTGCTTTGTAACGTGGACAATATGTTAATTCTGTAATAAGTTACCTGTGCTATAACTCCAATTTGATGGATTTGTTTAATTGTATGACGTACTAATTCAAATTATATCAAACAGACAAACTGGAATTATTTTCTTATTCACATTAAGTTTTAATATCAAATAATTCCTCAGAAAATAACTACGCTTTTGGATTATAGTTGTTGTAAGTTTATTCATAATTTATCATAAACCTCGTGCTGCAAGCAGTATCATCAATTGACTAAGATATTAAGTGTGAAAATTCTATATGGAATTAATAAATATGTTTTGTAAAAAATTAACTATCGTCTATTTACATCCAGTATAAAAGACCAAAATTAGGTATTCTCAATATACTCTTTCATCTGAAAAAATCTATTTGGGCAGGATTCTTGTGCTAATAATAAATTGTTAGATAAAGTTCAAAAACGAAGACTGCCTTTCGCATTTTTTCCAAATTTTTGTGAAATTCTGAGCTGAAATAACAACTTCCTTGCTATTTATGATATATTTATCGTTTCGTTCTTCGCAGTAAAGGCTTCTGTTACGCTGATTTGAATTACTTGGCTAAATAGGTAGGAAGTAGCAGATATCAAATTTCTGCCAAAAGGATCTTAAGGTAATCGTTGCGAAATGGTTGGCGTATCTTATTCAAGTGGCTAATAACTACCTATTTAAGTTAAATTGACAAAGGAAATGAATGAAAAATCTTTGTTACTTGACAATGAGACGATTCTCTTTATTCGTTGTATGTATGTAAGGTGTGTGTATAGTGTTGATGACAGATACGCATTAACAATGCATAATGCAGTGGTTATTACTTGATTATTTTATTATATATTACTTACAAACATTTACAAATGTAACAAGTCAATTCATATTTGGCGTATATGATAGTCAGAATGAAAATTACAATTTATAATGATTATTAATTATGCGATAAAAGTTATAACAATTACGAAAAAAAAAAGTAGAAAGACGAAAAAAAATGTTTTTTGTCTGTTTAATTAATAATCTATAAATATTTTGCTAATTTCTTAGCTCAGAGATGTTTTTTTTATTTTTTTTCGGTTTCGATTATGCTTAATTAAACACTCTTTCGATATAGCTTGATGCCTTTGATTATGTTTATCGTAAATAATAAATAAATCGAATAATAATAATAATAATTAATTAATTAATTAATTAATTAATGGCTGGAGTAGTTTGACCATTGCCAAACTAGGCATGCACCAGAAATTAGCTTTGTACAATTTAAATATTAATGATAACAAGTGTACCTAAATCGAAATATATATTTTACAAATTTTTGTTTCTTTGTTTTTCTTACTCATGGAAAACGAAAAATCAATCACTATACTATAGCATAAGTATTACAATAAGCTGGATCTGTTAGATTTTTTTTGTTACAATTTTTCAATCTGTTTTAATTGATGATTATGTTATCAATGATCTTTAAGATCAAATGCCAATATAAGTAGAGATAAATCTATTGTAACAATTTTGCTATGAAAATTATGTTGATTTTTTTTTTTGTTTGTTTGGAAATAAAAATATAAGCTATTATTATCAAATGAATTAATGGATTTATAGGCCTTTAAAATCAATCAATGATTACTACAATATTGTTATATTGTAGATATATGGTTGAATTTAATTTTTATAAAATTTATTTAATACTCATTATTAAAATTCTATCATCTAAAGAAATAAATTCAAAGTATATTGTATAGGTATAAGATTATAGCGATGTCCAATTTATGATATATCAGCATATTGGTCATTTACATTACACCTGTCTCATCAGCCGTAAAAAGAAGCATTGAAATAAATTAATTATCGAATTTAATTAAATTCTTCTTTTTCTTTACCGAAGCTATAGTGTAAGAAGCTGCACAATTTTCAGAGACTAACTAATTAGACTGTGATTTTTGTTTTAATCGATTTATTTTTCTGATTTTTGAAGCGTGTTCCCTTTGCTAATTGTATGAAATACGTATATATAATAATGTTTTATAATCTAGATATATATACGTAACATCGCTAATATAGTATAATGAATAAATGCAAAACTGAATAACGTATAACAAATACATAGTTCAAATTTCAAAAATGTTTTATTTTTTTTTATTTTTATTTTTTTTGTTAAAAGATTTTATAATAATATAAAATATGAATTTTCATTTCAATTAAACTTCTTATCTACGAACGTTTTTCTTTAAATTCTTTAACCAGTAGGTATTTTATACTATATATTCATATATACGACATAATTGCATATGAACTGTAAATGTGGCCTTTGATAATTAATTGAGCTAAATAATTAGCCTACTTTATAATAGTTTTGGCTAAAAAAATTAATATTCTCAAATAGAAAAATTTTTCTATTAAAGAAAAAAATGAAAGAAAAATAAAAAAATAAAATCAATAATTTTTTCACCTACATTTATGTATAATACAATGAAAATTAGTGCATCAACAACGATAATTAATTTTCTTAGTTATTCATGATACGACGTGATACGTGATTTTCGCAGTGCGTAACTCTGGTATAATAATTATAATTATAATTGATTTTTTTTATTTGTTTTTATTTATTTATTTATTTTTTTATACCCCTCTCCAACTACTGAGTTTTTGTGTTTGGGGATGCCTCAGAGTTGACACATATTTATAATTCGTTATTATTATTATTAAATAAATTCGACGAGCGATCTCAATCATACGTAATTAATTAATATTATATAATACTTGCTGCGTTTCAGTTGTTACTTTTTATTGAGCAAATGCAGTTTGCCTATACGCAATTTATTGTTTTGGCGATTGCAGGATAACTCGTCGTTTAATATATGTATACTATATACTATATGTATATATGTATATGTATATGTATATGTATATCGTAGTATGATTTTTATGATTTTTTTTTAATATTATAGACGTGTCGCTGCTCGATGAAAGATGACATAAGTTTTTATAATATAAAACAGAAGTAATGAAGAGAAAAAATAAAAAATAAATAAAAATAAACAATTAACAAATTACACGTATTGTTTCAAAAGTATTTACAACTTTTAGTATATAGAAACCACTATCACAACTTATCCCACGTGCTCCGTTATCTTAACAATTCTATATTCAATTCGACGTTCTATATAATTTGTTACTAAAAAAAAAAGGTAAAACATATGTGAAATTCCGTTTTGTAGTATACAGTAGTAAAATAAAATGTTTAAAAGATTTTCTTTCGGCAATTGGTAATTGAAAAAACTTTACTTTCACATGGGATTTAAAGCGTAGGAAATTCTATGTTTACTTTCGACCATTTCATACCCAAGTTTCCAAATTCTTTTTCTCTTATTTATTTATTGTTTTCTTTCTGTCCTTGATGTAGGTATAAAATCCCTCTGCACATTGTAATTTATGAATATTACATATAATTTATTAGATATTTTCATCGAGGGTCATACTGAAATGGTTTTTATACCAGTCGTAAAACTCTTTTCAAACAAGTAATGCACCTGTGATATTATAATAAATTTATAATTTACATTTAAGATCCGTGTGTAAACCTAACAGGCTTGCTCAGTCATCGATTGTAATACGTGTATATCGTAGTCGGTATTTTATTTTATTTTATTTAATTTTTTTTTTATTGTGTAATGTATAGGTATATGTATAATTTGTTTTATATAATATTTATATATATATATATATATATATATATATATATATATATATATATATATATATATATATATATATATATATATATATATTTATCTTAATTGTCCTTAAAATTTAATTTAATATGTTTCGCTACAACATAACAGAAAAAATTAATTAAATTAAATTGCAAATTAATCAGCAGCTTGTAGAATTAACTAGACATAATATATCATATCAATTCAAAAAGAAATATTTAAAATAAAGAAAAAAAAACAGTTTTCTTGGCACAGGTATGTATACGATTAAAAACGATAGTGAATACTAAATAATAATATTTTCATAAAACTGCTGAGAAATTTTTTTGTTTTTCTTGTTTTCATACGATACGTCGAAAGTGTATATAACTATAGGGTAACTCTCGACGACGAGTCCATCGATCTATACCTTTTCTTTATTATAATAATATTTTATTTAATTCTCACCTAAGTATAGATTAGTTTATTTTTCTTTTTTTTCTTTCTTTCTTTCTTACTTTTTTTTTTTTGTTTTTTTTTTCGTTTTTTTTTTTTTCTTTTATCTTCTTCACCTATAAATGTCAGTGGTATTATACTTTACCAAATAACTTTTTTTATTAATAATTTTTTCAATAAATGTAGAGTAGGTATAATTGTAAACTCTTTTAATATAAATCTTTAAATAATTTTTTTTAATCAGATTTTAAATTAAATATTAATTGCAGAGATTTTTTTTTTGTTATTATTTTTATTTTTTATTCAGTAGGTAAGTAATACTTATCTCTTCTTCCTGATAAAATTATCGCGTTTACTAATTTCTCTGTCATTCAATTAAGTGTAATAAGGTCAGAAATGAACAGTATTTTGTACATACATATCCGTGCCTAAATCAATCTCGGCTCAGACATAAATATAGTGAAATTTAACGCAGTATCTAACTTTGACGTTACTTTAGTCTGTCCTTAACAAGAGTTATAATTAAATATGTAAATTGCCTTTTACTTTTTTTATTTATTTATTTTATTGATAATAAGTTAATTAGTAGCAGTTTCAGGAATATACTGATTTTGTGTAACTTATGTTGCACATTATTCGTGCAAATTTTTTTTTTTTCAACGACATTGGGAGACGGTATATATACCTACATCCTATTTATGGGAAATTTATCTAAAAAGAAATTCTCGTTAGTATACGAAATTCTTTTCGGTTATTACACATACCTAATAATATAACAGCCAAAACCGAGCAATGTCTTTGCGATGGTTTACACTAAACACCTTAAGTTTTTAAATTCGTTATTTAGATTTACGATTACTGTGTATTAAATATTTCTAACTTGTTCGATTTCACTATTAAGCAATGATCTGCTAATTTCTAGTTATTAAAGAAGATTTTTTTATTTTTTATTTATGTGCTTTTATGTGGGGAGCGTTTCGATCTTCAACATCGATATCAGTTTGATATCATACAGATAATTATTGTATCCGTTTAATCTCGGTTTCGCTATCATCATTTCATCAATTCCAAATTTCGAAATTTCAATATCATAAACATTATTTTCCTTCTAATAATATAATTCACAATATCAGAGCGATTACGCGTATTATACGCTATAATTTTACATTTAATAAAAATCGCAATACCGTTTGGCGTTCACCCTTGAATCATAAAACATGCTGCCCGGTGCCCTACCTCCCTCCCCTCCCATCTCCAAATTATCTATCTTTCATTCGTTCATCGAATTATTATAAATAAGTCTCATGTGGGTTTCAGAAAGCATATAGCTACATTTCTCATCGGCATTTATGCCTAGGTGGATGAGATACGTATAACGAACCGATGCTGCGGTTTTAGATCTTTCTATAATCTACCGTCGTGACAACAGTATATTCTGAATGAAAAACCTTGGCACGGCATTATATTCAGTCATTGTTTCCATAATGTGGTTACTTTGAGATAATGTATATGTATATAACGTATTATGTATATACCACAAATATACGTATATATAAATATAAATAAATAAATTAGTATAGTAACCATGAAAAGTTGACTTTGAATCGAAGATAAATTTTATTCAAAACTCAATTATCACTTGAGAATTATTTGATATAGCGATGTTAACTTGCAGCCGTTCCTCCCGAGAATATATATTCAAGATTCTTTTCAAATGGAATTAGTACCATATTTCTCGGTCACAGAATGTCTGTCTCATAAATCTTATTAGTTGTTGTCTGATTTCCAGAGGCATTCGGCGCCGGGGTCATGCTCAATTCAGGTCTTGTTGCTAGACTGGTTAACGACCCAGAACTTGCTGTGCTCAAGCCAAGTCCCATTTTAGCTAAAAGATTGCTTTCAGATCCAGTTTTTTTCAAAAGATCAGGCGGTGCCGGCGGTACTGTGGTTAAGCCAGAAGCATTTCTTTGGAGCTGTTGTAATCTAGCGTATTGTTCCTGAAGTGCTTTTTGTTTACGAAGAAGTTCTTGATGACGTTGTTCCAGTTGTTCTTGCCTTCCCTTTTTGTTCTGTAAACCTTCTTGCGAATTGATGCTTTCGCAAGAGCTAGAATTACTTGCAGATAATATATTGTTCGGTGGTATCTGCTGCTGCTGTTGCTGCTGCTGTTGTGGCTGTTGCTGTTGCTGTTCTTCCAATTGAATAGCATTTGGAGGTAGAGCCATAGGCGGTTTACCACTCTCTTTCAAATTGCTTCTTCCTCTGCGCAATGTACCCGTAGGATTTCTTGGCGGTAATTGAGGACTTGTTGGACTTGCCAATGGCGATCTTGAGCTCGTCCTTGGTGGAGGAGGCGGTGGAACTCGTCTAGCAGTAGCCAACTGAAGTAATTCCGCGTTTCTTTCTGGCACTGGTGGCTTTTGAGGTGGCGTTGAGCCGTCTGATACTTGTAGCCTCGCTATTGGTGGTGATGTATCGGTATCCGAACTCGATGGATAAGAATGTAGCCTTCTAAGGGTACTTGTATGTCCAGGGGTAGTTGTGATGGCTAAATTAGTCGACGAATCTATACTACCTTTTCTACCGATATCTGACATGCTAGGCGCGTGACTCATCTGTGATATCTGACTAGCCGATCGTCCAATTTCAGATATATTTGGGGCATAGCTGATGCTGGACGTTTGACTAAGCTGAGACGCCGGTCTAGAAAATGTTTGTAGTTCATCTAGCAGAGCGTCGAGTGCGTTCTCCGGACGCTGCTGATAGGAGGCGGATGGGTCGATAGTGTGGGACCCTCCCCCGATGACGCCCGTTGACCCCACGACAGTGCGTTCCGCTGGCGCAGGGGCAGTTGTCTGTTTCACAAAGATTCAACGATTTTAATGAATTGAAATATAGATTTACGATCATCTGCCATTAGCCGTCATTTATATGTGCATTTTATTTACCGTTTTTAGAGGCAAAACATTTTTTTTGTTTTTCATTATTTACAGTCGACGTTTTTTCCCATTCCACTTGTCGACGAAATAGTTTAAACTTTATAAATATTAGCTATGGCAAGAAATAAGGGAAAACCATGGTGCTGCGATGATTACATACTAAATTTTTACAAGACATTTTGCCTCCGAGGTAATTGGTGTTTGTGGTACGTAAAAGGCAACTATAATGAGAAAAGTAATTTCATTTATAATCTGATTGTTAACCGAATACTAATAGTTGTTATCGCTGCGAGGATAGCTCGGTGTTGTTTTTCAATGAAACTTGGTAACTATGAGTGAACGATGCCTTTTATGTATCACGTTTTGTTCTTTTATTAAGTTATAACACTTTAAATGACCATGCAAACAATTCGTGTGCAAACGCACATGCAGAAACGGAGGAGTTAGAGAAATAAGATAAAACTGTAAATAAATAATTTTTGATAAAGAAAATGAAAGAAAAAAACTTCTGTTAGATAGTTACCTGTGGTACGTTATCGTGTTTTGTGTGTTGTGCGTGTTACAAGTCAGTACTCATATGGTGCTCTTTTACTTTTGGCATCGATTGTTGTCCGGTATTAGTCAACTTAAAAAACCAAAAACCAAAAATCCTAAATTAGAATAACTTAAGTCTTTTAAACCACATTTCTAACTCCCCAATTAAATTTTTTTGTTTCTTTCCAGTCACATCGACCCCTAAATTTCAGTCAGTCTTTACAGTTTGTTAGGTACGGGTTTTTAGTTCACGGGTATTAATGAAAGAGCATATTATGAATCCTAAAACGCGTAAATGTTTAAAAATTATTGTCAGTCAATATCTTAGTCTGCGCATAAATAATACTAGCTTAGATAGCAAGTAACAATATAAACTATACGTTTGGGAATAAAGGATAATGCAGTAGCTGTATAAAGGCTAGCGTATTAAAATCAATAAATACTCGTTGGATTTACACCTATATGTATAAAGTATTAGGTAAATTATACTATGATAATCCTTCATTGATACCCTGTAAACATAATTCGAAATAATAATATTCTTTCCATGTACGTCACATGCTGTTGATTAAGGATGAAAACTATATTCATGCTAAGGCTTTAATACTTTATCGACAACACGTAATATTTAGGTCTAGGTCGATTACTACATGCTGCGACACACGTGCCAAAAATTTGCTATTGTATTAAAAAAAAAATAAAAAAAAAAAAAAAAAATAGAATATAAAAAAAAAAAAAAATTTGCCAATGAAAAAAAATAAAAAAAAAAAATACATAGACAAAACCTTCAGTCCAATCCTTATAGTAAGGCAGTAGTAATGGAATTAGAGAGAGAAATAAGAAGTATAATAGTATTAATAGAAATGAAAGTGTTATAATAGTAGGTATATAGCGTATTACTTAAAAATATATTACAAAAATAAAATAAAATAAAATCAAATATAGTTATAACATAAAATTGATAAACTATATAATTATAAGAGATATACACAAGAGTACAAGGGTAGAAGTGACAGTATTATATTGTACGTACTAATAAGTTAATATAGTATATTATATAAACAGTGAAGTGAACTCAGACATAAGAAGCTAAAGTATACAAATCATACAGGGAAATCAATCAATTAAGTTTACAAGATTAATTAAATTATTAATCATTAGTCACAATAATTTACACTATTACTCTACAGCTTCATAATATTATAAATATAGAATAATTAAATAATGTCTTGTAAAGAATTAGGGTGTAAACAGCAGAAAATATCCTCGCTATACCGGTAATTCAGTAATATTATTATTTGTGATATCCCGTATTATGAGACGATATTTTCTTTAGCCACCCATTGTTATATTTCCATTTTGTAATAAACGTTTTATATAATTACGTGTTAAACAATGCCAATTTTTATTATGTTTTCTTTTTTTGTCTTTTTTTCTTTTAACTATAAGAGCACAGAGATACAGAATGGACAGAATTAGAGAAGGAGGAATACATAGTTTCGGTATGACAGATTAAAACGCATCAATAATCATGTAATAATAATAATAATTGTAACAATTGATAATATAATCATAATGGAATTTGCCATTTGAGGAAATCCAATGTAAACCTTTGATATCCCGGCACCTTACTATAAGAAGTGGATTGGAGCGTGTGGTCTTTGTGAAAGAATATATTTATCGGTTTATCAGGTCCTTCTGGATTGCGACATAGATTAAAGGGTGGGTGTTAATTACGTACCCTTGAAATCATGTTAAATAATAATCTAAATGTAAATTACAATCCAGATTTACTTGATTCTCGGTTGATCGATAAAAGTGCTATATAGGTATAATCAAGTAAAATCGCCAACTAGCAAATTATTAAAAGTAATATACAATTATAATTACTATAAAAGTATACTTTGCACGAATATGAAAGAATTGAGAAAAAATAGTATAGAAATGTTCCTTTTAATAGACCGAAATGAGAATATAGCTATAATTTGAAAAATAATTAGTAAAATAGAATTGTTGTTTTTTGTTTTATTTTTTATTTATTTGAATAATAATTGTGTGAAAGTAGATATATAGTGAAGAATTTTTATCAAGAAATAAATAAATTTTATGCACATATTATAGAAAAATTTGTATCAAAATTCAGCGTAATAAATGTTGCCTTTTAATAATATTTCATCAACAAATATTATCACTCTATGATTAAAAATGGAGACATTATATATTATTATTGTTTATATTTGTTTTAAATGGCAACACCCATCGCTACAAGTAAGTTAAATATAATAATAATATATGTATATGTACAGAAAAGAATTTTTCAGTATATGTAGCAAAGCGAATGAGGAGATTACAAAAGTTGAAAAAATTATTTCATATATAATTGTATAAATTCAAACCAATTTTTAAGAACAAGCACGAATTAATAATTCAAAAATATCAAAATAACGGCAGCATATATAATGTGTAATGTACAATTTATAAAAATGAATCAAATCATTCTGTCAAATGGGAAAGACTTAAGCTTTATTTTATATATCTGAATTTGAAATATTTTCTACAGGCGTATATTGATCGTATACATAATAAGAATGAAAAAAAAAAAATTGTAAAAAAACCTGCGAAACTATTACATGTGTTATATAATATGATCTGAATCACATTTTATTTTCTCCATAGGTATATGAGTTCCTTCCAGCTGTTAAATTATAGTATTTTTTAAGTCTGCATGGTCCGTTGCAGTTGAAGGAACAATCAATTAGTTAAACTGAAATTTTTTCTGAATAATATATAATATAAATTGATTAAAAAACAGTTAGAGAAAATAAGATAACATGCCAACAAGATTTTATTTATTTTTAAAACTTGTAATAGACAATTGATTAATCACCCTTTATAATGCAAATTTCAACAATAATATGCTAAATTGAAATATATTCAACCCATTTGTCAAAATGGTTTGAATGAGCTTACGAATGATCATGATTTTGTATATGATTTATGAATATTAGACATATCGAATGATGAGAAGTATATAAATAGTAGTATAGAGTAATAATAAATTAATATGAATTATTAAAGATTACTCGTGACTGGTCTGTATGGCCTCCTTGAAGTTAGTACTCCACATCCAGCCATACTACAAAAAGTTAACAAATGTTGATATACCTCGCTTATTATCTGCCTTTGGATTGATTCGAGTTTTCTAAAATTATTATACTTTCATAATAGCTGGTATTCATCATACAATGATAAATATTTATTTTCATCATCTCTGCAGCATTTATTATAGTTGCGAGCGACTGCAGGCTGATCGATCAGCAATAGTGATTTTGATAACAAAATCACTGCTGCTAAAGACCAAGTCTTATAGGATATTATTACATAGATTCACTTTTTAGGGGACACAACTAACACAGATTGATTTGACAAAACATCCTATACTTTGGTGAGTATATGCAGTTTAATTGCAAACCGCTTCGTTATATCAACTCTCCATGAATCGAACCCATCACAGAGTAGACTTTACAGTTAACACTGTATAGGTATATTGACTAGATGTAAAATTACCTTATTATTTTATTTCATTCAAAGTTATATTTTTTACTCTGAATTATCAATAATAGAAAGATTTTAATTTACATTATATAAATTTCATGCTACAAATCCAATAATTATATAAGAAAATTATATTTTTCTACTAATTAGGAGTCACGATTGAATATGTGAATGAATAATGTTTTGTCATATCAGGGGCTAGACGTAATATATCTATTCTATCAGGAGACAGCAAACATTGAAATTGGTATTCAGAGGTTTTGGGCTGGGAAAGTTCACCGAGACATTTAAGTTGCAGGAATAATTGAGACACCAACTCCATATTTGGACAATAAAAAGAAAGTCTTGTATCTTCTACATAGACTGTAAGAAATTTAGAGAATAGTGTATGTAATATAATATATATAGGTATATATATATTTATAGGTTTAAGATAATAGGTGAAATAATTAGGCACGCTCGTATAATTGTTTTGCGAGAATATTATACTATTCATCGCCAAATGCCAAATGCATTAAGAAAAAAAATTTCTTTCCAATTTAATTTGTCACCTGTATCAAACCTCAGTGATTATTTTCTTTAAGAATATTATTTCAATTTCATATTCTACGAGGTTCAATCATCCGCTGCAGACTAGGGGGTAGTTGGTCATATGAGTAAATTTGTATATAAACGCTATTTTGGAGGATAGGTTTAATATAATGGCAGGGCTAAGCAGCAGCCAGATAATTAACTAAATAAATAATAACATTAAACTCTAAATTCGAATATAATAGAATATAATTGTGCGTAAAGTGCCCAACTTTGCGATTATTTTTATCTAACTGGGAATAATGAAAAAAGAAAATTTGTTTCATATAGGGGATTTAATCTAAGAAGGTTTACATTAGATTTCGTATTTATTTTATTTATATTTAAAGATAAGGTGGTGCTGAATATGCTCGGGATAAAATAAAATTAAATATCAATACTAAAAAAATTATTAGTCATCAAATAAACTGACTATAATAATGTTTATTTTACGTTTCATCAGAATCATAACTCAGTTATTACCCAACATCTAATCTGATTATTACATATATTATGCTCATTTAATTTAGTTCCAATTATAATTATTCTCGTTTTCTTTGATACCTGCATACATCACTTATTCACGTCTCGAATTTATATACCCTGTCTGGCTGCACAGAATAATCTCAAAACTTAGTCAATTTCTTTTTTCTTCTGTCTATTATAATTATCACGAGTATGTTGAACATACATGACAATAAGGTGTGACTATAGAAAGGGCGAAGGTAAAGACAGCGAACAGGTTTATCCATAAAGATTGTATCTGTAATATAATCTTTGAGGAATTGATAAAACTGTTAAATTGTACATCGAAAATTAGTTATTTTTGAAACGTTTTCAAATTATAATAAGGGTCATGTTTTCACAACTTTATAATTATAAATGGTATAAAAAATATGGGAGTGATGCGTTGCAGAAATTTGTATTAAATACCGTGCTAAAATAACCAGGGATCTTGTTCCTCATTATAATAACAAATTAGTGTCAAAATCTTGGAACTAGATAAGAATAAATAAGGTCTTGTGTACTGTGCTGCAGACAAAGGCAAGCACATAAGAGGTAGAAATATGGTTTCAAATACTTTGAGTTCAGACTGCTTACGATAATATGTATAATCAATAGATAAGCAGGGTCTATGCTAACTACTCGGGAAACGTAAAAAAATCTGCAATTGTATTCCACACAGATATTGCATAAGAGAAAACATGATCCCTTGGAATACAAGATTGAATGAATTTCATACAAGAACATCAAAATCTTCCTTGTAATTCTTCTGTATTGATTTTTACGCTCAAGTACTTAGGAAGAAATAGATAAGTTTATTGTCTTTCTGTGATTACTCTACTTTTGCAGCGAGACAGATTATTCAATAAATTATTTACCGATTTAATTAAAAAGCGATTTAAATTAAGTGTGAAGTAATTATAAGACGTAGTTTACGTTTCAACTAATTATTCTCAATTTATGGAATAGTACAATTCTTTTAATAGAATTATTGTGATTTTATTTAAATACAGAATTACTACGTAACATTTGTATATGTGTTACTGAAAGCTCGTTCACTCATAACATGCGTTTAATGGTTTTGAAAAGAAGAACACATGTCTTAGATCACTTTTAAAATTTAATACTCTCATTGGCAGCAATTCTTCTTTAGCTGTTACAGATGGTGCAATGATTTATCGTCTTAGAATTTGAAGCTGCAATAATTTCGCGAACAAGTAATCAAAGCATAAAATCAATACCTATAATCTGCAGCTATCATAATTAATTGTTATCGATACAATGAACAGAATCCCACGTCTGAGTTTTATTAAATTTAAAATACTATATACTTATGCATTATAAGACGAAATAATTAAAAAATAATATACTTGAAAAATAATAATCTCTATTACTGACTTAGATACGCGATAATTTATCAATAATTATTAGTGTTAATAAAAAAAAAATAAAAAATAAACACGCTCACAATACTTATTTTACAATAAATCTACATAACTGTTTTTTTTATTCTTTTGAAGCATTTGTATTATTTAGTGATTAATTAACTGTTACGCAAGCTATCGGAGACAGGATCGTCATCATGCAATAAGGTTCTTGCACACAAGGAGTGAGCTAGGCAGTGGTTGGTATAAAGGGTTTAGAGGATAGCAAGCAGGGCTCCAGATTACCTTAGAATGTTGCCCCGATGTTGGTGTTATAGGAGGAGTTTCTTCAGCCTCTACGCTCGCTGCGTTCGGTAATCGCTGCTCCTGCACCGACGCCAAGCTAGAGGCAAATTCAAGCGTTTATTTTTACTATTGTGGTGCAAGAAGATGCATGACTACATTGGAAACAATTTTTTGTAAGAATTTATAGTGGATGTGTTACTTTTTGGTCCACCGAATGCACACATTGTATTATTTCGGGCTCAAATATTCTTTAATCAATTTAGAACAATGAAAATGGTACCGTTTGAGCGTGACGAGGGTGCCAGTAAGCTTCTTACAGCGCCTGAGTGCAGACTCTAGTCGTTCTGGTTCTTCTTTTAAAAACTTCTCCTCGCGTACAACTTTTTCCATTTCAGAACTCAGGAGGCCTTTCATGCCTTCCTGGAGACTTGGGAAGCGAACTTTGAGGTCTGCCACTGTTTTGCTATAGTATTACAGTAAATACGCATCATCAGGGAGAAAAATCACAGTTATTTAATTAGAGAAAAATTGTAACAAAGAAAATACATAGCATGACATCTTCACCTTTCCGCCAATGTATTCATAAATACCTGGATTTGTTTAGAATAAGTGCCATATTTTCTACGTCGGACATGTTGACTCGAGTTTTTCGGTTTATGACGTTACCTCGGAGCTCCTCTACTGTGCTCTCTAGCTCGCTGTAAACATATTACTCAATTGAATATAATTTACTTGTATTTAAATAAATTATACCGATAATAAGAACACCCTGAGATTTTAAACTCTTGAGCTTTATTACTCACGTAAGATCTTTCTCCAGCCTAATCATTTCTTGCTTGTAGAGGTCTTCCTCACGATTCAGTCTGACCTTTTCTGTATCTCCAGCAGCCCAGGCGGCATCTCCACCTGACAGTAGCACAGCCCTAGAAGAATCATTTAATTTTTAATACAAATGATGAAGAAAACTGTAGAACAAGTAATAATTATTAGCAATTGGTCTATAAAACTGAACTATAAATTACCTGATCGTGATAAATGTGTCTCTAATAGTCTCTCGCACAGTGTGTGCTTGAGCTTGGGACATGCGTCTAAGGTTTCTCACTTCTTGGCGTAGATCCTTTGCTTTCTTTTGTAGACCTCTAAGTTGATTGTACATTTCAGGAGTGAGAGTCAAATCTCTATATACGTATTGACCAGCCGCTAGAGTCGCTGGTTTAGGTGGTGGTGTTGGCTTGTGCCTTTCCCTTTCTGTAAATTGTACAATAATTTGGTGAGAAGTGGAAAAAAATTTGCTCACCAACGTGACGATTTTCAATACACCAGGCAATGATTGTTCTACCGTTGCTTAGGCTGCGACGAGTATTGAAAATCAGTTGTGTCGCTTATGCGATATAAACTAAGTACTACACTACAATGATTATACAATAGGATATTGACTTAATCTAACATGGACTTATCATTTGTTTTATTTTTTAAAGATATCAATGTCGTAGGTATGAGGAGATTTTTAGGGAAAATAGCTAAAGCGCAAAGAATGATCCCCAAGCATTATGAAGAGAATAGGTATATGCGTCTGTCTGTCTATCTAGCCGTCTGAAAATTGGAATGGAGATATCATGCTGCATATAATTATACATGTTATATACAATCCAGTCACATTCATAAACATAATCAGTTGCTTCTCTCTGTAATTCAACTCGATTGAATGGAGCTTGACATTCCATTGAATTCAAGTAGAGGATCTATTATTACATATGATTAGCGTATGTGTATAAAATATTGGTATTTAGGTGAATATTATTTTGTATTATATGCTGGAATAGCTTGAAGATTAACATTATTGTATAGAGAAGAAGAAATTGGTAAGGAATTGTTATACGATTAGTGAATATTAATGCACGTTGATTTGTAGACTTGAAAGTGCCTAGATAAATTAATTATGGTTTGACGTTGAAGTGTAAGGTACTTGCTATAAAATACTGTGAAGAACTTAATTCAAGCCTTAACAAATTTTGGGTGAATACGCTTTACCTTGTGAGGACATCCTCGGCAGTGTAGAAGATTTTATAGCTGGTTTTGTGGGCTTTGTATCCGCTAGTGTGGTAGCATTTCACAATCATAGATAATAGCGTGTTAGATAAATTAATACAAATCACCACAGTCCCATGATATAGTTAATTTCTATCGTTATGTATTTGTTAATAGTTTAAATAGTCAATACCAAATATGTTACTGGCGAACTTCAAGGAAAGGTAGCAGAAGTAAATTGTGAAATTCATAGCAACATCTTAAAAAAACTTAATTTGAAAATCAACATCTGCTGCTTTCCTATCGATGTGTTAATGAGATTCTGATTTTTATGGCATCTTGGAGTCTGTTATAAATTTTACCTGCGTGTTGCGGGGAGTGTTGTTTGGGAGAGTTCATATCTGGTGGCTCGTCACTGAAGGAGACTGACTTTTCAAATGACACCGACTTGTCTGTAATAAATTTTTCAACACCATTTTTTTTTTTTTTTTGCGTGATATTTAAAATTTTTTCAATAAAATTACATTATAGTTGATACGTAACAACATCGATGTGCTTTATTTAATGTGCCATAAAATCTGTATCCAAAAAGATAATGGTATAATATTTATAGGTATAATAGGTACGTCAAAGTTGATAAGCCGCGACTTGAACATGCCATAAATTAAATAAATAGAAAAATAAAATTTATGTTAATGATTTATGAAATTGTGAAAATGTGCATTGTATACATTCACTGGACGACATAATACATTGAACGATAGAACTTTCCGATTTAGCGATCCTTCACCTATAAATGTATACATATATATTATATATATGTATATATATATATATATATACATCGATGCAAAAAAAAAACTTTTATTTCCCATTGCGGAGGAATATAACTGAAAAGTAACAACGATAATGAAATGTTGTTTGAAATAAAAGCAGATCATGCTTAAATAGGACATCATAAAACTGAAATGATATTTATGAGATAGGAACAATATTGAATTTAATAAAAAATAATACATGGTTGCAATCAGAGGAATGATCACATGCTTACGCAGAAAATTTTTAAGCGAACCTTTGCCTAACTTTGGTGGCTTAACATCAGTCCTTAAGTATGAGTCATCTGTAATGCGAGGTGAGACACTTATTTACAAAGATACATGATGGTGATATACTAATACATAATAAAGTAGCAATGATATAATGACAAAGACGTGGTGACAGAACAGAGAGTGCTAGAGATTAGAGACACACCTGGCAATGAGGCAGAGCTGGAGCTAGAATGTTTGTCGAACTCGTCTCCTGCGCCTGGTGTGCGTTAGTCGGAATAACAAAGCAGTTGTACAGCAGGTTTAAGAAGGTTTCACACCAAGAGCCACACTATCCAAGGCTATGCAGTTATAAACTGACTAAATTTAAGATAATTTAGTTTAATAAAGAATGAATAAATACGTGTAGGCATATTTACCACAGCATATATTCTAGTCTGACTCTTGGGATGCTAAATATTTTATAGTAAGACGTTTTATATAAGTATACGGAATTGGAGAATGGGATATTTTTGCCTAATGCAATTTTTAATTAAAGTTATGTGAACTTGACTTTACAGTCATTCGAGTGATCGAACTTCATAATCTACGCTAAGAAGTATTGGCATGATGCATTCTGAATGAGTAGTGAATCTTTTTTTATAGCTAACTATATTTATTTATACATCTACCAGTAGAATAATAATAATGTGTCTCTATTTGAATAGAATTGTTGTAAAAGTTATATCATATTACGCTACTATACGTTTGTCTAATTCAATTTTATTGTTCATTTATCGAGATGTGTATTAGTTAGTATTATTTTATTTTTAACTAGAAAGCGTATTAGTACTAAGCTATAGTATCTAATCTCTATCCGAATTGACTAGTATTTAAATTTTCATACATGCGATATAAGATATGTATAGATATTATGAGATTTATTGAAAATTAGCATATACCAGAATTTTCCAGCATATTATTTATATATGAGCTTTATCGTTAGTAATAGTGGAATATTATTTCTTTTTGTAAACTCTGATAAGACAAATAATTATTACAATTGATAAATCTGTGTGTACCTGCTGTTCTGTAAGGATCACGAGGTGCTGGGACCTGTAAATAGTCCCTCGGCGATGGGCTTGCATGCGGAGCATGAGTTAAAGCCTTCTGAACAAGCCCGGTCAAGTTAGCAAGCTGTCGTTCCATGTGTTCCACTCTTATCCTGTTAAAAACAATATGTTAAAATATAATCGCCAAATGGAAAATGACGGGTATTCATCTTGCTACTATATTTGCATTCTCAGTATCTATTATCATTATTCCTTAATATTAAAACGTTGGAGTATAAGAATTAAGGCTAGGAGGCATACGCATTCACATTACACGTATATGCATAATAAAATGATATGTTCTGTACACATCTGCATTAAGCTAGCTATAGCACGCATATTGTAGATATAAAATTAAGGTGCCTCTAATGAAAAGAGGTACCTTTTATTCAGTAAAACGATTTATCTGATTCGAAATGATTATTTAAGCTTATAATAAAATCATGTTTGTGTGGTAGACAATTCTATCGCAACTGCCTAAACGTATTCATTATAATTGAGTTTGTTATTGGCCTAAGACAGGCACGTTGCATAGAACTGTAATAGGCCATGTTAATAATGAAATTGCTGCTGTATTCTATTATGTGATAATGCGCTTTTTCTTGCGCACACAATTGTTATTGATTATATTCGCTGTAACTATAGGATGGAGTTCTGAAGAAAACATGCCGATTTTAAATGATACAAGAGCTAAGCAAGACTATACATATTCTCAAATATAGATAAAGAGAAGAATGTATGCAACAGGCACATATATATATATATCATAGACATTGCACAAGGAGGTCATTTATAAGTATCATTGTACCGGGTAGCGTCGTAAGGCTGTCCACCAGGGGTCAGAGCAGGTGCCCCGGGGGGAAATGGGGATCGTGGGGGGCCAGTTGGTGGGCGCCCAGGTGGCTTCACACCATAAAGGCTGTAAGATTCCTCCAATAGCTCCGTATCGCTGCACCACCCACAACAAATACACACCCATACTATCAGCTATCAAGAGTTCCAGTTTTTACTATTTACACTATTTATACGAATTTCCAGGTGATGCAGAAGACGGATATCTTTGTTCGATCAATAATTACGTGTATACTGCAGCTAGATTTGACTTACAATGGTCTTCGATATATCAAAGAATCGAGTGGAAGAAAAGAAGCATTGATTTTCTGAAAGTAAAAGTCTAGTTTCTTTGTTCTTTGGCATATTTGCACAAGTATCACGTATTGTATATCGCTCCTAAATATTGATCATTAATAATATTGTACGATAATTATTAGTCTTAAAAAGATTTGAAAATGCATATATCTTTTTTCATTTACTCCAAACTCAAAGTAATAAGACAGTGGCTAACTTGGAGCGTGCAATACAAGGGTAAAGCAGAAGCCACGAGCTATGTGCATATAATGCATGCCCATAGCGATATATCACTTAATACTTTGAAGACTATATATTGCAATGCTTTTGATTCTTTTAAACATTTAAAGCCACTCTTTCAGTCTGTTGTGCTTTATATAATTTATATAATGCTCTTCTTTGGGTACAATATGTATGTTCTAATATTATTATAACTTTGTATTGGCCTACCTAGCTTCCTCGTCAATAACTGGCGTTACGGTTCCAGAATATTGCGAATAATAAGGATCCTCGTAGCTGCTACCTGTGCTGTAAGGCCCGGCAGGATACCTTCCTGTTCCAGCACCGACACCGCTACTTCGTTCTGGACTGCTCATGTAGCCACTTTCTCCGTGGAGTCGATCTATGGATAGATTCAATAAAATAGGATATGTTTTTCAGGATTGCAGATTTTAAATATCAGTTACAACGATCATTTTCTCAGTGATCTTTATTTATTTATATTAAATGTCTACTCTGACTAAAAAGTCTTAATTGATAATAATCATTACAAGTTGTTAAAGATTGTAGACAACTTATCTAGCAGTACAGTAATTATTTAATTTCTCAAAGTGATTTTCATTATAGAAATATAATTGCGCAGGTCTGTTTGGTCGACGAATAAATTTTATATAAATTTTTCAGGTAAGAGGTATCGGATCTAAACAAAAAGCTCATACAGGAATTTGGATTCATAATTATATTATGATTCGAATTCTACATCAACAAGATATAATATGTATATATACATATATGTAACTACCATCTATATTTTTACCGACACCACAACAATAATAAACAATTTTATTAACATGCACCACTAAATTAATGAACGATTTTTCAATTATCAAACACTGATATGTTATGTACCAATGAATGATAAACAATATCGTATGAATAAATTTACAATGTTTTCTGATCGTTGCGAACAACGTACAAGTATCTATCATTCTTGTGAATTTGATGTTTTCAATAAAACCTTAATTATAAATCATAAATGTATAAAACATGACGATTGGTGTTTTTCTTAAAAAATTAACATGTTGGCAATGTTCTCAGTTCTCCTGCCCAGCTGGAGTTTAATATTCCCAACGTCAAGATTTGATTTTAGATGATCAGTGGTGTAATAGTTGTACATTAGTTATATTAGCACACCTTCTCCCATAAGCTGTCCTAGTCTAAGGGTTTCACTGACCTGGTATACTATAGAGGGAGACCGAACTGTCTCTAGAGAAGCGTGCCGAGCCCCCCAGGGTGCCAAGGGGACTCTTACCACATTGGTAGCTGCGAAGCGGCTTTGCCGGCGGTACTCCGCCTCCACCTAGCCAACCATTGAAACCAAAACCATTGTACCATTTACCCTCACCCAAAGCTCGGTTATTCTCATTGGAAGCACGGGTAGTCTGGTTAGTATTTAGGGGCTTATTATATGCGTTATGTTAACTCGCATCATACAGAAATCTGTTTTTTATTCAAATTTATTGATTTCGATGGACAAAAGTGGTGTTCAGATTTATGAATGAACTCTGGCCAAAATTATTGTAGAAAAAATTGTCTGAAATATTGGAAAGAATTGAAATTCAGAAATTCTTCGTTCAGGAAAATTCAGTGAATAGGCTTGGGCTTTTTTCACCTGTCTGAAGAATGAAGTAAAGCATATTGTCATAACTTGCTGAGAAAGGCTATTCCAGATTCTTTCGACGATATTAAAAAATGAATTATCATCAGGAATGAATTTGGGCAGAGTTCAAAGAAGGATATCATTTTGGAATCAACTTGGAATAATGCTTGAGTTAATAAATAAAGCTCGTGAGTATAGTTTGAGTATTCAGACTGACTTGAATCCTGGCATTAAGATCTACATGTTTAAAAGAGATCTTAAGAATGACTATAAAGCTTCTGATTCTTTATATGATTAAATGAGATAGATGAGATATTGATTAAAGGAAATATGACCGTGGATAATTATGATTTGATATTTCTAAGCTGTTTTCATGATTTACTTAATTTTAAAAATCGTCGTTATGCCTCGTGATTAATGGCCTGCAGATTATGAAATAATCGTCAAGCATATGAATTAACAAAAAAGAAAACGTGCGTTTCACAAAAAAGAAAGCATATAAAAACATTTTTTTATTCTTCTCAGATGCTGCTTAAAGTTAAATATATTACATTCAATTACAAGGCATGCGCTTCGGGTTGTTCCATGCCACATTGCAGAGGATTTAACACAGATTACATGACAATAATTGCTTATAAGTGATTTGGTAGAATTAGTTATGAATAATAACTTTCATATTTTAGCCAACTTTTCATTCTCCTATAGCTATTTATTCATGTTTTACGTTAAATTGAACCGTTGTTAAAATATCGATAAAAATTGATCAAAGTCAAAGCTGAAATATAAATCCAAAAAAAAAAAAAAAGGAATCTGTTCATTCACAGAGCGTCAATAATAAACGATCGTAAATTTGTTAAGTGATGTAACATTGGCTGATTCACGTTTGATACGATGCGTGAGGGTTCATTGGTTTTATGTATGAATTAAAGTCATTAAAATCGAGAACATTAATCACTTTAATTCTCTGCCCTAGTTATGACATCGAGATTTGAAGAGTGTGAGAATTAAACAGCGTCAAAGGCGTTTTAAAAATTTCATCACACTCTGTACTCGACCAGAAATAATCGTTTCGACTTTAAATTTACCGAATAATTAATGTCTAATGTTCCTATAGACATAAAACTTCATTCTAAACTGTTACAATCTTCACTTTTTAAGATCACAAATAATTTCATAATTATTCTACCTATATTAAAATTTTTATACACAGACTCAACGTATGGTGGTTAATTACACTGTAATTCCATTTATCACATCTCATATAATAAATCAGCTAAATATTTCGTAATTAATTTTGTTTTTCTTCATCAATCCATAATTTCTATCATAATATCGTTGCATGACTCAAAGTCTAATATCAGAATCGAATCGAGGATCCTCAGGTACGTAATGGAACCGATTTAAAACTCAAATTTCCTCAAGGAATTCGTTATATTTTATTATTATGTAATCCGATCAACAGATCTTTAATTATGAATGATAAATCTCTATTCAGTCAATCATCATGAGGTTTAATTTTATAATATTGCGATTTATAGATCCAGAAATGAATAGTTCTTTCCATTTCCATTCGAGGTATAAAAATACCGTTTTAGAATATATTAAATTTGTATACAATTTCGCGATTGGCCTACGTATATTCATTATAATGAGAAAAATATATATTATATTTAAAAACCACTAAATCTATATCCCGCATGCATTATAATTATGGGAAATTATTTATTATACATATATAGCGCATTAATTAACGACACAGGGACGACAATTATAATATTTTATTACATCGATCATGGTTTAAAAAAAAATATATATATATATATAAATATAAATATTACCTGGTGTTCCCAGAGTCTTTGACTGCGTTGAGTTTGCGTTTGGACCTGATACTGCCGAAGAAGCAGCGGGGCTGTACGCCCTGAGAAGTGGACCACCCCGTGGAAGAGTGCTGCTTCCGCCCATGTAGTAGCCGCCGCTACCCGACGTAGAATTCTTCGCAGTCTTTAAGAAAACGAAAAAAAAAAAGATAAAAAAATAGAAAAATTAGTTATCGAGTAAAAAGTAATACTGATTCGCGATTTCTAGTCAGTTTTTTTTTCAAGTTTTTGTCCCGATTATTAAATCATGGTATAAATTTGAAGATATTGAGCAACAGGATGTGATATTGCAGAGGTAATACCGGCGTTTTGTGTAACTCGGTGTATATACCTAGACCTTGCGAAATAATAAATAACTAGCTTCACAGTGCTGCTAATATCCTTTCAATAGCTTCTGACACTTGTTAATTACAGGTTGCTATTAGGAATTTAAATCCATTTAAATGAACGCCTACATCGGTATTTTATGATAGTTGATTTAAGGTCAAGGCTAAACATTTCTAAAATATGATTTTTTAACGAGGTGTCTATTTCTTATCATCGTCTTCATATGTTCCTTTCATATTCCGGTGCATTAATTTCTAATTATTAAATTCTAATTATAAAATTCACGATTAGTTATCTAATCAGCGACAATTTTATCAAATGAAAGTAAGTCACGTAATAAACATATGGGATAAAACTTTCTACGTTTACATATCATGAAAGTTTAATAAATATGGGTCTAATAACGTATACGAAATTATTCCAAGATCAATTTATGGATCGATTTATTTTCTACGAGTCTATTATATATATAAGCACATCTTCATCCAGTTATTATACATAAGTATACCTGTGAATTATTTCACATTAAAAATTATTTATTTATTTATTTAATTAATTACCGGTCACTTTAGGATCCATCTAATAAATTTCGTAGCTAACTGCTTTCCGGACTTTTAGAGATTTTTAATGTAAACAGGCAAATTAGGTATTATGTAACTGAGTAAGTTGAATTATTAATATTATATATTAAGTACGCCTGCGATAACTTATACATATAGGTATATATATATACAATTCTACTTTCTACAACTCTCAAATTCAACGACGAATAATCGGTAGCAAATTTTACAGAATAAAGAACATTGCTTAAGTGTAGGTACGTGTAGCAGATATAATATAATAAATTATATTGTTGTTTTAATTTAGTCATTATATTCATCGACAGTTTAAAAATTTCTATTATTTTTTAGTTTTTTGTTTTTCGTTTCACGATTTTCTTGATTTTATCGCTATAGTTCTAACTGAGAAAGTTTCTCACGCTGTAATTCTATTGTCGAATTGTAAAAATATATTGAAATTCTATAATTAATTAGACACACTGTACATTTTATATCAAATATACACCCACTATTAAATTTACATATGTATACAGTCACAATCATTACGCAACGCGATAAATGATCATAGTAAAAGAGTATACATAAAATGATTTTTAAATCTCTGAGCATAAAATCGTGCAGAATAATTATTTGTCAAATTTTTCGATCTGGTGAGATAAAATTTTTGTTTTACAATTTATGTTAACTTTTTTTTTTTTAAATTTAATATGTAAATTTATACAAAATTTCTTTGAGCGTTGACCTTCGTTTAAATAAGTGCCGATAATCTAAATGTCTTTAATTTTTGTATAATAATTTGTTCGTCGATTATGATGTAGTAGCTTTTGAAACATCCTGTCGTTTTCTGCGATTGATTTCTTCACCTCATTCAATCCACCCTCTTCTCAACATCCCAGCTTCGACAGGGTCGTAATTTGATTTTTTTTTTTTTTTTTTTTTTTTGAAGGGCGTGGTTGCTGCAGGTTTTTCCGGATATTTTATTTTCAATTCAATCATTTCACCGTAATTTTGCAAGCCCTAGCGTGTTCGAGTTCATCATCGTAGGGACTGAATCATTCTTAAAATCAGAGAACTAAATCGTCGAATCGGGAGTTGTAGTCAAGGATTAACTTCAGTAAATTTCTTGAATATTTTTATGGACAAGTTTATTCAGAAATTAGTTCAAAACGTTGTTTCCTTATTAACTCAAACCCACTTCAATCTTTACATCATCCTCATTGCCGATATTATCGAATACCAATTTTTTATATAAAGGGTATGGAATCAAAGCTGCAATATTATATTACGGGAATGTATCAGTTTTGAAATTGTTCCATTAGAGAAATTACAATCAAAGAAAAAATGATTCGAGGTCTATGAATTCTGTCACTAGGATTCAAAAATGTTGAAAACAGATTCGAGAATCAAAAAAGCAAAAGGTTTTTGGACCGGGTTTTGTCAGAAGAGATTGAGAAGTCAAATTTCGAAGCTTTGTCATAAGGTAAATGACGGATTTAACTGTCTTTGAAATAGAATGAGCAAAAAATAGTCTTTTTTTATTGAATACCGATTTTCTGTTGTGAGAAAAATTGTCTAAATTTTCGATCAATCGTTGATCATGGCTTAGAGACTGTCTCCTTTAGAGACCTTTGAGATACTTTTCCATGACTGAACCGGTTTCAGAGATTGTTCTTCGGAATCTGTGATTATCTAAGTCCCAAAGATCGGTAATTACGAATGAGTGTCTGGGGGCCTTGCACCCATCGTTAAGAACTTGGAAAGATTGTGGCTACTGTGGGCAGTGAATTACCTAGTTTTCTTGTTTATGGTATAACCAGTCAGAGTGTAAAATATTCACATACATACATAGCCGCTCCAGTTACCGGTAAAGTTACTCAACACGTCAAGCATACAAGGGCACTGCCTATTCTCGTTTTCGTTATCTTTTAACTATCCTGCAAATATAAGTCTTTCATATTTTTTTCCCCCTTTTTAACGCGTTTGAAAATTACGTGGATAAACCCCACCACTGTAAATCAGTAATCCCCGTCAAGATATAACAACTATACCCCATGCTCACAGCGTGAAGTCACAAAGCTATAGTCGTGTCAGACATCGCATGGACTCTCTAGGCGTTCACGACTAGACCGGCTTTAAAATTCGATCTTTTAGTTTAAGAAATACTTTAGCAATTGACGGAGGTGAAAATCAGGTGTGTCGTGAAGGGGACTACTACTTATACTGTATAAAGTATATTTATCTGCCACATCTATTAACTGTGTCCGTTTACTGCCACACATATAATTATTATAGAGGAAAGTCCTGTCAGTCTGATATTCGAAAGGTGAGAATAACTTTTTAATCTTGTTATAAATTGAGCTAATATTTTATCACTATTTAATTACCTTCAGGGTCATTGTCAGAATTTTTTTTACACACAGTAATACATTTCTTTATATACTCTGACTACCTTCTAGTCCATTGTCAATGTTATACGGTCGTTGATTCGATCATTGTGATCTAGTTTGTACTATATGATGATTCAACAGTGTTTAAAAATTTTTTTCCTTGTCATTCTCTTCGGTTATCTTTGTTTAATTGGTTCAGTATCATAGTCATTGATCTCACAAATGAATCTTACTGATCATATACATCGAATAAAATTTTTAGTCAAACTAATTCATTATTTCTCGTTAAAATAAATTTTCTTTTAAATTAGAGCTGGAAATATTTTACACCGATTTATCAATTTTTGATAGAGATAAATTATATTAAATGAATTCTATTTTTGGATACGAAAAATTTTTGATTTTAAACACCCGCGATGATCAATTTTTTTTTTTTTTTTTTTTTTTTTTTGTTGGGTAGATTAAATCTATGTAACCCAAAGTGATTTGAATATTTCAAATAATTTAGTAATCATGTCTTGACATGAGATTAATCAACTGTGAAATAAACTAATTTAAAAAAAGATTACTTCCGAGGTGTACACACCTATTTAAACACGCTAAGAACAAAGCCTGTTAGTTATCTAACTTGCGATATATCTGCAAGATACATTAGGCAATAAGTTGCAAAAAATAGTCGGTGTTATACTACTGGGAAATGTTTCATGTGCCCTGGGTCACGAGTTAGGTATATTATGTCATTATACCTACTTTGCGAATATATTTTTTCGCTATAATAATATTAAACTGCGAAAGTTTCGCGGTTTAATTACTTGTTGGTATTTGCCACCTGTTATTCCCTGCTCATTAAACATATATCGTGTTAGAGAGATATGGTTTCTTGATTTCGAGACATTGCTAAGACTTGGGCTAAAAAAATAATCAGTGAAGCAAAGGATAAAATTTTTTTGTTTTTTATTATCATTTTATTTATTATTTTTTGGAAAATCGATTACCTATCGCATGACGGATTTAATAGAAGTGAATCGAAGCGTAATATGAATGATTGATGTTCATATATATTCGCCTCGTCACGAGCATCCAAACTTTGAAATTGCAAGATGGATAATTTTTTCGAAAATGAATGAAATCAAACGGCGAAACTTGAGTCATGGATATCATCGTATAATTTTCTGACTGGTTTTGTTAATTTTTTTTGTTTTTTTTTACATTTTTTACTTATTTCACACAATTTTATATACGGAAACGTAACTTTCTATATTTACGATACATATCGCAACAACCGCGAAACTTTTTCGGAACCAAGAGCAAGGCTCTGTATAAATTCAAGGCCGAAGATCGTGTTTTGCAGGTAAAAGAGGGTTATACACGCTCACTATAGATCATACGGATAAAAGTTTCACTTTTTTTTTTTTCTTTTATACAGGGTGGGGTATTTGTAGTGGCCCAAGTAATTTTTTCCCGAACGTTAAACGGATATGAAAACAATTTTCCAGACGTTAGTTTCATGGTTTCAGAGAGGAAAGGAAAGTCGAAGTATCGAGTTCATTTAAGGGTCAACTTTGGTTTTTTGAATGGGAATCTATATTTTTTTTTACAGATACGTGTTTTGCATTGAAAAAAACAAAAATAAGAAATTTTTGTTAAAAACATTTTTTGTTTTTGATTTCAATTTCTTATAGTATCTACTTTTTTTTAATTGTATTTTTTGAATTTTCAGAACCGTATTCCACATGAAAAAATAAGAAACTCTTCTCCAAAACATTTCCATTGAAAATATCAACCCTTCAAGGTACTTGATTTTCAATTTGATTTTTTTTTTCTTCTAAATTTGTCCTAACTTGAATTTAAATTGAAATTAAAATTCATGCAAACAAATAAATAATAATAATATTATAATAAAATTTACGAAAATAATTAGTTTTGAAATATAAATTTGAATTGTGAAAAAAAAAAAATACCATAAAAATTTGTGATTTATATAAAAAATGTTTGGAACAAATGTTTTTTATTTTCTCATGCAAAACATGAATCTACGAAAAAAAAAATATATAACTTTTCATTCAAAAAACGAAAGTTGACCTTGATACTTCGACTTTGGAAAAAATTCAAAAACACTATCTTGTGTCCCTTTTGAAACCAAGAAACTATTGTTAGAAAAATTTTTCAAAATCTCGCTTCGTTTGGGAGGAAATTGCGCGGATCACTATAAATGCCCCACCCTGTATATATACTTATCTATATACCTTTTTATTCGTTTCCCACAGAATAAATGTACAACACGACTAGTAATAAATTATGATATACAATATAGTCAAAAGTTACGAGTTGCTTTAGAAACTAGTAAATTGATAGACAAGAATTATGACGTTGAATTATAGAGCCTGAAGAATTGCGATTTCGGAAGTGAATTTTAATAACCATATTTCATTATCAGTTTCATAGATTTTTTTAACTGCGAAAATTATTTTCATTTTATTTTTATTTATTTTTTACTGAATTTATACTCAAACAGGAAATTCGAGTTAATCAATCAATAATTTCCGTTCATCGCTCTGTAGCAGCTTACATATCAAGCTGATTGCGATCTTTAGTACTTGCGTATGCGTGTCTTGTTTGCAATTGCATCATTAAAATTATGCCTCGTATATTATACCTACCTGGGCTTTAAATGGGCATACACGTAGCACGGTCAAGAAAGATAGTTTTCGTGATACTTTTTTTTTTTGTTCGTGGGAAATTATTGCACATATATAAATTTTGAAAAAGTTTGACAATTTTTTTTTATTGAAAAATATAGAGAAGCTTGATATTTAAGGGGACCAGTACAGTTTGGATTGGGAAATTCGAAGTACTCCAAAAGTCATTGGTTTGTCAACCAAAGTTTATTTCATATCAAAAAAAAAAAAAATATTTTTCTTTGAAAAACTTTGTCGTAAGGTTTCAGGCACATCGTTGGTCCGATTCAACCACTCAAGGTCTTGTTTTCTTCGGACAGGAATTCTACATCTTATTAACGTAGGGATCGGTAAAAAAAAAATCATGTGAAAAGTTACGGTCGATTATCAAAAATTTTTTTAAATTTATGCCACTGATTTGCAAATAATTTGACCAATACGATATTATGAAAATAAATTCCCTTGTTCACGTGATGAGGATTTATTTCCTGAAAAAAATTAGCCCTCAACAAACGATGTGCATAAAACCTTACGACAAAGATTTTCAAAAAAGAATTTTCGAAAGATTTCTTTGTTTTTATAATTTGACAGTAAATAAAATTGATTGCCATGAATATTTTTCGAAAAATTAAATACTTGGAAAGTGGAGTTCAAGATTCACTCGTGACCGAATGACCCAATTTAATCCGGAGAAATTCATTCATTGACTAAAATCGTGATTTATTATAACATTAATAATAGCGATGATTAATACGAAAATCTTGATGGTCCGAACCCCGTTCGACTTATATCACTTTGCTATTTGTACATCCGTAAGTAAACAGCTACCTACTAAGTTCATCCCTAAAGGGGTTTCTCAAGTTTTGGGAAAGTCTAACAGCTAATTGTCTCAAAGTTGGTTTGAGCCGGAAGTCAACTTCACATTTATGATATTTCGAAGCATAACGAAAAGGCCAATTAAGCAAGAGGAAATTTTAGTCAGTTTAAACCGTATGTCTTGCCTCAACTAAATCAATCCACTTGAAAAAGTATAATGAACCCAACTAACATGTTTGTCACATTACGTGCTCTGATAAATTTCGGCTTACTTATTCCCTCATCTACTATCTAAGCCTAGTCCCGACTGTCTAATATCTTCTACAAATTTTAATCTAGACTATTTCATAGACTTAAATCTAAACCAAAATTTAGTCCAATTTAATGATCGCGAATAATTTGCTAACTGAATAAGAGAGTTGCAGTTTCGCCGCGTGTCAAGGATCAAAGGCGAAAGTTTTCAGCGTATAAGGACAAATTTAGCGAAGGCAAATATCATTTTTATATCATAAATTAGTAAATCCTTGTTTTCTTATATTTATTAATTATACAAAAACGGAGACTCCATGTTACAGAAATTGTTCTCAAAATCCATAAGTTTCGTCACGTAAAGTACGTACACCCTTTTATGTATTAGTGTTACTCACGTTTTGACTCATGACTGATCATGGCCTCTCTCACGATCCCGGGTACCTACCCGGGTGCTGCTTACGAAATAAATCAGTTTTAAAATCGATCAAACGTTTACTAAAATGAGAACGAGGAGGTACAGTAGGTATTGGCAATAGATTTCCGACACATTCATGGCCGTATTTCATGGTCAAAGTTTCCTAAGTCAAAAGAAAAAGTTTATAGAATTAGATTGCCCGGATCTTTTATGATTAAGCTAATTTCAAGGAAATAAAAACTTTTCATTCACAATTGCGTAATTTTACTTTCGAATACCCACATATCTCGATATATATGTAATCGACCTATTTATTGCTGTAGTAATTTTATTTTTTTTTTCATGTCCACGTATTATTTACGTAATTTTATTTTTTTGATTTTTGACAGGTGATCATAATAAGGAGTCTCCTAAATAAGTTCAACATCATCGCAACGCTGACTAGATCACGGAAATATAGTATTTGGTCTTTTGACATAACCAAGTGAAACCAGTCTGGGTCAGAATACTAACTGAAGATAAAAGCGAGGCGTGGATGTATGTCGTAAGATCAGAACTAAAATTGGAGTTCTTGATGTCTGTCAATATGGGCATATGAGTAAAACGTAGTCGAGAATAATTATTGTTTCGCCTCGAATACGGAAGAGAAATTTATAAAAAGCATATGAAAGTTTTTGAGACTAGAAAAATTGATGGGAACAAAATAAAACTGTAAATTATATATCAAATTGGTAATTTAATTTATAAAAAATATCACCATAAATGTGACGTGAATTATTGAACAATATTTGATTGGATAAAATTAAAGGAAAATTATAATCAGCAAGTTTATTAATTAGATTTGAATTTCCTAAGGATCAATCACAGCTTAATAATAAAATATAATAAGAATAGTTAAACGTGAAAACAAAGAAGAGTAAAAACGATTCTGAAATGAGAAAGTTTCATCTTCTATTTGGGCTGCTGTTAGCTTCGATTGCCTTGGGCTCATCGTCGACCTTAGGGGAATACGATGAAATTTGGACCGGAAGAAACATTTTTACGAATTCAAAGATATTCTCGAAGCACGAAACTCCCATGCACAAGGTGCTGTTTACCCAGAGGGGATATATCCAGGTGAGAATATTTTGGCTTATAATTTATTTGGAATAAAAATTCAAAGAGAGAGTAAAAAACTATTTTCTCTAAGTTCTAAAACTTGAATACTATAATTTACTACGATAAAACAAAAGTAGAATATCACACACGATGTATTGTAGATTTTAATCTCCGCTACAGAAGCTAATGAATTTAAAATTAATTAATCCGTAAAGAGTCTTTCGAAATGAGTAATAGAAAATATTTTCACAGATTTTGGGACATTTAAAAAATCGAATTTTTTTAAACAAAAATAAATTTTTTTTGCAGTTTTTACGGTGGGAACTTCCAGTGCCTGAAATCCGAGAGTTCACCTTTTGTCTGTGGGTCAAGTCCTCCAATTTGACGTATTCACATTCGATTTTTTCATACTCAAGTAAGTGTAAAACGTATACGTGACTAAATCATTTGACCATTATCGAAGGTCAGTATAATATCTCGGCACTCTATACTTTAGAGTAAAGATTCAGGTCAGGATTCCAATAGCAAATCTATGTACATACCTACGTTATAAGAACGTTCACAACATATAATGTACTTAAGTATTATGTCTTACGTAAAGATCTCGCGTCAGGATGAGATCATTGAAATATCTCCTCAGGGCAGAAGTTTACCTTCTTTAAAATAGTGGAACAGTCATTAGAATAAATGAAGACGTTTTTTCCTCTCAGTTTCTTTTTTTCTATTTTTCTATTTTTTTTTATCTTTATCTTTCAACATAATTATTTCTCATTAACTATGTACAGAGAACGAAACCCAGCGATTGGTCAGATCATGGATATCGCCCTTCGGCCAGAGCGTTCATCTTGAGATTGGAGAAATTGAGATAATAGCGCATCCTACACGTCTTGAAGAACATCGTTGGTACCACATTTGCCAAAGTTGGGAAAACGAAATCAGTCGTTATGCACTTTGGATAAACGGGCATAAGGAAGTCGAAGGCTATGCACCTCAGGTATGATACAAAAAAAATGTTCTATAACTTCTAAAAAGTATTTTCAAGACACTAGAATATCAAAAAAAAAATTTTTACTACTCTTTATTCACTTCGATTGTGCAGAAGCCAAAATTCGGCGACCCTAGAGGAAAGGCAATCGATTTTTGTAAACCAAAATTCGATATTTTTAAATATTTTTGTTTCTTTATTCATTCTCCCATTAGTTATTTGCAAAGTTATATGCAAAATATCAGATTAAAGTTCTCTGAGCATAGTAAAAGGAAAATTATTCAAGCGTGCAGCTCACCTGGTAAAATAAAGTGTTCTACCTTACCCTGGAGACTAGATATTTAACGGTTTGAAAGGCTTGACATAAGGTGGCTTGAATCTACTTCTATGGAGTTTAGTTCAGTTCGAAGCTACTTGACCAGCAAAATTTTAGTCGATAATTTTAGCAATGATACATAATATCGAAAAATCGATAATTTTTAGAAACCGATCATTTGCTTTATCCAAGTTTTGAGACTAATCGTTGATCCAATCAAAAATGACCAAGAGATCTTTTTTGTGCGGAAATGTTGCGTCTATAAAGTCCATCAAACAAAATTTGAAAAAAAAATTTATTGACCGAGTTATGAGCATAAAAGTAACGATCTTTCAACCGATTTTTAAATATTGTTGAGTTAAGTTGATGCATCTCATCCAAATGTATCGTCTGATTTTTGAAAATTAAATCTCGAAGTAGTTTCATCAACAGAAATTCAAAAACGATAATTTTTGTGTAATCATTGCAGTTGTCAGGCCACGTGATACCGAGCAAAGGTGACATAGTAGTCGGCCAGGAATACACAGACTTCGACAAGGGATTTGAGGAAGGAATCGAGGGTGCAGTTTTGGGTTTCAACCTCATCTTGGTTTCCGCTTTCGACAGATTGGAATATTCAAATCCACTGATCAGACAGCGGGAAAAAAATCCCACCGATTTTGTATCGTTTGGTGAAAATCATGTTCCTGTACGATACGGATTGAGCAACGTGATCAAAACGATCCCACACTACGATCTGGGTCTCGAAATACATCCGGGAATCCAGTTGCGAAGAAGCGTTGAAAATTCCCCTCGATTTACACGGGGGAATAAAGTGTCGAGAATTTTGAACCAAAGAAACGAAGCGATGTTCGATAGCACGCTCAGGGAATATCTAGAAGAACAGCAACCCTTCCATGAAAATTTACGAAGAAGAGTTGTCAGGGTTGTTCACAGACATAGAAGAGATACGTGGAGTAACGGGAGGATAAGAAAAGAAGGAAGGAGAGAGCCTCTGGGATTGCAACTCGTGGATTTGACTTACAAAAATTGTCAGATCGGTAGAGGAAGCCCTTTCATTGGAGGTTCGAAGATGTTAATATCGTGGACGAGAACCCCCGTCAAAGTATTCGGAGGAGCAATTTTAAAGGACGCGAAAAGTAACTGCGGAAATTTTTAACAAATTGCGGAAATTTGTTCGTAGTTAGTTCTTTTTATTTAAGACAGGAAACAGGAAATCGAAGTTCATTTATATGCTCGGAAGTCGATAAAGTTTTGTTCTCCTTTTGCCAAATTATAGAATTATAAATCAGTTTTTTTTTTTATTTGCTCGAATGAGAAACGGAAATGAATGTGTTAGTATTTATGACGTATGTATGTATGTACATACCTAGTTAAGTTTTTAGATGAATTTATTTTCTATAGTCTATTTACTCGATATATTTATCACCTCGATTCAATTACCTCCAATGCAGTAAGTAGGTAGTTTTATTTTTTTTTTATAGCATAAAATTATTGTAAATAAGTAATTAAGAAACTAAGATTTATTCATCATCTATGTAAATACCTAACCACAGTATCTAATTAGCGAATAAAATATTTTCTACCAAATTTTACTTCGATTTTTATTCCAAGAAAAAAAAAAAAAATATAAGATTTCTTAAATTTTCTACTTTTTTTTCCTTCTTATACTTAGACAGAAAAAATGGCAAATATTTGTCAAAGATTTTTTTCAGTCGATTATCTCGTCGAAATATTATTTGATTTTATTATTATTATTATTTTTTTTGTTTTATCAACTCGTTGACATTTCTCAGTCAAGGTAAAACAAAAAAGAAGAACCTTTTAAGCCCAATAAATTAAGTGTCCTTTTTTTTTTTAAAAAAACACAATAAATTTGACGGATCATTGGGCCGAATCGGAGTTATAAAAACCCTGAACTAGAATTTGTCGATTCTTTTACCTCGGAAGTCAAGACTGGTCGGTGTAAATTGGATTATAGATTGTGATAAGAAGTTTAAAAACACATAAAAACACGGAAAGAAGACGAAAGATTTGATTTTCTGTTAGCTTTTGATTCCGTTTTGCAAATTTTAAACCGGTGTGTGTGTGTTCACAGAAATTTCGAAATGCATTGGAGCACATGTTCCATACTTAGTAAATCGACCTCTAACTTTCCCATTGCATATTATATTCCAAGATCATGGTAAAGGTCATATTGAAATAGCCAGTAAAGGCAAATGGCCATTCGACGAATATAAGATCGAGTCTAGAAATGTGTGGAATCATGAAAGAGCAGCTGGCATAAGGCAGTGACTTTCGTAACGTAACACGATTTATGTAGAATTTTTTTAAAGAAAAAATTTCACAAAGATGCAAATGCAGTCCAACTTGTTTTTAAAATAGGTGAATTTCGGACAATGAACCAATACTCGAAATTCGTTTCAACAGTCTCAAGCTTAGTGCATTGAATTCCGCTCAATAATTAGGAAACAAAATTTTTTCAATATCCACAGAAGTTCGTTAGAGAAAATTTTGTTGCAGAGATGCTAATCGATCTGTGTGAAAGTTGTCGTAATTTTTAATAAAGATATATATGACGTAGGCTAGAATATTAAAATACGTATTTGAATAATCTTTTCTGATGAATTAGCTTATAATAACGATTTTTAGTCATTTCTTTTCAAGTATTTCCTCCCACGTTCATACATCTATATGCAAACTTATACACCCAGCTTCATATAATCACAAAAAGCACTTAGATCTGACGTGAATAATGATTAATTTAATGTTGAAAAATAAAGACAATAAAAACGAAAAAACAAACTTCGCCATTATAATATTAGAAGCGGCTCATTAATGATTTGCAGACAGGTCTTGTTTCGACAATTTTTGTTTCTTACTCAATCGGTGATATTTGATTTTACAGTTGATATAAGGCTTAGTTGGTATCGCGATGAAATATGTCTGAAAGAAGAAAAAAAAAACGGGTGCGTCGCGGGACCCATGACAGAAGTGAAACTTTCATATATACCGAGACATACCCGAATTGGTCGATATATGGATATATAGGTATATCTATGTATATAAAGATATATTGAAATGAATATGTTTTGTTATCATCTAGCGGGGGGTTCCGCACCCTGAACCCTCCTCAGGGGCTTCGCCCCTGGACCCCGACACGTATTATCAGAATCAATCACGTATTTCACATAATACTAACAAAACTGGGTATATTTACAATTTTTTTTATTTTTTTTATCATTGCCAAGAAATGCCTTATATATTGAAAAACATTATGTTTATACAGTGCATTTAATCACAATTCGATCTGGGTATGGTTACAATTTTTTGTTTGTCATTGGCAAGGAATGCCCTATACTTTTCTGACATTTTTATAGCCAGGAATATATACAGTGCGTTCTTGTGGATATGCGACATACGCCTGTGTACAGGCAACTCAAAAAACAAATGATCGGAATTTGTTTCCCATGTAGCCAATGAACACACGATATACGTTACAAAAACCGATCTTTCGATTGTTTTACCAGTTTCTTATATTGCATATCCATGAAAACACACGGTATATAGGGTCTTTTTGTGGATGAGATCCATAGAGCGCCCAAATATATGCAATTCGTTATACAAGTAGGCTCCGTGCTTAAAAAAACAAAGAAAATTGAGACATGTAACTCTAACTTTTCTTTGTTTTTTATGACACAGAGTGTGCTTGTACCATAAATTGCATGTAATCGGGGGCCCTATGGGTCTGATTCAACATTTCACTTCGCATACCGAGCAGCCCCATAAGAAGTTTTATTAGAAAAAATCGTTTTGAAATATCCATAACTAAATGAATGGTGCGTTTAACTCGATTATCTCTAAATGTGATAATCATCGTTATACCTATGCCCTTATTGTAACCAACTCTTCAATTACTGTTTAATGATAAATCTTCAACTACAATGTCTTTTAATGACGTTATAATAACCAGTTCTTTATAGAACTTAAATATAATAAATTGCAATTACTACAGTTTATATTCTTTCTAATTCGTGTAATTGGTGGTTTTGTTCGTTGGTTAATGGTTACTTTTCGTGCTACAGATACAGATAACGATCAACGCTGTTCACATCGGAGTTAAAATTCCTAGATGATCGTGATATGAAATTATTCAAATCAAGTGTTCCTGGTCGGAATTATAAAACGACTAATTTGACTTGAAAAAAAAAATTTTTTTCATCACCTTTAACACGTTATTATAATTACTGATTTTGAAAAATTTTTAAAAAGAGAAAACGAGACTTGATGATCTCTTCAAATTCGATATATCAGCAACCATGGTGATACTTATTTAAAATATGGACGAATTTTTTTGCGGCCGCCCCCAAAATCGTCTTCAAACAATTCGAAAAAAATTCCTCAAAAATTTCAGCTTTCTATTTAAACCCTAAACCCTCCCGCAAAGGGGGTGAATTTTTTTCTGCAAATAAATAACCTGACGATGAAATGTTTGCCTCAAGTATTGCAAAAACTTGTGTTTTTTAAATGGAAAAGTTCATCCGATTTGCGGGAGGGTTTAAGGTTGAGATAGAAAGTTGAAATTTTTTAAGGATTTCTTCCGAATTATTTAGAGACGATTTAGGAGGCAGCTGCGAAAAAAATTCGTCCATATCGTAAATAAGGACGATCAGTTAATCCGCACGTATACAGTAACGGAAAATACGGTTTTCGAATTACCCGATAAATTTCCCGGTGGTTAGACCCCACGACAAAAGATTTTCCGTTCAAAGAACGCGAATCGAACAATTCCTTTGTAAAGTCTGCAGTTGTCGTTGTCACTATAGGTATATACGTATCGCCAATGTGACATTGTCAAAGGAAAAGGCGTTTTACGGCTCTCTAAAAGGCGTTATAAAATCTGTTAAGAACAGACAGAGGAAAGAGGAAGGTAAAAGCAAAAAATAAAAAAAAAAGAAAGAAACCGATTATAAATTCAATTTAGAACAAAAAACAAGACCAACCTTTTGACGTGAACATTGAACACTGAAATTGATCAAAGATATATACTTTCCAAAATGTCATATCAACCGGAAAAAAAGTGAATTTTTTTTCATTCATTACCGCTTTGAGTTAATTAACCAAAAAGATTACAAGAAAAAATAAAATAATAAACTTAGGCGCGTCTTCAGCGGAGGCACACATTTATAACATAATCAAGTAATTAACGCTCGCTGTTTGTTACTTTCGCTTTCATTCAACGGCTGTAAGTATTGTATGTAAATTTGTTATAACGATTTTTTTTTCTCATTTTTCTAATATTCACGAATTATTTATATCGATAGGTACATACCTACATACAACTACTTTTAAGAATTTCAAATTCTTATTCCGTTTCCACGTTTCTCTTATGCGAAATTGTATATTTGAATAGTTCAAAACGGTGTAGCGATGATCGGCTCTGGTCTGCAGTGCGTTACACCTTATCTCAACCGGTTTCGATATTGTATGTGGTCATTCCTATAGATCTCGGTTTCACCGTGTCTTGTAGAAGGTACACTGACCGAATGACTTTCACCAAAAAACCGTTAGAATTTATTACGGGTATGCCTACGGACACAAAGAAGCTTTTAGGCAGGCGGACTGCAAGCATGTACCCTTCTTTTTTATAAAATAATAAAAAGTGATCGCAGTTACTTGTCCAACAATTTTTGAATTTGGAATAATTCCGGAGTTTTTTTATTATTTTTTTAAAAAATTTTTTTTCACCGATTATGATCGCAACGATATTATACAACGCAGTGTTTGAATTTCTTGCCAAAAGTCAACCACCGACTATAAATATCCGTTTGGTAAATCAATACGTCAAATGTCACCGAAATACATGACAAGTATAAAAAGTTGTAAAGGTGAATGATCGTTATCGACGTGAAATCGTTTATTGATTAGGTCGAGTTTTCCTTATTTTTTTATATTTATTAATAATATTTCGAAAATCTGTTCTAAAAAGTATCATACGATGTAAACTAACGATAATACCGATACCGATTTTCGCAGATTCGTTTAAATCTACGTCCAAGAAGTCGTCAGATTTTATTAGCCAACGATCGGTAATAAGAAAAAAAAAAAAATAAATCAAAAAAACTACAAGCCTCGAAAATTTCGATAATTTTCACACGGTTTTAGACGATCTCACGATCTCAACACGTCAAACAGAATCGAAACCAATCTAAAATCGAGATTTGCTCCAGTTTCGCATAACGTGTCTCTCTACGCTTCGAGACATCGTCATAAAGGATCAGGTTTTCGTTTACATAATCCCTGGTTACGATATATTATAACGATTTCCAGTTTAGGTATTAGCTCGTGACAACTAACCCAGTAAAGACTGAGTTGTAAATTAATGAAGCCCCCTTTCGGACAATCAGGGCCGATTTCCACTTCCCAGTTTTTCCATTTTATCTACTTTTACCGATCTTCTATTACGGCGTTTTACTATTAGCGCAGAATCGTTGTACAAATGTAAAAAAACAAAAAGAAGTTATATCGGTATAAATTATTCCAAAAGTTACGCACATTATCCTTTCTCCAACTCTAATCAAGTTTTTTTTTTTCTCAGTTTGAAAATAGCTTTCAGGAAATAGCAAACCGAATGTTATAATAAATATCACGTAAGTTTCCCGTACATATGTCATGTTCACATTTTATTCATCACGATTTAAGCACGCCTCAAGATCTCGAATTGCAAATTTTGAGCTAATCGATGATCAGTGAGATACTGGATTAAATTTAAGTGGTCACGATGTCCAAACAACAAATAAATGAATTATAATATAAACAGGTGATGTATATTTCAGCGTTTCGTAACACAAAGAATTAGCGGGGAAACTGGGTTAAAAATGAACGGTTTGTCCTTAGGCCTTTTGTTGCGTAAGAATTAGTGCCCCACGGTCTTAATTTCTTGTGCCTTAAGGTAGTCCCATGCATATGTATATCGCATGGGTTGTATGAGGAAATTTTTCATTCAATTTATCCCGAGGAAATCGATATTTTTCTTTAAAAAAAAAATCTTATTAAGTAATTCCTTAAGTTTTTAGTGAAAATAAAATAAAGAAAAAAAAAAAAACTCGTGAGGAAGATTAAATTCAGTTGAAATGTGAACGTTGAAATAAAACTCTGACTATTATGAGTTGAACTCCGTTAAAGAATCTCGAAAAGATCGAATTCAGGATAAACGAAATACATAAAACAACTCAAGACTCTTCGAGACTCAAACATAAGGAAAAGTTCTCAATTGGTAAAAGTTTTTTTCATTAAATAAATTCGAGACGTTTCAAATTGACTGATGTGAAGAAAATTAACAAATAATAAAAAAAAAAAAACAAACCGAGAGAATAATCTGAACGATATGCAAATATCTCAGTCCGTATATAGTTTATAATTAAATTTTTTCGCACGATTTTTTCTTCTGAAAAACAAAACAAAATTCGAATTAGATTATTTTGCCTACATTTTTGTTTGTTTCTTTTTTTTTTGTTTTTTGAGGGGCGGGGAGGATCGTTTACAAAGTGCGAATGGATTTCTTACGGCTATAAATATATTACACCTACCTACGTGGTCGAAATCAGTCGCGAGTAGCTTGAGAAGATAAATTGCCGAGTTTTCAGAGCGTAATTCCCTCGGCGAAAGGGACAGTTTCAGAGAGTCTGATGCTGTGAACGAGTAACCGGGAACGAGATAGATATTCTCTTGGCACGACTCTCGAGAAACCGGTAATTGAAATGTTTGGAACTATAAGGAAGAATGAAGTAATTAAACCGCTAGGATATAGTAACCGAAGAATTCTGAACATTTCTTCGACTGTTTCTTCCCTCTTTTTTAATTTCAAAACTTTTTCGAACGATTTATATGAACAGAAAATCAACCTGCTGAACAAAGACTAAAATAAAAATGATGAAAGAAGATATTAAAAATTTTCCAAGGTGAGAAAATTCCGTTACTTTAGTCCAAAGATCGATCGATCGATTTTTGGAACCGATTTTTCTACCTTTATGATGAAGTAAATCGGTTCGGTAGTCGATATACGATAATAATAAGTAACAGAGCTGTAAGATATTCAAAAGTTGCGAGTTGTAGAGAAGGTGAAAGCTCTTACGGAACGTTTAGAGGCATGTATCGTGAGTGTACACGCGTGTTCAGCATAAACAGTAAACAAGATCGCCGAATCTCGGTGTGTGCAGTCTATAATCTCGAAAGTATACCTACGACGAATTGAAATGCAGATGGGATGATCGGAATGAAACTAAAAAGACGATCGATTGACGATATAGAAGAATAAATAAAATAAAAATCGGTAAAGCAAGTTGGGCAATTTTTTATTATCATCATTGAAGACGAAAAGAGCGACTGTCGAAACTGCGAAAGGTAAACTTTTCGGGCTCGGCGAATAGTAACACCTTTTATTTATGCTGATGTGTTAAAAGCAAGAGGCTCGAAGAGTAAGTAAACGAAATACGAAGATCGTGGAAAAATCGTGAAGCCATAAAAAATATAAAATAAAATATAAAAAAAAGATCGGTAGTGAATTTACTCGGCAGTTAAGTCAAGGGGAAGTAATAAAACTATAATACAGTTTATACAGTTAAGATATGAGATTCTTTAGAATATCGCAATCTATAAGCGAACAGGTTTCCCTTACAACCTGCTAGACTAGCACCAGCCAATGTCGGTTTGCAATGCATGAATATCAAGTGCAAGGCAACACCAAGGCCTTGTCGTAGTTGAAGTTGTGCTGGAATCACGATCGGCTACCATATCGCACTTAATCGTTGGTTACAATCAAATTCAAGTTTCAGGTTTCAATCACAGACCCATTTATGGACTGTACAAAAAAAAAACCACGACCACGGTCAATACCGATTCACAAAAAAAAGCTGTACAAAATATCAAAAGAGTGCATCACGATGCAGAAAAATTTCGAATCAATTCGGACCAATTGATTCACATTTTAAACGAGTCAGACTGACCCAACGATCGATAAGAAAATTTAAAAAATCGTTGCCTTTGGTCAATTTTTACGAGTCGATTATTCCGCCGCAGAACGTTGCTTGTCGATGTCGAAAGGAAAGTTTCGCATTATCGAGAATGCAAGTGATACACGATGCGCTTTGCTTGTTGCGAAGTATCGCAGTTTGATCAAGGGAAAGGCGTGGTGGATACACACTTACAATGCATTGAATAAAGACTGTGACTAAATCGATTTCCTAGTCGAAGTGCAGTTCAGATTTGTTCCGAGATCGGTATAGAAATTGAACGTTTGACTGTGGAATAATTTGTTCTCATGTTCTATCTCCATCAGTATCGAATCATCCGATTTACCTACTTCTGGAAGTACCGAAGTCAACTTGAATTAAAATTCCTCTAATTAAAATCGCGAATATATATTTGCAGATTCTATTTTAATTAGAAACCGGTTAACGATTAATCATCGAACTCTCGGAGCGAATTATTGACCGAGAATTTGATAAAATTCACGGATAAAGTCTCTTCGAGAGATTATTATTATCATCGTTAAGAAATATCCCGTCAAACTGGTAATTATAACGGCTTTTATTATTAATTGGCGTTAATTATCACGTTTAATACACACTTTGATACGTATTTAGAATTTCTATTAATTATCAATACAGTGTATACATATATATATATCGTCGCGACAAAAAACTTTGGAGTTTGATCGCTCTCTCGTTATAGGAGTTTTTAATTAGCCGTATAACCCTTGAGCCTTATCGAAAATATATCGCTTTATAGAAACGGCATACGTGTCTATCGCTGATTTCCTCCTTTCTAAGCTCTGATACGATTACAAAAGTTCCAGAGATGAGAAATAACAAAAATCAAAGAAAGTTATCTACTCACCAGCTCAGCTTTTAAAGTAAAGCGAAATTATCGACAGAGGGAGTTGACAGGGGACACTTACCTGAAACGTGAAAAATATATAAAAATCATTTTTAAAATTGAAGCTGTTAACGGAAGCGATAATTGAAACAGTTTTCACAATCCTATCGTCTAGTTTTCGATATGAAAATATCCGCGTGGGATTCGGTGTTCCATTTTTGATTCTCTAAAGCCTAAATTCTTTGAATTTTCAATTTTATAAACATGAAATAGTACATTTCGATACTAATGCGAAAGTGTTTATTCTTGGACGAGTGTGAAGTTTTTTGTCCGAGCGAAGCGAGGGTGCCAATCACACGAGTCGAGAATCAACTTTCGCACATGTATCGAACCTTGTTTTTCGATATGACGTGCGGAAAGTTGAATTTTGTGCACACGAAGCGGACGCAAAATCGAACTTTGCGCCCGACGCATCGAAAATGATTTTATATCGATAAAATTATGTCCTGCATAAGGATTGAGAAATGTGAATTCGAATTAGCGTTTGTACTTGAGACTCTGATCATTATTTCAACTATTGAATTTTAAAATTCTACTTGCAGTCTAAAAATTCTGTAAAAAAATCAACTAAATGATCAATTTTATTTTCGACTTAGAATTCATTAGTCGATCAATTCGCAGAACGGTTTGATTAAAATCGAGGAGTTATGGATCGAGACTAGAATCATAACGCATCTCTGAATTCTATGATCCAGAAGTTTAAACTAGAATTTGAAAAGTTTAAACTTGGTTAAAGTCTACGTGCCTCGTGACTTTTAGATGTAAATCAGAATATGATTCTATGCAGAATATTGCTTTAAGATTCTAGTCCGTATTTCAAAGTTTGTAAAATAAGACTAAAATTTCTATTCCATTTCGAGTAGGTAGAAACTCTCTACCTTCTAGTCGACAAGGGATGATGAACTTAAAATTCAAATTTCTCTAGAGATTTCAATTTGCGTATCAATCACGATGTAAATATACTATACGTATGTCAGGATGTTTGTCAGTTGGCGCTGATTGAATCGTGAAAACTTTATACCTATAATATCAAGGAAACTTTTATTTATATGTATACACGAGTAAAAATCTGCCTCATATCGATCTAAGGTTTGTTAAGATAAAATTTTATTATAATAAAAATTTGGGTGTGTCAATTTTATCGAACATTCAACCTTCGGAATTATAATGGCGTAGCGTAATTTTTGACTTTGTAAACCTTGGGGTATACAAGGTTACACGATCTTTCATTTGGACAATTATAGCAGCTGGCCAATGGTCAAAAGCATTATAAATCACGTGCCTAAAGACGAATAATTTATAACCATTATAGGATAGTTAAATAATATACTGTGTGAAACTGGTATCTATAACAATATTTCGCAATTATTTTACTCGATAAGAAGTATCGCAATTATCTCCTTTAAAATCTGCACTCAGAAGTTCTATTATATATTTCTCACAATCGAACCGGATAATCGAAGTTGCGAATGAGGTAGTAGATGATTGAAATCCAGCCATACAACTATCGAGTTAAATTACTTAAATGTAATATTAAATTTCGCAATAAAGGTTCGCATAGTATTTTTATCTATGCGATAACCCGGACATGTATGACCAGAATTCATATAAGTTTGTAATTAGTTAAAGAATTTATAACTATTCAAAAAATTCATGACACACGTAATATCGGAATACTTATCGATCGTTGAAGAATTCATCGATTGATAAATAAATGCCAATGCTCTTATGTAATGGAAATTGCCGATACAGGTCAGCTATGATGTAGAATGCGTCGAGCTGAGTCTATGACAATAGTTTGAGCGAAATCTATAGTCTTGCTGTATGCAGCATGGAAGGTATCGCAATTTATAAATATCCCTAGATTATGAAATCTAAATGCCTTTCTTGATCATGTAGTTTTCGTTCACAATTAATAACGACTTGAAATAATTCCGGTATACGATGTATATTGAAATCGGTACTTACGTATGAATTATTTCAAACTTTTATTTATTTATTTTTTTTTTATTTAACAAACATATCTATAATTAACAAGGACTTTCTTCTACCTTACAAGATATTGCTTAATATAAAATCGTGTTTTATTTAATTTCATATACCGAATCGGTTTTTTTGATATTCTGGAAATAAAATTGGGGTCATCTTTAACAAATTTCGAATGTAAACGTATGTATGTACATACATACGAGTGTAATAGAAAGCAATTCAGATGTAAGAATTTAACTATGTAATTGCATCACGGTTGAAAAATTTTCTGTCTCATTTTTTGAAAATATATTAAATTCAGTTTCACATGAACAATTTATTTTTTTTTTTATTTTTCGTTTAATTTTACGGGACTATGAATACTGAAAAAAGAAATATACGTGTACCGTTCCGAGTCAAATTTTCGAGGACTTTGTCTATCGGTATAATTGAATTCATTGCACAAGGTTGTGCTACTTGCTTATCCTATGTCTTGGGTGATTATTGGTTAACAAAATTTTTGGTTAATTAAAACGGAACCGTCGTGGATCATGATCTGTTTGACATAATGACGTCATAGCTAACACGTCTAATGTCCAAGATCCGCGTTTACAGTTGATTGATTAATTACCAGCATCCCTATCCTTCAAGTCTAGATATGTGGTAAGCAGTTTAACCTCCGGATAATGAAAACAACAAATCTGTTATCCGCATTCCAGATTAAGAAAATAAGAAAATAAAAAAGAATTCTACTCTTTGTTAACATCTTAACAAAAAATTAATTCTTATTATTATATCCAGTCGATTTACCCTAACGATATTTAACTTTCCAAGAGCTTTTATTATCCTCGTATAGCATACGTGAGTTTTCTTTTTTTATTTCTTTCTCTAAATTAATTCATTTCATTATCTTATATTCTATACAGCTTTCTTCCTCGATTTCATTTTGATTGATTGATTGATTGATTGATAACCTGGCTGGTTAACCAGATCGATAAGAAGATTCAATTCAGCGATGACTGAACTCAATCCAAAATTTAATATTGTGAATTGTGAAGCACTCTACATGCTTTCACTTTCGTAAGGAATTATTTGATAAGAGAGTCTCTCCAAATTGTTTCGCAATAATTTTGTTTTCGCGGTTAATATTTCGCAAATATTTGCGAAATTGGATGGTCAGTCTTTAATTCCGATCTAATTATTATTCCGATTTTAATACCGAAACCAGACGGACCGGACAGACTGAACGGAGAGACTCACGGTCGTGGTCATTCATCTGTAAATGTATTAGTGTAACATTCACATTCACTGATCTACCAAAGTGAAAGCATTTGCCAAGTCACGCATATGTTATCTCTCACCTTACTCATTCGTTTTTTTTTTTTGTTAATTTTAGCCAACGTGTTTAGGTATGGATTAGGCCAGTTTTATGGTGTCAAAAATACGCCGAAGGTGCGCCGTAAATTGATAGTAAAAAAAAAAATATTAAAAATAAAGAATACTAAGTAGATTAGGTCTACGGAATTCTGTACGTTCGCTAATTAGGTATATATTTTTGTATTTTTTTTTAATTTTTTTTGTTTTATTATCCACCTTCGGGCTGTTTTAAAACTTTTCAACACTTTGGCTAGATAATGATTATTATATGCGGAAATATTTATACTGCATATGGCACATATATACAACGTTGTCATTAAACCATTAAAGAAGAAACACTTTCTTACGATTATTATTACGGGAATTTAAAACTAGAGGCTAAAACTCTTTTTGAAGATGTGCGAATAGCGAAATAAGAAAGGCTGATTATTTCTAACTTTAAGATCAGAGGATTGGAAATAGGGCAGAAATTTTTCATTTTTCCGACGATATTTTGTCAAAGAATCGTAAATTAGTCAGAACTTTAATCAGACATTCCAGTGGGCTTGAAAATGAAGACAGAAAAGGCTTTTTTTAATGTTTGGATCGATCTTTGAATATAGTTATTAAATTTAACCAGCGTGTTTGATGTTTTGAGAAAAGAGATTTTTTTTCTTTTTTGTTTTTTAGCAGTTTTATGACGGTTATGTTACTTTGTAATGCAACGTGCTGCAGTATTGAGTATTCGTCTAGAATGGAGCTTAAATTTTGTGCTTCACGATGATGGATCGAAGAATTCGACAAGTTAACGAGAAATGTTTGAAAAAAAATCGTGTTGATTTCCTCAAAAATTTGGCAGTTTTTAAAGATTCTTGAAGCAGACGACTTCGCTTGTTTGGAATCTCGAATATTTCTGCTTAAAAAACTGCAATTTAAGTTCACTAAAGTCTTTAGTCTTCATTTTCAATGTTTAGTCCTCAGTCTTCAGTTTTAGTCTTCAGTCTTCAGTCTTAAGTCTTCAGTCTTGAGTTTGCAGTCTTCAATCTTCAGTTTTCAGTCTTCAGTCTTCAGTCTTCAGTCTTCAGTCTTCAGTCTTCAGTCTTCAGTCTTCAGTCTTCAGTCTTCAGTCTTCAGTCTTCAGTCTTCAGTCTTCAGTCTTCAGTCTTCAGTCTTCAGTCTTCAGTCTTCAGTCTTCAGTCTTCAGTCTTCAGTCTTCAGTCTTCAATTTTAGTCTTCAGTCTTCAGTCTTGAGTCTTCAGTCTTCAGTCTTCAGTCTTCAGTCTTCAGTCTTCAGTCTTCAATTTTAGTCTTCAGTCTTCAGTTTCAGTTTTCAGTTTTCAGTCTTCAGTCTTCAGTCTTTAGCTTCAGTATTTAGTCTTCAGTCTTCAGTCTTCAGTCTTCGGTCTTCAGTCTTCTCTTCAGTTTTAGTCTCCAGTAAAAAATTCATTCATCATGAAAGGTGGGTCAATAAAAATGTCGATTCCATAACGATCGATATCGAAGTAACGATAATGCGGATGAATTCGAAAATCAGAACCGTAAACATTCACTTTTGAAAATGTCAATCCGTCTAGTCTCCTTTCTCGTTATTCAACACAGTCCAAAAACTGCCTCTAATTAAAAACAGTCAAAATCTAATCGATATCTAATCAAATACGAGAAGTGCAAGTGAAGGACCGACCGGACCGACGAGCTGGACCACCGGTTTTATCCGAGGTAGGGATAGGGGCGAAAAAATTGGAGAAGGGGGTGGCCAGGGAGGAGGAAGAAAGAGGTATTTTACTCTCAGCAAGAGCTTACGAGGCGTATGCTACGCGAAGGCAATAGACAGTTGTCTTTTCGTTCGGACGACGTGAGGACGTATCATATATCTCTCTACGCCATCGGCATTTTTTTGACAGGGGTAAGTTTTATCGTTTTTTGTTATTTTTTTTTTTTTTGTTTTTATTCATTTTGAGCTACAGGGTACAGTTTTTTTTATTATTTAAATCAGTTTCTACCGCATTTGAGGACCCAAAAAAGCTTTTTTGCAAATTTTCGACTGAAGACTGTCTGCAACGAAAGCGAGACCTGACTTTTGGCTAAATAATAAATTTCATACCCACCCTGAGGGCAATTTATATTCAGAATAATAAATAATTGACTTACTTTACTGTACAATTAGCATGTTAATCGTTTTTCTTTTTTTTTTGTTTTTGATGGGAAGTTTTTGATTGAATTCTAAACGGTGAAAGGCTTCATTTAATACAATATATTATCAAGCACGAAACCAAGAGTATATAGAACAATAGAAACCTCACCACTTCCGGTATAACGTATACATATATACATGAATTACAAACTGAATAAATTTTCGGGTATAATTAAGTTAAAACAAACTTTTGTCCTTCCGGTATTACCATTTGGCAAACAATTAGTTTTACGTACTTATGAAAATATTTCTTGTAATAATTTTGGAACGCAATTTTTTGGTTTTTGTTTATGTTTCTATGAATAAAGTGAATTTAATTGATCGAGGTGAATCTAATTTATCGTGTACACTATTCATACAAAATAATTACTTTAATTACTGTATAACAATTTTCGCGACTGTTAAAACTTCGCCAATTTGTATTACATATATACATTAAACTCGAACCAAAATTGGATTCGACAACCTAGTTAAATGATTTTAAATGCATATTGCTTTGGCGTAGGTAGATAGATATGGACAAACCTGTGTACTAACACGATTGTTATTACCGTGTTTACGAGCGGTTGATAAACTCATGGTAATTGCAATTCTATTGCCAATTGATTTGTAAATTGTTGTAAATTGCCTTTGTTAGCACGTACCGAAATGTAACAAGTATTACATATACACACATCACTGTATATATATATATATATATATATATATATATATATATATATATATACATATAGTTCTTTAAATCCAAATACCTCAATCTGCACAAAATCAAATTAATTTTCCAATATATATAATTTAAGGTTTAATTATCAAAAAATTGATTTTCTCATTTAATCTACTCCAAAGTTTTTCACACCTGTACCTATAGTACTGGAAAAATTTGTTGAATAAAACAAAAAAAAAAACATTTTACTCCAGACTTGGTAACACCGTGAATAAAAATTAGCATATCCATCAGTGCGTGTTCTTTGTTACAGTAAATCCAGTTCTACGATCTTTTGCATAAATTTATCTTTAAAAAATTTTCCACTACTTTATTCAGAGTACAACTATATTGCAAAATTATTTTTCTCGCATAACTTTTAAAGAGAATTTGATAAGCCATGATCCAGATAATCAAATAAAAAATAACAAATTAGCAATAAAAATGCGTTGTTAGAACAGACAAAGATTTCTTTTTAAATATCGACACTATATCTCGCTGTATAAGTCAGCCGTACTTCCTTTCTCGGTTAATTTCCGTCTGTATAAAGTTACGTAATTCTTAATGTCGATCATGTGTTTCCGAGGAAATGAAAGTGGTCTGTTTATTATAATTATTAATTATATTATTCCAATTTTAATTCGAGAAGATTGATCACTAATATCATTTTTAAATCGCGAAATTAATTATATGAAAATCTCGTAAGATGCTTTTCGAAAATTTTATGTAGAGTAATAATAATTGAAATTTAATATTCGTCGTATATTATATACATATGTGATGCAGCTAGTAAATTGCAGACTATAATATCCGTTGATGACAGAAGACAGAGAAAGTGTCGAGGAGATATAAAGTACGCGGATATAATAAACGTAAGTATCGGATATAAAAATTAATTAAAGAATTATAATCGCAGGAGTTTACATTGCAGAATTGTGACATCAATCAAGATGATTAAGATTACAGTAAAAACAAGCATATGTAGGTATATACATACATACATATGTGTACTCGTATGTGTGTACGGTAAAACTCCGTAAGTAAAAGAAAAAAAAAAAAAGAAACAGAATAGGAAAAGTAACAACGCATTGAGAAAGTGCATCGCAGTAATCCTGTTGCTACAGTTGGACATTACAACGTTCTCTCTCGGTAGTTGTAATGAATGACGTAAGAAAGTCAATCAGTATAAATATGTGTCAGATTCTAATTTCCTCATGAATAAATCTAGTTTTAATAGATAGGAGAATTTATTTCGCAGAATGTTTGGCACTCTTGTTTTTCTTTTTTTTTTTTTCTGTTTTACTTCTTTTCTTTTTTACTTCATTTACGATTTAGCACAACGAGAAGTTGCGTTAAGTTAAGTAATGCTTCACGCACTAGAGTATCATTGCGTAAGTCGAAAAAAAAAAAAAAAAAAAAAAAACTGCTTCAATTGCGTGATAGGTAGGTAGTTAGGTATATGCCCATAAGTTTGACCTGCAAGCTGTTGTAAAAATAAAAAATTTCGCAAATTTTTTTCCTGTTACATTTCGCTGTATATATTCACGTCAACGAGGACAATGAACGAACGAAAAAAATGGTCAGAAATTAATGAAAAATATCTAAAAAAAAAAAAAAAAATCGTTGATTATTTTTTTCCTTTGTCATTTCTTTGAATTAAATAGTAGACCGGATTTTCAAACATCGCGAAAGCAGTTATTACTGAAAAACAAGAAGGTCATCCAGTCGTTGCATGATCCGAGGCGTACAAGACTTTCTTAGCATCATGAGTTAAGATTTTCTAATCGCGAAACCTGCTTTGCTAATACACAAGTTATTTCAATATAAGAAACAAGAATAATTACCAAATTTTATCCCATTCCAAAAACAAAAAAAAACATTCTCTAATCGTTCGTTGTCAATTCGTCGTAAAAAAAAGCTCCAAATCTAAACCCCCCCCCCCCCCCTTCCCCCCCCAAAAAAAGAAATGAATTAAAAACTTTTATTTTTCAATTTTTTTTATATATAATTTACAGAAATTTGGTTAACCCCGGCTATGAAACGGAACAAAATGCTGTTCCTTATCTGCACATTGTTTTCGAGTACAGTGGCAATATCTTCTCAATGGAGACCAGTCATACCTTCTCAAGAAAGTTCAAGTATTCTTCAACAAGAAGCTGCGATTTACAACGAAGATCAACCATTGCTTCAATATTCCCTTAACCCCTTACAAAGTTCAATACCTTCGTCACATCCTTTGGCTCAGCAAGAACATGATCAATGTGCATTGTACAAGGTGTCAATGAATCAACAATTATATTTCGAGGTAAGTGTGTAGATATAATGTATTAAAATTTTTCAAGGTAGTCAAACGGACTGAACATATCACATATATAATTATATACCTATATATATGTATGTATACGTAAAAGGAGAAGTAAATTACTTCAAGTTTTAGCATATCAAGACCTCACAAAGTCTTTGTTCGTTCATACCATATACATTGCGCAATGAAATTCCTTGATTCACACGACGGTTGGTTAGCTTTTATATATTCCAGTTTATTCAGCCCACGCAAAACTCCCACTTTTTTCTTCATCCTTTTTTATTTTTTTTACTTTTTTTTTTTTTCTTATTCTTCAACTCGACTGTATGCATGTACTTCATTTAGGTCAGGCCTTTGACTCAACGTCTTTCAACGTCCCGTTACTGAAACGGGTTTACTGTTCATTTAGATTGTTATATGCCACAGGCCAACATACATTCACTCGATCATATCGATAGCTGTTTAATTTTTTGCCTCTATTTATCACAAAACTTTTTCACGAATTTTGTTTTTTCCAAAAAATGAGAGACTTATTCCCCCTTCATTCTCCTCTCGAAAAAAAAATATATATACGTGGAAAAATTAATTATACGGTTAATAAAAACCGTTCTTTGAATTCGTTGAACGGTTTCTTTCCGGACTTTCGTTACCGCTGTTTACATTAAGTTGAATGAAAAGTAAAAGTTTTCTTTGGCATGTGTGTACATACATATTCCTGTATGTAGTTAGTTAGTTAGTTAGTTAGGCAGGTAAGTAAGTAAGTACTTTGTGTTGGAAATAATCGAGAGTGTAGGTTTATAATATCTTGGGATTGGCAACAGAGAAGATTCGAGACGTTTATAATACGAGTATGAGGTAAAAAGTTGAGCTTGGTATTAATGAAAGTAGGAGAAAACCCGACTCATTAGACCCGGACAAGACACGGAATGAGAAATACAAGAAAAGATAACACAAGACAAGATTATCGCAAAATTATATAAATATATATATACATGAATTTAAAAAATAGACGAATGTATAATAAATTAGGAGAAGATTTTTGAGTGAAATTCCAAACCTGATGAGGTCTAAAATTTTCATTCGATTCTAAAAAAAAACAAAAAAGAAATTAAAAATCTTCTCGTCTTAATTAGTATCGTTGAAATCTAATTTCTCTTAATTCTCTAGATCGAAGACATGACTTAGTTTTGAGCTTTGAACTTGGGACATTATTCATATGGCAAATCACCTGAATGGGTGAAACTTGGATATATATTAATAAATGATCGTAAAGTAAGATTTCGCTTGAGTACATTAACGGTCTTAGTTTACACGTGGAATAACGGTTTAACGTACATACCTACGTACTAATACTATACAATGAGATTGCACGCATCGTTAATCTGAAAAAAAAGTATAAATTATTGCCAAGGCCGATGCTAGCGCGATATAATCGGAAATGATCGTAAATACTAATCCGTAAGTAATTGTAGCATTTAAAGTACATATATATATATATTTTTTTTTTCTTGTTAAATATATTTTTATTTTTTTTTTACCGATATGAAAATCGTAAACGTTCTGTAAGTATCGTGATCGTGAAAGTCTGCATTTGAGAATATATGTATGCACATACATAGATGAGAAAATTGTAAATGAATTACTTCTATAATTTTATTTTCATCGTGTAAGGAAGATAATTACGATATTACGTTATACCTACTTGTCGCCTGTATCATACATATGATAATAAAACAGTGATACGATGATTACTAGTAACACGTTTCTCCGCGGTTTACTGATTCCGAAACATCTGTTTGTTGGCATAATCACGAATCTTACTTTCTCAAGTTCAACGCTCTTCCGGAATCTTTAACATTCACCGAGAGCTTGTGGACTCGCGATTTAAAATTAAATCCAAATTTGGTACTCTATGAAAAATGGACTATTATTTTTATTTTTAATTTTTTTTTTTTTTTTTTGTTTAGTGCAAAAATTGGGGTAAGAGCTTAGCCGTGTCTTAATCCCATTACGTGAAAGACGAGAGTTGTCATTTTCTCTTCGATGGTTAAAAGTGGTAAAAGTCGTCCTCGGGCTATTTCCGGTATTTCCGTAGGTCTAATTATCGAAGGGGAACTCGAGTCAAGGTACAAAAAAAAAAAAAAGAAGGAAAAAGAAAAAGAAAAAACAAAAGAAAAGTTAAGTAAAGTAAATTATAGCGGGATATAAGAATCACGCGATGTTTAATACCGACTTTAAACACGAGAAGCATGGTTATGCTATGCCTGAGCTTACTTACGATTACATGTAACTACATCGACGTGTTTGGCACGCGACATAAATATCCGACCATATATTTACCCCCAGATAAACTTTATAGAGCATAATTTTTATGTTGTTTGTTACCTTTTTTTTTCTCACTTTATTTTTTTTTATTTAACGATTCTAAGTCATTTAGCATAATAATGATATATGAATAATAAACATCGTTGACTTTATACAGACTGTAACAGTCATAAAGTGCAATAAGTTCATATTATAGGCATAAAAGGCGTGAAAAGACTCTAGAAAAAAATAAATAAATAAAATAGTTTTAAAGAAAGTAGAATAAAGTGAAATAAGTTAGCGATTTATTGTAAACGATTAAGAATCATCTGACGTCATCACGATGATATTTAACCCATCGTAGTCACCATGACTCAATTTGACCCAGCTTGAAACTTTTGACTAAATATCTGTTTTTGAATGGAATAAATACCTTTTTGGAAACTCTCACTGATGAGGTAATTTTTTTTTTTTTGTCTTTTTTTTTTTATCAAAGTACCATATCTCGTGAGATATGACTTAAAAATTTTTTGAAAAGAAATTTGAAAAATCAAAAAGTTATGAATGTTTTACTGAAAAAATACACTTTTTGCACATTCAGATCTTTACAATTCTTTTTTTTTAGACATGTTGACATTTCATTTTTTCCAAATTGACTATTGCTACATATTCTACAATGTTCAAAGTATGATTTTTAATTTTTTGCAAAAAAATCGAACGGATATTTTTTGTAAGGTAGTCATTTGAAAATAGAATTGGGTCAGTTTACTATGACTATAACGTGATTCTACAAAAGTGTGACTATAACGGAGGGTTAATCATACTTATATATTATTCAAATTGTGATAAAATAATGGAAAGAAAGTTACGACTGATTGATATCCGAGATTTGAATTTTCATCGAAGGGAAATTTTATTTTTTTTTAACAAAATTAATGATAATTGCTTGTCAATATATTAATCATTTTTTCTTCTTCTTCTTTTCTTTCGTTTAATTTACAGTATATACATTACAAAATCGATCTACCAGATCTGAAGGAATTCACACTATGCGCGTGGACAAAATTCCATAACCACAGCAACGATCATCCTCTCTTCTCTTACGCAGGTAAATATTTATTATTAATTATTTACAATATTGGGTAGTACTCGGGTATAATTTAATAGTCAATTTTGAAAATTCATAAAAAAACAAAACAAAAACTGTTTATTCAACGATTTTATCAAACTCAAAGAATAAAGTTTGAATAATCGTTAAAAACATCGTTGAAATATTTACTAGAGAGAAAATATTTTGAAATCAACAAAAATTTATGTACATACATACATACAGTAGTTATAGTACAGTTTCATTATACGATGACGAAACTCGGATTGTTGCCATTCGAAAGCGTTTCCTTGTTGGTATTAACAGTCGAACGAGACACGACATGCGAATGTACATTCATAGATAAACATACATACATATAAATACAAATTTTATACGAATTTATGTACATACAACATGAAAGTAGGTACATACCTACTGCCAAAAATAGTGAAATAGTTTACGCTATCGTAGTACAACGTACACATACCTACACGGACAAATATCTTCGCAATGTATTATACAACAAGCGAGCTAGAAAAGTATAGGCAAATAAAATGAAATGAAATGAAATGAAATGAAATGTAAAAAAAGGTAAAAAAAAAAAGAAAAAGGATTGAAAAACCTATCGGGTCAGGCCGGTGTCGAAGCATAGCCTCGAGCTACAAGCAAAATAGGTATTTTATACGTTCCTTTAACTCGCCGGCTGACCAACTCGGTATTTTCTACTTCGATCGTGAAATTTATATATACCTAAAGAATCTCGGAGTTTTGTTGAAATCGATCGTTTCGAACGTTTTAATTTAGAATTGATGATGAATTTTTTATGACTTTGGATTATCAGGGTCAATTATATCAAATTTTTTTTTGGTTTTGTTGTTGATCAGAGCTTATTTTAAATTGAAATTATTACTGAAAGGTTTCGTATCTTAGCCGCGATGATAATCTGCGATTATCAATCAACTAGTGCTTTAGTAAAATATAAATCGATACATTATTGGAATTGACATACTTTATGAACTAATTATATGTATACTATCTACTTGAAATAAGTTAAAAGAGAAACTTAATCGGTCTTTTTTATACCAATATTCGATGTAATTAATGTTTCAATATTTAAGAGCCCCGGAGGGATCAATTAGTTTAAAATTCAGAAAACGGGACTGTAATAAATATAAAAATAATTATGAAAAAATTGTATCAAGGTATCGAAATCTGTTTTACTTTAAATCGAATAGATCTGGGTTTAAATTTTTCGAAATTAGAATATGGGATTTTATTTGAAGATTTATAGATCGTTAGTATGTTTAAATATTCGTCGGGATTTGCGATATGAAATTAAAGGCCATCTAAATGCGGGTCAAACTATATAACGAGTGAAACGTGTGTGTGTGTGTGTGTAGATTTTATTTTTTTTTACTTTTTATTTTTTAGAAATTTTTTTTTGATTGATCGTAGAATTTTTTGAATGGAAACTCATGCGCAGAGAAATAAACTAAAAAAACAAGTTTTAGAATACTTCTGTATATATAAATCGCAAGCGATTATAGAACGCAAAACGCGGAATTTTAATCGGTGAAACCGTTTAAAAACAGAAAATAAAAAAATAAATGTTTTGAATTAAAAAAAAAAATTTTTTTAAATAAAAAATTGTTGAATTTCAATCAACTTTCTATTATAGTCATTCGAAATACAGAATTTCCTGATTCTATTATTCATTTGCAATTTCTTTTTTTTTTTTTTTAATTTGAAAAAATTCCAAAAAATCTGAAGAAAATTTTTCAAAAATCCGGTATGACATATGAAAATATTTCAGCAACCATTTATAGTAAAATAACTCCCGCTTATAATTTTTCAAACACATTTTTTTTCCGGAAAAAGCTTGAAAACAGTAAGAAAAAAAAATCTCATTCCGGCTCTAAGCTTAAAAATTTTGATAACCGACACACGATTCTTCAGAATTTTTCCAGATTTTAACATTGTGCCGATCAATATGGTGGTTTTCAATAATTGTAGAAAATTCAAATCGATTGGAAAAAATCTCTATAAAAAAAAAAAAAAAAAAACAGAGTGTCTTTCAAAGTGAGAAAAATCATATAAGAAATCGCGGGCCCAATCCGAATGGTCAAGGGTCAGACCCAGGTCGAAATGACATAGAATGCCCCATATATATGGATTGAAACGTATGCACGGAATGAGAATAACGTTTTTTGTTATATAGAAAGTTGTTCATTTCGCACGGTGGTTTTATAAACACGATGAAATGCGTTGGTATAGATTTTTTTTTAATATGCCTACAACTGTGAATATGAACGTATATATATATATATATATATACCTATATACATATTTTTTCTGTTAGTTTGTCAATTACATGAATTCCCTCGATACTGCAGTAGACGAACGTGATATAAAATGAGAAGAGAGGAGATCGATAATTGTTAAAATAAATTTAATTACAGTCGGTGATCAGCCCCGTGGAATATTGGCTTGGATATCCAACACTGCTAGAAGTTCATATTTCATGCTCAATATAGACGGTCATAACTTGTTCAGACTAAACTATCCCCTGAGACTAAATAAATGGTACCATTCCTGCCAAAGCTGGAACGGTCGTACTGGGGAATGGCAAATATGGGTAAACGACGAACGAGTTGGACGAGGATTTCACAATAGGGTGAGTACCGAACCAGACTCATGTGAGCCAACACCCAATTATAATATAACCCATCCAGGATTGACACAGGAGTTCAAAAAAGGAGTAAAAAAAAAATTTATTCAAATTTTAAATCGTACGCTAAATCTACGTAACATAAAGTCCATTAAATTTCAAATAATTTCTAATCATGTCTGAAAATCTGAGTGATCAGTTATAAAAAAGAACAGAAGCTATAGAAAATTTCTTCGAACCATACCACTGATTAAAATAAAAAAGAAAAAATAAAATTTAAAAATTTTGCACTCCGCAGTTAGTCGGACACGTAATTAAGGGAGGTGGAGTGGCGATTTCTGGTCAAGAACAACGTCAACTTGGCGGTGGATTTTTGGAGGGTCCCGATGCGCCAGAAGGTAAGCCAAGAAAAAAAAAAGAAAGAAAATTCTAGATTCAATGGGACTTGAAAATAGTTCGATTTGGTATAAAAACAGTGAAATAATTTTCACCGCTAAACCACATTGAATTTTCAATAAAAAAAATGAAATCCAATTAATTTTACAGGTTCTGGTGGATTTTTGGGTGAATTAACGATGCTACAACTTTACGCCGTAGCTCTTACGGCCGGAAAAGCTCACAAAGACCACAAGCATCATCATGCTCATCACTACGAGCATGACACAAGTAATAACACACCGAGACCAACAACTCAAGCACCAGTAACAGGACGACCACTTCCTCAAAGTCCATTCCTTACGGGAGGACAGATCAACCATCAGGTATAAGGGGTAGAATTTTTTTTTTAAGGGTAGAATGTGTTTCAGTAAATCGTTATTTAGATATTTTATTTTTTTCATTGGGATATCGATGTGAAAGTGATTATTATTATTATTATTATATTTGGTACAATGATGTCGAGGTTTAATTGCCTCTAAGTGCTTTTCCTTCAAAGGACGTATCGTTTTAATTGACAGGTTAAAATCAATACTGGTACGCCGCTACAGATCACTCAAAATGGTCTGACCTTACGACATCCTAATGTCCTACAACCTCAAACTGGCTTTCAACCTCTACCTCCACCGAATCCAGATACTCCCGTTGTATCAGGAGCCTTTCCATCCTCTCTAGGAGGGATACCTCTTCAAAGGACTACTCAATACTTTGGAAATCAAATACCAAGGATATCTCAACTTGCACAAATTCAGGGACAACCTGATAACGCTTTTGGTTATCTTGATACTCAATTTCCAAATATTTATAAACGCGAGGCTGATGAGAATACAGAAAATTCAGGAAGCAATCCTGAAAGAACGAAGAGAGAGACCAAGACTCTCGATGAGAAGGTATTTAGGCAGCAAATTAACCGTAAATTTAATTAATGGTTCGAGAAAGATTTTCGAATTTTTGGAATTTTGGTGTCTGGGAAAAATCTGTAATTTACAGGATTTTACTGTCAAATTACGAGCATGAAAAATTGTTGCATTCCCTTTTCTTCGACCATTCGCTTTTATTGGGGGGGGGGGGGGGGGGGTTCAATTTTTGACTTACGATTTTAAACGAGCCAGGCTAATATCTTCGAAACAGAGGAAGATAGAGGAAAATACTTCAGACAAAAGTTGTATAGTTTTGAGGAGGAAATTTGGTGATACTATAGGTTTTGAATTTTTACAGAGTTTCATGGGGTTTTTATGAGGTAACTTTTGTTTTTTAAATAGAAACCCCGATTTTCGAATGTAGATTCATAATGTACACAAAAAAATACATCATTTTTGTAGGAAACTTTGTTATCTAAGACTTCAATTTCTTATCTTATTTTTTTTTGATTGAAAGATTTTTTTTTTTCTACAAAAACTTTTCCATTAAAAATATGAGGTCAAAGAAAAAAATATTCAGAGTAAAAGGTTTCTTTTATTTTCATTCATTAATCATGGCAAGTCATTTTCAAAATTCATTAATAACTTTTAGAAAAAAAAGTTTCCTATAAAATTAATGTTTTTCTTTTTGTTTTTTGGTTTTGTTTTTTGCGTAGATTATGAATCTGCACTAAAAAATAGGGATTCCCATTAAAAAAACAAAAGTTACCCCATAAAAACCCCATAAAACTCTATGAAAATTCAATACCCATATCATTATTAAATTCCCCCCTTGGAACCGTACAACTTTTGTCTGAAACTATTTTCTTGTATCTTGTATAGTTTAAAAATTATTAGCCCGGCTCGTTGAAGATAGGCCATCTTGTATTTTCGAAATTTTCTTTATAGTATTTCCGGTAATTGCATGGGTTTCTATATGGCGATTGAAAGCACCGTAAAAAATGCTCTACGGTTTGTCTTTCAGTGTCTTATAATCAGTAAATTTCAATTGATTTATATCCAGAGTCTGCGACATGCGATGTCAGATTTTCCCAATATGCGGAAAACGAGCTTTTGCTCTAAGCCTTGACTACCAGAAGACAGAAATTGTTAAAGAAGTGGTATACATTGTAAAATTGTCTTGTGCGTGATAAATTGAAACGAAATTAAGGTTTTAACGAAGTCTTTTTAATCAATTGTTATTTTTATTTGTCGAAAGGTATCCTTTGTCGCAACCGAAGATGAGGACGAAGCTTATTCTTCTTCTTCGGTTGAAAAGGTTGTTGAAAAGCGGGATTCCGGCAAGAAGAAAAGAGGGCTAGTACAGTTGGCTGACGGATCGATATTGGACGATGCTTTATTGGGAGATCAGGGATTAGAAAATAATTATTTCTCCGGATTGACCAGCTTCGGACTTCAGCTTCCAGTTCACGCCACTAAAGACGACGAGCGTGAACCTGCCGAAGGCGAAGTTAGACAAGTGATGGATGTATGCGATGGATGCGCGGAAGATCCCTTTGAAAAAGTTCTTATTTTAGGGTGGAGAACAGTTTCAAAGAAACTATATTCCGGTGCGCTTTATCTTCCGGCTGCGCAGACTTGCAAAGCATTTTAGACCCTTAAAGTCACCTCAAAGATTATTCGCTGGGTTATATTTCCATCCAAAAAAAAAAAAAAAGAAAAAAAAAAGGGGGGAGAAATATAAAAATAAAAGCTCTTAGAGTATCCCCCAAAATTTCTCGGTTAGATCGATCTCTCTAAGCGTCACAAAATAACTTCATAAACGGGGTTAAGATCGGTTGGGAAAAACACACACAAAGGAAACAGATAATCTGATCGCGAGCTTGCAAGCTTTACCTCACGACTTAAGGTCTTAGAACTTTGTAACGCCGTTTAATGAATCGTAATTATATTTAGTTTGTAAGATAACCGGATATTGGCCGGGTTATCAAAGTCTCGATAATATTATACTTTACGTACATCCCTTGAACGAGTCATTCAAATGAATAACTTGAGGGATTAGAACTTCAATACGAAAAAGCTCTCATTGGATGACTATGACTATATACGGAAGAGTTATCCACTCACAGCTTCGTTTTACGCTCTGATTATTTTGATCAAAAAGCTTGTATTTAAGGAATTGAAAGACTCAGTTGATTCAATATTGAAACCAGATCAAAGAATAGAAGGTCTTCAAAAATTCGGGTGGTGCTTTTTCATTAATCGAAAGCTCGATGACTAGGCAGTGACGACAATTGGTGATTTTTTAAGTCAAGAATTAATATAATACTCACAGGTGATGATCGTGACGATTAAGGGTTGTTCAAGATTGTTTTATTGTTTTTTTTTTTTCCCCCAATGATTTGGTTTTCAGAATTTTTAGAACTTGAACTTCGAACTGATCGTCGCTTTTATACCACAGCTCAAAATCAATAGTAATTATTTATGAATCGCTATTTAATCTTTAGTGTAAACAATTAATATCACAATTCATACACGTGCATTATTATCATTCACACATATATCTGCGACCAGTGTAATATAAGATTTCATGAATAAATATGTTATGTACATTGTTAAGGGAGCTTTTTTTAGAATGTTTATTGTAGAAACCCTCATCCCTAATAAAGTGTGATTAATAAATTGAAAATTTTTATGCTTTAACTTGATTCCAGTTTATGAACAAGTCACTTTAGTTCAGTTCACAAAGCATTAAATTAATCCCTTTGAACTTATAGGTACTTATTTAAAGACCCTAATGGCTGTACAGTATTTTGCAATAAGTTTCTTCGGTCTAAGTTCCTCAGACTTTCCACCATAAACTTAACGAAGAAGAACAGTCTAAGTAAGATTCTTGTGGAGTGATAAATAGGGATTGATAAACAACGACAAAACACAGAACACACTTTTTTTTTTTTTAATATAAGATATTCAATATTTCTTTTACCATTAATTACCTGAATGAAAAATGACTCTTGATCCCTAAAAAATTTTTCCAATAACCCTGAACAATTTCTACTTCCTTTGATTTATTGTATAAAGTTTGAAAAATTTTTATCAATAATTTTTTTCTGTGATTTCATTACCTACCTTGCTTTTATGGATGTGTTGATGTTGGTACTCGCTGTCAAACTCTGGTTCGCTGAAATAACTTTGATCTTCCCAATGAGGTGGAAGTCCTCCGCCACCACCAGGCGCTCCGAGAGGTCCTGGCATCCCTGCTACTCCATCGGAGCTTTCAAAAAGTCTAAGAACACTCCTGTCTCTGATGTCCCTCAAGTGTGACCTGATAATGATTAAATCTTTAGTTAGAAAAATGTTTTCTCTTATTTTTTATGATTTTACTCTGTAGATTTTCATCGGCTACGTACCTCATATCTTCCAGTTCATAGAACATGTCTTTATTGCTGTCGTGGATGTAGACTTTGACGAGAGGACTGTCGAGGTACTCCATTGTAAGTTGTTTTGGAAAGCTTCTTACGAAGAGGGCCTTCACTGTGTCTATGCTTGTGATTTCGTTCGGTAGAAGTGCTCGCTTCGTCTCGTTCCTGTACTGCAGGAACACCAGTCCTAGGGATGCGCCCACAGAAATTCATTGTTTTGTCAGAGATCAAACATCTCGGTATCGCTTCAAATCTCTACTGAACATAATACCTATCACTACTCGCGACATAGGGAATGATAGTTACATAAGATTTGAAGAAGTTTATTTATAATATATCAAACCGGGGATACAAAAAAAAAAAAAACAAGACTTAATCATTTTATAGTCAGTGCTGAATTCACGTGGGGGTACTATGCTTGCAATTAGGTAGAATTACACCGCGGTTTATAAGACGACTAGGAACTCTTCATCGACGATTTTTTGGAGTAATTTAATTTGGAGTGAAAATAGGGAAGTTTAAACATCTTTTTTACAAATGGTTAAGCATTTGCAAAATTTCAGAGTTACCAGTCGTCTAAAACTGCAGAGAATCAATATTTTCACTATATGTCGAGAATCAAAAAATTTACTATGTGGATTAAGTGTTTGTATGTAACTCATATGTGATATACATATAAATAATTACGTGCGATCCGAGGATTAATATATTGTTAAATTAAATAGATTATTTAATTCTCAGCAGTCCGCGTTGCGATTGATGCATAGAATTACATATTCTGACTTAAAATTAAGGATAAATTACGAAATATATTTATACGGGGCATTTCATGCCAAGTCATCTAGTCTCTGACCCTGATCATGGTACATTTTTTTTATATTCTAGTATGTGGTAGTTCTCACCTTGAAAAACACCGAAAAAATGATTTTTTTTTTTTGATTTTATAAAATTATTTAAGCTATTTCAGAAACGCCATTTTTCTAAATTTTGAAAATATTCACATAAATTTTGTGACAGACAACGATGATTTTAAGACCAAAACGATAGTAGAATTCAAGTTTTTGTCTATTTGTTTTTTAGAGGAATTTTTAATATTTTATTTCAATGATTATTTCGACATAAATAGAAAAATTTTATTTGCAGCAATTTTTTTTTTTTTAGACCTTCCCAAACACGTAATCATGTGAAAGGGGGAAATTTGAAGAAAAAAATTTCCAAAGGCACAAATTTATCATTTTTGTTGAAATTTTTCATATGAAATATTCAAAATATCTTTAAAAGAAACTGGAACAATCCGGAATCTCACTATCGTTTAAGTTTAAAAACTATCGTTACTTATCACACAATTTGTGTGAATTTTTTGAAAAATTAAAAAAAAAAAATGGCGTTTTTCAGATATCATAAGTAAAGAGAATTACTATCGTACAGTGAATTATGAAGAAGATGTAAAATGGTCAGGGTCACAGTGGCTTTAGTGCAGACTTCGCATGTAATGCCTCATATGTATAGGTATACGATCTAGGTGTTTGGAGCGAACATCTAATTGGTTATTTAATTAGTTAGTTACTTAAGATAGATAGATATAGATAGTTGTAAGTTCAATGATAAATAAATAAATAAATGCGGTCCGCTATAATATGGGTAGGTATTAGACCGATTCAAAAAAATCAACTATTTTAATTTTCAAATAGTAAGTCAAAAATATTGTTCCAAATGACGAAAAAAAAAGGCTGTCAAAGTTTGAGCTCTTAATATTAATATTAAGAGGTGCCGCATAGCGATTTTCTATTTCCCATCTAAATAACATAGGAATTTTTTTTTTTAAACTTTGGAATTTTATAACTCGGCAACGCATCAGTGTACTGATAAGACCAGAACATATTTTTGTAGCGAATTGAACGTTCTACAAAAAAGGTCTCTTGGTCTTTTTCGATGAATCCAACTGTTTCCAAGTTAGTCATGATTAATTATCATCAATAACCAATACACCAACTTGGAAATAGCTAGATTTATCGAAAAAGACCAAGAGACCTTTTTTGTAGAACGTTCAATTCGCTACAAAAATATGTTCTGGTCTTATCAGGACACTGATGCGTTGCTGAGTTATAAAATTCCAAAGTTTAAAAAAAAAAATTCCTATGTTATTTAGATGGGAAATAGAAAATCGCTATGCGGCACCTCTTAATATTAATATTAAGAGCTCAAACTTTGACAGCCTTTTTTTTTCGTCATTTGGAACAATATTTTTGACTTACTATTTGAAAATTAAAATAGTTGATTTTTTTGAATCGGTCTAGTAGGTATACATCCATCTCAGTATACATATATAAGTATAAATAAATAAAAATTAATAATAATAATAATAATAACATATATATGTATATAATGAAAATAAATTTGAAGTTACCTTCGGCACCGTTTCTGTATATAAAATTGACACATAATATAGATATATAATTATGTATAATAATTATTATCTAGGATCTAGCGATTTTTAAAAATTTATGGATGTTGGCTAGTCAAAAATCAATAATTTTTGTTAAATTTATCAGGGAATAGTCAAGACATTGGGTATTCGTATGATTATTATATTTGTGATCTGAGGATGTCCCTAAAAATTCAATAAAAAAAATAAAAAATACCAAAATTATGAACAAACGGTAAGATATCGATTTTTCAATTTAAATCGTCTTCAAATAGTGAAAAATCTAGTAGATTGGTTCGATTTCACTCTTCGATGGCTTATTTTGTTCAGACAAGTATTTTTCACAAATTCACTGTAACAAATTATTTTTTTTGTCAATAGGCGATTGTATATCGTTATTTGTTGATCGGAATCGACCGGGGTCCAATCTTGTAAATTTGAATATTCAACGTCACGAACGCGATGAAAAAAAGTGACCCAGTGGTATTGTGGAAAATACTTTTCTAAACATAAAAAACCATCGAAGAGTGAAATCGAACCAATCTACTAGATTTTTCACTATTTGAAAGCAATTTGAAATGAAAAATCGATATCTTACCGTTTCTTCATAATTTTGGTATTTTTGTTTTTTAATTAAATTTTTAGGAACATCTTCAGATCACAAATATGATAATCATACGAATACTCAATGTCTTGACTATCCCCTGATAAATTTAATAAAAAGTATTGATTTTTGACTAACCAACCTCCTTAACGACAAGATGATAAAAAAATAAAGAAAAAAAAAAAATGTAGAGATTCCGCATCATTAAATTTATAAGGAAAAGTGGAATACGACCGATCGTAAGTTACCTAGTGGACGTTCCAGTGTCTTGCTCGGTGTTCTGACAACGGGAAGACTACTTCGTTGCTTTCCTCCACGACGAAATCCTGTGCTTGACGTTTCGACCTCTGACATAATACCCGGATCGTCGTCGAACAACATCGCCGTTGACGGAGGTGGATATCCCCGTGGAAGAGGCGACTGAAATTTTAAAGAATAACAAAAAAAATAAAAAAATTTATAAAATTATATACGAAATTTGAATACATCGATATAGAAAATCACCAAGAATTTGGATGCAATTAGGCTCAGATAATTGAGAAAAAAATTACATTTAACGGATATTTAAAAGCGATCTTTTTTTTTCAGCCATGTTTATATTCTCTAATAATTTTTTCAAAAATCGCATTAAATACTAATTTTAATTTCCTCCGGACTCGAGTAGGTGATTTGAATTCTTCCTAATCATCCTTCAGATTAATACCATCATTGTCCCTTCAATTGCACCGGACTCTTCAATTATCGATGTTTGCATACTTATAAAATCCTTTTTTTCAGATATACGATACACAAAAATATTTTTCCAAATTTCCTCAGACATTCGATAGTTGTATTAAATTTGTAAATGAAGTTACCATATATACATAAAACCTACGTGATGCATGCATGGTTATATTTAGTTAAAGTTAAATTGAACTTTTAACGTTTAGTGTTACCTTTCTCTGGCGTGACTTGGTCCCCATCTGTTAGCGAGAGTAGCACGAGAAAACACACACAAAATAAGATTTAGACACTGTAGGAGGGATGGTTTGTGGCTTCTTAAAACACACACAGTATGGTGTTTTAGTTAAGTTCAAAAATAAAAATAAAGCAAATAAATAAAAGCAGAATTTTTAAACGACGTTAAAATCATCATTAAAAGAAATCACAAAAATAGGTACACATACATTTTTTTCTTCTTTTTGTTATAAGAAGTTTTAGCACAGGGGTAACAAAACAAAAAAACAGTGACAAAAAATTCTAACCAACGGTATGGATTTTTTAATTTTTTTTTTTTTGGTTCTTTTATTCCTTTTTTTTAATTTTTTGGAGTACAAGACTGTTCGTGTTATAGTATACGAGTATGTACTCAGTAAATCTACATATAGATGTAGAGATTTATTATATAGTATGTGAGTTTGCATATGTTACAACTCGTTTCTTATTTTATTTAGAAACATTTGCTTTGGGGATGTCTGCAGTAAAGTTAAGGTTTGTTTTCCTTACCAAGTAAACATGCGGACTTATGGGAAGTATAAATTAACCCATGCGGGGGTGGATATAGGATTTAGTAAGCCGAAACGACGACGACGACGATGACGACGACAACTGGACTATTAATCCTCTATATACACTAAGAGAACGTGTCTTTTCCATCCCCAAGAGCACTTTTTGACTTTAAACATCATGCGTGTTTTAGAACTTATATAAAGAGATAATTAAATTTGTCTCAATTTGCAGTTCATTTTTGTTTTTATTTTTGTTTGGTTCTTTATTTTTTTTATTACTTCTTTTTTTGTTTTTCGTTTTTTGGTCTTCTTTTTATTTCGTATTTTTTTTTTTTTTACTCAAATTTGTCTATTATTTGAAGAAAAAAAAATAGAAAAAAAAACTAGTTTTTTTTTCCTATCTTGTGTTTTATTTTTTTTTAATTATTATTTTTTTTTTCAATCTAACTAAAAATGAATGAAAAATAATTATAGAACCCCTACAGGAACACAAAAGTGAAGTTGTGTAAAGAACACGGATCGAAGAACATCGAGGAATACAAAAAAAAAAAGAAAAAGAAAAAAAAAAGAAAGAAAATAAAAATCGATGGGAATAAATTGAGTCGTTTGAAAGGGTCTTTCGTGGGCTTCCTTTCAGAGGTGAATCTGCAGCACGAAGGGGGACGTTAATTTAGTTTCCTTTCGTTGGATTTTATTTATTCAAGTAACCGTAGTAGGAGGCGAATGTATATACGTATACCCTACAGGTGTAGGTAATATACATATACACATACTTATACCTATATGGTATTTTTTTTTTCGATTTTTTACAAATATATCTGTTTGGCTACCGGTATAAAATATTTCCTCAATATATACAATCGATGAAATTTTTACGCTGTCAAAGTTTGAATATAGAAAAAGAAAAAAAAAAAAAGTTTCTTTGACATAGATAAATTTCATTTCAGGTTTAATTATAATTCTATCCTGTCATGTGGAAATACAAATTCTTTAGTATTCATAAAAAACAGGAAAAAAATTTACCATTGAAAAGGAAACCAAATATCGTTGAGTGTTGCACTATATAAAAAATCTGTTACATGAATCGAAGAATTTTGTGAGAAAAAAAACGAATTCGAATTAGAAAGATTGCAAAATTTTAGTTTCCAATTATTTTCTACATTTTTTAGGCATAGTTTAACCCACTCGGTAAAAAAAAATTGTAGATCGAAATGCTAAAACTCGATCTAATATTGAATTTCGAATTTCATTGAATTAATTCACTCCTTCTACATTTGATCTAAAAATTGTTCTATATTTATCGAAAAAGTTTCCTCCCTCAAGAAACAAAAACCGTCTAAATTTCACCTAAATCTACCAAATGGTCGTTAAGATATTAACGTGTCTCCAAAAACACATTTTTAGCTTCTCTTATACCAAACCCTTCAACCGATTTCTCCCAAATCCCAACCCCGATCTAGGAATCATTCGAGCAATTCATATTCCAAATTTTTAAAAAATCGGTCCACTAGTTGAAAAGTTATTGGAATTTAATTAAATGACTAAAAAAAAAAAAAAAAAATGGAAGAATGAAATTTTGAAAATTGATATTTATGAATACCGTACCTCGAGGTCCATCGTTGTCGCGTGTCGACTTGAAGGTGTTCCGTACCGTCCGTGTGGAGGAGGTAGATGATGAGGATGAAGCGGATGTAGTTGAGAATTGAACTGTTGATGATGGAGGGACGGCTGATGGTCACCGCTAAGAGTGTGTCGACGTGGTTCGTCTCTAGAACGACCACCACCTCCGCCGGTCCCTCTGGCGACGCCTCCACCGACGCCGGCGACGCCGACGCGCCTGCCGCCGCCGCCACCCGGAAGGTCACCGGTGCCTCCTTCACCTTCACCCCTTCCGGAGCCACCTGCGGAATCGAAAGAAGATAAATGAATTAGTTACTATTGCAGATTTAGCGATTTACTATTGTGAAAATAATTCGTTTGCAAAACTTGTGCCAGCTTTTCATTAGGAGTAAAAAAATTCATTGCAAATCCAATTAGTGTAACTTTGTACAGATAATTTAATTAAGGGAACCAGTACAGCTTGGATTTGGAAATTCGGATTACTCCAAAAGTCGTCAACCAAAGTTTATTTCATATCAAAAAAACATTTTTCTTTGAAAAATTTTGTCGTAAAGTTTCAGGAACATCGTTGGTCCAATTCAAGTTCTCAAGGTACGTATTGCTTTCTTCGGACAGCAATTCTAAGTCTTATGAACGTAGGGATCGGTAAAAAAAAATCATGTGAAAAGTTACGATCGATTATCCAAAATTTACAAAATTTATACCACTAATTTGCAAATAACTTGACCGATACGATATCATAAAAAAAAAATCCTCGTTCACGTGATGAGGATTTCTTTTCTGAACAGAATGAGCCCTCGATGACCCTAATCGGACTAACGATGTGCCTAAAACCTTACGACAAAAGGTTTTAAAAGAAGAATTTTTTAATCATGTGAAATAAACTTTGGTTAACAAATTAGACATGTTTTTAGGGATTGTGACGTAAATAATACAGAGATATACTGATTTGGGATTTTAGTCTATGTGATGTCACCCACAAATCTTAATGTCAAAGACACTCGCATCTTGGATCATGTGGCGACTTGCATAGATTGAAGTAAGTTCTGTAAAAATGACATAAGTCAACTGTTGACTCAATTCCAAAGTCAATTTTAGTCCAAACTGGATCCGGATTCGGGAGCTTACTCAATATTAATGTGATTTTGGTGTGGACTAGGATTATCAAAAAATATTAAATTTTGAACACATTTTGAGATATCTAAAGTCCGTGTACCGAAAAATACAAATAATTTAATTTTCTACAATTTTTTACAGCTAAACGAACAAACATTTTTGGAAAGTTCTAGTCTACACTAGACCTACATATTAGAACTATAAGTAAAAAAAATTATAGATTGATTGGACTGATGGTTAATCAGTTATCAAATCCACAGATAACCGATGTCATTTTTACAGAGCTTAGTTCAATCTATGCTGGTGGCCACGTGGTGCAAAATACGAGGGTCTTTAACATCAACATTTGTAGGTAACATCACGTAGAAAAACGGCCTGGAACATACTATTTGTGTATTATGTACCTCAGTTGCCACAATCCTCGAAAATGTGGCAAATTTTTACATCCTGAACATATTTGCAATCTTATGGATATTAGAAAAGACGTAACTGAAAATTCGGAATCCTTGACCGTGAAAAAGTGGGAACCAAGTTAAAGGTGAAAAAATTTTCGGTGTTTTTTGGTGAAAAACGGGATTTTATCGTAAAAATTTCTGTTTGCAAATAAATTTCTTTTTTATTTTGATCATACGAAAATCATCAGTTTGCCCGAATTCAATTTGGGAAATTAAAAACAACTAGTTTTCTAATTGTTTACAGCCTCCGGTAACTAGATGAAAAGATCGTGTATGCAGTATTTTGAACAGTCAAAGATTTTGAAATTTCAGTTGCGTGTCTCCTTAATCTATAAGCAGCGTTTGTTTTTATCTCGTAAATACGTAGTGCCAGTTAAGATTATCTTATTGCTAGTGTCACTTGTCAGTAGAGATAATTTTGTACAAAAGTTAATCTTTTATTTCGTGTAGATAAATTTGTAGAAAAAATTATCTAGCCTTAATTTAGATAATATTAGAGTTTTAAAGAATCTATATTCGGATAGTAGATTATTTTTCTCGTGAAAAACAAAAAAAAATTTACTCCTTGAGAGCGAAAATCGTGTGACTTTTAATCCTGCTTGAAAGAAAATCAAAAATTAATCCAAGAAATAAAATTTCCATGAATATAAAATCCAGCAAAAGCCCTAAAGTAGTTACAGAAATTTCTAAAATGAAATTGCAAGAATTAATTCTGTTGAAGTTCGATCATGTCGAATTTTTGAAATGTTGTATAAGTCCTCGCGAAATTTATGAAATCCTTGAAATATTGAAATTTTATGAAGTGTGAGTATATTGCGTCCTCATTATATTGTATTTTGAATAACTAAATCTGTGCCCAAGTTGGTGGTAAAATTTGATGGCGTGATTAAAATTATGAGAAAAGTGGGACTACTGGAGACTGGACTATAATTTGTTAGTTCGAAATTTGGAGCGGGGTTAAAGTTGTGAATTCCAAAAATTCCAAAGTGTTAAAATTCCGGAATTTGATATTACAGAGTCACAATTTTCAGAAATATTATTTTCGCGAAAGTCTGTATATAGTCAAATAAAAAAACTTAGAATCTAAAATCACCGAAGGTTTAAAATTCCGAAAGCTAAAAATCTAAAAGGCCGAAAAACTCCGGAACTTGAAAGTCGCGTATAGAGTCTTGTGACCCTTTATTAAATTTTCGGATTATAAAACTTTCGGAGTTTTGGACTTTCTGTGATCTTTCCCAAATTCAATTTCCTGAACTTTAACGTTTCTAAAAATCCGAAATCATCTCAAATGAATTTGAAATTTTCACCGTTCGGAACTCCAACCCGACTCCTCGAAACTAGTCAACTACATCCTAAACATGTGGATAAAAATATCTAATCAATTCATGTTTTTTGTTATCTTGTTTAAACTGTTGAATGTTTTTTTTTTTCTAACTCACTGTCTCATAGCTGCCACCGCAGAGATTATTATGACAACCACAAGAAAAGTTAGCAGCGAGCTTTAAAGCCTGTCAATTTTATGTAACGATCAATTTTCTAAGCTTCTTGTTATACGTCTCTCGACGTTGGTCTTATGAAAATTGATGACACAGTAAAACGCAAAGATTACAGAAGCTTTATTTATTTATTTATATTCTTGTAAGAATTCGCAACTCGATGAATACACAGAAAAATATTCTCGAGCTTTTTGCTCTGTCTAATTAAATCTGCTTTTACATCCACCAGTTTCATTGACAGTAAATAAAGCTGATTGTGAGTTTAAGGAAGGTACAACCACCTCGGTAGTCGCCGACCTATTTGGCAGAAACCGTAGTCCCGAAATAAAAGCCTTCGCGGAAGGAGACTGAAATAGGTCTGTCGGTCGTTTGTTGACTGTTTGTTTATTCCTCGCCACCCATTTCATGTGGGTCCAGCTACCGATGAAATGTTCAAAATGAAACAAAATAAGGAAAATAAACAGGAACAAAAAAACAAACAAAAAACCAGAAATTTAGAAACACTTACAAAATATATTCTTCATCATTTTGGAGCGAATCAAATTTTGTGGAACTTTCGTACAGGGTTATACAAAAATTATTCAACTTACAGAGTTTGGGTTCAACATGCTTATTTAATAAACATTTTCGCATAGCGTGAACTACGGATATCGAAATTGGTCAAGAAACTTTTACGATAATTGCAAAAATGGGATTAGTAAACGCGATAATTGTGAAACGTGGAGTAGATCTTTGAAAAAAAGATGCTTTTTATAAACGTAATGCAATTTGTGTAGTTCACACGATAAAATAACTTGTCTAAAATATCCTTGCGAAATTTTGTTTATTTCTGATGACCGATGCCAGAGTAATCCTGTACGAATCAATCAATTATGAGTTAGCTTATGAAAGCTATGAACAAGCTTTTTTCTTCAGTAGTTGAATTATTTCAATAAATCTAAACGGTATTCGATGGATAAATAACGAATGAAAAAGATAATTCATAACCGAATTGATACCTTCATTTTTACTTTATAATCTATTTGAAACTGTAGATCTAAACGTTCGATGTTAAGGTGTAGACAATTTTTGATGAGAGTTTGATTCCGCAACGAAAAGCACTACCAGTTGATTCTGCAGTGCTTTAAAAATCGTGAGTAAGAAAACAGAGCTAACGAAATATATTCCAGTTCTAAAAATGTAAGAGATTTACATCTTTTCTGGTATCTCTATATACTCATCTTCTATATGATGGGTGTTTTTCTCCAGGTTAAATATACTCCGAAATCGAGGTTGGGTTTTTTTTTTGTGATAGGGCAAGGGCATCTATAGAAGTGACGTCAGGTTGTGGATCGACGTATAAATTTAGTGTCGATTAAAAACAGATTTATGGGCGTCGAATATAGCGTCGATTACCAGTCTTCACGAAACGGCGAAAGTAAATGGTAGTAATTATTAACCTCGGAGTAAAGCTAGAAAGAGAGAAAGAGAGAGAGAAAACGAGGAAAAGGAAAAATGTAGAAAGAAAAATTGGGTGAGAAATAGTAAGTGTCTAGATATATACAATCTAGATATATTTTCTCGCAAATGAGCGAAACTCACCAAGTATAGACGAGCTGAATCATATTTACAGATAAAATCAAAGCCTGTGTATAACAAGTCGAGCGGAATTCTCGAGTGCATCTCTTTTACATTTGCCACATGCCTACTAGTAGTCGTTGACCCTAATAGCGATCACTTAAGCTACATCAGAGAAACTTCAACGAGGTTTCAAGAGCACCGAGAAAAATTTGAAAATAAACTACACATGGATATATATATCAGAGATTTTGCGAACAGGTAAAACAGGATTTAAAATTTCGAAAAATTTAACAAATTTAGAAAAAAATTTAATCACTTTTTATTTTTTAGTCGAAAAAGTGGTTGTTGTAAGATACAGGTCGTACCATTAATCAACAATTCTTCAAATTTGGAGGGAATATTTCACATCGATGTAATTTTGGTGCAAGTCAATGATATTCGATGAATTCAATTTTTGGATATGTTGTAACTTTCTTAAAAACGACTTGTGTTAGTTTTCTGACGGTATTTGCAAAACGCAAGTGCAAGTGAAAATAAGTCAATTTGTTCATAAATTTTTTTTTTCATTTTATTCGAATCAGAATTTTTCTTAAAATTTGTCAAGAACGTTTTAAAAAATCGATTATTACAAAATTATTATTATTGGTCCCTATTTTACCCAAAATTCGCATATTCAGCCGAAGTGCCCGTTTTGCCCCCCTGCACGATTTTTTCCCATCATCCTCGTTTTTCTAATTTTTATTACGTAAGGAACGTCAGAAAACCTGAAATCAGTCGTTTTTAACAAAGTTGAGAAAGTACCCCCAGTTCTTATTTTTCGATTTGGTGCCAGTTTTGCCCCCCTGCTCGATTTTTTCCCATTAACCCCGTTTTTCTAATTTTTCTTACGTGAGGAACGTCAGGAAACTAAAATCAGTCGTTTTTAAGAAAGTTGAGAAAGTGCCCCGAATTCCTATTTTTCGATTTGGTGCATGTTTTGCCCCCCTGCTCGATTTTTTCCCATCACCCTCGTTTTTCTAATTTTTCTTACGTGAGGAACGTCAGGAAACTAAAATCAGTCGTTTTTAAAAAAGTTGAGAAAGTGCCCGTTTTGCCCCCAATTCTTATTTTTCGTTTTGGTGCCCGTTTTGCCCGCATCTTCCCTACATGTCCCCTTTAAATAGATTTATTTTTCTCGCCCAGTTTCCCGACTTCTAAGACATTGTGCGTTGGTGCGATTTCTAAAATTCCGGCTCCAATCTCAGCTTGGAAAACACGCCCGGTCGTTTGTCATTGCCTCGTATATAAGTCCCTCGTAACAGAGATGGTTGTTTTACCGCAAAGCACGTAAAAGCCATGCTGAAGATTTCACGGTTGAAGTACCATTTTTGAAGCCCGTAAAAGCCCGCTAAGAAAAACGGCTATACAAGGATGCAAGTAATTAGACTTGCAGGTTTATACCCACGCGTTGATAATTAACGGCAGGATTTCTATAAGAGTCAATTTTTTTTTTTTTTTTTTTTGAGTTTTTGTTGGAAATTTAAATGACGGATGATTGGCGTTTCTCTCGTTAAAAAAAATTTAAAAAAAAGGCCTGAATGGGTACATGATCGTTAATTAAACGAGTAGCTATACTAAAGTACAAGCGAAGGCGTGTCGACGCTCATATTAAGGCTGACCCACTTCTGACGCGATTTTAAAATAGGTAATATTAGATCGTGTAGATTCAGTATCATCAAGCCATTGAAAATACCCCAGTCCACACACATCTGACTATTCTAACTTTAGAAAATAGTTTATGACGTAGATATATGGGTATCCGTGGTACTGAGATCTCCCTCTAACCAAGAATACGAAATCTTTGAGAATCACACCGCGAATATTTCAGTAGAAAAAGTAAGACTTTGGCCAGACTTTAGTTTGCATATAAATTGGGTAAACGGTATCCTAATCCCCATCGGTGTTTTATTTTTAAGACTATAAGAATGGATCGAGATTTTCTGAAAAAAAAAAACCGAAAATGTACGAAAAAACAAAAAAAAAAATAATGCAGAAAAGTAGATCACAGGTCGAGTCACAACGCACGTGACGAGACTGTGCTTTCAACTTTCTTTATGCTGGATTGCAACATTTTTTTAATCTTTCAAGTCGTGGAAATCAGGAAACGAAATGAGAGAGTAAGAGAAAAAGAGAGAGAAAAAGGGGAAAAAAAATTTCGCATCGCATCCCTCAGGGGTGGTAAAAAATATGAATATACATTGGGTCTCTATCTCACGTTAGACCTACGTCTCTATATTTTTTCTCTTTCTCTCGTTATTTTCTTCTTCTTCTTTATTTCGTGTTCACGTTTTTCATCCGATATAATGCGATAGAAAATTGATTGCTTTTTACAAGCTATAACCAACCCTCCATTTCTCATCCCTTGAGGCTTGAGACTCTCCTGCACACTCTTCGAATCGTTCATAATCGTTTATTTCTTTACCAAAAAAAAAGAAAAGAAATAAAATTTCAACCTTTTATTTAACTGTTTAACAATTCTTTACACCGCGTCTATACATGCCATATATTTTACTTCTTCAATCTTTCCATCTTTTATTTTCGTATATTTATTCAAACTTTATATAAATATGATTTTTATTTTTATTCTTTTAATGTGTTTGTTTTAGTTATAAGATCGACTAGAACTTCTAAATGATAAAAACCTATCGAGTTTATGATTTAGACAGCAAAGATTTCGCGTGTTTCTCGACACTGAAATGTCTGGAAATTCATCTCTCTGCTAATAAAATAAAATAAGAAGAAGAAAAAAGTAGCGAATTGAAGTAACTGCTGTTGGCATCAACAACGAGTCTGTTGAAGTGATTTAAAAATAACACATGTTAGAATTTCGTAAGCTCTATATCTATCCAGAAATTCCGAAAAATACTGGACGAAGTAGATTTTTGTTTTAAAAGAATTTTTCTTCGAACAAAAAATAAAAAAAAACATAAAAAAAAGTTTAAAAGAAAGTCACCAATTGGACAAAAATTTTCATATTATATGACTATGGACATATTTTATTTCTGGCTATTACATTTTTCATCTATTTCTATAGCTTTGTACTAACTCTACTTCGTCATGCTCTATAAACTATACGTATAAACGTTCGTAGGCTGCGGGATTTTAACATGAATCACAACCCAGTAGGTATTCCGGTTCAATGCTTGAGTTTATTTAGGTTTTAAGATCTGACTTAATGTAGTCATGATCCATGATCTGTTCATCGAGTAGAGTTTAACTGATCGAAAACCGATAATCAGCAGAATAAATTTGTTCCAAACAAAAAAACTCGAGAATGGATCGGGAAATCTCATCAAGTTTATGTCTTAAGTTAAAAATATATTTAAATTATTAAACTGGCCGGATTTAGTCGAAGAATTTGGCTTTATTGCACGAGGCACGACCATGAAGTGATTTTTTTGTTTTTTTGTCCGATTTTTTTTTTCTGCTGATGGTGTATCTCGAATAACGAAGTAAGTAACTGCCGTTTTGAAACCGGAAGTAGGATTAAGCTTAAAAGTTTATTGGCACACCTTTGCGACAGTATCTTGTGCAAATTTCATGCAAATCGGTTTGACCGGAATCCTGTTCTGCACAAGAAACTCGCACTAACGACTGCCGTTTTGAAACCGGAAGTGAGATTAAGCTCAAAAGCTTATTGGCACATCTTCGTGACGAAAATAGTATCCTGTGCAAATTTCATCCAAATCGGTTCCGCGGTGAGACCGTAATCATGTTCACAAGAAATCGATGATCACATAGACATGCGTTTTCGAAAATACTTGATTTTTTTTTTGTGAGAGCCAAAATGTGCTGCCTAGATGGTCTTAGGAATTTTTCTCAATTCAACGTTTATTGCGATAACGAATGTATAAGGCACTTCGTTTATTAACGATCATGCCTAAAAAGTAGTAAGAATAGAATAAAACAAGCAGGTAAATCGGCTGACCATGATGGGCCAGACCTAAAACTTCCCGCCCAAATCTTTCGAGGAACAAGAAAATACATGTATGAAGATTTTCTAATATAATTATTGGTAGGCAATTTTCAGATGATAGAGGTGAAAAAAATCTGACCTTGTATGCGTGATCAACGATCGAGAAAACCTTGAGATACCAATTTTTATTCGAATCTGTCGATCCTTTATCGAGATATCGTCGATTAAATTATTTCTTTCAAAATTTTGTTCTTCGAATATCTCAAAAACTACTGGACCGATCAAATCCAGAATCTAATTAGTTTTAAGTTTAGAGATTCCACGTCGATTGATATCAAATTCATCAAAATCCGATCATTCGTCCTCGAGATATCGTCGGACCAAAAAAGTGATCACACACATCCATCCATCCATCCATACATACGTACACACATACAGTTGTCCATCTGAAAATGGTCGGGGGTGATTCTCTTGACCTTGAAACGTGGAGATCTGATGAAAACTCAACTTTTCATTTTAGGGGTGATTAGAATAACTTCCCTCTCTCCCTCTCCCGCTCTAAAGCGGGAAGTTAAAAAAGTATCAAAAACTGTTTGAAGTATCGACTCGATATCTTGAGCGATGAAGAAATCGACGAAAATGATCACCGTAAAATCGAAAATAACTGAACTCTTCTAATTCTCTAAAGTGTAGATTTACCTCTATATAAGAAGGAGAGAAGCTTGCGGGCTTTTCATAGGATTAAAGTCTTCCGCAATTTCATTTCTTCAGCTTGAGGCTAGGTGGTAATTACTTTGCGCACTTTAATCTCAATTTTTTTTTTTTTTCTTCTTATACTAGTCGTGTTCTTTACTTATATTATCGTATAACGAATGAAATGCAACGGCAGAGAAAATCTCTCCATAAAGCTTGCAGTCCTTACAGTGAATCTGCAGTCAAAAGAATTAATTCGAAAAAGGTATAAGTATCTAGGTGTAAGCGACTACTACAGCGATTGTCGAACCGTGGTTAATATCAATTAGAATAATTACTGATAAGAAGGTTAACAGTCGAGCAAGACAAACGCAAAATCCCAAAGGCAAATTCTAATCAACATGGACCAGCTACGACGACGCCAAGCCAATCAAGAACCCCCGGTAGTAATGAAGCTCGTGTTTGCGCATACTGCTGTACCAGGGTGGATACATATTACATGAATGTGTGTGTAACGTGTAATGTATAATGTATATCTAGGTACCTGGCTACCCGTACGCTATATGTATGTATGTATGTACATTATACATACGTTGTAGACACATTTAACAGAGAAGGTATGGCGACTCGCAACGAGCGGATCCTAAAAATATCTGAATACGAAGTTCACACGCAGATGAGATATGGATAAAATGAAAGAATTTTAAAAATCATGGAAAAGATACGTCGGACTCATCGCGATGTTCAAAGGCGAAGAAGAACGTTTTTAAACTCACTCATGCTCAGGTTTTTTGAAATTCAGACTTTGATGATGCAGAAAGTGTCAATAATCCAAGTTGGGTGGTTAACCGAATTTTTGAATGTCAAAACGTGGTTCCTAGTTGATCTTAGGTAAACGATCGCACCTGAAAACAAGTGCAGCAAAGAAAGCTTGAAGGTATGTCCGAGAAGCTTGACGAATGACCCCAGAAACTGCGAGAAGAAAGAAACATTTGAAATTTGTAGAATTCACATTCGGATGATGGGGATGAAAAATTGCTACATCTCATTCAAGTAAAAAGTTTACTTCCACGAATCTCTAAGGTGATGAAACGTCTTTTTCAGATTAAAATCTTCACTTTCTGCAGTGTTCGAAATTCGATGTCTTTCAACACTTTGAAGGATATATATCATCAAATCCCTTGGCTATATTATATCTAGCACGTCAAAACCTTCACGACTTTCTTACGTCTTTACGAATAGCAACTTGAACGTTCAGAATAACAAGTTATGATCAAAGTTTAGTACAACTAAACATGGCTGACTATGGGAGTGGTTAGTTTGGCTTGTTAAATTTCCCCCTTGTATTATACAACGTGAGTTATCGACACGGTGCAAGTTCTGATAATCGATGATCACTTTGGATGTGGATTATAGCGAATATCTGCGATCGCACATGATCAGAGTGTCTTTTTGCTTTCAGAATATCCGTGTATCTCGTGGCATTTGACGAGGAAACGCCGCAAGGCTCTCTGTCATATGAAGATAAGGTTTAAACGTTGAACCATTATGCATTACGCTGTAGGTTTACACCGACGATGATATTGACGGATAGTATCCATCCACAACAGATGTCTTTCATAGTCTTGTTTTTTTTTTTTTTTCTTGTTGTAATCGAATGCACAGTCAGATAGATAAAGGCGAATGAATCATTCCGCGAATTGAAAAGGCTTGAACGTTAATCGCGATTCAGAATCGACCTGACGTTTGAGTGACGGTCCAAAAAATAAGCGAAAAGCTTACATCGATCAGCTTGTATGTAGGTATATACACATAACAGCAAAAATCAATTTTCTTGTTTCGGGGTCATTGACATACGGCCAGGGGTGTTCACACGACGAAAATTCAAACTCTTCTGAGCTTTTTTGAACGGCATTATACAAGTGGATTATAAACTTTTGGTCACTATAATGTAGTGAACTGTAGCAGGCGTACGGACTAATTCGAGTTAAATTGAGCTCTTAATTCCACGTCCAACTCTCACCATTACAGTCTCGAACAGAGCAAGGAGACAAATTCATATTGGTAGTTGTTGTTCATTGTGTTCGTATAAAATATGTACACTAACGTGAGTATTGCATGACATTTTACGTCGAGGAGACAATTGGCTTAGATAATGCGGATTCGTTGTGCTCGTTAAATAGACGTCGTGAGTTTTAGTCGAGATTTGGCTCCTCTCCACTCTTAAGAGCCTACATAGAGTTTGAAATTTAGTTTTTTTTGTTACATTTGTGAATTAGATTTTCTGTTAATGTAGTCTGTTGAAATAATTAATAAAAACGATGATTTGGCGCCCAACAAAGATTCAATTAATCCATTTCCAACCAAGAGTAAAAAAAGTTTCATGTCGAATGTGCACGGGATGGTCTTAAGTATTCTGAAAATTGCTTTAATAATTCTCCAAAAATTTGATAACAGTTGGTGACGTGATCGTTTAAACTAATGAATAAAAACCATGATTCGGCGCCCAACAAAGATTCAATTAATCCCAGCCTTCGTGATAATTTGATGATCCACTCCCAACCATGAGTAAAAAATGGTCCATGGGATGTTCTCAAGTATTCTGAACGTCGCTTCAAAGATTCTTCAAAAATGTGATAACAGTTGGTGACACGAATTCCTGAAGTTGTTCAATGCCCATAAAAGAATTCGAAGAATTCCTGGTGTTCAATCGCAGCTAGAACAATGGCGTCCTCCTCTTGCGGGTGTTATTTATTCGCAGTTTAAATCAATGTCGAAGCCAGACCAGAGCGTTGCTGCCTTGATATTGGCTTGGTTCCCAGAAAATTTGAATGGGCGTATCGGTCGATTTAATGTTCGCTCTTCTCGGCATACATATTGCATTAGATGCACGCGGATCCCTCTCTCTCTATTTTTATCTTTTTTTTTCTTACTCTCCGTGTTTCTCTCTCTCTCTCTCTCTCTCTCTCTCTCTCTCTCTCTCTCTCTCTCTCTCTCTCTCTCTCTCTCTCTCTCTCTCTCTCTCTCTCTCCCCGAATTCATGTATGTGAAGACGTTACTCACAGAACATCCACCCAACTCTCGTTAATATCACGTGGCGGGATTCGAAAGTGGATATTTCAAGTCCTTTGCAAACGCGAACTCCTCTCTCCTTTGGCACAAGTACCCCAAAGGACAAATAACCCTGATTTTAGGGACGGAGGAAAAACTTACGATCCAATTATTTTCGGGGTATTAATTATTAAAGGTATGTGCAGTGTCTGGGTTGAAAAATCAAAAACTTGTTCATTCTCCTCTTTTCAATATTATTTATTTTATTTTTTGAAACGGTGAATGATGAACGGTGAACGACATAAAATAATGAATAATAAAAAAAAAAAAACCGTCCACGTAGTGGCGATGACTCAGACAATTATCTACATTCTCGTTAATATTCGTTTAGTTTAAAATGTTCACAGTATCACTTAAGTAGAAAATCCAAAATCGTCAATTCAGTACATAATATTTTTTTTGCCATATATATGAACACGATGTTGTAAAAAAATCATAGAAATATATTCAGGTATCAAAAAGTAAAAAATTTGAAAATTATCATTTTTTTTTTTCAACAAGTTTTTGTGACCAATTATAGTCTAATTAACGATCTTCGTATTCTAACTCTCTCGGAAATTTATTGTCAAATCGATAAACGACCTTAAATATTGATAAATTAATTTTTTGGATTAACTTTTGGCTACTTTTGTTTCAGTATTCAATATTTTTGTATAAATGTTGCGTGTTGGTGTGAATGAAAGATGAGGAATCTTGTAAAACGTTTTTTTTTCAATTTTTTTTTATCGAGATCCGTTTCCTCCTCATTCGAAAATAAAACCAAAAGAATATTAAAACAAATGGTTTTTCTTTGGAAAGACAGTTACGCGCATATACTACCTAATCCGAATTGAAACTGATGAGAAGTAGGTAAAACAAATAGGAAATTAAGCTCCCTTCTTCTCTCTCACACTTTTTCATTAATTTCTCCGCTTCTTTTCTGTCGCCGTAATAATTAGTAGCTAAAAAAAAAAAAAAAAATAAAAAGAGAAAAGACATCTCAATTCTTGTACCAGACATCCGGATGCGCAGTTAAATAACAAAACTATCATCGTCGAGTTGTTTTTTCGATTTTTTTAAATTTTTAAAAAATTTTTTTTCTACTCTTTGTCTGGCTTTCAATTTTTTTTTTTCGTTTTTTTAATACATTTTTCTAATTATTTTATTAGATTTCATTTCTTTGCAAGTGATGATGTTTTTCTTCTTCTTTATTTATAATTCAGGTAATTCGAATAAGACGAAAGAACTGAAGAACAAAAAATCCCCTAAAAAATTAACAAAATTTATTTTACTTTCTAAGACGATCAGTATAAAAAACGGATGAACATGAAGACAGACAACTGACCTGCAGAACTCGGATCTTTTTATCAATCCAAAGTTTATAGTGCATGTATATAGTATATGTGCATTATGATATATGCAGTAGATATACGATCCTGCTTTAACTACTGCATCAGGGCTTAAAAGTGGTTTCTGTTTCGGACAAAGACCCTCTTTCCTTTTTGGAGTATAAGATTACTTCCGGATGGTACATATACATATATATACATACCTATATACCTTATGTATACATTGAATAGAATATTAAAATAACAATTATATTTTCAAGTATCATCCAGATATTTTATTCATAGACCTGCATAGCAGACGAGGATAAGAGAGTCTCGTCCACTTTTTATATATTATATGAAGGCGTTTATATATGCGTTATACTTTACATTACGTTACGTTACGTTACGTTACGTTACGTTACTTTACTTTACGTTGTGTGAGAAAAACGTGGCATATGGTTGATGCTGCGTATTAATCTTCGTAACAAGCTGCCTGCCTCTACGTATAGGGCGGGGTCGTCGTTAAAAAAATTGTCCAATTCAGTTGGCAAAAGCTATACTGTTATATCGGACGGTTTATTCCCTGGCCTTAAGGCCTCGACGTTTATTCGATCGTTTAAGTATTGTCGAATTCAGTTATAACCGACGAGGGGATCGTAATTGGACTATTGTTTTTGGGGCTGACACTAAATCGTCTCAATGGGCCTTGCACCGCTTATCGATTTCGTTGATTCAGTGTCGCCTTGTTCCCCTCCTGCTATAGCTGGCCACCTTTTCAACCCCTATAACTCTCGGCGTTAGTCTAGAACGGATTTCAATTCGCGAATACGGTTTTGAAAAAAAGAAAACTTTTTCTATTAAATACTATTTATTAGGAATATCATGAAATTTGGAAGTTCTTGAATCTTGCGAGTTCTTAATTCCGATCTCTCCCAATTTTACGATCTTGAAATTTAACGTTTCTAAAAAAAAAAAAATTCGAAATCGTCTTATAATCAAATCCGTAATTTTGAATATTACAAACTTTTAAAATTCGTAACATCGACCAGACTATCCTATCTTCTCGTCGTTATAATGTGAGATATAAATAGGGATAAAAAATGAATGGAAAGTCTAGCTGAAACCGTTAATTAAATTATAATCAACCTCCCCCCATGGCACGTTGAAGGAAATGGTGGCGGCTTCGTGAAAACGGATATTGTGATGAATTACGGCAATAAAAAAAAAAATAGAAAAAAACAACAATAAAAGACAGACAATTTACTGCATTATACCCTAATTCGAGAACAGTTTCCAAAAAAACAGACTGTTTTAGTGTCTAAAAAAAATTAACCGACTTATAAGTCCTTCACGTTTTTTCATATACGTCAAATAACTTTCGAAATTGAAAAGCAAAAATAATTTTTAGATCAGGTATTGAATTTGAGAAAAAATTGGTCGAAGAGTTCGGTTAGGAAATGGAAAACCGTGTTTTTGAAAAAGTAATTTTTCTGAGATTTTGACGACTTTTTTTTGGTTTGAACTCTTCGAGGCAACGGGCTTTTCTTTTGTTTTTATCAAATATTGAAGAATTTGGAAATCAAATGTGAAACGAATGCAGCGGTTAGAAATTTCATTACATAATTTTTTTATTTTTATTTTTTACCCCCGAGTAATAAACTATGTCCGTTTTACTTCGACGACGTTTTTCAATAATTTGAATAAATAATTTTTGGTCCTGAAATTTCAGAGACGATTGAATTTCGGTATATAAGCGATCCAAAATCCGGAATTTAGGAAGCGGATAAAAAAAAAAAAGTGTCTGCGGTAAAGCGTGGTCAAAATTGTGTTAGTAAAATACGAAACGATGTTGAACCTAATCAATATTCGTTGAAATAAGTTGTTTTGAAAATAGTTGATATAGCCGACTGCAAATATACAAAAAAAAAAAAGCGGATAGTGAATTTATATACGGTGAAAAATAAAGTTGTTAAAACAATTTATTGTTCAAGCGAAATAATAGTTTCGATATACTAAACATCGCCTCGAACTTGCACCCCATATATAACACACCCTGCACTACAGGAAATAAATAAGAAGATAAAGCGATTGCCGATTCTCTTTAAATTCAATTGCACTACCATTTCCTTTACTCTTAGCCCCTTCCCGACCCCCTTGAATTGGCATCATTGCCAAAACTTTTACAATTTTATAACAAGGAGAAAGCTAGTTTAATGATATTCATTTCCGAAGATGAGATAAAATCCAAAGTCTGATCACGACGGGAATTTATCACTATAATCTATAAAATAAATCAAAAACTGTATATTCTTTCCCTTTTTTTGGTTTGTTTTTTGCTCAAATAATTTTTTTTCGATACGCCGGGTGCAAAGTTTAATTTTGCGCCCATTTCGCGTGCGCAAAATTCAACTTTCCGCACGTATAATTGTATCGAAAAACACAATTCGATGATTCTTGATCGAATTATCGGATGAAAATTACAAACGTCGCGATAACGCCGAATATAAAAATGACGAAATTTTTAGTTTCGTCTGAAGGGGAAGGGGGTACAGTCTGTAAGGGTGTGGAGTATATTGGCGCCGTGGCAAAGAGAGATAAGTATGTAAAGCTGAATCCGTTTGTTCTCTTCCGGGAATACTGGAAATTCCATGTCGCTGTGTGTCTATTTAATAGTACTAGTGTATAGCTCGTCATCACGTTCTCGCATTTTCCCCCAGTTTTCACCAACAGCATATATACATATATATGTATATATATATATAAAGGCTCCAGCTATCTAACGACGGCATAATTAGCGGTGGCTGACAAGCCCAGTAATTACTTCAAGCCCTGGATGTGAATATTCTATATATATATATCTGTATATATGTACATGTATAGGTATATAGGTGTGAGTAGGTAGGTGTCGTCTTTGTAGAAAACCGCGCGGTATATGTCGCAGGTTTAAATCAGTCTCGATAAGAACTAACGAGAATCTCACCGGCACTAGATATAAACTAAAAAAAAAAAAAAAAAATCAAAAAGCTAGAGAAAGAAAGAGAGAGATTTGTAAAAAATTAGTAAAAACGGAAAAAAAAAGGTTACCTATATATTCAAATAAGCATTTAGGTCGTATAATTATTATTGTAAGTAAATTGTATTTGAAATGCAATTGACTAGATAGGAGAGAACCAGGCAAAATGGGACAGCTAAGCTAAAAATCCGGTTGTAACTATAATATCTATGATTCTAAACGATTGTGTTTAAATAAAAAAGAAAATTGGAATTGGATGGTTAATTTTAACATTTCGGACAAAAAAAAAAAAAAAAATATCGTATTGTTCCGAATTCTTACATCGCAAATTTTTACTTTTCTTTATGAATGTCCCATTTTGCCCCGTCATTGAATTCTGAATTTAGAACTCTGTATTGCTTCAAATATAAAATATTTTCAAAAGTTCTGAAGTATATACCCGAATATCAATAATTACATATTTTAAATAATTTCGAATTGTCCAATTTTGCCTCGTTCTAAACTTCTGAATTTAAACGCCATGCTGCTTCAAACATTCAAAACGATTTCAAAAACGTTATATATTATATTTTCAATGGTTCCGTTTAATTGTGTTACAGAAATACAATTTCCAAATAATTTTTGGACGTCTTATTTTACCCCATCAATACATTCCAATCTTCTGTTCCGTTTTACCTCACCGTCCCATTTTGCCCCACTTCCTTCTGTATTAAATATGAATGGTAAAGACGAATTGCTATGCTAAGAATTTTGTAACTGCTATGTACAGTTAACTCTTGAATATTGTAGCGATAGGGAAGGATATCGACGTAATATTGTGTCGATACTTTGGGGTAGTAGGTCCTTTACACTATAGTTATTTAGTTATGGTATTGATTGGCGATATGGTGGTGGAAGTAAAGAAAATAGTCTATCACAATCGTTGGAGATATGTGAAATTATCAAAATCAATTTTTATACGAAATAAAGTGATTCTCAAAGACCGGAATAGGGGTCCTAATTTTTTAAAGAATTTCGAATTTAGTTTAGACAATTTAAAATTTTTGGACACGTTAAAATTCGGAATAATAAAATTAGGAGAGATCGAAATGCAGACAGTTAAAAACTCGGAAATTCAAAATCTTTCGGAATTTTGAACCTACGGTGTTTTCATCGATTTCAAGATTTATAAATCGACTATGCAGACTTTAGGGGAAATTTCATTTTTAAAAACTGTAAATCGGTTATATTAAAATTCCGAATTTTGACCGATCGGAACTTCAACTTGGCTCTCGTCAATCTGAATATACAAAAGAAAAATTATCATCTAATTAAGTAATTAGTAAATAGATTGAGGTTATGAAAAAATGTTAAAAAAAAAGTCAACATTTTAGCTATTCATGATGAGACAATCTGATTAGTAAGCAATTCGATAAAATAAAGACCAAAAATATTTATAAGGATCTATATAATCGCATATACCGTACATGTATGTGTATGTATAACATGTATGTATAATTCATTACCTATATGTATATTTTATTACAAGAATGATCGTACGTGTGATGGCCCTTTACCTATACTGATCAAAATGTAGAAGTATGGTTATATATATATTCAATTTCGTATAGGAATAGGTATAGCGATAGGAATATAGGGATAGGGGATTTTAGGCATAAAGTCCCTTAGAAGCAAACAACCAACCAACCAACCAACCAACGAACCAAACCAAACGAAACCCAACCAAACAAACAAACAAACAAATAGTTATGAAGGGAAATGGACAGCACACGTCAGACAGACACTCACATACATACATATAGCTCTCATATAGTATATATGTATATCCTATGTATAACGCGAAAGTATCAACCAGTCAGTCGGAAGAGAGACGCCCTGGCAAGAATCGCTTACGCACGCGCGGACGAATGATATATTGTATAAACCAAGCCATTGACAACGAGCGAGAGAGAGTAAGAGAGAGAGAGATAAAATAAAAAAGATAGAGAATGAGTAAGAGTGTGAGAAAGACGAAAGAGAAAGGGAGAGAAAGGAATCAGTGGCGGGACATTGGCCCTTGCCGGTAGTGTCAGCCCTTGTCGATTGTTTCGCTACCCTCCGCCTAGCCGCTGACGTCGCCTCCGCGCCCTGTCCCGCTCGAATTACTACTCGGTCGACGGAGGTCGTGACGTATCGCAAAGAGCAGAGAAGAGGACGAATAACGTATAGAATAAGGACCCAACGTACCGTGGCGTAGCACGGCACGACTTTCAGCTTGGGCTCAGCTCACCACGACGCGGTGCGAAGCGGAACGTAAAAGAGTCTCGTCGAAAGTTGTCTGACCAAGAAACGCTGAATCTACTCAAGCCAGCCAGCCAGCCAGCCAGCCCGCACGCACTACACTACTACGATACACGATATAGATATAAACGCAATGTGTATGCGTGTGTGGGATGTTAAAGGTTGCTGTTTAGTTTCTGGAACCACCGGCGATTGTTTCAGGATAAAAAAAATGATACTATATTAATAATATTGATAATAATAATAGTAATAATGATGATAAGGATGAAATAAAATTAATTAAAATACCATAAATCTATTCATATATATCTCGTTTTTCTCCTGCACTCAGACGGAAATCCACCCTTAGGTTCTTTTTAGTCTTTTAATCTTTTGGCTCGGTTTTCTCCAATTTATAGACACGTATGTGTGTGTGTGTGTGTATTTGGGTGTGGGAAAAATCGGGTATATACTTATATATATATATATATATATATATACAATGTACATATGTATATTTGTATGTATGGATACAATATCGGAATGAGAAATCCTACTCGCGTATATATGTATATGTATACATATATGTATAGATATATACGTATATAGATAGAGAAATTAATACCTTTTTGAAACCTTACCTATCCACACGAACGAACCGAAAATAAAAAAAATAGAAAAAAAAAAAAAAAAAAACACTACGAAATATTTATTCACATTCATTTGTTCGATATTATATATAATATTGTTTAATCGAACAGAAGAAAACGATTTCAATGAAGCTTTATTATAGAAAAAAAAAACTGAATTCTGTATATGTGTTTTACAAAAAATTTCGAAACGTTTTTTCATTATTTACTAATTGTTTATTTATTTCATTTCATCTTTATTGTATTTTTTATTTTGTTTTTCTATTTTTTTTTTTTTTTTTTTCCGATTTGCATCTATAATTACCGGCTTTAATTAATTCATTTTCAAATATGTTATAGTTGTATAAGGTAAAGCTTTGAAAATTAGGAATATAATATAAAATTAATTTAAACGTATATATATTATACATGTATTATTATCACACATTAATAAAATGATTTAAATTAATATAACGAGTTAATTATTGATATATATGTATATATATATATATATATAATATACTCACATGACAGGGTATGTATTTATCCCACTGATGTATATAGATAAATAAATAAATGAGAGATAAAAAAAAAAAAAAGAAAAATATAAACAGAAAAACAATCACGTCGATGTTAAAATAATAATTTTCAACTGAGAAAGAAATGAAAAGAAAATTCGAAAAAAAAAAGAAGAAGATAAGTCGTTAACTCGTATTTTTTAAAACACTGTTTTTTTTTTTTTAATTTTTCTTTTACTTGTAAATTTTTGTTTCTTTGTATCGTGAATAATTATAATAGGAAGAAACAAAAAAGGAAAGAAAAGAAAACAAAAAAAAAAAAAAAAAATAAAAGATATAAATTAACAGCACGATTGATAAATTTCGACGAAATATATCTTTACGAGAGACGTAACGTAGTTCGAGCGGAGGCGGTCCGCGTGCACTACCGCCAGCGGTTGAAGAGTAAAAAAAACCACTACACGGTTTTATAATCAATATTAGTTGGTTCGGAATCCGTCGGGTGTCGCTACTATAGAAGAAAATATCGTCGTCTGCTATAAAAGCTCCCTGAGGTTCGAAAAACTTAAGAACGAATTTCTACGTACTATATACGTATAGTATAATATTTTGACGTGTGTCTAGTAAACGACGAACAAAGCTTTATACTAATAACCAACAGGCGTCGGTACATTGTAGAGAAAATCTTTATCTTCCTTATATATATATTTTTTTATATTATTTGTTTATTTTTATTTCTCTTTACTTTTTTTTCTTTTTTTCTTTTTATATTAAATAAATATTTTTTGTTTTTAATCTTCTATTTTCTTTTTTATTATTGTTATTATTATTATTATTATTATTATTGTCATCAACTAACTCTCGTCGCGGTGAATTATCGTCTTTTGTAAAAAGAAAGAAGCTTTTTTTTTTTCGTTTTCTTTTTTCTTTTGTTTGTATCGTTTTTCTTATTTTTTTTTTTATTTTTATTTTTAGTTTTAGTACGTCGTCTCGTCGCCTACACTAGAGCTGTAGGTCTCTCGGGACTACGACGTCTGGGTGTGGCGTCCGCGTCCCTTCAGACTTTAAAAACATTTTCAACTTACGCCGGCCTCCGCTAGAGGCGGATATTTCAACCGGCGAGCTTCACTAGCGACATCTAACTAGGACGCTATAAACTATCTTTACTATATACATATATGTATATACATATACATATAAGTATATATGTATATGTATGTACTAGCTATCCGTATTTACCACCTCGACCTTCTTCGTTACCGGGTTAAATATTGACCAGCTAAACTCCCGGCTTAAATACGCGTCTCAATTGTTAAGTGAAAAATATTTTATACATAAAATAAAATAAAATAAAATAAAATCAAAAAATATTTTTAGTATTTATAATATACGCTAAAATATATTCAGTATGTATAGACGATTTTTTAAAAATCCCGTTAGTCTCTTTTTCTCTTCTTTTTTTTTTTTTTTGTTTTCTTTCTTTCTATAGTTTTGGCAACAATTTGTTGCGCATCGTTTAACACAGACTGATCTTTAGTTTAGTTTTGTATTGTATTGTTTTTTTTTTTATTTATTTATTTTTTTGTTTTTTCTGAAGAGCTTTTCCTCTTTCGTTTTCATCCGTGTAATATTTTATTACATTACCGCAGATCTTCCGCATGATATCTGCTATAGGTTTTACCTCTTTTCAAATTGAAAGCTGCAGAGAGGATTTCCTAGATGGGAAATCATTTCATTTCTTTTTTACTTTTTTCTCGTTTTCTTTTTCTTTTTCCTTTCCTTTTTTTTTTTTTTTTTCTGTATCGTATATCTATAATCTCTTTACGAAATTGAAGCTTGTTGCAATACTGTGTCCAGCGATGTGTATCTTGTATATTAGATTCAATTCTCTAGTAGGTATATCTTATTGCGAGATAGTGAAAGAGCACGGTATAATATATTATAAAGCTATACCCGGACGAACCAGTAGATAAATATGTACGTGGTCAGACCTTTCTCACAGCGCGCATCTAAAGTAATCATTTTATTACGTTCATTACGTACCCTTTCCCTCATATATTTTTGACAAGTAGATTTTATTCAATAATAATGTGTACAGATTTTTTTCCGGGGTGTAGGGGATTTTTAGAAACTATATACATCTTTAATAAATTTTATATAAATTAGTTTCAAGAATATATTATAAAGTTGCAATTAAAAACAAAAAAAAAAAAACAAAAAAATGTTTTTAGATCGAATAGTTGATAAAAATTTTGTTCTTTTTTTTTTTTATTTTCATTTGCAAATTTGCAAATTATTAATTCAAATACTAATATACACATTAATTTGCTAATTCTTTTTTTTTTTCCTGTAATAATTTTGATAGCGAAATTTTATAAAAGCTCGAATAAGTTGAGTTTCAAGTTTGATTTAAGGGTTGAAAAAAAATGATAGCTCTATATGATATATTTATATTCTTGTGCATATAGAAGAAAACAATTTTTTTTTATCATTCTTTACGTGATGTAAATCCTGTTATTATGTATACCTATTCACTATGTAAGTTATTTTCGCGTTGCTATATATGTGACGTTGGGTAAAAGGTAAATCATATGATAGTGATTTGTGAGAGTAGGTAAAGAACGTGTTATATATACCCTTACAGGTAGGTATATATATATATCATATCTTGGATATATACCATACGTAATATATAAGAAATTTATATACCTATATGCAAGTGTATTATTGTTTATACGTTTATTTATATGTATGAAAATATACACATGTTATGTAATATGTATGTATGCACGTATGTAAGACTATCATAAATTTAATAAAACTTGGTTACCGTCTTGCTTATTGTCTTGTTTATACGAGAAGAGTTTTGTTTATATATATATATACATACATACATAGATCATATTATACATATATACAGTAAACTTTTTACGAGATAAAAGTTTTGAGAAAGTAGTGCACTAGTAATTGACGAGTTTGCATGCAATAAGGGGATGCATATACCTATATACTTTTATAGTGAAATATCGTGTTTTGAAATAATTGAAAATAATGCATCGTAATTCATTAACTGTTATGAATATTTTAATGCAAATTGAAACACTAGAATATTTTTGAATTCTACAATATTGTGCTTTTGCTAATGGAATACAAAATTTACTATCGCAACCCATTTTTGTAGCAGGTAAGGTAAACAAGATTACCAAAAACTGTGCTTTTCTTTCTACGTAATTGTTCAGGAAATGAATTTTACTTTAAGTTAAAATATCCTCCACCACATATAGTCGAATAAAAAATTTGAAAGCTCTGACCGGTCGTTCCCAAAATCTTAAAAAATCCTATTCCAAAAAAAACAAAAAAGATGATTAATAAATCCGAAAAATAATCTTTAGTAAATTAAAAGAATAAAAAATCTATTAAAAGCTTCGACAATTAAAGAAAAAAATGTATAAAAGCTTAAGCTTAATTTCAAGGTAATTTAAGAATCTATTCATCTTCGACACCGAGTTGGTAAAGAAGTATTCCCGTTTCCTGCAGAGGTAATATCAGAATTCGACAGGATGGTATAGGTTGTAGAGCTTTGCGTTCATAACGTGAATAGTAGTAAAAAGCTCGTCGAGAGATGGCAGCAGTATGCAGTTATTAATTCCCGTTCTAAAATACATCGAAGAAGATAAAATCCGGGTTTTACTTTAACGACCGAAAAATTATACATAGATCTTAAAATTTCTATAGTCATTTAAAATCGTCCAAAGCGGGAATTTCAAAATCCAAAATCTATAATTGCTAGTATCCAATTTGATAATAATTATAAGACACTCGTTTTGAAACACGATGATTGTAGTTGACGTGAATATCCTCGTAGTTTGTAAACGAAAGGGCAGCTTTTATCGACGTGTAACCAACCCACATGATAATTTAGTAACGGAAATTAGATGCCAAAAGCTGTAATTCACGGTGAATATTATACAATATTGATTGCTTGTGGGATATTTCTTCAAAGTTAATTTTCACGGAGAGTTTATAGAGTATGAACTAGCTAACTGGTTGGTTGGCTTGTTTTGACGAATATTATACGTAAATCTTATATCTACGCTGTTTAAACTTTGAATTTGGTTATAATTTACATCGATATTAATACAACGTTACCTTGTCAAATCGGGGCAAAGTTTGTCTCAAGATATTATATACATATATATATATATGTATATAAATATATATATCTAGCAAGTAAATTGCCCCAGAATTTCTCATTCTAAACTCATTACACAACTCTATTTATACTAAGTAGATATATATATAGGTTACGTACTTGCCTATATTTAATATTTAAAAGAAAATCAGTATACCTTTTTGTATTCACCTATGTACATATATACGTCTATAATCAACTTCACGAAACAAAAAAACTCTCTCCTTGTTAATTCGCTTTTTATTTAAATACAAGAAACCAAATGATAAGAAACTTTGGCTACGGAATTTTTATACGGAAAGAAAATAGAGGATTTATTTCACGGAATTAGAAAGGGAAAAAACGAGACGAAAAATTGTACAGAAATATTTAAGCAATTTAAAACGATAATTAGAGGAATAAGAAGGAAAAAGCTCAGACGAATTCGGGAGAAAAAGAGTTTAGATCCTACGATAAGAAAATCCACTAGAAAACGATTGCATTTTATAAATATAACAAAATTAAGGAATCGTCGAATCTGATAGCAAAAATAATTAAGCAATTTGAAAAGAACTTGAACAAAAATATTCAAACAATTTGAAAAAAAGTAAAAGAACCGAGATACAAAAAGCTCAGACAGATTAGTGGGAAAGGGTTTAGACCCTGCGATAACAAAATCCACTAGAAAACAATTGCATTTTATAAATACAACAAAATTAAGGGATCGTCGAATCTGGTAGCAAAAATATTTAAGCAATTTGAAAAGAGAATGAAAGAAATAAGAAGGTAAAAAGCTCTGACGAATTTGGGAGAAAAAGGGTTTAGATTCTGCGACAGCAAAGTGTAGCAGGAGACAGTTGCATTTCATAAATGTAACAAACCTAAGAAATCGTCAAACCTGATAGCAAAAATAATTAAGCGATTTGAAAAGAACTTGAACAAAAATATTCAAACAATTTGAAAAAAAAGTAAAAGGAACGAGATACAAAAAGCTCAGACAGATTAGTGGGAAAGGGTTTAGACCCTGCGATAACAAAATCCACTAGAAAACGATTGCATTTTATAAATATAACAAAAATTAAGGAATCGTCGAATCTGGTAGCAAAAATATTTAAGCAATTTGAAAAGAGAATGAAAGAAATAAGAAGGTAAAAAGCTCTGACGAATTTGGGAGAAAAAGGGTTTAGATTCTGCGACAGCAAAGTGTAGCAGGAGACAGTTGCATTTCATAAATGTAACAAACCTAAGAAATCGTCAAACCTGATAGCAAAAATAATTAAGCGATTTGAAAAGAACTTGAACAAAAATATTCAAACAATTTGAAAAAAAAGTAAAAGGAACGAGATACAAAAAGCTCAGACAGATTAGTGGGAAAGGGTTTAGACCCTGCGATAACAAAATCCACTAGAAAACGATTGCATTTTATAAATATAACAAAAATTAAGGAATCGTCGAATCTGGTAGCAAAAATATTTAAGCAATTTGAAAAGAGAATGAAAGAAATAAGAAGGTAAAAAGCTCTGACGAATTTGGGAGAAAAAGGGTTTAGATTCTGCGACAGCAAAGTGTAGCAGGAGACAGTTGCATTTCATAAATGTAACAAACCTAAGAAATCGTCAAACCTGATAGCAAAAATAATTAAGCAATTTGAAAAGAATTTGAACAAAAATATTCAAACAATTTGAAAAAAAGTAAAAGGAACGAGATACAAAAAGCTCAGACAGATTAGTGGGAAAGGGTTTAGACCCTGCGATAACAAAATCCACTAGAAAACGATTGCATTTTATAAATACAACAAAAATTAAGGAATCGTCGAATCTGGTAGCAAAAATATAAATTTAAGCAATTTGAAAAGCTCTGACGAATTTGGGAGAAAATGGGTTGAGATCCTGTGACAGCAAAGTGTCGTACTGAAGCCAGTCGTATTTTATAAATGCAACAAAACGTAGGGTTTATCGAACCTTGTAGAAAAGAATAAGAAGAAGAGTGGGTTGGGTGGGGTCGTAGGTGTCGCACGGTATCAATTTCCGTCATCCAGGGGTGAAACTTAAACCTCGAAACCCCACAGCGACCTCACTGATTCGAGGGGTTAAGTTAAGCTTATAATATCTGCTAAGAAAATAAGAAAAGTGCTAAAACATTGAGACATTCGATATGCCATAATACTCTCCTCTTGAAGGATTAGAGATTGTTATAATAATCAATTTATATACCACCATTTCAAAAAGATAGAAAAATAAGTTAGTAAACTTCAAAAATTCTTTTTACAGCAGTATTATAAAAAATTTGCGAATAGTTATTTTCACTCTCAAGTTTTTATTTTGCTAATAATTTTAGTCTAATTGATCGATACGGATTTGAATTTCTAATCACAATAAACCCAATAGGAATTCTGAACCAAGTAAAATCAATTCGTATTAAATTTATATGTAAAGTTACAAATTTGTTGTATCTGACAGAGTTTAGAACCTCGAAGTCTGTCGTTCGATAGAGGTAGAAATTGAATTAAGTATTGGGAATCAGCTATACGAGGTTATATTTTCGTTGAGGCTTTTGGATTGTCGTGTCATCACGTCTGCCAAAGTTGGGGTATTTCAGAAATGCTGAAAGCGGTATCAAGAATTGATTAAAATTATAACGCGTAAAATTCGTGGCCAATATCAAGAGCTCGTCTGAAACTTGAGGAGGAGGAGAAAGATTTCCGATAATTAATTTTTCGCCATCGCTAAAGACGGTCCTCTGCAGACGTGAGACACCCCCCATCCCTCCACGATTCGGTTTGCACCACTCAACTTACGTACGTGCGGTTTAGCGATTAATATACACCATCGTATTTTTTTTTTTCACTCTCTCTCTCTCTTTTTCGTAATTAGGGGTTTTATGGAGGGTCGTGTATCCCCTGCGATAAGCAAACACACTCTTCTTCTTCTTCTTCTTCTTCTTGTTTCTTTTTCGCTTTAGTTGGCTTAGCCAAATGTTTTAGGGGATGAAAAGCTCCGCGAAAAATTTTACCCCACTCTCCATCTCACGCCAATTTCGTTACAGTCTTTACCTCGTAAACAAATAAAAAAATAAATAACGGTGGAAAATCGCCGCCGTCTAGTGTCTAGACGATGTTAAAACGAGCGCAAATTTTTTATATATATATATATACCTTGTCTTAAGTTGTTGAGTTAAGGCGATGAGAAACTGAACTAATTACCCGTATATATATATTTAGTTCAGATTTTATAAAATTCATCAAAAAGTTTACCTTCGTTTATTTGAAAATTCTTAAAAAGTAAATGAGAAAAAAAAAAAATTGTTCAAGAAATTAAAACAGTAATTATTTTTCCCACGATTTACTACTACTCACCGGTATCATTTGATTGCCGCCCTTTGCCATCGGGATTCCACTCTTCTTCTGAAACAGAAAATTAAATTTGGGATAAATTATTGTAATTATATATATAAAGGTAATGAAAATTTCAAGCTAGAAATATTCGAGACGAAAATTATAATTGAAGTGCCGAATATATTTTTGAAAGAATTTTCGGTTTAATTGAAACCGAGTAAAAATTTACGACGATTTAAATGGTGAATGATGAATTTATATACAAGAATTTTTTTTTTTAGTTTCTTGTAAAAAGCGCGGGATACATTTTTATGTATATAAATTAATACGGTTGGATATATAAGTTTGAGTATTTAATTATCTTTCTTTTTTGTTTTTTTTTTTTTTTTTTTTTTTTTTTTTTCAAAGTGCAAAAGGGTTCAATTTATACACAACCATAAAAAATACTCAAGCTTCGCTTCTTATGCTCAAGAAATATCAAACGTTACTAATTCTTGCTTATAAAAGCTCCAGTTTTTAGTTTAGAACTTCTTTTTGTATATCTTAAATATTGTTGGTCTTGTATGTACGTACTCGTTCGTCTAGTTAAAATATTTGAAAAAATTCCAAGAAAATCTAAAGCTGGATATTTAATATTTAAACTCGACCACAAAACCAACACCAATAGAAAATATCATTCGTATATAGTAGTTTAAACATTTCCTCAATTCTTATTTCACCATCCTAATCTTCATCCTCCACTTTCTTTTTCTTCAAACAAAAAATAAAACGGTTTCTGAAGCTTTGCAGAATTTCTTTTTTTTTTTTATCTCGGGTTTTTTTTTTTTTTTTGTTTTTTGTTTCTTCATCCCCTTAACGTAAAATCGACAAACGATTTAGTGGCAGATATCCATAATGAATAAAAAAATTCGCTCTTGCTTTAATAAAAAAAAAAAAAAAGCTTTTTACGTGTGGTTCGATAAAAACAAAAATGTATACATAATCGCAAAAAGTAAAAAATTATCGGTGCTTATATACTTATGCAAATTTTTGTTAAATTGGTATAAATGATATACAAGTAACCACGAGTAGACGGGAGGTGATATTCGATAAGATAAGAAAGTAAAAAAATTTAGTCCACAGTAATTTGGAATAAGTATAACGATCAAGTACCAAAAAAAAAAAAGGAAAAAATGGAAAATAAAATGAGGAAGATTATATCGGGAGAATTTCTGTTCCGAAGGTAATTTTTTTTTTTTTTTTTCTCACGATGTAACGTAATCCACATCAGTGGAGCTAAAGAGAAGGTTTTTTTATACTTTATTTTTTTTATACTTTATCGATAACAAAAAAAAAAAACAAAAAACAAAACTGAATTAATGTATTTTACTGAAGAGATGGAGGGAAAGGTGTGGGTCAATTCTTACAAAGTTTGAAGATAATTAAGGAGGTAGGTATACACTTTTCTTTTCAGATCGTTGTTATACGCTTTGAAGAAATATTATATTTATCGAGTCAGATTTTTTGTTTTTTTTTTTTTGTTTTGTATAAATGATTACTTTCATTTTGAGATAAGATTCAAAATTATTCTCAGAATTTTATAGAGCTTTGCCTTTAGATGTAATGAATTTATTGAAGAAAAGTTATGGTTATCGCAGCTGGATAATCGCAATAGTATAAATTTTTGTATTCAAAAATAAAATTCATCAAATATTATTCAGCTCGATAAATAGTAAAAATAATTTTATAAATTGTGACTCAAAATGGTGGTAATCAATTTTGAAAAAATTCATTTTACATTAAAAAAATGTAAAACCTCCTTAAGATAAAAAAAAAAAAAAGAAACGGGGGTTGAAAAATTACTACCCCATAAGAAGTTTCGCTTCAATTCCAAAAAAAAAATTCTTAAATGAAAGGGAGTGTTTCAAATCTCGGTAAATCTGTGCCGCATGCGTCTTAATGAAATAAAAAAAAAAGAAACTTTATTATAATTCAGGATTAAGAGGCACGAAGTGCACTTCTAGAAGCATATAAACTTGATACAAGGGAATAGGATGTGAGTCTGGACGATTTCGATATGCGAGTCGGTTCAGGAACGTGATCCGGTTAAATAACTGGTATCAAGTATCGCCGTGGCGATTGTTTGGTATTAATTACCTGAAGGGTCAGAATCGGAGCTCGGCGTAGGACTCGCATCGACGCTATGCCTAGAGCCTTGACAACACTCGCTGCACTTGCTGCACATTTTTTTTTTTTGTTTTTTCCTTTTCTTTTCTTTTCTTTTAGATTACTTGAACCGTTTCACCGCACAAGAATAAAATCTTGAAAAATAAAAGAAGATGAAGAAAATTTAAAAAATTCAAAAATTCGAGTGGCTTGAAAATATTAAATATAATATGCGAAGTAGAATGTAAAGATATAAAGAAAAAGGAAGAAGAAAAAAAAAAAAAAAACTCACACGATTTTGTTATCAGCAATATAATTCATATATTATTATATTTATTTATATATATATATTTTTTTTATTTAAACTTTTCTTCACTCGATATTATTCGATTCTATTATATTTTTAGTTTATAATTTAGTATATTTTTGATTTAGAAGAAAAAAGAAGAAGAAATTGCAAATAATTCACTGTCAGTAATAAATTATATCTTCACGAATTTAAAACCGTATACGAAGATGTGATTATAAATTAAATTTTATCACCGAAATAAGTATATGTATATGTATATATATATATATATATATATATATATATATATATATATATATATATATATATATATATATATATATATATATATATATATATATAATAATCTTTATTTTAATTTCGTTTTACTTTTTCTCTCACTTTTAGGATTATAGTTAATTAATTGTTCCAGTAATTACGAAGAACGTTTGATAATAATTAATGAGACTTGTCTGAATTATCCTGGAAAGTTGAAAAAAAAAAAAAAATAAAACCCATACCTACTACGTATTAACAAAAATCTTGTACATTGAAGCGCTAATTAGACTAGAAAATATGTACGCAAAAAATATGAATCGAGTTTGGTCACAGAATGAGATATATAGTAAATGTGCATGAGCTATGCCATAAGGGATAATAAAGAATGGAAAACGAAGAGAATGGAGACTGTGAAGGAATGGGAATTGTGATCATCGCTCATTCCAGTGAGGAGAAACGTACATACGTCTACATCATAGGAAAGTAATACACACAATCCCCGAGGGAATATATAGAGACAGAGAGCCCGTTGTCATAGCATTCGTGAATCTAGTTTTTCCCCGTCTTTGTTACTCTAGGTTACTGCACAGTCGAGTTTTACACTGTTAAATATTTCCTTGTTTATCTTTAATTAAGTTTAAACAATTCAGTGTATAGTTTCCCTAAACGCTTCAGAAGTCTCTCGCTAATTAGAAAATTTATTATCTTCTCTGTAGAGAAGATGCTCTTACTGCTTTAGATTATATTTCTGCTATACAATTATTAAGTTTAATAATAAACTGAGGTAATTTCTTTGTTAATGTATAATTATTCTCTGTATCCATCTACGGTTATCCTTAAACTGATCATATTCAAATTTTAATTCCCTTTTGGGGTTAAAATGTTTCTCCAAATAAATCCAAAATGGAAAAATAAGCCCGAAAAATAGTTTTTTGGGGTACTTTTCATCAAAAGAGAAAAAGTATAGGTTTGTCAGGGAAAGAAAAAGTATAAAAAAGTAATGAAAAAAAGATCGAAATTCAAAATTTCACATAAAAAAATGCTCTATATATTGACAAACAACAATTTCATACAGTGCGTTTAATCCAAATTCGATCTGGGTACATTTACAATTTCTTCTTGTCATTGGCAAGGATCGCCCTATATATTAACAAACAACAATTTTATACAGTGTATTCATTCTAATTTGGTCTGGGTATATTTACAATTTTTTTGGTGTCATTGGCAAGGAATGCCCTATATATATAAAATCCTCAACTCGGAAGAATATTTTCTTTCATTTAGAAAGGTAATACAGAGAAAAAAGTATAGGTTTGTCGGTAAAACAGCGAAAATCGATTCATTTCCGGTAGAACCGGAAGTTCAAATTAAACGAAACATGGAAATTTTTCATGCCCATCATTTGGTTGTAAAGTCCTGTGAATTTCAGATTTTTTCATCGAGCCGTTTTCGAGATCACCGCACGAGTTTGTCGAACAGGCCGGCAATTTTCTAAAAACCTGTTTTTCGGATTCTAGAGGATCGAAAACGAAAAGATTCGTTGAAATTGATAAGAGTCACTTTTCGACCAAAACCAATACTTTTCTTACATCACCATAGGTGATGAAAAGTAAAAAAGAATCGTAACCGAAGCCCTAGGTTCCTATTTCAAATTTAAATACAGCCCCAAAGTCTCAGAATTTTCCAATTTGGATGGAACACGATTTTTGCCACTTTGCGGTTATTTTTCTCTCTCTATCGCAGTATCGTTCCGAAAATTCTGAAACTTGGCAGACTAACATATCTCTACTAGTAAGAATTCCGTGAAAATGTAACAGATTTTTATTTGGATTTTTTGACGTTATAATTTTCGGAGCTTTAGCTTGACAAAAAAAATTTTATTGCGCTCTGTAGCTTCGAATATTATATCATTGAAAATTTGTAGAATTTTTATGGGATACTTACTACTGTAGGTAAGAAGTGTGCCAAGTTTCATATTTTTCGGAGTGATGTTACGACAGGAAAGAAAAATTAATCTCGAAGTGACAAAAATCGTGGATTTTTCAATTGTGAAAATTGCAAGACTTTTTATTTTTATTTTTAGGATTTATTTGGAGACATTTTCGTGTGTGCGAAAGCATTAAAATTCGAATATGAGTAATTCAAGAACGACTCTAAGATGCAGGGATATAAATTTCGAAATTATTAACCTTTCGTGGTCACACCTTCGATTTTAATTAAGCTGGTCACAACCGGGTCGAATTGACCTAAGCCAATTTTGAAACAGCTGCCACGTGAAAACTATCAGTCCGTTCGGGACCGAAAAAATACTGGAAAATACTTTGAACATTTTAAAACAAGCAGCAAAAGTCGGTATAACAAAATTCAAACGGTAACATGTTCAAAAAAAATCGTAAATCGGTCAATGCGCAAAAAAGACACTTTTTTACTCAAAAAATCATAAGTTTTTGAATTTTAAATATTTTTAAGTGAAATTATAGTGAGGATACTCGTGAGATATGGTACTTTTAGGAAAAAAATAGCGCTATAGTGTGTGTTCCAAAAAAGGTATTTATTTAGGGAAAAAACGATATTTACCTTCAAAGTTCAAGCTCGGGTAATTTTGACCCGCGGTGACCACGAAGGGTTAATAAAACCGAAAAACCAGATATGAGAAAAGGAAGAAATATAGATATTCTGAAAACGGTGGTACAGACGCGTCTGATTTGGCACGGAATGAATAGACCCTGATTTAAGAAAACGTGGATTATAGCTGCAGGCTTATGTTGCGGGGAATAACCCGTCGAGCAGGTAGTTAACGACGGTTAGCGTTTTTCTGTCGAGCTTTTCTCAGTTCGAAAGGTAGAAAAACTACGAATCTAACAACACGACAAATCGCTGCACGATCTACAAGAATCCCTCGAACGATTTCCCCGATATTTTTTATTATTTTTCGCGATTCTTTGAAGAGAAATTTCCGCTAAATCGTTTGAAAAGTTATCGAGCTTTTCAGCAATAAAATTTCGAACCGTAACCCTTCCCACATTTGATTACCAATATTTTTCTATATTTGGAGTAAAAGTATGTCGTCTAAAAAATTTTCACAGAATTTCACAAACGGTCAAAACTTCATTTTGAAAATACGTTTCTCTCTCCATTTGGCAATTGAAGCTTTTTGGCCAATTTAGATCAAATTAAATATTATACACCGTGAATAACAGACAAATGTCCCAATTTCTTTGGTGTACAGATATTTTCACATAACTAGGGGGGTTGTTGATGCAGGGTTGATTCAGGGCCGTCCTTGGGTCGGGGTTCCAAACTAATTGCAATTACGGTTAAGCGGAGAGCCACCAGGCATTAGAACACGGTCAACGGGCTTTTGACCTGGGACTAACCTGACCTAACCCTAACCCTATTCTATCCTATCCTATCCAAACCCAACCCAATCTTGAGCCTAGAGGTAGAGAACCGCTACGGGGTCCGCAATCCACTTGATTCTCCAAATATCCCCGGGGCCGGCATCTTGATTGTTCGACGTTGGCGCTCAGCTTCCTGCCTCAAGCATACTTATATACATACATATACATATGTACATACATAAACTTGCACGAGCTGAATATGTATCTACCAAAACGCATGACATTAGAATAAATAGGAGTTTTCATTGAAATTCTAGATATTTACAATTTTTATAACAGCAGCTTTTTTTTTATATTTGGCTGGTTCAATTTTTCAACTTTTTGTTCCTCGTGTTCGACATTCAGACGAAGGAATAACAAAAAAATAACAAAAAAAAAACCACAAGCCGGAAAAATAGTTTTTCGGAGTACTTTTCATTAAAAGGAAAAAAAGGATGGGTTTCTCAGGGAAAGAAAAAGTATAAAAAAGTAATGAAAAACCGCAAAAAAAAGATCAAATTGAAAATTTCACATAAAAAAAATTCCCTATATATTGACAAACAACAATTTCATACAGTGCGTTTAATCCCAACTCGATCTGGGTACACTTACAATTTCTTCTTGTCATTGGCAAGGATCGCCCTATATATTGACAAACAACAATTTTATACAGTGCATTCATTCTAATTCGGTCTGGGTATATTTACAATTTTTTTTGGTGTCATTGGCAAGGAATGCCCTATATATATGAAATTCTGAACTCGGAAGAATATATTCTTTCATTTAGAAAGGTAATACAGAGAAAAAAGTATAGGTTTGTCGGTAAAACAGCGAAAATCGATTCATTTCCGGTAGAACAGGAAGTTCAAATTAAACGAGACATGGAAATTTTTCATGCCCATCATTTGGTTGTAAAGTCGTGTGAATTTCAGATTTTTTCATCGAGCCGTTTCCGAGATCACCGCGCGAGTTTGTCGAACAGGCCGACAGACAGACCGACATCTTTCTAAAGACCAGTTTTTCGGATTCTAGAGGGTCGAAAACGTGAAGATTCGTTGAAATTAGCAAACGTCACTTTTCGACCAAAACAAATACTTTTCTTATACCACCGTAGGTGATGAAAAGTAAAAATGAGTATACCTAGTCTTGATGCGGATTAATTAATTAATTGATGTCTATTAATCTTCTGGAATGGCCTCCTCATATTCTAGGTTCGGGAATTTATAAAGCGTCGATTAAGCTCCCTGAAGACCGTCGCGGGCAGCATAGCTGCCTCGTCCTTCCCCGCCCTGTAGCACACCCTGCAGGACTGTTAATTAAACGGCTGATAGCTCGAATGTATATACCTATATATAGGGTCGATAAAGCTCTTGTTTTAGACACGGGTATTTAAATCTATCCGCAAAATGTCATCCACCAACTACCGTTGGTCCGCCGTCAGTCGACCTATCGATTTCTATCGTTTAACGCGTTTTCTCATCACTGTTATAGGTTGGTAGATATATAGCTGAAAGGTCGCAAGCTCGGAGTTGAAATTGCGGAACCATCTTATACTTCAGAATTCATGAATACTATTGCCGATTTAGTTTTCGTTACTGTAAGGGTTTAGTTCGAAAAATTAGTTTTGGTTATGAAACCAAACGAAATTTTGCGGTTTTTTTTTGGCTTTTGGTGTATACGAAAATGAATTGAAAGAAAGATGGAGAAGGTTTGTTCTAAATGCTCAGCGAATTTAGTCAGAAATTGAGAATTTAAGAAATTTGAAATATTCAGGATTTCATGTCTAAATGATCGGCGTAAAAAATTGCCATTAATCTCGTTCACTTTGAACTTTTACTTCTACGAGAAAAAAATTGGCCTTTGAATCTTTGACTGGGAATTATTCGTATATAGGAGCTTTTGATAATTTTGATAATTTTACATTTTTCAGTATGTATTAGTTCTCACCTTGAAAACTACGAAAAAGTGAATTCTTTTTTATTTTTCATTATTTAAATCATCTCAAGTCAAATTTCAAAATTCAGAAATCAAAAAGTGTGCAGAGCCACACAGGCTGGGCAACTTCGCCTGAAATGCCCTATATTCTTCTCATAAATATGAATCCTCAAAAAAAAAAAAAAAAAAAATTAAGCTTTAAATTTTCTCCTCTAATTCTAAAAGTTTTTTTTTTTTTCCACATTTTTTTTCCTCCTCTTTTTTTGTGGCTTCTCGCGTCGTATTATAACGATCATGGATAATATTTTTCACCCTACTTCCAACCTTATCCATCCTTCGTCCTAAAACTTATATGTCTGGGATCTGCAGCAGGGTGTTATCCCCATAAGGTACCCGGAATTTTAAAATGAGACAAAAAAATTTTCTATACGCTACCGTATCCAAAAAAAAAAAATAAATAAAAAGAAAAAAAGGATAACAATTCCCACTAAAATCCCTCGAGCTTGCAACTCTCTCGGCCATCCGGGTTCCGGGCCATCAAATTAGCGGACTCAGGGGACGATATTAATTGTAATTTCTGAACAATTTCAATGACCGCTGCATATATCACCGCGGATTTTCCCCACTATAGAAGCTGCAACCTTCCAACTGTTGATTCCATACATAGCCTGGCCAGTTGCCGAGCGCGGAATTGTCGAGCTTTATTCGTAATTCCAAAGTTTCAATTGTTATAATTGTCTAAAAAATTAATTAAAAAATAAAATGTAACTAATTGAATTGAATTTTAGTTTATGAATAGAATCAAGAAAGACAAAAATTCTTAACAGATATATTTTATACTATTAAAAGAAAATGAAAAACAAAATAAAGCTCAAATTTTTGTAGTTTCTTTTCTCAATGAAATATACGATATTTGGAAAACTCCATTCCGGATATATTCAAGCCCGAAAACTTTTAGCGTTTTTTGTTTTAATCCAAAGCCATATCGAGAATCGTAAAGCGCTGGACTGTGGCTGTATAAGGACTTTTCACTAGGATCTCAAAATCCCTCGAAACTGCAGCTGTATGCATGACGAGGTTATTCGCCACTCTCTCGGTAGTCCATATCGTCCTTTAGTACGGAAACCGGATAGCCGGACAAGAGAGAATTAATTAAACTTTCCGAGTTCAACGTTGTTTGACACTGCAGCACTCGAGCTTTTCAATATAATTTACCGCTGTGCACAGCACAACTCGCTGACGTTATATGTTGTAACACAATTTGTAGGACATAAAGTACCTAATTTCGAGACTGTAGGTTTGATTTTAATTTTAAATTACTGTTTTTTCCTTTTTTATTTCGCTCATATTTACCACATTTTGCTTCACTAAAAAAAAACTTCCGGTTTTTACAAACTATACAAAATTTATTAAAAAATATACAGAATAAATCGCAATCATAGTCTATTTCATTCTCTAAAGTTTCATCCGTTGAAAATTCATCGAAAAATTAGCACAGAGACAAAAATATAAAAGAATTTTTCGTTTTCAAAACAGCTACGTGCCATCCATATAGAAAATGACGATGGGTCTAGCATAGGCCCAGGCCTGGGCCAACACTTCATAACCTCTGCAGCCCAAGGCTGCAAACCAGCCTTGGCCCAACCTTCGTTTGAATCTGGGATCATAACTTCGTGCCAGGCTTGGCATACAGCATTGGGCCAAGACTGGCAGTAAGGGTTGGCTCAAAATTGACATAGTCGAGGCTCGATTGTCCAGAGCTGACCCAGGCATGGGCCAACGTCGAACTACCGAGGCTCGGTTGCCCAGAACTGGCCCGAGCCTGGCATTTCCTACATGGACAATCAACATTAATCAATACATCAATTTGCACCCGCAAATTCCACCAAATAGAAATGTAACAACTACAATATATATGTACCTGACAATACTATAGAAACCTCGAGAAGTTTTGAAGCTATAATCATCAAATATCTTTCCATACTATAATAATGAAGTGAATAATAATATGAAAATTGACTCAGAGGATATGGATACTTTTGTGAGAATACCTCATCGATAATAAGTCGAAAGGTTGCGGAGTTCAGAGAATAAAAGTAACTTTTTGAAAGGCGTTGTGCAGGAGTTTAAAAATTCCAACGAAGTAGATAAGTAAACTAAAAAAAAGAAAAAAAAATAAAACAAACGAGTCTGGTGGCCTCTGGTGGACCTCGCGTATAGGTATTTAAATGGCATAATAAGGAACAACGCTTGGAGTAGGTTATAATTCTAACGGTCGTTATTTGTATAGGTGTAAGTAGGTTAAGTCCGTTGAGGCCAGACCACCGCGAATTGACGTTTAATTAACATTATTAAAGCATTTCTAATTAGAGACCCCCAAGAATGCTTCTACTCTCTAACTACCACACGATTTACACGATACCTACCACAGCTTTGAAACTAGCTATACCTATATGTATGGTATGTGTCGACATCAAGCACTGGTAAACAAATATTTACTCTAATGTAATATTATATTAGCCATATGTATATATATATTAGGATGGGCCCAAATAAACCGAATATTTATTTGTTTTTCAAAAGACCTTTTCAAAAACTTGTTTCTTATGATCAAATAACAAGCCTCGAAAATTCTGACCTCTTAATTTTGATGTTTAGAGGTTTAGAGATTTTTTAAACTACTCAATAAAATTAGCGGGTCAACCTGATTAAACCGAGCCATTTTTCGACCGATTTACTTGGAATTCATACCAAAGGTAGTCTAAGGTCTATAGGTCCGATCGTCGAAACCCAAAGTCGTAGATCTGTGACTTTGATTTTACGCATAGGGTTTGTTTTTGGGGTGCCACATCGAGGCTCTTAGGAATACGGAGTGGTGACTTCAGACCCAAGTTGGAAACACTTCGGACTAGATCTGATATAAATTTCAAGTGAATCGGTCAAGGTGACTGGAAATGGCGAGCCATGTTGGGGGTGACCTGCCAATTTTGTTGAGTAGTTTATTTCATAATATGGGAAATGTTCTTGTGGCACTTTCCGATTTTCATATATCCAAACCTAATCTACTTAGGAAGATTTTGCATAGCTATTAATGTTGAAAATTGAAAGCTCTACAAAAAAGATCTCTTGGTATTTTTTGATAATTCTAGCTGTTTCCAAGTTGGTTATTGGTCATTGATGGTAACATGATTAACTTGGAAACAGTTAGATTTATCCAAAAAGATCAAAAGACCTTTTTTGAAGAACTTTCAATTTTGAACAAAAGTAGCTATACAGAATATTTTTAAGTAGATTAGTACTTGAGATATAAAAATCTAAGTGTGCCACAAGAACATTTCCCATGTTGTTCAAATGGGAAATAGTGAATCGTGATGATCGCGACCTTTAAATATTGAAAGTAAGAGCCCAGATTTTTCGAGGCTTGTTAGTTGTTCATAAAGGACAAGTTTTTGAAAGGGCTTTTTGGAAAAAAAAAAATATTAGGATTATTTGTCTCACCCTAATATAATTAGGGAACAAATGTTCATCGTTTTTTTATTTTTAATAATGATTTCGAGAATTCACGGCAAGGCTGTCAAAAAAGTAACATAATTACAAATCTGTAAAGCTGCGAGTTTTCGAAATTCGGTTTTATTTCATGAATTGTTTTTTTTTTTTTGTTTCAAAAATCGATGAATTTGCATTGAGTTGAAATGCTTCAAGCAATTCAATTTTTACAAATTTCATAATCGAAGAATTACTTTCAAAAAAAAAAAAAAAATCCAAGTCCATCACACCCTATTTTCCTCTTCAAGATTTTATACAGGATGACAAAAATCGACCATAAAAAATCCTGATTTCGGATCCTGTTTGAATATCCTACCGCTTTTTATCGTTCTAAAAATTAAATTTGAGTTTAATTTTGCACTTCAGTTGAAAAAAAAGACCAAAAAAAAAAAAAAAAAATGAAAAAGTTGAAATTTTCCCTCTTGCGGCGTGAAGTGAGGAAAAACAAGGGTGCGGTGTTCGGAGATATTCAACCACATACGTATGTATGTATGTATGTATGTATGTATGTACATATATACATACGTACGTAGAGGTTTCTGGTACATTATGTACATACTATCCCCACGTGGACCCGCGGTGTCCAAGTATATATAAGTTATAGGGGTTGTGGGGTAGTAAATGGAAGATGCATTGCTCGTTGCACACTGCGTACGTGTCTGGCGCCTAGGAAGTACGTAGTATGTAGGGTAGGTAGGTATGTACACGTTGTTATGGGAAGTATAAGGTACGAACATACCTATACGTATACATATATATATATATCTATATACTATATATATATTTCTGTTAACGGGGTGTATTGTGCGGCTAGAGGTCGTAACTTCTGGAGTTTAACCTCCTCACATATATTTCCAAACTAATATACCTACATATATACATTATACCTATGTACGTATACATATGTATATTATATATATATATATATATATATATATGATATATGAAATATGAGAATTTTTTGCGTATCGTGTGTACATACGTGTAAATTTATATACATGTATACATGATACATAGTATAATAATATATGTATATATGTATACCCTAAATTTACTTTATTACTTAATATAATACTTTATGCATCATACTTCGCGCTGCGTTCACTCTTAATTGAAGTGAAATTTTCTCTTTTTTTTTTTCGATTTTTTTTCCTCGGTTTTTCAACCCGCTTAATACATCTACACCGATAGTAATTATATCCGTCTTTTACCAGTTTAAACTTTAATTTTTCACCTCAAATATCTGCATACCTACATAATTTATATAAAAATTGTTAATTAACCGCGTTTTGAGTTTCTTTTTTTTTTCATTTCACACTTTATTTTTTTCTTTTCATATACACGTAGCTTTGAGTTTGATATACAGGAGAAGTGTGGGCAAAACGGGGATAAAGGGGTGCAAAATTAGGTAACCCAAAAATTTGGTAAAATTTTTTTTTCTTTTACAATTAAATGGTTCCAAATCGTGATATTATGTATTAACTCTTATTTATCATTTTTGCGCAATTTCAAATCTGTGAAAAAATGTTCATCAAACATTTTTTGTTTTATATCAAATTTTTTATCCGGTAATATGAATTTCTGATTTTTTTTTAAAATTATTTCTTCAATTTAAATCTATACTGTTTAAATTTGTTTGAAAGTTTTAGAAACATTCGTTGTTAAATTAAACCGTAAAACAATCGTATAATGCAAGTTGATGAGCTTAATTCAGCTTAAAAACATTCATATGTATATGTCTATTTAAGTTAAATGTTGAAGAAGATTTTGAAATTAATTAAAACAGTTTTAAACACGAGTCTAAATCAGCTAAAAACGTTGATACTGGTTAAGAAACGATGTAGTACATACATACATACCTACCTACCACAGTCTAAAATTAATTAAAACGTTTAAAGCTCGGCTTTAAATCAACTAAAACCGTGGATATCATTTTATGAAATTTTTATAAAAACGTTTTAAAAATAATCTGAAACACTAACTCCGGGGGTTAAAATATTTTGTTTCCGAGGTGCACATGTACCCATTTCCTTTAATAAAACATAAAAAAAAAAAAATACATAAACCGGAATCGGATGACAAAAATTTTTTATTGAGAAATACGTATGTCTTTTTTTTTGTCAAAAAGTATCTGAAAAAAAATCGGTATCACAAAAACAAAAAATAAATTTCGAAGTAATCGCCGCTCGGTTATAATCGGAATGCCCCATATATGTACAGAGCTGCACATTAATGGTTTACCCGAAAAATCAGCGTCATTGAACATGGGCTTAACTCTACTAGCGCCACCATGCGTCTACAGTCAACGTTTAGCAGAAAAAGCGTGCGTCAAGACAGATCAACAATGTTGTTCGAATGACTTGAAGTTGTAAACGCATATGCGTATTTCTCGAATGAAGCATTTGCTCATGTTGCACTAGTTGATTGAGTCCACGTTCACGATTCGAAAATCCGAGCGTAGCTACGTTCATATTGAAACCATTAATGTTCATTAAGGTTTATGAAAAGCTCGTGTAATATGTACAACGCTGTTTGAAATTGGCGTAGTTATAATGAACCATACGAGGATCATCTAGTTGTTATGTCTTCTTGCATCATGTCTGATGTTTGAAATTAATTTTCCTTATACATAAGGGATAGGTGAGTATATACATACGCGTTATAGTGCAGATTAGTCGTCGCAGCTCTGGTAAATAATGCTTTTCATATAATAAGACCGGGGGAGTTAGGATATTTTGAAACCTGTACATGTATGTACATGTACATAGATACATTTACGATATATACATAGATATTATGTTAATATCCTGAACCATGCGGAAGTCGAGGAACTACGTATACATAAATGGCGTTTCACGCGGACTGACAGACGGATGGATTTCATCCGCCATATTCCCTAGGGATAGTAAGAGAGGATAGCCTGTGGACTGTTGCATTATTTACCAGTTTCACCCTCCGCACCTACGATACCAGGTAGCCAGGAAGAACCCATTCCCATCCTCAAACCTGCAACACAGCACCACTGCCTACAATTTCAAACTATGTTTCAAACTGTTTCCTATTTAACGTCAACGTTCCCTGAATATTTCGACCGAACATTAATGTTTAACAAGCGCCTGATGGCCTAGTCAAGGGACGCCTGGGGTTCTACAACCCAATTTACCACCGACGAACTACTGTACCTATCTACCTACCTACCTACCTACCTCCCCCACGTTCACTACGGATCCTTTATACACTTTCCGGGGTGGTTAAGGGACATAAGTAAAATAAAAATTCAAATGAAAAAGATAAACAAAATTTTTGGCTGACCTCGATTCATCTACTAGTCTCAGAAATTCTTGCCAGAATTTTTCAACTTCAAAACATGGTGTTCTATGAGTTAAAAGTTTTATTGAACATAAAAGAAATGTGAAAAGTTAGGTTTTTATTTTTTATTTTCGAAACTACTGCATCGATCAATTTAGAAATTTTTGCCAGATCTAAGTGGGATCAAATGCTATCGAATGAGATGAAAATCGTCAAAATCCGTTGATTCCTTCTCGAGATATCATGAATTGAAATATTTTTTTTGTAAAAATTTTGTTCTTTGAATAACTCGAAAACTACTCGACCGATCGAATCCAAAATTTGAGCAGTTTTAAGGTGGAAAAAAGACGAATCGATTGATACAAGAAAGGATTAAATCCGTCCATTCGTTCTCGAGATATTTTTGGATCAAAAATTGATCAGAGATAAACGTCCATTCGAAAATGGTCGGAGGTGATTTTGTGGATTTTAAAAAATGAAAATATGTTCAAAATTTAATTTTTCAATTTGCTGGGTGATTATAATGATTCCTCTGATTTTTAAACAAATTTCGATTTTAGTTTCTGATCGATTTTGGACACATTCTTAATTTTTTTGTTTTTCTCTCATTTTTCTTCGAGCTTTTATCATTTTACAAAATCTTCGAAAGCTTGTTATAACGGTTTTCGTTATTCCTCCTTCACTCGATTAATTCGCTAAATCATTGAGCGTCATTTATTCCAGGATTTGGATCCGCTCAACTTTTGAAGCTTTCAAAATCGGCCTCTTGAACTCCGTGACAATTTCCACTTACTACCACCTTTCGTCTTCGTAAAACGTGCAACTGAGTCTTTACTTGGATCCTGTTCAAGTGGCGATTAAAACGCTTCTTCGTCGCGACGACTTGGTTCTTCAAGTCAGCAGCTTTCCCATTCCAGTTAGTTAAGAAGCTTAAGCTCGTCTCATTGGTTGATCTTAGCTAGAAACGACGCGGCGAGCCACCCCGCTGACAATGAATACGAGTGGGAGCTTTTAAGGGTAGCTATATGGTATACGTTAAGGCAAACGATTCTAACAGCTAAACAATCTTTTGTCTCCTACGCTTATAGATATTTCAAAATTCAAATATATTCTTTTGAGAGAATAAATTTGCGATGTAATTCGAAGCTTTATAAAATTTCAAATAATTTTCAATGTGAAAAAAATAAAACTGAGTTAATTGAATATATTTATGACATAGTATCACTGACATTCGAAAAGAGAATAAAATAAAACGAAAAAAAATACAAAATACGGAAATTATTTCGAAAGTGTGTAGACGTACGTGATTATTATAAACCTTGATGATATTTTAATTAGATTTCTTTCAAATTAGATAATAAATTGGTGAGAAAATAAAATAAGAGAACCATAAAGAAGTGGGGAGGGAAATAAAAAAAAAAAAAAAATTTAAAACAATAACAGCAATTTTTTTTATTTTTAACAAGATTTTATGTTGAAAAGAAAATCGCAGTATTTGAATCGAGCGGGTTTACATACATATATACAGTATGATATTAAATATACGAACGTGGATCTTTTCAGTCACGAAATTAACGTATCCCAGTTTAGTTTCAACGTTGAATACGTCTCTCGCTCGTTAAAAACCCGGTGAAAAATAAAAATGAAAATGAATAAGTAGAAAAAAAAAGAAAAATGTATAAAACAGAAAAAAGGAAAGAAAGAATATGAGAAAAACAAAAAAAAAATAAATAAAAAGAACGGAGAGTCGCGCACTTTGATCTCACCGCTTCACACCCCTGTGATGCAAACTTTTACTCCGTTTGGGTTAAATAAGGTTTTCCTGACTCGGGCAAATTCACGGTAAGATAAACTGAATACGAAGATTATTCCGCTAGGACCAGCATGTTTTTAGGCGATCCTAAAGTTTTCACTTTTCCTTCTTTTTTTTCATTTTTTTTCTTTTTTTTTTCATCCCCAATCCTCTGCAGTGACTCTGGGTATTTTATTCCATAATCTCGACTATAATTTCTAGACTTTATGAAAAATAAAAAACAAAAAAAATAAAAAAATATTGACGATTTTTTGGTTTGTTTTAATTTTTGTATTTTTGCTTTATTTCTTTTTTTTTTTAAGGAAGGAATTTTAAAATCTTTTCTAATTCTTCTTTTTCTTTCTTTCTTTTTTTCTTATTCACTTTTCCTCAGTCCACTCGCCCTTTCATCGTTCTCATTCTTTCCCTACCTACTTTATACCCACTTCCTTGAGTACCTACCGGAGACGAATTGGGCCTCTGGCGTAAATGCGATCTGTTTGAAGACCATTAGTCCGGTCGACTTTGACACTGAAGGATATGTCCTTGGCTCCCTTTTAGACTTTTTACGTACGACGATTTACAATATACATATAATATATTTTTGACGGAGAAAAATAACGAGTTTTATTTATTTTTTTGAAAATTTTTATCCCAAAATTTTACTATTCATTAAAAAAAAAAAAAAAAAAAAAAAAAGAAAATAAAAAATACGCATTCAAATCAATGCTCGAATGTGAAATGATAGTGGATGAAAAAAAATTTGACTTTTACGAAGCTGGAAGTTCCGAGCGTTTTTAATCAAGAGAACCTTTTTTTTTTATTTTCAATTTTTTTGTTTATTTTGGTCTCTGTTTTTAACTAAACGTATGGAAACATGGACTCATAAAAGGTTTTAACACGTTTCCTCACTTCGTGGTCGGGTAATCTGTTTTCATCAACGTTTTCTGGTTCAAATTTATCCCTTTTTTTTTTTTTTGCTCCTAATTTCTTTTCACCACCAAAACAGCTGAATAGAAAAACGAATGGAATAAGAAAACCTTATTTAGTTTCCAGTTTCGATATAATAGCCTCGAATCTCTCTCCTTAAAGAAAACCACCCCCTTAATTCCTTCCCATTAAATAAACATCGATGGACGTTAAATTGTCCGATAATTTGTTCAAATTATAATCCATAATCTTGAAAAAAATCAAGTATAATTCTTCAGGAAATGATTGACGATTTGAAATATAAGAACACGATTAATTTGGGGATAATTTCCTATACCTTAGTAATATACCGTAGGGTAGTTTTAGGCCGGAAAACCAGTAAGTTACTTTTATCTTAAGTCTACCTTTCCATCGGTTATCGTTTACCCTAAGAATCTGGGATCTACAAATTCAAATGAAATACAGTTCAGTTCAGTTGGGTTCGGTTTGATACGGTACGGTGCGGTTCATCTATAGAAGACCTTACTTCCACCTCTTCAGGTTCAGCTTTCGAAATACGAAACTTTCCTTTGAAGTTTACTACTCCTATACGCTTTCGCCTTATACTGAGTCAAGTTTTATACTCGAAGAAAACCGTTCCTCAGGTTTCTGCAAGGATCGGTTTTAGTGCTCAGGGGGTTGTAGCCGAGCTGAGTTCCTTTACACAAAATATATATATATATATACCTTCTTCCTACCGAACTTAGGGTTGATAAGTAATTCATGTTTTATTCTTTATTCTTTATTCTTTTTGTTTTTATTATCGTTATAAATATGAGCTTTAAGACAAAGAAATAAGAAAAAAGCGAATTCGCGAAGCGAGTTAAAACTCTTTCGCTTCGTGAATTCGCTTTTTGGCCACGTTCAGAAGCTCGCAACTCTTTAAAGTTGAAAAAAAAGTTTAAGAAAAAGATTCAAGACGACGTTCGCTGTGCCTAAGTTAGGGTATGTATGTACTTCGGCTCTGACCTCTTCTGGGATTCAAATTCTCAGGGGTAATCGGTAACAGGAAAAAGGTCACAGCTTCAAAAACCAAAAAATAAAAATAAAATAAAATAAAATAAAATAGAAAACGTTGCAAAACTAAATGGCATGAGAAATCTAGGTCTCATACTGTCACCGAATAGTAAGCTTTGTCATTTTACTTTGTGATTTGTTCGCAGAATGAAAAGCGACTAGACGGAGCCCTGAGATCCTATAGTTCAGAAGGAAAGAAATATAGGGAATCGCTATGTCGCGTTGCGTCATAAGATTTGCATTTTCTTATTCAACTTCCGGTAGATTTAGTCCGACGTATAAATTTCGGGTATCACGTGATAACCGACGCCAGGAATCTTATCACTTTCATAAATAAATCAACGGAGACTTCTTTTTCTTCTTCTTCTTTTTCTTCTTCACCTCATGAAAATTGCCTATGCGAATTATCATTCCATAAAAATCGGTAAAAAAAAAAAAAATTCATCCTCGAATGTTATTCGCATTTTAATTTAAATTAGTAGAAATTTTATGAAAACGAAATTTTCTTCCCTTAAAAATTAGACGTTATAAGCATGAAGCCTTGAAGTTGAATGAAGTTTTTATTTTTATTTTTTGATAATTTATAAAACACGATGAAATAAAAAAAAAAAAAAAAAACGATTGAATAAATTAACAGAAAGGTTGATTTGATTTAAAAACAATAAGGTCGGTTCTTCCGAATCACATATTTAAAATCAGTTATAAAATACGTACGAAAGGAAAAGCTCTGAATATCGAAATAGCAGGTAGCAATTTTAAATATCAAATGAGAAAAAGTATATCCGAGAAGTTATCTCAATATTCCGTTCAATGAATGCACAGTAGCTACATACATATGTACAGAAAAAAAAAATGACTGAAAAATCGTACCAAAAAAAATAAAAAACAATTATTTTCCACGATAAATTTTTAACGAAATCAATTATCGTTTTCGATTACTAAAATCCAACTATGTAGTACCTATAGATTTAAATCTCTTCTAAACCGCGTTATTTCCGTTAAAATCAATTTCGATTAAGCCATAGGCGAGCAATTTAAATGAAAAAAAATTTTCCAATCAAGATGGCGTTTTAAACGAATTTTAATGAGTCGAAAATATCGCTTTAATTGGTCTAATTAACAAGTGAATAAATTCTGTGGTTCCTAATTCAAATCCACCCGTATATATGTTGATCCATTTCTTATCAAGCTCCCATAAAAAAAAAAACAAAAAAAAAAAAAACAAATCGTATCCAAAAAAATAAAAATCAAAAAACAAAAAGTAGTTGTCATTATAATTATACGCAAATAGGGGGTAGCTCTAGGTCTCGGGAATCCGTAGGTCAGTGTTGCAACGGTAGCTTTACATCGTAGCTTTTGTTATAAGAAGGGAGGGTCGCGACTCTCCACGATAGGTATGAGTTATGACTTGGAGAAGTTGAGGGGTTCGAGAATAGTGGTGGGATTCAAAGGTCACCGGCTTATCGCGACCCCGTATATATGGTGTTACCTATCGTTTTTTCTTTTCTTTTACATTTATAACCCCCGAAAAATTAAGGGTTGTTTTTTTTTTTTTGGTTTCAATTCACTGTGCAGACTTATTTTGATTTTTTTTTTTTTTTAAAGAAATAAAAATTTCTTTTTGTTTTGATTATTTTTTATTTTTTTTATTTTTTTTAAGAGGGTTGATGATGACGATTAGGGAATTTTTTTTTTTATTTTTTGGAAGCACTGATTACGACGTACGAAGACACACACACACTATATTTCTTGGAAAAAAAAAAAAACAAAGTAGCCCGGAAACTCGTTATGTGATTAATATTTTATTATACATTAACACCCGCGACTACTTTAGGTTAGTGTCTACGTAGGTACGTCACCTTTGCTACTTCGTTGAGTCTTACTAGCAGACTGCCGCCCTTTTAGTCTCGACAAAACCGACCGCGGCAAACCCCCTCCTATTCCAATTTCTGGTGCACGCCAGCGCCGTGGAACCGGGACTACGGAGCTTGCGAGCTTCGTTATATCGTCGGAGATTCGCATCGACTATATCTATATGTATGTATGTATGGAACCTATACATACATGGTATATATAGGATACCCGGAGGTCGTATTCTCCTCCTTACAGGTATATCTTACTACTATATATCCTTATTAAACTTGCCTCTTTTCTTCATCCTGTATTATCCTGTACAGCTCGGTATATGTATCTTACATTTCACTTTATTAATATTTATTATGTTATCTATGCGTGGAATTGTCATTTTACTGCAATCCAATGCCATACATGTATTTGTCATTTTCATTCTCGTATTCTTATTCTCAGTATCATTTTTTTTTTTTTTTCAAGTGAACACTTCTTTTACGTCTTAAGTCTTACTCTTAAGTCTTGAGTCTTAAATTTTAGGTCTTAAGTCTTAAGTGTTAAGTGTTAAGTTTTAAGTTTTAAGTCTTAGGTCTTAAGTTTTAAGTCTTGATTATCAAGTCTTGAGTCTTAAGTCTTAAGTTTTGAGTCTTGTATCTTAAGTCTTAAGTTTTGTGTCTTGAGTCTTAAATCTTAGGACTCGAGCCTCAGGACTTGAGACTTAAGTACAAGTATGCAATTCAGACGTGTGTATCTATCCACACAAACTTTTTTTTCTTTTTATTCTTTACTTTTTATGAAAGTATTGCACCTCTCTATACCTATAACGTATATACCTACAGTCTATACGTATATTTTATTCTATTGTTCTTACAGGGGAGTATAACGCAGTGTCTCAGTACGTTAATCGCAATTACTTTATTCTATAGTACCTACCTAGAGAACCCTTCGACATAAACTGCTTGACACGGACAGGGTTCATAATAAAGTCGTTTTTTTTTTTTTTTTTTTTTCTTCTTCTTTCTATTATCTGTAAACGATGAAGTTACATACGTCTCAATGTTTCATTTATTTTTATATATTTACACAGAAGAGATTTTTTAAAAGTTAATAAATTTTCATAGACTTGCATCTCCTGAAAAAAGGTGTCCTTTATAACGTAGTTCTTTTTTTTTGGGGTGTTTAGACGAAATGTTTACAGGAAAAAAACATCTCGAAAATAATCCATTTTATGACAAAACTGACAGGGTTCCTCCCTTAATGAAACAATTCACTTATACTTGTTTCAAATAAATTTTTTACACAGTATTCCAACGTATTATCAATAATCAACAGTCAAAGCTGATACAGTATTTCGTTCTAAATTATTTAAATGTAATTTTTCTATTCTGACAAAAATTCTGTTTTTTTTTTTTTCTTAAATTTCATTTAATTCCAATCAGTATATAAAATACAGTTGATTAGAAATTAATACACGTTTTTTTATTGCAGGTTATTCATCACCCAAACTCATCTTTTTTCTTTTTCTTAAATTTCGACCAGGAAATTAGAAAAAAAAAAAAAAATGATAAGATTCAAAATTAGTCTGATATAAAAAATTATAATAATAATCGTTTTTTTTTTTTTCTTTTCTTTGTTTTCGATTTTTATCTATCATCTTTATAATCACATGCTGTTTTTTTTTCTGACGTATACCTATTCTATGTATAAGTATATAAAATATTGTATATATGTTGAGTTGTGACCTGGATGTGTGATAGTCAATAGGATTCCGGTGATTTCAAGGAATTGCGGAGCTTCCAGGGAGCAATTAGATTAATTTAATTGAAATCCGTTGGAATAAGGGGAGGGGGAAGCGAGGGGGGGTAGAGTTTGCGGGATAACTTCAAGTCCAACTGACACCCAGGCATTCGTAAAACCGTTCAAACTGACTTCAGTTCGGTTCACCATTCCGCTGAACAACCAACTAGTACTTCATCCGCTCTTATAATTAAAATTAGTCAAACTGCGAGTAAATTTATCTGAAAAAAAAATTTCCCCCGCCCAAAAAAAATTTTTTAATCTAAAAAAAAAAAACAAAAATCTTTGCTCTACTTTCGTTCATTGCTTTTTTGAAGCCACGTACTACATATATACGTTTATATTTTTTTCTTGCGTGGGTAAAAGCACGCGTCTACTTTATAAAAAGGTGGAAATTTTTATTTTTATTTTTTTTCAATTTCTTTATGTTCTTTTTTTTTTTTTTTAATTCTTTTATTTCTTGATAGTTCCTAATTAGGATTAGGGGTGAAAAAAATATGAGGCAAGTATAATATAGAGCTGTATTATGAAAGGTGTTTGTCTTTTTTTTTCTACTTTTTTCAATTTTTTTCAATTTTTTTATTTATTTTTTTTTCGAGTGATTGAATTTTTTTCTCATCGTGAAAACTAATCGAACGAATGAACCCCGGATAATTAGGAATTTGCTTTCGGGTAAAACCAGACTACGCCTCAGGCTTTCAGGCGAAGGATCGACTTCCAGGTCTCGCAAAATGAGGATCCTCGAGACGTCGAGACTGACGACTTCCTGGAGAATGCGCTGGCACCCTTCACATACCTGAAACCCTCTTTGTTGACAGAACACCCTGAAGGTTTCATGCCGGCAATAAAAGTTACGAATTTTCAAATATTCTAAAAATCTAATTAAATTCATCGAACTCTTATGATATTATAATCTATACATATTCATACATGTTTCGATCACAATTCTCATTTTCATAAACCCTAAAATAACACAGAAATGTCAAAGAAAAAAAAAAAAAAAAAAAAAAAAAAAACGAAAAAAGAATAAATTTCTTAAAGTGGGGAAAAAAAAACAGAACAAAATCTCACAATTTTTTAATAAAAGTAGGTATATGTATTGAAGAACGAAGTATCCCTATATTGTATATTAAAAAAGCTGAGTAAATTCAAAGGAATAAAAGTATATCAAAGCTCAAGATCAATCGTTGTGCAGAGTAATCAATTTCTTGTTTTCATTGCAGTTTGATCAGATTTTCGATTTATTTCCAAATTAGGTACGAGTATAAATCGTGTTTATAATTCGTAAGTAACGCAGTTTTTACTGTGGGAGCAAAAAAAAAATAATCAAATTTATTAAAAATATTTGGAATAAAATTAGATTTTCCGAATGCTTTTAGAGCTTTTATAAGCTTGTGGTATAACCAATCCATGATTCGAAGATAAAATAGGTACGAGTACGATAAGTACTGAATGAATTCTGTTACCGTTTTTAAACTCACGGATGTAATAACGAATGTTTTAGTTTTAGTGAAGTAAAAAAGCTCGTCTTTTTCTCTCCTTGAAAAATAAAGAGAGGAGAAAAAGCTGTAGAAGGAAGAAAAACGTAATTCAACAAGCTGGTAGTACCAAAGCGTAAAATTTCGTTGTTTAAAAAAAAAAAAGCAAAAAACAGCAAAAATGAAAAAACCAAAAAATAAAAAGAAAAAACAAAAGAGTGACATAAAATAATAATTTAAAAAAAGCTCGTAGTTTGTTTCTCTCGGTTTTCTCAGCCTGATTTTAGCGCCAACTCACTCGGCCGTTGCACTTGGAGCTCGTAAATTTTGTCGCCACGGCACTCACGTTCGAGCTATAGGGGTAGGAAGAGAGGGTGCGTGAGTGGTGTCGTGACGTCATAGTGCGTAAGGATTCCATTAGACGAGAGAGGGAAGACTCTCTCTATAGCTGCCTTTACACGAAAGATTCAAAAAATATGAAAACGAAAATAAAAACAAAAAAATAATGCGTTATTGTATATCGTCAAATATACCTTATTCGTTTTCGGAAATTTCGTGAAATAAAAAAAGATTCAAAATAAATAAATAAAAGTGAACACTGTTTTTTCTTTCTATTTTTTTTTTTTTTTTTTTTAAGTGGCCTCGACTACGACATCCGTTGCCACTTTACTATTGGATACGAAAACTGGCGCGAATTGTACGAAAACTAACGGCAATAGCCGTAGTGCAGAGAGAAAAAGAAAAAGAGATGGATAGAGAGAGAGAGAGAGAGAGAGAGAGAGGGGTGAGGGGTGAGTTCCTAGATATTCGAGCGGGTTTGGTATTAACTTGAAAGTTGGATACTGGCCAACTTCCGCCGCGGGGTTTGGGGCTCTCATCCTTTTTCCATCTCCTTTTATTTATTTCCCCTCTTTCTTTCTTTCTTTCTTTCTTTCTTTCTTACTTTCTTTCATTCTTTATTTCTTTATATATCTTGGTCTACGCCCAACGAAGAGCCAACAAGAGAAACCAACGAGAAATATGACATCTTCTCTATGTATAATATGTTACGGACGTGAAACAGCAAGAGATAGAATTATTTCACTATACAAGTTACAGTAGGAACCCAGGATCACAAGGTCTATTTAATATATACGATGTGTTCTCGCTACCTCCCCCCCTCCCCCCCACCCCTCCCTTCACGGATATCTTCTCTCCCCTCCTTTTTCTCGAGCTTCGCCACTATGGCGCCATCTGAAATATACTAGCGATTCTTATACCTAGTTCGTTTCTCTCTCATCGCTTTTCTCTATACCCATTTCACGATGGTATTTTATACTGCAGGCGACGCTATAGGGTTGGGAGGGAAACTGATCAAGCACAACACTTCTCGCGCCTTTACTTTATATGGTATATATATATATATATATATATATATATATTTACTAGGTATATACTACATTTAGGTATGTATGTACATGGGTATATATATATATATATAGGTGTAGACATTTTGCTTTTGCCTCTCTCGAGTTTTAACGCCCTGTAGAGATGAAAAAATAAAAATAAAAAGAAAAAAGAAAACCTAACTCGTAAGAATCGAACTAACCTCATAGTCACGTGCTACTTGCAGGTTGCGGAGTTTCGACTTTCGACATCCTGCGGAGGGGCTATGGATGTCACGACGACTTGTCGGCTTAACTTTTATCGCCATTTGTCACCACTCCGGATTACTTTATTCAACTTTCGAAAATAAACTTATTAAATATATATATACCTATATATAAGTATACATATATGTAGAATATATTTATACAATACATAAACATTTTTTGAAAAAAATATTTTCTCGAGTGGGAGAAAATTTTTGATAATTTTTCAATTTCGCTACAATTTGAAAGCACAAATGATGACAAAAATTGAAAAAAAAAAATATATATATATCGAAAAGTTTCAATTTGATGAAATTGAAATGTTTCAAACAAATGAAAATTATTAAAAAAGTGACTACGTATGGTTTAGTTAGATGAACCGGAAGTACCGAACAAGTTAGACAAGTTTATTGGCACATGACTTGGTCACTGAATACAAGTTTTTCTGCCAAATTGTTCCAGTGCGGTTTATCTGGTGTAACAAATCCAAAAAAAAGAGAGGAAAGAAGAGAAAGAGAAAAAAAAAAAAAAACATCAACAACACTAGGAAAGAATTTTGGCTACCATTTAGAATTCCGAGATTGGAAAACGTTGAAAAAATGCAATAAGAATTTATCGTCCAAGTTCAAAGAAACAAAGTTACACAATTTTATTTCGAAGTTATTAGATCTCTACGATATTAAAATCGATAATGACTTGATGAAGGTTTGAAATTTTTGAATCACCACTTTTTCGAAAAAAGAAAAAAAAAAAAAAAACTGTTGTTTATGGATAAAAAACGACAAGTTTGAAAGTTGATTTTAAGAACATTTTTTGTCAATTCGATACTAAAAAAAAAAAAAAAATTATAACAAGTTAAGAATCACGTACGTTTAAAAATCGATATATATTTTTTTTGTTACTTTTCTATAAAAACACGTCAGCGTTTGAAGGTGTATTAAATTTTTAATTTTTCTAATTATACTGAAAAAACCCCCTAAAATTTCCAAAGAGAAACTTTATCAATGAATTTTCTTTCTCTAATATATCAATTGCGGGAAAAATTACTCCTTCCCTTTTTTCTTTGGTTGAGTTTACGTTGATGCACCTTTTTTTCTGTTTCCCTTTCTTTCTTTCTTTTTTTTTATTGTTATTATTTCCACAGTTTTGTGTTTCTCCAATCGGAGATAACGCGGAATTGTTTCCTGTTCGTCTAGCAACGATAATTGGAAGATAGATTCCGGTATCTACCAGACTGAGGTCTTCGTCAAGGTCTAGTCTGCAGTACAAACTTGCTATTCCTGCGGAACTACAACTGAACAGTAGAAATCGCAACGGTCGTTATCTCGTTCCCAGATCTATCTATCCGTACGTAGGTATTTACTGTATCTATGTATGTACACGTACACACACATAGATACACGCTTGCTTAGGTATATAGAGAAAACTAAGCGTTTCGCAGAATAAACCAAAATCTGTATATATATATATATATATATATATATATATATATATATATATATATATATATATATATATGTATATGTATGTACATACATAAATATTCATATGGCAGATTAAATGTGAATTTCAGCTATTCAAAAAATGACTAAATCTTAAATAATTTCTACAGATTGGGGTATGAAAGTACAATTCTGAATATTGAAAATTATTTTTGATACAGCTGGTTTTTCCATAACGCAATTTTTTGATATATGATTTCTTGCTCAGCGCGATTTTGTGTTTTTTTTTTTTTTTTTTTTTTTTTTTTTTTACCCTCGAGAATTGGGTCTATATAAGAATGTTGGAAAAAATTTGAATAAATTTCTTTATTGTGTCACAGTCAATGAAATGAGCGAATCTTCTTTTGAAGAAATAAAACGTTAAATGCATGTAACCAATTCAGCATATGAATCACTATATGGGCTATAATATTTGACAAAAGTATTTAGAATTTTTTTAAAGTATATTAGTAATTTTTTTTGGGTGCAGATTGTAAGTCAGATGAAATGTGCCATATGTACAAATACGGATATAGGTATAGTTCCAGGGGTGATGGTGCAGCAAGCCATGGTATACATATCGAATACAGAAACGTGGGGAATATTGGAATGGGGAAGCTATATAGGTAACGTACACCTATACCTACACCAATAGGTACAATTTCGCCCTCTAATACAGGCTTAAACCTTCGAGCCTCGCGGGAATTGCGACCAGAAATTGGTAATCCTCGCGGAAATTCGCGGAGATTAATCAATCCTCCAAGCCCTATACATATATGAATACATATAACCAAGTAGATATATGTATATGAGCCATTTCGCCCCCCTTCCCCCCCCCCCCCCCCCCCCCGCCCCCACCGTATTATGTTTATCGCCGAAGTCATTTTTCTCTTCTTCTTCTTCTTCTTGATTTTTTTTTTTTTCTCTTTTTTAATTTTCTTTTTCTTTTTTTTTTTATTTTTCGTTTTTTATCTTCCCTTCCCTGCGCGAAAACTTCGGAATGAAAAGAAAAAAGTCTGTCCACGAATAACGACGAGCCGTTGAAAAGACTATTTGCCCAAAAATTGGTAAAAAATAAAAAAACAAAAAAAAAAATATTAAAAATATTAGAAATTTCGAAAATTCGAACTTTTGAAAAATTTATATAACTTTTTCGCATTCTTCGAGATAATCCAAAAACAGATTTTGGGTACAGCTAGATTATTCTTTCATCGAATATCACACATTTTTGAGATTTTTTTTTTAATTCAGAATTTTTGGATCAAAAATTTACAAATAGCGATAATATTCCTAGTCTATTTTTTTTTTTTTTGTCGTTTTCTTTTTTCATTTTAAGTTTCAATTAGGACACGAGACTCGTGTCTAACGATTTACTGATTTTCTCGAGTACAATTGGAAACGGGAACAATTGAACGTCGACTAGCTAGTCCCAGTAGTCTAGGCTGCACCTAGGTGACCTCGGTGAATTTCATCTACAGCTCAGAAGCTGGAAGGAGGGGTAGGTAAGCTAGTGGTTCTAAGAACGACTATTCGTCCATGTAGTATGACTGACGCCCTGTGCTGCACTACGGTATTCATCTACTCGGACAAAAGTACCGTGGCCTGTTTTTCTTTTTCTTTTTTTCTTCTTCTTTTTTTTTTTTTTTTTTTTTTTTGTCAATCGCGGTTATTTGCGCTCAGAAGCTCGGAGCTTGCGGCAGAAATCTGCACACATGTTTATTTATCTAGACGAGAGTAAAAAATTTTTATTTAGATTTTAGATATATCCGTTTGTACCTTATAGACAGAGAATTTAATTTTGAGGACAGAGAATCTTCTTTTTTTTTTTTTTTTTCTTCTCTTTTCTGGATAAAACCTTTTTTTAATATTCTCTACAATCCTTTAGGGACAAACTATAGTATACCTAAAACCGAATACACGATCCCTATACGTTCTATTTGCAATAGAAAAGTAATTTCGCAGAATTAAAAACCGCATAAATAGAAACGTGTTTTTTTCATCGATGTGCACGTACAGTGGGATATAAAAAACTGGGTTCATCTAGGATCAGAGTTAATCCGAAACAAAAGTGAACCAACAAGTGGGAGTCTATTTATTTTCAGCGGATCTTTTACTGGTACTATATATTTATTTTTGGGAGTTTTATTGTTCCGAAATTTTGCTGTGATTTTGGGTTAAAAAAACAAAATAATTTTTTTTTTTTTTCTTGAATATAACTATTCAACGCAAGTATACCCGTATTGTACGTGTAATAATTCAAATGACTATTTTCACGTTTATCGTATTAAAATCATTTAAAAATGACTAAATATCTTATAAATTGTTAAAAAACGAATAAGCTAGTAGGTATACTGTTAATTAATAATTAAGAAAAGCCTTGCGAAGTCTCAGCTTTATATATTCATTAAATAAAAATTTGTTGAATAATTTCTATCAGATTTTCCGTCAGTCTTAAAACGATCTACCTCAAAATGGTCGAGGAGAAAAATTTTTGAAGACGTGGATTACTACTTTTCCGAAATGAATTGTATAAAAAATATATATAAAACGTTTTTTAAATCTACTAAACAGCGTGTAAGTTTTTTCCTTGTACTGTGAACAGCATAAATAATAACGAAAAGAAAAAAATGAAACAGAGTGTACGTGTATAGTGGTGCATAAAACTAAGTTCAGCGCCGGCGTGAGAATAACCCTAACCTCACGACGACGCGACGGCGTCGACCGCTGACTAGGGACTGTGTACCAAGGGTCGATATCGAAGTGGGCGTGGCTCGTTCTGTACCGTATCGTCACGTGACTGTATAGTGAACCTCAACGAACCTCCGTGAACCGCCGCGTCGTGCGAGTTGTGAAAGCGCCCCGATGAAACTCTGCGTGAAATTCAGGCTTTAATATGCGCGCGCAATATATTTTATATACGTATTTCTTAAGAAGAAGAAGAAGAAGAAGAAGAAGAAGGAGTAGAAGAAGAGCGACTGACGTATGTATGTACGTGAGACGCGGGTAGGTATAAACTTCGCGACTCCTCTGCCTGCAGCCAGAGTTTAAGACTAAGAAAATCAAGATGCCCCAAGAGATATCTGTGATTAAGTTGGAGCTCTTAATTAAATTCAGAGGAATTGGACGCTCATAAATAAGACTCATTGTTTTCAGGCGTTGAACTTGCAGACACGCGTCTGCCGCATTCTCGACCTTAATTCAACATTTTCGTAATTCAATTCTTTATATTTCTTATACCTTACCCTAATGTTTTTTTTATTACTTTTCATCACCTACGTTGATATAAGAAAACCATTGATTTCATTGGAAAAGTATAACTTTTGCTAATTTCAACGAATCTTTATACGTTTTCCACCCTGTAGAATCCGAAAAATAAATTTTTAGAAAAATGTCTGTCTGATATTCGACAAACTCGCCCAGTGATCTCGGAAACGACTCGATAAAAAATATCTAAAATTCACAGAACTTTATACAACCAAACGATGAGCATAAAAAATCGTCATGTCTCGTTCAATTTGATCTTCCAATTCTAACGGAAATTAATCAATTTTCGATGTCTTAACGATAAACCTATACTTTTTCTTCTATATATTATACCTTTCTAAATGAAAGATCATGTTCTTCCGAACTCAGTTATTCATTTTATATTTATATAGGTATACATATATTATGTATAGGACATTCTTTGCCAATGGTAAAAAAAAAATTGTAAATATACCCAGATCGAATCGGGATAAAATCCACCGTAGGAAATCGTTGTTTGTCAATATATAGGGCATTTTTTTTTTTTTTTTTTTTTTGTGTAAAATTTTTAATTTTCATCTTTTTTTTTTTTGTTTTTCATTACTTTTTTATACTTTTTCTCCCCCTGACAAATCTATACTTGTTTCTTTTTGATGAAAAGTGTACTCCAAAAACTGTCTTTTCAGTTTTTTATTTATTTATTAATTTTTTTATTTATTTATTCGTAAATCGTAATTATTATTATTATTATTATTATTATTATCATTTTTGGCTAAGAAGGGTCTGAATATTTCCAACGAAATTGTTATCGGCACGTTCAGTTGAATTTAAATTGGACGTTTTGGAATTTGTTATACCAACTCGCGAGGGTGGCTGTATGTGTGTGGCGTTAGTCCGTATATATATATACCATATGTACAGGGTTTATACATATATATCTATATGTATATATGCGAGAAAAGAGTTTGAAAGCTAGCTGCTGTGGGAAATATTCGCAGTGATAAAATAAAACTAAAAAATGTATAAAAAAAAGGAAAAAAAAAAAAAAAAACAAAATAGTAAAAAAGAACCCGTTCCGGACAGGTGTGCATGGTCTGTGATGCTGGCAAACTAGGTACCTACCTACCCGTTTCACGTTATTATTATACATATATTCGTGTCATATTTAACTAGGTCAGAGTTTTGCGTACGCGAAAATACTATGTCGAGTGCGTTATACCCAACCGTACAGGATAGTTTGCGTATTTACGTTTTACATTTGTATAGATATGTTTTACGTTTTATTTTATAGCAATATAATATATATTCACGAATATAGGTATGTACGGAAATAATATAACTTTTATATTATTTAATTATTAGTCAAAGTGAAACGGGTGTCGAAACTCCAGGTTAATATAATATATTATTATTTTTTGCTTTTATATATATTTATGGGGCATTCCACGTCAATTTTATATTTTCAAACCCTTACATTTTTTTATTAATTTGCAATTTTTACATTTTATTCTATACTAAAAATCAGTCGACACGTATTTCGATATAATAATTTTTTCGATTACTAATAGCAAAAAAATTGTTCAGAAAAATATGTTCGATGTGTCGAAATGAAATTGAGAAACTGGCCCTCAAACAAATTTTTTGAAATTTTTTTCAAAGGTTTTTGATCTACCAGATGAAAATAAAGAATTATTGAAAATTTCAAACGGCCAAATCGATGATTTAAAAAATTCTAGCTATCTTACAAAATATGTCAAAAATTTCGTATTCTAATTTAGTTTTTGAAAAAATAATTGAAAATAAAAATGAAACGAGGACTTTTTTTTGTAATGGTCATTTTAGTACTTCAATTGTAAAATACTCACTCTTAGAGGCTAACGAAAATGTCAAAATAATGTTTTTCGTAAAGTATAATTCAAACTGAACAAGTTTACTTGAATGAATTTTGTTGATACGATTAACCGATCTCGAAATATATGAAGGTAAAGAAATAATATTGTGAAAAAAACTCAAAATTTGAACTACCTCGTGAAAAATCGGAAAAATTATTATATCGACAAATCGTGATATACGTATCGACTCATTTTCAATATAGAATAACATGTAAAAATTGCAAATCAATACAAATATGTGAGGATTTGAAAAAGTAAAATTGACGTAGAATGCCCCATATGCATATACATACGATAGCTATCGATGTCTAGAAAATATATAAGAATTTTCAGATTTTTATCTTAATCATTGCAAAAAATGGATTTTTTTCTTTTTTTGTTTTTCTATTTATTTTAATCAAAAACTCGGTGCATCTACACTAGGATGGTTCTTATTTAGAACCACATTAATGTACACGTCTATTAACCGTGTCCCAGTTTAATTTTCTTTAAACTTAAGTCTTGAGACAATTTATTTATCCTCGTAGATTCACGGAGACTCGTAACTATAGATCCCTAGCATGCGAACAACGAAGAGAAAACCACTTAAGACCGCTTTGCTGTCTAGTCAGACAAGTAAGTAGTCGATCCGGTAACTACTCAGGCAAATAAGTAAGTAGTGTCTATCTCAGCGGTTAGCGAGCGGACTAGACAAGTGAAAAATGAATTTAATGGTCGACCGTTGAGTAGTAGCGACCGAGTATGTTCAGCCGGATCTTATCAGCGTTTACTCTGCAGTTTTAGTTTAGCTACGTTGGACAGCTGCAAGCTTTACAGTTTTTCTCTGAACTAACTTAAGCGAAAAGGAAGAAGTTGCGCTGTCGATATTGTCGGGTTTTAAATTATCCGCAATTATTCGACACTGTTTTACCGACTATGCACACCATCTTATACTTCTCTCTGAAGTTCAACGAAGCTCTACGAGTCTGGGACTTGTTATTTATCACCTTTGAGGGTCTCGGTGTGGCTCGCAACGCTACGCATAAAAGATTCAAACGCCAAAGCGATACCACGTAGTCATTCCAGCTCGTGTAGAGCTAAGACTTTCTAAGCCGCCGGGATAGACGTATGGGTTTAAATATTTATTACGTGTAGAAATTTTATCGGGAGAAATTTGAGAAAAAAAAAAAATTAACTTGAGGTTTTCGAGGATTAAAAATTTTTATTTTTTATTTTTTAATCGAGTAAAAAAATAGAAAAAAAGAAAGAAAAAAAATTAAATGGAAATTGATATTCTACTTCGTTTTTGTCCCGAGAATTTTTCATTTAAGTTGAAAGAATATTTCTTTGTGAAATAGAGAAGAATGATGTGGAAGACCAGTTTAGGAGGCATTTGCAACCCGTATCCTAGTCTCCGCAGATTCTATACGACATGAGGAAACTATATATATATATATACACATATATATATAACATAAATTGTGCACGGATGAGTTCCCCTCATCTCATAAACTAAGCTGAAATACACGCGCTAAAAGTTAGCGAAGCGAGGGGGAGTAGGTAAAACTAAGATATATAAAATCCACGGTGTGTGTAGGAGAGAATCTCTTGTAATTGTTTAAAGACACGCGCAGTTCGGTGGTCTTATACACTAAATTTATGTATTATCGGTATATATCTAAACTTTCCGAAAAAGAAACACAAAAGATCGAAAAACCTAAAAGAAAAAGTGGTAAAGAAAATGGAACAACGTAATTCTTCACATAAGATTCAAAATTTTTTCACAATCATCATTATACGTTGTACCGATAATCTATTCGTTTTTTCAGAAATCGAGTTCTTATATTTGCATGAAGCGTTTTTCTTGGTTTTTTTTTTTTTTTTGTTGGTCTTTTTAAAGTCCCATTCATTTTCAACCCCTAAAATTGAATTTAAGGAAGAGAATAGAATCTCGATGTAAGGTTTGCAAAATTTATTAGATCCAATTGAGAGAATATCATACTTCCAAAGTCTTCCAAAATTTGCCTCAAATATTTTTGTACCACATAGCGGAGGGGGGCGAAATGGGCACCTTAGTTGAATATGAGAATTAGGGGCAAATATCATCCTCATCAGCTCCGCACTTGCTTATTGTGTGAGTAACGTCGTAAAACTGAAACTTAAGTCTTTAAGAAACTTAAAACTGTGCCCCTTTTTGCCCCAAATTATTATTTTTTGTCGAGATTCCCGTTCTGCCTAACATTCCCTTACGTATATGATAAAAAATTTTAAAGATGAAAAAAAAAAAAAAAATTCTATGTTATTATTCTTTCATTTTGGGTTTTTTGTTTCAAGATAAATTTTCTGAAATAAGGCACTCTCTTTCTCTCTCTGCTTGTATATACCCATACAACGTAAGGTAAGTGTCTAAAAACGGCGCTTTATGTTCACCTCGCTAATAAATTCGCACATCAAAAGTACAAGGTATATATACGTGCAATATTATAAGATGGTGTATTTTTCACCTGCGATAAAAGCTCCGTGGGAAAATGTTCTTTTTTTTTTTTTTGTTTTTGCGGTTTGTGGTTTGTGGTAAGATCTACAAATTTTCCACCAATGTCAAATGAGATACTGTTGCTTTTTAAGCAGACCTATTTAATTGCGCCTGTTTCTTCGTCTCATATATTCGCAGATATAATTTTCAAAATGTTTAGCAAATTTCTAAGAATATTTTACCCCGTCATATCTTAGTCGTCATATTTTTTTTACACCAACGATAATTAGTCGGCGTTTGATTTCAACAGATGAAAAGGACTTCGGTAGGTATATAGCCATGTAATTATAAATCCATATACTAATTACGTATGATAGTTTAAGTCCTGATAATATTCGAGCTTTCATCGTGCAGCTTTAGCAGATCTCAATTCCACGATTTCTATTCAAATTTTGGTATTGAAGGTCGTCTTTGAAGTTTTCGTATTTTTTTTTTTGATTAGTTTTTTTGAATCCAAATTTAGAGAATTATTTTAGACTTTTAACCCTTCGTGGTCACACCTTCGATTTCAATCAAGCTGGTCACAACCGGGTGAAATTGACCCAAGTTCATTTTTAAACGGTTGTCACGTGAAAACTATGAGTCCGATCGAGATCAAAAAAATACTAGAAAATACTTTGAACATTCTAGAATAAGCAGCAAAAGTCGGTATATCAAAATTCAAATGGCAACATGTTCAAAACAAAAAATCGTAAAGTGGTCAATGCGCAAAAAAGACACTTTTTTACTCAAAAAATCATAACTTTCTGAATTTTCAATATTCTTGAATGAAATTATAGTTGGGATAGTCGTAAGATGTGGTACTTTTAGGAAAAAAATAATAGTATAGTTTCTGTTTCAAAAAAGGTATTTATTTTGAGAAAAAAATAAAAAAATAAAAAAAATGATATTTACCATCAAAGTTCAAGCTCGGGGGTAATTTTGACCCGCGATGACCACGAAGGGTTAAAAATAATCTAAAATCTCTTTGAAAATAATTCAATTTAATCGTATAGCTATTTATGTTACGGATCTGGGGATTATTGAGCTAAAATTTTGGTCATCGCGATACGTAGAATACGGATTTGCGGTTAATTACAGTTTGAGGTTACAAACTGGGCCTGGGAAAGTCGCGTGTAAACTGACTGGGATTAGGACAACAAGTTTACCGCATCCATAACGGGCAGCTGTGCCCTCAAGCGGAAGTGTTTTCGCGGGTTTAAGCTTCGCCCAGCGAATCAGCTTGTCCCTTAATCACGTGACTTTGAACCTTCAAGTTTCCTACTCCTGTACACGTATATATAGGTAATTGAAAATCGATATTTAAATACTTCAGTAATACGTCAGCCGCAGACTCGTGTCTCCATCTCAATCAATTTCAATCAATGTTCAATTACCTAATTAATTATTATTAATTTTTATTTTAATCGACTTGCAATGATAGGAAAAGTATTCCAATTTCGATCGGGAAATTACGTAGTTTTATATTATTTTGGTTTATAATTTCAACGAATTTTCACATTTCCGGGCCTCTTTTAAAGTGAAAAAAATTTTCGAAATAAAGATCGAAATTGTCTGTCCGATGAATTCGCCGAATGATTTCGAAAACGATTGGATAAAAATATAATTTTTAATTTACAGAATTTTATATGAAAGATTGTTGGGCATATAGGTCAACGAGAAATAATTGTAGTTTTGATTTTTGACTGAAAATCTATATTCTTTATACATTTTAGAAAAACTCTATCAAGGGAGGAACCCTGTTAATTGGGTAAAATGAAAAAAAGAAAGAAAACTGAGAATATTTATTATTTGCTGAATTTTCATTGCAAATATATATAAAATTATGTTGTTTTTCAAACCACCCTGAAGTTGTTGATATAAAATGATGTTGTAGTCGTGCATTACATGCGTAGGGATATGTAAGGGCGAGATGAAACCACTCCGGGTGTGAAATAGAGCAGAAACTGAACTCGATTACCTGAGTGAAGGGTGGTTCTTGTGTCATGGAAAACATCACTGTGCGTTGTAACGATATGCGTCTAATTTCAGCCAGGAGAAGAGAAGTTTAGAAAAAAATCTGGCCATGTTCGCGATTTTTTATATTTTTACATTTTTATTAATTAACTCTTCGTGGTTATCGCGGCTCAAAATTACCCGAGCTTGAATTTTGAAAAATTCAAAATAAATACCCTTTTTTGCAACGCACACTATAATACCATTTTCTTCCCTAAAAGTACCATATCTCACGAGTATTCTCGCTATAATTTCACTTAAAAATATTAAAAATTCAAAAAGTTATGATTTTTTGAGTAAAAAAGTATCTTTTTGCGCATTGACCGCTTTACGATTTTTTTTGAACATGTTGCCATTTGAATTTTGATATACCGATTTTTGCTGCTTGTTTTAGAATGTTCAAAGTATTTACCAGTATTTTTTCGGTCTCGATCGAACTGATAGTTTTCACGTAATAATCGTTTAAAAATGGGCTTGGGTAAATTTGATCCGGTTGTGACGAGGTTGATTGAAATCCTAGTTGTGACCACTAATAGTTAAAATTGTTAAAATTTATAAATAATTTTACTTTACACAAAATTTCTGTATATTGTAAAACATTTATTCATAATTCTATTGATATTAATACAACCGTTCGTACCTCTCATATTTTTCCACCTAAAATGTAACTTTATATATTTATATACGTATGAAATTACAGACATTGAAACCCTCTTTAACAACCTAGTTATAATTAAATTAATGACCCCGAACAGCGTTTGCTAATGCAAAATTTCTGCTCGGATGTCAAAATATCGATTTTAATTCATGTACATCTACATTAAATATTTCGATATAACACTCGAAAATTTTACTCTGAAGATATAATCTTCGATACTTATACGCATACTCTTAATCACTCGACGATAGCTAAGAAACGAATGAAAAATTTTTGTTGCTTTTTAAAAGCAGAACAAGTTGGTTAAACTTTTTACCAAACTTCACTAACAGTAAATTAGAAACTTGATGATGCTGTTCGAGAATAATTAGCCCGTAGTTTCCAAGTAGCCGATAATTAATTATAAACTATACTTGTGCTTATTATAGGTACTTGTATTTTCAGATGAAATTAGAAATTATTTACGATTTTATGGTGCTTCGGGTTGCGTAGATTGAGTTTAGTTAAGAAAAAGTGGATTTCGGAAAGTACAGATCGGATCGTTGATCAAAAGTTTTTTAAATTTGGAGAGAATATTCAAAAATTTGGTTATTTCAAAGCAAATTAATATAATTTATAGAAATAAGGTCTGCAGTCTTCAATCGTTGTGATTACGTGACACAGTTCAATTTTTTTTTTTTTTTTTGAAAAGTTTCTATTATACTATCGAAATCCCTGACTATAACTCATCCAATTATAAGACTTATGGAGTCATCATTCATTAGTTATCCATGTAGTTAATTCAGAGTTTTATTCATCCTTGTTTATGAAAATGAATAATATCGCAGTACCATTTGAGTAAGATCGTAGTTGCAGGAAGCAGATTTTAAAAAGATGATAAACCCGGTTGCTTAGAGATACCCTGTGCAGAGTATGGTATACGCTACATACCACCTATAATAATACCAACCGAAGTAAATTTTACCGGGAAGAAAGCACTTTGGAAAATTATTTCCCCACGAATAAACGGTTAAATATTTAGGCAGATTTTTACTCCAAGGGTTGTGTGTGTGTGCGTGTGTGTGCAGCATCACAGGTGTGCTTTAAAAAAAGCAAAAAACAAAAATTAGCAAAGAATAATAAAGAAACAAATTTTGTTTTTAAATTACAAATTGAAGAAAATTTTCTAATCTATTCTACGTCATTTCGTTTCTTATATGCCAGAGCTTTTGCGTTTCGAATATATACAGGGTGATTCAATTGAACGTACCAAATTTTGCGAGTCGATTCTTCGAGAGATTCTAAGACTAAATTCTCTTTACCAAAAATTTGAGGGCCTAATAGTTTCCGAGCTACGGAATATCTTAGTTGATCAATCGCAAATCTGACCGAGTCAGGGCCGAGTCAAGAGAATAAAATTAGCAGTGCTCGTGGGATTCAGTTTGTAAAAGTTTATTTTCTTGTTTTTGTGGGTGACGTCGACATACCTATCGTATAAACGAAAAAAAAAATTCTATAAACTAAGACCTACGGGCACTGTTAATTTTATTCTTTTGACTCGGCCCTGACTTTGTCAGCTCTAGTCGCTCTGCGATTGGTCAACTAAGATATTCCGTAACTCGGTAACTATTAGGCCCTCGAATTTTTGGTAAAGGACATTTAGTCTTAGAATTTCTCGATGAATCTACCCACAAAATTTGATGCGCGTTTTTTGAATCACCCTATATACACACAGTGTATATGTATATAGAAAAAGATGTAAATTCACACCGTAAGCAAAGAACTGACCCGTCCAGTTTACTATCTGCGTTTTGTTGTATGCGAAACTGTGGTGAATTTTTATTTTTTGGTTTTTTATTTATTTTTTTTATTTTTTTTTCACCAATTATACCTGGATATACACGGATAATGGAGATTCGAGGGTGTACTGAAGTCGGCGGATTTTCACGAGTGAAAAAAAAAAGAGGACGAAGGATAAGGAGAAGAGAAAAGGAAAAGGATAGAAATTATATTTTAATAAGATTGTTTAATAATTTATATCGTAGTGAATCCTACGTGTATAGAAAAAGAAGAGCTAAAAGTAAAAAAAAATAAAAAAAAGAAGAATAAGAATATAAGATCCTTCGTTATTTGAAACTGCAGATAAAATTCGTCGAAAGCTTTCGAGCCTCGTCAAAATTTCATCAAGTGTTCGATTTATTTAAAGGTACCGCCGGGATGGTAAAACAATTGACGTTTAAATTTCATCCAACCCTCGCGTACTCAGTTCACTTTTTTATTCATTTTATTATTTCCCTTATATACCTACCTCGATGCTATAACAGCTCCGGTAGAAAAATAAATAAATAAATAAAAGGAGAAGAAAAGGCTGAAAATAATTCCAAATAAAATGGTAGTAAAATTCTTTCTAATTTTCATTTTTAAAATTAAAAATTGTATGGAAAAAAAAAACTAATAAAACCTCGCTTGATGAGGTAGAGAATTGTAAAATCGGTAAGGCACGTAGAATTTCATGTATAAACTTCATGAAGATTAATGCAATACGATTTTGAGTCTATCACGCCTACGATTATGGTAAAATTTGGTATTCGAAGTAAAGTAAGTAGGTATAAGCTTGCGGTATATCATCAGCGAGTAGGGTATATACCTATACGTTATATTGTACCGGGCGCTTCATTAGTCTCTTGTTTTGATCCCCCTCATAACCACCCTCGAAAACTTCACCCGGACGCACCAGGAATTGGAAGGGTGTAGGGTGCTTTTAGGGTCAAATTTTACACCCGACTAATTTTCCACACTATATAACCCGATACGCGAACGAGAGCTGGCTGTCAGCTTTGTAAAATTTACCTTTAAGGCTCTGGCTGCTGCCTCAGACGGCGATCAATTTAATTTTTTTTTTTTTTTTTTCTTTTTTTTCAAAGAAAATTTTCAAACAACCGAAACAAAACGAAAAAAAGGAGCCAAAAAAAAAAAAAAAACAGGAGAAAGGAATACAAGAAAAGAATTCTTTTGAAGATTGAGACAAGAAATAATTTTATTAATTCATTCAACGATTCGAAATCTTCGTTCTGAAGCTTTAAGGAGACGTCTACACGAAGCAGGGTCAAAAAATGGTAATTTTTTGGATTTTTTTGGGGGAAATTATTCGAGTTGTGATTACCGCGGGTCAAATTGACCCGAGCTTGAACTTTGAATGTAAATATCGTTTTTTCCCAAAAGTGACTTTTGCTCATTTCAACGAATCTTCAAGTTTTCGACCCTCTAGAATCCGAAAAAGAGGTTTTTTGATAGATGTCGGTCTGTCTGTCGGCCTGTTCGACAAACTCGCGCGGTGATTTCGGAAACGGCTCGATGAAAAAATCTGAAATTCACAGGACTTTACAACCAAATGATGGGCATGAAAAATTTCCATGTCTCGTTTAATTTGAACTTCCGGTTCTACCGGAAATGAATCGATTTTCGCGGTTTTACTGACAAACCTATACTTTTTTCTCTGTATTACCTTTCTAAATAAAAGAATATGTTCTTCCGAGGTGAGAATTTCATATATATAGGACATTCCTTGCCAATGACACTAAAAAAATTGTAAATATACCCAGATCAAATTAGAATGAATGCACTGTATAAAATTGTTGTTCGTTAATATATAGGGCGATCCTTGCCAATGACAATAAGTAATTGTAAGTGTACCCAGATCGAATTGGGATTAAAAGCACTGTATGAAATTGTTGTCAGTCAATATATAGGGCATTTTGTTTATGCGAAATTTTCAATTTTGATCTTTTTTTTCGGTTTTTCATTACTTTGTTATACTTTTTCTTCCCCTGACAAACCCATCCTTTTTTCTCTTTTTGATGAAAAGTACTCCGAAATACTGTTTTTCCGGCTTGTTTGTTTTGTTTTTTCAATTTTTTGTTTTTTATATTTCAGGAAATTGGACGACGAGTTTTGATTTGCATACTCACGCGTAGGATGGTAGTGAAAATAAATTAGGGAAATAATAATAAATATATGTATGATGAGGAAATGGAGAAAAAAAGTGAGAGAGAGAGAGAAAGAGAGAGGAAGAGGGAGAGTAAGAAAGAAAGACAAAACAAATAAATAAAACCCTCGAAGCAATTCGTTTTAAAGACATTATACTTTTTCTTTTTTCCTTTTTTTTTCTTCGTTTTTTCATTTTATGTACCCTGCAGAGAACAGGATTCTGATTAGCTGTGTTTCATCCGAGTTTATACTCCTACAGATCCTGTACATTATACCTATGTATGTATATATTCTCGTACATACCTATATATATGTATATATATATATATATATATATAGTTTGCTGAAATGTTTTAATCATTTAATCCCACTTTCTCACCGAGGATTTCCATCTCCCACGTATAATTCTTGATTGCACTTTGTCCAACTTTCTATACTAACTTCATTTTGTTGAGTATATGTATATATTTATGTATTTATGTATGTATGTATATAACCCTATACTCCTGAGTTTAACGATGATTATAGCCACGCTCCGATAATTCGCGAATCCCCTCGGTACCGAAAGAATTAGAAATAAGTAAACAAGAAATTAACAAGGATTAATAAAATGAACTAAAATCAGAAAGAGAGAGAGAGAGAGAGAAAGAGAGAGAATAGAATATCAAAAAATGAAATTAAAAAAAAAAAAAAAAAAGTAATTGTGATAAAATGATATTTTTTTTTTTTTTTTGTTTCTATTCTTTTTTTTTTTTTATTTAGAAAGATACGAGAAAAAATTAAAAAAAAAAAAAAAAATACTAAGGGAAGAAAAGCTCTCTCGATAAATTTGTTATAGCTTCCGGTTTTGTTATTTTATTTTATTTTATTTTATTTTTTTGTTGTCTTTTTTTTTTTTTTCTTCCTCCTCTTCGTGAAGAATAAATTCGATTTAAGAATTGGCGAGGGTTATTCTCTTTCCCTTAAACAATTTACTTAAATAGATCTCTCTACTCGAGTCTCGAGGCGTATCAAAATCAATGAAACAACGACCCTAGCCGCGACCTTTAACCCTCGAAACTTGAAGGGATCCCTTCATCTGCCCCCGGCGATGCCAATCGCCGCGATCTTCTGCGGTGGAATTTCCCAAAATCCCTCCCCCCTCCTCCCCCTCTCATTCCTCTCTTCATTCTAGACTAAAAGCCACAGGAATTTCGTTTCTAATTGCGTTAAATTTCGCAGCCTAATTCTTTGATTCAACCTTATCTACTTTTTTTTTTTTTTTTTTTTTTTTTTTTTTTTTAATTCGTTTTCAGTAAGCAGTTTGAAAAGAAACGATTCTCCAATTCTTTTATAATTAATTCCAAAGAAATTTATCAAAATTTTCTCCAAACCCGGTTTACGGGATGACGTGACTATGCAGGAATAGGGATAATAATAATAATAATAATAATAATAATAATAATAACTAAGTAACTTTGACGAGGGACAAAAATTACTGAAGTGGCAAAAAATATACAGCGTAAACAATTAATAAGAAAGTTTAACGCTCGAGTTGATTCAGGTACCTGGTCTGTTGCAGGACGCACGGAGTGAGGTAGAAAATTTCTCTTTTCATAAAAGAAAAACAGAATAGACTATTTTAAGTAAAAAGTATAAGAAGTACGAAGTTAGAAGTAAGAAGTATAAAAGGTAAGAAAATAGGAGGATCGAGAAATGAATGAGGAAAAAAATAAAAAATAAATAAATAAATAAGGAAAGAAAAACTCAAACACTGCAGTGCAAAACGTTTGCTCAGTTTGTTCATGCTAATTGGAAAATAATTAAAACAAGTTAAGAAAAATCGGGAATTAAGCTCTTCTGATCCGGACCAAATCGAGACCGAGAGATTCAAGTTGATTATTTATATTTTTCTCGCCTTCTTAATTCACCTACCGTATTTTACTCGAAGTGTATAATATCGTTTTATACATTTCCCGGGAAAGAATAGAGCCTGTTCATCGACCGTGAATATTGGGGCAGTTCGAGTAAAGAAAAAAACGAATAAAACGGTTCTTTTTACTAAAAGGTACAAATTTTTTAGACATTTTAACATTGACTTAAGACATTGACTTAAGACTTAAGACTTAAGACTTAAGATTTAAGATTTAAGATTTAAGACTTGATACTTGAGACTTGAGACTTGAGAATTGAGACTTGAGATTCGAGATAAAAGATTTAAGACTCAAGACTTACATGTTTATGTTAGAAGTTTTACTTAAAAAAAAATACAAAAAAATGGTTTATATTGACCCTTCGTGGTCACACCTTCAATTTCAATCAAGCTGGTCACAACCGGGTCAAATTAATCCAAGTCCGTTTAAACGATTGCCGCGTGAAAACTATCAGTCCGATCGAGACCGAAAAAATACTAGAAAATACTTTGAACATTCTAGAACAAGCAGAAAAATCGGTATATCAAAATTCAAATGGCAACATGTTCAAATAAAATCGTAAATCGGTCAATGCGCAAAAAAGACACTTTTTTACTTAAAAAATCATAACTTTTGGAATTTTCAATATTTTCAAGTGAAATTATAGTCGAGATACTCGTGAGATATGGTACTTTGAGAAAAAAAAATAGTGCTACAGTGTGTGTTTCAAAAAAGGTATTTATTTTGGGAAAAAAACGATATTTACCATCCAAGTTCAAGCTCGGGTCATTTTGACCCGCAGTGACCACGAAGGGTTAAGGACTTCCCATGCTTTGAAGAAACATTCTATTGTCTAAGTTTTTTTCACAGTTGATTGATCGCGTTTTTATACGTAGTTAGAAAATATTTCAGATTTTTTTTCTAAATAGACTTCGCCTCGTTGAACGAACTTTTTTCAAAATCCGGACGGAATATTCTGAAGGGATCTAATTTCGGGGCAAACTAATAATATTTAAATATAAGATAATTGTCTTCTATCGTTTTAACCACGTGACCCATTTTTTTGTTCTCAAAGTTTACAAAAAAGTGGTTCAAAATAAAAAAAAATTTCGTATCCAAAAAATTAAATTTATCAACTATCATATTAAGTCAGCCCCGAAATAACATCGATGTAGAATATTCTCTCCGAATTTGAAAAAGGAACGATTAATGGGATAAATTTATCTAAGACGAAATTAAAATAATAAAGTCTGAAAATAATTTTAATAATCATTTTTCAAAATCCTAGTAATCAATTGTGAAAAAACCGAGTCTATAGAATATTTCATCAAAGCGTATATCAGCGATGTGAAAAAAATTATTTCCACGTCGTCGTGCCCTACTTGAAATTCTAAAATATGAATTTTCATTAGAAATTTAATTAAATTTGGATCTGGGTTAGATTTTTTGTGTTCTGGCTTATAACTATAAATTTCAAAAGTGACATCCGTCAGTGATATATGAAGTTCTTTATGTTTTATACGTTGAACCTGGGTTTGATATGGATCAAGGGAATTTTCCGGAAACTGTAGGTAGATAGACACAGCGTGTGAGTGAAATTTCGGTAAAAATGTGAGGACGGAAATAGCCTTGTGGCCAATTCGGTGAAGGAGTCGCGGCTATCAAATATTTAAGACATGTGTGGGTGGTCGCTCCTGTTTTTTTTTTTTTTTTTTATATATATATATATATTTTTTTTTTTTGGCCCATCCCTCCCCATGGGAGCAGCTCGTACGAACGACTGACCGAAAGTATATCCCATGTTTCTTACTCCTCTTTCGCATTCAGCTAGGTAATACCCACGGCTTGGGCATAAGCACGCGTATGGCTCAGGTACCCTTATATATAGTCAGAGAATATTTGATCCCATATCTCCGTGGGGTGTCGTATGTATATTTATTTTTATTTTGTTTTTTTATTATTATTTTTTTTTTTTTTTGTTTTCTTCAGAGTGTGTAGGTACGAGTAAAGATGCATTGGATTTGTTACAGGGGGGGTATATTGGTATCCGTGGTGTTAAGATATCTTACCTGAAAAAAAAAAAAAAATAAATAAATAAATAAAAATAGAATTCAAAATGAAAAAATTTTTTTTTTTTGTTCATCGTTTTTTAAAGTATTCACAAGAAACTCACAGCCTTCTTTTTTATCTATTAATTCTCCCATTTTCATTTCCAATAACAGTTTAATACAAAACCATACAAAAAAAAAAAAAAAAAACCAAAACGAAAAATAAAATTAAAATAAAAAAATTTTAAGGGTGTAGTAAAAAATGAGAGGGGGTGGGGAGGGGGGAGGGAGGGTTGTTTGTCCAAGCAGAGGGTACAGCTAACCAATTTGCGAATACAAATGTGAATAACTCTCAAAGGTTGTGGAAAAAAAATTTTCGGGTAAATAGATGGGAGGGAAAGAGTTTAGGGCGCAGGTGTTTATTGAATTAATTTTCGATGTCGTTTTTCCCTTTTTCCTCTCTAATTTTTTTTTTTTTTCTTTTTTTTTCTGCTTTTGTGTCTGTACGTGTATATATAGCTATACATGTAATTATACTTTTTCAGAAAATCAGAGAAGGATCTCCTCTCTCCCCTATATCCGAAAAACAAAAAAAAATAAATAAATAAATAAATAAAAATGAATAAATAAGTAAATCTTTGAACATCTGGAGTAGGTATATCCACATTTTTATTCCAATTATTGTATCTTCATTATTTATACGATGTGTGATTAAATATATTATATAATTATGTACACATTTCACGTATATATACATATATAATTAATAATTGATCTTACCGTCTAGTGATACGCAGTGTCTCCACACAAACATTCGCATTATGATATTAGGTATATATGTATACTTTTTTTTTATATGTATATTAGATTAATTTTATTTTTAAAATTATTATTTTATTCTTTATTTTATTTTATCAATATATTATTATTATTATATATTTGTATGTATATATTTATTTATTTATTTATGCTTCTTTAACAATATATTTTAAACTATTTAAGAACTCAACTGATCACAACGTATGTATATATATATATAGTATATAGTATATATATATATATATAGTATATAGTATATATGTATATGTATTAAACAACAAATAATTTATTTAGTAATAATATTAGTAAAGCTTTTAATAATATTATTTCACAAATAATTGGTCCCTGTAGTAGGCTGATTGATTTCACCGTTTTAAAATATATTACAATTTAATTCTACGTATATTATACGTATGTGTATATATATATATGTATACCCTATATATGCAATTTAGAGAGATATATATACATATACATATGTATACAATACCATCTACTTATATTGAGCATTTATTCAGGTATGTGTGTTTCTGTGTGTATTAATTTTTTAAACCTCTAATATGTATAATTATAATTATATTTTTATATATGTATATATTAATTATATAATTTTATAATTGTTTTTACGCCCTAATCACGCTGCACTATACTATATATATATTATATATACATTTTTCTAGCGATATTTAAGATTATTTTATTATATATATCTCATTTATTTAACGTATACACTGTACATGAGTGTTTAAATTTAAAATTTTGCATTTATTTAACATATACGTATATTATATACACATATTCATGTATATATGTAGATCATATATATATATATACATCGATTTATTTTACATTTTAAATTTATTTCATTCTTTTTCTTCTTCTTCTTCTTTTGAATTATTTGATTTATAAATTTTATGTATTATTAATTTTTCATACAATTAATCATTATTTACACTGTATATCAATTTTTCATTTATTATACCTATATATCTTTGATTTTTAAACAACGATGTAAAGTTTTTATAAACGTGTAATTAATCGTCAAATTAAAAGTACACCAACTTCAGGGGTTGGGGGGGGGGGGGGGGGTAGTATTAGTATACGATTAGAGTACGTATAAGCTTTGCCAATTCGTGAATAATATTAACCCCATTCGTAATACGTTCAGTCTACCGTAGATGTATATAAGTATATGTTATAAATGTACTATATACATATACATATATACGTATGTGACCGTACAATTTTCCTCGTTTAAATTACGCTGATTTTAACAGGCTTCGAACAATAATTAATTAATCGCAAACATACGAGAGGAGTTTCAATCCATATATATATATATCTATATACATATCTATATACATGTATATTACATATATATACTAAACGTACACATATATATACATATATACTATATACGTTGATTTAAACCGAATTTATACGCGTGTTTATTCAACAAGGTTTCTCCCCCATAAATATTCCTTAGTCCTTTAATAATTCACATAATTCCCAATGGGGGGCGGGGGGGGGGGGGGGGGGGGGGGGGGGACTTGAAACGCTGTATTAGAAACCGGCTGGAAAAATTCAAATTTAATTTATTTATTTAATTTTTTTTTACTAATGTTTTTGGAAACTTGAAGAAACTATTTCTGCATCAGGTACTCTATATAAAAGTTTCTTTCCTTTTCCAAATTTTCACGAACGACGTTTTTTTAGTTTCTTTTTTTTTTATCTTCAACAGTTTACATATATTACGTAGCTAAATTTTTATTTATATATTATTTTGAACATTTATCATGTATCAACATTATTAACAACAACAACAACAACAACAACAATCATAAAATAATGATGACAATAATTGCGACACGATGAAGAAACCAAAAAAAGAAATGTTCTTTTATTTTTTTTTTTTTTTTGTCACATCTTAAGTCTAACCCCCGAAAGTATATTTTTGATTTTTTTTTTGTGTTTTTTTCCCAGGTTTTTAGTCACGATTAACGGCCGAACACGCATACGACGATAATGATCTGTCGTGGTGGGGAGATGTGTTGGTACTGTCCTGTTATTCTGTTGGTAGACCCGGTATCACCGCGAAATCACCCCTAAACAGGGACGGCGCGCCACGACGCCGGACAGGGATCTCAGTCTACGCGCATGCCTGTAAAATATCACCCCGAGCTGAGGCTCAGAGGCTCAGGTTCCTACCCTGGTCCCTGGTCCCTGGTCCCTGGTTGCCCCATCTCCACGCCCCTTACGAACTCACCTATTACCTACATTTCTACTACTAATATTACTTGGTGCAGTTCTCTCTCGTGTTGTCCGATGCTTTTTCCACGGAGCTACTGTACTATGCTTTTCCACTTACCACTTCAGGACTATTACCTACTTTAATACAAACTGGGTTTAAAATATACGAGACTGAAGCATGTTGACCTCGGAATTTTATATCGTAGTAAATTGTTTTTAAAATGCTTCACAAATTGGGACTGTTTACACATAAAACTGGGACACGAGTCCGTTTTAAGATAAAACGTTTCACTTCATTCATCATCTTTTATTTTTTCATGTTTTTTTTTTTTTTTTTTTTTGTTTTTTCAATTTTTTTATAGCTTTGAAAACCAGGGCAGGTCAAAGATGATACAAAAAATGAAATTATCCATGTTTAACCTTTCGTTAGGTCAAAATTACTCGAGCTTTAACTTTGATGGTAAAAATCGTTTTTTTTTTTTTTTTTTTTCAAAATAAATACCTTTTTGTGGAACACACACTATAGTACTATTTTTTTCTCTAAAAGCACCATATCTCACGAGTATCTTCACTATAATTTCACTCAAAAATATTCAAAATTCAAAAAGTTACGATTTTTTTAGTAAAAAAGTGTTTTTTTTGCGCATTGAACGGTTTACGATTTTTTTTGAACATGTCACCATTTGAATTTTGATATAACAACTTTTTCTGCTTGTTCTAGAATGTTCAAAGTATTTTTCAGTATTTTTTTGGTCTCGATCAGACTGATAGTTTTTACGTTACAACCGTTTAAAAATGTACTTGGATAAATTTGACCCGATTGTGTGTGACCAGCTTGATTGAAATCGGGAGGTGTGACCACGAAGGGTGAAGTGAAGTTTTTTGATTCTTTTTTAAATCATAAAAACGTTTTGAAGAAACCCCTCAATGATTCAGTTTTTTTTTTTTTATTCACAACTGTTTACTAAAATTTTTAGACATATTTAGAAATTTTTTTATCGTTGATCAAAGCTTTTTGAAATTTGGAGGTAGCATTTTAAAATTCTTCTATTTCGGGGCTAGCCAATAATGTAAAGAAAATCTTTAAACGTTAAAAGCATTTGAGGCACCTTTTTTCTCTCTCAAAGTTTACAAAAAGTGGTTTAAAATCAAAAATTTTCGTATTCAAAAATAAAATTGATCGATTATGATAATTGGTTTGCTCTGAATTTTTCTAAATTTGAAAAAGTCGTGATGAACGATGCGACCTGTACCCTTTAGCGACATCCACTTTTTATTCTGTGCAATCAATCTATGTTACATAAGAGAAAAAAAATTTATATAAAATTTTTTTTCGAATCTTTGATTTAGGAAGAAAAACAAACTTCCGAAAATGTGTGTTTTTCAATACGTTGATCTGGGTTATGAGCCCCTTCTTCCGGAAATTGGCTCAATTTATTAAATCGATGTGATATATCAGAAAGTAGCTTCTAACAACTTTGAAATTTTAAAAAATTCGTTTTTATTTTTTCAATTTTCATTAATTTTTATACGAAAATTTTTTCGGAATAAATTATATGATTTTAGTTTGTTCCTCACTTTAAAAAAGTTTTACAATTATATTTTCAATATTATTTTCAAAAGTATTTTTCCAAAAAAATGTATATTGTGCTATCGAAATTGTTTTTTAGTTTTTTAGAAGAAAAAAAATTGTATTTGCATATTGTATTTTTGTTCTTTGATATATAGAAATTATGAAGATTTTGTGATATGAAAATTGTTCAGCTCAAGATATGAGAGAGAAGAATGTGTGCAAGATTCAGAACTTCAAAATGATGGTTAATTAAATATTAATATTTGTTCATTATATTTTTTGATTTATGTAAAATATTTTTTAATCAAACGGTTCAGAAAAAAAAAAAAAAAAAAAAAATTGAATACTGTTTCTAGAAAATGTAGAAAAGTTATGGTATCTCAGAATTGTTATGGCTACTTCGACTATTCAGCATTGCCAGGATGTATTTTCAAAATCAATTTCTTGAAATTTTATTAAAAAATAAAAAACGGGTGGATGTTGTCGTACAAAATTCTGAAAAAAAAAAATTCAACTAGAAAATGAACCACCAGGATCTAAATTTGTATACCTATATCGTTAAAAAACGGATATAAAGTAAAAGGGGACGATTGATTTTCACCTGTTTTCTTTTTGCAACAATTCACACTCAGATTATACAGCGTCCCATTTCGATTTTGTTTTTATTTTATTTTATTTTTTATTTTTTGTTTAAACTTCTTGAAGAAATCCCCGGACGAAACCCTCGTCAATTACAGTCACACATTACCGGAAGCTTGATTTCGTCGTCGTGACAACGAGAAGCTGTGATTTTGACGTAAATCAGAAGAAAAAAAAAAAAAACTTTGCGATTAAACGTCTAGTTGATAATAAAAAATGAATTTAAGGCCTCGAGGGAATTCATGTGATGTTCACTTCGGTGAAAAACCTTTAGAACCTTTTTCATTCCATTTTTTTATTTTTATTTTTTTTTGTTATAATTTTAAATAATAAAAACTCGCATGTATAACTTTGAACCGAATTTGTGTCCCCAAATCTCGAAAGTATTGATCGAAAAGTGGCTTATAAGTACTTATACTTGTCAAAATAAGGGTTGAATATGTGATAACTCGATTTTTTTTTTAAATTTTACATATTTGCTCAAATCAAGAAATTCTTTCGTTCAATTTCGAAGACAAATTTTGAATACAGCCACATGGGAATAAATTAATACCAAACACAGAAACCACATTAGTGAATAGCCCAAATAAATCCCTAAGGATCCCATAGATTTTCATGAACAGATTTCCTCATCTAATAACTAAAAATCTTTTTTACTTAGAGTGGAAAGAAATTACCTAACAGACGCAGAAAAATCTAGTTAAGATTCAAACTTTATTAGATTTTAAAGAAAATTCATATCACAGAATTTTAAAAGCGGCGGGGGGGAGGGGGGGGGGGGGGGGGAGGATTTGGAAATGGTTTTGTGCCAGCTAATTACTAGGATTTTGAAACTTTATGGATTTCGCTTTACAATTACAAGATAAATTGAATTTTGAGATCTAAAAATTTTTGATTTTTAAACCACTTTTTTGTAAACTTTGAGACCAAAAAAAGTGTGCTTACGTTGCTTACAACGATAGAAGATTGGCCTTATCTCTGTATATTATTGATTAGTCCCAAAATGACGTATAAATTTTAGAATTTTAATTTTCTTCAAATTTGAAAAAAGTTTCGACAAAAACGATGTGTAATTAGCCCTGAAAAAAAAAAAACTGATAATTTTTATAAACTTTTATCGAAGTATCTTTGGTTTTGTTTAATTCAAATTCGATGTAAGGAATTCGAAATTTTGAACGAGGGTTCTGGTGTAAATAAAAATAGAAAAGTGGTGTAGTTTTTAGAGTCCTTAAAAAATTTTCGTTTCCAATTATAAAACGTGAAATCGTGTCAAAAGTTACGTCATCGAAATTGTATCTTTTTCAAATAGCAATTTTCTGCAAAAAAGAAACAGATTAAAAAATAAAAAATGAAAAAAAAAAAAACGGAGTTACTTTTGGTCGCAAAGGCTGACTCTTGAACGTAATTGCCACTTGGCCGATCGTGGAATGGGGTTGATTCGAAGGGATAGATGTTGGTGTGATTTTATTTGACGAGTTTTGATGCCGGATAATTGTTAGGTTCAAAGCGATGAAAGCGTCTAATTTAGTCGTCGTCAATTTAACGAAATACGTATGTAGGTATGTAGAGCGAGGTATGTGTGAACGTATGTATGTATGTACGTACATACATTGTAGGATTTATCGTTCCGCATTGCCAATAACAAACTGGGAAAAAGTCATTAAACAGATAACGAGATGGTTCAAAGAAGTGAATCATTCGTGCAACCGATTTTCGGGGCACCTGGTCTCGACGTTGAAAATACGGGTTTGGTCGTCGTTCGGCACTCGTTGTTTTTGTGCTTTTTTCAGGCCACCAACCCTCGCGACCCACCCGCAAACGCGGCGCCTTATTTCAAACCCCATTCTTCAACCGACCTGAAGGAGCAGCCAACCTCTCTTGCTGAGTTAAAATCAAGCGGGAAAATAATGACTCTAGATATCTGATAAGACTGAAAGCACAGCGAGAAAGCGAAAGTATTTCACGATCTCTCCAAAAGCTTGAGAAAAGAAATAAAAAATAAAAAAAAAAAATAAACTTTTTTTTCTTCTTCTTCTTCTTCTTCTTCTTCTTCTTCGACTAACGATCAACTGCATCGATGATTCTGCTTTACGCTATACGCTTCTGATAGCGTGAAATTATCTGATTATTGTATAAAAATAATTGGAGCTAAGCTTTACCCCGTGTTTTTAATTTTTCAAATAATTTTTTTGACTATGTGAGATTTTTACTTTTCATTAGCTACGGTGATGTAAGAAAAGTATTGGTTTTGGTCGAAAAGTGACTTTTGCTAATTTCAACGAATCTTCACGTTTTCGACCCTCTAGAATCCGAAAAACAGGTTTTTTGAAAGATGTCGGTCTGTCTGTCGGCCTGTTCGACAAACTCGCGCGGTGATCTCGGAAACGGCTCGATGAAAAAATCTGAAATTCACAGGACTTTACAACCAAATGATGGGCATGAAAAATTTCCATGTCTCGTTTAATTTGAACTTCCGGTTCTACCGGAAATGAATCGATTTTCGCTGGTTTACCGACAGACCTATACTTTTTTCTCTGTATTACCTTTCTAAATGAAAGAATATATTCTTCCGAGTTGAGAATTTCATATATATAGGGCATTACTTGCCAATGACACCAAAAAAATTGTAAACATACCCAGGTCGAATTAGAATGAATGCAATGTATAAAATTGTTGTTCGTCAATATATAGGACGATCCTTGCCAATGACAAGAAGAAATTGTAAGTGTACCCAGATCGAATTGGGATTAAATGCACCGTATGAAATTGTTGTTTGTCAATATATAGGGCATTTTTTTTATGTGAATTTTTCAATTTTGATCTTTTTTTTCGATTTTTCATTACTTTTTTATACGTCTTCTTCTCCTGACAAACCCATCCTTTTTTTTTGTTTCTGATGAAAAGTACTTCGAAAAACTGTTCTTGCGGCTTGTTTTTTTTTTTTTTTTTTGTTGTTATCAAATCTTCAGAATATTGACCCAGTTTTTTAGATCCTAGGAGATTCTAAAACCACCAAAGTGCCACGATTTTCTCTCATTCATCATTTTGCTAGTCGTTTTTCACGTCTGCAGTGATCCGAGATCTAGCAGTTACGTCACGATATGAATATTTGAACTCTAGGCGCGGCTTTTCTCTCTCTTTCTCTTCAGGCATTTGCTGAAGTGCAAATTTTACGTGACTTGGTTGATCAATCCGGCCTTCAAGTGTAAGGTCCAAATTTCAACCCCTCAATTAGGGGAAAATCAGTGTAGCCAACAGATGGGGTAGATTTTAGACTCACAAGCCCAGTGTTTACCAGAGTTTGTTCAACCGCATTAAAATCTACGTCCGTCCGATAATGAATTGCGTATTTATTCACTTTATACTCATCGATACCAAAAGTATCACGAAAATAACCAAAATTTTTATTTCAGAAAATTGAAGAGCATGTTTCGCACTAAATTTCATTAAAATATTTCCAAACAGTTAATATCGAGTTTTGCCACAATAAAATTTCGAACTGCTACGTAAATACGTATCACCTCCGAAATTTCATTTTCGAAATGTTCTAAATGTTCGTGAAAAAAAAAAGCTCGTTGCCTCGAGGACAAATGTAACAAAAAAAAAAAAACAAAGAAAATTTTTTTTTTAAATTTCATCGAAATCACACAAACGGCTGTCGAGATATTAATAATTTTTAAAAAAATACATTTTCGCCATATTATATCCGTTCTCCGAATTGAAAAATATGTGTCCCAATTTTTCTTCTTATTAATTTTTTATTTTTTTTGGTAAGAAAATAAACTAACCAGTTTTTAAAAAAATTATAATTATCGAATATCTTGGGGCGATTAGACGCGTATTATAAGAGAAACAGTGATTGTTTTTTGAAAAGGGATACGTAAAAGACGGATTAAACTTTGTGTAAAATATCTAATGGGGAAAAAATTAGAGTTTGACGTTATGGTTAATTGATGGGAAATTAATGATGAGGGTATTCAGGTACTCGAATTGGGATATTGGGAGGGGGGGGGGGGGGGGGGGATGGTAAATTCAAGGTCGTATTCATTATTTTCATCCCCATTTTAGAGGTTCTATAACTTTGACGAAGATTAGACGAGGCCAAACCGTGTACTCTGTACTTACACCAGCAGCAGGTATACCTACTTGCTTCGCATTGTTGTACCCTGGGTCTATTGTTGAGACTGCATTAGCGTGAATTGCTAACAAAAAGGTCGTTAAATCACCTTTAATAGCGTCTTTCCATGACGCCTTATGTAATTCAAAAAAAAAAAAAAAACCAAAAATAAAAAAGAAAAAGAAATTAATAAAGAAAAAGAAAAAAACTTCGTTGCGGAACAAGAGTTTCGAATAGACCGAACCGATGATTTCATTTCCAACTTGCGATAATTTCTCTCCCCAAAAATGAATAACAAAACCAAAACCAAAAAAATATTAATAATAATAAAAGAAAACGTAAGAACAAGTATTTTTGCAAACATAATGATTTTGCAATTAAAAATTTCATTCATTAATTTTGTTTTTATATTAATTTTACTTTCATTTTGAGCGTGTGTGTGTGTGTGTTTTTTTTTTTATTTTTTGTGTCATCGTTTTCTCACCTTCTCGGCCAAACTTCCGTTTCTTCTTACTGCCGCTTCCGCTCCCGGACGAACTCTTCCCCGAACCTTTGTCCTTGCTTTTCCAACGAATAAGCATCTTTCGAGAGGGGGAATTTTTTTTTTTTTTGTTTTTATTTTTATTTTATTTTTTATTTTTTGGTTAATTTTTTTATCGCATGATTTTTTTTAAACAACGCGACAAACAATCCGATTTATTTAAACCGTTGTCACAACGGTTAACCTTGTTCGATATTGTTCGTTTTAACACTTTCATTTTGATCTTTTTAAAACAATTTTTCTAACCGAATTAATTACCTTACGATATACCTGCGAATGTAATTAAAAATTAATCCGTAAGGATTAGGATTGGAATAATTAAACTATAATCAATAATTAAGGACTAACAATTCTCACCATCAAGAAACTGACAACAAAGAATCCAAAAAATGACATTTTGGATTTCTTGTAGTAAGACAGAATCGAAAAATGTTTTTTAGTTTCATTCCTAAAACGAAATGACCCATAAATTAATACGTTTTCAAAATCTTTACTATTGGCAAAAGTCACTTATATTGTTTCTTAATCAAATTCAAAAAATACGAACAATTCCAAGACACAATTAATCATCGCAATTATCAATATCTTATCTAAAATCAATCAAAGAATCCCGAGTTCCATTTATAAACAATTAGAAATTTGTATTTCGAATGTCGTTTTCTATCTCCAATTTGAAATTGTGGATTTTGAAAAGTAGCTTTCTATTCTTTTGTAAAAACTTTCTCGTTACAGTATAAATGTTGCTACTTAATCTGATAGTGAATATGGTTTAAGGTGTGTTTAAAATCTTGTAATGAAAAACTTTGAAGGGTATATATATATATATATATATATAGTTGCGTGAAAGTTAATCCATCTTTATTTTAGCCAAGAATCAAACGTCGACGTCATCTTAAAGTACCTATCTTTAAACAAAGCGGAAATTACGCCTCAGCTAACTAAACTAGTCTCGAGAAAATGGGCGAGAAGACCGTCGGGCAACCAGTAAGGAGATTAGCTGATATCAGGGTAACCTTAACGCCGTTAAGGGGTACAAAGGTTTAAATTTCGTTACATTAAGGGAGCGAAAGCTCTGGGATGACTATGGCGCAGCGTCGACTACGCCATCTCGTTGCCGAGGCCTCAACTAAAACCTCGCCTCGCCCCTTGCCAAAGGATTGAATGAAGCTGGATCAAGACTCGGAATGAATGGGAGCTTAAATCGAGCGAGAAAAAGGAGTTGTTGTTCCAAAGTCAGGGGTCTCTGAATTCGAAAAACAAAAATCCAAAACAAAAAAAAATTCTTAAAAAATCATAACCGAGTTATTACGATATTAAAAAATTCAAAATTTATTCCCAAAAGGTTCAAAAAAAGAAATATGGGAATGTATGTTACTAATATTTTTTATTTTGAATATCAACGCGTAGAATTATAGTGGGTGAAAATTTTTCAATAGTCATTCATTTTCGTGGTTTATTTTATTCCTGACTTCATCCCTTAGGAGGTTTGTGAACGAATAGATTGTACATCATTTCCGGATTGCGATGCACAACGATACGTTTAATTATCGCAATATATATATATTTTTTTGTTTGTTTTATTTTCGATGTAAAATTGATGGCGATTATATTGTAAAAACCATTGGGACATAACAAACACTCGAAATTTCATACTAATTAGAATAATCAACAGAACTAAGCAGCGTGTTAGTAGGTACAAGATTACGTTCGCCTCAAGCTACTTGCGAGCACTGCCTATACTTACACTCTGCTCAATTAGATCGTTTCCCCTTGGCTAATTAAAAATAAAATAAAATAAAACAAGAAGAAGAAGAAGAAGAAGAAGAAGAGAAAGAAAATGAAGAGAAAAAAAAGAACTACTATACTCTTAATTGTCACGCTTCACCGTTATTGGCTCATTAAATTAATTAGTTTCTGATTTTCTCATCGCGATCTCTCTGCGATTTTATTTAATCCAAAACTTGTTTGTTTTTTATTATTTATTTTTTTATTTTTTTTTTTTTTTAATAAAAATAATCGGGCTTACTGATACTTAGATTCATAAAACGATTCGCTCAAATGGAGCAGCTTGATAATAGCTGTACGAGAAATAATTTCACACGAGTATTTATCAGTAATTTTTTTTTTTTTTTGTGCTTACGATAAGGTATCGCAATTTACAATCTCCAGTGCAATTTGACGAGACTATGACTCAAAGAATGGGAATGCAAGTTAATAAATGACAAAGAAAATCAGAAGGATATCAATTTTTCAAAAAATCTAAAAAAAAAGGGAAGAATTTAGTTACTTGAGAATTAATTTTTATTTATTTTGTCTTTTGTGAAAGATTTAAGTATCGTGAAAGTAGGGTTTTCCACTCTCTCTCTCTCTCTCTCTCTCTCTCTCTCTCTTTAACTATTTCTCTAAATCTTATATAGACCGTTTTAGTCCTTGGAATCACCCCGTTGAATTTTAAGGGTATTATGGGTTGGGTATGAGAAATGAAAATGGTATGGGAATACGCCACGGCGCAGCGTGGTTTGGCGAAGGGTGGTGGTCGGTGATTGTTCTGGGTAGCGATATAGCGAACGGACGTTACAGTGTAATCCTTTGATCCTAATTTATAGCTTTTACTTGTCCGCGGTTAATTCGAATCGGAGAAGAAATAATTTTTAAATGAAATGAAATTAAACGATCCAGAAGGTTTATACCATATTCAAAAATCGCCCTTTATACCAACATCAACCACCGTTAAAAACGTCTTGCCATAAAATTTATTCTCAAAATCCTACATCAATAACCAAAAATCGTTAGACGAATCTAATGAAAATTTTCCTATTCGTATAAATGAACTTTTCTATAATCAACGCATCGAACACATCTTGATGACAGTATCATTCAAGTACTTTTACCCGATAGAAAAAATCGTTACTATTCAGATGACGTTAGATATAAAATCGTAAAAATTCTTCAGCTATCTTGATGATCGACTTCGTCATCGAACAAAGATTGTGAAATTGTTAAGGAGATAAGATAAGAAGATAAATTGAAAGAGAAATGCTAACCGTCATTTAAATGGGAGAAGAAATGACGATGTTAAATAATTAGAAGAGGTCTGACCCTCACTTGATCTTTTCACTGATTGTAAACGAAAGTGTTTCTATCAGTAAACTGTCAGTCGATAAGATGAAAAATTTAATAATTTTTTTATTTATAAAATTGAAGTTACTCAGCGTTTTTCAAAATCCTAAACTAATTCACACCTTGCCGGAGTACGTACCCACTTGACTGAACACAAGACACTCTAGAAAGATAACCTTATTCGAGGGGTTGACACTTTAGTGGGTAAAATCGTAATGCAGATCTCTATGCTACATCAGGGGCGGATTCGCGAGCTCCTCATTAACATGGGTGGTCATATTTCGGTTGAAAAAATACCAAAGGATTTACAAAGCGAATTAAAGAGATAAAATAAGTTGATAGAAATTTTTATTTTCATTTTTTAGTTTTTCATTGAAGATAAATAATGAAACGAAAATAACTCCGGGGGTATTGAAAAGCGCGGTGAGTGATTGAGGAAATTTTTAAAAAACGGAGTAACGTCGATAATAATTTTGGATAAAATCGAACGATGATTTATGGTGAGAATTGAATAATTTTTGTAATAAAGGATTTAAATTACCCGGTATGTCAAAAAATCACGCGTCATTATCGGAAAGAGTCCACTTAATTTCATCACTGAACGATAATTTATTAACCGAATGACGTCGGGTAATAGTTTAGATTGTTTTTTGAAAAAAAATAACGCGGTAGTTCCACTGACATTTTCTGTAAAGCTTAACCACGACCGTAGGACCGCTGCACCGGGTCCAGGAGGAACTTTCCGAGAGCGCGAGGTGCGCGTCGCGACGTGCCGGTGCTCGTAGAAGCCGTGTCCCGGTCCGTGACGTCACGGGAGTCGGGGATCGATCCCCGAACATCCTCGTCCCTACTATCTGTCCACCAAACATCGACTCTTCTACCTGGACCAACCTATTCTCTACGTGGAGAACATTTACCCAGGCATCGGCGCGGGCGCGGGCGCGGACGAACCCGAGGACGACGGCTTCTACGAGGTTTTCTATACCGGGTGGCTTTCACCCTTTCATCATTTTTCATTCCTTTTTTGTTCTTTGTGACAATCCCCTGATCGATTTTTCGCTTTTCAATAATCTTCGCGAATTCAAAACCCGAGAGGAAAGCTTCTTAAAATTTTTATTATCTTGAAAAAATACTCTTCTCTTGATTCAGTGCAGATCAGAGACTGACCATAATCAGACGGTAAATATTTCATGCTTAAAAATTGAATTCCCTTTAAGATATTCACCAGAAAAGAAGACAAAATCGACATATTTTCAATGATTGTGGTTACTGACCTAAATAATACGCGGATATCCTGTTTTGGGTGTTTATTTTACGCAATGTCACTCACAAATCTTGATGTTAAAGACCTTCGCACGTTACACCATGTGGCCACCAACATAGATTGAAGTGAACTTTGTAAAAATGACATAGGTCAACTGTTGCCTTAATTTCAAAGTCAATTCTAGTTCAAACTGGCTCTGACTTCGTGAGCTTACTCAATACTGATGTAATTCTAGCGTGGACTAGGCTTATCAGAAAATATTTGATTTTGCATACATTTTCAGATGTCTAAAGTCCGCGTACCGAAAACAATAAAAATTTGAATTTTTGAGAATTTATTTGCAGCCAAACCAACAAACATTTTTGAGAACCTTTAGTCCACGTCAGACCTAAATCTAAGGACTGCAAGTAAAAAAAAATTACAGATTGATCGAAGTTATGGTTAATTAGTTATTAAGTCAACAGTAAACCTATGTCATTTTTACAGAGCTTAGTTCAATCTGTGCTAGTGGCCACATGATGCAAGATGCGAGGGTCTTCAACATCAAGGTTTGTAGGTGACATTGCGTAGAATAACGGTTTGAAATAGGAAATTTGTGTATCATGTACTTCAGTTGCCACATGAAAAGAATCGATCGTCGTTTAACTTTTAGTTAATAATAATTGTGGATGCATTTGACATTCTGAATTGACATTCTGAACACCCAGTAGATGGTGTGAAGGTAAGTATAGAAGGTGTATATATCTACGATGCGAAAGCACGAGCCGTTGGTGTGAGTATTAGATTTTGCATAAGCAAACTGCAAAGGTTCTTTGAAGGCAAAGGTATACCTACTGTGCAAGCTCTTCGCGCCTAGCTTTCCTTCGAAGCTCCCCAGTTTCATCCCTCCACAAAACTACCCACGCCCTCGGAAGCCGTCAAGTGGAGAGAAAATACAATGGCGTAGGTCTTGAAGATCTTTATGATATATATCGGAGTTTAAAACCGTCGAACTTTATCTAGCTAGTTAATCCGCATAATCACCAATTTATTACTGACATTATTAATCATAGATTGGATCAGTTTCTCATAAAGATTTTCAAAAGTAATACCCATTTCTTTCCCATTTAGTATAATAAGAATTCACGAAATTAGTAAAGAGGTAAATGCAGCGCATGGTGACGTACGTCACTGCAGGACGGAATTATAACCGGATATGTTTCGTCCGAGTGTTGATCTTAGGACGAAAGTTAAAAAAATGAATTTAAAAAAGGATGATAGTTGAACTCGAACCGTCGCCGATCATTCTCGATCAACCGATGGTCGAGGGGATTTTCAACACTGAGCAGCGCTCAGCATCGTCCACTCGAACGGCAGCTTGACCTCTCTCTAGGGGCGCTCAGAGGCTGAGTGCTACCAAGAGTAAAGATCCAAGAGGAGCACGACGTTGTGTATAGATACTTTCAATTGTATTGGAAATACTTTAAAGGTTCATCGAAAGAAAGCTCGGTTTGTATATACATTGCGTGTAGCAGAGAAGATAGGTAAGTGCCGGATATTTGGAGGAGAGTAACAAAAAGAGAGCTGTTTTCTTTTTTTTTTTTTTTTTTCGAGAGGTCATTTTTCGACTGGACTAAAATAACCGAATGTATTTATAGCGGTAAAATAATCAAGGGCGATTCGTATCGTCTGTTACGACGGTGAAGGAGAAACCGGAAGGAAGAAATTAGGAATCGAACAAACCGAGACAAAAGGGGAGTCCCGCGAGGCTTAGAACAAATATTTATCGGTGTTTGGTTATCTGCATCAACCGAAGGGCTAAAGTAGTTCGTAAATGTTTGGACCATGAGCATCCGGTTCGCTTAGATGTACAATATTTTCTGTTGTAGGTGATACACGGGTATGCGTTAGTACGCGGTTAAAAGAGCGAAGCAGAAGAAGAGAGCACCGTGTGTATATAATGCTAAAAAGGGATAATGCTGAAGAGCTCCGCGCCGTTCTGTTTGCGCCTTGTTTAGCCTGCAAGGTGCAAGGAGCTTCAAGACCCTGGGACAAGAAGCTCATTGGAATGCGGCGGCATACGCGGCCCGCCTTGTTTGCACTACGACATCGCATGTAAATTCCACTAGGAAACATCAACTAAGTACCGGATGTAACAAAAACGAAATTTTCGACGCCGTTTTACATACCATCTGATACACTGTGCACACTCTAGCACATTAATATGAGCATGGCGCGGAATCTGTAATGGAGCAGAGCTTTCGAGTTGCTAATCATCAGTTGCTAATTCTTCAGTATATCATTAAGTAGGTTAAATAAGAAGATTTTTGATGGACTGTCATATGTCCAAATCGCCCTGTAATCAGCCACTCTTATTACATTATAGTTCGCCAATTTTTGTCAGCACAATCAAGTAAAACTTCGAAGTTTCAGGGTGAGATGCAGTTAAAGTAAAAGCACTTGATGCAAAGATTTGGATCAAGCGATGCTTCGATTTTGGATAGTTGGGTCTCAATGCGTCCAGGAAGCAAAGTTCTGTACTGTAAACAGATAACTGTTTCATTCTGCAAACGTGACTCGAGTAATCATTTTTTTACTGTTAAATTTTCAGGCTTAGAACCTTTTTCTCAAAAATAAAAGTCGTCTGTTTATCGAATAGAGGTTTGCTTTCTGAACAATTAGAAACCCAAATATCTGAGATCGAAGTATTGATTGATTCAAGTCGTTACATTAAGTGCTTTTACCTTGACTGCATTTAACTTTGAAACCTGATGACTTACAACTCCAAACATTTACGTGATTATGTTTCAAAATGCTAGTTAACTTTTGAGATAAAATAGATTGTTCGAAAAAAAAATATTGGGCACTTGCCAGTCCGTAAAAAAATATCCTTATTTAAAGTGTACGTATCTATCTCTTTAAAAAATGATGCTTACTGCGAACGTACTAAGTTCATTGATCAAACAGAATTCGCGAATGCGAATTCGGTCTTTGAAACATTGCATCTGATTGTGAGTAACGCTGATACTCATCCAGAAGTTGCTTTTAGAAGTTAGATTCAAGCAGAGTCCAGTCTAGTATACCGAAATAAGTTTAGCTCCAATCCATTTTGCCTCTTTGATAAGCTAGTATGTACATCTTTGTCGGCAAGGTCGTTGAGCTACTAGTGGAAAAGTAGGTTTTACCACATCAGTGACTTGACTTGACCCCGTTAGTGCGAAACTTATCTGATGAAACCAAACTAATGAAATAGATTGCATAAATTTGACTTCTGCTGAGTTCCTTACTCGACAAAGTTTATCACTTAGTTGCTATTACATTCCAACTTTCCGTCACTGATTGATCGTGAAGGTCACACTTTGATTTAACAGTCTACCAAAAATTTTACAATATGTAAAAACTCACCATTCCGTCGCCGAAGGATCCGTTGAATTTCTCCAGCTTCGCTGCCGCTTTCGCTTTCACTGACAGCCGGCCATCTGCGTGGATTATTCCCTGATTTTCCTCGAACATCAGCTACGTAGTCGGTTTTGGTCACAGCCGCATTTCCTCTGGGTTGATCCCTGACGCTGTTACTACGCCTTAGGAATCTCAGCGGTTCTCGTGGCGGTGGTGGTAAGGGTCTGTCCGCGTCATAGTCCGTAGGGTTTGTCCCGAAGGAGAGTTGGGTCCCCGAAGTTGGAGCAGCGGAATCAGTCTGGGTCAAAGAACGCGCCAAAACGTTTCCGTAAACGTTGGTATTCGAGTTGTTTTGATTCTCCACATCGTGGAGGAACACGGAGTCGCTTTCCGATGTCGTTGAGACTCTGTCGACGCGATGTTGTCTGGTGGGTGGCTCCGGTGCCATTCCATGTTTCGTGGGCCAAATCCCAGCCCCAATTTCGGCCTTAGTTGTCTGGTTTGAAAAACTGACCCTCTTTTGACCGGTTCCGTAGTCGACGGAATTGCTAGAATTACTAATCAAGCTTCCCCTCTTGAAAATTGGTGGGGGTTTCTTGTCGCTCTGATCAGTATCCTCTTCATAGATCGGCGGCGTCTCGGCTTTACGAAGTGCTGCTATGCTGCTTCGCTCCCTAGTTCCTCTCAAAAAGCCCCCATCATCAGTCTCAATTTTTCTGGGTAAACTGAGACTCCGACGTTCCTCACCTCTCGAAAATAGCGGCGAAGCGCTTTTCGACCGCGGAGGTGGGTCACGTTTGGCCTCCCGTTGCCCGGAGTAAATCTCCCGACTGTCAAAGTCTTTCTCTTGATAAACGGGCTGCGGTCTTACCACTAGAACAGGCTGGTTTTGACCCTTCTGTCCCATGATGGGCGGCTTATTAATCGCCGTTGTTTTCGGCTGCTGGAGTTTACTTCGCCAGTAAATGTTCTCTGTTGTTTCTGGCAATGTTTGACAATTCTGATTCGGAAGGCTAGGGCTAGAACTGCGTCTAGATGATGTGACCGTAGTAGGTGAGGTCGGAGGACTTTGAAGTTTGCGTCTCCAGTACAGAGGATCGTTTCGTTCATCAGGAACATTCTGCTGATAGATTCGTCTCTGCTGTTCTTCGTCAAGTTTCTTAAGCTGTTGCCAGTACATCGCTTCTCGTATTTCGGGATGATCGATTCTAGGTTCATTTTGTTTCGCTGTGGTCGACGGTGATGAGTTCATTTTCCTTTGTGACTCGAGAGCTTTTTGTTGCCAGTAAAAAGCCTCGAGATGTTGCATCGTCTGTCTTTTAGAAGGTGATGGTTGCCGGGTCACTCCTTGAGCATAAACAGGATCTGGGTTCGATACTTGTCTCGTCGAGTATATTGATTGTTGACTCTCGGACAAATTTTGCTGCTGAGTCCTCGGCGTCGGTCTTTGTACCGGAGTATCCTGTCTCGGATTTTGCGATGGAGATGCTGACATTTGAATCGCCGGACTTCTAGGTGACGCTAACGTGCTTCCACGGCTTTCACCGTCGCTGTAGACTTCCTGTCCTCTCGATGGTGAGAGAGCGCGTTGTCCATAGACATATTCTTGAGTTTGAGCCGGTGACATTGTCCTCTGACCATAAATCGGTTCGGGTCTCTGAATGTTCACAGACTGGCCAGCAGTCCTGATTTGCTTTTCGACTGGGGATTCACCAAGAATCGATCTCGGAGATGCTGTTCTACCACTGGAAGTGTCATACATTGATTCACTCGCGGGTGATACGGCAGCTTGAACGATGATGTTCGGGGAGTCTGTCATGGGTACCGGAGACGCGGAGTATTCAGTCATTCTAGTATTAGTTGGTCGACGGACTTGTGGCTCATAGAAAGCGTCTCTCTTTGGTGAAGCAATGAGTATCTGTTCACTGGGTTGGGAACGTCGTGACGCCATTGGAACGTAGGGACCACTGACAGGAGTTCTTTGCCTAGTATCGTTCATCCTAGGCGAAGTTGTCGGCGTTCTTAATTGGTCGTTAACTCTACCTGGCGTTACGTCACATGGAGACATGGGTCTGGCCAGTGGGGACACAGAAGTCCTGATTTGAACCACTGGCGAATTTGGAGAAACCCCGGAACTGGATATGTCTAGCGGCAAAACGGTCAAGGGAGATGCTAATCTTTGCGTTGGCGAGACAACGGGTCTCGGAGTTCTACAGACGTGGGTTGTCCCTGACCGTGGCGAAGCTGGGGAACGATTTTGAACAGGGGAGACTGTCCTATTTCTAGGTGAGTTGTCCATACTCCTGACCGGGGAGTTTAAGCCCGTTTCAAACTCTGGTCGTCGATTTGGATGGTTCTCCGTTGCGGAAGATGAGCTTGGTGATGTTATAGGTGCATTTTCTGCATGAGCACTTAGCTTGGCGAGATTTGCGGAAATTGGAATGTGTGGTGAGCTTCTCTGGACGTAAATCGGCTCTGGAGTGTCACGTACTGCGTGGAGTGGAAGAACGGTTAAAGACCCTGGTTTAAAATTCCTCGGAGTAGTCGGCGGGTCGTCGTAGGTCACCGGGGACATGGCTCTATCCGGTGAACCGGGGTTTACGTCCAGGACTGAGCTAACGTCGTAGACCTGTTCGATCCTGTTCTGAATTTTAACGTTCGGTGAAATGGGGTAAGGAATTTTTGGCGACTGTCGATTGTTCTCGTAAATCTGTTCCCTTTTATCCGTCAAACTGTCGTTAGGTGATGTCTGTACGCTAGTTCTTGGAGAGTTCAGGTAATATTCACCGCTTTTAGAACTACTCGGAGAAAACTCGCTCTTCTGACTTGAATTCGGTGTGTAACTCGAGTCCGCATAGTCTCCAGACTTCTGACTCGAACTTGGTGAATACTTTGGCGAACGTCGTACCAACGGAGCCTTTTGGTTCTGGTTGATGACCGGCTGACGAGTAATTTTAACCTGGGCTGACACAGGCGTCAAATTGAATCCAGAGTCAATACTATGATTCCTGTTCTGCTCAGATTTGTCCAAGTTGTTTCTGTCATCGTACTGTAGTCGGTTACCATTTTCCTGATAATTCAAAGCCTGACGGGCGTAGGGTTCACGTGGATAGGTTTCTGCATCCGGGCGTCGTCCAGGGTACTTCTGAATTTCCTGGTGATTCTCATAGTTGGAAAATTCGACTTTTTGAGGTATTGCCGGGAGAGGTCTGTCCACTGGATGAACGGCTCTAGGTCTAATGAGGAAGCGTTCACCTGGTGGTGCGGAAGTTCTTCCCGAAGGACCATGATTCCTGAAAAATCTACTCTGGGGTTCTTGAAGACTGTGTTTTCTTTCCAGACTGCACTTTGGATCAATCTCAGTTTTCCTTTGTTTGAGGTTCCGCATATCTGGAGATCCGCTGATGATGTTTTGATCCATCCACTTATCTTCAGGCGCGATGGAACTCAGAGACGAGTTCGCGGTGTAGAATCGTTGATTCCTGCTATTGGGTCGCATACTGATTCGTTCAGCTTGGAGAAAATGGTCTGGAGTACTAGTCGTCAATCCCTGTTCCGGAAATAACTCTTGCTTGATCTCGTTCAAGCGTTCTTCGATTATCGAACTATTCAGACTCGTGTTCAGTTTCACATTTCGTTTGATATCTTCGTTCAGATTCATAGTGTCCGGAGATCGCGTGTAATTTCCATTTTGTTGGTACTGCCCGAACTGTTTCTCCTCGCGTTTCTTACGCTCCTTTTGCTCTTTTTTGTACTCCTTGCGCGAGTCCTTTGGTGAAAAAAGACCGGGGAGTAGTCGGCGAAATCCTTTTCGTTTTTTCTCCTCTTTTAGAGGTTTTGACGTTCCAGCCTCCATAGTGAAGGTCTTAATCAAGTCGGCGTAACCGTCTTTATCAAAACTTGAACGATCAGGATTTACTGACTCTCTTGGGATTTCCTTACGACGAATTTCCACGTCGTTTTCGGTTACGTTTCTGCCCGTTGTTCGGTCGACGAGGGATTCATTTACTTCAGGGTATGAGCTAGCTTCAACATTATTATTGTCGACGTCGATAGATCTCGGAACAGTCTGGTTGATGTTGTTGTTTCTCAAATTTTTCAAACTGTCAAAGTTTCCGTCCTTAGTTGCATTCTCGTTGCTTGATGTTATGGGCTTTTCCAAAGTCCTGGAGTCGTTCGGGGTACTAGAATATGTGGTGACCGTTGACGAGGACGACTCTTTCAAAGTGCTGTCCTTCGATTCGTTGGACCCTTCGTTCTTTGCTACCACCACATTGACCTCATCGTCAATGTCCTTGATCCTATCCTCAACTAAAGAGTTTGATCCCAGAGTGCTGACGGTATCTTCGAGAAGTTCCTCAGGGTTTGATTTGAGAGATAATTTTGCCTTTCCAGTAGGAAATACCTCGGATCTTTTTCGGATTTCTTCGATAAATTTCGTGTTGTTGTCGGTGACTAAATCTTCGTGGGAAGATATGCTGCCCAGCTCTTCAACGTACGAAGATTTCGATGATTCCGAGGAATTCTGGTCAAGGTGACCTTCCAGGAATTCACCGGACCATCTTTTTTCAATGTCTGATACAGTTTTGCTGTATCTTCGTTTCTCGACTTTGTGGTCAACCTCTTTTGGAATGTCTGACCGCGTCTCGGTCCTTTCAGCGTCGGAAACGTAGTCCAAATCTGTTTCCAGCACCCGTTTCTCTTCGATCTTCAACTTTTTGTCGAAATTATGTTTCTTCAAAAATTCCTCGTCGAATTTTTCTCTGGTCACATTTTCATTCAAATCTAAACTCTTCACTAAACGAGTCTTGACTCCAGAAGACTGCGAGCTCGGAAGTCTTTGCTTATAGGTTTCAGCAGTCGAAGCATTTATTTTCGTGCGTAAATCTCTTTGTAGTTCTTCAATCTTTGACTGGCTTCTCCGCAGATGTGTTTGGGCGGCAAAATTCGCTGCATTTGCCTCCAGAGTCTCGTCTGGTAAACTCTTGTCCTTCACAGGTTCACCGACCGACGTAGGTCTCTGGGACAAAGTCGTTTCTACACTCGAAGCAGGCCTTGGCTTAAGAAGTCTCGAAAGTTCTAACTTCTTGGATGCGAAAGATTTCGAAACATCTCTAATCGTAACTGGAATTTCAACTGAATTCCGCTCTGCAGTATTGCTTTTGTCCTTGACGTTAAAATCGTTCGAATTACCTTGTAGACCTGAGATCTTCGTTGGTGGTAAAATAAGGGCTGAAGAAGAACCCGAAGAGGGTTTATAACTGACGGTAGACGGTTGCTTCTTGACTTTCGGTTTGTCTGGAACTTTAGGTGGAACTTTGTTGAGTTTTGCTGAGCTGGAGAGCCTCGGGTTCTTAGTTTCTTTGTTGATGCTAGTAATGGAAGAACTTTTGGTCAACTTGACTGGACTGATTCGTTTTTCTATAAGGGACGATACGCTGCCACTTTTCTTCGCCTTTAAGACTGGTAATTGAGAATTTTTTTGCAAAGGATTCAACTTTGCTTTAGAACTCGAGATGCCGTTAAGACCTGATCCTTTCGAGGTGTTCTTAGATTTCTCAGACTTATCTCCCCTCTTCTTTTCTGAAGACTTTTCTGAAACCACCTTAGCACCAATTCTTCCCAACTTCTTTTCGCTCTCCGACGACGAGGACGATATCTTTTTAGAACTTTCAGTCTTCGTCAGTAAAACTTCCCTCGAACCATCACCCTCCACGACAATCTTTTCTATGGTCACCTTGTCCAATGACACTATTCTAACTCCATCAATGGGCTGGACAATATCTTCGCGGTGATCAACGATCTGCTTGTTTTCTTTTGTGTTACTATTCGAGGTTTCCTCACCCTCAGGCTCCGTAGAATCCCCCATAATTCTTCCACAGGATTATCTTCTGGGTCGCCTGCAAACGATCAAATAAAATCATCACAATCATCATCAAACTTTGTTGAACAAAAATTGACTTGAGTTGCTTAAAACTTATCATTCCATAAAAAAAATAATCGAATTCCAATCATCACAGAAATTAATATCCATATACAATCTTCATCATCAGTCGATTAAATACCAACAGGAAATTGAAGCTACTGTTGCTACGATAGTTTCTCTAAATCGTTGACATTGTTCAAGCAAAACTGGCGAACTTCGATTGTATAAATTCGATCGTTAAATGTTGGCAAGACATTTCCCTTTCGCTGAATGTACACATCGTGGGTACATGTGGAGTCCGACTTTTTCCACCGAGTTCTACTGTACCGACAGATCAAATAGAACAATATGTCAAGGCCACATGAGAACTTTCGAACCCAAAAACAAATTATAAGGTTTTTTCGTTCAGGATTGAGCCTAGAAACTTGTCAATTAAATTTGAGATGAACCATCGTTCTGCCTTACATCGAAAAAAAAAAAAAAATTCCAGAGACTCGGACAATCGATCTACACCGCGTTTTGAAGTCTGCCTTAGGAGGTAAACGACCGTTATACTTATCATCGAAGTGGCACCATCTACGGAGACAACCGGGAAGTTTGAAAGAATGAAACTAGTACATATGTATACATGTGTATGTATGTACTACGTTTACACATATACACATACAAAAAAATTTGCTAATTGACCTCGCTGTATTAGCTATTAGCATTTTATGCATCTCTTACAATTAGCTCGGCATATGGTATAAACATAACATGTTTGATCAGTTTATAAATCAGCCTTGACCATCGATCCAAGATAACTCCGAGAGTTCGTTATAATTCTAAGAAATTATTTATTATCTTGTTAATTAAAACGGACGGCGTTCCTCTTCATTCATTTCAAACTTTTCTCTTTATACCTTTACTCAACTTTTTAGTATCACTATTAATAATCCAGTAATGCTGTTTACAAGAAGGAAAATACCTCCAAGAGTATAATTTTTTTGTGAAATCTACAGCACGAAAAAAGACAAAAAAATTTATTCCCCCACATTGAATCAAGATTCTAAAAATTTACAATCGCAATTGGATCTTGGAAGAAAAATTTCGTTCATTTTTGATTGAAATTATCCCTTTCAAGAAACGATACCTTATTGGTTTATCTTATGGGTTTATTCGTTCCATGAAACGAAATGCGGTTCTTGGAAACTTCGACAATTCCATATACCTATAATACTAACGGTTTAATTATAGAATTATGTTCTAACAGTTTTATGGAACGAGAACTCTGCAACATGTTCAGAATAAAGTACACGTGTGTACACATTATAGCTATTCATATGTGAATACGTTCATGCATGACATACGGCATGTGTATTATCTTGCGGTTAGTGTCAGACGTTCCTGGGACTTATCGATACCCACACATACATGTAAGTACATACATATGTATATGAATTTGCGATTAATTTTTCCTCAATAAAATGTATACGATGATAGGTAATTTATTTATTCATTTATTCATTTTAAGGATAACTATAATGTAACACTTAGATCCAATCTCATATGTATTAATAAAACTAACGTTAGTGGATATTATTGTACGATTTATTCCCTCGGGAAGATGTAACGTATATAGATACGTTACGTTGCCTCCTGAGACAACTAAGAGTTTGTTTAATTCCTCGAAATCAACCCACTGCCACTTAATATCTGTTCACTCTCGTTAATCTGATTAAAACTCTACTTGGGGCTGAACCCTCGAGTATGAGGTGCATCTTCAGTGGCTCAACCTCTCAGACCTAGACGCCGAGTCTCATCAACAATATTTTTTTTTTGTTTAGTCTGAATTCTTACTAATGTTTCTAGCCTGCCGAATGTAATCGGGATTTTTTGTTTCAAGGGGGAATCTAAAATCTCATCAATCGAGTTAAGAAAATCGTCTTTTTTTATTGCATTTTTGAAAAAATTCATATTTCGAGAATACCCAGTTGAAATGTTATGGTGAAATTGTAAAAATTTACAAAGTTATGAGACTTTGAAGTGATTCCCGTTCAGACTACTCGGTGTGTCAGTTTGTTCTACATGAAAATCGGTTCTCAAACTTTTCTCTCAAAAAAAAAAAAAAGAACAGCGGTTGAAAATATTTTTAAGACAAAAAAAAAGTCCCGAAAATAACCCAGTTTAGGCCACAACCGAATACTGCTAGGGTTTCCTCCTTAACATGCAATTTTTTACCATTGTCATTCACAACGTATAATTTATTCATATCTCTGGTCTTCTTGGAATAGATTTTACAAAGCCATGCAGGCATATTATCACGTGGTTTAGTACACTGCAGATACTTAAAAATGTAAATATAAATCCTGTAGATACATGCATAATCTGTTATACTGGAGTCCCCAGACACGTCAGAGGCCATTGAAATAATTTCTAAAATCTTTTCCATAGTCAAATTTACGATCATTATGAATATAAAATAAAGCCTCATTTAAACTTGGAATATATGACACATTGAAATATATATATACATATATATCTACAAGTTACGGGAAGAATATCGCTTACAGTAGTATGATAAAATTTGCAAGCGTTTGCATGCAGAAGTTCTTTCACCATTACATCAAGTGAATCACACTATTCCTTCGCAACTCTCTCACGAGATCACGACATTTCCATTCGCTATTAAAATGACAATAAAGATACGGCAGAAATTCTTCAGTTTTATGATTCAGAGTTATAGGTATATGTATATGGAGTTGATCAGATCCCCGCATTTTGCTTTATCTTATATGTATTTCTTTTTGGAATAATTTCAATGAGCTGTACCTCATAAGTTCACTAAAATCTAGTGACCTTTTATATTCGTTTTATTAAAATCATTACTTCAGCTTATGACACTCGATAAGGTATGAAAGCTATCGACTATCAGATGTATCAAATAAATAAAATCTTTATCGGATTACTCAAGTCCAAGTATGTACTACGCAGATAAATCATTCGATCTAAATTTACATCTGTGACATGACACAAACTCCGATCTCACAGCTTTCAAGCTTCTTCATTCTATCGATAACGAAATACTTTATTTCGGGTAGAAAAGTCATCGAGAATAGGGATTAACAGTAAATCGCGTAATGCTCACATATGCAAATTCACATTCTTGTTATGGTTCACGTGAAGGTAAACTCACACGAGTGTAATGATAGACAAAAGATACAAAGAAATAAACGCAGTGTGGACAGATTAGAAAGCATTGCGTCACCGTGTCGGCGTGGTTCTAGCCATCGCCCAGCCGCATGCACCTACATAGGTATTACGTATGTACATACATACATACATACATAGATATAGGTAAAACTTTGTTTGCTAGAAGACAATCGGTTAATGATAAGATGATAGCGCTTAGGTTAGGTTGATGAAGTTAATTTCAAAAGCTCGAAATCCTTAGCCAAGATCTACTCGGTGTACCAAAAGCACCGTTTCCTTTTCTCTTTTATCTTTTTAGTTTGCTTTGTGTACGTAAAAATTCAATTGTGCTCGAGCAAATGCTGAGGAAACTGGATACCCTAATGTACGAATGTTGTATGTACATACGTACTACCTGCAGTCGTAAACGAGCTAGCCAGAATCGTTTTGACAGAGAACCGTTGAGCTCGTTTCAAGAGTGACCATTGCAAGTTATTTATATGTGTGTGTATGTGTATGTATGTACATACGTGTGAACATACGTACGTGACTTTGAAACGCTTTGAGCGACTTAACTCACCGGTCAGAAAACAACGTGAGATTGTTGAAAGCGATTGTGGTGTTGCAAAATAAAAAAGAAAAACGAAAGAAAATTTTTTTAGTATAAGTATGTACAAGAAACTTGGTTCTCCTTAAACGGTTAAACCACGCGAGGAAAACCTCGTCTTTTATAAATGTAATTAAATTCACTTTTTCATTCTCGTTAAAAGAAAACTAAAAACAGTTAAAGCTTCACATTTTTGCAACCGGACGAATGAGGATTACTAAAAACCTGAATAAGGAATGAAGACAGAAGAATCTCGTAAGTAAAATCTTCCGATTAAATGAAACGGAAATGACGTAAGAAACCACGTGGTATAATTGGCACAGCGAAAGGCGAAATTTTTAAACTAACGAAGGATCTCAAGACAGAATTTTGTGAAGTAGTAACCGCTTTAGAATCCCGATGATCTAACGACAAAAGCGACTAGTAGTTCAAGTCAGAACAATAAGAAATCAAAAATGTGACTATCCGTCACAGGTGACCGGCTCTGATAGCGGAACTAATATAAACTGAATAAAATAACTTAGCTACCTAGTTGATCGACGTAAGTATATCAGAGTCCAGGAGAAAGACAGTTCCTTCAATAACTACATATCCAATGATAAAGTACGACAGGGATGATGTACGTCACGAAAACTGAAATGATAAAAATGAAAACCGAACCACTGTCACGTTTACAACAATCAAGTGCAGGTATAAACTTTGTTAGTTGAACAACTGCGTCAGACCGATAATATGACGAGTAACAAAACTTGTATGAAACTGTATATAACGTAGACGTATTTGTATGTACATACTACGTTGGTATGTACAGAGTGTAAGCAGTCTGAACACAATACTGACGCGCACACGCGAGAGACTAAAGAGACTCGAGTCTTCTCCTCAGTCGAAACTCCTGCCAGTTGCCGCGATCCTCGCGGTTGGACGAACGGATGATCGCACATGAACTCACTTATACTATTAACTAACTTGTTATACGGTTTATACTATACTTAAAAGATACTGAAGACGTAGATCTCTGATAATGCACACATATCATTTCAGCTCATATTAAACGTACCTAAATACTGCACAACTTGATATGTGCTTGTCCCGCGTCGCGTTGAAGAAGACTGATAAGAACCGGCGTCGTCACAGGTGAACCCCCTCCATGTTTTAGTCTCCTCTTTCCCTAACCCCCCCTACTCTCTCCACTATACCTCTTCTTTTACTCTATCTAGACCCCCAATCCCCCCTCTTTTAGTTCACTCGCCACTCACCTCTCAGGTAGCTTCTATGTGTATCGCGTATCACCAAGAGTTGGTTCACTATTATATGTATATGACGTTGGTAAATGTAGTTAGAGAAGCTGTATGTATAACGATATTCATGTAACTATATTTGTGTTAGATTCATTTTTGGTGTCTTCTGACCCGTGAAAACTAGGCCTTACAGACATTTTTAAGATCGGAATTTTTTTATGCTGTTCACTGGATCGTTCAAAACCATTTTTATACACATAACTGACTTCCAAAAAGGATATCATGTTCCTGACAAGATGATGTCGACTGTTTTGGTTGGGTATCTTCTGAATATTAATTTTTGTTACAAAATCACAGGGTAGGAATGTTCTTTCAGTTATTTTCATGCACGTGGTTCAGGAAGGATCTTCAAGGGAATAATGCAGAGTTTAGTATACGAGGGATTACTCTGAGTCAAAAAATTGTTTAATACGTATCGAACAAAGCTTTAAAAAAGCCTGAAATCTCATTTTAACATCTCATAAGTATCCTGACTGGACTATATCTCATGCAGTCTTGACTCTTTGATCAACTTGAGCTTGACTTTTGTCAGGGCTGGGTTGAAGTTCCGGATTTTCAAAGTAATAAAAATTTTGATATTACACATCAATAAACTCACAGTTTTAAGAAAGTGTACATCCCCGGAATGAATTTAAAAAATTTCAAATCGAGAAACCCCAGAGGTTGAAAATTTGGAATGCTAAAAATCCAAAAGGTCTAAACTCCTCGTGCCTCTCCATCAAATTTTCGGATTCTTAGACTTCCGGAGTTTTGGATTCTCCGAGCTCCAAGCCGTCTGCATTCCGATCTTTTCCAATTTCAATATACCGAACTTTACCGTGTCTGAAAATTCGAAATCATCTAAAATGAATTCCCAATTTTCACCGTTCGAAAATTTCAAAATTTAAAACTTTAATCCAGCCCCCTTTCGTCGACTGTTCAAATAGATCCATGATGAATATAGTTGCGTATGTTCCTAATTACAGGTTGTTTTTTATTTTATTTATTTATTTTTTTTTTTTTTGCGAACTATGTATTGTCGGTTAGGCATTACGTAAAGACCTTTTGAAATTCCTACACTAACAGGCATATGGTTAAACACAGAGGCATAAGCATAGGCATACACTAGACACGATATATTTATAAATAAAAATAGTATCAGAGAGGGGAATATTATGCAGTAGGTACTGCAAGGTAAACTGCTTATTATATAACGAACAGAAATTAACGTTCGTTATATGAAAATTATATATCTATAATACCTCAACACTACACAGGTCTAACGATTCTTCAACAAACTCCAATCATATCAGCAAAAATGAAAAACATGTCGACACGGTGCAATTATTGTTACGATTATTATCAGAAATTTCAGAGCCAAAGAATTCTCAAAAAAATGATCAACACCAAATAAACAAAGAAAAATTAACTCCTAGTATCAATCTTGGACGCTATCAATCGGCTATCTATTTCCGATTCTAGTTGATCGGCTGATTCAGTAAAAAAAAAAAAAAAAAACGAAAACGAAAAGGTATACCTATATATATAATTATCTCGCAATTAGTACAGTGAATGGATTAATTGCTCCAATCACGCGATCAGCAGCAACACCACCTTCTATATTTATACTAGAGTCTAAAAACTTTCGAAATAATTAAATCGCTTGTTAAATATATAATAATATGTGCAAGCCAGCGAGTGAGTATCTAGCTGTGTACTTTTCTCAATCTATATCTAGAGTAGTTGCGTATACCTATTTGTAGATTCTAGGTATACCTTTACGTCGATGTGGGCGACGCCCGCGCAGGCTGATAGCTTTTGATAGTGATAACTTATCGGTATACGACGTGATGGTGGGCATCTGTTATTTAAACTTTAAAGTTCACCTGGCGTAAATAAGGGGGAAAAAAAATAATTTTCATATGACAAGGTCAAAAAATTTGGAAAAGATGTTTGATTGATAAAATTGAAATGGGGATATAAATTCCTCAAAGTTTTTGGTGATATTTTCAATTCATTGATTCAAAAGTCCGAAACGATGAAAGCACATTGAGCAGATGTAATCTAGAAATGCAATAATCTTAGGAATGATTCACAAGAACGTACCACATCTACAAATGTTGTATTTTTATGAAATTTCTCGCAACAAGGGGATGGCAGTTTCAAAAACTGAATAAATGTTGAGGTTTTCTCAATCGCTGTGTGTCCTTATTGCAACCAACATCTCAGTTCTCGATTTTGGGGTCACCGACGATGAAGTCAGGTATAAGTAATATTCTTAATCAAAAATCAAGTCGAGAACCTTAATCTGTGTAACCTCGTTTTCGACAAAGTTACGTCATGGTAATTTATGAAATTATGGTCAGGTCTTGACCTCGACCTGGCCTTCTGCAGTCTACTCTTCTCTTCTTATCGAGAGTGTGCGAACGTTTGGAGAAAGATCAGGTCTCTGAATTATAAATAACCAAATGTGTAGATATAGACAAAATTTTGATAAAAAATAAATCATTTTGTCATGATTTTTCTACAGTCCGTCTAAATTTCAACGATGATAATTAACCGATACAAAAATTGAATAAAATACAATCATTCCGATAAAATAATCTATACCTACTCCAGTTTATAAATCTTCATAAATCTCACAAGGTGAATGAAAAAAAACTGCGCAAATCAACTCGTCTAACTGTTAACCGAATAAATATGTACATGTTTTTCTTAACGCAACATGTCATACCATATAGGAAGAAATCAGTTCTCTTAATTGTGCCTCATCGTTCGTGAACGAGCAAGATGTATAACGGTATAAAACTGAACACATGTATATGTACATAAGCTATTCAAGTATTGACTGATGTAAAATAAGGTTAACTAGGTGCCTAATATCTGGTGAAATTAGTGCCCACCCACGTCGAAGACGTCTTTGAATCTTTGTAGTCATTCATTGATGATTCAGCTTCAAGCTTTTTACTCAAGTGATTAGCGCCTCTTCGTTAACGATTTGTATAATTAGCAAAATCTTATTTTTGTTTTCTTTTCTAAGTTCTTTGAATGGTGTGTAAAAGCTGGAAATATCGTGTCTTAAATGAAGATAGAAATTCGTACGAGTACAAAATGTACTACAGTTCGGAATCTGTATCTACTCGAACTTGATCTTATATCTTGGTGAAAGTACGGGAAGGGATTAGTAACTCAGTACTTATATAGGTACCGTTCGTTTCTCATTAGATTCACAGCGGTCTTTTATCAAAAAGTTTTTTGACAATAGCTAGTCACTTTTTCAGTTAGTCACGACTTGAGTTTTGACTCAATACATCGCTTGACCAGCTACACATGGATTTGTACAACGTCCGGTCAGTTGAAGGTAAATAGGAACAGAAATTCAAACCTTAGAACTTTTTCGAAAGGATGAAACGACCGAAAGGCTACTAGTACTTGAATATCACTTCTTTAATGGCTTGAAGGGGTTGAAGACAGGTTGGGTTACAAAAAAAGACGTCTTTTCGGGATTAGGGAAAGGCCGTTTTGATCGATCCATCTTTTTCTTTTCTGTGTATATTTTGTAAATGATAGTGAAGAGTGTTAATTGCGAGGCATGAGAAGCTGGTAAATAAAATCTTCGATTTCAGCGATTGTATATTACACATATTACGTATGTACTAAAGTCTATGTTACATCAACATATCGAATATCATTCACTAGCCGATCGATTTCTACAAGATTTATTCTTCACTTCACTGTTACAGTCTCGATCGCGTGACTTAGAAATATCTTACGCAACTTTCAATATGGTTATGTTATGTTATGGTTACAGGGTTTATAGTTTAGACCATAAAGCATTAGAGCCTTCACTTCATGAAGAGTGTTGCGTCAAAACAGGCCAAGTATCAAAAAACCAGAATTTTTCATAAGAACAAAAACCAAAAAAACGAACTAAAATTAAGTTTTTTTCGTTCTTCTGTACGTGCAGAACACAAAATGCATCGTAAAACTGTTTGACTTGGTTCTTACTGACTAAAATAATAACTGAGACCGGTCGGCTGTCAATTTTAATAAAAGTTCGTATGATTGATGAAATGAAATAAAAAAAAAAAAAAATGTCGAAACCTTATCACGGAGCAATTTGGAGGTTGCAGTAGGCTTTTGACGGGTTGAATCCGAACAGCTCGAGGGATTGATCATCGCTTTATGTTGAACTAGCGAGATGTTCTTCTTCAATGACGATCTGCTTCATCCGGCTTCAGCTACACGACAGACAGCAGAGTCTCTCAAACTTTGTATATAGAGGGATAGGAACGGGTTAACCTGACTTGAACTTATATACAACGTTCACTGAGACGCTGACTCACCGGCAAGAGCTGAGCCGGCTCTCGTATATTTTGCCTTTGACGTATTACGTCGTAGTAAATTAAACTATACGCTAAAGCCAGGGGCGGTTATAAAGGCGGGCATTGGGACCCCCCAAATATATAAAAGATATAAATAAGACGGAATTGCTATTTCGGTAGAAAGAAGGAACTGTAACGGATGCTGAGATATAGATTATACGTGTTTTTACTATAAGCGTATCGTTTAACTGAAAACACGTACTGTGATTCAATTGTGTCTTTGGAGTGGGCTGGTAGTTTGTTCATTCTAAACCGTAAATTTCTATCTGTAATTGTAAAATCGATGAAGGGGGTTTGTACACCTTGGAAATAATTAATTTTAAATTAATGGGACGTTTTTGAGACATTTTATTGACTCGGATGTTACACAATTGATTACTAGGATCTTGTGAAGTAATTAGAAATAATTTTATAGGTCGCATCGTTGATCGAAACTTTTTGAAATTTTGAAGGAATATTCTAAAATTATGTAATTTTAGGATAAACCAATAATATATGGAGATAATTTCAGTCATGAGGACGTAGCACACTTATTTTTTCTTAACGTTTACAAAAAGTGGTTTGAAATGAAAAATTTTCATATCCAAAAATAAATTTCATTGAATATCGTTGGTCTGTTCCCGAAATTAAATCGATGTAGAATATTTCCTGTAAATTTTAAGATGTTTCGATTTTATAACGATACGACCTGTACCCTACGACAAGAACATTTTCTTCTATACAATCGAACGATGTAATGTGAAGCTCCATAAAATGTCAAATAATTTTTAATTATTATACCCCTGAAATTAACAATTGATGAAAAATTTGTTTCGAGGTAAAGGTACAAGACGACGCAGGTGGTCCAACGTTGGGATTTTGACTCGACCTACTTTTTCGAAAAGTTAACGGTTTCTGTTTTTCTATATGATACAGTGCGGGATCCACATACCTTCATCCCTACACTTGCACAAATGTCATAATGAACCAGGTTCTAGAAGTTGGATAATCCAGACTCTTCTTCGATTTTTTGGATCGACATAAACAGAGTAAAATAACGATAGGAGCTATTCGTAGGGGATACTACATTACGTTTGATCCTTAATGAACCTTAATTACTCTCTAAAATCGAATTAGTGAAACGAAAAAAAAAAAAACTATAACACCGTGCCTATTAACGAATTACAATCGACAAGTTGCTTCCACTGATTTAAGGTCACCAGTACAGCTTGGATTGGGAAATTCGGAGTGTTCCAAAATTCATTGGTTTGTCAATCAAAGTTTATTTCACATCAAAAAAATATTTTCTTTGAAAAACTTTGTTGTAAGGTTTCAGGCACATCGTTGGTCCAATTCAAACTCTCAAGGTCTTGCTTTCTTAGAATAGCAATTCTACATTTTATGAACGATAAGGGATGGGTAAAACAAAATCATGTAAGAAGTTACGATCGATTATCCAAAATTTCTAAAATTTAAACCCCTAATTTGCAAATAACTTGATCAATACGATATATTATAAAAAAAAAAAATTACCTCGTTCACGTGATGAGGATTTATTTTCTGATCAAAATGAACCTTCAAAGATCCTAATCGAGCTAACGATATGCCTAAAACTTTACGAGAAAGGTTTTTAAAAAAGAATTCCTCTTGATGTGAAATAAACTTTGGATGACAAATAAATGCATTTTGGAGTAGATACTTCAAATTTTCTAAATCAAGCTGTACTGGTCCTCTTAGCCAATAGAAATTAGTACATAGTCATTATAGTTTATCAGTTTGTTTCATTACTTCAATTCCAGAAGATGCTGGTTTTGAAATTAAACATCTTAAATTCTTATCAGTTGTGACAAAATCAGAAACCAACAAAGATTCAGTAGCCAAATTTTCTAGGACCTAGTCCTCGTGCACTGCTAAGAAAGATATCCTGTATTAGTTGTTTGCTCAGATTTGTGACCCAGGAAATGCCAAGAGATCTTCAAGTCTCTAATACTAATAATAATGAAATCGTATAGTCAATAACATAATGAGGAAGTCGAAAATATTTTCACTACAAGTATAAAATTGAATGTACAGTACATTAAACATTTTTTATATACATACATAAATATGTATACATATATTTATCCGTCATTAGTATATCACTGTGAGGAAGTTCTTCCGCATCGATGTTCACGCGTGACCTTTTTCATTCATCTATATACGATGGTTGGGGTGTATCCCCGACGTTGTGCTTTTTTCGAGCATGACATTATACGTAGGTGCAATCGTGTCACTCTAGTCACAACTTTATGCATGTATGAACTGGATACCTACACGTATGATAACTAAGGAGTGAAGTTTCGTTGTGTAAACATATAATAGAAACACGAAGCGCAACTATGAAGCGAGACAAAAGCTTTGTAAGGTATATTGAAGTGCGGGGAGTATGCAAACAGCTGCGGGCTGCGGGATACCAGAACACAACCAACTACTAGTTCATACATACGTAAGTATATACATACTCTTAGTACATAGATAGGTACGAATTACGAGTCTCTTCTTCTAGGTATGAGTCTACACACGCTACTTCACAAGCTCAGTACGTTTCGTTACGTTACAGTGCAGGGTATGTATGTAGGTATGTATGTAATGTATGAAGCCAACAGCGTTTTACCGATAAAACAAAAGAGCAATTGTTTCGATACGCGACGACTAAACACAGACGTTTCTTCTCAGAACAAAAGACTTTCTTATTTACTTCTCAGTTCCAAATTTGGTTATCGAGGTATAACTATTAAATCCTAAACTCACAATCGGTGTATGATTTGAAGAAAGAATGAACCCATCATTAAGGTGGTACATGTATATTCAAAATTTAAAAATTCGACACATTTTCGGGGATTGTGGCGACAGAGGAAGATAATACACAGATGTCCTGTTTTAGGATGTTATTCTACCTAACGTTAACATTTTATATTATTCGTCAAGATTCGTCTTAGATCATCATTACGTAGAATAAAAACGGGCAAATATGTCTTATTTTGAACTTCCCGCAATGAAAATTGAAAATTTTCATAAAAAAGGCAAGTTATTGGTTCCGGTCCGATTTTCGAAAATCGAGTTTTCTTCAGATCTCGACGTTTTGGGGTCCTACGAAGCTATTCTGACTATTTTTGGATGGACGTCCGTATGTGTATGTGTAAACAAATTTTTGTCGTACGATATCTTTAGAACGAATCGACTGATTGGAATGGTTCTTATGGCGATCGAAAGGGTTTATCAAGACTTAGATCTGATTAGATTTTGGAGTCGATCGGTCGAGTAGTTTCAAAGTTATTTGAGAAATAAAAATTAAAAAACGATTTTTTTTCATGTTTTTAGCGCATAACTCCTAAACTGTTCGTGCGATTAGTCTCAAAACTTGATCAGACTTAGCTCTTGGATAGCCCTTACGATCGCCGTAAGATTCATCAAAATCGAACGATTGGTTTCAAAAGATATTACACGACAAAAATTTCTCTTTTTGTCGTACGATACCTTTGGAACGAATTAACCGATTTGAATGATTATTGCGGCGATCGAAAGGGTTCGTCAAGACTTAGATCTGATTAGATTTTGGAATCGATCGGTCGAGTAGTTTCAAAGTTATTCGAAGAATAGAAATTGAAGAAAAAAAGATTTGTATAGGGAAAACTAATTATACTTATAACCTTCTTTAATTTATTATAAACACAATAGTATCAATTAATTCTAACGTATTTAACACAGCGGGAAGTTTTAGGGTTGGCCCGCAGGTCAATCGGTTTCCTGATTTTTACATCCTAAAAATACACGTATGTATGTACTTCCTTAAGGTTGTCTGTGAACTTTATAAGTCTGATTGGAATCTGATCTAAAAAAGCTGTGCAAGAGATCGATTTAGAAATAAACGGTCCCTAAGATAAAAGAGAACAGAAAAAATCATGTAATTGAAATGCATTCTGAAAACTGGTTCGAGATCGCAAAAAACAAAAAAATAAAACAAAAAACTTCATTTTTTAAAAAACTGTAGCACTGTTTTAACAACTCGAATCTTTAGTCTTTTTTGTTTAAATTCCCCAACTCTCATGCTCCGTTTGTCTTTTTGAGAGAGTTGGGATCTATACAATCTGAAAGACCGACCGTGGTATTAAAGTGCGCATATATTACTTTGTGTAGTTGGTAAAGTAGAGCATCGTTCCCAATCCTACTAATGAAAAAAAAAAATAATGTCTCGGTTATAACCACGTCCCTGTTTCAATCTCAAGACTTCTACGGTCCTCATCACACGGTAATATTTATGTAACAATCAAGCCTCTTAACAATACAGCTATTATGTAATAACAATAATAGAGGTTGAAGATAACTAATATATTTTCTCAACTCATAACTTTGAATAAAAACAATTTTGCGGTCATCAGACTTCTACAATTCTTCTTCAGTCTGCAGACATTATTTTTATTGTTTATGGTCCAATTATAGTTAATACAGTAATTTGAAAATTGGATTTTTGAGTAATCGAGTCTAAAAATTTAGATCAACTGTTTTTATATTAAATTAGCGATAACCAGAGTGAGCTTATGGACGTGAATTAAATTGCCATGAATTAGCGAAATTTAAAAAAAATTTTTTTATTTAATTAGCAATGGTTACTATCCCTCAATGGCCTCAATTTACAGTACAGAGAATGGGCACTTTATCGACTCAGTTTCATGAATCGTCTACTCTTCAGTCGGTCGTCCCACTGCAGTCTCGCGTTCTACTTGAACGTCATGAACAGGACGTTTATGAAGTATATAGATATGTATGAATGAATGTAAGTCCGCACAAAAAGAGGCCTCGACAGTTTCACGATAGAGAAAATAACGTCGGTTTTCTACTTTTCTAACAAAAGACCGGTGATGATAACAAATCCGATAGAAATAAAATCGCTCTTCAGGAGAATTTATACCTCACAAAGGATCACTCCAACTTTACCTTAACACAGATTTTAATTTCATTAGTCTCTTGGGTAGCGTTAATAAAAAAATATGATCATTATAATTATATGATAATTATATTATGCGATGTTACGTCGTCAATTTAAACATACTAGACCGATTACCTCCCAATAGTATTCGCCACCGCTCAAACTATCAAGGCAGAGTCTCATTAAAGGGAGAACCTTATTAAATATGTCCTAAACTGGGTTATTATCACGATTTTTTTTTTCGTAATGGGCTTTCTCCCTGAAAATCTTCATAAGATTCAGCAGACAGATTGAACGGTGTCTTTCACAATTCAATCCACTGTCAAATTTTAGTGCAAGTTGACAAAACCGGCAAGTAGGACATCGTCGTAATCTTATTTTCCGTTTATTTGATAACGTGTGACTAATTTTCACGGCGATTTTCAACTCTTCATTTTATTTTCCCCAAATGTTTGAAGACTCAATTTGCTTTGTCCATATAGGTTCCAAGAAGTTCTTCGTGGCACGCGGCCGTCAGTATATACACAAGAGTAAAAAGACTGTGTACACAGTGCAGACTCATAATATACGCCGTTTATCCCCTTTTCTCCGGAGACGTGATGACGTCATAATTGTCAATGATTTGGGCTTGGCTCTCTCGCTTTGTAACTGGTGACTCGAATAATCCATATTAATATTCATGAATTCAAAGCGTGAAATTAATTCAACAAATACTATTTCGATAAAGTAAAAATCGTATAACTCAAAACCGGATCAAAAGATTCAATCTTCATCGTCACATAATATTCCTTGAAGATATTTTACCCAAAAATTATTCATCATCCTAAAGTACCAACAAGTACCTCTAAGCAGTAAAAAAATTGCTAATTACCTGACAAGGTTTTGCTGATGAGCAGCTTTGACTATTAAGACATGTGACTCGGCTTCATTAAATTTACTTAAAGTATATCAGGATTAAAAAAAGCCATGAGATCTTTAATGATACTAAAAAAGTCAGATGAATGGCATATCGAATCATGGTAATATTTTATGGCAGAAAATTTACGTGAAGCGAAAGTAATTCAAAGCGAAGGTTTTGTAGACGAGAAGACTGTAGGTACGACAGTTTAGTCGTGCTTTGGCCACTTTTGTTATGGGGTACCATAAATAGAAGCAGACAGCTAATGTTAGCCGCGTAGTGTACAGTGAGCCCCTAAGACTGACCCTTTCTTATATATTTTAGAACAAAAGAACCTAAGAAGGTCAAGAACCTAACTGTGAAGAAATATTAACACCCTCCGGGTGAACCAAGAACTGCTGAAACAGGTACTGGTTCTATGCCTACAATTGTACAGGCAGTATGAGAACTGGGAACCCCATAGCTACCGTCAGGGCCGTAGGTAGGTAGATGCTCGAGTTTTTTCGTAGTGTATTAAATAGTGAAAACTCTGTTCGCGAATTACGATGATGAAGGTTGGGCAGTGCCATCAGGAAAAATGATAACGAAATTTGAAGAAACCTTCGGACACAGCGAAGAGTGGCACAGTTTTTTTTTTAGATCTATACGAGTTTGTATTTCTGTTCAAACTGCTTTGAACGGAGCCTAAATCCAGAGAAATTTGCCAACAAGACGGACAGGTACTGTCTACCTCCTCCTTTGTCCTGCAGGATTTGACCTGCCGCTCGCCAGATGTTTCACAGCTTCTATTCCGAATTTTCCTTTCAAGGAAATTCCCAGTACCGACCCGAATTCCTGGTTTTTGTTATCCAGCTTATGGGGAATTATACTCTGTGGGAAAATTTCTTCGTGGTTCAATACTCCACTTCATTCATATAAATTCTATCCATTCCTTCATTCATTTATTACTCATTTTCGATTTTGCCAAACGACAATTTCGCTCCCATTATATTGAATATCAGTGTATCTGTAACAGAGTAGCATAAAATAGATGATATCTTAAATTTTTACAGAATTTAGGTCGTTTATTCTTCTACCAAACCTTTCTTTCTATACTCTATCTTATCAAGGATTGGTACTTCGGAGTTGAGACTATCTCAACAGTCTATCGAGTCTATGGATATTCGATGATGGAACAAAGGCCCGATTCTTATAGCACGTAAAAAATAGTGTCTGAAGAAATGAGACTGATTTTCGATGGGCGAAAGGGTGCTCAAAAGTTGAATTTTAAAAAAAAATCTTTTAGACCTTGATGCGTTTGAGGTTCTATGGAGTTAAAAAATTTTCGAGTAGCACGTGGATGCACACATGCTTCTCACGCCTAATATAACATATGAAAATCTCTGCCTCTAGTCGAAAACTGTGACTATTTTCGGCCTCCCTTCCGACCCCCATATGGTGGTCATGTCACGATTTATGTAAACGAAGCTTCCGTGCTTTCATCTTTGTTTTCTTCACTAACAGGAGCCTCGAAACTAGACGCTAGCTGCTGCTAGTTTTCGGTCTTTTCAACACCTAAGTTTAAAAGTATACAAAGACACGCGCACAATTCGGACTCCATGGATCAGCTTTTCATGTCGTTCTCTCAAAAAGACTAAAATATAAAAAAGGGAGGCTGCTGGCGATATTATACCTACATCGCTCCGCTGCACCCGAACGACTTGCTACTCTGTCTAACGGGCTGGCCGCATCTGTGCTTCACCATTGTATAATCAACATCCAACGATACTCTTCTCCATTCTCTTCTTCACGTAAACGTTGTGTAGGTAGAGATTTTTACTGTAGATGCATACGGGGCGTTCTATAAATTCTCATGACGCGATAGGATTTCAAAAAATTAATTCTTCTGTAATTTTCACTCCCTAATATGTCATCACAATCGAGAGATGTAACCCCAAAAATTTTTTAATTAGCGCAAGAGAAGTCCCTCGAAAACAGTACGTCTTTTTTATTTTCGACATTTTCATCTAAAAGCTTGTCATTCTTCGTACAAAACGGAGCAGTTTCAGAGTGGGATCGATATGGGCTTGTAAACTGCCTCTGTTTTATAAAAAGGAAAATTTTTTTTTCTAAGCTGGGATTGGTTGGGTATACTAAAAATTCGGGATTTTAAATTTTGCGATGGGTAACAACGAGTTGTCAAAATTACAACAAGATCAGTTTTCGAGAATCTGATCGTGGACTGACAACTGATGAAATGTCCTATACAATATAAGCTTCAGTGACTCTCCCCCGCATAATATATACATCACCGTTTAAACTCCTCTCATATTTTCCTCTCTATAACGATGAATATTTAAAATCCTTAAACGGGCGTGCTTTTAAGCCCAACTTTTCTCTCCACATCTTTCGAAAAACAGCCATAACGAAGCCGTTAGGGTTTTGTTTTTTCACGCGCAGGAAATCGGTAAAAAAAACCAAAATAAATAAATATAAGAAGCAAACATGTTATAGCTGTTTCCTTTGCCATTTGACCAACGAAAAAACGTCCAGAGTTTAGATGGATGTACGAGGATGCGGATGAAAGGTAAAGCCAAGAAATGGAGGAGGGCCTCATACTGCCTCTTTGGACGTCGTTTGATTTTCAGTCGACTAGGGTAGGTCGGTATATGCATGGAGAGACGAGGGTCGTGTTAACCGTAGTATCAAGCTAACACCTGCTCTGGCCAGGCCAAAATTCCACTCGAATTATGTCACGGGGCTAATCCTGCTGCCAGGCTGAGGATAGCGGGCAGAGAGATCCTTCAAGAGAAGTTGCCCTTTAAGTAATAGACCGCGGCAGTCTCTATGCTTCTAAAAGCCAGTAGAATATATAGTATCTTCGATATTCTGTATATATACATCTGTAACTTAGTCGATGGACTTTTAATGTACAGATGTAACGGTTTATCACGCATCATTCGAGGATAGCGGGTGTCCCATAAACACAAGAGCTACGTATCGAAGGTAGCTGAAGGTAGACGTTAGATACAGAGTGACGAAACACGGGTTAGCAAGATAAGCTTAAATGACAAGGATTAAGCAGAAGAAATTGAAGATGAAGAATGAAGTCTTCATCAGATTTTCGGGTTCTTGAATAACTTTAGGTGTTTTGGACTTTCTGAGTTTTCAGTTGTTTGCATTACGAACTTTCCTAATTTTAACATCCTGAATTTTAACGGTTCTAAAAATTCAAAATCGTCTCAAATCAATTCGGAATTTTGACCATTCGGAACTTTTAACATCTGGAACTTCGACCCAGCCTCACATTGCTAAAAGTTGATGCAGTTTATCTCCCATTTAATTGAGAATGTATCGTCAAAAGTGTACAGTTGCACTGAATGGAATTACGATTTGGGAAAGAAGATCGATTTAATCAGAGCTCTTTGATTCAACGAAATCTAAAACCGGTTTATAAAATCGATTTTGGAGTTGGAATTCTTGAAACTCAATATAATCTGGCAACTCTCGTCACTATAAATAAAATACTTAAGAACTTTTCAAAAAGTAGTTCAAGATTTTCTGCTGACTGAACTAAAAAGCGTGCTTTTTATCGTCTGAAGAAGAATTTCAAAATAGAAGCCACGATCACATGAACAATATACCTTGAAGATCGGTTTTATTCTGTCTCTTTGACAGACTTGAATGTGATTTAGCGACTGCAGAGATCGTCTAGTGCAGTAAACAGCAAAATTTGAATTTGTTCAACATTTTTAGCCATCGTTTTCGCAACATTTTGGCGTCAATTTTAAAAATCCTGATCAAAAAGGGGGACGTCATCTCGTATGTTGGTCAAACAAACCGTCTGTTAGTAAACCGAAGACGATTAATCTGGGATCTCGAATACGAATCATAACAACAACGAAGTGACCAACAACAAGTCATAATATAGATAAACGCTGTGCTCATACATAGGTATGTAACATACATATATGAATGTCCAAGTATATTGTCGCATCGTTGAATGCGTGATGAGGATGCGTGCTCTTTTATTATAGATCTCTTTGTGAATGAGAACGACTCCCTGGGGAAGCCCAAAAGTAAAGAGGAAGGATGCGGGGATGCGAGATGTGTGTATGTCCACATACGTTCTTCGTTCCTCGCTATTTTGGGCGGTTAAACCCGTCTCCCTTTTCATTCGCTCTCTTCTCCCTTTATCTATCTTTGCTTTACCGCTCTCATAGCTAACAGCATCCTTCTCGCTTTGTCCCTCCACAGCAAGTAATAGCTAGGGGAAAAACATTATTTCCGTCTAAGGTGGACGGCCCAAGTCTTTTATTAATGATCCTTTTTTTCTAAACTAAATCTAACATAGCCTTTCCTAGAGGGATTCTCTTAAGAATCAAAAAAAAAAACGAAGAAAAATAATAAATCGTTCCACCGCTGGTTTTCTTTCAGTACAAAAGACTATCGATGAGAAATTCACGGTTGAACATTCTCCGATGTTGTTATTAACAAAAACTGTGTAAGTACAGATTTTTTGACTGACCATCTAGAGCTCATACTTCTTCCTCGCATGATCATACGATGAAAAACGATCAGCCAATCTCTTAGGAGTGAGGTACGAGTAGGTATGGCTTTATTTTACGCCAACGCTGGCGAAAGATGAATAACATTAAACCCGTATGTAACGTACAAAACTCGTCCTACACTGTACACTCACACACGCATTTAACATCGTGTGCAAGTCTTTGTGTGGGTGAGATGATGCGTTAATACAAACGCGTTGGAAGGTCAGGTAGTATAGAGCAAAGAGGACCTCTTTCGTATAGAAGAACCTTCCTTCCTTCTCCCTTCAACCATCCGACAAACCTTCGTCGAAGTCCGAAGCTGAACCGCATTGTGAGATGTGCATGTGCATACGTATGTACATGTTTATGTTCATGTTCATATGTGCATGTGCACAGTCTTTAAAGGAATGCGACTTTAAACCCAGGCAATATCTTTCACTACGATCGATTGTTACCAGTTTATGTATTTTTAGGATGTAGGTACGTGATGCCAATCGTGAACAGTTAACTTTTTCTTTTTCTTATTTTTATTCTTACGTCGTGTGGCGGATACTTTCCTGACCCTTTCAAAATGATATAAAACGAAAAAGTAGAATAGGGATCCAACGATTGCCCTAAGCATTGTTTGATCAGCCTCATCAACGGTTTGTAAATTATTTCAGTTTGTTTGCTTTTAATTATATCTCATAATTAGGAGTTAATTTTGCTGACAATGAAACATCCGATTAATACGTAAACAGAAAAAATTTTCTTCGCTTCTTGCTTCGTACAGACTAGCTAATGTTATCATAGCTTTTATTATACATTAGCTCTGCTTTCAGGCGACTAATTTCTGCCCTGGATAAACCAGTTCTTTTATTTTTTTACAAGCTTCTTTAGTTTCTGAAGTTGTCTTCGATATTTTTAAGCAACTTTTGTCATCTAGATGCAATTGAATAGATTCTTAATCACGTTGAGTAGAATCTTCGTAAATAACTGTTCGAACGTTCGACGAAGAACGAAGAGAGTATCTTGAGTGATAAAATATGAAAAACGTTTCCCCTCAAACCCGAGAATCAATTTATTAGTCATTTCGGTGTTTCTTATAGCCCGCAGCAGTCTGGGCCCGGTCCATATCCCTGCAGCGTCTCTTTTTATTCTCTTAAACTTTATCACTCTTAGGGGATTTATTTATTTTTTTTACTGTTGTGGAGGATATATCAGTTCCTCATTTTATCGTAATTGAATAAAGCGTGTCAATTCATTAAACGATCGTTAAAATAACGATTAAATTTATTTAAAATAAGCACAGCGTGCTGTCTCACCATGATTTTTGATGCTGTTGGGAATGAATGCGAGTAAACAAAAACACAATCCGAGAAGAATAAAAGGTGATCCATGTCACTTTATATATACAAAATATCACAATATTTCAAATTATTTATCATCACTAATATACAAACACTGTTTATGCCACGATTTATTATTAAAAAAAAAAAAAAATAGTAAATGGGTTCGTTTTATTTTTGTTTATTTTTTTAACAACACCATTGTCAATTTACACCCACAACGCGTCTATGAAAATCACCTGTATATACCTGAATTGATAATAATTTGGAATGAATCTGAGCGCCCAGGTCGGCCGTGCCGGGCGACTGCACGGCGACGCAACAAGTGACGAAGAACGAGTATGTAGTTCCAGGATCTATCACACCCCCGTTTTCAAGATAGCGCCACTTGTCGACGGTTCTTTTGTCGCATTCTGGTCAACGGACAAGCAACTTCGACAACGCGAAGGGGATATTAAGGCTCTTACTCTTTATGTACAGTTGTATAAGAATATTTGATACACAACGATGCCTCCTTGATCGGTATATCAGAGAAATCGGGATTTTAAAACCTTCGAGAATTGTGTGGGGACTGTGTGGACCAGTTATCTACGATTGCTACAAGATCTCGACACTGCAGTGTTGTAGTTTGATTATATTCAGTATATTGAGGAGTTTAATGACTGGAAATATTAACAGCGTATTTCTGTTTGTTGATTTTTTAGTAGCTTGAAGAGTTTTTGTGTTTGAATCGATCTTGTGAAGCTTAGGTTTAGGAAGCTCGGTATTGACGCAGTCGCAGAATTCATGCGCAGATTTGTTTTAAATTCTCATAACTTCTAAACGATCAGGTTCCTAAGTTTTGTAAAATTTTATTACATTGCAAATACTTATTCGGTGTTATTAGATAATTGTTAAGAATTTTTTCACTGTGCATAAAATGATTTATTCATTATTAAATAAATCTTATATAAGCTTTAGGAAGCTCGTTGTCGATTTGAAGTTTGCAGCTTTGGAATGAAATGTTTGATTTTTGGATCATGCGAATGGTTTGATTTCGATGTAATTGTATTTAAAATAATAGAAATCTTTTCAAATCGTGTTTAGAATCGATTCTGAACTACACAAAGTTATTGAAAATCTTTTTAACTATGTGATAAATCTGTTTGAAAAATATTTTCAAAATTTGATCAAGTCATTTAGTATTTTTTGATGAATTTTTAAAAATTACATGATATCTAGTTTCAAAGTCTTTAAAACCTTAAGAAATTTTAATAGATAATAATCGTTTGAAACGTCAATCTTGCAATTTATATATTTTGTGGATTTTGATATCAAAGGTTTTTTCAAATTGAACAAAAGTTTAACCGAATTTTACAATTTAGTCAAATCAAGTCAAAATCGTGTCACTTTATTAATTTCACTCCAAAATAGATGAAAATTTGACGATTTTTAACCCGGATTTTTACTCTGTTTTCATTTATTTTAAAAAGCTGCACGATTTTCAATCAACAAAATTCTAGTAACTGCATACGTATGGGTGTATAACGATAATGCCGAAATATTTCCGAAAGTGTGTGAAAAAAAACATTTGCGATACGTATTTCAATGTCGAAATTGTGATCTTTCGGTGCACATAACTAATTTTTATTTTTTTATTTTTTGCAAAAGTGAGCTACTAGTACGATGACCATATATGCAAAAATAAAGAGGACACACCTTGCTGCAATATAATGTCGAAATCAGTTGTGGGATAAATTTCGGCATATATTTGACATTATAATGTCGCAAAATGTCATTTCATATTAAATTTATTTATCATCTCTGCTATGTAGTCAAGCAAAAATTGAAGAATTTTTTGACGCTATGTAATGTCAAAAAAATTGGAAAAAAAAAAACGATACGAATGATCTGATAAATTTGCAAATATGAAATGATACATTTTTTATTAATTGCAAATTTTTTGTGATTAAAGTAATCGCAGTTTTTTCTATATGATCGTCATTATCATCATTTAGATTGTATGTTATTCGGTATTAAACTCAGCTAGTTGATATTTGAATAAACGTCTATAGTTTTCGTCTGAGATTCTTAGACTCTAATCAAATCGTACCGACCCAGTTGTTATACAAGTTCTTTTAAGTTAATCGAATTTTAATATAGGTTATACGCATTATACAACAGCGTGGTTTGGCCGAGCACATAAGATACTTATGTTAGATATTATAAACTATCTACTTTCGCAAGCAATACGTATCAATTTTATTATATACGTTTAATCGACGTTATAATCTATATATACAAAGCGAATACAAGCCGGTTTTCATTCCGCAGTTTGTAATACCTGTCATCACAATTAGATCCTAAGTCAATTGAAATTTTCTAAACGTACAATTATTACCACTTACCTATATCTAATCTACTGCAGTTACTGCACGCAGAATATTGTAATGGATAAAAAATTTATAGAGTAGAGGAGAGCAAGGCAAAACGGGACAGTTGAGTTGAAAATGTCTTTGTAACTATAATACCGATTATTCTAAATGATTGTGTTTTAATAAAAAAAAAATTTTTAACTGGATGGTTAATTTTGACATTTTGGACAAAAAATATCGTTGAGGCAAAATTGGACAGTCTAAAATTGCTCCGAATTTTTACGCCACAAAATTTTTGCTTTATATATAATAATAACTACGTATTTTAAATAATTTTAAAGTGTCCAATTTTGCCTCTTTTGAACACTCAAAATGATTACAAAAACGTTATATTCTCAATGGTTACGTTGAATTGTCTTGTAAAAATACAATTTTTCAATAATTTTTGGGCGTCCCATTTTGCCTCATCGATACATCCCAATCTTCTGTCCCATTTTGCCCCACTGTGTCATTTCGCCCCGTTCTCCGCTACAGGTCGTATCGTTAATCGAAATTTTGTCAAATTTAGAGGAAATATTCTGCATCTATTTGATTCCGGGGCTGACCAACAATATTCGATGAATTATATTTTTAGATACGAAAATTTTTGACGTTTAGCTACTTTTTTTTGGCAAACGTTGAGAAAAAAGTGGGTTACGTGCTCTAAACGATACAAGACTGACTAATCTCTATATATTATTGATTTGCCCCTGAAATTACAGAACTTTAAAATATGTTTATTAAATTTCAAAAAGCTTCGATCAATGGTAAGACCTGTACCCCCTGAAAATCACTTTTTCTGTATCATGCAAGGCCTAGAAAATCTAAAAATAATTTCGGATTGTGTCTGAAAATCTGAGTGTCAAAAAAACTGAGTTATTAGAATATTTCTTAGGCCAATTTTTGCCTCTCATTTAAATAATGATTCAAATTTCGTAAAATTCGCTATAAAATTGAATTTAAGCAATTTCGGCGGATATATTTCGCTAATATATAAAATTTTCTAGAACGTATTACTTTCAAGTGAACTTACGGCGCCTCTTGAAGAAAATTGAAAAGATTCATGGCGATTCTGTCTCGAAAGAAAAAAATAAAAATAAATAAAACTGATTTATGTGCAGGTAAATGAATATCTTTTTGGTTCGAATCCCACATCCATTGCTAAGGTAAAAATTTTGAAAATCTTATATCGATCGATCAAGCTGGCGTTAGTTCATAGCTTTCGCTATAACAGTGATCAGAGAAATTGAACCTGACCTTATTGAAGTACCGGGTGGATCGGGCCACTCCTTGGCGAATGGTGATCAGAAACGGCGGTTGTATACGATATTGTACATACTTACATATATGAGGTAGATACTTACATATGTAAGCAACAGTTGCGATTCCATATAGACTTTCTTTTCGCTTCTCTGATTAATCTTATATACCTACCTACGTTAGCCAAAGTTTATGTATTCGATTCTCATTCGACTCCATCGAAATCCGACTTTCCTGCTATGTTTTTTACGTGCATAAAGTCATCTGGAAATATTACGGTCAATTTTTGTCCTTTCCTGGATCTCTTCGTTCAGCTGGTTTCAATTCCCCCCTAAAGTCACGAAATACTTACTTATCATCCTGAAAGAAAAATTATCACGTTATTCTTACCTAAACGTTGCTTTTCATCATCCTGAAGACTTTCATTAATGTTATTACAAGCTCAGCTTAACAATTTTATAAAGAGACTGATATGCATGAATGTTTAAGATGTCTGTGGAGAGAATTCCCAGTCTAAGTACATCGACTGATGGGTTTCTTTTGATCAAAGTAACTTTGAGTTTCTTAACGATGATCTAGATAATCAAATTTGTCGATGATATTTGGTAGAATTCTTCGGAATGAGAGAGGGTCCACATATCTTGAGGAATGCGGTCTGGTTGAATTTAAGGCAAAGCAACCCAGAGGCAGCCACCGATTACGTAATGGCGGGTAAAGGCACGGGTTGAATATAAGACGTACACTTGTGTTTAAACGCGTATTTGTATATCCATGTATGTATGTATGTATGTATATAAGAATGTATATGATGTATGTGACACAGGCGGGTAACATTCCCGTCCAAAAGACGTCTTGCGTCATGTGGAGCAATTAAATACATATTTATTCGTTACGCCCAGCATCTACTCCGCAACTACTTCACAACGTAAAATCTACCGGCTTCCATCGACGATCAGTTTATACGGTAAATAATTCGCATTCATTATTCAGTCATTTTTAAGAGACAGAAATAACATGTCCCAATTTTTTCTAACGCCCATTTTACACGCGACACCCGTTTTTCAATTCTTTTGTCAACTTCTGGCATCATAACTCATCTGACATATGTTTCCACGGATTTATTCTGGATTTGTTCTTACTTGCCATTTCAAAAAAAGGGAATTAGTTAATTTAATCATCCGAGATCTGGAAAGTTGAATTTTAGCCAAATCTCCGCGTTTTTTAGTCCAGAGAATCATCTCTGACCATTTTTAGATGGACATCTCTATGTCTATTGATGTGGTCATTTTTTTATATGTCGATATCTAGAGAACAAATGCACGGATTTTGACTTTCGTTAGACCAATCGATGCAGTTTTATGTATTCTAAAACTGCTCAAAATCTGAAATTGATCGGTGTAGTAGTTTTTGAGTTATCCCAAAAATCAAATTTTTTTATTTTATTTTTAAATCAACGATATCTTGAGAACGGATGGACGGATTTTGATCATTCTTTTAACAATCAGTAGGATTTGGTCCAACTCAAGTCTGACTAAATCCTCGAATCAATGCATGCAGTAGTTTTTGAGTTAACAGAAGCACTCGTATTTTTCTTTCAATCATATCTCTTGAAATTCTTTGTACTCGAGAAATCCAAGCAGGATATCCCGGGTTTGTCCAGGTGCCATTCTATTTTTTAGCTTACCATTAAGAAAGAGAATGAAAAAAATTCGAAAATATTTTTTGGCATATTATACGACCAGTTATTATAAACCACAGTAGCATTCGGTACGGTCTCGTTTCCGGTACTAGTGTATAGTATATTACATCTTGAGGCAATTGCTTCCTCGAGAGGTGGAAAGTCAGTTGGTATAATGGCTAGCCTCTGAGATTACTTCAATAATGACAGTATTAAATTTAATTAACGGAAGAGGACTCATCATCGGTCGTAAAACCGTAGTAGGTACCGTACAGACATTTCATAAAAGGTCATCGGTTCTTGTAATTAAATAAACGTCATTATCACCAGGGAAGGTATATACCTAACATGAAGGGGAATGTACGGACAAACGGTTGCACGTGCATGATACCAACGACCTGGTATACACTTTCACGAGTATGCAACAATTATTATTATACGTATATATGTATTACATACAAATCTCAGATCTATGAATTTACATAAAAATTATCAACTTTTCTTCCTCTTTTATACAATTTTGAAAAATAAAAAATATTCCGAAGATAACCCAGTTTGGGACAAAACCGATAGCGAGTTTCTTCCTTGATTCAATTTTCTTGAATTTTATCGCAACATCAGATAACTTTGTGCAAAAATCTATGGCCGATGAAGATTCTACTTATCAAAAGTCTACATCTAACTCCATATTCAAATTTTTCTAAAGATTTATTCAAATTTTATCAAAAATTAAATTTTCAGTGTCTCAATTCTCTCCGTTTAAATTTCCATGTTTTCACATACAAGGAAGTACACATAATCAAATCAGACAATCTTTAACCGTATATCCTATTATCTTTTCCACAGTTTATGCATCGGGGAATCCCAAGGACGATATATTAGGCCCCTTCTTCTAAGCTGGGAAAAAAGAACCTTTCTCTTAAATGATTATTTTTAGTAATGTTTTGAGGATATATAATTCCTTACTAAGCAATTACTATCCAAAAGAATACATAATCGTTTACTTTCGTATATTTTATCTACATAACGAATTATCTATACCAGATAAATAAATTTGATAGTTTATATAAATCATCTTCATCTCTCGTCAAATTTTTCAATAATTCTAATTCAAACCTGAAAAGATAATTTATTGTTCTATCATTATAATCGATTTCTTCATCTCTAGATATCGCTTGTGCAGATTTGGTTGAATCTTTCCTTGACCATGCAAAGTCCATGAATTTCGAATTCGAATAAATTCCTAACAAAATAGAAGAAAAAAAAAAAAAAAAAAAACTTAAGAGGAATGGCTTTAAAATAATTGAAATTCAAAAGGCAACGAAACGAGAGACACGATCAGCGACACCACTGGAATTCTTGCCTTCATCGAGGTGCGAGGTCGCGGTATTACTTTCACTACCCGTTGTCGATCTTAGACGCGTTGTCCACTCGTATAAATAATATTTATTTTAAAAAACAGTTATAACTTAGGTTATATTATCCACGTTCAAATGTCAAGGCTCTCCGCATTGTAATACGTTAGTTACGTGATGTAAAAAAGATCGGTTAACACATCTAAAACTTTAAATAATAATATATATTTAAACAGACTTTGGTCAATACTTTTACAATTTTCATAGCAAATACATGGAATTTGAAATCCCATTGTTCGGGGACCACTCCTGCAACGATGATGAGTTGGACTTTCGATATTATTATATTGTATTCCAGTTCCTTGATTTGATCGGCTTAACAACCAACTTTGACAACAACATATTTGGCCTGATTTTCATCCTAATTATTTAAACGTTTCCTTCTTTTTTCTAGATACGTATAGATATTACGTAATTATAATGAGTATTTCAATTTTTTTATTACACTCATTACAGACGAAATTCATGTGAAATTAATATCAATCGATTATACAACCATATTTAATTTAGACACGAAACTATACTCTTCGATCTCACCTACCATATACCAACATCTATGACTATTAATCATCCCGACTTTTTAATTAGCTTAATTAATCGATTTTTTGTTATATTTTAACCGTTTATCTCCGGGTTGAGGCAGGTCGAGTATAACAGCGATCGGCATAATTGCTAGATCAATTTCTAGCGATGGATATAAACGAGTTTCGATCTGGTTCAGAACTGAATTAAAATTATACCTTTTTGAAAATTATTATTTTTATTTATGACAAATCTTTAGTTTTCTGTGAATATAATTTATAATTAATCTCACGGTGATTCTAGTCCTTTCATGACTTCTCATGATATGATAATTATGCAGTAAATGATGGTCGATAAATCTTCGCTGAGATTCTATACTGTTTGATTTTTTTTTTTTTTTTTTGAATTTTTTTTTTCAAAGAATTTTGCATTGCTAATAAAATCGCAAATAATTTGGGTCGGGGTTGTACAGCATCAGCTCGTAGCTGTAACATCTACATATATTATTATAGTTTTGCTAAAAATATTTTCAAATTAGCGAAAGCTTGAATAATTTAAGTTTTATAATTGCCACAGGATAGGTATGTACCTACAGCTTAACGTTTAAGTAGCTTTTTGTTTATTTTACGAAAGACATTATACCTACTAACAAATTCATTTATTTAAACACCCTCTGTCTAACGGAAACGCTTTATGATGTATTTGCATAAAAGATTGCACCTCTTGATTAGTGCAAAGTGTATGTTAAACATGAAACAAACATTTCTAAACATACGTAATGCCTCTACACGATGAGTACATAAATTTTCGTTGAAATTATTCAGGTTAATTAATTTTTTCGACTCAAATATACTTCTTATTATTATTAATGTTAATTAATTTACAATTTTCGGACGATTTTTATACAAAATTTTTACACCATGGTCTAAATTTCGATTGCACGATGTGAATGTCTTTGAAAATATCGTCGAAAATTAATAGGAGATAATTTTAGGCCCTTAGGCTAACCTAAATTGGTATAAAAAAAAAAAAAAAGAATTGACCTACTTGAACAATCCAGCTGCTAAGGACGTTTGAATTTTGAATTAACGGAAGTGATATTTGTTAATCGGTTCACTTCCGGTTTTTTAAATTAATTTAATTCATTTTCAATACTAGACACGTCTGATATTATTCGACAGTCGTTAGTTAGCTGATCGTGGAGGACTAGAATGCACAAGGACAAACTTCTTGAACAAAATGAAAATTTATTGTATCAGTTTAACTAGAAATTCTCTGATGTATTAATTAAATATGTTAATGTTAATCGAACAGTGCCAGGTTATTTATTATCGATATTGAAGGTCTTTAGGTCAGTGACAAATTCCATTAAGTCATAGTGTCATTATTTTATGTATAAGTTATTATTTCGAAAAGGATTATTCCGAAAAAAAATAAAAAACACATCGATAATCACGGTTTTTATCGATTCATCGAGCTTCGAGATCAATCGGAAATATATTCACTCGAAAATCTGAGAGCTTTTGCAACGAAACTACTCGATTGAAAAATCGGTAACTTTAATAGGATTCAAAATCTGAGATATTTTGTTAAAGAATTATGACCAATAACGAGACAGTCTCAGATTTTGAACAGTTTATGCATAACGTATGAAAAAATTATTCATTATAAATTCAAAAATCGTTTCTGGTTATTGCAATAACTTGAAATTAATTATGTGATCAAAAATCATAAGAAAAAATAATAAAACTCTGCAGGAGATTTTGAATGTCGTTTCGTTCTAAACTTTGCAAAGTTCGAATTATATAACGAATGTGTCTGGCTAGTACTTGAATATGAATTGGTGAGTTTTTTTTTTATACCGTCTATTACCGATTTCAAAAATATATATGCAAAGATGCATATGAGGTTTAAATTTATTCCAAAACCTGATGATCGTTTCGTGTTTTTATCATTTTTTTTCTTATTCTTCAAAATTGACTATATAATTTCACGATTGTAAAATCATACAAGTTTTTACTTCTAGAGAATTTTTCGAAACAAAAAAACATTCACAAAGGTGTGATTAAAATTGCAGGACCTTGAATCACCAAATGGTAAATTCTCTCTGATTATTCCGAAACGTAAGTACTTATTAAATTAATTATTACTTCGTGAATGATTTGGATAAAAAAAAAAAAAATAAAAAAAATTAGCCTTGTATATGTAAAATACCATGGCAAGTTCAGATCCACACCTAAATTTATAATGTAAAAGAAAATAAAGAAAAAATGAAGATATTTTACAACGTGTTATCTTACAAAGTATTAAATTAAATTTGAAATATTTTTTACCGAAAATCCACGTCGATTTTTTCATTTTTTCTCGATCTTGTATGAAGAATTATGAATATTCAGTTTTTATTTTTGGTTTTTTTATTAACAGATTTGAATTTCCCAAATAATTTTCTTTTCTAACCCAATTTGACACAAATTGTATAAAAATTTCTAAAAATCTTCGAATTCTTGGATCGACGAACTTCTTACCATCTCTGTAATAAACTTTTACAATCTTTTATCAGCGATCGTATTTCGAGACAGATCGACAGCCAAACCCACTCGAAAAAGTTTTTTTTTTTTCTAACCAGTAGAATCCTGAATCCAAAAATTCTCTGAAACCTGTTTATTTCCATACTCGTAGTTTTACAGAAAGTTGCAGATCCTCAAAACCCCCCTTGAACAATCACTCCTTCTTGATGTGTACCGAAAAAAAGTTCTCTTTAGAAAAAAAAAGTTCCAGAAAAAGAAATTTTTATTTTGTTCAAAATCGAGATTAAAAATAGTTCATTATCATAACGATTCCTCTATAAATTCCCTCAGGATTACGATGATCGTTGAACGATCGAACATACCACCTCGTGAACGGTAGGAGTGAGAGTGGCATATATATAGAAGGAAGGGGGAACGAGCAGTGCACTTCGCATTACACTGTCTCCGCGTCTATAGTGTGTCAGATCGTTCTTTATTGTATCTAAATTATTCCCAACACTTTCATTGCGAATAAATTACCTCAGACCCTGTACCTTTGTATAATTATTTGAAAAATCTCCGGGTCGAGTTAACAAAACGACACCGAAGATATTGACCAACTCAAAGTACCAAAACCAGGACCAATATGAGATTTTGCATTTTAACGTAAGTACCTAATACCGATCTTTTTTTTTTTTTCTATAAATTGAAAAAACAGTCAAAAAATCAGTGGCAAAATTTCTTTTAAACAAAAAATCATACTCTCTGATGATTCAGTTTCCCAATTTATTTTTTTATCAAATTTTGAACAATCATGGGTATCAAATTTTCGAATTATTTTCTCATTTACAGATCGATGATAATTAATTGTCTCTAAATCTTGATTAAATAATGTTCATTTAAAAATCGACGATGAAAGTATTAAACGCGATTCGAAACCTATACACGCAAGTGAATGGCGTCGGTTTAAAACATATGGTGGCCAGCGTCTGGTATACGCGAAATGGAAAGTGGTTTTAGCAGAAAATATCGTTTATATTATCGCGCAATTTTTAATCTGCATTATGGATTGCGAAAATTGCGGTATTACCGCATTGCAGGAATTATTCAACTTCTTAAAGCCCGAAAATGTCTTAGGAAAGGCGCAGTCCGATTAAAGATAGAAATTGTGTAGGCGTATGGTGGATTTGTGTAATACAGTATATGGGTGTGAATATTATACCTTCCGGAGAAGAACGATTCGGATATTTTAAAACCATTGCTTTCTAATTTCGGAAGCATAAAATCTCGTTGATAAAATCAGCCCATATCAATTTTGAGAGATAAATTTTATAATCGATAAATCAGAATTTGGACAAGCTTTCGAAAAGCGAATTAATTTCATTTAGACGGTTAATTTTGTCAGTAAATTTTATTTTTTTGACAATATCGAACTACGAATCTCGGGGCAAAAAGCGACGATTAATTTCCTGATTGAAGAATATTGTCAGTTGTAATTTGCGAAGTTTGCAAAAAAAAAAAAAAAGGATTCTTCGGGTAATCGTAGACTCGCGGTTTCGATCTACGAGTTTAACCATTTTTCAATTTCAAGAAATCTGAACGGTTGCAAATTAATGATATGAAATGGGGATTCGGTTTATGAACTTTTTCTTTTGTTTTCTGACCGTTTTTCAAACCAACGGTTTTTATACTATTCGCATTTTTTTTTTTTTTACGTTGTGAAACGATGCTATAAAATTATTTTCAAGGCCGAGGACCACTTGGCTGGTTCCTCTTCTTAACCGGCGAGTACATTGACCCAAAGCTAACCCAATGGCGAGGTTAATGGCGTTAATGTTGTAAGAATTCGTCGATAAATCACCAACCGCAAAACCCATTTCTGCATGGAACTAAAAAATTTCGTTGAATAACTAATCAACCTCGAGGTTACACCGCGTTATGTAAACACATGACAAATATCTTGGGAAGGAATTGGATCAAAAAATTACCAAAGAAAAGAAATTTCAAATACCCACAAAATTCTCTTGAGGAAATAATAATAAAAAAACAAAAAGTGAATTTTTATTCTTAGAAAACGACTAAATGTCTTGAAATTGGAAAATCTTATGACTATTAACGTGTTGATGATTGTGGTAATCTTTTTAATGTCTTGCGGCATGTCCTCCAGCCACGTGGACTATCATTTAAGAATGAAATTGAGCAAAAATAGACGTAGGTAGGTAATTCTTTCGTTAAATAAGCAAAAGCTCCGGTTCTAGTCGTACATTAGTGAAGGGTCGCCACGGTGGTCGCAAACAGCACATATACTGGATCGGGGTCAACTGAAAGTGTCCAGACCAGGAGCTCTAGCAACGTCAGGTACATAAACTCGTTGGTAAAGTTGCCGGACTTGCCCTGGACTGTCTACAATTTTCTAGATAAATTTTATAACCGAGTTAGTTATAAACAAAACGAGAAAGTATATACACCTCGCTGATAATTAGTCTCAAAAACTGTCCCACGCAGAGATCAATAGTATTCGAAAAAGGAAATTCCTGAAAAATAAAAGAAAAACTTCATTTATTTTTTTCTGCATCGAAATGAGCTTTCGAAACGATCAGACATTTGCTTTGATAACCGCAAAGCGATAAATTTCAGTATAAAATTAAGAAAATGTCTACAATTCATGTTGATGAATTGAAAACTTTGAGTCCAGCTGAAAGAGGATAAATTTTTTTTGCAAATTGTATCTTTTTTTTTTTTGGACATCTGTATTTTGTGGTAGAATTTGATTAGCATATTACAGAGTCAGTATAACAAGCATGCTTTCTGTTTAAGTTGATATCTGCATGATATGATGCAGAAGTGCTGTGGTTGAGCAATGAGTTTATTGGCTCAAGCATGTCAGGGTAATCCTTTCTTCGACATCATTGTTCTCAGAATAACGGTTGTATATATATCTATGACTGAAGTGTGACTACGATAGAGTTAGGTCTCGTAGCTAAAAGGTTGTGTTCCTGATTTTGCATGAGAGAAGCAAAACACAAGGCGAATGATTACATAAAATAGTTTTGTATGTATATGTTTTAAATTGCGCAATTGCCACGGGGCAAAACGTGACTTTTTGTACATCGTATGTGTATGTATATATATATATATATATATATATATCCCTTTTTGTTTTTTCAAACTTATATACATCCTTCTGTATGCAACTATTTCGATATTTCTATACACACACACACACACACACACACACACTTCTCTATGTATGTACTTACTTTACTCATTAGCGTATAATATAACGCTTTCGGCTTCTTTCGAAAATACTTTCGATTTATGACGATGAACCTGTCCTCTCAGAGAGCTAGAAATATACTATACAGACGCCTACGGAGATCCTCACTTTCACTGGGACCCCGGGGTGCCATTCTGGCTCGAGTCTACATCCCAGCTGTTGGTCTTATTCTCAAAAAAAAAACATCGTTTGAATTATTTCTATCGTGTGAATGTCTACAAACAGGTGAAAAATCATAAGAGTTTAAAAATAACCTTTAACTGTCTAAAAATTTCCGCTAAAAAAAACGGAAAATTTTGAGACATTTTATGACCAATCGAAATGCAGAGTTGATGATCCATGTGATTCCTTGCAAAGTTTTTGGTCCAAATCAGAAAAATTTGTAAAAGAATTAAATGAGAGGATTTAAGAAAATCGCAACTTATGACAAACAGTGGAGTGAATTTGGTTTTGGTTTTTTTGGTTTTTTTTTTTTTTTTTTTATCACTATCTTGTAATAAAATTGTTAGGCAAAGGATCTATGGATCAAAAAACTGTTCATCAAACTCCCTGAAATTCTGTCAAAAAAAAAAAGAAAAAATTCTGAAAAGATTGAAGTCATCCTTTTGATTGGAACTTCGTTTTTTATTTATTATACCCACATTTTAAAGTCTTGTATAAAAGTGCCTATACCTTATAGTCTCTCGTCACTTATTGTTAGATAAAGGCCAACCAGATGGGGTTCGGTGACATTTGTAGCCTCTTCGTGCCCCGCGATCCTAAGAAGCTGGGATCGTTTGCGGTATCGGTATACCAATAAGAGCCGTAGAGCTACCTGCAGAGAAAGTCAGTAGTTTCGTACGTGAATGTCATAGGTCATCACGAATCTTGTTTTAAGTCTTACAAATCTACGGGTCTCTTTGTAGTCTGTAAACATGCCTTTGAATATAAGACACGTATTTAACAAAATGAATAATGCAGATCATTTTCTTCATTATATTTGAGTAGAATCTTGATCATTCCATACGTCCAAGTTGACAGTAAATCACATCCATTTCTTACCTGTGATATTCTACTTTGTCACGTTCATGAGTATAAATCGTTTGAAATCTAACCGGATGTTGTTAACTTATTGAGTAAAACCAAAAAATAAAAAAAAATAAAAAATAAAAAAACACACAAGTAAGTGGGATTAGTATTTAAGCCCAAGGATATCGAACCGCGTCAGTGTCATTCTAATAACATAATCCTTACTTATTTCCATCGGGAAGTGTTCACTGATTGGTCAAGTATAATAATGCCGTTCTTTTGATCAAAGATCGAGTATTTTTTGCCACAATAAATTACTCGGTTTCTTTGCTCACGATCAACTCAATGCCATCAGGTTTCGTTTTGCCTCGCATAACGAATGCCAATTTATTACCTCGATGATGTGATTAACGGAATAAAAAAAAAAAAAAAAAAAATTGTAATAATTGAAGAAGATAGTTTCTCTCTTTCTCCATTAGCACAGTAACAATTCTCCATCAGTTATTTCGAATGTTAACATCACGGTTTGCTATAATATCCATAAATGTCACCCTGTTCAATAACTCTATGTCATAATTCCAGTTAGTTCACATTGCACAGATACAACGATTATAAGGACATTTTAATACTCTTATACACGAATGGATATTGCCTGTAGGTATTTGACATTTGTATAATAGTCTGGGTCCATTTCTATACGGCGCCAGACATATCAGGATTATAAATTAAGCGTGGCTCAATATTTGCAATTGCAATGACACGACTGAGATTATGGCACCATCACGAGTTCTGTCTTCTGGATTAAATCCAACAAGATGAAAAGTCCGCCTTTTGGTATTTTTCGATCATTCGATTTTGGCTGAAACGTCATCACCGAATGACAAAGACATTTCCAAATCCACGGACTCTAATTTCCCTTTTTATTTAATCCTTTTTTTTTTTCTTTCAGGATAATCGCGCTCTGCCTCGTGGCCGCGTGCAGATCTGCTGAAGAGGAATACGAGTATGAAGATGAGCCAGTTGCAGCACCGGCACCACCACCAACTCCTACACCGTCAAGGAGTGCTGGTCGTCTAGCTTTATTATCACCTAGAGGACGTGGTTCTGTAGGAAGAAAACCAGCACCGGTAATTTAACTTTGATTATTAGATTAAGTTTCTGTTTATTTAAATTTTTTTATTTGATTTACAGGCTCCATCAACGACGGCTAAGCCTGTTGAAGAGGTCGTCGAAGAAGAGGAAGGCGGTGAAGAGTTCGATGATGAAAATGTCGAAGAGGTTGCAGCAACGACGACTACCGAAGCTCCGAAGAAAGTTCGCGGAGGTGTCAGGCCCTTCAGGTAAATTATAATTAGTGAACGTTTTTGGAAGAAGATTTTTAGTTTTTTATTTAAATTGATCGGAAAGTTTGTTCTTTGTTAATAAATTCCATGAGAGATTGAGAGTTGTTATAAGTTTATGATAAATGAGTGAAATAAATGTTGAAATGATCAGCAAATTAATTAAATTTTTGTGTGTATTGTTTCATTTTTATAGATCGAACGAGGATCTTCTTGCTGCTTTGAAGAGGAGAAGAGCACAGGCTGGAAGCAGTAATAGCATCCGTGAAACTCCTGCAACGGAAACTGCAGAACCAGCCACCCAAAAACCGAAGTAAGTTGACACCAGAGATTAAGCAGAATGAAAAAAAAAAAAAAATGCAAAACTGGTTATTTAATATATTTTTAAAACTTTTTTCAGGTCAATTTCTTCGAACAACAGTCGTAGCCGAGGTGGTCAAGCGTCAGATACTTCGTCGAGGTCTTCCCGAGGTAGATTTGGAGCTACAAGAGGCGCTGCAAAACCAGTCCAAGAAGAAGTTGAAGAAGAAACTCAGCAGGAAGAAGTCCAGGTTAAACCCAAGGCGTATCGCAGGGGTTAGATGAGTTTTAAAACCGCGTAGATGTCGCTGTATGAATAAACCTATAAGTTAGAAAAGAAGTCATCCGAAGCAGTGGCGGAGCAACGGCTCCGAAGACTGAAGCATGTATTTTATTTTTAATTTTTTTAATTTTTTTTTTCTTCTTTTTTTTTTTGGTTGATTCCTTTATTTGTTTCAATGAAAAATGATAAATTTTGAAGAATTTTCAAGAAAGCTATATATTATATTATATATTATGTTATTTTATATATTTGCGAAGTATAACTTTGATCCGCCTTTGACTGATGCTCTAACTGAAAATAAATGAAAAACAATAATAAAAATAATATAAATCATAGAGTAGATGGAGACCAGAATTGCAAATACAAAAGCTATGATGAATAAAAATGTTGAATGTTAATGCAGTTTGTACGAAGGTTACTCGATAATCATAATATGTACATAGGAGACTACTGCCGTTCTCTGATTAACATTAAATATTGTATAAATGTAAATTAATGAAAATAAAAAAAATATTAAAAATTATATTACATACCTATAATATGTATATCGTCTATGTATTCAAAGAACAACAATCTTGAACCTTTCAGCACTTTGTTTTATCCCATTCAAAAATCCCAAAAATTGTTGTACAAAATCGAGTCAAAATTGAATCAGAAATTCTAAAAATCGAGTTAAAAATATCTTCAAATTCAATTTTTTGATTTCTTTTTTGACTCGCTAACGTAGAGAGTGGATCGAATAAATCGTGAGAAAAAAATCGGCAAATTCAAAATTTTTTTTTTTTTTTGCCTTTATTTCAATATAAAATTCCTAACATTTTTGAAAAGCGGATGATCAACGCTTAGAGGATTCATTGAATTTGAACGAAACAGCGCCTGAGGACAGGCTAGCCAACAGTCTTGAATATCGCACAGGTTGCTAAAGACGCCTGGACTTTGGAGATATTTAAAAATCGACCTTTGAACTTACCGATTTAAAAATGCATTTTAAAAAAGCGCCTGAAGATATACATACCTATGTACATACAGGTGAATATATAAACAGGAAAGCTTACCGGTGACATTATGTCCATATCTTCAGGCCAATTACCGATCCAATGCGAAAAGTTTCACTGGATAGAGACACACGTACGAGAGTCTTCACGTAATATAATATTAGATAACGTCTAGGTATAATCTCTCTAAAGATAAACATGCAAAACTAGTTAAAGCCATTCCAAACTTTGTTAGTTAGCGTTTATTAACCGATTTTTATTTCTTAATTTTATTTTTTATTTTTTTAACTTGTGGTTTTTGTGAATTGGAATAATTTATCGCTCGTTCAAATTCGTCCCTAATCTCTTAAGATATATATTATAGTTTTATGTATTTATTACAGCGTAAAACTTGGCTTTATTTACTACATAGAAATCGGTAACTAATTTTATGCCACGGGGATTCTGTAGACCTTAGTTACCCCCTGCTGAGCTATATGACGAGATGGAAATAGGCCAACGTGCTTTGGACCGGCTGCAACTGACAATCTGACATTTGAAACCAAGAGTTGTGCAACTTTATTACCTTTTATATTCGGTTTTGTTGTAGTAGTTATTTTAAGATGAGACCGCATGAGCCTTAATTAATAGTACACTGAAAGATCAAGTGATTTAGGCACTCCCAAGAATGTTTAAGACTGCCCACGTGTCTTTGGGAACAAAATTCTATCTTTGATGGAACCCAAAATATGCCAGTTTTTACCATTTTTGTGTCTAATTAAAGTCATGAATTGAAGTCGAAGCTCTGTTTCAATTTATTTTTCTATTATCATCCGTGAGGTTGTCTACACATTTTCGAAAACCGAATTCTATCATCGATGGGTCCCGAAATATGCCAATTTTTACCATTTTTACGGTTTCAGGGACATTTTTGTGTCTAATTCAAGTCCTGAATCGTAACCAAAGCGCAGTTTTTAATTATTTCTCTATTATTATTTGTAAGGTTGTCTATTCGTCTTCGAAAACGAAATTCTATTTTCGATGGTACCCAAAATATGCCAATTTTTACCATTTTTGTGTCTAATTAAAGTCATGAATTGAAGTCGAAGCTCTGTTTCAATTTATTTTTCTATTATAATCTACGTAAGCCTACCGATGCATCTTCGAAATCCCAATTCTATCATCGATAGATCCCAAAATGTGTTAATTTTTACCATTTTCATGGTTACAGGGACATTTTTGTGTCCAATTGAAACCATGAATCATAGCCAAAGCTCAGTTTCAAACTTATTTTTCTATTATCATCCGTGAGGTTGTCTACACATTTTCGAAAACCGAATTCTATCATCGATGGGTCCCGAAATATGCCAATTTTTACCATTTTAACGGTTTCAGGGACATTTTTGTGTCTAATTCAAGTCGTGAATCGTAACCAAAGCTCAGTTTTTAATTATTTCTCTATTATTATTTGTAAGGTTGTCTATTCGTCTTCGAAAACGAAATTCTATTTGCAATGAAACCCAAAATATGCCAATTTTCACCATGTTTATGATTGCAGGGACATTTTTGTGTCTCACTCAAGCCATGAATCAAAGTTGAAGCTCAATTTCAACTTGATTTTCCATTGTCATCTGTAAGCCTGCCTGAATCTCTACAAAATCAAAATTCTATCATCGATGAATCACAAAATCTGGCAATTTTTACCATTTTTATGATCACAGTGACATTTCTGTGTCTACTCAAAGCCACGAATCAAGTTTGCAGCTCAGTTTCAATTCTTTTGATTCTATCATCATTTGTAATTCCGTCCAAACATTATCGGCAACCCGATTCTTGACATCGATAGAATTCGAAAATGGTAATATTTTCCATTTTCATGGTAACAGGGACATTTTTGTTTTTATTAATTTGAGCCACGAATCAAGTTTGAAGAAGTTATCGCGATAGTAACTTCAGGGTCTATCATAATCCTGTACAGATTACCAATCATCACTTAATTATATTATTCATCGTCTGCAGTACTTCATCCATTAATTGAAAATTTTTTTCTCTCTTAACCTCAGTCTTTCATCTCATTAGATGTTTTTCTCTGAATCTAAATGTCACAATCTTTCAATAAGCCAATAGATATTCCTATTCGAATTTCCAGGATCAATTTCTGTGCTAAATAATAATTCTCAGACCAAACCGCGATGATGTATAATCTTTGACCTTTCATTTCCAGTTCCCCGAACCTTAACGATATATACCTGCAATACTAGTAGATATAATAATTATGCAGTTGAATCGTGGAAGTAAACGAAAATTATCTGACAGCAATTTCCCGTACTCCATATCACCTTCACAATCTGACAACTTCAGTCTGCGTTAATCGAACGAAGCCCCGCACATTCTGAACCGATCTGAAAATTTATATTTCTCGGTGAAGAAATTATATGCAGATTTATCGTATCTGCAAATAATTTCTATATACTTACACAGCCTGTGGATGAAAAAAGTGTATTTTTTCATCATGAATCCGTTTTTGTATTCCTTCATGAGAAATAAAAAAAAATATAAAAATCGGTTGCAAGGAAACTTGAATCTGTTGTTTAAATTCCTGATTCCCGACATCCTCTTCATGCTCTTTCGAATACGAACTCAAATCATACTGACAAGGAATGAAAGTAAGAGGAGTGGAACGTGGTCGGCCTTGGTAACATGGAGAAGAACATTTCACTTACCTACGAGTATGTCTATCGCTTCGAGCATCGAATAGGTGATGAGCATTGAGCCTAAGACTATAATAGCCTCAGGGTATCAAAAGAACAAGATATTTCCCTGAGGGAAGAAAACAATTTATTACTTGAAAAAAAAAAAAAAATAATAATAATAAAAAAACCATTACCGATTTTGAAGAGTTCGAACGGGGAAGCTTCTAGCCCTGAAAAGGTAGAACCTGAAGACATTTCTTGCGATTTTTTCACCGCTAAACGAAAAACTGTTAAAATTCGCAATCAATAGATGTTATTCGTTAATTCTTTACACATAGATTCTGAATTTTTGAAGATCTTTGTACACCAAAAACAGATAGAGAAATGTGGGATAAATAAATATCGACAAAATCGACAAGAGATCATTTTCTGAAGGATATCTCTGACATGGTTTGTCCGATCAGTCTGAAACTTACAGGAGTTGTTCAGGATGCTACTAGCAATCCACTGAATCATTATTATTACGAAAAAAAATTTGCTTTTAAAATCTTGGCCTCTTTACTAACGAAAATAAACATTTTTGTGTACTTACATGGCCGCCATTTGAAAGTATATTTTTTTACGTAATAATCCTATTTCAGTAGATTGCTACCAGCATTCATTCACAAATTTCAGACCCATTAGCCCAATCATCTCAAAAAAATCGTTTGAGGAAGGATCTCTTCGATTTTATCGACAGATTCTTTGAGCCAATTCCCTGCCTGGCTTTGAAGTTAAAAAATCTATAAAAAATCAGGAAATCTGCGAGAAGAATTGACAAATAACATGCGTTAGTTGCAGATTTTAGCAGGCTTCTGGTAAGCAGAAAAAAAATCGTAAGAAATACCGATTTTTCTGCATTTTCAAGGCTGAAACCTCCCTTAAACTCACTCACTGTTCTATTTTCTGTTTCAGATCAATGATGTCAGGAAGTAAAAGGAACGGGATAACGCTGATGATGTGTAATCTCCTTTTAGATCGGTATTGAGTCTTTCAGGTTTCGAACCGATCGTAGCGGTGAACGCTACGTGGCAACCTCCAACCTGACCTTTCGATAGCTCCAAAGAAAATACGAAGCCGAAGAATTTGAAGATGATTCGGGTAGGGAGTTTGCGATTGAATAAATTATGTAAGGAGTTTCTCGCGGGCCTAAAAATCTCGTGTGGTAACGGTTGATACCTGACCTAGTTGCACGAGGCTGTTAATTTCAAAACAAATTGCAAGTACGTATACCTCATGTTTCATCCATTACGAAATGTCATAAGAAGATGAGTCGGTATACACAGCGAGTCTCGGATTTGCGTGAAATAAAAAAATTTCTTCAATATCGGTATTATGCGGTATAACTTCGCTTGCTTCTACTCAACGATCATATATCGGATTTATGCATCTTCGAAGCTTCGGCTTCGGGCTGGTCAATACCAGCAAACGATCACGCAAGACCCGCGGTTTCTCTGACCTTTGGTTTAAAGTCAACTGAGATCTTCAGAGGCTAAGAATATTTCTGAGCTCGGGAATGTTCAGATCTTTTAAAGAAATTCATTAATTGAGTATTTAATTTTTTTGTCAGGAGATATTTGGGTAGATGATCGGTATCGATTTGGCGAAAAAAAAAAAAAAAAAAATCAAAGGCTGATGAACTATTTCCTTACGAATTTTTCTCACGAATGAGATAAGTCATATATTAATGTGGATTATAAACCGTCGAGGAAGTTGATTATAATAAAGATTACCTTACCGGTTGAAGAGCGATTAGAAACCGGTTAAAATTATGCAAAAAAATGTCGCATCATTTTCTCTTACGAAATGCAATAGAGCTATAATAATACAAGATTCCATCGTTGATCGCGTGTCAATTATAATTCGTTTCGATTTCATTATAATTACTTTATAAAGTAGCTGTACCGATTTATTTTTTATTATTTATATTCTTTCTTTTTAAACTGTTTAAACTTGCCGTGGAAGACGTTGTGCCTGAAAATTTGTAATGTCAGATTTACTTAATATAATTACAATACGAAACGGACAGAAACTCCGACTTACGCGAGTCCGGAAGTTGAGGAAAAGGCGTTATTCCCGATTCAAAGAAAAAATCGTTTAAAATAAATCGACCGAGTCGATTCTCGGGATTTTTTTCTCACTTTTTGATAAATTTCGGTCTTTCCATATTAGGTTTGAATATATCCTAGCTTGTTTAAAAAAAATACATAAAAATAATGGTTACCGATCTCTGTGTGTGATGTAACTTTCCACATAATTGTTAAGCGTTTATTTTCGTTTTTTTTTTCTGTTTTCGGTACGATCTTTTAGGCTAAAACGTTGACCTTTTGCTATAAAAATTTTTGTATATAATTAAACACCGGTTATTTTTTCTTCTTATACTATCCTTACAAAACCGGTATCACGATTATTTTAGCACTCTACACTGTGACGCATATTTGATCTATTGGTATTTGCATTTTACTACTGACAAATGTTGTATCTGAACTTTACCTGAACTGCAAAAAAAAAAAAAAAATTAAATAAAATTAATAAAAAACGAAAAAAGAGAAAGAAAGAGAGAGAAAACTCTTGATTTTGAGCACATGACCATAAACAACGACTTCTTCGAATGAGCCATTCAAGGACGGGCATTGAAATAAAATGAAAAAAATTCTTTAAGCCTTTTAGCTGATAGGTAGCTTACCTATAGAACAAATTAATTATCGAAGTGTGAATAATTTTTTCGATTTTTTGTTTTTGGAATTTTCAGACCTTTCATAGAGGGAAAAGAGAGAAAAAAATGTATAAGTGAAGAAGTTGAAATAAAAAACGAGAAAAAAAAAATTCCAAAATGGGTTTAAAAAATTGTTAAGTTAGTTAAAATAAATAGTGATGCAAGTACACGTCAAGGGAGGGAAGATTTATTGTGAAAGACTAGGAAATAATTATGAAAAGTTTGTTGGTTCTATCTGTATCTCGTCTCATATAGATATATCTCTGTTATATAGAAGTACAGGTAACACCATGCAGCATACTGCAGCTCTTAGCCGAGGAGAGTGTGTATGTATGTATGTACCTATTATTTTACAGCAAGCGGTAAGTCGTTGCACAATCTAGAAAGAAGAAGCTAATTGCTGCTGTGAAGATTCAGATGTGTATATATATATGTATATATTTATTATATGAGTATATATATAAATATATACATAAAGAAATTTACATATACAGGAAGACATTTTGAAAATAATTAAAGACCATACGGACGTGATCATCCAATTTAATATCTATAAAATCGTTAAAAAAAAAAAGATAATGACGAAGAAAACAAAAAAAGTCAAAAGAAATGAGAAAAAATGAGAGAAAAAAAATAAAACTATGCAATTCCTGAATAAAAATTTAAGCAATACGTCCGTTCAAGTTTCAGATTCAAATTGATCGATTTGTTTGTACTCATAAATGGATAAAATATTTCGGAATAAAATTCTTGACAAAATCGTAAAGATGCATATGAACGATTTCATACAGAAATAAGATTCTTAAATTTATTATTTTATATATTTTTCATTTTTTCTTCAAATTTTTGTAATTTTTTTTTTTTTTTTAGTAAGTTTTATGTAGATCTAGAGGCCGGTTTACCACACACACACACACACACACACATACACATATACTTTACACATATGTTTAAATATAAAATAAATTGAATCGGAGCCGGTTGACGCGGGGGTGATACGTGGGGATATATCCGAGGACTTTCACTCGGTCAGAAATCCTTATACGCTTTCCCTGGTGTACATACTTACATATATATAGTTGGTTACGTTGGTCGCCCGCACCTTACCTTATCTTACCTTACCTTACCTTACCTTAATTTATCTTATCTTACTTTACCTTGCCAATGAGAATTATGATAATTGTTTTTTATTTGGTAAGAGTCTAAGTTTTAAACGAACATCGCGTGCTACTACTTGCTGCATTATTTTTTCAAGTATTCAAAAATTACCAGAAATTTTAGTTAGGTAAATTATACAATAATATTATTTATATAATTAATATATAGTGAATATATATATTTTATATAGGTATATAAGAAAGTTTTGAATTTATGATAAATTAAATATACAAGCTTTGTGAGTTTGCAATAAATAAATGACATCAATTATTATATTATAATTATAACAAATTTAGGTATAAGGAAAAATACATATACCTATTGGTCATAGATATATACATACTACATATGTATATAATAATTTTTTAACAGGTTTTATATAATATGATCAAATAATTATTATTATTATTTGTATAAATATATGTGTAATATGGTTTTTGAAACGGTGAAGAAACGCCTTATTATATATACCTACCTATGTATAACTATATGTATACATACGATATACGCCTATATACACAGTTTGCGCAATTAGAATATTACATTTAAATCAACAGAATCACTTTCTACTACGGCTTCAAAATTATCGTTAAGAAAATTATTATCAAAGATTGAACATCGACGGATATAAGATATGGGGCATTCCGTAACACTTCGACCTGGGTCTGACCCTTGGCCTCTTGGATTGAACTCAAGATTTTTTATGTGATTGTTCTCAATTTGAGAGGCACTCAGTTTTTTTTTTTTTTTTTTTTTAGATTTATTTTAAATCGATTGGAATTTTCTACAATTTTTGAAAACGATTTTATTGATCGAAACAATTTAAAAATCTGAAAAATCGTGTGTCAGATATTAAAATGTTTAAGCTTAGAGCTGGAATGGGGAGATTTTTTCTTTTTTCTGTTTTATTTTTTTAAATTTGAAATGATATTAAAAAAAAAAAAACTAAATGAAGAAGTTTCGATTAACGATACGACCTGTACCCAACGACAATGACTTTTTCTTCAGTAAAATTAATCTATGCAAAGCAAAGCTCCATAAAATCTGAAATAATTTTGAATTATATATCAAATCGAGTGTAAGAAAAAAAAAAAAATTGAGTCAATGTAACATTTTTTCGAAGTTTATCAGTGATTTGAAAAAACTACCATTAACATCACCGGTTAAGAATTGTACGAATGATTTAAAATTCGAAAATCGGATGTTCAAAATTCCCTTTTTATTAATCGATGCCATTTTGGAATCAATATCCATGCTTGAGGCGATAATAACATCGATAATTCATAATAATAATAAATTATTACGTACGTGAAAAGAGAGCCGATATATCCAACGTATTTGCAATCGAATGATGATGACGAGCGTGTAGAAAACGAGGCGTAAGTTATATTTATTAAATATGTATGTATTTACATACTTACCTAGGAAGTATATACCTACCATGCATGCAAACATACAAACATATAGGTATACATAAACATAAACTTTTACAAACAAAATAGAAACGATCAGTACGCCTCAGAGATGTTTGTCTTGAATCTGCAGAGAGGAGAGGAGAGGAGTGATCCTGCTTGGAGCTACGCCCGGAGCTTTATGATCATAATAATTATATTCGATGAACAAAAATTGACGACTATGTATATAATATATATACATATACTCATACATGTACTCGTATATAGTTTATAAACTGGAGAAGCGAACGGTCAGCGATTCTCTTTCAATGTTAAGGTTACTATATCCACAGTTTTCTCCTACCAGTATATAGAGATAAGTATTACTGACCAACTGAGCAAGCGATTCGGACGAGACAAACGAAGCCCCTTTTACTGCTATCCGAATCTAGGTCAAAGTGAATATATCCGGTTATGCCTTTAAAAGACTAAATCATCGACTGTCTGGACCGGGAGATATATACTAGATGATTTCTTCTCGTTGGATAAAGAGTTTGAGATTTTTTATGCAGTCAACAGCTAGATGAATGAGAAATTGAGAAATCTAGTCGTCAAAGACGTGGTTTTTGTTCAGATTTATATGTGTACTTAATTTTGGTACCATTAGTGTAGACACTTTCAAGGAATACTTTCGACGTCCTTTTAGGCATGTGATTGACGAGGATTCGCGGATGAACGCTTCTCTTCCAGTCGGAATAGAAATTACACGCTTTGATCCTTCAAGAACTCGATTCCTTTATTCTCCAGTTTTGAGAACAGAAATGTGATTCTGGTTTAGTAGAATAATATCCTGTCTCAGAATTCAGAGATATAAATTAGAATTGGTACTAACACTTGAAATTCTGATCAGCGTTTCTTCATCCCACTTAATTTTCAAATTCTAATTACAGCCTAAAAAGTCTGCAAAGAATCTACTCGATGATTAATTTTGTTTTCGATTTGGAATTTATTCGTCGATCAGTTCGCAAAACGATTTATGGAAAATCGAGGACTATAGGTCGAGACCAGAATCACTAAGCCTCTCTGAATTCTAGAATCCAGAGGTCTAAACTAGAATTTCAAAAATCTAGTCAGCGCCTAAGCTTGCCTAAAACGGACATGACTCTCACTTTAAAATGCGAATCAGAATTTCATCCCATGCACAATCCTGCTCTCAAATTCTATTTCGCATCTCCAAGTAATCGGTGAGAACTTGAAGAATAAAACTACGGAATTTTTATTCCGACTCAGGAACGACCGATTTCTTACTTTACTCAAATTATCACGAGAGTAGGAGTCCTGAGTAAAAGAAAAACCGAATTTTATGACATTTTGACAATAGTGATTGAATATCAGCGGAAAACACCGAAACGACGCAACTCTAATTGTAGAATTAGTTGTCAGAGGTTATCCACTGAATGTACAATGTTCTGAATGAGTCAAGAATTGAGTATCTTAAATTTGTATTCTCAAGCCTTCATAGAGAACTTGTACGTTCAGACCAGAATTACTATTCCGATTGGGGTTTCACAGTCACTAGATTATCTAGAGAAAAAGAGTTCCGGTATTGTATCTAATTATAAGTTGAAGAAAATATTTTCGGTCACCCGATGGCCTCGGAGTGTATCCGATGTCCAGTTCTTGCCCGGTTTTAGATTCTCTTCAGTTCTCACATCGCATTGGTCCTAATACATCCTTTGGTCAAACACGTTCCTCCACATTCTTTGCTTTGAGCTTTCCACTCGCTTTTATACTCTCACTCTGGCTACATATACTAATTATTAACTTCTCATCCCAGTCGGACCCTCGCTCGTTGGACAAGGTCGACTCTTGTTTTCATTCTTTTCTGTTTTTCTGACCATATACATACGTATGTACATACATATACTCATAATCAATTCCTACACAGAGGACGGTTTTCAACGTGAACAAACACTCATTGTGTTCCGTTTAGTTCCATTATAATTTATATCATGATCCGAAAGCAAGAAAAAAATTGACAAAAAATAAAAAGAAGTACTGAACACGAATCAAGGATGTTTAGCTGACGGTTTTCGGAGAGTATGACTAAGACCGCTTGACATATCTCCGTTACCTCGTACGACGACAATTCGTGTACATGAATTTCAATCGGTTTGAGGTGCGTCATTTTCGATTTTTTTTATTTTTTATTTTTTTTTTTTTAGTCTATTCTAGTTCAGTGAGATTCGAAACACGATCGCAAGAAACGTGAAACACGATACTAGTCGCAGGTACCCATTCGGACATACAAAGACAAGAACAAAATTTTTAGTCGTCCCAATTCAATTGCTTAAATAAATAATTGTCGTTAGAAATTCAACCTTAACATTGAGGAGATTCGATGGACACGCGGAAACCTTAATCTTGAAATTGTGTCACAGTTTCTATTAGTTTTTGTTTTTTTTTTTGCTTCTTTCTCACCCATAGCGAACGCTGAGTTTAGAAAGAACTAACAATGTCTAAAAAAAAAAGCAGCGTCTAATCCGTAAATAATTATAAATACGGGGTGTTCTATTTGAAACAATTCAGCTGAATATCTCGAAAAGTATTGGTTGTAGAGAAAAATGTTTTATATAAGATTTGTTGGGCTTTAAAAGGGACAGATACTGGTGATATTTCCTTTTTTCCAAATGGGGGTACCGAAGTGATGTAAAAGTAAACTTCGTTTTTTTTAATAAAAATCTATATTTTTTACTTCATAATTTTATTCTACTTAAAAAACCAAACTAATTTTGTAGAAAACATTTTTTTGTGGAACACCAATTTTTTACGATATTCAGCTAAACAACTAAAGATTTCTTAACTTTTAAGAATATTTCACCTCTAAACTATCAAATTTGGAGAAAAATTTCAAAAGGCAAAAGGTGCGTAATTTTAAGCAAAGAATTTCGGAAAATAATTACAGAATTTTTTCCAATAACTTTTAATTGCAGTTTCTTTAGTTGCGTGAAAAAATCAAAAATTGTTGAAACAGTTCTAAAGAAAAATCTTCAAGATTCTTTGCGTGAAATTACATATTTTTTGTCTCTTGCAATTTTTCTTCAAACTTGATAGTTTAGAGATGAAATATTCTTAAAAGTTGAAAAATCGTTAGTCGTTTAGCTGAATATCATGAAAAATTGGTGTTTCACAAAAAAATGTTTTATACAAAAGTTGTTTAATTTTTCAAGTAGAATAAAATGACGTAATAAAAAATATAAGTTGTCATACAAGAAAAAAAAAATGAAATTAACCTTCACATCACTTCAGTGTCCCCACTAAAAAAAAAAAAAAAAAAAAAAAACAATATCACCAGTATCCGTCCCTTTTAGAACCCAACAAATTTTATTTGAAACATTTTTCTCTGCAACCATTACTTTCCAAAATATTTAGCTAAATTGTTCAAATGGAACACCCTGTATAACCACGATCTAGAAAGAAATATGGAGGATGTAATTAATCACGATTATCTTTACTGCATACTTTGGACCGAAAAATTTGTTATTAGTTTCTATTTCCCCATAATTTTTTGCGCCGATAATGATAGAGAAAAGAGAAAAGGTTCTTTCTCTTAAGGCTCAAGGATCAATGGACGAAATAGTCCTTTCAGATTTCGGAAACTTATGTATGATATGCTGAAGTGGTTGATATTAAATTGTTGAAAACCATTAGCACCGAATATGAAACTTGTCAAAAATGAAAACGACTACAATATCGATATTGGCCCACCTCAGTAATCGTATTTTACCTGTACGAGTATGTTAGTCAAGGTCGTTGAAACGAGCAGGTAACTTTCCTTGTTTGTGTATTCGAAAAAGATATCGCGGTAGTCCGCCTCCGAAATACCTACACCCGCGCAGAGAAAGTGTAAACGTTGTAAAAGTTGTATGAGACAATAAGGTGTACATCGATATTGTCAACTTGATCTAGAAAAGCTTGCGATAGAAGCCCTGGATTCTATTTTGGATTAATTTTTGAAAAGCGGAAGCTTCCTATCGCGAGAAACAAAAACAAATGATTAAAAATCGCGTATCGATCGGAATGAGAAAAGATGCGATATGAATTCGATGATCTGATAAATATAAGAATATCGCAAACTTTCTTGACATTTCATGATCCGTTTTTACTTCGCCTACGTGCGAACTGTAATGAGGCGCCGAAATAGCGATCTCATGACGTCGCGTCACGGGTTCGAAAAAACTTCTTTCGTATTTGGTGGATATATCGTATGGTACGTAGATATACGTGAATGTGTAATGCCTACTGCAGGCGTTGTAATAATCAGTTAACACCAACTATACGACTACGACGTACGACGAGGGAGAAAGTGAGATTCAAATTCACTCTCTATGGACTTCACACGTTCGATATACACGGGCGTGTGTATATATCCATTATAAGGTAGCTATCGGTGGTTCGGATCACGCATGATAGGAATTTTTATGGTTCTATTCGATTCTCCTGTTGTTTGTTACAACTGGTAACTTAACCATGAACCAGATCCGCCCTGAATCGAATTGGATTATTCACCTTCACTTGGTCATGACGATCCTTAGGAGAAAACATCCTGATTCTAATGCGTCTATTGTCAATTTTAAACTACGTTATTCAACTCGCGATATACACACCGCGTATCTTCCCCCGGGGATCTTTTACTTTAGATACAGGATGTGCTAGGAGTAACTTCCACGTATTCGATTCAGGAAGTTTATACAGACGATAAAATTTATTTTATGGTGGGTCTTGTCTTTTGTTTTTTTTTATTTTTGTTTTTTGACATTTGATTATCTGTCAGCTGATTTATTCTTCGTACATTTTGCAACAAGAATTGCATCTACAACGTTTGTGTATTCAGTGCACATTTCAACACGGTGTGAACTTCATGGATATTGAAATCAGTCCATAGACTTTTGTGATGAATGCGAAAATGAGATTGCCAAATACGGTGATTACGAAAAATGGAGCAAGAGTTTGGGAAAAAAAATAAATAAAAACGATACTTCTCATGAATGTAATGCAATTTTCGTAGTTGGCACAGTGGACTTATGTTACCTGTCTAGAATATTCATCCAAGACTTGAACGATGCCAGAGTCATAAATCTGACGATTTTTTCAAGAAATATCCAATCTTGATGTCGAAAGAAAATGTATAATTCAAAGTTGGACGAGTCATTTAAGGAAGGGAATTCTATCAATTGGGTGAAAACAAATCAAGTTTCGTTTTCTGCATTTTCTTATACGATATTTTTAAGGAAACCGATTTTTTTCATAAAAAAAATCCTAAAAATAACCCAGTTTTGGACAAAACTGATTAGAGAGTTCCTCCCTTAAATCTGCTTTAAAGACGTACCTTTTACCTCCACTTACCGGAAGTACCTAATTCAATTTAATTTAAAAAAATAAAGTTTCCATTGCTCATCTCGATTTCTGAGAGGCTCAAGGTCACGATATGTCAGTCGGTAGGCGTAACCAATTTTTGAAAGTATTTACAGGCATTGGTCAGCCATCTTCTTGAAAGTGCATTCAACGTCCTTGATTATGTGTCGTCGAAAGATATCGACTTGATTAAAACAGCGAGTAAAAGCTTGGGTGTGTCGTCATCGATGTGATCTTGCAGCCCAGGGCACAGGATAGTTTTCTGTCAATCGTCTTCTTGGGCATTTCTATAAGATAGGCAGAAGACCGTGAAAGCCTTGTGGAATTTAACCGAAAAATTTATTACAGGATACATTGTTCGAATCCCTTGACGTCGTCACCTTTGATCACACATCGAACGAACGACACACCCGCTTTAAACGTATAATGCGACGATATTAGATTCTTTGTACCTTATAAGACCGCACCCAGAATTTCTCACTGGCTTGCGCGGTTCCGTCATACTTTATTTATCTCATGATTGCTGAAGCGTGACGACGATAGTTGGAGAGACAGGACTTGGTGACAATCCGATTCGGAATAGAAATTATACGGTTTAATTAAAAAAAAAAAAAAAACTCGTTTCTTTTATTATACAGTTTTGACAACAGAAATGTGATTTTGGTTTAGTAGAATTATGTCCTGTGTTAGGATTCAGAGATATAAATTAGAATTGGTACTAACACTTGAAATTTTGATCAGCGTTTCTACATCCTACTTAATTTTCAAATTCTAATTACAGTCTAAAAAGTCTGCGAAAAATCTACTCGATGATCAATTTTGTTTTCGATTTGGAATTTATTCGTCGATCAGTTCGCGAAACGATTTATGGAAAATCGAGGACTATAGGTCGAGACCAGAATCACTAAGCCTCTCTGAATTCTAGAATCCAGAGGTCTAAACTAGAATTTCAAAAATCTAGTCAGCGCCTAAGCTTGCCTAAAACGGACATGACTCTCACTTTAAGATGCGAATCAGAATTTCATCCCATGCACAATCCTGCTCTCAAATTCTATTTCGTATCTCCAAGTAATCGGTGAGAACTTGAAGAATAAAACTACAGAATTTTTATTCCGACTCAGGAACGACCAATTTCTTACTTTACTCAAATTATCACGACAGTAGGAGTCCCGAGTAAAAGAAAAACCGAATTTTATGAAATTTTGACAATAGTGATTGAATATCAGCGGAAAACACCGAAACGACGCAACTCGAATTGTAGAATTAGTTGTCAGAGGTTATCCACTGAATGTACAATGTTCTGAATGAGTCAAGAATTGAGTACCGAGCTCCGGGTTACGGTTTTTCCATTATTTAATGGCCTTTATCCTCGAGCGAAGTAAAGAAAAAGGAGCAAGTCAGCGAAAGTCGATGTTTTGTATATCTATATTTATACCTATACACAAGCTTCGTTATTCCTTGTTCTTTGTTTCCTACAAGTAGTTGAGATTTAACATCGAAGTTCACAGCGATCGGGAATGTTGTTTAAATCTCTGCTACTATATCTGTGTATAATAATTGTTCGTGTAAATAAGTCATTCGGTGTATGAAACTAGAACCTAACAATTATACCATAATTATCTTCTCACTTCAGTTTATGGCAACGACTGGACGTTGCTGAGTTATTTTCTGTGGTGTATGAATTATCGCTAATTGAGAAATAGGAAAGGAGAAATAGAGAGGGAAGTTACGTGAATTTTATTCAAGTTTCCAGAACGATGATTGAACGAAAAAAAGAGCAATTAATGATTTTGGTAACAACGTTCAATTCCAGTGGACAAAAAAAATCTTCCATTCCCTTGAGGTGACCAAAAGCCACAGAATGTCAGTAAACGACATTGGGTTTACCTATCATCGAGCATTTCACCGTCGAACAAATCGCTCAGACCTTGATTTTGAAAAAAAAAACGAAGGGATTTCTTGTAAGATTTCCAAGGGCGTCTCCCGATCTCTTCATTATAATAAAAATGGAATATAAATTCGATGAATTCCTATACCCAAGTTCCTTCATTTCTTTTTTAACCCCACGACCGGTTGGGTTAATAAATTCCCAAATCGTTGGACATGAAATTCATTAGTCAAGTTGGTTTATTATAATCTTGATGATTATTTTTCTTTCGAGGGTTTGGAAAATACCAAAAATATATCCCGGGTTTGACAAAGTGCATAATAAATCGTTGAAACAATTCGATTAATTCGAGTGGCGGGTATCAATGACTCGAGTCACGCGAGGCCTGTCTGCCTTTCCTAAAAAGTGAAAACTTGAGCTCGATTTTCTCCGAGCGAATTTCGTCCTCCTCCACAACTCGTAACTGGTTGGTAGCGCCAATTCCGTGAGTTCTGTCGCAATAAATTAATACGGTAGGTAGATACACACACTTTTGAATAAAATGGGATTAAAATAAAGAAGAGAAAAAATAATGATAGAGAGTGCGTCCGACACGCGACCCTGAACATTTTTATCCTTTTTTGTCTTCACGGAATTCATGATGAAACTAAAAGGAATGAAACTGACGGTTTTCTCCCTCTTTTCTTTCCTTTCATTCGCGTCAATCGAACGTTACTCTTTAGTTGCGGCTGGACCGAGGCCAAATTTTTTCATTTTGTTACTCCGCTGCAGGACATAGCGTCGAAGAATTCCAAAAGAGATCAAAGTAAAAGAAAAAAAAAAAAATAAAGAAATAAGAAGACATGAAAATCGGAATAATCTAAAAGACACGAATGTCACGTCTCGACGGTTTTGAATTTAAAAACCGAGGTCAACCAACCCCCGAATTATTTTCTCCCCGGAATCATGATCGGCATAATAAATGAATGAATCGCGGAAATGAACCCGCGTCAACGACCTTAAATTCGTAGTAATTCAACTTTGGAATCGACAAATTGATCGGCGATCTAAATCATCATCATGATGCCGGTTTTATCACTCGGATGTAAAGAGCTTCACCACGAATGTCAGATAATTAATTCACGTCATTTGATCACCGAGTTGAGTTAGTTGGATATCCGGTTCCACCTGGTGACTCAAACTTCAGAGACAATTAGCAACCGAACGAACTGGTACTGATACAATTTGTCTGGAATCAATAACCGTGGCAAGATCCAATTTAACTGGCGCTAGTTCCTGTAACGGCAAACCCATCAAACTTATAAGGCTGTTACGTCATGAAATAATGAATAACCTAGCCACGATCTAGTTTTGCAAGACTAGAGAATTGATTCACGATGTTTTACAAGACGGTTGATAGAGACCAGCGATACTGACAAGTTTAATGCAATCAGTTACCGCCAATTGGCGTTGTCCTCGATGTAAAAATGAGAATAATAAATAAATAAAAATAAAAAAACTTGAGAAAGAAGAGCAAAAGAAAATCTATATCCCATTCGCGATTTCTTTATAGTGATCGTTCTTTTTACTCGAGACGGTCTACTGCCGCAGTCCATCAGTCTCGTGTTCGGACTTCAGACACGTTGTTCTGAAACGTTTGTAATGAGCGTTTGTCGAGGCAGTCAACGACCGGCCTCATGCATCGCTGACTCGACCTTATCGGGTATTATTTTCCTATACCTACTGAAAGTAATGGTGGTGGGCCTTATGAGGACTGTACGTTTTTAACGTACGTTATGCAGGACTGCAGCGGATACGATAGACGTGATAATGAATTGTAATTAGAACTGACGGTACTTTACGGTTTATATCTAGTGGACTTGGGTATTACATAGTGTGAAGTATATTCGTATGAGGCTCATTGAGCCACTCAACGTCATAATTTTAAGGCTGACGAATGATATTCGATGAATTTAATTTTTGGATACGAAAATTTTTTATTTTAAGTCATTTTTCGTAAATTTTGAGAAGAAAAAATGTGTCTTAAGTGCTCACAAGGATAGGAGGCTTAGATTATCTTTATATATTATTGGCTCGTTCTAAAATCAACTTCATTTAAAAATATTCCTACCAAATTGGAAACAAGCCAATTTCAAAAAAACCATTTTTTTGCAAAGCAAAGTTCATAAAATCTCTAATAATCACTAATTTAGTCTCAGAATACGGATGATCAGTTAAGAAACAAGCAGGTAAATCGGCTGACCATGATAGGCCAGACCTAAAACTTCCCGTCCAAATCTTTCGAGGAAAAAGAAAACACATGTATGAAGATATTCTAATATAATTATTGGTAGGCAATTTTCAGATGATAAAGGTGAAAAAAATCTGACCTTGTATTCGTGATCAACGATCGAGAAAACCTTGAGATACCAATTTTTATTCGAATCCGTCGATCCTTTATCGAGATATCGTCGATTAAATTATTTTCTTCAAAATTTTGTTCTTCGCATATCTCAAAAAGTACTGGACCGATCGAATCCAGAATCTAATCAGTTCTAAGTTTAGATAATCCGCGTCGATTGATACCAAATTCATCAAAATCCGATCATTCGTTCTCGAGATATTGTCGGACAAAAAAAGTGATCACACACATCCATCCATTCATCGATACATACATACACACATACAGACGTCCATCTGAAAATGGTCGGGGGTGATTCTCTTGACCTTGAAACGTGGAGATCTGGTGAAAACTCAACTTTTCATTTTAGGGGTGATTTAAGAACTGAGAAATTGAGGTTCCGTTTAGTACGATCGAGAAGTACCTACGTTCTGAATTAGCTTTTAGTCCACAACGATCAATATTTAACCATCTGATGTCCAACTTCTACGAACAGCTTAATACAAATTGTGTTAACTTGTTAAAGAAAAGCGGCATTAACTCTTGATTGGAACAAGATTCTACGTAGAAGCAGCTCATCTGACATAAATCAAGTTTAGTTTAGTTGGTAAAAAGAAGATAGTTAAGTGAATGGATCACTTAGCCACCGTTTTCTTATTTCTTTTTCTTTTTCTTTGTTCTTTTTTTTTTATTCTTTTGGTTTTCTCTCTCAACGTAGAACTTCCCTAGCTAGCTGCACCTTTCTACTCGTAAGAAATTTCAAGAGATATAATTATCCCAAAAATCTGAGCCTAAAATTTGTTGCCGATAATTCTTCTGCAAAAAAGTCTTTATGATTTTTATTTTTTCAATTGCTCTAGGTTTTTTTCTCTTCATCCCTTTATCCCAAGAGGGCATAATGTACTTGTGCTGAATAGTGTTCAATGACGAGTTTTAAAGAGCGATTTAAAAAGACGAGACAGACTTGATGCTCGGGTATAATAAAATGGTAATTATTGGCCTCGTGACTTACCGTGAACCGGACTGCACATTTTCGCTAACAGCAGCAAGGACGCGAGCTGTCTTTAGAAAAAAGGATGTAAAAATTCAAAGCGAAAAAACTGGTCCGTCCCAGAGGACTTGGAAATTAAAGAAACAGACTTGCAACAGTAGTCCAAGTTTTTTTTAGGTCAATAATTTCCTTGAATAGATTTCAAAAAAAAATGGTTAAAAACAAAAAAAGCATTCCGCAATTTTTGAAATCGAGTTTTTTTTCTTCCCTTTTTTTAAGTTAAGTGAAATTTTATTCAAGGACCATTTAGTCATCGTCTTTATCGATTTTAGGATTCTATTTTTTTATTCTTCGAATTTACGATTTGGGAAATCTTCGAGCGACTAGATTAAAAAATCAAAAAAATTATTCACTAAATACGTCATAGCTGTTAGTGTAATTAATCGTTAAAATTCTTGGTTATTTATTACGTAAATTCTTAACGTCATAGCGAATACTCGTGGGGGTCTACAGTTAACGGCGTCCTGATTATCCGGATCGAACTCTTACCGCACTCGCTACTTCCACGGACCTTGACACCGCGAGGTACTACCGCACGGTCCGAATAGCCAAGTCTGACTCAGATCTAGTAAATTTTCTAAGTATCATAAGCTGGCTTGGTCTTTCCTCGAAGAAATCAACAACCATGAGCATAAAATAAAAAACCAAAAGAGTCGATTATCAAATTCTTTTTTTTTTTTTCTACAGAAATTAAAACCGCTGTTGAGAAACCAGAATCCATATTCGCACTTTTTATTATACCGATCAATAAAAAAAAAAAAAAAAAAAAAAAAGAAAAAGAATCTTTAAAAATAAAAACCGTTAAGTAAAATCGCCCCGAAATTCCAACACGCTACTGCACAACGTATCACTTAGAAAAGTCAATTCGTCATAAGACTTGGTGCATTGTATGTTGATCACAGAGGTAAGCCAGCTACGAAGTTGACGCGAACAGGTTAGAAGTGGTGTCCGGTACTCCGTTCTTCGAGTTGGTGGGGTGTCCGTGGTCGTCGTGGTGGGTGGCGTATAAGTAGGGGTCTGACTTCGCGGCCGTCCTCATACCCTCACCGTGTCCTTCTGAGTCCAGCGGCTGTCGCGATAAGACAAAAACAAAAAAAAAAAATAAGATTGGAAATTTTTTGGTTTTTTTTTTTTATTTTAATTTTTTATTTATATATATATATTTATAACAAAAGCCTGGATATTTTTGTTGGGGGGGTCATCGGGCACCTGGAGAAATTTAAGTTCCGAATATTCTCACCGTTATTAAGAATATAAAAAGAACATTACATCTACTGAGTGAATGTTAATGAGCCTGTGCTCGGAAAGCAGAGATATGCGGACAAGTGACCAGTGACGTTAGATATACAAGTATCGATATAGTGATTTTTAACGGTGATATATAACCGAATTATTGTTTGGAAACGAGATAAAAATATTTCATCGTTATTTAAATTCTCTAAAGTTTCATTAAGAAAAATATCGAATAATGAGACGTGGAAATATGTGGCTGAAGAAGGCCTTTCTGTAAGTAGTACACTAAATAAGTTCCTTCTATTCTCTTTCGATGTAATTTTTTGTTCTTTTTTTTTTTTAAACGGAATTTTAGATTCCATAGAAATTGCTCATTTTTTTTATTTTTTCTTAATCGTATCTCAACCGAATGCAGTCCTAGTTTAGTTACGCCATATGCGATTGTCTAATTCGCAGTTTAAGGTTCATGGCTGTCACCTCCGACCCAGTTTCGCAAATACATATTAAAAAAAAAAAAAAAAAAAGAAGGATTCGTAAAAATGACACAATTGTGTAATAAAACGTGAGTAAAATCCGTTCTAAATTATAGCGAAGATCAACCATACATATAGAAATAGAAATCAAATAAGTTGTTAGTCTTAAGATATCCAAATCCCGGATGTTAAATGCGCATGAGATAAAACCGCAGATTGTTATTTGATAGATTAAACCGCGTAAGTGAACTCGTTTATTTTCGCACTGTATATAAAATCGGCTCTCTTTTACCGATTTGTAGTATACATATAGACGAACTTTTACCTCAAGTAGATACTAAATTTAATGAGATATAAAAATTCGATGCTTTATAATATTTTTTTTTTTTGTCTCTTATTCGGGCATCGGGGTCTCTCCTTTCTCGTAGTAAAAAGCGATCTAAATTTTAATCTAGTAAATAAATATCATCGATAGTGACTGTAATCCTCCGTTCACTAAAGGAGTTAAGAGTCTGGTAGGTATTTGCCTCTAGTTTTACAACATCTTAATGTATAATAAGTTTTTGTCGAAACAAACCCCTGGCAATGTCGAAACTTGCATTACTCCACGTCTCGATGTGTTAAGGTGTATGTATTATACTGGTATACAGTAGAAATCTCTATATATCTCGACATGTCCTAAATCAATGATCGCGGTTCCCACCAGTTCGATATCTACGTTCAGCTGTTGACTTTTACCGCATTCAAAAGTCGTTAATTATCATACAAATCTTTCGTTACGTTATTTCCATGTGAAACTGATCGGTATCGAGTGTCACACTCCGTTTACTTCATACAGTTTAAATATCGTAAGACTATTCACAGATTTATATTATCGTAATTTTATAAGATATAATTCGTCCGTTACTCTACGTTGCACATCATAACGTACCTGGCTTGTTAGTACAGATATTTATTATTTTAACACCGTATATATGTGTGTATTAAAAACGTGTACATTATACATTGATGTAAATTAATTTACCGTTTGGGACGTGCGTGTTTATGTTTGTCAGATTTTTACTTTCTACAGAATATTCGGTATTGTGCAACACACAAACACACGGTATACATATATATATATATATGTATATATAAGATTCAAGAAAATTAACATAAATTTTTCTTGCAGAGATTACGAACAGTTGCCAGACGAACGGACTTTTTACACAACCAATATGATACGACAATGTGTAATATAAATTCAGTGTGTGTGTGTATAAAATAATTTTATATCGTATTGGGAACAGCGTTGATGTATAAAAAAGTATAACGGATTGGACCTTTTTTTTCCACCTTAGTTGAAAAAAAAAAAAAAAACCTGCAGCGATAATCGGTACCAAGGTTAATTGGTCTATTGGTTAAGTTTAAACTAGCGCCAGCTGCTGCAGTAACTAGGATTTCTAAAACGAATCACCCGGACCCAGAACCTCCTCTCGCTGGAAGACGAGTCAGCAACGATTTTTCTAAACCGAGGCTATGTGTACAACCAGCGACTACTTTCATCTCCTTAGAAAATAAAACTGTGAGACTTCATTCCTGCAGGCATTTAAGCTTCGCTCTCTTAGTTGCTTGCCTTGGTCGTATGTCTCGAGGTCCACTTCTTCACCATGAATATATATATATATATATATACATGCGCATACACATAGATTCATGGGATTATAATATTATTATATCAAATCTCTTTTCATCTTGGAATACATTTCCTCATTACGTCATATAATAATCAGGTAGAATAATCTCTTAAAGGAATTTTATTTATCAAGAATTTAAATTCTATTCAAAATACGACTGCATGTCATTATTTTAATCACCGATTAATGGTATTCGATGTTTGTTTTCTAGACGATTTTTAGTACGTTTAAAATTTCTTATATATTAAACTCTTTACCTCCCTGAGGGGTTCCCCAAGGCAAGGGTGACGAGAAGGGGCGATGAGAGTGATTAGACACTCTTGGCATTTCAGCTTTCGCAACGCTAATCACGTGTGCCGATTTTGACATTCGACTGTTCCAACTTTACAATCTTGAAAGTATATCGCCTCAGGGATATAAGGCCATCCCTCCGAGGCCAGATCCGGTGTCCAGATGAGGGAAGGATACTGGACCGGTAGCCAAGTCTAATAGACTATCATTAAACCGGTGGACGATATGTGTCCATCGGAGATCGGTAGCTGAGAGAGACATATGCCAATATGAACAAAAAAATAAATAAATAAATAAATAAATAAATCTCTATAAGATATTCGTTAAAACATCTGTGGGTTGGTTAGAGGCGGTTTTGCGGTGACGCTGCGCCTTACAACTTGCGTAACCTGGGCCGATAGATGTCTGCTTATACCTGGGCCTCCAGGTTGCTCGTATCTTGCCGGTTGCTGGCTGCTGGCTGCTGCCAACCCAACCAGCCAATCAGCCTATGTAGAAAACCACTTTCTCCGTATGATTTCTCGATGAATTCCACGCGCGTATTAATATCCAACCATCTGACACCACGCGTTATTATAAGATTTCGCTACCGATCACGGAAATTTGCAAGACAAGTACTTCACACTTCGTACCTAATCACGCATTAATATTACACGATCTATGATATCGAATGTGCGATTAATCTTCCTATAAAATTATTATCCGATGTAATATCGAACGGTTTTTCTTTAAAGTTACATTGTGTAACTCGGGTGTTTGTGTATTGTTCATCGGCTAGGCGGATGTATGTTTGAATTTCGAACGTTCCGAGTTTACCAGAATGGACAATACGCTGCACGTTCAAACGAGAGTAAGGTCAGCAGACAGTAGGCGCCAATATCGTATCCGTATGTTCGTGACAATTATATATCGCAAGGACTAGAATCGAGAGAATAATTACTCCGAAGAGTATCTCTACAGGGTCTCGCATTTCATCGAGAATTTAATTAATCCTTACTCTTGGACTGACCCCGAGCATTCGATACTTTAACAAATAGAAAAATCTCTTCTATGAGTATTGTCGTAAAAACCTTCGACGACGATCGGTATCTCCACCTTTTATACTACTCCTTGATCTCAATTGAATCTCCATGTGTTTAAGACGGATCAAGGTCGAAGGAGCCTCGGAGCTATTTTCAAATTGGATTTTACATCTATTTTAATACTTAATTATTGACTTACATTATCGCCTACGTAAATATTTTTTCTCGATATGAATTAATTTTAAAGTACCGAGAAGCTAGACAGTGACAGTCATAACCTTCTTTGTTAACTCTCGAAGTATAACGAGACTTTAGATTCCAAAAAATTACCAAAAATGTTGGCATTTCATCCTAAAACGCAAATTGCTTATCAACTTTTCATTTTTTCTTCTTCAGGATACTCACCGTCATCGCAGCAGTCCTGGGCGATGATGATATCGTAATTCAGGCGCGACCAGGACAAGAGTTTGTGCATTACGATTCTTCTCTCGGAGAATCAGCCCCGATTCAAGGTCGGGCGATTCCAGTGACAGGTGAATTAAAATCGGTGCAAGATGTCAAAGTTCATTTCTGCACAAAAATGTTGAACTTTGTTATAATGAATTGCAGATTTTGTTACCTCGCACAAGATTCCTGAAGATGTCCAGCCGCCCTCCGACGAGGATGAGGAAGAGGACGTTGAAATTGCCATGGAGGTTGAACTCGCTAAGGAAGTCCTTCAGCGAGCAGTCGAAAACCTCGATAAACGTGCTGAGAAGAAAAAGAATGAGCAAGCCAAGGCGTATCAGCAAATTACTACTCCTTACGAAGACGATGCCATAGCGAAGAAGAGTGGCCCGAAGAGACTAGCTCGTGTACAATTAGAGAACTTTAGCGATTCCGGCGTCCTATCAAAGGACGGGATTAAAAAAATCGAACTTGCCCGGGCTAAATTCGATGAAGAAACCGACGCGATTATTCCTGGAGTTGAAGTGAGGTAATTGCAAAAATGATTTGTCCTCAATTTAATGATAACGCTATTACTTTGGTACTAGAAAAATCTCTTCAGCTGTAGATCTGTGCAACATTTTTAATTCATGGAATCGTTTTCTGATTTTATTAGTGCAGAAAACCCGACCACGATGACGCCGGTTTTAACCACATCTCGAGAGGTACGAGCCTTCGATTTTGTGCCCGTCAACATTATCCGCGAAGATAACAAGGACGCTTACACTCCATACGCAGATCGCAATTTTGGTGACCTCAGTGACGTCAGTCTTGTACCAGCTGGATCAAATTCTCGTATCCAGGTAAACGAAACTATGAGACTCTCTTATTCACGTAAACTGTAATAATGGTTCTGGGTAAATTTGTTGGGAAATGAAACTGTGATAAATGAATGATCCTGACCCCTGCTTTAACTTAGGTCAAAAAAGGACCAAACGGTAAGGACTACGAGTACGAATACGTGTATTACTACTACGACGAAGAAGATGAAGGCAAGGCTGGTTCCCAAACAAACGCTCACGACGGTCCAGCTAAAACGACACCTGCAGCACCAACGTCAAGACGTGGTTTGCCAAGTGGTAGAAACAAGTATTCATCAGTTGATCGTAGTACCACAGTAGAACCGGCTACTAACGAGGTCATTCCTAGTCGTACAAGCGGTCGAGGTAGACAAGTTCCCGAATCTGAAGATGTGGCTGAGGAAAGACTACCAGCAAACACTAGATTTCCACCTAGGTAAGTTAACACGATGAGTTGAAGTATGTCGTTAAAAAAGTTTTATGGCTAGTGCATGTCTGTGTGCAGTTTTATGTCTTTCAACAGCTAAATTGCATATCTACTTTCTGCAGTTAAAAACTTTGACTCGCAACATTGGATGTGAAACTTGAGAATTAAGTCGTATTTCCGTGTGTTGTTGATGTGCGGTTATATGATAGCCTTTAGTAATTCAAAGTTATAGTCCTGAGTTACGTGAGGCAGTTAGGATAGTACTTTAGATACGAATTGAAATACACTGTTATGTCACATCGTACTGTTATGAATGGAACTGGAAATGTACGAACTGAGATTCTCCTTTCTTAACATATTATATTCCTGTGTTGAAATGCATTCATTTGAAAACTGATTTTCAGGTCTAGATCGAATCACAATACCGGAACAACCGAGCCTAGTCGTGCTCGAGGTAATCGTCCACGTCCAAGCTTGGACCTTGTCGACTCCAGCAGCTTCCGAACCCATCAAGAAGGACCAGAATTTCCCCAAAGTCTCCCTAAAGGACCTCTCAGATTCCTTGGTGTTACACCCAACGATGATACAGAAGAGAAACCTGTAATTCGTGGACGCTCAAGGCCTTCCAAAGTCGCTGAACCAGCACCAGTTGAAGAACCATCTGAAGAGACTATCGTGCCTCACAGAAGACGGCCTGTTGCAGCACAACCAGAGGTAAGAATCTGAAAAAAATTTCATTAGAGATATAGTTTGATAGATTTGCGTGACATTTGGTCCTCATGGTTATTTACTGATAATTTTTATGATTTCAGTTCAGAATTTTGAATTATAAAATAATAGACCCCATATGGCAAACGCTGCAGATTAAAAAAATTGACTGATAAATCGGTTTACAAATATTTGTGAGACCAGAAAGTTCAATAAGATTCTTTTCCAGGTTGAGATCGAACTGACCAAAGGTCAACCGAGTCGTCCCTCGAACAAGGACAGCGAAGACGACGTGGAACCGACTGTTCCAGCCATGAAATCAGAGTCGGTCCCCGTCGAACCAGTAACCGAAGTGGAATCATCCAGTTTGGACAGCGTTTCTAAGGATGCAGAAGCTCAGGAAACATTGACGACTGAAATCCCGACGACAGAGAACCCTTCAGCTATGGATAAAGTCGCTCTTGATTTATACGCCTTCCTACTTCAGGGTCAGAGCAACCTTATCGATGCTTCGACTGCTGATGTTGACACTGATGACGCGACTACCTTGACTGGAGATGAAGACACGACTGACGTACCTACGACGACAGAAGTTTTGACGACAACCGAAGCCACTACAACGACCACCGAACCTACCACTACGACAACGACTACTACAGAAGCTCCGACTACTACTACGACTCAACTTCCAGCTGGGAGAGGAAAATTCAGAAGACCGGGAAGCGCGGGAGGAACAAGGAACAGGTAAATTTTTGTTAGATTAGGATCAAAATGTTGACTTTGGGATTCGAAAGAGTAATCATTTATGGTTAGCACATGGACAAAGACATTTTTATTGGAATCTTATGTGAAATTTCACTTTCTTGTACAGGTTTTAAAAGAAAGTTTAAATTTTATGACCGTCTTCACTATGAATAGTCCTGATGAACATAATAATGAGTATTTTTTGTTTAGATTATGGTAGACGTCATTATAGTTAGTCTGCCATCTTCATTGGACTGAATAATTGATCCATTATTTTGAATGTCAAATTCATAGATTCAAGTCCAGTGGATCCAGCAGCGCATCAACCGAGGCATCATCAGCAGTTGAGCAAACGCCACGACCACGTAGTCGATTTGGTTCGAACACGGGTGGCTTCAAGAGGCCGCGTCCCGGACAACGTCAGCAGTCAGAACAGCCCGCGGCAGAAGAGGAAGCCCAGAAGGAAACCAGCAGCTCAGTAAATGCTGAGAGACCCAGCCTTGCTCCTCGTGGAAGATTCCGTGGAGCCGGATCCAGAACTTCTACAGCCACAACGGCAGCTTCTGCCTCCACTTCTTCAGAAGAATCTTCATCTTCATCCTTGCCTTCTTCGTCGGCGGAAACGACCTCCTCCGTTGCTCGTCCAGCCTACAACAGGCTCAATCTAAACCGAAGACGCATACGACCGACTACCCCATCATCCATCACAAGCGCGGAAGCACAGGAATCTGGGGAAACAGCCCAGACCGATAGCCAGGAAACAGTTAGCACCACTGCACGATCTACTCCGAGACCAAGACTTCCTGGGACTGGACCCAGACCTCTCAGACCTGGACCGAGAATTAATCTCAGACTGAGACCAGGACTGACGACATCTACGACGGCAGCGCCAGCTGAAACGCCGGAACCATCTGCTGAAGAACCTGCCGGAGCTGGGACAGAGGAAGAGTCTCATGAGGTGAGTTCTAGACTTTTTCAGCGTTTTGGTTCGGTATTTTTAGAGAACTTCAAACTTATTGCTCGTCATTGCGGAAATCCATCGGGATAACCGATTAGATATTTGTAATTGGAGTATCAGTGACCGATTGATTTGACACGGTTACACATCACGAGTAGAGATTGCCATTCGATTGTGGCGTTGAAAATCTAATCGTTTAATTAATTCAATTATCAATCGATCGGTAATTCCGGCTCGTCACTGATTTCGAATTTGTATAAATTCGGGCGTTTCGAATGAGATGCATTGTGCTCTGGAGATTGAATAAGCGATTTGTAGTTGTAAGATAACGATCTACTAATTTCTCAAAAACAGAAAACAACGACAACGCGTTTATAAATCTCTGACGAAATTCATACTCATTTGCGAAAGCTGCACAACCTGGAATAGTACAATCTCTTATTAAGCGAAGACGAACATTGCGGAGTTACTTTCACTGATTGACCTTTCGAAATGTCATTGCGCTCGCTTGTATGAAGTATGGATCCATACTTTAGCTATGACAATCTTTTACGAGGCTCATACTTCAACCTACCATCGCATAATGAACACCCATACCATATTAAAGGCCTGTGTTCACTGTGTGTAGAAAAAAAAGTTGTTAAAGAACAAATTGAGCACAGATAATATGATAATATCGGTACGGAGTGCACTGAGGCATTTCAATCGGTAAATGCGAGCGTGGTCACTGTTGCGGTTGGACAAATGTTTCCAGACCACTATCGGTAATTTATTTTACGATATTTTCGTTTTCAGGCTCCAGCAGAAACTAGTCCACCATTACCAACAACTCCTGAAACCCCGCTGACGAGACTCAGGAATCGAAACCGACTCCAGGTTCATCCGAAAGCTCCGCGAGTCGTGACCCCACCTGCCCCTAGAAGATCGCCGCTTTTACCGCGAAGAAGGACCACCGAGGCACCGATAGCGGAAACAAGTAGTGAACAAGTCTCGGCAGAACAATCTGAAGAGGAATCTGAACCTACGGAAACGGCGTTACCGGAAACTAGCACAGCCGCTAGCCAAAAACAAGAAGAAGTCAGAGGTCTGAGTGGGCTTTTGGCTCCAAGACGTAGGATAGCACCACGACGTCCTGGACAACTGATTTCCAGGGAATAAAGGAAGGTTGTAATTCGCAGGGTTAATACTGCCTTGTATACGTCGTTTGGGAACCATTTGTGACGAGAATCAGATTTAGGTAGCGAAAGAGAAAGCTTACGATGTCCGTATGCCTTATAATATATCTGCAAAAAGTCTGCTAAATATTTTGGCATAATGATTGAAGGAATAGAATTATAGGTATGTATTTTTGTGTAATCTTTTTTCGAGTTTTTGTATTTAACCTTGCAGTAAGAGGTCTGTGATTTAAAAAAAAAAACAAAAAAAATCTTTCACATGCAGCTGTCGTTACTTTTCGAAGATTTTACTCTCAGAAATTTTCGAATTGTAACGAATTGCAGTAGGTACCATTAAAATACTCTAGAACCAACTGCAGAAAGATTTTTATAGTCATCAACAAAAAAAATAAATAAATAAATAAATAAACAAATAAAAAATTTGCATGGGTCGCAGATGGCTGATATTTTCGGAGATGGATTCGATTGTTCTCCTCGAAATTTGCAATTGCAAAAATATGATTATATCTGACTGTGTTATTTTGAGTAGGAATAATCTGCCATTTTATTACATCGGAATGAACAGCAATATAAAGCTCGCTACCGAAAATGATGTAGTAATTAATAATCAGGAAAATAAAAATAGCAAAAATGAAATGTAATGATGACAATATAATCTTAGTGAAAACAATTATTATAATTATATGTATAATGAAATTATCAACTTTAATGGTTTTTTTTCTGATAACAAGTTGAAAAAAAAAAAAATAAAATTATATATATATATACATATATAAAGAATTAAAAATGGAACTGTTATCATCTGAAATTACATGTTAGGCCAATTTTCAATTGTGTGATGATTATTATTATACAATATTTAATTCGACTTGAAATGTGTGTGTTATACTCCTATTTAATTATTAACTCTTACCATTTATAATTTACATTACTTTATGTACTTAAAATAGTCTCAATAATATGTTTCAATTATATTTTCTTAGAATATAAGGCTCAATGCAATGCACCGTCTTACTGTTACACTATTTTTACTTGTAGTGCCCCAAAATAAATGTAAATATTTCTAAATATTAAAAATACATAAAACAATAAACTACGAGAGTCTATTTACATAGGTAGGTAAATAACAGAAAGTGGTTTGTTCTTTCCCTCAAGCCACTTGCTTAACAATTAGAAAGACATCAAAAAAATAAGGAATTTTTTATCGTTAACGATTATGAAGCAGTTGTCATCGGGCGAAGTGGTGTGAGTATGACCGAGGCCTACCATTCCATAACGTTGCAAGTCCCATTCAAAAAAAATTTCAGAAATCAAGTAGGACTCGTTCAGAATAGCATTTCTAACCCAACGTTATGGAATGGCAGGTTGATGGCATGATTGATATTATTCGTATGTAAATATCAGCAAATCTCCGACTCGAAGGCGAACCCTTCAATCGAGATAAATCCCTTCAGTTGTTCTCACACTGGAGATATGAATATATCCCAGTACCATATACGTTAGCCATCTTGATTCCTAAGATTGTACAAAAGCGAGACGAGCTGATAGAAGTGAAGTTCCTTTCAGCTCCGGTCATGACCACCGTGGTTATTAAAAGTCAACGTACGAGTCTATTGCCTGCGACAAAGAGATCTTCAGACTAGATTATCTTCAAGCCAAGAATCCCGTCAGGTTCTACATGTACAGGCTTAGTTTCGAACGTGGCGATTCGTCAATTCCAATTTGAAACTTCAAGAGAGATGGGCTGGGTAAATACTTGGAAATGTATGAGGTACTACGTATAAGGGGCTCTACTTGAATTTCGTAACGCATTTAGGTTCATTTTCTTACCCCCACCCTCCTTATGTAATAGGCTGTAACGAAATATTTTAGTCCTTCACTACCCCCTTCATGGTACGTAGAATTTTTCCACCCTTGAAAATTTCTGGTCATTTGTTTTCCATATATGGAATATTTTTCTGGTGTTCACTTGTAATTACTTGTTTGAAAATTTCTGATCAGTTCTCGATATGATAAACGAGCTACAAGAGTCACGAGTTGATTCAACTGCGTCACATTATGCATGAAAAAAAAAAAAAAAAAAACTGTTTTAATGTCCAAATACCATTTTCTACATCAATGATCGAATATTTATTATATACGTATAAATGTTAGTCGATGCAATTTCCAATACGAGGTAAAATCAACCGACTTTCAACGGCACAAAATAAATTCACATGTATAGGTACCATTCGAACAATAATTCAATTTTGCAATACTACACAATATTCAGTTGGAAAAGTAATATACTTTATTTTCATCAGTATATATTGAGTGAATGAAAATGAATACGGCATACAAACGGCATTCTTTGCGGTTTTTGCATCATTTTAGGTCAATTTTCTGTTGATTCTTATACCTAATTGTACGGGACAGCAATCGTTGAAACATTTCGAGTGAAAGAATCTACATACGTAATTGAACAAGGTGGCAATTGGGATGATTTCGATCGGCTAGCCCTAGTCTAGAACTTCCTGTCTAGATTTATAAAATTCAAAAAATAATATTCTCGGACTCAAAAGATGATGCATTGCAAAGATGATGATGCATGTTGCAAGTCAAAAATTAATTAGTGTCTTCTAACCCGAAGCTGATGAATTGATTGATTTCAAAACTTGATCAGACATAAGTTGGGTAAAACCCCGTGAAACCCTATCGTTTGGAAGAAGAAAAAGAAGGAAAACAAGATCCGTCGATACGATTTCAAAGTATCACTGAGTGAAGGAAAAAGTTTAAATTCCAAAGTCTAAAAGGGAACAAAACACAATATTGATGATGAATTCGTATACCGAATCAAGCTGGACGAATAATTGCATTAAGGCGCTCGCCCGAAGGCATTGAACTATACCATAGTCCCGCCACAGTTAATTGTAGCTGAAGTCGAAAATTACATTAAGCTCAAGTCTAGATTCGAGAGGTTTGATAAATGTCTGAAAGTTCATTTCTCACGTCTTCGACCACAGGGGTTGGATTTAAGGCTGCCCGTTCTTTTTCGACGGGTAATTCTTTCCCTCTGGGTCGTTGGTTCAAGTTCTGTATACCCGCAAAGTGTTCCTCGATTTCAAGTAGGGTTCTTCCTTCCGTTTCTGGTAGTGTATAGTATAAGACGATCGAACCTACAAACCCTATCGCTGAGTAAAACCAGAAAGTACCAGCCAGCGTGATGCCATCCACCATGTCGAGGAAAACCTTGTTCACGATAAACCTACATATGTAGGCAAAGCAACCGGCAGCTGCACTCGCTCCACTACGGACCTGAAAACACACTTTGTTTGGTTGAACACATTTTCAAGGCTTAAGGTGAAAAGTCTACGAAAGAAAGTCTTTTAAGAGGATGGATGTGGTAACAAGAATATCAACGAACAATGCCTATGCATATACCTTGGCACAGAAGACTTCTCCGAGAAGTATCCAAGGTAAAAGTTTTATGCACGTGTAGGAGAAGTAGGCGGTAGCTATCAAGACGTTGGTTGGAATCCAGGAATACTTATTACCCGCGATAGATCCTCGATCAATCATGAATTTGTAGAGAGCCACGATGAAGAAGCACACGCCAGTGGTCGTAGTAGAGAACAAGACGAGTTTCCGTTTTCCAGTGAAGTGTATAAGAGTTACGCACGACAATGTGCCAAGAATTTCGGCACCGCCCAATAGAACAGTAGCCACATGTTTATCAATGGGTGCATTAAGCTCGGTGAAAATCGGGATGGCGAATGTCCGCACAGCTCCTGTGCCGCCAAAATCAGCTATGAAAAAGACCCAGCAAACTACCGAGAAGGGCACTAGGAATGTGCGCTTGGCGTAATTCCTCCAGTGTCTTTCACCCCCAGATGTTTGTTCCTGACCTCGGGGCTTCTGTATCGACTCAGAGACACTATTGTACTCATCTCGAACATGGTCTGAGCTTACCCAACCACGAAGCCAGCATAGTGATTTCAAGGCTTCTTCCAGGCGGCCTTTTCCTGAAAAATAATCCGTGAAATTTAGAGTTAGCATTTGGCTGCTCATAAACGTCGACTGCAGGGTTGAATCTCCTGTAAATATATCCTCATCTATAGTATCCCTCATGAATAGTGGATACGATGTGTGTAATCACAACAAAGCGGCAACTACTGATTATCATCTTCAATGTATCTATATTTACCTATAAGCCAGTGTGGACTTTCGGGTACCATCAAGAGAGCGATGAAGCAAAGTGTAGGAAGAGCTATGTTGATCAGTGCTACTGTCCTCCAATCGGTCAAACTACCGGCAAGCATTTGTATAAAGACGCCAATGATGACGGCCGTCGCTGAGGTAGCAGAAAGCATACCTCTAAGATGTGGTTGTGTGATTTCTGCAACGTAAATTGAAACTGCTGCCTCTAGCAGCCCTCCTGTCAGCCCCGTCATCGCGAGGGCGCACAACAACATAGTAGAGCTGTGCGCAAAGTGATAGATCAACCAGGCACATATAAACGGTCCGTTGGCCAACATCATCGCCTTTTTTCTACCAAGATAATCGGACAGGATACCACTGCCAAGACATCCTACTGGTATTAGGATCAAGTTCAAGCTACCTGGAAGTGGAGACCATAATTTAAATATATACCTGTGAATGACGCTGTAATCAGATTCATTTCGATTACTTCATTACTTCTGTAATGTGTGATTATATATTATTTCAATTATAACACATGACATTTGCAATATGTAATTACACCTTCTTCAATAACCCATTACATTCGTAATGTGTAATCATAGCTCTGATTCAATTAAAAATTATTTTTGAAATGTGTACTTAGGTATTACTTTGATTCCAAAATTCTATTCTCATACCATGCGTAGTATGGGTGTAACGTGTAATTAAGAGAAATTGAATCATACACAACAAGAGTAATTAATTACTCGCAACACTTCATTTCTGATTAGGGTTAGTCAACGTATTATACCCGTGGGACTGGGTACTTACTTATCCAGGTAAGTTCTTCGCGAGTTACTTCTATTTCCGGGTTTGCCTTCTGTAGTTCGGGAATGAGGATCGTGGAAAAGCCAAAAGTACAGCCCAAGCTTATGAGGTAGAGGTTCTTTGCGGTTACTGCCAAAATTTGGGGAGTTGCCTGTCTCCATTTTGAGACCGGAATGATTTCTGATCCTGATGTTTCATTCTGTTTCCCATGGAGCTCCAATTCTTCATCGTTACTGGAACATTCACACGTATATACCCTGTCCATAATGTACATAGGTTCAACTTCGTGTTTCATAATACAGTGACGGTTGTACGATACAGTTCTAGTATCGTTTTTCATTTTGTTGTTGTTGTTGTTGTTGTTGTTGTTGTTTTTAGCGATAGTTATTCCGCGATAAGGATAAAACTCAATAACACACGCTACACAAACTTATGAAACATATTCGTTTCCTATTATGGTACCGAAAAATCTTTCATCGAAATATTCTAAAGTATCAATTCTTGAAACATGTTTACGTACATGGAATTATGTAACTCTCGAGACTGCGAAACCAACATTTTCATCGCAATAACACAACGTTCAACTATGACGTGATGCATCTTGAAATCGATCAGATTTTAGTGAGCATGTGATCTTTAATCAAAGTATTTCCAGAGAACGATGAGTTGCACCTGTCACGATGGCTCGCACGAACTATAATCAAAAGAGGGTAATTATAGGTGTTGAAAAATAACTTTTGGTAATTGTGTAATGAGACACAGATAATAAGATTGGACAACTGTCATTTCATTCTAGAATCATTTCGTCTGGATTCTGAGCTTGGAGTCCGGATAATTTAGTCCAAAAATCGGTTTGTCAAATTATAGGATGACATTAGGCTCTCTCAAACTAATATTCCATGAATACTTCTGTGCTATGCGGGAGCTGTAACATGCTTTCATGTTCAAGGTTTATTCTAGCCTCGTTATCTGCATAATACCAGTGCAGTGACCCACAATGAACACACGGGATTTCATCCCAGACTATGTCCCGCAACCGTGCTGCATCTTAAATGAGAAGAAATGAATTACGCAGCTTCAAAAGTCTCGCAATTGTACAGCTTATTGGATATTTCAATCGTATCAGTTTCGGAGGTACCTGCAGTGCTATTAAAATCATTGAGAATTCATCCTGCTGTAGCTATTTATCTCCTAATCCTAGCTGCAACTTGCAACTAGTTGCTGGTCACAGTCCTTCGTAATCAACGCGAAGATCTAGCGTCAATCCACTTTGGCCATCAATGTACAGTAAACCTTCGAGTCACTAGCATTCGGTCGACATCGCGTATATCGCGGTTATGTTTATAATTAAAAGTATGTGTTGATATTATAATCCGCCATGAACGTAATCTTTCTGCGATATCCGCGTACCCTCATCTGACATGTACGTCACAACTCACAAAGTGTTTTCGCTGCTCAATTATTTGAGAATACGTGACGAGATACCGCCCACAGGGAAATTCAGAGTTGAAAACAGGAAGCGGTTCAATTATTTCATCAAAGTATTTGCGAAATAATTGGTGTAGAATAAAGAATGCGGGTGCGTTTCAATCGTTATATATAATTCAAGACACCTCGGTTACCCCCATCACTAGAATCAACAACGTCATGAAATCAGATTTGAAACTTATTTCAACTAGAAGCGATTGATGAGGAATAACTAGGTGCAGGGTATATATTATTCATAACAAACGGGAACCTCACGGTTTGGGCTGCGAATGGTGAACACAAACAATAATCATGCATGATTTCAATTCACACTCAAGCATATGTGCTGACCTCCGTAGAAACTGATAACGGGTGGAGACACGTCAAGGAAAAACGTTATGTATACCAGGTGGAAGATAATAATCCATACAAAATTTATAGCTGGTTGATTGAATTTCGTAATGAATTGTGATCTGCGGCTCTTGTTTATGTAAACGAACCTTACGGTTCCATCATATATTTGATTCTTCAGTCTTAGTTAACGTATCACTAATGGGAAATCCTTAAACTTCCTTGACAACCATTGGTGGAACGTACTCTATAGCCAGCTGCCCTGGTTACCTATTTTCTTCACGGGTATCGCCAACACTTGAGGATGAATAAAAAATACATTTCTTTTAATTTCGGTGAAATTCGCAAATTCGCGAAATTCCCAAATTTGACCAATTCTTTACGCATTATCAAATAAATTTATTTTTCCAACTCAATGCTGAGTTCGTGCGGATAACACTGGAGAATGTGGTCTGGAAAATTTTCAGCGGTGAAACGTCTTTCCTTTTCTTCAAAAATATATGAGAAAAACTGAAAAATCAATTTCTTTAAATTTCAAGCCTCCTTCGTTTCTTGAAAAATTTATTTCAAGACGCGAAGAAACACACAAATACGGACGTCCATCCAAAATTAGTCAGAAGGCCCCCAGAACCGAACGTCGGGATCCGATGAAAACCTGATTTTCGATAATCGGACCGGAACCAATGACTTTCCTTTTTGTTTGGAAATTTTCAATTCTCATTGTGGGAAGTTAAAAATTCATAGTTTATCTTCCACTGTCCGTTTCATTCCCTGAAATAGCACGAGAACGAAAAGTGGAGCTGATGGAAGTGCAGAGTTTCCTCTCCTCTCTGCTTTAACATAGAGTTTTGTGACCTTTGCGGATGTTGCAGTTCATTATGCAAGCTTATTGCCTACTGCACTGCGTTTTGGATTTTCAGACTCGTTAATTGTGCCCAAGCCAGATATTCCTGGAGGTCCTGGGCTAAGTTCTGATAGCAATTTGTCAATTGCAAATTAGAACTCATCAGAAATGGAGCTGATACCTTTATGAGCGTAAGGTACTGCACATGCATTTAGATTGATGACACTATCGAAAACTCACACGAGATGAGATATTTGTGAAACATGTAACGTGCTGTACGATCGCCGTCTCGTCAACTTTCAGAATTAACTACAGACTATACCAAATGTTCTCATCAGTTTCCGATACGATACGATAAGCTGCTTTGCAATAAACGAGTATTCTTGACGATACTTTCGATCATCTTATGAATCTGGGCAAATGATCATCGAAAATGGTATCAAGTATTGTCAAACAGTGTAGGTTGTCAGGAAGAAAATTGAAATCCTGAATCTTCTCTCGTGGAAGTCAATGTTGAAATTGAACGAGATTCGGCAGTTTTAAAAATCCTGTGAAATTCCGTTCGAATCAACTCACCATTTCTGAAATCATTCGTAAACGAGTTTCTCAGATAGATTGACGTCTTTCTTCGCCCTTGATTTTTGGACACTAGGGATCGAGAACGTACAGATTCATTGAAATGAGCAAACGTCCTTTTTCGACTGGAACCAATATATTTCAGGACAATGAAATATGAAAATCAGCCGACATAATCGCAAGAAACGGTTGAAACCGAAACTAGAATTAACTACCTTGTGAAATAGGAATTTTACATTTTCAACTAAAAGTATAATCGATAATAAATAAACACCCACGTTACTACGTATATATTATTTATAATAAACGGGAGGCTAACTTTGTGGACTGCTAACAGCTGTGAAGCCAAGCGATAATCATGCATGACTCTAATTCGCACACAAGTATGTGTGCTGGCCTCCGCAAAAGCCGACAACGAGTGGAGACTCATTGAAGAAAAACGTTACTCATATACCGGGTGGGTTATTATAATTCATACTTTATATTTAGAATTGGAATATTGGATTTGGTAACAAATTATTTTTAATCAATCTATAATTCTGTAACGATTTTCATCGATATGGGGCGGTGCTTTCTTGTATTCTCAAATCCTCCCATTACATCACCACATAACAAAAAAGGTCATAATTAGGTAGGGACCCGCCTGAATAATATGTTTCGATTATATTTTCTTAAAAAGGGAAAATCGTACCTTAGAAATCGCAAGTTGTTACTTATTCGAAACACAATTTACTACAAATCATATACAAATACTTGTATTTTATATTCTTACACTCGCATCATTTCAATTTTGTAAATATGTTATTAGATTTTGAATAAATTACATTGTTTATCAAAATTTGATTTCTTTCGACACACACTGAGAAATAATACCGATGAATGAGAGGAATGAGAATTGAGAGTGAGAATTTAATAATTATACACCTGATTCCATAATTTGTTCAGTCGTGCTGCTTGTAGCGCCATGTGGGTTCGTCGTTGACTGGTCTATTCTTTCGTTTGCCGAAATTTTGACCACCTCCGTTTGCGTGTACGTTGGATCCAAATCCAGATAATACTGAAAGGTAATATCTTGTCAATAACAATGGTTGCACGTTATCAAATGTGTTCTGATCATTTTTCCGTTGATTCGATTGACTATAGTACAAGATGCAAGAGCAATTGTATCAAGTAAGAGACACAACCAGATTCGACATTAAGTCGTTCCATACAAATCAATTCTTTCTTTTAAAAGTGTCAAAAAGGTTACACAGAGATCCCGCTCACCATCGTAATACCCTCATCCATCAAATCAGATAAGACGTTCACGATCTTTTGGAACGATGGTCGTGTCGACGGGTTTGCATCCCAGCATTTCAGCATCATGTGGTATCTGTAATAGATATCGGAAATGATGATTCAATGAATTGGAAAAAATTGATGCTGCGTGTTCTTCAGGGTTGTTCGATATTAAAAATTGGATACTGATTTTCGGTACGAATTTTGTAATGAATTGTATTTTCAGATCTGGACTTTCTGGACTTTCAAGGTAGGTATCATATCGACTCAATACCGGAAAATACTCGATTACTCACATATCCAAAGTTGCGTACTTTGGCTGCGCCATACGATAACCTTCGGCTAATTTTAAGTAAACATTTCTCGCCCTGATACCAGGATACGGAGTTTCACCCAGGGTGAACATTTCCCAGAGTACTATCCCGTAAGACCAAACATCGGATTTCGCGGAGAAGATTCTATCCTTGAGCGATTCCATCGCCATCCATTTAATCGGAAGTGGATCCCCATCTTTTTTCTCGTAATTCTCATCTGTATAAAGTGTTTGAGCTAGACCGAAGTCGCAGATCTTAACTACGTTATTATCGGCGAGGAGTATATTTCTCGCTGCTAGATCTCCATGCAAGATCTGGAACACGATCAATGATCAACGCCACCGTGAGGTAGACACTGACGTCGAAACACATGTTCCTAGTTGTGGAAATAAATTTCAGTTCACAAACTTTTCATTTTGTTGAACGTGTTTCGATCGTACGTGTATTATTGGCAATAGCGTGTCGGTAGGTTGCGTGTGCTCGTGATATAAATTTCTAAGTTAGTACGATTGGCAGATAATTGAGACAAATATCACGTCGCATCGCTCTTGAAGAAATTGTCCAACGAGGAAGATCAAATGCATCAACGATCGATCAGAATATTATTGACATTGCAAAGTGTTTCGATGTGAATTTCTACTCACCCGTCTAAGGCCAAGAAATTTCATGCCGCGTGCCACTTGCCAAGCCCAGCATAGCAAGTCATCTGTGTCTATCGGCTCCAGATTTAGATCCGTATAATCACCCTCGTATTTTGATTGCAAGCCAAGTGCAACTGAATTGGTACCGGGACCGCAGTCGGCTATTGAAATGCTCGAATCCCTGGACTCTGTGCCATCATCACAATCTACCGTCGCCAAAACATTATCGGAGACCAATGCGTCCCCACTGCAAATAAAAGTGAAGTATACCGAGAGGAAGTTCGAACGGAACGACATATTTGATCTTCCATCCTCATCATCCATGTGCAAAACGACTGATAGCTACAAGTTCTCAATTATTGAAGATAACTGATTTTGAAATTACGGCATCGAAAGTAATGCCAAAGAAGTCGGGAATAAAAAACTACCGTCGTAAGAGCAAATTTCTTCAGGCAGAAATTCAGAAGAAATGTATGAAAGTGGAAGCAGCACGTCATTGAATGAAACAGCTCGATGATGCGCAAAAGACTCACTAACCCATTATCGTTGGAATCGACGCGATCCATACTGGAACTAGAGACAGCGATATTTCCAACTGCTGCAGAATCACCTACGTTGTTGAAATCGGCTCTGCGGCTAACTAGAAAGTCACGTAGGTTTCCGAATCGGCAGAATTCTACAATGACGAAGAGTTCACCTGTTCGATTCGTTCAAAATACAATGTCAATACCTAATCATCGTTGTTAATCGATAATCGAGGATAGCAAATGTATAGTTGAAAGTGGTGACTCACTAACACAAACAGCGATCACAATGGTCACATTATGGCCTTTCGGTAAATACTATTGTGATGTGATCGCGTCGCAAAACTTACCGTATGAAACGTTGTTCGTGCAAGCGCCAAGGAGGTTGACAATATTTCGATGTTTGCCAAGGTACGAAAGAATCTTCAGCTCCCGAGAAAGAGCCGTCATATGGTTTAGGGTGAATGTTGCTCGGACCATTTTGACAGCAACAGTCGTGATCGCCTCGGGTCGACAAATCGATTTTGCCTTCGCCTTTTTCACGATTCCAAACGCACCGCTCCCAAGTATCTTATCATCTGTAAAGTGTCGTGAATGCAGTAGAATGAGGAGAAGAGAGACGAAAAACTGAATTAACCAGGTGTGTGAGTGAAAATGCACGTATGTGGTACAAAGTGCAGAACTGAGCGGCTGCGATTCACCATGATCCAACAAGTTATCCGAATGGTTTGCTAATTAAAATTATATAGGGCGTTTCCTGTGAAGCAACTTTGCCGTGATTTTCACCATTTGCAATTCTATTTTACAGCGAGTTTATGTATTTGGTTATCATCAAAAACCCTGCACACAAAGTTTCCCTTTTTTGAAAAAGAAATTGTGTCAGCGTTATGGCTCAAGAACTGGACAGTTTGTTCCATCGATTAGATTCCGTTCGATTAATAATAAGAAAAAAATTGAAAATAGTAAGGATCATGGCCAGGTCACTTTGGGAGGGCATGCCCTGTATGGATATGGATGATCGCAAGTTCGATACCAAGTTTCAATAGCGTTCGCGGGTATTCCCATTTTGGGTCGTATGGCAGTAGGTCAGCCTGATCACCAACGTTCAGTTCCATATCCAGACAATCGACAGCTCTAGCATCGAAACGGTCGAGTGTTTCTTCCATGAACTTCTTTCTTGCTGCCTAGAACAGAATAGTTGCCGTACTGATAAGTCGGTCGACAAACGGCAGTATGAAGGCTGATCTGACTGGCGTACTATTTCACGACGCTTCCGGATGACCATCCAAACAACCAAAGCAATCAAAAGAACAATGGCACAGGCCAAAATCGGTCCCATCACGTCGGGTGCCACTTCATCTGCAAATAAAACTACGATGTAATTCGTCCTTCGACGAAACAATGAATACCGATCTTACCTACGACTCGGCAATAAATTATAAAATCAAATATCGTCCAGAGGTTCGGGTCTTTGTGCAGTTAGAGCCACATTGACACAATACGGCGTATTCCAGTGCACTATCAAATTGAAAGCAGTGCACATCTACTACCTTTACTTGAACTTGTGCAAAATGCCCAGGGTATGGTTCTGGAGAGAAGTTCACGTATCTCTGGTCATCGGTTACTATATTTTTCTATGTGAACTTAAGTCATTACCTTTCTCGATCGTAAGAACATCTCGCTCGGAACTCCAATCACCACACTGCGTGATGTATTCGCTACAAGCAGCAACTTTCAACAGGTAACTAGTTTTAGACGTTAGATTTCCGAATGTATAAGAATGAACAGTTTCATTCACGTAAACGGGACCCCTAGTGTCGTTTCGGTTGCTCGCCATCACCTGATATTGACGCAGCTCTATTAGCTCTGGAGATGGCCTCGACCATCCAATAGTTATCGAATTCCAAGTCGTCTTGGTCCAAGCGATGGGAACGAACTTGAGATCTGAAGAATTAATTTTAAAGTTGCATCTACCTGACTTCGATACCGCGCATTCTCTAATGGAAATGAAAACTTTGAAGAGTTATAACTACAGAAGTAACTTATGAAATACGATGGACTTCTATACCTCGGTCAACCGTTTGACCAGTTTCTTCGGAGCTCCAGTTGCCACACTGCGTCGCGTACTCGCTACAAGCCGCTACTTTAAGATGATAATCAGTTAAAGACGACAGATTTCCAAAAATGTACATATTGTCAGTTTCATTGAAGAAGACCGGCTCTCGCATCTCGTCCTGATGAGTCGCCATCAATTTATATTGATGCACACGATCTCGCAGCTCTGTTGACGGCATTGACCATCTAATCTTTATTGAATGAAGAGTCGTTGCCTCCACCCAAACAGTTGGGATGAACTTAGGATCTATAAAATTAGATTTTGATTTTTGATTCACTTGCATACCTGGTATGCCGCGGCTTTTATGGGATAAATCAGTTTCAAACGTATGTCAACACTCAGATACACTTGTCGTAATATTTCCAATACCTCGATCTATCGTCAGACCTTCTTGTTCGGGACTCCAGTAGCCGCATTGCGTAATATTTTCGGGACAGGCAGCTACTCTAAATTGATACGTAGTGTTGAACGTTAGATTTTTAAAAACGTAAGAGTTTGTATTTCCAGCCACGTACACCAGGCCTAGTATCTTGTCCCAAAGAGTTGGCATCACGTTGTATTGATGAATTGAATCTTGCAACTTGGGTGATGGCACCGACCACCCAATCTTTATCGAATCGGAAGTTGTTGCCAAGACCGTTACATTAGGAATGAATTTTGGATATAATTCTGGAAAGTAAATTCGTGTTTGTTGATCATGAGAGATTTTTCAACCGTTACTCATCATCTCATAAACATGTAGGAATAGTTTGACTACCTCTCTTCGCTATCGAACCGTCTAGCTCGGAACTCCAATTACCGCATTGCGTGGCGAACTCGCTACAAGCAGCTATACTAAACCGATAATCCAATCCTCGCCAAAGGTCACGAAAAACGTAAGACTTCGCGGTTTTGTCCAAGTATATTGGCCCTAGTTCACCGTTCCCGACTCTTGTCGTCACCTTATATTGATAAATACGATCCCGTAGCTCTGGTGGCGGTGGTAGCCATCCGATCATGATCGAGCTTACGGAATTTGACGCCAAGGTCAAAAGAGTCGGAATGAATATAGGATCTGCAACATGAATTCTTTAATTTTTATAATGTATCCAATTTCGTACACTGTGATTATCAGGGAAAATGATTTTGAACAGCAATAGCTAGGATAGAACAATAAACGCTTGACAAGATTGGTTATGACCGATTCAAGGCCACGCAAATTTTGAACAAATGTAAATTTGAATAAGAATTAACATTCATATTCGCATTTGTTCAAAATATGCATAGCCTTGAATCGGTCATAATCAATCTCGTTTAGTTCAATCATACAATAGATGAGTTTGCTTCTGACCCACATCATAAATTGCACTCACATTTTTTTTTTTGGTTTCTTATTTCCTATGGTTATATCAGCAAAAAAGTACTTTTCATTAAAAAGAGAAAAAAGTATGGATTTGTTAGAGAAAGAAAAAGTATAAAAAAGCGCAAAAAAGTCACGAAAAAACGAAACTGAAGATTAAAGTTGAAATTTTCACATAAAAAAATGCCCTATATATTGACAAACAATTTAATATAGTGCGTTTCATCCCAAATCGACCTAGGTACATTTACAATTTCCTATTATCATTGCCAAGGAACGCCCTATAGACAAACAACAATTTTATACAGTGCATTCATTCTAATTCGATCTGGGTATATTCATAATTTTTTTGGTGCCATTAGCAAGGAATGCCCTATATATATAAAATTCTAAACTCGGAAGAACATATTTTTTCATTTAGAAAGGTAATACAGAAAAAAAAGTATAGGTTTGTCGGTAAAACAGCGAAAATCGATTCATTTCCGGTAGAACCGGAAGTTCAAATTAAACGAGACATGGAAATTTTTCATGCCCATCATTTGGTTGTAAAGTCTCGTGAATTTCAGATTTTTTCATCGAGCCGTTTCCGAGATCACCGCGCGAGTTTGTCGAACAGGCCGACAGACAGGCCGACATCTTTCTGAAAACCAGTTTTTTCGGATTCTAGAGGGTCGAAAACGTGAAGATTCGTTGATATTAGCAAAATTCACTTTTTGACCAAAACCAATACTTTTCTTATATCACCGTAGGTGATGAAAAGTAATAAAACAGACAGATTCGGGTGCAGCTTCATACGGGTCAGCTACGAACTCATCTAAGATATATGTAACATACATGCATACCGGTATTGTCAGTAGTACCCTTCCTAGTTAGTTGAACCAGAAATAAATCAAAACATACACTTGATACAAATTCCAGCAAGATATGCTTATCGTTATATTCTTAATACCTCGGTCCAGCGTGAAAGCGTCTACTGCATTATAGCCAAAGCATTTCACTGATTCTGAAGTTTCATTCCTACAGGCGGCTGCAAAAATCCGATAAGCAGAGTTAGCAACGAGATTTTTGAAAACAAAAGTGTTCTCAGTAGCTGATATGGCTTCGTAGGAAGTACTGGTATGATACTTCGGCTCGATTAAGACCAAAAAGTACTGATCAACGTGAACTTTCGGCTCTGCTAGCGGCATCATCCATCCGATCGTTAACGAATGAAGAGTACTCGCCCAAATCGAAATAATTGGACGTAGTCCAGGGTCTGTAAGGTCATATGTTTGTCATTATACATTTTTCGATTGAGTATCGCAAGGTTCATGGGAAAAAAATTTTTTATCAACGACAATACCTGGTTGTATATTTTTGTCGATTTTTGGTAATTGATTATCAAGAAAGTTCAACATAAGATCCATCAATTTCGAAAATATCTTATCCTCGCACTTCTCGAATACTTTGACGCTACATCGTTTGTAAATCTGCCAACGGCTGTTGAGAATAAGTAATCAAATGTTACACAGCTCAATTTTTATCCATAATTATATACCTGTTTAAATATTCTCATCGTATAATTCGCAGAAAAAATTTATTGCTGCCTTTTTTTGTTGCTTACCTGCCATTTCCAAGTACGAAACTAGATACAAATTGAAATGTTATGATCTGAAGTGATCGCTCGATTACAGGTATTGGAGAAGACTTGTGAAATGTAGAGTTGTACTCATCAGTTAGGACACTGCAGTTTTGCATCATCTGTAGCTTGGAAAAAAAACAGTCCACGTCGGGGCTATCAAAAGCATCTGTGAAAATGTCAAAAATCGTTAAAATTTCTTGAATAATTAAATACGTCCTTACGGCGTAGCGATTGATCTCCCCGACAAAAATAACACTCTAATTTTCAGGGTTAACACCCGAATTCGGGAAAAATATACTGTTGACCATAAAAGTTTGGTGTGGATCCGTAAAAGCATGGTGTTGACACTGAAAATGTTGGCGTCGATACTCAAGTTTCAGTGTTGGCACTGATTTTTCAATAACACCAATTTGATGGAAGAAACATTCAAATTAATGTATTTTTGAAAGGGGTTATTATTTATATATAGGTATTTGAAAATAAAAACTATAAATATTCTAGAAAATTCATATCTCATCAACGGCTTGATAAAAATTTGTTCCAAAAATCGGGAACCGTTTTTCACGGAATGAAAAAAGATGACCAAACATTTAAGCTAAATCGAAAATGTCAATTCTCGCAGTGAGTTGAGTTTGCATGAAAAGCCCCATATGCAGAATCAAATTCGGTAAAGTATTCAATCGATATTTTGTCGAATGAAAGAAGTGAAATAATATACCGACCTTTTACGAGTTTTCTATTTGTACAAGGAAACGATTTCAATAAAGTTAAACCATTTAACTCATCCAAGAACTTCATCGTAAATTCGTCTGATCGAGCAGCAGCCCTTAGGCTTTTCGTGTAGCTTGGAGTACAGTTGGTGTGCATCTCAACCTTGTTACAGTACACCGCAAGGGCAGCATCAATTTTACCGTGACTGTGGGTGAATTCTTCCATAATTTCCCGTTCCATTTGTGAAACACAACCCCCGGCTTCATTATGATCAAATGTTTTAGATGCGTCTACGGCTGATTCATCATTAATTAAGCCCAAGATTCCTGTCACAAAATTCAACAGCTATTCAACAACTTTGATAAGAATCAAGAGTGAAGATTTTTCACTCAAAATTAGTCGTTATCAATTGATTCTCGTGTAAAAGTGAAACTGTCGGTCCATATCTATGACATCATCGGGATGTCTACGTCAGTGCGACGTGGTAGTCCTCGCGGTATTTGAATGGTAGTTTTATTTTCTAATTAGTTTTGATAGAATATTGTAATCTCAACTTGTTAACACTGAATAATTAATAATTCATTAACGTGTTGTCAGCCCAAATTTTAAAATATTCTTGAAAGTTAAAAAATCTTTAGTTGTTTAACTGAATATCACGAAAAATTAGTGTTTTACAAAAAAAAAAAAAAAAAAATGTTTCATACAAAAAACGTTTGATTTCTTAAGTGTAATGAAATTACGTAATAAAAAATATAGGTTTCCTTTCAAAAGGATTAAGTTGACCTTCATACCGTGTATTTGCTTGTATGCTTCGCAGTAACTCCGGTTGCGGAACGTACAGTTATCCACGGTGTGGGTAATGACGTTACGCTATATTATCGATATGGCGCCGGTTGACTATTACGTCTGTAGTGTATTCATAATAAATAATCTTACTCACTTATCTGTCGAAACACCAGTTAGCTGCGATCCATTGTGTATCAAGTATTCGGTGCACAGAGAACATTTTTTATGTAATAATTGTTTTTTATAAAAACATTAAACGTTTATTGCAATATAGCGAACATTGAACCACGCCGTTGAAGTATTGAACTCCACAGGTCATGATCACGTGGATCGTACCTACACTGTAATATACTATATCATACATAATAGTCGTGACGTGAGCCATACCGATAATATATCGTAATGTCGTTACCGACGCCAGAGATAACTGTACATACGTTCCGCAACTGAAGTTACTGCGAAGCATTAGAGCAAACACACGGTATCCCCTAGGCACCTCAACTTACAAAAAAGCTAACATCACCAGTATCTGTCTCACTCCCAACTTATCAGATTTTATCTGAAAAATTCTTCTCTATAATCATTACTTTCTGAGATATTCAACCGGATTGTTTATAATGAGACACTATGTAGATCATTTTTGATCAGCGGAGTTTTTCACCAAATTATATACGGGTCGGTAAGATAGGCCTATAGCATCGTCTTAAACTGTGCGGTAGATTTGTCATGACATATATCTATTCATTGCTTTATACATTGGAGCATACAGCAAAGTTATTATCTGAATGGTTTCTTCTTTTTGAAGTTCAAATTATGCATTGTTAACTCTTGGATTAGTACGCTTCGTACGATGACTGCGCTTACGAAGCAATGGGGCACATCAAATGATTTCTGAGTACGTTTACTTACCGGCGATTAGGAGCAACGCGGTGGATCTGATGACTCTCATTTTTGAAATCAGCAATGATACTATTCACCTTCTACAGAACACGGTACTCCAAGAGTTGCACTGCAGCCGATGTATTGAGAGACTAAACCACAAATACGCCTCTGACTCAACTTGAACAAAGCTCTTCACGTTGGTTCAACTTCGAAAGGACACGCGGAACTCCTTCTTTATTAATTATCTGACTATAAGTCGGAGCTTTGGAACGTCTTATGACTGGCTCCAGACATATGCCCCCTTCTTTATACAAAATGGAATACCCCTACCCTGAAGGCTTCGAACACATTGTTGAACGAAAAGGATGGAAAGAGAAAACTGTGACTGCTTAAGGAAAAATTAAATTGATATCTTCCGAAATAATTCTATCACCCAAAATAGGATATCTTGGAGCTTCGTCATCTGTATTAGATGATACTCAATCAGCAGTCGAAACAATGATTGATCGTATACTTTGTTTACTATACCTATATTTTCAATATAGCTGCAAATGAAAAAAATTTGTAAAAGTGACTTTGTGGTATTGCAGCTCGAATTAACGTCAAACTAATGATATATAATATTAGGGTGCTTCGTTTTAGACGAGTTTTTTTTTTTTTTTTTTAGTCCATTCACGGAATAATGTTCTAAACATATAAAAACAAATTCTCACCAAATATGAGCTCTTAGTGTGTTTTTCCATGCCTGCGGAGCGTGCGGAAAGTGATCGTTTCCTGTATCGAACCGTAACATAACACAAATTTTCATTGTGAACTGAATCGAGCTCGTTGCTATGTTACGTCATTGTTTCTTTTCCTTCCCGCACCTCGTGTTAACCCGTAGAGTGCACATCTATGTTTCCGACCCCTCGAAGTGCACACTAGTGCATATTCGCACCGCCCGTTTCCGGAAACTTGTATCTCCGGTTTGAATCAATCGATTTCAATTCTATATGAGCGATTTCTAAACTTTAAAGTGTCCCCAATAAAATGCGAATGATTGCGATTTTGAAAAAAATTTTAAACTTTATGATAATGACGAAGATAACTACTCAATTTCGTGAACGTAAACACAAAACTAGTAAAACTGGTGATGCGAATTTGCACTGGTGTGCATTTGAAGAGTTAAATTAGTATATTACGTTACAAATGCGGAAAGTTGGTCATCCCATCACTCGAGTGCAACGTTTGCCGCCCAAGCGTAGCAAGGGTGGCAAGAAACACGAGTGCAAAGATCACACAAATAAATGACTCATTGATTTACAGACGTTTCTGAAAATTCGCCAGCTTTTTAGTCGCACTCCACGTTTGACCCCATCGGCATGATGACTACGTTTAGGTGTATGATATCTTTAACCTTTAGCAATTAACTTATTCATCAGTGATTTCGATTTCATTTTGGAGATCGAATCACTCATTAAAAGCTCTTTGTTGATATTCTGCTACAATATGTGAATGTGCAGTTTGGTCATTTGTCACAAAGAGTATTTTCCGTCAAATTTTAACGTACTCGACGCGCTACTGACCACAAGTCGATTCAGAGGTTATGTCAGGAATCAGTTCTACGTTCTTATAAAACCACAATAAAAATTATGCATTTTCATCGTTAACGATTAATAACTAATCCGCATTTAAAGACGTACGGTATGAGTATATCCACTACTGATATTTATCGTATACCAACGTCACGTTAGCTCCCACTCGAAGGCTGACTGTTTTATCGAGATGAATCTTTACATCTAATTTTAAGCCAGGGGAACTTTTCCAAGTTCTATATACCCGTATAGAATTAGTCTTACAATTAGAATAGAATTCGACAATTATGAAATCGAACTCATCAGAGATAGAGCTGGCTTATTGGAGGAAAATTTCTGCATATAAACACGCATTGGAGTACGGAAAATCAACAAAGCATGAAATGTTTGCGAAATATTTATCCCGCTTTGAGGTTGCCACATCCTTAGATTGCGAAATGATTAATGGATTATATAGGAAGTTTATATCGCTCATTGATCATACTGCACTGAGTCCTGTAGATACTACATTTCAGTTTCCTGTAGCTGTAACAGGCGTAGTCTTGTTACAGCTACAGGACTGGTTTGTTCTCGGGTTTGTTGCACTTACAGTCCTGGTGATATCACAGGCTTGTCCTGTAGTTGCAACAGGACTATGTTACAGGACTAAGTTCTGTTGAGACTACAGTTTTTTTTTTCCGTCTGAGACATAAATTTTTCCGTAGGATACACGATTTCCGAATTAACCGAAACGCGTATCGGTACGGAAAAAAAATGTCATTCAGTTGACCGAATATGATTTTATTTCATTCATCACAGATCGAATATTTCATTATCACGTATGAATATCATTTGATGCAAGTCCTTCTATTTGTTTGTGCGGATACTGGTATAAGGCGTGGCAGAGACTTTAGCCGTTAACACCAGGTGATCCGATCTATTCCGTTCCAGGAGAGCCGGGAAAGATAGCGAACGTTGCTCGCGCACAAAAGCAAGAGATTGCTGGTCATCGACAGGTAGAGGCAGACTGGTCAACCTTGATAACCAAATCAACAGTTATGCGCCTCAATGATTGGCTTACGTTAGACAATTTGTCCGGTCGAATTAGTGCCAACTCTTTCTCATACTTATCTCTCTCATCTATGACTAGTAAACTTGATGACAAGTGAAACCTTCATATAGGGGAGACAGGATTGATCGCTACAAGAAGAATTCTCACATAGAATTCAGAAATAATAAAGACATAATTGCTAATAATATTTGTGGGGAATGACAATATATGAAAAAGAATTGAATAATGAATTCTGAGAATATTTTCAACAGCAGCAGCAGCCGCATAATTTTTTTTATTTCCTTGAAGAATATGTGAAAAACTGAAAATCAATTTCATCGAATTTTCAAGCCTCTTTGAAGTTCCTTGAAAAATCTATGTTTCGTGCTATAATACATAAGCACAACTGAGTTTACTATATCTGATTATATATTTTTCGCATTATACAAGCTGTCATCGCCGCAGAAATGGAAACCGCAATCGCATCTGCAAGAAGTTGATTTATGAAAAGATTTGCATTGAATGTCCTGTAAGTTTCATATTTTTATCTCGTAACTAACACTTAAATCATGCGATTTTTAAACATTTTCAAATTTCAAACAGAATTTTTTTTTTTAAAGAGTCGGCCAAACGAGTCAATTGTAGGTTTTATTTCTTCCACGATATGTGCACTTGATCTCTGAGAAATATTAGCAGTCTGCAATGTTGTCATCACATGTGTTGTAGCTGCGTTTTAACTCTCTGACGTCAGACGTGGTGCTACACGCTGCAACGCTGATGAATAACTGTCAGCTAATTCACTCTCGAACCCCAGTTCCCCCACTCTTTAGACCAACGTCTGCTTATAGGAAACTGAGCGGCGCTGATGATCATTCCAAAATTTTATCAGATTTACGTTGGATGAAATCCTGTTGACTGGAAAAAAAAATTCGTAATCCGTTGATTCGTTTTGAGAAATCAATGATAAGAACTAAAAACCTTTGAAATTTTGTTTTCGCAATCATTGAATACCTGCCACCCCGACCGAATTCAAAATCTATTCAGGTCTGAGTTCCACAAAACCGTATCCAATGATCTGTCTAAGGATGAAATCCGATTATTCATTTCCAAGACATCATCAGGCAAACGACTGACCGTATTCTGCACTTAGCTGAAAATGATTCTCCGGACCTCAGACCATTGAGATGTGATGAAAGTAATATAATGTTACATACAATATAATTTTTTATATAATTTTTTGTTCAAAATAAACATTTAAATGAAATCCAAATAGGGGATATACTTTTATTATGAACAATACAGGGTATAAATATATTCAAGAATTTAAGATAACTGATGAAAATGAAATAAAATCTCATTTAAAAATCTCCAATTCCTATATGATACGTATGCATTATAGAACACCGAAAAAGGAAGACGTCGGTCTCTTGAACCTCATCGGACGGCTGGAAGATTGAATAAAAATTTTTCAAGCTGAATGCTCTTCGTTTATGTTTATTAAATCATTATTCATATTTTTCATAATCTTCATTGATTTTAATAATATATAACAGCTCATACACCGCATAGTAAATAGCGAACAGGATCTTATACATTCAGAACAAAAACACGAGTAGAAACAGAATATTTCGAATAATAAAAACTGAAAAATAATTCATTTCCTACACAGAATTGGTTCGTTTCAATTCTCGTCAGTTAAATCCGATTTAAAATCGTTCAGAAATAAACTCACAAATCAATTCGCTTCATTACTAATTTACCCTGCAAACAGATCTCATCCATATCTGACCAGTACAGACTTTTATCACTTTCTCATTACTGCGCGACCGGCATTACATTCTCTTGCATTATCCGTCGAAACCATACCGACTGTCGAGGCTCGTGTTCCGCGGGTAAGGCTGCTCTATCGATAATCTCACCAAGTAGTACAAGCTCCCTCGTCATAGTCTCTAGTGTTGCGTATTACCAAGTACTGAATTGACAAAGAAAAAAGAAAAAGAAAGAGTGATGAAAAAATTGGCGAAAATGGTGTGGCGTACGGAGCCTGAACGTTTTTAACAATAAAACTCTAAATTACGAGTATAATAACGAAAATAATCATCATCCAATATGTAAGTTGGGTCGTCCGAGTGTTTAATACCCATAAATAAAACCGTAAACACATTCTAAACGGTAACGAAACTCTATGATAAAGGTAAGCACGATTCGCTTTGTTTATGAAGATCAGCTGTGTCACTAAACATTTGTGTCATTTCGATCCCCAACCTAAACTCTAACTACTACTACTCTATTTTTATCTTACGTATATTATAAAGAAGGTCACATTAAAATTACGCATTAATAATAAATACTTCGATTATTTACAACAAAACAAAACAAAATCAAAATAAAATAAAATATACCAGCCATAGAAATAAACACATGATCATGATCACCCGATTTTTGTAAATTAAAAAATAAAACAAATAAATAAATAACATATTCGCAACTCTGCGTATATTATTATTATTATTATTGCCAAACAATTTTCACACTCATGTACATAAATATTATGCTGCAATAATATTGCCCAATGAAACTTTGTTGTAACATTTTATTAGACGTTTTTTTTTTTTATTAAAACACTGCCAATTCCTAGTATATCTATATTTTAAATGTAAATTAATACTTCATCCATACATACCCTGATTTTAATTTCAAAAATCAAAACAAGGAAAGAAGAACAAAAAATTCACCAAATCCATTTATAAAAATGTATTCTAGATGCTTGGAGCACAAGAATTGGCTAGTAGTTAAATAAGCTTAATAACATGAAAGAATGAAACGAGATACCGTCATTACCTGCCTGGAGCCAAGTCGCAGAGCCCAAACGGTAATGGTTTATTAACAATTCAGAGTTAGCTGGGCAATGTATTATTAAATTGTATATCAAGATCATTTCTATTCTATATTCAATATTTATCGCATGTGATGTGACGTACTTAGGAGATAAGTCGCTTTAGTCATATAATTTATCCATATTATGCATCGTCCTCTTATTCTTCTTTAATTTTATTCTCAATTATATTTTATTATTGTATGTATATTTATAAATCTATGAAAGACAATCGGCGATGTTTAATTGCCTGCTAAACTATAACCAGCTTGTTGAACAAATATTTTTTCTTGTTATTTGCTTTACTTTACTCGTTGGTAGCTTATGCACCGAGCTATTTCAGATTGTTTAAGTAACGATGCGATGCTTGTTGAGTAAAAATATTTATTCAATAATTAATCCCTATCTCTTGGTGATGATACGCTATTTATCCACTTTATTATATCCACTAGGGGAATGAAAACAAGACTTTTTATTCTGGTTTTAACAAAGATCGTTGAGGACTTTCTGCTTTTTACAGTCCCTATTCATCATAATTTGCAAACTTAGTTTCTATCAACTAAAAGGGACTTTTTTGTTGTCAAATCATACTCAGAAAACTCAATTGCTTAATTTTTATCCTTTGCTCTGCCATTTTTCATTCATTGATTTCTGGCTGATCAGAAACAGCATTAAGCCTGATGAGTAATTGATCAGAATTCCTGGGTTTAGATAGACGAGAAATCAATTGATGATTGAATTTGTAATTATTGGCGATTATATTTCTCCATTTTAATCACTTTATTTAAATTAAGCCAGTCTTGATACTGTTGATTATTCTACAGTGAAAAATGAGTAAGAAATAGGCAGAAAAAGGTCAACTATGGTTGAATGTATTGACCCAGATATCAAGAACAGTATAATTACTTATTGACAATTTCTGTTTATAGACTGATGCAACATTATCATTTCATGACTTATTGTAGTCTTTATGCACACTCCTTCCACATAAACATCTCGATATTACTAAATCTTGAGCATCGCCATAACATAATCGTACTAGCCTAATTAAAAGCCATCTTTTAGCCATTTTTAACACCTTGATTCCTCTAAAAATTAAATTCAGACAGTTTAGAAGAAGATTTTTCACTAAACACTTCTAATGTCTGCGGAATAACATCTTGTTGACAATTGCGCACTCAATAACCAAACCAGATAATTACAAGTGTAATTGTATATTAATAATGCTGATCAACTGCTTCAAAAAATTATCTACATTGACTAAAATCTCAAAACTATTTTTTATACATACAAATTGATAAATTTTGTTGAGGAAATGAATTTTTTTTCTTAAAATTACTGGTACACTTCGAAGAAGCACTCTATGTGCTCAGTTTTTTCACAGCTCATTACTCGTATTTTGACTTTTTGCTTTTTGTTGCACTTTCCTTTGCATCTTTTGCTCTATTTATTTCTTCTATATCATAGACCAGCCAAGCCCTTCACCTCAATGTTGATTCTCAAGTTTTAAAATCGGGTTTTAGATGACAACGGTGTTGGATGGTAGCTACCAGCAGCTGGACACATACTCGGAGGGTGAAGATGACGCCCGGGACGAGAATGGGGAAGAGACGCCGCAAGAATCTGGTGTGATGATACATGTCGTACCTGAGGGTGGAAAAGCTAGATGGAACCATATAGAAGACTTGGACTCTTTTTTCACTCGAATGTACCATTACCACCAAAAACATGGATTTGCATGTATGATGCTTCAGGAGACTTTAGAACTCGGACAATTCATCTTTGTAGTTACTTTTTCAACTTTCCTTTTCCACTGCGTCGATTACTCAATTTTATTTAGGTGAGAATAATCCCCGATGTTTTTGCACTCTGAGTTTAACACTTCAACAGTCTTTTAAAACGAAATTCAAATTTCAGGGACACCGTGATGAACACCACCTCGCACAAAACTTCAATAAACGATGCGTTATACTCGCCGAGTGAATGTGCAGACTCTATGGGTCTGATAACATGGATTTGCATTCTAGTCGCAGCTATTTTCTGGATCTTACGTGCAGTCAAAGTATTATATCATCTGACGCAGTTCTGGGATATTAAACAGTTTTTTAACACAGCTTTAAAAATCGAGGATTGCGAATTAGACAATCTTACTTGGCACGAGGTTCAGAGACGTGTTAGAGACGTTCAAATTGAACAACAGATGTGCATACATAAGAGAGAGCTTTCAGAGCTAGATATATACCATAGAATACTAAGATTCAAAAACTACATGGTCGCTATGATTAATAAATCGCTTTTACCCGTAAGAGTATATGTACCGATCGTTGGCGAAGTCATATTCATGACTAGGGGTCTTAAATACAACATGGAATTGCTGTTATTCTGTAAGAACTTAGAGAAAATCTTCAACAGATTCATAGTTTATTTTCAAACTAAGAAAGCTAATTGTTTGATAATCATATTCACAGGGGGGCCATGGTCACCATTTGAAAATAACTGGCATCTTAAAGAAGACTACAAAAAATTAAACAAGAGACAAGAATTAGCCAGAAAATTATCCAAATATATACTCTGGGTCAGCGTCGTAAACTTCATTCTTTGTCCGTTGGTATTTCTCTGGCAAATCCTGTACTCATTTTTCAATTACGGAGAGGTAAAAAACAACTTATTGAAAAATTATCTTCTATACCTTTACTAGTACGAAAATGCTCTGATTAAATATACAATCATACTGAATTCAACGCTATTTAAGATTTTACGGAGCTTCGCCTTGCATAATTTGATCGCACTAAAGATTGTTGTAGTGTACAGGTTGCATCGTTCATCGATGGTTTATCAAATTTGGTGGAAATATTCTACATTGATGTTACTTTGGAGTAGACCAATGATATTTGAAGAATTTAATTTTTAGATACAAAATTTTTTAATTTTAAGCCACTATTTATAAACGCTGAGAAAAAAAGTGCGTTATGTGATTACAGTAATAGAAGACTGACCTTATCTCTTTATATTATTAGTTTGCCCTGAAATTCCAGAATTTTAGAACCTTTCCTCCATATTTCAAACAGTTTTGATGAACGATCCGACTTATACTCGGCTAAAAAAAAAATATTTCTTTAGCAGACCCAATCTATGTAAGCCGAAGCTCCAGAAAATCTGAATAATTTCTAATTACGTCTCAAAATACCAGTAAGCAGTTGTGAAAATACTGAGTCAATAGAATATTGTTTCAAAGCTTACCAGTAATTAAAAAAAGATTGGCAAAACAGAAGCTACGACAAAAATCAGGAATTTCATAAATGACCCATCCTATAAAGAAAAACTATAAGAACTCCTACTTTTCATGAAAGCTGTTACAAAATGCTCAAAATCATACTAATCTGTCAAAATAACCCAGATACAAATCAATTTCTTTCTACTATAGTTGATAAAAAGAGAACCAGGGACCTTAGGCTCTCGAACCTGGTCTCTCTACGGTCGTCTATATCTCCGTCACTTCAACGAACTCGATCACGAATTGAATGCAAGATTGAACCGTGCCTATCGTCCAGCTTCAAGATATATGAACATATTCACATCCCCTGTGATGACTGTGTTAGCAAAAAACGTTGCCTTCGTTGCCGGAAGCATATTTGCCGTTTTAGTAATACTAACAGTCTACGATGAGGATGTTTTGACTGTTGAACACGTATTAACAACCATGACATCTCTTGGTATACTTGTGGCCGGCGCTAGAGCCTTCATACCTGACGAAAACCTTGTATGGTGTCCGGAGCAACTTCTCACTGCCGTTTTAGCCCACACACATTACAGACCAGATAGTTGGCGAGGATGTGCACATACTCAATCAACCAGGGCACAAGTAGCTCAATTGTTTCAGTATAGAGCGGTTCATCTACTGGAAGAATTGCTCTCGCCTTTATTGACCCCGTTCATTCTGTGCTTCCATATGAGACCTCGAGCTCTTGAGATTGTTGACTTTTATAGAAATTTTACCATCGAAGTTACCGGCGTTGGTGATGTCTGTAGTTTTGCTCAAATGGACGTAAGGAAACATGGAAATCCCATGTGGCAAACTGCTCCGCAGACACCCGGCGTTGAAGAACGAAATATTGGATTTGACAATAAATATGGAGATGGAAATGAAAAGATTCACGTCCCAATGTCCAATCAATACACTCAAGCAGAGGATGGAAAAACGGAGTTATCTCTCATTCATTTCACTCTGACTAATCCAGAGTGGAGACCGCCTAGTCATGCGGAAACTTTTGTTACCGCACTCAGGGAAAGGGCTAAAAAAGACGCTGGGGATTTGCCTAACGATGTTATCAATCCTCTGTACAGTAGTCTGAATAGTCTCTCTAGTCTAGGGCCTGGGGTGAGTTCAGGAAAGGTTTAATATTATTTAACGTGGGCAGTATTTCAATTCGCTATAACTTTTTACACTTTTAGTGTGTAATGTTATGAGATAGTACACCAAGTCTGAAGATATTTCATAGCTTGAACAATTTTTAACAGACTTAGGATTGTATTAGAATTTTTATCTGGTCGGTAGTTTTTCGCAAAGAAATCACCAAAGCTGTTTTTAATGTGAAAAAATTTTATCTTTATCTATATATCTGGCTTGAGACTGATATTCAAGAAATACGGAAAAAATTAATGTTTTTGGTAGAAATTTGAGAATTTTTCAGCAAAAATACCCAACTTTCTGTTGAAATTGGCAAAATAATTTAAAAACTTTGCAAAACATGAAAAATAAAGAAAAATAGTTTTGTTGCCAAAAAACTGAGAACGATGTGATTTTTTTTATATATTAGACACTTTGGGAAATCTGTTCTCGAAAAACTAGCGATTAGATAATAATCATAAAATGCTACTAAATTTGCTAAATATCGCTAATAATAGGAAAACTCATTGACTTGTCTCTTCATTCTGAAACTTTGTGTGTTATCTCATCTCAGTGCAAACTATGAGTGGTAAAAATTCCAGACTGTGGAGTAGCTGAAAATTTGAAATATGTTTGAATCTTATTTCCGTCCTGTAAATTAGTCTAATTTTTTTTCTTTTCCAGTACAACAATTTAGTATCGAGTATAATCCACGGCACGATACTAAATCAGTCCCAAACAGCGTCCGGAGTAAATACCGGATACCTGAACCAGCCAGGAATGTCGAGTACATTCGGAGGTGCGGAAGCTTCTGTGTCTGTCAGATCAGATGCACCGTCACCTGCCATTCGTGGTGGTCTCAATAGAGCCGAAGGGCCTCTGCACAACGACAGAGGCCTTCTTCACAGCTTGCATCAAGGATTATCGAACCAATCACTTGGCGCTTCGGTATTTGGATCTGGACAGGAATTGTCTGGTGATGTAACGGTTCCTGTTGAACTTACTGCTGCTGATATGTCCCTATCTACTTTGTACCTGCATGAACTTCATCATAGACAAGTAAGTCAGTTATTGTTAATAGATAGAGGATTTTCTCGCTATAAAATGCAACTTTATATGCGTTTTTTTCATCAAATTTTGTAAAGTAGAAATCACAAACATGATAAATTGAAACTAAAATTACCATTTTATCAAGCTTTTGGTTCTTATTATGTGATATTGTGGATTTTGATATCGATTTTTATACAGATATGATGATTTACTGGTTTTGTAAGGAATTTACTTCTTAGAAGTGATGATGTTGAGTATATGACTGCTTTCAGATCTTTGAAACATGAAAATGTAATGAAATTTTATAAAAGATATGTAATATTTGTTATAAAAGCAATGAAAATCATTCATATAAGAAAATTTGATAGTATATTATGTGTGATCTTGTGCAACAGCATTATTGTAGTTGAGATCATTTTTCTAGTTTTTATTTAATTAAACTATAATTCTGAATGACTGAATTTAAAATTGACAAGAATATCTATAATTAATTAGATAAAAAGACGTGGTTATCAAGAAATGGCAACTAGAAGCATATGGCAACGAAGTCCCGTCCAAGACTTAGCTACGCTTCCAGAAGTTAGGCAAGAAAGAGCACCTCTTCTTCGTCACGGAGATTCATCCGTAAGAAGTACAGGACGGGATTCTTAGCACAAAATTTAAATTTCTTTTTATATATAATGTATATGTATATCGTTTATATAGTTATTATAAATATATATAACTGAGTTTAATGCGCAATGATCATCTTTTTTCAACAACTACAACAACAACAAAATAATAAAAAATAGGTAATAAAAAACTATTTTTATCCATTTAATAATAATTTAATGTAATTATTAATATGTAATTAAGTAATATCTATAACACTATCTAAAGTAATGATGAACCTGGTTTTATGATATCATTTATTATTATTATTATTACTATTATTATTATGATTATTATTATTGTTATTACTATTATATAACTAGGAAATTTTTGAAATCTTAGAGAAGGTAAACTTCAAACCAGCTTACAAATATCTATTACTAAATTGCCTATAGACCTTTCATCTTCTTCTTCCTCTTCTTCTTTTTACTTTATTGCTTTTTTTTTGTACATATAATTGTTCAGAGAGGTAAAATAAATTAGTTATTCTATTAGATTTAGAAGAACAAAAAAACAATTGTATACACGTGTAATATCATTACTATTGTTATTATTATTTGCACAAAGGATATTTTCTAAGTTGCAATTTATTGATACTATTTAATGTTAAATACGGATCCCAAAATAATAGAAGGCAAAAAAGCGACTGGTGTGTAAAATATTTTGATAAAACAAAAATCTAATTTAACTATACTGTATTCGAAAAATATTCGAAATGTTTATATTATGTGACCATAATAAATAATTATAGATAATATGGAATATTAGATTGTGGATAAACAGCAAAGCTACTACTACTACTACTACTACTACTAAGTATGTATGTAATTATGATTATTACTATTATTTTTGTTGTGTTTTTTTCTATGATAGATTAATTGATTGATTGATTATATAATATGTATTACTTAATTTAGTAGAATCAACCAACCTTCCGTAAAAAAAAAAAAAAAAAAAAAAAAAAAACGAAAAGAAAAGCGTAAAACACACAAAATGATATGTAATATATTATAATAGTAAGTACCTATATTATTTGGTAGTTTTTTATTTTTTTTTATTTTTTTTTTTTTTCAATGCCACGCGATTCTCTAGTCATAATAATTTATAACGTATATTATGTTATTATGCGTTACCTAATTGAACGATTATTTGGTTTTTTTCTTTTCTTTTTTTTTCAATTTTATCTTTTTTTTTTTTATTTAATATGTAATTCAAATCCAGACCTAGTTGATTTTATGAGATGATGAATCAATGTAATGCTTGAGTGGTAAATATGGTTCTTCGAATCAATCTAATTAACCATATAGGTAATAATATTACATTAACAATTTGTGATAGAGAAAGTCAGAATTAAGAATCTAATTATTAGAAATGGAACAAATAAAAGAAAAAATTGTGTATAACAAATGAGGAAAACATTATATTATGTTCGGGCTACCTATAATACATGAATGTTTTTTTCATTCTATTTAATGATAATTATATTATAAGCATAACAGAAATTTATTTTTCGTAGTATGTATTATGTTTTATTCATTTTATAACGAGACATCTTACATTCTTACATTCTCGTTTTTAGAATCATTAGTCGTTCAGATATAACAGCGAAATATATGAATGAATTTTTATAAATTGTAGTCCGTATATATACCTTACTCTTGTACTTTTAACCACAAGTTTGGAAAATAACGATAATTATTTATTTTTTTCGTCGACAGTTGATGCCTCAAAATCGAACAGATATTTTGTTTATTATATTAAATTTTGTTTCTTTGTTTCTTTTTTCTCATTATTCGTTTTCAAAAAATCACAAGAATTTTTATCTTTGTCTTATTATATTGCATTAAATTTTATTCTTGACAACGAAATTAAGTGAATAATACAATTTTTGTAAAACTTGTATATTGTTTTTGTAATATTTCAATGCTTTAGAGGCTAGACGATTATATAACCATTTAAATATATAGGAAGCGAAAGGGTTGTAAACTTGATAATTTCTTTAAAATTAAATTAAAAAGGAACGTTAATTGATTATTATTATTATTATTATTATTATTATTATTATTATTATTATTATTATTATTATCATTATATTATCGTTATTTTATGTATCTATATTATATTGCTATACACACATATATTAAATGGATAAAATATGTGATTATGAATATGGTATAATATGTATATAAAAATATATGTATATTATTCAAAAATTTTACTCATCGACGAATTAATTGTCAATAATCTATAAAATGCATCTATTAATGAATATATTAATAATTTCATAAACAAACGAAACGAAAATTAAAAAAATAAAATAAATACGAAGCTTTTTTGCCAGACAAATCCTGTATATCAATAAAATATTGTATATGCAGGTATATATATATATATATATACAGAGTGTATGGTTTCAATCTCCCCAGGTCAATATTTCCCAAACCAAGAGAGATATGAGAAAATATTTCAGACAAAAGTTGCAAGGTTCAAGGGGGGAAAGAAGTTTGCATTATTGGATTTTTCAGTGGAAACGTTGCTGAGGTCAGGGGGACGGTCAATTTTGTTTTTTTCTAAATGGAAACCCATATTTTTTATTACGTAATTTTGTTCTACTTGAAAATTCTAACGACTTTTGTAGGAAACATTTTTTCTTTTTTTTTTTTGTGAGACATCAATTTTTTATGAAATTAGCTAAACAACTAAAGATTTTTGAACTTTTAAGAATAAATCAAGTTTTGAAACAAAATTGCGTAATTTTATGCAAAGAATTGTGAAAAATAATTACAGAATTTTACCCAATAACTTTTACGTAATAAATAATCAAAAATTTGATAAAAAAGTTAAAAAAAAAAATATTCTTCAAGATCCTTCTCATGAAGTTACGAAATTTTTGTACGTTGCAATTTATCTCCAAAATTTATAGTTCAAAGGTGAAAAGTTCTTAAAAGTTGAAAAATTTCTAGTTGTTCAGTTGAACCTCATAAAAAATTTGTATTACACAAAAAAATGTTTCATAAAGAAGTCGTTTGATTTTTCAAGTATAAAAAAATTATGTAATAAAAAATATAGGCTTCCATTAAAAAAAAAAAAAAAAAAACAAAGTTGACGTTTCCCTGACCTCAGCTACACCATCATTGAAAGATCCAATAACGCCAACTTCTTTACCTCGTCGAACCCTGCAACTTTTGTCCGAAATATTTTCTCATATCTCTTTCGGTTTGGGAAAATATCGGCCTGGAGAGATTAAAACCATATACCCTAGATATAGGTATATGATATTTTAAAAGGACTTGGAAAAAGAAAAAAGAAGAAAAAAAAAATACGATATAAGAGTTATATTATATTTAATTTAAGATTATATTATTATTATATTATATTATAGATAAATACGTTTCGTAATAATCGTACGTCTTCAAATATATGTATACCCTATTCCTTATCAACGAAAATTTATTTGATAACATTTTCTTACCATTTGAAATTTTTATGCTAATAAGAACTTTCAATAAATTCGTAACAATTCATAGACTTCAACCAAACAGACTAAATACATTTTTTTAAATAAGTAGACAACAATTTTGAATTCAGGTTATAGCTGCAAAATTCTTAAATTCTTTTCGTCTTTATAATAAATTCAGGATTCTCAAAATTCGGATCTTCAACACGATGAATTAATCCTCGCAATCTTATACCTTCAAAAATGTATAACGATTTCTATTCTTTACGCTAACTGTATTCGTTTTTTATATTTATTTTGTTATTTTGTTAATTCAAAAAAATTTTGTTTTTCTTGAAATATGAAATTAACAAATTTCCATAAGCCGGAAAATATTTTCCAATGTGTATAAGCCGTTGAAATGTATAACATACAAATATTTGTCCTGGCGAATGTTAGATCAAAAAAGTTTGACATGAGTAGGCAGTATAATATACATTTGTTGAATATTTATTTCACTTCATTATGAACACACCCACGCAGATGTTGACAAGTATCGTTCATTCAAATATGCGAATGTATATAGAAATAACGAGTTTGTTCAACGGAACGAAATTTAAAAAAAATAATAAATGGTATATAGGTACAACAACATATAAATATATTCACAATACTTCAGGAATATGTAATACGTATAAATTTTCTAGAAACTCGGGGTTTATAATATAGAAAATTCTGAAATCATTAAATTCTTCAAAATTAATATCAGTCAAGCGAATAATTTCAATTTGAGTAAATCCGTAGATATAGAATCGTGGGAGCGGGGATCTTAGAGAGCAATGATATAAAATTTTTTATGAAACAAAATGTTTCCCTATAATAAATGAAAATAAAAACAGCAACGGATTTCTATCATCGCGATATTGAAAACTGTTGTATAACACATATCGTTGCCCATCGAGATAACGCGATTTTCTGATAAAACCAAAAGTAGATATAAGAAATATGGAAAAGTTTGATAATAAAAAAGCAACCGATACTTCGAAATATAATTTACGCTGCAATCGAAACCTAAGTGAGAAAATGACAAAAAAAGATTTTATCTACGATATACCAGCGCCGTTTCAATCCATGAGAAAGGTAAGAAATAAATAAAGATTTTTTTTTTTCGGTTTCTTTTATTTATTTCAAATGGAATTTTTAAAGCAATGAGAAAAGCTCGTTTCACAATTCTTTGATCTTGAATATTATATGTTTAAAGAAAGTAGCTAAAAAATTGTTTATGTATAATCCATGTCGAGGGTCAAAAGAGTAGATGTATAACTTATAAACACGTAAAATACAACAGACTGAAATAAACCTTTTAAATTATAAAAGCCAAAAATAATTATCAAAGCTATACACCTCGACCCAAAGAGAAGATATAGAACTAACTTAACTTTATTATTATACCCTTTGTGGAAAACAATACAACGTTTTCCTAACAAAGTATATAATTACTCCCGGTTGTCTGGCTTGAATTTTCATACATGAAGGCATCTGCAAGAACAAGCCAGAAGGTAAACTGATAATTGTGATATGAATTTGTAATTTCGTAAACTGCAAAAGACATGCTTAAATAATAATTTTAAAATATCGTTCGTTAATTTCGATACGATAGAAAAAAATCAGGAAATCGGTTGACCTGTGGGCCAACTTGAAAACTTTCCGCTGTGTTAAATACGTTACAATTAATTGATACTATTGTGTTTATAATAAATTAAAGAAGGTTATAAGTATAATTAGTTTTCCCTTTACAAATCTTTTTTTCTTCAATTTCTATTCTTCGAATAACTTTGAAACTACTCGACCGATCGATTCCAAAATCTAATCAGATCTAAGTCTTGATGAACCCTTTCGATCGCCGCAACAATCATTCAAATCGGTTGATTCGTTCCAAAGTTATCGTACGACAAAAAGAGAAATTTTTGTCGTGCAATATCTTTTAAACCAATCGTTCGATTTTGATGAATCTTGCGGCGATCGAAAGGGCTATCCAAGAGCTAAGTCTGATCAAGTTTTGAGACTAATCGCACGAACAGTTTAAGAGTTATGCGCTAAAAACATGAAAAAAAAATTGTTTTTTAATTGTTATTCCTCAAATAACTTTGAAACTACTCGACCGATCGACTACAAAATCTAATCAGATCTAATTCTTGATGAATCCTTTCGATCGCGATAAAAACCATTCCAATCGGTTGATTCGTTCTAAAGATATCGTACGACAAAAATTTGTTTACACACACACACACATACGGACGTCCATGCAAAAATAGTCAGAATAGCTTCCTAGAACCCCAAAACGTCGAGATCTGATGAAAACTCAATTTTCGAAAATCGGATCGAAACCAATAACTTCCTTTTTTTTATGAAAATTTTCAATTTTCATTGCGCGAAGTTAAAAATATATACTTATGATTAAACGAGAGTGATAATTAATGTCGATGAACTTTTATCAATATAGGATAAATGTCTGCCATCACCAATGAAAAAATCTCGTAATGAATTCGAGTGTTTGATAACGTCAAGCTGTGCCATTACTTCAGCAGTATCAAGTCAATTAAAAGGATCTTCAATTAGAAACGAAGTAAAGTTAAACAAAAATCCTGTTGGACTTTTGAGATTGATTCCTGCACCGCAAAAGTTTTTACCATCTTCAGGAGTTAAGACTATCTGCAAAAGTTCAAACCGGCCACTTCAATTATCTCTAGAAAAAGAAATAATTGTTAAGGAACCAGAGCGGGGTGAAACTGAGAAAGAAATACGACGTCAAATCGTACTTCCAATTCAACTACGAAGGAAAATTGGATCCGAATTAAAAACACCTAGATATTCGGTAATACCGACCAATCAGGAACAACAATTAAACATCTCAAACCGCGAACAGGTTCGAATAAATATTTCGATGCTGCAAATGTGCCAAACGTTTTTTATACTATATCATGATCGATAGATTCTTAGTTATAGTCTTCAATTCAAAAAGTTAACTGTTATACTTTGGCGAAAATAATTCTACAAATTTCTAACAATTTTTAAAGAAATTAGAATATTTCCTAGTATTTTTTTTTTTTTTTTATTTTTTGTCAGGGATTGTGATTTTTTATATCAAGAACGAATTTTCATGAAAAAAAAAGAAACTATCTACATAGATCTGTATTTTTTTTAATGATAAACTACGAAAATCTACAAATTTTTATGAAGAATTATAAAACGTTCCAATTTTTTCTAAAAATTTGTAGAAATTTTTTATCAGATTATAATTTATCCTGTTTCTGATCGGCCCTATTTTTTACATCCCTTTTTCTCAAATAATTTCGTTTAAAGTATAAATAAATCACCATCAAACGTTGACTGAATATATAACGAAAACTAAACTTTGTGTAAAAGTAAGTGGTATTATTTTCATTCCAATGGAAGACAGTATACCTACGTCCAAAATGTATATATGCACGAACATGGTGTGTACTATAAACATGCCTCCGGTACTAGCGCAGGAAGTTCAAGTTAGCCAAAGTAGTAAAATCCAGGGCACGTGGGGCGAATTTACTAGCTCGTAAAGCCAAACGTATAGCATTGCCCTCAGGTCTAACTTACCAACTTTTGCCCTTATCCTGTTAAACGTCTAGATGTTATACAAGCTTCAATGATTTTCGTACTTTTTAATCATTATTATCATTGGTATTTATTTATCTTATAGTTTGATCAATTTTTCATTCAAAAATCAACCGAAATGGGAATCATACAGATAAACCAAATTGCAATTTTTACTTACAAGCACAAAGTACATACAACCTTGTTCAATAAACGAAAGTGAGATAAGAATTTCTGTCAGTATTGGTTATTCGGCGTATAATGGAATTTTTATTTTTTTTTTTTTGGTTTTTTCATAAGGGATCGTATACACTTAATACATATTTAAGATTTAATATCTACACCACGGTGAGACAGCTTAACGTGTTTATGATTTATTTCCAACAGATTCCAGAGAGAAAGATTTTGGGATACCAGTGCAATTACTGCCATGATCGATTGGCGACTTTCCTGTCTTTATCAACCCACGTTAAACACCATTGCCAGAGACACTGCAATACGTGTTTCCGGATTTTGGAACCTCAAGAATCCATGACTCAGCACGTCCAGAAAGCTCATCCGGTTAATGGTCCAGACCACGTATCTATACTCAACTAAATACCAGAGCTAATCGATCGGATATCTCAATTTCAATTTAACTTACTCCTACATTAAACTACGAACTAAAGTTCGAAAATTCTAAATAGGATAAGTAAATGGAAAAACTATCACTAGTTTAATTTTCCGCATTCCAATGAGTTAAGAACTTTAAGGGAGCTTGGACACCTAGTAGGGTAAAAAAAATGGCAAATAATTTCGACAGGCTCAAAAAATGAATTTTTTTAATAAAAAGAAATAGTGAAAGTTTTTCAGAAGGTAGATTTTCAACTACGACAGAAAAAAAAAAATCCGGAAATTAACTTTGTTCAAACATTTTAATATATGATAGAAATTTTCCATATGAAAAAAAAAAAAGTCTCTTTTAAAACTTTTTCTGAATAATTTTCCAATATGATCCGGAAAAGCTTGTATAATAGATGTATTCAGTCTAAGGAAGCAGAAAATGTTTCTTGAATGAATTTTTCAGAGACGTAACATACATGTGATTGAGATAAGCAGTTTTCTTTGAAAAGATTTTTTCATTTTTTGTCATAATATTACAACACACTGCGAGAGTGGTGAAAAAAATTGTATTGTTTCGCTTGTTATATTTTCACACGAGATAACGATATAATAATTTTGTTTAAACATTTCTGAAGAGGGGTTTAATAGTCATTGTGGATTTTGGTAAGTGAATCGAGGTTATACAATCCAAAGAGCAAAAAAAAAAAAATGACGAGAGAACAACCGTTTCTATTTATACAGTATAATAACTATCAGAGCTTTGATTTCAGTCAAATTTACATTACAAATTTCGAGAGAATCTCAGGTTAATTATACCTACAATGAAGTGCGAGTTCCGGGTACGTCTGTAGACCCTAATTACCGCAAATATTGATATTTGAATAATACGTCATGTGTAAGTAAGTAAGCAAGATATTATATCCTTGACTTGATATTGTTAACTGGACTTTGAATTATTTCGGGGTATCTGTATAATAATAATATGTATAATTTATTAAGTACTACTCAAGTTAATGAATGTATGAATTTACCTTTTAAAGTTCGTTAAATATTTGTTAAAAATTTGAAAAAATCTGTACATGGTTTCAATCTGTTTAAAAAAAAATAAATAAATAAATAAAACGAATAAAGATTTTGAAAAACCTTTTAGTACTTTTACCTGAAAAAACTGGGTGGATAAAATCGTTGAAAGATTTATGAACAGATTTGTAGTATCAAAATTTATTACGTCTGATTGGACAAAAATAAAATAAACGGATCTAAGTCACGCAAGTTAGTTTTCATCACATCCGTAATTTATAATTCACTTTATACCACGCAGAAGTAGAGTGTCTTGTCAAATTGGTAAACTCTCTGTATCGGATTTTGCAAATCGACCAGACAGTTCTGGGGCAACGATGCTAATCATCTTCTCAACGTTTTCAGGGCAATTTGTAAACGTCATTTCTTGCCCTCTGAGTGTCAGATCCTTTGCAAGAAGCTTAATGTTCTGAAATCAAAGGATAATTATCTTGCAATTAGTGACATTCAATTTCACAACACGATAGAACACAGGAAAGTATTGGCTTAAGTTGAAAAATGATTTTTTATAAGTTTAAAAATAAGTAAAAATTGAAAAAAAATTGTATCTTCAATTTTTGACTACCAGCCTTCTTGAAATGTACCTACTTTAATTACATAAGCTCGTAAGATGATGAAATAATACCGTAAAAAGTATACTCTTGAATTAAGCTACGAAAGAAATGAGGAAAATTTAAATTCACCTTGGCAACTGTAGCGTCGATTCTCTTTATGTTTTTACCGTTGAATATAATACCGGAAGACTTTTTTTCCGAGAGTCTCATTATACCATTTCTAAGATGCTCGGCTGCTGGGAAAGATATTGCCTCCTCTGGAATTACCTGAACAAATTGTCGTCCCTCGATCTGCAAAACGATCCCCATTATTTCGTCAACCCACGAACTCATCTTAAAGTTCATTTTCATTTTACCCTTCTTAAAGAGAATTTGCCAATTCCATAACGAATATATAATATTTTATGTCACAAATTTCGACTGCCGAATTCTAAATTTGAAATTTTTTTTTTTTTTTTTTTTTTATTCGAAAATTTGTATATATGGGGCATTCCAGCTATAACCGAACGGCCAATGCCTCGACATTTTTTTTTGGGATGCCGATTTTTTTTCAGGTACTTTTCAACAAAAAAAGACATACGTATTCCTCAAAAAACATTATTCGTCATCCGGTTCCAGTTTATGACCTTTCAAAGCAGATAAAAATTATTTTCGACTAGAGTGTATCCTCCGATTTTTTTCAAATAAATTCACTGAAAAGTACATTAAAAACCGCATCTTTTAGTGGCTGTCTCATCGTGGAGAAATGATTTTTCGATTTTTTCTATTTGGCTGAAACTGTGAAAAATGTGTTTTTATTCGTAAAAAAGGAGTAAGTACTGGTAAGTACACGTCTTCGGATATGAATTCTTTTGAAAATCGTGGATGTTTTTCCATTCTTCAGTTATTATTCTCATTGTCGAATTTATGGCAACAGTTACAATTGCCGACAAGAAAGCTTACTTACTCCTTTTTTACGAATAAAACACATTTTTCAAAGTTTCATCCAAATAGAAAAAATCGGAAAATCATTTCTCCACAATGAGACAGCCACCAAAAGATGCGGTTTTTAATGTACTTTTTAGTGAATTTATTTGAGAAAAATCGGAGAATACACTCTAGTCAAAAATAATTTTTCTCTGCTTTGAAAGGTGATAATCTGGAACCGGATGACGAATAATTTTTTTTGAGGAATACGTATGTCTTTTTTTTATCGAACAGTACCTGAGAAAAAATTAGTATCACAAAAAAAAAAATGTCGAGGCAATGGCCGTTCGATTATAGCTCGAATGCCCCATGTATAAAGATCCAAAAAAACGGTTCGAAATAATGTTTTTCAAAATAGTAATTTCGTGTCTATAATCACCTGTTCAGTTCTTATCACAACGGCTGGTCTAGCCGAATAGTAAAATAATGGTATGAGATTTAAAACGATTCCAATTACAATTCCCAGTTCAAGACCGAGGAATATACAAGCGACTAAAGTGGCGACTAGAACTGCCAAATCGATCTCTGAAATTGGTAATTAAAAATACGGTGATAATGTGAAATGTAAAAAATTTTAGCCTCTTTTTGTTTTTTGGTATTTTTTTTTTTTTTTGATTTTTGTCTAATGTGTAATAATAATCCGACAAGAAGAAGATTGTTATTCAGGATCAGGTTCGTGAACAATACCTATACTTACTATTTGCTTTCCATAGTAAAATACACGTTTGAAAATCCAACATGTAGTACATGGCGCAGACTATAACACCAGACAGGGTTGCTCTGGGTATGAAACGAAAGGTTCCCGTTAATAAGCCAACAGCCAGAAGAACCAGAATACCTACGAACAAGATGTACTGGTTGTTTAATTAGGCAGAAAATAAAGAAATTTACCAAAAAGGATTTTTTGTTAATGTACGTTTTTTTGAAAATTCATATTTCAATAATAACGAGTTCGAATATTTAATTGTAAAAATTCACGAAAATATATTAATGTATAATAAATAAACCCTGGAAATTTGGAAAAAATCTGCTGAAAACTTTTTCGAAAAAAAAAAAGTTAATAATTCCCGAAACATTAAGATTTGTAATGTGAAAGGATTGAAATTCGTTTGCGCATTTACATTTGACTTTAATGTAGCAGATTATAAAGGGAGCTTATTTTCCGAAAGCAAGTATAAACCACGGGTGTGTATACCCTAAGGGGTTTAAAAAATAAAAATAAAAGTTAAGTTTCGTATAATAAATTGCTCATCAACTTTTCTGTCATTTTTATTTTAATTTTAACTTTTTTTTTGCCTCGAAAATGAAATTTAATTATGCAAATATACACGAAAATTAAAGTTATTCAAAAATTTCTTACCGGTGAAAAGTCCACCTAATGGCGTTCTGACTCCTGAAGCATAATTCACAGCCGTTCTAGTAAAGGATCCAGTAACTGGCATCGAACGAACAAAAGATCCAAATATATTGCATAAACCCAAAGCCAGCATCTCCTGGGTTGCATCTAGAGATTTTCCCATGGCTACAGGAACGAAAGCACCATAAAAAATTTTTTTGTGCTTTTAAGTCTGCAGCCTGGCTGACCTTTGTGCGAATTAATCTTCAAAGATAAATAAATTACCAAAAGCTTTTGCAATCGCGATGTGTTCGATTGTCGATATCACCGGCATAGTGTAGAGCGTGGTGCCCATGGCTTTAGTCATGTCCAAAAAGCTCAAGGTCTGATTTTCATATACTGATGAAAAAGGGGGCCAAGAAAAAGGAGGCAATCCTTGACCCATACTCCCTGCAAAAGACACGATAAATAATATCGATACTTGAGATATAAAATATTATACCGTCCAGTTCCAAAGTCAGAGGTTAAATGAACCCATTTTTTATCTACCCGTCAGATGAAAGGGCTCCATATCGAAAGTATAAAAAGTGAAAGCCAATGACGTCCCGAAAACCACAACGAGCGCATTTCGTCCCAAAGAAATAACCCACAGAGCTTTTTGACCCGAAGTTCCGTTCCTTCGTCCTGGTAGATTCTGAAATTGTTTTTTTTTTTTTTTTCTTTTCAATTCAAAAATCGAATTTCGTTCGAATGAATTATAAATTGAAATAGGGATGAACGGGATTCATTTAGGATGTTAAATTATAGGCAAAATAAATTTCAACACACTTTTAGAAGCACTAAAACTCCGACGGTACCAAATCCCAACAGAGTGTCCCACCAGCCTATTTGATCAAGATTTGTGAATACAGATACTATAGAGTCTACGAAGGATGAACTTGGTCCTGGAATCCCTAGAATTGGCTTGAATTGAGACGAAGCTATTGTTATGGCTGCTCCAGACGTGAATCCAGTGATTACTGGGAGGGATATAAAGTCCAAAAGAAATCCTAGAAATAAAATTCGGCTTAAATTTATACCATTTATGTGAAAATTTTATCCTCATTCTATTCATCCAGGTACAGTTGAAGGATATCATTTTCGAGCAATATGTTACATTAGGGTGCTTCGTTTTAGACCAGTTTTTTTTTTTTGGTCCATTCACGGAATAATGTTCTAAACATATAAAAACAAATTCTCATCAAATATGAGCTCTTAATTATAATTTTAAGAACTCGCGAAATGAATTTGAAATTTTCCCATTTGATTAACACGTGAATTTTAATTCTTTTTTTTTCAATTATCTATAGCTTCGCAGCATTTCATGATATTTGATCGGCAATAAGTGGAAATGACAGAGGAATCTTTTTTCTTTAAAAGTGTATGTAGCTAATTTATGTTTTGTAACCGGCCTGGCCCGGTAAAACATCTTGAAGCCAATTTTCTATTAAATTTCATGGTTTTTTTCATTTTTCTCGGAAACCACTATTTTTACAACAAAATTGTACGGGACTTTTTTATAGAAAATTTAATTTACTACAAAAAAAGTCATGTGAGTCATAACCGTAGAGCTAGTAGTTTTCGAGATAAATCCAATTAAGCATTTCAAAATTTGAAAAATCGCTGTTCTATCTGAGATTTTAGTACTTTTTAATGGTTACAAAACATAAATTGGCTACGTACACGTTTAAAGAGGAAATATTCCTCTGTCATTTCCATCTATTGCCGATTAAATATCATGAAATGCCACGAAGCTATAGATAATTGAAAAAAAAACAAAAAATTAAAATTCACGTGTTAATCAAATGGGAAAATTTCAAATCCATTTCGCGAGTTCTTAGAATTAGAATTAAGAGCTCATATTTGGTGAGAATTTGTTTTTATATGCTTAGAACATTATTCCGTGGATGGACTAAAAAAAAAATCGTCTAAAACGAAGCACCACAAAACGAAAATACAACATTTTATTTTTCATCGTATAATTTTCATTTCTGTACTACAATCCGTAAATATGGGAAGAATATTGGTGGTTGTTAAAAAAATGCAAATTTATTTCTCCTAAAAGTATGTGTTCAAATTGATTATAAAGATGTGGCGACGTTTTATACCGAATTCTTTAAATTTTGGACTTTGTTTTTTTATTCAGTAGTTTTTTAGACGATTCTGCGAGTTTGTCGGACAAATCTTCTATCCATTTACATTCCGACCGGTTCTTCGGATACTATAAAGTCCCGAAAAGATGAAGATTCTTCAATAAATTATCAAAATTAAATTTGTTACTGAAACGAACCCCGACGCTTATCCGGTTTTAGCCAAAGAGCTTTACGTTTTTGCACGAGGATAGTGTTTTCGTTCCCAAAGTTTTTCTCAAAAAAAGCTAAGAACATAAAAGAAACGAGAAAACTCATTAGCAAATCTTCGAGATAATGAAAATAATATTCTGTTCAAATTTAATCCAAATCGGTTCAAATATTCGACTGCGAACTCCTCTTCACAAGAAATCGATATACTCGAACACTGGAAAATACTTGTAAATTTTTTCTTTTTAAGTGCCAAAACGCGTGGTCTTTGGCATTTTTATGAATCCGATTTTCTTTTGTGTCGACGAATGTATAAGGCACTCCGTTTATTAACGATCGTTACTGAAAATTGTCGAAAATCTTTTGCTAGAAAATTTCATTATCATAATAATATCTCCCTTCAACAGCACGACTCAACAACTGTTAATATACCCGGGCAATTTAGGCAAAATGTCAAAAGTCAAGAGTTCTTATGACCGACTTTGATGAGGGTCTATAATAAAAGAAGTATCGACCAATACCTACGCTATAGAGCCAAAGGGGTGATTTATGGGAAGAATAGAAATAAATTTATTGTAAATATTTCTATTCTGCTTTATCCCTTAGTCCTATTTTTGTCGAATCCTTTAGCAGACCGTTTTTTTTTTTGTTGTATTCGCGTATTGTGTACCATTGCAGAATTCGGACTGATTTTCTCACAAATATTTGAATAAAAATTATGCCAATTAACATTCAGCCAAGAGGCTCATAGCATCAAGTAGATTGAAAAGTGAATCTTTTCGTGAAATTCTATGAGTACTTTCAAAAATTATTTTATTTATTTAGATTGTTGAGGATTGTCTGTGTTGTATATTTATACGGAAACACCCGATCATCTTAACTCATTATATAGACACTAACGACTTAGCTGCAGAATGCATAATTATAGGTATCGATAAAACTTCGTAATCGATATATGTATAAGTTAAGGACCTAAAATACAGACTCACAATTAATGAGCTTCGCGAATAAACGGGCTTATTTCTTTATATGGATATTTATTATAGCTTGGGTTATAAGGAATTCAAAATTCTGCACAATGTTTAGAGCACTAATTTGTAATTGGTGAAGAAGAATTCTAGTTCTACGAATTTTTCATACATTTTTAAAGAAATTGGAATATTTCATATGTTTTCCCTTAAAAATTGTAAATTCTCGTAGTTTATCGAAATAAAAATTATTGATAGGTATTCGTATATGCTTATTTACATACACAAAATTTTAGATTCTCTCAGTTTTCCATGAAAAAAAAATTCTAACTTTTCATACAGTATATTATAAAAATTTTATAAATTTTTGTAGTTTGTTATAAAACAAAAAAAAAAAACAATTGTAAATTTTCATAGATAGATGTAGATAGTTTTTTTTTTTTTTTTTTTTTCTAGTCAACATCCCAAATTGTAGATTGTCGAAATTTTTCACAGAAAAAAAAAAATTGTATATTTTGGTAGTAATTGTGATAAAAAAATTTGTAGATTTTCGTAGCTTGTGATAAAAAATTATAGTTTCTTTTTTTCAGTTCATCATCTCAAATTGTAAATTTTTACCTACAGTTTGTCATAAAATATTGTAAATTCCATAGTTTGTGATGAAAAAATTGTATATTTTTTTTATTATTTCATTTCTCATCTAAACTTGATAAATTTTCGTAATTTTCCATGAAAATGTGTAGATTTTCGTTTTTTTTTTTTTTTATACAAAAATTTTTTTCAACTTTTCCTAGTTTTTCAAACAATTTCGCTGAACTTATGTTGTCACTTCCGCAGACCCTAATTACTAACTTTATATACCCCCTAGAATTCTCCAACTTAAAAATTTAGCTCCTGCAATCAAGCCTTCACTTTATCTTCAGATTGACAAATTATGATTATCAGATACACCTGTACCTACATATCCACCCTGCACGTATCGTTAACGCAAGTTTTCATAAAATGATAAAATCCAAGACGATTATTAACGTATTCTACAATCAATATTAAGAACCACAAATATACGTACTTAGAACTCACAAGTAATTAATATGTAAATTAATTTCGGTAAAGCAAGCTTCTACCATGCGCTATTCGCTAAGACCGATTGAGATATAGGGGGAAACCCTCCTTCCGAACTCCGATTTTGGCCTATATAAACCGACCAAATTCGGAGCGGTAGTCAGTTAGTAACAGTAGTGCCAGCAGTGTCAAGATCATAAAATCTGTCGTTACTCTGCCGGTTGACCGGACTTCAAGTCTAATTGGTGCGTATAATCACAGTCATGAGTATGATCACAGTCAGTTATTGAATATTATTTTTTTAAGTATTCAATACCTACACGACTTGTTCTTCAAAATCGTGAAATTCTTATAACTGACTAAATGCATCGGGGTAGGTAAAAATTGGATCAGGTATTACAGGGACGAATGAGCCTAAAATAGATCTGTACTGTGTTCGGTCCATCATCCGGTCTTGGGAATCTACTACGCTGAGCGAAACGATCATCCTGGACCTTTTCCAACTGCCTAGGTTCGGAAAAACCAAAGATGAATCCAATTGGACCCTCCGTTTTGGAGATATTTGAAAAAATAGTTGATGTCGGTAAAGATCGTCTACAGCCCCCCCTTAAGTATCGATGCGTTTAGTTAGTTACGGATGCCTCTCACGCCTTTTCTTCGGCAACCGAGACTAGCGAAACTAATAATGCATAGAAAAACTACATCGATTTATCTTTTTCGAATTAACAAGAGTGCTCAAAGAAACAAAACTCGAAAGAATCGTACAATTAATCTAAGCTTCTAATCTTCTGTTCGTAGAACGTCACTCTTATACTGATCTGCTTACAATCAGTTGACTCGCGATGTCGCAGTGTCTAATCAAACTTGTAAAAAACTATAATTTTTGCCAGGGTATAGCTACGGTTCAAATTTATTCATTCCAATTTATATTTTCAATTAATATTGACCAATTTAGGGTGGGTCAAATAAACCGGCTATTTTATTTTTCTTCAGAAAGCCCTTTCATAAGCTTGTTCTGTATGATCGAATAACAAGCCTCGAAAAATCTGGGCTCTTAATTTTAATATTTAGAGATTGCTCATCGCGATTTTCTATTTCCTATTTAAATAACACATGGGACATCTTCTTGTGGAACACTTCGATTTTTATATCTCAAGTACTAATCTACTCAGAATGATTCTGGATAGCTACTTTTGTTCAAAGTTAAACGATCTATAAAAAAGGTCTCTTGGATTTTTCGATAAATCTAACTGTTTCCATGTTGGGTTTAGTTAATTACCGTTAATGTAATCAATAGCCAATTTCGAAATAGCTAGATTTATCGAAAAAGACCAAGAGACTTTTTTTGTAGAGCATTCAATTTAAAAAAAAGTAGCTATGCAGAATCTTTCTAAGTACATTAGTACTTGAGATATAAAAATCGAAGTGTGCCAGAAGAACATTTCTCATATGTTGTTTAAATTCAAAATAGAAAATCGCGATGTACGACCTCTAAATATTAAAATTAAGAGCCCAGATTTTTCGAGGCTTTTCTATTTGAACATACAGAACAAGTTTTAGGAAAGAGCTTTCAAAAAAAAAAAAAAAAAATAGAAAATCGTAATGTGCGACCTCTAAATATTAAAATTAAGAGCCCAGTTTTTTCGAGGCTTTTCTATTTGAAAATACAGAACAAGTTTTAGAAAGGAGCTTTCAAAAAAAAAAAAAAAAAAAAATAGAAAATCGCAATGTGCGACCTCTAAATATTAAAATTAAGAGCCCAGATTTTTCGAGGCTTTTCTATTTGAAAATACAGAACAAGTTTTAGGAAAGAGCTTTCAAAAAAAAAAAAAAAAAAATAGAAAATCGCAATGTGCGACCTCTAAATATTAAAATTAAGAGCCCAGATTTTTCGAGGCTTTTCTATTTGTACAGAACAAATTTTAGAAAGGAGCTTAAAAAAAAATATATATATAATTGGCTTATTGGCCTACCCCATTGAAAATATACATCGTTTCTAAACTTTATTATTTCCCAGCAGTTCTCAATGCAGTGAAAAGTCAGGACTGAAGATTTTCAATTATAAACTGAATGTCATATTATATAACTATAGGTATATGTAGTAGATGTACATAGCATAGACTGATATTTTCTATAAGCCAAGAGCTTCGGCGACACCCCGATTATATGTATAGAATAAAAGCTGGAACTGACAGGATGAAAATACGAAGAAAAATATATAAATAAGGTAAGTCAAGAAATTATATAGTGCAGTGCAGTTGACAAATGAAATTAAATTCATCTGACGTTGGAAAAACTGTATAGTAATACATATATACATATTGGTATTTAATTTCTTTTAACATTTATTCGTCGTACTTTAAATGATATTTATAAACCCGTCGAGTTTTCACCCTCATTTGTTTTTTGTTTTTTCCGTTCTTTCGAAAATTAGTTTTTTTTTACAGCATTAATTAATATCAAACAATTGAGAAACGTATATTAATAATCATTATAATATATATTAAGACGTTGATGTTGAAAAATTTAAATTAATTTACGTTTTAGTATTTCAAATTAATTCCTTTATTCTCATTGCCTGCTGTGGAGTGATCAGAATTATTGAATAGCTTTACCAATAACCGCCTGTTTCAAATATACAATATGCACCGTAAGGCAGTGTAAATCGTATATTCGATTGAATGGATTCAATTAGCGTGAAATTACTCGAAGTATTTAATGAAAAAACAAAAATTGATTCAAGCGATAGCTGGTATGCTAAAGATGTGAAAATTGAATTCTTATTATATCAAAGAAATAAAAATAAAGTAAAAAAAGAAAATTTAATATCTGAAGCTAATACCATAGATGCTTAAACGCAATTTTCTTCGTTGTATAGAAACGAACTTGTTTATCATTTTTTTACATTTGCAAATCTTCAGTCTATATATTTATAATATTAATACGGATTTTATTATACCCCTGTCGTTATCGAAGTATTGATATATATAAAAAATAATTGGACGACAAATATCGAACGGTGATTAGCAAATTTAAAATTGTTAGTATAATTACTCTGAAATTGGAAAAGACAAAATTCAACAACACGGCGTACCTACCTAATGGCGAATTCGAATAATTCGATTGTGAAAACTGTTCAGCATTTTAATACGATGAAAATTGCTTTTTGCATAAACCATATATATTTACAGAGTGGTAAAATAAATCCCTCCCAAAAAAGCAACGCTGGTGAAAAAACCTTTTGCCAAGTACATTAATGTTGTATTTTCCACAAAAATAATTTTGCAGTCATTTGATCTACAAAAGTATTGAAATCAATGGACGTAATTGTCAAGTAGAAATAAATTTGATCCTAATTAGGTTCTGAATGTCATCTAGTCTTAGTTTTCGATAGGAATTCATATTTTGATATATACGTATGATGTGCGTAACACGTAATAATATGAGACATGCAACCTCGTAAGAAAAGATCAATTATTAAAATTAAAATTATGAGAAAACAAAGAAAAAAAATTTTTGTAATAATTCAGACATCAGCCATGTCCCCTGTTGCTTTTTAATCGCATGACAATTTTGAGTAGCTGAAACATAAAAACCCGTGGCACACATCTAGATCCAGAAATATGCATCTGATTTGACAATTTGATGGTGACTATCTTCGTAACTTAACAAAGTCAAACTTTGTTCAAGGGGCGAATAAAAAGCTTGGAAATTTTTTTTCAAATTTCCCTAAAAATTCGTAGAAATTTATAGAATTTCTTGCGCCAGAGTGTAGCTCGATTTTAAACAGGTAAAAAAAATTCTGAAAAATACTAACCCAAGTGAAAGATCCCAAGTAGAGTGATAATACAGCCCTTCAGAAAGCATATCAATACCGCCATATCAGCCCCATAGTTACGAACCATCGATTGCACCATAAGTGCCATTATAGCGGTAGGACCTATTGTGATATTTTGACAGGAACCGAAAAAAATGTAAACGAAAGAGCCCATGAACGCAGAGTAAAGACCATACTGAAAAAAATAAGAATAAAATAATGATGAGAAAGGAAGCCGGAAATTCTTCCCACGTGATCATAACATCGTAGATCCTGTGTAGATATAAGGTTCTTAAATTTTTTTAATATTATTTATTTATTTTGCATTTCTTATCATTTCCCAGAAAGTCTTTGGGACTCAATAAGTACCAAACGAAAAAAGAATTTCATCGAAATTCTGCGAACGGTAATTGAAATATTATATAATAACGCTTCTTCTAAAAAACATTTTTGATTTTTTTGTTTTTGCCTATTTTTGAAACCTCTGTATATATCGATTTTGATAAAATTTTATTTTGGTTTGAGAAATAATTCAAAGTATTTGGGGAGCAAAGTTCGTTAAAATCAGTCAATTGTATAAAAAGTTTGACATCGTAAGTTCAAAAACTTACGAAATGTGTCCCTGTACTCTCTTGGGACATTAAAATTGCAGAAAGGATGAATGAGAAATGAGATTATTCTTTAATAGCAAAAAGTAAAAATAGCAAAAAACTTTTTAACTGCAACCACACGAAGTTAAAAAGCCCGCTTAGCCCTTGATGCACACGATATTTTTTGTAACGCATGTATGGATTTTTGCGATTTTTTGATATTAATCGGGACTGATGTGACCGTTTTCCAAAATGGCCACTACGTAGTTATTAGATTTTATCTCAATTAATAATAATTTTTTATTTATTTTTATTTTTATTTTTTCTAGCCCGCTGGTCTGAAAACGGTCATTTAAGCCCGCTTAATGGGTCAAAAGAAAACGCGAAAATCGTGCATGCGTTACAAAAAGTAACTAACTAGGCAATTACCTCAGGATTGAGACCGGCTACAATTCCGTAAGCGATTCCTTGGGGAATCGCAGTCAAACCAACGGTTAGACCGGCCAACATATCTTCGAAAATCCATAATTTTTTATAGCCAGGTAACCAGGTGAGAATTGGAAGTCTCCGTTTTCCGTATTTTGCCAATTTTGACCACCGAAAATTCACTGGAAATTATTTTGGAATAGATTTTGGATTTATCAATTATGAACTGGACTTGGGAACACCGTTTCATCAATTTTTGATTATAGAATTTTTCTTCATATATCGTGAGATTAAAAAACAAACTTTGAGAACAGTTTGTCTGCGAATAAAAATTTTCTGATGTAAATATTTTTTGATATTTTTATTTCCTACGTTTTTGTAGTATTTTTTCAAAGATTCTGTATTTTATCTACGTTGATTTGAAGTGTTTCATTCAGAATTAATTTCGAGTTATTTATTGGTCCTAACTAGATTCGTTCTGGTTTTTAAGAGATTTTATTTTTATTTTCCCGGTACTTTGGAAGCTTCACTTGTTGAGAACTTTCAAATACTGTTCAACTTGGGTTGAAGTGTTAAAACAAATCAACGACTTTCCGCAAAGTGCTTAAAACTTAACAGAGCTACATCGCGTACTTACAGCATAAGTACTCAACGTTTCCGCATCGATTTTCAAGTAACAACTATGTCAAAGATAAAAGCTATCCTCTTATATGTATAGATATATAAGTATACGAAATATACAACTCGCTATCTCTGTGCAAGTCGAAACCTATACAAAATCGCAAAATAATTTTGAAAAATTCGTTTTTAAATACTAGAAATCAGCTACGAAAGAAAAAAAAAAAAATGAGCAGATAAAATGGCTTTTCGTAGCTCGTACCAGTTACTTGTTAAAATTTATTTACAATATAAAAATTCCTCTTCAATCACAAATGATATGAAACTTGAGTTCTTGCCAAAAATTAGAAACATATATTTTTTTTCTAATTTCCCGCAATAAAAATTGAAAATTTTCATAAAAAAGGGAAGTTATTGGTTTCGGTCCGATTTTCGAAAATCGAGTTTTCATCAGATCTCGACGTTTTGGGGTCCTACGAAGCTATTCTGACTATTTCTGGATGGACGTCCGTATGTTTGTGTGTAAACAAATTTTTGTCGTACGATATCTTTAGAACGAATCGACCAATTGGAATGGTTCTTATGGCGATCGAAAGGGTTTATCAAGACTTAGATCTGATTAGATTTTGGAGTCGATCGGTCGAGTAGTTTCAAAGTTATTTGAGAAATAAAAATTAAAAAACAATTTTTTTTCATGTTTTTAGCGCACAACTCCTAAACTGTTCGTGCGATTAGTCTCAAAACTTGATCAGACTTAGATCTTGGATAGCCCTTTCGATCGCCGTAAGATTTATCGAAATCGAACGATTGGTTTAAAAGATATTGCACGACAAAAATTTCTCTTTTTGTCGTACGATACCTTTGGAACGAATTAACCGATTTGAATGATTGTTGCGGCGATCGAACGGGTTCATCAAGACTTAGATCTGATTAGATTTTGGAATCGATCGGTCGAGTAGTTTCAAAGTTATTCGAAGAATAGAAATTGAAGAAAAAAAGATTTGTATACGGAAAACCAATTATACTTATAACCTTCTTTAATTTATTATAAACACAATAGTATCAATTGATTGTAACGTATTTAACACAGCGGGAAGTTTTTGGGTTGGCTCACAGGCCAACCGGTTTCCTGATTTTCTTTCAATGTAATTAATCCGATTTAATAATCGCGAAGAACTATAACGTGGCTTTAACTAGCTTCTATCTAAGATCGATTTTTCTTTCGTTTTTAATTCACAGTAAAAAAAATAGCCACCTATACAATTTATACAGATATTCGAAATACACTTTTGCGTTAAATCTGTGAGGCCTGTTCCCGATTTTATAGTAGTAATAGAATTCGAGAATCCGGAACGAAGATTTCGTTTCAAATTTTAGCAAGAGTATAAAAATTGCTCAATTTCAACCCAAATCCAAGCATATACAGAACCTGAATTACATCGTATTGCAGACCCTACTTTTATGTCATTTTATTATTATATTCTTTTCCCGAAAATCGTTGAAGTTTAATATTTCCTTATACCGCTTCAAAAAAAAAAAAAAAAAAAAAAAGAAATAGGGATATGTGCACCCAAGGGATACGCACAAAACGAATCCCAAAACTTACCTATTGTATAACCCATTTGTAAACAGTCGATAAAACGGTCTTATCAGAAGCTGTCAAACCGTGTAGAATAAACCAATCATTTATCTATACAGTATAACTATTTTTATTATATACTCGAGTTTTATTCTTCTTTTCTATTTCTCCAAGAAAAATACACAACAATTATATAAAACACCATAATTTCCTATACACACTTTATTAAATTATAGCTACAATATCACATTCGGATGTTACACGTATTTCGATAAGACACAATGTGTGGCTTGTGCTGATAACATTTTGCATTAGTATGATTAAAAAAAATTTGATTATTGAAGTAAAATTGGTAATTAATAAATGAAACGTAACTTACTTTGGAAAATCAAACACTGTTAGTACCTAAATAGTAGATCTCAGAATGTGGGAAAACTATTAAACTATTTGTTCCTCTGATTCGACTTTAACTTTAAACTTCGTCGTCTTGAACGTGACGATCCAAACGACGGCGTTGAACTATTATCTAAATCTTACAATATCTTATACGTGATCGATCTGCAGCTGAATTAACGAAAAGCAGTTTTTAACACTTGCGCAAACCTTTAACAAACTCTTAGTGTCAATGTAAAATTATATATTATACAACGAACTGTATTGGGTCACTAAAATTTTAGACTTTTATCATTTTTGATGATACTGAACTAGTCAGAGTTCACTTTGAAGAGAAATGAATGATTTTTGATCGATTTGAATGTGAAATTCTGGATTTTTTGGATCACGCAGATTCTCAAATCATTCAGCGAATTTGTAAACTGATCATATTTCTTTCGATCTCGTTTTTGGATGTCATGAATATTTGTTAAAATGAATTAAAGCCATTTTTTGATCTAAATCAACGAGCTTTATTCTTATCGCCAAGACAATTTGTGATTAGAAGTAAAAATAGTAGACGTAATATTAGCGGGATCAAGGAAATAGACTTATATCTAATTCTAACGATTAATTATCTGTGTTCACGATAACACTAATCACGTGGGTTTACCTGAGGAAGGTACAATGTTTAATCTACTTTGAATTGATCTTTGTCTATATGTATGTACAATTGTCAATAAATATATATCATGTCATTTTATCAATTTGATGATCGTGAGGGATGAGATAATTTCATATTATCGTCTACCCCGGAAACTTAATGATATAATCAGAGTTGGAGGAAATTTCTTATCGATTATTGAAGGGATACAAGACTATTGATATTCTAAAAAAACCGAGGAAAAGAGGGGAGAAAAAAGGCTGAAAACTGAAAATGGGGGAACAAAAAAAAATAAATCAGGAAACCGGTTGACCTGCGGGCCAACCCGAAAACTTCCCGCTGTGTTAAATACGTTACAATTAATTGACACTATTGTGTTTATAATAAATTAAAGAAGGTTATAAGTTGAATTAGTTTTCCCTATACAAATCTTTTTTTCTTCAATTTCTATTCTTCGAATAACTTTGAAACTACGCGACCGATCGATTCCAAAATCTAATCAGATCTAAGTCTTGACGAACCCTTTCGATCGCCGCAACAATCATTCAAATCGGTTAATTCGTTCCAAAGGTATCGTACGACAAAAGGAGAAATTTTTGACGTGCAATATCTTTTAAACCAATCGTTCGATTTTGATAAATCTTACGGCGATCGAAAGGGCTATCCAAGATCTAAGTCTGGTCAAGTTTTGAGACTAATCGCACGAACAGTTTAGGAGTTATGCGCTAAGAACGTGAAAAAAAATCGTTTTTTAATTTTTATTTCTCAAATAACTTTGAAACTACTCGACCGATCGACTCCAAAATCTAATCAGATCTAAGTCTTGATAAACCCTATCGATCGCCATAAGAACCATTCCAATCGGTTGATTCGTTCTAAAGATATCGTACGACAAAAATTTGTTTACACACACACATACGGACGTCCATCCAAAAATAGTCAGAATAGCTTCGTAGGACCCCAAAACGTCGAGATCTGATGGAAACTCGATTTTCGAAAATCGGACCAAAACCAATAACTTCCCTTTTTTATGAAAATTTTCAATTTTCATTGCGGGAAGTTAAAAAAGTGAAATGTATAATAATAATAAACTGTGAAAAGTATTGGTTCGACAATTATTTTATTTCTCATCAATCCAACCCGACTAAAAATGAATATTTTTTAAGCTTCAATTATAATCCTCTGTTCCAGCTTAAGCCTTAAGCCCATTTAGTTATAAGCTAAATAATTTGGAATTAGGAGGAATCTCGATACTGATTAGTAAACTTTTTCCCATCTGGCACCCAAAGTCGTGAAAATTTCGAATTTATATTTACGTCTTATAATTCAGCCCCATTACTTAAGCTTATATTATACCTATATACATTTTACGGTCTATAACTAAACCTGCTAAAACTTATACAAGCCACTAAGTCGCGTGCCAATACGTCAGTTAAAACAACGATCTAAAACAACACCACCAGCTGTTTGGAATCTAAATTTATATAGATCCACAATTTCCTTCAAGACATTCTGCTTACATTAAAACCAGCTTCTATTATTACAATGCATAAATCTGTATCCAAACCAAAAAAAAAATAATAACACTGCTAGGGAGTGTCGAGAGGACTATAATCTCGTATATCAAATCCAATTGTACACCAGTTGGTATGTCAACACGAAATGATGTATGGTTCATATTCCAACTTCCAGTTTCTGGTTACACCAGATCAGTATTGAGCTTTTTTTTCATCTCTGGATTCAGAGTTAGGATTTTTTGGTTTACAGATATTTTTTTTTTTTATTATACGTTAATTGACATCTGGTGTCCACTTCCAAACGCGATATTTATTGATATTAACGATATACAATTATTCATACGGTTATTTGTTACGTCAGTAATAATACCTCCGTGTATAATCTGACGTAATTTCTACCCACTGTGGAAGAGCTTTTCTTCAAGATGTACAGAATCATGTAATTAAGAAAGTTTTGAGTTAATGTTTCTCGTTAGAGAGGAGCTTTTCCTAATTTTCCTCACCCGTTTCCTCTCTACATTCGAAAAAGCTAGATTGTCCAACCCCCTTGTAAGCAGCAGCATCCCCTTTCCATTATACCATTAAGTAAGTTCGATCGTAAAGTAGGACACGCGAAGGACATTACCAATGCTGGATAATCCTGGCCAATACTAGGGGCTGACTCTCCATATATTTAGAAGCTAATGCCACAGACCTATTACCTAGAAAAGTAGAATTACGACTTGGGGAATGAGAATTATTATAGCCCTTGATGGATAGGGTACGTTGACGAAGTTTTTTTGAACGATATTTATATCGAGGGGGGTATGTAGACGGTGGAAATTATTTTTATCAAATCACTAACACCCTTAGAAGAAACATTCTATTAATTTGGTTTTTTTCACGGCCTTATTTTAACGAATGGCCCAGTGCTGGACCAGTACCGTTACCGACGTTGGCGATCCCAGACCAGTCGTTCATCCCAATACTGGATTAATACCGGTGATTAGTTGGTATAATAAAATTGTGCGGATACTGGTAACCAAAACTGAGTCAATATTACAAATAAACAATGGGCTAGTAGCATGGCTCGATACTGAGTCAGTGTCCCAAGTTCCCTCAAAAATATATATCGAAAGTCGAGGACGAGAAGGGCGTAATCCCTCACAGGGCTTACCCCCTCCGGTTTTCAGCCCTCGAAATGTACTGCGAGAGAAGCCCAATCCTGTCCCAGCGACTTGTGACAACACTGGACTACCGATGCTGGCCTAGTAGTCGGCCGTATTAATAGCGCTGGCAGATTTTACCTTGTTCAATACTGGCCCAGTGCTCAACGTCGACGCTCGGGTGTTGAGGCTGGGCCAGTGCTGGCCCGTATTACCAGTATCGGCAGACTCTATCTGGTTTACTTAGATCGAGACGATAGAAGAAAAAGTGGTCATCGGAGGGTACAGGTCGCATCGTTCATAGCAACTTTTTGAAATTGTAACGTTTACAAAAAAAATGGTTCAAAATCAAAAACCTTTATACCTAAAAATTAAATTCAATCAGTAACATTAGCTTTCCCGAAGAATACATCAATGTAGAATATTCTTTCGAAATTTAGGACAGTTTCGATATTTCGACTCATTATGCCATTCTCGTATAGTCGTATTAATAGCGCTGGCAGATCTTACATTTTTCAATGCTGGCTATTGATAAACGATACGATCTGTGCGAATCTATAGACTCAATACGATTCTATATCCAAAGCTGCATGAACTCTGAAATAATTTTAAATCATTTATTAAAATCCCAATTTGTAATCAGCTCTGAAAAAACTGAGTCGATAGAATATTTCTTCAGTTTTAGAACCTCAAATATTAAATGAGTAAATTTGTCAGTAAAATATGCCCCTTTTGTCTCCATGTCTTTTTCTTTTTCTTTTATCTTTGCTTATTCAATATCAGGTTAGAATTCTTGTTTCTGAATTCTTACGCGTAGGTAGGTATTCGTGGAAAGTATTGGGTTAACCTCGAATTGGCAAATAGATGAGAAAAGATGTTTATTGAAGTTTACAAAATAAATCGACTTAATTTTCAGCCCTGTGTGTTAGAAGCGAAGTTTATAGACGAGAATAAATATATTGCCAAACCATTTCGACTACGAAAAACGTCCCGCAAAATAGCTACCGTTTCAATAATAATTCAAGCATTTTACAAATCATTAATGAATCGTTTAAATAACATAAAATCATATGGTCATATACTATAAGCGAAAAAGTCGTACAGAAAATATTAATTCGTACCTACATGGTACATTCGTGCAGCGTTGTAAGAGATTTATGAAATGAAACAGCAAACAAGCGAGATAAAAAAAATAAAAAATTGTATATTGCATATGGGGCATTCCACGTCAAACCAATCGGTCATCGGCCTGACCCTCTGGGATTTTGATGACCAATAGATTTTTTGGTTCTTTTCGGTCAAAAATGATACCTTTAATTTTTCGAATTTTTTCTGACATTTTGTAAGGGTGTAGTGACCTCAAATATCCTGAAAATGATCAAATCATGAAGATGGACATTTTTAAAATCGTTGAAAATTTTATGTAAAATTAGGGACTTGAAAAGACATTGTTTCGTCATGATTCGAGAATGGGATGAAGATCCTTAATATTTTTATTTTGAATTTTTTCCTTTTCATCAAAAAAATAAAAATTAATTTCCGGGAATTTATTTTCAATGATGGTTTCTTGTAGTGAAAGATAAAATAAAAATAAATATCGTCTTGATAAAATTCGATTTTCTCTTTGGTTCAAGAGTAAAACTAAAAAAGCGATGTTATGTATTTTCGAATTAAGCATCAATTTCTTCGTTTTACTCTTGAACGAAAGAAAAAATCGAATTTTATCAAGACGATGCTTATTTTTATTTTATCTTTTACTACAAGTAACCATCATTGAAAATCAATACCCAGAATTTATATTTATTTTTTTATTTTTTTTTTTGATGAAAAGGAAAAAATTCAAAAAAAACTAAAAAAATACTAAGGATCTTCATCCCATTTTCGAATCATGACGAAACAATGTTTTTTTCAAGTCCCTAATTTTACATAAAATTTTTAGCGATTTTAAAAATGTCCATCTTCATGATTTGATCATTTTCAGGATATTTGAGGTCACTACACCCTTACAAAATGACGGAAAAATTTCGAAAAATTAGAGGTACAATACCATTTTTGATCGAAAAGAACCAAAAAATCTATTGCTCATCAAATTCCCAGGAGGTCAGGCAAATGACCGAATGGTTTGACGTCGGAATGCCCCATATGCACGCATCATGTGAACCAGTATGAATTTATTTCAGAGAAAAATCTACCGTACAATCCTCACAACTGAACATCATACATCTCTTTTCTTTTCTTTTTTTCTTTTTTTTTTTTTTTTTCAATATATGCGAAGCGCAGCGTGAAACATATTGCAGTTTATTTATATGTATGATAACTGAAGTCCAGGGAATAGAATTGATACCAACGTCGTGTACATGATATATATATACATATTAAAGATTTTGATACGTCGTTTGTATTGACTATTTTTCATATATTATTTGTCTCTGAAGATACTGAAGGTAGATTATTTTCCACTGTCATTTTTCGCTGGTGACATATCAATCGATTTTTTATACGTATAACCATATGCAGGGAACTGTATCCTGTTAAAGTGGAGAAGCTGACGATGAAATTTACGCCCTGTTGAAGTGAATAAATGACATTTTTCTATACGGGGAATACGTACCTGTCTTCGGGACTGTACGAATTTTTTTGAGTTTTATTACTGTCGAGTGATCGTGACAGGAAATTGCCGCCTTTATCCAGCCTCCAATATGTACCACCTCTCGCAATTAACTTCAGAATCGTTTTTTTTTTTTTTTCTTTTTTTTTTTTCTTTCTATTATTTTTCTATTTCTTCTTTGATTTTTACTGTCACTATTTTTTGATTTGTGATTTCGGAATCGTAATTATGTGAATATATGAGAATTTAGTCTCTATACTTTTAATTTTTAATTCGTGTTCTATATTTGGGAGAAAAAATTGGGCTGGGATAGAAGTTGAAAAATTTTAAAATTTCAAACGGTAAAAATTCCAAATTTCAATATTACCAACTCACATTTTTAGAAAAGTGTATTTCTCCGAAAGTCTGCATAGTCGACTTAAGAAACTTCAAATTAAAAACCATCAGAAGTTCGAAATTCCGAAAGCTAAAGATTCGAAAGGCTGAATTAAGTCCGGAACTTGAAATTCACGCATGGAGCGTCGTGCCTCTTCATCAAATTTTCGGAGTCTTTGACTTTCCGAGTCTTTAGCTTTCTGCATTCTAATCTTTCTGAATTTGAATATTCTGAACTTTAACGGTTCTAAACAAATTCGAAATCGTTTTAAATAAATTCGCAATTTTTACCGTTCAGAATTTTTAAAATTCAGAACTTCAACCCGGCCTCAAATTGTTTCAATAGTTAACGAGCTTTACCGCAACGGAATTTCAAACTGCTATCGACTCTCACACATTTGATTTCTTTCGAAATTATTTTATATTCGGCGAAAAAGCTTATGATATCTCAAAAAGTACAAACCGAACAAATTTATTACTTCAACTCCGATCTCAAAAGTTTGGTGTCTTGATAAGTATAAACCAAGAAAGAACAAACCGGAAAACAGTTTTTTGGGGTACTTTTCATCAAAAAGAAAAAAGTATAGATTTGTGACGGGAAGAGAAAGTAGAAAAAAAAGATAAACCAAAATAAAAAAAGATCAAAATCAAACATTTTACACAAAAAAGAACGTCCTATATATTGACAAACAACAATTTCATACAGTGCATTTCATCTCAATTGGATCTGGGCACATTTACAATTTCTTCTTGTCATTGGCAAGGATCGCCCTATATATTGACAAACAACAATTTTATCCAGTGTATAATTCATTCTAATTCGTTCTGGGTATATTTACAATTTTTTTGGTGTCATTGGCAAGGAATGCCCTATATATATGAAATTCTCAACTCGGAAGAATATATTCTTTCATTCAGCGAAAGGTGATACAGAGAAAAAAGTATAAGTTTGTCAGTAAAACAGCGAAAATCGATTCATTTCCGGTAGAACCGGAAGTTCAAATTAAACGAGACATGAAAATTTTTCATGCCCATCATTTGGTTGTAAAGTCCTGTGAATTTCAGATTTTTTCATCGAGCCGTTTCCGAGATCACCACGCGAGTTTGTCGAACAGGCCGACAGACAGGCCGTCATCTTTCTAAAAACCTGTTTTTCGGATTCTAGAGGGTCGAAAACGTGAAGATTCGTTGAAATGAGCAAAAGTCACTTTTCGACGAAAACCAATACGTTTCTTATATCATCGTAGGTGATGAAAAGTAAAAAATCGGCACCAAAAATCTGCAAATAATTTAAAGGCTATTTTCTTTCTCTACGAAATTATATCGTTAGAACATGTTGATATACGTTCGAAAGTATAGATCGCCGAAAGTACATACAAGACGAATATCTATCGCGAAATTTTTTCAATTATTGGTTTTAGCACTTTTATATATGTAGTAAACCGTGAAAAAAATGTATTACACTACAAAGTTAAAGAGCTGTCTGACCTTTAAGTTGGATATTGATTATTTGATATGTATGTAACCTACAACGTATAATACGGCTATAAAGAGCTGGCTACTTGGAATAGTAGTAACCCAAGATAGATATAACTACAACTACACTAATTGAAACCTGCACGTATAACAAATAATTCAAATACACTTTGCGGCTTGTCGTCTTATTTATGGATTGACCTAAGACGTGTCTTTTCATTCTGAGGACAAATGATAATAACCTGCAGACAGGATAATTCCATACAGAATTATGATCAATCTTTTAATTCATATACATATAGTTTGATATAAGTTAGGTACTAACAGATTTAAAAATCACCAAAATTTCTCACTCATCGCTGACTCCAAAATTAAGTTTATATTATTATATCTTAGAAGGATTTGAAATACCAGTCTCTTCATTTTCTTGTTCTTCGCTAAACTACGCGAGAGCTTAATTAACACGGTTCCTAATTACCCTTCCGAACAGCAGCTGGTCCGCAGTTATCCTTCCTCTGTTTACTGTCCCTTCTTTCCATTAATATACGGGGAATTTCAACGCGAACTTGGTTAATTTTTATCCAAAGAAATTTCAATTTTTATCCGAAAAAATTCAAGGAAGGAAAAGAGGAATCGTTTGAAAATAAAAATCTGAAGAATTTGAATATCCCGGACTCGTGATTCCGTCAAAAATTTCGGCATATATGATACGAAGTCTCGTGATCAGTTCCAAATCTTGCGGAATTTGAGTTTTTCGTATTACTCTGTAATCGCTGGGTAGATCGGTATTTGAACAAAAGCTTCACACTTGCGTCGGAGGAAATTAAACGTTTAGTTGATTAAAACAGCCAGAAGGATTCGCCCAGTCCTCGTTAATCCTCGAAGCCTCTCAAAGATCCTCTTCAAGATCTTCTCGCATTTGAAGCACAAGCATCTACTCCGAAAGATGTAGGGCGGAAAATCTCTTGTCATTGTACGAGTCCACGCACAAATCTAAACGATTTTATTCCGAACCGTTGCACATCTTGTAAAACTTCATTAAGTTTTTTTTATTTTTTGTTTTTTTTTTTTTATTATCCTTGATCGAATCATTAGAATTTTAATTAATATTGCTGAATTTATATTTTCCGCACTTATCGCAAGTGACAGGAAATTTTCTGTGACAAATAATTGTTCATTTTATTTTTTGTTCTACTTTTTTTTTTCGAAACAAAATTCACAGTCCGGAAAATACAAAAATCAATTAAACATATCAGACAGCAGCTTAAGTGGTTTTATAGATTCGATGAAAGACTGTCCACTGATAATAAAATTTTTTAAACTTTTTATGAATTTCATCGTGACGTTTAATAACGACATTAATTAACCAACTTCCTACTTTGAGAAGAGGAGTTAATTAAAATCATCCCGAAAATGAAAAGTTAACTTTTCTGCACCAGATCATCACGTTTTAATTAGCTCCAGAGGATCAACCTCAATCATTTTTATATCGACGTATGTTTGTGCAAATGTGGTAAATTTTTAATCCGACAATATTTTGAGAACGAATTAATTACTGATTTTTAATCGATCAGATTTTCAATATACTCGGTGCACTAGTTTTTGAGTTATTTAAAAAATAAAATTTGGGACTTTGATTTTTCAATCAACTATATCTCGAGAACGGATCGAACGATTTCGATGATTTTTATTTAAATCGATAGGACTTGATCCAACTTATATTTGATTAAATTTGTGAATCAACAAATTCAGTACATTTTAAGTTAAAAAATCGAACCAAAAACAAATTTAATTTATAATAATAATAATTAACTTTCGATACATATTACGTTTCTGTTTCTTTTAATTAATAAACTTCGTACTCATAGAATTTCATTTCTTAAGCTTCAAAAATTTGACTGGAAGGTTCTAGCCCAGGGCTATTGAAGTCTGTCTAATTAACCGCATGTTTCATGAAAGCAGCTGTGTATATCTTCAACGTTACAGTTTATACGAAATTGTATTATTTTTATTTTTTATATTATAACTAATTAATTCCATCTTATCTATAAAAAAAAAAAAACAAAAAAAAAACTACAGAAACTTCTTGTTCCTTTGAAATGTGATTTTTTGTTAGGAAAAATTCTGATCCGATGATTAAAAAATCGATAATTGGGAAAAAAAAATTATACAGGGTAATTATATAGGGTGAGTTTTTTTTATATTTTACAAAAGCTGAAGTATTGAAATTCGAGTTTCCATTATAACATCCGTTTTCCTCAATACTTGATAATTATATTCTTTCAACCGCTAATTCAAAGACATTTTCTTTACTGTATTTTGCTATATCGTGTACGTTAATACCGTAATTAGTTTAAATTATTCTACTCGATATATAAAGTAGAGGTAGAAATCGAGAATCTCAAAGAATAATGTTGAAACGCCTATACATATAGATATATTAAATTTCTGACTCTTTCTTTTCATCCATCTTCTGCTTCAGCTTCAGATTTTCCCTCGAGTAATGGTGAATATTTTATCAACCCGTTCCTCCTCTTCATCGAGTTTGTCAACTCCATTCTTATCAGAGCTTTTTCATATGGAAATTTTTTTTTTTCTTTTTCTTTTTTACTCGACCAAACAGAGTCCGTTTGTACAACTTCCCTAATTTATTTATTTAATTATTTATTTATTTTTCATTTTTTGTTTTCTTTCTTTCATTTACTAAAAAATTATAGGAGTGTGAAAATCCGCAGGGAAAATAAGAAGAAGACTTGTACTATGGAAAAAGAAATAATAATGTAATAAGAAGAAATGAAAAAATAAAATTTTTCTTTATTTTTTTGGAAAAAAAAATTGATAAACTGTAAGTATAAATATTTTTATCGTTTCGATAGCTGGACACGCGTTATACGCACGTGACTCTTCGCCAAAAGATTATATACATCACGATTCTCATCAACAGTTTGAAACTTTGACGGCAGGGTTAAAACGGAGTAAAATGCGCGTGCGTTATCCACCCCGATGATGTGTATACGGTACCTTGATGAAGAGAACGCGGGATTCGCTTGTACAGTGCCACGCGAAGACGCGGCGCGACGATACTGAAAACCAGATAGTATCATCTGCAGTCTAACAGCAGGAGTTTCAAAAGACATCGAAATAATAAAGTTTAAAAAAATAAAAAATAAAAGAAAATTGAAATAATTCAAAATCGATTTTGATTCAAGATGAGAACGAGATCAAATTAATTAATTGACATTCAAAACAGGGTAAAAAAAAAAAAAACTAAATTTTAACAAAAATAGATACTCTTTAACAAAATTTTATTCCACAGTTTCTTCCTCCGCACAGATTTCCAAAGTTTAAAGTACGATTGTGTCAATTTTAAATAAAAATTGAAAGATACTAAAAAAAAAGTTGAAAAAAACAAAAATTGACTATAAAAATATGAATCGAAAGTTAATTATTAAAATTCAAGTATAATGAATATTGAAAAAGTTTAAAGCTGATCGTAGGGAGGGATTAATGCGGGAGTGACACTTGTCCGAGTGGTCAGTTTGATCGAAATAATTATGGTAATTTAAGTTGACAGTGAGAGTGATGTCTACGATTTGCGATTATTAACAATAAATGAAAAATAAAAAAATTCTTTTTGTTATCTGCCGATTTTGATTTTGAAATTTATAAAAAGACCTGGACCTTGGTCAAATTCTGGGATAAACTCAGATCGATCTCTGAAATATTAAACAAAAATCTAAGAAGAACAATTTTAATTGATATTAAAGAAAAATAAATAAAGACGATCATGCGTCGCAAGCTCTGTTTCATTTTTCGAAAAATATCTTCGATGAATCGATGATAAAATAACGATTTGATTTAAAAAATTTTTTGGACTATTACATGGCCGTAACTAATATACATACATAAAAAATAAAACAGAAAACCTAATAAAGACGATGAGGAATCTATGTGCCAAAAAATATCAAACAATTTCTTTGAGAGAGGGGTTTTTCGAGTCCTGCAAGTCCTCCTCAGCGACTGACTGATTGCGAGTGAGTTTCTGGTATTCTTCTTCCTATTCTTTTTTTTTTTTTTTTAATTTTTTTCTTTTTATGTCACGTCATTTTTTATTCCCATCCGGAGTAAAAATTATGCAATATATTATTTTATATGCTATGATAAATGAGGAGCTTTTTTTCTCACGCTTTATACTGACTGCGAAAGACTCGAGGGTCCTAATCCTGCAAAATATAGGTACAATTTTTTTTTAGACGTTATTGCAAGTTTCTGTACAGTTAAATTTGCAGCCTAAAAAAATAAAGAAAAGCTCGAAATTGTACAAACCATGTAAATCAAGCGAGTCAACAGTAGGTGTAGGTGGTTATAATGCCTCAAGTTTGTGGAAAAAAAAAACAAGAAATAAACAAAATTAAATATAAAAATTTTTCAAACAAAATTTACGATGCTTGTAATCAAATTGTGGGATTATTTACATATTTGGGAGACAAAAAAGTTTGAGTGCTGATTTCCTTATTCATTTTCTTTGATTTTATTATTATTATTATTATTTTTTTTTTTTTTGAGTCAGGTACTTCAAAACTTTTACATACTTTTGAGACGATGAAATTCTCGGAGACTTTATATCAAACGGAATGAAACGTCGTTTAAATAATTCTGTGTCACATCTCTATTTTTTCGTATTTAATTTTCTAACAAAAATTGAGAAAAATTAATAAAAATTTGTCGAGCTTTATGATTACAAAAATAAAGAAATAGAAATAATTGATAACTAAATTGAAAACGAGAACCATAATCTGATCTTATTTAATTTTTTGCAACTTCTCATCCCTAAAATTTATCATTTAGTATCTAAAGTTTGAATATTTCAAAAGCTGAGCTTCAAAAAGAAGAAAAAAAAAGTAAAGTAAATAAAAAAATTTGTAAGAGTTACCCGAATCGTTTTTTTCATTCAATCAATCAAAAAAAAAAAAAGTAAACAGGGCACATTTTTCAGTCTTGTAACAAAAAATTTGAATAATAGATTCGAATATATAAAAAAAAAAAAAGTAATCGTTAAGTTTAAATTGTCTCTTGGAATATAATTTTTTTGTTTATTCATTCGTTTTATCAAATTTTATAGTATAGAAAGTTTATCGAAAAAGTTGACGAACGAAGATACAGCTTCACTTCAATGTCAGCACCTTTTACATATAACTTTTAGGGGGTAATAAATTTTTTTTTTTTTTTTTTCACACGAAACGTTATGCAGGTAAATGGATTTCAGAAATAAGTTTCAAGCTTTTTGATACGCGTCGCTTATACTTTTCAAAATATATACCTGTAAGATTCTGCTTTATAAAATAAATGTAAAATAGAGAAAAGAAAAATAGAAAAAAAAAATAATAATAATAAACAATAAATAAAAAATTGTCTCATATATTTGAATTGGAATTTGAAATATAAGTCAATCGAATCACATGGATCTTAAAAATTTTTTGACAGATCTCAGACTTCGAGAGCTTCAATCTTGCCCTGAAATAAATAAATAAAAAATGGAAAAAAAATCTATAGATGTGAGAAATCAGAAAAAATAAATAATATTAATTTTGTTTTTTTGCTTTTCACTCAAACCACTTTTAACAAGTATTTATTTATATTAAGTAAAGTTTATCACAGTCTGTCGAATATAAATTTACTGTTTCCCATATCTAGAAATGAATATATAATAATATGTACATACCTACCTATCTCAATTCGCGCCGGTTGAATGATCATCAAATTGATGCGATCTCACGTTATGGCTATAGATTATACCTATATGTATAATTCATGTATTCTGTAAACAGAATATCTCCGAATTTAAATACAGTAGGTATATATCAATTATATAATATTCACATACGTTTACATGAAAACTCGAATAAATTTTATTATTGCTGTAGCTGTAAGGTGGGGGACATACGTGTTTCATAATCTCGAATAAATTAATTTTCATTTTATCACATATATTTAAAGCTCTGTCTATATTTTGTCCTCAAGAAAATTGTTCCAGAAAAATGATATTGTAACCCTTAATGGTCAAAATGACCCGAGCTTGAACTTTGAAGTTATAAATATCGATTTTTTCCCAAAATAAATACCTTTTTTTGGAACACCACTATTTTTTCCATAAAAGAATCATATCTCACGAGTATCCCAATAACAATTTTATTTAAAAATATTGAAAATCAAAAGAGTTATGATTTTTTGATTAAAAAAATGTGTCTTTTTTTGGGCATTGACCGCTTTACGATTTTTTTATTTTTTTTTATTGAACATCTTGCCATCTGAATTTTGATATACCGATTTTTGCTAGTTATTCTAGAATGTTCAAAGTATTTCCCAGTATTTTTTTGGTCTCGATCGGACTGATAGTTCTCACACGGCAACCGTCTAAAAATGAACTTGGATCAATTCGACCTGGTTGATTGAAATAATTAATGATCTGAAATCCAGTAATAATTCACCAAAAATACTCAATTCGATTTGATTCCGCAATATATTAACAAAATAATTATGAATAAAGCTCTCCCATAGCTCATACACCTGTAATTAATTAAGTAGATAATAAAACGATGTAATTAAAAAAAGTTTGAATCCAAGTTTACCCCCAAATTAATTTATCGACGTTATTTTTCTTTTTTTATTTCTACTTTACAATGGCAGTAATAATCGCTTTTAGGTTAATTGATTTATGAAAGCTTCGTTTATATATCATCTATAAATCAATACCAATTTCAGATCTCGAAGTTATATATAAATAATTCTTTTTTTTTTTTTATCTTAGAAAATTTTTCGACTGATTATACAAAATCAGTAACAACGACAATTATTACGGTATAATAATTTACACGGTTATAACGGTATGATAACAACAACCAATCCATGTTTATTATTGATCACTATTATATGCATAGTGTCTGTCATAAAAATTCTCGTAAAATTTATAACAGGAAACGGTTATTCCGTATGTGTAACTATAAAATTTTACGAATTATTGGTATTTTATTTCCTCATGCCGTTACGTGGTTTACGATATACGTATATCTAGCATACCTATATATCACGGTACTTTGAAATACATAACTTTAATACAGGGTGTCGTAAAATTCGTGAACTCGCTGAATATATACCAGAGGATTCCTTGCGAAAAATTAAGACGAAATTTACCTATGCAAAAAAGTCCGCAAGGACTTAGTTTTCTTGCAAAATCAACTTATCAACGAACCAATCAGCGTTCGACTTTAGAAAAGACTGGCTAAAATCCGTATCGCCGTTCACCCCACTACTAAAAACAAGACGAGCGGAACGGGGAACTCGACACACTATTGTCTTGTTCTCGGGAGTGGGGCGAGCGGTGATGCGGATTTTAGTCAGTTTATTCTAAAGCCAAACGCTGATTGGTTGGTTGAAAAGTTCATTTTACAAGAAAACTAAGTCCTCGCGGATTTTTTTGCATAGATAATTTTCGTCCCAATTTTTCGCAAGGAATCCGCTGGTATACAAAGCGAATGTGTAAATTTTGCGACACCCTGTATATGTATATAAAAACATTCATAAGTATCTTAAGATTGTAGAAAATGAACCCATATACACGAAGTTATATATATATACGTTTACATGTACTTATTCTTAAATCATACCCTCGGGCTGTGAAAAACATCGTATTGAAATGTTCCTAGATATGGATCACATATGCTTTTATATATCGCCTCGCAGGCGCGGGAAAGAACTCTGCGTTATCGCCAAAAGAAAATTCCTGTTTTTTTTCTTCCCTTTTTTCGAGGATACAGCTTTGCCCTTTTTCCCCACATTCGCAGGCTTCAACGGCTCTCATGCAGTAATATCATCAATATTATATGAAGTTTCATTCTGGTCCCTTATTATGAAGAGAGTAACGTAGACAATTTCTGATTAAAAGCTGGTCAAAATTGGTCGAGCAGTTCCGAAGATATATGAGCAAATTCCAAAAACATAATTTTCCTTAAACTATGTTTTTCAAGATCGAACATGGATAGCTTTTTGAAAATTTTGAGACGTGCGTGTGAATCTTTGAGAGGTCATTTATCACACCTTAGAAATAATGTTTTGTCATTCTACTGTCTGAATCGAAATATTCTATTTGCCTCAGTTTTTTCATAACTGATTACCGGTTAGGTTCAAATCAATAAATGAATGAATAAAACTTACCTAGATGTATTGTATGTGGTAATACTTTTTATATATAGATTTGGAGCGTGCTGGTTGATTGAGCCAAAATACTCTTTGAAATATCGAACAAGGTGGTTGGCTAATAGCCTGTCGCGTGATGATGAGAGCTAAGTGTGCTTGTGAATCAATCATCTTCCAACAACCCCGCGAGGTGTGATTCACTGGGATTAAAGCGTTACCAATTCAAACAGTGACAGCGCGGTGGGACGAAGGGTTTCATCTCTATCCTGAGTTAAACGACCGTGGGAAAGTTTCTGGGAATGAAATGAAGAAGATAGAAAGCATAAAAGCAAAAAAGACACTTTTTTTTTGGTCTGCGGTTTTATACGCGAGTAGTGAAAGTGGAAAAGTTTTACTATGCTTTTATCGCATGCAATTGGCAGACGAGCTTTTAAGATAGTTTTCAAAAGAGCGCAATTTCAAAAACTTGAGAAAAATTTAGCTTCTTTATTTATTCTTTATCGCTAAATATTCTCCTAATCGTTGTTTGATACTTGAGCTTTTTTTTTTAGCACAGCTGTATATGCTATTTAAAGTGTTGATTAGATTTTGAAAAGATGAAAGGAAAAACGTTGTATAAAAAAAATAAATAAAAAATAAATTAAATAAAAAGTCGCAATAAAATACGAAGTGGGTTAAATTAAAACGTGAATAACCAACAGCTTTTGTTATTCAAATTATTTATTATATATATGTATGTATGTGTACGTTGACGATGTTCCGAAGTCATTAATTTTCACAATTTGTATAAGTTAATTATTCGGAGCTTGCGGCCGCGATACCAGGTCTCAATATATGCTGCCGTGTTTAATTCTCGACAACATCTATACAGTTGACGTTAGTTATCACGAAGTGAAATAACTTTAAAAAATTGCTAACGGCGGAGTTTCACGCAATAATTGGGCACACAGCGAATTACTATAATTGAATGAACTGTGACATTCATTTAGCTATGGATACTCTGAAACGCTCTTTTTTTTCAGACGTAGTTACTCATAAGTTACGATACTAATTAGACCTTGGGTTCACTGGAAAATCAAATATCACCTATTGAGTAAAATAAATTTTTTAAATAAGAGCTGTATATCCCCTGCTCTAAAAAAAGTGCATAGAAATACAATAATTCGCGTCTAATACGTCAGAAAATTATAGAATTGCTACTATTCGCGAGGAATAGCGTATCGCAAGTCCAAACAGGGGCAGGTTTTTTAATTTTCGGACTGATTTTGGAAGATCGGAAAGCAATAAAGCTCAGAAATCGAGCGCAGAATCAATATTACGGTAATCGTTTGATCGGGCATTGCGTAGGTATAGTTTCAAACCAATCCATCAAACTGCATACTGACTATATATTTTTATCGGATATTAGTCCATCGTAGTGTTAATTATATGCCCCTAATTCTTGCAAAGATCGCAGTAAAAGCTCATCTCAGAATGTTATCAAGACTCGAGTAAGTGTGTTGCGTTTTTGAGAATCATGCTTTCGATTATTGCAATATGGGCATACAGGCTCAATGTTCGTTTATTGCATCCAACTCCTCAATTATTAATCCACGGAGAAAAATTGTGCCTAAAATCCTGAACATAATGTTGTCTTGTTTAATTTATGAACAATGAAACGAATGGAAAATGAGTATAATCAAAATAAAGGTTTCAAATTTGTGTTAATTTGACAAAAATTTGATTTTCGATTTTGAAATTCAGAACTTGATGAATTTCGCATGACTTTTAGGATTTAGTGTCTAATGTTCGATGCTCGGGTATAATTTCTGGGATCGTGTAAAAAATTTGGGAGATATTGAATGGCTTGATGTGCTTTTGGATGACTGAAATTGGAATGGGGCGAAAAAGAGGACCGGCAACTTCGTTTAATAATAGAATCTAGTTCACCCTTGAAAAACGATTCTGCTATACCACAGTGGTCTAATTGTTTTCACTTTACTTATTCTGGGTGGTGAATTTATTGCGAGAATAATTCAAGTGGGATTATAATTATCGATATATATTTATCTAAATTCGTATATAAATAGCCCCACGATGAAAAATTTACCGAAAACATAGCAAAAAGGTGTGTATTTTAAATTGCAAGATTCACCCCCTTTGTAGGAAGGTTTAGGGTTGAGATAAAAGCCTGAAACTTTTAAGGGATTTTTATTTTAAATTATTCGTAGACGATTTGAGGGGTGCAGGTAGTCACACAAAAATTCATCCGGACACTAAATAAGGACCACACGAATGAGCATGCAAGCTCAATGTTCCCTTTAGGTATATTGCATGGATATCGTTAATTGGAAAACATCAAATTACACCGATTTAGTGGCAATGATGAACTGAAAAAAAATTACAACTCTAAAATATCTACTCAACAGTTTTTCATTACAACATTTTATACTCGAATTCGAAAGTCAAGATTATAATTTATTACTGCTAGTAACTTTATCCTGAATTCACCCCTGTTTTCAATACGTCAAAAAGCCCTGAAATTTGGCAGGGTGCAAATCTGTAAAATCTTATTACAGAGTTAACAGGATTATCTTGAAAAAGAGAAAGTAAAATAAAAAAAAAAAAAATTGAAATTATCTCGCAAGCTCTTAAAGTGTCTGAAAATAAAATACTTTATTACATCCAACTAGTCAGAGCTTAGAGTCTCTGAATTATCGCGAAAGCTCAACGATTATTGTAACATAAATAATTTATCATTGTGATTGTTATAAAAACTGGTTAATTATTCTCCAGATAATTAGAATTTTACGAGATACTTTATAAAGTGAATATTTATATTCCTTTCAGTCTAATTTTCTGTAATTAGTAAAAACGATGAAATAATTGCCACAGGGTATAAGTAATTAGTTTTTAAAGTCTCGAAAATAATTCTGTAATATAAAATTTAGTTTTTCTTCATTGTAAGCTGCGGACTAAGAATGGATAACATTTCCATTGAAATTTGATGGTGAAACGCAGACCTTTGATGAAATTTCCGAAAATTGATCAAATAGATTAATCGAGGCATGCGGGGGAATAGAATTCAAAATTACTTCCCCCGTTGTAGATATACTGACACTTCGTTTGTTAAAAAGCCATAAAGCTAGGGGGTTGCGAAAATTAGCAACAAGCTATAAAAAAAATAATTACAATAATTTTCAACACAAAATCCGTTACAACGAGATAATAACACTTATATCTACTCGAAACAATTTCGGAGCTTTTTGGGCTCATCGAGACCCTACTGAATTTATTTTTCATCCAAAAAGCTGCCCGCGTCAAGCTCAGCTTTATCGGCGCTTTTGAATACTAAAATTTTTAATTTTATCGCAGACGTAACGCTGTCTACATATTTCGGAATGATGAAACTGTTTTAGTGGTCTGCCTTCATTTTATCCTGAAGATAAATATTCTGGGAATTGAAAAATTTTTAAATAAAATTAAAAATGTAAATGGAATCAGAGCTTGCATGAACATTTCCTCGAGTCCTCCAGACTTCTTCTTCGGGCTTTCAATCAGTCTATAATCATTTGAATATGTGCTCTGGCTAAATGAGGTATGCTAACGAGGTGCCATAATCGATAACGCTCCTGCTGGGGAGAAATAATCTCGCTCTAAAAGCTCTGGTCAAAATTTATTAGTCTGTAGAAGAAAACCACTCTTATCCAGCAGCTGGCGACGCGGCGTAAAGACTGACGTGTTCTCAGGCATTAATTAATGGCTCTAACTCAGACACTATGAATTATTGATGAACAACATTATATTAGAACACAATAGAAGAAAAAATAATAAATTTAACTATCCATATAAAAATAAGACGTGAGCTTTTTACACGGCGATTATCATAATCGGTTTTTGAATATTTTCACGGCTGTTAATTCTGGGCTTGAAGATGTCAGACGTTTGAAAATGAAACACTGTTTTAAATAATCTACAAAAATCCCAAAAAAGCTTGTTTTTTTTATAAAATTATTGATAAGTTTCTGTACAACAAAAATTAAGTTTTCATGTTAATTTAAGGTGTGGGATTATTTCTTTTACTCATCGTTGTTCGTTGTTCTATTTTAAACAAACACTGTTTTAAATAATCCGCAAAACTCCGAAAAAAAGCTTTCTTTCGTTTTTTCATAAAATTGCTGATGAGTTTTTGTGCAACAAGAATTATGTTTTCATGTTAATTTCAGGTGTCGAAGATTTTCTGTTGCTCATTCTTGTTTCTTGTTCTATTTTAAACAAACACTGTTTTAAATAATCCGCAAAACTCCGAAAAAAAGCTTTCTTTCGTTTTTTCATAAAATTGCTGATGAGTTTTTGTGCAACAAGAATTATGTTTTCATGTTAATTTCAGGTGTCGAAGATTTTCTGTTGCTCATTCTTGTTCATTGTTCTGTTTTAAACAAACACTGTTTTAAATAATCCGCAAAATTCCGAAAAAAAAGCTTTCTTTTTTTTTAAATAAAATTGCTGATAAGTTACTGTGCAAGAAAAATCAAAGTTTCATTTTAAATTTCGAGTGAAGAATAATTTATGTTACTCATTCTTGTTCGTTGTTCTATTTTATCATATATTGAGCTTTTCAAAAATTGAAATTATGTTAAATATGGAACGTGGTGAGTTCAATATCATGAAAGGCAGCTCGGGCGTATCAAGGATTCAATTTATGATCTGATTACCACCCTCTGTACCGTTTTGTCTTATTTTAATAAATAAAAAGCAAAAATTCCTTTTGTATTGTGAAAATGTAGATTGTCAAATACAGGAAAATCTAATTGGCATAAATTCAAAGTATTTTTGAGAAATTTATTCATTGCCTGAGGCAGATTTCTCGCAAGGTGGCATCGAGCAGATCGAGCACATCGAAGAATAAGAGTTGATCTACTACTTCAAAAGCTCACGATCAGAGGCGAAATGTAAGTCAGTTGACTTCCGGCAGCTTTCAACAGGGTTTCTTCTATATCTTATTTTTCTTACTTCTAATTTCTTTTTGGTATTTTAATGTTTCTTTTTTTATTTATTCATAATCCGAAAGCTCGAGCTTTCTCGTCGTCCGGCCGAGTATCTGAATTAATCACTAAATTCCTTTCGCAAAAAAGTATATCGAAAAACATAAAAATAACGTAAATTAATACGAGGTAGTCCAGGGAAACAAAAAACAAGTCAATTTTTAGAGACCAATATGTTATCGAAAAGCTCGGCTTTGTAGACACAGCAATTAAATCACCAAATTCGTAAGAGAAAAGCAACGTTTCGTTTTTTTTTTTAGCTTTCAAATGGCATCTTATCCGCTACTATTAAGCGTCTAGAATCCTTGCTATTATCGTTTTGAAAGCTCAGTCTAAGTGGAAGAAAAAGTGAAATTATCCAAGCTTCGAAAATACTGGACAACTTTTATGGCCGGGATCTTGTGTTTGCTTGTAGATATTTGAAAAGACTGAAGACAGCGAAAGAAAAAAACGATATAAAGGAAAGAAGCTTTCATAGGAATTTTGAAAAAACTTTTTACTGTGATGAGTCTTTTTGGGCACGATCGTTAGTGAACCGAGTGCCATATACATTCTTCATCACAAAAAAAACCGTCGGATTTAGAAAAATGTTTGAAACCAACTAGGAAACATGTTTTGACACTTGAAGAAAATTTTGCAACTATTTTCGGAAACGAACATATGTGCAGACCTTCGATTTCTTGTAAACAAGAGCCATTGAATCGAGTTGGATGATATTTGCACAGGATGTGCCAATAAGCTTTTGGGCTTAATCCAACTTCTGGTTTCAAAACGATTGTCGCTAACTTCATGTCATCGTTAGAGAAAAAAATTGGGTAAAAATGTGAAGCTTTTTGATGAAATTTTTTATGTTCATTGTTATTTCTTTGGCTGTATGTTGCAAGTACGTCACTGCGAAACTCATGTCCTAAAAATCGCAAGATATGACGAATGTGAAATTGCTCGGAGATCAAGTCTAGCGTTGCTAAACCTGTCATCAAAGGGAACAGAAATGTGATATGTACGTGTTGGAAGATAATTTACCTCGGGGTTCTTGTTACACGAGCTTCCCAAAATTACTTCAACGTGGGGTAAATTCCATTATTTGTATCTCATATTCGAAGCGTTTTAGATATAGACGTGAACGTCTCAAGAATTTTGGAAATATGTCTCACGATTTTTTGGTAACAAGAAGAAAAACAAAAAAAAAAAAAAACAAAAACGAGAGATAAAAATGACGTCAGTCTGAACAAAGAAATGAACCAAACAAAAATTTAATTACGCTGTTAAACAAAGTGAATCACCGACGCTTGTCCTAAGATTCGATACTTTGATCAATTCCTTTCATCTAATCCTCTCACCTCCTTCTAAGAAAATTTGAATGAATCGTAATATACGTATTTTATCAATTAACGCAGTTTAATTATTAAGTCTGTGATCGTTTTTGTTGTATTTTAACTTCACGCAATGAAAATTGAAAATTTTTATAAAAAAAGGAAGTTATTGGTTTCGGTCCGATTTTCGGAAATCGAGTTTTCATCAGATCTCGACGTTTTGGGATCCTACGAAGCTATTCTGACTATTTTTGGATGGACGTCCGTATGTGTGTGTGTGTGTAAACAAATTTTTGTCGTACGATATCTTTACATCGAATCGATCGATTGGAATGGTTTTTATGGCAATCGAAAGGGTTTATCAAGACTTAGATCTGATTAGATTTTGGAGTCGATCGATCGAGTAGTTTCAAAGTTATTTGAGAAATAACAATTAAAAAACAATTTTTTTTCATGTTTTTAGCGCATAACTCCCAAACTGTTCGTGGGATTAGTCTCAAAACTTGATCAGACTTAGCTCTTGGATAGCCCTTTCGACCGCCGTAAGATTCATAAAAATCGAACGATTGGTTTAAAAGATATTGCACAGCAAAAATTTCTCTTTTTGTCGTACGATACTTTTGGAACGAATTAACCGATTTGAATGATTGTTGCGGCGATCGAAAGGGTTAATCAAGACTCAGATCTGATTAGATTTTGGAATCGATCGGTCGAGTAGTTTCAAAGTTATTCGAAGAATAGAAATTGAAGAAAAAAAGATTTGTATAGGGAAAACTAATTATACTTATAACCTTCTTTAATTTATTATAAACACAATAGTATCAATTAATTGTAACGTATTCAACACAGCGGGAAGTTTTCGGGTTGGCCCACAGGTCAACTGGTTTCCTGATTTTTTATTTTTATTTTTATTAATAACGAGAGTCAGTCGCTGAAATCGAAAGTGAAATTTTAGTAGGGAAAGGGCATGAGCATTTTTTCATAAAATTATAAAGTTATTAAATTTTGATTCTAAGAGCTTCTGTCCGAATGTGGTTAGAAATTAAAATGAAAGAATTTGAAGAAGAACGAATTTGGGAGAATTTAAATTTCAGATTTCAATTAGAGAAGAGATTTATTAGTCCGCATCAAAATTCGGAATAACTGGTAAACTTAAAAATTGGTTTTACAGTTTTAGCTAAGAATTTTTATACGAAGTTTCATCTCTCTGGATTATCTGGCTGCAACGTTACCACTTTTCATTACTATTCTGTTCACGTAGAAAGAAAAATTTTCATCTCTACCCCCGCTGAAGAATTTCTTTCACTTTCCTTTCACAGCCGAAAAAGGTTATTGAAATTTTTTTTTTGTTTTTTTTTTTTTTAATTATTATGAGATCCGTCTTAATTATGGACACGAATAATATAATTCGTTTATTATTATTTCAAATCCTTGAGGAGATCCTGTGACATTTGTTAGAAATCAAATTAAATCTTTCGAAATATTATAATTGAAAATTCTTTAAAATATTAAAATATTTTGTGTAATATTTTACGTGTAGATACTTTACAGAAAACGAGCTTAGGATAAGGCAGCTTTAAATTTGATTTGTATAACTGATTTTTATTTATTTATTTATTTTTTTTTAAATAAATGTACTTTGTTTTTTGTACATATTCCCATACCTACATCAATTTTGTTATTTTAGAGTTTGCCTCGTTTTGATTTACGAGTTCCAACATCAAGACAGAACTTTTTCAACTTATTCTGTCTGTCTGTTCAATAGTTACCATCCTCGAGACAGCATCCCCCTTGAGTATCCAGGTAAAAATTTTGTAGCACGAAGTCGTGCGAAATGATTGTATGTTTTAAAGCGAGAAATAGAAGCTAAAACAAAAAAGCTCGAAAACACAATAAAGAAAAATAAAATAAAAAAAAAAAAAAAAAAAGAACATTAATATTCAAGCAATGCATCTTAACCAAGTCTGGCTTAACGTAGTAATAATTTACGTAGTCTCAAAGTTTATACACAAGCTATAAAATTTTTGGCTCTAAAAAACGAGGAGAAAATAAACTCAAAAACATTTTAAGAGGACGTTAATACGAAGGATAGTGTCTCCATAAATTCAATATTAACTGAAAGAATCCAATTTTTATTTAACAAACTTATCAGTCACTGATGTTTGTTAATTTTTCTTTAGTAATTATAAATACAAAAATGATATCCAGACACAAACTTACCATGTCGTCCATCTCAAGGAACATAAATATTCTGAAATTAACAAGCTTTTTACTTTGATAAGATACTTGAATTTTAAGATTATGATTATAAATTATTGAAACTAATTTTTTAAATTAATTCTCTTCAAACATTGGAGGGTATATTATAAAAGCATTCCAGCTTATTTGGAGAATGCGATTTAGTCAACTAGAGTCAAACCTCTGCAGTAATCCGATGTTGTACTACATAAAAGCTCTAGAGCTTTAAATTTAAATTTAAACCAAATTTGGTTGAAATAAACCAAGTTAATCCTGACGACGATACGTTTTCATTCCTATAACACTTGTAAAAAAATGTTACGACGGTACTTGTGCCGAGAACAGTTATCACTACTCGAAAAGCTCTTTTACCTTGCTTTTACGTATCATTGTAGTTATCGCCAGCATTAGTCTGAATAATTATCCTTTTAACACGCAGATATAACATCAGACGTATTTGTATAAATTGAAGATTTGAATGGGAACCTATTAGCAAAATTGTCTTTCTCCCAAATAAAAGATAAGATAAAATAAAAAACAATGGCAAAGCTTATCGTCAACATGCGAATGTGCGGATAAGAGAAAATAAAAAGCTCGAATTCATTGAATTTTAACTTGATGGTTATCAGACCCAAAGGTTCCGAATTTTGAACGTTTGAATGATCAAGATTAAGAATTCATATGATATGATTTCGAATCTTTCAGAAACGAGGTAAAGGTTCAGAATGTTAAAATAATGTAAAAGTGAGACGATCCATGTGCGAATTTCAAGTTCCGAAATTTTGAATCTTCGGTTTTATTCGATTTGAATTTTTTTTTAATTGACTCGCAGACTTTTACTTTTTCTAAAAACTGTGAATCGGTAGTATTAAAATCCGGAATCTAGCTTCTATTTTCTATAGCAAAAACGTTCTCTAACAGAATATCAATTTTGAAAAAGAGCTTAAATCAAATTGGACCCAGGTTCCACCCTTGAACCTTAATCTGTCTTAACACAGTGACGTACTCCGCCTATACCTCGTTCCAAATTCATGACGTGTGAAACTCTATTAGTTTCGATGATCGAATAACGTCCTGAGTACCAAACGGAAGATAACGAGTCAGGTTCCAATCATGGTCACCAAACTCGAAGCCCGGTTCATTTAAGAATTGATCAAGATAATTCAGAAGCATCTTTGCAATAGATAAATGGAAAGCACTTGTTTTAAGAATTGCACAGAATCGTTGAATGGGATCCGGAGCTTTTGGTCTCCAATGATCTAGTAGACGAGGTTTTATCAAATGGATAAAGAACTTTTGAGTCAATATTTAAGAATTCTTTAACTTCAGTAGCAAAAAGCTCTTTGATTATGGTTTGTGTTTTTGGATCATCAAAGATTAGAAGATCTAAAACTTCCTCATCGACTTTATGCAAAGATTTATGAATGATAGTAGTAGTCAGTTTATTTCAAGTGTTGAATATTATAATGTAATCATATACTTTCATGGTTTTGAATATGTGAACATTTCATTTCGTTATTGAGTATATTTTTGTCCAAACTCTTCCCTCGCAGACTAGAAGGAATATTCTCCAAGTAAAAAAAGTCTCTCACTTTTGCCTTTTCCTTGAATTTTTCTGTTTATACAAGAAACGTTTAAGGTGATTTCAGAGGGTCTAAACGACCAGACCTTAGAATATATCCATGACCCTGCGCTTCTTTTTGTCGTCGTTAAGCTGAGCGAGCTTTGCGGTTCGGTTCACCAATGGGAATGGAAAATTTTTCATTAAATGGTAAAACTATTCATACGATTATGTTCATATAATTTTAAGTAACTAAACAAAAATCATTAGATATATTTTTCTCTTATAAATTATGTCAATTAGTGTTTGTAAAAATTTTCTTTCTTATAAAAAGGCTATTTGTTTGTTATTTTGAAAAAAAATTTCTCTTTCATTTCTTCTGAATTTGTGTTGATGGGGTCGTGAATGGTTTCGGTATCTTTGTCAGTTTCATGATTATTTATATAGAATAAGATATTTTATTCATACCTCATGTTCTGGCCTTTTGCAGGAATATATAGCCACGTAGTAAAAGGCGAGAAATAAGCTATAGAAGCTGTGAAAGGAGCATGGAACATCTTGAATAAAACATCTCATCAATGTTTGTGCAAAAAATAAGTTGAAATAAAATAAAATATATATAGATCGTAACTTGTCTGGAAGACAAACCCGAATTTTTCTTTGTCGTTTCAAATCTTGAGGTTCTTCTTCTTCTTCGTTTAGAGACGTAAAACGTAAGTTCAGTTACATTTTTTGTATATTTTCGAGATTGTATCATATAGAAAGTCAATCTCACCTCGGTTTTCTGCAAGATATCAAAAAGAGTCTTTACAGAAAAGTGGTGAAAACAAGGTTGCGAAAAGTAGCCTAAAACCTAAAACGAAACGTGACCGAGTCAAGTCTAACCTAATATGGCCCGAGGGTCCACCGCAAAAATAGGAGGAATTTTTAAACTCGTATCACGTGCGACGTTCGTTTTTTTTCTTCCTTTTCATCTTCTTGAAACATCTTGAAACCCCAATTGGTACATCGCTCAAAGTTTCTAGCTGGAGATCGTTCTTATAATTCGCATATTATTCGGGTCAAAAAGAAAGAAAAAAATTGTCTGCATAGTAGATTTGAAAAACTAAAAATTAAAAAATATCGAAAGTTCAAAATTATGAAAGCCAAAAATTTACCGAGTTTTGAACTTTCCGAGTTTTTAGCCGTCTGCATTCCGGTCTTCTCAATTTTGATATTCTGAACCTTAACGTTTTTGAAAATTCTAAATCGCCTCAAATGAATTTGTAATTTTGACCTTTCGAAATTTTTAAAATTCGGAATGCTTTTATTGAAACGTGATTTTGCCGTCAATTTCGATGAAATTATTTCAACAGTTATCAAGCTTTGCCGTAACGAAATTTCAAACTGTTACCCCTCGCATATTCAATTATCAGATAATTCTATATTTGGCAAAAAAGCTCGGTACTTCAAAAAGTACCTGTAACCGAACAAATTTCATTTGAATTTGAAAAACGGTCATCGAAATATCAACACTTTTTTTTTTTCTAAAAACACATTTTTTTTTCTGCATATCAAACGCCTCTATCGATTTCGCCCAAATATAACACAGGGTCTAAAAATTGTCCGAAGTATTCGAGTTCCAAATTTTGTTAAGATCTTTCCGCTCGTTTAAAAGTTATTCAAGAACGTAAAGAACCAACTTCTAAGTGTCAAACTTTCTTAAGACATTAATTATATACACCGTCTTCCTAAATCGTCACGCAGACACAAACCAAATGGTCTAAAAGCTCAGGGTTAACATAGGCATCTATCATTACGGTTAGAATTTGTATATTGATTATAAAGCAACAAATCTCTTTCACTTTATCTTGCCTGTCGGCCACCTGTAGAGTCTAATTTACGACAGGCAGTAACTGTGCCCAAAGAGCTGTATAGGTAGTCAACTTAAGTGTGGTAGTCTGCTTTGCTCTTTTTCGAAGCGTTTCATTCCAACCCATTCAAGCCAAATGGCTCGTTAGTTATTCCCCGTATAACATATCGAGATGACGATGCTTTCTGGCACAGATGTGATAAAAGGTCTTAACGGTACGTGAGTATCGATCGTAAAAATTGGTTTCTTTTTTTTTTCAAGATCTACAAGCTCTTGGAAGAATTTCTTGTTTTTCTTTTTAATGACACAGTTTTATCATCTTTTAATGAAGGTATGTCCCAGACTCAAGTCAACGTCTATTTCACAGACTTAGACTGGCGTAATGAGACAAGCAGTTAAAGGGACACGTACGTCTCAAAATGTAAGAAGAATCGATTTCCATTTTGTTACGTACCTGAATTTGAAGCTCTTTCCATGTTCTGTTAAATAAAAAAATAGTGTTATGAAAATGATGTTCTTCAACTTTGCACGCACGATATATCTACGAAATCGGTTGATCGATTTTGACTAGTTTTTAACCAAAAATTGTCTAAGTTACTCGCTTTGGAATGACGAATCAGAAACTTGATACGATGAAAGATTTTTAACAATGAGAAATAATTGACTATTCAAATAAAACGTGGCATGGCAAACAATAGTCAACCAATGAGACGTGTTGATATATTAAATTTTTTTTCAACAAGACGTCATTATCTTGGTAGCTTGAATAATACGAAAAAAATTATTGGATAATAAAGAGCGATAGTTGAATCGGGTTCCTAAAAACTCAGTATATCCCATCTAAATGGTCTCTATCTTGTTTATTTTGCTTACTATGAGCTAGAACCACTCATGAGGTAATTAGTGCGGCTAAAGTCCAAACGATATCTCTATGCGTGTGTGAAAATATAAATAGTTAGGGCAGCGAAGCAAGGGAGCACAAGAGAGTTATTAGTTTAGAATCATGTTTCGTTTCGCGGTGATTGCCAACTTGCTTTTGTCTGTGGCTCTGGCTCAGGCAGAGTCAACATGCGTTGATGTAGATACAAGTTTTCAAGTGTGTTATGATCAAAATGTTTTAATTAACGTAACGGAATCTGTACACGATGAACATCAGCTGAAAATCGAGAACTTGAATTTGGTATCGATTGTACCCGGTGCTTTCAAAAATCTGACAATTAAATTATTAACACTAAAGGGAAATCCAATTTCAAGTCTTCAACCCGGAGTGTTTGCCGGACTGCCGAAATTGGAAGAACTCGATATTGGGATCAGCTCTGTTAATTTGATCCCTGACTTATTTCAAGAACTGCGTTATCTGAAGCAATTGACCCTTGGTGCATCGAAAATCCGCCACATACCAAATCGGACTTTCAACGGGCTATCGAATTTGAACCACTTGTCGTTACACCACAATGAAATTTCCACAATAAATAAAACTACATTTAACGGACTTTCGTCGTTGAAAATTTTAGACCTACAAAACAATAAAATACCTAACCTTGAATCTAAGTGTTTTGAAAAACTTGGGGAATTGGAGGAGCTTTGGCTGTGGTATAATGATTTGAAGAAAATAAAACCGTATACTTTCCAAGGCTTGGCAAATCTGACGTCCCTGATACTCATGGAGAATAACATCACAACAATACGCCCAAATGCTTTTAATGGTGTAAGTATACCTGGCTGAACCTAAACGTTAATAATAAAAAAATTTACTAATTTCTTGTTTCCCTAATTCAATTGTGAAGCTGCCGAAGCTGGAAGAATTGTCATTGTCGTACAACAAGATAAATCGCTTACGAAATGGGTCTTTCAACGGGTTGCCTGAATTGAAGTACTTGAAATTGAAGGACAATAACATTCACGCTATAAATCGAAACATATTTAAAGGCCTCCCAAAGCTGATAAATTTACAACTACAGGAAAATAAAATAGCTAGCATTGCATCTGGGTCCTTCGCGTACTTGGGGCAATTGGACTCTCTTCGATTGGAAGACAATGATTTAGCGGAACTACGACCCGATATGTTCACAGGATTATCGAAACTAACGGTCTTGGATCTCAGTTATAATAAAATTGCCACGATTACTTCGAGAGCACTTATCGGCCTGAAAAGTTTGGAGTATCTGTACCTTAGTAATAACAAAATTTCTAATGTGCAAGCTGGTGCATTTGCAGGGCTCTCAAAGCTGATACGTATTCGCATTGGTAATAACAAGATTCACACTCTACCTTCCGGTCTATTTGCCGGACTTTCAAAATTGGATGTTTTAGACTTGAGTAATAACACTTTGACCCATATTGATCGAAGTGATGTCACGTTGGCAAGCACCACTAGAGTCGTTTTTGATCTCGAATAAGAACTATCTGACGAAGGTTACTACTTGCGCACATGGTGACAATTTTTTTCTCGACTTTCTCAATTTTTTGTCACTTGTTGACTATCTATGTATGTTATTTTAGACCAAAACATTTATAAATCACATACCTGTGTTGCAGGATTTTCATATTAATGATTCATGAATAAAGATGCTTGTATATGAGATGGTGCTCTATTAATTTCCTCTCCACTGCCATGTATCACAATTTTCCAAATAAAGTAGTCCAGATCATTCAATGATGCTTATACATGTCATGTTTTTTCCAGACTATCAGTTAGTATTCACTTTTTTATCAATCGTACATTTCTTGTCTCCAATATATACTTCAAGAATACATTCTTCACGAAGTTTTATTTTTTTTTTTGAAAAAAAATGACAAAACAAAAAACAAAATTGAAAGACATGAAAATACAGCAATGATTTTTTGTAGCAAAAAATAAAAAATTAAACTGAATTTTATCTTCATAAGATTCGATTTTCTCCTTAGTTTAAAAGTATTATTTTTGAAAATTTTTCAAATTTTTCAAATTTGACTCTCAAACTAAGGAGAAAATCCATTTTTACCAAGATGCATTTATTATTGGAGTATAAAATAACTTTAATGTAGCACTCGGAAGCTGGGACATCTACTTTGCTCTACTCTTGCAACAAGACTGACTCTTAGAAGAGACTCTGGTATGCATTTTGTATACAGAATGGGTCCCTTAAACTTATTCTTATCACTCTAATAGTTTAATATGAACAGTATCACATAAACTGAAATCGGTGCAGCTCACCGTCATGAGATCTCTAGACTAATTATACATTTATTTAAACTATGAGATAAGCTAGGTTGCTTTTTGTATTCACATGATGAAATATAAATATATCCATCAATAGATGAATTTTGAAAACGTTCGTCTTTAAGAGCTTGATTAATGAACTCACACCAGCATCTTGCTGCTTGTTTTAATCCATATGAAGCTTCATTCAACTCACAAACTTGATTTACTTAATTTATAGCTCCCTCAGGCACCTTCATGTAAATTTCCTCTCCCAATATGCCATTGAGACAAGCTGTTTTCACATCCATATGATGAACTAATAGAGTTAATTGATTAGCAAATGCGATCATGAATCTAAAACTTGAAATTCTATTAACTGGACCAAAATTCTCATTATGTTCTTTCAAATATCCTTGACTAAAACATCGAGCAACAAGTCGAGCTTTATACCTTTTGATGGGTTTCCAAATTCATCATTTTTAATAACAAATTACCCATTTACTATCAATAATATTTTTGTACTCAGGTTTTGAGTACGAAGTCCATTGAGTACACATGAGATAATAATCATCTACATTATCTTCGTCATAAAAAATAGTGGGACGACTTTTAATCCTATCACTCCTTCTTGGCTCAGGTGATCTTTGTCTTTTATTTTGATTATTTTGAGATGACCACTCTTTTCATCAATTCTTAACGATTCTTAACATTAACCTGGCCATCAGTCTTTACCACAGCTCCTAGGTACCAAAATGTTTGTCTCATCAACTTTGACGTCTCTCGCTATAACAAAAAGAAAGTTGCTGATAATTACAAATCAACCTTCTTCGCCATCGCTGCATATCCAACTATATTGAATAACGAATAGCCCCAGAATTTCTAATTAATCTTCTGAATTTTAGAAAGAATATTACACGAAATTTCATAGTATTGTCTTTGTTTTCATGGAACTGACAGATTTCAAGTTATATGCGTTCAAATACTTGAAGCAGGTTAACAAAAACTTCGAGACTATATCAGATTAATCGTCAAAAGGTATGACATGAGTAATTGCATCTGTTGAACTGAAAAAGTTATGATTTATTGGATAAAAAAGTGAGCTTTACGATTTTTTTGTTTGATCTATGAAACACCTTTTTCACTGGTATCGCTACCCGCATTTATTAATTTAACTTCATGATCCAAAAGTCTCGTTTTTACAAAAACCAGAATTTAATCATTTTTCGATAAAGTTTCAATCGTAGTTATTACTCCGTCATTTTATTTATATAAGACCTCAATCTCTCGGTAGCTTGAATAATAACGAAAAATTATCAAATAGTAAGCAGCGATAGTTGAATCGCGTACCTAAAAACTCAGTATATCCTATCTAAATCGTCTTTATCTTGTTATTTTGCTTACGCAATCAGATCAACTCATTGGGTAATAATTATTGTGACTAAAGTCCAAACGATATCTCTATACGTGGGTGAAAATATGAATAGTTAGGACAACGAAGCAAACGAGCATAAAAGAGTTATTAGTTTATAATCATGTTTCGTTTCGCGGTGATTGCCAACTTGCTTTTGTCTGTGGCTCTGGCTCAGGTAGAGTCAACGTGCGTTGATGTAGATACAAGTTTTCAAGTGTGTCATGATCAAAATGTTTTAATTAACGTAACGGAATCTGTACATGACAAACAGCAGCTGGAAATCGGGAACTTGAATTTGGTATCGATTGTACCCGGTGCCTTCAAAAATCTAACAATTAAATTATTAACACTAAAGGGAAATCCAATTTCAACGCTTCAACCCGGAGTGTTTGCCGGACTGCCGAAGTTGGAAAAACTCAATATTGGTATCAGCGCTGTTAATCTGACCCCTGACTTATTTCAAGAACTGCGTTATCTGAAGCAATTGACCCTTGGTGCATCGAAAATCCGCCACATACCAAATCGGACTTTCAACGGGCTATCGAATTTGAACCACTTATCGTTACACCACAATCAAATTTCCACAATAAATAAAACTACATTTAACGGACTTTCGTCGTTGAAAATTTTAAACCTACAAAACAATAAAATAACTAACCTTGAATCTAAGTGTTTTGAAAACCTTGGGGAATTGAAGGAGCTTTGGCTGTGGTATAATGATTTGAAGAAAATAAAACCGTATACTTTCCAAGGCTTGGCAAAACTGACGTCCCTGATACTCATGGACAATAAAATCACAACAATACGCCCAAATGCTTTTAATGGTGTAAGTATAACTTGCTGGACCCAAACCTTGATAACAAAAAGATTTACTAATTTCTTTTTTCCCTGATTCAATGTTAAAGCTGCCGCAGCTGGAGGAATTGTCATTATCGTACAACAAGATAAATCGCTTACGAAATGGGTCTTTCAACGGGTTGCCTGAATTGAAGTACTTGAAATTGACGGACAATGATATTCACGCTATAAATCAAAACATATTCAACGATCTCCCGAAGCTGACAGGTTTACAACTACAATATAATAAAATAGCTAGCATTGCATCTGGGTCCTTCGCGTACTTGGGGCAATTGGACTCTCTTCGATTAGAAGACAACAATTTAACGGAACTACGACCCGATATGTTCACAGGATTATCGAAACTAACGGTCTTGAATCTCCGTTATAATAAGATTGCCACGATTACTTCGAGTGCACTTATCGGCCTGAAAAGTTTGAAGTATCTGTACCTTAATAATAACAAAATTTCTAATGTGCAAGCTGGTGCATTCGCAGGACTCTCAAAGCTGAACCACATTTACATTGGTTATAACAAAATTCATACTCTACCTTCCGGTCTATTTGCCGGACTTTCAAATTTGAGTATTCTAGATTTAAGTAATAACACTATGACCTATATTGATCGACGTGATGTCATGTTGGCAAGGCTGACTGAAGTCATTTTTAATCACTAATAAGAACTATCTGACGAACGCTACTAATTGGGCACATGGATACAATATTTCTCGATTTTCTCAATTTTGTATCACTTGTTGACTATCCGTGTGTGTTATCTTCGACCAAAAAATTCATAAATCACATATCTGTAGTGCAGAATTTTCATATTAATAATTCATGAATAAAGATGCTTGTATGATGGTGATCTATTAAATAATTTCCTTCCCACTGCAATGTATCACAATTTTCCAAGTAATGTAGAGTCAAATCATTCAATGATGCTTAAATACATGTCATATTTTTCCAGACTATCGGTTGGTATGCACTTTTTTATTAATCGTTCATTTCTTATCGTCAATATACTTCAGGATCAGATTTTTTTACGAATCTTTATTTCTTTCCAAAAGACAAAATTGAAAAAAATTAAATGTTTACAATATTTTCTTGTAGCAAAAAATAATAATAATAATAATAATAATAATAATAATAAGAACAATAAATTGTATCCTCACAAAGTTCGATTCTCGCCTTAGTTTGAAGGCAAAATTTTTGAAATGTTTGAAATTTGACTTTTAAACTAAGGAGAAAATCGAATTTCGTCAAAATGTAATTTATTGTTCCTTTTTTTTTTTTTTTTTTTTGCAATTTTGTTTATTTTTTTGGACAAAAATAATAATTCAGAAATAAATACTAGTTCATTTCTTCCCGCTCTCAGAATAGGATGAAAATACGTGTATTTAGTCCTTGATTGCGCGGAAAAAAATTTTTATCTCTCTGTCTCTTTTTGCTACAGGAGATAAAAATGCGGATTTTTTCATCCTACAATTTGCGACCGTTTCCTCTTCGGAAAGATTATCCGTCAAATAAAGCATATACAGCTTTCAGGAGAACACAAATTTTCGATGAAAATATCTTGTTGAAAGGTGTGATATAAAAAACACTGAACAAAAAAAAAAAAGAAAAATGGGTTGGATGAAATGATCAGTGAATATTTTTTTTTTAACTTCCCGCTTTAGAAAGAAGGAAGTTATTGTAATCACCCCGAGAATGGAAAGTTAAGTTTTCACCAGATCTCCACGGTTCAAGGTCAAGAAAATCATCCCCGACCATTTTCAGATGGATGTCTGTATGTGTGTATGTATGTATCGATGGATGGATGGATGTGTGTGATCACTTTTTTTTGTCCGACGATATCTCGAGAACGAATGATCGGATTTTGATGAATTTGGTATCAATCGACGCGGATTCTCTAAACTTAGAACTGATTAGATTCTGGATTTGATCGGTCCAGTACTTTTTGAGATATTCGAAGAACAAAATTTTGAAGAAAATAATTTAATCGACGATATCTCCATAAAGGATCGACGGATTCGAATAAAAATTGGTATCTCAAGATTTTCTCGATCGTTGATTACGAATACAAGGTCAGATTTTTTTTCACCTCTCTCATCTGAAAATTTCCTACCAATAATTACATTAGGAAATCTTCATACATGTGTTTTTTTTTCCTCGAAAGATTTGGGCGGGAAGTTTTAGGTCTAGCCCATCGTGGTTAGCCGATTTACCTGCTTGTTTTTTTATTTGTTCTTCTGTCGGTTTTGAATATAGATTTGAAGATGTATCTTCAGCCTCTTTCCGTCATATGCCACATTTGTGTAATAAAAAGAAAATAAAAAAAAGCTCAGATTTTGTGCTTTTTTCAGAATTCAAATCCGACTTGAAATACAGGATAAAATAAAATTATTATTTAACGTTTATTTGAATTCCTTTTGTTTGAATCTGCAGAAATTGTATTATCTTCAATAAACAAGAAACGTATTGTCTGAAAACTTCGAACCAAAACACATGTTCAAACGAATCCCTCTTCGGTTTTATTTTTTACATTTTTTTTTTTGTTTTTTTGTTTTTTTTCTCATTTTCATTTTTTTACGTTTTATTCTCTTCCTCGTTTCTCTACTCTGACATTTATTACAGTGGATATAGGTATACACGTTTTACCTACCGTGCGGTCGTTCGTTTCCTTTGCATTGTTCCCAAAGGAATTCCTCAAGTGCCATGAATTATTGAGCTTAGAAGAACGGGCTATACTTTATTCCGAAAAAGTATCTATGGCATGACCGTATATCTATATTCCAGAAATCAGACACTCAACCGCAACTACCGAACCGATCACATAAATATACATCACTCGAATCCTTTTTCAGTAATTGACCAGATACCTTATACAATACGAATGTTGTTTCTTATTTCAGAAAATTCGAGGTCAACATCGAAGATTAGTTACCCTAATCCCAAAAATTGGCAACACAATTTCATTTCCTAAAAATATTTTAATTCGAGTGTAGAAAAAAAAAAATAAATTATTTCCATGACCATATTTAAAAAATTTGACAAATCTTTTGAAAGTCAAGATCGTTTCAATGAATTTTTTTGGGTACTATATACTCGTCCTTAGAATAATCCCATAAATTTGTTACCATTCTTTCGTCACGCCTTTTGCCTTTCCTAAAGTTATGCGTCTGGAAAAAGTAAGAATTTCATGAATGTGAAAACGCACCCTTGAACTAGCAACTGTCGAAAAAGGTTTCTCTACCATTCCCTGCACTCAACCTTTTGTTTTTTGTTTTAATCATAGTTTCAAATCGAAGTTCCAACACATTGATAAAACTCAATGAATAAATCAAAGCTTTTAAAAACCACTTTATACGAATTTAGACAAAATTATATCGATAATTATAATCCCACTTGAATTATTCTCGCAATAAATTCACCACCCAGAATAAGTAAAGTGAAAACAATTAGACCACTGTGGTATAGCAGAATCGTTTTTCAAGGGTGAACTAGATTCTATTATTAAACGAAGTTGCCGGTCCTCTTTTTCGCCCCATTCCAATTTCAGTCATCCAAAAGCACATCAAGCCATTCAATATCTCCCAAATTTTTTACACGATCCCAGAAATTATACCCGAGCATCGAACATTAGACACTAAATCCTAAAAGTCATGCGAAATTCATCAAGTTCTGAATTTCAAAATCGAAAATCAATTTTTTGTCAAATTAACACAAATTTGAAACCTTTATTTTGATTATACTCATTTTCCATTCGTTTCATTGTTCATAAATTAAACAAGACAACATTATGTTCAGGATTTTAGGCACAATTTTTCTCCGTGGATTAATAATTGAGGAGTCGGATGCAATAAACGAACATTGAGCCTGTATGCCAATATTGCAATAATCGAAAGCATGATTCTCAAAAACGCAACACACTTACTCGAGTCTTGATAACATTCTGAGATGAGCTTTTACTGCGATCTTTGCAAGAATTAGGGGCATATAATTAACACTACGATGGACTAATATCCGATAAAAATATATAGTCAGTATGCAGTTTGATGGATTGGTTTGAAACTATACCTACGCAATGCCCGATTAAACGATTACCATAATATTGATTCTGCGCTCGATTTCTGAGCTTTATTGCTTTCCGATCTTCCAAAATCAGTCTAAAAATTAAAAAACCTGCCCCTGTTTGGACTTGCGATACGCTATTCTTCGCGAATAGTAGCAATTCTATAATTTTCTAACGTATTAGACGCGAATTATTGTATTTCTATGCATTTTTTTCAGAGCAGGGGATATACAGCTCTTATTTAGAAAAATTTGAAAAACACTACGATGGACTAATATCCGATAAAAATATATAGTCCGTATGCAATTTGATGGATTGGTTTAAAACTAATTCGCAATACCTGATTAAATGATTACCGTAATATTTATCCTGCGCCTAATGTCTGAGCTTTATTTGTTTTCTATCCTCCAAAATCTGAATCTCAAAATTTTTAAAAATCTGCCACTGTTTGGATTTCCAATACTGTATTTTTCGCGAATAGTAACAGTCCTATAATATTTTTAAAAATCGAACGCCAAATGTTGCATTTCTATGCAATTTTTTGCAATTAATGGCATGCAGTTCATATTTCAAAATCGGTGATATTCGCTTTTGCAGTGAACACAAAGTCTCGTTAGTATCGTGACTAAGCACGCTGTAAAAATAAATCACTATTCGAAATATACAAATGAAATGGTGCGTTTTTCTTAATTATATCTCGAACCGTGATGTTATGTTGCATCTGATTCCTCATATCGCAATTATTATTCTATATTGCTGTACTTACCATGTTACTAATTCTCATCCACTAATCTATGAACCTTTTCACTTGAGGCTATAATCGTGTACGTCCCTATAATTTGGACCAGTTTTTTTTTTTTTTTCTGGACCTGTCCCTGCAAAATTAAGATAAGCAAACGACCCTGTCTGCCCACCACAAACTGGTATCACTTTCAAAAGACTTAACAACGAGTCCTTTTCATTGCTTTTCCCTTTCGTTTTTCCTTTTGAAAATCATCAACACAGTCTGAAAACAAATTCGGCTTAAATTAGAGGGAGGGTTTGGGGTTGAGATAGGAAGCCAAAATTTTTAAAAGATTTTTTTCGTATTATTTGAAAACGATTTGAGGGATGGCTGTCAAAAAAATCCTAAATAAGGATCACTCTAATGTACACGTGCTTATGTATGTTTAAATGTTTCTGAGCAATTTTTGAATGAAAAATTTCATAAGCAATAATTATTAAGTATAATGTTCAAAATTTTTTTATAAAAATTTTCAAAGACATAGGAGCAGCTTTTCCGTAAGTTTAGATGGTTTTCGGTGTTCTCATCTGTTCTTGGTAATTGGGATTGGTAGATACAGATAGAGTTTTACTTAACATCAATCGTTTCGCGTCAAGCGAGAGAATAATAATTAACACAGTGAAGAAGACAAACGATCTAAAGAAAGTCAATAAACCGATCAGACAAGACGGTATAGATTCTAAATTTAAACCCATCAAACTTTATAGTCCTTAGATTTTCGGAATAAAATAACACAATGCCAGTTTCAAATTAGAACAAAGAATTGCATTTTGAATACTGATCTTAAGTAAATATACGCTTAGTTTGCACGTTTAGTTGCCAAACTCTGTTACTATGATCTGTGATTGTTGTAGGGTTCGTAAATAAAATTTCGAGTTGATTAAAAGCCGAAATATAATTGGAATTAGAAATACCAAGATAGATTACACCTCGGGGACTTGAGACACCATTTAATGAAATCTGGCTTTTGAACCTTCAACAATCTCTACGTCTTGATATTTCGCGACTTGAAGTAATCGAAAGTTAGTCACAAAAGCGTATTACATATTGTTTGTCATAAAATATACTGAAATGAAAAACGTAATATTGAAGTTTGAAATAGAATAGCTGTTACGTGACTCTCATTTTAGACAAGAAATCAACTCAAATATCAAAAGACTTGGTAAAGTCTCGCGTCAAGTAGATACATTAAAAAGATTTTGTAACATCCTGGAGACTATCAATTTATCTTTAGAAGGAGGGACTAAGCAACTCTTATTCAACACCAAGATCAATGCGATCGGTGCACGGTGAATGATTTTATCATTTTTCTACAAATCACAAGCACTCAGTTTGACCAGAAATTTTCGTCTTCCCTTTTCCATGTTCTTCACGATACTTGGTGGATTTTATGATTATATAAATAACAAAGAGAGACAGACAGACGTCCCTTATTTTCTTGGCCACTGGAGAAGAGTGACCGTCCATATAAAAAAGAATCGTACGACCTTATGTCACTAAGACCGCGTCTTTGGTGCTTACGAACTTATGCCTTTAGACATTATTATGATAGTTCTATAGTGTAGTGTAGTCTAAATTTATCAGGGGATAGTCAAGACATCGGGTATTCGTATGATTAATATATTTGTGATCTGATGATGTCCCTGAAAATTCAATTAAAACAAACAAATACCAAAATTATGAACAAACGATAAGATATCGATTTTTCATTTTAAATCGCTTTCAAATAGTTAAAAATCTAGTAGATTGGTTCGATTTCACTCTTCGATGACTTATTTTGTTCAGCCAAGTATTTTTCACAAATTCACTGTAACAAATTATTTTTTTTGTCAATAGGCGATTCTATATCGTTATTTGTTGATCGGAATCGACCGGGGTCCAATCTTGTAAAATTGAATATTCGACGTCACCAACGCGATGAAAAAAAAGTGACCCAGTGGTATCGTGGAGAATACTTTTCTGAACATAAAAAACCATCGAAGAGTGAAATCAAACCTATCCACTAGATTTTTCAATATTTGAAAGCGATTTGAAATGAAAAATCGATATCTTACCGTTTCTTCATAATTTTGGTATTTTTTTTTTTTTTATTGAATTTTTAGGGACATCATCAGATCACAAACATAATAATCATACGAATACCCAATATCTTGACTATCCCTTAATAAATTTAACAAAAAGTATTGATTTTTAACGAGCTCTCCTTCTTAAGGCACTTTTCATTACCTTCGATGCCCATGTAATTACCAAAAGTATTATCCAGCATGTGAGGAATATAGGTTGGCAATCAAAAATCATTTCAAATTGACAGAAGTGTGGTAATTTTTTTTCTGCAAAATTCTGTCAATTCCAGATTTTTCTTATCCAGCTGTTATCAAGATAAATCGTATAAAGTTTGTCTAACAGACTTTCAGATTTCTTTCGATCAGTTTTTGTGATACTCGAGAGGTCGGAAACTGTAAATATTCTTTAAAATCGACAAACCCTTTTAGACCCTTATTTTTCAGGGTGATAAAAAGTGAAGAATCAATATCGTTAAAAAAATTTACGCTCATTGGTCTGAGGCAAAAAAAAAATAAAAAAAATAAATAAAAATGGTGGAAGCATATTGTTCGTTGATTCTCTGCATATTTTATTTGTCCATACAGTTTTTGCGGCGCGTTTCGGCTGTTGATGAAAATTCAATTACCTTCGTCATGAGGGGGTATACGTTATAATGGTATTCATCGTTTGTATTGTCGGCTATCTTGGAATTAATATGTCTATAGGTATATATTCATCTCGTTCTGTTTGATGTTTTGTGAGAGTTTATAATTTGAGAATTTTTCAATGATCATTAACATTTATATTGAAAATTAAACCGGCAAATAAAACTGTTTCAAAACCGTAAGCCCAATCTTCTTAAGGATATAATATTCGTTCAAAGAAGCTTAGCGAGGTTTCAAATACGCGATCCTATTCTTTCAAGCTTTCATGAAAGCTTGTAATAATATCCAGACAGTATCCAGAGCAAGAAAGAAAGATTTTGAAAGTCTATTCAAAATTTTCCGTCAAATCCGATGAGCCTTTTATTGCAAAAATTTAAACTTCGAGACGCAAGCTTGTCAAATTAAAGTAGCTATACCTACTCAGGTAGAGTTTAACGAATGGCCCAATGTCGGACCAGTACCGTTGTCGACGGAGTGTTCCCGGTGCAGTTTTCATCCCAGTACCAGACCAATGTCAGTCAATAGTCGGAATCATAAGACTCTGCCGACCCTGGTAACCGAAACTGGACCAATATTGCGGATAAACAGTGAGCCAGTAACGTGACTCGGTACTGAGCCAGTGTCCCAAGTTCCCTCAAAAATATATTTCGAAAGTCGAGCAAGAGAAGGGCGTAATCCCTCACAGGGCTTACCCCCTCCGGTTTTCAGCGCTCGGAATGTACTGCGAGAGAAGCCCAATCCTGTCCCAGCGACTTGTGACAACACTGGGCTACCGATGCTGGCCTAGTAGTCGGCCGTATTAATAGCGCTGGCAGATTTTACCTTGTTCAATACTGGCCCAGTGCTCAGCGTCGACGCTCGGGTGTTGAGGCTGGGCCAGTGCTGGCCCCTATTACCAGTATCGGCAGACTCTATCTGGTTTACTTAGATCGAGACGATAGAAGAAAAAGTGGTCATCGGAGGGTACAGGTCGCATCGTTCATAGCAACTTTTTGAAATTGTAACGTTTACAAAAAAATGGTTCAAAATCAAGAACCTTTATACCTAAAAATTAAATTCAATCAGATAACATTAGCTTTTCCGGAAAATACATTAATGTAGAATATTCCATCAAAATTTCGGAAAGTTTCGATATTACGACTCATTATGCCATTCCCATCACATCCTGGTGAACAATTATTTCGATATTCTTATGACGGTCCATTTCTCCTGGACTTATTATTTACTTTCATAATTTGAGTCTGGTAAAAAAGCAAAAAAGAGAAGTTGCCCTTACTTTATCCAATTAAAATTTTTAAAATAATTTTCGGTATTTTTTATTATTTTTCAACAAAACATTCACTGAGATAAAATCACAATAATTTTTTTCTTTATGTTTTTTTTTTTTTCAATCATTTTAGTTTTGATTACAAACATTCAATTGATTTTAAAATATCCGTACTGAATATTCAGATTTTTAGAATAACAATATTTCGCCTCTTCGAATGAGAAATAGGAAGCTATAAATATATGACCATTAAAATAATATCTGTAGTCCCTCAATATCGTTATAAACTTTTTCACAATTCTGGTAAAAATTTTCTTTCAATTCGATTAAAAAGTGGTTGAATTTTATTAAAATAACATAAAAAGAAAGTATCTACATATTTCGAATGATGGACTTTTATTTGGCGAAGTTGCAAATCAGTTAAACATAAATATGTATACAGCATTCTTAGAATTCTTTTGGAAAGGATTATTCGAAGTTGAAGAAGTTTAAAAAATTAATGAAACAATCATCTTCCAGGTTGTTGAAATTGTTTCCGAATAGATTGAATAAGCCCTAAGAACTGAATCTGTCGAAAGGGTCGTCCCAGGATTTTCCAAGACATTGCAGATAAGAATTGGAAAAGCAATATTTGATTTATTACTTTTGATAAAAACGTCGATATATAACAAACCGAAAGTTGAGATTGTGATTTTCGTACTTGAGTTTGAACTTCTCGAGGTTTCTTAATCCCTTCAACAGGAGTAATAATATCACACACAAGAGGTCCTGATTTCCTGGAATATAATCTCGACTCATCTTGGAGTCTCGGATTTGAATTCTGCGTCTGGAATAAAAAGAAAAAAAATTAAAAAAAATAAAAAATAAAAAGAAAGTTCATTTCGGCAACGTGTTCCGACTTTTTCATCCGATCCCTCGCTGATCTGGATGCGGTAATTGCTTTTCTTAAAGTCTAAATTTAACATTGTCATAAATTATGGACCGCAAAAGAAGAAGAAAAAAAAGAAAACAAAAACGAGCTATCGTCTAAAATTCAGCACCGTCAATCAACCAGCAAAGATATTCATGTTATTCTTGGCTGAAGTCTAGCGTCGCAGAATTGAAGTGTCAAAAAAAAAAAAAAATCCCTTCAATCACATTGCAAATAAAATAGTAGATATAAAATTTCTAGTCAAAATATATAAAAGTTGTTTCATATTTTAGGGAAAAACAATTGAAGTACTTTAATCTTTCATTCGGTTCCAAAATTCAGGCGAAATTTTCGGACGTTGATAATTTCGCTACAGTCATTGCTAAGTCGAAATAGAGAATTATGGTCTCTGAAGGGATAAGCCTACTTCGTAATAAAATTTATACCCATGGTGCTGTTGGATTCTTTTTAAATTGACGATTTATAGTCATGAATTGTGGGAAAATATGTTTGTTACAAAACAAAAAAGCAAAAAAAAGAAGATGTTGAAGTCAGCCATATCAAAATATCCCTTGATAATATTAAACTGCCTAATTTAACGTATCGTAAATTATTCTCGGTTATATGAAAAAAATGGAAAAAGCTTCTTCAGTTCCTAAAACCGTTGTCCACAAAGTGTAAAAAAATTGTGCATTTACAGGGACGAATTTTATCGACATTTGTCTTTCCAAAAAATGAAACACCTTTGTCCATTTTCATTTCTTTTTTTTTTTTTTCTTTTCTTTTGTTTCAGATTTTTTTTTCACTTTTTTTTCGGCATATCATCGGCTGAAAAGAATTTCACTTCAATGGTTGCCTCGCCCACATTTCCCAGTTCTAATATCACTTCGAAAAGGGAGTGGGCACATAACATACGTATATCTATATATAAATTTACGTTATACAAGCTCTTACCTTTGGAAAACGGGACTAAGATCAAAGAAATTTTATAGACTATATTTATTTATAAATACAGAAAATTCTCAGATATATTTTTTAAGAAATCTGGAAATCCACTTGAAAATTCGGTAAGGCCGGACTCAAGTTACGAATCTTGAAAAGTTCTGAGCGGTAAAAATTCAGGATTTTGATATTAGGGATTTCCAGTTTTTGACAAATGTGTTTTTCCGAAAATCTGCATATAGTCGATTAAAGAAAATCTTGAAATCCAAAAACACTGGAGATTCAAAATTTCGATAGCTAAAGATCATAGAGCTTAGTGCCTCTCCATTAAATTTTCAGATTCTTTGACTTTCCGAGTATATAATTTTTATATATTCTCAATTTTGAAGTTTCTGAAAATTCAATTCGCTCTCTAGATATTTGATTATTTTTTTTTTTATTTAAATTCACACGGAAGAAAATTCCAGAAATTTAATGAAAATTTATAATCAGAGCTGATGTATTTTCCAAGAACAAAAACCCAAGTTTCTAGAATTTGAAATTGAATTTGTATACACATAATTGTTATCAGAATCGCAATAGCATTTCTATATGCTCCCAGAGCTGCCTTATATACCCTAGGGAAAACCGGCGGCTTTTGTTAATTTGAAATCCGAGTTCGTAAATCGATTTGCCTGCAGCACCATTTTACTTCGATGTGATATGTACTAGTGTAAATAATGATTACGTCTATTTGATCCAGTTCTTGAACTCGAAATATACGAGGGTCGATTTCGACGCCTGGATCTAGGTGGCACTTACGTGACTCGATCACTGGAAATTTCTAACGGCTATTCGATATTTCACAAATTCACAGACGTTAAAAAAAAAGGACTAGTAAATCATTCATGAAATTTCCTGCCTGGATTTTTCACGCTATAAAATTTAGAATCGTTTAATTCCAACTAGATATTAACTAAGGTTCGAGAAATATGAGTTTGAGAAAAGAATTGTTTTTTTTTTAACTACTGAAAAAACTAGTGGACAATTTAATTTCAAAATTTGGTAAGATTTAATTTGGTCAAAGTCCTATCGATGGAAGAAAAATTCACGAAAATCTGTCGATCCGTTTTTGAGATATCATTGATTGAAATTTTTTTTTTTTTTGCAAATTTTGGTTTTTGGAATAACTCAAAAACTACTGCGCCGATGAAATTCAAAATCTAATCAGTTTTAGGAGACATAAAACTGCATCGATTGATCTGACAAAAGTTAACATCCGTTCATACATTCTCAAAATATTGTAAAAATGAAATAATTCTCTGTATCTTCAAATTTTCATCAGATCTCGACGTTTTGGAGTCCTAGGAAGCTATTCTGACTATTTTTGGATGGACGTCCGTATGTGTGTGTGTGTGTGTAAACAAATTTTTGTCGTACGATATCTTTAGAACGAATTGACCGATTGGAATGGTTCTTATGGCGATCGAAAGGGTTTATCAAGACTTAGATCTGATTAGATTTTGGAGACGATCGGTCGAGTAGTTTCAAAGTTATTTGAGAAACAAAAATTAAAAAACAATTTTTTTTTCATGTTTTTAGCGCATAACTCCTAAACTGTTCGAGCGATTAGTCTCAAAACTTGATCAGACTTAGGTCTTGGATAGCCCCTTCGATCGCCGTAAGATTCATCAAAATCGAACGATTGGTTTAAAAGATATTGCACGACAAAAATTTCTCTTTTTGTCGTACGATACCTTTGGAAGGAATTAACCGATTTGAATGATTGTTGCGGCGATCGAAAGGGTTCATCAAGACTTAGATCTGATTAGATTTTGGAATCGATCGGTCGAGTAGTTTCAAAGTTATTCGAAGAATAGAAATTGAAGAAAAAAAGATTTGTATAGGGAAAACTAATTATACTTATAACCTTCTTTAATTTATTACAAACACAATAGTATCAATTAATTGTAACGTATTTAACACAGCGGGAAGTTTCAGGGTTGACCCACAGGTCAACCGGTTTTCTGATTTTTTTTTTTTGGGTAGCTGTAATAATTTCTTTAAAGTTAGAAAGAAAGTTTTAGTTCGTTCCTAAAGTCCGCTATCATTGAGAATTGATGAGGGACTACCTTGCGTGCGAATTTTCTACTTACAAGAAAAATTTGTTTGACGTTATTTTCACTCACATGTCTTCCAGCTGATATGAATTGTGTACGAAAAATGAGAATGGAATAATTTACGGTTTGATATTCTACCCTTCGGGTAAAAAGGTTGTCAGTTTCCTAGTTTTTGAAGAGTTTATATTCACCGATAGTGTTCTTTTTATACCCTCGCTACTGTATAGTAAAAAGATATGACTTTAACCCCCGGGAACCAACAGCTTTAAATTCGTTCCATTTCTATGTCCTGGATTATGCAAAAGATACCTACGCAATCCACGAAAAGCAAAAGGTGCAAAAGCAAAAAGCAAAAAGCGTAGTAGCGTAGCTCTGGCAGTTTTTACCTTTTCTCAAATACCCATAGGAACTGTTTTCAATTTTGTTAGCCTAGCCATAAAAATTCTGAGTCTTTCGCTACCCGACCAATAAAGTCGACCTTCTCTTCTCGCACCATAAATCTACTGCAGAGAGTAGGACTTCTTTATTTTCTAGACACCTCAAGGCTCGAAATCTACGAGACTTGGATCTCCGATGGGACAAAGATAGGGATGAGACAAGGCGTAGTTCACGGGGTACCATCCGAGGGACAGAAAATGCGGCTTGTCTGACGCTGGGCTTAGGGATGCTTACCCACCAGTTGGACAAACTTTGACCATATAAACCTAGTCAAGATATGAAGAAACTGGTCAATAGAGTCTCCATCTATCTGTGGTCGCTGGTCAGTTTGAAAACAAACGCCTATACCTGGGATCACATTATCCCGCATTGCCACTTCGCGACTCTTATTGCTGGTTTGTTGAGCTTTTTTCTTTTCCTATTGTCTCTCTTTTCATTTAAGACGCAAAAAATATCTGAAACATTCAATTCTTCAGACCACAATGTTTGCAGCTGATGTCGGTCAACGGTTGCAGAGGTCGAATCCCATAAGACACTAGAATTTCGCTACTATCTAATCGAGTCACAGTCTAGGTCTTGAAAGCAAACTTAACGATAATCCATCTTCTTCTTCGAACCGATAGATCAGGAATAAAGTAAAACGAAGATAAACTATCAACGTTACGAATTTATAGCGAAAATTTAAAAACATGCATCCTGTTGCACATTCAAAAATTTAACAACATGGGAGAAGAATCTTCTTTTTTTTTATCTACTTTCTCTCCTTCTTTATGCAGAAAATATGTGATGGCAATATTTTACGAATTTCGGAAAGACAATTTCTTTCACGCAGATCTTAATCTCTCATTCATGAGTTTTTTTTTCGCAACTGCACTTTATTAAAGGGGAGAAAATCATCCCGTCAACCCAAATTTCTATCTCTCAAATTCTGCGATGTTACTTCCACACGCCTGTGTTATTCGGGAAGTTTCCCAGCTTAGCCAAGTGGATTTATTTGACTACATGCATATAGCCGAGTCTCTGGGGTTGAACGAGCATCAAAATCCCTCTCAGATTTTCCGCACTTATATTGTTAAATTATTTTTGTTTCTCTATTCAAACAGGATTCTCTTCCCCTAGGTATTTGCACCTTGTTTAAGCCGTAAGTATAATAATAACCGGAACGGTGAAAATATTTTCGAAGTACTGAAGTTTATCTGCAGCGATTATTCCTCTACAATTAATTAACGAACGAGAATCGCGTCTGAGATAATCATCGAGTTTCCAAAAATCATTTTTTATTACTTTTCATCAGCTACGGTGATATAAGAAAAGTATTGGTTTTGGTCGAAAAGTGACTTTTGCTCATTTCAACGAATCTTCACGTTTTCGATCCTCTAGAATCCGAAAAACAGGTTTTTTGAAAGATGTCGGTCTGTCTGTCGGTCTGTTCGACAAACTCGCGCGGTGATCTCGGAAACGGCTCGATGAAAAAATCTGAAATTCACAGGACTTTACAACCAAATGATGGGCATGAAAAATTTCCATGTCTCGTTTGATTTGAACTTCCGGTTCTACCGGAAATGAATCGATTGTCGCTGTTTTACTGACAAACCTATACTTTTTGTTCTGTATTACCTTCCTGAATGAAAGAATATATTCTTCGAAGTTGAGAATTTTATATATATAGGGCATTCCTTGCCAATGACAACAACAAAATTGTTAATATACCCAGATCGAATTAGAATGAAATTCACTGTATAAAATTGTTGTTTGTCAATATATAGGGCGATCCTTGCCAATGACAAGAAGAAATTGCAAGTGTACCCATATCGAATTGGGATTAAACGTACTGCATGAAATTGTTGTTCGTCAATACAAAGGGCATTTTCTTTATGTGAAGTTTTTAATTTTGATCTTTTTTTTTTGGTTTTTCATTACTTTTTTATACTTTTTCTTCCCCTGACAAACCCATCCTTTTTTTTCTGTATGATGAAAAGTACTCCGAGATACTGTTTTTCCGGCTTGTGTTTTTTTTTTTTTTTTTGGTTTTTTTTTTATTTGCACAGGAAATCGCTTTTTTATCTCGTATTCCGCTGCGGGCCGATTGCATAACTGATTCTGAGGCACGATCCATTTTCGTTTACCACAAGACCTTTTCACCCTCTTTTTTGTTTCGTGTTCTAATTGCGAAACGAAATTAACGTAACGGGACGAGTTCTGATTTATATAAACCATATTCGATGTACATACATATATACCTATATAGGTATGTATACTTATATAATACGTATTCCACGAAAACTCAATTAGCGACTGACCGTAAAATTTTTTGATCATAATTAGAATTTTTTCATGCGAGTAATACGACCCTTGAAAATCTTGCGACAGAGAAATTGAAAATCTTTGTTATGAGTGATCAGTAATCTTTTTCCATAAACATTCGAACCTATAGACGTATTTCGAAATCGTATCACTCGATTTTTGTAACTAAAGAAAAAAAAGAAAAAATAAAATAAAAAAAATAGAAATATGAAACGTATACGAAAATTGTTATTTCGAAAATTGAATTCCTAACTGAAGCTAAAAATTGTCATGGTCGATGGTTTATTTGAGTGAACATAAAATTCCATGAAGTTTTTTTTTTTACTTTTGGGAAAAAGAAATTTCCCAGGGTTTACCGCTTTAGGCATTCAAATTTCGAAAAATATTTTTAAAAATGAACAACACTTGAAAGTTCACGAGTTTTATTGAAATTTATGACATCGTTATATCATCGATAATTAATAAACCGTAAAAACTTTTCGAACGATTAATTTCTTGTTGTAAAGTCATCAATTTCATTCATAAAGCACTAAAAGCGATGAACACGATGCTGAGTCTTTATACTAATTTTTCTTTTCAGTTTACATCAATTGCAGCAAAAAATAAAAATATTAAAAAATAGCGTAAAAGTCGTTTGTCAAAATAAATTTAGACACTGAAAAAAATAAATATTGGTACATGGAGTGATCCATTACTTTTCGATTGAATCGTGCATACTCATGGCATGGATTTGGCTGCTAATTTTTTCCCTTGAAGTACTCGACGAAAGATTAAGTTCGTATTCTTTATAAAATAGGATTTTTGAAAGTTTTAAAATTGAGGAATTTCAAAAAAAATTTTATTAGTAAACCATGTTTCGAGATTTAATTCGATTTGCATTTTATAAAAGTCATTCCATTTGTCTTTCGATGAACTTTCATTTAAAACATTTTTTATGATATAATTTTGAATTTTTGTTAAATTCCAAACCAAAATTTGCAGTGCTGTATTTTCAAAAATAGTTGATTTTAAAATGATCTATATAACTCCTGGTTATTCTAATTTTGTTCATTTTTTCATGTACTTTTCAAATTTTTAAAGATTTTTAAAAAATGTTTAAAAATTACAGGGGCGGTTTATTTCACGAAAATTTCAATATTTCCAACCCTGATGTATAACTTTTCTCTAACATTTTGTAATTTCACCCAAACTTTTTGAACATATAACTTTTATTGTTAACAATTTAAGCCCTGAAAATTTCCAGCTTTGTATTTTGTTCCATAATTAGGCTTAGTGCGGGTTCACAAATATTCCCAAAATCTCATAAAAATTAAAATTTATTTACTTAATTTATTTAACTAATCTATTTTATTACATAGTCCTTCCATCTTTTATAAAAATAACATTTTCATGTATACCGTTCAACCAATTTTTGTTTGTTCTGTAACCAAATTACATTCATTTCGCATCTAAACGAGAATATGTCTTAGACCATCAATATTTTTTTTATTTTTCAAATTTAATAATTTTTTCATTGCGTGTACCACATTTTCCGGGCAAATTTATTTTTCTTACCTCAAAGATTGTTAAAAACAAAAAAGCCAAAGATAATAAATAAACAATATAGAATTAATGGGACATTTATACTGTACATGCAATATGTTATTACTACCCGGTATAATAATAACAACCTACCTTGTCTCTCCGTTTTATACAAAGAAATATTTTTTGAAGCTTCATCAAAACCGTCTGAGATAAAAATAATTGAAAAACAAAAATTGTTTTTTTTTTCGTGTTTCTTTTTTGCAACGTTTTGTTTTTTTCTTTTCAACTGATGAATGGCTGTCAATTTGTTCATACATCATTTAACTCGCTCATTCAACAGGTTCAATTGAATCATTTAAAACATATACCTACCTGCAGTACGTACCCATAAACACGATTCAAGTTCATTGAACATCTTCGAAAGGCGTACACACAGACACACAAAAGATCCCACCAGATGAATTCTATAGAGCCTAAACCACGCAGTATATTAAATCAAAGGACGAAGAGAAACTCGTCAACTGATGGACATATTGGAATAAATAAATAATAAGGGTAGGTATAGATTATCGAGCTTTTCATCACTCGGTTAAAGTTTTATTTTTCTTACAGATTTTTGTCCACATTACTTACCCCAAGCTTTGCCGGACGAAGATGAACGATGGAAGAATTTAAATGGATGAAGCTAAGGCTAGAAGCTCTCATTTTTTACTTTTTTTTTTTTTTTGTTTTACTTTTTTTACCAGACTTAAATTATGGAAGTAGGATAAGTCTAAGTCCAGGAAAAATGGACCGTCATAAGAATATCGAAATTTGTTCGCCAGGATGTGACGGGAATGACATAATGAGTCGTAATATCGAAACTCCCCTAAATTTCGATGGAATATTCTACATTGATGTATTTTCCGGGAAAGCTAATGTTACTGATTAAATTCAACTTTTAGGTATAAAGGTTTTTGATTTTGAACCATTTTTTTTGTAAACGTTACAATTTCAAAAAGTTGCTATGAACGATGCGACCTGTACCCTCCGATGACCACTTTTTCTTCTATCGTCTCGATCTAAGTAAACCAGATAGAGTCTGCCGATACTGGTAATACGGGCCAGCACTGGCCCAGCCTCAACACCCGAGCGTCGACGTTGAGCACTGGGCCAGTATTGAACAATGTAAAATCTGCCAGCGCTATTAATACGGCCGACTACTGGGCCAGCATCGGTAGCCTAGTGTTGTCACAAGTCGCTGGGACAGGATTGGGCTTCTCTCGCAGTACATTTCGAGGGCTGAAAACCGGAGGGGGTAAGCCCTGTGAGGGATTACGCCCTTCTCTTGCTCGACTTTCGAAATATATTTTTGAGGGAACTTGGGACACTGGCTTAATACCGGGCCACGCTACTGGCTCACTGTTTATCCGCAATATCGGTCCAGTTCCGGTTACCAACGTCGGCACGATCTTATCATTCTGACTATTCACCGATATTGATCCGGTATATGGGATGAACGACTGTGCCGGGATCGCCACCGTCGGTATTAACGATACTGGTCCGACACTGGGCCTCTCGTTAAGAACTACCTGGGAAATGGCGAAGCTTCATAAAATCTTGAATAGTTTTTGATTATCTTTCTAAATGCTTGTAATCAGTTGTGAAAAATCTAAATATCTCTTGAATATTGCTCATCTCTCCTAATTATACTGATTACTCTATACCTACGTACTTCAGTTCCAGATTAAACCAAAGGAAGAAATGGCATTGGGATTATACGCAGGATACCGGAACTACTCAGTGGTCGGTTCAGAAGCTGAACCGGAAGTGAGCTTTGAGAACGACTCCCGACCATATTGGAACGAGTCGTTTAGTGAGGACTACATATTTGACAGAACTGACGTCAGGGTGATTTTCATCACATTATACTCGATAGTATTCGCCTGCTGTTTCTTCGGTAAGAAATATCAACCTAGTGGTGAAATTTCAAATATTTCGATGGTTGAACTTTCTTAAAAAATGAATGATGAAAATAAAAGGATTGTACCTAATTCTTGTATAAATATTTAGTCACTTGTTTTTACGATGAAGTATCTGGAATCAACGCAACATACATTTCCAGAAAACAGAGGAAACTTCTGTTTCGAAAAGCTCGCTTTTGATTGCCAAAAAACATTTCCGAGAACTCTAAGAGGATAAAATATTGAGCTTGTTCAAGAGAAGAATAAAAGCAATGTTTGAATTTGAATTGAGGTTAAATCCTGCATGATTCTCTGTCCTTGAATAAGTAAAGCATACAAGAGCAGTTGTAGGTATACATTTCCGTTATAAATGTGTTTAGAAGATTACCCCTAGGGCATATTTCGTTTTATAGATGCCACTCGGATTTTTAAATTCAAGGAATTTCAAATTTTTAAGACTTCGTGTCCCTCGGGATTGAGCTTTTCATTCTTCACGCTCATCGCTTGACATGGTCAGCAATTTTTATCGGCTTTCATGTTCAGTCGAGATAGGTTAAAGAGTTTTTCTCATTATTGATATTCAATTTGACATCCTAACTTTCGGAGGACGTTATTTAGTTTTTGAAAATTTGAAAAATTTTATAAGTCTGTACACACGTGGCTAGATACTGAACTTTTCATTTCTGTAGCTTAACGCTTGACATGGTCAACAATTTTTATTATTTTTCATACTTTTCGACTCATGTTCATTTTTCTATGAGATACCAACCAGAGTATATTTAGGACATAGGAAAGAGGAACGGGATGCTGCTAATTGTAAAAAATAGTATCTCTTCTTTAGTTGATTGATTTTTTACGAAAACGACGAAGACCGAAATCGAGATCACAAAGTTCATTTTGCCCATTATATTTTCCAACAGTCTCATATCCTTCATGCTTGGTACTTTTCTTTGAAGAATTTTAGCAACAAATGGAAACGCTGCCAAAAGCGAATATAAAAATCAGGGGATCGGTTGATCTGTGGGCCAATCCTAAAACTTCCCACTGTGTTAAATACGTTACAATTAATTGATACTATTGTGTTTATAATAAATTAAAGAAGGTTATAAGTATAATTAGTTTTCCCTATACAAATCTTTTTTTCTTCAATTTCTATTCTTCGAATAACTTTGAAACTACTCGACCGATCGATTCCAAAATCTAATCAGATCTAAGTCTTGATGAACCTTTTCGATCGCCGCAACAATCATTCAAATCGGTTAATTCGTTCCAAAGGTATCGTACGACAAAAAGAGAAATTTTTGACGTGCAATATCTTTGAAACCAATCGTTCGATTTTGATGAATCTTACGGCGATCGAAAGGGCTATCCAAGAGCTAAGTCTGATCAAGTTTTGAGACTAATCGCACGAACAGTTTAGAAGTTATGCGCTAAAAACATGAAAAAAAATTGTTTTTTAATTTTTATTTCTCAAATAACTTAGAAACTACTCGACCGATCGACTCCAAAATCTAATCAGATCTAAGTCTTGATAAACCCTTCCGATCGCCATAAGAACCATTCCAATCGGTCGATTCGTTCTAAAGATATCTCACCGCAAAAATTTGTTTACACACTCACGGACGTCCATCCAAAAATAGTCAGAGTAGCTTCCTAGGACCTTAAAACGTCGAAATCTGATGAAAAAACTCGATTTTCCAAAATCGGACCGAAACCAATAACTTCCCTTTTTCTCTAAAAATTTTCAATTTTTATTGCGGGACATTAAAAAAAAAAACCGATCAAGTAAAAATGAGTATCCAATGCTTGGAAAAAAGACATACGCAGACTTAAGTTTCGCCAATTGTTTTTGACAACTATTTTCTATTTTAGCTTACTTTCTTTTTTTTTTCTTTCCAATTTTTTCTCGTTGAGGAAATCCAAAGAAAAAGAAATGACAGTTTCGTCTTGTCCTTTTGTCAAGAAGTAGTCTCATCGCCGTTTCGCTCTGTTTGTTCAAAGCTGTTTCCATCTTGTCTCCAACGCATTATACTGCGTTGGTAACAGATTCGCATTATCCTTCGAAAAGCACGCGGAATTTTCCTTAAAAAATTAAAGCCGAACGTGCTTTCGAAAAGGAATTATTTTTCGATTTTTCGATATACTTTTTAGGCGAAAATCGACGATTTAAAACCAGCGAGATTCTGAATTTTAAAAGTTCTGATCGATTAAAATTTCGAATTTTAATTTTACCGAATTTACACAGTTTTTGGAAATAATATTTCTCCAATAATTTGCATAGTCGATATAAAAAAAAAATTTCAAATCGAAAAACACCGGAGGTTTAAATTTCCAAAAGTTAAAAATCCGAAAGACCAAAATTCCGATACTTTAAATTCGCACATGGAATGTCGTATCCTTCCATTAAATTTTCTGATTCTTGTACTTTTGGATATTCATCTGTCTGCATTATAATCTTTCCAAATTTTAATATCCTGAACTTTAAAGTTTCTGATAAAATCCAAAATCGCCTCAAATAAATCCGTAATTTTGACCATCTAAAACTTTTAAAATTCGGAACTTCAACCCTACAACCCCATGAGAATTCAAACCATACGTCCACGTACGTTTCTGTCATATACATTTGTTCGAAAAAAGAACATAAATAGGCAGAATTTATTCGCTCTGATGAAAATGTCATGTTGCAATTTAAACCGGGAGAGAGGTCAAAAAGTTAAGGGTCGTTATTCTATCGAGTAAAGGTAGAGCGGTTGGATGGTTGAATGTCGAGTAAATATGTTACCTACGTCTCTTGTTTAACTGACTAATAAAAATGTAAATTTAAATAAATCCTTGCTTTCCTGTTCAGTTTTATATTTTTATTGGTTTTTTATTTTTTTTTTTTTCCCTGAAGTTGGATAACATATGGTTAGTACGCCTATTTTGATGTGTGTACAATGGATTATAAAACGTACAGGTATAAGATACACGTATAAAATAATCTCTGATAAGTTCAGTGACCCGGAGAAAGTCTTAGCCTGAGAATAACGAGGGTCTAGAGAATAACGATGAAGATGAAAATGATCTTTGAAATAGATCTTCCTCGCAAGGATTTAAACTCTCGATACTTTAGTCAACGGTGGCTGAGATGCTGTCGAGAAACTTTAAAGGGTTCATATAATGATATGCAAATTAATTCTATTCAATTTTGTTGGATGAAAATTTTGTGCAGATCATTTTATTGGACAATTAAATTATTGCTTAAACTTAAATGTAAATGAAAACTTTTTGAATTGAGTTTTTTGAAGAAATTTAAGGTCGAGATAAAATTTCAAGTGTTTCACTTTCTTGAATTTATAAATTAGATTGAATTATATTTTTTTCAATATCTAGTTTTTCGGGAATTTTAAATTCTTTGGTTTTACCATATACAATTTAAGGCAAGGTAATCGTGTCCTTCGATAAATAAATTCTAGAAATGAAAATAAAAAAAAAAAAAACTATTTTAAATCGTCGATTTTTTGAAGCTTTTTAAAAAAAATTTTTTTTTTTAATAATAAATCATGAATAAAGTTTAAAAACTTTGATCTTGTGATTCGAATTCGAATAATCGAAATGTCTTGTATAGAAAGAAAAAAAAAAAAAGTAAAAAAGTAACTGATTTTTAGTGTAAGGTCTTGAGGTGCGATGGAACTGATTGAATCAATGGATCGTTTCGCTTGGCAAAAAATAAAACAAACCACGAGATCAAACAGCGCAAATCTTTGAATCACTTCAGGCGTGAAACTCTTGGAAAGGGGATATAAAAATCAAAGTAAAAAATAAAAAGGAGAAGATGAAGAAGTAGAAAAAAGGTGAAGAAACAATACCAAAAGAAAATAAAATGCCGGTGGATTACCTACGAACAATACAATATAATATGAAAGTTTTTTGGTTTTTTTTTTTAATTTTTTTTTTAACTTTCTAATCCGACTTTTGTCTCGGAGATTATAAATATTTCGCAACATAGTATACCTATATTGATTAAAAGCACAGTTCAAATACCCACGTGAATACGAGATATATAGGGCAAGCGTGGGCAAGACGAGGTATCCCAAAAATTTATTACAAAAAAATTTTTTTTTGTTTCCCTAAATGGTTTTGAAACCGTAATTTATTACTTCAAATGAATTGAATGATTACCTACGCCTTGACATTATATCAGATTCGGTAAAGAAACATAATGCCCTTCCGTTTATAACCAAAAAAAACAAAGTTAGTTAACTTTCTTCTGACTTTGGTATCGCCACATATTGAAAATAATACTACACCACGTTATTTCCATTTTGATATAATACAAGTTTTATCCTAAGTATTTTTTCGTATCGTGATTAGTTTTCGAGATATCGGGTTAAGCCACTTGAAGAAAATCACCCTGTATATTGCCATACTTGTCAACTTGTTGTGAATACGTCCCTTAAATTGACCCGACCCAAACGATGTGTCACCCAAACCTTATAGCTTCCCAATTTTCGGATATTTCGGATCCACAAGATCCTGAAGGTATAGTATCCAATATTAAAAGCTCGGATATTCAATTTAGTTTCCCGATTTCGTAACGAAAAATCGTTTTCATAAAATATTCGCTACAAATAAAAGAAAATGATACAAAAAAATAGACAAAAAACAAGGAGGTACATCGGCTGACCATTATGGGCCAGACCTAAAACTTCCCGCACAAATCTTTCAAGTTAAAATAAAAAAAAATGTGAAACAAAAAAAATTGATCTGATGAAACATTTCGGAGATATTATAAAAAAACACATTTTTCGATTTTTTTTCGTCAACGATATCTCTCGAAGCAATCAACCGATTTTGACCGGACCGGCGTTGATCGATGCAGTTTTTCAAGGTTAAGAGCTGATTAGTTTTTGGAATTGATCAGTAAAGTTGTTCAAAAGTTATTCCAAAAAAACCACATTTAAACAAAAAAAAATTTCTTACTTTTTTTGAGTTTTTTTTAGTTTTTTCGAAATCTACCGGTCCGAATCGGTTCAAATTTTTAGAAAATCTAAGTTTGATGAAACTCTTTGGAACGCAACTAGTTTGGTTCGATTCGGTCAAGCCGTTCAAAAGTTATAAGCGGGTCACATACTTACATACATACACACACACACACACACACATACATACAGACATAGTGACACCCTCTCAGGAGTAGTCAGAGAAGCTTCCTAAGACCTCAAAACATCGAGATCTGTTGAAAACTCGATTTTTGCAAAACGGGGTAAAACCAATAACTTCCCGATTTTTCGAAAATCTTTGATTTTCTTAGCGGGAAGTTAAAAAAAAAAACAACAATAAAAAAGGAAACGACCTCCGAATTTTTGTAGTTCGTATATATAGTAGTCGACGGTTGTTTGATTGCCCACAATTTACCCTAGGGATCCACATATACCCGGATGAATCGTGACGCGTCCAATCAATTCGTTGATTTAGTCTAACAGTTATTTTGGTAAATTTCGTGTACAACCGGAATATTTATCGTTCAGAAATAATCTGTTCATAGAAATGAGGAAAAAAGTCAAAACTAAACACAACTGAAAAAACTTGTTTTTCATAATTAGGAAAAAAAAAAACTGCGCTATAATAATATTCTTTCAATTATCAAAGAATTCTGTTATAGAATTTTTCGAGATTATCACAACGAATAATGTCTAATTAAAAACCGCATTACTGAAAATCAAAAAGTTCTTGTAGAAGTTTCATAATCAAATTTGTCAAAAATAAGAAAAATTAAAACAGCTGATAAGTCCGTTAAGCCTAATACTGTAAGTCAATTATAAAGAGACTGAACGCTGGATTAGGATCACGTAGAGCCCTATAAGACCCATAAAAGTATAAGCACCCACTACCCGGTAATAGTACATTTCGATACAAATGCAAAAGTGTTGATTTTCGGACGAGTGTGAACTTTTTTAACAATCACACGAATCGAGAATCATCTTTTGCACGCGTATCGAACCTTGTTTTTCGATACAACGTGTGGAAAGTTGAATTTTGTGTACATGAAGCGGGCGTAAAATCGAACTTTCCGCCCGGCGTGTCGAAAATATGTAATTCTAATTAATCGCAAATTCTAAACTATAGAATAAAGACGATTACAATACAATCTCATAATTTCGAAGTTTTCGTTAACCAGAATTTTTTTAATCCATATAGCTTGAAATTTGTCAATCCCATGGAAAGAAATCAACTGTACAAAATTTTTTATAAAATTTTTTCTAAAATTCGAAAAATAGATTCAAAATTCCGGCTCTATATTTGTTATTCAATATAGTCGGAGGCAACAACAACGAAAAAAAGTTATTTAACATTATCAGCAAGTTTCGTCTGCTTATAATTAACGACCATGAATGTAATACATGGCGCATCGGATTTCGTAATCGGGTATTAATTAAACAGAAACATACAAGCCCTAACATCGAAGACCCTTGAACCGAGATAAGTGCCAATGCCGACTATAATTAAATGCTGATATGATATGGTCCGGGAAAAAAAGACCTAATACAAATATCCCACAACAATTCGGATTGCGTAATATCAAAGTTTGCGCAAGAAGATCTGTTCAAAATAGACAAGCTATTCGGTGACGGTGTTATTGAACTATCTTCTATGAAGGCCACGATCGGTGGGAAGATGTGACGAAAAATTAGGCTAGTATCATATTTGGACAAAGTATCAAGGCCACGTCCATGTGGAAGAAGAGAGTAGAATATATCTTGCAGCTTTTCGACGTGCTGAGCCATCTCTCGGGTGTTGTGGGAAGTAGGAAACCACGAGTTTCCAACTGATTGAGAATAGACAATTATTATTAATTACGGGAATACAAGCCTGCAGCTGGTTAATATTACCGGAATCAAATATTTTTTTGGATTATCGTATTTGGCATTCCAATCGCAATGACGCTCTTATTTTCTTTTTCGCGTCAATGATGCGTGGGCTTTGATAATTAGTCAAAATAAGTGACATGTCCATATCTTACGATGCATAAAAAGTAATTTTTTATTGTTTTTTTTTTTTCATTTCAGGGAAGTTTCTATGCTAGGTACAACTTATTCCTTTTGAATCATTGTCTGAGAAAACGGACTATTAATTTCGGATCTTCATTTGGGAGAAAATCGAGATAATAGTTTATGTCAGTAAGAATCGAGTGCTGCCTCACCTTAATTCAGTCATTTATCGTCCGTACCTTCCCGTCTACCGAGTTCCCGAGTTTTCTTGTAGTATAATTGCTTCTTTCTTTCTTTATATTCTGTATATTTCAAGTTTCTCTTATTATTACTGTTTTTTATTAGTATCTTCTTCTTATTAGCTTCTGTTTTATTGTGTGATTTCTATTATGTCGTTTCTAACTTAAGATGAGACCTTCTATCTTGTAAAACTACGAGTCTCGCTGGAATTCCGTTTATTCTTTTAGTATATTGTATGTTTGGTATATTGTTGTGACTTAGGTCATCATATCTTTTTGGTACGTTAAGGAGGTTGGCTAGTCAAGAATCAATACTTTTTGTTAAATTTATCAGGGGTAGTCAAGACATTGGGTATTCGTATGATTATTATATTTGTGATCTGAGGATGTCCCTAAAAATTCAATTAACAAAAAAATACCAAAATTATGAATAAACGGTAAGATATCGATTTTTCATTTCAAATCGCTTTCAAATAGTGAAAAATCTAGTAGATTGGTTCGATTTCACTCTTCGATGGTTTTTTATGTTCAGAAAAGTATTCCCCACAATACCACTGGGTCACTTTTTTTTTCATCGCGTTCGTGACGTCGAATATTCAATTTTACAAGATTGGACCCTGGTCGATTCCGATCAACAAATAACGATATAGAATCGCCTATTGACGAAAAAAATAATTTGTTACAGTGAATTTGTGAAAAATACTTGTCTGAACAAAATAAGTCATCGAAGAGTGAAATCGAACCAATCTATTAGATTTTTAACTATTTGAAAGCGATTTAAAATGAAAAATTGATATCTTACCGTTTGTTAATAATTTTGGTATTTTTTTTTTTAATTGAATATTTAAGGACATCCTCAGATCACAAATATAATAACCATACGAATACCCAATGTCCTGACTATCCCCTGATAAATTTAGAAAAACGTATTGATTTTTAATTAGCCAACCTCCTTGAATCATGAGACTTCGCTTATTAATTAGATGGTTGACGTATACTTACTGTATACTCGGTTGCCTACATACCAGCGCCTGCCGCGATTTTTTTAACCGACGGTATCTCGCGATCGGTACTTCGGAGACCACATGTTATATAGGTTAATTTACTCAGTTCGAACACCTATCTATTATTCCTATCATTTTGTATACTTAGTTCTGAGGCACCCGGTATAAAAATTTTTGGTCGCATTATTGCTGACAGAAAAGCTGATCCCGATTCAAAATTCAATTCGATCCAAATATATCTATATGATACACAGCTTTAATTTGATTGAATTCATTTTGTCATATATTATAAAATAGATCAGAATTTCTAGGCAAATTTTGAAACCGTATTGGGTAATTAGGGAGCATGAGGTGTCAGGAGCGGAATGTCATCAAGGAGCTGAGGTAGTTAGGAGACATACATATATTACATATAGGTACCTATATACATTTTGATAATTAAACCAGGGTGTGATTTAGCTAATTATCAAAAGCAAGAAGCGGAGAACTGATTAATGTGAACATCAGTGTAGTTCGTTTAAAGTTGATCATTCGGAGGTAGCATATTTAAGATTTGGTAGATGCGCCATTTCATGAGAACTTGACCAGGTTTTAGCCAGACCATTTTTACTTTTCATCACCTACGGTGATATAAGAAAAGTATTGGTTTTGGTCGAAAAGTGAATTTTGCTAATTTCAACGAATCTTCACGTCTTCGACCCTCTAGAATCCGAAAAACAGGTTTTTAGAAAGATGTCGGCCTGTCTGTCGGTCTCTTCGACAAACTCGCGCGGTGATCTCGGAAACGGCTCGATGAAAAAATCTGAAATTCACAGGACTTTACAACCAAATGATGGGCATGAAAAATTCCCATATCTCGTTTAATTTGAACTTCCGGTTATACCGGAAATGAATCGATTTTCGCTATTTTACTGACAAACCTATACTTTTTTCTCTGTATTACCTTTCTGAATGAAAGAATATATTCTTCCGAGTTGAGAATTTCATATATATAGGGCATTCCTTGCCAATGACACGAAAAAAATTGTAAATATACCCAGATCGAATTACAATGAATGCACTGTATAAAATTGTTGTTTGTCAATATATAGGGCGTTCCTTGCCAATGACAAGAAGAAATTGCAAGTGTACCCATATCGAATTGGGATTAAACGCACTATATGAAATTGTTGTTTGTCAATATATAGGGCATTTTCTTTATGTGAAACTTTCAATTTTAATCTTTATTTTCAAGTTTTCATTACTTTTTTATACTTTTTCTTTCCCTGACAAACCCATACTTTTTTGTCTTTTTGATGAAAGGTACTCCGAAAAACTTTTTCCGGCTTGTTTTTTTTTTTTTTTTTTTCCTTTCAGCACTTTTTTCGTATTTATTGTCTCGTACACTTCTGGACTCTATAGGGTCACGTAAGAACGAAGGGAAGAAGTATAGGTATTGGGTGCAAATTAAGCGCGAGCTGGAACCAGATGTGATACCTACGTGTGCGGTCACGGAGAATGCTCTGGTAAAATACCTACAGTCCCAAAAGACGATTCTCAGTGGTATTCACCTATAGCCGCGTAAAAACAAAAAATACAACTTTAATGAACGGTCAATTAATTATTTATACATACGAACCCAGAACAAACGATATATCCAAAAAGTGTTTACTCCCTTTGAAGTCGTTCAATACCTTAGCTCCAGATCCTTTTCAGGCTCGGTAAATTTAGGAGACAAATTACACCGGGCAGATAATTCGAATCGATTCTTACGAGGGTTTTGGTAATACAGAAAGTCTCGAATCACAGAGAATTATTCAGCCAGTCACTCGATAATCTGTCATGAGAGATGAAAGACAAATAATATCTAGAGACTGGTCGTCAAAATCATATGACTGAAATCGTATTGACAGACAAACATCATAGAGAAACATTCATTAATCTTGAATTTGGCAAGAAACTTTTCAAGAAAGAATTCAACGAATTACTGTAAAATTTTGTTTCGAATTCCTGAATTTGAATTCTTATTTTTTACGCTCGATGCGGATTTTTTGTGGCAGAAATTTTTTAGACTCACACCATTTTCGGGTTTTAAATAGTATCCGTGTCAAAGATCTTTGAAAATTTCACAGCTTTCGGATTTTTTGTAACATAATTCAAAGTTATTTTAGATTCTAATACTAAGTCCATAAATTGTTGAAAAACTTTCAATTATGTCTCAATATTATTTACTGGTAATCAGTTTTTTGACAAATTGAGTCAATTTTTCAAAATTTTCAATAATTTTCGTGACTTTTAATAACCGAGTCGAATTTATCCGTTATTTTTCTTTTTTCATTTTCAAATTATGAGAATATTCTAAAAAATTTTAAATCTTTATCGCCCTCATTATATGTGCCACACGTAAACTAGCCAAGTTTTTTGATGAAAAAACTTTTGATCTACGGAGTCTGACATCAAATTTTCAGGTACATATAATCTTGTGTGATTGATTAAAATGTACTGTCAAGATCCAGCCACAGTTTTGTTTTGTTTTTTTTTTTTTTTTTTTTTTGTCACATCAAACCTTATGTGTAGGTATAACAGCAGAAATTTTTCTTTCTCGAATCATAAACTCAAAATATAATAAATATCAAGATCATCACTTCATAAATTGCTTTCAAACTTTCGAAAACGTTGATTGCGTATACTTTTCTCTTCATCTTTTCAACTATAGTTAACCACTTTTATATTTTTAATGGGATTTTGAAAGACTATTGAAACTTTGGAAGATCGAATTTGTTTAATGATGGATTTTGAAAGCCGCATATTTTACGAATATTGAAAATGAAAGTTCATCGAGAAATTTGAAAAATTACGAAAGTTATAACGATAAACGTAACTCAGTACATTATAGTCGAGTAACAACAAAACGAGGGGGCAAAAAAAAGGTTAGAACGGAAAATAGAAGAAGCAGAAAGGAAAAGGACAAACGAGACCTCGCAGTTAATAAAACCCTATATGGACCAAGAATCGCATGAAAGAAGTTCGGAAATTTTTAAAGTCATATGTTACAGAAAAAAGCAGTCTGAACTTTGAAGCCGTTTATCTGAAAATTCAATTTTTGAACGTGGTGGACATCATAACTCTGATGAACAAAAAAAAGAAAATGAAAAACAGAGACTTTTTCTCCTTTTCTTCCTCTAGTCTCGGCTTCCCACTTTTACCCGCAGTGAATTTTCAACGGAAATCATTTCTTCGATGATCTATTTTTACTTTTCATCAGCTACGGTCACATAAGAAAAGTATTGGTTTCGGTCGAAAAGTGACTTTTGCTAATTTCAACGAATCTTCACGTTGTCGACCCTCTAGAATCCGAAAAACAGCTTTTTAGAAATATGTCGGTCTGTCTGTCAATCTGTTCGACAAATTCGCACGGTGATCTCGGAAACGGCTTGATGAAAAAATCTGAAATTCACAGGACTTTACAATCAAATGATGGGCATGAAAAATTTCCATGTCTCGTTTAATTTGAACTTTCGGTTCTACCGGAAATGAATCGATTTTCGCTGTTTTACCAACAAACCTATACTTTTTTCTCTGTATTACCTTTCTGAATGAAAGAATATATTCTTCCGAGTTGAGAATTTCATATATATAGGGCATTCCTTGCGAATGACATCAAAAAAATTGTAAATATACCCAGATCGAATTAGAATGAATGCACTGTATAAAATTGTTTTTTGTCAATATATAGGACGATCCTTGCCAATGACAGGAAGAAATTGTAAATGTACCCAGATCGAATTGGGATTAAACGCACCGTATGAAATTGTTGTTTGTCAATATACAGGGTATTTTTTTTATGTGAAATTTTAAATTTCCATTTTTTTTTTCGGTTATTCATTACTTTTTTTATACTTTTTCTTCCCCTGACAAGCCCATCCTTCTTTTTCTTTCTGATGAAAAGTACTCCGAAAAACTGTTTTTCCGGCTTATTTTTACTTGAAATTTGAACTGAATTTGTAGAATACTTTTTTTTAGAACATGGAACTTCCCCAATACGATTACATGATTGTGAAACTGAAAAAAAAAATATTAAATACCATTTTTTACCGTGAAAATGTGTTAAAAAAAAAAAGAAATTCATGTACAACTTCCAAAATTCTCGTTCAAATTTCCCCAAAATGTTACATGTTGTAGTTTTCTTTATACAAATTTACCACCTAAAAGTATTTTACTTTCAAATAATTGGTTCATCTGGGACAATTTCAACAGACTCGAGTTGCGTGTTATGCAAGACTATAAACACAACTTTTATGTTTTTCAATACTTGTATAAGAACATGCGTTTAATACTAACTGCGAAAAGTACTGGTTCGACGATTATTAGCTTTCTAAGCAATCCAATCCGACCACAAATCGATTTTTTTAAAGCTTCAATAGTCCTGTACCCTTTTGAGCAATTTGCTCCGCCTCTTTACTTTCACCAGTGCGTAGTCTGACATATAACATATTTTACTACTGTCTCTGCAGTAGCGATACCTTTCTGAGGTCAGCCGCATTGCAAGCCACAGGCTTATCAGATCAGTATGGGATTTCAGAGCGCGAGCTTTGAAAGCTTTCTGAAGGTGTTGTAGCCCCGGGTTATTAGGGTTCTTTCCCATTAGCAACAGGGAATCGTAGAGAGTCTAAAACACCGTGAAAATTTATTATAACAAGGTCCGAAAATGTCCATCCGTAGACCGAAAGATAGTAATCTGTAAATGTGAGTATAGGACAAAAAATTTTCAAGCTTTTTATCTGTTTTCCCAAACTGTCCATAACCTTCACCCTATACATAACTTTGAATTTCCGTTCGTAATTATTAGCCAGCGTATCAATTCCCAGTATTTGCCTACTTCTTATTACTTTCCATCAGCTACGGTGATATAAGAAAAGTATTAGTTTTGGTCGAAAAGTGACTTTTGCTAATTTCAACGAATCTTCACGTTTTCGACCCTCTAGAATCCGAAAAACAAGTTTTTAGAAAGATGTCGGTCTGTCTGTCGGCCTGTTCGACGAACTCGCGCGGTGATCGCGGAAATAGCTCGATGAAAAAATCTGAAATTTACAGGACTTTACAACCAAATGATGGACATGGAAAATTGCCATGTCTCGTTTAATTTGAACTTACGGTTCTACCGGAAATGAATCGATTTTCACTGTTTGACTGACAAACCTATGCTTTTTCTTCTGTAATACCTTTCTAAAATATATATAGGGCATTCCTTGCCAATGACACGAAAAAAATTGTAAATATACCCAGATCGAATTAGAATGAAATGCACTGTATAAAATTGTTATTTGTCAATATATAGGGCAATCCTTGCCAATGACAAGAAGAAATTGTAAGTGTACCCAGATTGAATTGGGATTAAACGCACTGTATGAAATTGTTGTTTGTCAATATATAGGGCATTTTTGTTTATGTGAAATTTTCAATTTTGATCTTTTTTTTCGGTTTTTCATTACTTTTTTATACTTCTTCTTCCCCTGACAAACTCATATTTTTTTTTTCTTTCTAATGAAAAGTTCTCCGAAAAACTGGTTTTCCGGCTTGTTTTTTTTTGTCTTTGTCTAAAAACTTTCCATATGAAGCCAAATATTTCGAGATATTATACCAACTTTCTGCGTTGTCTTACGATTCATCGGGCTAGTTCTGACTTCTTTAGGTTAGAGTTAAGACAGACTCTGGCAAAACCGCGTCTGAAGTTTCTTTACCAAATATTTATTACACCTATACTTAAACCTGTGCTTTTTAGACTTGACTTCGTTCAAAGTTTATTCGTTATCTTTATTGGATCGATCTTTACGAGTAGTGATACGATATTGGCTGACCTGATCATCCTCACCGCGTTTACTTTTATATGTTCTTCGTTTTAATTTTCCAGACTAATATTTCAGTTGTTGTATTATCTTAAAACTGTCGAAAAGTAAGAAACATACGAGATTGGCAAATCTCCATAATTTCAATGTTAAAAATTAATTTCATAATTCAACATTTATTTTGGTCTAAGTAAATCAAAACACTTGCAAGTCTCAATGTCTTTTTTTCATTCTGAGCTATCTGCTTTTTAGTTTCAATGTTCCGTACGTTGGAATAGATTCCAAAATTCATTAACTACTTGCTAGGTATACCAAAACTTTTGCAATTTATAAGTAATTAGGCTTGCAGTCTACTTGCGACAGATCAATCATCTCAGATCTTCGCTTTAACCATTAGGTACGATCTAAAATTCATGTCTACTATATATCATAAATTAGGGGATGAACTTGATCAACGTGAGATCTAGTATCACGATTATACAGTAATTATAATAATTAGTCACTCTCTCTTAGAGGAAAGACAGAGAGAGAGAGAGAGAGAGAGAGAGACTCGCGATCGATCGTTGCTAACGTTAATTTTGCCTGCAGCTATTACATCAAAGACTGATCAATTTGTACACAAACATGTATGTACATACCTACTCTTAGCGATCGATCATCGCTAACGTTAATTTTGCCTGAAGCTATTGGCATCAAGGACTACTTAGTTCAATATGTACATAAACATTTTTACACTATAAGACATCACTTCAAGCCCGCTTCTCTGTTAATTATTAACGCATTTAAGTGTGTATTAACAAAGTTTAGACAACGGCTTACATAAGTTTTGACTTGAAGGGCTGCAGGATTATCGAAACTCTAAAAAATCGATTTTTGCACGTCGAGTTGAATTGCTTAGAAACCAAATAAACGTCGAACCAGTACTTTTCATAGTTTATGGTGGATTTTCTTACAAATTCAATACTTTTTTACTTTTCATCAGCTACGGTGATATAAGAAAAGTATTGGTTTTCGTCGAAAAGTGACTTTTGCTAATTTCAACGAATCTTCACGTTTTCGACCCTCTAGAATCCGAAAAAAAAGGTTTTTGGAAAGATGTCGGTCTGTCTGTCGGCCTGTTCGACAAACTCGCGCGGTGATCGCGGAAACGGCTCGATGAAAGAATCTGAAATTCATAGGACTTTACAATCAAATGATGGGCATTAAAAATTTCCATGTCTCGTTTAATTTGAACTTCCGGTTCTACCGGAAATGAATCGATTTTCGCTGTTTTACTGACAAACCTATACTTTTTTCTCTGTATTACCTTTCTAAATGAAAGAATATGTTCTTCCGAGTTGAGAATTTCATATATATAGGGCATTACTTGCCAATGACATGAAAAAAATTGTAAATATACCCAGATCGAATTAGAATGAATGCATTGTATAAAATTATTGTTTGTCAATATATAAGGCGATCTTTGCCAATGACAAGAAAAAATTGTAAGTGTACCCAGATCGAATCGGGATTAAACGCACAGTATGAAATTATTGTTTGTCAATATATAGGGTATTTTTACTATGTGAAATTTTCAATTTCGAGCGTTTTTTTCGGTTTTTCATAACTTTTTTATAATTTTTCTTCCCCTGACAAACCCATCCTTTTCTTTCTGTTTGATGAAAAGTACTTCGAAAAGCTGTTTTTCCGGCTTGTTTTTTTTTTTTTTTTTCTATCTTACAATCATGCAATGGTCTTGAAGGAGTTCCATGTTCTAGCGAAAGGTATTCTACAAATTCAGTTCAAATTTCAAGTAAAAATAATCATCCATTCGAGAGTTAAGACGTCCGCCATCTTCGAAAATGTAGTTTTCAGATAAACGGATTCAAAGTTCAGATTACTTTTTTCTCTAATATATGACTTGAAAAATTTCCAAATCTCTTTCATGCTATTCTTGGTTTATGTAGAGTTTTATTAGCTTCGAGATCTCGTTCGTCCCTTTCCTTTATTTTTCTTCTATTTTCCGTTCTAACCTCTTTTACCCCTTAGTTTTGCTGTTACTCGACCGTGCACTCAGTTACGCTATACCTTTCGTAATTTTTCAAATTTATCTATTACCATTTTTAAAAATCTTCGTAAAAAATGCCACTTTCAGAATCAATAATTACAAGTAAATCGATTTCTCGAAGTTTCAATGATCTTATAATTGTATCCCCTTAACATTTTTAATCCCATATTTGCGTATTGATTTCGAAATGACAAATTATTATTTTTATTCATCCCCATTTTTTCATCTATCGCAAAATTGCTCCCGTGCGAAAATGTGTACCAAATAAGTACAATGTCGAATCTGAATCCTGGTAGGTATGTGCAACAGTTTTTATATAATCCTATTTAATTAAGTGCCTGAAAAATTGATTTACAGGAATCTGTAATGTTTGTTGAAAAATATTGAGAAAAGAACGCGTTAATAGAAATGCAAAAAAATAATTATAAAAAAAAAAAAAAAAAAAATAAAAAAAAAAAAATAAACAAAAAGAAGAAAAAGAAATGTAAAGGAAAGAGTGAATTTCAAAGTGTATGTAAATACCTCACTTCAAAAGTGGAAGGAAGTACCTTAAGAGCTTTTAATCGTAGAATAAAACCTGATAAGATCCTTTGATTTCAGGCCTAAAACTTCGATTTTCTCGATTCCCTAAAGCCTAGGCTCCAATCAAGAACAGATTTTGTATCATCATTATAACAAAACGGAAATCCCAATGGGCTCAAAATTTTTAAATATCAACTGTTGAACTTATGAACTCCGCTCGTGGGGATCGGTAAATAAAAAATCATGTGAAAAGTTACGGTCGATTATTCAAAAATTTCCAAAATTTAGGCCACTAATTTGCAAATAATTTAGCCAATACGATATTATGATTTCTTTTCTGAACAAAATGAGCCTTTAACGACCCTAATCGGACTTAACGATGTGCCCAAAACCTTACGACAAAGATTTTCAAAGAAGAATTTCTTTTCGAAATTTGTTACCGTTGCCAAGATAATCACGAAAAATCGAAATTTTCCGTTTTTTTTCATCAATTTTTACGATTCCCCGGCCATTTTTGATCCCAAAAATTTACGTTTAGTATTTTTGAATGTAAAATGAAGATAAAAATCAAGTTTGTAGCCACTTTCAAATTTTTGAGGTTCAGACCTTAGTTTACTTGACTATACTATGCAAAATTCAATGTAGACTATTTTTACTCTGATAAAAAATTCGTTTTGCGATTCTTATTTCCGAATTTCGAAATGTTTGAATCCACGTTTCGACACATTGTCGATACTCTGACACACGAACGATCAGACTATTTCTCTGAGGGTTTTGAAGATTGGTTTACGTATCCCACCAACTTCGATACACATTTTTTTTTCTTTTTGTTCCTTTTTTTTCTTTTTCTGTCCTATTTTTTTTTGTTTTTTATCTCTTTGTTTCACGGTTCCATGAGTATATGTAATGTACACGTATACTTCGAACACAGTTTAACTTATACGATTAAATGTTCCTCCTTTGGATATACCTTCAGGATATATATATAAATACATACTATCGGATAACTGCCTGAGATTGAAATTTTTTTTATATATTCTATACGTATGTACATATACCTACATATGTAGCAATATACGCGTAGTTTGATGGTAGAAGTCAATTTGGAATTGAAAAACGAGAATCCCCAAAGGCATTTTTATTTTTTATTCTTTTTTTTTCAGGCACAGTAGTAGGCCCTTAAGTAGGTTTATAGTCTACCAAACGAATGATCGATCATACAGTCTTATATCCGTATAATGGATATCTATACTCTTTCATGGGTATATTCAAGTTATATTAAAGATGCTATAAAAGTAAAAGAGGAATTTTCATTTTAAAAACCGTTCACGGTATATAGACCAATTCATATTAAAACTGGCACTTATAATACGTCTCTAAGGATATAAATTTCTCATAATTCAAAGTCTGAATAAAAGCGTTATAATGTTAGCCTGAAGTCAATAACTATACTTGTATATATTGGAAAGTTTAAACTTTTTTCCTACAGTCTGAATTAGCATCATTTTTCAACTGTATATACTAATCAGAAAATTCGAATATAATATGCTGAGCGTATGATTTCTCAGGAACTGACCCATCTCAGTTCAAAAGGACTCGAGCCTGAACTTTGAAGATAAATATCGATTTTTTCTCAAAATAAATACCTTTTTTGGAACACACACTGTAGTACTCTTTTTTTTTTCCTAAAAGTACCACATCTCACGAGTATTCCGACTATAATTTCACTTAAAAACATTGAAAATTCAAAAAGTTATCATGTTTTGAGTAAAAAAGTGTCTTTTTTGCGCATTGAGCGCTTTACGATTTTTTTTTGAACATGTTGCCATTTGAATTTTGATATATCGACTTTTGCTGCTTGTTCTAGAATGTTGAAAGTATTTTCCAGTATTTTTTCGGTCTCGATTGGACTGATAGTTTTCACGCGGCAAACGTTTAAAAATTGTCTTGGGTCAATTTGACCCGGTTGTGACCAACTTGATACAAATCAGAGGTCTGACCACGAAGGGTTGAAAATAAAAATATTGAAACATATTAATCGAAGGGTCCATACAATAATGATATAGCAAAATGATGGAATGAAGATAGAGATACAAAATTTTTGTCCAAAAAAAAAAATCAATCAAAAACAAAAAACCAACATCAAAATTAAGAAATTGAAGAAAAAAGGCGATGTCCATAACGTTTAAAAATAATTTTGAATTCTATGTCTCGAACTGAGTAAAAAGAATATTAAACGCGTGTTTATTGGGTTCAACAAATTAAATTCTAGGCTACCCCTAAATATGAGTAGAATTGGTATATATAATAACAATGAGGGCATAATACCAACAATATCATCGGTTTTTCAATAGAAAAGAATAGACTATATATTATCGTCTTAAAAAAAAAATCTGTAATAAAAAGGAAAAATTGTTAGGGATGCTGCAGAGTGATAAAAATCTTTTCAAAGAAATATATATATATTTTTTTCCTATATACATACTTTATTTTTCACGGTCTTTCACTTTCTGTACATATTTCTCTTTCGTTTTTCTTTCTTTTTTCTATTTTTTTTTTATTTCTTCTACTTTATCCTTTTCTTTCACCTTTTTCCTCTTACCATTTTTATTCTCTTGTATTTTCACTTTCCACGAACTTATAGGTTCGGGGGTGCGTTCTTCGCAATTGTACGATTTACACAGATTTACGAAACGAAATATATTTTCTAAAAATATATCTTTGCATCACAATGAAAAGAAAACCTTGAATAAAAGTAACAAAAAAATTTTTTAAAACGAAAAAAAAAAAATATTTTATACACGTCACTACGATCATTAATTGTTCACGCATGAAAAGGAACTCGTAGTACTAACATTTTAATTGTAAGATTATATATATACATACAATATTTATACAGTATATATATATATTTATAAATATACAAGAGGTAATTATCCAACGGTAAATAGAAGCCTTGTAAATTTTCATCTCGAACGATTAACAAAGGCAAAACCCACAGGAATAGTCGAAGTCGAAATTTGCTCTGATCTCGACAGCGTATAAACACCTTCCAACACATTTGAATGTTCCGAAAGATATCTTTACGTCCTCACCAACGATTAAAAGGGTCCAAAAATCCGGCGAGGGTTTATCTCGAAGGAGAATTGAAGTAAGGTCGGGAAGTATAACGGGCTTAACAAACTGGCTTGAGGGGTATACGCCTGGAACGAGATACTCTCTTGAATGAGAACATGAAAGTTGCGGATATAGGTACTTGAAAAAGTAAATATTGGGAAAAGTCATCGGTTTCCACAATTTTTTACGATTTTATCAGAATATATGTACATATATTTTTTCATGCATATATTTACTTGCATTAATGGAGTCGGATTGAAATTCCAAATGTCAAAAGTCTCGGAAGGTTATAGAAATTATAAATTTTAATATTATCGTATCACAGTTTTTAGAAAAATTATTTTTTCGAAAGTCTGCATTATAGTCGATTTGAAAAGCTTTAAAAATTCTGAAAGCTGAAGATCCGATAGTTTTGAAAAGTTCGGAGCTTTCAAAATTCGGAAAATCAACCCTGCAGCCCCGTATGTCTACCATATAAAAACGAAAATTGCGCTAAATTCATAAGAATAGTATTTTTTTATTTTTCTCCTTTTTTTTCGCTTTGATAGATTTAATTTTTGCATTCATCAAAAAAGTCTCCATACCGATTTCAATATCCGTAGTTTCAAACAGCTCAAGAATTAATATGGAATGAGAATGTCAAACTTAAGCCCTGATTTCAGACATAATCCCGTACAAATTGCAAACAAATAAAAAGAAAGTGAGAAGAGAAAAATAATAAAAAAATTGATTCGTATACGAAAATGAAGTGTCTGTTAAAAAATATTCCGATAAGGCGACGTTGACGAAAAATAAAGTGAGGATAAAAAAAATCGAGAAAAAAAATTAATCTCAAGATGTATGGTAAGCTCTTAACCCCGCACTTATACTCGCCTATACATATATACTTAACAGCGATCCTTGAACTTTGAACATCAATTTTTTCCAGTTCATTATATCTGGTTTTATACTTTTTCGGCGTTAAAAGAAACGGAAAATTTTTTAGCGAAGGTTTAAAAAGAGTTGTAAAAAAATTAATGGTTCGAATTGATCTCTAGCCGTCAATCTTATAGACTCTTGCCTTTACGTACAGGGTGTCTTATTTTAAACAAGCCGGAAAAACAATTTTTCGGAGTACTTTTCATCAAAAAGAAAAAAAGGACGGGTTTGTCAGGGGAAGAAAAAGTATAAAAAAGTAATGAAAAACCGAAAAAAAAGATCAAAATTGAAAATTTCACTTTAAAAAAATATCCTATATTTTGACAAACAACAATTTCATACAGTGCGTTTAATCCCAATTCGATATGGGTACACTTGCAATTTCTTCTTGTCATTGGCAAGGATCGCCTCATATATTGACAAACAACAATTTTATACAGTGCATTCATTCTAATTCGTTCTGGGTATATTTACAATTTTTTTAGTGTCATTGGCAAGGAATGCCCTATATATATGAAATTCTCAACTTGGGAGAATATATTCTTTCATTTAGAAAAGTAATACAGAGAAAAAAGTATAGGTTTATCAGTAAAACAGCGAAAATCGATTCATTTCCGGTAGAACCGGAAGTTCAAATTAAACGAGACATGGAAATTTTTCATGCCCATCATTTGGTTGTAAAGTCCTGTGAATTTCAGATTTTTTCATCAAGCCGTTTCCGAGATCACCGCGCGAGTTTGTCGAACAGACCGACAGACAGACCGACATCTTTCTAAAAACCTGTTTTTCGGATTCTAGACGGTCGAAAACGTGAAGATTCGTTGAAATTAGCAAAAGTCACTTTTCGATCGAAACCAATACTTTTTTTATATCACCGTAAGTTATGAAAAGTAAAAATATGCTCAAATATATCAAAAACTGAGAATCAAATTGTAAAATGCTTTAGATAAAAGTTGTTGCATATATGTAGGGGAACATCAGATGAGCATATCAGTTGTTCAATTCGAGGCTTCTGCTGGGCCGATAGAGGCCTTTTCGTTTTTTTTTTTTTTTTAATGAAACTCTCTATTTTTTATTACAGATTCGTATTCTACGGGAAAAAAATACGTAACTTTCATGAAAATCATGTTTTTGTGAGACACCAATTTTTCATGATATTCCACTTTCATTTAACTTTTAACATTTCACCTCTAAACTATCAAGTTTCGAGAAAAATAGCATAAAATAATTAAAAATGTGTAATTTAATTATGCCAAGAATTTCGGAAAATAATTGCAGAATTTTTGTCCCATAACCTTTTATCGCAGTTTTTTTAATTGCGTGATACAAAACAAGAAAATACATTTAAAAAAAAAAACCAACGAATTTTGTAAAGAAAGACTATGAAGATTCACGATTTTTTTTTCGTTTGTTTCTTTTTTATGAAAATTAACTATTCGAAATGTTCTCATGTCTTTAAAAATTTGGTAGAAATTTATAAAATTGTGAAAAATTGTTATCCTTTTAAGATTTTTATTAATCATTATGATACGACGAATGAAATTGGTATTTTCTTGAAACCATTTCGTCCTGAGATCTGTCTTTTCGTTTTTATTTATTTTTTTAGCTAAAACGATAACGAGGTGATTATAAAAGGTATAAAGATTATTTCATGGTGCTAAGAACCTCGCTGAGATAGTCTCAAGACGAAAATAATCGCCTTGAAAATTGCCGGAATTTACGATCTATCCAACCCTCTTTGAATTTAACGTCATTTTCATGGCAATTACGCTACGTTTCAGACGGATCTATGGTTTCCCACTTTTAAGTCAAATTGTCGTTGATGTATAACCAGAGGAGACAAAAAAGAAGACAAAAGTATCATTAAAGGGGTATACAGTACACCTTTTTTTTACCTCTTTTTACTTTTTTGTCACGTGTGCTGATATAATTAGAAAATTATAAGTATGAGCTTCGGTCAAAAATGAATTTTGCCTATTTCAACGAATTTCTATATACTTCCGGATCTCCAGCATTTGTAAAATAGGTTTTTAGATTAACATCGAAATTTTCACGACTTTAGAATTCAAATGATGAGCATAAAAAAAACCGTCTCTTAATTCTGCCTGTTTTGTTTTTTTTTTTTTTTTTTTGATTTTGTTTTGCCAATCTGGACCCAGAAAGAAGATTTAGTCAGGACTTTAAGACTGAATTCAAATCAATTTGGACAAGCGAACTTCTCTTTCATTACAAATATCGTTCATGAAAATATTTATTGACTTTAAAAAGAAAATTTTATCACCAATTTTCAGCGAGTCTGGCCAGCTGTTTCTCATTTTATTACAATTTGAACATCGCGTTGCAGTAAATTCTTCTTATCCATTGAAAAAAAATCAGGAAACCGGTTGACCTGTGGGCCAACCCGAAAACTTCCCGCTGTATTAAATACGTTACAATTAATTGATGATATTGTGTTTATAATAAATTAAAGAAGGTTATAAGTATAATTAGTTTTCCCTATACAAATCTTTTTTTCTTCAATTTCTATTCTTCGAATAACTTTGAAACTACTCGACCGATCGATTCCAAAATCTAATCAGATCTAAGTCTTGATGAACCCTTTCGATCGCCGCAACAATCATTCAAATCGGTTAATTCGTTCCAAAGTTATCGTACGACAAAAAGAGAAATTTTTGTCGCGCAATATCTTGTAAACCAATCGTTCGATTTTGATGAATCTTACGGCGATCGAAAGGGCTATCCAAGAGCTAAGTCTGATCAAGTTTTGAGACTAATCGCACGAACAGTTTAGGAGTTATGCGCTAAAAACATGAAAAAAAATTGTTTTTTAATTTTTATTTCTCAAATAACTTTGAAACTACTCGACCGATCGACTCCAAAATCTAATCAAATCTAAGTCTTGATAAACCCTTTCGATCGCCATAAGAACCATTCCAATCGGTCGATTCGTTCTAAAGATATCGAACGACAAAAATTTGTTTACACACACACACACACATTCGGACGTCCATCCAAAAATAGTCAGAATAGCTTTCCAGGACCCCAAAACGTCGAGATCTGATAAAAACCCGATTTTCGAAAATCGGATCGAAACCAATAACTTCCCTTTGTTATGAAAATTTTCAATTTTCATTGCGGGAAGTTAAAAAGGCAAGTTCTGCGTAAAGTTTTTTTTTTTTTTTTTCACAGTAACGTCATGACTGTCCATCCAATCGAATGGATATAAATGATAAATAATGGTTGAGTATATAAAGTATAAGATTTTTTCTTGAATATGAAAAGTTCATGGCGACATAGAAAGCCAGATCCCTACGGAATTCCGGATTGATACAGTTTTTTTTTTTTTATTTCTTCCACGAATTTATCCACGCATGTCACTTGTCAGTTTATAAAATCCTCCTGATATTTTGTTCTGGAAAATATTTCGTTGACGTTTTATTCAAAAGTATCGTCAATTCCCCTTCAACCATTTCTCTATGATATAATATTATTCATATATACTTAGCGTATATCGTCTTATGGGAATTCAATTTGTTGCAAAATATAAACCCTACAAGAAAGTAAATTAATTTTTATTTTCAAAAATCTAAACTGAAAGGAGTAAAAAAAAAAAAATGATATAAAAATTTATGAGGATGATGAAAGAAACACCTTTAAAAAATATATAACGACAATAAGTTACGTTCATAAAGGAATTCCTCGATTTTGATGAAAAGCGAAAAAAAAAAAAGGTATATAGATATCAAAGAAAGAAGGCCTGGAAATTGTTGAAAAATAAAAAGAATAAAAAATAAAAAGCCGTGGCTTGTGCTCATCGAAAAATTTAATCTTAGATAGAAAAGGATTTTGATAAAGGTTTTCAGCGAAGAAGGAAAAAAGAGGAGGAAGAACCATGCGTATTGTAAGTTCCGCGGCAGGATTGTCTACACAATATTTTATTCGTATATTATATAAATATTTTTGCGCATTCATCAGTTCAAATTTTCCAGAAGGATGAACAATTCGGTTTTTATATTATATCAAAATATTAAAAAGCTTTAATCTAAAATGTCAGAAGAAATATTTTTCTTCCCGACTTATGATACACCCGCCCGCCAGCGCGTATATATCATCATCACAATATAATCTAATACCGACCAGTAATAATAAAATGATGAACAAAAAAAAGAAAATGAAAAACAGAGACTTTTTCTCCTTTTCTTCCTCTAGTCTCGGCTTCCCACTTTTACCCGCAGTGAATTTTCAACGGAAATCATTTCTTCGATGATCTATTTTTACTTTTCATCAGCTACGGTCACATAAGAAAAGTATTGGTTTTGGTCGAAAAGTGACTTTTGCTAATTTCAACGAATCTTCACGTTTTCGACCCTCTAGAATCCGAAAATAAGGTTTTTAGAAAGATGTCGGTCTGTCTGTCGGCCTGTTCGACAAACTCGCGCGGTGATTTCGGAAACGGCTCGATGAAAAATCTGAAATTCACAGGACTTTACAACCAAATGATGGGCATGAAAAATTTCCATGTCTCGTTTAATTTGAACTTCCGGTTCTACCGGAAATGAATCGATTTTCGCTGTTTTACTGACAAACCTATACTTTTATCTCTGTATTACCTCTCTGAATGAAAGAATATATTCTTCCGAGTTGAGAATTTCATATATATATATATATAGGGCATTCCTTGCGAATGACACGAAAAAAATTGTAAATATACCCAGATCGAATTAGAATGAATGCACTGTATAAAATTGTTTTTTGTCAATATATAGGACGATCCTTGCCAATGACAGGAAGAAATTGTAAATGTACCCAGATCGAATTGGAATTAAACGCACCGTATGAAATTGTTGTTTGTCAATATATAGGGCATTTTGTTAAAGTGAAATTTTCAATTTTGATCTGTTTTTTCGGTTTTTCATTACTTTTTTATACTTTTTCTACCCCTGACAAACCCATCCTTTTTTTTTCTATTTAATGAAAAGTACTCCGAAAAACTGTTTTTCCGGCTTGTTATATTTTTTTTTGTTCTCCGAATTCTGAAGTTCCGGGAATTTTTATTCCCTCGTTATAAGAAATAACGCCAAATATCTTACCCAGTCGTAATTTAAGATAGCCCAGTATTAGGCCGTAGAAATCCAATAATTCCTATCTGCGGTCCATTTCGGGTGGCTTAATGCCTTGCTCGGTAATCGAACAGAGCCAATTGCGGCCTACCACCTTAACGCACGTGACTCGAGTCTCGAGAAACCCTTGAAGCTTTCCTTAGGGACTTGACTCTCTCACTTAAGGAGGTTTCAGAATCGTAGGTGAGGTTACTGTCGGTTTGATATATCAGAAAATTCAGAAAAAAAATCAACCCTTAAAATGAAAATCGAAGAATTGTAGATATAAAAAAAAGACAGTGTTTAATCACAGCAGCCACATTACTTTCGAGAATATTATTATTTTTGAAAAATTAATGTAATGTATACGAAAGATAGTTAGAATTTTTGTTTTTTCACATTTCAAACGGTTTAATTTTCCGCTGGATGATTTTCCCTTAGTAAAAAAAAAAAAAAAAAAAAAAAAAAACATCGAAAAGAAAACGAGGAAAATCGTTGAATAATTTCTATTCATGTTTATTACATTCGGTGCGAGTCCAATTTTGAATTTCATTCACCGGCATACGCATAAACTGATTTGTTACGAACTATAACAGAAGGTCGAAATTATACGGTATATAAGATACAGAGAGTATCTACTTATACTGTACACATTTTTTTTCCAGCCATGTGGAAAATTTGAATTTTTATTATAAATTTTCGTGTAGATACATGTATTGCAATTTTTTTTAATATTTTTTTATTGTTTTTTTTTATTTTTGGGAATATATTGTATCCAATTTTCTACATTACCGTTACTATAGGTATACGCTTTCGTATGCATAAACTTACGATTCACCTTATACACCAGCTGGAAGACTGCAGTTGAGAATATTAAAGCGAATTTTCTGCACGGTGCAAAACCAACTTCAATATATTTTCTCACAATCAGACTAGAACAAACCCGTTTGCCTAATATCCCTATTCCTTTTCTTACATACGTTCTCACTGACCTGGAATGCACGAATCTTCGCTTTAAATTAGACATTCTAATTCCACAAGAAACGGTTTCGGAATATCGTTTAAGGGGATTAGGTATACATCCTTGGGAATAACTTTTTTTTAAAGGTTTGAACAATTTGATGAAATATTCTAATGACTCAATTTTTTCTGTAGTAATTCTGAATAGTAATTCAGAATTCTAGTAGTCAGAAAGAATTTATTAATTTATAAACCCCTTTCAAGTATTATTCCGGATATTGTGTTTAATTTTTTTTTCCCTCCGTTAGTTGAATTTCTAATAACAAAAATATATGCTTTGTATATACTGGGTGATTCATTTCAATCGCCCCAGGCCGATTTTTCCGAACCTAAGCAAGATACGAAAAAAAATAATGATATAAAATATTCAGGGCTCAGAAGGGAGCGAGACTTGGTAGTATCAGCATTGCCGTAAATGGAACCGCTGAGGTCAGGTGAAGGTCAACTTTGTTTTTTTAAATGGATACTCATATTTTTCATTACGTAATTTTATTCCACTTAAAAAATCAAACGACTTTCGTATGAAATATTTTTTTGTGAGACATCAAGTCTTTATGATATTCAATTGAACGACTAGAGATTTCCGAACTTTTAAGAACATTTCACCCCTAAACTATCGAGTTTGGAGAAAGATTGCATTAACAAAAATTGCGTAATTTCACGTAAAGATTCTTGGAGAATAATTGCAGATTTTTTTAAAAATAATTTCCGTTGTTTTTTAGGCAATTACAGAAGCTACAATAAAAAGTTATTGGAAAAAATTCTTCAATCATTTTCCAAGAATTTGTGCATGAAATTACGCACTTTTTGTCTCTTGCCATTTTTCTCCAAACTTGATAGTTTAGAGGTGAAATATTCTCAAAAGTTCAAAAATCTCTAGTCGTTCAGTTAAATATCATAAAAATGAGATGTCTCACAAAAAAATGTTACATACGAAAGTCGTTTGATTTTTCAAGTAAAACAAATTTATGTGATGAAGAATGTGGGTTTCCATTCAAAAAAACAAAGTTAACCTTCACCTGACCTCGGTGGCTCCATTTACGGAAATACTGATACCACCAAGTTTTGTCCCCCTGTGAACCCTGAATATTTTATATCAAACTTTTTTTCGTATCTTGCTTAGTTTCGGAAAAATCGGCCTGGGGCTATGAAAATAGATCACCCGGTATAGAAAAGAAAAAAAAAAAAAAGAAAAAAGAAAGAAATAAAAAAAAATCTGACCATTTGGGAACGTGTCGAGTTTTATATACCCATACAAATCTGTTTATTATACCTAATATCGTAATCTGAAGAGAAATTTTTTTGAAAGCTCATTATCCAAGCTCTTGATTTTTTATAATGGACAGAGACGTCTTCAATTCAAAACCGCGTAATAACTTTCTCATTTATCTTGATCCCTGCACAAAAAAAAATGATGAGAATATATAAAAGATAAAGAATTAATGTGAGCTTTCAGCTTTTTTTCTTAACTCATATTCAAAAACCTGCACCAGGTTTTGGCACTTTATTTATTTTTCTTCTTATCATTACTTTTTCTTTTCATTTTTTCGTTTTTTTTTTTCTACACGAAGTCATATCCTATACGATATGTTGAATGCCTGGGGCATCGTGACGTCAGAATTTACAGACTTTCTTAATGGTTCAAGTGTTTTTCTTACCAATACAACTGTAGACATTGTTAAAAAAAAGTTTCTGACAAGATAAAAGCCTCTGTTAACATCCAAGTAAACCTCTCGCAAGTTACTCTCGAAAGAATTTCTCGCAAGTAGACACTCTCCTGCAAATAGTGACTTTCAGTAGAGTATGTAGTACCTACCTATACTCCGCTCGGTATTCTCAAAGTGCTTTTAAAAGCTTCGACATATATGGCAGAACATATTTTAACAAGATTAAACTTTATCCGTCCTGAAATTAGTTCTTCATCTTGTAATTCAATTTTCTGACCAATCAATTTAAATTTTCAAATAGTTTCATGTCTTGAAAAATTTTAGCAATATCCCGAAATTTCTGACTGTTCTACACTCACGATTATACTCGCGAAAATAATTCCCTATTGGAAGCACGGGCATATGAGTGTACTCTGGAGATTAATTCGCGTGATTTACTCTAACGTGGCCAACAGGAGTGTAAAAAGAAAAAAAGAAAAGTGAAAAAAAACAAAACAAACAAAAAAAAACGAATTGACAAAATAAAAAAAATAATTAAAAATCGAGGGAATAAAAGAGGAAAATAATTCAACGGGTTGAAAGCTTTTCCCGAACTAATTGGATGATCGCCAAAGTATGGGATACTCGGTTCCGAAATCTACCGTTATATGGCGTATTCAAAAAAAGCAGAAATGCAGAAAAAAGACTCAGACAGTGACTAAAATAGATCCAAAAATAAAAAAAGAATAATATATATAGGACGTATCGAACCCGAAAATACTTGCAGATTGATACATATATATATATATATATATATATATATATTATAGGGTGATATTTACGTGGGGTGGTATTAACCCCTGAATTGAACGCCGATACGGTAGAGGGACAGAGGAACAATATACCAAGAGAATAAATCATCAAAAAAAGAAAACAGTGAAGGAAAAGAGAAGAAAAAAAATTCTTTTACAAGGATGAAAATCTCAGCAATATTACTATTTCGTTTTTTGTATATTTTCACCAATCCCGGTCTCTATATGCATACATGAGGTAGAATTTTGAGCGTAAGCTTGAACACAAACGAATAGCTTCTACTACATTGTACTCACAGATTCTTGAATGAAAGCTTCAATATTTTAGAAACTTAGTTATTTTCTGATTTTATCCTTTTTTGGATTTTTTATTACTTTTCATCAGCTACGGTGATATAAGAAGAGTATTGGTTTTGGTCGAAAAGTGACTTTTGATAATTTCAATGAATCTTCACGTTTTCAACCCTCTAGAATCCGAAAAAAAGGTTTTTGGAAAGATGTCGGTCTGTCTGTTGGCCTGTTCGACAAACTTGCGCGGTGATCTTGGAAACGGCTCGATGAAAAAATCTGAAATTCACAGGACTTTACAACCAAATGATGGGCATGAAAAATTTCCATGTCTCGTTTAACTTGAACTTCCGGTTCTACCGGAAATGAATCGATTTTCGCTGTTTTTCTGACAAACCTATACTTTTTTCTCTGTATTACTTTTCTGAATGGAAGAATATATTCTCCCGAGTTGAGAATTTCATATATATAGGGCATTCCTTGCCAATGACACGAAAAAAATTGTAAATATACCCAGATCGAATTAGAATGAATGCACTGTATAAAATTGTTGTTTGTCAATATATGAGGCGATCCTTGCCAATGATAAGAAGAAATTGTGAGTGAATCCAGATCGAATTGGGATTATACGCACTGTATGAAATTGTTGTTTGTCAATATATAGGGCATTTTTTTTTTTTATGTGAAATTTTCAATTTGATCTATTTTTCGGTTTTTCATTACTTTTTTTTATACTTTTTCTTCCGCTGATGAACCCATCCTTTTTTTTTTTCTTTTCGATGAAAAGTACTCCGAAAAACTGTTTTTCCGGCTTGTTTTCTTTTCACAATTGTACGAATGTTCAAAATATCGTTGATCGCGTCGTTCATCATCGGAAAAAAAATAAAATAAAATAAAAATAATAATAATAATAATAATAATAATAATAACAATGATAATAATAAAAGAGAAAAAAAATAATGAAAACGGAAAACAAAAAGAAGTATTGTGAAAGCACAAATGACCCCTTTTCACGAGAACAATTAGGTATAAAGCCGTGACAAGCTATAACAGAGGGAATTATGAAGGTGGGTAATGCTGATCGTGCTTTCAGAACAGTAATACAGCCTTCCGAGACTTTCTACAGAGTTTACAAGTATAAGTATACACCTACGTACATGGTTGAAAATCTGGAGGAGCGCTTTGTCCCCAGACCTATCTCTAGATATAAGCTTATACTGATAATGAAGAATTATCAGTTGGAATATAATTAGTTCCATACGAGGGGTGCCATGATTTTAAAACTTCAAAAGATTTCATAGGATTTCACAAAAATTATTCTGGGTTTGATAAAACTTTATGGAACTTCATAAGATTTCGTGAGATTTCATGGATTTCATAGAGACTTTACAGATCACACATGACTTAAAAAGCTTTAAGAAAATTTCACAAGATTTTCATAATATTTTATGAGAATTGTCTGGGAATTTATTTAAGGTTTCGTATAGGGTTTCATACGATTTCATAGGGACTTCACAGATCACACATGACTTCATATAAGGTTCCATAGAATTGCCTAAGACTTTAAAGGATTTTATTAAATTATATGGAATTTCATATAAAATTTAATCAATTTCAAAATATTTCAATTAAAATTCCTTGTTTCTTTAGACTCAGCGCATTTTTCGCAAGATCTGAAACAATTTTCAAATCTTATCCGAGAGAGGCGATAGTTTGAAAATTTATCATGGCTGAAATCGATCTCAACCAAATTATTAATGTAAAAATTGCGTTTTACTATAACCAAATTAATTTAATCGCGTAATTTTTGCGGGTTGATATAAACAGCGCCTAACTTCACATTGATGAACAATAGTCATGAACCGAAATTAACTATAACGATGAGATACAAAATCCGATAAAATTAATTTAATTTTGATTTAAATTAATTACGACAGCTGCTGCTGCTGCTGCAATTTTCCGATAATCGGTTACAGCTCCCTAATTCTCGATGTCAATTATACATCCCGAGGGATGTTCAATTGTGAATTGAAAGTTATGGGGATACGGAAAATTTCTAGTTTCCTATTTTGTATCAAATTCGTGGTCTAATTAAGGAGCTAATTAAGAGTCACGTTTGAGAAACATGGGGAAACACAATTCCTGGAACTGTATATAATATATCCCGTGTATGCATATAGCGTTTAATTGAAGAGCTGTATTCATTGATAATTATAATCCAAACCCTACCCCGTAATCACGCACCCTTATTTCTATAGATTGTCTTGAACTCTGCACGGGCCTAATCAGCCTGCGTATTATAATCACTTTCTAAATTACTTCCACTCGGTATTTTCTCCACAAACACATTGTCTGATATAATTTCAATCGATGTATATGGGTTCATGTTCAACAAATACGAGTAAAATTTCATATTGGATCATGAAAAGATTTATTATTATTATTATTTTATTGCGTTTTTTTGAAAACTTTTATTTTGTGAATACCTGATCAAAATTTTATGCCAATAAATAAGCTCTTCAAGTTTGGGAATAAAATAGTCGAAAACTTTTTTTCAGATAAAAATTCCGAAAAATTATAAAAATTCATTTTTTCATTTTTCATTCGAAAATTTTGACTATTTTATACATATATTGCATCAAAGAAATGGGTGAGTACCTGCATATATATTTTTTGTAAAGCTTATAGCGACGTACAACGTGAAATTATATTTTTGGAATTTTATCGTTTATTTTTGGTTTTTTGGCGAAAATATTTTGATTGAAATTCATGACTGTGACGATGTTACACGCATCCGTTACTACAACCATTATACTCAAAACGTGTTACGTGGCTGAAGAAGGCAATTATAGAAAGAAATGTACGGCTTATGCTTATAACGTTTAGAATAAATCAGAAGTATCCGAGTGAACTTAACGGTATTCACTAAAACGTGGACTGCGTTACGATAAGATGATTACGTTTACCCTGCAGCTATACCTACTTTGGACTTTTAATTTTTTTACGGGATCTTTTTATTCTGTAAAGAGAAAAAAGAAAAGAAAAAAAAAAAAAAAAATGATCCGTAAGCAATTTGTTACTTTTACGATTTTTTTATGTTTTCATTTTTCTCTTAGAATTTAAAAACTTTCAGCTTATTAGACGCCAATTATATTACGTACATACATTACAATTCGTGATAAAACACCCGATATTGAATAAGCAATTTATTATATAACAAAAGATCTTATACACAGTCACGGTAGGGAAAATTATTTTATATAAAAGTTTTTATTTATTTATTTTTTAGTCAAAAAGCCGTACTTTGATTGTAAAAGAATAAAATTTCAAACAATATCTATCCAAGTTAAAACTTGAGAAGAGAGAAGGAAATTGAATAGAGAAAATTACGTCTGAAATCGAGTGTCTGATATGACATAAGAGGCATAAGATGTCGTAAGCACTGAAAATGAGATTTTAGTGACACACCTAAAGTCGTATAATTTTTTTATTTTTTTTTTTATCGCGTCATTAATAATTCAAAATTAAGATTTCGAAAACTTGAAAGCAAAAAGTCATACGTTGGGAGAAACAATCTTCTGCATTCAGGTTTTCATAGTGAGATAAATTGACGCTCAAGTATTGACGTATTCGACTAACGTACGACCTTTTGCTTCTAAGTTTTCCGATTTTTATTTTTTTGTTTATTCAATTTCAAGGCGGGTACGAAATTCTATTTTTGAGTTTTACTTTTTGTTAATTTTAATATTTTTTCAAAGATCTGCCGCATACGACGTTATAGGATTGAGTCGAGACATTTCTTTTCTTGAGGTAAAAACGGAAAGACGTATCTGCCAGTACTCAAGACCTTCACTGCCTTCAGTTGTTGAATCAGTCATTTTTCAAGTTTTCAAAAAAATTTTCATGTTATCACTTTTACAAATGACAAAAAATCGTGCAACGTTATTTACGACTTTTTGGAATTTGTTCAAGCGGTTATTTTTTGTTCAGTTAGGTTCGAAGAGTCGTATACGCCAGACCATATACGACGTTCTGCTTAAATTCATCCAATTTTCAATTTCAATATTTTTTAACATACTTCAAGGTTTTTTACGTGAGTATACATGGAATAAAAATTGTACGATCTTTCAATTTCAAAAATGTTAAACGGTCCTGTAATGGCGCTTACGAACTCATGCGATTAGACACGCGATATGTTTATCTTCGTTTTTTCAAAGATGTAATACTTTAAGGAGGTTGACTAGTCAAAAATCAATACTTTTTGTTAAATTTGTCAGGGGATAGTCAAGACATTGGGTATTCGTATGATTATTATATTTGTGATCTGAGGATGACCCTAAAAATTCAATTAAAGAAAAAAATCCCAAAATTATGAACAAACGGTAAGATATCGATTTTTCATTTTAAATCGCTTTCAGATAGTTAAAAATCTAGTAGATTGGTTCGATTTCACTCTTCGATGACTTATTTTGTTCAGACAAGTATTTTTCACAAATTCACTGTAACAAATAATTTTTTTTGTCGATAGGCGATTCTATATCGTTATTTGTTGATCGGAATCGACCGGGGTCCAATCTTGTAAAATTGAATATTCGACGTCACCAACGCGATGAAAAAAAAGTGACCCATTCGTATTGTGGGGAATACTTTTCTGAACATAAAAAACCATCGAAGAGTGAAATCGAACCAATCTACTAGATTTTTCACTATTTGAAAGCGATTTGAAATGAAAAATCGATATCTTACCGTTTCTTTATAATTTTGGTATTTATTTTTTAATTGAATTTTTAGGGACATTCTCAGATCACAAATATAATAATCATACGAATACCCAATGTCTTGACTACCCCGTGATAAATTTAACAAAAATTATTGATTTTTGACTAGCAAACCTATCCTTAAATTCCATAAATTTTTCTTTTTCCCTCAAAGAAAATTACTCAATTAATTATATTAGATTCTGTTATCAAACGGCATCAATTTATTGCCTCTTTCATTTAAAACAAAGACGACAATGCTAATTAAATGTCGATTAAATGACGGTATAAATTTTACAATATTATACATATAACATTCTTCGGGTTATAGAGTGTGACAAAATAAATCAACATTTTCATACTTCAACAACTATCGACACAAAAAATCTCTCTAATTTAATTACGTCAAATAATGAACTTTCCAAAAGGATAACGTTTTCATTAAGACCTAAGTGGTGCCTCAATCACTAATAAAGACATTCCATTTGATTTAGCACGCAAAATTTCACATCATGTTGCTAATTTTCATACTAAAATTAACCGGGGTAAATTTTGCCAAATTCTGTCTTCATGCTCGAGTTCTCTTTTTATTTTTATATATATATATTTTTTTTTTTGAGTCCTTGATTCGGGCTAACTATACAAAGATCTAATACTCCGAATTCCTCAAATTTTTGCAATATATAATATCCTGAATATATTCGGATAATTCGAATACTTAAATTGCTTTTGATGATATTGAAAATTTGGAATTATTTAGATTCTTGTGATTTATATAAAGAGTTTGAAAATGAAAATTAACTTCTAAAAATTGAACGTTATATATATATTTTTTAACCTTCGAAAATCTGTCTGCATCGTGAAAAAAGAAAGGGAAAATGAAACAGCAAAAAAGGAACGATTCTTATGTCGAGATAAAAGAACGGATTTTATAGGGTAAAAAAGGGGACACTTAATATCGCCTTGCGATGAAAAGGGAATCAGTAAATCCGTACACGTACAAATATGTCTCTACAGATTCTGCGGTGATGCGTGCTGTGAAAATCAGCGAGTAGGTTAGACATACGTGACTCAAGTTCGAATACCGCAGGTACTCTTATTCTTGTACATAAATATATGTATAAATGTACGATATAGGTATATGATGTATGGATGTATGTATGTATGTACATATTACATTCGCAAAACGGTGAAAAATGAGAGAACAGGTATATAGGTACATACATACTGCATATTATATTCATCGTGAGTTTCTGAACTTCCGTTTCCAATTCAAATCAACAAAAAGGAAAAATTATTCATATCTACTTGAAATGCAGAAGTCGGGATGAACCATCGATGGGGGTAGGTTGAAGTTCCGAGAATTTTGAGACTCCTGAATGATAAAAATTTCGAATTTTAATATTCCCCAGTCACAGTTTTTAGAAAAAAAAATAAATAAAAATACATCGGAATGAGAAGAATTCCTATGACCTTCTAGGAAGCACGTTTTGGCACTCAAAAAAAAATGTTACACGTCTTTTCGAAACCGATTTAGGGGAGGGAGGGGGCAAAACGGAGTACTTAAGGAAATACTTAGTTTCTGAGGACTCAAATATGCTAAATCTTTTTTTTTTTGTAATTGTAACCAAAGAAAATCAAAATAATTTTCAGATGACAGGAAAATAAAATTTTTTGAAAATTCAGAATAATGCTCAATAAAGTTTATAGAAGTCATTTTTGAATATTTAAAAAACATTTTGAAAAACAAAATTTTTTTGCTAAAATTTTTAGCGTACCCCATTTTGCCCCTATATGCGTGACCGTCGATTTCTTGTGAAGAGGAATCCGGTTGAACCGCCGTACCGATTTGGATGAAATTTTCACGGGATATTATTTTTGTTACAAAGATGTGCTAATGAGCTTTCGAGCTTAAGCTAACTTCTAGTCTTAAAACAGCAGTCGCTAACTTCGTTATTCGAGTTATACGATCGCCAAGAAAAAATCGGTCAAAAAACACTATGCAGTCGTATCTCGTCGAAAAAAGCAAAGCTTTTTGGCTGAATCCGGTTTAGGTATAGTTAGAAAGAATATTTCTTTGAAAATCTGTATAGTATAGCCGCCGGAGGTTCGAAAAATTCGTCAAATCTTGTTTAGGAGTAACAAACAACGTTCTATAATCTATGCGACTATTTTTGCAAAAATGCGTTGTAGTATTGAGCTTGGATGATACGTGCATTTCAGCAAAATCGATCATGGCCAACTTGACTTGAAAAAAAATTAAAAAATGAAACCTATTTTTCGAAAAAAAAAATAATAATTTCTGTAGATTTTGAAATTCTCAAAAATTTATTTTCAGAAACCCGAATCAAAGAAAAAACTTTTTTATATGTCAAAAATTCTTCTACGATAAACAGTTTTCGAGATATTCTTTTGTAATACGAGAAAAATGTTGATTTTCAATCGAAATCGATAGTCAGCCATCTCGAAAATGGTTGCCCCAAAAAATCTAAAAAAAATCGCAAATATTTGTACCAACTAATACTAAATTATAATAAAGTTTCAGAATTTTCGAAGTGGGTCAGGCTTTTTGATAGGTCGAGTATCAGATGAAATTCCCCATTTCGAACTTTAATGTTTCTAATATTTCCAAATTGTTTGAAATCAGTTCGTAATTTTGACCGTTCGGAATTTTTAAAATTCGGAACTTCGACCTCCTCTCCAAAATCAACATCGTGATGTTTATAGAATATCTCTGATTGGTTTACAAGAACAGAGTAGCTTATACTGACATTATAATAGCCCATTTCCATAATTCAGACGTTTCCACTCGAGTTTTCCAATTACACGATCGTTACACCTTAGGGCGAGCCAAAAAAACTAACCTACCGTAGTTATGGCTTGAAATAAGCCTATATAGTGAGAAAAAAATTCTCCCGTTAGGAAAAATTTTTAGTTCAATTTTAAAAGGTGTCGCTGTCCATTTGAAATTTCCCATTTAAATAACACGTAAAAAAATTTTCTTTCACTAAAAATATTATAACTTTCGAACCGTTTGAGATAAAAAATTGGCGCTAGCATATTCTTGTAGGGCATTAATTTTCCTAAAAAAAAGTACCAGGAGTCGAAATTCTAAACCCAATAATTCGTATACTTACGGGCCATGAAAGTCTAAAATAAATTGTAATAAAGAAATATTTATTAATGATTAGAAAAAAAAAATTAATGACTGAAAATGCAATAAATTACAAATAAAAAAGTGAAAACTTCATTTAATTTATGAACTTAGTATGTAAATTACATTTTTACTCACTTCAGCTAATTATAATTGATATTTTTGATAAAAAAAAGCCCCAAATCCGTAAAATTCTGTTTATTTTAGACTTTCATGGCCTGTGAGTACCTATACGAATTATTGAGTTTCGAAATTCGACTCCGGGAACTTTCTTTTGGGAAATTAAATGCCCTACAAGAATATACTAGCGCAAATTTTTTATCTCAAACGGTTCAAAAGTTATAATATTTTTAGTGGAAAAAAATTTATTTTACGTGTTATTTAAATGGGAAATTTTAAATGGCCAGCGACACCTTTTAAAATTGAGCTAAAAATTTTTTCTAACGGGAGAATTTTTTTCTCAGTATATAGGCTTGTTTGAAACCATAATTGCCATGGGTTAGTTTTTTTGGCTCACCCTATTATATACATATGTATACATATATAAAATCATTATCACTATTATTCTCCTAATTATTATTATTATTATTATAACCGTACCGATGAACGTCTGTATAGCCTCCTGATCACGGAATTAAATATATATAAGGTATAAATAAAAAAAGGAGATTGTAAGGTCAATTTTTTCTCAATATATTCAATTAATTTGGGCAAATAATAATAAGGGCGTATGGACGGTTAAAAATTGCTTTGGTTCTTTTATTAAAAAAATTCTTTATAAATGTACGTTTGACAGGTTGAAAATCTCTTTTAAATTAGTCATATTCGATATACAAATGGCTCAAATAAACTTGCGATAAAAATATAAAGAAAAGAACAAAGTAATTGGGGATATGAATGGTTTTTTGTATCTTTCTTTCTTTTTTTTTTTTTTTTTTTCGCTCTTCTGGCTTGAATTCAAGGCAAATCAATTCGATCCTACGCTTCTCGAAGACTCAGTTGGAATTGGACTTAATTAATATGAACTTTCGCAGGTTTTCGAAATGAGCTTTTCGCCTTCTAAAAAAAATTTTTGCAAAATAGATAGAAAAGCAAAAAAATTATCAGGGATTAATTTGTATAAAAAAATTCCTCGAAACTTTCATGCAGCGTTAATATAAATCAGTAATTTAATCCAAGCAGTGGATTTCGCGGTGTTATGGTTGTCAAAAGTATACATACCTATGTACGTATATATATATGTAAGTATATAAGTGTATGTAGTACCGCAGTAGGGAATCTCTAAGGGCTCAATTATTTCGAGGGTGTAGAAATAAAAAGACTGAGTAAAATAAAAAATAAAAATAAAAAAATACAAATAAAAAGAAGAAGAAGAAGAAGAAATACAGAAAATAAAACTTCAAACGACGAGATGTTTCTTTACAATTAGGTAAATACATTCAGACTCAAAAAGAGACACGATATATATATATATATATATATATATATATATATATATATATATATATATATATATATATATATATGTATATATATATATATATATATATATATTAATTTTTAATATAAAATTTCTTTGTCCAATTATTAACGCTCGACCTTACAGAATTGAAGAAGCTATAATGTCAAGCATTTCTCAACTAGATTCGATCATATCTCTCACTCATTTCTTTATCATCTTTAACGAAGAATCTGATAAATGTTAGGAAAAAATTTCTATAATAACGATCGTTAAATTTCAAAATTTTGTTTTCTGAGAGAAAAAATAATAATTGGACTTTTAATTTAATTTTGGGACTGAATTTAAATTCCGAATTTTCAAAATTCAGAACTGTAACTGTAAAAATTTCAAACTTTGATATTCCGAAGCTTTTAAAGCGTTTTTGATAAATTCGAAATCGTCTAAAATAAATTCTCCATTTTTAAACGCTCGGAACTCTAACTCAGTCCGATTTTTTTGCCACGAATTTTAAACCCTTGTAAAAAAAAAAAAAAAAAAAATCACTAATGTAAATTGCAACAAGTCAGATCCTTGCGAATCTAACCATAGATAAAAAATCCACCGTTAACCACGTCTCGCCCACATAAAGAGCCACTTTAAGTTTAGGGATTAAATCGATTAGCTGTGGTTTACCTACAGACCCAATATCTTGAACAGTAATTAAAATTACTTTCTACGGGTTTAACGTCGTCATTATCTACAACGTTTCGCGCATTTATAACTCAAATATCTAAATCCAGTGTTAAAGGAGTTGTCGAAATATGTATCAGAAATTTAGAACAAAATCAAATACGATTTTGATATTACGGTATAATTATAATAATGAGAAATATCTTGGATAAATATTTTAATTTTAGAAAATTTGATGACGTAGATTCCCCATATCTCATCAAAACTTTATGTTTATAAATTTATTCCTATATACAGAGTAGTATTTTTTAATCGCCCCAGGCGAATATCTCGGAAACTAAACGAGATACGAATAAAAGTTTGATATAAAACTTAAAGGGTTTCCAGGGGGAAAGATAATGGCGATATCGGTTGACTTGTGGATCTTGCCAATTCCGAGATTTTTCAAGTGACTCTGAATTTTAGATAGGGAACATATATTTTTGGTATAAAATATCGATAACCTCAATTGAAGACAAATTTGATAACACTAAAAAAAAAATATGACGTCTCGGCTTGCAAACGCACTCGCCTTCGGCTCGTACTCCAAACTCCACACTCGGTCTAAAAAAGCCCACTTTACGCCCTTGGTATACAATATACTATTTCAAAGCTGAGAGTCTGTAAATCTTCAAAGGACTTTATAGATACTTCAAATTAACGATGTTACACCTTTTCCGAGCTAGAATTATTAAATATAAGCATAAGTTTTGCACAACGAATGGCAACTTTGCGAATTAAATTTGTAAACTTTATGACACGGTGGTTGAATCGTGACAACTACATAATATAGTTTGTCAAAGTGTTTGACGATCATTTCGACCCAGCTCAAGGCACTATCTCTATTTGCTAAGGTTTAACACCACCCTTCAACCCCTCTTTCGTATACGATGGAATTACATTTCCCTTCTATTCGAGATATCCGGATCTACGTACAGAATTTGTATTCACTTTGAGGAGTGGGTCGTGACCCAGAAGATTCGTCACCACATGCACAGCCTCTAGATTGTAGACGAACGAACGGAAGCTGAAATGAAACGGAAGCGTGGATGAGAACGTGGCCGGAAAATGAAAACCGGAAGTTTACGTACCGATGCAAATAACTTCGTGACATTTAGCCAATGGTCATATTACGGTCTGTGGTTTAATTTGATGAGACTATTCGGCTAGGAAATTATTTGACCATCTTGTATACGAAATTGTGATCAAAATCAGTGAAATTGTTTGAAATCATTTAATTTTTTTATTTTCACAAAAAGTTACAGGAAGTCACTTGAAATCGATTTTTAGTCCAGTCACACAGGAAGCCCGAAAGTATGTCTAAAAATTTTTTTTTCATTGCTTCTAATGCGAACTTAGATTCATAATTTTTTTAACTATTTTGAAAACCGAATTTTTCAATTATTTTTACGAATTATCGGAAAAAATAAAAACTGAAAATCAAGGGCACGTTTTTATCCAAAATTTACTACTCTTGGAATGAAAGTATTTTCATTTTCCTCCGATTTCCACGAAGGGTTTAAAAATCCACATTTTGAAATTTCAACTTTTGCATTCGATTTAATTTTAAGTTCGAAAAATTCGGTTCAAAATTTGGATTTTCAAACTGAGATCTCATAGAGGTTCTAATGAATAAACGAGATTTTTTTATTCAGAATAATTGATCAAATATCAACGATGAAAAATTTTGAAATTATAATTTTGAAAACAACATTAAATTTTGGTGAGAATAAATGACCGTCGAACAATTCGTATTCCACTCGCTCACGGCGACTTATCTACCAAAATTTAAAGTAATCGATTTATGTAGCTGGTCGTGTTTAAACTGCGATGATGAGGAGAATTTTCACCCCCGGAAAAGTAATTTTACCTTCACACGTAAATTTGTATTTAATTTTCTCCTATAGTATACGTGGGTGGATTTTCCCCACGAATTCCTTTTTTATTTTCTTTTTTTGTCTCTTTTTCATTCATCCTGGAAAACGGAAGCTCGTACCTTTTTTGCTGTGTGGCATTTTGAACGATTTTCATCAATTTAATTCAACGGAAAATCCTCTCTCACAAATGCGATCATTGAGTGCTACTTTTGCCTCCCTCTACCATACGGGTCAATAAAAAGCTTCAGTATACAAAACGTAGTAAAAATGTTTGCTAAATTTTTAAATTTTCACCACTTTACTAAACATTTTATATTCTATACCTACATGGGTATTCATTAGAAGATAGCAAACTTTTGATACTAACAACTTTTTGTGTAGTTTTCGATAAAAAAAACAGGACAACTGTTTTATGGCAATTCGTTTGTTTGTTAACTGAACAAATAATTCCATATGAATTATTCGCATTAAATTATTCAATTCAAGTACTTCACATAACTAAAAGAAAAACAACAAGAAAAACAAAAAATTAACTCAACAAAATTCATGCTTTACTAATTACACGATTAAACAACAGCAAAATTGATATATGGAGTTACAGTTCAAGGTTTAATTCATGAAATAACAATTAGTTTTTACTTCAAGTCCGCAGAGTTCATAGTCATGAAATTTACATCCGTTTGTACTGATCAAACTTTCCAGATAAAGTTTAACGAAAGGCCCAGTGTCGGACCAGTACCGTTGCCAACGGTGACGATCCCCGCACAGTCGTTAATCCCATTACCGGATCAATACCGGTAAATAGTCGGAATGATAAGATCGTGCCGACGCTGGTAACCAGAACTGGGCCGATATTGCGGATAAACAATGGGCCAGTAGCGTGGCTCGGTACTGAGTCAGTGTCCCAAGTTACCTCAAAAATATATATCGAAAGTCGAGCACGAGAAGGGCGTAATCCCTCACAGGGCTTACCCCCTCCGGTTTTCAGCCCTCGAAATGTACTGCGAGAGAAGCCCAATCCTATCCCAGCGACTTGTGACAACACTGGGCTGCCGATGCTGGCCCAGTAGTCGGCCGTATTAATAGCGCTGGCAGATTTTACATTGTCCAGCGTTGGCCCAGTGCTCAACGTCGACGCTCGGGTGTTGACGCTGGGCCAGTGCTGGGCCTAATTAGATGAAAATTTCTTGTAGTGCGGATGTATGTACGATCGTTTGGCAACATATCGAGTGATGATAATTTTTTTTTTTTTTATATTCAGTTTAGTTTTCCAATAAGAATAATCACACCGTTGATATTTCTAAAAATATCTTACTTATATCACAGTATTATAGGTGTTAAATTTTCCCATCAATTTCCCACCAATTCCCTAGCCAATATTTCACTCTTTCGTTCTTTGCCGTGGGAATGGTTTTTCCAACTGGCCGAACAATCGCGCTTTGGCGCGCGTTATTGGCTTCTGATAATGGCTTTTCGGTTTTGGGAAACTCATAATCAGTTCTGGGATAATGGCTATTATACGCAATTTTGAAGTGGTGGAAAGTGGCTGAAGATGTTATCCCATAATCCGTATCAATTTATCATATGTCGAGTAGCTGAGATGTATGTACATACCTACATACTTTTGTCTTTTTATTTTTTATTATTTTTTGGTTTTTGTTCTATTCTGCTCAATGATTTTATAACGTTTAAATTTCACTTCTTTTTCTATTCAAAAACTATTTAAAACTGAAAATTTAACGAGAAAATTATTCGACGAAAAAGTAAGATGAGTAAGTTAAAAAAAAAAAAATCGAAAATAAAAAAAAAAAAAGACAATTTTGTGTGATATACGAAAAAGCTTACTGAAAATCGGAAAATACCCACATGAAGATAAATTGGATCTGTTGATCCTCGTTTGTTCGTTAGTCATTCGTGGAATTTTTTCTTAAAAGCTGTGTAGTGTATCTTTGAAACAGTATTGAAAAGAATGCTTATCGATTTTTCTGAATGTAATTTACTTTTTGTTTTTTTTTTTGTGTTTTTTTTTTATTTCTTTGTTTTCTTTTGGACTGAAAAATTCGTTGGAAACTCGAAGCTATCGAATGGATAATTTTGAATTACCATCACGAGACACTGACGGACTACGAATACTAAAGTCGATGTTTTAAGAAACAAAGTTAAGCACAAAAGTACGTGTAACACGATTCGGCTGTAAGGTTTATATCTGAATTCGCCAGAAGTGGTTTTCGATGAAAAAATGGCCATACTCCGTTCACCATGCAGAACAACGAAAAATGAAACAATAAAAAATAAAAAAAATAAAAAAATAAAAAAATAAAAAATGAGAATTTATTTTCGTAGTCAATCAACGAAGTTACACAATACGATGTATTACACCGGGTGTATGAATGAGAATTTCTGTAACCAGTTAAAATTCATACGTTTTTCAAATTCAAAAATCGCAAGCCGTGGAGCAAAAAATTTAATTAAAAATCTCCGGAAACCGTTTGACCTCTTCAAATACATAGAAAGAATTATTTTCGAATCACTGATACACTGTGACGAAATATTCTTTCGAGTTAGTATCTTCGCACCTGATTGATTATGCCTTTTGAAATTTGATTAGGAATTATTTAAGATTTTTTGATCTTCGGATTACACAGATTTATCGCATCAAAGAAAAGGTCGTTGTCGTAGGGTTCGGGTCGCATCGTTCATAGGAACTGCTTCAAATTTAGAGGGAATATTTTATATCGAATATGTAATTTCGGGGCGAACCAATAATATTCAATAAATTTAATTTTCGGATATACAAAATTTTTGATTTTAAGCCATTGTTTTTTTAACTTCCCGCAATAAAAATTGAAAATTTTCATCAAAAAGGGAAGTTATTGGTTTCGGTCCGATTTTAGAAAATCAAGTTTTCATCAGATCTCGACGATTTGGGGTCCTAGGAAGCTATTCTGACTATTTTTGGATGGACGTTCGTATGTCTGTATGTGTAAACAAATTTTTGTCGTATGATATCTTTAGAACAAATCGACCGATTGGAATGGTTTTTATGGCGATCGAAAGGGTTTATCAAGACTTAGATCTGATTAGATTTTGGAGTCGATCGGTCGAGTAGTTTCAAAGTTATTTGAGAAATAAAAATTAAAAAACAATTTTTTTTCATGTTTTTAGCGCATAACTCCTAAACTGTTCGTGCGATTAGTCTCAAAACTTGATAAGACTTAGCTCTTGGATAGCCCTTTCGATCGCCGTAAGATTCATCAAAATCGAACGATTGGTTTAAAAGATATTGCACGACAAAAATTTCTCCTTTTATCGTACGATACCTTTGGAACGAATCAACCGACTTGAATGATTGTTGCGGCGATCGAAAGGGTTCATCAAGACTTAGATCTGATTAGATTTTGGAATCGATCGGTCGAGTAGTTTCAAAGTTATTCGAAGAATAGAAATTGAAGAAAAAAAGATTTGTATAGGGAAAACTAATTATACTTATAACCTTCTTTAATTTATTATAAACACAATAGTACCAATTAATTGTAACGTATTTAACACAGCGGGAAGTTTTCGGGTTGGCCTACAGGTTAACCGGTTTCCTGATTTTCTTTCTCTCAGTTACGTTTAGCGCTATAACTTCAATAATTAATCGAATTTCTTTAAGAACCACTTCGTTGAATATCTCGAATATTCTAAATGCCATTTCCGGTCTCTCAGCCAAAACTTAGAGCACTGAACAATTAGCAAGATTTTGGGTTCTGAGGTTCAACAACGTACCTATTATAAGGATAACGCCATGAGGAGTAAAGGATCTCACAGATTAGAATCCCAACTTCTGTCGGTTAAAGTTGACCAGTTCATTGCCCAAAGTACAATTACAACTATTGTGGCAATGTTTCAAACCATAAGCTTTGAACGACGACGAAATTTACCCACAGGATTAACCAAACTAGCGTAAATATTATCTTAACATAATTTACAAACCATCAGGTACCTACATACCATCAAGGGTTATGATATCCTGATTTATACCGATCGCATTTGCATTTGACATCTAAGCTAGATTAGTTTCAAAATGATAAAATAATTATCGAAATATTTCAATCGTAAAATTAAACGTGAACAAAATAATAAAATTCTTTATAATCATACCTTTGATAAATTCTTACCTTTGAGATTCTTTTTTATGATACGCGGTAACCTAGCCTCGGGTATAATTTGGATTAATGATTGTGTCTTAAAAACAAATTAAAAAAATGAACACCGACATGGCACAGAGAGTCAAGTAAATTTCTTTAATTAGTTCCCAGTCCACGATTTCAATTTTTTTTTTCTTTTTCTTTTTCTTTTTTTTTTTTAGTATTTGTACAAAAGTTTTGGCTGATTGTATAAAAAAAAATTCAACGATATCAAACATCACGGAGATATGTACCCCTTTTTTACAAAAAATAAAAATAAATAAAAAATAAAACAGGAAATTAACGTTTTTTTATAATTTTAATAAAATTTTCTTTAACAAATTCCGGAAGTAGTTTTTTTTATTTAATTACTTATGTATCTTTTTTTTTTCATTGGCAATTTTTCTAGGCTTCCAAATTTTATTTTACCTTAACACGTAAACAAAATTGAATCTGTCCATATCCCCCTAACTTTATAACGACGTATATTCAGAGCCTATAATATAATGAAATTTTTTTTCGTTTATTTAAGTGACAACAAACTGGTCAATAACGATCAGTATTCAAGTTGAAATAGACCCGTGGTAAATTAAACAAGTAGAAATAATCATTCCAAAGGCAGAAATTGGACGACTCGTTAATTCCGAATTAGATGTAACTCATAGCTCGACTTGATCCGCTGGCGTTCCCTCGAGCCTTAGGCTAGGCTGTTGTATAGTATGAAGTAAAATCGAGTCTAATCAAACAAAGAAGGGTCTAACCAATCTAATTGACGAGGGAGGTAATTACTTGGAAAATCATGTATTTCGGAAACTCAAAATTAAACCAAAATTCAGGTTATACAACAGGGAATTCGACGACACAGAAGCTTTACGCTACAGGTTTCAATTAGTCCCCATTAAATCTTACAGCGTGTTACAAACTTCTGGAACTGGTGGAGGCAGAACTTGATAGTAAAATTATTTCCGAAGTGGCAGAATCTTGTCTTTTCTTATAGGAATTTGTATCATGGTCAAGCGGGTGTGAGGTTGAATCTAAAAAACGTTTTATTCGATGGTACTACTCATGAGGTTGTTGTCCAAATTTCATTCCATCGTATCGGAAGTCATTCTTTCACGGTTTTGCACAACGAGCTGGTTAAAGCTGCAGTCCAGATAGAGCCTGCCAATACTTGTAATACGGCCCAGCACTGGCCCAGCCTCAACACCCGAGCGTCGACGTTGAGCACTGGGCCAACGTTGGACAATGTAAAATCTGCCAGCGCTATTAATACGGCCGACTACTGGGCCAGCATCGGCAGCCCAGTGTTGTCACAAGTCGCTGGGACAGGATTGGGCTTCTCTCGCAGTACATTTCGAGGGCTGAAAACCGGAGGGGGTAAGCCCTGTGAGGGATTACGCCCTTCTCGTGCTCGACTTTCGATATATATTTTTGAGGTAACTTGGGACACTGACTCAGTACCGAGCCACGCTACTGGCCCATTGTTTATCCGCAATATTGGCCCAGTTCTGGTTAACAGCGTCGGCATGATCTTATCATTCCGACTATTTACCGGTATTGATCCGGTATTGAGATGAACGACTGAGCCGGGATCACCACCGTTGGCAACGGTACTGGTCCGACACTGGGCCTTTCATTGACATGAGTCTTTCAGGCTAGATAATCGATATTCTTAACGATGTTAGATTTTGAAAAATTTGCATGAAATTATACTCTGATTACGAAGTTTCAGAGTTATAAATTTCAACTGTAAAAAGACGTGGTCGATGGAAAATAGGGCACAGATTTCTTGTTCATTTAAACTAAGTTTTCATTTTTGTTTTATTTATATATTTTTTTGTTTCTTGTCTTAGGCATTTCTTCTTCTACTACCACAATATAGTTACAAATAGATGAGAAACTTTCCAAACTCTTACACAACGGGATAACAACATCTTCAACAATAATGCAAAGCCTCAGCAGCTTAACATCGTTTTGTTAGAGGTTTAAAATAATCCATGAATATAATTTCATGGGTGAATATATTCATTGAATTATTTACTTAAAACTATACGTTTTTTGAATAAAAAAAATTTTTTAAAATCAATTTTACTGTCCAGATATAGGTACATGTATAACAAAGAAATTTGTATTAAATTTGAAATAACAGAAATCGAGACACATTTGATTATTAAAAAATAATTCATCGTTATAGCCACAAAAAAATCTGCTCGTTAATTAATAGTATATAATCTTATGTCTTGAGGCTTTAGGTATGCCTGCAGCGCACTTTTTACGAGTTAAAAACCAATAAAAAAAAAAAAAAAAAAAATTTTAAACAAATGAGAAAACTTCAACCTAGTCACGATATTTACTGGTTAAAATAACAAAATTTCGTTCTACTCAGTTGCCCGCAGTAATTAAAATAATAAATTTTAACATTCCACAAAAGCTGCAATATTGTATTACATATACCTATGCATACGTAACTAACTATACACCGCGTAGTCCTTGAGCAACTCATTAAACGCGTATTTGTATTCACTGCAAGCTTGCAAATTTATAGTTAACAAGTTCGTATATAATTGAAATGAAGTTAAATATTAATCAAATTCAAAAATTATTAGTCTGCACTACATCATCATGAAGTTCTATATATTATATAGGTATACAGGGTGAAATGAAATTCACGAACTCGCTGCATATACCGTGAGGTTATAGGAAAAGGAATCACAGGATGCAGGCAACCCAACAGTCAAATTTCCGAAGATTGCCGAAGGCAGGGCATTGTCATTAATGGAAGGGGGAGGCGAAAATTTCTGTTAGCAGACGCCTCAACTGTCAAATTATTGGGTTAAAAATAATTATTATAGTAAACTTGAAGAATCCGATCGGAATAAAGTTAATTAGCAAGATTCATCAATATTAATTTGTAAAAAAGTTGCAACAGTTGATGAATGAATTATGGCCGGTTTTACCAACGACGAATCGATTTCATTCGTAAAATATCTTTATATAATTTTAGCCAGTCTTTTCCAAAGCCAAACGCTGATTGGTTCGTTGATAAGTTCAATTTACAAGAAAACTAGATCCTCGCGGACTTTTTTGCATAGATAACTTTCGTCTCAATTTTTCGCAAGGAATCCACTGGTATACAGCGAGTGCGTAAATTTTGGAACACCCTGTATATATTTCTATTAGGAAACGTCACATGTGGCTTAATGTTTGCTTTGATAATTAAAAAGCTAACATAGAAGCTTTCCATTTGGGTAACTAATCATTAGATAAAATAATTTTAAAAAATTTTTATCTAAATCTGATAGAATCCATATTCTTATATAAAAATGAAATTCTCTGAAAATATTTTTTCCATAACTTATCGACTATCATTTATGTCTGTTTATTCTTCTTTTTGTTACCCCCTCTCTCTTTATTTGTCAATTTATTTATATATTCAACCGAAAAAAAATAAAAATACATAAATAAAAAATATATAAGTATAAATATATCGAAACTCGAGGGTAGGTATACCAACCACGAAAATGTTATTCTTGCTTTGAATATCAGAAAAGTCCTTTTCATTCCTCTCTCTAGAGGAATACCTGGGGTATACTGCTTATAGGAAGCTCACCCTCGTTCGTATTTATGAAGGCCGATTTAAAAGCTGTTCTGAAATCCCTCCGCGTATAATATCTGATCTGTACATATAGGAGTTCCAAAAATCAAACATCATTACCAATCCCTTGAATAAATTTCAAATTTATCATTCATAATCATTTGCAAGCTTTTCATTTTCTAATGCTTAATAAAAGCTGACGCGAAACGTAGTTCAGAATTTTTTTTTCAAGTCAATACAACCTTCTTCATGTATTTTTATTCTCTCTTTCCGGCTTATTTTTCTCCGTATAACAATTGGAAGGAACTGGAAACTCAATTCTTGACTTCAGTACTTGGTACTTGCAGCATCTTGAACGTAAATAAAATCCCGAACGTCGCGACGTGTCGAGTGGTGGTAGGTAGTAGCTGATGATATTGGATACCTTCATTCTTTTTATTTCTGTTTCGTTGTTGTTCTTTTCTTTCAATTTGGCCAACTATCGTAGGAACTTATGAACCTCGGGTTACGTATCTCGGAGTCTATGAAAAATATATACCCGGATTTGACTCGATAAATAATTGAAATTGCAAAATTTATCCAGAAAACAAAAATTCACCCTCAAGTAAAGCAATTATCTAATTTTTTATTTATTTATTTTTTTTTAACAGTGTATGGCTATGCTTACGCAATTATACATACAGGCACACGTAATTCTTTTGAAATTGTTTTTATTTTATGCGGTTGTCCAAAACTGACGATGAGTGACAGCTCGTGTCGTGACGTGTCATCTGGTATAATTTTCCTACGATATTTTAAAACAAGAGCTTATTATGACGGAACAAAAATTAGTCTCATATCTAGTCACACGAGTTTGTTGAAAAAGAAATGAAAAAAAAAAAAAAAGAGATAAAGCCTTTGCTCATCATGTTTGATCGCTATCTCGATGTTCTGCATTATACACCCTCTGAAACGGAACAACGTTCCCTTTGACATATTTTTTAATTGGTAGGTATGATATATGTACTATGTTTGCAGGGAAACAATTTTAACACTCATACCTAAATTCTGGCAATTCATCAACATCCATTAAGTCATATATAGGGTGATTTTTTTTTTTTAAATATACCAAGCAAATATCTCGAGAACAATTCGAGGTTAAAATATCCAAAAAAATTGATGATCCATTCGAAATTTCGTATGGCCAAGACAAGGTGATTTTTTCCCCCTTCGTGCCATCAATTTTTTTTGTAACACATGGACAAACGATTAAAGTTTTTCAAATCTCAAAATTTCTTCTTTGTATTTTACTGGGTTAAACTCGTGATGGTGAATACTGTTATCGATATATTTGCAACAAAATCCAAGGGGATATTACACAATATATTCCATAAAAATTTGAATAAAGTCGATGTGATCGTATTTTGAAAATCACCGAAAATGTCGTTTAAATCCGTTTTTCGTATTCGGCATGAAGTTTACGTAAAAATAAATAATTTCACGTGAAAATTCGCAGATAAATAAAATGTTACTAACTTATTCATGTAATGAAAATAACGTGGAAAATCTGGGTAGCCAGTTTCATACGAAACGCCTCATACGTATGTAAATTAAGTAAGTAAGCACAGTTTTAACTCGATATAAATTTAAAACTGAAATATATGTATCGGGTGTTTGAATTCCAACTTAAAATCGATATTCTAAAAATTTTTTTTTTTTTACTTCGAAATTATTTGTTATAAATTATTTGATACAATATAATATTGTAATGATAAAATTGAAACAAAATTTCAACTGTTATGGAATTTCTGTATCCCATGCGGAATTCAAATCATTGAAAAATAAACGACAGTAAAATGTTCAGAATTGGAAACCGACCCAGAGTCAAAGGCAAAGGAAAAGGAAACGTCTGGGTATTTATTCGGTTCAGAAATCAATAAATTCTGTATAAACGAAGCTCGAATTTATGCAATAGAAATTCCGTCTTTGGTCAGAGCAACTGGTTGTAGAAAATCAGATCAAACAAACTTGTAGCAAGATTTAGAGTGAAAGGACTCCCGAGCTGTAGGAGTGGATCAAGATATTGGATCAGTCTGACCACGAAGGTTTTCTGCTCGGACTTTCGAACCACTGGACCGCCTCGATGTGATTCTTGATTCAAATTTACGACAAATTTTCATTTTTCATTATTTATTTCCTTTTTGTTTTTTTTTGTTTTTTTTGAATGCACGAAATTTGGTCCAGTCTTGGAGAAAACAGCTTCCAAAAAAAAAGAGAAGAGAGAGCAACGGCCCACTTACAATGCGGAGTAAATAAACTCGGAATGAAAGTGAAATAAAAACCAAAAACAGCCGTCATTCCATGAAAAACCATTAAAAAAAAATTGTGTACCTGAATGGATCAAGACCCCATATCGCTGTAGAGTATAAAAAATTTAACAATCCTTTATCTTTCTGCGAAGAGACTATATACTGGAACACAGCTATGTAAAAGCTCAAAAGCTCGGGAATATTCATCGTCCCCAATTGGCCTGGACGGGGTTTAATATTACCTGAAAATTCTCTAGGTATGCATGAGAAAATATGGAAAGCATGATGGTTCATACAACACGGTTGTACTGTGTTACACATCCTACGCAGAACTTGCAATTGAGTAAAGGAGCTTCCGAGAGCATCCAGAACTCTATTTTAAATCCGGCTTGTTATCACACCGCCACGTCTGTGAGGTCCAAGATTAAAAAATATACATGCATGGGTTTCATTTCCGTATTTATTTATTTTTTTTTTCTTTCTTTTTGTCGCCTACATATATGGTATATGTTTCACAAAAATTTTTCAACTGACTATATTCCGGGCACGCTTCATCATGATAAATAGAAAATATTATTAACGTCGTTTTTTTGTCATGTTTGACTTTTACGTAAAACCGGGGGCTGTTCCCAAGAGCCTTATAACTTTCGTCTCTATTAAATGTGCCGAAATGAACTGTGACTCTCTTTTTTATTTTTGTTGGGCAAGGAGAATTTTTTTTTTTTTTCTACTTTCCCCATTTGTTCACACATTTTTTATTTTATTTTTTTCTTGGGTTTTTTATTCATGACCTTCTCAAACCGTAGAAAAAGCTCTCCTATATTTACATTTTCATTTCGTTTAATTTCCTGTCGTCGAATAATTTCTAGTACATATCGATTTCGCCACTCGTTATACGAATTCTGCAATCGTTGAATCTTTTTTATGATACTATATATTTTGATGGATTTTTCCAATAATAATTATCATCCTTCTTCATCTTTTATCATGACTTACGGTCAATCAGTTCGATAAAAAAAACTAAAAAGTTTAACTTGAACCGAGTACCTTCGATGTGGTACTCGAAAGACCTTTTCCAAACTCATATTCCATTCATCTACGTTGAGAGGCAAGGAGATTGGATTGTATTCATCCGTCAACCGTCTACTTTCAATACAAAGAACACACTTGTGGAAATGTAATAATATAATATGTAAAGGTAAGCTTTGAGTATTTCTGAACAATCACCAGTGCAGAGAACATACCTACATTATACGTCATGATTGATCGATTAACAAGGCTTTCATTCGACCAGACTAAGCTGATCTATCCACTCGAACAAACGTACACACGGTATAATTTTCCATACAAAATTATAGTGCGAATGTGTTTAGCTTTGGAAGTTCCATTTGAATGATTTTAATTCCCTATGTGCTTAAAGCTCGAGTTGAAAACGTGTTATGGAAGCTGATTTGAAAGTTTCAGGTACAGTTATGATCACAGAATGATTTTGAGGAAGGATTAGTGTCAAATTTTCATGGAATTTCATGGTTCAAATATATGCTATGTCTGCCGGACAGCTTGTGGGAGTTAGACATCGATTGCTGTCAAGGGATCGCGGTATATTCGCGTGAATTTCAACCTGGGAATGTACTCGCCCAGATCCCACGAAATTCCCAGGTCCTAATATCCTTCCCCAACCTAACGGTATGGTAGTGGTGGCTAAGAGATACCAGAGTGCGCTAAAGCTACAACATGACATCGGATCAATGCACATGGTCATGGAATTACTGAACACAACATTACCAGAATATGCTTTTAGTACAAAATGACAAAATAAAAAATAAAAAGTACTCTCCCTTTTCTGAAAACCGTAAAACGTATACCCGAAACTCATCATTTCTTTTTATACGACGATTTTTCTTCGCAGAAAATTTTATCCCGCATGTTTCACGACAGCAACGGAATACCTTGTGCCATTACTGTTTTCACTGTTCATTGATATTGAAGTATTCACATATATATCTTTCATTTTTAACTTCCCGCAATGAAAATTGAAAATTTTCATGAAACAGGGAAGTTATTGGTTTCGGTACAATTTTCGAAAATCGAGTTTTCATCAGATCTCGACGTTTTGAGGTCCTAGGAAGCTATTCTGACTATTTTTGGATGGACGTCCGTATGTGTGTGTGTGTGTAAACAAATTTTTATCGTACGATATCTTTAGAACGAATCGACCAATTGGAATGGTTTTTATGGCGATCAAAAGGGTTTATCAAGACTCAGATCTGATTAGATTTCGGAGTCGATCGGTCGAGTAGTTTCAAAGTTATTTGAGAAATAAAAATTAAAAAACAATTTTTTTTCATGTTTTTAGCGCATAACTTCTAAACTGTTCGTGCGATTAGTTTCAAAACTTGATAAGACTTAGCTCTTGGATAGCCCTTTCGATCGCCGTAAGATTCATCAAAATCGAACGATTGGTTTAAAAGATATTGCACGACAAAAATTTCTCTTTTTGTCGTACGATACCTTTGGAACGAATCAACCGATTTGAATGATTGTTGCGGCGATCGAAAGGGTTCATCAAGACTTAGATCTGATTAGATTTTGGAATCGATCGGTCGAGTAGTTTCAAAGTTATTCGAAGAATAGAAATTGAAGTAAAAAAGATTTGTATAGGGAAAACTAATTATACTTACACCCTTCTTTAATTTATTATGAACACAATAGTATCAATTAATTGTAACGTATTCAACACAGCGGGAAGTTTTCGGGTTGGCCCACATGTCAACCGGTTTCCTGATTTTTTATTTCACTGATACGGTTATATATCTTTACGAAACATGGCTATGTGAGATATCGATAGTCGAATTCTTTGTGGTTCGTTCCGGAACGGATTCCGGAGCAATAGAAACTCACAGATCCATATCGCAAATCGGAATTTATAGATCCGGAATCAAAGTGGAGAAAAACAGTTCGAAATACATAACAGTGATCATCATGATCTGATACACACCGAATATACCAAAAGATTATTCAAAGCATAGAAATTCACGGTTTGATTGTTCGTAGATAAAATCAAAGTACAAACGGAACTGAGACAAGTTCAGATCATACAACGACCGTAGTTTTGAACTAACTTTAAGGGAAATCAGGGTGAACAGGGTAGAAGGGTCAAGTTGGGTATTCGGTTCATATTTCCTTCTACAGCTGGTGTAATAAGTTTGTTCTCAACAGCTGATACGGTGTTGGCATACGGTAATATTGCAAGAAAAAACTAACCGCGTGAGTTGTGAGATAATTTCGTGAAAAACATTGTCCCAAATCGTTGAGACGTTGAGATGAAAGTAAGTTTTTGTAATCAAGCAAGAAATGGGACAACCAGTTTTTACTAGATCTCCAAGTTTTTAGTGTATGGTGTGCGTGTGATTAATTTTTGATCGACGATATTTTGAAAACGCATCAACGAATTTTGACTTTCGATAAATCGATCGATTCGGTTTTATGAGTTTTAGAACTTATTAGTTTTTGAATTTAATAAATGCTCTAGTTTTTGCGGTATTGACAGAATAAAATTTGAAAATATTTTTTTTTTTCAATCAATTATATATCTCGAGAATGGATCATCAGTTTTTGATCAATTTTTAATCAATCGACAGGATTTGATCCAACTTAAATTTAATCAAATTTTCGAATTTATCGAATCCGTAGTTTTTTAGTTAAAAAACGCTCTCGTTTGATTAACGAACTCGTGTAACTTGAAACTTGACTTTTTTAATTTCCAAAATTTAAAAATACGATTTTTTGAGATGTAGACCTGATCCAATTACGAGATTAGACGATTCACCTGGTTAATAATAATTTAGAATTTTTGGTCCATTGTGAATGTCGTTTTTTAATACTTTTGAAATAAAAATTCAATCAAAATTTCGAACGAGCTAATGAATTGATTCCTCCGTAATTTCTGTACCGTAATAATCTTCTGAATCAAAGCTTGCGGTGTGCGATCGGGTAAGTACTACTTAAAAATTTTTTTGTATATTTCTATGCCGCATTTTTTTCCTGAATAATATTATCGGCATACCATGTCCCCAATTCCCTAGCTACGACATTGTGCAAATATTTAATATCTTAAGGATATCGATATCGTGCCATAGAAAAAGCTGAAGCTTTTTTTTTTTCTTGTTATCTTTTTTTTTTTTTTTGCTGTGAATCAAAAATATGTCAGGACTTTTATTTCAACGTGGGTAAAATTTTTGTCCTTAAAAATTTGCATTCCATTTCCAAGATTTCGTTGAATACAAAATATGTAAGGATCCCTTTTTTGATGTCAACTTGTATTCGTCGCCCACGTATATATACGTACTGGGTTATACATACCTAAATAGTTCATACGAGAAGAGTAATAATTCAAATTATTCAAGAAGTGTGTATAATATGTACATCTACACATACTCCCATTCCCTGTGCATACAGAAACCTGGAGAGTGATGGAACCTGGTGATCTACTAGTCCAAGAAATTTCAAACATCATAGCAGACAGCCAACACATCTCATCCCATTCCATTTACATGCTCAGACTTTAGCACCACATCATGCAAGCCCTCAAGAAAATAACAATATTGTTACAACCGTTGCCTAAGGCCTGCGTGCTTCACACAGTAAACACCTACTAGAGGGTATCATGATTAAACCCAAACAAATAGGATTTCACCCCATTTTAGGGGTCGAACCAAACGCTTGTAAAAATTCGTTCGGTGTACCATGGGAAATTTTTTTTTTTTTTTTTTGAATATTCTAATACCATGATTCGTCTCTTCTGTTAGCATAATCGTTTTCAATATCCTTTCTCGTTTATTCAAATCGTGTGTATATATGGCTAACATAAAATAAAAAGGGTTAGGAGAGTGTATTAGCCGATTGATTCGGAGTGAGAGTTGAACAAGAGAAAAATGGGTCTTCAATTTAAATGAAAAAGTATTTGAATTACTAATCCCGATTACGTAATGGATGTGCGGAAATTTTTAATTAATCCTCATGCTTTTTAGGCACGATCGTTAGAAAATGAAGTCCCTTATACATTCGTACACATTTGCACAGGATACCGTTTTCCATCGCGAACATGTGTCGATAAGCTTTTTAGCTGAATCCTACTTCCGGTTTTGAAACGTCAGTCGTTAACTTTTTTATTCGAGTTTTACCATCGTGAGAGAAGAAAAATTTTTTTTTTTGCTAAATCTGATTTGTAATTATTCAAAAATTTTACCTTGTGCAAGTTGGAAATAATCAGAATTTTTTTAACGAGGATATAAAATGTAAAAGAAAATTCATTTTTACGGTTATTTTTTTTTTTTTTTACAATTATTTTTAGTACCAAAAACCTCGAGGGTTTTAATTGATTAAAAATAATTAACTGGTAAACTTGGTTAAACCAGACCATTGCCAAATATTCGTTAATAAATTGCATGTTTATACGAGGAGGGAGAATAAAAAAAATTGATTAATTAGTTAATAAACTAATCCAAAACCTCGTTCAATTACTTCAAAACAATAATGAAAGCTGAAATTATAATAAACTTTCGAGAATTTTATAGTGAGTATTTTTTTTTTTTTTTTTTTGGGGGGGGGGGGGGTTAAAATTTAAGGAAAATTTGGAAATAATTATTTGCACAGTTACAATTTTATTAAATCCCGAAAAAAAGCTCACATTTTAGCCGACAAAAACGGGAATACCCCCTTAAGTGACATCATTTTAGAATATTATTTCCAAATTTTTGAAAATTTCGACTAATGATAAGACCTGCAATTTACAAGAATAACTTTTTTATCTCTAGATTTAATTTATGTAAGGCAAAGTCCTTAAAATTCTCAAATAATATTTAAATGTGTTTCAAAATGCTGGTGAAATCAGCTGTGAAAAAATTCAGTCTATAGAATATTTTTTCCACAGCTTATTACAATTATTTGAAAAATATTAGTTCCAAGCTTATACCTATAAACGATTCTTAAACGGATCTATGAAAGCTGACTAATCTTCGCAATTTCCGTACCTGTCAAATAATAAATTAGATTTCAAATATCCACCACCACCATTTTCACCACAGATTTCGAGTCGAGATTAAATTATATACTTATAGACATAGTACGTATATACTTTATGCTTTATCGAATCGAATAAGCGACGTGGTCCTTGCTCTTGGTAATTGAACCGTTTAAATGAAGGTATTATCTTTTCCCTTTTCTTTCACTTTTTATCACCTACGGTGATATAAGAAAAGTATTGGTTTTCGTCGAAAAGTGACTTTTGCTAATTTCAACAAATCTTCACGTTTTCGACTCTCTAGAATCCGAAAAACTGGTTTTTGGAAAGATGTCGGTCTGTCTGTCGGCCTGTTCGACAAACTCGCGGGGTCATCTCGGAAACGGCTCGATGAAAAAATCTGAAATTCACAGGACTTTACAACCAAATGATGGGCATGAAAAATTTCCATGTCTCGTTTAATTTGAACTTCCGGTTATACCGGAAATGAATCGATTTTCGCTGTTTTACTGACAAACCTATACTTTTTTCTCTGTATTACCTTTCTAAATGAAAGAATATATTCTTCCGAGTTGTGAATTTCATATGTATATAGGGCATTCCTTGCCAATGATATCAAAAAAATTGTAAATATACCCAGATCGAATTAGAATAAATGCACTGTATAAAACTGTTGCTTGTCAATATATAGGGCAATCCTTGCCAATAACAATAAGAAATTGTAAGTGTACCCAGATCGAATTGGGATTAACCGCACTATATGAAATTGTTGTTTGTCAATATATAGGGCGTTTTTTTTAAAGTGAAATTTTCAATTCTGATCTTTTTTTTCGGTTTTTCATTACATATTTATACTTTTTCTTCCCCTGACAAATCCATCCTTTTTTTTCTATTTGATGAAAAGTACTCCGAAAAATTGTTTTTCCCGCGTGTTTTGTGTTTTTTATTTTTCGTTTTTCTTTTTTTTTTTTTTTTTCTAGTGGCTAATTCATCCCCCGTGATCCATCAACTCCCAGTCGTTCAATTTATTTCAATTACATTTTTTTGCAAACAAATTCTTTTCTTTCTTTGTTTTATTTCTCTATCTCTTTTTATTCCTTTTTTTTGTAACACACACTTCAATTGATCAATTGAAAAGTTGAATATTGTGCACGCGAAACGGGCGCAAAATCAAACTTTGCGCTCGGCGTGTCGAAAAATATTATGAGTAACTAATTATTGAATGCAAATCGATTTGAAAAACTATTTTACATTTTTTTTTTCAACCAGCTCTCACAGTCAGCGTACGTTTTATGAAAAATAATTTATTTTTCGATATCTCAGGACATTCTGTAGATATTTTAAGATTTTTATTATAATTCACTGATATTGTAAATATTTCAGTAAATTATTTCATATGAATTATTTCTAATGATTCAAAAGCTTCAGTATGGAGAAAGTCATGAAGCGTAATATCACCTGCTCTTGCGAATATCTTACATAAATTATTATTTATAAATCAACTGAAGCGTTCTCATTGCCGTTTCAATATTGCTACAGATGTCGTATTGAAAAGCTTTTCATAAAATTTTCTTACCTGATTGAATAAAATACCAATAATTTATAGATATAAAAACCAATATAATCAATAGACTACTTAGTACATTATATAATTGATATAATAAGGATCAAACCTAATTATTTACGAATAAAAAATATACTTTTTATCTATAATACTTTGAAGTTCTTTGAGGTTTGGTCTGCCTCGTTAACTTTAGCAATATAGTATATACTAGACCGTTTCAAAAAAATCGATTATTTTTCATTTTCAAAGAGTTAGTCAAAAATATTGTTCCAAATGATGAAAAAAAATGTTGTCAAAGTTTGAGCTCTTAATAATAATATTAAGAGGTGCCTCATCGCGATTTTCTATTTCCCATTTAAATAACATGGGAAGTGGTCTTGTGGAACTTTTCGATTTTTATATCTTGAAAATTAATCTACTTAGAAAGATTCTGCATGAATGCTGTTGTTCAAAATTGTACGCTCTACAAAAAAGGTCTCTTGGTCTTTTTCGATGAATCCAACTGTTTCCAAGTTCGTCATGATTAATTACCATTAATAACCGATACACCAACTTGGAAATAGCTAGATTTATCGAAAAAGAATAAGAGACCTTTTGTTTAGAGCGTTCAATTCACTACAAAAATATGTTCTGGTCTTATCAGTACACTAATGCGTTGACGAGTTATAGAATTCCAAAGTTTAAAAAAAAATTTCCCCATGTTATTTAGATTGGAAATAGAAAATCGCGATGAGGCACCTCTTAATATTAATATTAAGAGTTCAAACTTTGACAGCATTTTTTTTTTCGTCATTTGGAACAATATTTTTGAGTTACTCTTTGAAAATGAAAAATAGTCGATTTTTTTGAAACGGTCTAGTATATACATTTGCTTCCCGTATTGTTTGGGAATGAAATTGCTATGCGTTTTCTCCAGGATAAAAAGTTACATTATTGTTACTACAATTTGTAACTTGGAGTGTAACTGATGTCTTACATAAACAGTGAAGTCTTATTGTTTATTAACTTTTCTCATTAACTCATATATTTTCGGGATCAATTACTAAAATTATTTTATCTTCGCGAGGGTAGGTTACACTAATTTTAGTATAAAAAAAAAAATTCTGAAACGAAAATTCAGAGGAATTTGAAAATAGTTTTTTTAATTTGTTTTCAATAACTTATGATCGTTAAATCTTTTGGACTTTGGGAATCAAGTTGAAGTTCTGAATGGTCAAAATTACGAAATAAGTTCATTTTACAAAAAATCCAAGTCCTTGCGTTATTTTATTTTATTTTTTTTTTTTTTTTGTGGCATCGGTAACTTTCGTCTCAATTTTTCGCAAGGAATCCGCTGCTACAGGCAACGAGTTCACGAATTTCGCGACACTCTGTATAATACTTATATCGTATAGGATCATGGTGGTAAACCCCTACTTAGTTATATGGGCAATAAACACGAATACATATTCATCGGTGAAAACCTGCATCCATGAATGTTCGACATGGTGAGTAAAGAGACGGGAGCCGGAAGGATGCGTGCAGGAATCCTAATAAAGTCACGTTCGCTACACGAACCACACTACAAAAGGAAACCAACCCGCTCGCATCCTGATAGCTTAAATATAGGTAGACATAAAACCCTTGTTCAAAGATCATGTCTCAAAGCAGGCACACTGCTGCTACTGCTTTAGTGTAATTAGTATTTGAAGCACGTCATGCAAGAGAGGAAACTAATATAGATCGGTGCAGCATCGGTAGTGAAGCTAATTACCTTCACGTCGATCAGATTTTGTGAAATAGAAAATGCAATCAGCGTAAATTGGATAGAAACAGAAAAAAAGAATTTAAAGTTTACTTGGAATTAATTTTTAATATAAGATTTTATTTTTTTTTTTCAGTCCACTTTTTGGGGACGATCATTCTTAATTATTGGGAAATATTAATTTCGGATTGATGAAAATGTTTATGACGATTTAGGACGCACGTTTTAGCACTCGAAGAAAAATCTATGAGATTAAGTTTTCGGATGTTTGGATTTTTGCAGATTTAAACTTTCCCAGTTTCGAGATCTCTGCATTCCCATATTTCCCAATTTTAATATTCCAAACTTTATATACCTTTTTTAAAAATTCTAAATCGTCCGAAATGAACTCGGTACATTCCAAAATTTGATACTTGATAATGCTTTTACGTAATTACATAGATTACCAAGATGATTAAAAGTTCTATAACAAAAAAAATAATAAAAATTAGGAAACCGGTTGACCTGCAGGCCAACCCGAAAACTTCCTGCTGCGTGAAATACGTTACAATTAATTGATACTATTGTGTTTATAATAAATTAAAGAAGGTTATAAGTATAATTAGTTTTCCCTATACAAATCTTTTTTTCTTCAATTTCTATTCTTCGAATAACTTTGAAACTACTCGACCGATCGATTCCAAAATCTAATCAGATCTAAGTCTTGATGAACCCTTTCGATCGCCGCAACAATCATTCAAATCGGTTAATTCGTTCCAAAAGTATCGTACGACAAAAAGAGAAATTTTCGTCGTGCAATATCTTTTAAACCAATCGTTCGATTTTGATGAATCTTACGGCGATCGAAAGGGCTATCCAAGAGCTAAGTCTGATCAAGTTTTGAGACTAATCGCACGAACAGTTTAGGAGTTATCCGCTAAAAACATGAAAAAAAAATGTTTTCTAATTTTTATTACTCAAATAACTTTGAAACTACTCGACCAATCGGCTCCAAAATCTAATCAGATTTAAGTCTTGATAAACCCTTTCGATCGCCATAAGAACCATTCCAATCGGTCGATTCGTTCTAAAGATATCGTACGACAAAAATTTGTTTACACACACACACATACGGACGTCCATCCAAAAATAGTCAGAATAGCTTCCTAGGACTCCAAAACGTCGAGATCTGATGAAAACTTGATTTTCGAAAATCGGACCGAAACCAATAACTTCCCTGTTCTATGAAAATTTTCAATTTTCATTACGGAAAGTTAAAAATTCCTTGATTTCAGGTATTTTTTTCCCTATTTGAATTCCCAAAAACCGTAAGCATATAATTATACAAGTATATGGTCTTAAATCTCTGCTCTCTTGCTTATGAGAGTTTAGGTAAATGAAATTGCAAACTAAGGTATATATACGTAGCATAAGTTTTCGCAAGTTCTCGGAAACTTTTAGCCTCCTTGAATATACCCACATTCGTTCTGTAACGAGATAATAACTCACGGTTTTGTTCAAGAAGAAAGTACGTATATATTTCTGTATATAAGTATATATATATATATATATATATATGTATTCAGCTGTCGTCTTATATGTTTATCTTTAGATAAAATTTAACTTTCTCAAAATTATTTTCTTAATTATAATATAGAAATTTAATTACAGTACATATATAATTAACTAGTCGAAAGTTATTTTTTTATTACTTACAATACGACAATAATTACATATACGACAAGTGTGATTAATATCTCAAAGCAAATTCTAATAACTGTATAATATACATCATTAATACACGAGTGCCTATATCTCTGACAAAGTGACAAGTGAATTGAAAATAACTTCGTCTAATAGAAAATTATTTATCATTGATCAAAACGTTCATAAATTAATCAAATAAATTGGAATTCCGTAACGACTCATTACCGGATATAATCCTGCGGAAAAAAAAGCGATTCTAATATCCTCAATCCATTTGACCGAACAATCGGGAAGCTGTAACCACAATACACACATATGTAATCAGGAATGTAACTTTCGCCATGTATCCAGTTGGATTATGTATAAACCGTGCGGAATTCTTAATTGATTAATTATCTGAAGATGAAACCGGGCTTTCGGAACATCCTGAAATATTCCGGGCTGAAACCAATCCACCCTAAGTGGAATGATAAATAATTTAACAAGTAAATCGAAAATCTGTGTAAGACGTGATTACCTAAGCTGGCGGTAATTATTCTTGCAGTATTAATTTCCGGGTCGAAGGATGAAGATATTAGGTGAAGATGCATTCATTATTCAATTTAGAAATTGAACGAAATTTTTTGGAAATTACTTCTTCTATTTATTATTTAAATTAATCAGAGCTTTTCAAATTATCAAACGATCAAAGCTTTGGACATCAGTTTTTTAACTTAATGGATCCGGAATTATGGTTATTACCAAATACTTTAGTGATAGGTTAATGCGAAAGTGGAGAAACAGGGTAGATTATACTTACCCGTATGTAGACTAACGGTTTACCAATACTTTTGTAAGCATGTGCCTATACAAGGAACCGAGGATTTCACGAAGTGCCCTTGTCTGAAGAGATTACATGGGATCATGTCTATCGGTGTTGGTCGAGGGGCTACACACTCGTCGTTTTTAATACATAGAAGAGTTCAAGATTTTGAGATTTAAAAAAATTTCACAGATTTATTATGATTTAAAAAATAATTTCTGAGATTTTACGAAATTTCAAGAGATTTCAAAGATTGCAAAGATCTTAAAGAGTTTAAAAAGATTTCTGAAATTTATAAAAATTTCATAGATTTCAAATGGTTTAAAATAATTTCAAAAAATTTCACGGATTTTATAATATTTCAAAAGAATTTCAGAGATTTTACGAGGTTTCAAAAGATTTGAAATAATGCAAAGATCTTAACGAGTTTGAAAAAATTTCAGAGATTTATAAAAATTTCAAGAGATTTCAAATGGTTTCAAATAATTTCAAAAAATTTCACGGATTTTATAAGATTTCAAAAAAATTTCAGAGATTTTACGAAATTTCAAGAAATTTCAAAGATTGCAAAGATCTTAAAGAATTTAAAAAGCCTTCAGAGATTTATACAAATTTCATAGATTTCAAATGGTTTCAAGTAATTTCGATAAATTTCAAGGATTTCATAAGAATTCAAACATAATTTCAGAGATTTTACGAGGCTTCAGAAAATCTCAAAGATTGCAAAGACTTTAAAAGAGTTTCAAAAGATTTCAGAGATTTCAAATAATTTCAAGAGATTTCAAATGGTTTACAATAATTTCGAAAAAAAATTCATCAGTCATCAACTTTAGACCTGATGTATGTGATCGGTACTTTTATATGTAGAATTTGATGTTCTTTCAGATGCCGCGAAAAAAAATATGCCATTCCATTTTCAAAAACCAAGTTGACCTTTCCCTGGGCTTAGCGTCTCCGTTTACAACAAATATTGCTGCACTATGTACTTTCCCTCTTGATGATCTACAAGTTTCATCTTAAATATTTTTTCGTACCGTGATTAGTTTTCGAGATATCGGTATGAGAAACTTCAAAAAAGCCACCCTGTATAACAAACCAAGGGTCAAAATGATAACGTCAGAGTCCTCCCTAGTTTCGAACTTTGTACAATATACCTAGACCTCGGTTTTGGTTGTGACAACAATAAATACAGGGCAAACCCCAGAGTCCAGTTATTATCCGATCCCGTTAGCTTTGCATGAAACATTACGAGAGGTAAATTCGTCTATAACTATGAAATATGGACGAATTTGGTAGTGGACAATTCGAGCAAGAGAATAACCAGAATTATATACATCCATTCATGTGCTTTGAGGTGTATCGGGGAATAATATCTATACAATGACGGGGAAGATTAACTAATGTGATCTGTTACTATCAGGGTTGCAAAAAGCTAATTGTCTATCCGAATCACTCGCAGGTCTAATCTAGTGTAATCAAACCTCGCTTCGTAGAAAAAAGGCTTCTGCTCTTATCTTTTAGCTTTCAGGATATCGCAAAAATTTTTAAAATGATAGTAGAATAAATTTTCTATTTTAATTTATCGGGGGATAATCAAGACATTGGGTATTCGTATGATTATCAAATTTGTGATATGAGGATGTCTCTAAAAATTCAATAAAAAAAAAAAAAAAATACCAAAATTATGAACAAACGGTAAGATGTCGATTTTTCATTTTAAATCGCTTTCAGATAGTTAAAAATCTAGTAGATTGGTTCGATTTCACTCTTCGATGACTTATTTTGTTCAGACAAGTATTTTTCACAAATTCACTGTAACAAATAATTTTTTTTGTCGATAGGCGATTCTATATCGTTATTTGTTGATCGGAATCGACCGGGGTCCAATCTTGTAAAATTGAATATTCGACGTCACGAACGCGATGAAAAAAAAGTGACCAAGTGGTATTGTGGGGAATACTTTTCTGAACATAAAAAACCATCGAAGAGTGAAATCGAACCAATCTACTAGATTTTTCACTATTTGAAAGCGATTTGAAATAAAAAATCGATATCTTACCGTTTCTTTATAATTTTGGTATTTATTTTTTAATTGAATTTTTAGGGACATTCTCAGATCACAAATATAATAATCATACGAATACCCAATGTCTTGACTACCCTGTGATAAATTTAACAAAAAGTATTGATTCTTGACTAGCCAACCTCTTTAATAAATATCCAGAATGGGTTGAAATTGTAAATTATGAAAGTTGCAAATGTTAAAAATTCAGAATTTTAATATTACCGAGTCACAGTTTTTAAAAAACGATATTTCCCTGAGAGTCTGCATAGTCGATTTAAAAAACTTCAAATCTGAAAATACCAGAGGTTCAAAACTTTCGAAAGCTAAAGATCCGAAAGGCCGAAACTCTGAACTTGAAATTCATGCATATAGAACGTCGCGTCGTGTCTCTCCATTAAATTTTCGAATTTTTGAACGTTCGGAATTTTCGTCTATCCAAGTTTTTAGCTGTCTGGATTCCAATCTTTTCAAATTTAAATATATTTTGAACTTTTACATTTTGCTATTCAAATAGCGGAACGAAGCTCGATAAGAAAATTTCAAAGCACCTGTAATATTTCTATTCAAATTAAATATTAAGCTTTTTAATTTCTCGAAAAAATTTGGTTTTTCCAAAAAAGCGTGATATTGAAAGCGAAATATATTCTATCGACACAAATCTTAATCGCATCTAATTAAATTTATTTTAAGACAAAAACGGATAGTCAACAGCATATTTTTTTTTTTTTTCATTTCTTAAAGCGTATAAAAAATTTGTATAAATTTTATTCCTGAATGCCTAAGCTCTTCATTAGCTCTCGTTATGTTTGTCTCGTTTACGCTGAAGTTTATCTTTTCACAAATTGACGTATTTAATTCCTTATATTTCGTAAGAGTTAAAGCGCGCGGTTGTATAGAGAAACGAAGGACTTATCTCGGCTTTTATTCACACGAAAGGAAACCAGATTTATAAAATAAACTATCAACTTGAAAGCTAATGACATCCCACATTTCGTCACAAAAGATAAAGAAATAAATTGTGATAAAATTCTTCCGCGTCATACAATCAGGCAAATAAAAGCAGGAAAAAAATGTAGAAAATAAAAGTCTGTAGTAAAATTTTTAACAAAAAATAATCGTAAATTTTTACCCTCGTATCTTGTACCATTTTTTTTTTTTTTTTTTTTTTTTGCTTCTTAATTATAGTCGATGCTATAAGATATATGCACATAAATAATTTAGGATGCTTCGCTTTGGACAAGTTTTTTTTTTGGTCCATTCACGGAATAATGTTCTAAACATATAAAAACAAATTCTCATCAAATATGAGCTCGTAATTTTAATTCTAAGAACTCGCGAAATGAATTTGAAATTTTCCCATTTGATTAACACGTGAATTTTAATTTTTTTTTTTTTTTCAATTATCTATAGCTTCGCAGCATTCCATGAAATTTAATCGGCAATAGGTGGAAATGACAGAGGAATCTTTCCTCTTCAAAAGTGTATATAGCCAATTTATGTTTTGTAACTGGCCTCGCCTGGTAAAACATCTTGAAGCCAATTTTCTCTCAAATTTCATGGTTTTTTTAATTTTTCTCGTAAACCACTATTTTTACAACAAAATTGTACAGGACTTTTTTATAGGAAATTTAATTTACTACAAAAAAAGTCATTTAAGTCATAACCGTAGAGCTAGTAGTTTTCGAGATAAATCCAATTAAGCATTTCAAAATCTGGAAAATCGCTGTTCTATCCGAGATTTGAGTACTTTTTAATGGTTACAAAACATAAATTGGTTACGTACACTTTTGAAGAGGAAATATTCCTCTGTCATTTCCACCTATTGCCGATTATATATCATGAAATGCCACGAAGCTATAGATAATTGAAAAACAAAAAATTAAAATTCACGTGTTAATCAAATGGGAAAATTTCAAATCCATTTCGCGAGTTCTTAGAATTAGAATTAAGAGCTCATATTTGGTGAGAATTTGTTTTTATATGTTTAGAACATTATTCCGTGAATGGACTAAAAAAAAACTCGTCTAAAACGAAGCACCCTAATAAATATACTTCATTCACATCTTATAGAGAATTGGAACCCCGTTTTTCTAATTTTTCTTACGTGAAGAACGTCAGGAAACTGAAATCAAACGTTTTTAAAAAAACGTTGAGAAAGTGTCCGTTTTACCTCTAATTCTTATTCTTCAATTTGGTACCCATTTTTTCCGCATATCTCCCATATATGAAAATACAGTTTAAATAAGAAAGAGTAAAATTATCAAAAAGTTTACGGTATGAAAATAACCGCAGGAGTTACTTCAAAAAACTTTTTTACAATTCATTATTTTTCAATATAAAAATCTCCAGTGTAATTCCCTTTTTTTTTTTTTTTATTTTACTGCAGATGTATCGATCACACATGATAATAAAAACGCGTGATAATAATTTCGTAAAGTATGTTTTACACACCCTAAAAATTGTGGACAGAGAATATTTTTGGCAAACTGTATCAGGACGGTCGAAAATCGCATCAGGAAATAACGACCAGCCCCTAAGCCTCTCAATCCCGGATTTTTCACCCCCGATCAAAAACATGTTGGTGTGTAGGTTTCATGTCAATAAATTAAAAAATTCTAAAAAATTGTCCACCAACAAATTAAGTGGATTAAATTTTCGGCCAAAAACTCTTTCAGTATTCGCTCCTCCAGTTTATGGAGGAATGAATAATCTACATACGTATGTAATCCTTGCAGATTACATCGCTCATCCATCAGACCATGACGTTATTGATTTGATTCTTTAAACTTTTTGAAAAAGGAAGGGATTTGTCTGACTATAAAATTTTTTGAATGTTTATTAGGATGAATGGACAATTATGGATATAGTTGTTTGAAAATAATGGGCAAAACTTTAATCCCGATTGTGAATCATAAATCAAATATCGAATAATCGACCGTAATTTTGGGGACTCCCTAATCCCTTGCCAATTATCATATAATATGCACATTGTACATTAGGGATCAACAACTAATTCGATGATGTTTTATGATAACCAAAAACTTTAATGAAAAAAATTTTAATATTCCTAACTTTCACGTTTCTGAAAATCCTAAATCGTCCAATTTGAATTTTTAATTTTGACCATCCAGAACTTCACAGAAAGTGGAACACAAAAATCTGAAATTTATAGAATTTTACATTCAAATGATATAGAAATGAAAAATAATTGTGATATCTCGAAAAAAAATTGAGGTTTTAATTTTTGAATTGCAATCTACATTCTTCACATACTTCATACCGTATTCGGTATCGTATAAAAAAATCAGAAGACCGGTTGACCTGTGGGCCAACCCGAAAAATTCCCGGTGTGTTAAATACGTTACAATTAATTGATACTATTGTGTTTCTAATAAATTAAAGAAAGTTATAAGTATAATTAGTTTTCCCTATACAAATCATTTTTTCTTCAATTTCTATTCTTCGAATAACTTTGAAACTACTCGACCGATCGATTCCAAAATCTAATCAGATCTAAGTCTTGATGAACCCCTCCGATCGCCGCAAGAATCATTCAAATCGGTTGATTCGTTCCAAAGGTACCGTACGAGAAAAAGAGAAATTTTTGTCGTGCAATATCTTTTAAACCAATCGTTCGATTTTGATGAATCTTACGGCGATCGAAAGGGCTATCAAAAAGCTAAGTCTGATCAAGTTTTGAAACTAATCGCACGAACAGTTCAGGAGTTATGCGCTAAAAACATGAAAAAAAATTGTTTTTTAATTTTTATTTCTCAAATAACTTTGAAACTACTCGACCGATCGACTCCAAAATCTAATCAGATCTAAGTCTTGATAAACCCTTTCGATCGCCATAAGAACCATTCCAATCGATCGATTCGTTCTAAAGATATCGTACGATAAAAATTTGTTTACACACACAGACATACGGACGTCCACCCAAAAATAGTCAGAATAGCTTCTTAGGACCCCAAAATATCGAAATTTGATGAAAACTCGATTTTCGAAAATCGGACCGAAACCAATAACTTTCCTTTTTTATGAAAATTTTCAATTTTCATCGCGGGAAGTTAAAAATACCGTGAAAAATATACTGTCTAAATTATTTTTTGTTTTAAATGCGGATGGAATGATAATGTAGAATTTTAATTTCTGTTTCAGGAAACCTTCTGGTGATATTGGTTGTGTCATTTTCCCGCCGACTGAGAAGTATAACGAATTTTTTCCTCGCTAATTTGGCCGTTGCCGATTTATGCGTCGGTGTATTCTGCGTTTATCAAACACTTACTAATTACTTAGTAAACAGCTGGCTTCTCGGTGATTTTCTTTGCAAAGTTTACATGTTTGTTCATGCACTTTCATACACGGCTAGTATAATGATTCTAGTCGTAGTTTGCTCAGAACGATACTTAGCGATTGTTCATCCGATAAAATGCAGAGCAATGTTGACCAGAGGAAGACTGAGGGTTGTAATCGGTGTGGTTTGGTTATTGGCAGCAATTTACGCATCCCCAAGATTCATATACGTTGAAACAATACGAAATCAGCTTCACACCGGAGGGGTAGACGTCATATGTATAGCAAACATGAAAAAACATAACAAAAATGTTTTGGATGCAGTGAACGTTATTTTTTTATATCTTTTGCCACTAATCGTTATGTGCTGTCTATACACAAGGATCGGTGTTGGCCTCTGGAGGAGCGGCGCCGCCCTTGGAGGACCGGGACTTGTTACAAGGGCGCGAAACGGGAGGGTAAATCACGTTCACACGTCAAGCAGAAACGTTTTACGAGCTAGACGAGGAGTCATAAGGTAATTAAGAAAATTTTTTACACTTCAAGAGATTTGTCTGGCATCTTTAACGGTCTGGGAATTTTCTGAATATACGCGTTTGCCGCAGGTCGTTTCAAAGTTCTTGGTTTTTTTATTTTTTAGTTTTACTGAAAAGTTCGAAAACTAGTAAAAAAAACTAACAGTTGTCGTTGTCATAAATCTGTGTGCTTTTAAACAAGGCGTATAGTCAGTGTTGAAGTTTTGTCAAATTTTTTTTCTTTCGAATCTTTTAAGCCTTTGAATATTTTGAAATTATTTTAAATCCTTAAAGTTTTGTGAAGTCTAATGGAAAATTTTGAAATTTTATAAAATCTGTAAAAATCTCATGAAATCGTATATTTTTTAAATCCTTTAAGACCTTTTGAAATATCTTGAACCGTCCTAAGCCTAAGCAAAACGTGTGAATTTAAATCGATATTAAAAAAAAAAAAAACATAGCTGTTCAAAAAAATTAGCAAAAAATTTTAGAACACTATAATCTATCGTAGGAAACAATCGTCTGAGTTTTAATCGATTCTGAGCAGCTAGAGGAAAAAGTACCCTTTTTTTTTGCTGATTTAAAACGGAATGAAATGCCTCATATGTACTGCGTGAGGAAAATCTAGACGTATGTGGGCAGGTTATATTAGGAAAAGTCAAATGGAAACTACAGCAGTGAAATACTCAAGCATCAAACTTGAGCTAGATATATCCGTGTATATGCCCCAAGCTCCTTCAGTCGAATATCGTTCCTAACTCTAAATTGGTTCACGTGATATGAACAGGATGATCCTCAAGCCATAGCAGCCTAATTTTACGAGGGTAGATTAAGCTTCCAAATCAAGTTTCGAGGACTTCGATTTCTGTATAAGCGAAGGAATAGAATCTTTTTCAAAAATTTCAAAATTGCATTTTAACTGTCATTTATTTCCTATAAAACTCGAAATATTTATGATTAAATTAATGACAGAAATTATTTCATCAAATTTCAGAATGCTGATAGCCGTCGTCGTGATGTTCGCCGTTTGCAATCTTCCCCAACACGCTCGGATAGTTTGGCTGCATTGGGACCCTGACTATGATCGGACTTCCGATTTTAGTACCATTCTTACAGTTTCAACATTTCTTGTCTCGTATGCAAATTCATGTTTAAATCCTCTCCTGTACGCATTCTTGTCTCGAAATTTCCGCAAAGGAATGCGAGAACTTGTTGTCTGTAACCCGAGGGGACAGGGTAGCAGACTGGGAATAACTGGACGTAAGGAAAATTGCAACAATACAAATGTACCTCATAGTTCTGTCGTAAGATTAAGCTCTGCACATGACAGTCCTTACACTACACACACAACTCATACAGCTATCACGAGACAAAATACATTCGGAAGAACATCATCAGCGTAAGAATCGTTAAAATGTGTCAAATGTAAGAGTGTAGATATGTAAGTATATGAAAAATGGTAGTTTTCAACACGCCGGGCGTAAAGTTCGATTTTACGCCCGCTTCGTGTGCACAAAAATCAACTTTGCGCACGTTGGGTTGAAAAACGAAGTCCGATATACGTGCGAAAGATACTTTCGCACTTGTATCGAAATTTATTATTTTATTACAGACCCATTATTTGATCTCTTCTCGATCATCTTCATAATTAAGCATAATTCATGCGGATGTAATAATAGCTTAAAATTCGCAAACTCTATACAAAGCTTTCCTATTTTTACCGAAAGATATTATCTTTAATCAGTAAAAACAGAGTTTTTTCTTTAAATCTATTCCAATTAAGAAAGCAGGACAGCGAAGGTCAGAGATCGATTCATCATCGATGTATGAGAATTATTTGAATAATTTTAATTTCAGTTATCGACATTTATTGAACTTTGCTTATGGTTAATGATGCGGGATTACACCTTGACGATGAGACTGTGTATATAATGAAACTTGTCAATGGGTTGAACCTTTTTGAATTAATTTTTTAGTTATATTTTCGATGTTACTTATAATAAAACAAAAATAAAAATAAAACTTTTTATTGCTGTAAATGTAAAATAGGTATAGTTGTTATAATTTATGCTATAAGATTACATAAGGAAATAAGCTGATATATGACAAAATTAAACAACATTTTCAAACTCTAATTTATCGAAATATTAGTCATTCATTTATTCGATTTGTAAGTAATATTAAGTAAAATAACGACTTGAAGTAGGACATTTGTGTATTGCCACAATACCCGAAAATCTGTCGAATTTTTACATCCTGAACATACATTTACCCCCTTAAAGATGGGATCTTGACATGACGTTTTCACAATAGGTCGAAAAAAATTTTTGATTCAAATGTCAGCAGGTGATAACCGAAAAATTGTGAATCATATGAGGACCCCATCTTTCTTTTTATCCTTCAATTATTTTATATAGAATTGTGATTATTAACCATCAATCTAGGTATATGATGAAAGTCATTCTTCATTATCTCTTCACAATGAATGAAAAAGTTTACGATGTAGGTATAGTTCATTCCGCGAGATAGGAAACCAGTTTGGAAGTAATTTGAGAAACTTTTTCGATGTCTCGTCCCACGTTTTGACCCTGATGTTGGTAATTGAATGAATCTGAGGGACAGTAAATTTCTAAAAGAAGGGCAACCAGATATTCGAAATAGCTATATGTATAGTAAGAACAGAAAAAAAGTCAGGCAATAATTACGGTACAATAGGAATTAGAAGTACGGTCGAGACTGGGCGTTGGAATTCGTAAATTAATGGCCGATAGACAAAGGGATAACTTCCACCACGTCCCAAGGATGAAAAAAAAAATGAGCAAATTATTTTCATTCTTCTCTTTGATTAACTCTTCTTTTTCATTGCGTACAAATTTGAAGGTATTATATAATTCCTTGTAATTGTAATGAAAAAAAAAAATTTGTAGACTGCAAACTCACCGCCATAGGCATAAGAGCATTTAAAAATGTCACAAGAATTTGGTTTCACTCGAAAAATGAGAGAAATTGAAAGGAAAAAAAGTTCTAAATTAGTTTGAATTTTTTTATTTTTTTTTCCTGTTTGCCGGCTACTGTTTCTATCAATTTTCAACTGAAGGTATAAAACGAAAGAATCCTTTTCTAAAAACCGAAAAAGTTTGGCATTTGAGGAGACTTCCGAATATATTTACGGTCAAATTAAAGGCCGAGATGAAATTGCTCGAATCTATCAAAATTAAAGTCCGATATTTTTCGGATTTACAACCTCGTAAGTTACTGGTTAGGTTTATTACTGTTCTGTAGGTACTTTATCGCACCTGAAGGGCGGGTATTAAAGAGATTATATGTACAGTGGAGTGGAGTAGGAAGTTTATTAACTGCAAGGTACAAGGCCTCCGTATAAGTAGGTACACAACGTATACGATGCAAATGAACAAAGGATGAATTTCATTAAGAGAGCATAAATACACCAAAAATTTCAAAAAATTTAGTTTTTCGGATATTTTTTCTGGTAAAACGAAAAGTTATCTTCATTTTTTTCATCTCAGTTGATTTTTAGTGAAGCTACACCCGGTAACGTTTCAAAAGATTTTTCAAAAACGATCCCATCTCCCATTAGAAAAATCCCCAAAATTACCTTTCGTTTTCCCTGCTAGATATACCGGGTGTCCCATTTTAATCTTACACCCGAAAAATACTGCTCCGATCAAGTATTGAGTATAGTGAAATTTTCAGGGTTCAAAGGAGGAAATAAGTTGGCGTTATTGGATTTTTCAGTGGAGGCACCGCTGAGGTCAGGAGAAGGTCAACTTTGTTTTTTTTTTTTATGGATATCCATATTTTTTATTACATAATTTTGTTCTACTTAAAAAATCAAACGACTTTTGTATGAAACATTTTTTTATGAGACATTTATTTTTCATGATATTCTACTGAACAACTGGAGATTTTTGAATTTTTGAGGACATTTCACATCCTAACTATCAAGTTTGGCGAAAAATTGCAAGAGATAAAAAAGATTCAATTTCATGCAAAGATTCTTGAAGAATAATTACAGATTTTTTGTCCAACAACTTTTTATTGCAGCTTCTCCAATTGCGTGAAAAAAATCAAAAATTGTTGAAAAAAATTCTGAAAATATTCTCCAAGAATCTTTGAATGAAATTACACACTTTTTGTCTCCTGCAATTTTTCTCCGAACTTAGTAGTTGAGAGGTGAAATGTTCTCAAAAATTCAAAAATCTCCAGTCGTTCAGTAGAATATCATGGAAAATTGATGTCTCACAAAAAAATGTTTCAAACAAAAGTCATTTGATTTTTCAAGTAGAATAAAATTACGTTATAAAAAATATGGGTATCCATTAAAAAAAAACAAAGTTGACCTTACCCTGACCTCAGCGACGCCTCCACTGAAAAATCCAATAACGCCAACTTCTTCCCCTTTTTAAACCCTAAAAATTTCACTATACTCAATATTTGATCGGAGCATTATTGTTCGAGATATGTCAAGTGTAAGATTAAAATGGGACACCCGGTATATGCTCTCTTAACAAAACTTCGAAGTAATTTATACCAGAGATAATACATATGCGGAAATTGGAAGTGTATTTTCAATACACAAAGAAGCCTAATCCCATCAGGCAACAGTAATAATCTAAATCTCAATTTACCCTAACGTGAATAGGTCACGTTCAATTGACAGAAATGGCTCTTTTACAGGTATAGGCAGAGTTGATATTCTATGTCTACAGAGTTTGGAGCTTAGGTCCCTCTTAGCGCACCAACGCTTCTTCAACCATAAATTTCGTATCACTACAGACGTAAACTTGACGATAACAAGCAAAGGCTTACCCATTCTGATATGGAATACGAAACACCTTCAGTGGATTAGAGAAAGCCAACACATTTTAATGTAAATCACACAAATCCTCCAAGGACGATTTAAGGAGCGAAGAAATATTCTATCGATTTCAGATCGGTTGAATATCTGCTTTTTGAAATGTAGTAAAAAAAAATTATGCGAAATAGAAAGCCCATCAAATTTTGAATAGGAAATGCGATTTTATGCAACAATTTTGTACAGTTTTTCAGAGCATGTAGACTCAAAAAACTCATGATCAAACTTCTGCAGAAAACAAGGTCAGGAAAATGGTTTTAGTTTACGTATCTGAAAGCTGGAGGATATGAAGCGGTGAGAAGTATAAAGTTTTTTGGGTTCTAGGCAGAAAAAGAGTGTGCTTAAGACTTGGAACAGAAGTTTACTCAAAGTTCTAAGATGCTTTATATCCGCTACACGGTAGCTAGCCAGACTATTTCCGTTCATACAATAGAAAATCGGTAAAACGTCGATGCGAAACTCTTTCACATATTTCCTGTAAATAAAAACCTAAGCTTCAACAGCTCACATAAACTTTCACTAGAAATTTATTTAGGAATGGATTATGAAATGAGAAAAGCTGGGACTAATTCGGTTTTGAGTTATGATTTTCCGTCATTATTTATACACCAAAGACCTTTTTCCTATCTTAAAATAATCAAACTTGTGAGCTTTTACAGCTTTCACAAAAGAACCTATTGTTAATTAATTTGTACACGATTACTCTGTATCCGATCATCAAAAATGATCGAAATTTTACATGAATATTTTAACTAAGTATGTGTACCGTGTGAACTACGAAAATTTCAATACATTCATGAAAAATATCTTCTTTTTTAAAAATTTACTTTATTTTTTATAGTTATCACGTTTACTAATCTAATTTTTGCAATATAACAAAAGTTTCTGCACCGAATTCGAAATTCGTAGTTCACACCGTGCGAAAATGTTTATCAAAGAAGTGTGTTGAATTTAAACTTTGTAAGTGTAATAGTTTTCATGTAATCCTGTACAATCTGCGTACAACAAAATGCAGAACTTATGACAAGATCTGAAGAAAATGAAAAAAAAAAACAAAATTCAAAGTATATGTAATCTCTGAATGAAAAACGTTTCGAATCCTGGATTCCTGTTGCTAAAATATCCGAAACTATTGCATATCCTTAATTCTAAAAATTTTTTAGTAAATTTCCATCGCATGTAGGTATATAAATTATTTACTCATAAAGCATCAGCGAGAACCAGCATATGTATACGATAAAATTTTATGCAAAAACTTCGATCAAAAGGTGCCAAATCCGAGGCCGAAAGTCTTAAGCTTTGCACACAAATCATATCAAGCTAGATTTGGTATCAACGTTGGTGTATGGCCCCCACGACGACCATTCGACCTCTAACCAGGTCTTTGGATTACCAACCGTCTGCAGAAGATAAGACATCCACGTGTTATACCACGCGCACTTATCTGAACTTTCACTACTGACAAGTAACCAGTTATTACTTGAAGTTGTTATACCTACTGGCATACAGAAGTGTATTTTAACCAGTTTTATCCAGTGTATAGTCCAATCTGTTATCTCGCGAGATATACCGATCAGTATTAGTCAGCAGCTTATATTAGCTTGTAACGCCATTTTAATGATATCCAAATTCATTATTACATCAATTTATACAAATTAATTTCCACGTATTTATATCAATCACGTTAAAATGTGACAAAGCTGTGTCAATCTTTACTTTCCATCGCCTGTAATGATATAAAAAAGGATTTCAATTTTGATGAAAAATTACTTTTGCATATCTAATATCCATAAAATAGATTTTTAGACAGATTTCGATCTGTCCGTTGATCTGCTTAACAAACTCGCAAAATTATCTCCGCAGAAATGACTCGATAAAAGGATCTGAAATTTAGAGGACATTTACATTCGAATAATGGACACGAAAAATTGCTAATTTCATTTGATTGAATTGCTGGTTTTTATTGGAAAAAATCGATTTTTATTTTTTCACTAAAAATCCATCCATGAAAATATTTATTTAATTTAAAAACAAAAAATTTTATAACTAATTTTTTGGTGAGTCGGTTTCGGTGCAATAAATTCTTCTTATCCATTGAATGAAAATGAATAAATGTCATCTTGACGGGGATATATGGTGAAATGAGACTCTAAATTTTGAGGTATAAAAGTTAGGGTGTCTTATGTAGACTCGTGGGAATCCTCGACATTACGATCTCCAAAATTTCGCCATTTCTATTCACCCAGTACCCACAGTATTTCCCAATGATTTGGGTAAACGGGAATGTCGTTAAGGTCCTTAGAGCTACTCAATCAGAAGAATTTCGACTATATAAAGACGGATCCAAATCCACACAGTGCGCCTAATGAATACCAAAATTACGCAAAACCATAGAAAGTTTCAAACCCCGTTTTGAAACGAAAATTTGAAAACGGTCTTACGGTTGGTTTGATAAAAACTGTCGACTATCGCTTTCAGATAATTTAGTCATGCAGTTAATTGAAATATAAGATTACAGCAATTGAGGACCTTTTTCAATTAATTTTAATTTTTTGTTCTTTTTTGTTTTCTATTTTTCATATTACCTACAGATTTCAGACGCTGATATTATCCGGGATTTATTCATTCTTTATCTTGTAATCGGTCACGTACCCGCGATATTTCTTGCTGCTGTCTACCAACGCATTTGGAGATAAAAATCTTTATCGAACTTTGAATTAGTTTATTTTCTTATCATTTTTATTGTATATATCCATTACATGATTATATCAATAATATTCTTACTCACTGTATAAGAAACAGATATGACAGTTCAAAGCTTTTTATAAACAGAAACCTTGTGAAGAAAAAGTTCAAATTTTTCTTCACATCTACAAACGACTATATGTGCATTTTTGAGTGAATTATAAAATTTCCGGAAATAATTACACACAGGGTATATAGAATTCTTATTCATATAAGTGAAATAGATCGTAAGTTTAAGAAAATTTATGTGAAAATATGATAACGTATTACTCTTTTAGAAAAGTGTTCCCTCTGACTGAAATATATTACTAGAAGTTTAGGATTTGCGATCTAACAGCATCGAGGGTGTAAAAGAAAATGAGTTGTTATATAAGATGAGAGATGTTGGTATAAAACGTGAAAATTATTTACAAATTTAGAGCATCAAGTATGTTTCTATTTCATTATCATTTAAGGGGACGAGTACAGCTTGGATTGGGAAATTCTCTGAAAGTCATTGATTTGTAAGCCAAAGTTTATTTCATATAAAAAAATCAGGAAACCGGTTGACCTATGGGCCAACCCAAAAACTTCCCGCTGTGTTAAATACGTTACAATTAATTCATACTATTGTGTTTATAATAAATTAAAGAAGGTTATAAGTATGATTAGTTTTCCCTATACAAATCTTTTTTTCTTCAATTTCTATTCTTCGAATAACTTTGAAACTACTCGACCGATCGATTCCAAAATCTAATCAGATCTAAGTCTTGATGAACCCTTTGGATCGCCACAACAATCATTCAAATCGGTTAATTCCTTCCAAAGGTATCGTACGACAAAAAGAGAAATTTTTGTCGTGCAATATCTTTCAAACCAATCGTTCGATTTTGATGAATCTTACGGCGATCGAAAGGGCTATCCAAGAGCTAAGTCTGATCAAGTTTTGAGACTAATCGCACGAACAGTTTAGGAATTATGCGCTAAAAACCTGAAAAAAAAATTGTTTTTTAATTTTTATTTCTCAAATAACTTTGAATCTACTCAACCGATCGATTCAGTAAAGTTGCCTCATAGTCAGTAAAAATCTTTAAAGCAACGAAGGTTTGGATAGAGTGTAAAAACAACAACTGCACAGATGGGGCTCCGAAAATCGTGTACAGAAATAAATTATTCATGTATGTATACGTTGACATCGTTCTTTATGCATGTTAACTTTGTTTTATACGGAAATTCTCAACCTTGCTGACTTCCGGTATTAGGTACGATATATTTGATACTTATATATGACAGGTGATTTTTGACTACGTGACATAAAGAAGAGCCAGTTTAAAAAAAATAAAAGTACAAACGAAAAGTAAATTTACGAAAATAGGTATTGCTCATCAGGATATTTGACAGTCGATGCAGATAAAAACTATGGTATATTTTTTATTGTATATAGGTTAATGTATGCAGATAAAAAATAAAAATTTTCGCTGCTATCGTCAGATTATTTTTATATAAACTTTTCAAAAAAAAACTTCCTATAAAAAACATATAAAGTTTACTTGAAAAAATAACCAAATTCAAAGCGTTATATCTTCGTCAAAAATAATGTTACAAACTTGAAACTAGAATCAGTCTGAAGGTTTTAATATCTGATTTGAAATTCTGTTCGCAGATTTGCTCCACCTAATTTTCTATTCAAGTTATGTCCTTCTGAAGTGATAAAAGAAAAAGTGAACGAAATTTTTCTATTTTCTATTTTTATTTTTTGGAATTTAAAATAATCAAATTGAAGCTCGAAATTTTCAACTTCGCCATCATTTTTTCATTTAGATTTGTACGATTTTTAATTACCATTTTTCATCCGAAAAATACTTTCAATGGGGCATAAATTATTATGTAACATTTGTTGACCGTTAGCATGCAGATTATCTTTTGATGAAAAAACGTCACCTAAATGACTACAGGCTTTCATCTAATTCTTATTTTTATTTTTCATTATCGTCAGTTCATTGATAATTAGTGTCATAATATAGACTCTCGCTTTAGTGACCAGCCGATTATCTGACAGCCGGTTATATCTGGCTTCAAGCTCGGGTATTATGTGTCCACAAACCGAGTTATCGAATATACAAGTTTCGATGAGCTGACAAATTCCATATCACGCACATACATGACAAGAGAATGAAAACAAAATTCTTTAAACAATTTAGGCTAAATGATCTAAGTTTTTCAATTTTATGACTTTGATAACGTATACAGATTATCTCTAGTCATTTTTTTATTTTTTTTAACTCAATTACGTCATTATTTTCAGTAACAAACGAGATAACCGAATTTTTAATAAAATTTTCAATAAATTAACTCATCTAAATCCTCTCTCGATCCGTCGGTATGAAATACTCAGTTGATATTCTCTATAGATCATCGAATCAGTCGGTACTGCAGTTTTTATGAAACGCATAAAAGTGGAAAAGATTCTTTTACTTCGTTTTCTGATTTTTTTTTTTTTTTTGTTTTTGTCATTTTGTCATTCTTTGATAAAAGAAAAAATAAAATCAAAGTTACGTATAAGCTGATAACCATTTTCATGAGATGGGGTTATAGATCTCTTGAATTTTCCTTAACGTGATCGTTGATCACCTCATCGATCAATTTGTTAACTTTTCTTGCTTAGTAGGTGAAGATAAATTTTAGCTATAAGTATTAAGACCAGTCAGAGACCCAATATCTTTTTTGATGGTGATAAACGAGCAATCAGGTTAACTAATAACCGTCTAACTGATTGTGCTGAACACCCAGCCAGAACGGAATAGCCACGGTGATTACCGCATCCGTAGCTGTTAATCATCAGCCACACAACAAGTTTCGTTATTTACTTATTATATTTGCTTTTCTATTTCGATGGGAAATTTATTTAATATACACGTTTGGGTTTTAACGTTTGGAACTCTTAAAATTTGGGATTCCGATTATCAGTCAAAAATTAAGAATCGTTTTTTTTTTTTGTTTTTCTTGTAGAATCAAATTATCGAATTGATTCAGATATGGTAATTTTGCAGACTCATCATTTGAATTTAGAATCCTACCAATTTCAGATTTTTTCGGCCTACCATTTTCGAGATTGAATTTTGTTCAATTTTTTTATTTCTTGATTTTTTTATTTTTATTTTTTTACCTGTTTTGTTCGGACATTAGAAATCTGAAAAAGTTATTTTTCGACCGAACCCAAGACCTTTTTTTTACAACCGTAAGGCCGACTTGATGAAAAGCTGGAAATTGATGTTTTTTCTTTTTTTTTTTTGTAAAAAGAAACAGTGAAAATAATAAATCCACAAAGTGGTACTTTCTAGACTATATCATAAAACTTTGTAAAAATATTTTACGAATTCTACTTTCGCGCAGCTTTGCGATTTTGAGAACTTTTTTTACCCGAAATATTTTCAATAAAATATGAAATATATCATCCGAAAAATAAAAATGTTTTCATATTCGAAGCGAGATGTACATACATACATACATACATACATAGACATAAGGTATATAAGATAAGCCAACGAATTGAGCGATCGTCTCTAAAACAAAAAAAAAAAAAAATAAAAATAAAATCAAATAAAATAAAAAAGAAATCCATGATATACCAAACTTTAGCACCAGCTGAAGAATAACTCTTGCGAAATAAAATCTGGATCATATGACTGTATCCATATATACTATAATATCGCATGTTATCGTATTGTTCTTAACGCTATCGTTACCGGGTCGCGGGGTCACAGTCTTTGAACCAGATTTAACCAGTGTAACTTGCACGTAATCGTCTGCTACATATATTAATCACATATCAAACCAGTGTGTGTTCTCTGGGTATCTTAACAGCTCCTTTCCACAACGTGAATTTTTTTTTTTTTTTTATATATTTGTTTGTTCAAAATTAATTAAAAACAATAATTAATCAACTCCTGCAATCCCCTCCGCGGATTAACCCCCCTCGTAGACATACTATCTTTTTTTTTCTTTGAATTTGTTATCTCAAGCTCGTAACTGCAATTGCGATCTCACAACAAGATTTCGAAAACCGTTAATTCCCCTTTTACCCCTTTAACTATTTTCAAATTTTTTCAAATTTTTTGTAAACCTATTTTTCTGTTTACCAAAAAAAATAAAAAATTGTTACTGTTTTTCATTAAAATTTCTTTTTTATACTGCTAATATATCATACGCTGTATCGTTTCTCTTATCGCTGACCACGTATAGATTAAGAACTGCTGGGGGCCACATGCTTGATATAAGAGACGTTGAAAACAGTCAATGAGGCTGTTTGTCTCTCGTTTTGCAACTTGAGAGTACGTACTTGAAAGATAACAATATAAGTAGAAATGAAGAGACGTTTTTATACAAACAATTTTTTTTTCTTAACGTAGGTACGTCTTATTCGATTATCTACTTTATATAATATGGTCCAATTTTATCCTGCAATTAAATTTCCTTAAAAAATTACCACTCGCAATAGCTGATCGATTTTTATTTAAATTTTAATTATTTTCACGGTTCAAATCGGCCACTGAGTATATGCCACATAGATGCAAGAATTCTTGAACTTGAACCGGTTCTCAAAGCAGACAGATTCCCGTACAAGTAGTCTGATCCATATGCGATTGTGGTCCAGAATATCGCCGAGATGATTTCTTTCGAATTATTTAAAGATCCAGACTTTTGCAGAAGTAAAATAATATTTTTCAAGTATATGAGGAAATTTTTTTATTCATTCAATTTTTTCACAACTGATTACCCGAGTTTTGAAATATATTTAAAAATTGTTTGAGAATTTTTAGAGGACTTGCAGAAGCAAAAGTGAATTTCGTAGAGTAAAGGTCGTATCGTTGATCGAAACTTTTTAAAATTTGGAGAAAATATTTTACATTAATGTGATTCTGGGGCAGACTCATGAATTCAATTTTTAGATACGAAAATTTTTTATTTTAAAACAGTTTTTTGCAAATGTTGAAAAATAATAAAATAAAAGAAAAAGAAAATCTTTTCTCTAAAGTTTGCCAGCGATTTTCATAACTTTGAATCCAGGATAAAATTCTCAAAGCTTTTATGTACAAACTTTAAAACGTTTAACATCATCATGTCGTTATTGATTTTTTTTTTTTTAATGTCACTTTATCTCCCAAGTTTCTGCAAGATATTATAACAGATTTGAACTTTGAACTTGAACGATCTGCAGGGGTCTCTTATAATGCAACACAGAAACTACTATAGTGAGATAAAATTCAATATAATAATAAAATACTGGCAGTCGACTATAAAAATTTTTTTCGGATATTCGTTGCGGTTCTTATTAAATTTTTTTCAATATTTGAGATCCTTTTTTTTTTTTGCCTCCGAGGATTAAATACTAATTTTTTTCTTTCAAATCTGTCAAATGCAGAAAGCACCGTTATTTTCCATCGTAAATAATAACTCACTGTAGGTTGATAAGATAACTCTTTGCTGGGGGCTCCGCGCGTCATAAACCCGTGATCTCAAAGACCCCCCGCAATTATAAAATACGTTAAGCTAGTTGTGTTAAAGACAATTCTGACGCGTGTACATATCTGCAAATTGACAAAGATGTTTGTTTGCTGTTTTAATCCGTGGTTTATCTAAAGAAGAGAGTTTATTATCGCAAATACCCTCATCTAGCAATAAACATTTTTTTTTAAAACAGATATATTATCGAGATGGACCCCCAGCAACTATCTTCGACGTTGCGTCAGGCGAGAAATAACCGATGACCTCTGGTAGGAGATGGGGGAAAATATCGCCGACGTTTTGACCGAGAAATTGATCAGCATTTATAAATCAAAAATTCTTTTTTCAACATCGGATTAATGTGGGAGAAAAAAAAAAATTGAAAATAAAAATATTTTTTATACAAGTATTTTCAAACCTTGCTATATCCCCTTTAAAACGAATGGCTTCACATATATCGGGCAAATATTGGTTCCGTAGTTTCATCACGTAAAACCTTTTTTATAAATTGAACAGAAATATTTTACGGTCAGCATTTTGGATCGAAATTTCTTTAGCTTTTGACGACGAATTTCATAATCTTTATTTTATTGAGGGAATTCATTCATTCAGTACGTCGATTTAGACAACTTTCAAGATCGTATAATAACAGATTTTTCGGGTTATGGGTTCCAATAAAATTGACACAGAAAATTTTTATGTTTTATTCGTTTTTTTTTTTGTCCTTGTTCTTTATATTTAGTTGAAATTTTTAGTTTCAGAGATAACGCAACTGCAAGTCAATGTCTCATATAGTAGGCGTAATTGGAGTGAACAAATAACATGCGATAATAAATACTTCGTGATTTTTTCTCCGAATGACTAAAGTATAATTACGAAGTATCGATAAAATATTTAAACTATTATGCTTGTGTCGTGAAACAAATAATTTACCAAAAAATTCTATAAATAATATCAAATTATTTTTTATGTGAAATAATAACAAAATGAGAAATTGAGCCTTACCAAAAGGTTCGATTGCTTATCGATTGCTTATTTCCCCGGAAGCTAAAAAATCATGAATAATAAATATCGTCCATAACGCGCAGCTAATTCGATGTTTGTAGGTCAATAAACCAAGTTTTGAACCTCAAAAATTTTTAATTTTTAAAAAAACGCCTGAGAAATCGTCAAAATTGATGAAAAAAAAAATGGAATTTTTTGTTTTTCGTGATTATCTCGGCAATGGTAAGAAATTTAGAAAAAAGTTTCGGATAAAAGTTGTAGAGCTAAAAATTCTGCGTCGAAAAATATTATTAGAAGTTAATTTTCATCCAGTATTTACAAATTGACAACAAATTTTCCGAATTTTGCATAAATTATCGAGAAATTTGTTGTCACTTCGTAAATACTGGACAAAAATTAATTTTCGAGGACATTTTTCGACGCAGAATTTTCACCTCTACAACTTTTATATCAAACTTTTTTCCAAATTTCTTACCGTTGCCGAGATAATCGCGAAAATCAAAAAATTTCTATCTTTTTTTCATCAATTTTTGAGATTTCCCGGGGGTTTTTGATCCTGAAAATTTTCGTATAGTATTCTTGGGTGCAAAACGAAGATGAGAATCAAGTTTCCAGCCACTTCGAATTTTTCGAGGTTCAGATCTTGGTTTACTTGACTATTGAATGAGCTGTTATTCTATAATTTTACGCAACTAGGTATACCCAAGTTATATGGAGAATGGAGATAATGACTTACGTGTGTGATTACAATTCTCAATAAACAAATATCAATCGCGTAAGTAGTATGTATATCAGTTTTCATACCAGTTCTGACGAGGTCCGCGGTAATTGCATCATGCAAAATAACTTTTTATTTTTATTAATCAACAATCGTGTGTGGATATGATTTTCAACAACATACTTAAACATATGTTATGTATGATTGATAATATACCGGCGAAAAAAACTGTGAAACTTATACATGGGTCATTCTTTTAAAAATCGATACATTCATGGACCTCATATCGTCTCTGATCGGATTGTAACTTTAGGCTATGCTAGGGTATGATATCCTGAGATTTTTGAATTTTTTTTTACAGATTTTTAAAGCCAATTTTAATATCTGTTTTTTTTTTTTGTTTTTTTTTTTTTTCTTTTTCAAGTCATTCTCGATGAATAATTTGTAATTTATTTTTCTTATTTCACGTTAAAAAAATTGTTAAAAAAATTAGCAAAATTCAAAATCTTCTGCAGAAAAGTCTCAGCTTTCTTATAAAGATTTTTCCGATTGGATCCAACTTCAAGAAGGTCATTAAAATTTTTTTTTTTTTTTCTCATTCTTCATTCTTAAATGAATTTTTAAATTTTCATTCACTGCTTCAACGCTAAATCAAAAAACAAAAAAAAAAAAATACCAAATACAACGAAAATGCTATAACCCAAAGAGATCCAAGTCTAAAAAAAAAAAAAAAAAACCATATCATACGTAAAAATCTCCACTAAGATGAAGCAGAATATTTTCAAAAATTTTCACATAAATGAGCACATAGAAACAAGAACAATTTTTTTGTAACTTTTTTTTAACTTTCAATGACTTTCTTGAAGTTGGATCGAATCGAGTGATAATGTTTATTAAAAAGCTGAGTTCAATTTTAACATCGAAATGTAAAGTTTTACGAATTTTTTACCAGGATTTTGTACCACTTGAAAGAAGAACAAAAATTCAAAATAATTCTTCGAGAAAAAAAAATCAGATATTAAAATTAGCCTTAACAAATCTGTAAAAAAAAACAAAATTCACAAGTCTCAGGATTCTACACACTAAGATATCCATATCCACGAATGTCTCGATTTTAAGAATAATTACTCATACATGAAAATAATATATATATATATATATATATATATATATATATATATATATATATATATATATATATATATATATATATATATATATATATATATATATATATATATATATATATATATATATATATATATATATATATATATATATATATATAAATTATTGTAAATAATTATTGCCAAAATTTTGAACTCTGATTCAATACAGCAATAACTATGATGCATGTAGATACCAACATACATGTGGGGGTCGTAAGAAAAGAAAAAAACAAAAAAATGAATCAATACGTCAGAATTGCGCCATTATACGATTGATCAAAAAATATAAACATACGTATATGTATATTAGCAAAATAATCCCCCTTTTTCCACTATAATTAAATACGATCAGCTGCTGTCAATGTAAAAACATACATACACACACACACACACACACACATATACTTATGTATATAATATTATGGAGAGGGAAAAGAGGAGCGGAGAGGCAGTTTCTCTTTATAAAACGAACACTCAGCGCTGAGTTTAGTCAGTATAGTGGTCTCCGTCGTATTGGATAGTATCGAGACTTCAAAGTTCGATAACAGATACGAATCTCTAAAAAAAAAAAAAGAAATATAACAATAATAATAACAAGGTGATAACAGTTGCAATTCTGTTTACTGAAACTCGTATCTATAATCACCTCAAACCCATACATCAACGTCCTCAGATTTTGTGGTATAAGCAGAATTAAATAGAAGATATAAAATAACAGGTAAGAAATTTTTCGTATTTATTAAACCTACGATTGTCTGGTGAGAAAAATTCTTAAAACGAAACAAAAGTATTAAAAATTGATTGATTATCGATTATCAATAATCCAAACGAGTCGGAGAACTTTTATCAAAGTTTATTTAAGATTGGCTAACACAGTTGAAAAAAGAATTTATTAAACCTTGCAGACCGAGTGCAGCAACAAGATTGCATACGATTTACAGAGTTGTTATTATCATTATTAAATAAAGTTACGAGTGAAAAGTTTCGCAATTCATTACCGGTCTTGATGTAGATTCTTTATGAGATATACGCATAAGAATAAATTGAAAACTTTGAATTCAAGTTTGTAAATTTATTGTAACGATAGAATCCCGATTTTAACGACTTTTTCTTCAATTTTTCTTCTCAGTTTTTTTTTGTTTCTTATCTTAAAAAAAAAAAAAACAGATATGGAATCGAAATTTACATGATTTTAGTTTGACTCTGTCTCTTTTTTTGAAATTCCATTCTATACTTTAAAGTTTTTTACATTATATAAATATTTTCTTCAAATTTAGATACAGCCATGCCTATCGCATTGAGAAGTGTTTTAATCAGCGACGCGGTTGACGACGCTTGTGTAGCTCTTCTTACAAGTCATGGAGTCCCTGTTACAACAAAGTACAAAATGTCGAAAGAGGAACTTCTCCAAGAGATCAAGGTAACCAGATAATAATTATCAACGAACTACATTAATAAAAAACAAAAAAAAAAAAAAAAAACCTATGATCCAAAAGCCGAAAGAACAAATCCGTGACAAATATTTAATTCCTTAACTTTAATCGGTATAAACAATTCATCTGTCAATAATAATTTTCTATCTTATCAGAAAATAACGTTAAATATATATAATTAAATTCTTTACTCTAAGACTTTATTATCATTCTCTTCTTTGAGAATTAAAAAGAATCGTTGGTATATTTTACACTCCGACAAGAAACGTGCCTAAGTTATGCATGTGATTACAATATGTATACCTCATACCGAGTCGAATGGAATCACTCAACTACCTTCATCTGCATAATGCATGAGTATGCGAACACCCGTGTTATAGACATAGAGACAGCGTTCTGTCTTGTCCACTGTGTCTGGTTATAACCAGTTAATGTTTTCTGATAACCAGTTAATATATGGGTCGTTGCACTGTTTTTTTTTTTTTTTTTATTATTTTACTATACATGCATGTGGACATGTTAGTGGTTTTTCCGGTTTTCCTCTCTCTCTCTCTCTTTCGTCTGTGATTTAAAAAATTGAAGAAAAAAAAAAATACCACGTTTAGCAGAATTCGAATTGCTTGTATTACCAAATTGAAACATCATATCATTAAACTAAAACTTCAACGAGAATTTCAACTGGATTTATAGAAACGTTTTATTAGCCTGCAGGTTCGAGTAGATGAAAACAAGAATTGTTTGCTTTCATAGACTGTTAAGGTATATCTTGAGTGTAGAAAAGGAATGCTATTCTATTCTTGAATAAGTTTTTTTAGTTTTTATTTTAGGTTTCAAATTCCTTCACAGATTTATTCATACTAGTTAAATTTAAGATATAAATAGAAACGTCTGGCGAATGCGTTTTGTAATGCGATTTAACGTACGAAGGATATACGTGATATGAATTCTAAAAATCGAATCTGTTTGTTATTTAATTATTAAAGATTTTATCTTATGAATTATGATGATAATGATAATTAGAAATTTAAAACTTCTTTTAGAAAATAAAAGAGAATAAAAAACATTAGTCTCTTTAAACGAGACCCCATACTGCGTTTTCATATTTTAATACAGTCAGACGAAAGAAATAATAAAAAAAAAATGGAATGGAATGAAATAACAAACGTGCAGCTGGCGTTGCAGCACATCTGTTTAATGAATTGTAAAAATATTTAAAAAAAAAAAAAAACGCCTCTTTTTACAGGTTATTTATAACTTTAATAACTTCAAACCGAATAGAACTAACGACGAATAATAATAATAATAATAATGATAATAATAGTTAATATGTATATCTGCATCCCAGGATTAGATAATAAAAACAATTAACTTATGAATATAGCCCCCGTCCATATATTAAATGTGTTAAAGATATTTAACTAACGTTAAACTAATCGATGCGGTAATATGTCTGTTTTTAAGAAACACGATGGACTGATCGTTAGATCTGATACCAAAGTAACCGCTGAAGTATTAGCTGCTACATCGGGTCTTAGAGTTGTAGGTCGTGCTGGTACTGGAGTTGACAACATCGATCTTCAAGCTGCAACTCGCAAGGGAGTCGTTGTGCTTAAGTGAGTAATGATAATAGTGTATGAAATTTCAAGATAAATGTAAGAAGATCCATAAATGAAGTATCAAAGTTTCACAGTTATTTTTTGTTTTTTTAATTTAAAGAAAAACAAAACTAAAAAAATTATTTGCAAAGAAATTTAAATTGTGCTTTGAAGATGAAAAATTGTACAAAAAATGAAACAAAGTGTGGGAAAATTTTTTTTTTTTTTTTTTTTTTTGCGGCATTGGTATGAAAAAGTGGCTTTTTGATGCCTGTTTTTGATCCGTAAAAGGCCACTTTATATGGCTGACTTGATAACTACCTCAAAAAGACTTTTTACGGCAGTTTTTATGCGCAGTTAGAAGTGCGCATCTCGAAACTACCTCATAAAGTTTTTATACGGCAGTACTAAACGACGCACGCGCAGTAAAGTTAACCTGCAAACTTATGATTTTTGTACTTTTCCATACAAATACTGCAAAAAATATTGTATGTGGTATGCTTGTAAACCGTTTTTCGGCTTGAATGATTTTTCAGTACTCGTCTCTGGCTCGCCTTTGGCTTGTATTGAAAATATCATTCTTGTCTTGAGAACGGTTTGTTTACAAGCACGCCGTATAAACTACTATTACCGCAATTCGAACGTCGTTTAAAACAGACACTCGAAAATGGCAAAAAGAAGCTTTACCGAATCCCGGAGTAAAAAGCTGACTAAATTTTTTTCATTTTTGTAAATAGCACACCTGGTGGAAACAGTATAAGTGCTTGCGAGTTGACATGTGCATTGATCACATCTCTCGCACGAAATGTACCACAAGCTGCTCAATCGTTGAGAGAAGGTCGTTGGGATCGTAAATTATATTCTGGATTTGAATTGTCAGGAAAGACTTTAGCGGTTTTAGGACTTGGACGTATTGGTCGTGAAGTTGCTATAAGGATGCAGTCATATGGTATGAAAGTAGTCGGTTTTGACCCAATGACTTCCGTCGAAGCTGCCAAAGAATTTGGCGTTGATAAACTTGAATTGGAACAAATTTGGCCAATAGCTGACTACATCACGGTTCACACTCCTCTCATTCCACAAACAAGAAGTAAGTATTTTCGTGCACGTAAATTCGTAATCCCAATTTTCTTTATCCAGATTGCTGATCTTATTTTTGCGATACTTTTGCAGATCTGATCAACGCCACAAGCTTAGCAAAAAGCAAAAAAGGTGTTCGTGTGATAAACGTTGCACGAGGTGGAATCGTCGATGAAGAAGCTCTTCTTGAGTCGTTAAAAAACGGACATTGCGGAGGAGCAGCCCTTGACGTATTCGTTGAAGAACCACCGAAGAATCCAATAACTTTGGAACTTATTCAACATCCAAAAGTCATCGCCACTCCACACTTAGGTGAGAAATTATCGATTTTCTAAACCCACAAGCACACAACACAAAAGCCAAAAACAAAACAAAGAAAAAGAAAGAAAAAAAAAAAATTGTCTTAACTTGCAGAAAATTAGATTTAGGAACAAAAACGTCTTTCAAATGACTTCTGGCTTTTGTGCTGCTTTAGTTTCTGAATTCTAAACCATAATTGCGTTTTCTTGTTATTCTAAACAGGCGCCAGTACTGCAGAAGCCCAACAACGAGTTGCGGTAGAAATAGCAGAGCAATTCTTAGCTCTTTCGGGTAAATCAACAGCGTTTTCGGTAACTGGTATAGTTAATGCTCCAGTTTTGGTGGCTGCTTTATCAGACGTTAATGCACCGTGGATAAATTTGGCTAAGAAACTTGGACAACTTGGTGGTAAATTCCTGAAAGGAAACGAAGGTATAAAAATCGAGAGTCAAACTGTCGGCAAAGATATGGAGAAAAAGAAATTCGTCCACACTGCTGTTTTGGTAGGAATTTTAGCAGGACAGACTAAAAATGGACTGAACTTAGTAAACGCGCCAATTCTTGCCAAAGACATCGGTATTAGTATTACAGAGAGTCATACGGACGGGGAAAACGCAGTTGTCGTTAAAGTTGGTCAGCACAAGGTGAAAGGTAAGAAAAATTGATCAGAAATCGAGAAATTCTTAATTCTTGAAAATAGATTAACGATTTTATTTTTTCTTGTTTTCTTTTTGCAGGAACCGTTCGAGGAGCTACCGAACCGCTGTTAGTTTCTATCGACGATGCAGTTTTTCCAAACGGCGTTGTTTTGGACGAAAATCTTTCCCTTTATCGCGGAAAGGGGCCAAATTCTTTGGCTAATATAGTCGCAGCTTTGTCAACGAAAGGGGTTCAAATTCAGAGTTTAAATTCGACAGGAGGATGGTTCGCAGTTCAGACGAATCAGGAACTTACAGTACCAGTCGAAGGCATCGAGAGCTTTTAGAATTATATCGAATCATCATTGGGATTGGATTTTGTTGGTTGAAAAAAAAAAAAAAAAAAAAAAAAATAAAGGGAAAAAGGCAGAATTTGGATCACAGTATGATCGAAAGGCAAACAATTCACACGAGCTACAAGCTTGAGAATTTATATTATGTTGATTCAGTATTTCAGAGCATCATTACCGCGACTTATATCTATATATAGTATATACACGATAAAAGTAATAAGATTACGTGTTTATATAGGTATAGTAACGGTAAATAGATAGATACTATACGTTCGAGATAAGGAGACGAATTTTTATTCCTCATTGATCATTTATAATTGTCGTATTACATCTACTCGTATTTATTTTTATTTTTTATTTGGCAGTGCCAAACTAGAAATTGTTTTAGTTTTATCGATTTTCATATTTTACGGTTTTAGGAGAAGAGAAATTATATAGCTTTTTGAATCTTTGATATAAAATACTTTTTTTGTTAATTTTTTTTTATGTTTCGTTGTTGTTTTCTTTGTTTTTTTTTCTTAGATATTAAGTATGTCAATTAATCTATCGATCGATATATGATTTTATACACTCTTTTATATCACTTGATTTATAGTTTATGTAAAAATAAATTGTATATGTAAATCAAAACGTACTAAAGACTATATTTTATTCCTGTATGAACAAAAATCATCAAAATATTAGAAACTTTGATTATAATCTGTCTTCAAATATCACAGAAGCTTAAAAGTCACTTTGGAAATAATTTTTGTTTTTCAAATCATTGATACGATTTTAATAATAAATTCTTCTATATAAATTAAATTTTTGCACAGTTTATAATTATTGAATCTGTCGAAAAATACCAGTAAAAGTAGTGTAAAAACTAAGTAACTAGATTATTTCTTCGAAGGCATAGCAGCTGTGCATTGCAAGTAGCATATTCTCAGGCGCTGAAGGGTAATTAAGCTCGATAATCTTAACCCTCCGTTGGTAATCCTGAGTCTTCAAAGCACAGTCGATACATCAGTTTCAAACTTTGTGGAGATAGCTTTTGCACACGATGTAAATATGGTATAAATAAATTCAATTAAAGCTTTCGAAAGTGTATTTGAATTTTTACAGATTTTTTATAGCGCTTTTACAACTTGAAAATCTTGACTGGCTCTCAAAAACCCAGTTTGCCGGCAGAGGTAACAAAGTTATACATGACCGACGGAGGGTTAATGATTGAATAATGGTAATCAACCCTCTGGTATAATTTCTTCAAATTTGTTCACTGCGTAATCTTTATATTCATCACACTGTCTGTTCCAGTTTTGGTTTCAGAGCCAAACGATTCTACTGAGATTCATTTCCTTCTATCATTTTATGGTTAGCTTCTAATTTTCGAGCGTTATACCGACTGAGCTAGTCGTATTTTCGTTCCCAAATAATCAACCGATAAATCGTAACGCATTTCATATTTGCATTAGTATAATTCCGGATTTCAAAGATCGTTTTTTCGAATGTTACATTTATTTCTATTACATTTTAAATCAATTGGTTTCATCTAACGTTTGGATCTTTTGTTTGGTTTGATAACCTTGTTTTCTCAATGCATCAATCGAACGAAAATGTGTCTAATATCTAATTCAAGAGTCTTTTGACTGGTTTATCTTCTGTATACAGTCCAGCATTTTCTGCTCTGACTAGAAGATCTTTCTGAAGACGAATTTGGAAATTGTCTTCTTAGGAATCTCGAACACCTAACATTTCTGTACCATCACAATAGTTTCCTATAGTATAGTAATAAAAAATAGAGTATTAACGAAGCTAGTGGTGTATCACTTGACCACCAGCCGGATTACCTGTCGTTGGCGATGTCTGTATCACCTTGATTAGTTATCTCCTCTTAGATCTGAATACACGAATGCAAAGATATCTGATTCATAACTAGTGGTTTTTTTTTCTGTGAGGAATGAGCATAAAGTTAAACAATAGTTGTTGAATAATCGACTTACTGGCGATTAGGATGACCATAAAAATATGACCTTAGACATCTCTAGATGTATTTGTTCAACAACAATTTCCAGTTACGGTTCAAAGAAGTTCTGAACCTGCAGGGATCACATTATACAATCTCTTACATTGATCTTTGATACATTATTATGATATTCTTAATTATTGAAATAATTCATAGACTCGTACAGAAAATTTATTATACAATTATACATTTTAATATTAATAAAGTAAATGTGTTGAATAATAATTCTGATTGTATGTTATCGAACTTGTAAGTTATCGTAAACACACGAAATCAATGCATCGAATCATATTAAGCTGATTTTATCACAACAACCTGAAAAAGCAACGGAAATAATTTCGATATTTTTAATATATTTCAATGAATTCACGAGAACGTGCTTTTCATTATCAGAGTATAGTAATGCTGTCTGTGAATGTCTTAATATGGATCTCTGAATGAGGATCTCTGAGGAAAAGTTTCGAAACTGTCTTCTTACAAATGTGAAACATCTAAATTTTAAACATTACACTGGTTTTGTAGTAATAAAAAATAAAGCATCCACGACACTATCCGTTCATCACTTGACCGCCAGCCACATCACCTGTAGTGATCGACGCCTCTGATCCAAAAATACTTTGGCAATGTGTAGAACTTTTGTAAAAATCGTACAGAGACTCTAGCGCAGTCGCAGGTTCCGGGTCTTGACATTTTCGCAACGCTGTGACAGTGCAGTTTCGCAACTTCTCGACATCTCTGTTGAAATAATGATCAAGTACTACAAGATTCGTTCTATTATCCAACAAGAGACAAAAGTTAGATAAATCAGTTCGAGTTTAACTTACCTGCACTCTCTCAAGCCAAGATCAAACGATACAAGTTTCCATGCGTCTTCCAACGTATAAGGATTATTACGAAGAACCTCACTAGCGCAGACTCTCATTGATTCGTGGTTGGAAGTCAAACACTCTACGCCACGATTATTCATGAAAACTGCAATGAATAACATCGAATGATCAAAAATGATACGAAAAAGGGTAATCATTTCAAACAGTAATAAATCATTGACTTAACGTTCAAATATTTCAAAAAATAAACAATAATTCATAAAGAATAATTTCATCAAGACTAAATGTTGTTTTACTGACTTGCAGTGTTGTTTCCATCCTTGTGGCACAGTAATTTTAGAGATAAACTTGTGCTGTTGTATTTGAAGTCAATCTCGTTCCGATTCATTTCTGTTAGACAAGACTTAATCAAGACAGTGGCATGAGCAGCAATCGCCATAAGTGTTGGTATCTTTTGACAGTAATGATTGAAATACGTATCCCATTTGCCATGCGATAGGGCAGCTAAAGTGTCAGGTTCAACCTGCGTTATGTTCACCACGGAGTTAATTTCGTTGAACAAGTATTGCAACCGTTCTTTTACAGCTTCGTATCTCCCTGGACCACCGTTTTCGTCACATCCTTCTCTGTTGATTACCCAAGAGTCTTCAACAACCTGTCTCAAGGTGGTGAAAATTGTTGGATCAAAAATCAGGGTGAGTTCCGGTGCTCTTTGAATCAGACTAACGATACTTGAATACGCATCTGAACCAGTCCTAAAGCTCGAGATTCCTCCTGCAATAAAAAATATTCATTTATATGAATAATGCCAAATCCGGAAACTCTTGTCTCCGGAGTTGATCTTTGACGAAGAGAAGAGAAGGCAAAAAATATCCTTATTTTCGATGTCGAGGACGATACGGATAAAAAGAAAAATCTATCTTCAACAGTTAGGAACATCTTTACGAATACCGATGTAAACATTACTGAGAAGAATAATCGAACCTACACGGGAAAGGCGAACTAATTATTAATCAATAATAATTTATTTATTTATTTATTCATTCATTGAGGATATACTTGAGCGAAATGACAGGGTGAACGTATGTCAACTACAATCATTATGTCGGTGTGTTAAGTTTGAGGAAAACCAAGTGTTATTGTGAATATTACGATCGAATATCCATATTTATTGTTTGTATTAATTTAAGTTTTTTAAGTATATGGAAAATATTGTTTGGGGTGACAAAAAAAAATTATTATGAGAATTTAAGTCCTCAATATTAATATTAAGAGGTCTATGAGCGCAATTTTAGATTTTTTTTTCCTGAGCGGGTTTTTTTTTTATAACTTTTGATGGAGTTAATTTAGCCAAAAATGTTATAAGACTTTTTTTGTGGAGAATTTGATTTCCCATAAGAATATTTATCGGTTTTTTTTCTAGGTACTGATTTTTACATGAATTACAAAATTCCAAAGTTGAAAGATCAAATTGTAAAACTATACCAATTTTTAAGGCATGATTGTACGGAAACGGTTCATCTGACGAAAAATTTTAATCAAACCTTTTTTGTAGAGCATTCAATTTTCTTCAAAAAATATTCGTGAGTCAATTTTGTTTAACTCAATGGTTTGGGAGTTCTGAGACAAAAACCCGCTCAGGAAAAAAAATCTAAAATAGCGATGATAGACCTCTTAATATTAATATTAAGGACTTAAATTCTCACAATAATTTTATTTTGTCGCCCCAAACAATATTTTCGATATACTTTAAAAAAAAAAAATAGTCGATTTTTTCGGCCCAGTCTAATATTCATATACGCAATAAAATCTCGCATTATCCCACACACATCGAGCACTAGAAAAATTTCGATAGTAATATCACAGTAGCAAAGGTTACTCTATTTATGGAGCAGACTGATGAATTATTGCTACTTTTTATCTCAACGTTATGAATTTGTTATATGTTAGTAACGTATGAATCATCACGAGAATTACTACTGGAAGAATTTCTGGGAACACTTTCGAAGATGGTAGATACTAGAAATGTCTGGCAATGAATTCACATGCACACTACTTGGTACCTTACTAGAAATGTATTGCAGTACACTATACAAAAGTACTTCTCGTTCAGGGAATGACATCTTATTCACAAGTAGTGATTTTTTTGTTCTCCATGTGGAATGAGTTTGAAGTAAAACAGGTCAGTGAATAATCAACTTACTGACAATCAGAATGACCACAAGAATATGATGGACCCTCATCTTGGGAAGTATCAGTAAGACTCTCTACAGCGAAAACACAGGATTCGAAAATTCGAACTATCAGCAACGACTTGCTAGACGCTACTAACGAGGAAACAGTCTCCAGAATGGAGTGAGTACTGCAGTTTATGTCGATGTAACTTTTGAAAGATATATGAGTCGTCGTTTTGACATTGGACGACATTCACTACCAGATTAAAAATGGATGCGAATGTTGCCACCTACAAGCTTGGTTACCTAAGGAATGTTTTCTTCTTCATGTGATGCAGATTATGTGTCTGGTTATATATTCGTCAAACAATAATATCCAGTTATGATTTGAGGAACTGTTTTGTAGCTTGGATTTCATCGCATCTCGGGTTGGATAACCTAAACCATCACCATACCGAAAAAAATTACAAATTGTCAATCATAATGTGATTTATAAAAAGTGATAAGAATTGACATCCTAAACGATCTTTGGACGCAAAATTGTATTCAAATCTGTTTCGATTCCTGAATTTTCAAAAACAAGTGGTTTGATGTAATTTGTTGTATTAACATCATATTAGGATGCCAAATTGGATGTTCAAATTACATGCGGGATTATTTCTTGAAGTTTTGCGATTTATCGGATGACCTTTTCAATAGGGGCAGTAGATATTTCCACAAGTTGGACTGATAACATGTCTACATTGCCAGTTCAGTGCTGTAACAATAGCTCAGCGAGGGGGACGCTGTCTGCCATAAACTTTTCAAGCAAGAAGAAGTTCAAAAAAAACCACGCGTTTACCTATACGTGTAAATGGTAAATAGTACATGGATCGTTATAAATTTTTCGTATTTGAGGCACCTCATGTAAATTGAACCACCCCAAACTTGAGACTGTTACAATCTCGTCGCTAATTCCTGCATGAATTTTTTCAACCTATTACGACCATTTTTTGAGGTATCGGTAATTAAACACTTAAATATTTTTGAATTTCGATGTATTCAAATTCTAATAATTTTGGACGTTTTCATAAAATCGAAACGGAAATTTAGAGCTCGTCCTAATCGTTCGAAATGTACTTTTTGGGAAATGATCTTTCTAGATGTGATGATTTCACAAGTCACACGATTCGTTTTAAAAATTAAATGATGAATATTTCAACAGCCCAGCATTCGATTCATGAAAAATGAAACGACTTAATCGAAGGTACAACCTAGTATTGACTTCGTACTATTTTTAGTCTTTTCTTCAATTACTTTCGTACCGAAGGTGCTTTGGAATATTTTTAATCCAATAATGCAATAATTAATATGTTAAATTTGGTTTCAATATCCACTTGATCGTGCATGTCTACTATTCTATTGTAATAATTATTTCAATATATTGTAAAACTGTTCCAATAAGAGTAATCACTTACTTTATACATATGGAGAATGATTGGCTCTCATTACCCGACACGCGGGGTTATTGGAGCCAAAGTTATGTTTTAGAAGACCCTTATATATGTTTTTTGTAACTTACACTTCATTTTTTTTAAATCCAAATCGCAATAATATTACAGTTGAATAACCAAAGGACTCATTTCAAGTCACAACAGTGAACGATTAGAATAATTTGTTGCTTTTTTTCAACATTTTCCTTGGTAAGCTCCAATTCCCCCACGATCTCGTAGACATCTTTAGATGTATTTCTTCAACAATTTCCAGCTACGGTTCAAAGAAGTTCTCAACGTGCAGGGATCAAATTATACGATCTCTTACATTGATCTCTGATTAATTTTATGATATTCTTAATTATTGAAATAATTCATAGACTCGTACAGAAAATTTATTATACAATTATACATTTTAATATTAATAAAGTAAATGTGTTGAATAATAATTCTGATTGTATGTTATCGAACTTGTAAGTTATCGTAAACACACGAAATCAATGCATCGAATCATATTAAGCTGATTTTATCACAACAACCTGAAAAAGCAACGGAAATAATTTCGATATTTTGAATATATTTCAATGAATTCACGAGAACGTGCTTTTCATTATCAGAGTATAGTAATGCTGTCTGTGAATGTCTTAATATGGATCTCTGAATGAGGATCTCTGAGGAAAAGTTTCGAAACTGTCTTCTTACAAATGTGAAACATCTAAATTTTAAACATTACACTGGTTTTGTAGTAATAAAAAATAAAGCATCCACGACACTATCCGTTCATCACTTGACCGCCAGCCACATCACCTGTAGTGATCGACGCCTCTGATTCAAGAATACTTTGGCAATGTGTAGAACTTTTGTAAAAATCGTACAGAGACTCTAGCGCAGTCGCAGGTTCCGGGTCTTGACATTTTCGCAGCGCTGTGACAGTGCAGTTTCGCAACTTCTCGACATCTCTGTTGAAATAATGATCAAGTTCTACAAGATTCGTTCTATTATCCAACAAGAGACAAAAGTTAGATACTTAAATCAGTTCGAGTTTAACTCACCTGCACTCTCTCAAGCCCAGGTCAAACGATGTAAGTTTCGGTACAATTTCAAACGTAGTATAATTGCGAAGAGCCTCACGAGTACAGGCTGTTACAGCTTCGTCCTTTGAAGACAAACACTCTACGCCACCGTTATTCATAAATACTGCAGTGAATAACGTTAAGAATCAAAAGTAATACAACATATTAATTAGGTAATTGTTTCAAACAGTAGTAAATCATTTAATTCGGTCAAAACTTCTGGAATAAAAAAAATGAATTTAAGGAATAACTCAGGACTAAATTCTATACTAACATGCCGTGTTGTTTCCACCGTTATAGCACAGGAATCGGAAAGATAAACTCATGCTGTTGTATAGATACTGAATATTTTCCTGGTTTGTTGTCAGACAAGACTTCATCAAGATAGTAGCATTTGCAGCAATTTCGATAAGCGTCGGGACTTTCTGACAGTGATAATTAAAGTACGTATCCCATTTCCCCTGCGACAAAGCAGCTGCAAGGTCACTTTCAACCTGCGTTATGTTCACCAGAGAACTAATGTCATTTAAAAAGTTTTGCAAACGTTGTCTGATTGCAGTTCCGGACGCCCCCGGTCCGATGATTTCTTCACAGGGTCCTGTGTTGATTGCCGAATTGTCGTTAACTATGTATCTCATCAATTCGAAAATATTTGGATCAAAAAGCAGTTGTAGTTGTGGTGCTCTCCCGAGCAGGTCATTGACACTCCGATACGGATCTGAACTAGGCCCGAAGCTCGAGATTCCTTCTGCGACGAGAAATATTTATTTTTATGAAATGCAAGATGCGGAACTTCTCGTTTCCAAAATTGACCTCTGACCATGAAAAGAATGCGAAAAATATTCTCATTTTATGTGTTTAGATGTGAAAAAATCTGATCTTTCCGAATACGAAATCTGTCTCAGGCTAGATCTTCAAGAACCGTGAAAAGACATAAGCCTAAGAATGACGGACATGCTGATTGGTATATTCATACGAAATGAAACCTTTCATTATCCAAATTGTAGTTTGTGACGTCCACACATCAACTTATAAAGAAACTGTAGTGATTCGAACGTACAGAAGTTTACTATCATTATTATGGTTTTTTTTCTATATGGAATGAGTTTGAAGTTAAGCAGGTCAGTGAATAATCAACTTACTGACAATCAGAATGACCACAAGAATATGCTGGACTCTCATCTGGACGATTATCAGTAAAACTATCAACTGCCAAAACACAGGATTCAAATGTTCGAACTGTCAGCGACGACTTGCTGGGCGCTACTAACAAGTAGACCGTCTCCAAAACGGAGTGAATATCACGATTTATGTCGATGTAACTTCCAAAAGATGAGCCGTCGTTTTGCCATTAATCAACATCCACTACCAGATTGAAAATAAATATAAAATGTGATAAAAATTGACATCCTAAACGATCTTTTGACGCAAAGTTGTATTCAAATCTATTTCAATTCCTGAATTTTCAAAAACAAGTGGTTTGATGTAATTTGTTGTATTAACATCATATTAGGATGCCAAATTGGATGTTCAAATTACATGCGGGATTATTTCTTGAAGTTTTGCGATTTATCGGATGACCTTTTCAATAGGGGCAGTAGATATTTCCACAAGTTGGACTGATAACATGTCTACATTGCCAGTTCAGTGCTGTAACAATAGCTCAGCGAGGGGGACGCTGTCTGCCATAAACTTTTCAAGCAAGAAGAAGTTCAAAAAAACTACGCGTTTATCTATACGTGTAAATGGTAAATAGTACATGGATCGTTATAAATTTTTCGTATTTGAGGCACCTCATGTAAATTGAACCACCCCAAAATTGAGACTGTTACAATCTCGTCGCTAATTCCTGCATGAATTTTTTCAACCTTTTACGACCATTTTTTGAGGTATTGGTAATTAAACACTTAAACATTTTTGAATTTCGATGTATTCAAATTCTAATAATTTTGGCCGTTTTCATAAAATCGAAACGGAAAATTAGAGCTCGTCCTAATCGTTCGAAATGTACTTTTTGGGAAATGATGTTTCGAGATGTGATGATTTCACAAGTCACACGATTCGTTTACAGAATTGAATGATGAATATTTCAACAAATTAGTCGAATTACGAGCTCGGTTATTCGTAGTCATTGTTTTTTTCTTCATGTGACGTAGATATGTCTTGCTATACTGATATTCGTCAAACAACAATATCCAGTTCAAATTTGAAGAGCTATCTTATAGTTTGGACCTCATTGCACCTCGGATTGGGTAACCTAAACCATCACCATACCGAAAACGGTCACAAATGGTCAATCATAGTGTGATTTATAAGATTTTATTCAAATTGACGTTAAAAAAAAATCACATGTAGGTATATACAAAAATAGAGTGCATGGGCCGTTATGAATTTTTCACAAATTCTCATATAAATTAATAAAAATGTTTTAGTCTGCATCAATAGTGTTAAATTACTATTCCTAATCCAAATCCACCTAGAAATTATTAGTCTAATAAAATTATTGTGCCTTATTGTATGGGAAGAGGATTTAATTAAATACGATTATAATAAATACTAAAATTAAAAAAAGAAAAACAGTCATTACAAAAATTCCTTAATGATACTATACAATTATGTGATCGTTTTTTTTTCTTCTTATTTTGAGTTCATTCGAATTTTAAATATTCTGTCTTCGCAATGATCATTCTCGTTATCTCGTTCAAACATTCAATTCAAGTATTCTTTGGAAATATAATCGATAATCTCAGTCAAATTCGTCGACGGAAGACCCACGAGCTTTACACTCTCATCCCAAAGTCTGGCAGCCTTCACATCGTCACGTGCTGCATTAGAAGGTGTAAGTACAGCACAGTCCCTAAAAATTGATTTATGAAGCGTCATTCTTGCTGTAATTACATACATGCGTATCGAGAATCCGAAACATTTAATTAGTAGTGAAATCAGGGGGGTAAACTACCCTTAAAATTTTCAAAAGATCGGTTTTTAGATGTTTGCATATTTTGATAGCCTTTCCTGCATATTTCGAGCCTCGTTGGATCTCGAAATTCCAAAAATTTATGAAGTTATAGTCAAACATGTAGAATTTTATAAACGTGAACTGAGCATCATGAAAAAATTATCGTACCTGTTATAGTATCTTTCCCATATTTACATTTGAAAAAAGGCCTGTCTTTGGGCCCCAAAGGGTCGCTTGTCCCCTCCCTTAACTGAGTAGTTCACTATTTGAATGATATTCAACATACAGTAAAACATATTTAGTTACCCGTAATAAAGACCCGTCTCATTGGCTGCTTTCTCATCTACAGTACAGTAAATTGTTGTCTGGGCTCCCTGCTCTGCATTCCTAGTAAAGGGGAGCATTCCGAATACCCTTTGAGCACCTCGAAACCAAGTACTGTCCCAATGACGATTTATTTCGGTCTTTACAACACCCGGATGAAGCGAGTAGGTGTTTACACCAGAAATATTTGCATCTAAAATTTGATGGGTATTATAAAAGAGTATGAGAACTGTAACATCTCAGTCTCATTGTCAATACAAGACAGAAATAGTTATTTTCGTACCATGGGCGTAAAGTGCAACTTTGCGCCCGGGGTGAGAACATGATTTTTCGTCATGTTGGCGTACAGTATAACGCTTTTTTAACCTTGTTTCATAGGGCGTAAACGTTGGACTTTACGCCCGCGAAACAAGGCCGAAAAAGTGTACTTTACGCCCACTATGACGAAATCATTTTTACCTTTCAAGCGGCTAGTCAATTCACGGGTGAACAACACGTTGGCCAACTTGCTCCGATTGTAGGCAGATAAAGGACTGTAGGATCTCTCCATCATTAGATCTTCGAAATCGATATTCGATCCTGGAACTAGAACAAAGTTTCTATCAAGCTCATAGCTTACATTGAATAATTCCTCAGGTTATTCTCTGTAAATGGATATACTATAGTGTCAAATTTCATCTTTTATAGATTGCAAAGCCAACTGCTCAGAAAATCTTTCTACACTTTATGTATACCATAAGCTGGTTAAACTTGATAAAGAGTGTCTATTTTATATAGTTGAAATCCTTACGCGAATGAGCCGCGGATGAAACGTTGACAATTCTACAGCAGGGATCAGAGTCATTTCTACTTTGAATAATCTTTGGCAAAAGTAGCATCGTGAATAAAAAATGTGCTAGATGATTGATGCCTAATTGTGTCTCGAAGCCATCCTCTGTCACTCCTTTTGGACACATCATTATTCCAGCATTGTTTATTAGAACATGAACAGCCGATTCCGTTTTGGAAATGTGCTTTGCACATTCTCTGACACTCGTTAAGCTGTTCAGGTCTAATTTGCAGACGATTACTTCACCAGGTCCTCCAACAAACTGTTCTTTGTGGGGCCTGAAAATATCCACATAAAAAATTTTGGTATAGGTAGGTAATACATAAAGTTTATGTACATATGTCATACTTTGATGGTGTGACGCTTTTTATATCTTCTGCTGCGGTGTTAGCCTTGACAAGATCTCTACAAGCTAGAATCACTCTGGCACCTGTAAGAAAAAAAAATAATCATTCGAATGCACCTGATTTTTTGTTCTAATCATGCAGCAGGGAAACCCGGGGAAAATGAGACACCATTTATGAGTTAAGATAAAAAAATTTGACACTGTGATATCCTGACACACATTTTTAAATAATAGAAATTTTTTTAACTTGTGAACCTCCAAATCGGCAACAGAATTTTCCCTGTGACGAAATAATTCCATTCCATATTTTTATTTGGTTTTCCAATCTCAGCCCAAAGGGGTGACATTTGGTAAGCGAGTTTCACAATATAGAAAAAAAAAAAACAGATAAAAAATGAACACGTCACTTTTAAACAAAAAACGTTAACCAACAAGCCCAAGTAGTTGGCTCAAAAATGCTGTTTCTGTGAATGAAAATAGAAGTAGAAAAAGCTGTCTTACCTCTGTAGTAAAGATCCCTTGCCGTTTCTTTACCAATACCAGTATTAGCACCGGTTATAACAACCGTTTTTCCGTCCAAACGAACCTTACTTTTACACGATGGATTACACAGTCTCATTTTTATTCAAAATTCAACAAGGAATGATTAAAAACCAAACTAAGACTTGACTTTATAGTTATATACGTATATGCACAATTAGAAATCGACGAACCCACAACGTGTCTATTCTATAAGTCTCACTGATAAGATTGATGATCACTAACGTAGTTCTATCATATTTATAGGTATAGTCACCTTTCACCTGATGTTATGTATTTTCGAATACAAAAAGGCTGTTTGAACATGAATCATGACTTGGACATTTACCTCTCCACGCGTTTTCTCACCAAACTAATTTGTTCTTCAGGTGCAGTATATTAAAATGATGTTTCAGTTTATACGTACAGGGTCAAGAATATTTAAAGAATTATTATTTGTTTCGTTAAAAGATCATTTTAATATAACAAAAGACATTTGATAGTAACATTTATTAGAAATCGATTTATAAGCTATAACATAGAATGAGACGTTACCAAAAATAGGATAGAACTTGAGTTAACGGCCAAGTCAGCAAACACCGTATGAATACTAACGGGAGGGGCAGGGGGTCGTTTATTATTAAATCCGAGACGTATATTGCTGGCCGATAACTCGGTAGAAATTCAAAAATCAAAATAAACATCAAGATTAGCCACATTGAAATCAGCTTTGCTTATATAGTGAGAAATTTTTAAAGAACCTAAACATTCGTTGGAAACATTCAATGAAAAATGTATAAAAATAAAAAGTAAACCTCTAATTTGAAAATCCGATCTAATTTCGTCACATTTTTTGAATATCCATACAAAGAGCTGAGCTAGGATATAAGCGTTTCAATAAAAATTAAAAAATCAAAGAAACAATCAAAACTACTTCTTCCATCAGGGAAGAATGAGCTTAAAGCTAAGCGGATTGATGGACAATCGACTCATTAGCAATTAGAATGACCATGAGAATATGGTGGACCCTCATCTTGGCGATGATCGGTATTCGGTAAAACTTTTGACTGTTAAAATACGGGATTTTAAAAATCAAACTGTCAGCAATGACTTGCTAGCCACTACTAATAAGACATCCGTTTCTGAAACAGACTCTATAGGTATCAGGGTTGTCGTTTTAACATTACCGAAATCTGTAACTATACCAGATTAAAAATAAATGCAAATATTTCTACTCACGAGCTGGGATATTCCCAATTAGGTAATAAATTTTTTCTTGTTCTCGTACGACGTAACATCTCTAGATAATTTATATCTACGGTTCAAAGAGGTCTTGAAGATTGAACTATATTACACCTCGCGGTGTAAAGCCTGAGCCATTTCTATACGGAAAAAACCACACATGATAAATCAGAGTATGATTTATAGGATGTGATACAAATTGAGATATCGGAACATCTTTTCACACTAAGTTATACCGGGTGATTCTTTTCAATCGCCCCAGGCCAATTTTTCCGAATCTAAGCAAGATACGAAAAAAAGTTTGATATAAAATATTCAGGGTTCACAGGGGGGCGAAACTTGGTGGTATCAGTATTTCCGTAAATGAAGCCACCGAGGTCAGGTGTAGGTTAACTTTGTTTTTTTGAATGGAAACCCACATTTTTCATCACATAATTTTGTTTTACTTGGAAAATCAAACGACTTTCGTATGAAACAATTTTTTGTGAGACATCAAGTTTTTATGATATTTAACTGAACGACTAGATATTTTTGAACTTTTGAGAACATTTCACCTCTAAGCTATCAAGTTTGGAGACAAATAGCAAGAAACAAAAAGTGCGTAATTTCATGCACAAATTCTTGGACAATGATTGAAGAATTTTTTCCAATAACTTTTTATTGTAGCTTTTTTAATTGCCTGAAAAACAACAGAAATTGTTTAAAAAATATCTGCAATTATTCTTCAAGAATCTTTACGTGAAATTACGCAATTTTTGTTAATGCAATCTTTCTCCAAACTTGATAGTTTAGGGGTGGAATGTTCTTAAAAGTTCGGAAATCTCTAGTCGTTCAGTTGAATATCATAAAGACTTGATGTCTCACAAAAAAATGTTTCATACGAAAGTCGTTTGATTTTTTAAGTATAATAAAATGACGTAATGAAAAATATGAGTTTCCATTTAATAAAACAAAGTTGACCTTTACCTGACCTCAGCAGCTCCATTTGTGGAAATGCTAATACCACCAAGTTTCGTCCCCTCTGAGCCCTGAATATTTTATATTATTATTTTTTTCGTATCTTGCTTAGGTTCGGTAAAATCGGCCTGGGGCGATTAAAATGAATCACCCGGTATACAAATTTATATTAATTCCTAAATTTGCGATAAAAAATTATTTAAAGTGATTTCTAAAATTGGATGTATAATAAATCAATCGTATGTACGTTGAATTTTTTACCACTTCACAATCAAATCGTGGTGGTCAATATTCAGGCACACTGGCCTTTCGACGAGATCAATGCTCAAAACGTTGATATGAATTTCGCTCAAATCAGGTCAGGTCTCTCAATTCGTCACACAGATTCGTTACATGAATATCGATTTGTTTATCCGAAATTGTATTACGATGAGAGATTATCTCTTCTATAAATCGCGAGGAGAATTCCCGAGCGGTTTGATTTTGCAATACGAAGAAGCGGACGGTTTTTTTTTATGTACATACCTAATCTTTTAAATGATGCATCGTATTATCCTCAGAAAAACCCGACCTTCATGACGCAAATTGATCTGATAATCTAGAAAATTCCCATAAAAAAATTAACAAACTATAGGCAATATTGCTGCTATCAAAGTATACGGGAGGGGATTTAATATCTGAATTCAAATGTATTTATATAGTCAAGAGAAGTGGTTTTCCTGATTCCTGTAAGAGTTTCTGGAATCGTTAGTTGTGAATTTTTAATCCGAAGTAGTGGGGCTTGCTGATTTGAATAAGTGATGAAATAGAGGTAAGACATCTTGTGACTAATGCTATAAAACTATTGAAGATACAACAATTGACTTTCAATACGATTTTATCAAACGATAAAATATCTTTTAAATCAATATTCGACCAAATCGATAGCTGTAATAGTTTAAAAAATATATGTATTCATTTAAGTATCTAATTAGTACATTTCGATACAAGTGCGAAAAGTGTTGATTCTCGGACGAGTGTAAAGTTTTTCGCCCGAGCGAAGCGAGGGTGACAATCACACGAGTCAAGAATCATCTGCCGCACGTGTGTCGGACTTTTTTTTTCAACACAACGTACGGAAAGTTTAATTTTGTACACGGGAAGCGGGCGCAAAATCCAACTTTGCGCCCGGCGTGCCGAAATAGTACTTTTTTCATGCATTCATGACGGCAAGCATTGTGGCGAGCGCCGATAAAGGTGGGCACGCAAAGCTCTCAATTGTGAATAAATTCGTAGTTGTTTATCGCGTGGCAATCTTTCATTATTGGATTTTCAATCGATTGGCCATTGACTATCAATACGCATGTTATGTTCTAGATAATATTCTCTAACAATGAAGACTTTTTTCACTTTTCTCGTGGCTGTGATTGTCGTTAGCCAAGTGCAAGTCTCCTTTACTGACCAAATTCACGAAGAGTGGAGTGCTTTCAAGGTAACGTATTAAATAAAATTTTATTCAATACGATCACAATACATAAAATTGGTAATATTTTTGGAGGATGTCACTCATCTGCTCCACCTTTATCAAAGTGCTTGTAGCACATTGTAAACTATAATTAATGATTTATTACAGATCACTTATGGAAAAAAGTATGACAATGGCGAAGAGGAATTTAGGAAGCGAATCTTCATAGAAAATAAAGATGAGATTACCAAACACAATGCCAAGTACGAATTGGGCCTTGTATCTTACGAATTGGGGATGAACCGATTCGGAGATTTGGTTAGTAGGCTTAGTTAATTTCAGATTACATACTAGTATTAACTTTGAATAATTTCATTGATTAAAATTTCTTATTTATGGTAATTTTACACCCCTATAAATATTGAAAAGAAACAAAAAACAATCCTTAACTGGTACAAACCTTTATATCAAGTTTTTAAACAGTCGTTGGTACAGTCCAACCTCGATGCACAGATATATTCCGTTTAATAGCACTGTATAGCCCAATGTTTTTAGAAAGGGTCATAATTAGCTAAGAAACCACCTTAAGGGGGGACAACACTTGATCTTTACCGACATAAACTATTATCTCGATTTTCTCCAAAACGGTGATCCGATTGGCCGAATCAAAGATGTTTTTAGATGATCGTGTTCGGCATTTCAATCACAATGGTGCTCTTACTCTCTTTTTTACGTCAATGATGTATGGCCTTCGATAATGGTGAAAATAAGTGACAGGCCCTCATCTTGTGATGCATGAAAAATGAATTTTTTTCTATTTCAGTGAAATTTCTATGCTAAGTAGGTACAACCTATTCCTCTTCGATCATCGTCTGCTAAGTGAACTATTAATTTGCGATCACAGTTTGAGAGAAAATCGAGATAATAGTTTATGTCGGTAAAAATCGAGTGCTGCCCCACCCTTAACATACAATGTACCCCCCTATGCAGCGACATCATGAATTTGTCCACCGTTTTCGTGGATACAACAGAACAAATGAGCGGTTAAGATCTCGACGAACACAAACTCAAGCCACAAACCTGAAGCACAGTTTCATCTCACGTGCAGACATTAGAATCCCAGATACTATTGATTGGCGTACACGAGGAGGTGTAACGGGTGTTAAATCTCAAGATAGCTGTGGTTCATGTTGGGCTTTCTCCGCGGTGAGTTTCATTTAATAAATAAAAATGTACATTAAAAATTTTTCAATATTTTAATATAATATATATTTCGATTATTATTAGAAAGTAAATGATTTTTATAATGTTTACATTTAATGAATTTCGAAGAGGTAGCCATTAACGCTGATCAGTCAATATCTATATCGTATAACCATTTAATCGTCAACAATTAGGTATTTGTATTGAGAATATTTTGTGTAGACTGGAGCTCTGGAAGGTCAATACTTCAGAAAAACTGGTAACCTAGTGTCTTTGAGTGAGCAAAATCTGATCGATTGCTCTGATGATTACTATGGTAACAGTGGATGTGATGGCGGAGTGATTGAGTATGCTTTCCAGTATGTTAAAGATAATGATGGAATTGATACTGAGGAGAGTTACCCATATGAGAATAGGCAACGTAGATGCCGGTAATTATAAAATATTTAATTCTTTTACTTATGATCAAAGTTTTTTATATTTATCATCTGTTGAGATATTGTAAATTATTCTCGATTCTAATAACTCGAATTAATTGGCATCAGTATGGTAATCACATGTGTATAAGCAATGGTTATATTTCTCAATATATTTCTCAATTTTGTATACATTTTAATCATTTTTATAACCGGATATCAATTTTTTCTATTTGTGACACCCACAACTAGAACGGGCTAGTTCGTCGTGGTTCGTTGTGAACAAAAAAAATCCCACCGCTGCCACCAGTTGTGACGTCTGTACGTCGACACAACGAGAGAGTTCTGGATGATTAGCGTTAAATAGTAAGGGTTCGTTCCCGCTTTACGGGCGGGCGCACAACTAAGGGAAGTGATATGAAGCTGATTGATTGGTTAGAGTGAAATAGTGATTATCTTATAGTTTATTGATAACAATACTGATACTCGGACAAACAGATTGGAGTGAAACTGATGTGTTGGGCTTTGGAAGCGAATGATTAGAAGTTTAATAAGGGAGTTTCGTGATTGGTGAGGAGTAAGGATTGATTTGTAAAGAAGATTGAAGTTAATAGGCGGATGTTTGTCAGAGAAGTGAAGAAGTGAGTAATGAGAGGAATAAGGTAAACTAGGGATTTAGGTGGAAAGCCACGTGTAGCTGAGGATGCATCTGACCACCGGATGCAAACTCAGCGAATTGTCTAGTAACGTGGAGGCTAGAGGAAATTATAGATAGGGTGGCAGGAAGTGGGTGATAGATGAGGAAGGTGAAGTCTGGACGTAACATATTAATTTCTTAGGCACAAAATTATTAAAATACCTAATCCTTTTTTATTTATTTATATATTTATTTATTTTGCAGTTTCAACTCTGCCAATGTAGGAGGAGTCACTGTTGATGGTTGGGTAAAAATTCCCGAAGGTGACGAACAGAAATTGAAGGAAGCTGTAGCCACCACTGGACCAGTTTCTGTTGCCATTGATTCGGCGCATGAAGGCTTCCAATTATATAAAAGAGGTGAACAGAAATTTTAGATTGCTTTCATGAAAAAATATTGCTGAATATTCAATATGCACTTTATTTAGGATTGAATTTTTTTTTTTGGTTTTTACTTAACACTGTCATACTTCATCTTTTAGGTGTCTTCTACGAACCTGACTGTTCTTCGGTAAACTTAGACCATGCAGTTTTAGCTGTCGGTTACGGAACAGATGAAACTGGACACGACTACTGGCTCGTTAAAAACAGTTGGGGTATAACAGATTGGGGTGACAATGGCTACATTAAAATGGCCAGGAACAGGGAAAGCAATTGCGGAATCGCGACATCTGCTATCTATCCGATAGTTTAGTTTTATCGCACATTTGTGGTAAAATTCGCCACTGATGCATTTCGTGAAAAGTTAAAAGATCGCGAAAGATTTGGACGGGAAGTTTTAGGTCTGGCCAATCGTGGTCAGTCGATTTACATGCTTGTTCTTCTTTAGATTTACTTTGTTGAACAATTTATTTGTTGATGAAATATTTTTATGTGTGATTCTAATTATAAATTTTGTATCTTTAAATACCTTTATTTTGTATTTTTATTTTTTTTTTTTATCATGAAATGAATAGATAAATGTTATAATTTAAAATTAACATGATAATTGAAATAAAATAATTATTGAAAATATTTTTTACCCATTTAAATTTAATAATAAATCCCAAATATTTTCCTACTACTTTTTATTGCAGTTTCTTTTATTGCGTAAAAGATATCAAAAAATAGTAGAAAAAGTTCTGAAAGAATATTCTTCGAGATTCTTTGCATAAAATTACGCAATTTTTATCTTATGCAATTTTTCTGTGAATTCGATAGCTTAAAGGTGAAATATTTTCGAAAGTTAGAAAATCTCCAGTTGTTTAACTGAAGATTGTGAGAAATTGGTGTTTCACAAAAAAATGTTTTATAAAGAAGTCATTTAAATTTTTTGAATTGAATAAAATTACTTAATAGAAAAAATATAGGTTTTTGTTTGAAAAAAAAAAACGAAGTTAACTTTCATACCCCCTTGGCACCACGACTTACAGAAAAAGCCAATATCAACAAAAGATTTCCATGACTCCACTAATCCACGAATCTCTTCAACGAGGGGACAGAAAGAAGCTAAAAGTGAGCTTGAAGATATTTCGATCACGATAAATGAAGAGGGGGAAACAAATGAGGATGAAGCTGGTGTTTGCTCATTTGCGAAAGCTGATAACCTAAATTCAGACGCAGATCTAGATGAGACAATCAGGCAACAGCATTTTTCTTATTTTCAGGATTCTCCTTTCAGACAAAGAGGTAGACTTTTATTACAGCATCCAAGAATGTTTCAATCAAAAAAAAAAAGAAGAATTTTACACTGCCTATTACAGGGTTAAAAAATTAAAAGGAAACAGTTTCATGATTGGCAATTTATCAATCAGTTTTGGAAGTGACCTTATGATATTCAAAAAACTTCAGGCTTGATAAATTCCAAGGCGGATACGACCTTGTATACTTCGTGTGGTTATTTTTCATTCAGTTAAATTCGAAGGGTCGTGGTATGCGCCAGAACTTACGACGTTCTGTTTTCGTTCGACCAATTTTCAATTTGAACGTTTTTTCACATATTTCAACCTTATGCCATTAGAAACGTGGATATAATTAGGCAATCTCGAAGTACCATCGAGGTACTACACGTTATAATATTTGTCTTCATTTACAATTTGACATCTGATCAATCTTGGCATTTATCTTCTGTATTAATCAGTTCTAATTAACAAATTAATCTGTGAATGTTCATCACGTCTAATCAAGCACTGATGTTTTGTAGGGTTTTGATTATTTAAACAATAGTATTTTTAGCAAGCAAGTACTATCGCTATCTCAAAATAATTAGTCCCTTAGCTATCAGATCGTTTCCGTTCACAGTCGCGACACGATCAGCCTTACGATACCGAATGAGCTTATCGCGAAGTGGACCCAAGCAATAGAGCAGAAACAGAGTGATCCTGTGAAAAAAATAATACCTGGATACCACTTGTGCCATTACACGAAAGACAGTCCGTTATTATATTCTGCCATGTTTTGGACACGCAATTATCATTTATTAATTTTTGATAAACATTTAAGAGAAAAAAATCTTGTTTTTTTTTTAGTTTTTCGCTTATAAAATGAAAACTAATGAAGCAATCTCAATGCTCTAAGCAGACGAATTGTAGAGAATTAAAATACGAAGAAAATGAGCACCGAACTGACTTGATCGAATTATTATTAACGGAGATAACCCGGAAAAACCGTAAAAATCACCGTTTTTTCAAAAATCCATAACTCCCACATTTTTGAAGTTGTAGCGCAGGCTCTCCGCGAGATAGTACGTCTTGATAGATACTTTTCCGTTTTTTCTCCGTTAATAATAATCCGATCAAGTCGATTTGGCGCTCATTTTCTGCGTATTTTAATTCTCTACAATTCTTCTGCTCAGAGCATCGAGATTGCTTCATTAGTTTTCATTTTATAAGTGAAAAACTAAGAAAAACGCGATTTTCTGCTCTTAAATGTTTATAAAAAATTAACAAATAATAGTTGCGTGTCCAAAACATGGCAGAATATAAGTACGGACTTTATTTCGTGTAATGGAACCATCCAGGTATCCAGGTATTATTTTTTGCACGCAAAATTCTCTATCGCTCGGTCTAAAGGTGAACTAGGAAGTGCGTGCGATTATTTGTCCAGATTCGCGTGGCGCTATCAGCTCTTTTTTGTAACGACAAATAATTACGCAGATACTTGAAGCGTAGCATTGGACGTGGAAAAATTAAATCATTTCTACCGATTCCGGATGAAGAACACATTTATGTTCTTGTCAGCCCGATTCATTCCTGATATAATTTTTCATAATGCTCAATACTTTCAGCAGATTTTAACTCCTTCAAATTTTGCTAATATAAGCAGCATATCGATTGTAAGACTGTCAAATATCTGTAGCTGTCAATGCTCGTGAGTAGTGATGATGACCGTTGTCAATACAGAAGTTCACAGGATTACACACAATGCGCAATACGGGATAACATGATCACATCAAGGTTAACGATAGACAAAAACAAGCGCGTGTTTGCGATCTTTCGATATTATCTACGTATCTGATCATTATCCTAAACACGTAGGGCGTCATTTGTTATCTTTCCTTCATATCAGTCACAGCTACAGTGAGCGCTTTGACGATTCGCCGATAAGAGACTTGTAGAAAATTCTAGGGCTATGAAGTTGATATACACACGTTTGCAGTCGATTGTGAAATTAGAAAAAATTCCAAGTTGGTACCAGAGCCCTGTTGCTATCCTACCTTGAAAGACATAGATTAATTTCCGACAGACAGAAGTAGCAATAGCGAAGACAGTGTGTGAAAAGATAAGAAGCATCGTCTTACAGTCCACGAAGCTAGATACTTGTACCTAGTACTTGCTGCTAGCTAGATACACGATATTGTAGTAGAATAAATAGCTAGATTTTTTAATTTCATGTTTCCATATGTTATATTAAATATCTACATTAGGGTGCTTCGTTTTAGACGAGTTTTTTTTTTTTTTTTTGGTCCATTCACGGAATAATGTTCTAAACATATAAAAACAAATTCTCATTAAATATGAGCTCTTAATTTTAATTCTAAGAACTCGCGAAATGAATTTGAAATTTTCCCATTTGATTAACACGTGAATTTTATTTTTTTTTTTTTCAATTATCTATAGCTTCGCATCATTTCATGATATTTAATCGACATAAGGTGAAAATGACAAAGGAATCTTTCCTCTTCAAAAGTGTATGTAGCCAATTTATGTTTTGTAACCGGCCTCGCCCGGTAAAACATCTTGAAGCCAATTTTCTATTAAATTTCATGGTTTTTTTAATTTTTCTCGTAAACCACTAACTTTACAACAAAATTGTGTGGGACTTCTTTATAGGAAATTCAATTTACTACAAAAAAAGTCGTGTAAGTCATAACCGTAGAGCTAGTAGTTTTCGAGATAAATCCAATTAAGCATTTCATAATTAAAAAAATCGCTGTTCTATCCGAGATTTTAGTACTTTTTAATGGTTACAAAATATAAATTGGCTACGTACACTTTTAAAATATTCCTCTGTCATTTCCACCTAGTGCCGATTAAATATCATGAAATGCCACGAAGCTGTAGATAATTGAAAAATTAAAATTAAAATTTACGTGTTAATCAAATGGGAAAATTTCAAATTCATTTCGCGAGTTCTTAGAATTAAAATTAAGAGCTCATATTTGGTGAGAATTTGTTTTTATATGTTTAGAACATTATTCCGTGAATGGACTTAAAAAAAGAAAACTCGTCTAAAACGAAGCACCCTAATCAACATCATATTGTAACAATATATATTTTGTTGAATTGAATCCAGAGATGACGAGAATACATCAAACGGAAGACGGGCATATCTCAGGAAATATCATGATTCCATATAACTCGTAAATTCCTGGAGATCCAGTAGTAGGATCTATTGTTCGCTGAAAGGAACATGATCTATATATTTCAGTGTACTACGATCTAAAGCGAGTATACAAGAGACAAACTTGAAATGCAGCGTATTTCAAAATAATTCATTAACCAGCACTAAAAATAGTGATTACGTTATCAAAAACCATCACTCCGATGAATATCGCTAAAATTATTTACTTTCATCAAAATACAGACCACAGTTTATTTCAATCGATTACCCTTAAGGAAAGCTACCATTTCTGATAGAGTAAAGTAGTGAATAACAAGCGAGATATTGTATGTGATTCAAGGTGGGTTTTTACCACTTATCAACACTTATTACCAATAGCTCAATCGCAACTTCAGATTACATAGACTCTTGTGCTACGGTGACATTTATTTTGAAGGACAGTATCATAATTATCTACATTTATGTGAGATTCCTCCAGGCTATTGTAAGAGGGGTCTTAATGGCAAAGTATGCTCTTCTTCACGAAGGTGAAGCATAGCAAACGCGAGCATATGGAATGTGTATGTACTTTGTTAACTCGAAAACAAAGAAAACGAAATTTTATGGAGGAATATATCAGGAGAGGACCACTGTATTGATCAAAATTATTAAGTAAGTGTTGTTAGATGTATCGCAAAGTACGGGTCAATGCCCACATAATTTGCCATATTAGAGCCCGCTCTTCTGATAATGAGAAGAAAAATCGCCCTGTATATTATCAAGGCTCGATCAGATCAGATCAGATTTCAATCCAACGATTATATCGAATCAGTAAATTACGTTATTTACACTACAGATTAAGAAGTACATTCATTTAGCATCGCCCTTTGGTTTATAAGACAATTTTTGGTCTGGTAACTTTACTCGACACACTTTAATACAGTTACAGGGTGTTTAACATCGCACTTTGAATATCGAAAATTCCTAAATCGAAAGTTTGCCATCGGTTTATGGTACGTTCTCCGGTGTGAAATATATTTATCAAAGAAACAGTTGGATTTTGTATACAACAACGTGAATTCAGACTTCATCTGGGCAGAAACTTATAAGGGAGGTTCCAGCAAGCAAAATTCAAAAATAAAGGTAATTCTGACGATTAGTTTTCTACTACAAAGAAACTATGAATACTTACAATGGACGTATGTGAACGATTCCATTCCAATTCATGCAGGCTGTCACTATTTGATTTTTTTATTTTTTTTTTGACTTTATAATAATGAAAATACATTTTAGACCCTATTTAAGGAGACACATATCTCGGGATTTTGCCTGAAAAATTTTTGTTTCGGTCCTACAGCCCATCAAACATTAGACTTTATCGTCGTGTTCCAAAATCGTAAAATGGAGACCAAGATGCAAACTGCTGTAGCTTTGCGAATTTTTAACCTATCGAGCGCATTTTTTTTTTTTTTTTTGAAAAGTCAGAAATCGAGTCTAGTTTTAGGATCCATTGTTAGATTTGAGATTTCGACTCTTTCTATTGCGCTATTTCGAAAAAACCAAAAAAAAGTTTTTTATTTTTGAACCACATTTTCTCAAAAACTTCATCTTTTTTTCCTGAAAATTGAACGTGTTTTTATACATTAAAAAAACTAACTTTTAGAGTAGGTGAGATTGTGCGATTTTTCGTTTAATTTTTTTCATGGATATTTGAAATTTTGTCTCACTGTTTGGATTTTTAAACATTGAATTTGGACGTTTTTTCAAAGAAAGCCCAAGGAACACGACGATAAAGTCTAATGTTTGATGGGCTGTAGGACCGAAACAAAAATTTTTCTGGCAAAATCCCGAGATACGTGTCTCCTTAAATAGGGTCTAAAATGTATTTTCATTATTATAAGGTCAAAAAAAAATCAAATAGTGACAGCCTGCATGAATTGGGATGGAATCGTTCATGTTATTTATCATTTTTTTGGTGCTGCAGGGTTGGAGTTCCGAATCGTTAAGATTGCGAATTGATTTCAGACGATTTCAAACTTTCGACAACATAAAAGTTCAGAATATCAAAATTGGGAATTATCAGAATGTAGACAGTTAAAAACTCCAAAAGTCCAAGAATTCGAAAATTTAATGGAAGGGCACGTCGCTCCATCCTCAAATTTCAAATCCCGCAGTTTTTGCCTTGCGGATCTTTAGCTTTCGGAAATTTGAACCTGTGATGTTTCTTGACTTGAAATTTTTTAAATCGACTATGCAAATTTCCTGGGAAATACCTTTTTCAAAAACATTGAGTGATACCAAATTTTGGAATTTTACCGTTAGGAACTTTGGAATTCCTTGCACATATTTTCTAAATTCTCAAAGTTTTTTAGTGCAAGTCCAGGCACTGGTTAAGCAATTAATAAACTATCGACAAATATCGACCAGTAACCCTAATCCAAATAACATTTCTCAGATGGTTTGTCTCATCCGTTTGAAATCATCAAGAGTTATTTATAACAGCTATTCGCCAACAGCTACTAGGATTGTCTTCGGTATTAACAAGAATTACACATTGGTGTATATTTACGCAATACGCAATACGGGAATGCGTGATTATCTTAAATCAATCTTATTTCAAGATTACCTCAAATCTATCTCAATATTATCGGTCCTTCGTTATCAGTGAAACTCAAACCCATCAGCGCTTTGACAATGTCACTGATAAGAATTTTTCTAGAGAGTGTCCAGGGTCATGAAGACCGCGGGTGCCCTGCATACCCTCTCTTTAAGGACATAGATTAATTGCATTGAGTAGAAACAACTATAGCTGACAGACAGAAATCTCAATAGCAAAAATAGTGCGTGAAAGAAGACAGAAGTACTTTAAAAAAGCACTATCTTATCCGCGAAGCTAGTACTTGTACACACAACGAACTTGATTCTAAAAGCTCCTATTTGGACAACTCTGAAATAATGTTGGCAATGCAGTTAAGTAACGTCTCGTAGTAATACGACATGCCGTAATACTACGAGACATTACCGTTGCAATAATATTACATTTAATCGAACCCGGAGATAACAGAAATGCATTAAAAGCACGAAGGATATATCTCAGGAAATATTCTAATTCCATGTAATTCCAAAATTCCTGGAGTTCCAGCAGCAGGATTTATGGTTTGCTGAAAGGAACAGGATCCATGTAGGTATTTCGTTGTATCACGTACGGTACACAAGAGACAAACTTGAGATGAAACATATTCTTAAATAGATGATGAACTTGCAGTACTAAAAATATTGATTATCCTTCCCAAGACCATCCGATGATTATCAGCCTTTAATTACTCGCGTTCATGAAAATTTTAAAGATCGAAATACAGATCAAAGATTATTTCAACATATTATAGTCTGGAGATAAGCTACCGTTTCTGCGATCGCCATGATAAAGTGAAGATATTGTATGTGGTTCGACGTTGGTTATTATTTATTACCAATGCCCAATCACAACCTGAGATCACAGATGTCGAGCTGTTAAACACTCAGACAGAACCCACATCCTTACTTAAGAAACCAAAGACTTAGGATGTGATTAATTATAATACTCAAGATCTTTATTCATGAGTTGAATTAAGAAATAAATATATTTTCAGAAGTCAAATTAGGAATACGATGACAACTTTGAATTGCATCTTTTTGTTCCTACTACTAGCTGTCCAGGGATCGATTCAGGTACGAGTACCATTCACAATGTATCGAAGTCCATTAAACATCTGCATAACTATAATTCAGTTTGAATATAAAATTTTTGTTATTTTTTCAACAGAAATCTAATCCGGCTAGTTCGACGTACAGAGCTGCAGTTGTAGAACTCAAACCAATCGAATATACGAATAATGCTACGCAAACGCTAGATCACTGTGCCAAAAAAATGATAAAATTTATCGAACAAGCTGCAGAAAGGGTGAGCGAGATTTAATCATGATCAGTATAAATCCTGGCTAACGTATACTGAATTTATATCGACTAAGTACTGAGCTTGAACGGAAAATTATGAATAAAATAAAACCATGCAGGCAACAAAGTTTTTGTAAAAGCATTCTAGTAACATTTAATTTTATAATTTGATACATTATTCAACAGGAAGTTGACATCGTAGTCTTTCCGGAAATGAGTCTGACCTCTTTAACTCTTGGGAAACGATCCGATTTGGTTGTTAGATCTACTCTGGTTCCTGACCCTTCTTTAAAATACGCGACATGTACAGATTCGAGCATCCCTGTTAATGAGGTGAGACAAAATTCTCCGATAAAATTGACTATGAAATCTATCAGTTACGTTCAGGCAGTTAAATTCAATCGATAATATCGTTTAAGGCTCTCAAAAAGATAGCCTGCGCCGCCGAACGAAACGATATCTATGTAGTACTCAACCTTATTGAGAAAGAATTATGCTCGTCAAAGAATTGCCCCAGCGATGGAGTTTTCATATACCTCACCAACGTGGTATTCGACCGGAACGGAAAAGTAATCGCCAGGTATGTTTCACACGTTATACCATATTAATTTATAATAAGATGTAGATAGTTGACTGAAGACTGTAGGAATACTGCCATGAAAGTAAATTGCATAAATTCTTATGTGACTGTTTTTCGGTGGAGACGTTATTTTCTTTTACCGGTCCAGAGTTAACGTGGAATGATTTACTCATTGGATTTACCTGAAAGCATATATTTATTCTGTGATCTAGATCCCGGAAGAATAACTTAGTCGACGAGTATGGCTTGATCAACGTGATGGAAATACCGGAACCATCGATCTTCGACACAGACTTTGGAGTCACATTTGGTAGTGTCGTATGCTTTGACATTATGTTTCCAGAAACGTGGCAGGCATTGAGAAAACTCAATATGACTGACATTGTTCACACCTCAGGATGGTTCTCCTCGATGCCATTTTTGACTAGTAAGCTACTTTTTACACATCCAAAAAGTACCTGAGAAAAAATTGGTATCACAAAGAAAAAATGTCGAGGCAATGGCCGTTCGGTTGTAGCTCGAATGCACCATATATACCAAACTTTCAGCAGAATGGAGTAACACCTATGATAAGCTAGAAGAAAGAAAGTCTTCTTTTCAAAATGGAATCCCAATAATTCTCAAAAATTGTTGTTCGATGTTCACAGAAAGTTTTGAAAAGTTGGAATTTGTCGATTCTTAACACACCCAACCAGAATCGACAATCAAAAACTAGACACACGCGTCATAATCGTTTTTCTACTCGCCTTACAGCAATTCAAATGGAAGCAGGATGGGCCTATGTCGAGGATGTTAATTTGCTATCTGCTGGATACAACAATATCGGATGGGGGGATTCTGGAAGTGGTATCTATGCAGGTGATTATTACGCGTCAAGGACGTGATGTTTTTTCAAATGCTGGCATAGGTTTGTGTAAATCTAGTTTGAGGTTTTGAATTTTTTTTCTTTTGTTTTTTAATTCCACGAAATTTTTGAGAGACCCGTCTTGCCCCACATTCCTCAACACTTACATTTCTCGCCGTAAACTAATCATCTTTAAAACTGTATTACAGGACGCCAAGGAGTCGTTACCGCCATACTACCATTGCATCATAGTGAAGAAATGCTGATAGCTGACGTGCTAAAAAAGAACCGGAACACTGTGGCCACCCCAACGTTTAAACTTGCCCTTGAACATGATGTAGAAATTGCAGACACAGATCATGAGAATCATAAGCATCACAAGCATCACCAACATCGGAGGCATCATATGGATATGGACGGACATTCACACTGGGAACGTGATACCCAAAGTTTTATGTGGCGATTCGAAAACTTTGCCGGTTTTGAGACTAAATTAATTTCTGAGAACGGTTTTACAATAGAAAGATTGAGCCACAATGGAATCCGCTGCGAATTTCTAGTAAACATTACGAACTTAAACCCATTCGGGGAAAGGTATCGCTTACTCGCTTTTAACGGCCTTCTTCCTATCGGTACTTCACTCGCACTTGGCATTAGGATTTGCGCGATTGTTCTGTGTGCCAATGACACGATCGAATCCTGTGGTCACATCTGGGATACCTCCGTAACCCTAAATTCCGTTAGAGTCACAGCGATCCATGTTGACAACGCGAGAACAACAATGATGCCAAATACTCTGAGGAGTGACATGATGCCATTCAAGAATTGGATCTGGGACGAGTTCAAACATCACGATCATATCCAGACGTCGATAATTTTAACCACACCTACTCAGGACCTGCTCACGTTTGGAATTTGGGGGAGAAACTTTGAGAAAGATGTAAGAAACTCGGTGTCCGAAGTCTCAAATCGGCTTCTGTATCTTCCGGTAATTTTGATCCTTATGAAAAATGTACTAACTATTTTTTGAAGAATTGGAATGATATCGCGTGGAGATTATTACGTAAGCAGACCCAGAGGATTTACCCCTCTAGATATGAAATAATCTGAAAGGGTACGAAAAAGAATCGCACTTTCTCGTTCTATTTGAAAATGAAACGCCCCATGTAACTAATAACAGTAACTTATTGCAAGTATGATCACAAATCGTATTGAGCTGCAGCCATATAAAAAGGTGAATTCCGAGAGTTTCTAACCATCGAATAATCTATCCGCATTACGAATACTATTAATATTATGAAGAAAAAAACGACTGAAAACTAGGCAAACAGGCGATGGATAAATCGGTGGTAAATAATGAAAATAACTTTAATGTGTACAGGGGAGCACCACCCAACGGACTCAGCACCTCGAGTAACGTTGCCTGCGACTAAACTTTATCTGTAACTGAAAAGTTTTATTTTTGGATTGCCGAACTCGATAAACGAAGGAATTTGAGAAAGAAGAAAAAAAACTCACTAATATCTTCAGGAGGTACAAATTTCGATATCACAGATCGCATAACTCATGGCATGAACATACCGATACAGACTGCGAGATACATGTGCCAGTCTTGTCATGATAGGGATTCCGAAACTGCAGCACCAAGAGCTGATACGAAACCCACACCAGCTAGCAATGTGTTTAAAAGCGAAAACATATTATTGTAACGTAATTAGTGAGTAGAAAATATTGATAAACTTATTTAGAAAATGTTTAAAATGGTTTCGATGAATCACATTTGATATCAAACTGCAAATTGTTCAACAGCAAAGGGACCAGCTCAGAAACTAAAATTAAGAATTTCTCACTAACAATTTAACGATTTGTATCTGGAATGATTCTGTCATTTTATGTTCCAAGTACAAACTTCTCTATACTGTAGATTTAAGGAAAAGTATATTTAAGATCAAGGCTTTGACTGAACAAACAGGCAACGCTATTTAATGGACGAATGTGTCGATGGAGTAGCATAAGCAGATATAAAAATGCATTGTAATTATGCAGATAATGAAACTATACCTCATAGAAATAATAAATAATTTTCCATACACTTTTTGTATTCTATTTTCTGTCACTTAACTTGTCATATAACGCCTTTCCTTTTATATAATAATATTCTATTTTGCGTACTTTTAAATAAATCATAGGAAAACTAACGTGGAATGCAAACTGCGCCTGTAGGTATGGCCAATTTACTTCCTAACCCCCTCTCCGTAAGGAACGTACCACCAGCATGGACCCAAGAATTATGTGGACGGAGTGTAAGGAGTACGACTAAGCGCGCCATCAAACGGCGCACTAATGTATTGACCTCCAGAGCTTATGATCACGTAGATCGAATTTAGACTGTATATCTACTATACCATACCGATAAATTCACGTAACGTTGTTACTCACGCGATGGGCGACTGTACATCCGCTACTGAACATATATCGCGCCTATTCACAAACACACGGTATGTAGGTACGGGACGACTCTCGGGAACCGAAAGTTTTTTAAATGAACAATGCTTACACTTGTTTTTGATGGAACATCAATTTTATTACATAAAAATCTTCACAATTACCTGCCAATTGAAATGCATATTATGAATGAAAGGTTATACGTCAGGCAGGTGGTGTTCACTTTCTGAAATCCAATTTGCGAGCCTTATGCTGAGAATCGGGGAATTACGCGTTCCAGCATCTCCCGATCAATTGTTGCCACTTCCTGCTTAATACACATCCTGCAGACAGGCATCCTTGACCAATCTTAAGGATGTGTATCAAGCAAGACGTGAAAAGAATTGATCGTGAGATGCTGGAACGTGTAATACCCCGATTATCGGCATAGATTTGAAAGCTGCATTCAAGAAAATGGACACCACCTGGCAGACAGTACTAAAATTTAGTGAACTTAACTTTTGGTCTGTATACCGTGAGGTTATGAGGAAAGGAAACACAGGATGCAGGCAACCCAATAGTCAAATTCCCGAAGATTTCCGAAGACATTGTATTTGTCATTTCAACCACATGGTGGGGGTTTCCGTCCCATGTTATTATTTGCAAATACAATGACTTCGGAAATCTTCGTGACTTTGCCTATTGGGTTGCCTGCATCCTGTGTTTCCTTTCCTCATAACCTTACGGTATAATTACAATCAAGTTCAGTTTTTTCGATGATTCGAAGGGAATACTAAATGAGAATGACTATTCAGGGTGTACAGTCTAGCATTCTATCGCAATATGATGTAACTTTTTCTTTTCTACTACAAAGCAAACGTGACATATGATTTCGGTACTAAATATAGTACACTATCATTATTTATTACATTTCCATCAAGATTTCCATCCGCTAAGCGAAGTTCAGATATAATTAGATGATTATTAAATAATTCCTAGATATTTATTCTTTCGAGTGCTTATGAGACCAAGGTTTCATGTTTGACGTCGAAAAAATAAGGGGCCAGCCCTGCCTTACGGCATACAACCCAAACTGTTTATGTATTCTTTCATCGTATATGTTCATCAAGTTTTATCTAAGTTTATCAATATCTGACACATGGCAAGAGCTGTTAAAACTATTTAGATGAAGCTTATCGCACGCGTCACTTATTAGCAAAACCAAATTACAGTCAGAGACTTAAAATAATTCATAAAGCCGACTGTAGCACATTATCAGATATCTATTCGACAATATTTCTCTATTTGTATTATGCAATTCAAGGTTATTATTTGTTAACCTACGTTAACGCGTACAGTATGCTTCGGGCAGTGCAGTAAACCACTTCTCTATGCGAAACACGAATTGGATTATATGTTTTCGACACGCCGGGCGCAAAGTTCGATTTTGCGCCCGATTCGCGTGCACGAAATTCAACTTTCCGCACGTTGTATCGATAAACAAGGTCCGATACATGTGCGAAAGGTGATTCTCGACTCGTTTGATTATCACCCTCGCTTCACTCGGGCGAAAAACTTGACATTCATCCGAAAATCAACACTTTCGCACTGGTATCGAAACGTACTATTTTGTACTTCCGTAAAAAAATATCCTCCTATTTTTTCCGGCAGGAAGTATTGAGCAATAAAAATTATCAATCAAAACTTCATGAATTATGAAAACAACATTATCATCGTATATTCAATGTTTTTTTTAAAGCTGAATATTTTTTTATCTTTATTCTTTTTTTTAACTAATTGTCAATGCCATGATAATTGAGTTCATTAGCATTATAGCACTTACGTAATACATTAATTATGAGTATGGAATCAAAATGTGACATTGTGTGTTTGATATCAATGGGTTAACCAGTCAAACGATATCGTCACCCCAGCTCGCGATGGAGCCAGATAAAAACCGTGTGCATCGATCCAAGCTATTCGTCATTTATGGATTTAGGTTTTGGGTCATTATTTGTTTTGTTTATCCCAAAGTCGAATTCTTACTATGACTTCCACCTGTAGGTATATGACTAGTATACATTATCATAAATTTAAACTACTTTCACTACTGTATGCATAAATTACATCTCAGGGTACGAGTCTGACACCACTGATATGCGGGTTGCTAGCCGTACGTTTTTAATGACCTGTTCAATTTCGTAAACTGTGTTTTCCTGCATCTCATCGGCTGTTTTCAGGGTCATAGAATCACTGTCTTGTTTCACGTGCCGTTCAATGATTTTCCATAAACCTTTGGCGCTTTTTTTGGAATCAGCGTTCACTATTATACTGATGTTTTTTTTTTTTTTTTCGACTTGGACAGGGTTCGACTGAATTTAAGAGGGTGCTATAGTCCTACCCTTACCGGCCAAAAAGAAATTTCGGAAAAATTCTGAAACGTTGATCGAAAATGATACGTAATTGATTTTGCCGATGATTAATGGCGAATAGTATCAATCCAGCATACGAAATTCATCGAACTCGAGAAAAATTCATTCTTCATGTTCGTCAAGTGTGGGCGTGTCACTCATTTTGGTTAATACCAAAGCTCACATGCCAAGAACCCAAAAACCAGAAACACAGCCTCATTCCACATGCCATACCGAACATTTCTATCCAAAAATTTAGTAGTTTCACGCAACAATGGGACGAAGGTATGAAAAGTCGCAGATTAGCTTTTTGTTCCCGATCTTCTCCATTCGCGTTTTCATCGTCGATGGACGTGGATGATATACGATATGAAATCATTTCGTCGTTAGCGTTTCAATTGACGTTCAAATTAACATTCGCACATCTATATAATAATAAATTAGCGAACAGCTACGTATACCACGAGAATAAAGTATATACTATCATCTACAATAAGACGCTCGCACGAAACTTGATCATGCTTAAATCAAGAAATTATCGAGGGTAACGATATCTTATACTTACCTGTCGTTGAAATAGCCCGTCGTTTTTTTGAGTCACTTAACTCGATCAAACTTCTTTCATCCCCGTGTATTACAGCTACGGACAAGGAAATCGGTAGAGGTTTGCTTATACTGTTAATATTAATTAAACGGTAAAATATTTTTTCATTTAAGCCGTAAACAATCATTTATTCAATACAATACAAGATACGATAAATTCTATACAAAATTTTGAGTACATGAAATATTATTGGCAGATATTTGGGCTGCTGCAAACTTAGGGTAATTTTTTCCGTTTTGTCAAACCGCTGCGGCTATAAGCAGAACAAATCTACGAAAAGAGTTTTTTTTTTCCATAAGCTTACAGTGTGAGATTCAATATCGTTGGCCTGTAATTTGCATAACAGTCTGCGACTGGGGTTCGTAATCGATTAGTGATAAGCGAACGAGCTATTGTACAGGGTATGAATTGTTCTAGTAAAAATTGACTGGGCAGTACTTCGGGATTATAGTAACAGAGTAACAATCTTATCTTTCGGTTGTAAGCCGTATTGATCGAGCGCACTTTCTTTAACGATTAAAGAAACGGATATGATTACACAACGAGCTTTCTCAAGACTTCTGAAGTAACTTTCTTTCTATTGAAGCTGAAAACCTCTCTTTGATAAAGCTCGGCAGTAACGTCCAAGCTTTTCAGATTATGACATTCGCGCGTAAAGGTTGATAAGTAAATGTGATCTACGACGAAGAATGAATCTTCTCCTCTTCGTTCTATAGTGACAGAACTTTCCTCACCTTCTTGTTCTACTGTAGCTTGTACGATTTTTGAATACCGTGCTTCGATAAGGTTGTACTTCCTACCGAGCTCGTAATACCTCTTATATTCAGAGGAAATATCGGGATTTATTTTATGCAAATCTCGCACGTATTCTTCTCCATCTCGATACCCGGCAGGTAACGTGGCCTTTGTTGGTAGCTGAATATGAACTGCGGCATCTAACATCAAAAAATCTTCAATGTCACAATCCATTGGAAATTCTCGCGCATTATCATCGCTAATCAATCTGTAAGAACCGAAAATGATGGTGGGTATGTTCTTTTCAAATTCGCTCAAGTCTTTCTTATGAAAAAATCGGTCTCCACCGTCTCGAGTCTCGTAGAAACCCAAAGCATAACTATGAATGCTGTACATGGTATTTCCATCTGTTTTTTGGATATTGATATTTATCAGGGGGACAATAATCGGCAATTTTGATTTTCTAATAAAATCAATTACTACACGAGTACTTATGTAACTAGGCAGAAACTGAAATCGCGAAATTATGGATAGAGAATTGCATTCGTTTAATATTTCCTTAGCCTTTTTGCTTGCCACACTTTTTATGTACTTCACGGAATAGGAATTGAATTTTTTTTTCGCGTCAAATATGCAGTAGCGCTCTCTTTTTCTGGATGGAAGTATCAGGCCATCAAAATCCCTTAACGATACTTCCCGAATTAAAATTCCGAGTTTATCTCGATGGCTAGTTTTCATTAAACTAAATAGAACAGCGTACGAAAGGATCCGTTTATCTTTGTCCTCCAACATTCCAAAACCATGATAAACGGATCCATAACTATTATAGATTTTATATAATATACTGAGTAAAAGTAGGGAATGCATGTGGCATTGCGTATCGGATATCAGAGGATCAAGTAGTTCAAAGATATCCCCACCTTTTTCCATGGTACTGGATAAAAGTCGTAAACAACGATCTAAGAGCTGGGTAAATTTTTCTTGGTCTTCAGTATTTTTACCCGTTTTTACATTACTCGACATTTTACCTAAACTTGTTATCTTTCAGCACAAAATTACACCATCAATTCTCTTCCGATTATTAATTCACTGCCAAATCTTTTTGAGTAGCACTTGATTTTTTGAATTCTACTAAACTTCGCACTCTCTTTTTCTTTCCACAGGCTGGATACTTCAGAGCTTTTAAATCGGATCACTCCTCTGCTTGCAGATGTTTGTCTGAGATTACAATTTTACCATAAGCAATCCTACTCTTCTATATCCTGACGATTAACCAAAAAATAAAACAAATAAATACATTTTCATTATTCGTATGTCTAAAATAACGTTTTTCTTTGAGATGAATTACATACCTTCGTTTTTCTTCTCGAAGCAGAGATCGTCTTCCCCGTGTAATTTTTATCGTTTTGATGAAAACAAACAAAAAACCGAAGTAAGTGCACCGCGAATCTCTTTCCGTCGTAGGTATATGGATCCTCGATTCTAAGTTAAATTTTAATATTTTCGTGATCGAATTTATTATTTCAATAGAGAAAAATGGGTCAATGTTCATCAACCGAAATAAAGATGCGAATGTTTCGAGACTGTACTATCTAATACGCAAAGTAGTTAGTCTCTTTATTCTTTATCCGTGGGGGAAGTATATTCGCAATTAAAACACACAGTGAATCAATTTATGTAACCAAGCTTATCAATCACGTCATTCATTTTCGAAATCCATTTATGTTAGAAGCTGCCTGACTTTTTTGACTTACATAATCCAATTAGCCGATAGCATATTCATGTTATTACTTCACTTTAGCCTACAGTTGAGTTATCAAAAAGGTGCAGGGGAGAAAAAAATCTTGCCAAATTATGGCAAGCGGATCAAGAATGGCAAAAACTATGCTCAAATGAATTGAGTATAATAGTGGTACGAAAAAGCCTTTCACAATCCTCCAGGATTAAATATATGAGATTTATCTACTCTTACACCCCATCGTCTAAAGCGGATTCTCTTTTTGGCAGCAGATGATTGACTAGGAATGAGTTCGAGTTTGCATCGAGGACAATCCGATGGAGACTTCCGTTTTGGAGTTAATCGAGACAATATTTATATGTCGGTAAAAATCGACTAGACCATACCCTCAACTGAACCGGTACAGGCTAACTGATTTCTTATTGAAACTATTAATAATTTATATTCATTACACTACTGCTGATTTGGAATCGTTAGTAGGTGTAATGATGTGATTATTTGTTTTTGGGACTTTATCTTTTAGGAAATATGAAAATTTCGACAATTGCAACCTCGGAGTAAATTCATTGGTATTAATTATTGCAACAGAATTTCTTGATCGCAATTGCAAATCATGAAACTTATTGTTGTTGATTAAATAATAAGGAATTTTTAATCGTAGCCGCGAAGTATTTCAATTTTTGGCATTGATTAGGATAATAGGTAAATGACTTACTTGTTTTCGAATATCTTTTTAATTTTTCGTAGAAGCTTATCCTTTTTTTCCTATTCTTAATGTACAGGGTGATTGGTTTTAATAGCCCCTGGCCGATATTTCCCAAACCAACAGAGATATGAGAAAATATTTTGGACAAAAGTTGCAGGGTTTAAAGGGGGAAAGAAACAGGATGGACCCACGCCGAGGATGTTAATTTGCTATCTGGTAGATACAACAATATCGGATGGGGAGATGTTAGGAGTGGTATCCACGCAGGTCTTTATTCACAACATGACAAACATCACAAGCATCACCAACGTCAGAGACATCATATGGAGAAAGTCGAACATTCACACTGGAAACGTGATACCCAAAGTTCTATGTGGAGAGTCGACAACTTTGCCGGTTTTGAGACTAAATTATTTTCTAAGAACGGTTTTACAGTAAAAAGGTTGAACCACGATGGTATCCGTTGCGAATTTCTAGTAAACATTACGAATTTAAACCCATTCGGGGAAAGGTATCGTTTACTAGCTTTTAACGGCCTCCTTCCTGCCAGTACTTCACTCGCACTTGGCATTAGGATTTGCGCGATTGTTCTGTGTGCCAATGACACGATCGAATCCTGTGGTCACATCTGGGATACCTCGGTAACCCTAAATTCCGTTAGGGTCACAGCGATCCATGTTGACAACGCGAGAACAACAATGATGCCAAATACTCTGAGGAGTGACATGATGCCATTCAAGAATTGGATCTGGAACGAGTTCAAACATCACGATCATATCCAGACGTCGATAATTTTAACCACACCTACTCAGGACCTGCTCACTTTTGGAATTTGGGGGAGAAACTTTGAGAAAGATGTAAGAAGCTCGGTGTCCGAAACCTCAAATCGGCTTCTGTATCTTCCGGTAATTTTGATCCTTATGAAAAATGTACTAACTATTTTTTGAAGAATTGGAATGATATCGCGTGGAGATTATTACGTAAGCAGACCCAGAGGATTTACCCCTCTAGATATGAAAAAATTTGAACGGGTACGAAAAAGAATCGCACTTTTAATTTCATACTATTTGAAAATGAAACGCCCCATGTAACTGATAACAGTAATTTATTGCAAGTACAATCACAAATCGTCTTGAGCTGCAGTCATATAAATGTGCGAATTCCGAGAGTTTCTAACTAGCGAATCTATCCGCATTACGAATACTAATAATATTATGAAGAAACCAGTGGAGACTAGGTAAACAGGTGATGGATAAATCGGCGGTAAATAATGTGAATAAATTAATGTATATAGGGGAGCACCACCCAACGGACTCAGCACCTCGAGTAACGTTGCCAGCGAGAAAACTTTACCTGTAAATCAAAAAATTTATTCATGGATTGACAAACTCGATAAACGGAGGAATTTGAAAGCGAAAAAAAAACTCACCGATATCTTCAGGAGGTACAAATTTCGATATCACAGATCGCATAACGGATGGCATGATTCCGCTGAACATACCGATACAGACTGCCAGATACATGTGCCAGTCTTGCCATGTTAGGGATTTCGTAACTGCAGCACCAAGAGCTGATACAAAACCCACACCAGCTAGCATTGTATCTAAAAACCCAGACATAGTATCATAAAGTCATTAGTAAGTAGAAAATATTTATAAACTTATTTATAAAACGTTTAAAATGATTTTTTTTTTTAATCAAATTTGATATTAAACTACAAATTGTTCAACAGTAAAGGGACCAGCTCAAAAACTAGAATTGAGAATTTCTCATCAACTATTCAATGATTTTGATCTAGAATGACTCCATTTTATGTTGTTAGTACAAATGTCTCTACTGTAGATCTAAGGAGAAGAATATTAAAGATCAGGATTTTGATTCAAAAAAACGGAAAACGCGGTTTAATATACGAATGTGTCGATGGAGTAGCATCAGCAAATATGACAATGCATTGTAATCATGCAGAAAATGAAACTATGTCTTAAACATATAATAAATCATTTTTTATACACATTTTTCAATCTATCTTTTGTCACTTTTAATCGTGTCATGCCTTTCCATTAGTATAATAATTTTCTATTTAGCCTTTTTTTTTTAACTAGACTATAAAAAAACTATCGTGGTATAAGTCAGTGTTCATCAGTATAGTATAAGTCACACACCATTAGCAAGGTACTCTTTTTTATGATCGTGTATCGTTCCCGGAGCCAGATGCAGAATACAAAAGCCAAAGCGCATGCGCACTGGCTACTGGACTTTCGCAACAGCGCATGCGCACTGTATCACGTCAGCGCATGCGCTATGGCTTTTGCATTCTGGTTATTGACTTCTGTTTCCACTTGAATGCTATCCGAAAAGTATGCTGTGAATGCAAATTCGAGGTATTGCTCGTAGTCGAGTAGAAATTTTGAACAAAAGTTATGAGTTTCATAAGAAGATTGTTAACGTAAGTGTACTTTACTAAATCGCTACTCACCTGAAACACGGCCACGTAGAAGAACCCCACACAAACCGATGATACGTAGCACAACGCCTGCAGTATTGAAATAAAAATAATGCTCAACAGCCCAGCTCAAACGCGTTCTTGTAAACAAAAATTCAATCGTTGCGTGCCCTTTATCTATCATTGCATTTAGAGTTATTGTAGAAACTGCAAGCCAGACTATAGATGGGGCAAAACCTTCTCTTTTCACCGAAGAGCGAGTGATAAGCTCTTTTACTAACGATAAATTGAAAAGTCCACGTATCGAGTTCTGTTGAAAAGGAAATTCGTGCATGTAATACAACGTTGTAAATTTTCGAACGTTATAATTTTCTTTTGTTGAAAATTGAGGTAAGAAACAGAAATTTAATTATTGCCTGTACGGATGCAGAGGGAGAACAAAAAACAGAAAATGACTAACTGAACACTTTAATTGATGCGGGATTACCTGTGAGGTGTTTTTCACTGTTTCCGGAATACAAAAGTAGACGTAAACTAATGCCACAGTAGAACAGACCGCTGCTGTTCTAAATACTACAATGTAACCATAGTTTTGATGAATAAAAGGGCCGATAAATCCACCCAAGACTTCGCCGCTGAAGACTGATGCCTCTAACCAAGCCATGAGCACCATTCTATCTTTTTCTGTCGTTGTGTCAGAAACGTGACAAATCGCTGCTAATATTATTGTGCATAATCCACCCATGAGACATGAGGGAATCGAAGGAACTAGGAAGTACCAAGGACTCATATTCCAATCGCACATCAAGGCCAGTGCAATGAACATTATTGTAAAACCTGAAATCACAGAAAGCGTAAGTATCGGAAACTTATTACATTTCGATCCCATGTTGGGCAAAGTCCATAAAATGTAAAGAAAAAAAAAATTCAATTATGTCTCGAAATGCTGATAACCAAGTCTGAAAAAACTTAGTCAATAGAATATTCCGTCACAGCATGATGACACTAATTTGACAATAATTATTTCCGAGCTGAATAAACCCCCTTTACAGATGCACGACATATCTCACCAGCAAAACCTGCCAAGAAAAGAGGCCTCCGACCACCTCTGTCACTCCAAGATCCTAAGAATATGGAAAGTATTGCTGGGAGTATACTTTCCAGCAATGACTTCGTCATCACAATCACACTTGCGTGTGGTTCCACCTTGGCCTCCAAATGTACAGCTTCTGTACTACTGGCATTCGTGCGAAGCATGAGGCACTCCGTATCGTTTATATTTAGTAGAACTAGACATGTGCGATAGACGATCAAGTCCGTGAGGACAATGCCTGTAATTTAGAATATTATTTTCGATATTTTGAAACGATAATCGGTTCGAAATTCGGAAAGATTGAATTAGGGGTTTTGAAAAAATTAGAAATATGAAAAACCATTTTCGCTATCACCCTGACACATGGATTTTTATCTCATTTCACCCAATCAGTGGAAACCAGCGACTCCGATTTTTTCATAATTTTTTTTCTCGAAAGTGCAACCAAAAAAAAAAAAATTAGATCAATCTTGTCAGAGTTATGAATTTTCAGAAACAGACACTTTTCAGGCTACTGTAACGCCAAGAAGGTTTAATTTTTTCGAAAAATGTTTGAGATAAAAAATGTCCGATAAAGCTCGAATATTGACAAAATAATTTTTGTAAAATTATCAGACTTCAAAACTTTGAGATTTTAACACTTTTGCCAAAAAATATTGTTAATTTCGTTAATTTACTTCAGAAAAAAATAATTGGTATTGTAAATCGACAAAATACAAGGGAAAAAAGTTTTCAATATGTAAATCGAAGGTGAGGAAATTCTGAAAAAAAAAAAGTTATTTTTGTTTTTGTTTCAAAAGTGTATAAATCTCGGATTTCTGAGGTACGATAATTTTGAAATTGTTATTTTATCAATACATTTAGACTTATCACACAATTTTTTTCTCGAACGATTTTTGAAAAAATTCAACGATCTCAGCGTTACGGGAATCTGAATAGTTCCTGTTTTTGAAAATGTGGAAATATCACGACGATCCATTAACCTGCTTTGATTAATCTTATCGACGAAGTACCAGCTACCCCTTTTTTTTTGGTAGTATTTTCGAGAAAAAATTCACGAGATAAATCGGAGTCGATGACTGGCTAATTGGGTGAAATCGGATGGCACCCCAATTCAAATAAATAATGAACAGAATAATAATTTTTTGACCTGTTAAAGCATGTGAAAAACTCAATAACGTTATAGAAGGTCCCAGGATGAAGAATCGTCCCCGTCTTCTAACCGGCTCCTCGATTTCTTTTTCCATCATCATTTTTTCCGATTTCCTATGAATTGGTCCTCCTTTTTTTCTGAACAATTTCAATTTGGATTCTCGATCATAGAATTGGCAATTCGCAATCAGTTCAGACCACGATCTATGCCAATCCTTAATCCGGACAACTCTGTACGGATGGTTGGCGATTAATCATGCATCTATAATTATATCAAAAACCAATTCATATCGAAGCGAATTCAATTCATGACCAACCAGAACCAAGTTAGAATTAATCAAAAATTATTTTATTTGAAAAATCAATAAAAAATTTTTAACTCGAAAAGTACTCGACAAAAAAAAGTTTGAAATAAATATAACGAGGTATTTTTAATTCGGTAATGAAGAAAAAACAAATTATTAAAAAACTGGAAAAGCTAATAGGTGAGTCTCACTTGGAGGAGAATCCCTTCTATAAGATTTTTGAAGATTGACAAATATTTGAGAGGTTGAAAAGCGAATGAGTGTCATGAGGATATTTCTTATACCTATACTTACAATTTCCTTACAATTTCAGAAGAAATTCACCACAAATATTCGACTAACTAAGAAAAAGATTGAATGACTTATCTACTTTGTCTTTGGATAAACTTCAACTTCTTCGACGAAAGTTCGATCACTGCAATGATTACTAATACGAAAAGACAAAAATGAACTTTTATTCTTAAATTTGTAAAACAAGAAAAAGTCAGATGATCGATGCTCTAATTTTTCAAACTCACTAAGGCAAGAAAATAATCTGGATAAAGTAATTTATTTAAATAACCACTACTGCTCAGTCCAAGACATTGATGAATTCGCGACGACTCTCTAGTCCAAGTAGTCTACCCAAACTACTCAACCCGGTAATCCTAATAAGTTTAAATTTACGACAAGCTGTGACAACAAATTCAGAAACGTCGGTGGCTTTGAACCAGATGTTATTAAGTTAACAGATTGTCTAATATAATATGGTGTGAAAATCAACACCGTTTGAAACCACCTAATCAAAAACTGTGATAAAGAATTATTATCTATTTAAATAAAATTAGTTTTCATTATACAAAATTGCCGCAAATAAAGGATTGCTCATTATTTTTTACGTTGATTGCAAAACCTGATATTTAATCTTAGTCAAAAACTAAGTTTTTAGTCATCTCTCCCGAGGGATGTAGGTTCTCCTTCTTCTTAATTCTATTTCTTTAGTAGTCATGTCCTCGCTGTACCAGGAATATGAGGAAAGCACTAAAAACTTTGAGCCAAGATACCCCAGGGCTGTGGGTTAATCGCCACGACACGTTGGGGTGCGATGTCTTACCTGATGAAGACAATCCCAACTAATAACTGAAGTGAGTTTTTTTATTGGGTAATGTGTGGCTGGGTCGAGATTCTGAATTCTTAAAATTCCGAACGGTCAAAATTACGAGTTTGTTTGAGATGATTTCGAAATTTCTGAAAAGTTGAAGTGAGTATCAAACGGTAGTATTAAAATTCCGAATTTTTTCTGTTCGGAACTTTTGAAATTGGGGATTTCAACCCAATTCCAAAAAAATGTTTTCTCTTTTCGAAAATCTTCTTTATTGACTGTTAAAGATAATGATTAATGTCTACTAAATGATCGCATATAATAAACGATTTTGCATTGAATTATTCGATTTCAAGTGATTCTCAAATAAGTGATCGGCGACCTTGCCTAATGAACTTCCTGCTTTCAAAAATATTTCATAATTGAAAATAACCAACATATTTTCGTCTGTTGTCAAAAGTTTTTAAACACTCGTTGACGCGCTTGCTGGCTTGATGACGTACGTAATATTCAATAAACTCAAGTTGTTCAAATATTAAATGTTTCTGGGTAGATCGTATAAACAGATATTAATTCAAAGTCATAACTGGAAAGACATTCATCCGTCAACACATGAGTATACACAACTTCAATTTATTACAACGTATCTTCTTATAAAGATAGTATACCGTTTGTAATGTTACCAGAACAGCTTAGATCTGACCTTATAGATAATAAATTACAGAAAATTTGTTTCATTGGTATAGCCGCTCGAAAGAAATATTTTTCGTACTTGGTTATAGACCACGTTAGTCCATATAATATTTCTTTAACAAATTCTACCGATGATGATGATTCAAAATACATTAAGCATCTACTTAGCTACGATTCCCATTCGAATTAAAATTTGTGATATTTTTCAACCAGAAATCCAATCTGGTAAATTCAACGCGGTGATAGAACTCAGACCTGGTCAGCGCCTTAAATTAGGACAAACTAAACATCAAACGACGATCATAAATCATTGTCGTTGACCATAGTCCTTCCAAATCCCTATTCCTGTAAACAAACCGTTTTACGACCCAGTTCCTTAAAATTTTCTTTCCAACCGTACTTCCAAGAATTACGCTAAAGTTCAAACATCCAACCCCCACCACCGATGACCATTGGCCAACGTCCTGTTTTGCTACTACATTATTGGTTCCCTCATACGTACCCTTAATTGTAATCCTACTTGACTCCCATCATATATTTTCCATTTCCAAAACTTCTGCTTAGAAATTTGTGTGAGATATAACTGAAGCATCACTCTCCAATCTACTCTATTATAAGGAAATCAACTAAACCTAAATTCTGTATTCTTATTCTAAAATACAAAACTGGTAAAGAAATTTTTACCAAAGGAAATTCCTGTGTACAATTTCTGAGTCCATTACAATTTCATTTGAAGTGATTTCCGATATATAGCAATTTGTATAAGCTTGACAAGAGAATCAGGTGAGGTTTTTGTGTATCGTAAAAATTATTATACGACAGTGTTATATCATTGTTGGATCTGGACATATAGCACTTCAAATTGAAAAGTACCTAAATCATTCGACTGCAGTGATGAACGCTCTGAAGATTTCGAAAAAAATCTCACATCGTTGATTATCGAACGAATAAAAACTACTTGATATGATAAGTACAAATTGATAGTATGCAATTTTCTAATATTGTGATAATGATAGTGTTGATTAACATTCAAGAGGTTGATAGCCATCGGCAAGAGCCATAATGGGACAAGACCTCCTTCTAGGCCTTTTTTGGGCTTGAAACATCTATAATTCACTCCAACCGTGTAGATCTCTGAGCAGAATATCTTATCGTTATATTTGGCAAATTTTTGGGTTGCGAGAATTTTCTTATCATAGAAACTAAGAAGAAAAAAAAAAATAATAATAATCATACCATCTTTTGGGTTTTTGAAAATACTTTTCAGCACTCAAAGAATCCAAACTCAGAAAATATATAGCAATTGACTATTCGGGTGGTTCTATAAGAATATCTGTCATATGAAAATTATTTAGGAAGTCTATAATAAGCAAGGTAAGAGATCTACACGGTTGGAGTGAATTATAGATGTTTTAAGCCCAAAACGACTTAGAAGGAGGGCTCGTCCCATCATGGCTCTTGCACCAAAAAATTCTAAATGAAATATAGAATTTTTGGTAATTTTTTCAGATTTTACAAATTAACAGATATCCTGTTTTAGGTTGTTATTCTACGCGATGTCACCTACAAATCTTGATGTTAAAAACCTTCGCATCTTACATCATGTAACCACCAGCATAGATTAAAGTGAGCTCTGTAAAAATGACATAGGTCAACTGTTGACTCAATTTCGAAGTCAATTCTAGTCCAAACTGTCTTCAGCTTCCTGAACTTACTCAATAGTAATGTGATTCTAGTTTGGACTAGAATTATCAAAAAATATTTAGTTTTGCATACATTTTCAGATTTCTAAAGTCCGCACACTGAAAATACAAAAATTTACATTTTCTCGAATATCTTTACTGCCAAACGAACAAATATTTTCAAAAATTACTAGTCCGCGCTAGATCTAAATGTAGGGACTATGAGTATAAAAAATTGTAGATCAATCAGACTAATCATTAATTAGTTATTGAGTCAACAGTTAACCTATGTCATTTTTACAGAGCTTTATTTAATCTATGACAGTGGCCACATGATGTAAGAATAAAGATGCAAGAGTTTTTAACGTCAAAATTTGTAGATAACATTACGTAGATTAACGACCTGAAATAGGATATTTTTATATTATGTACCTTAGTTGCCACAATCCCCGGAAATATCGAATTTTTAAATCCTAAGCATACCTAAATAGATTTAAAGACCCCATCTTCGTCGTTAAGAATTGGATCTTGAAAAAAGCTCTTCTGAACAAGTTTCCAGTATCAATTTACTTCAATACCTTTCGGAAATTTTCAAGCCATAAACTATAAATGGCGACTTGGATTTTTACCTTATTGCTACTGTTGGTGGGCATCCACGAATCGATTCAGGTAGTAATACCATTAACAATGAATTGAAATACATGATAACTCTGCCTGATTGTGATTCGGTTTGAATTAAATTTTTTTGAATTTTTTCACCAGAAATCTAATCCAGAAAGTCCGACGTACAGAGCCGCTGTTGTAGAACTAAAACCATTCGAGTACACGAATGATTCTGTAAAGACACTGAATGATAACGCTGAGAAAATAGTGGGCTTTATTAAACAAGCTGCGGAAAGGGTGAGCTATAGTAAATCACAATCAAATCAGGACAAATCCTTGTTAAAGTACAGGGAGAACTTTACCTGAAACTTCAGAACAACTGTAGATAGATTTTAGCAACGGTATATTATAGTTGCAAATTGTTTAATATATCTTTAACCAGGAAGTGGACATCGTAGTATTTCCGGAATTGGGTCTGACATCGTTAACTCTTGGGCAAAGGCCCGATATGGTTTCGAGATCTACCCTGATTCCTGACCCTTCTCAGAATTATACGCCATGTACAAATTCGAGCATTCCCGTTATTGAGGTGAAATAAGATTATCAAATTTAATAAACTATGTCCGAATCGAACTATTTTACGATTTATTATTGAGACTGACCACTTGCGTTCCTTAAGGCTCTCAGGAGTATCGCTTGCGCGGTGGAAAGAAACGGTATCTACGTAGTAGTAAACCTTATCGAGAGAGAATTATGTTCGTTGAATAATTGCCCCAGCGATGGATTCTTCATATACCTCACAAGCGTGACATTTGATCGGCAAGGAAGAATAATCGCTAGGTACGTCGTACAAGGTATACTAAATATTGGGTACCGATTTGAAGTTCCGAATTTTCAAAGTTCCGAACGGTCAAAATTACGAATTCATTCGTACTCAAATTCAGGTATTTTCTTTAACACGTCAAGACTTGATTTGGAATTATTTAATTATTACGTTCACTTACAAGCTTTTGTATTCCATGAGCCAGGTCCCGGAAAAATCACATGGTCAACAATTCTCCCCTTATTAACACAATCGAAATACCAGAACCATCGACTTTCGATACAGACTTCGGAGTTAAATTTGGCAGTATCGTCTGTTTCGACATTTTGTTCGAAGATGCTTTACTGAAATTAAAAAGAAAGCTCGACATAACTGATATCGTTCATGTATCAGGCTGGTACTCCACGATGCCATTTCTGACAAGTGAGTTACTTTATACACTCATATACCTATACCTATTATATAATTTATAATTGTCAGCAACAAAGTTAACCACTCGGTGACAAAAATACCCATTTTTAAAATGCTTTAACTCGATGAAAAGAATTCGAATAAATTATTTCAAAAAGCATTCCGAAGGTTGAAGTTTCATATTCAAAATGGTTTTTTAAAATCATTTCTGTACTGCATTTGTTAATACGATATTTATAAACTATTGTTCCTCTTTCCACTTGCCTTACAGCGATTCAAATGGAAGCAGGCTGGACCTACGTAGAAGATGTTAATTTACTGTCTAGTGGATACAACAGCATCGAACGTGGGGATTCCGGAAGTGGTATCTACGCAGGTAATTATACTCATCCAAAAGATAATTAAATCGTGTATACTAGCTGAAAGTTAATTGGTTTTGAAACCACACCATACAGGACGCCAAGGTGTCCTTACCGCCGTAATGCCGTTAACTGATCACGAAGAATTGGTGGTAGCTGACGTGCCGAAAAAGAACGCGAACATTGTGGCCGCCACCTCGATAGTCCAGAATCTCCAAGAACATGACCTCAGACTTGCAAATACAGATCAGAATCAACATTCGGATAGCACAATTCATCGAGATGGTAATGCCGGAAGTTTCAAGTGGAGATACGAGGATTTTGCTGGTTTTAAGTCGAAATTAATATCTAAGAACGGTTTCACAGTTGAAAAATTGAGTCATATTGGAATCGAGTGTGAATTTCGAGTGAACATTACTAACTTGAGTCCGATGGGTGTAACATATCGTTTACTAATTTCTAGCGGTGTTCAGCGTGTTAGTAACGTACTCGTACTTGGCACAAAAATTTGTGCGATTGTTCTGTGCGCGAATGATACCATTAAATCTTGCGGACACGTATGGGATACCTCGGCGATTTTAAATAACATCGATATCACGGTAATCCATGTCGATAATGGAAGAACAATAATGATGCCAAATACTTTGCTAACCAACATGTTACCATTCAAAAACTGGACCTGGAACCAGTATAAACTTAAAGAACGTATCTACACATCGATGTCTCTATCAACACCCACGCAAGAGCTGATAACTTTTGGATGTTGGGGAAGGAACTTTGAGAAAGATTCCAGAAGTTTAGCATGAAAAATTTCCAATTAGCTTCTGTGCCTTACGATTTTTTTTTTTTAGATCATTTTTTATAATCGGACTTACAAATTACATAAAATGATTAAAGAATATTTTCTAATCAAGATTCTCGCTCCCTGTCTTTGTCAATAATATTAATATTTATAAATAGCTTAGCTCAAGAATTTTTAATGATACTCAGGAAAAAATATTTTAGATGTTTAGAGCGGTCTCTAAATATTAATTTTAATAAAGGTTCACATTTTTTTATGTTTTTGTAGACGTGTGGCTAATTAAATTAGGGAATGCACAGGATGAGAGTTGAGCGATGAAACGAAGAAAATGAAGGTTTAATTCAATATCGAAATATTTTCTAATCATTGAAATTATTGATTTTTTTTTTTTCCTCTTCTTTCCTAGTTCATTATTAATCTCACCCTTTATATTTATTCATTAGCCATACATTTGTGAAAGCACACAAAAAGGCCAACCTTAAAATTATATTATTTATAAACCATAAAATTTGAGAGCGATACAGTAAAATTACTAATTTGAGGTCAAAAAGCTGCCAAACTAAATATAGACAGTGTAGAGAGTTCTATGCAGGAACGTAATTACCATATCTAACCAGAATTATTTCGTTAATATTCCTTGATAGTAGATTTTCAAAGTCATTAACTTCTAAAATAAAGATGAATAATGAACACATACATATTCAATTATCTGTATAATCTGTATCCCATCTCATTATACAACCTTATTATTTTGCAACGCAACAATTGCTTGCAAAATTATATTTTCTCAATAGTAAATTTACGAAATCGTATAACGAACTCGGGATGAATCAGGAATTGCCTGCTAAGACAATTTAGAAATAAGCAAAAGATTTTCATATAATATTCTCAATTTTATTATTCAAGTGATATAGCCGATACATTGATTTGTAACAAGATTAACAGGATCAAAGTCCAGATGATGTTGTTATGTATTTTAAAACGCATTACAACAGTGGACGTGTCGTATACAAACATATACACCAAATATTCCTATATTATTCGCTATAGCGACTGCAGCGTGTAAATTGAACGAGATGATCAATCAGAGTTTCCACTATATACGCAGGCCTGCGATCCTGACACTGTTCCTTCAACACATTGACGATGCATCTTTGACTCTTCCTCAAGTTGCTGTTGTACAAATAATAAAAAATATAAAAAAGTCATAGTTTTATTCAAGCACACATCATACCATATAAAATAAGAATTAATTACCCACAAATTTTAATACAATGAATGGAGTTACTCACGCGCAATCTTCTGTGCCTATGATGAGCGGGTCTTCAAATCTCCTTAAACCTGAATGTGTAGCTGTACCTGAGTCGCTGTTCGGATCAGAACTACCAAAACTCTGTTGGACACAGTCTAGCAAAGCTGGTTCATTTGATTCCACACACTCCACGCCACCAGAAGTAACAAATGCTAAAAGAAAATATTATATACTTATGAAATGTTGTAGGTATAATGAAAAGCAATCAGAGTATAATAATTTAGGAAGAAATGATATACCAACTTTGGAGACGTATTGCATCATTCTCGCAAGCAAATTGCAGCAACGAATTTGTCACGTTAAGAAGTACGTCGACAGTTTTTCGTTCCTTCCTATCCAAACACGATTTAATTGGTCTCTTGACTTTCCTGATACACTTCTTCAAGGTACGGGCTTTGCGACAATACTTATTGAATAAGATACTCGGATCACTTCGTGATTCTGCAATGTCTACATCAAATTTCATGCTACTCTGTAGCTTCTCAATACAACTTGAAGAACTTGTCAGCGTTTCAATTAGATTATCCCACGCTTCAGGTCCTCCATTTTTTTCACACTTTTGTATGATAAAATTTTTCAGCTCATCTTCTTGGCTCACATTATATCCTGGAGCAGAGGTGGAAATGAATATTTCTGTATCATTGTCAAAAAGATGTATACCCTCGAAGTCCTGTTCTCCATACAAATTGTATTCTGGAGCTGAGGTGGAGTTGAAGCTTTCTGTCTCATTGTCAAGTAGTATCTCTAGCACAGAAAACATAAAACAGCTGTATTCTTCAGTTAAATTCATTCAAATCACATTGGAATTCCATGTATTGAATTTGAACCCCCTTGCGCAGTTACCTGTTGACGACGGTGCCTCTATTTCTGGAAAGTTGTCGCAAGTTGATGCATTTTTGATTGACCCAAGCACATCATTGAATATATTTACAGACTCCCGAAGCCCACAATTTTCCAACAAATTAGCGGTGCATCTTTGAAACTTGTTCATATTGCTGTTAAAAAAATCGAAACAAATATTACAAAACCAAATATTTGCCCCCAAGATTTCACACATCAAAATAAATGCTTCGAATATCAGCGACGATTACTGAATTAACTTGAATGTTACTGACCTACAATCTTCAGCGTTTAAAATCAGCGGATTTCCTAGTCTTCCCATTGCCGAAGCACCAGCTCCGACATAGCTCTTAGCTGGAATATAATCACGGAAACTATTGCTAGCACAATTCCTCAAGGCTTCTCCGTTGGAAGCCAGGCAAGGTAAACCACCAGTGGTCCAGAACCCTTCGAAAAAAAATCCGGAAGAACAAATGGTTAATAAATTGATTAGTTCAATCAAATGTATTGTAAAATGAACAGGAATCCATAAATACCAATAGCTTAGGACTTAATGATGTACGTACTTGTTATTCGATCGCCATCATTTTCGCAAATGAATTCCAAAAATGAACTTGTCATGTTGTTGAAGACGTCGAGGCCTTCAGATTCATCGAACTGTTCCACACAAGACCTGCTGCGGTCGATGGCATACTTGATACACTCATTGAGAATCGGAACCCTGAGACAATACTTCCTTGCAACAGAGTCCATTCTGCCAGTACTGAGAGCAGTGCTAGCGTCAGATTCGATCTCCCTTTCGTTCAGCACGAACTCAAGACACTTTGCAAAAAATGTGAAGCCCTCTTTGGCATTGTCATAGGATGATTCGAAACCGTTATTCTCACACTTTCTTCTAAGGAATCTCTCAAGGTCAGTGCGGCAATGCAAATCCTCTGGATTGAATTGAGAAAAGCCTTGATCCTGTTGCCCTGATAATATTTGGCACCATGGATTATCATCTTGGGCATTGACAGAGCTCAAGACTCCTGCTACAGAATATAAAAAATATAAACATGCAATGCGTAAGGATCTTAGCTGGAATTTCATATGTATTTCAATATTCTATACGTATTATCAGTTTCCATATGGGTTTTCAAATCTCCATAAAATACCATATGGATATCACTCATTTAATAGATTTTAATGGAATTCTTCAAAAAAACGAAAGTCTTAGTACTCTTGAGGGTGTCAAATTTTGATGGACTAGGTCGCTTAACTTTTTATTTCAATTTTTAGGAGCAGAAAGATTCCTAGAAAAGGAATTTTTTGCTGTAAATCACGAATCTGCACTAAAAAATTAGGGGTTCCTGTTTAAAAAAAACAAAAGATATATCATCATAAAAATCTCATAAAACCCTATAAAAATTCATAGCATCATCAAATGTCCCCCTCGAAGCCATATGAAATAAAAAAGTTAAACGGCCTGATCCATTAAAATTGGACGCTCTGCAAAGTCTCACGGATCAAAGTTTTCTACACTGGTTTCATGAAAAAAACCCTAAATGATGAACCAATTAATTGTGGTATTGATACACAGTCAATTCTCTGTCGTGTTTCCAAATGGATCTATTGAGACGTGCAACTAACAAAACTCAGACATCAATCGGAAGAGAAACGACTCTGATTTTACTGTATCAGATATTTAGTGACGCTGCACTGCCACGCTGACTTACCAGAAATCAGAACAGTAACAAGACTATCCAGGACCCTCATTTTGGATGTTAGCAGTAAGACTATCAACTGAAAGCAATCCAAGAATATGAAGATTCGAACTGATAGCAACGTGTCGAAATTCACGACTAACGAAAATCTGTCTATTGAGCAAAAGTGCCTTTCGATGAACCCTCCAAAAGATAAGCTGGCGGCCCTCTATTAACTAAAATCCACAAGAGTTAATGTAAATCGCCCTAGGTTATCATTCGCAGACCAAACGTGACCTTAGATTTTAGGTGACATTACGACACTACTTGTTTTCAACTTATAATCAGAGAAAAAGTATGATAATTTTGAACTAGGTCTTACATGACGTAAACACGTTACATGATTTATTAAATAAATAATTTTTCAAACTCTTTATACTGACAATAGAATATTTATTGCAATATACAAATATTTTTGTGATGTAAGAAAATTCTTAAAAACTAAGGTGTCTAGATTATTCGTAAAAAAATAGAACACCAAATCGTCAGGACAAGGCCTCAGCGCGTTTTTTAAGACCCAAACTTCCCTCTTATTTATTCACTGCATATTATAGTTAGAATTATAATACATATAGCGTAATTTGTGTTCAAATATCACCTGGTTTAATTACACAATTATAAGAGAAAATATAAAGTAAGGTATGTATTTCAAAATCTAGACACCAATTAATTTGGCAGCAGCTCTATATCGCAACAACAAAGGCTCATTCAAAAGTCGAAACTTATAACTGCGATTGATGCTGTACTATGAAGAGCAAAAATAACTAAACTCGGATAGAGATAGATCAGCCTTAAGAAGATTGGCTACATAACAATTAAGCTACCAACGACAGAACATCAAGTTTCAACAATAAAAAAGATTAAACTCCAATCTTTTTTAATACTGTTATTATAAAACCCATTGGTCTTTGTTTTTTTTAATCAGCATTTCACTTGAGACTCGTTGCCATGATATTAATTAGCTAATGCTATAGCCCGTATCGTGATGGAAGAAAAATAAAGAGAAATAAATTGCAAACTTTGCAAGAAAATAAACCTAAAAGAATAGGAGCATTTTTAAACATATTACAATTTTTTCCCCGCGAATATCAGATAAGAAAAACCTGAAAATAATGTATAGTACGATATAACAGTTGATATTCAAGTATTTTTTACAACATAATATACGCTATGCTAATTGTAACGATTATCTAAAGCTTATCTAATTGATATATCTATAATGCGCTATATTTAAAAATAAACTTCTTGGCCATTTAGTTATCTGAAATTCGTTATAAGCGTTAATTAGATGGGGGGGAAAAAAAAATAACAAACGAAAAACAAAAACAAATATAAGAGAACGAGAAATCTCGCGTTCTTAATTAGTAAAAATAAGATAGAGAGAAATTGATATGGACTTTCATATTTGGTCGTAGCTAACAACCTTACAGCCGTTGAATGTGAAGGCAACACCATCCTGAAATGATAAAAATCGTTATATATTACCACGTGCTCTGGTCAAACTATATCGAACATCAGAATAGCTGCTTAAATCACTTACTCTGACTAGCGCTGGTAAATCAAACCAGAATTTATGATTAGGTAACATTTCCCAGCCGGTAGCTCCTCGGAGTAATTTTAACGCCAATGCTCCACCGCCAAAGTATATTCCACTGAGTACAAATAGTATTATCACAAGAACTGACCCTGTCGACAGACCATTGACACTCGCCAGTATTTTACAAGCGTGAGGAGATATCAGATACAAGTTCTGAAAGTAAAAAATCATTGTAAAGAGTAATTGTTTCTAAATTTTTTACAGTAATTACCAAACTTGTCTTCCTAAGAAGTGGCTACATTTCATTATTACTCAGAATTGGGAATTTTACGAATTGAATGTGGATCAATTGTGGCTTTCATTCATCACTGCTCTATCAAATGCCGTTTTTACATACCATTATCTTTTATTTTCCACTTAAAATGCACGGGAAATATTCTGGTATCGCTGTTCGATTTTTATATCTCAATAACTAATCCACTTAGAAAAATTCTGCATAGCTACTTCTGTACAGAATTGAACGCTCTAAAAAAAAGATTTCTTGGGCTTCTTCGATAAATCCAACTGTTTCCAAGTTACTCTTATGAATTCAGTAATTATTCATGGGAATAACTTGGAAACAGTTAGAAAAAGAAACAGACCTTTTTCGTAGAACGTTCAATTTTGAAGAAACAGAGCCATGCAGAATCTTTCTAAGGACATTAGTGCTTGAGATATTAAAAATCCAAAAGTGCCACAAGAGCATTTTCGATCTATTTTAATCGGAAAATAAAAATTAGTGATGAGCAGCCTCTACATATTAATACTAACAGCCAATTTTTTTGAGGCTCGTTATTTGATCATCAAGGACAAATTTTTGGGTGCCTTTTGAAACAAAAAATATTCACTTTATTCGGCCACCCGTAATACACATAGGCTTACAAATAAGGTTTCAAAGAAATGAGTGAAGAATGTGTATGATCATTAACTACATGTATAATTAAATACCGTATTGTTCCGAATGTAAGTCAAGGTTTTTTGTTGCTGTTATCGCCATTAAAAATCGCCCTCGACTTATACGCGGGGTCGATTTGTATTCGGGATTTTAAGAGTTAGAGAGCGTTTCTTAGAGTTTTAGTAAGAATGGATATTTCAAGTGCAGATAGAGATAGAATTCAGGGGTTTATAAAAAAATGAAAGGATTTGAAATAGTTACGACACGAATTTGAAGATAATGATAATGCAGGAATGAAAAAACGCGAATAATTGTAGAGCTGGGACAAAATTTTGAGTTTTGGGTTTAAAAAGTGTAATTTAAAAATGTATACGTAATTACACTTTTGTGATAACAATTTTGTCATAAAACTTGACTTATATTCAACATCTTAAAAAATAGTACTGAAATGGAGTCTGAGAACTAGGAGTCGATTTATATCAGGGTCGACTTACATTCGGAACGTATACGTCCGGAATACGATATGTTATTATGTTTCTGTAGCCTCTGAAATGAGAGACAACATATCTCTCAATGAATTCCAATTCTTTGATAATACAAATATCATTATTTTCCAATGTTTATCACTGGCATACTCACATGGCCATTCGAGTCTGGTCCAGCACCATACTCAGAAAATACAATTGGCAATTTTTCTCTTGGATTACAAAATAGGTCAATAACAACTAATTTTTCAGGACTCGATTCATCGTTGAAGATTATCCGTAGGGGATCTGAAGATTTATATATAAACTTGCTGTTTTGTGTAATACCTAAAGTGGTTGCGTTATTACTAGTCGCATTATACATGCAGAGCTGAAAAAAACATGTGATTATTAAATAAGAAAGTCAAATGTTTAAAGGTGTAAATTTTTTCAATAAAATAATGTAAATGAAATCTAAATGAATAAATAAAAATACTGTATAAACCCTTACCGAAATTCCAGAAGACGAAGAACAACCAGTCGTGTTTATCTTTGGATCATTAATAGAGAAAACCTTATCGCTACATGGATGAAAGTAATAAGTTCGGTTAGAGACTGTAGTCGACTTAATGAATCTGTAATATAAATAAAATGAAAACTAAAACAACAACATAATGAGAAATATGGTTTTCTTTCAATTTCAAATCGTTACATTGGCCTAAAAATTCGATGAAATATAAGCAAAACGTTTGAGTATTTACGAACTACATGTCAGCAAAGATATATACCAGTATATCTATATGTATGTAGATTTAAATGAAGTTGACGATATTTTATGAGCAAATTGTCCGCCCATTTAATGTTTAAGGTTATACATTAAAAAATCGGCGGATTAGTAATCGTATTTACTGCGCATGAGAATGAATAAATTATTTTTTTTTTACTAGTGTTGAGATGTTGGAAATGCGAGATGTAGATCATTCCGATGTTTTAGACGATAAGTAATATTGCGCATTGTATGCATATAGGGAAAGAGAATAAGATGTGGAATAAATGATTACTCACTCGTCTTTATCAACGATTATTTTCGACAAATCGTAACGGTCGCCGTTTGACATTACGCAAGAGCACTTTGTATCCGAAACACATTCTGCAAATGCATTTCTGATATTTATTGAAACTAATATTATGAACGTTAATAATACCGCATTGTTGACAGGCATTTTTACATTTGATTTGACAGTAGAAAAGTTTGTACGTTTTCCGTATTTTATTTGTATTGGTATGTCGTGGTGCGTCGTGGATACCGGCGGAATCTTCTTTGTCGATACTATTCAATACGACGCGGTTGTACGGTATAACGTATGAGCTACAGGTTGCATATGACAAGGCGTATTAGCGCTCGGATCATTTTCATTTCTATTCATTATTAGCCTTTTCTAGAGATAATTGATTATATCCAATTTTACATTCGTTATCTCTTTTTATTGTTGCAAAAATATTTCAATCAATTCTCAATACTCGATTATTCAGTTCGTCAATTTCACAATTGATATTCTACCTATGCTAACGTTCAATTAAGATCGCAGCTTGATGTAATCAACATGTTCTTAAGAATGATGTGAAATGATGAAGAATGATAATTCATGTAGTATCCATAAAGATCTTACAATCCGAAAAATTAACTAGTATTTATCTTTTCCAGTAGAATAGGATTTCGTAGTAAAAACAAATGTAGGTCTTCATTCATAAATAACAAAATTGACCTCTCAATGTCCTTGAAAACTTGCAAAAAATTAAAAACGACGTATGAAAATTATTCATGCCCATTATATTAATCCAAAATCCTGTAAATTGAAAATTTTTTTATCCAGCCGTTTTCAAGATGATTCGCCAAATTTATAGATTTATACCTTGGTTCTGTAAGTCATTAAAAAATATTTTTGAATTCAGAGACGTACTGAATACTATTGGTTTCAACTCTCAATAACATTATCTTTGATTTAAAAGTATCAAGACAAAAAAATATAGGTATGTATGCAAAATTGAAAGTCGATTTATTTACGATAGAAGCGAAGGTTCGGATTCAATGACGTATGGCGATTTTTCATGACCATCATTCGAATCTCAAGTCCCCTAAATTTGCGCGAGTTTGTCAGACAGACCGAATTCTAGAAGGTTGAAAATGTAAGGATTTGTTGAAATTAGCAGAAGTCACTTTTTATAACTAAAAGGGTATAAGCCTAAAAGGGCTTTGTCAAAAGGGTATATACCCTTTCGAACGAGAATCTCTGGATGTAACAATTCAAATTGTCTCCCGCCAAGTTTTGCGGCAAAATAAGTTAACGAATTCGCAACTAGCGGCGCCACCTCATCCGTCGAAATGTCAGTTTCATGTATATTTGGCGGGAAATTATCCTGGGAACATCTTAGATCCTACCAGAATCTTACAGCTGCACAGCGTCAACCAACGTGCATAGTTATTGATATTTTGATATATCAAATCACCAATAAACAATGGTATAAAAAAAAAAAAAAAAACATCACTACATAATCGCACTATCTCTCTTTCCCGCTTGATATTTTGATCGTATAATTACTTACTAACCTTTTCAAAAAAATTGTAAACAAGATCCGAAAACCGGTATCAGCAGCTCTCTTTGTTTCTTTCATCTCTGTTATAAAGATAAGATTTTAATGATTGAACTTGAATCATAAATTAACGAATAAACTAACTAAAAACAGAGCAAAGCCTGTTTTCTGAGAAACAAACAGAAATAAAAAGAAATAATACGAATTCGAATTTTATTTTACAGACTGATTCAAGTGACTCTTCAGAGTTATCTCTGCGTGTCGGCATGGACACGATGGAATTCACTCTGGAAGATACATTGGGGTTGTTAAAAGAGCTGAAATTAGAAAGGGACGAAGCATTGGAGCGTACATACGATGTGCACATAAATAATCAGCGCTTTACTCCACTAAGCCAATCTGTAAATATATTGGATAAACAACATCAACTCACATTGAGCTTTTTGAATGAAATATCTAAAGAGAAACCAGACGATTATCCAATACCAAACAGTATCGATGCATTCACAAACCTTGTTAGAGTGTTGGTTGAGGAGATAGATGATGTTGAAGAACGCATTGATACTGCGACTCAAAAGTTAAAACGCAAAGAGGAAAACATTAAGCGGTATGTTCCTCGCGTTTTATACCAGAAAGATATTCAGGGAATTTTATGTCGCTGTTCTCAGATTTTTTTTATACCTTAGACATAATTTTTTTTCTCAAATCACTCACACACTGTGACGGAATATTCTACTTAACGATAAGTTCTTTCGCAGCTGATTACAACATTTTGAGACATGATTAGATATTATTTGACATTTAAATATTTAAAGGTTTCTTTCGTTTCTTGGCCTATGAAAAGGTCAAATTTCATTCATTGATTACTTTTTTGAATGTAATTCATGATTTTTTAAATTATTTATTGTGATAAGACTGCTGAAATATTGTTGAGAGATATAAATGATAATTATGATGATTTGTAAATTGATGTGATATAACACTTATCATTAAATTTTAGTCTGGAGGAAAGAAACAAGGGTTTTGAAAAAATGAAGGAAGCTTGTTTAGCGGCCAATAAAAACATAGCGAGTAAAACATATCAGCAGGAAATTCAAATAACCAACCAAATATTTCAGGAAGTTAGAAGTGACACGGTGGGTATACTGAAGCAGGCTGCTCAACTTTTTTATTTCAACTTTTAGAAGAAAAAAAAGCTTCAGAGAAAAGTTGTATGGTTCTAGAGGAGGACATTTGCTGATGTTATGTGTTTTGAATTTTTTTAGTGTGCCAGATGAAGAATGAGTAAAAAATTAAAGAAATTAGACTTCATTAAGTGTTTATTCTGACAAAAATCTAATTTCTTTCTTTTGGTTTGTAATTTTTTAGATTATGTGAAATCCTTAGTAATATCCATAATGTATTGTACAAATAACTGGTAAAACCAAAAAAAATTGAAACTTGAAAGTAGTATAAAAAATAAAATTTGTCTCTTTTTTTTTTTTTGTCCTATAAGGTGAGAATAATTTTTTTAACACAAAGTCTTGTTTTCTTTCTAGCAACAAGTCATTGCTGAGCTATTTCCGGACGACGATGATCACATGAAAGATTTCTTAGCAGTAATTAACGTCTTTTCTTTACCAATCAATAATAATTATCTACTTTGGTGGTTTTTTTTATGTGTTAATAATGATCTGTCTCTATATTTTATTTTCATAGATTTTATGCAACGCATATTTCACCAGTGACGACGTCTACATTGATTTGGAACCTGAATTTACAGATGTTGCAAATTTTCTCTTGGAAGCAGGCATCGTCGTATCTCATAAATATGATGAAAATAAAGTTAGACTAGTTGACCTGTTGTAATCAATACTGCATTATTTAGTATTCACATTCTTTGGTATTTCAATTAAATGAATTTCCTCATTATCTGTTTTCAAACCCAATAAAAGCTATAAAACTTACCAAGTTTACAATAAATACAACATTTTATGCAAAAGTTAATTACTTAACCTTCAGCATATGAAGAAGTCAAAAATCTAAGATATCGAAAATATTCACGCCTCTGATCTGTGTAAAAAAAAAATTATCGAATCCTATGCTGTAGAATAATTCTATCTGCGTTATTTTTCACCTTTCTCTAAATCTTGAGTCTGGTTCATCTGAAACTCACATCGCACTCTCCAATCATTGAACAAAGACTCAACCATAGGCCGATTTTTATCTAGCGATAAATCTGCGTGTAAAAGTTCAAGACAACTGTTTTTAGATTTTCACCACATGAAAGGAGCTCTCTCGCGCAATACTCTCACTCCAATTTGCTCCCACTCTTGTCTACCGATCCACAATTCTTGGGCTGATTCTAAACAACTCAATATCGCCGCACCTTTCCACGCCGTCATTCCTGGATCCATTTCTTTCGGATGTGTTATGATGTCTAGTTGCTCTGTAAAAATATAAACATCATCATCTCATTAATGAAAATTTCAAACCATTCCATCAATTCAACAAATTACACAAGTAACTCACCAGCTCTATACATGTAAGGAATTTGCAATGAGATTCTGTTGTGCAGCCACATTCCTATACCCTGAAATTTCATCCCAGAACCAACAACCAGAATACAACTGTACATTTTTCGTTTCAGATCGTCCGTTGCTGTAAAAAAGAAAAGTTTCGGTAATTTCAGGACGTTCTGTGTATATTTAAGTCCGAGAAAGATTCTGCATGGAAGAAATGTAATGGCAAACTCACGGCATCGATCTATACTTTGTAACACAGCGTGATCTAGACCAAGGAGCTGCTGAGGACCGACAACGAAATCTCTAGGAGTGTCTAAGTCTCTAATTCCCATACTAATAGGAGCTGAATCAACAGCATCGACTACTACCTCTTCTTCGCCAGCTACAGCTGGGGTGGCAACTTCTTCAGGCATTTCCAAAGTCTGTTCTAAATTCTCCTTAGCTCCTCGTCTCTGAAAGCGTTCCGACTTTCAGTGTGAGTATACAAGAAAATGAGAAAAATTAAGAGGATTTAACTTCCTTACGCTTGTTTCTCTGAGATAATTTTCGTCGTGAGGATCCTCCGGGTCTCCCATTGAACGCTTTTGTATATGAACACTGTGCGTGCCAGTGACTTTGAATAACTCTGGTTGAAACAAGCTCAGTGGAGCCACGAGGCACTCGTCGCCAACCTGTGGCCGAATAATGAAGAGTTAGGATGTCTGTGAGGATAGTTGCTACAGATTTTTATTTCGCGTGATCTCTTTATATTTTACCTGCAGAGTATATTTCTCTGTTGGTATTTTGGGTTGACGAACGATGAAAGTTTTCTCCTGAGAACCACACACGTTTAAATCAACGTGACAAAAGTCTCTCTTAAGTTGATCCAAAAGCAGAGAATCCAGTCTGTTAGATAAGTTACAAGTCTTGTAAGGAAATGCGCATTTTTGAAGCAGCCAATAAAACGTCTGTGTAATATCAGCACCTCCAAAATCCATCCGCACACGTGTATTTCTATGAGAAATACCATCCTCTACACAGGAGACGGATGTCTTCTGATCCCCTACGTCTACAACACAAGCAAATCCCAGTCCGGCACCAAAAGTTGCCGCGACGTGATCCTAAAATCGATTTTGAAAGATTATAAGCCTAAGAAACTTCTGAAGTGAAGAAAATCTGATAAGAATGGTCGCTAAAACACTGATGTACGAATTTCAATGATTCCAGCCCTTGATTTGGTGGGAAATATAAGAAAACAAAAATTTTTCAACCAAACTTGAACCCTCTATCTCAATTAGAATGGGAGCTAGTAGAGACAAACATTTTCTCATTTAAATAACATTGGATTAGTCCACTTTTACGTTGATAAGTTTTCACAGCGTGTGATGAATTGTTGAAAAATCCCACATCAAAACAAATATTATGTATATCGATATAAGTGAATGGAAAAAAAACATGAGACCCCTAAACTTTGTCCCAAATCCATAAATTGCCACCTAGCCAGAACACAAAATCAAAATAGAGGCTTCAAGTTTGACTAAAAATTTTTGTTTTCTTTATATAGTCATCAAATTAGGGGGTGGAATCATTGGAATTCGTACATCGCTGTTCTAACAACCACCCTAATATCTCATCCGGTTGACAATTTTATCTGAATGATTTAAACCTGCAAAAGAAAGCATCCCCCAAAGCCCATCTCGCACAAAAGTAGGCTCGTTAACTCTTTCAAATAATGTCTGTTGTATATATCTGGTATAACAAGTACTGCTCTGTAATGGCGCAAGTCTTTTAACGGGATGTCCATTTTCTTTGTCAAAACGAACTCCCAGATAGTTTTAAGGTCTGCTAAGACGGCTCTTAGGCTTCCGCCAGGACCTGAATGGACGTTTAATTCTCCTCTTTTATAGGGAAAGTGAATATTAAAGTCTGCGTCTGGGTTTAGAGACAATATTTCATCCCCGACAAGGACTTCTTCATCTGTTTTTATCCATTCACCACCTGAAGGAGACAAAGTCTCTGGATTTGATCGGCGATTGAATGCAGCTATCTGTTGAGGAGGCGTAGCGTACCTTCTTCTTCCATCGGATTGTAAACAGGATTGAAGAGTGTGGGAAACCTGGAGACGAGACTCTTCCATAGCTTGGGTCAAATCTTTTGTCTTCGGGAAAGAAAATAAGAGGCAAAATATATTGGAAATTGTATTTATTACTTGAGATTTATGAATACAAATAGAAAATATCAAAATTATTGATGAAAATGTTTGAACTTACTCGAGGTACGAGAGGAGGTAGAAAAGGATCTTTGTATTCTGATCCACCTTGCAGTCTCTTTCTTGCTATTGCATTAAGCATGGAGTTAGGATTGAGATCAGACGCCCGTCCCATTCTCAGATTCATAGATCCTGGATGTATGATTATTATTGTCTGTGCTTGTATTTGCTGTAAGGTAAAAATCGGCTTGAAAAATAGAAAAACAAACGTGGATATGTTACTGTGTTGCATAAAAAATTTAATTACCTCAGCACAAGACTCCTGAAAAACCGGCATGTTCGCGGTTTTGATATCCTGCGATATTCTATATACTCGATTATATCTGTATTTCACAATTTTTCTACACTTAAAATCATCGTCTCACAATAGATCAGCGTTTCGAACCATGGCAGGTCTATAGGTTATGTTTAATTCCACGCTAAATTGTTGTGTTGTTGTCTTTGTCACATCACTTTAATAATCTTTGAAGGCCAATTTTCAATGAACGTGACGTAGTTCTTTGACATATCGAATGATTCAAAGCCCTCATTGGCGAAGCCAAGGTCATTCAAAAACAAGCACCAATCATAGCGCTTGATTTTTACTATTACGTTCTATTCGGTGCATTATAAAATACGACAGGTGCGTGACATGCATACACTCAGGGACAAGATTAACGGCGCACTCGGTACTACGCGATAAAGTTTTTCCAAATTCTCTGCAAAGCGTTAAAAAAATCGCAAAAAATTTTCGAGATAGTCATTTGGTAGCCTGAAATTCCCTCTTCCAAATAGATTTCCTTAACTTTTTTGCGCGATTTTCCAAAGAGGATGGGCGAAATTCTTTCACGGAGTAATTCAACTTTGTGGCGGTGCATGGTCCCTATACCCATAACTTGACTCAAAATTAAATAATTCCGTAAAGAAAAATCGCGCAAGAAAGTTTAAGAACAAAATTTTAAAGAGGAGATTTCAGGCTACAAAATGGCCTGCTCGAAAAATCTCTGCAATTTTTTTCAACGTTCCACAAAGAATCTTGAAAGACTTGATTTTCTCTTCGTTTCGCATCTCTGCGCTTGAACCTACGCCAAGAAATCAGAAATGAGCATAGACAAAAATTTAGTGAAAATCGTCTTGAAAACGAAGATTCACCCTTCAAAATGCTTTTTGAAATAATTTTTATCAACGTCTTTTCGTCGATTTACAACATTTTGAAGATGGGTATTTTTTCGCGGCATACCGAATGCACCGTTAATTTTGTCCCTGAGTGTAGTAAAATGTCGACTATAATTGGCGGAAAAATCAGAATGTCGATATTTTCAGCCAATCAGGATAGAGGATTTGCATAGACGCTGTGACACGTGACGTTGATTGAGAACGTGATAATGACGTCACTAGGCAAGGTAACACAGCGATATTCGATATATGTACTCGATACCTACCTGAAGGTAGTTGTTAATCCTGTAAATTGCGATTGTTAAAACAGATGTTCTGGATGGTTGGTTTGACAGTGGGTTTGACGGATAAGCGAATGATTTATCCGAAATTAAGGCATTTAAATGTTATCGCGAATATTCCGTGGAGAAAATGAGAATGCCGCAGTTAAAAGAAGGCGTCAAATTGACACTCTAAAAATCTTTAACGATAAGTAAGAAACTAATAAAAATACTACAACATTTACCTCAAGAGAGTTAACCTCACATAATATTTTATTTTTTTTTTTGTTCTTATAACATTATCTATTCACAACCTAACTTTACAAAGCAACATCATCTTATTACTATACGTCCTTATTCAAAAATCACTATCTTCATGACGTTACACGCTAATGTCCCCGATGATATCACTCACCTAGGATTAAATGCATGTCATACATTACCGAGAATTCTTGATCTGTCAATTAGACTTAATTTAATTGCGTTTTATTCATCATATTCACTATTACGTTACGCAAAAATTTTTACCCTTTTACTTATTATTTATCTACAAATCAATTACTGTCTCGTTTTAATCGTACTTATTTTAAATATGTTTAAAATTATATCATCAAACCTAACAGTCAGTCTTTAACTCTTAAAGAATCACAAAAAAAAAAAACAATAATAATAAAAAATAGTAATAGAAATAAGACTGTCATACAGTGTATTTATAGAGTTTATTAATAACTCCAATATCACGGATTCTTAGATAAAAAAAAAATGCGTGGCACAACTTCACGCAGCACAAGTAAATCTTTAATTCAACTTGGGTATATTTACAATTTTTTTTCTATTTTCGTTTTTTTTTTTGTCATTGGCAAGGAACGCCCTATATATTGAAAAACAACAATTTTATACAATGGATTGCATCCCAAATTGATCTAGGTATATTTATAATTTTTTTATCATTGGCAAAGAATGCCCTATATATATTTTCCCATCACATTTTTGTTACATCTGAGTTTCATTTTACGCCTACTGCATAATATAAAGTTTCACATCAAAATCAAGAAAAAAATTTGTACGTTCAATGCATGTACTCAAATTGTTTAATTGCATACAAGAGAATTTTTTTTTAATTTTAATCTATGCCCAATCATTTTTGTCGCCGCTTCTCCTCTCTTTGTATAACAATAAGCTTATTTGTTTTTTTATTATTCTAAAAGGAAATTGTTTTTGTAGCAATAATAGACTTAATCATTTTGATTCAACAATAAAATAATGTTTAAGTTATTTTTTTTTTCTTCTTCAACGCTCAATGTTTTGACTGTTAAAATTTCAGCGTAGTCGAGCTCATAGAAGATGTGGAATATCAGGTGCAGTTTGACGCCGGAGATAAGCGAATGGCTATCATGGTCTCCTTATCACCTGAATTTCCATTAGAAAAACCTGTGCTCAGAGTATCACCTCCTATAAATCATCCCTGGTGCAACGAACACAATGAAATAGTCAGCGCTCCAGGCCTACTAAACGTAAATGAAGTCTAATTGTGTTTATGTATTATTATTCCTTTTATATAAATCATTTCATTATTCTATGTATGTACCAATTCCTAATATCTTTCGTATCCTGTACTCGTCGTATTTAATGCGAATTTAACAGTGAAATTCTTCCTCATACTTCGTGCATAAGATTTTTTTCTATCCCCATTCTTTTATTTGATCGAAACATGAATAAACATGAATCTTCATCCAATATAGTTCACAGTACACAGCGATCTTGGCCGAGTAGTCCAAGCTATCATTAGAGAATTCAGCAAAAACCCACCGCAATTTTTAGAGGATAGTCCGCCAGCTTCCTCCATAAGCCACAGAGGTTTGTATTCATTTCATATACTGTTTTGTTATTTACTGAATATTGTGGGGTATATTTAAGCATCGACAATCCAGTGGTAAAGTATAACTCCAAAATTAGACTCCGAGGCATTTGCAAACAAGAGAAGTAAACCACTGATTAGATTACACAACAAAATATCAAGATAACACGTTTTGTTCATACCATATCTCAGGCTGAAATAATAACGCTTTAAATAACACCTTGTTTCAGATTTACAGGGTAGAGCGTCGCCGTCCTACACCATGCAACAGTATCCAGATATTCCATCAACTTCTTATAATTCTTACTATAACCCCCATTACCCACAATATTCATCCTCTAATACAAACACAAATACCTCAGTTTATAACTACAACTATACCAGTTCGGGCACGACTTATGCTATGGAGAGCCAACCAAAGTCTTTTGCATCTACGTCTCATCATTCAACTTACTCACCAAGTTCGACGAGCAATTCTTTACACAGTACTAAAGCCCCTTGTTATTCTTCTAATCAATACGCTAACACCGCCTATATGAACTCTCATTACGGGAGTACAAATTATGGACAAACAACAACAACACAGACTAATATTGGGTCTAAGACACAACAGAGTTTAGAATTTCCAGAACTGAATGATCTGAGTAAAGAGGAATTGGAAAAACTTGGAGATGACGAGGATAGATTAGACCAGTTTTTGTATGAACATTCCCAAATTAAGGATCTCAATACCGCGATAGAAGACGCCATAGATTGGGTTGAAAAAACAGCGAGTAAGTTGAAAAGAGAATAAAAACTGACTCGTTATACATCAAAGAATTAAAAAAAAATATTTTTCTTCATTTGCAGAAGGTAATCTTCAGAAGGAATCAGAGCTTGAAGAGCTCAGAAATCAAGTAGCGGAAAAGGCGGAGAGAGTTACGATTTTAAAAACTAGATATGATCAGCTTAATCAGCAGTACAATAAACTATCCGAGGTGTTTACTCCCGATAATATAAAGAACTGCTTAAAACATGCGGCGGACGTGAGTCATGAAAAGAGTGAAAAAATTGCGGAAGATTTTCTGAACCGAAAAATCGACGTAGAACGTTTTTTAAGCACTTATGTTGAGTGCCGAAAGCTTGGTCAGGCGAGGAGAACGAAGGAAGAAAAATTAGCACATCAATTGAACGAATTGAAACGAGCTGGTTACTGAGAAAAGGTGTGAAATCAGTTTTCTATAAAACGTATCCCGAACAAACTGTAAATAATTTTTAGTTAAATTAAATGATATTGCGACTTTTCAATTTTACTGTGCATTTACGTATTGCATATAAGCCAGTCCTGCTACTAAAGAGAAGTGAATACTTCTCCAATATTCAAACACACTATGGGCTATGGATGGAACGTATACCACGCTAAATGTGTATAAGTTTCAAATTAATTTGATACAATGATCCGAGAATATCAAACTTTTAAAAGGATAATTATTTTTTTTTCAAATCACTGGTACGTTTTGAATAAATATTCTATCCTCAGTTTTTTCACAACTGATTACTTCTGTTTTGAGACATAATTAAAAATCATTTGAAATTTTATAGACTGCGTCTTACAGAAAATTAATCTATCTAATAAAAAGTGGTTGTCTTAGGGTACAGGGCTCATTGGCCAACAAAACGTTGTGCAAATTTAGAGGGATTATTCTGAAATACTGCAATTTCAGAATAATAATAATTTTCAACACTAGAAATCAGTTGTTAATGAACGGAGCCAATACGATATTTCTTCTCAGCTTACCATTGATTTGAAAATAATTAATTCCAAAGTGTATAGGTATACCTTTACTAGTATTTATACTCTGATGAGTATTCACCTCGTCGGAAGAAGCATTTATAATTTGTTGTGAGTCGCGCTTCGTCAATCCTTTTAAAACGGTTAAATTTTTGATTGTAATAATAATTTAGAGATTAGTATTTTTAGTCGCTACATTGGACAAGATTGCTTAACTACGACAGCTTTCATATTCCCTAAGCACGTACTTCATAAAAATTTATTTCTGAAGGTTTTTTTTTTTTTAATTTTAATATCTTATTTGAAACTATTTTTTAACCCGACAGTTTAGTGCACTTGATACTTTTTTGCCGCTTACTTTCATTTCTTTTATGCGCAAAGTGAATTATTCACATAAGAAAAAACGTAAAAAAAAAAAAAGAACAAGAGTTCAATGATATTTACTTTCTTTTTCAACTCTGTACTTACTCTCCTAGAATTTAATTTCATATAAGAATGAATTTTCAAGGATCGAATTAATTTGAAACGTGGTTGGCGTTGTCGTTTAATAAAAATGAATAAATAAAAAATAAAGGCAAATTTCTGTGACATATATTTAATCCACCGTCGCTTAAAAGTGAGTGGATTATTCTGTGAACACGGTGCTTGCAATGTACTTTTTTACTATGTAAATACCACGAGATATTAGTCTTTGTCAATATTATTACATTACAAGCCTGTTCGTTCGTCTTGTAAATGTTCCTAATATTGTAAAATATTAGCTTATTCAACCATGTGTTATATTAAATTTTCCAAAACGTCAAGAATCGAATTATTAACTGGAAGCAAAGAAGATGCGAGGCTTTTTACGCAGTATTAAATCCGTCCTCATTTCTAGTCCATCGAGTGAGATTAGATGATATTAAGAAAATTTTAAGCGACCTATTTAATCGTACTTAGAATATTTTCTATGAATCTGAATTAGCGTCTCGAAATTTCAATGGATTTTAATTATGTACCTATTTCATTGAGATATTAAAACAGAACCGCACGCACCATAACTATGAATAGCATCATAATTGAGGATTTATGCTGCGATCAAAAACCTCGTCGAAATACAAAGAGTCAATTAACTGATGTTATTTTTATAAACATAAATTATGTTTATTACAAAAAAACGCCAGTTAACTGTTTTTTTTTTTTTTTTTTTTTTTAAATTTTCGTCATCTTCAGCTATCGAATATGAATTCTGGTAGGTGCTTAACGTTGACGTTGGTATTGCCTTGATGTGTCGTAATTTATACGTTGAATATCTATAGCGATAAACTGTATCATATTAGGAGTTCCGGAAAAAAATATAAACAATTATTTATACTAAAAATGAACACTATCTTTTTTTTGTTCTTTCTGTTATTCCCGTTACTGAAAACCAAAAATATATTATCCTAAGGTCAGACGTATTTAATTACTCTTTCAATCTGATGGATATTATTGAGAACTTGTATCCTTCGGTAGTTTTATTTCTGTAATTTAATATTTACAACAGTTTCTAACTACCGATCGCACACATACTTACACATATCTTTGTAAGTTACATACATGGAAATATTTGTTGATTTTTCATTATAAAACAGCATAGGTATAGTATATAAATATAAAAATAATATATTGCGGATTAATTCACATTTATCTTAGCGAAGTTTTATCTTTTTTTTTTTCTTTATTCTTTATTTTCTAAAATAACGTACGTTTATCATTACCTACTATTTTAAAAAATTTTTCAGCTATCAAAAAAGTTAGTCGCATTTTTTTTATAACATTGATTATTATTATTATTATTATGATTATCATTATTATTAATATTCTGTCCTATGATAATAATATATTTTAAAAATCGGAGAGTTCAATTTTTTTCCAAATCTCAAAAAGAAATTTCACTTGCAAAGTCATTATTTCGGTTTTCTTCGGTTCCTTTCTTCCGTTTAGATTGGTTAATTAATTTTCTATCTCGTTCAAGGATCCACAAATGAGATCATTATGTACCTTGTGCCTTTGGTAACTCTCAAACCTTCGTGATAATGAGTTAGTCTTCCTGGATGCATAAGCATCCATCCAAGTTTTGTGTCAGTTACCGAACAGTTATAACGAATGAATCTGCAACCACCTCCTTCGTAATCGATACCAGGTCGATTTAGAGCAATGTTGATTGTGTAAGTTGATGAATCGTGATGAGGCCGCAGTGCTGGTTGTTCATCGGGACGATAACGAACCACGAAATTTAACAGGGACCTCGGCGGCTGTGTATCATAACGCAAATGTTAATTAAACTTATTGTAAATTCTTGATCAAACAAACACTCAAGCTTTAGCTGATATGTGCGCAAGTGCGAGGCAAGGGGGTGAAAATACTTCCTATTCTAAGTGTGACCATTATCTAAATCCCATTCTACCCAAAACCCAATATTCTTTCCACCAATAAAACCATCCGAAAAAAATCCCTAAAATCATCCTATCGCTTACGTAATCCTCATATCCTGTAAAAACACGCTTCTGTAGCGGACTGACATAATCCTTAAGAAACTTTAGCCAGGTATCTTCAAGACCGACTTGATTAGCGTGAATATCACGAGTTGGGACGTTTTCATAGCCCCCCTCGATTCTTGGATCCTAAAAATATTTTACATAAGTTAATTAAATTCTTACATCGTGAAAGTATCCTGAAAACACCCGTTCTTGCAGTGGCTTGACATATTCTCTAAGAAATTCAAGCCAATGTGGTTCCATGTTGACTTGTTTCATATGAATGTCCCTCGTTGGTACATTCTCATAACCACCTGCTATTCTCGGATCCTAAATACGATGAGATTATACAAGGAAAAAGTATGCGATCACCTTTTTAATGGTAAATAAATCACAAATTATTTAAATACAAATCTCATAAACCAAAATCATGATCCATAGACTTACGCTACTTGTGCCATCGGACCACTGGCCAAATGTTTCCATTACTTCAATCAAGTCTTTCGTAAATCTTGGGGTAACAATAGGAAACCAGAATACATCTGTACAAGGCTATAAGGTGAAGAGATAAAGAGGATCAATTAGCTTACTATTAGTCATTGAGAATATTTTTTAAATACGTTTTTTAAATACTGTATTTACCTGCAATGGGGCCTTATCGAGATTCAGATTCTCTGAGTAATCTTCATGAATGTATCTCTTCTGCCAGTCAAATTTGTTCTCAAATATCTGATACATGTCTGGATTAGTTAATGAGGTATGAAATTGATCTGCGCTGACTAAATGTCCGAATTCAAGTCTGTTGCTGACGTACATGAATATATTTTTGGCTCTATTACTGTAAGCGAAAGACATGCTTGGGTCTAGTTCGCCCACAGCATAAGAAGGCCGAGTTGCTTTGTTGTTTATTATTGAAGCGTTGACTAGATAACAGTCGCTGATGAACGGTACATTCCATAAGCCTCTGGAATTTTCAAAAATTTTCCTAAGATTTGTTGAAATTTATTTATATTGAGAATTTCTGAATTTTGTAATTGATAGATACTACGCTCGGACCATAGAGGGGATTCTTTAAGGTCAGAATTAATGTCGAAAAGTTTGACACGTCGAATGGCTTTAAAATAGAAAAAGTGATAAATAATTTACGACGTAGCGGCCCGTGTTAAGTTTGACGCATAGAAGGGCATATTATCACACTATTTTTCACAGGACGTCATTTAATGTTTTGGCGGGCACCAGCCCTGATACTGTGATTGGCCGATGGACGTACTGGGAATAACTAATATATAATTATCCAATTGAGATTCATAACTCTGTCACTCGAGACTCTGAGTCTATCGAGCGTTATCCATTCATATTTTTGGCTTGAGGGACGGAGAGAACCTTTCTTTCTTCGCCTTGACTAATACGAGAGACAAAAGTACGCAGAACATTGCGGTAAGAAATAGTTAATCTATGATTTTATCAATTTCAAAAGTATTCGAGTAAGCTAATTAACAAAAGGAAGAAAGATCAGATTCTATAATATCAGTGCGCATTAATCCTTGAAGCTGTTTGTTCAAAGCTAACTAAAGAAAGCAAAAATTTTTAAACATAATCTAACTCGCGTAGTGCATTGTTTAGATGGTTGTTATTTAAAATTGCAGCAATAAAATGAGGAAATGCTGGTTTGTCCATTTTTGCCTATTAATGGTCATCTGTACTTCAGGCTCAAATGCGGCCAAAGGTGGTGGCAGAGGAAGAGGTGCCAGGGGACGAGGAAGACTGTATGGTTCCCGCATGCCAATTCTAATTCCGCACCAGAACCCTGCCAGTACTAATTATTACGAGAATAAGGACGTGGGTGTTTTAATTGGAACTAAAAGTTAAACGCAAAACGAAGTTAATTTATTCTTTTCTTCTTTTAGGGTGCAAAAATCGTTAAAGCCTCGCATTTCGAACTCGATTATATGCTAGGAAGAAAGATAACATTCTTTTGCATGGCACGAGGATATCCAAGGCCCGAAATAACTTGGTTCAAAGATGGGATCGAACTATACCACCATAAATTCTTTCAGGTATTTTGCTTTCTTTGAAGAGAAATCCTCTTTGATATCTTACAGCTACCCAAGGATTCCTAAGATAACTTCAAAATCCACGTTACTCCAATTGCAATGTAAAGTAACTGATTAGCTGGCTGAATTTTCGATTTCAATCATCAATGCTTTTAGTCAATGTCATTTTTCAACTGTTCAAGGTCCACGAATGGCCGATGGGAAATGATACGATGAAATCAAAGATGGAAATCGATCCAACGACACAGAAGGATGCTGGATACTATGAGTGCCAAGCGGACAATCAGTATGCTGTCGATAGGCGTGGATTCAGAACAGACTATGTTATGATCACATACTAAATATATACACATATATGTTTATTGAGTATAAGCCAGTTTATATGAAAAATGCATGACAATATTAATTGCAGAAGGGTTTGAACTCTGAAAATATACCGAGCTAATTCAAAATCCTTTTTGTTCTTGAAAAAAAGCTTTACTTATTATTTAATTACGCAATATTTATGAGAACGAATTTTTGTTTGTCTTCAATCTATATCTATAGATATATTTTGGCTTATATTCAAAGAATGAATAAGAAATCAAAACAAGCAATAATATATATGCACAGAAAGGAGCAAGAACAAACAATAAATTATTTCTGTATTTCAGTGACCCGATGCCAAAATACCTACTACATATATTGTTTACAAAATTCGCAGCTGACTTGAGAACAAAAAAATAATTTGGCCTAAGGGAGAATACACGAAAATAATTATCCATTCCAGAGATAAATATGGTATTTGCTGAATTTTAATCATTCGAATTTTGTAAAGACTGATTTTCACCGTATATAATATCTACAAGCACATAATTACTCAATGTACTATGGTAACTGTATTTAGACTGTTGCAATTTTTTTCTACAGGCCAATGTTATTTCTACGGATAATTAATTATGATTAATTAACTCTTACTTTGTTCAAATTCAGATATAATAATAATAATGATAATGATAATATTTATAATATAAATACATATTTTAAACCGTTTTAAGGATATGAAAATATGAATATTACAAACCAGCTGCATTTACTTACTGTTAAATAATTAAAAACTGGAATAAATAATAATATTCTAATCATTTTATAACTACCTTTTCCCTTGATTACCACAATGTGAGTTGAAGCAGTTACGTGAAAAAAAAATTTCTAGACTTATTCTATCTCATTTTTGAATCCTATACATACAAGCACCAAGTCCTGTTATTCTATAAGTCCCCTATCCCGCTGTTATTAACAAACAATTGGCCTAGATGAGGGTGATATCGCTATAATTTAAACAGCCAAGCATACGTAGGAGCTGAAAGTTCATTCTAGCTATTTTGTGAAGAGACTCCGTAGAGTCTCACGTCTGGTAGATTAAAAATGAATTTTTTTTTTTAATAGCGTCTCTTTTTCTGTCTCTCGCTCTATTCAGCTAAATTAGTTCTCTGGCAGAAGGCAAAAAAATCTAGATATAAGTTCACCTCATTTATATTATAACGGAGAACCAATGATTGATTTTCGGAATGAAGCTACAAAGATCAACACAGCAATCGGTTTGCAGAAAGACGGGATACACATGATGATTAGATGTTCAATTCTAAGCTATATTGAAATATGATTGAAAGAAGCGAAAGGTTGCAAGATATTGTGATAAAAAGAACAGGAGCAAAGGTTTTTTTGAAAAATAATCTTGACGATGGAAAATTTATGCAAGACCAGATATGCAAGTTCAGATTCTAGGTATTATATAGTCAGATAGTATCTGCAATAAGTCTGTAATAGATAGGAGAGGACACATAGGGGAGTAATGAGTAGGTGAGTGGCTGTCAGTTACATTATCGTTCCGTACCTTCGCGCTAAACGTTTCTTGTGCGCAGTGAGTAGCTATTTCAAACCACTAACTGTTACGTAATAGGAAAAGAAAAAATTTTTATACGACTTTTAAAACTGTGAATTATTTTTCTATCAAAAAATATATTTGAACAAAAATAGATTTAAAAAAAAAAAAAAATGTGAACAAATTATTACCACAAGTTTACTATCTGTATAATAATTTTTAATATCTACTATCATAGTAGTTCATTTGTAACTTCTAATGATTATACTATAATAAACGAAATCTTAGCTTCCAAATAAACACGGAAGTATAGTTAAATAATACGATTATCTAATTTTTAGTATACCGAGAATGAATTACTCAAGAGTTTTTATTCTACTCGCGATAATTTTCATAAATTATCATGATGTATCTGCGAGAAGAGGACGAGGAAGAGGAAGAAGTAAATCAAAAGTCCAAATTGGACTGCCAATAACTGGAAAGTACAGAGACCCGGAGAGTGATCAATATTACAACAATAATAACGTAAGAATACATAGAATAACATTAATAAACTTAGTCTCATTGTGAACAGGAACGAGAAATGCATTGATATGAAAATTAAGCATGATCTTTGTCCTTGTTCACCTTTGTGTTAAAGTTATTCACGCTATTGCTGTTTCAGGGTGCAAAAATCTTATCATCTTCGCATTTTGACTATGAATACGTATTGGGACATAAAATAGCATTTGTATGTTCTGCAAGAGGCACTCCGCGTCCCCACATCACGTGGTTTAAGGATGGTACAGAGATCTACACACATCTATACCTCAATGTTAGTAAAAAATTATTCATAGCATAGAGTCGAACGATTCATATACATACATCGCAAATACAGAGCAGAAAATTACCTATCAAGGGACACTGCAATTTATAATGTCCACTTTATATTCTTCTATGATTGTCCCTCTGAGTTATACGTATATGTACTATAATTGATCATTTTGTCTCAGATACACGAATGGCGAATGGGAACTGACAAAGTAAAATCAAAACTGGAAATTGATCCAGCAACACAAATGGACGCTGGAGTTTATGAATGTACAGCAGATAACATGTACAGTATTGATAGACGGTCATTCAAGACTGACTTCTCCATTGCATTTGACTAAAATGTTTTAAGACAAATGTAAAATATCCATTAATGGGATATTGAAAACTACACGCGGTATGATGAAGTAATCAAATTTCTTGAAAATTCTCATTCGATAAATCCTTGGAAAATAAACTAATGTATCGGTAATTATCAGCAATTGATATATAACACTAAAAAATTACCTTTTTCCCCCCTGTATTCGATAAACTTTATCATGTTGAGAAAAAAATTTTCTGTTCTCCAAATATATTTCCTCTATGTATAAAATCCCTCTCAAAGAAATAAATTTAAAAAAATAAATAAATAAATATCTCACCTCCGTTCGTTGTGGATAATTTGCATGTAATCCGAACTCCGTGCATAGAAACCATCGTCCGTGAGAGCACCCCAAAAATTACTCCATGCTTTGTAAGGCCTTACAAGTAAAGGGGCTACTATACCTCGCTGTTGTTCAACCAACAATTTCAATGTATTCTCATTGTCCAAATGGGCTTCGGAGTCGATTGAAAAATAGCCAGAACATTTCTTTGACTGGCAGTGATCCCTGGTTTAATATAAAATAATTAATTAATAATTTTTATCATTAAAGACAGACTAATTTTAAACTTGTTCATTTAGTCATCAATACGCAAGACATAAGACACAGATATTTGTATTTTAGGACTCTCAAAAATCTTATAAGGAATCTACTCAAACATTTCTGTGTTATTTTATATAAATTATGTCTATCAGTCTATAAGATAATTTGAATAAAACTCACAAGGCAAGATCTCTGGCTGCGACTTCAGATATGCTATCTTCAGGCAGGATTTGTTTAATGGATTTATATTCGCTTCCGTATAGTTCAACAAATTCGTGAACAATATCAGCATGGTAAGGTACGTTGTTATAAATGAACAAATGGAGTCTGGACTTGGGATAAACCTGACGATAGATTTTCTCAAAAAACTCTTCAATAAAAGGCGTTGGTTTGACCACGAATACCGCGACCAGAATCACTGGGTAACTTTTAACGTTATTTTTATCCAATTCGATCGTGTTATCCCAACAATTCAAACAGCCTTCTTCCGGACTCCATGCATTCGCTAGGTAATTACCAAGCGCATTTAACGCCAATTTACTCCCTCCGTTACCGTGCAGAATAAGAGGCGCAGTGTTGTAAGCAATGTTTTGAAGATACGCATCGTTTCCTTTGAATCTCAACTCAATATCCGCTGAAACATGTTCTCACCGTCATTCAGGGTGTGGATGAAAAGAACCATAAGCAGTATTAGAGTTTAAACTTCAGTGTGATTTAGTCTTAGGAACCGCAAGTTGGAATCCAACGTTTTTTTACCCTTAAGACTCTATTCGGGGTTTTCTTTCAACAAAAACCGTTAGAAAAAATAGAAAGGAATATAAGTAGAGGAGAAATGCAAGAGCAGAATGTTGTGACTGCCAACCACGTCGATGTTTTGGTTTGTAACTTGAATGGTTTGAAATTACAGGGCACATGCTTATACAAAAATGCAGGGCAGAAGCATCGTAGAAGTAAATCATCCTCTCAGATAGCATTTTCAATCGTTAAAAAGACTAGTAAGAGAGACAAATTAGAATAGATTGAAGATTCAAATCGCATCTCGTGATAGTTCAAGTTTCTCAGAACTTAGAATAAATACAGCCAGTTAGAAAATGAAATCGGTTCAATCACACAGTCTTCATCTTGTCTTAGATTTCACTCAATTCCAAGATACGAATTTAAACATGCAGATCTATATTCATTTTCTTATCAGAGTTTTTTATAGCATAAGGATTGATAGCGTTAATCTACCACAGAATTCTGTGCTGCAATAGCCAATTGAATTAAAAAATCAGAAAATTAATCAATTTCAATCTACAGTTTAGCTAATTGTGATTATTTTTCAGAATGTACACGAACTTTACAATCATTTCTAGTCTCTCGACAGTTTTTCAGGCCATTTAATGATGAAAATACTCTGTAATAGACATAAATCAAGCACAAAAGCCTTGAACATGCAAATTTCAAAGTTTGAGTTTAGAAAACTCTAGTAAAACCTGATTCAACAAAATTTTTTCCTTTATTCAAAAATCTCCCACATCTCTTTAAATTCTGGGGACTATTTTAACTCTCTTTAAAATTCTTACCAACAGCTCCGTTAAGATTCTGGAATATTTCTGATCTGTGATCTAATTTTATTGCATGTTTCTCTCTAAATTCAGGGTCTAGGTACAAGTTGGTATAAAACCATTGATCGTCGTCCTCATCTTTGACTTCGGAGCTTGTTACAATGGCGTAGATATCAGACGCGTAGCCAATAAAGCCACCAGAATTTAAGTAACGTTTGCCACGAGCTACGATCGGGTATTTAGACTCAGCCGATTTATCAGGCCAGCAAAAACCCTCTGCAGAGAACAAAACTCTTGCTTCAAAAGTCAGGAATTTTTCTATTATCTCACGAAGACTGCCGAGAAAAAGTACGTCGTAGCTGTAACGAATAAACCAAATATATTACTTCAGGTGATTGCTATTTCATTGATTCTTTTCTCTCATTATTAAAAAACTTTTCCAAAATAAGGAGATAAATTGTATAACTGCTGCATATTCTCCCATTGTTTTCTTTTTATTGTTTTTTTTACCTGTCTGTAAATAATATAATTCTATCCACATCATCTTTGTACGGCAATAGTTTCTCCTTAAGTAAATTAATCTTGTGGCCTCCGCCTGCAAAGTGTTGGACGTCGCCTCCTTTCCATGTTTCACCTAATCCAAGCACCCGGATTTTATCTTCAAAACCATTCACCGCCGCCGAACGAACATATCTCTTATAGCCATCAGTCTCGTTTGTTGCCACAGTGAATAGTACAAGCACATCTGTAATGGGAAATTATAGAACTTAAATAATGAGAAAAAGAGGATTGGAACATATTACTATTCTGATAACAGTTATGGCATATAGACTTTCAAATTGATGTGGCATTACTTTAATGAGAAAATTTAAGAATACGAAAAAATTGGTGAATTATGTTGAAAAAATACTAAGATTTTTCTGTTATTATACCTATATCAGATATTGTATCACATCTTCATTTGTGAGACTGTAATCACTTTAAGGACTGTGTACCTAGGTATATAATTTATTGCTAGACATTGAATAATTTATAAAGATTCTCAGTGCTGAAGATATAGTTAATTTTAGAAATAAAAGATAAAATAAAAATATGAAGAACGATTTGAAAAGAATGAATATAGTGAATAAGTGGCACTATCACTGATTGTTTAATTTTTGTTTTCAGTATACAATATATCCTTACTTTTTACCTAGAAATTAAGTTTTTGAAAGCTGAGGTGAGATAAAAAATGTTTTTTTAAATGATGAATTTGTATAATAAAAATATTTTCAAAATTGATCGTTACATACTTATTCATTTTCTTGATATATCCTGAACTAAATAATACGTATGGGGCATACCACGTGTATTCGACTTGACTTAAAATTGGTTTAAATTTTGAGAAATGTCTGTGTCACTTGATAAGAGTACAGGTATGAATATTTGTAGATTTTCATTAGGACGCGTTTAGACATTAGCAGCTAAGGCGATTTGTGCGCAAATCGACGATATCCGAGTTTTAATTGACTATAACTCGAATGCTATAGCTACATGATACCAAAAAAATGTTGAGTATAAAAAAGTTTCAGTTTGAAGTGAACTTCAAAGTCGTGATATGCAAAAAAATATGACACTTTCTAAAAGTTGAAAAAAAATTAATATGAAATTAGTTTTTCATATATCTCAAAAACCATACGTTTTTTGACTCGCAAGATTTGAGAGAACATTCCTCTATAATGTAAAGAGAACGAGTATAAATTTTATCATGGGGCCAGATTTCGATTAGACGATATTATTTTTTTACGGAATTCGTTTCGAATCAAAAACCACAAGAACAAAAGTTTTGTATCACAAAGACTTTGTGTCGACTCATAAAATCTTTGAAAATCGTTAAATAAACAGAAACTTATAATGCGTACTTTGATTTCTTCGATTTCGCAAAGTGCTAAAAACCTTATATTTTTCTTTCGAAATAAATTCAGTAAAAAATTCATATCTTCTAAACGAAACCTAGTCCTACGACAAAATTTATACTCGTTGTTTTTACACTATAGAGGAATATTCTCTGAAATTTTTTTGAAATATAAAACGTACCTACAGTTTTTGAGAAATTTAAAAAAACTAATTTTACATTAATTTTTTTTCAACTTCCCTCAGCTGCCATATTTTTTTGCATATCATCACTTCGAAGTTTACTTGAAACTGAAACTTTTTTATACTAAACATTTTTTTGTATGATGTATAGTTTCCGAATTATCCCCAATTGAAACCCGGATATTGTCGATTTTTGCATATATCGTATATCGGCTGCTGTACGTTTGAACATTTTCTAATATAAATCTACAAAATTTCAAACATACATAATCTTATCAACTGACCCAACCATTCCTCAAAGTTTGAACCAATTTTAAGAGGGTCAGGGCCTGAGCCGGGTCGATTACACGTGGAATGCCCCATATAAAATGATATAAACGTTCATTCAACTGTATAAGTATTTATAGAATATATATATATGGACTAGATGGATGGATATACAGTGTTCTCATTTCCTTAATTGCTTTGTCAGATGTGCAGAATTGTTGCAGTTACTCCGCAGACAAATCGTAATAATCAGTGAATCTATACATTATGTATGACATGAATGGGTATCTAAAAATTTCAAATGATAATTGCGTAGTGAGCAAAGCCCACGTGCATTTCGCCACGTAGCCGTAGGCGGTATGGTACAAAAGTGGACTTTATACATATGTATATCCACGAAGATATAATTTCCATCTTGTCATAGAAATAATTAAGAATTAAATTTGGGATTTGGGATAGCTGATATATATATAACATTGTATAACATGTACTACTTTGCGAAATTCACTAATTCAGATAATAATTATTTATTACTTATATTCTAATAAAATGGTTAGCGCATATCTTTGTTAATAAAAAATCATATCTCTAACTTCTCACACAGTGAAAGTTTAACGTCATATGATGTAAATCGTATCTTAATAACAATGACACAAGCTAACCCAGTAAACCGCAAACTGAATGTTATACATTAATATCATTTTTTAAATACTTCGGATAGAAATAAACTGAACATTGATACTTTGTTCTGGTGCGAAATGAGTTCTTTATCATTCTCTTTGATTACAAATGTTTAAAAATCCATTTTGGTCGACTGATCATGATAAAATATTTTTTGAATAATTCAAATTCTCGATCTAATCGTCTAACTAAAATACGAGGGAGGGCCAAGATTCCCAGAAATTTCTCCTTACTATAATTAACCGTAGCTTTAATAACCGTTAAATTTCAAAAAACAAAAAATAAATGAATAAGTTCAAACGAGTCGATGGTATGTCTTAAATGATGACGTCATACGCGTAGCCGCGGAGGATTTGTGAACGTGGCTAGTGTTACGTCATCCGCAAAAGAGACACGCAGATGGACACCGCGCGTCGCTGTACCGTTCTGCGGCACGGCGCCTTCTTATCATTACTTAATTAACGCGCATCGTCTCCGCGTACGTTGACATCACATTATAGATCATGAATCAGTCAGAATCGTCGTAAAGAAAATGTGTATAGAAGAAAATCTCAATTCAATTCGATTGTAATAATTTATACGAAGATATTCTATGAGCTAATGTCAACGTTTTTTAGTACCAATTATAATTTGTACTAATAATTATTGTAACATATTATATCATTTTACAGTATCTAGTACATACATACTTAAAAGGTTTGCTTATTATAATGAAACGCGTGCCTTCTATATTCTGGGAAATAAAACGTTGATCTTCTTCGAAAAAATATTTATCTATACGTGTGGTTTTCAGATATGTAATATCTCGTGAATGCACCGGCGCGCATCACTTCACCGGAAGCTCAAAGATATACCCGTTCTAATGCAGTAACGACTTTACCATGTCGCGGTCGTCAGAAACTTATTTACCGCACATAATATTAGAAATTTTTATTAAGATCAGATAGAGAGATTCTTTTTAAATGAAACTGCAAATATAATGAATTATTTTAATGAATCGTATGATTTGAAAATCAGGAAATCAATTTGCAACGGTATACCTATAACAACACTGGTTTATGTACAATCATTTACAACAGTATAATTTATTTATCTACTGCAGTGCGATTATTAGGTTGGGAATGCAAAATTACGATGTGAAATATGGGTCATTGAATGGAACAGACCGCAACAAATATAAATAAACAAATAAAAGAACATTGCGTTTTCCTAAATAATACAATCTATACAGACACGAAATAGAACAAAACTGTATTGCGGCAGTAATTCAACCGCAGATTTATAAACTCAACTAATAGAGGAGAAATTCAAACGTATATAAATAAATTATTATACCGATGCTAAGAATTGAATAAATCTCTTTTAAAAACTTTTACTTAATTCAAAATCTGTTTGACTATAATTATGCACGACCTCCATTATAGAGATGCGGTGCAATAAAACCACCTTGAAAGGCAATTACATGCGATTTTAATAGAGTTGATCGTAACAAGCTAAACAAAGCCCATGTAAAGGTTTACTCATGCCAGCTGTGACACGTTGAACGATGAATTAATATTTTTCATCTAAACGATTATCTATCTTATGGTGAATAAATTATAGGAACTATTATAATGAGATCAAGGAAAATGAAGATACTGCATTAAGTGGACTTCTTTGCGATAATGGAAAACGAAATAAGTTGCACGCGAGAGAAATAAAAGATACAAAATCGGGTTTTGCGATCAAGATGTTCAAAATTATAGGATCACCCTACTGAAAGTATTACTAAAAATTTTTACGAATTTTTTTTTGTTTCTTAAAAAATTTGAACTTTTTGTAGTTTTTTTTCTATTTATTTATTTTTTTTTCAGAATCTATCTGAATAACTACGAAAATCTATTTTTTTATTTATTTTTTTTTTTTATGAAAACCTATAAAATATTCCGAATTCCCTGAAAATTCGTAGGAATTCGTAGTAGAAATTTTAACGAGGACACAGAGGGAACAATAGTCAGCTGTAAAGACTATGACACAAATCTTATTGTTTTTATTATCCGATCAGATCGAGTTTCACGGTTGTTTTTGTCCCCCAATCGCTATTGCTTTCGTTTTCACTTTCTTACTTTACTTGGAAATGAAAAAATCGTGAAAAATGATCATGATATCATGTTACGAATAATTTCTCTGCACGTACGTACAAAAACCGCGAAATAATACATTAGAAATGTTTTACAGTCGACTGCGTCGATATTTCGAAGAATTTTTATCAAAATGCCAAGGAAAAGGACCTATTTTAGTCTTCAAATTGAAAAAAAAAATATAATAAGTAATTTTCGAAAGTAATCAAAAAAAAGAAATAAATAAATAAATAAAACATGCGTAAGTTTCTCGAGTTAATTAAGGGATGCGATAGATGAATGAAACAGGTAAACCTGACCACACTAACTACGATACCTGAGTCTAATTTTGCGGAACGGTTGATAAACCGATGTTTATCACTGCGTCAAGATTCGAACCTACACTGATTCGGCAATGTTTAGAGAATGAAATTTGGTGTATCACTTGTCATCCGATTAAACCGAATGAAGTGGTGAACAATAGACGAAATAATTAATTGAATAAACATTTACCATCGTTGATATTTTCGGTAGATTTGACCGCACCCAGGACAAAACAAAAGACTAACGTAAACTGCAGAAATAACGTTGTCCTTTTCATTGTACTCTTAGCTCTTAATCGCGATACGTTAAATCATTAACAAATTAATGCGGGACCGTCGCGATCTCCACCGACATGTAGCTCCGACTGAGATTCACGTACCAAGAACAACAACTACTACTCCCTACACTCAGATTCATCTTTGCTTCTGGAAGTGTGTGGAATATCGTGTTTACGTTGCGAAGCACGCATCTCTCACTAAAACTACAACCATTGCGACAAACATTTACTACTAACCCCCACAGGGTGAAAGGATCAAGCCTATAAATAATGTTGCCATTTGATATCGGCTTCGTGTAAATAAACGTTCAATTTTTCGATATTTCATATGCATTTATTCAACAAATCAATGCCATTATATGTAACATATTAGCATAGTAAAAGGTAGTTCAACTAACTCTATAGCTTATGAGGATATCTGAGCTAAAAACATCGTCTCGGATATCAACAAATCGCTGTCTCCATCCGCGTGACAGAATAATCGCTTTATGAGACATAATAAATACGTTTTACTCGATTAACGTGGACTCAGATAGTCTATATTGTAAATTAATCGAATCGGCTTTTCGCACTCTCCACTTTGTTACCGGAGAATATATTAGGGTATTGTTATACGTATTGGTTTGTCACAGCGAGGTATCTGCCCACGCTGGACGACCAACACGAGGATATACTACTTGAAGGTTTTGTGGATGAAATGCGCGACCGGTGATCTGCGCATGGGATCATAGTTGCCGTTCTGCAGGCGCATTTAACCCTTCGTGGTTACCGCGTGGTGGCTCAAAATGACCCGAGTTTGAACTTTGAAAGTAAATATCGGTCTTTTCCTCAAAATAAATACCTTTTTTGGAACACACACGATAGCACTATTTCTTTCCTAAAATAACCATATCTCACTAGTATCCCGACTATAATTTCACTTAAAAATATTGAAAATTCAAAAAGTTATGATTTTTTGAGTAAAAAAGTATCTGTTTTGCGCATTGACGGCTTGACGATTTTGTTTGAACATGTTGCCATTTGAATCTTGATACACCGACTTTTATTGCGTGTTCTAGAATGTTCAAAGTATCTTCCAATATGTTGTCGGTCTCGATCTTACTGATAGTTTTTACGCGGCAACCGTTTAAATATGGGCTTGGATCAATTTGACCCGGGGTTGTGTCCAGCTTGATTGAAATCGGAGGTGTGACCACGAAAGGGTTAAAAAAATACTAGCACTTGTATTAGCACTAATAAAAAATCAACGATTTAAAAGCCAATGAACATATGAACGATTATTGTATTACATGCAATCAAAATTGATGCCAATTATATCGATTTAACGTTCAAATAATGTTTTCGTTCTACAGCTTCATTTCATTGTGATTTCTATGTCCATAGCTATAAAAATTAAGGGCTATGAATTATCGATATGAAACGAATCACTGCATACCTTTGAGAAGTTGTTCGAGCTTCGCCGATACTTTTTCGCACTTATGTATGTCGCAGCTTCTATCGGTAGAATGACAAGTATTTGGTTCCAAATATTCAGGGAGGTACTTGTTATACAGTTCTCTAGACGAATAACATTCATCGTCATCATCACCAATGGGGCTATCGCAATAAACCGATCGAAATGAAAATCCCAGGAGAATAAAACAAACGGCTAAATAGCTGGCGATAATATTATATCCACAGTTTGGAGGTTTCAACATTTTTCTTATTACTGTATTCATTTTATATACCCGATAGAAGACCGGAAAATGATAAACTGTATTGATTGATATCAATTAGTGAATTTCTCACTTGGATATTCGAGAATTAAAAAAAGCACTCGAAAGTAATGATTCACCATCCGCTACGCATATGTAGACTGCACAAAAGTGCTTTAATATTTTAACGATATATATAGTGGGAGATGTTTTTGCATACACACATCCTGCAATGTGTAAAATATCTATAAATATTTGCACAATTGTATAGTTAACCGTTTGAGACTCTGAATAACACTAAAAGTTGTCGATGAATTCGTTCGTATAAACACATTGCTGTAATAATAACGTGAAAGTTAAAGCAATACAGACAAAAGAAAACGTTTCCTCTACTGTTGCTCATACCTCCAAAAAATTCTCAACGCTCTAAAGCAAAACCAAACGTTAAATAGAGAGGATTTTACGGATCAATGCGTGGTAATCTACGACGCGATAAATCAGACCGCGATAAATTCGATTTGGCGGTAGAAAAAAAATTCTTAACACTTTCACCGGCATTAAAAATTGCGAATTTCTAAACGTTTTTATCGAACTAAAGTCCATGAATAATCTCAATGAATTTCAAGTATCACAATTATATTTGTAAAACAGGTAGATTGGTAAATTTTTTGCAAATTTTATAAGAAGCAAGACACTTCCTTATCATACTGCTGTATATTTTCAAATGTTAAATAATAAACAATCGTAGCTCTGTTTTAAATCTAAAAAAAAAAAAAATTATTAATTTAAAAGAAAGAAAAAATTGTGGGAACTGAATCTTCTACGTGTTTTCATACATCGAAAATTTTAGTGCAGCTGAAAGATTGTAGAAACATAATAATGTTCGTTGAATTTTCTCCTGACCGTTTAATTGTTATAGTTTTCGTAAAACTTACGCTGCATCAATTCTTTTAGAAAAGATACAATGTACGTATTATATAGGAATACGGTGTAATTAAGAAACCCGGAAGCAGCTCTGCCCGAAGAGTGACATTCAAGGTTGCAACAAAAATTCTACAAGGCTTCCGTTTGCCCTGTATATCTAATCTCGAAGGTCAAGTAAAAATGGGTCAAATTGGACTAGGGATTTTATATTCGAATTGGGGTTGTGGCGTGCGGAGACTTCGACGCGGGTCGTTTGCCCGGATCGCGGTTTCACGTTGTAGAATTTTTATAATAAGAAAATAATTAAGTTAAGAGGGGGTAGGTACCCAGCTAATACCAAGCAAACAAGATTAAGCCTGAGGTTTAATGTGATTACTGTGGCAGCAGTTCTACAGAGGTTTCTTTCGCATTCCGACGAAAACCGTCGGTCAGTCTCTGGTAGTCATTATAGTTGATATTTACTCAATTTCATATAATCATCATAAAACTATCACATTTAAGTGTCTTAAAAAATCAACAAAAAAAGAACAATATCGCGTTTCAATAATTTGTGAAACATAATTAGGGCCAAAAATGGGCAAGGATGACGCTGAGACGACAAAATTGAAACAAGAGCTTGAGGAGCTGATCAACAAATGCAAAGTAAGTCTTAGTAAAAACGTATGATTATCAAAGAACCGTTCACACTGTTTATTTTCGATTATATTTTAACTAATTATTATCAGGAAGACCAAAAAAAACAACAAGACGCAACCCTCGCAGAGAGTTGCAGCGGGGTTAGCGATGCCCCGAAGGTAAAATTGTCAACGAAGAAGCTGTTAAAAGGTCACATCAACAAGGTCAACTCAGTCCATTTCAGCGGAGACAGCAGGTCGGTTTTCGATAAGATAATCGTAAAATTTATCCGCTCGTTAATATTCCTTAATATTATTTATATCATACAGACATTGCGTGACGGGATCTTTGGATGGTAAATTGATAATATGGGATACCTGGACCGGAAATAAGGTACAAGTAATTCCGTTACGTTCAGCGTGGGTAATGTCCGTGGCATTTGCACCCTCCGGTAATTACGTCGCATGTGGAGGAATGGACAACATGTGCACCGTTTACGATGTTAACAATCGTGACGCTACCGGTGCCGCAAAAATAGTTCGCGAACTTCTTGGATATGAAGGTTTTTTATCATCCTGCAGATTCCTTGATGACAAAACTATCATCACTGGATCTGGAGATATGAAAATGTAATAAATGCATCGCGATTATCAATACAAAACTTATACATTCGAATTTTTGCTCCATTTTATTAATTTCTTTTGATTTTTTTTATATGTAGTTGCATGTGGGATTTAGAGGCAGGAAAAAAGACGACAGATTTTAATGCACATAATGGCGATGTCGTTAGTATCAGCTTATCTCCCGATGGAAACTCGTACGTGACCGGATCAGTGGACAAAACTTGTAAGCTTTGGGATATGCGAGAAGAAAAATCTAAACAAACGTTCTTCGGTCATGAGGCTGACGTTAATTCCGTCTGTGTAAGTATATCATTATCAAATAATGATCATATATTTACACATCGCTGTGTAAGTCAAGAAAACGTTTGTCCAACTGTACATTTATAAATAGATCGATGAATAAAAATAGAAAAAAAAAAAAAAAAATAAAAATATCTAATATAATCTAATTTTTAGTACCACCCATCTGGCCAGGCTTTCGCGACGGCATCAGAGGACAAAACTGCCCGTCTTTGGGACTTCCGTTCAGATCAACAATTAGCTACTTTTAAACCCCCAAATTCTAATCCCGGATTTACATCTTGCGGATTATCGCTAAGCGGTAGATTCATTTTTTGCGGAAGTGATGATAACTCGATTCACATATGGGACACGCTGAAGGTTCAACATAATGGTAAAATAAATGGTGTTTTTAAGGTGGCCAGGGTGCATCACTCCGAATGAGTTTGAACCATTTTGATAGGTCTAGTTTAATTAAAAATCCAAAGATTACTTCGGAGAAAAAATTCGCTGAGTTACTGCAGCCGGAATTATCACAATTCTGGGTGTTGAAAATTCTAGAAACCATACGGAAAGACTAAAAAATAAAATACAGAAGTTGAAATGACGGAGACAAATGCGCTTTTCGCTCAAATTATAACGAAGAAATCCGTGCTAGGATTTGAAGTTCCAAAATCTGAAGAGTGTCGGAACGTATGAAATCTTCCCCGAAATCAATTCATTGTCATGCATCGTGAAACCTAGAAACAAAAATTTTTTACTTATTTAACTGCAATGATATTGTTTTAATTATCTTTTTCATTCGAAGGTATATTAGCCGGCCACGATAACAGAGTGACTTCATTAAGCGTTGCCGGAAGTGGAATGGCTGTAGCAAGCTGCTCTTGGGATCAGCACGTCAGGGTATGGGTATAATGAAAATTATACCACCAGTTTACAACGATGAATTCAAGACCACAGACCAATATTGCCGCATTAAATCTTCAACTTATGCAAGGATATTATCGAGCCAGTATAATGCAGCGTGATTAAGAATAAAAAAATTAAAAAAAAAAAAAATAAAAATATTCCTTTACAGAATGAAACACATTATTATTTATATTTTAATATCTCGAAAACTATATCTGTTAAGATATGGGTATAAAGAAGACTTTGGATGAACCCATGGCTTCTAAAGGGTCAGATCATACACCGTGCAGATTTTATTTTCAGGATAGAATTATGCTTTTATAAATATCAAAGCAACGTTGTGTAATTTAAAAAAGAAATTAAACAAAACTGCATATATTTTTAATTACACGATTTTATTGCTTAAGAAGTTTTTCGAGAAGATTTTAATCGAAAAATTATGAAATTTTATATTTTCGAAGAAAAAAATTTACTTTAATTTTTTAGTTAAAAAGGACTTCATCATAGAGGGTTAATCTTGTCTCAGCTTCTACCACGATAATATCGCGTAATGCTTTTGAAAATATTCTGTCCGTTTAGAAACCATTCAAAAATCGTCTATCTACTTATATCTTTGATAGTTTTCAAGGTATTAATTTAGCAACGTATTATGTGATCCGTAATATATTAAAAACATAAAAGAACGTCGAAATTATGTTTCGCTTATACTATACATACATACGTATACATATATGAGATTAAAATGTTTTTTTCGATCCAATATAAATACCTTGTTATTTCACCTTTCATAATGAATATAACTATAAGTATAGAAACGTAAAGGTAGAATATAAAATATCTAATATATTATACACAGGGTGAGTTTTTTTTAAGTGTTACAAACGAATATCTCGAAAACGGGTCGAGGTATTGATATAAAAATAATGTGCAAAAAATTTATGGCAAGAAGGGGGACTTTATCAGGGTTTATATAAAATTTCAATGGATCAAGGCACCTTGAAGATATCAAGGTAAAGTTTGTTTTTTCAAACGGAAACCTATATTTTTTTATTACATAATTTTGTTTTACTTGAAAAATCAAACAACTTTCGTATGAAATATTTTTTTGTGAGAGATAAATTGTTTAGGATTCAACGGATCAGCATAGAGATCTTGGAACTTTGAGGAACATTTTACCTCTAAACTATCAAGTTTGGAGAAAGATTGCAAGAGACAAAAATTGCATAATTTCACGTAAAGAATATAGGAGAATATTCTTTCAGAACTTTTTTCTAATAATTTTTGATTGTTTCGAATATTATAAAAAATTGGTGTCTCACAAAAAAATATTTCATACAAAAGTTGTTCGATTTTTCAAGTAGAACAAAATTACGTAATAAAAAAATATAGATTTTCATTCAAGCCACCAAAGTTGACCTTGATATCCTCGAGGTGCCTTGATCCATTGAAATTTTATATGAACCCATTTAAAGTCCCCCTTCGCCCGATCAATTTTTTACATATTATTTTTTTCAATACAATACGTTTTCAAGATATTAGCTGATGTAACATTAAAAAAAAAAAAAAAAAAAAAAAAACTCACCCTGTAGAAACATAAGCGTAGAATATAAAATATCTAATATATAACGTGAGTCTAGCTAACGAATTTACGTATTTAAGTTAGATAATCTCTATCCCCAGTGTTCCATATTAAGTATAATAATGTTGTTCACACACATCTAGCGCTTCTATAATCCTTAATCCCTATAGCTGAACATATCCTTCATATCTGATCTGTATAATCTCAAAATTTTTCAAAGACGAATTTAAATAATGGGATATGTATGTTATACCTACATAATATTTCTTACAATTTAAAATAATAACTTTTATTATACAATATTATTGATAATAATTCTATATTGTTGTTTTTGCGATATTGTGTTGTATAAGTGGGTTATTACAACGAATTATAACGACATATGTATAAACGAATATAAATTAATATAGTATACCTACCTGTACAAACATATAGGTATATGTATACATATTATATACACGACGATCCATATATAGGTAGATATATTTTATTTATAATATATCAATAACGCCGCGACGTTTTACTTTAATAATAATAATAATAGTTTTAATATACATATATAGTAATGATCACAATTCATTAACAACATCGTAACAACGAATCAAGAACTAATATATTCCGATCGTTACTATTGTGGATATCTTTTTAGCGCATTTTTAAATTTCAACACTCGAGTATAATAATTCCGAGGACATACGTCAATCCGAACATCTTTTTACATATCACGATCATTTATAAAACTGTATATTACTATTTGACAATTATATAGCTTAAACCATAATAATTATCATATACATATATCTTTTACAGTATATAAGTTATTCCATTTATTTTTAATGACACATATTATAGAACTTTATCTCTCTCTCTCCTTCTCCCTCTCTCTCTCTCTCTCTCTCTCTCTGTGTCTTTATGCTAAATTTTTTTTTTTAAATATCCCCGGCCTTATTTTCTTTTTGTTTTCGTTTGTCAAAGAAATAGACAACTAAAATTAACCATTATAGTTACAGCTTAAGTTAGTATAGATGATATACATGCCGTCTTGTATATGTATAATATAATATTCGTGAAATATCACTATATTATTAATATAGTTATGCATTTATTACATCATATTATGTGTATAGAAATAACGTCGTATAATTGTGATTCGCGAAAATGAGAACTTTTGAGTAAACACGTTCACGTGCGGTAAGTATATGGATCTTTACCTAGTTATATTAATTAATTCATGGTTGACTCGCGGTGATTAAGAAGACTTATTCAAAATAATAATAATAATAATAATAATTTAACATACTTCATAATGTAAATTAACTATATGTGCTTACATTGAAATTTTTACGTCGATTAATTACCTAATTATTAATACAGCTGCCACTAGGTATTCTATCAGCCTAATATTATAGATACAACAATTATATTATATTTATATTATGATTTTGAAAAATATTACTCTGGTATACTTTTTTTTTTTGTTTTTTTTTTTGGACCTTATAATGGCTCGTGATCATTACCCGATCATTCGTTCAAAAATTTATTTATTTTATTTATGTATGTAATCGCAGTAATGTAGGTATGTACTTCTCTGCAAGGATTAAACTTAAATTCGAAAAAAATAAAATAAAATAAAATAAAATAAAAATAAATAAATAATTTTATATCTATGAAGTATATTGTTAATATTATTTTATATCCAATTACATATCTGAATCTAAATTCTAGACGTATGTTTATTTAATTCAATTAACTCAATTGCAATCGATGTGTTTCAATTTCTAAACATCTTTTATACTTCTTAATCTCAATTAAGTGCCTTAAGGGGTATTCATTACCTAAATTATTTCTGAAGAATTGCAAATGAGTTAAGGGATAGTAAAGCCAAGACAATCGCCCTATATTGTATTTCATAAATTATTTTAGAACGTGGTGTATAACAATGAGTAAAGTTTTTTGCTCCTTTTCTTTTTAATTCAAGTAATTTCATTCGATTTTTGAATAAATCAAGTGTAACACGCGATTATCGAGGCTCGACTGGATTTTATCATTTCTAATATGTAATTTTATAATGACTAGATACAATCTATTCTACATTCTTTCTCCTCTATATCATTCTATGAAAATAATAATAATAATAATAATAATAATGAAGAATTATAGTGATTCTCAAAATGCTTAGCTTGTATATCTATGATTTAAAATAATTCATATCTACAATTTTTTTTTCGTCTCAAATTAAGAAGCAATAATTGTAATATAGGTATGAATTTCTTTTTTCCGTTCGTTTTTTTTTTTTTTTTTTTGTTATTTTAGCAAACTTTAACGATTAATAATGAAATGATGTTAAATCAGTGCATAGATAACACTTTATACTTCTACGTTGTATGTGTGTATATGATCTAAAATATGGTAAAATTTATACCGTAGGTATATGCTGTAAATAACGTATCACAGAAAATGCGTAAATGTTAACAGATAAGAGTAGGCTTCTCAAAACTTTTGAAAGACATATTATATTATATTATATTATATTATGTAAGTATGTACAATGTAGTTCAAGTATCAATAGCTCAATAGCGAAAAAAATGACTATATCATACAGTGCAAAATATTGGTAAAAAAGAACAAAAAAAAAACAACAAAATAATTCTTAAATAATGATAAGCTGCCTTTGGCTGCAGTCTACCGAGATATTAAGATATCCTTTTATTAGCCATTCAGATCAAGGATTATTAAATTGTGCTTTTGTTACGCGGTATAATAAGGTGAAAATATCCTAACGGTATTATTTGCTTATTATTTACGTACCATAAGATTTGATACTTCTAATTAATTATACCGAATGTAAACTTTCTGCATTTCGAGTATCTCAATATTGCTAGTGTTGTTAAACGAAAAAGGTTTGAGTACTAACAAGGCATGCAAAAGTAAACCAATTTCATCCCTAAATTTTATTATGTTATTTAATTTCTAAATCATAAATAATATATCGAGTGTATTCTTACAACCCAGTTATTGTAAAGCCATGAGATGCAGAAGAGTATACGATGATTTTATGTTGCACAAAAAAAAATCTGTGTATGTATGTACTTATAAAATTTACGAGCTTTGTATCATTAAAAACTTTTTTTAAAACCCATCAAGATGAACTAGAAATGCTACTATCACCGTAGCACCTCCTTCCTTTGTTGCCCACTCTGTTGATTCCAACTGTGGTTCAGAACTATCTTTTCCTGGACCCATTGTGTACGATCCGGGCCTCACAAGAAGTTGAAAGGCAGTCGATGCGTTCAGTTTTTTGCTAGATTGGGTGTCGATGTATCTATAAGAAAAAAAAACAACTTGTAATCTTAGTTTCTCTGTAGAAAGCTGTGACTATCATATACTCACGGATATTTGCTCGTAAATTCCTCAGAAGCAGCGTACTTTATGTTCGGTGAAAATACAACTTGAGGATTTTGGTCTTCGCAATTTATGCTCGTCGTTAAATTACTCGTATCCAATTGTTCTTTGGTAAGTAACTCCCCTCTGTCCAATATCCACCTAAAAATATCAAATTCGATTATCCTCATACAGGGTGATCCATTAGGAAACTAAGTAAGATACGAGAAAATACTTTCGACAAAAGTCGTATGGTTCCGAGGGAGACATTTGTTAATTCTATGGGTTTTGAATTTTTATAGGATTTTATAAAGTAACTTTTTTAAATGGGAACCTCTCATTTTTAGTGTAGATTCATAATGTATAGAAAAAAATATATTACTGTTGTAGGAAACTTTTTTTTCTACAGCTTCATTTTCTCATCGTGAAATAATAAAATTAATTATAACGTTACAAAGCTAATAATGTGATAACATTCTTCAAAGTGATTAATGAATTCTAAAAATGACTTGCCATGATTAATCAATAAAGATGAAAAAGTTTTTACTCTTGATAGTTTTTTCTTTGTCCTCATATTTTTAATGAAAAAGTTTTAGTTTATCGTGAAAACAAAAGATAAAAAATTAAACTTTTGGGACAAAAACAAAGTTTCCTACAAAAGTATTGTATTGTTTTTCTGTGGATTACAAATCTGCACTAAAAATTCGGAATTCCCATTTGAAAAACAAATGTTACCTTATAAAAACCCCATAAAACCATATGAAAAATTCTAAAACCCATAGCATTACCAAATGTCTCCCTGAGAACCACACAACTTTTCTCTGAAGTATTTCCCTATATCCTGCTTAGTTTCGAAAATATTTGAAGATTTTGCTCAACAAACAATTTCATCACCACAGTATCAACCAGACTTGTTTCTTACCTGATAGCGTCCAATCTCGTTCCATAAAACGCAACGTGCCACTTATCAATGGTGCTTTGTGGTATTTGAATAGCGTTAATATTTTGCTTAAGAGAAAATCTGACCCATCCAACAGGAATAGCAAATTCCGAAGGTGGTTCTCCCTTCCTACATACAGCTCCGTCGCCTTCAGCTTTAAAGCAGGAGTTACAATAGCAGGAAGTATCATCTCCAGAGAAAAATTCCTCTGGTAATACAAGCGACTTTTTAAACCTAAGACAGGCCTTTAAATACTCGCATTTCTTTGCCTGTGTTGAAGTGTTGTGTAGCGCTAGCGGAGTGGACGGCAAAGATGTAACAGGTACGGACGAAAATGAAGAAGAATTATGAACCGCATGATGATTATCAGTGTGCTGGTTACCCAATGACGAGTTTGTTACACAATTATTATGAACTTGATTATTACGATTCTGATTAGTGTTGCTGTCCTGCGAACTGGTCGACACATTAATCTGCGAGCTTGATAACAGGTGGTTTTGTGAAGGAGAAGTAACGCTGTTTTGAGAAGTACTCAAAGCATTGTTGGACAGATTGTTTTGGTTCGAACTGTTTGAAGCTATGCTTTCATTTATCGCATTATTAGCATTTGTCGAACTAATGGCTGTACTCAAATTAGAAATGTGACTACAATTTGCTGCACAACCATTTTTAATATTAATATTCGTTGCATTGTTTATTTCTACGTTTGTACATTCGTTTCGACTAATACTCATGGTATTATCAACTGCATCATTATTTTCATCGTTTGTTGTATGATTATCAATATTTTGAACGCAATGATTTGTTGAGGGTATATTTTCGTTCAAATTATTCGGATTAGTCGTTTGATTCTTAACTTTTAGATTTTCTAGGAAATTGGTCCTCGCATCGTTGCTTATTTCTGAACTAGACTCTGAGTTATTACTCTCGGAATTAACGCTGCTAGACATTGAAGCTTTATTTTGAATAACATTGTTCGAAAAATTAGAACTGTTATTACTCTGGCAAGGAACAGGGCTGAGTATATTATCTACGTTCGATATTTCAGCCGAGTGAAAATTACTCTGTGTTGGAATGTTCAAAGATAAATTAGAGGGAGTTGCTGGAATCGCGTTTTCTTTCTCATGGCATTCCAAGTCGGCTTTTTCTCGAGAATTTTCTATGTCTTCTATCTCTGCTTCGGGTCTTTCAATGGACGTTAATATTGTCATATTATTCGAATTGTTGTTAGCATACGGAACCGTCTCTGATACTTGACCTACTATCGATACTTGTTCGCATTGACCGTACAAATCTATTACCGCATATATGTAAGGAGGTAAATCTGTCGCTGCGATCCCTTGGTCAGAACCATTTATGTATAAATGCAGTCTTGAATCTTCATCTATTAATAAACTTACTATACTTCCTACTTGTAGGCTTTCTAAATTCATTCCGTACCTCGTTATCACCTAAAATGATTAAAGGTAATTGAGATTTGGATAAAAACGGTATAAAACTAACTGCAAGTTGTGATTTTTCTGGTTTAACGGATTTTCGATGACCTTGTTTCTCTTAAAAGCTCTTACTTTAACGCCATTGTGTGATATCCAATCCCCACAAATAATCCACGAGTGTTTTTTGAAGCCAAGAGCAGTTAATGGAAAGCTAGCTTTGTCTGGAGAAATGCATGTCACGCCGCACAACATCCCGGACACCCAGCGATCGTTTAATTTTTCTACCCTCACTTGGAATGGTTTTCCTTTGACTAGAGGACGTTGGGACATTACTACCCCTGAAAATTAACATAATTTCTTTAGTTTTGAGGATTTTTACCACAAATATCATCAAATATTGCCAAACGAGGTATTTGTCTGTTCCTACCTCCCATAATTCCTTCAAATAGACATATAAAACACCTTTAAAATAAAGAAGATCATTTATCTGATATTTTATACCTTGATTATAGCTAGCCACTCGTCTAGCAGTAGTCTTTTTCTCAAGTTCAATATTTCTTCCACGATTTTCGTGAAACTCATAGTTCCAATCCATGTCAAGAGTTGATGTAACAATTGGCTGCGTAGGTGTTAGTACCATTTCATTCAACAGTTTAGCCTCGGAAACATCGATCGATGTATCCATACCAGCATCACTATGAAAATGCGAACAGAAATAATTAATTCTAATGTGAATTAGTGGTTCTTTTCCCAGCTAGAAGTGAGTCGATTCTGATTTACTGAACAGAAATCTAAAGTTTTAATTTGAGTCCTTTCCTCACTTACTTTCTCATCATCGGAGGCATCGGATCCAAAAGTAATTCCAGAGAGTCTTGAAGTCTGAGACTAGCGTTTGGTGAGATAACAATATTCTGTTGTTTGCTACTAGTTGCGCAAACAGCCAAAGTGCTTCCGAATAATTCTATGACAACGTAAACGAGTTCAGGAATATTTGTAGCAGCAACGCCCATGTCTTCTCCATTGATATAAAACTTTAAATTTCCATCATGGGTTCGTTTGACGCCAATTTTATCACTCGCCCGAAGCCAGTCGAGACTCGGGCAGTAATTTAGACACAAAACGTACCCCTTGTGTCTCACTTCATTCCCTTTTGAAATAATCAAAGACAAATTTTAATCGTGCTGTTAAAATATGGCAAAATCTTTGCAAAAATATTGAAGATACAGCTTCAATTCTTCCCTTGTACTTTATCCCGGTAGAAAATTTCAGCTTACCGATAAGATACCAAGAATCTTCGGGTATTGAAGTCATACTAGGAACTAAATTCATTGAAGTGAACCAATTTCCATTGTTATTAGTCATAACACCGATCCTCAGAGACCCGCACCATTCCGGAGCAACTTCTTGAATAGCAATTTCAAACACTTCGTTACTTTCTAAAGGACATTCGCTGAGCAATATCGCGTTACTATACTCTCTGCATCGAGCGGCAACCGTTCGATCCGAATTAAGTTGAATATTAGCCCCAACAGACTCGTGAAATTTGTGAGTTATCTCGACTTGAGCTTGCGGTTGAATTACAGAAGTAGGCTGCTGACTCGTACTATTTTCAGAAGGTAGGTACTGCTGTGTAGCAGTATCTCTACGCTCAGGCAAAACAATTGTCACCTGTAAACATATATTTTCCAATTAAAAAAACAGACATTCATAGAATTTGGTTACCAAAAATTATAATTTAGATAAACAGTGATTTGAAATAAGATTCTCTGTGCTACTCACTTGAGCACATCGACCGTACAAATCAATAACAGGATAAACATGTGGCGGTAATCCAGTGCATGCAATTCCCTGGTCTATTCCATCAAGATAATAGTGTAAACTGGTGTCTGCGTGTTTCATTATACCAATACGATTACTTTCAACAAGTTTGTCCAAATCACAGGCATAATTATTGCGCAGAGTTACACCATCACGCATTACAGTCGAACCGGACAGCATCCATGTATCGTGATCAATGTCGGTCATTGTTGAAGGGAATTCTAGTTCATCTGGCCTTATGGCTGTTACACCTGAAAATTCATTCATTTATAATTACACTCAGGGAGAAAATTAACAGGCGCAGGCGGTACTCCGCGAATAAAATGACAATCTTCAAAATGCTGTAATTCGATGAAAAAGCGTCGAAAAAAATCATTTCGAAAAACATTTTGAAGGTTGAATCTCCATCTTTGAGATAATTATTTGAAATTCTTTCTACGGTCATTTTTGATCTCGTGGCGTAAGTTCGAGAGCAAAGTAGTGAAACGTAGAGAAAATCAAGTTTTTCAAAGTTCTCTGTGGAGCGTTTAAAAAATCGTAGAAAATTTTTAATAGTAATTTTGTAGCGGGAAATCGTCTCTTCAAAATGCTTGTATTAACTTTTTTATAATTTTTTTTACGGAGTTATTCAACTTTGAGTCAAGCCATACGTATAAGAACCACGCACCCCCAGTGTACACACACGCATGATTTGACTTAAAGTTGAATAACTCCGTGAAAAAAAACATGTAAAAAAGATAATAAAACTATTTTGAAGAGATTTGAGGCTACAAAATGAGTATCTCGAAAATTCTCTGCGATTTTTTAACCCTCTACAGAGAACCTTGGAAGATTTGGTTTTCAAAATAGTTTCAAGATATGCTGCAGCAAAGCCTGTGCATTGGCTTATACTACTTTATTCTGTTATTTTTCAGGGTTAAAGTCTCCAACCAGTCTTACACACCTGCCTCAATAGCTCCAGACCATCTATCGACCATTTTATCAATAGAAACTTCGAACATTTCTCCATCTCTTAAGGCTCTATTAGCAATAACAATTGCCTCGTTGAATTCTCCCAAAGCCCGAGGCCTGGAAGCTGTTAGTCCGTTGTTCATAATGCGGGCATTTTTTCCATGTATATGATGAAACCGTAAATCACTGTTGATAAATACCACATACAGAAATTGGAATCAAAGACTATGCAGGTTTTTAAAAAGCGTTTAAAATTTTCTGAATTAAAGACAGACCTGTACAGCGTTGTGTTACTAAAACTAGAGTTATTGGTTGTAGGACTATAAAAATCTGTTGCATCAACAATCGTTGCCTGAGCTGCTTGCCCATACAAGTCAATAACTCCATAAACTTTTTCGGGAACTCCTGTGGCCGCTGCGCCGAGATCAGCTCCGTTAACATAAAAGTGTAACATCGCGTCGTCGTTTCGCATAACACCGACGCGATCCCCAACTTGTAATTGGTCAAGATTTTGACCATATTTGTCTATAATAGTTGTGCCGTTGTGCATTACGCCGTTACCGGTCATCATCCATGTTCCGGATCTGTAAGAAAGGGATTTTTACTGTCTGGTGTTGAATGTGAAAAGAAATTATAATCCAGTAAACCAAGGTCCGAACTTAAAATATTTGAAAGTGGTTGCAAACTTGATTTTTATCTTTGTTTTACACTCAAGAATACTATCGGCAAATTTGCAAGATCAAAAATGCTCGGGAAATCGTGAAAATTGATTACAAAAGATGGAAATTTTCGGTTTTTTGCGATTATCTCGGCAACGCTAAGGAATTTTGAAAAAAGTTCCGTATAAAAGTTGTAGAGCTAAGAATTCAACGTCGAAAAATGCCATCAGAAGTTAATTTTCGTCCAGTATTTACGAAAATTAACTTCTGAGGGTATTTCTCAACGCATAACTTTTTTTCATCAATTTTTACGATTTCTGATCGCATTTTCGATCCTGCAAATTTGCGTATAGTATTTTTGGGTATAAAACGAAAATAACAATCAAGTTTGCAGCCACTTTAAAATTTTTCAAGTTCAGACCTTAGTTTACTGGATTTCAAGAGAAATGATTTTTGACAACATATTTAGTCTTTAGGATATATAGTTATCCTCGTTATTTAAAACATACCTTACATTAGTCATTGTAAAGGGAAATTCTAATTCAGTCGGAGCATGAGTAGTGACACCAATTTCAATTGATCCTGCCCATTTTGTTACTATTTTGTCTAATTTAACTTCAAATAATTCGTTTGGACGCAACGGTCGCGAAGTCAATACTACACCGTTGTTGAAATCGTCTAGAGCACTGAAAACATAATGTTATTTAATTGAAATACAAATTTTTCATTAAAAACTTATCAATAGGCCATAAAACTCTTTTCAAAGGTACAAAAAAATTGACTAATTATTCATTTACTGCTACATTTCTCTTAATAATCATCAAAAAATCGTAAAACTTCTCTAAAATGTTAATAAAACTTGCTAATCATTATTTCTTATGCTTACTTAGGTCTATGAGCAGTTCTCCCATTGTTAATCACATCCGCATGTGTACCACAACATACGTGAAACATCAGTCTATCGTTTGGTTCGTCATCCATCACTTCTAAAGAACAAAAAAAGAATAGACAAGATGTTATCATTTACATTAAATAACGTAAAGCAGGATTTAACGATTAAAAAAAATCGTGCTGATAGATCGCTTCACCTTCGCCGATTAGTCCTTGTAAATGCAAAGTATTTCTTCTCGTTACTAGATTTTGCTCTTCTCTTTCATCGCGATCAACGATAGTTACTTTTACAGTCATTCCATAGAGGTCTATGACTCCCCAAATTCCAGTAGGAACCTTCGCTGCGATTCCTTGATCCAATCCGTTTATCAAATAATGAAGGTTCCCGTTTCCACGTCTAATCATTCCTACTCTATCCCCTTCCTATTAGGATCATGAAACATAGACTCGATGAGGATTGTTTAAATATTAAACCGAGAAAAACTGGGCTAAAAAGTTAGACAAGGTAATAATTGTCGAAGAGAATGATACTTTCTTGGTATTTAAAATAGTATTATGCTTTCATTTTGCTTGGTGGGTATTTTTCTTCATTTATACTTACTCTCAATTCATCTAAATTGAATTCCCCATATTCCCGCTGAGTGCCTTTGCCATTAGTCAAAATCCCGCAGCCAGACATCATAGTTGTTCCCGATCGCATATTCGTCATTGTTGCAGGAAACTCAAGCGCCGTTGGACTGTGAGTTGTTACACCAACTTCGATACTTCCGGACCATTTGTCGACTAGTCTGTCTATCCGAATCTGATTTAAAGACAAAAACAAGTTCAATTCTGCCATAAAAGTGGAAATAGTTAAGTCCATTCTTTCCTGAATGTAATTTGAAGTTATGAAAGTTTTACAAGCGTAAAAAAATACGAGGAAAACTCTACCTCAAAGAGTTCGTTATCTCTGAGAGCTCTATGGGTCATGACAACTCCGTTATTAAATTCATCAAAGGGTCTCCGTCTTTCTGCGGTTCTTGCATTGTTAGAAAGTTTGACGAGTGTTCCGACTCGTTCGTGGAACCTTAATCTGTCTTCTCTGATAGCAGCGGCGCTTGGATTCTTAGGTAGATTGACGTTTACATTTACGTTAACGTTCAGATTGGTAACCAAGTTCGTTGTCGATGAATTTGATGTCTCTCCAAGCGCAATATCGTTGTTTATTTCTGTCTCATTTGTTATTTCTGATATCGCTAGTGCTGGCCTAGGACGTAATACCGTCACTTGAACGCAATTGCCGTACATGTCGATGACTGCAAATACTCGTGAAGGAATATTTGTTGCTGCTACACCTTGCGACGTACCATTGATGTAGAATACAAGCTCGGCCTGAAAATAGGATGAATTATATGATTATAAATATTTCATGGGTTGCCATGAAAGCAAGAACATGTAGTTTTTATATCCCAGTAAATACAACAGTGATAATTAAATTATTCAAACTTTATAAATAATGGATGATATAAGCAGAATGAATGTAGAATATTAATTATTGAGAATTACCTTTGGCTTCGAGAAGAAACTGTTATACATTTGGTAATAGCAAAGATTGTTTCATTTTGTATAAACAATAAAAAAAGGAGTTTCAATCAATTTATTCAAAGGCCCTAAAGTCTTTGAGGATACTTAAGCATTTGGCTATTAAATTTAACAACGTTCTTTGCCATTCCATAAAAATGTTAAGTTTGTAATGACGAATAAAATTGTTCTGTCTGAGTCGGTACCTGTCTCGAATAATATCCAGAGTTTAAAAAGTGTTAACTCCCTGAAATAATTGTGTAACTAACTAGAGATCAAAATAATAGACGAAATATAACTGGATTCATGTTTCTGCTGGACAATATGTTTGTATCTAATGTTTGTCTAATAGCAAATCAAACTTTAGACTGGTTTTAGAAACCGTAAAGATTAAACGTTGAATGGACTATCAAGTTTTTCTAAAAACTAGTCGTTTTTGATAAAACTATTGACTTGCTGCAATCTTGTACTTGGGTACCCATATATCAATCAGAGGTAAGGTTTGTGTTCGATAATCACACCGGGACGTGACACCAATCATTAACTTTACAAGGGCAGATTGTAGAGAATTTAGAGCTAATTGCTCGTGACAATGTTTCAATATAGTTAGGAAGAAGCAACTATGTAAAATGTGCATACAATTTGAATAAAAAATCAATCAATAGATGAAACTACAGTTTATTTCATGTATCTATTAGTTTCTTTCATATAACTACAAGCCAAGATAGGTAGTAAGTCTTTAGTTGGGTCTGATTATGCTGCTTAAAAGTACAATATTAGTAATTGGAGAAAAAAAAATTTAGTTAGACAAAGAATTGATAGAAAAATTACAAAAATACTCACATTAGATGTTCTCATTACACCAAGAGTATCTCCTTCCTGTAAGGTATCGAGGTCTGTGCCATAAAGTTCGATGATGGGTTGTCCGTCGCGTATTATTCCAGATCCTGACATTATCCAAGATCCCAGTCTTAGTTTGTTTGCACATGCTGGTAGCTCCATACTCTCTGGATCGCATGATGTTACTCCGATTTCAACACTCCCACTCCACGATACCATCTAAATAAATCAAAACAGAAAAAAGATTTAAAGAAATAAGTAGGAATATTGAGAAAAAGAAAATTTTTAGCTAATTAGAAGATATATAAAATGATATACACATGTATACAGTAATTACTGTGGATGTGTATTATGTAAGTAGGAAAGCGTATATTAATTAATTATTGAGTGTTGGTAGAAGTAGGATAAAATTATGTTGTTCATATTACGTCAATAAGTGTGAAAATAAACGATAATAAAAGTCTGCTTATTTTATTTTGACAGAAGTTAGTTTTAACTGCAGGTGGAGCAGGTAGGTAGATACAGAGAATGATAACGTGTAGTTGGTATATTTATTATCTTACCTTTTTATCGATACGAACTTCGAAGAGTTGATCATCTTTGAGGGGTTCGGAGCTTAAAACAAGCCCGTAATTATAAACAGAAAAATTCCTTACGGCCGTAGAATTATCATTTATTAAATTTACGCGATCCCCACATCTTTGGTGAAACATTTCGGCCATTTGTGTACAACATATACATGCACAGACTGTTTTACACACACGCAGATCTCACTCTCTCTCTCTATCTCTCTTACTCGCTTACAGCGACAGCGATATGCGAGATAACGATATACGATATACATACATATGGATGTGTATAAAAAAGAATAGTCGTTTGTTTTCCTCGCTATTTTTTAAACCAATCAGAACGCAGTGTGCGCGTTGCGCCGCCACTTGAGCGTCGTCTGCTCCTGTTATCAAATTAAAATGGCGCCGGTTGACAAACACGGGTTTCAGGAGTGGCTAGACGAATGACATTTAGAAAACTAAAAGATAATTTATATTCTCTAATGTTAAAATGGGACAAATTCGACACAAAATATGGTTAGTATAATTTAACCTTAAAGATATACACGTTTTAATCAATTGTTATCGCTCGATAGTTCTAACCTAGAAACTATCGAGATAAATAAAAACTTGTTACAAAACGCCACTTATGATAAACTTTTTGTTATGCCTCACTACTGTATATTTTATGAGCCAAAATCCTCTCACTTTCGACCTGAAAAGAAGAAAAAAAAAACTGCCTGTAATCTTTTTAGATAATTAATTAATACTACACGCGTTTATTCAACTGTCTATAAAAATGCAAATTTTAATTACTTCTCAATTATATTTACACGGCTAAAAAGATCACGGTTCTGACTATCAGTATGATTTTTAACAAAATTTTTTCAAGCACTATAAGCTATCTATTATTCACTCAAAGTCAGCCATGTGGAGAAAATATTTAAAAAAACATTACCTACTATGTTTTACCAATTTTAGTCACTATATTTGGAGGAAAAATCAACGGATAGAAATTATTTCTAATATTTCCATTTTTTGATCGCATGGGGAACTTGATCAACTAATGCATCTTGTAGATCTTATACAATATATTATTGGCAAGTCCACCAATTATCAACAAATTGATGAGATATACAAAATTTGATTCTTCTAAAATTTTTACCTTTTATAAAGTGATCTAGGATTGGAAAGTTCAACAGGTTTTACCACTTTAAGACTTACCGTTCATGAGATATGCGACATTCAATTTTCGTACTTGGACTTAACTGGGGGTTGAATGCGAATTTTTATCGTATCTTTGTCATCACCAAATCAATATGAAAAACTAAATTTCTTATGTGAAACGTTCTCACTTTTCAGAATATAATTTTTATTTTGGTATATATTTTCAAAATCCATTTAAAAGAAGACGGTTTTCTGATGAAAAACAACTTTTTTGAGTACGCCGCAATGTTTTATCATAGTATTGATTTTTTTTATCTAGAAGCTGAGATTTTTTCAGTAAGAAGCCTAAATTTGTAGAGTGCAACAGCTGCACGTTGTCGCGTGATGCAAATTCAATTGATGAAAATTGTATTATTTACAGACGTTTATTAATTGAGCTTGTGAAGAATACAAAGTGAATAGTACAAAGAGTAAAAATCTCGACTTTCAAATAAAAAAATAAAAAACACGATGAAACATTGTGACGTACTCAAAAAAGCTGTTTTTATTTTTCGTCTATGAACGTGTTTCATCAATGAATTTTGAGAAAATATTCAAAAATAAAAGATATATTTAAGAAAGTGAGAATTTTTCACGTAACAAACTTATTTTTTTATATTTATTTGCTGATGACAAAGATACGATAAAGATTCCCATTCAACCCTTAGTTATGCCGAAGTTCGAAAATTGAATACTGCATATCTCGGTAAGTCTTAAGAAGGCAAAACTTGGTGAACTTTCCAATTTTAAGGCACACTATACAAGGTCAAAATTTCAAACAAAGCAAATTTTTGATGTCTCGTTCATTTACTAATAATTGATGGACTTGCCCATATATTACAATACTTTATTATTTTCTCTCGTAATACTTTGTTATTATGAGTTAGAAGAGTGGTCATTCTCCGAATACTGTCTCATCGGCTACAAGATATGAAAATAACTTTAGCCAAATCTTCCAAAATCCATTTACCATAACAATTTGACTATTTCTAAAAATCTTGCTTAAGTTCATTATATTCTACTAGGGTTGGCACTTTCTAAACTGAGTGATTTAATCACTGGTTTAAATCGTGGTTTAAATCATTGGTTTTTGTTTTAATTTTTATTAAATCGTGGGTTTTAATCAACTTTAATTACTCTTATCTAATCATGTCTTCTGATGCATAACATTTGGCTTTTTGCATGTGACCTGAAATCAGCATTATAAATAGAAAATTAAAAGACATGATTGAGGATATGAAGAGATTTCAGTACGCTGATACAGCTTTATTGGACAAAGCTGTTCAAGGTCCTTCAAATATTCATTCGTATTTGAGATGTATAGTACTAATTAGTCGCTATTCTTGTACAAAGTGAAACACAAGCTTGCTAGCTTTTTTTTCCTATCTAGTTTCCGAATTTTCAATAGATAGAACCGAAAGTAAAAAAAATTCTCTTGATACCAGCTGAGGATGCATTAGCAGAAATTTGGCCAATTTGCAAAAGTATATTAATTTTCAAATTCAAAAATGATGTAGAAATTGTTCAAAGGCTTTCATAACGTTGAGGACAAGTTTCATATGTGGAAAAAAAAGCGAAAGAATCTGATTTGGATAAAACTAAAACCATGATGATTTTTTTCCAACCTTGTTAATAAACAGTTTCAACTATACACAATTGTAATTGCATAATATTTGCGGTTTTCTTTCAGCATGGTTTCAGATTTCTTTTACCCGAACATGGGCGGGGTAGAAGAACACATATTCAACTTGTCTCAATGCCTCTTGGGCCGTGGGCACAAAGTCGTAGTCCTTACTCACTCGTATGGTGACAGAGTAGGAATACGATACATGACGAATGGCTTAAAAGTATATTCTCCTATTTGCTCTTTGACATATCTCCCTGTTCATAAGCTAACATACTTGCTTTGACTCTCTTTCTCATAAACAGTATGAAAAAATTCTGAATAACGATTCAATTAATGCAGTAAATTCAAGTAGTAACTTGCTACCTAATCGCAAAATCAACTCTTCAGTTCATTATCCACCGTCACAATTGAACATACGATATTTAATTAATTTCAGGTTTACTATTTACCAATAAAAGTCTTTTACAATCAATGTGTGCTTCCCACAATGATCTGTTCTCTCCCATTGATTAGATATATTTTCATAAGAGAACAGATCCAAATAATACATGGGCATTCTGCCTTCTCAGCTCTTGCCCATGAAGGTATGCTGATAGCAAGACTGATGGGATTGAAGGTGAGCCAAAACGGCGAATTCAAATTAACGATATCAACTTTCTTTTCAATATTTGAAAATTACAATAAATCTCTTATTCCAGACGGTATTTACCGACCACTCATTATTCGGTTTTGCTGATGCTTCTGCAATATTTACTAACAAATTCATACAGATGTCTTTGTCAGATTGTAATCATTGCATATGCGTTTCGCACACCGGTAAAGAAAACACTGTCTTAAGAGCTAAAGTAGAAAAAGAAAGGGTGTCTGTGATTCCGAACGCAGTAGACACCGCGCTATTTACACCTGACATAACCAAGAGGAACAATGAATTTAGTAAATATATATTCAAAAGATTAAAATCTTAGTCAGGCTTTTTATTCTGCTTTTGAAGCATCCCAGAACAGTTTATATCAGATGAGATGGTTAAAATTCTAATAGACTTTTTTATTGTATATAAACGATGTTTTTTTGCAGTTACAATAGTCATAGTGTCTCGGCTAGTCTATCGAAAAGGTGTTGACCTTCTTGCCCATATAATTCCTGAAGTATGTGCAAAGTATAAAAATGTACAATTTCTGATCGGAGGTGATGGGCCAAAACGTTGGCTGATAGAGGAGATTAGAGAACGAAATTTACTGCAAGATCGTGTCAAACTGCTCGGCAGTTTGGAACACTCACAAGTTAGATATGTTCTGAATAAGGGTCACATATTCTTGAACACCAGCCTAACGGAAGCCTATTGTATGGCGATTGTAGAGGCAGCTTCTTGTGGGTAAAGTAAATTGACCAGGTAGTGGAAACAATTCCAATGAATACACGGCGTTGCGATTTTAGAAAATAATACTGCAAATTTACTCACATTCAACATCACATTATAAATTTTCAAATATTTTCATGATCATGATTTGCTTGGTATTGACTCCACTACCCACCACCGCAAATACTTAAAAAATGAAGGCGTAGAAGACCAACTTGTGGGTCATAAGTTTATCCATACTTTGAGCAATCGGTTCGATAATTTAGGAAGCCTGAATTTATTTTAGATTACAAGTTGTGTCAACGAGAGTTGGCGGAATACCTGAAGTGTTACCGCCGGATTTAATCTACTTGGTAGAACCGACGGTATCTGCATTAGTACAAGGGGTAGATTCTGCTATAGAAGATTATATTAACGGTAAACAAATGTGTCCTACCGAGGCACACAAGAGAGTAGCATCATTTTACAATTGGTTTAACGTCACAAAACGGACCGAGATTGTTTACGGATTGGTTGATAAAGAGGAGAGAAAAAATTTGGGACAACAATTGGCCAGCTATATACCTAGTGGAGTATTACCTTATTTGTTGGTCGTTTCATTGTGCTATATTATTCTACAAATACTCGAATACCTCGTTCCTAGAAAGGTGAGTGGTATATGCTACAAATGTTGTTCGTAAATGCTTCATTTATAATAAAGATTCAATATTTACAGTACATCGACTTAGCAGGAGACTATAGAAAACCACAAACAGAACCGAATGTACAAACTAAAGTGCCCAGAAAGAAAAGATCTAACAATTCATGACGTTAGGTGATTTTTTTTTTGTTGTTTATTTTTTTGTATGATTATTACGCCAAAACTGTATTCAAGAATTACCAAAAAGAAACGAAGAGAAAGAGAAAAGGAAAAGAAAAGAAAAGAAAAGAAAAGGAAAGGAAAGGAAAGGAAATTACGAATTTCTCTATTTATAAAAATTTGCCTTAGACAAGTGTAATTTGATGTCCAAAAAAAAAATAATAAATTTCTACGCCATGTTAATATTAGAAATGAGAAAAGAACCATCTTGCCTGAAACGTGCAGTTCGTTTACCTTAAAAAAACAATTTCATTTTTTACATGACATTATTATACACTGTAAGAAGCTAATGGTTCAGTATTAACTCACAAAAAAAAATATCTTTTTCTTTTGTATAATTTTCACACGAAGATAATATAGTATCCAAAAATAATCGCAGAGAGAATTTGAAGGAATTCCACACTAGATATTATAACATTAAGTACTAAAATTGTCTTTCAGATTTTATATTTTCCTCAGGTAAACCAGAAGACTACTTTCTTTAATAAATTAATTTCATCGTATAGATTCCATATTGTAATTAAAATCTGAAAGATAATTTCAGGAATACATCACACAGTTTACTTTACGTGTTTTTTCCACATGGCAAACGGGTCCGATGTTTGCCTAGATCGCTATTATTTATGTTTTTTTTTTGCCATAATTCTTTTGATATATGTATTAAATTAAAAAAAATATTAAAGAATCAAAAATTATTGTGCTCTAACTGTTGTGCTATACTATATACCTATAAGCAGATGTTTTCGTATTTTGTAAGTAATTTAAACGCTATATTTGATTTAGAAAATAATTGTTAAGTATTTTTCTATCACACCTTCTTTTATGCGATTGATTGTAAAAATGACACAATATTAATAAAAATACAATCTTTCGATTATTACGCATCTAAGAATTATAGAGGCTTTAGATATAACGGAATTAAAAATGAAACAAAACTTTTATGCAAAAGATATATGTATACATATACTATAATAAATTCCTACATCACAATCTCAACGGTTGTATTGTTAACAAGTTATGTATGTACGGACATACGCACGTATAATATACATAAATGAATACATATATGTGCTTGTTGAAATATGTGTAAATTTTATTAAAACACCATAATAACATAGCTTCTGAATAGTTATAGTCCACAACGTCAAAAGCATCTAACAATGGAATGAAATTAATGAAAAAATGAATAACTCTAAGTTACATGCCTCTGATCTTGTGGTGCAGGTATTCAGTAAATGTATGTTGACTGTGTACATTATTTAAAAAAAAAAAATAGAAATTCATTACATGAGACCAATTGAGTAAGCAACCAAAGATCTAGAAGTTAAATATTCATGTAGTGGCATATTAATATGTATATTATTGTTGAACAGAAAGTATGATTTTATAATGTATAGTCGATATACATATACATCTGTATGTATACCTATGTGTATACATACAATCGATAATCCGCCGATCTACCTATAATAAAAGACGAACAAAATTGTGTATTGGTTGACAAATCCAATGATTTATCCATGAATATTTGAAATTTGTCAGATTCTAAGGTACAAAGCCATAAAGGTATAGTGTAATTTTAATTAAAAGCAATATTTTAATCAAATATTATGCCTTGTAGTTATTCCTCCGTTATACCTCTGTATACAGGGTGGCCTATTTTAATCAATCCAAGGTAATATTTTCAAAATGAAGCAAGATACAAGAGAATACTTCAGATAAAAGTGGTATGATTCCGAGGGGGACATTTGATAATTATGCTATGGGTTTTAAATTTTTATAGGGTTTTTGGGGTTTCATGCCGTAAAGTTTGTGTTTTAAATTGGAACCTCTATTTTTTAGTGGAGATTGATAATCTACAGAAAAAAATACATTACTTCTGTAGAAAATTTTGTTATCTAAAGGTTCAATTTCAAATCATGAAATAATGAAGTTAATTATAACGTTACAATGCTAATAATGTAATAACATTTTTTAAAGTGATTAATGAATTTTAAAAATAACTTGCCATGACTAATTGATAAACATAAAAAATCATTTTACTCTTGATATTTGTTTTTTCTTCTAGTTACTTTCAAAAATATGAACCTGAATTGATTAAAATGTGCTACCCAGTATAAATAATAAAGAAAAATTCCTATCAGTTGGAATTTTTCCATTCTGTCAATATGTATATTTTATAGTATAATATAACAGATATTTCAGAACAGTATTATAGTTTCGGTAAAGATTTTTTTTTTCTTTTACTTTTATTATAATACAATTGTCATATGAGTTATCAATTATGTAAAATATTTATAACTTATCCAAGATCCACTGCAGACTCACACAAAACTATAACGTACAATTGATACTTGCGGCTTTATCGCACATGCAATTTTATTGCATATAAATTTTTATTATTATTATTATTATTATTATTACTTAATATTTCACAACTTGTGGTAATTAAATTTACCTTTCAGGCAACTTATGGAAGGTATTTTTATTTTTTCCTTTTTTAATTGGAATTCAAAAAAAACAAAAAATCCCCTTCCATCAATTGTTTATTATTATTATTATTATTATTATTATTATGGTCTTAGCCAATTGATACCAAAGAAAGTTATGTATACGTATGTGAAATTTATTAAAAAAACAAACAAACAAACAAACAACATGTAACAGTATATGTATTTATAGACCCTTATCGTCGGATATGATTAATTGGTCACTTTATATATGAGAACCGGTTAATATTAATTATGCATCACATAATTATATCTTTGGGATAAACAGATCACCTTTTATTTATTTATTTATTTTAAATATGTGTACGAAACCGACGATGGCATTTATGCCTCTTATGAACACTCACAGCTTGAACATCATTCTATAACAATGGATAATTAATTATTATAGTACATATTACAATTATTTTTACGAAATTACAAATACACATTACTTTCTTCGGCTTATTGAAATAGCCTCTCCGTAATTATATCAACATTACATATCATCATTGTTTATTATTATTATTATTAGAAATTATTTTTGTCTAATTTTCAAACGCGCTAGAAAATTTTTAATTTCAATTTTTTTTTTGCTCCTCAATTCAGAACAAAATTTTAAATTCAATTTTCTAATCTGTGTTAACAATTATTATTTATCGATTAATTTGTTTTTTTGTTTCTTTTCATGTTTTCAATAACAAGAAGATTAATATTATGAATAATTAAAATTGTAATGGATTTTGGGAGAGAGGATATTTCTTACAAGATATTAGTAGTAAGTTTATTTTTTTTGTGTTTTTTCTTTCTTTCTTTCAAATTCTCAATAACGTATCAAAATATGTTTCACATATTATTATACTGTTACATTTATTGCAGTTGACATTATTTACTATTTTATCAGTAAAGATGTTACAGCATTTCATTTTAATACGTGCACAAATTTACCTTTTTGTATAAAGTTTTTTTTTTCGTTTTCTGTTTTTTTTTTTTACAAAAATTTTCACAATTCTGTGACTTACATCAATATTAATTGTAATTAATTGCATAGATTATAACAAGTTCGTCCAATTATTTTTGCGGTATTCAAATCGTAATTTACTGTTGTTAATGACAGTAAGAAAAAAAATTTAAAAAAAAGGAATAGATCATTGAAAATTTAGCTCACATTTATACAGTTTTTACCAAATTTTATTTAATTAAATACCAAATAACAGTTACGAACTTGGTGAACTGATAAATAGTATCGAGTTACAAGTTTTAGTGATGAAATTAAAGATTGGTAAAGAAAAAAAAAAAAAAAAAATGAAACTCCTCTCCAAAATGAATTTAAACAATGTTTGGCTGTAAGAAAATTTTTAACAATTTATTTACAAGTTTAAAAACCATGTATAGGTTTTGCAAGAGAGAGAGAGAGAGAGAGAGAGAGAGAGAGAGAGAGAGAGAGAGAGGGAGAGAGTAAGAGCAAAAATTTTGCTGAAAAGTAATTGTCTATAACACTTCTAAACACAGTAAAAATATTTACACTGCTACAGGGTATATCTATGTGTTATTTATTTTTCTTATTTATTTATCCCTATAATTAATAATTATAATTATGTGTAATATCACGTTATACACTTTTAATGAAAAATAATGTATGAGCGACGCGGATGATGTCTTCTGTTTAAATTATAAAAAAGAATAGAAAAAAATGAAAAATCAAATACTTAAACTAAAACTAAAAGAAAATAAAGTTAATTTGAATTTTGATTCACGAAATAAATATAAATTTATGTAAAATAAAATAAAAAAGTCCGAATTGAAAATATAATAATGTTTATTTCATTATGTTGTATGTACGTTAGATACAATTGTAATAGTAATAATACAATATCAATCAATAAATCATTCTCGTTTTTTTTTTTTTTTTTTTTTTTAATCATCACTGTATTATTGTACAATTCCTATTTATATATAAATCTTTCAGTTAAGAGCCATCGGACTTTCTTCTAACACAGTTATTATATTCTATACCTTACATTAGCGAAAGCCCGGTCACCCTCGGTTAACAACCTTTACATTATTATGAACGATATCAAATCTGACAGTTCAATACAAGGTATCTTATTTATCAAAACTTGTCAGATTATGTTCTCGTATTGTTAAGATATTGGTCAAATCCGGTATAAATCTTCATTCATTAAATCTTTTTGTTTTTTTTTTTGTTTTTTATAGGTATTATAATAGGTATATGTAAGTTAAATAGTACAATACTGCTTCTTTGTTATGGATAGGATTCGACTATGCAATAATAAAGAGAAAGAGAATCGTTAGGAATTTACATGAAATAATTAATCTGATCTAAAAGAAGGTCAAGTATTAACATAATACAAATAAAATATTATAATTTACCGTAGTCAATAATATATTTTACTGTATTTTTCATGTTTAACATAATTGTTACACCATTGTTTTTTTTTTTTTTCATTTTACATAAAAACAGTTTTCTTTCAACTTTGAAAATAAAACATTCATATATCAATATAGAAACTCTGGAAAAAAATAAACAAAAACAAAGAAAGAGCCAGATATAAGTATATTCTTTTGAAAGATATTCCTTTCAAGGAATATCACATACTATCTAATTTCCTTTGAGAAATAAATAATGATAAGTCTTTACTACTGTACTGTGGTGCGATAAGAATTTCTAGAAGCTGAGTATTTTTATTTATTTTTTCGTTTGTTATAAGATTGGATTCGACAAAGAAATGCACAAATATGAATAGAAGTCAATTTAACGAAAAAATATGCTACTTTATAAAAAGAAAAAATATTATCAAAGTATCAAAGATCAGAAAAAGATTTTCGAACCAAAATGGTATATAGCATTGTTTTTCTGAACTTTGAACTACTTATTTGAATATTCAAAAAGAAAAAAAAAAAAAAATGTAGATATATAAATATAATAATAATTATTAAACATAATGGCATCCAAGAGTAAATCCAAATCGTCTAATAATATACAATGAGTAGAATACTATTACCTACTAACGTTTTAATAAACTGTTTTGAGTATCAGGTGTTTCCCAAAAGAAGGCTATAAATTTTCACGCTCTTTTTATTATTCAATTTCTTCTTTTTTTTTTTTTTTGCAATTTCCATTTCAACATTATCCAAGCAGTATAATTTTTCTGTACAATTTTCCTTTTCCATTATTTTTATTTTTATTTTTTTTTATTTTAGAACGTAGGTTCCACTGCGGAGGAAATTATCGCTACGAGATTGATATACATATATATGTTGTTCTAAAACGTTCATTAAACAAAATCTGATATAAGATTTTAGATGATTTATAACCCCGATGAATGTCAGATGAATAATTTTCATAGAAAATTATTTTAATAAAAAATTTCTTAATACATAGTTATAGTTATTTGTTTGAACGAACGCTCTAGAAGCTGACTTGCAGCCTTAATAAATAAATAACGGTATGTTAAGCGATTCAAGTCTCGCATTCGTTTTCTTTTTACTTTTTCCTCCAACTTGGATTACGCTGGTTTATTTATACAGATTTGATGTCACGTATTCAAACACCTTCCCCATAGTCGCGATCGCCAACGTTTATGCGATCCGGAGCAGCAGTTACGCTAAAACCAAGAATCCTGCTGTCCACTTTGAACATTTTTCCCTTTTTTGGCTTCTTTGCTTTACCCTGTAAAGAGAAGAATAATAATAAACATATCAGTATATGTATATTTATGAAACAATCAATTATAAATTTAGCTGTTTAAATTTATAAAAAAAATTTTTTTTTTTTTAATAAAGAGAACTATAATAATTGATAAATTACCTTAACTTCCTGAAATTCTGTGGTTGTTGCGTTTGGATTAACAGCAGGAGCAGGTTTGCACAGATCATCCGCCTGAGGATGTGGACGTTGAGCAGATCGCCACTTGCTACGTTTTTCAAGAAATTGTTTTGCAAATTCGCTACACTGTTTATTGTCACCCAGATACATTCTAACGTATTCCTTGACCTCATAGGCCGATTCGATGTCTCTTAAGAAGCCAACAAACGTTGGAACTGTTTAAAATAATAGAAAACAAGCATATTGTGTGTTAAATAAAACCGTAACGTGATTATAAATCAGATTTAGGATTTCACGATAAACAGATAAACAAATAATTAACCCCTCTTTTTCCTCCATTACAAAGATTGTTGTTCCAATTCTTCTAAAAAAAAATTCCTAATTTGAAAGAATGCAGAAGTCTCTGGTCATAAAATATTATTTGGTATCGCGATATGTGAATCAATGTATGAAAAAAAAAAAGAAGAAAAATTAAAACGCAGATGGTCAAATTCATTTTCGTATAGAAGTTCGTATTTCACCTGTTATAACGACTTCTAAGATTAGCCCAATTGCCTCTGTGATACGAATACTTCTTCAGAACGTATAACGAAGGAACACAATTCGCACGGGGGGAAACCTTACACAGTTTATCGATTCTTATTTCCAGGACAGCGGATTGCTAATAGTGATTCAAAATTGGGGAAGTTAATAATATTTATAATTCTTTTTATTTCTTCAAATTATCAAAGAACAAAGTTGAAAAAAAAACTAAGGAAAAAAGCAGATCTATCGTTAAAAAAGAACTTCACGAAACCTATACCTTTCGAATTTTCCATTAGCTTAATCAGTTACATTCAAATAAAAAAAACAATAAAACAACATCATAAAACAGGTAAAAACTTACTATCAACAGATGCCTGGAGTCCACCGAGTGCTTTATTGCACCACTGAGTGAAGTCATCCGGCTTGGCAGTGTTCTGTTCAAATAATTTCTTAACAAGTTCTTCTTCTTTCTTGTTTTTGCTTTTAGTTGCTTTGTTGTTTTGTTGTTGTTGCTGTTGCTGCTGCTGCTGCTGTTGTTGTTGTTGCTGCTGCTGCTGGACGGGGTTGACGGAGGGTTTGACCGTGATTGATTGTTTAGTGTTCTGTTTAGGAGTCAAAGTAGCCTTCGGTGGCGTTAGATCATCCCAGAAACCGCCTGTACCACTGCTGTTTGACCACGCCTGATTATTCGCGCCTGTAGCACTAGTCCAATTCAAAGATTGTGCAGCTGTACCCCATATTCCAACACTTTGGAGAGCAACAACCGGTTCCTTTTGAGCAGCCTTTTCTTGTCTTTCTCGTTCTTGCTGCTGAAACGCAAAAAGCTGACTTAGGAATTGAAAATATTTAAAATATGAGTAGAAATTTAAACTCCAGACCGTTCCGGATATTAAAAAGAAATTTTTCATCTTAATCATTGATAGTCTTCAGCCAATTGAAAAGTGAAATTAACTTCCACGACTACCTTTACCTTGGCGAGGCGCTCTTGTTCTTCTTGTTGAATTTGAGCCAGACTTTTGACCATCGGTTTAGAAGCTGGAGCTGCCTTTTCAGCCCATTTTAATTGCAAACCCTTTGATATTTCAGCCGCAGCTGCCTCCTGAGCAACTTCGGCAGCTCTTTGCTGTGCCAATTGCTGTTGCATGAGCTGCTGTACTCGTAATTCTTCCTGTAATAAATAATAAATACAATAAAAATTTATAGATATTTTTATAAAGATGATAAATAAATCATGGGGGATTGACGTACAGCCTTCTTCTCTCGTTCGAGCCTTTGGATTTCAGCTAGAGAAGCGTGAGACGAAGGAGGTGGAACGTGAGGAGTCTGTGCCCAAGGAGCTTTGCTACGTTCTTGCAGTTTCTTCAATGCTTCTGCTTCTCGTCTTCGTTGTTCTGCTCGCTTTGCTTGTTCCTCTGCTTCCGCCTTTCTACGAGCTTCTTCCTCTTTCCTAAGATATTAAAATTTTTTTTTTTTTATAGATTATTCAGTTTTTTTAGTTGTGGAAATAAACAACATTATATAACGAGTGATGAAATATCGTATAAAAATCGATAATGAGATTATCGTACTTGATTCTCTCTTCCTCTTCCCGTTTTTGTTCTTCTTCTACTTTCTTTTTCTTCTCTTCCTCTTTTCTCTGTTTTTCTTCTAGCCTTTTAGCCTCTTCTCTCTTTCTCTTTTCCTCCTCTTGTTTTTTTCGGTTATTTTCCTCGTCTTGTTTTCTCTTCTCTTCACGTTTTCTTTCTTCTTCTTTGCGTTTCTTTTCCTCTTTTTTCTTCAGCTCTTCTTCCTGTTTACGTTTTTCTTCTTCTTTTCTCTTTTTCTCTTCGTCCTTCTTTTTCCTCTCATCTTCCGTACGTTGTTTAACTGCTGCTGCTTCTTCAGCTAATCTCGCTTTTTCAATCTCCTCTTGCTGTTTTCTCTTAGCATTTTCCTCCTCCGCTTGTCTTTCTAATTCTTCCTGTTTTTTAAGTTGCTCTTTTTTCTTCTCTTCTTGTATCCTAAGTTTTTGCTCCTCCTGTAAAACGTCAATCATTTAACCAGCTTCAAATTTAAGAACCTAATGAAAATTGGCATCAAAAACTTTGTTATTAATATTAAATGATACTAATGTGAAAAATTATGCTTCAATATCAAATAAAGAATACTCTTGCAAGCTAAGAAAATCTAAAAACTTACAATTGAGTGAAGAAAAAAAAAAAAAACTAAATACAGTTCAATTTATACTCACTAGTATCTGTTGTTCAGTCTTCATTTCTTTAGTATGTATATCCCAAAGTGAATTAGGCAATTGACCAGGAGGCATGGCAGGAATAGAGCCCATCTAAAACAAGTCGATTTAATTGTTACTAACCCAAAGTCTAAACTCTTAATAAAACTTCATCCCAAATTGTAATATTTATACCTGGGATTGCCAATTTTGAGTGGCGAATTGAGGTGGTGCGATTTGAGGTGGAGGATGAGGCCAAACAGACTCAATCTGTGTGGCATTTGGATGTCCGTTGACATTGAGCTGACGTAGTAATGATTTAATGGGATTGTCTTCAGGCGTATTGTTGGGAGTAGGTGTCATATTGGGCTGCTGAATTCCGTGTAAATTTTGTATGCCTCCCATTTGTTGGATTAATTGTTGGACTGGATCTATCGTACCACCATGCGTCGGAGTAGTAGGATGCATAGTTGGCGGGAGGTGATTTTCACTTTGTGTTTTAGCCTGGCAGATAGAAATTGGCTATTTAAATATTGGCATTTAATTGGCTGTTTCTGCCATAACATAGAAAGACGTTCATATTTCAACTCCCATTAACGAATTCGTTACTGTTAATTACCTGCTGCATTTGTGTAAATAATTGCATTATTGGATTAGCTGGCTGCGCTGCTAGAGTAGGTACAAAAGGGTTCACAGCGATGGGGGATATCTCTGCCATTTCTGGCTGTTGCAGCATGTGTTGAAAAATTAATTGATTTTGTTCAGCTGGACTCATAGAAGCCCATTGTTCGGATTGAGACAGTTTTGCTACAACTGCTGCTCTTACATGACGAAATACTAGTTGATTTTGTATCAAACACATTTGTTGGTACTGGTAAAGAACCAATGGGTCATCCATACCGCCCTTTGGTAGCGTACCAGGAATACCAACTGGTACTGGTATCGCAACTGGTTCAGTTACCTGCGAGATTATTTTTTTTAAAATTATGTTTCGTTTTTGGAAGATAAGATCTTGAATTTAGATATATTAGAATTTCTAGTCTTTGTCAAATTCTTGTAGATGCTGATTATGGTGAAGACGAATTCCTGAAATATGTATTCGTGAATAATATTCCGAAAGTTACTCTCAAAAACTTGTAAGTTTTTTATGATGAAATAACGAGCCTAAAATAAAACTTAGCTCTTGATATTAATATTTAGAGGTCCCTCATTGCTATTTTTTATTTTCCATTCAAAATGTAATTGTAGTACTCTTCGATTTTCAATATCTCAAGAACTAATCTATTTAAAAAGATCCTGCATAGCTACTTTTGTTAAAAATTGAACACTCCAACATAAAAGTCTCTTGGTCTTTTTTAATGAATCTAACAGTATCCAAGTTATACATAACTTTATTCATAATTTTAACCACGAATAACTTAGAAACCGTGAGATTCATTGAAAAAGACCAAGAGACCTTTATTGTAGAGCCTTAAATTCAGAACAAAAATACCTATGCAGAATCTTTTTAAGTAGCTTAGTTCTTGAGATATAAATATTAATATTAAGAGCTGAGTTTTATCTTAGCCTCGTTATTTGATCATACAGAACAAGTTTTTGAAAGTAACTTTCGAAATAAAATAAAAATGGTCGGTTCATTTGGCCTACCCAAATATACACCCCCTTAAGATGGTGTAATTATAAAGGCAATTTCAAATACCTTTAATGGAGGTACGGGTGGTCCCGGCATGAAAGGAACCCTGCCCCACATTTTAATCAGATCCCCAAGCATGGAGAATCTCTCGTCACACCCTCTTCTGACCAATAAATTGACGTTAAAATATCCAGCTTTAAACCACTCAGACATTTCGCTAGCCAAAAATGGCCCCTGTACCTCGCCCTGAGGGTCTCTATAAAACCATTTCTCCTGTCCAGTTTGAATATTGGGATTTTGACTCTTCACAGAAGTTTGTTGTAAATTGGATCTTTGATCCTTATGAATTTCTTCATCAGCCATTAATTTGGCCACTAACGCATCGGCCTCTTCTTTCATCCTGTCCAAATCGTCCTCAGACTTTTGTCTAACGTTAGTGGCGGACATCATTCCTAAAGTACTTTTACTCTTTCTTAATTCGGAATGTAACGGTGGTTTATCATTATTAACACCAACTGAAGTTTCGCTTCTTGTTTCAACGGCTTTAACTTCTTGAGATGATGATTCGCCTGGAGATTTAGAACCTTGTGTATTTTGGGATAGACTTTTATCACCAACTTTATCCAAGTTAGTTGCGCTTTGAACTTTTCTAGGCATTGAATTTAACAGAGGAGGTGAACAACCCTTTATCGGAGTACTATTTGGAGTGGATATTTGCTTTGGCGGTGAAACGCTGGGTTTATCTTGTTCTTCTGGACTTTCCTTGTCCTCAAAAGGTTGAAGAGACTTTGGCCGTTCTCTAATCACGGTATTATTAGCCGTTGGATTGCTTCGACGATTGGAATTCTGTCCTTGGATATGAGGCAGAGATTTAGAAGGAGGTTTAGAGTTGCTTATTGTTCCTTCAGACATTAGGCGGATCCGATTCTCTCGATTTCCTCCAGCACTTATTATCCCATCCTCATCATCGTCCGAATACATCCCTCCATGAAATGCTCCAGATGCGTCAAAGCTGCCGCCGCTCTCGCTCGGGTTTTCAGTTGCCCTACAAGAATAAGACCTTCATTATTTCCAAATGAGGCTGCATTTCAAACACTTTATTGGGTCAAATTATTATTCGTTGCAGGGTTTACAACAACTTGTAATTCAACAATTAATTTTTATCACTGTTATTAAATTTTGAGACAATTAATTCTTTACTGTTCAGTTTGGTATGAGAAAAAATTTAAGAAATTGAATCCTCTTCAATTCTTGTGAAATAATTTGAAATCTTTTGATATTATTTCATGTCTTTTGAAATCTTTGGCATTACTTATAATTCAAAAATCTTGAAATCTGACGTAAATTTTCCATTTCAATTCTGGATTATTTCAGCTTTGTTATACACCCTACAACTCTTTACAATCTCAGACAGAATAAATCGCTCTCGTATAATCGTATAGTCACAACACTCTAGGTACTCGGTTCACAAATTGGTAAAAAAAATTTGCATTCCAAAATACCGAATGTTAAGATTTGGCTAATAAGTCATCACAGATAGCTGTATAATTATTATTTAAAAAATAATCAATATCTTGATAATTACCATTCAGGGAGGTTGTCATGAGCGTCGTGATGATTAGGTTCCCAAGTACGAAGCGTACGAGTTGGAGGATGATGAGACAAATCGTGCGAAGACCTGTGACTTGCTCTGTGCTCCCAACGCGTACCACTTCTAACTTCTTCTCCTTCTACTCCGTCAGGTCGATCTAATCGATCCCCTCTCTCGGCGCCACCTCCATCACGCCAACTGCTTCTAACTGAAAATTAAAATAATACAAATTATTATTAATCAGTTGAAAAATTTACTTGTAGAAATACTTTTGAGAGATATTTCAACCAAATTTTCATCTACTTTCAGTTTTTAAATGATATAAAATCATTTTTTAGTCTGTAGAGTGCTACGAGTGGAAATCATACCCACAGACTTTTCAAAATTCTTTTATTTATGTTAGAGAAATAATCTATTGACTCAGTTTATTCATAACTGATTAATTGGATTTTGAAACATAATTAGAAAATCAGATGTGAGAGAAACTAAATCAATAGAATATTTTTTCATAGTCTAACAGCAATTTGTGAAAAATTATTACCAGAGTGAATTTTTTTTATCTCCAAAACGGTTCGAGGTATGGAATAAAATAATATACGATAAATAGATGACAAGAAGGGGGACTTTATCTGTGTTTTTACACAAAATTTCAATGGATCAAGGAACCTCGAAGATATAAAGGTCAACTTTGGTTTTTCGAATGGAAACCTTATTTTTTATTACCTAATTTTGCTGTACTTGAAAAATTAAACGACTTTTGTATGAAACATTTTTTTCTGAGATACCAATTTTTTATGATATTCAACTGAACAACTAGAGACGTTTGAACTTTCAACACTTCACCTCAAAACTATCAAGTTTAGAGAACAATTACAAGAGATAAAAAATGCGTAATTTTATGCAAAGAATTTTGATAAATAATTGCAAAATATTTTCCGATCACAAAAAAAATGTTTCATACAGAAGTCATTTGATTTTTTCAAGTCGATTAAAAATACGTGATAAAAAAAATATAGGTTTCCGTTTAAAAAAACAAAGTTGACCTTGACATCTTCAAGGTGCCTTGATCTATTGAAATTTCGTATAAACCCAGATAAAGTCCCCCTTTTTGCCATCAATTTTTCGCACATTATTTTTGTCAATACGTCGAACCGTTTTCGGGATATTAGTTTGTAACACTTTAAAAAATCTCACCCTGTGTATTATATTAGATATTTTATATTCTACCTTTACGTTTCTATACTTATAGTTATATTTATCAAGAAAGGTGGGATAACAAGGTATTTATATTGGATCGAAAAAAACATTTTAATCTCATATATGTATATGTATATATAGTATAAGCGCATCACAATTTCGACGTTCTTTTATGTTTGTAATATGTTATAAATTACATAATATGTTGCTAAATTAATACCTTGAAAGCTATTCGAGATATAGACGATTTTTAAATGGTTCCAGGTTTGAACGGTTTGATATTTAGCTGAACAACTAAAGACTTTTGAACTTTTAACAACATTTCACCTCTTAACCTTATCAAGGTTTGCGTAATTTCAAAATCTTTTCACTAGTTTCTAAAATTGATTAAAAATTACAAGAATTCATACTGAATGCAGATATTAACTCACCCCACTTTTCGCCTCGACTACTCGAAGCGACTCTCCAACCGTCGTCATCTTCGCCAGCGCGATGTCGCCGCCAATTGCCTTCCATAAACGACCCGCCACTACCACCACGGCCCAACTCCTTTCTAGGACTAGTAGAACCGTTCCAATCCCCAGGTTCTGGTCCACCATTTCGTTCCGACCATCCGCGTTCGCTCTGTGATCTGTCGAAAGGTCTGCTTCTCCCCTGTGAAAGGAAACAAAACCAAGAATTTAGAGTGATTATTGCTTTGGAATTCGGAAGCCTTTTCCCTTATAAGCCGGTATCAGTTGATCAATGAGATTTCAAAAACAGATATAAATCAGACCTGAAAAGATTGTGTCTCGGTTCTCGGTCCGTCACCTGGTTCATCGAAGAGGACACCTCGGGAGTAATGAGCTGGATAAATGCCACCTCTCCCACCCCTGCCTCGTCCTCCTCGATCTACACTACCCCCTCTTCCTCGGCCTACGTTGTTTGTTAAACCACTATTCCAGGAACGCTAGAATAACGTGAATAACGTCACTCAGTGAAAATTTTTTCAAGACTTAAAGGTTTGATTTAGATAAAATAAGTGAAAATAGTGGAATTCAATTTTTAAGATAGATTTCAAAAGGACTAAAACCTGTAAAACTTTTTGAGTATTGCTATTTCAGTATACTAGGATAGTTTACACTATATCATGTTGCATAAAGCTTCTAAATAGATGCTGTCAAAGATACAAAATGATATTTTCTGCGTATTGCAAAAGCGTCTAATAATACTGTCTTTTTAATAGCAACAGTCCGAAGTGTTAAACGTTAGCTAGTGGCACATCACCGTCACTATAATCACTGGCTGTAACAAAAAAATAAACTTACAAAGGCTCCGTTTAGGCCGAATAAAAATTGGTCAACTTCAGCCACAGACATGATTTTTTTTGTTATATGTATTTCTTTTTTTTTATATTATATTCTATCAAGTAAAGGTGAACAAGAGTCAAGCAATTCAATTGAACTGCAGAGACTAAGACAAGCCAGGAAGTTTGGCGCAAGGGCTCCAGAGTGATTTATTTTTAGAACACCTACCAAGAATGACACAGATCCCAATATAAGATACAACACTAATACGTGATACAAAAATATACTATATTAAATCGCATAATATCTTTCTCTCTCTCTACTTTCACCGTCCGAATAATTATCTAAAAATACTCTAGATACTCGTATTATTGTATAAATAATTTTGTCTAATTACGCTTTAATTTTTCAACTCTTAAACATTTTAACCCACATACAAATATATTGCAAAGTTCAAGGTTGTAAGAGGCTTGAAAATATTTCACATCTTATATGTATATGTAATGTGTAGATTAGGGTGAAAATATTTTTTTAAGGGTTTGTTTATGTTTTTTCAAAGCTCACATGAAAATTTGTTAGTTTTATGCATTTTAAGAGACGTCTTCTAATTAATTTCGGCTCAATTAAAAATTTTCTAGAGGTCGTTCAAGAGATTTTGAAAATTCCAAAAATGGTCAAAAATCGATGTTTTTTCAATTCGTTAGTTCCTCAATAATTAAATATTTTCTGTGTAGATTGTAAAGGAACATACTAAAATATCAAGTAAAAATATTAATATTCAAAAGTTGCTCAATCATTAAAAACAAAATCCCAATAGTTATAACGGTTTATATACAGCAGTTTTAAAATTTTTGAGCAAACCTAAAAAATTTTTCATTAAGCTGAAATTTGGAGAGGGTTTTTAGAATGCATAAAACTAACAAATTTTCATGCGTTCTTCAAAATAAAATGAAAAAGCCGAAAAAATAATACCACCCGAGTGTACATGCATGTTAATAGAATGTTAAACATTATATCTCTTATTGCTGTTTACAAATTTCTACAGAATTAAAGTAACCCAAACTGTTTATTTCTCCCTGTAGATAAAATCCCGAGTTGTTTATTTGAATAGTTTGTTTAAACTGGTAGTTAAAAAATGATTTAAAAAGTCACCGAAAAAACAAAAAAAAATCTTATAAACTTAGACGTTCTAAAAAATTCTTATATCTATTTTCTCATATTCTTTTATTAACATCTTCGAACCAGATATTTATCTCCTGCCTTAAAAAAAAACCATTCAAGTAGAGTTGAGTTAGCGTATCTAATCTTTGATCGATATTTCATTCAAGATAAATCTGGGGAAGAAAAAGCATTCATTAATAAGAAATTTTAATAATTACCGCTTCCTCTTCTGTCATTGGCGTTAATGCCAGAGGTTGTTGAGCTTGTACGATGTAGAGGGCAGGAAAAGAGACAAGAGGTTCTGGGGGTTTATAATTTCGGTCAAACAGAGCCAGCATCTCTTCTCGACCATACCTATGCTCAGCAAGCTGGTAACGGGGGGTAGTTAGGATACCAGGTCCTCCCCCTCCCCCCCCGGTATTGCAACCGTCTCCTGACAAATTGCGCAACCTATGCATGATAAAATCATGTTGCTTTTTTTTAACAACGGAGATAAAGAAACAAAATAAAAGCAATTTCTAAACTTTATCAATAACTTCAATCAAGCTTCACATCAGAATCAATCATTGTTTTATCGATAACTCGTTCAATCACAACTGCCCATACTAGGCGATCTTCAAAATTCAAATAAAATCATTTATTTCTCTGTATTGATGATGAAGTGTAAATGTTTTCATTCTTAATTCGAACATACGTTGTTCGTGTGTTGAATGATATTTTAATTGAGTTTTGGCTAAAACAGCTTCGTAATTTATTGAATTTAAATTCCTGCTATATAGTTTCAACAGACTAAGCGACTCTTAATGGAAATTTGATCACAGAATATCTTTACAAAATCAAATGTTTAAAATAAATCTGACTTAAAAAGTTCAAGATTATCTAAATCAGTTATTTTCATAATTAAATATCTCAATTACGTGATGCTTTATCTTGATTCCGCATGTGCAGAAGTAAATTTTGATCTTGCTGCTTTGTGAACATCTGTAATTTTGTATTAATATGCTACGAAAGAAGTTTTGGTGCAAAACGGTAACTTAGGAACGATTTTCGTTCTAAAAAAATATCATCTTCTTACTCGTTTGAAAAAAATCGTCGTACATTGACCGCAGAAGATAAACACCCATAAATTGTCATGAATTTCTATTTTATTTAAATGTAAATAAAATTATGTTCTAAACAATAAGACAATGTGGAACTACAGTTCATTTCGTTACATGTATATGAATGGTCAATGAATCCCATGCTTTAGACTAACTTTTTCCCACATTCAAGAAAAGCTTACTTAAGATATTATTATTCCATCTAACAATTAGCACAGTTTGAATTAATGAAACGACTTACCATTCCGGACCAAATTTCATCGAATCCGTCATCTCGCAAAGTACGCTGTAATAACAATTATGATAATAATAATAATAAAAAATGATAGATTTTATCAATAATCGCATTGTTCAACAGATAAGACTGAATCAATCTTTTATTGAAATTATGTGATATTGTGTACAATAATAAAAAAAAATATATATATATATATATATAAAAAAGAATAAAAAAGAATTTTTATTTTCTTCCTCATTGTCAACGAGTTTATCGTGACTAAAGTGAATAACGAATATCTTGAAATATTTCCTGGTAAATTAACGTGGTTTGTAGATAGATTAAGTTCTAAAGTTAAGTTTATTACCTAGACAAAATAGAACGCGTTTAAGAATGTAGGTATACGAGATAGAATATACAAAAGATGCAACAGACTGAATAACGGATATGTCTAGAAACGAGTATTTCGTGTATTTTCAATCGTAATAGATGAAATATATTATTCTATAGGTTCAACAGATGTGAATAATTGTTTAATGAACAGAATTTCATGTATAATATAGATTGAAATGATTTTATATTAAAAGAATATATATTTTTTTAACGGGTCAATCTGCGTACAACACCAGCCAAGGTGGCAATATTAACCAAACTTTTTTCATCGAGGATGGATATCGGGATATGTAAAATGGTTCATGTATAATCGTATGGTAAATAGTTCGCGTATTATTTGGCTATTGAATTTCTTCATTTATAATATCAAGTGTATAATATAAATAAAAGAAATACCTTATTTAATGTTCGGAATTATTGGGCGAATGAAACAACACACCAATATGGCCGATGGGTTTTTTGAGATAGAACGCTAATACGCATGCGCTATATTTCACTGTCACGTGACGCGAATTTAAAGGCTAATGAAATGGTCGAGGTGAGGGGGGGCAGCAGCTGTGCAATACACATCCAACTGCAACCAACTACTTCCTGTTTCTTGAAACACGCAATTTAAAAAGAAATATAATAAAAAAAAAATAGAGAACAGAACGTCGCGAACGCGCCATTATTCGAATTCCAGATTTCCATGCGCGAACTTAAAAATATCCACGTTAAACATGAATAACGAATAATTATACCATATTCCTTAGATTATATGCGATAATTGTATTATGATTAACTGCGGAAACCAAATATAGCTAATTCGATTTGCCGCATTTGCGACCTAGGCGCGGTTTGTTAATTTCAAAATAAAAAATACACACAGCGTGATCGTATCGCGCGTGAATTACGTTGAAACGCGTAAGAACGTACTGTGTGACGTCACTAATCAGATATATGATATTGTAGAATATGAACGAAAGATTTTTAGAATAAAATGATAATTATTTCATTTATCCAGTTTTTTACCCATATTCTGTAACATTTTTATCCGGTTTTTCACCAGAAATGATTTTTAAGCATTTATTATCGTCACTGGGTCTCTTCGTATTTTCAAATTGATATTTTTTAATGATAAGAAAGCTAGGGTAACTCTCCAGCTGTTTAAGATGTTTTGATTTATCACCCTTGAATAAGGATACAAAGATATATTATCTAGTTTTAGAACTTGTCAGAACATAAGAATACCATTTTATTTAAAGTTCAAAAAATCCGTAGAAATACATCGAGATCAAAATTCGTCCAATTATTTCTGCAAATTTACCTAATAAATATTTTTAAGAGTAGAAATAATGTAGAAACCAAGTAGAGAGAGAGAGAGAGAGAGAGAGAGAAGTAAAAAAGAATAGAATATTTTCCAAACGACATTTTATTACATTTAATTTGAAAGAAAAAAACAAAAAATAAATTAAAAAAAAACAATAAAAATCGCAATATCGACGACTGGTTAAATTTAAACAAAGTAATGAGGCTTCTTAACAACTATTCCATATTCCGCAACTGCAGGTGTCAAATCTTCCATAGTCAAAGTATAGCGTCGATCTTTTCCTTTCGTTTTTGTGTTCTGATTAGCTCCTCTAGTTTTACAATGTTGTAAAGCGTCGTTAGCTATTTCTGAAATGAATTTCTGCGCTGCTAAAGACACAAGCCTCACTCTGAAAACATATTAATTATTTATAAAAAAGTTCAAAGTCATAATATTAAGGGATTACATACAACTTGAGATCAAATTTTTACACCCGTACTCGGAAATGATAATAGTCAGAGTTTGGAAAAAATTCATCGTTTTCACACGAAAACATGTTAATTCTCTTTAGAAAAAAAAACTACTCAATCACATTATATGAAATAATTAAACTTGTGAGTTTTTAGAGCTTCCATAGTCTAACCCATGATTAATTGATTTGTACTGGATAACTCTGGCCCCGATCATCAAAAACAATCCGAATTTTACATGAATACTTTAGCCAGATATGTCTACTGTGTGAACTACAGAAATAGCATTCCATTCATGGGAACAATTTATTTTTCAAAGATTCGCTTCATTTTTCATAACTTTTACATCTATCAAAAAAGTTTCTTGACCGATTTCAATATTTGTAGTTCACATTATGCGAAGATGTGTATTGAATCAGTATGTTAGACCCGAACCCTGTAGGTACAATAATTTTCATATAACCCTTTACGCAGTAGACAAAAAGTTAATTCTTGGAAATCTGCATCGTTTGTTAGAAAATTTTGAAAAAAAACATGCTAACAGAAATGCAAATGATGACCAAAAAGAATTTCGAGATGTATGTATATAAACCCTTTTTATATACGATATTTAACATCATTGTTAATCAAAGGCCTGCGATTTTTCGATAAAAATCTGAGATCAAGGTATCTGCTGTTTCATTGATTATACTTACATCCTTGGATCGGTTGTGTTGAACCCAGCCGTGTGGAGGTAGTGTCCACTGATAGCGTCAGGGACCTGAAATGAATAAATAATCCACAAAGATTAAACAATGTGATATTCCGTGTTACTATCTATCGAAAAATGAAAAGAATTGCATACAGTAGGAGTGTAATCTTCAAGTTGTAGAAGAAAATCGGAAAGAGGTTGACCCGCGGATCGAGATTCGTCGTTATTTCCCGCATACATCGGTGGAGTTTCCCTTCCATAACCTTCTGCCATTTTCACAATATACGTTATAGATTGAATAAACGAAGTTTCAAGTATTTAAACCGATTATCAAACACAGATGATATTCTACTTCGTTATATTCACCCACTTTGTTACATCCAAATGAAAATATTTACTCTTTCAAAATGCACAATCACACGTTTGCGATGTTTTGATGACTATGCAAGGTTGTGAAGTTAGCCCTACAACGAGTATAACTCGTCAAAGAGTATAGCTTTGGAACTCGTATCGAATTTAGCTTGTAGCAGACGACAAAAATTCCTAATTTTTCAGCTTTTGTCATAATATATTAACCGCATTTATGTATGTTGGGTTATTATTTTGAATAAAATCTTTCTCGTTACCGTACAATCGCTTTAATTATTCATTTTAAACCTTCCTACCCAGCGATTTTGGATTCATTAGGTTTTATTTGAGGTTATATCACTGTTCGAAAATCGACTGTCGTCTGCTATAGTCTTTAAATATCGATGAAGATTTTCGTCTTTCGAATGGCATATCTTAACCTAAAAGAATCCCATTTATAATATAAAACATTAATCAATTCTGAAAAATAAAATATAAAAAAATATTATCAAGATTTTAAAATTTCTCGGTGATCCTTTATCACCGTATTTAATTTTCTTTCAGCAAATTTTTGTCAAATATTGAAATACCGACAGCAAGTATTTAGCCGGAAATCCGGATAGATTTCATGCATTTTCGTCTTATTTTAATAACCCAATTATAGCTATTAATTCAACCTTTTTATCTCTTTGGTTAATAATAACAACCGTTGCTTTATTCTTTCTATTTTTATTCAACGTAAATGTGTTACGTATGAAACGCGGTTACATCACGATGGACGAGCTACAGAAGTATAGCGACGTTCCACTGCCAAAAGGTAATTAATTTTCCCACACTATGTAAAAGTGAATAAAATTTATAAAAATTGATTGAATATTATTATATATCTATTTTCGCATATTTTTTTAACTATCAGTAAGACTCGTCGAACGAAATGTCGTTCCTCAAGGTGTTGCCTTGGTCAATCCATCAGCAATCGCAAAAAAAGCACCAAATGATTTGGTCGCGCTCGCTATGGAGATACAGAAGGTTTGTATACGTACCTGAATTGATTATGATCAAGATACTCGGTATTTATGCTGGTTTTTATTCACAGCTTTGATTTTCACTTGTAACTGATTTAACTAAAATCTTTTATTATCTTTTATTGTTTAATATCTAAAAAGGCGGATAATTTCGTGAAAGCAAACGCTTGCAACAAGCTTCAAATAATAGCCGAGCAAATGAAGTTCCTACAAAAACAAGCTGAGAACGTTTTACTCGAGGCAAAACAGAACACCAATCTCCATCACGCGGCTTGTAATTTTAGAAAACAACCTGGACATGTATATCATGTTTATTTACGCGAATCTGGACAAACTTATTTTTCAATGTTAAGTCCTGAGGTAAGTAGAAAAGGATATTCCAACCTTTCCTTTTTTGTTGCAGAGAATTGGCTGACTTTTGTCTGAATATTTTTTGTTTTTACAGGAATGGGGGGATCAAGGACCTCCGCATATTTACAAGGGATCTTACAGACTAGAACACGATCATTCTTGGACACCGGTTTCTAGAATGGATGAAAAAGATGATGAGATGCGCCTGATTCACAAGATTCTAGATGCTAATCAAACTTTTTCAATAATGGATGATAATAGCAGAATGAATGTAGAATATTAATTACTAAGAATCACCTTTGGCTTCAAGGAGAAATTAATTTTTTACAGTTGATAATAGCAAAGATTGTTTAGTTTTATACAAAAGATAAGACAACGAGATTCAATCAATTTATTTAAAGGCCCTAAAGTCTTTGAGGATACTTAAGCCTTTGGCTAATAAATGTAACTACGTTCTTTGTCATTCCATAAAAATGTTAAGTTTGTAATGACGACTAAAATTGTTCTGTCTGAGTCGTTACCTGTCTCGAACAATATCCAGCATTTATAGAGTTAAAAAGGTGATTACTTCCTGAAATAATTTCATAACTGACTAGAGATCGAAATGATAGACAAAATATAACTAGATTCATGTTTCTGCTGGACAGTATGTTTGTTTCTAATGTTTTTCTAATTGCAAATCAAACTTTAGACTGGTTTTAAAAACCATAAAGATTACACGTTGAATGGACCATTAAGTTTTTCTAACAACTAGTCATTTTTGATAAAACTATTGTCTAGTTGCAGCGGCATAAAGATAGCATCATTGGATATTTCAACAACGTTTTTATTATCGTTAAAAGAAACAGTCATTTTTGTACAGTAACAAGTGTTCCTTTAATATTATTCTATCGACAGTCTAACAACGAATGTATATAACTTGTTCCAAACAAATCTTGGACTTCGGTACTGATATACCAATCAGACGTAAAGTTAGTGTTCGATAATCACACTGGGACGCCGATCATTAACTTTACAAGGGCAGATTGTAGAGAATTTAAAGCTAATTGCTCTTAACAATGTTTCAATATACTTAAGAAGAAACGACTATGTAAAATGTACATAAAAATTTGAACAAAAAATCAATCAATAGATGAAACTACAAATTTATATCATGAATGTACCTATTTGCTTTTTTCATATAACTACAAACCAAGACAGTTATTACCTTTAGTTGTGTTTTAATTAAACTACTATAAAGTATCTTTCAGTTAACCACCAGGTTACTAGGACTTTAAGGTGACTCGTAGATTGCTGATATAACATTAGATCGTCGAATTACTTAAAAAAAGAACATTGAATTATCATACAAAGCGTAACTAATCAATAATTACTAAATAGTTTTGCAACGAAGTTACTGCTCGCATTAATCGAACTGCAAAAGCGTAAACAAAACGTTAGGAAACTATCGCAAATTACCAACCAGAGGTTTGCAATCTCTCCTTTTCATTTTCTGATGCAGTCTTTTGCGTCATGTGGTATTCACTCTGTGAGCTGTAAAATAAAACCAATTTATTAATATTTACAAACAAAATCCAAAAAAAAAAATACAGTAAACATAAAAAAACATCTCGTTTTACTCACATTGTTTGGGTATTCTTAGGGGTTCGGCATCTTTTATAATACACTCATGCGTTTGAGCATGGAATAAGTACTGCAACAATAATTGTTTATCGTCTCCAACGCAAGGATCATAAAATCCTGGTAGCTGACTCTGTGGGGATAACAAAATTGATCAAAAAGCTGCAGACTCAAATTATCACACAGACTTATATCAGTCATATGTCAATAAAAAATCTTTATTACTACTGTTTTACCTTCGATGCATTATGCAGTACCAGTTTAGAGTCTTTGACCAAACACTGGAGAGGTATAGTAACGTCTATAACTTCATCTCTGTGTCCGTTGCTTTCTTCTTCTCGCGTTACCTGTTCTTGAGGATAAACAAATCTGCCATAAAGTGCTTTAGTGATAACTAGTCCCCTTTTAGCTTCCTCTTCTGATCTAATTCTGCTGAATGTAGCCTTCATGAGATCAATAGCTGCTTTTGCCTCTCGTTGTTTCTCTAACATTCTAGTCTTGTTTAATTCCTTCTGTTTCTCTTTGTCGCGTTCTTTTTGCTCTCTAACAACCGGATCAATTACCAATTTCTTAATAACAGCCCATGTAATGAGCGGAGCTACCGTAGCGTAGAAAATAGGCGCTGGTATAACTTCCTCACACAAATGTATGGGGAATGCGTAAGTTTGAGATGCTCTACTCAGTTTTATTTTCAACGTTACTCCAGTTGGTATACCAACCGATACTGACGCAGAGAGAGAACTGTGCTGAGAGACTTTCTTCTCTGCACCATACTCTAGAAATGCTCCGAAAGTACCTGCTCTGTAGAATTATAGTTTGATTATTAAATGGGGCATCTAATCATAGATAATTATCAGGGGGATTAATGTTCCCGATTAACTTAGATCATGGTAGCTGTTTTGGACGAGTCTGATTCTCTAATCTGAAAATAAGGTTTTTGCAAAAGGGAATTAATTAATGAAGAATTAGGTGCTTACTTTATGCACCCACGTAATTTTAACTGTCTTTCTTCCATTTTGTAAGTATAACTAAGGCTGACGTAAGAATGCATTAGGCCAATTTGTATGGAACATGCTGTGTGGGAATGCGCTGTATCTCTTACGATCATTGTACTCATTGCACTTTGTATTCCCGCTCTATAAGTAAGATATCCAACCGCGTGTTTGTCCAATTGCATTGCTAAGGCTGTAAGTAAACGATAGTTAACATATATATGTGTGTATCTGTTTAAGGTTTTCTATACGCTTTTAAATTCATAATTTTGGTCATTTGCATTTCGACTAGCGCATTCTTTTTCCAACATTTTGCTACAAACATTGGATTTTCCTTGGTAATCAACTTTCCTTGCACTTTGTACAGAATTACATATAATTGAATGTATTACACATATAGAGTTTAGGTCCGATGTACTTATTCAGTATAGATTTACACACGGTGTGAACTGCGTATATTGAAATCAGTCAAGGAACTTTTTTGATAGATGTAAAAATGAGATTGGTGAACGTAATAATTATCAAAAATGAAGTGAACCTTTGAACAATAAGTTGTTCCCATGCATGGAATGCAATTGCTGTAGTTCACATGGTAGAAATATCTGGCTAAATTAATCCCAGTTTGCATCATCTCATAATCCATTACCAAAGAGTAGGAATAAAAATTTTATTTGAAAAAGAATTAGTGTGCTACAAACCCAAGACTTCGGTTTCAATAAAAATTTTATGTCAAGGGGTATGTAGGTCTTTTATAAGATGGAACATTTTCGTGTTCAATTAGAAACAAGATTTATAAAAATAGGAAATCAATTTTCATAAGCTTCTCACTAACTTCCCACAAGCCCAGGCCTGATCCCATGTGCTGTAAACTGTAGAATGGTAGCTCCATTGCAGAATATCCTTTTTGTTAGCGTTCTAAATCCCTTGAGAGATAAACTCGGCCCGTTACCAGCGCCTACATCTAATTCAAGCCACCCTTTAGCGGATATTAATCTTCTCGCAGAAACGTTAATCGACCCTGTTCCTGTTCCATTTTGAGTACCCAACTGTCCTGACATGGTCACAGTATCTCTCAGGGTCAAAGGAGCCTCGATAGATTGACTGAACGACATCCCACTGACCTCTATGATCGGAAAAATTCGCTCTCCGCTGCTGAAAATCAGATATAATGTAACTTAGTAGAGTTTTACTTTGAAGAGAATTAACACGTTCTGATGTGCACACAATGAATTGTATCTAAGCTCTCTGAACATCATGAATATGCATACTAACATATCATCATATTCGTCGTCATATCTGTTAAAAATATCTGTAGCATTGATGTTGACTGTGACATTGCCTTTTGGATTTGTTCGCTGTTGAAGCCTTCTCTCTTCTCTTTCTCTAGCTAATCTTTCATACTCCTCTCTTATTTCTTGAGGAGTTTTTGTACGTTGAACTATTTCCCATCCCTCTGTTTCCAGACCCCTTGTACCAAGTGAATCGTAAATAGCTCTTTGATGAGCATCGCTGAGAACTGTTCAAAAAAACGGTTTAAAATTAAAAAAATGGTAAATTTTGTTGATGCTCAATGAGTAGATTATCTTCAAGATGGAAATTCAACGCTGATTCTTTAATTATTTAAAAAAATTGGTTCCGAATGTTGGAATCAGTTAAATTTAACAATATTTAAATAATTTTAAACATATTTCTCTCCCAATTTTCCCTTAAAACACTGTTATACAAAATTCACCTTCGTAAGCTTTTTTCGTACGATTAAACAGAGTTTCTGCTTCTTTTTTGAGAATAGGATCAACGTGTTTGTCGGGATGATAGAGACGACTTTGTCTACGATAAGCATTGTTGATTTCCTCGGAAGTTGCCTATGGATAGATAAATCGAAAACTTAAACGAAGCGAAATTGTGTGCATTAATTTTCTTTTCTTTAATTTAAATTAAAGAAGTGACATTGAGTGATATAAAAACGAAAATAAAAAATAACAAAAATGGGGAAAAAATTTATAAATAAGACTAGATTATAACAAGTGTATGATGTAAATTATGAAAAAATTGCTCCTGTAAGATAATGTGTTAATTAAATGTTAAATAATTATCGATTTATTCATTCTATCGTGTTAACTGCTGTGTCTTTAAAGTTTTTTTCAACAAATCCTTTCAAATTGCGGCTTTAAGATTAGATCAATTTCTGCCGGGTAAACCGAGTGATGAAAAATCACGTGGGGTTAGGGGCTGAGATTGATTCGTTTGGTGAGAGTATGTATTTATGGGAATAAATAAAATGTTGAAATTTCTTACATTTTTTGGTACGTTAAGAAAGGTGTAAAAATCTTCTTCTATAACGTTGTCTTGATCGCCGTCGTCATCCATTTTAATTAGATATTTTTAAACTTTTATAATTTTGATTCGGTTGTATTATGATCCGATTTTTCTAATCGAGATATTTTATATCGAGTCTTCTGCTGCTGCTGCTGCTGCTGCTAATGCTTCTGCTTCTAGGTTACGAAATACATATTCATTAGACCGGCTCGACTTACTGGGTTCACGGAATGCGGACATTTTTTAACAGATGGCGCCTAAATACTAATAATATACTATAATAACATCATTCGATGTATCAGCATTATTCAGGAATCTATGTTATCGACAGCGCGCTACTCCGTCGGTAAGTTTCATCGACGATCAGAAATTGAGCTTTCTGATTAGCGCTGACACCTGACGGGAAATAGTCGATCTTTTCGAATTGCTATTACAAAGCTAGAGATTCAAATTACGTTTTTAAACGTGCAAGTGAGATACGAGTACTCGAACGAATGTTGTCTTACATAAACAGTTAATCTCTTAAACGTATCTTCAGAAACGATATTTTAATGATTTTGCAGTCTTACTTTCCCGCAAATTTAACTGAAATTGGATAAGTATAATGTGATAGGGGAAAAGTGGGATAGTCGCCGTAGGAGGATAGATGCCGCGGTGATCGTGTCTGGATATGCATAGATAACTTTAGATTGCCAATATTTGCTTTAAAACAAAGGTTTTCCCTGCCAAACTGGCAGGATGGCGAAGAAAAGCTTTGTTTTAAAGTAAATCATTGGCAGTATGATAGTTATGCATGTTTTCGGCATCCTCCTACGGCGACTATCCCACTTTTCCCCTATAGGATCTTTGTAGTAATTATAATATAACTAAATCGGATCAAAATCAACTAAAGGGAATTGATTTTGAAGCCATTTGGATTCTTTTTCATTCCTATTGGTTCTAAAACTAATTAAAGAAATTGACCTTATAACGAATGAAGATAATTTTCAAATTTCTATAAACAAAAATGCACCATGTGAGGTTTGTCGACTGTCAGATAACACAGCACTGGCATAAAATGAGCAGAAAAAGAAGTCGAGAACAAAGCGAGAGTTCGCGCACGCGGCAAAAGGGTCGTTGTTTTGATTTTAGAATGTCATAGCATTCTCGTTCTCCTGTAGTTCTCCCTCGGTCCTGATCCCTGATTTCTTGATGTTTCTGCTTACTATACCTTTGTATACCTATACATGCTATACAGTTTACTCTTCTTTTTCGCCCTCTAGTTTTTTTTTCTTTTTTCTGTTTCCTTTTTTTCCCTCGTACCTATGTTCTCTCCTCTGCTTCTCCACGTCCTCCGCCACTAACCCGTATGTTTTATTGCTGTTTTATCGTTGTTCGTTTCTCGCGACGAGGCGAAGCCGCGCGATTATACCACAGGGTCACGTCTAGCCCACAGGGAGAGGTCCTGGACTCGATAGTGCGCATGCTAACGATACTAAAAGTGAAAAAATCGAAATTCCTTGCTCCTTATAGGTATTTAGCAATTATTAACAAGACGCTACGAAACTGTATCAAGAATTATATTTAAAACTGTAGATTTGTACAGATTCTTGAAATATAATTAATTATATTCATTTATATAGAAATGTGTTTGAGAGATAATTATTTAAAGGAGAATTGCATTTAGTTATAGTTTACGAAAAGTAATGTCCAAATCGAAAGAGAAATGGAAGTAAAAAAGATTTTTGTTTTTTAATTTAAGACAAGTTTCTTTGAATGACTTATATACAAGCTAGCTTATCGCTACTAGACTAATCCAGACCTTGCGCAGTTAAAACCAAAAACTTAATACGGCACGACCGTCTCTTAAAAATGGTCGTAAATTAGGGCGCGCGCCAGCGTTTAGGTCACCACACTTGTTGTGTACTAAACCCTGACCATTGCATTGAGAGTCTGGTTTAGGTTTTGGTTCGCCTCGAGTGACCAGCCATCAAACAATATAATATTACGTTACAAAATTATTTCAATACTTCTATGAAAATTTCAATGTCATATTATAGTTTCTGGACGTGTCAAATGCCAAAGAATATACATAAAGGTATATAATCATTATACTTACACTAAATAGTAAACTGAAATTAACTTTTTAAATATTTGCAACGAAACCCAGCCGATGTTATTATATGGTTGATTTACACAATATGGTATAAAATCTTCAAAAAATTTATTCAGCCTACTGCATGGGCTTACATTATCAAGTACTGTAGTAATTGACCTTGCTAATTGACGATGATAACTATACCTATTAATATTTTTAACAAATGTAATATTGATTACTATAAGAGTTTAAACTGTGTACAAATATTTATACAAAATGATTTATCAAGTCAGGAAGTTGTTATGAAATATGCAGTTGTATGTTTGAACTATATATGGCAAGCTAATGCATCACAATAAACATCACTACAGTATACATATAGGTATATTCAAATATTTTACATATATATTCATGTATATTATTTAATTGACTTTTGAAGAGGACATAATTCATATATAGGATGCAATAAGTGAACATTGCGCATATGCATATACATATAGACAAGTTTAAAAAAAAAGTAAGAATTTAGGTTAAGATCGAAGTGCGATCACGATACACATGTAGGTATAGAAATATCGTCCTATACATGCTTATAATCGAAGCATAATACCTATACACTTCAACAATAAAGTTAAATAAAGTGAAGAGAAACAATTGAACAATCGAGCAGCCATATGTTAGAAAACACGGTCATTGTGCTGGACTAACAATGCCTTGGTTATGTTAGCAACATTGCTGAGAGAGAGTAACCGCAGCTTTTGGTCAACAATCATCCTATACGAACACTCAAGTTATATATATATATTGTTGAAAAATATCCGGCGGAGCTGTTGACTTACTACCTCATACCTCCGTTTACGAATAATTCTCATTACACTCATATCAAATGACGAATCGAATTCCCTTATAAAACGAATCATTTCTTTCAATTCAAAAAATCAAACGATCAACTCCTGATTTAAAACTACTGGAATAAATTGTTAATAGAAAAAAAATTCTAAACAGAATTATTCGATACGGAATGCAGCTCACATGAGCTCATTGCAAACACTGTACAAAATAATAAGTAGGTACCGAAGCTATATGGCATAGTTTAAAGCTTCTTTGCTGGGGAAAAAAGTTATTGATATTTTTTTTATAGCACTGTGAGCAGATTCAATAAAAACAGTACCATATTTTTAGTTAGAATGAATTTTCATTTGATTTTATTTCATTCATTGTACGAAAGTTTCATTTGCGGGCATTTGGTAACCGAAACTTAGAAAGTCTTTTTATCATTCAAACGAAGTACGCAATTCAACAATCGCATAAAGATTTTGCCCAACTTTAAATTGGTATACTTTCGATCATTTTCAGCATTTGAATAAAGGTAATCGGTTCTTGAAGTCATAATTGGTTATGAATTGAATTCGGGGGGTGGTTTAAAGCGCATTTCCTGGGTTTTCCCAACTCAATATTGATAGTTTTGAACGAATCAACTACAGTTGTCTGAAGCAGATAAAACTCGAAGAAATATTACATTTGCATCGATGTCCCTATGCCGTCTCGTTTCAACTAACATGTAATTACGTGTAGGTATTGAACCAAATAAATTGTCCGTCGATTAAATTATTCATTTAACTTTGTTTTTTATCAGTGTTCTGATCTTTGCACTGTTGCTTCAAGGCCACCTATAGCTTCGTGAGTGCGAAATAATAAGCTTTGTTATACCTACTTATAATATGAGTATCGCGTTTGCGATCATAAAGATCTAATCCAAAGTTTATGATTAATGAGATCCGGCGTGTTATAGTCGTGTGGAATTTGACTCCAGGTAAACAAGGTGTGAGATATCGGTGTCCAGTGTCGACCATCTGCAGTATAAGGAAGAGATGTCTTACTTCGACCGTCGCTATATTGCATCAAGTATATAATAGACGCCGCCGTTGTTCAAGGCAGTGATCGCGTCTCGACACGGTGCTCCGTTGATATTTAGAAAACAATACCAAGAATATGAGGATATCGATTACCTCCTCTTGTTCATTATCTCGATTATTATTCTCTATATACGGTGATAACAATGTTTTTTTTTTTTTTTTTTTTCTTAAGGCATCTGCAGTTTCTACGACTAATTCTATTTTCATATATATGTATGTCTCTATATGTGTATACACATTTATTTAAGCCAAGGTTTATAAACAAATGAATAAATACTGAACACTCTATAATATATTTATTTCCTGCAGTTGCTTAACGATGGAGAAAATCGTTGGAGCACGGGAAAAAAGATATAATTTCAAAGTAAAAATCTGAAGATAAGTGAAGATTTTGTATTCTTACATACATATTTATTAAAGTTTATAATTTATCGAGAAATTTCAACCCTCAACAGTAACATGACGCTTCAAAATGGTGGAGTAATCCCTTGCTAAAGAAAAATCAACTCTGTGGATGCAGGTCAACGGTGGACACGATTAGGAGTTTGGAAAAAATCTTAAATAAAATATTCAGATGTATTAATAAACTAGATATATGTCGCTATTGTGTGAACCACGAATTTTTGAAAGAACATGAAGTTAACTGTTGTTTTCGGACCTAGTTTTCAATCAACTGGATTAAAGAAAAACTTGGAAATCGCGTGACTGACGCGAAAACGTGACACAGAAGATTATGACTTGATAAATCACAGATGCCAGGATCTAAAACTTAGCTGTAAATAACTTGAGTGAGATTATAAAAAAGCGCAGACTCCAAAGTGACGTAGATAACTGAAAATCGGAATAAATTGCTTGGAATATTGATTATGCACAAGATTAAATCGCGGTTTCTTGCAATTTTTCTGTCATACTCCCGCTTCAGCATACTTTCACAGTAAAAAGTTAATACTGTGAAAAAAAAACCCGCATCAATATGACTGCAGCAAGGTATCTTTTCAAAGGATTATTACCGCAGTTGTTTACCTTCCTTCCATTCGTTGGACTGTCAGTTAATGTGTATTGCAGCTCCCTGGAGGCTGCTGCAGGGATATCTGATAGCAAGAGTTAGAGTGAGTAATAGAGAAAGCAACTAAACAGAGGGAAACTGGTCGACAACCGTCGGGGGCGTAGGCTGCAGGCGTCGACTTTGACTCCGTGATCGTCGAGGGCGCCGGAGGTGCGTCCAATCCTGGTAACCGACGCTGTTCCGTGGCCGCCCCATCATGGCGACGGTTTCCGTTCCCCACTTATTAGTTAGATCGATTGTACCTGCGCTGTACCCGCAGCATCACGACCCCTGGACTGTTCGAGTCTCTCCATTTTCCCCCATCTAAAACACTTATTCTTTTGTTTTTTTTTTTTCACCCATCGTTTCTTGATTCTAAACGTTTACTTTTCGATTGTTTTAAATTCGAATCATAAAACGTTATTAATGCCTCATCCGTAGTTTTATACTTTCAGTTTCTCCAGGGAAGTTAGGTTAGATTAATACTATATGCAACGGTATAAGTTTCATGGTTTTATAGATGTTATGTAGATCGTCAATAAAGTTTAACGTAAATTTGTGGCGCATTTTATTAATCATTGAAGATCGTGATGCAGGTTTGGACAATTTTATGCCATAAACTACACACCATGATGTAGATTATGATACGAGTTTCACCATCCGTCATTTGTGCATATTATCAACGTGAATATAGAAGTTAGAGCGGAAAATAATGTAAACAGGTACAGATCGACGCTGAAAAGAAGACGTAAGACTAATATAATATAACGTTTAAAAGACTGAAGACTATTATTTGTTATATCAGAAGATTTTTATAATTATACATATACAGAAACCTATAAACTAATTGTTATAATATCATATAGCCTCGTCAAGCAATCATATATAGGTATAATATAATAATTCCCAAGAGTATAATATAATATGGAATAATAATCACGTAATTCGTACTTGACCTGAATAATTTCACGCACTGCAGCAGAGTTCTTAGTAGTTGTTGGTGCAATTAGTAAAAAGAAAACATTTCTTGCAAAAGCATATATATGGTTTATATTCCGGAATTTTACGTATTATATATATATATACATGCAGTAACTATATACCTATAATATACTGCAGCGTAAGCGCTAAAATATCATATATACCTACACATTATACATATACCAATATGCATGCAATATTACCTCTACTTAAATATATATCGCAACTTAATCATTGTTACATCATGTTCACTCCTCAGTGTCGAATATGTTATACACGAGTAGGTAATTATATTATATACTGACGTAATTGTTCTTTCTTAATAATTCTTTATATATACCTATGACAATTATATATACCTATATGCTTTATATGTCGACGATTATGTTTATATGTATAAAATTATACCGAATCACTGGCTTGCGCAATGTTCGTTTGTTCCACTGATCTAATAATCCATTTTAATTATATGCAAACGTAATTGTAATTATATCTGTCACACATATATCCTATATCATTATTAATTCTAAAGATTCTATAATTTACTAACCTATATATGTATACGAAATTTAGGTCAAAATCTTATACAAACTTACGTTGCAGAAAAAAATCACCGATTCAAAATGGCGGCCGTGTCGATATATTCGACGATATACATGATACACAGAAATGTAAACTGTAATAAAAAAAAAGGTATATTTCATCGCATTTATTGTTTTTTTAATACTGCACCTTTCCCTATATCCAACGTACTATTTTTTAATCAAATTCAAAACTAAACAAAGAAAACGAATTGAAAGCAATTATTTTCGTAACGATATCGTTGTAAGTTTCATACCGAATTACAATTAATATATTTGAATATAATGAATGGAAACTAGCGGGATTTTTAGTCCACTTAAATCTACGTCATAATATTATAGGCATATATAAATATGAATATATTAATGTGTATATGCGGATATATGGGTACGTATTAACGTATATAGTATTGCGTCGGCGTGGTTCTCGATTTTTTTTTTTTCGTATTCTCGAGTGGGGACGAGAGGTCCAAGACTCCGCCCCCGTTCCTCTAGCATATTCCTCTTCACCTCCTCCGGGCAACGAAGTTACGACGTTGGTAAAATCCCCACGCGTCCCCGAACCACCCGGTCCGTCCGCGATACTTGAGGATCCCAGAGCGTCAGAGTCAATCTTCGTTCAGTTAGAATTGATGTCGGTTGTTTGTGCTCCCGCTCCAAGTCTTTTTTATTGAAGTTTGTTTGTTTTTTTTTCTAATTTATTTATTATAAGTTTTCTTCAAATATTTCTAAAATAATAATTATCTAGTGTCACGGATCTCGATCCGTTACTCTACGGCATTTTTTTTTTTTTCAAATATAAATTAACAAAAAAAAAAAAATAAATAAATAAATTAATGTGCCCGAGAATTGTTTACGTAATGTAAAACTCAGAACTGCAGTGACTGTTACACTCCTACAACCATCAGTGATAAAGTTTACGATCTGCTGGAATTCTTATGCCTAAATAGTTCTAAAAATCTACAAAAGTGCTTCAGGCTTTACCCAGGACATATTATAACGATCAGGATTCAATAGGACTAAAAAAAAAATTAAGTGTTTGATATTAGAAGTTACGTTTTTCGTCTACAGGACTCAGGAAGATCGGCTGTGATGACTCGCTCCTTATTTTGTCAGGTAATTTTAATAATTTTATTGTCTTATCTTCTTCATTCAACTTATTGTAGTTCAGATTTAAGCCCATTTAATAATTTATAATCGTTGTAGTGGTAAAACTATTCGTAAGCATTCCTGAGCTGCTGGAAAATTAGCAACTTATAGATTCTATCGTGAGTGCAAGTGCAGTGCGACGGGTTTCGAAATTTCATTTAAGATTTTCTAGCGACGGAAGACCCTTAATTCTGTTTCCGAATTTGTTGCGACGGCTGCAGGGTTTTCGGATAACGGACAAACAGCAATGTGAAGCACGTTACAATATTGTTAAGTTTCATGTACGATCGAGTGTAATAGAAACAATATTTTTGTGATAGCACACTGTACGATAAGAGAATACGAAACGGGTCTTTCCCAACCGCCATTTTCCTCCTTTTTGTATCTCTCGATCATTTGTGAAAAACAAGGAATTACCGTAATCAAATCAATTACGCTTCATATAATACAAATTCATGTCTATACTTGTCCAAGTTTCTTTATATACGTTCTAACACGACAAATATATTTAAATATAAGTACAAAGAACATTTATAAACAGTTTTAGACTCCCACAAGAGCCGCAGGTTTTATTCTTTAATTTCTTGAACCAAGGGAAAGTTTGAAACCTCTGAGGAGACCAAAATATTGTTACTATTAGTCCAGTTGCAGCGCCATGGTGACCCTGCGCTATGTAACCCGACACGAAACGTATTCATTGCTTTGTTCAAACTTCAGTGGTCTGCGCAGTCCGCGGCGTGTTAAGGGAAATGAAAATATTTTCAATTGCCTTTATTTTTCTTTCAAACAAGATTATGAATATCAAATTTATTGGTTAATTGTTTACCTTCCTAATACCATCTTTCGAGCTTCTTTATTATCATCAAAACTACACGTTAAATTCTATATGCAAGAGAATCACTAACAGCGCGAATTTAAGTGATCACAGATACACACTCGAGTGTCCGTATAGTCAGGCAGCAGTGATTCACGCCGGTAAGAGTCAGACACTGTAGGTATGTCGTGAATTTGTTCTACAACCACAGTTGCATTATACCTACGTACGTACGCCGCGCCACGCCAGCAATGATGCGAGTGAAGAAGGCTCAAAGAAGTGAATACGTTGATGTTGTTGATACGTTGATTTCGGAAGAGAATTTCAAATAGTTAATAAAAGACATCGAAAGATGGAATTATGTGTACGAATAGTTTATCGTATGTTACTAATTTTAATCCAAACAAAAGTAGGGAAGGAGTAAACACCACAGATGCGTTAAACTATAGCTATTAAAAAGTGTATATTAATTTTTGAGAAAGCTTGCAGCTTACATTACAGAATCTCGCATGTTATACGATTTAATGCAAATTGCTAACTACAAGCGTTTACCTTCAAAGAAATTCGCGTCCGACCAGTAACGGCGCGGATCACTGATATATATCAAGTACATACTCTAAAAACTTACGCAGCAGTTAATTCCTTCGGGTCATCAGATATTCATCATCGTTAGATGTCATTTAGTTTGACGTATTTTTTATATAGTTTAATTATTTTGCAGACACACTTTTATATTTTCAAATCTACAGACTATTTAAAAATCTATGTATATGTATATACAATATAAAAAATGTGCAATTCGTTATTTGGAAACAGTAAAGTATACCAAGTATTCAAATAATTCAATAAAACCATATATTTCAAATCGTTAAAAAGTTATTGTTATATTCATTTGCACTGTCTAACTGTATACATATATAATACACGAAAAATGTCAACATGCAGAAGTTTATCAATGTTGATTTAATTTCTGTAATAGAATATAAAAGCAAGAATTACATTTAACGTTCTCTTTATCTCATCATCGTTACAATATTTTATTAGTCACAGTTTAGGGTCGATGCGTTTAATATGTAGTTTCGTACCATAAACTGTAATGTCATTTCATTAATAAAGAAAGAAAGAAAAAAAAAAGTGTTTTACATTATAATTTAATGAACATTTCAGACTGATTTTTGTTTAGAAACAAATCGGTGTTATTAAACTACATATAAACATATATAAAACATATATTTTCGTAAATATACTGATAGTAAAAGAGCAAATGAAAATATAAATATCCGCGATTATTATACTATAACAAATTCACAAAACAACTAAACATCGTCGGCTTATAATGATGGTCACTAATCAATGAATGAACTTACAATTCCGTTCAAAATATATCCGCATTATCATTTTATACTTAAAACATTCTAATATCAAATTTAAATCGATTAATCAAACATTTGATAATGATCTACGTTCATTATATTCAATAATTACGACAAATGACGCATACTGACGTCTGATTTTTATAGATTTTCAAGCCTACTAATTATGCTATCAATAATTGTCTTCGATAAGTTTTCCACTTTACATTATACGTATACGCGACTGCAGAAGGTAATAATTTATTACAATTCTAGTCCGCTTAGCCACGACTTTCTCATATATTTTCCTGATCGTTTAAGACGTTTTGTTAGTTAAAAATCTAGAGACGACCGATAGAGGTCAGAGTTTCTCGCAAATCAAGTGACACCATCACACATAGTGGCTTTAGACTGCACGTATAAGCGTAAATGAACGTCAAGGGAAGACAAGACAAGGCTGTAGTTCTCATCAACTACTGGGCAGTTAGTTGTGTTGTATATTATGTAATAGGGTGAAAGAGAAAAGTCGTTCTAAAGATAAATCTTTACGAACTGTGTGACGCATCGCTTGACGTTGTTTTTAAGGGACACATATCTGACTACCTACCGGAGTGTGAAGAGTAATAAAAACTTATAAGTTGTTTAGATGTCCTTAAGACACCTGGTGGACATGATTAAGACATTCACGTTCTACTTAATGACAATTTTTTATTTTACGACTCAGCCGCAAGGACATAATCTTTACATATACGAATATTTATTACCCTCGTGAAATACTTTCACACTATATACCTACACTTCATTAAGAATTATATACGAGACATTAAATATTCTTTTAGACATCTTCGAGGCATCGCATATAGCGTTGCTATTATACAAAATTGAAAGCAGACTTATTTAAAACGCCGAAAAGTAAAATAAACGTTGACATATAGAGGCCGGGTTGATGTTCCGAATTTTAATAATCCCGATAAAAATTCCGAATTTTAATTTCACCGACTTACAATTTTTGGAACAGATTTCCCCCCCCGGAAGTCTGCATTGTTGATTCAAAAAACTTCAAATGAAGAAACACCGGAAATTCGAAATTCCGAAAGGCCGAAACTTCGAAATTTGAAATTCGCGATCTTGGGGATCTCTTCGTGAGAGATTTTGGGATCGAACAGATTTCCGGTATTTAATTTAATGGCTTGATTGGAAAAATACTTCTCGATGATATGAACTCTAAACTACATTCTCTTAAGGCATGTCTTTAAAAATCCAAGTTAGATCATTTTCTGTCTTCGTACTTGTTTATAATTTCTATAATCGTTACCAATAAAACGACTAAAACGAGTCTCCAAGATCCAGATTAGGCGCGACTCAATTTAGATTGAATTACGAGTTTTGGACTTGTATATTACGCCTAGGTAGTTGCCTGAGAAATTTACGAGTCCAGTGTCGTCGTGCGGGACCTAAGATCGGTGCAACAGGCCGGCGGAAGTCGCGATGTCTCCCTAGGGACCTTAGGGAGTTGAGTATAAGCATAGAGTCTGCAGTCCCATAGTACCGCACGGTATCGCGTCTCATCTCATCGCGTCCCATCCCATCCCTTCGAAAAATCTAAGTGCTCAGCTGTTCGAGACTTGTCATTTGAATTGCTGCATGTCCGACGGGAGAACTGTTGTAGCGACGACGCTGACGCCGACAGTAGCGCGGGTAGTAGTTTAGACACGCGGTACGTATTGCTATGCGCTTTGCTTCTGTAGCCTATGCTGTTGTAGCAACTTTAGGCAACCGTACCGCCGCGCTACGTTTTGTTACGTTACGTTACGTTACGTTACGTTGCGTTGCAGCGTTACTAACGGAGGACAGGAACGGGGAACGTCAGAGCCGTGTGTCACTGTCATTTAAAACACATTAAAGCCACGTTTCGATACACGCGCTGTCTAAATTGCCGCCCAACACTGCAGGGACTACTCCGCCGCTTCTCTTGACTTGCGACTAACGTATGTCATCGTTTTTCTTCGGGTTTCTGCGCCTCGATCTTGCTTCTTCTTATTATTATTCGTCGGTGAAGATGCGGGACGTTTTAGACTAAAGGCAGGGGACTCCCAGGAATCCCTGGGGAATCCCTTCCTCTTGCTTATATATACTAATTATTGCGAGTATATATCTATACGTCTATCTGTTCGACACAGGAGTAAATGTCTTTGAGACTAAATTTCCAGTCAATCATCAAGTCGTGTTTCTTTTTATTTTAACTTTCTAGCCGTAGAATTAGAGGAAATTTTATAGAATAGAGGAGAATTCCAAACTCCAAACTTACATACCTATAATAGTTTCTTCAGTATTGATAAACAAAAGTCTCTGTATAGTTATTAAGAATTTTCTTTTCAATTTTAATATCAATTTTTTTTTCGTCTTAATTTAAAACTGTTTATCATTTGTTTTTCAGATCGAGGAACAAACCGCAGTCTCAAATCAAGGAATTATAGGAAAGCTTGGATATTAATAGAATAAAAATCACGGTTGAATAATTCAAATAAAAATAACTCGAAACAATTAATATAATTTTATGGAAAAGTAATTTTTCGATCAGGAGAATTTTTATAGCGAAAAGTATTTAAACAGGTTTGGGTTTAAATCGGTTTTGAGGGATAACTTTTCGGATATTATAGATCAAGGAATTTTCAGGATTGGTGTAAATCTTTCTAATGATTTCATCGAAACAATAAACTATAAACATTTGTAGCTATAATACATCTACGAAGTGATATAATTAATTTAATCGTATAAATAATGGTATCGGTAAAACTATACTTGTTTATTAATTATAGATCCAACAGTCGAATAATATCATCGTTAAAATTATATACTGATAATAAAATTATACTTCAATAATAAACGATAATCAGAGATATTTGCGAAATTTTAAACAAAACGGGGGTGCGGTGTTTAATGATAATCGATTAACTGTTAAAAAAAAAACAAAAAAAAAAAAAAAACCGATACATAATAGAGCTTGAAAGTGATTTCACACATCTTCGCATCGGTATTTAAATAAAACTTGTGAAAAAGTGTACAAATTTATTATTATTATTTTTTACTTTTATATATATTTCGAAAATTTTAAAGAAAAAACGAATAAATAAAGAAGATAGACTTGATAAGTGAAACCCAAAAAGGCGGATAAAATTTTAGAAAAAGAAACAAAAAACTAATAAAATTTAAAAAACAAAAATAAGGGGTGAACACCAATAGCGTAGCTGTGGAGGGCCTGGCTGCTGCATACTGGGGCGACGTTGTTCACCAGCACCGCGTCAATGCAATCTTTATGAACTACGGATTACATTCGGCTGCTGACAGGACGAGGATGGTTTCCCATCTTATTCCAGTCTCGGGGGTGAGTTTTGGATTTTTTTTTCAAATTTTATACGTTAGTTAATAAATTTATCCACAAAATAGGATATATAAGCATATTATAGAAACTAATTAGAACTAATTTCTGTTAATTATTCCTCGTCGGATATATAAGCAGAAATATTTTCAAGACGAACATTCAGGTACGAATAATTTTTAAAATCGTTGATATCAAATTTGGTTAATAAAAGTTTGAAAAAAGATTTAAGTTCCAATTGTTAGAAAAAAAGATTTTCGTCGATTTTTTTTTTAAGCCAAGAATAATTCGGTTTGATTTAGATTTTTGTTTTGTTTAATTTCATACAAATATGTTATAAAGTTATTCCAAAGTTTGTTTGATTTTATAAAACACAATAAATTTGCTGCCTATATGTTTCTTCTTTTTCTCCTTCTTCTTCAAAAAAAAAAGTAGTTAGCTAATTTAAATAAGATTACTTGAAAAAATATTAATTTGATGAAAATAAAACAAATATAAACAAAAAATTATACTTCAAATAAAAAAAACATTCGTTCGACTCTCTGTGCAGGTTAATGAAAGAATTTTTTTTTTGATCCAAACAAATTTTTTTATATATAATCAAACAAACTTTTCTCTATGCGATATCCTTCTTCTTCTTCTTTTTTTATATCCAACAGTTTTTGAAATCGTCGCAAATTTTGAATATTTATTAAATAAATTTAGTTTAGTTTATATATAGTTCAGTTTACATTATTTTATTTTAGTTTAGTTTAGTTTATAGCTATTAGAATTGTAAAGCCTTGACATAGATGCATGAGCGTCACGGAGTTGATGGTAGTGACGTTGGTGTTCGTTGAAGATAAGAGGAAATTAAAAAAAAAAAAAAATAAAAAAAAAAAATGAAACCACAAACCTTGAACTAGTTTTAATTATTATAAGTATATAATATTATAATACATATATTAATTACATAATTATCCAAAATAATAAACGATTCCAGCAGCAGCATGCACCGAATCGATTTATGTTTTAGTAAGATCGAATCATCATTAATATCAACGATATAAGGGTAATTCATTCTGTAGATACGAAGAGTTCTCGATTAATATTATAATTGATGAAAATATCACAGCAATCAATTATCGAATATCAATTAGAAACCTGCACTTATTATTATACCCCAAAACTTGTTTTCAAATTCCGGTTTATATATCTTCAGTTTTCAATTATTCTTCGTCGTTCAAAAACTGAACATTATATTCAGTTGATTCAGGATTTTTTTTTTTTTTTTTTTAATTCATGAAGCGAAATTCTGTAACAAATACTGCAGCGAGCAAACAAGATGAACGTATATATGTTTCATCGAGTGAACAAAACAAGTCATAGGGTGTAAGGATCGAGTGTTTTTTTCTCTGTTTCTATATACGAAAATGTTTATTGTTAGACATACAAAGGATCGTTCTCTAAAATTTTCAATTTTATAATATCTTCTGCGAAATTGTGTATCTATATATCTGAGAATGTGACGTAGATAATAAAATATATGTGGAAATATGCAAAATCATCTTTTTGGAGAATACTTATATTTGATTTTCATGTTTTGCGGGATTTTATACATATAAATATCACTCGGATGTATATGTGATATACAAGATATTCAACGTCAACGTCAACGTCAACGTTTTCGTTGTTGTTGTTCTTTATAATATACAGTCAAGTCAGGATAGCTAATTGTGAGGAAATTAGTATAAATTTCGTTAAGTAATGTGTGTAATATGTCATATTTCTATGCGTATAACGGATAAGATGTGGCGTTCCAAAATAAGGATAAATATCTAAGAAAGTTTATAAATTGAGCCATCCATAGCCGATAAGCTGATGATAAGAAGCAATAGTGTCACCTCGTATTCATATACGCATATAACTGGCCGTTTATCACTGATCCGCAACAATCAGGCCGCATAATCTAATGCCTATATTTAATGCCACGAGTTTTCCGAAGAAACTCGAAGAAATTTTACAGATGCACGTCGGCTACACAAATCGTGTTGGAAAAGATTCAACGATTAAAAATGACCGCAGAAGCCTTTTTTTGAACTAATAATTTGACTAAAAAATTGTTACTCTCTTGATTATCTCCTCAACTGTTGAGTTTTTGAAGAAATACTTCAAACAAAAACTGTAGCTATCGTAAATCCGCATCTTTTATGTTCAGAGACATTTTTTGTGGGATCAGCCGATTTCGATGTACAAAGGGATTACGGTATAATTATACGAAAAAATTATTATTCTCTTGCTTATCTCCTCAACCGTTGAGTTTTTGAAAAAACATTTGTCACGAAAATTGTAGCTATTATAAAATCGCATCTTTTATGTTGAGAGAAATATTTCGTGGGATCAGCTGATTTCGATATACAGAGGAATGACTGTAAAATTACGAAAAAATTGTTATTCTCTTGCTTATCTCCTCAACCGTTGAGTTTTTGAAAAAAACACTTAACAGAAAAATTGTAGCTATTATAAATCGGCATCTTTTATGTTTGAGCAAATTTTTCGTGGGATCAACCGATTTCGATATACAGAGGGATAACGTATAATTATAAAAAACTTGTTATTCTCTTGATTATTTCTGCAATCGTTAAGTGTTTGAAAAAATAATTCAAACAAAAATTGTAGCTATCATCATCCGACGTCTTTTATGTTCAGAAAATTTTTTCGTCGGATCAACCGATTTCGTTATACAGAGGATTGAACAGCGATTTTCACTGTGGATAGATACGTAGTGCAACGATTGTGTTAATTGTTATAGATGTTTAGTGATCGTTCTGTTTATTATGACTCTTTGTAAATAGGGAAAGGGGATCGAGGCTTGTTGCTGTGGAATGTATTCCGTATCTCCGTGAAGCGTATAAACTGTAAACGGTCGTAAAACAGGCTTAAGGTGGTAGTAAACAAGGAGACTTAAAAGTATAGTAAATATCACCGACAAAAGTGAGAATCTGACTGTAGAGACCAGGATCTAGCTACTTGAAACTTTCAACAAACGAGTAGCACATGTATATCGCGTAAATAAAACCGGAGATTGATATTTAGAAATAAAAATTATAAGATGGGAATAATTTAAATGGGATAATTTGCAGCTACAAGCTTTTCACCACCGTCAAAAAGAACGTTTGTAACGTGAATATACATCACGTCTAATTCTGACCATGATTTCACCAAACGAATTCAATTACCTAAATTACCTAGCAAAGATTATCCGACTACTAACACGATATTTCAACGCCTTTGCGTCGATTTTAATTCTGCAATTTCCGAGTCTGTTGCAGCTGTTCTTCACTCTTGTCATGTTTGCTAGCAGTAAACTGCCGCCATTTAGCGAACGTCACACTTTTCGATTTTGCTTATTTTCATATGAAAGATCCGAGAAACGGGATATGAGAGGCACAAGAAAAGCACAAACGTATACTATCCTGTTTATTTTTGAAGAAGAGTAAAAAGGGATCAGAGTAATTGAAGTTAAATTCCTCGTTTTCTTTGCCTTTTGATACAGTTTTTTGGATTTTGTACCACTGAGAGTGAAGCCTGTTGAACTTTTATCAAACCTACTGACGCGTTATATCTACAATGCGAATTCAAATACGAAATGAAACGAAACTCAGTGGCAAGTGACGATTTCGGTTTCGGAAGTAAAGAAACTGGCGTTGTAAAACGGATCGCAAATTAACGATCTACCAAGACCGTAAGTTTTGGCTGGCATAATGCGCTGTCACAACACGTAGCTCTTGTTTGTAAGCTCGCTGAGACGAAACTTCAAACATAGCAAGCTCCGCCAAAACTGTTTCCACAAACTTCAGTCTCGTCGTTTGGCGTAGTACGTTCTACCCTATACAACTATAATAATCACGATTATTATTTCATTTCTTTTTTCCTCCATTTTATGAACTACAAAAACCCGATTCTCCTCAGTTCATAAACCCAAAAAAATCTATCCGTAGTTGAAGTAAACAAAAATGTGGCAAATTAATGCAAAATTTTGCAATTTCTATTCAAGGAGCTGCAGCAGGGCAGTGGGAACCTTGGAGGGGCTGGTTTGAGTGCCAGTATTCTTCATGGCCAAGGATCTCCGCACTCTCTCAAGATTAAACAGGAGCCCTTTCAGCTATCCCAGGCTTCTTCGATTCCGTCTCTTCACCAAGGTATGTTATATTGCTACTAGTACATCTTCCGGTTTACTTTACACATGTTGTACTATCCATCAACGGTTATATGTCTTAGACCATAAATCGAGAGCTACTAGAGAACCGTTACGTTGTCGCCTTTCAAGAGGCGCTCGATGATCAGTGGTCCTTCATTGAGGATCTACACGCATATATAATTGTACTTTAAACTTAGATTTTCAAAGCTATATACTTAGGAGAATATAGTTCGGGATTGATTCCATCAAGAAGTATTTTTGCAATCAAGCTTTTGCCCGTAAAATTATATGCTGGAAATCTAAAACGTTGATCTTTTCAACTCTCTGTATGATTTAGATCGATACCAAGATCTCTGGAGAACCGTATTTCAACGTGTATGATTTTCCAAACTCGCTAGATTCGGTCCTTTGTCAGTAGCATCAGATCAGACCATGTCATTTTGTGGATGGAAAGGCCATCCAAAAAGCACTTCTTGTAGTACCAGCTTCACACTTCATTGTCTCCCAAAATGCTGACCTTAAACTATAAAGACACGAGTTTAAGGAGCAAATAAGCAATTTTTACCGTTACACGAAGTAGTCTTTACATTACTCTAGCAGCTATATCACTGTTCTTTATTTCGTGGATACATGTACAAGAAGTAAAGGAAGGAAGGAAGGGAAAAAGGACTGCGGAGAGGCGGCCTCTTAAGTCTCAATGCTCTAAAGAGCCGAGTAAAAGCTGTTCTAATAATACGGAATCCGTTGCGGCGGGGTGAGGGTGATAAACAGCCGGAGGCTGCGTTTATGTGGTCCTCTTTGCCTCCCTGCCAGAACACCAGCTCGCTCTCGATCAAGGCTTATACTAGATCCATTTATGTCTTACTCAATTTTCCGTGTAGTGATGCCAGAAGTGGTTGTCTCCAATTTTTTCAAAAATTACCATTACCGAAATCGATTCAAACAATCAGCCCATTTTTTTAATCGATTTTGAAATCGGTTTTTGCGATTGGCAAGAAGAACTGAATACCTTACGGTAAAAATCGTCCTTATTCTTCATTTTCAGTTTGAAGAAGTTTCCGAACTGAAAATTTATAGTTCAAAAAACGAATTTTTGATCCTATGAACGATAAAATAGAACCCACATGATGAGCACACACTAGACATGTATCAAAACTTGTTAGGTATATCATTTCCTTTAACCACTGAAGAGGCATCGAGATATGAAGAGCATGTCACAGTATCGGACTGCAGATGTGTTAAGGACAAGTGTTTTTGCCTCTGAATAACCGAAAAGACCGGAAATCTGTTCATCCTATGGAAATGTCCTTCTCTAGAGCCGTAGCTAGAGCAGAACTCATAAAAAACGAAAAGATACATCATTGAGATTTGGGGATATTCATGTCTTCACAGACTCTCCACATGATAAATAGAAAAATGTACATTTTGAGAATCCGCTCTAAGATTTAATACCTCATTCGCTGCAAAAATCCAATCCGCGTATTTGAGCTGACTCCAGTTTCTTTGAAATAAAAATCGTATAAAAGCCTTTTTTAATTAAGCTCCATGAATTGATGAGTTGTGGATGTAATAAGGGCATGGCAGTGAATATATGATCAAGTTTTAATAACTCATTTGTTATTATTTCACCACCTTGTGCAAATATAATCCAGTGTTATTTTCTTCTTATTAATTGCAAGTGCTAGTAGATTTTAAAAATAGTATTTCTTACCGGGTGTGTGAGGATCAGTTCTGGGGTCAGTATTAATAAAAGGTCATTTGACCGCTGCAGAGTAGGTATATGGAGAGCTCTAACGCAGTTTGGTTATCTCGCACGAATTGAAAACGAGCTAAACGAGATACGACCAAAAGATTAAAAAGGGAGTCAGAACGAAGTAGTGAGAGGCTAAAGACGGTGTTGGATTTCACTATGTGTTATTGTTCGCTAATCGTTCCAGAGAATGCCAAGTGAGATACGAATGTCGCTTAATATGGCACGGTGCAGCAGCTCATAGCTTTTGACAATATATTTTCTCAATCTCCAAGCGCTGCTCCAGCATGAACCGCGAAAATATAATATTAACTGTATACATTATTATACTTACCTTTTCGAAATTTATTCATTGAATTTTTTCACTTGTTAAATAATTTCAAAAAAAAAAAAAAAATATTTTCAATAAATTTTTTTTCTGTTTTCTTTGTTTGTTTTATTATTCACGATCCTCCTTTGCTTGGAACTGTATACATACACATCGATAAATTTAACACATATTCTCTAACATCTAAGACATCAGGGATTCCGGGGATATTGACGTTCGTTGGCGGGTGTGCAGGAAATCGAAGATTTAAACACCGTAGTATAGAGAAAAGTCGTGCATCGTTTGTTTATACAACCCTTGCGAAATCGGGGCAAAAGTTAACGTAAAAACAAAACGTATGTATGCATACATGCACCTCAAATGTAGGAAGGCTTGTCGTGTTGTTACAGGCGTTCGCATACTTACCCACTGAACGTAGTTCTCGTTTTCTCTACGCAGTTTTTTCCTTATTTAAGATTATACGTTACATAGTTTCCGGCTGACGTATGAAATGATCAACTCTCTATAATGCCCGAACAACTATGTCAATAAGTAACCAAACAAACGACATTGGCCTACTTCTAATTATCTTCATTCAATTTTTTTAGAAAAAATTCAAGTCTTTATCTATATGATTGTGATAATAGTTGACTTATAAAGTTTGCCAATTTGTTTCAAATTTTTTTTTATATAAGAAAAACTTGCCTTTCTTCCCTGCGAAAAATTCTTCGGTTTTTCTTTTTTCTTTTCGTTTTTTTTTTTTTTTTTTTTATTGTTTTAAGGTTAGAGTTACAGGGGGATGAATTACGGAGACACGTGACGTACGTATACGTGCGACTACAGTTTATAGTTGCGAGGGCACGTCTTCAGGCTGCCGCCGCACTGCACGGTGGGTTAATCTGGGAGGAGTTGGAGTTGCAACGAGTTGCGCGAGCTTGAGTTCGCTTGCGAGTATTTAGACTTTCCGACGACGTTGACGGATCACGTCTCGCGCCGGCTTTCAAAGTCTCGTATGAGGGCGATACTAGGTAGTTGCAGCTTTCGAGCGTCTTTACTTACGAGTAGAGCTCCCTTTTTCTCTCTCTCTCTTTTTCCCGCGCTTTTGTTTTTCCCTCTTGTATTAGCTTTCGTTCTTTTGTTTCTTTTATATAAAACGATACACACATAGGTAGGTAGGTAGGCATAATATTAATTATCGCACATATCGGTTTAGGAAAATAGATAATTACATGATACTTATGATACCTTTTTTTGACTCTGCTAGGTGTATATGCCCCCTTGTAAAAAAGGAGAAATGTGACTTTATTAAGTGTTTTACAAATAAACGATACACGGTTCAGTTATCATATTCGCGTGACGTGTTGACTGCCCTTTGTGCCCTTGTTTACTATAAACGGTTTTATAATTATACACCCGAAATTGATAAGGTTTTTTTTTTTTTTGGTAATTTTATTTCTTTTTGTTGTTTTTTTTTTTTTTTTTTTTTTTTTGTTTTACGTAACAATTGCGCCAGCTTCTTAAGATTGAATATAAAAACTTCAATATACACTATTCCCATACACGTGTATGTATTCATACAGTGTATGTAATGATATTGAACATATACATTCAAATATGGGATATTCTCCGATAAATCGCACATAACCACGCTCTTCGAAAGATTAGAATACATATATATATATATATATATATATATATATATTTTTTTTTTTTTTCTTGTATGTATATCTTATCCATTTTTCGTTCAAGGATGCATTTTGTCGGATAAGAATTTATGTTTCTTTTTTATTTTTAATTTTTGCTCATATCCGAGGTTAAATCACTCGGTTTTGTTTATCAGTATTACCTTGAATTTTATATAGGCTAATCTGAGTGCAAAATTTGGACCAATAAGTTTCGAACATTTATTTCTCAATGTTTCACTGCTTTAGAATGAAAAATCTCAGTAGGTATGAAATTTCCTTATTTTTCTTTTCTCCTTTTCTCCATTATAAAAATAAAAAATATACATGTATTACAATTTTTGTTTAATATTTTTTTCCGTTTATTGCGAGGAGGTCCATTAATCCGCGACTTTTTTTTTTCATCGTATAAGAACGATAAGAAACCCGGTATAAGATAGTGAATATAGACCAATGAAAAAAATCATTTATATTATAAAAATTAATCACATATCAAGCGATAATTATTGATAAAATATAAATCATTAATTAATATTCATATAAAATAAATGAAAAATAATTACTTTATAATTTTCTTTTTTATATACACACATATGTGATACAGGAAATTTGGATTTCATTTTCTTATAGAAAATTTTATTCGTTTGATGTATTAATTAATTATTGCACATTTTTTTCATTCAAAATTAAATATCGATTATGATATAAATAGACGCTTCGTTATATAAAGGAAACAAAAATTGGTCCACATTAGCGACCTATGAAACCGATCCAAATTATCAGAAACGGTATGTGAAAATGAACTCGGCGTTAACTTCCGAACGTTTTGACGAACCAATACGAGTCCGTCGTCATTTCGTTCCTCACAAAATTTTCGATTTTCTGATGCGAAAAACGTAAATTTAAAGAAACGAAAGATTAACTCAGTCGCAAATCTTTTAGGACCCAATTACGCTTGAATTTAGAAAATCGTTTAAATTGGCGAAATGCTGTAACTTCGGTTTAAAATATCAAAATCGATTTAATTTTCTTTTCTCTTAGTACGTTGTACCAAATACCAATAATCCACGAAGTTTCAAATTTCTTTCGTCGAATACGATTGGAGAAACTCCGCGGTCCATCGATCCGCTCGACGGTCCATATTCACTCACTTTATCCTATTTAGCTGAATGATTATTGAATAAATTGATAAATTTCATTCATATAATGTCAGATCATACTAGATTAATACTCATATTACGTACAGGTAGGGAAGAGCGGGACAAAATGGGATGATGGGGTAAAATGGGATAAAAGATCGGGATGTATTGATGGGGCAAAATAGGACGTCCAAAAATTATTGGAAGGTTTCTACAACACAATTCAACGGAACCATTGAGAATATAACATTTTTCAAACCATTTTGAGTCTCTGAAGCAGCATGGCGTTTAAATTCAGAAATCTATAGAGCTGGACAAAATTGGACACTTATAACTTTTGAAAATATTCAAATCTTTTAGGACCCAATGCTTAAATTTAGAAAATTATTTAAATTGTTGAAATGCCATAACTTCAGTTCAAAATTTCAAAATCGATCGAATTTCCTTCTCTCTTAATACCTAGTACGTGTTGTACCAAATGCCAATAATCGATGAAGTCTTAAATTTCTTTCGTCAAATATAAGATTGGAGGAAATTCCGCGGTCCATGTCAATCCGCGACGGTCCATATTCGCTCACAATTGAATCACTTACCAAAAATTTTAGTATATACCTAGTATTTAGGAAGTATATATGATATAGAGGAATGTGGTACAAAATGAGACACTATTTTCGAATCAAAATTTTTTCTTCATGTCTCATTGTCTCATTTTGTCTCACATTCCCCTATACATACATATGATTAGGAAATTCATTCACTCTACATCAAGAACGTGGAGGGCAACGCTATAATAGATGCATACAATGAGTTGAGTATATATATATACGAGATATATATTCTTATATTCATTAGTACGACAATAATTATCGATCGGTGATATTTAATTTATACATAAAAAATTTATTTCTTCTCTCCTCATCGTATAATAAACAACCCGCGATATAATACTCCACGTATCTAACATACGTATATATTGTATATTATATTATACGAGGACGATCGTGCCCCCAAGGCAATTATAGATACATATATGTATAATATATCGTTTGAACAACCCGATTTATCTTATATATTCATATATTTATATATGTATATATATATATATATTTTTTTTTTCTTATAAATATAAGCTGCGCATAACACGAATATATGGTATGAATTAATCACACCCGCGATTGATCATCTCTTAAACTTTTTCCTCTTACACAGAAACACATATACATAATAATTAATATACATAAATATAATACAAATAATGTTAAATTATATACATTCATATATAGAAATGCGCAATGATATTATAAATAGGCTTTCATTATTATACTTCCCACAAATTATAACAAACATGATAACAAAACAGGCTGACCAAAAAGAAAAAAAAAAAACTATAGCTTTAGTGTAATAGTCACATATTGTATTATCTACATACTAAGTTTTTCGCTCTAAGAAATCTCACACACATACGCACATCTATAATCTACAATTTATACATGTATAATATTGTATAGGTATATGTATACGGTCCAGTTTAATGTGCGGATTGCGTTTAACCAATTCCGATGCGATGACGCGTTCGTATGCCACTGACGTCACGCCGAGGTCGAGATATCGGGCGTTGATTGGTTCTCGCTGAAGATAGGAAATGATATGCTATCGCCACCCGATGACCCGGGTTTTATTCACACTTATACTATTGTACATAACCTATACAAGCTCAATCTCAGGGCGCTCGTGCCTGCACCCTGCCGACAAATAGATCATCCCAGCCAGCCGTATATATAATAAACGCGTATTTCAACGTTCTTCTTAAACTAGATACGTATACGTATACGTTTTTACCGTTTATGTGATATATATCTGTACATACTCATATGTACATATAATGTATATTATATATAAGTCTGTGGCACGTGGCACGTACGTGCTTTTACGAGACCGAAAAATATATATATATATATAGTATATACATATAGGTATATAATATATTATGTATCACTTTCGCATTGCGAGGTGGTTATAGAAGTAAGTGTATAAATAAGGTATATAGGTCTGTGTTGTATGTCTATCATAGTTGTAGAGTCTTGAATATATAGTCGAACCTTGATTATTCGAATCTCAAGAAAGACCATACTTGTTTGACTCAAAGAAATTTCGATTCACAGAGTTTTTATTATACATCAGGGTGGTTCTTATATTGGTCATCATAGTCGAATTTCACTGCTTCGTAATGGGTCACTATGTATCAAAATACAAACAAAAAAATATATCCGAAGTCCCAGGTTCTTAATCTTTTGAATTCTCTCGTTTGAACGACACACGATTTTTCGCACTAATTAGTACTCCAAAAAATTTGAAACTCGACACACTTTTTAACTCCAGTAGTAGGTAGCCCATAAAAATGTTAGACTTTTTTTTATTTAAATTAAAAATTTTTTTTTGAATATCTATAAAATTAACAGAATTTTTAAATATATATAATATATTCATTGATATACCTAAATAAGTTTTTTCGGAAAGTTCTGTGTACTTATATATACCTATACCTATGTATAGGTCAGTGCAACTGACCGTCTCTCACAATTGCAGCTGCGCAGCTCAACGTATAGCATAGTATATACCTCATGCTTCGAGTAAGCTCCATGCACTTCGTGACCGACGTGGTGTCGCGTTACGAGACTCTCCGGGTCCTAGTTGGTCAGGAGGTGGAGGAGTCAGGAGGTAAAAAGCTGCGTCCAGGTCTCTTCGATATATGCAGCGGTGCTTATACCTATATATATACCTATATGTATGTATAGTATACGAAATCGCATTCCTGTAGCAGTCTTAAATTATTCACGAATTATTATTCTCATTTTCGATCGTTGAGATTTTTCATATAAATGCATACCCATGTATACTTGTTCGTTTGACAATGAGATATATAGTATATCTGGTATTATGAATGAAATTTATCAATTTATTCAACAACCATTCAGCTAAATAGGGTAAAGTGAGTGAATATGGACCGTCGCGCGGATCGATGGACCGCGGAGTTTCTCCAATCGTATTCGACGAAAGAAATTTGAAACTTCGTGGATTATTGGTATTTGGTACAACGTACTAAGAGAAAAGAAAATTAAATCGATTTTGATATTTTAAACCGAAGTTACAGCATTTCGCCAATTTAAACGATTTTCTAAATTCAAGCGTAATTGGGTCCTAAAAGATTTGCGACTGAGTTAATCTTTCGTTTCTTTAAATTTACGTTTTTCGCATCAGAAAATCGAAAATTTTGTGAGGAACGAAATGACGACGGACTCGTGTTGGTTCGTCAAAACGTTCGGAAGTTAACGCCGAGTTCATTTTCACATACCGTTTCTGATAATTTGGATCGGTTTCATAGATCGCTAATGTGGACCAATTTTTTTTTCCTTTATATAACGAAGCGTCTATTTATATCATAATCGATATTTAATCTTGAATGAAAAAAATGTGCAATAATTAATTAATACATCAAACGAATAAAATTTTCTATAAGAAAATGAAATCCAAATTTCCTGTATCACATATGTGTGTATATAAAAAAGAAAATTATAAAGTAATTATTTTTCATTTATTTTATATGAATATTAATTAATGATTTATATTTTATCAATAATTATCGCTTGATATGTGATTAATTTTTATAATATAAATGATTTTTTTTCATTCATGGTCTATATTCACTATCTTATACCGGGTTTCTTATCGTTCTTATACGATGTAAAAAAAAGTCACGGATTAATGGACCTCCTCGCAATAAACGGGAAAAAATATTTTTTTTAAATTGTAATACATCTTTTATTCTCTTTTGAATGAAGAAAAAAAAAAGAAAGACGAAGATACATATTTCATACGGAGATTCTTCAATTTGAACTACCGAAAATATACTGAAAAGAAATGTTTGAAACATCGTGGTCCATATTCACTATCACAGCTTATTTATACCCTATAACGGAATCTCTATCTCAAATCTTGACTGTCTTTAGCGACCATGATGCGGAGAGGTCAACATTACGGAGATATCCAGCCGTTGGTATATGCATACATGCATACACACACGCACAGACATGCAGTTGTTGAAAGAGAAAGAGAGAGAGAGAGAGAAAATGAAAAAACGACTCGCTGTTATACGTATATCGTTGGCTAATTGTGCCTGGCAAGGCAAGACCGCACGCGCGGCGTCGCCCTAGGCGATCGCCTGCTGCTATCCGATCTTCGTTGATTAGGCGGGATCAGATCCCTAAGGCAGAACCATCTTTTCCCTCCCTTTTTAGTCCTTACTTTTTCTTTTTCTTCTTTTTCTTCTTTTTCTTCTTCTCTTTTTCCCCTCGCATCACGATTAGCCCGAGTAAGCAGGCGAGTAACGAGCCAGCGATAAGATGTCGTATATACATATATACGTATGTAGATATATATGAAACGGTATATACCAATATACACCTATAAACATATATATATATATATATATATACACACGTATATAAATATACTAAGCAGTTTGCAAACGCACACCTGACCGCAACCGGAGACGCCATGCGACGCCATGCAACGCCATGCGATACCAACGTGCGCCAAGAACCGCATCTGGGAATATTATTGTATTGTGTTGTATCGAGTTGTATTGTATTGTATTGTATTGTATTGTATTGTGTATACGTAGTTGCTCTGTTTTATCTCATTATCCACCGTTTAACCCAAGGTCGAGTTTATCGTCGGAGACCCGGAGTTTTAATCGATCTTTTGATCGTATATATGTATAGAAAGAGCTGAAGGAGACGATGCATGTTACATATGTATACGAGTTTATAATCGCTGTTGTAAAACGTGGTCAAAAAACAACATCAAAATTAAAGTAAAAAAGAAAAAAAAAAACATCTTTATACACCAACTTTTCGTTATACCATAATTATACGAACTGTAAATTATTATATACCGAGATGTTTTCTTGAAACTAAACAGTCGACAGCGCATGCGTCAAATAATTTCATTTCATTGGTCGGCGAGTTCGTCCTGCGACGATATTTGAGCCTGTGAGTCAGGAGAGCCAACTTGCACGAAATTCTAATCTCGATTCTAACCACGAAATCTTAACCTCAAAAATCTGAATCAACCACTTGCAAAAATAAAGTTTGAAAGCTAAAAAACTCGCGCTTGCACTGTCGACCGTTTTGTTTCAAGAAAACTATCTTTATATACCAGCTATTACCGATTTCGGGTGTTCAGAAATACAGTTGCATCGTTTCTCGGAATCCTTAGTACCTGATTCCTGCAGCTAATTTCATGTAACTTAAGGATGACGTAAACTGAAATTTGTCGAATTATAAGTCGTTATTATTCCTGTTCGTCATGTTATTGCACCTGGAATTCTCGCGACGTGAGAGCAGCTGACGTCACGTTTGAAGCTCATGTTTCGCTGATCGACGCTGTTTCATCTATGACTATAGTAGCTATTACTATAACAGCTGGGCTGTATACGTGTAACAATCAACAAGGAACGAAGTAACCGTATCAGGCAAAGCTCGGTACGAATAAGGAACGAAAGCTCTCGCTAAATTAGGTATAACGATATGGAAACTCCTGGAGCATTATGCAGGGTTAGGTTGCAGAAGTTCCGGATTTTGAAAGTTCTGAATGGTCGAAATTACAAATTCATTACAGGCGATTTTGAATTTTTGGGAAATTTTTAAGTTCAGAATATTAAAAATTGGGAAATACCGGAATGCAGACGGATCAGAACTCAGAAAAACTAAAACTCCGAAAGATCAAAAATCTGAAAATTCAATGAGTAGGGCACGTATAAGTATGAGTGGTTATTTTCTTTTTCTAATCCTTGGTTCAGAAAAAGATTCAACGATTCGCGCGCTGAGCTCTTTCTCTCGGGCAATGCGGGAACTAAGGATTATCATGACTTTCCAACAATTTACAATCGTTAATTACAACGAAATGCAAGTTTTCAGATTCAGACTTCATTTCTGCATAAAACAGAGACGCTTTTTGATGGGTGTGTTCGTAATTCCGTGTAGAATGGTCCTACGAAACTCTTTTTTGCGGAAATAATATGTAGAGTTTGATTGTAGTCGAAATAACTGACTCCTCGACACTTTACGTTAAAATAAATAAAAAAAAGTAATAATTACATTTCCTTGAATTTTCATACTATATAATTCGAACTCATTTCTCGTCAATCATCCGCTGCCGAAAATCTATAGACCATCCCCTTAAATTCGTGAGAATTATAATCTTTGCAGGTTTTTCTTATAGCTACGAGTTATAACGTATAAGAAGTTTCGGTTACAGATCTTAGTATTTGACATTTAATATGTTATTTTTGGTAATTAGAGTTATAGAATATATATGGGGCATTCCGTCAATTATCGCCCACGTTTAACCTCAACATTCTTTTTTTTTGTTCAATTTTTTCATATGTTGTAGTGGTATATTAAAAGATCATCTATGATTTTTTTTGAACAATCACCAACAAACAAACAAAACAAACGATTTATGAAAGGAAAAAAAAAACCGTTTGCTAAAAGATCAAAAAAAAAAAAAAATTCACAGATGATTTTTTAATGTAATATTACAACATTTGAAAAAATTGATCAAAAAAAAAAAAAATAAAATGTCAAAGTCAAACATGGGCGATAACGGATGGAAAGCACCATATAATATTTATCTACAGTACATTTATTTATTTTTTTGGTACATAATCATTCAACAAATTATAGTTGTTTATTTATTTATTTATTTATTTATTTATTTTATACCATTATTATTTATCATGATGATAGATAATTTATTGAAGATATGATTTAATAAATATCAATATAGTATGTATGTACAACATACATATGTATAGTGACTATTTTTGATTATTTATAAAAAATTAATAGATATTTACCAAACTTTGAAATTTATTTTTCAACAAGCGCGTAATTATTATATGTGTATATATATATGTATGTATATTGTATATAAATATACTTTATAATCGTTGATATATTATTAAACTTTATCTATACACATTAATTGATATATTTACAACAAAATTCTCACTATAATTATAATGTTTATATACATATTATTCATATAATTTACAGTAATCAATAACATTTAATATATTATATTGATTATACAAAGATTTGCTTATTTATTATAAGCATACTAATAATTAATTAGAACAGATTTAAGAAACTTTCATTCTCTATCTGAGTATAATTTTAGAAATATAATCAAAATTAAAATCGATTAAAAATTCTTCAGTTCTTCCATAATAAAAAAAAAAAAAAAAAATAAAAAGATAACGAAAACGAATAATAAAAAATCGTTTTAAAATTGTTTCAAAAATTTCCAAGATTTTATTTGGAAACCTAAAATCGTAACTTTTTTTACTTTTTAAATTAGTCTTTTGCAGACAAATATACTTTACAGTAATTTCTCGATTCGCATATACCGTAAACAGGGGTGTTCACTTTCACCGAAAACACTCGGTATAAGATTTTTACCCTGCACGAGATTTAGGAATGAATAAAAATGATAAACCGATGTTTATAAACGGTCTGACAAGTGCAGTGATAATTTACAGCTAGATATGTATATAATGTATCATGTAGACCGTATAGACGACGATATAGTCATAGAATGTATAAGACTAATAGTAAAGTATACGAACGATGATGGAAGGAATCGATGTTGCAGCAGTCGGTTAAAGCGTTTACTCTTAATTGCTTTCTGCGATGTCTTTAATTCTGTTTCATTTTGATCGTCACGTAGTAATTAATATATTTACTATAGAGTAAGCAAGTATCGTGTGCGATAACGTGGCAGATGTATTTACACGATGAAATTAAGACGATCAGTTTTAGACAGTGCTTTTATTTTAGTTGTTCTCTTTTTCCTATCAAATTGCGAAAGAGAAATAAAAAAAGAAAAAGAAAACGAGCTTGAAGAAGACACAAAAGTAGAAAAAAAAAAAAAAAAAAAAAAAATACAATCAAATAGGAAATTGATATCCGGCAGTTTATCGGTTAAAATTAATACCAATTATGGCCATTATATCAAACCATTGATAACCGTTCATAGTTTAGCTATATTCATATATTTATCGATACCGGAAGTCACGGTGGTAAAGTAAACCGATCTTAAACTATAATTGTGGTATCAAACCGTATAAATGTATGTATACTATAGGGTGAGCCAAATAAACCGACTGTTTATTTTTTGTCGAAAGTCTCTTTCAAAAACTTTGTTCTTATGATCAAATAACAAGCCTCGAAAAATCTCAGTTCTTATAATTTTAATATTTAGGTGTCATTCTTTCCAATCCAATTTTTCCAAATTTCAATATTCTGAACTTTACCGTTTCTAAAAATTCGAAATCGTCTGAAACGAATTCATAATTTTGACCATTCGAACCTTTTCAAATTCAGAACCCAACCCAATTAATATTCTGAATTTCGCTTCATCTGACTATCGTAGTCAATTAACTAACGATACTTATAGATGATATGTGATACGTTAGAAAGTTGTGCATAGATAAACACACATACCTATACCTATAAGTTCTCTGACTTGCGGCGAGGTTTCTTATCGTTAGAGTATCAAAAGTCTACGCCAAATATCGTCAGTGGTGGCCCAAAACGCCAACGACTTCCAAGACGCGTGTATCACAGTATAGGTATAATATATGCATACGTATATATATACATATATATTACATACCTACACCATACATATAACTTCGTCTTACGTTAGCACCCCAATTGTTTATGCTACATAAGATTCTTAGAAATGGTCCCAAACCGTAACCACGCGTAGGAGTTATCGATCATTTAACCGACTGCAGTTAAATATATGCGTATTATATTGTACCTCATATTATATCATAGACCACACATGCACGTATTAATCAGTCTCAATTTTAACGGATTAGAATTATCGATCTTAATAATCAATTAATCGATTATAGAATTTATTCAAACATAAAGAAGGAGAAAATTTATCGTCAAAATTAATTTCATATTGAAAAGGTAACGTAATGCGATTAATTATGAGCTAGGTATTCATACATACATGGTGTAAGTATATGTATAGATATATTAAAGCGGTAATATTATATACACGAGTGTTACCTGCACTCTGATGCCATTGTTATGTTCTTGGGACTGTTGAATGCAGTAATAACGAGAAAAACGGTATTTTACTGAAACCCATATAGTGATACAGTAACAAGTAATAATTAGCTTCATACTTGCCTTAGAATTCAGCGATATAACTCTGCGACGATCATGCAGCAGTCGCCGGGACGCTCAGGCGCCGCGAAGACGCGTTTTTCGTACTCGCAGTGCAGCTGCAGCGGTTCAAAATTGCCAAGTTCAAAAAAAAAAAAACGATCAAAATTCATTCAAATATCTATATTTTATATAACTGCACTTTTTGGCCCAAAAAAAGTAAATACGAATAAAAGTTTTGCTGTGAAGTGTCTCAATCTTAAATTAACTTCAATATTCTATCAACACCCAAAAGAAATGTACGTTAAGAACCTTAAGACATGCACACTGGGTCTGAACTAGCCGGGAAATCCATCTTTACTTTAAAAACCTCAAAAATAATAATAATAATAATAATTCGAAAAACTCATAAAGAATCTTGTTCTTTTTTTGTTCAATATCCTGCAGTGAGCAACTTCGTGTCTGAATTGTCGAGCGGTTGCATGGGAACATCGGTAAAAGAAGTGGACACATTGGGTTCGGGTTTATCTCGATCATTATCGAGTGGACTTCACAATCACCATCACAGTAACCACCACAATATCCATCACGGTCATCACGTCCACCACCATAACCACCACAATCATTCGAGTCATTCGAGCCCAACTTCAGTTGCTGTTTCGATGCATTCTACATCGAGTAATTCACTTACAAATCATCATCACCTTGATGATAAAGGATCCTCACCACCAGGGGCTTTGCATAGCTCGACAAACAGCAACGCTTCGACACCAAGTGCTCCTGCAACTCCGACGACAGGATCTGAAGCTTCTTTAGCTGTATCTGGAAACAATAGCACCACGACTTCGACGAATAGCAAACCCCCGTTTAGTTATGTTGCTTTAATTGCTATGGCCATTCAACATAGTGCTCATAAACGGGCTACGCTAAGTGAAATCTACGCTTATATCACAGCGAAGTTTCCTTACTTTGAAAAGAACAAGAAAGGATGGCAGAACTCGATACGACATAATCTTTCCCTTAACGAATGCTTCGTTAAGGTTCCAAGAGAAGGTGGCGGTGAACGGAAAGGAAACTACTGGACACTTGGTAAAACTCCTTTTTTTTTTTCATCGATATTTCAATGTCCAAGTTTTTTTTTTTTTTTATCATGTTTGATGGATCATCTGCACATTTTGATTTTCTTGTTTGTTAAGAAACGATATGGATAGCATTTTAAGCTTCATGTTTCATTCTTTGATGAATGATTAATGTTCGTTTCAGATCCTCAGTACGAGGATATGTTCGAGAATGGAAATTACAGACGACGTCGTAGGATGAAACGTCCATACCGAAGTGCTCCATACCACAAACCCCTCTTTGGAGAACCTTTCCCACCAGCACATGTCCATCTTGGAGCTGCAACGAGGAATCTATTTGCTCATCCACCGCCTTCCTATCCGCCTGCTTACTCACGATATGATCCTTGGAGTCTTCAACAATCACAGCTTTCGTATTCCCCCTGTCAAGCGGTGAGTAAGACTTTATTTTCATCGTCTTTTTTTTTATTCATCAATTTCAGCAATTCGAATCTACATTCTCTTCACTTTCCTTATTTTCATTGTTCTTGGAATTATTATTACAGCAAAAATTTCGGATTTTTTTTTAGCTCCAGCCTCAACTGCAGCCTGTGCAATCGATGCAGATATCGACGATGAACGGATACAGTCAGCTCAGTTCTTCCTTAAGTAAGTTTTAAATATGATGACCATCCTCGGTTGTGTTTAATCGTTTTTAGCTAAAAAAATTTTGACTAAAAATCCTCAAAGGTAATTACCTCGATGTTCCAGGCGCTGGTACAAATTCACCAGGATCTGTTGGCGCCGGTTCTTTTGGAAGTAGTTTTACCGCATGTTCTGGAAAACATGATACAGGGATGGGCTCCGATCCCATGTCAGCCAGATATCCCTACTGGCCCGATGGTAGGTACTTATCATTTCAATTTTAAATTTATAATCAAATTTACTAACTTTATACAATACAGAGTCTTAATTCACAGATTTCTATTTCCACTTTAAATGACTCTCTAAATTACGAAAAATTTTCATTTCATTTGAAAACGTTTGGCTACTTCTATAACGAAAACAAAAATTGGATTTTACACTTTTGACTGGTTTAGGTAATATGAAAATTCGGAACTTCAATCTGGTCTCTAAATTAGCTACATGTTGCTATTTTTTAGTTTCTGTATTTTATAGTCGTGTAAAAATTAAAACAAAACAAAAAAAAAAAGAGATTTCTGTATAAAAAATTTCTTCAATTAAAATTCGTAAAAAATCTCGACATTTGGTGATGATGTTTCAGTAGTGAGTGTCAAGGAGGAGCCTGGCAGTACAACGGGGACATCGTCTAGCGGCGTTGGGACGATTGGTGTCGGTGCAAGCATGGTCGGTTCATCAACGTCCTCGAGCGTTTCATCATCTGGTTTTTCCGGTGTTGATTTTCCCTCCCGTCCAAAGTGTTTCATGTGAATAAAACTAAGATAGGTATATATACATATTATATACATAATAAATATACAAATAATATAATATAATATAATATATGTTAATACTATGATAGTATGTATAGATTTACAAGTGTATATGTCGAACATGTATTTTTATTGTTATTTTTTTTTTGTCTTTTTGGCGATCCTCATTATCGTCCTCCTGAAATATTCCATATATGCAGTTCTCAAATCGATACAGTAAAATCATTTTTATTTATTTATTTTTTTGTCTTTTTAAATAACGGATGTAGTTTATTATTCTAAAATTCATTGAGGAACATATTTTACTATGTATTTTGTAATGTTCAGTTTTTGGCTCTGAAAATATCGCTGTTCAAAGTTAAATCAGCTCCACATTTGATCGCGTTAATTTATATCGCTGATCTGGATTTATTCGATTATGTATATTTGAATCGTCGATCGTAAGAGACTCGCTTAAAAACGTACTACTGATTAAATAATTCTGGAAATATTAAATGTGAAGAAATTTTGTCGATGGAATTCGATTTTAAAATCGTTCAAGGGGGTGTATATGCGCTTTGCGTCAGTAAAATATTTTTTACAAAGTTTGTCAGTGTTTTGAAAAAGTAATTTTGAAATTTTGTATGTATACATACACCTTCTCACAAGTGAAAAATAAAATAGTAGGAGTATAAATGTTGATGTAAATGTAAACGTAAATGCCGAATCTGTCTGCATTGTATTAATGTTGAAAATTGAAATGATACATACCGTGAGAATCACGTGAAACCATACAGTCAGCGTGCGCAGGTGCTGAATAATACGAATTTTATGGGTGATAACCAACTCGTGACGCTAGAAAATCCCTAGGGTATATCGACGACGCGCGCAACAAATCTAGGGAGATTTTCAGCTGATTGTATATCCCCATAAAAATCGTATTATTCAACGCCTGCGCGCTTTGACCGTATGATTTCGAGTGATTCTCACGATATGGTTATGATAATGTGGAATGAGGTGGTACTGAAATGTCTGAATAATAGAAATAGATATCAATGTTGTTGTTATACGTGTATATTGTAATATTCAAGATATTGTAGTTTTATCTATGTATACATATATAATAGGTATGTATATTATATATAGTATCGTATAAGATAAAATCTTTAGTATATAAATATAAGCTAATTATATTTCTATTATAGGTAAATAAAGAACAAGCATATATGTATATTGTATCAATCTTCGTCTATTATTTTATCGTTTGTATAGACGATTTATCGAAAAGAGGTACATACTACACGTACAATAAAAATTCATCAAAAATTATGTTTTGTATTAGTATTCTTCATTCATTAAATTATCACTATATGCAACTGATTATTATCCTCACGATCATATCACGATAAGGTCAACAGCTGAGGCAGCTTTACCTGTAGATAAAGAAACTCATATAGAAACTCGATAGAGAAATAAAAAAATTATATAAAATAATAAGAATACCATTTTCCACATATGATATGATTTTAATAAGTATATATATATATATATATATATATATATATATATATATATATATATATATATATATATATATATATATATATATATATATATATATATATATATATATATATAATTTGTAAAATAAGGGTAAAATAAAATTGAGTTTATTTATCATGGACTTATAGAAGGTACATATTAAATATGGTGTTTAGTTCAAATCCTGTTCCATTCCAATTCCCATTTCTAATTTAATATTTTCATTTCCGTCCTAGTCTTAAAATTCTTTTAAAAAGGAATAAGTGTATCGGTGATCATTTGAATACTCGAAATTAAAAATCATCAAAAATAACGATATCGACATATGTAAGTAATATTATCGTTTATAAAGGCTGTACTAAAATTACTCGTATAAGCCAGAGCCACCGTAGGAACTTTTTCTTTTATGAAAACGTATAGAACTACGGATGATGAACTGAATCTAGTAAAATTCGTGTTTTTTTTTAACTACCTTAATGCAGCACGTATATTATTGATATTTGTACATCATACATACATACGTACGGTTGTATTAACTTGCGGGAAATAATGAGTCATTATTGATTATTCGTGTGTTATAGTATCTGCACATATACGTATATATGTATATATAGGTATGTATAGGTATATGTATGTATATACCATATTACGCAAAGTTACAATGAGTTGAGTAATATTCTGATAGTGTGTTTATTCAGAGTTGATATATCAGTTCGTATTCTTTGAATCAATTTTTACGAAAATTTATTTATTACGATACGTATATCGATATACTTATACTATACATATACATTTAACAGCAATTTGCAGAGGATTGAAAACCTCCGCATGACACACAACGGAATGTTGACAATTATACATCATTCGATAATAAATATAGATCGATTCCAAATACTATAACATCTAAAACAATATTATAATAAGTTATATTGATAAGCACAATGTTTCAGCGTTTTTTCTTTCTTTCGTGTTATTGCGTTCATTGATTATCAATTATTTGATTTTTTCGAAAATTATAATTCATTTTTACTTTTATTTTTCATCTGTGATTGAAAAGTTTTTGTTTTACTTAGAAAGAGATTTTTTGATTTCATTTTTAGTCGCTTTTAGAATTGCTCGACTATCTCTGATGCAAAAAAGACAAAAAAGAAAAAAGAAGCTAAAATAAGAACAAGAATAAGAAGAAGAAAAAAAGCGTTGTCTCTTGTTTATTCTAAGAAATATGTCGACAGATATTGTGACCCCGAGAGATACAGAGAGAGAAATGAATTTATCGTATCCTAGGGCAGTTGCCCCTATAAAAACCATCACGGTAAGAGATATTCACTGTCATTTGTCAGCTCAGACAATTATGTGTAAAGAAAAATAAAGATACTAAATAATACAGAGTATGATAATATGCCTAATAATAAGTTCTTATTATAAATATCGTGAATAAGACCTGCAGTGGTACAAAAAGGACTGTTGTATAGAAAATAAACGTAAAAAGTATTTTAAAAAAATGCGTGATAAGGATATTATTAATATATTGCTGAAGGGTGTTGTAATTGCGTCCTTTTTTCAATATTTATATAATTTTTTCTTGCAAAAAGTAGTCGGATATAAATAGCGAATAAAAATAGCTTTAAAAATAACCAAAGTCTGAAATTACGATGTCAAGCTCCGCCCTCGAATGATCATTGCAAAAAGTCACGCTCTTGCATCGAGGGTGCAATGAAGTTGCAGTGAAGTGAGTGGGACCCGATATGTCGAGACGAAGGAACCAATGGGCGGTTGTTTTTATAAACCAATGTTTAGCAAACATTTGGTCTCGTTAAATTTATATCCTCAATAAATGAACAACACGGACTTCTTCCGTGTCAACACTGAACGTTTGCCTTGACGATCACATATCGCTATTATATACGAGAGCATAAAAGTATCTACATGATCACGATCATCGTTGATCGTTACAATTTTTTTTACTTCCTCTTCCTCCTAATTGTTTTTTCTTATAATTTTATTCATTCATTAATCATCTTATCTCACAATGGGTCGAATACACTCCATTTCTGATTCCCTGATAAATATACTAAGCAGATTGGTCAGTGCTTCTCATTGGCCGAACAACTCAGGTGTAATAAAACAGGTGTTCCTGGTCAAGGCAGGTAAGCGGTTTTCATTGGAGCAGCCTTTTATGCAGGAGATAGCAATCGGAGATATAATAGGCTGGCCAATGTCCAGCAAAGCCTTTTCTTCGAAGAAAAAATGGCAAAAATGGAAAAAATGATGTGTTAAAAAATGAATAATTCATTTATATGTAAGTATTTGACCTAATAATGATCCTGTAAAAACTTGGCCGACATCAGATGAGTCTCAATTTTTTTCTAATTAATACGTAGAAATTGTTTTTTGACCGTTAAGTGTTCATTGAATTTTTTCTGGACAATCGCAGGCAGTCTAAATCGTTGTGAGGCTTTAATTATACGATGAGCATATATTTTAACTTCAGATTTATTTTTATTTCTTCCTACAACTGGGTTTTACAAAATAATATCAATATAAAACGTATTTGTAGATTATTTTCAAAATATCTCCGAAATGAAGAGGTTTAGAGTAATTTCACAAGAGAAATTTTTTGGAGAAAATTTTATGAACTATAAAAAAGATCTTCTAACATTTTTCGCTAAGCTTAATAGTTTTGAAGATAATCACCGTATAAACTATAAAAATGTAATTCAACCTATGTCATTTTTACAGAGCTCACTTCAATCTACCTTGGTGGACACACGATGGAAGCTGCAAGGGTTTTTAACACCGAGATTTATAGATGATATCACGTATAATAACGTCCTGAAACAGGATATCTGTGTGTCATTTACTTTAGTAGCGACAATGCCCGGTAAAATTTTTACATCATTCTGAAAAAATTCACTCTATTAGTTTGGAAAAATTTCAGCTGATCAGTTATAGATCAAGAAGTGTTTGTAACATATACAGGATATAGATTAACGGAAGATGATATTTGACGTATCAAAAGTAATAGCACTTTGTTGTTAATGTCACTAAACCGTATAATCATTTATACACACTGTGTGATGAAGGGTGCATGAATTATGTGTACTGTACATCGTGTGAAGATCATGTATATAGTAGATTGTATACAGTATAGGTATATATATACCTGAGATAAATTGCTATTGATAAACTGCGTAGACAGATTGCATGTAATATCGTAAGATGTGAGGATGAAGATCCCCATCTTAAAGTTTTTAGATTTTCCAAAAACCCTGCTTGCAGTGACTATTTTTGAGAACAGATCTAGCTTCAAGCTACACATATGCATGCAGTTGGTTTGCATATAGTGACTTGAGAGTAGATCATACGGATGATGGATGAATGTGTGTATAATTTATATGTATGTAGATGTCTGGTGTGTTTATGAGTATTTATATATATATACAGGTATGTGCAATGTGTATATGAAATCGGTATACCTATATACATGTAAAAATATGTATATTCTATATACATATGAGCGTGGTATATAAGTTATAACGAACGCGGTCAAGAATTCATATCCCAATTCCGGGAATTATATTTCCGACTTTCCCTCCAATTGTTTGATAATTACGCAGCACTCTGAACATAAACATGTGATAAACATGAGATAGCTTTAGTGCAAGCTTATACAAATATACCCGGCGTCGCGACGCGACGCGTCTCTCTCGCCTACTGTACTATACTTTATACTCGAGGCTGACTTCTCACGTCTTTCCACGGTACAAAGATAAGTAAACTTTTTCGAGTGTCTCTCGTTATTGAATCCTATTATACTGATCAACGCTCTCGTTTAGGCAACGTACTCTTAAGTGATTAACGGATTAAAGGCACAAATATACACATCGTATTCGGATAAAATACAACAAGATTTAAAAAAGAGATATGCAAATAAATAAACAGATCCTTTTGCTTTTATGAAGGTAAAGGGAAGTTCTTACAATCTACCTAATAGAAAGTCAAAATTTCAATTGACATCAATTTTTTGTACGACGATATCTCGAAAACAAATGCACGGATTTCATTCTTCCATGTATCAATCGGTGTGGGATTTCGTAACTTAGCACTGATTAAATTTTGGATTTGGTCAATCAACTACTTCTTTAGTTATTCAAAAAACAAAATTTTTAAAACAATTATTTCAATTGATCATATCTCGAGAACTAATCAAAGGATTTTTATCATTTTGGTCTCAATCGATGGGATTTTTTCCAACTCAAATCTGGCTAAATTTCGAAATCATTTAATTCAGTAGTTTTTCCGTTGCAACCAAAAAACGAACTTTTTAATCATAGAATATCATTTTTTCAGCATAAAAAATCCAAATGGGAGATTTTAGGACTTGCCCATCGAAGGCAGCCGATTAACCTGCTTGTTCTTTTAGTTTTTAACAAAATTTATTGCATATAATATCGTACCCCGATAAATAACCTTATCTTTATAAAGTTACGTTGTACTTACTTGCACATGAGTTGCAAAAGTTCAATCAACGACACCCCCCACGGGTGATTTGATAAAATTGTTTTTCCAAGCGTTAATTATATACGATATACCTACTTTCCCAGAAGTTGAAATTATTTCGTCATTTCCATTATAAATCTGCTTTTAATTAATTCGCATATTGACATTCATTTTTATCCTGCAGCGAGACAAGCAGCTGGTTTTTTTACTATCGTATTATAATTAATTACCAATTTGCCACGACAACGTCTTTAGCTTTTACAAGTATCCAGCGCAAGAAAATTGAACACAAGATTTATACCTATAAGATCATTATGTCCGATCCCAAAAAATAATTACGATTTTAACGATGATTAGGGGCAAAAAAATATTTTGAAATGTATCCATCGGGGGGGGGGGGGGGGGGGTTCGAAAAGGGATGAAAAAATGCGATTTAAAAACAGTATTATTATTCCCATAATTGTTCATATAAAATTTCGGTGAAATTTGTTCGGTTATTACTTCTCAAATCGAACAATTTGAAAATCAAATCTGGGAAGGGTAGCGATTCAAAATTTCGATTCGGTACAGCTGAAAATATTATCGGTCTGAGATTTCATCGAAATTTAGTTTTAAATTTTATTTCACGATGTGTTTTGTACGATATTTCATTCAACAATTTTCGCAATTTGTATAATTAACAAAAATCATAATCATAGGATTAAAATATGATAAATAAACATTATCAAAATTCTCATTTTGATAGAATTTTTTGAATATTTTTATTTGGTTTCATTATTCCGTACTTCGTACCTATACAGGACTGCGCGACCGCCGTTGCAGCAACGGAAGAGAAACCAAAGCGGGGTCGAAGTCAAGCTGTTGAAAGACGGCCGACAGCTGAGTGAGAAGAATGTCTCCAACGTTATATCTTCGCTCTCAGCTATAGCTTCGAGTTTTGGGTAGATCGAACTCTCAAAAAATTTATCAAGTCCCACTGCAGATAAATTAGCAATACGCTTTTCATCAACATAGATCATAGTTATACTCAAATCAACCAAACGTCATATAAATTGAATAAAAACCGACACATAAAACACATGTATCGTTGTGTCTTAAAATTATCCGAAAAACATCGATTTTTTCTAAAAAAAAAAAATCTCAGCAACTTTCTCTGTTATGTAAAATAATATTCACGAGTTCTTCAAAAAAATCGATACCTGTAAGTCATTTGCGATATTAAATCAATTTCCTGATTGAAACTTGATCTCCGAATATCAAAACTTAAAATTCTTAGTTTTCATTTTTTATCACAAAATTTCTAACCGAAATTTTAACTTTGTGTTATTTTTTGTTAAATTCTTTTAACAATTTTGAGAAAAATAATCGTCCACCAGGACTTTCTCCTATTCACGTATAGTTATAGCTAGGTATGTGTAATCGTCGCGTCGGCTCGATGCAGAGCGGCTCCTGCTGCTTTACTTAGAGTAAAAGATGCCGAGCGCGAGGTACTAGGGGCAGAGTGACGTATAGCGACAGGCAGGCGTGTGGACCGTTTAGGCGACTATTAGCTGGGACGGGATTCCACACGTGCGTGTGTTCTCTCTTGATTCCTGTCTTTATCTTTTCGTCTTAGGTTTTTCAACGTTTTTTTTTTTTTTTTTTTTTTTTTCTATTTCTTTAACCCGGCTTCAATTTTTCCTTCTCATTTTTCTCTATAGCACTTCGCTCGTGCTCGCACGTTGCGAGACGTGTCGACGCGTTATACAGAATACACACACATACTGAATCCAAAAATGTGGGATCGGGTTGAAGTTCCGAATTTTAAAAGTTATAACGAACGGTAAAATTCCAAATTTTAATATTACCAAAGTTTAATATTAAATCGAAGGGCCGAAACTCCGGAACTTAAAATTCAAGCATGTATAACGGTCATTAAATTTTCGGATTCTTGAACTTTTGAAGAATTTATATAATACCTATCCGCACTTCGATCTATCCGAATCTTAAAATTCCGAACTTTAACGATTGTAAAAATTCGAAATTGTCTGAAATAAATCAACAATTTTTACTGTTCGGAACTTAAACCTGACCCCAAAAATGTTTTGGGTTAGGCATCGCGCGTTTATAGCCTCGGGTAAAGTAGATCAGGAACTACTGTATCAAGGGCTTTCTTTTCCAGGCTAATAATTAATCGCGAAAGAAGATCCGGATTATATATCCTCGCGTTTTAACGTTCTCGAGTGTATCCCCCTTCGAAAGTTCAGAGTTCCTGGCTCCTGCGGGACATTCTACGAATCGTGTAACACGATCTTATAGCGCGTTGCCCTATCGATGAAGGATCAAACTGCGAACGATAATTATCGACTAAAATTTTTCAACAAAAATGCAAATTAGTTTTGCTTTTTTTTTTTTTTTTTTGAAATTTTCTATCAATAGATATTAACCATATCCGAATGTATTCAAAGAGCAAGTGAGCTTTTGTGAGGTTATACGTATATGTATTTACATACCTTATTGGTCCCCGGGCACAAGGGATCACTGTTCCTTATATTATATGCTCCTTCGTTGACTCCGAGCGCATAAAAGGGACCATAAATAACTCTCGGACCGGCCAGCTTTCCAATACAACATATACATATAACCTATTGGTATATATATATATATATATATATATATATATATATATATATATATATATATATATATATATATTATATACAAGAGAAAAGTCTAGCTATAGGCTTTACCATAGGCTGTGGTTAAAGATTTGTTTGTGGAGCTGGCCGGGATGTCATAACGATACACCAGCGTCTAAACGCGTGGCTAAATATTTACGAACTCGTAGACCGTACAGGGTTATACCGTACGAAATATACGATCCCTGGCACTTGAGACGTTCGAACGGAAATGCGACTTTTTATTTCTTGACTTTATACTCACGCGGGACACTTACTTAGGCATATGTTACTATAGTTCGATGATTTATCGGTTCTAATCTTTTCTTTATGTTTTCTATTTACTTTCTACTCTTTCCTCCATGCATATTTCTTAGAGAGGTTAGTTTCAAGTTAGGAATTTTAATATTACCGAATCGCAGTTTTTGGAAAAGGTTTTTCCCCTGAAATTCTGCATAATTGATTTAAAAAGGTTCGAATCAAAATACACAGAAGGTTCAAGATTCTGAAAACTAAAAATCCGAAGGTCCAAAACTCCGGAATTTCAACTTCGCGCATATATGGAGTGTCATGCTCTTTTATCAAATTTTCGTATTCTTGGACTTCCGGAGTTTTTAACTGTCTACATTCTGATCCTTCCTAATTTTAATATTTTGAACTTTAACGTTTCTGAAAATTCCAAATCGTCTGAAATGAATTCCGTTCGTAATTTTAACCGTTCGCAACTTAAACCCGGCCCCCATATAAGAGAGGAAGCAGTAATTTTAGTATAACCGATTAATTAATCGCAAGTTGTTATAATATGTAGTAAATTGATAAATGGGTTGTTGAAAATGTCGTAAATATTGTTTAATATCACCACGATCCTGCAGCTGTTTGTTAAAAACAAGATATATTAAATACGGAAAGCAATTAATTAGCTGGTTATAAAATGTATAGCTTAATTAGCTGCTCTCCAGAGCTGTTACTATACGATATTATTTGTAACACGTTTATCTTTGTATAGGTGTTTTATATTCACGTGTTAATAAATACGTAGGGTCTGTGGGTCTAACTGGGTATAGGTATATGTATATATATATATATATATATATATATATATATATATATATATATATATATATCTATATACCTATATATAAACGATGAGAGGAAATTAAATAGGGAAACATGGTACGGGGTCTCCAATCCCATTCGTCCATTCGTCGTCAAGACTCAACATATCATTATGCCACGTAGTATTAGTTCATTATACTACCGACATATATTCTGGCTAGAATTTTCTCTTATTAATCTCTTTCCACAAGCGAACGTCCCGGTCTGTCCCGGCACGGTACGGTACGTTGTCGACGAGGCAAGGCGCTGCAATGACGCGGGCAATTTGTAGCGGGGTGTCAACGGAGCTATTTCTATTTTTGAGTGCGGGAGAGAACCTTCGTTCGTTCTACGTTACGTTACGTTCGTTCCTTCGTTCGTTAGTTCGTTCGTTCCTTCCTTCGTCGTCTAATTTTTTATTTTTTTTTTTTGTTTTTTTTTTTTTTTCTTCTCACTTTTTAGTTTCCTCAAACATATCTTTTCACCCGAACATGCCACGACGAAGGCAATATCCATCGACCCCCACCAATCGTAGATGATCGCCACATTTTTCAGTTTCACTGAATCGTATAATTGATTGTCGACAAATTGTTATCGATACTTTTTATCTATTTCACTTAATTATACATGAGTATAGGTGATAGAATTTTATTAAACGAGTCGGTGAATTATTGTATATTAAAACAACGGCGAATTTTAGATATTTGTAATTATTCATCGATTTTCGAATCATTGTTATTATATTTACTAGAGAAATGATCGACCTTGTAAGTCGATATTTAAAAAACAAAAATTACCCTATACCCTGTTTTTCGCTATTCGTAATTGTGCGAAAGATATTAGTATAATGAATCATCATCTAGCTATGCGGGAAAGAAATATACGTAATAGTTTCTAAATGCAGCTCGTTGATCGTTCGTTATATACTGTACAGTTTTTAGTATGAATATATACATATGTATATTTATGGATCTGTACGTATGATTCATCGCGAATACTTTTCAAGTTTCCTAAGACCATATATGTATGTCAAAAGAATCCGTGCACTGCTGCACGAAGCGCGCTGAGTTTCAGAATTGAAATCGCGTAGTCAGCATTAAACGAACGGGATTCGTAGTCAGCAGCAACTGCAGCTTACACGCCTCCAACTCCAGTAGATTCTGATGCACGGACTAAGTACATGTATATATACCCTAACCAACTACCTATCTTATACCTATAACCTACCTACTACCTAGGGCTGCTACACTTCACCTCGATTACCGCGTTAGCTTGGATATTTCTGCAGCGCGAGCACTCCGCAAATCACGTACACGTATAGTACGAGAGTTCTAAGTCTTAGAAAGCTGTGTGTTCAACCAGGCGGCTTGAGTTTGAGTTCCAGGCAGTTCGCTTGCCGCAAATCCTCTCTCGTTCTGTATTAATTTATATATATTTTGCTCGACTACACGCGTGCCTCGTAGCTGTCTCGGTGCTTCACGGTAGCTTATACCAATGGCTCGTTGTATGTACCTACTCGGCCAGCACTTTCGCATCGAGCACGTACGCGCCGTGCTAACTGCACTGTTTTGCAAGGCTCGGTTCCTGGCTAAGTAAGACTGCAGTTGAACACATACACCTACGCTTACTTTTATAGTTACGAATTACGAAAGCCTAGATTCACGGATTTCTGCATGCGGAGAGGCAATTTATTTCCGTGTGTACATTTGTCGTAGAATGAGACACTCCGAAGTTTTGTACTATAGAATTTTTATGATATTTTAATTGGAGATTTTAGTTCATATTCGATGTAGTGACATCATAGTCGTAGGTATAGATTCACAAAAAGATACATTAACGATAATCGAATTAATATGTGCTGACACTGTGTGGATACTAACGATTGTCATTCAGGGTTGAGAAAGTTTCTTTCACAAATTACACGGTTATGTGACTTTTCGAAAACTCACAAAACGGCCATTTCTTGATCACGCAGGCTCTAGAGAATTGGCAAAAGCTTGATTTTTTTCGCAATTTAAGGATTTGTTAACATAAAGCTGAGGTCAAAGTTGCGAGGTGGATAGTTCCGTGGACTAAGTGAAATCGGCCATGATGAATATATTCAGTCAACGCCATCAGGCATTACGGCATATTTGATTTAAATTTGATTTTTTTTTTTATTTACACATCCAAATTTCGCTATCCACGATTGAAGATGCCTTCACGGTTGTAATGCGTGTTATATAAACCGCGCCGAGCTTCTGAAGATGTTTGTTAAACAGACATGCAGCGCATAATACAGTCCAATATTATTTTATAAACAGCCAGGTGTATCTGTTACAAAGCCCTGTGTGTTCAAAACACTTTACACCCTGCTTACTAACTAAATCACCAAACCGATCGTGGACACACGACAAGCGTTCTTTAAACGTTATTTAACCATCTCTTAGGGTAAAATGAGATCAGGATATAGACAGAAATAGGAAAACAACAAAACAAACTTAATATTATTTTAATAATATATTTAAATCTTAGAATATTTATAATTGTGTGCCCTTCTTAAACAATAATAATGATTCATACATTTAATTTCATTGATTTATTTATTTTCTTTTATTGTGATTGAAATTTCACAAATACTTTTTTTCTCTATTAATACTTCAAAGTGTTTTTTTTTTTAATTTATATTTTTTTAATCGAAGGGAATGAATGAGGAATAAAAACTAGTACTCGGTAGTTCTCACTGAAACGTTGTTTAAAACAGTTTGAAGAATAAGAAAAAAATTTTTTTACACTAGGCGTAAAAACACTCTAGTCTTCTCCCAGCAAATCGTCGTCCAAATTAACATCCTGAAACAGTTTAAAAACGGACCTTTTTTCACACATCGATTTTTTTTTACAATTCAAAAAATGTTATATAAAATCCATCATAAAAGTTAAGAGCAGTTAATTACAGCTGTAAGCAGCAGGTAACTGATACAAACGAGGGTAAAGGTGCTCCCTTTATACCTTCTCTGTCTGGCTTAGTTAGGTAGGTAATGTTTACCGAACAGGAGTCACGCTATATTTTGTTTACAGCCTTGTTTCCATAACAACCCACCCTGAAGGCAGAAAGGCCCCTACCTTAGCTAGCCTATGTTTTGTCACGCTCTGGGCGATGCTATTACACCGAGGTTCCTCGTTACGCACGATTCACGGTACTCAAGCGGTTGAATAAATCCAAAGTACAATTAAAGTGGGACATTTTTTCAGCAAGAATATATTTTTACATCGAGAATCGAATGAACTGAAGTGAAAAAAAGGGATCTTTATACCTGTGATCAAAAACTAAATCCTTCATTTCATCCTAAATCATGAAATATGACAATCATTGATTAAATATAACTGACTTTACGTATCTAACCATTTCTTTTTATCATCCACCAAACATTATTGAGCACAAAGGGATAGAAGATTAACTTCTGACCACAGTGGTCAATAAAAAAGAAACCAAATAGCTGCTGGACCTCTGGTCACTCTTTTGTTTTCTTTCTGCTTCTCCTTGCCGGCTTGTTTTAGGTTTCTTTGGTTTATTTAACGATACTAAGCCTTGGTGGCAGGTTGGCAAGTCAGTATATGTTAGTATACCTGCTTCCTTGGTCAGTACAGTCTGTTTTGGTAACTCTATACCCTTCTAGCGTTACAGCTAACGCTATAATGGCATTAAAGGTACTAAAGCATCGTCTAATTGCAGTCTTTCTCTCTTTTTCTCTTTCTTTATTTTCCTCTCTTTTGCTTTAGCAGTGTAAAAATCCATCGCGCGCGCGCACCTTATCCCGTTGCTAATTCACAACAGTCTGAAGTTTTAAAAGAGAAAAATCAGCCGCAGGGACAAATTGTTTCAGTCATGCGTTTGCCATTAGCTCTGGCCGCAGGTTTGTTGTTGTGACAACCCATGTTCGGGTGGAACTATTGCTAATGGTTTTTTAATGGTATGAAACTGATAGGCTTTGTTTACCATTCACTACGATAACATATGTAATAGTTGCTTTAGATTCATGATAGAGAATCGGTTTTCATACATTTACCATATTCAATACAGTCTGCAATTTCTTTCAGTAAAAATTTCAAGAAATAATCAGAAATTTTTCTTAACAAAATCCCAAGCTTTTTTTTTTACAATGCCTGATTCCTAATATCTCAATCATTTTTAGTACCAATTTTCTGTAAGCTACGTATGTGTCATTTATAAATATTAAAATGATCAAAGAATCAAATCGTGCCACTTCATAAAAATTTCAACTGCTTTAAGCTCAAGAAAAAGAACCCTCATCATTCGTTTACTAATATCTACACATCTGTGACAGCCAGATCCCGTTTTTCGATAAATAAAACTACACATTCTAAGCCAGTTCAGTATTTCGGTAACTAAAATCATAAAAATATGCTATAAAAAATGTTCATATTCATGTTAAACTTACAGTGGTATCGATGTTTTCGTCAAGTTCAAGGTCAAAGTCTAAGTCATCATCATCATCAGTGGTAAGCGGCCTCGCAGTACTTGCTGGTTTTGTTACCTTCTGCGGTATCAAGGGTTGGGATGTAACAGAGGGTTTAATTTGGGTAGTTTGAAGGCTTGCTGAAGTTGGAATTGGTTTGCTAATATCAAGATCAAGTAGTCTATCGGCTATAAGATCAGCCTGAGTTGGTGGAGCAGTGTCATCTGGAACTCCAGGGAGTGTTTCACCCATGTACAAAAATTTTCCAGATTCTTCTGCCGCCTGCATTTCCTCTAGTGGTTTGCGAGCTACATTAGGCTGCGAGAATAAACGGGAGCAAATGCTGAGCATTAATTAAACTGAGAAAATAAATGACTGTTAATTTAAATAGCTGTGAAACTTTTGAACAGAAAGTTTTGGCTATTAAAGCTATTGACTTTAATGATATCGTCAATTATTCACAGCTTAGGATGCATAAAGGCGATAAAGAGGTGAATGTTGCGGCAACAGGAACTCGGTTGTATTATTTGTCTTTAGCTTTGTAGTGTTTGTAAAACATGTGATAATGCGTAGCAACAAACGAGTTCAGCAGCTTAATGTGAATAATTGTGAAGTGTGGTATAGTAGGTTGTAGAAAAAAATTGCACCTTGAGATGATCAGAGTTGATTCGACGCAGAATTAAGTGATGAGACTTATGTTTGATGAATATTAATCGAGAGTCTACAGGGTGGCCCATTTTAATTTCCCCAGGCTGATATTTTGAAAACCAAGGAAGACAGTGAAAAATTTTTCAGACAAAAGTTGTATGGCTCAAGAGGGGGATATTTGATAATGCTATGGGTTTTAGAATTTTTATAGGATTTTATGGAGTTTTTATGAGGTAACTTTTGTTTTTTAAATGCGAACCCCTGTTTTTAATTGCAGGTTTAAAATCTATACAAAGAAATACATCACTTTTGTTGGAAATTTTTTTATTCGAGAGTTCAATTTCTTATTTATTTGTTGGTTGAAAGATTTTTTTTTACCATAACAGAAATTTTTCCATGCAAAATATGAGGTTCAAGAAAAAAATATCGAGGATAAAAGGTTATTATTTTTATTGATTAATCATGGCAAGTCATTTTTAAATTGCATTAATTACTTTGAAGAATGTTATTAGATTATTAGCTTTGTAATTTTATAATTAACTTCATTATTTAATGATGAGAAATTGAACTTTTAGAAAAAAAAAATTTCTACAATAGTTATGTATTTTTTGTGTAGATTATGAACCTGCCCTAAAAAATAGAGGTTTCCATTTAAAAAATAAAAGTTAGTTCATAAAAATCCCATAAAACCCTATAAAAATTCAAAACCCATAGCATTTTCAAAAGTCTCCTTCAGAAGCATACACCTTTCGTCTAAAGTATTTTCCTGTATTTTGCTTAGTTTCGAAAATATCAGCCTGGTATGATTAAAATGGGCCACCCTGTGTATTGGGGAATCTCTATTATCTACAAAAAGCGTAACAGAGCGCTAACACTTTACAATGTGGTTATTGAGTAGTTATAAAAATATTATGTAACTGCAGAATAGCGGATTGGTATTCTACTATAGTTATAGCAAGAGATTGTGGTTTGATTGGTTCAGATAATGGATTAAGTCTTAGCGAGATGATTTGCACTACACAAATATAATACATATCAGTTTATAGTTGCGCAATCACCATAAACCAACTCGCCCAGTTTACTCTGTGATCGTTGATTGTGCTTGAGTCAAGATTCATTTCACAAGGTGCTACTGCAACCCCAACGCTACATGATTTTGCTATCCATTATCAAGAACTACTCAAAATAGAGTGTGAACATATCAATTTCTTTCACTGATACAAGAATGATTCAAACTCTAAATCCACAACGGAATTTTTAGCTAATTTATAAAAGCAGTAAGGACAGTAAATTTGGGTTTTGTTTGGCTTTTTATCTTTGTTACAATTGTTTGAATTAGAGTTTACAGAAATTGTGAATATCGAATGGCTACCAGTAATAGCAGAGTCCATCAAAGCTGGAAGTTAAATTAGCGTGAAGCCTTAACTATCCTTGAAATATTAAAACCGTTATGGTATAAGTGCGGAGGTACATACAAATAAATCATTATTTATAGCTAATATAATTTAATATGTATTTGTTATAATTGGGTTGTGGTACGTGCGAGTTAAATTCAAGATAAATATGTTGTTATAACTCAATTGTCACCGCTATCAACTTTGTGACAGTGAATTATGTCCTGCAATCAAGCCTCTTGAATTGATCGGATACTATGCTCAGTGATTCGTGTGTGCCCATTTTCTATCGCCCTTTAATACAACCTTTTTAATATCCTATAAACATGTTCTGAATGCATTAGGAACATTCAAAAGCAAAATGGAAACAGAATTGTAATTTTTAAACGCAGATTTCGTTATCAAGTTTCATTTTCAGGAATAAAATCTTGAATATTATCATTCAGATTCTGAATCCGAACATGTTTACAGTTTTTTAGCCATTTTTTTCGTATCAATCTAGTTCACAAAAAATGTTCCAATTTTTATCCCTCGGATTTGTCAAGACGTAAGTATCCGGATAATTGTTGATAATAATGGACTTACCTTGACCGTTGGATAAGCAGCGGCTGGTATAGTCCGTTTAGCTTCATCTCTCAAGAACTGTTCGACCTTAAGAGCCTCCCGAAATCCAGGAAATAAATTCTCATATTGTTCTGGATCTGCGAGACTTTGTCCAGCCTTCTCGCTTACCGCCGATAATTTTTCACGCCATAATTTAACAACCGATGATATTTTGCTAGGAGCGTATGCTCTGGCGAAGAAAGCGGCCTCAGGAATTCTGTCAGTTTTTATCAGTATATCTAAACACTTGTCAACATCTCCGAGCAGGAAATTAGACAGAAAAGAAACATTGTTTTTCCCTGAATCATCCGCAGCTTCTCCCAGTTTTCTTATCATTCCAGCATTTCCTGTGCTAGTAGCAAGTAGAAGTAAGCCACCAAAGTCTTGCGCATGATGTAAACATTCTTGAGCCAATCTAAGCTTCCCTTTTTGAGTTGCTAACGCCGCTAATTGACGCCATTTCTGCTGGCTACTAGCTTCCTTCGCCAAATCATGTGCAGTTTTCAAATCTCCAAGGGCTAAAGCCAGCTCAAATCTGTGCTCTGGATCTGTGGAGACTGCTAAAGCTTGTTCTTTGAAACCCTGTAAAGAAAAGTGGGCTTAGAAAAGTGTAAACTTTTTGTTGATTACTCGGCCAATTTTCTAAAACGATTAATTAATTACCTGTTTCTCTAAGAAATGAGCTACTCTTGTACGATGCTCTTTGGGCACAGTCGGCAAGACTCTGTCCGCAGTATCGAAGTCTTTTCTCATTACTGCGGTCTGGTATTCTAGAACGGAGAGTAGTAAAGAGTAAGAAACTACGGAGAGCTCTTTGTCACATAAGTAGAGCCTGTTGTCTCTGGGCACATAGCCCAGCAGGTACATTGGTCTGTCTAAATGCGATATGGTGACTACTTCGCCACCGACAAAGTAGTTGATTCGATTAACGCTGTTTGTGTATATAAAGCAATCGCCGACCCAGAGTCCGGTCTTTACTGCTTCACTCATTTCCGCTACCATCTGAAAATGTTAATAGCAATGTTTAATTCAAGAAAAAATGTTATTATATTGCATTTTTATGGAATTCGGAATAGTAAGTCAAATTTACTTCAAAAGCATCTTCTATGTCTTCCGCATTTTCGGATACGTTGTTCACAGCGTCTGCATGGAATTTGAGAATGAAGTATTGATCAGCTGTTGCAAGTGCTACTAGAGAAGCATTTTCTGCCCAATAAACGTGCGTCGGCTGGATATCAATACGGCGAATTAACTTCAGGGAATCCCAATCGAAGAAGGAAAGACCAGAGCCTGAAGATACTCCCAGCATAAATCCTCCGAAGATACCTAAAGTGTTTAGAGAAATTAGAAGGGAAATTTGTTTCAAGTAAAAATCGTGATTTTTCAGACATATGCGACTCAGAACAGAATAAGCTTCCTTAGACTTTTTTCAAGCTAGATTCAGGTCCGGGGAATCAAAGTTTAGTGTAATTGAGTAGTTTTCTACTGAGTGGATGAATATAAATTCACTTCTAGATGCAATTCATTAAAGTTTCCGCATTTTATGTAATTCTTACTGGACCACGACTATTTCGTTTTTCTTTATCAAGTTGGTGATTAGAAATTAATAAAAAGAGATTGTGAGAAACAGGCTTCTCAAGGATGCCTTAAACAAGAAGCATAGTGTTACAAGGTAATACCATTAAAAAAAAAAAGGATTTCCTCTATGTTTGATCAAGTGTATCTTCAAGATGTTAGATTAGGGAACTTCTTTGCAGCTTAAAATGTACAAAAATCATGCGATCTTATTCCAGATATAATTTCGCAGTTGAATAGTGAAATAGATCATAATAAGTTGATCATAAAAGTCTGGGTTAGTTCTAGAGTTTTTCTACAACCCTGGACCTCAAGGTCTGAGCTAAACTCGCCATGATCATTATTTGAACAGTAAAATAATCGCCGGAGTTTACCATCAGCTCCAAAATCAGGCTTGAAGCTCTTTCTTTCTTTGAAATTTTTGAAGACTTTTACAGTACTGGTTCCTTCCCTGACTGCATACTGGCTAGAATCAGCAGCCCACACGAATTCGGAAGCCTGACCAAAAGCCTTGTTTCTCAAGGCCATAGATGTGTAAATAATGTATTCCCCGTCTCCGCAAACGACCAAAAATCTCCCATTAGGATTATGCTGTATAGTTTGTGGGTAGATCTCGCAAGCACCCATGTCTTTTACTGCGAGTGGTAGCCGCTCTCCATCTTGGGCCTCTTCTCCCAGTGCCTTTAAGTTTACTTGTTGAACTTCGCTGTGCCTTGCCCAGACGATTTTACCACCTGAAGAATCCATCGAAACAGCTGGTTCTTCTCTGCCAACTTTAACCATTACACTACCCTCGTCGTACCCTAACGCCACGTTGTTCGATCCACGCATGCAAGCGATTGTCCAAACTCTTTCGAACCCGTAGTTCAATGAAGATTCCAGCCGGTAAGTTCCAGCGTGCCAAATTCTTACCGTTCCGTCTTCTGATCCTGTGAGAACGATTGGCAATTCTGGATGAAAGCATACAGCAGATATGTTCTGGGTATGTCCCTCGAGAGTCTGGACACATGTTTTGTTCTGGTAGTCCCATATTTTTACGTATTTATCGTCAGCTCCGGATATTAAATACGGCTTATCTCCACCGTGGTAATAATCCACACAGTTTACACCTTTCTCATGTCCTTCGAGCGTGAAATTAGCTGTGGAAGAACCAAGCTGCCAGACTTTTACAGTTCGGTCTAAAGAAGCACTGGCGAATGTGTTGTTGTCCTTTGGATTGAATACTATTTGCATTACGTAGTGCGTGTGACCCTCGAAAACTTGTTGACAAAGCCATGATTTGTCCCAATTCCATAGTTTTATTAGCATGTCATCTGTAGTTTGAAAAAAATGGAGTTAATTTTTGAGATTTTATTAGTTTTTGTTAAGAAAATATCATCTTCATCTTCTGGTAGCAAAATAAACATTCAAGAATTGAAGACCTAAGCTGTTTTTATTCTATGTGGGGTTTAGAAAACTAATGGTTTCCTTTTTTTTAACATAGAGAAGCACATTTCAAATCAGTACTTTATGCTTTCTCTGATTTAAAGATTGTTCACAACAGTACCGAATTTTTTAAACAATTTGGATAAGGTTCCTGAAGTTTGAAATTAAGAAATTCTATTGACTCGGGATTTTCACAGTTAATTACTAGTATTTTGAGTCATAGTTCTAAATTATTTAAGATTTTATGGGCTTCTCTTCATATAGATTATTTACACAGAAGAAAAAGTGGTTTGAGTCGGATACAGGTTGCATCGTACATCAAAACTTCTTCAAATTTGGAGAGAATATTCCGCATTGATATTCTTTCAGGGCTGATCAATGATATTCAATGAATTTAATTTTTGGATGTGAAAACGTAATTTCCTAGGAACTACATTTTTCGAGTCAGTGGATACAGTATCTCGAAATCGAATCCAACGATTTGGATAAAAATTGAATGAGAGGTGCACAAGACCACCATCTATAATGTGTCTGAAGCAGATTTTCGAAAAAAAATTTCAAAACAAAGATAATGAATAGTTTTTGGTATGAAAAAGAGTAAAATCGATCTTTATGACACAATTTGAGAAATAATTTTTTTTTTCTCCATATTTTGTGGCCGTCATATTGAAGGTAATGTATTTTGAAATTATAAAATCCATGGTACTTGTATTTCGGATGAATGACATACCTGAAAGAACGTTTACCAGCAAGCGGTGAGTCGAGTGCATGGCCGCAAATTTTTTATAATAACTTCAATATTATCACGAATATTTCAACTTTTTTAGAGTCAAATTAAAGCCAATGAATCAAAGATTTAACACATCATAATAAAATTTTCTTATCTGTTATAGTTTCTTTTCCTCTTACTTTTGAAAAACAAATGACCTATTTTTGGGCCATAAAGGGTACCTTACCCCCCCTTCAAGTCTCAAAATCCTAGTTCTGAGTTAAGAACAAGCTGATTCAATAGAATATTTCCTCAAATCTTAATAGTGATTTGAAATACCGAAAAAGGGAAGAAAACAGCAGCCAAAACATCGGATAATGAAACCAAATTAAGTTTAACAGAATAAATGATGAAAAAACAGCATCGCTACACAATTTGGATCAAAATTTGACTAAAGAATGGTTAAAAATATGAGACAATATGAGACAAAACGTGACAAAACATACAAAAAAAAAGCATTATCCAAACAAACAAACAATAACTAGATACAAACCGCTGCTAGTGAGGATAAACGGCTGCGTAGGATGTACAGCGATGCATCTAACATAGTCGCTATGTGCCTCGAATGCATGTACACGTTCCAATGTGTTATAGTTAAAAACTCTGACTTGCATATCATCGGATCCAGTAACGACCCAATTTTTTCTTGGTACAAATTTTGCAGCTCTAACAGGTAGATCGCATACTTCAAAAGTCTTAGCCAAAGTCTGTGATTCGTGATTCCAGATGTTCACATTGCCCTGATATAACGAACACAACATCCATGGCTCTGATGGATGGAGATCAACGCTCTTAACTCTGTCTGATCTTGCTGTTAGTTTACGTTTTATGTCTAATCGGAGCGGCTGTAATAAATGTTGATATATTTTTTTTTAAGGTTATAACAAAGCGATCGAAAATGTTGGTAAAGAAATTTCGAACATTATTGTAAATCGCTGAATTATTTCTACGAGATTTACAACGATTAATGAGGGTGGGTGACAAAAGGGATTTTTTTGACACGGAATGATCGTTCAACATGGGTTGTAGATGTTTGTTTTATTATTCAATCGGTTCAGGTTATAAAGAACGAAAGTATTGTCGTATCACTTACCATTTTTGACAGTTATTTTAATTATTCACAATTTAATAACGGGGATACGTCAAACTAGGCGCACTTATTGTTAAACTAAACACGACACCGCTGCCATGAAGTTAGGACGTGGCTGCTCTAACATGGCGTAACATGATCATGATGTATGTAGCAGACGATTTTAAGATCCGACTTTATTTATGATTTTTTACAAGTAATACACTCAGATGGGATTAAAAATGAGAGAATAAAATCAACTAGAGTAATAATTAAAGGCTTTATTAACCGTGTATTAGGTTAACGGCATACAGTTTTATCGTTTATGTTATATTTAAGTAGAAATACATGTAACGTCAGATGATGTCGTGGCCAATCGTTTACAATCGCGGCGTCTGCTATCGAGATCATATCGAGAGTCGAAGCTCGAATGCTAATGACCATCGACTGTTCTTCTATTCGATAATCGATTTAAACTTTTTTTTTTAAATAGTTCCCGCGCTCTTAATTGCTTTGAAAATGTTTGAACGATGATTGTCAGGGTCTTTTTAATTTACGTAGTAGTATGGATGAACAATAGAAGGAACAAGTTTGAAGAATGGGAATTAAGAGGGTAGATGAATTAAAAAAAAATCTTATTCATGCATTTGTTCCTCTATTATAAAAGTCGTTTAAAAGTTGACAAAACGTAACATTATTGCGGCTTCGAACTGAAGAATTCAGTCAACGGTTGCGGGTTTTGGTCTGCAATCACATCTACAGATGTGTGTTTATGGTTGCCTATAGTTAGGCGTTTTGATATCGCTGACACGCCTATACCTAGACCTAATTTTCTTATGAATGACTATACAATCATAAGTATAAATATGATAAATAATAATAATAAATATTTATATTAGTATACAATAATATTAATAATTATTCAAATAAATATTAATAGGTAATGGTTGATGATATTTTTAGTCGGTTTCATTCCGTTTAAGAAACGATCCTGCGTAAATAGGTGCAGTAGCGCAAATTTTAGGCTACATAATATTAGGTACAGATATTTGAGGTGTGTTCGAATTAAAGAATTTCTGAAATATTAATTAATATTTTGAGATGTCAAAAGTTTTGGAATAAAAATAGACACAAGGAAAAAAAATGCGATTATATCTTCTGAAACTTGTTATTATTATTATTTTTCAAAACTCATTTCCTTCTTTCTACAGTAATCAACACTATACAGTATTTTTTTTTTTTTTTTTTTTGTATTTTTGTACATGCTGAGAAGATTACCTATTTCAAATAATTTTGTAAACATCGAAATGTCAGAGTTTTGAAAACTTAATATAGGTATGTAAAAATCAAGGCTAACATTTGCATGAGCTTTATTTTGAGCGATATAATACTTTCGAAATTCACAGTGATATACTTTTCATATATTATTATTTTTTATTTCATAAGTATATTCCGAAATTTGGCACTCCGAGCGACTGAATGTTATGCGTAATATACAATGTCCACAACATCACGAGGTTTAACGATAAGAATAACTTGAAACCATTTTAACCAGTTTAAAATATCCGGATGTACGAATGTACGTATGTACTTATACAGCAAGTCGCGTGACGGCCTTGGTACTATTTTTTATTTTTCACAAATTTAGCAGGCTATCTTATATTACTAACACTGTAATTAGTAAATTATAAATATACCTATAGCGTTATATTCTCTTCGCTTAAGACATATCTGAATGGAAATCAAAATAAAGAGATACCAAAAAGCTGAACCGAATTATACAGTTGATTCATATTTTTGTTGCCGCGAAATGAATTCTTTTCCATTTGTTTTAATCCAAAATCAGTAAAAAATTTAATAGACCAACTCCTTTCAGTTTAATGAAATAAATAAACGTACACATTGATGACGAAAGGCATCACTAAAAATCCCAATTTTTATCCTAGTTTCGATCGTCATATCCAGTGCTTTAGTCATGACAGATTTTTCATGACATTTGTACATTCTGATAGGATTGTATATATCGGCGTTCAATCACGTGTCCTTTACCTACTTGTATAGCAAACCGTCGTTGGTACATCACCAGCCTTTTGAAAGCTCATCAAAAAGACGTCACACCATGTAACATCACCGATCACATGGTATTAGGCATATTCACTTTTGATAGATCCTCTTTTGGTAGGTATATCCAATTTATTATCACTGTACATGGAACAGCGTTGAAAAATTGATCATTTTGCAATTAGTTTATTGATCGATCGATTAAAAAAGGGGTAATGATCGTTTTAATTGCTAAATGGTGTTGATTCATGGCTTTAAATCTATTCGTATACCTTCAGGTATGTATATTCGTATAGTAAGTATAATAACATAGATGTTACGATATCAAGGAATTTACAGGGATAATTATCAGTCCATAGTCCGGTTTTTACACGGTTTTACCTTCTTCGGATTTTGCGAAGGTGATAGTTATAATGTATGTGTAAATAAGGTCTTCAAGTTCGTTGGAAGACGTAGTTTTTCTGATCTCTTTCCAAGACTTATAAGTTTGTCTTACGGGATGACAACAATCTTAATTATTTGCTAGTAACGAGATTCCACAGCTTCGATACGTCTATTAGAAAATCTGTATCTTATTTTTGAAGATTCTGAATTGAAAGTAATCAAAAAAAAATTCAAAATTTGTGTCAATCTTCAAAAATGATCACAGCACATACGATGAAGCATAATCATCAACAAAATTCCCAATTATATAGCCTCTCCTTTTCAAAAGTATCGATATCGCTGCATTTACAACGAACATAAGATATGTTGACAACATCAAATATTGCAGCGATTTTGTATTCTTTATATGATCTGTGTACCTGATTTTTTTTCAATGATAATCTTTCATTTCCTGGCATTAAAAACGTGCCTGAAATATTATGCAAATTTAAACCAGTATAGGTTTACAATTCGGGGGAATCCCAGTGACGTCTTAAAATTTTTCTTAGAATTCTGATGTATGTATGTACCTACTTATTTTTTGAAACTTTTTTTCCGGTATTACAATTCATGTATTCCGATTCGGGATTTGGTCTAAGCGTCGCTTTGGTTATAATAATTTCTAAATTTCTATCCGCATTGAAACTGCTTGATGATTACCTTTCTAAGGAAACTCATATTATGGATTATAGCTCCGAGTAATACCTACCTGTTATTTATTATTTCATAACTTACAATGCAACTATAAAGTATTTTCTGCATCGTAATGAAAGTGCGCATTACGTCAATCGTTTAACGTATAACTACTGGATCGGTCTATACACAATAAATAATTTCTTCCGTGAACATCGTCATTCGAATCTATCATAACAATGTTCATACCTTTATTGTACGTAATATGTATGTAATACTTGAACATCTGTTGCGGAATGATCTCCGGTAACGCAATTCGATCATACGCCTCATATATTTATAATCGATGATGCGAATTAGTTAATAAAATTTCATTTAATAGAATCTCAATTTTTTCATTTCTCTGCAGACTCCCGATCCACACCATTTTCACAAAATCTTTTTAAGGTCATGTAATTTAATTAAAGAAAATATATTCTTCATAAGGTCATAAGGTGGAATTCAGACGATCATGTTTCTCTGATATTATTCTTCTAGGTCATCTGACAATGGAATCGGCTATGTCAGTTTGTAGATTCGAATCATGATTACCAAAGAACATAAAGGATGTATATACGTTCATCATACCGGAGATTAGTGTTGCACCAGGAACAGCATCAGCAAGGATCCCAAGATGAAATAAATTTATGTCACCGATATAAATCATCTCTACTTCCTCCGGATATTATACCGTACCTCCGTAATGGTGATTCGACGTTAATTCTTTACAACTGTTAAAGATCATGGTCTTATTTCCATAAAAGGTTTCTTGCTAATTCGTGACCGTTTGACCCTTCTTTTTGGCACTCGGGGGCTCAGCTGTCAATCGTTTGCAAATTTATATTAGCTATTAATTTAAATAATTCTTTTTGTTCTTTAACTGATCATACTTAAGTATAAGTTTCGTCATCATACATAGATAGCTGATGCTGAAAACAACGGATAAGTTTGTCTCAATGACAACCAGCTACTCCAGAGGCTATTCGGCATTGTTCGAAACTTAAGATTGATTACTATTTCATTTTGGCATAATGTAATACCATAAATTCTATTCGCCATATTCCTTCTTGGCTTAACTTATACGATTTGCTAATAGATTTTTGAAATTACAAATCTGTTTATTAAGTATTTTAAATCGACTATGCAGACTTCGAAAATTCTTAAATTTAATCATCAGGAGTTTAAAATTACGGAACTTCAATCCAACCCCATTCCACTAAGTTCAACAATGACTCGTTTCCTTTTTTTGCACACTAACAATCAGCAAGATCTATACGCAAGCCCACCTGTACACAATCCGCGTTTACACAATGTTCTCATAAACTAGCCAGGTGACTGTAGACCGTTTTGCTAACGACTAACAAGCCTAAACTAATATGTATCCTGGGATTAAAATCGCTAAAGATAATCTAGTTGGTGACTTAACTGCAAACGATTTTAAAATGTTAGAGTCAGATAATCACGGTCATTATCCACCGTTAAAGTCCAGGTATTAATTACTATCTGCAGCCTTGTCGTAGCTGCAGTCTTTAGGGCTTCCAATTTTCTAGTAACAAGCGTGTTTGTTCATGTATGTGCAGTGGTACAGTATACTATAACTATAAAGCACAATTTCTCCTTAATAGTGACAATAATTATAATGTTTAACTATAATAATTAAAAACTGATAAAAAAAAAAAAAAAATTGTGGTATTATATAGTACAAAATAATTTTCTCTTTTAATATTCCATATATTTCAAATACTATACTTATGACTACATAGTTATACATATACTTGACCCATATTTGTTTAAATTTATGACCTCGGTATATCTACGCGATGTTAACCATGTCTACAATTCAAGTATAGTATTTTTTACCGCCTATAACGAAGATCGGTATAACAATTAGCCATGGAATTTTCGTTGGTCATTGTTCAGATGACACTGGCATTTTATTGATGGTCATAATATTGAGAGAAGTGTCATGCAGGTATTGTCAAGGATGTGTTTTGTTAATAATGTGAAAAAAAAATATTTGGTACAAAAAGTTAAATAAAATTTAAAATCGTTATCGATCTTCTAGAGAAAAAGAGAAGAGTTTGAGTCTGACTTTAAGCAAACCTGGTTTTATAAAATGAAAAATTTTGTTCCGGGTTTAAAGATTAAGATTATAGTGCGATTTTTTTTTCTCAAATACTTCTCTAAAATGAAATAAACGAGAGAAAGTTTTCGTTAGGTAATTCAACATTTTAATATTATATAGTCCTGGGAATAATTGGGAACGATATTAAAATTTATGTGGGTGTTAGAATTTTATACGAAAGTTATAATTATTACGAATGAGATTATAAAAAGCTACGTAATAAATTATTTATACAAAAATTAGCAAAGGATTAATAAAGAAAGAGGGAGAGAGAAAAAAAAGGAAGAGAATTGGCAGAAATATAATCTAACGTCTTATGTCTTAGGAGTCGAGCTATAAGTAACGTCCTCTAATTTTATGTAAAGAAGCCAATACATATAGGATTGGCATGGAACACACCCTGGACGAAGTTAACGAGTGTGGGCGAGCGATTATACATGGGAAATTTTCTGTGATATAAAATTTCGCTGAAACAATAGATTAGAAAAATTGCGTAAAGTTCAAACACCATTAAATATAATTAGCAAAGTAAAAAACCCAAAAAAGAAAAAGAAAATAAAAAAAGAAAAAAATTGACCATGTCTCCAGATTCGATCGGAGTTTTATACCTGAATTAAAAATATGTTGTAATTTTTTTCTAAGAGTCCTTTCAATCTATCTATTTATATCTAATCGAAAATTTTTTGAATGAATAAATAAACGGGCTACAGAATTATTATCGTATATGGTTATGGGTATGGGTCTGGTATGTGTACGAAGAAGGAAAAACTGAGACTATAATGGGAAATAAAAAAACTGGATATTATAGACTTGAGAACGAGTATAGCTGGACAATAAAACTTGCGCTCTTTTAGACACAACAGCTTAGCCACATTAATCCATTAGTATGATGAGTCGTAAGTTCATAAGGCCCTGACATGATGGCCTATACGATCTTTGGTGTGGATTGTGAATGCTGTTCCTTCCGTTTCTGTTAATCTATTCAAAACCTCGTTCAAAGCTCATCTGAAAATGGTATTTTAGTGTAGGTGTAATAATTTGTTCATTTATGTTAATATGTATGCATATGAAGCATTCCATGTCATTTCAATCTGGGTTTAACCCTTGAACTCTTGGATTAGGACCAAGATTTTTTATATTATTGTTCTCACTTTCAAAGGCACTCAGTTTTTTTTTTTTTTTACATTTTTTCCAATCGATTTGAATTTTCTACAATTTTTGTAAACGACGTATGGCCTTTGACCGATATAAAGATATATTACACACTGTCTTAAAAATCGTTTTACTATATTTTATAATTTTTTCTATTTTTTTTTATAAGACGTTTTATTTTCTCAGATTTGCGAAAAAAAATGGATATGTCTTTGTGTTTCAATAAAAAATTGGAACTAGATGGTTAATTTTAACATTTCGGACAAAAAATATCGTCAGAGGCAAAATGGAACAGTCTTAAAAAATTGCTCCGAATTTTTACGCCGCAAATTTTCGCTTTTATTGTGGATGCCCCATTTTGCCCCGTCATTGAATCCCGACTTCAAAACTCTGTATTATTTCAAAAATAAAATATTTTTAAAAGTTATGACATACCGAGTGTCAAAAACTACATATTTTAAATAATTTCCAACTGTCCCATTTTGCCCAGCTCTAGGACATCTCAATTTAAACACCATGTTGCTTCAAACACTAAAAATAGTTTCAAAAACTTTATATCCTCAATGTTTTCGTTGAATTCTGTTGTAAAAATACAATTTTGTAATAATTTGTGGCCATCCCATTTTGTCCCATCGATACACCTCGATCTTTTGTCCCATTTTGTCCCACTCTTCCTTACGCATATTCATCTTTCCTTATACGATAATTAGAAGTGAATTACGCCTTAAGGTTTCTTGCGGAATTATAGCCAGTGCAAAGATCATATTTACATGTTATATATCCTTATTGTCCTTTCGACGAAGGTTATTAATCGCGGTGGCGGGTCTTTAGGTGAAGGAAATACCGCAACATGTATCCTATAGGTAGCGTGGGATCATGCGTGAGATGAAATAATAAGATTACCTTATCATCATAAGGCACGTGCGTTTTGCGGTCATTTATCCTGTCCGGTGTAATCCCGGGACTTTAATAATTCATTCATTTATTTATTTTTCAAAACTGAGACTCGCTGATATCAAAATTTCGAATTTTTACCGTTTGGGACTTTTAAAAATCGGAGATTTAATACCGACCTTAAAATGGTTAAATCTTACCAACAATTTCAGTCACAGAGTTTGACAATAAGTAAAGTTTAACGAAATGTCAATTAGATGTAGTTTTCGCAATGAATATAAACCTAAACTACTCAACATTGCTGAATAAATTTATTGCATGTGGCTTCAATTTATTTTGCAGGACAAGAAGATAGTTTTATGTGGGGTCACGCGCCCACGAAACGAATTATGGTCACGGATTACAAAACTGTAATATGCGCCGTAATTCTTTATTGTAATTTAATATTACATGTCGATTATGATCGCTCACAGACCTTTAACTCGACTTTTAATAGACATACGTACATATGTCACAAGTTATAATTAAACCGCAAGGCAATTAACGCTCCGGGTTAAAATTAATCGCAATTACCTACACTTTATTTGCCACGCAGATTTTAACCTATAATATGTACAGTGGCGATAAAAAATTCGAGATCATGAGAAAAATAATTTTTTATAAACACAAAAACCACGATATTGCAGTCAATAAGAATCGTAGCGGAAGATTAAACGAAGGATTTTCAAGAAGAAGAAACCAGCTTTTTAAACCTTCTAGATTTATATTTTTACGATTTTTTCTCTAGTCTTTAGCTAGGTTTGAAAATTGTTCTTTTTTTATATCAACTTTTTGTAGATTGTTTTACTCTATTGCTTGTAGTTTCTTTAGTAACGACTGTAGAAAAAATTTAGTTCAAAGTAGTTTGAAGCAAAAAGAAAAGGCTTTAAATTCCCGTTTTTTGAACTTCATTTCGATTTTTTTTAACGAAGTTATGCTGTCTGAAAGACGGAGCTACAGCTAGGCGCTTCAAAACTGTACAATTATGGGTGTGCATAATGTAACGCTCTGTTCTCCGCCCCATGACTTCGTGAAAAATGATCGGAAAAAAGTTTTAAAAACGGTAATTTGAAGCTTGTTTCTTACACTTTAAGATGCTTATTTTGGATTATGCGTATAGTCGGTTTTGAAGAATGTACAAGCGATTGAAAGTGACTACTACATAAGAAAATTTTTTTTTTTTTCAAAAATCGACAAAAACAATTGTTTTTAGGAAATTAGCTAGAGATTTCGGAAAAAAATATGATGAAACTATAAATCAATGAATTTACATAGAATATATATGGTGTATGTCTTCCGAATCTTTTCTCATTCCGTCGATGAAAATTTATGCCATCGTTGAAAATGCCAGAAAAAAAAAACAAAAAAATAAGAATGTAAAAATAGATGAAAGAAAAAAAATTTAAAAAAAAACAAATAGAATAAAAATAAATGAAAATTTGGAAAACAACAACAACATAACGAGGTTGATGATAATCGTCGTAACATTATTGAAATACTCTAAAATTTCTCAATAGAGACGCGACTGCAGAGCGATTCCGCATGGTATACGTACACACATACTTAGACTAGCATATATCTTTATACCTACGCGAAAATTATTTTTAAAATCATTTTTTGGCCACTAGCCAGTAAAAAAAGGTGTGTACGTCTACCTAACTAAATCTAGAGCAGATAGTTTCCCTCAAATCAATTTATTACCTTGACCAAACCGGAGCTTTTCGGCAAACGTGTTTCTACAGTCGTCGAACGTCGTTCGCTGTTATAACATTAAAGGGTGAAAGTATCCCTCTTCAACTACAAATTTATCGGTAATAAAAAGTAACAAAAAACAAAAATCAAAAATAATAAAAATCATTAAAAAAAATATCAGGAGATCGGTTTAGACTATACTCGAGCGTGCTGCAGTGTAATATGCGATAATAGACACGTAGATAAACGCAGTGATTAAATTCGTACCAAATATCGATTTCAATTATATTAGTATATTTCGATACTAGTGCGAAAATGTTGATTCTCGGACGATTGTGAAGTTTTTCGTCCGAGCAAAGTGAGGGTGCCAATCACACGAGTCAAGGATCAACTTTCGCACGTGTATCGAACTTTGTTTTTCAACACAACGTCCGAAAAGTTGAATTTTATGCACGCTAAACGTGCGTAAAATCGAACTTTACGCACGGCGTGTCGAAAAGAAGTTTTTCTACACTGTGGATATTTTCAATCTATATAAGTACGTTGCATTTTTACGTTTTTGTTAATTTATTTAATCCATTAATGATCATTAATTAAAATAGAAGCCAAGTTTAATTGTGAACCGCAAAAATAGATTTACATGATTTTAAGATTTCCGGTATATATATAGTAAACTTGTGTAAATATTTTACTAAATGATGTGATAAAACGTTGAACTGTTAGCATGACAGAAAAATCGTTTTATCTCGCCCGGATGAAGACGTGTGGGTGATGCTGCCATACACACATCTTTTTTATTCTATTTTATTTTTTTTCTTCATTTCTTTTACTCAATGGTATAAGTTTGCAATCACGTGTACAGATGTCAGAGTCTAGAGATTTTTGCGATTATCGTGTGTTGATTAAATTGAAGAGAGAAATGAAAAAAAAAAAAAAAACCAATAATAAAAAATACTAAAATAAATTGTATTTGCATCGTTTTTTAATAACGGTGGGTGTGATATAACGAAAGTTAATAGCTCTGGGCCTTGTTATGCGGATGATAATTTTAACAGTGTAATATAAAATGAGCGAATTTCACACGCCTCTTCGTCTCGTTTATCCTACCACGCAAATTTTACTCAGCTCGTAGGTATGTACGTTCGAAAGCATGTTCGGATTATACTTGAAGTGGGAGGAATCCATTATCGGTTATAACTTTGTGTAATTTATCATCGAATATTTAATTTTATTATAGGTATAAGTATTATTCAGTATTGGTGGGTCAACTTTCGATGGCAAAAGGTCGACGACCCGAGTCCGAAAACTTCCGCTAATTATATTTTTGCAACGGGCCCAAAAATGCCTTTTTTGATATTTTGATAAAAAATGTTTTTTTTGATGTGAAATAAAACTTTGGTTGACAAACCAATGACTTTGGAGGATTCCGAATTTCCGTATCTAAGCTGTACTGGTCCCTTAAAACAAAAAAGGAAATAAATAATAAAAATTGCAAAAATTGCAATGTTTGTAATTAATATCGACAAGGAAATAGTTTCAACCATGTCTGTCTTAAATCATCGAGTAAAGTTCGTCGCTTCTATACCTAGATCTGCAAATAATTTATGAAATAGTATATATGTATGTATTATTAATTATTCCCACCACGAAGTTAGGCTACATAAGAATTCCTACCTGTCTGTACGTCATTGAGGAAGCACATCGCCCTTCGATCGATGTATTCATGGTTCTACAGGTCGGATGAATCGGTAAACAATTATTGAATAATAATTAGCCGTATTACGAGTACGAAAACAACAGGAGGCTCGATCATCAATGACCAAAAAGAGAACTACGAAATAAGTGAAAAAAAAAAATAAAAAAATTTGCACGTATAATTGATTATAGTTGAAAGTTGCATTATTATGCAATCGGAAAGAGTTAAACCCACACGCGTGTTCAGAGACGATAAAAAAGTAAAAAAAAAAAACAGAAAAATGTATGTACCTAGTATATACGTCGACACGTAATAACCATCCAACTACGTTTCAAACAATACATCTAATCATTGAATAGAGTAATAATTAATGACGCATGTATACATTCCGCGAAAGTATATGCATGCAGTTGTATAGCTTGATTAAAACGGTTATTGATTACCTAATACATATTTCGCGTGACGTTAATTATTATTGTATGTATTATGGATGTCTGTATTGTATACACAGATACTTATCTATTTTAGCTGCAAAAATTTATCAATCTTTTATTTTGTCTTATTTCCTGATTATTTTTTGCAATGCATGATCCGGTGCAATTAGACAATTTTAATTAACGGAAATGGATTTATGAATGCAATTTTTTTCAAATTTTAGATCAAATCGAACTGGTTATATTTATAATTTTTTTTATCATTGTCAAGAAATGCCCTATATAATGACAAACAATATTTTTATACAGTGCATTTCATCCCAATTTGATCTGGGTATAGTTACAATTTTTTGTTTGTCATTGGCAAGGAATGCCCTATATATACAGAGTGTCGCAAAATTCGCAAACTCACTGCATACCAGTGGAATCCTTGCGAAAAATTGAAACGAAGGTTACCTATGTAAAAAAGTCCGTGAGGACTTAGTTTTCTTGTAAAATGAACCTATTAATGAACCAATCAGCGTTCGGCTTCAGAAAAAATTGGCTAAAATCCGCCTCATTACTGAAAACAAGACGGGTAGACGGGGAATTCGACACATTATTGTCTGGTTCTCGGTAGTGGGGCGAGCTGCGATGTGGATTTTAGACATTCTTTTCTAAATCCAAACACTGATTTGGTTCGTTGATAAGTTTATTTTACAAGAAAACTAAACCCTCGCGGACTTTTTTGCATAGGTAACTTTCGTCTCAATTTTTCACAAGGAATCCGCTGGTACGAAGCGAGTTTACGAATTTTGCGACACCCTGTATATATATCTAGGGCATTCCTTGCCAATGACAAACAAAAAATTGTAACTACACCCAGATCGAATTAGGATAAAATGCACTGTATAAAAATAATGTTTTTCAATATATAGGGCATTTCTTGGCACGATCTCAGCATCTCACTCCCCATACCGGGACGTCCCATAAGAAGTTTGACTTAAAAAAGTGCGAAAATTTGCGAATGGGTACAGTTTTTGATATTCAAATCTATGTAATCAAAAGTTTTTCTCTCATTTAGGCAGATTTTTTTCACACTGTCAATTGTTACGTAATATTATTTTAATTGCGTGCGAATTTTCCGCGTTTCTTGTATAACTCTAACGTGTATAATTTATGTTACATACAAAGCGGAAGTGACATACAGCTTTAACAAACGTACAGATTGCGATCTCGGGTACAAAGATCGGCTATAAATCCGGAGATGGATTGAAAAAATTCTTCTGAAATCAGCCGCATATACTATCTAAGTATTACGGAGTGTGGAAATTTGTCGTGATCAAATATTCCCTCGATTTGCGGTTCGAAGTCTGTACATACATATTAGGCTTTAAGATATTGTGCAATTTATGTGGTTGCGTAATTGAAATCCCTGTATCGCTCTAAGTCTAGCTTACAAGCTTATCCTGTGGGAGTAATTTTCCTCGATTGCATATTTATACAATTTTATATACATTCAATCAGACTTTAAGTATCGTAATTCGTAGATACTTTGTGATAAACGATGAGAATGATCGTCGCCAATGAAAATCTCGAAATAGAATTGCAAAAATGTATACAAATAAATTCTGCAAGAAATTTCTGCACGTAGTAAAAACTATGTAAAAATTATTCAAAACCTTGGCAGATACTTCCGGTTTCTTGATTGTGCCAAAAATGAAATTTTAACTTGCTAAAAAATTTTGCTACTCAATATCTGGCTTCGAATTTCAAGTTTCGAATTTTGAAAGTTGGTTTGAGACGATTTCGAATCATCATGAACCCCAAAGCTTGGACTATTAAAATAGGAAAAGATCGGAATGCAGATAGCCAAAAACCTCGGAAAGCCCAAAAATCCAAAAAGGCACGATGCTCCATACGCGAATTTCAAAACCAGGAATTTTGAACTTCGGATTTTTAGCTTTCAGAATTTTTCATCTCCGCTGTGTTTCGATTTAAAGTTTTATAAATCGACTATGCAGACTTCCTGAGAAATGCTCTTTTTAAAAACTGTGACTCGCTAGTATCAAAATTCTTCAGCCCAATCCCGTTGCGTTTTACTTTTGCCATATAATTTTTACTGAATTTTTAATTGAACAGAATTTAATAGCCAAGTCCATAAGCTCAATCGCTTATTATTAGTCGAAACAAATTAGTTAGCTTAACGACAATTCTCACCTCATCGGTACTTCCGGACTTCCGGATCCAGGGGCAACGATAATTCGATAGGACACCGTTTGGGGTGACTAACAATGAGCATTAATTTCAAGATTAAAGATCGTTAATTATGCATAAGTGTTCACAATTACTAACTACACATACATCCAGACATGTGCATGAAACAATCGTCCATGTCTTATGTCTTTCGCATAACAATTCGAGGTTATCTTAGGTCGTTTCTTCGAGAATATATACAACATGCTATACCTACGTGCAATGCGCATTAATTGTTCTTAAATATGTTAAGAACGTAAAGAAAAAATGCGTCTATATGTAATCGCGTTGTTGACCGGGACGGATTTTTTTTTTTATTTTCTTTTGGCAACGTTTATTAGTCCGCCTGTACTGATCCGGAATTTTGTTGATGTTGTTGTTCTTGTCGATTTTTATCTTTTTTTTTTTTTTTTTCACGAGACGCAAGTTGACGATGGAATGTTTAAAAATAATCAACCGCGTGCTTTTATGTCGATGACAAACATTCACCTTGTTTAAACTTTTCAGATACAAAAGTATACCACAGGGCTTTGATATGCAAAACTCATTCGTAACTACTACACTGCTTTTTCATTCGAAGCTTCTTGATACGATTTATAAAGCCTTACAGTTATGAGATGAAAATTTTGCACAGCTAATATTGAAATTGAAATAATTGAAACGATTTGGTTCTGTATTTGGGGTCGGCTTGAGGTTCCAGAGTTTCAAAATTGCGGATTAACTGACATGATTTCGATTTCTGAGAAGTTCAGAATATTGAAATTGGGAAAAATTGGAATGCAGACAACCAAAAACTGAATCCGAAAATTTATCGAGGGACTCGATGAACGAATTTCAAGTTCCGGTGTTTTTTGGTTCGCAGTTTTTTAAATTGGCTATATGCAAACTTGCGAGGAATACCATTTCTGAAAACTGTGACTCACTAATACCAAAATTCAGAATTTAAATCACTTGGAATTTCTAAAAATCGGAACTTTAACCCGGTCATCTAATTAATCCTGCATCTGTACTCTTGATTTATTGCATCCAATTTGCACAGAGCATTGACTAAGATCAGATGTGGGATAATCTCTTAACATTTATTCGAATAAACATGTTCTTCAAGTTGCCTGACCCCGTGAACGGTTCGAAGTCGTGACGAAAATGATAAAATGACACGCGGAAACATAACTGTGTGAAATGAATGCCAAGTTCTTTTCAAGTTTATATTATAATTAACTGCAGATATATCACATGGAGTGTTCAGGTCGAACGAACATGCAATGGAGACATTTTATGAATGTCGAATGCTTTTTTTTAGAAAGAATGCAGATATCCAGATGAACTGAAATAATGAGTTTTGGATTTGTGGTAAAGATTCCGATGTCCGTTTATTAAAATTTAATGAAAGTTTATAGCAAAGAGATTCACATGGGTCTGTAATGGATCCACATAAATTAAAGCTATTGATAGTTTAATGGATTTGAAAGCATTGATCGTGGCAAAATAGTAAAAAGTATTGTCATGGATTAAAGAAAATTAGAAATTGAAACTTCAATGAATTCCATTTTTCAGAAAGTAGCTGTAATGCTTAATATAATTGTGTATCAGATGTTTCTTTATTAATAATTATGAAAAAATGAACAGTTTGTTGCAAATGATAATGATGATGAGATTTGCCGTTAATAATTGAGACAAAAAAAAGATTAATACTGAAATATTATAACAGTAATAATTTATTTTTCAGGAAAAGTTCGGATTCCAAAGAAGCTAAAATGTACACCAGATACGATTTTGAAATCGACGACGGTGATGACCCGAGTGATTTTACATCAAAATCTAATATTCTTTATTCAAGAGGCCGCAGTACAAGTAAGTATCTAATTTCCCCATAATAATTTTGATATGACAAAATTTTTTCCTACTATTGTTAAATGCAGTTGAAAAATTTTCCTCGAACTAGACCCCTCGTTTTATTCATTAATTGAAATCAATGCGATCATCTTTGTTAATCAATAAAAAAAAGTGTGTGTGAGTGGGTACACACGTCTAAACTTAAGACTTAAGACTTAAGACCTAAAACTTAAGACTTAAGACTTAAGACCTAAGACTTAAGATTTAAGACTTAAGACTCAAGATTTAAGATTTAAGACTTAAGACCTAAACCTTGAAACCTGGACTCAAGACTTAAGACTTAAAACCTAAAACTTAAAATTTGAGACTTAAGACTTAAGACCTAAGACTTAAGATTTAAGATTTAAGGATTAAGGGTAAGGTAAGGTAGGTTAGGTTAGGTGAGGTGGGAGCTATCTTCTTCTATTCTTCGCCAATCGAAAATCATTCTTCGCTCTGAAAATTTGGCTAGTCTTTTCGAACAAAAAATTAATGACTATCAAATTTTTTAAATTCAAAAACTGGGGGCTAATTAATTAATTATTTAATTTTGACTTACTACCGATCGCACGCTTATCCACGTAGGTATTAGGTACGCGATCTGCTTATCTTACACTCTGGACTGGATCACATGATGCTGTATTGATTAGACTTGATAATTATTTTGCCTGGGATAACGAGATGCGAATACAAATTTGATATGCCGATTAGAAATACAAACCTTGTTATAGCAAAACGATTAAAATATCTACAAGGCTTTTGAGTGTATACTCGCATGTTAAAATAGCTTTATCGTAATACTGTTTCATTCTAATTATTAAGTATCTTTAAAAAGCGATGTCTGAATTTCTAAATGTCAATATAAATTTCTAATGGCTTACAAACAGTTAACTGATTATAAGCATGTCAAACATTATCGATAAGCCTCGACCTCGATGTGATGTACCAGTGGTGGAATTTTTAAAAAATTTTTAGAAATAATTGGGGGAATTAATTGGCGTTACTTTGGTGATGAAATAGAAAATGAATGCTTCTTTAAACTCTGAAATGCATTGATTGATTGATTTCAAAATTTGACCAGATTTAAATTGGATTAGGATCCTATCGATTGAAAAAAAAAAAAATTATATTCATCGAGATCCGTTTATACGTTCTTGACATTTTCTTTTTTTAATAACTCAAAAATTACTGCATTGATAAAATAGAAAATTTGATCAGTTCTAAGACACGTAAAACCGCATCGAATTATCCATCAAAAATCGAAATCCATTCTTTCAATCTCAAGATTATCTTCGGACAAGAAATTGACCAAGTCCACAGAGATACAGAAATTTATCAAAATAATTTTCAGAGTCGATTCTCTGGATCTAAAATCGTAGAGATTTGGTGAAAATTGAATTTTTAATTTTTGGTTTGATTAAAATATCTTCCCTTGTTCGAATCAGGAACTTTAAAAAGGAGTTTTGCATAATCGTATCTGTCTATACGAATGAATTATGACGTAGTTCGTTCGTAGTGTCTATAAACTTATTTCTGAAAAATTATTATTTTTTGCAATCGGATAATCAGAAAACATATATGATGATAACGTGTCTTAGTACACGTATGTAAATCTCTTTTTTTCCATTATTCTGTTGATATTAATTACAGTATAAATAATAACGGAATAACTTACGAAGAATTTATGATCGTTTGAAAGTATGTACAAGGATAGATGAATCCGTAATTCGTATACATATAAGATAATTATTTATAATTATATTAATAATCCCGAGTTTAAAATACTCGCCATGTAATTAAATTAAATTAAATTAGATTAGATTAGATTTATTTTCTTGGATTTATAAAAATTAGATCAAATTCGAGGTAGACGTACAGACAAAAGTTCCGTCTGTCAATAATTCAGAATATATAGTATTTTTAAAATTTACAGATTGTAATGCATATGTGTTTACCTTAAATGGACTTTGAATGCGTAATCTTAGAGTGAAGGAGACCGTAATGATGAAAATCAAGCAAACTCATAATTCCAGAAAAAATATAATCTGCTCCGGAAAAAAAAAAAAAAAAATAAGAAATATATCTAAAGGGGGGTGTGGCTGGAGGCTCGTCCAGTTCAAGTGAAATCTTCCATATCTCATTAAAACAAGGAAACACACGTGATACTGTTACGTCATTATGAATTATACCATATAACCTGATCCGTGACGTAGTTGAAATGGATATACTAAACCGCATGGATATCCGTGTGTATAAAACGTTCGTGGAAAATTCATACTTTCCAAAGAAAAAGACAAAAAAGAACAAAAAAAAAAAAAAATGAAACATTTTGCGAATATGAAAACAAAAATCGATTTTCTCTTTCGATTTCTTCTCAATTGTTGAAAATCTTTTCCACGTTCTAAAAATTTTTTCTCCAATTTAAAAGCTACAATAAAATAAAAGCAAATTTGTAAATTGATTTAAAATAAAAAAATCAGGAAACCGGTTGACCTGTCGGCCAGCCCGAAAACTTCCCGCTGTGTTAAATACGTTACAATTAATTGACACTATTGTGTTTATAATAAATTAAAGAAGGTTATAAGTATAATTAGTTTTCCCTATACAAATCTTTTTTTCTTCAATTTCTATTCTTCGAATAACTTTGAAACTACTCGACCGATCGACTCCAAAATCTAATCAGATCTAAGTCTTGATAAACCCTTTCGATCGCCATAAGAACCATTCCAATCGGTCGATTCGTTCTAAAGATATCGTACGACAAAAATTTGTTTACACACACACACACACACACACACATACGGACGTCCATCCAAAAATAGTCAGAATAGCTTCGTAGGACCTCAAAACGTCGAGATCTGATAAAAACTCAACTTTCAAAAATCGGATCCAAGCCAATAACTTCCCTCTTTTATGAAAATTTTCAATTTTCATTGCGGGAAGTTGAAAAGTTTGACATCTTTGCGTCAGCTCTAAGCATAGGGTATCGCACATTTCCTCGGGCCTTGCGCAACACATTCTCCATTAAAAAATGTTGAAAAATCGATCCCCACTCGAGTGCTTGAACAATATCTTTTCTGGACTACCCCAACGTTGGTATAGTCGAATCGATAACATCCCCCAAGTTTCTCTGCTCCGTCGAGATGCGAGATGCCATCATCCCCTTAAGGGAGAACAAAATCCCCTCCCATATCAACCCAGGGAGTATCAGAAACCCGCACAGCGCATGCTCTTATAAATTTTCACCCGATTGGGTTGGTCCTGGGTTACGCTTTTGCAGAAGCAAAAAAAATAAAATGTGCAAAATTTCATCAGTACCGTCGGAGAAGTACGTCGTGGCATTGTGCCCGACTATACACTCGCACATAGAATGTGCATACGATATATTTCAGGACATGGAATATTGTGATAATTTATGACAATTAGTCATTAAAAGTGGAGTTAAAAAAAAAATTTACATTTTTTTTTTCTCAAAAAGTGATGCCGATGCAAGTGAATAAAAAATAAAAAAAAAAAAAAAACGTCAAAAAATCTGTACAAAATGTGAAAAAATATCAGCGATAAAGATCCGTAATTTTGATTTTTTTTTATTTTTTTTTTATTTTCTGATATCTTCATTCGGCAACGGATTATTCCACACAGTGCTTATTATAGTCACGGTATCAAATGGCTATAAGCGATATCGAACTGAGCTAAGAGTTCGGCGAGAGTGACGTCTGAGGGCGATGAAACGAAACGAAATTTTTTTTTTTCTTTTTTTTTTCAAATTTTTTTGTGAAAAGTAGCTACTGTAGTATACCTTTGCAAGATTAGTGCTAAAATCGATCATTCGTAATACTGTGACTGGAAATAATAGAAGCAATCTACATGTGCTGTTGTCAATACCAGATGGTAAACTTCATCCTTAATACTAGATCCAAATAAAATAAGAAGCTTATTGCCTTACATCTGCATACATCGACGTGAATCAATTCAATAAACACACTTTTGGACTCGATGAACAAACAGCTGATAATTATGCCTTATGGCAATAAACTCAGACTTATATATCGACCCTCGAGATCATTGTCTGATGTCTGACGTTTAAGATGTGATACATTTTCACTGATTTCAATTTTTTGTGTGTGTGTGTGTGTTTTTTTTTTTTTTTCGTTTTTCGTGTAATATGGATTTTGGTACTCGTGTGCAGAACGCTCAGAGATCGCTGCCCTTTGAGGTTAAATAATCGTCATCCTTTCCTCGAGATATTGTATTGCGATTTGTTTTTTTTTTTTCTATTTTTTTTTTTTTCATTTCATTTTTTGCGTCAAGGTAAAATGCAAAAGGAGGAAAGTTCGCGGCGGCGGTTAGTTCGCAAATGTCGGATCTGCGACCTACCTTATAGTCACTGGCACATACATATAACAGTGTTCCTCCACGCGAGCGATCAGTCTCGCTGAAGCTACGGCGCACAATAGTTGATCGAACGATATATATATATATATATATATATATATATATATATATATATATATACATACATATAACAGTCAAGACAGAACAATAAAATTGACGTACAATAAACAATAACGATAAATAAAAGAAAAATAACTAGACGATACGGATATAGTAGAGGCTTGCTGTTTCAAATGGTGGTACCAGCACAGCTGGAATAGAAATATCGTTTGATACCGATATATATATACATAATATTTCACGAGAAAGTTATATACTGTAGATGTGCAATTTCGATTTGTGACAGGCAGAAAGAAATATCGCAATAATATTTGACCGGTAATCGAACGTTTATAATATCGCGATCTTTTATAACGTCAAAGTCTGATCACACTCATACTGCCAATTCAAGATAAAGGAAAATTTTTTTATTTTTTTTTTAAATAGTATCTTAGTTACCGATCTGACCGATTTTTTGTACAATTTATAAATTCACGTCGTTATTAACTTCGTACTGATCGACTATTGATGAAGGTTTAATATTTTTATCGGATTATATTAGTAAGTATATAATTTATATATCAATTCGATTTGAGGTATTTCCGTAGAAATTACTAACGAGCCGATTAACCGATAACGAAATGAAAGAACAAAAAGAAAGAAAAAGAAAAAAAAAAAAAAAAATATTTTCATTTTTACAATAGCCGTGGGATTAATTGGCACAACGAAATGGCAACTGCTGGTATCGCTATCATCTCACCATCGGTACTTACGGACTTTGTTCCTTCACCGAGTATAAGATCTGAAAGAGGAAAGAACAGTACCATTGCAATACCAACTGGGAATAAAATTCACTCGACTGAGGCGACACTGAAAGAGAAAAACAGCTGTAAGTACAGTTAAAGAAGTCTGAAACTTATATATATATATATATAATCTTATAAGAAGTATAGTCGAGTGTACAGACATCGAAGTACTTCCGGAAAGATTTAACTCCAAGTTTATTAAACGTCTACAAATTTTTTTTTAACAAGAAAAAAAAAAATAATTCTACGATAAGAAAAAAGCTCGGATAGTAAATTTAATCGAATTAGATATCGTTTAGGTTGTAAGAGTTATGAATTTTTGGAGAGTTTGCAAGCCTGATATTTTAGAACCGGAAGTGAATGGAGTTTGAAATTTTTTGAGGAACTTGACTAGGTCACGGATGATTTTTCTTAAAAAAATTTTTTACAATTGTTCGAATAGTTTGTCTGTAATATTTGAGTACAGAAAATAATGAATAATTTTTGTGAATTATAGTTATACACATAAGAGGTTGTCATAATGTTTTAAAACCGATTATACGAGCGGAAAAAAACCGGCTTAGTAAATGAGGAAAAGAAAGAAAAAAAAGTATCGTTATTTTGATCTCAATGGTTATTTTATTTATTTTTTTATTACTATAGATTATTAGCTTCTGTTTGCCTGATCCGTGACCCTGAATCATTATCTTTCCCCCTGAAAGCGGACGGTATTGATAAAACTGAACAGAAGATATATTATGCTGAAAAAAACTGCAAAAAACTTATCGTTAAGTTAATAACCGCGAAGAGTTATAATCCTCGGATTGTAATTCTATGTAAAAAAAAAACAAAAAAAACTCGAATCTCGGAAGGAAGAGAGAATATAAAAACAAAGAAAGAATTTTTTATTTTTTTTTAACGAAAATTTTACACGTACACATAGACATTGTGTCTCTTATCTTTCACATCTGATCCCCTGGGTGAAATTCATTAAAAATTTTATGGCCGTATGTGGCTCAACCCACTTATGGTATCTTATAATTCGACGTAATCGGTTATCAATGTTCAAAAATTCGAAGTTGGCTAATCATAGCGAAAAAATCGGTTAAAGGATTCGATTTGGTGGTTTAAATCATTGGAAAATGTTTAAAGTATTTCAATGATTAATTATTCGAATGTATAATCGCGATTTTTTTTTAAATTGAAAAAAAAATCGGTTGAAAAAAAAAATCGGTTGAAAAAAAATCGGTTGAAAAAAAAAATCGGTTTCAGTTACAAGAAAATGCTTCAAATTTTTCAATGAATAATAATTCAGACCCGTAATCGAAACTTTTTTAAATTGAAATAAAAATCGGTTAAAAAAAAAATCACCTTCAGTCATGAGGAGGTGTTTAAAATTTTTGAATGATTGATTATGCTTGAACCGATAATTGCGATTTTATTTAAAATTGAACTTGACTCTTGATCTGCGATCATAAATCGGTCAGTTTGCATTTATATGTCCTAAATGGAGAACACCTGCATTGGCACATCGACCTGCGAACATTTCTCTTTGCGGAAAAGAAAGTCCAGTCTAGTCTCTCGGTCTGAACAATAATCGGCAAGTTACTTGGCCTGTTGTGTGTACTGCATATTTTATTTTATTACCGATTACTTTTTTTTTTATATTTTCATTTTATAAAAATTTCCATCATGCATTGCGAACGTGTACGTATGTACGTACGTATGTACCTATGTAGTACATACTTATGTATTGTTACACTATGCGTTAATGAAATTAGATAGCAATTAGATAGACTGCTCTCGATTTTTGCCACGTTATATATAACGCGATATACTTTGACGGCATATGGGAGGTTCTATCATTATCTCTAACTGGTGCAATGAGTAATAAAACGGTGTCTTGAATTCCAGAGCGAAAACAAATTAGATTTCATATCGTGGAAAATTATATTTACGAAAGCAAATTGAACAATAAATAAAAATGTATATATATTTATATATTATAGTATATCTTTGAAAATTTTCCATATGTTTGTGCAAATGACTCGAAGATATGCAGAAAATATGAATTTCTAAACGATTTACACCCCTACCCCCCCCCCCCCCCCCCTCCCCAAAAAAAAAAAATCGGTAAAAATTATTTAAAAATTATTTATATGGTCGCAAAATTTTAAAAACTTGAAATATCGTTAATGTAATTGCAAAAAATATAAAATCTTTGACGTTTTACGCTTTCAGAAATCGGTTACAATTAATTATTGTGCATCCTGGCCCTGTTTGATTTAAAAAGAATATATTAGATCGACAATTTTCGATATTTTTGTGCAAAAGACTCCAAGATTTTCTCGAAAAAACATTCAATACATTGAATTAACTTTAATTCAACAGCAAAAACCGTTTTACGTCCTAGAAATCGGTAACAATTAATTATCGTGCATCCTGGCCTTGTCTAATAAAATAAAAAAAAAAAAAAAGACACATATATCGAAGATCGACAATTATCGATATATGTGTGAAAAATATTCGAAGCTATGCTCGAAAAACTTAAGAAACTTAAAATATCGTTAACCTAATTGCAAAAAATAAAAAATCATCAACGTTTAACGCCTCTAGAAATCGGTAACGATTAATTATTGCGCAGTCTGACTCTGTGTGTTAATAACACTAAATACCGGTAGACATTTATTAAATTTTATGATTTATCTAAATCCATCTAGCGATTGTGAAATACACTACTTGATCACTTTTTATTATTTATTAATAACGATAGGGTTAATAAAAACCGGCAAAACGATTCTTAAGTGGATTTATGTATTAATTCAACGGTTATCTTGTGCAGTATATCACTTATACTTATTAACAATTTCATTATTTATTTTTATTTTCATTTTATCTTATTCAGTTCGTTTTTTTTTTTTTTGTTTTTTGTTTTTTGTTTTTGTTTTTTATTTTTTATTTTTTATCGATCCACTGGAGACCCTATTACATGCTATAATCCCATCTAAATCATCGTTTCAGATATTGCAGTTCTATCTTTGTTACATCCTCATATAAAAAATTTTTTTATCAAGTTTATTAATCAAGTTGGCAATTTTTCAAAAAAATATAATATCAACCCTGCTAATTATTATTCTTGTGACGTTTTTTTTTTTTTTTTTTTTTTTTCTAATTTTTTTGTTTTTTATATCCTTTTTCCAACTCAAATATTGGAGGCATTACAACCTTTTACGCTCAAAATTTTCTTATTAAATTATAATTGAAAGGTTGATGGTAGAACAATTATTGTCCAAGGGACCGAAAACTAATTAATAATTAACTCCCCCGCATAATTTTAAAGGCGTTAATAATTGACAAAAAAATAAACAGTCATTCTTCTTGAATGAACAAATTCATAAGTAAAAACTGACAGGGATTTTAATTGCAATTAACGTTTTGAAAGATCGTGTAAAAAATGAGAAAAAATAAATAAATAAAATTAATAGAAATACAAAGGAACAGATTATTTTCAAAAAAAAAATCAAAAAATCTGTTCATCGTTAAATTTACTGTATATAGAAAAAATTCTTTCGGTAATGAAAAATATCCAATAGAAATTAATTCTAATCGTGAATAATTGATTGATTTATTTTGAAAAAAAAAAATAAAAAAATTTTTCGAATGTTTGGAGGTTCTTATTAGAATATATGTAAATTATCGTTCTAATTTTATGGTGTGGGAGAAGGAATTTATAATAATAATATTTCAAAAAAGGAATAAAAAAGTAAAATAAGGAAAAATATTCCGAAGCTTCGTTATATAATGTTTTAGATGAGGAATAAAATTAATTGCGAAGTTAGCGGTTACTCGTGACTAACCCGAAGCTAAAATGCGATTGATTTTATTTTTCTACCGATTAGGAATATCTGCACGTGCAATACGTAATTTTATATATTCATTTATTTATCTATTTTTGTCTTCTCCTTTTTTTACTCCAGGAAAAAAACAACTTCATCGTAATTTCAAAAACCGGTTATATTGTATCGTGTATCGGTAATTCTTCCTTGCTAATACTCATATATATATATATATACCGTGAGGTTATAGGGAAGCCGTTCACTAGATGCAGGCAACCCAACAGTCAAATTTCCGAAGATTGCCGAAGGCAGGGTATTTGTCATTAATGGAAGGGGACGCGAAAATTTCTGTCAGCAGACATTTTAACTGTCAGTTTGTTAGGTTAAAAACAATTGTCAGAGCGAAATTGAAAAATCTGATCGGAATAAAGTTAATAAGCAAAATTCATCAATATTGATTTGCAAAAAAATTGCAACAGTTAATGAATGAATTATGACCGGTTTCACCAACGACGAATAGCTTGCATTCGTAAAATAACTTTAATCGTCGAATAAAAGTCGAAAATTTAATGTTAAATAATCTTCTGTTTCTAGTGAATAGAATTTAATCTACAATTAAAAGTTATTCGTCGTTGTTGAAACCGGCCATAATTCATTAATTAACTGTTGCAACTTTTTTACTAATTAATATTGATGAATCTTGCATATTAACTTTATTCCGATTAGATTCTTCAATTTCACTCTGACAATTGTTTTTAACCTAACAGCCGGACAGTTTAGTCGTCGATCTAGCCATCTAGCGGATTTCTCACCGTATTACACACATGGGCACAACACATCCATACATACGCGTTCATCATTATGTATCCATGTGTGTAGTACGGTGAGAAATCCGCTAGATGGCTAAATCAACGTTCATTTCCTCTTAATGACAAATACTCTGCACCTTCGGCAATCTTCGGAAATTTGACTGTTGGGTTGCCTGCATCTAGTGAACGGCTTCCCTATAACCTCACGGTATACGTATAATAATTAAGCAATCTTATAGATAAAAAATTTGCGTAATTATATTTATGTATATATATATATATATATATATATATATATATATATATATATATATATATATATATATATATATATATATATATATATATATATATATATATAAGCGGAAAGTTTGCCAAAAAATATATAAATCGGCTGCATGGCTGAGGTTTGATCTAACAAAAAAGAAAAGAAAGAAAAAAAAAAAAAACGTGATCGGTATTAAACAATGTCTATAATAATTCATACCGAGGGATCGTTGATTAGAAGATTTTTATTAATTGTAGTCAGATTATATTCAATTTAGAAAAAAGATTTAATGACACGTGATATATGAGAAAGACCTGTCACTTGAAAAAAAAAAAACCAAAAAAACAGATCATTTCTTGGATTTTATATGTGGGTATATGTATACATATGTATGTATGTTATATATTTTTAAATAGACAAAATATCGTTATCGGTATAATACATATATGTACCTATGTATGTACAGAATTCAGCTGATTAGGTATTGACGTAAATAATCGTCGTTTAAGCGTCCACATGAACTTTAGTATTTGCAGTAAGATTGATAACTTTGTTTTTGATTTATTTTTTTTCTTTCTTCTTCTTAACATTTTGATGATCGTTTCTTTTTTTTTTTTTTTTTTTCTTTATTTTTCAAACACATGATAATAATACATAATAATATGTACATCAAAGATGATTTATATCGTATGTATAATAATTTTATATTTATTTTATCATCAGTTAATGTCAAAATTTTCCGTCTTATATATATTCTGTTTTATTTATTTGTTAATTTATTTAGAATTATTTCTTTTCCTTTTTTTTATACAATAAATGGAAGTCTAGTATATATGTATACATATATATCTTACGCGAATTAAATTCAATTATGTATTATTTCATTCTAAACCGTGCACGACACAATCAGCATTTATACAGATAGTAGGTATGTAACATCCGGTGTTTTTTTTTTCTAGTTTGTGTATATATAGGAAATGAAAAATCGGTTGTAGGATTTAAAACCTCGGATAATAAACTAAAAAAAAAAATTAAGAATTGCAAATTTTGGAATTCCCGATTTATAACAAAAAAAATTGTTTTTTTTTTTTTTAATCAGTTTTTATAACGTGTGTCAATATCAAAAATCTTGAAAAACGATAAGAACGGAATCAAGCTATAGAATAGAAAATCAAATCTCGGAAATAATTTTATTTTTATTCTAAATCACTTGATCACTTTTTTGGATTTTAGAGGGTCGAAGACGCGAAGATTCGTTGAAATGAGCAAAAGTCACTTTTCGACCAAAACTAATAATTTTCTTATATCACCGTAGGTGATGAAAAATAACAAAAAAAAAAAAAATAGTACATTTCGATACAAGTGAAGCGAAAGTGTTGATTCTCGGACGAGTGTGAAGTTTTTCGCCCGAGCGAAACGAGGGTGACAATCACACGAGTTGAGAAATATCTTTCGCACGTGTATCGAACCTTGTTTCTCGATACAACGTGCGGAAAGTTGAATTTTGTGCACGGCGTGTTGAAAATTCATTTTTTTGTCGTTAGAAGACCAACACGTATTGAATTAAGTTAAAAGCAAAATATTTATGTAATTAATTTCGAATCTGTACATCGGTTCAATAATCCATAAAAATCTGGTCAAAATCACGTATTGAAATTATTTAATCGTTGAATAACAATTCCATCAAGATCAATAAACTAAAAAAAAAAAGCTCAGCTATAAATGAGGAAAACTTCATTAAAAAATCTAAAAAGTCGAGTATACGTATATGTATATAATGATAAAAGAAGTAGTTATAGTAACAGCGGAAAGTCTTGAATGAAGCAAATATTTGCACACGTATAACGTGTACAGTAATAATAATAATAATAATAATAATATATGTGTACAGTGTACTATTACATGCATATCCTATTCTCTCTCTCTCTCTCTCTCTCTCTCTTTCTCTCTCAGGGTTCTTGTTTACGGAAATATTTCCCTATTCTAGTGTATATAGGGTATCTATATATTATGAACGTTTATTGAGATTGTTGGGATATTTAGCCACCATAGTAAAGTTTTTCAAAAAAGTTATCATACTTTCAACTTGTTCAATATTTCATTTTTATTTATTTAATTTTTTTTATCATACTTGATTCTAAGTTTTCGCCACATAACTGACATAACTTTAAAAAGTAAGCTCTCTTGTATAGGAAAATTCGAAATACTCCAAAAGTCATAATTGTTTGTCAATCAAAGTTTATTTCACATAAAAAAAAAACATTTTTTTTTTGTAAAACTTTGTTGTAAAGTTTTAGGCATATCGTTGGTCCAATTTAACCTCTGAAAATCTTGATTTCTTCGTACAGTAATTCTACATCTTATTAACGTAGGGATTGGTAGAAAAAAAAAATTATGTGAAAAGTTACGATCGATTATTAAAAATTTCCAAAATTTAGACCATTAATTTGCGAATAATTTTGACAATGTTATAATTTTTGGAAACATATTTATTTTGACAAAGAAATTTTTTTTTCGGTACTATATAAGCTAGCTGTAGCTTCGAAAATTATATCGGTTAAAAATCTGTTGAATTTTCATGGGATATCTACGTTTCAGAATTTTTTGACCGATATTTCGATAAAAATAAAAAAAATTAACCATGAAGTACCAAAAATCGTATATGTGTTGTTTAAACAGGAAAATTCGAAAGCTATTTGGTTCAGTACCTACTCAGAATTAAGAATAAAACCTGGGCTTTCGAATACAATTTTTTGTATTTTTATTTTCAAACATTTTGGGTCCATACGGGGTCATCAAATTTCGAATGAACATCCTAATGATGTGTAGACGTATATAATACGTTTTGGAAAGTAGACGAATATCGAATACCTATAATATACAATATTGATCAAACTAACGTAGATGATGAACATTTGTCACGAACAATAATCGTACGACGTTATAGATATATTTAAACCCAAAATATAATCTTAACAGCTATCTTAAATATTTATTAATCTTGCTAAGCAGACGTTTATCATTAATTTATATTATATCTTTTAATTAAATACGACGAAATAATGATGATTATTCATAATACCTTCACAAATTTAAAAGAAAAATCACCGTTTTATTATCAAAATTATAATAAAATTGCATAGTAAATTTTTTAACCATAAAATACGACAAGAAATATGAAAAGTTGAGCAACGTTTTTTTTTTCTTATTTTTTTTTATTACTTAAAAATAATTTTTGACACAATTTTTTGTAGACTTTATTTTACCTATTTAGATTATTTATATACTGGTCTTTGATATAATTTTTGATAAATTATCTAGACTCTGCCATATGCAGGTGATTTAAAAAAAAATTTTTTTTTCATAATTTTTTATACTCAAGTTTATAGAATTGCAGAATTTTTTATTTTCGTTTATTTTTATTTTATTGAGCACAGTTTAAGGTACCTACTACCAGATTATGCAATATCACGTATTTGATATCATATATTGCGATGATGAAAAACCAAAATGCAATATTTCTTAAGAATATGTACAATACATCATCTACGTCGCAGTATAAGAATATCGTGCAACAAGTATAATTGTAACGGGTATTATGAAGAACCTGATTTTCACGTACATTATTTACTTAAGGTACACTTATACTTACTTATTCATAATTACATACGATTTATTATACCTTATAATTAAAATTTTCATGTTTACATATGATTTAGAGAATAGTGCTCTGGGCCTTGTGTACATACATGTATCTTATGCTTTGATACTGCAGTTCTGAAGATTCTGTACATATATCTATGAAAATTGAATTAATTTTATTTTTATATATTTACCAAATTTCGAATTCAGTTTTTTAACGTCCCGCAATGAAAATTGAAAATTTTCATAAAAAAGGGAAGTTATTGGTTTCGGTCCGATTTTCGAAAATCGAGTTTTCATCAGATCTCGACGTTTTGGGGTCCTAGGAAGCTATTCTGACTATTTTTGGATGGACGTCCGTATGTGTGTGTGTAAACAAATTTTTGTCGTACGATATCTTTAGAACGAATCGACCGATTGAAATAGTTCTTATGGCGATTGAAAGGGTTTATCAAGACTTAGATCTGATTAGATTTTGGAGTCGATCGGTCGAGTAGTTTCAAAGTTATTTGAGAAATAAAAATTAAAAAACCATTTTTTTTCATGTTTTTAGCGCATAACTCCTAAACTGTTCGTGCGATTAGTCTCGAAACTTGATCAGACTTAGCTCTTGGATAGCCCTTTCGATCGCCTTAAGATTCATCAAAATCGAACGATTGGTTTAAAAGATATTGCACGACAAAAATTTCTCTTTTTGTCGTACGATACCTTTGGAACGAGTTAACCGATTTGAATGATTGTTGCGGCGATCGAAAGGGTTCATCAAGACTTAGATCTGATTAGATTTTGGAATCGATCGGTCGAGTAGTTTCAAAGTTATTCGAAGAATAGAAATTGAAGAAAAAAATATTTGTATAGGGAAAACTAATTATACTTATAACCTTCTTTAATTTATTATAAACACAATAGTATCAATTAATTGTAACGTATTTAACACACCGGGAAGTTTTCGGGTTGGCCCACAGGTCAACCGGTTTCCTGATTTTTTTTATTTTTATTTATAATTAGCAGATTTGAAAAGCTGTATTACACATCAGATAATCGGAGATCTTTAAGAACGTCTTTCTGTAAAAATTTTTGTAAATATATCCAAAAAAAAAAAAACAAAAATTGAAATTCTTTCAACGGAAATAATTAAACGCGGAGGATAGGAAAGCAAATAAAGAAAAAGAAACATTTACTCGTAGTCGCCAGTCGACACCGCATACATTCGCGGTCGTTCATCGGACCTCGAACTTGACCCAGTGCGATACTCCGAGGCTTCTGTCTTCCTCGCTCTTACTTAATCGCTCGATATCTCATTCTCTCTCTTTCCTACACCCGCACGCGGTGACCTAGACGAAGGTAAAGGCCCGATGAACGATCGGAGCGAACGTAATTCAGCATCAATGGGCTGTAAAAAAAAGACTGAGAAAAAAATAGAGATAAAAAATTTTCCGAAGTTCATTGGATTTACGAAAAGTTCTTTTTCTATATGAGAGCTCTTTTTTGGAAATTTTTTTCATGAAATTATTCCTTTTTTTTATCTTTTCTTAATTTCTCAAATCACTTAAGAATAATATTTTATCGACTATAAAATATTTTTTATTACAAATTTGATGAATAGTTTTTTGAATCTAGAATCTTAATTTCGAATTATGTTATCTAGATTTTTGAGTAATTCAATCGATCGGATCAGGAGAAACTTTAATCTCTAATGACGTAAAATATGATTTTGGTGATAGTTTGGACGTTTTTTTTCTTTTTTGAGTGCGCGAAATCGAATCTATTAGTTACGAAGTTCGTGTAACTATAGTTAAAGAAATTTGGAAAACTCATTTGCAAGAAAAAAGAAAATATACTATGTATCAGAGTTTCGAATTTCTGTGAGGAACAAAGTTTTCAACGATCATGAGATCCAGAGTCTTTAACTTCGATTACTAAAATTAACAATCAGAATTTCTTTTTCAACATCCCGCTTTTAGCAAGAGGAAAATTATTGTAATCACCTCGAAAATGGAAAGTTGAGTTTTCACTAGATCTCCACGTTTCAAAGTCAAGAAAATCACCTTCAACTATTATCAGATGGACATCTGAGGGTCTGAGGGTGGATGAATGTGTGCGATCAGTTTTTTTGTCCGACGATATCTGGAGAACGAAGAATCAGATTCTGATGAATTTGGTATCAATCGAAGTGGATTTTCCAAACTTAGAACTGATTAGATTCTGGATTTAATCCGTCCAGTATTTTTCGAGATATTCAAATAACAAAATTTAGAAAAAAACTATTTAATCGACAACATCTCGAGACCGAAGAAAAATTGATATCTCATGATTTTTTAGATCGTTGATCACGAATACAGGGTCAAATTTTTTTTCATCCCTTTCATCTGAAAATTGTCTACCAATAATTACTTTAGTAAATCTTTATACATGTGTTTTTTTTTTCTTTTTTTTTTTTTAACTTGAAAGATTTGGGAGGAAAGTTTTAGGTCACATTTTCGTTCTTAATTTAGTTGAAAGCTAATCGTAAGTCCTTCGAGTATTAATTCGAGGATTGAAAGGAGTTGGGGAATTCCTTGAATCATTTCTTGCAAGAAAGTTGTAATCGTTGCATTTCCGCCTCGCTGTCAAGCTTAGGAGTGGCATTTCTGTCTCTGATATAATAGTTTTAATTCCAGAGATTATACCACATTGGGTAACAGCTTTAATACCTTATTCTTACAAACTTGTAGTTATTTGTAGAATTGTGTATTTTATCTGTATTTTTTCTGAATTTGTACAGGAAAACCTCGTTTCAAAATACAGAAAAAATTTTAACTAATATTATCGCGGGTTGAATGAAATATTCGATATTTTGATCCTAGGAAAGCAAAATGTAATAACGAATTTGACGTTCCGAATTTTGAAAATCCCGAAAGGTCAAAGTTCGGAATTTTAATATTACCAAGTCACAGTTTTTGGATAGAGTATTTCCCCGGAAGTCTGCATATAGTCGATTTAAAATAATTGAAATCGTAAAACACCGGACGCTCAAAATTCCGGAAGCTAAAAATCCAAAGGGCCAGAAATCCGGAACATCAAATTTGCGCATTGGACGTTGTGCCTCTCGATTAAATTTTCGGGTTCTTGGACTTTTGAAGTTTTGGACATTTCCGAATTTTAATATCACGAACTTTAACGTTTTCGAAAATTCGAAATTTTCTCTAACGAATTCGGAAGTTCAACCTTTCGGAACTTATAAAATTCTGATCTCTAGCCCGACCTTATTCGATTATGTGAAATCGGTTAGGTTTTGCTACATGAAAGTCTGAGGAAATTTTTTGGTAGCTAATTATAACGTTTAGAAAAAATTGGGCTATGTGAGGAACCAAAAAAATAAAGTGTTCTAGATTCTAAATATACATTTTTAAAAAATGTGAGTATTATTTGGCATTGACATAAAAATGAAGTTTCTATAAAACATCGAAGGTCGTTTATAATCGGGGTACCGAAAGTCCTGGCCTTTGTCCAAAGACATTTTGATCTCGTTAACTGAGAAAAAGTCAAGTAAAGAAAATCACGATTAGTTGCGGACGGTTACACTGTATTTTATTTCCAATTTATAAAATATTAAATTGCAAAACCAATTTTTCCCGTTTATTGAAAATTTTAAGTAAGTAGATAACAAAATTTCCACGTGTCTTGAAAAAGCGAGGCTCTGTTTCATTTTTACTTTTCATCGCCTACGGTGATATAAGAAAAGTATTGGTTTCAGTCGAAAAACGACTTTTGCTCATTTCAACGAATCTTTACGTTTTCAACCCTCTAGAATCCGAAAAACAGGTTTTTAAAAAAATAATCTTGGAAATCTCGGAAACGATTCGATGAAAAAATCTGAAATTCACAGGACTTTACAACCAAATGATGGGCATAAAAAATTGCCATGTCTCGTTTTATTTGAACTTCCGGTTCTACCGGAAATGAATCGATTTTCGCTGTTTTACTGACAAACCTATACTTTTTTCTCTGTATTACCTTTCTGAATAAAAGATATATTCTTCCGAGTTGAGAATTTCATATATATAGGGCATTCCTTGCCAATGACAACAAAAAAATTGTAAATATATCCAGATCGAATGAGAATGAATGCAATGTATAAAATTGTTATTTGTCAATATATAAGGCGATCCTTGCCAATGACAATAAGAAATTGTAAGTGTACCCAGATCGAATTGGGATTAAACACGCTGTATGAAATTGTTGTTTGTCAATATATAGGGCATTTTTTTTATATGAAATTTTCAATTCTGAACTTTTTTTTTTCGGTTTTTCATTACCTTTTTATACTTTTTCTTCCCTCGACAAACCCATCCTTTTTTTTCTATTTGATGAAAATTACTCCGAAAAACTGTTCTTCCGGCTTGTTTCGTTCGTTTAACTCTGCTCGTACAAAACGTAACGATAGGAATTCAAGGAGCGAGAGAAATCGCGACCGGAATAAAACGAGTTCCAAAAAAAAAAAAAAGAACAGAAAATGAAAATGAAAAACGGAAACCGCGTATGAATTACAAGTGTGCCAATTTTAACCCCGCGGTTCAATGTCCGCTATTTAATTCGCCACTCACTGCAGCAGCAGCAGCAGCAGCAACAGTATCATCATTATTGTTCGCATATCATTTAATTTCACCACGTGGATCGCAGCCTTTCTCATTCGAGTTTAGTTTAACTTTTGCGAAAGTCTTATAATTATTTAGCGCGGTCAGTATATAATTTCACCATATACATATATACGTACAATACGCGTATACATATTCGTTTCTCGCATATTTATACATGTACATATACTATATACAATACAATACAATACAATACATAGCCAGTGAACTCATATCTGTATATATATAATTTTTTTGCATTACGGTGTAATTATAAGTCCGGTTCCTGGTTGCAGTTCTGCCCGTAATTTCCGTTCTTTGAAATAAATTGCAGACGTTATAAAGTAGGCAAGTATGTACACTTAAAGTGAGAGACAATGCGTTCGGAATAAAACCGGGATAAAGAGAAACAGAAATGAAATAAAAATAAAATAGTATAAAAGAAAAAAAAGAGGGGAAAAAAGAAAAAAAAAAAAAAAAATTATGGGAATCGTATATATATATACGTCAGTGCGAATTAAGTTACATGACGAGAACTGCACAGAGTGGTTTTTTTTTTTTTTTTTATCTCTTTTTTTTCCGCAACAACTTTCGCCACTTCCTATTTTACCGCGAATTATAAAAATATAAGGAAAAGGAACTGCAGTTAGTTATATCGTTTGTCCGTCCAGCTTCGTTACGTCTTCCGGAATTACCGTTACAACCACACCCGGTATATTACATGAACAGGAAGAAAAAAAATATCTTTCATCTAGGATTTTACGCAATTTTTGAAATCTCGGAATTGTAATCTAAAGCGATGTAATTTTATGCCAATTTATTGGCTTTTAAAACTCGATAAATAATGAACACAAAAAAAAAAAAAAAAAAACTGGGATGAGTTAAAGTTCCAGATTTTAAAAATTCCAAACGTTCAAAATTGCAAATTCATTTCATAAAAATTTTTAATTTTCAAAATTGCAACACAAACCTCATAAAAAAGTCCAATTATATGCATTTGAAAATTATAGAAATTTTTATTCTATTTCTTTTTTTGCATAAATTTATAATTTTTTTTACGTAATTATTAAAATAAAATAAAATAAAATAAAATAAAATACGACAGACCTATGGACCAATTTTTATATCGATTAGTCGAGTTCCAGTTAGACTCGACGGTGATTTACTTTGATATAAGACCGTGTGACTGATTGAAAGATTACCAATCAACATAAGAGACAAGATAATTTCTAATTAAGACGATATATCAAAGATAAAAATATAAACGATCATCTATAAACAAGAAAAAAAAAGTTTCGAAAAGTATACAAGTAAACATATATGTATATAAACGAATACGTTTCAAGATGCGTATATATACAGAACTAATCAGCAATGGCTTAATAGAATTCTATTATTTATTTTATTATTTTTATTTTATTTCTTTATCGTAAACTGAAGCTTATAGAAGAAGATATATCAGTGCTAAGATATATAGGAATTTTATTTGTTAAGAAATAAATTACCTGCCGCACGGTTTCAACACAATAAGATAAATTTAATACCGTCGTGCATGTCTCCCGCTGGTAGGTAGGTAGGTATAGGTATAAATATAAGGTAAATGGGATCAAAGGATTACCATTTTTTTCGAAATAACATGAGTTTAAAATAAAAACTAAATAAAAACTAGATCGCTAAGTGCAATTATAGAAATCGTGATTTATTTACAAATTGATTAAATTTCTTTATAAACGAAAAAATAAAAACAAAAAAAAAATCCTGTACTAATCCAGATAATATACGATATGATTTATCGAAAGTAATTTCTTTTGTAAAAAATTATAATCTATCGCTGCCATTGCGGCAGTTGCAACTATTAATTCATGTAATCAAAAGTATTGATAAATTTTAACGTTTATGATATAAATTTATTGAAAATGAAGTTTATTTGTGAGTTTTGGAAACAATATTGGGACTCAAGTTGCTTCAGATTTAAGAAAAAGAGTCTAATTCATATAAAGAATTCGAAATTCGCGCTTATTGTGGTTTTACAGGAAACTGTCTTACCGTAAAATAAAAAACAAAAAAAAAAAAAACAAACAAATGAATGCAAAAATTTATCATCTTACCGACTAATAAAATCGGCTGAACCAACAGTCGGTATAGCAAATCGCACCGATCGTGTATATATGTGCGAATTAAATTGCGGTGATACTCCGACAGAGAGCGCCAAACTATTAATCATAATTAATGATCTTGTTTGAAATTGAATGAGCCGTCGAGAATTTCCCGCGCTAAGTGATTGTTCAAAAGTTTAACTAAGAGACTGTTGAACAAACTTAGAGAGTCTGATTTACTTACATGTATAATATAATAAATAATTCATAGAGATGGGAAAAAGCATTTATTTAGTCATTTATTAAAGCCGAGATCAATATATGTTAAAAATTGATTAACAAAATGAAATAAAATTTTAGTATATGGGGTATTCCAGCTATAACCGAGCGGCCATTGCCTCGACGTTTTTTGTTTACGATGTCAATTTTTTCTTAGGTACTTTTCGACAAAAAAAGACATAAGTATGCCTCAAAAAAAATTATTAGTCATCCGGTTCCAGTTTAAGACTTTTCAAAGCAGAAAAAAAATTATTTTCGACCAGAGTGTATTCTACGATTTTTCTCAAATAAATTCACTAAAAAGTACATTAAAAACCGCATCTTTTGGTGGCTATCTCAACGTGGAGAAATGATTTCTCGAATTTTTCTGTTTGGACGAAACTGTGAAAAATTTGTTTTATTCGTAAAAAAGGAGTAAGTAAGCTTACTTGTCGGTAATTGTAACCGTTGCCATAAATTCGACAATAAGAATAATAATTGAAGAATGGAAAAACATCCAGGATTTGCAAAAGAATTTATATCCGAACACATGTACTTACCAATACTTACTCCTTTTTTAAGAATCAAAACACATTTTTCACAGTTTCATCCAAATAGAAAAAATCGAAAAATCATTTCTCCACGATGAGATAGCCACCGAAAGATGCGGTTTTTAATGTACTTTTCAGTGAATTTATTTGAGAAAAATTGGAGGATACACTCTAGTCGAAAATAATTTTTTCCTGCTTTGAAAGGTCATAAACTGGAACCGAATGACGAATAATTTTTTTTGAGGAATACGTATGTTTTTTTTTGTCGAAAAGTACCTGAAAAAAAAAATTGGCATCACAAAAAAAAATGTCCAGGCAATGGCCGATCGGTTATAGCTGGAATGCCCCATATGTATATCAAATCAAAAGTGACAAGAAATGAGATTGAAAAATCAAAAAAAGGTTAAATAAATATTATAACGTAATTCACATTGTTTAACTCTGCAATTGAAACAAAAAAAAAAAAACACTGAATTTTTACTTGATGTAATAATTTATAGACTATGGGCTTAAACTGGGATTATAATTAAAGCCATTCAATTGTTAGAATTTTTAACTGATTAAACACCTGAATATTTTTATATGTATAGGTACATATGTATGTATGTATGTCAAATTAGCTGTATTGCTGTTATGAGAGATATTTCGTATTATATCTTGTATCTTATAAGTATCATAAAATCTACAAATCCGCGATCAAATATGACATAAGTTGATCCAGCGTGTAACGCGGTAATATAAACATGTCTGTTTTACCTTATGAGCAACTATTTGAATATATGTGTCATTGGGAATAGTAAAGTTACCGATTTAAAAGGTGGAGGGAATCTATAAATCGATTTTTTTTTTTTTTAATTGTATTTTTGTAAAAATTCATATTTCAAGAATATCCAGTTGAAATATTGATTAAACAAAATTTTGGAAATTGACGGAGTTAGGAGACTTTGAAGCAGTCGAGGTCGAGTTTGATTTACATGAATAATCGTTACTCAAACTTTAATCGCGTTTTTTTCGGTACTACTTTTTTTTGAGTTGGTGGGAAGAGGATCTCGATAATCGATTGAATTCGAATTTAGAGAAATATTGTATAAGATATTTCTGCCAAAGATGAATCTATTTTTATACTGAATTTCGTAAATTAACCCTTCGTGGTCACCGCGGGTCAAAATTACCCGAGCTTGAAATTCGAAGGTAAATATCGTTTTTTCACAAAATAAATACCTTTATGAAACACATACTATAGCACTATTTTTTTCCTGAAAGTACCATATCTCACGAGTATCCCGACAATAATTTCACTTAAAAATCTTAAAAATTCAAAAAGTTATGATTTTTTTAAGTAAAAAAAGTGTCTTTTTCGCGCACTAAACGCTTTAAAATATTTTTTTTTAACATGTTACCATTTGAATTTTGATATACCAATTTTTTCTACTTATTCTATAACGTTCAAAGTATTTCCCAGTATTTTTTCGGTCTCGATCGGACTGATAGTTTTCACGTGACAATCGTTTAAAAATGAGCTTGAGTTAATTCGACCCGATTGTGATCAGCTTGATTGAAATCGGAGGTGTTACCACGAAGGGTTAAACCTTTTTATACGATCCTAAATACGACACTGTAACTACCACAATTCTTGGATTTAATTCATCACAAAAGTTCACCCCTTGAAGGCATATAGGATTAATACTCGTTGAAATAATTGCTAATCAACTATTGACGGATAAAGATTATACATCACAATATCGTAAAGAAATTAGAATGACGTATACGTATGTACTACATACGTTTCTCCGCGTTAATGGATTACATATAACAATAAACACGATAATATCAGCTACTCAAATCTTAATGCGTATTATAATATACATATGTATATAACGCGGTTAACGGAACTCGCGGTTACCCAATTCTTATCAAAAACTAATTATTATTATTATTTTTTTTTTACTCTTTCATTTATTCATTTATTTATTTATTTATTTCTCTTCTCGTTTATGACGTCTTTATATTATAATGATATATTATATAATAATCAGTTTTTCAAACTCTATACACTGTATAATAATTATTAATCTATATTAAATCTCTCAATCATTAATAATCTGCAGATATGCATATAATTGAATTCTTAACTCATATAGTATAATCTGTTTTTTTTTTTTATTTTTTCTTCTTCTCCAAAATCTGAATTACCTATTCTCACTAATTCGAATTAAAAGCAAAATTGATAAGTAATTAAAAATTAATAAAAAATAACTAATTTACCGCAAGATATATGGTGATAAAAAAAAAAAAATTGAATATGAAATTCCCGACAAACTAATCTCTACAGCAGCATATTAACTCGCGGTTTTTTTTTTTTTTTCTTTTTTTTCTTCTATATTCTTTCTTTTTCTATTTCATATTTCTACCCGATTACGTAACTAGTTTGTATGTATATATAAATATATATGTATTATAGGTTTAAAATTCTACTCCATTCTATATAAACATAAAACAGCCTTATAACAGTCATAACATTAATATACACTGCAGTATGATCAACTTATATTCAACATGTAACTCGCGGGAGTGTCTCAACTCGGATATAGACATCGCGATTTGGGTAAACGAAAGTGTGATCATAATAAGAAAAAAAAGAAAAAAAAAAACGAAAGAAAAAGTCAAAATACGTCATCACTATATACATACATAATATATGTATATGTACAATATAATCATATGCGTATAATAATAACAATAATTAAAATATATTTGCAAGAAGATTATTGAACATAATCTCGATATATATACACGCGTTTAGAATTTATTTAACCGATCGATCATACATCGCGTTTACACAATTAAAGTGCAACTAAACGTGGAATAGATCGATAATATAAGATCAATTCAATTCTTTATCTCTATAATTAACCCAATTTTTTTCAATAATTTATTAATACAATGATGAAAAAGTATTTTCTTACCAATTAGAACAAATGAAATTCTTAATTAATTAATCAATCAATTTGTTTTTTTTTTTCTTTATCTATGTATTATACAAGGTTGAAAAATTTCCTGATCCGACAAAAAAATTAATTTGCCAATGGGACATATTCTGTAAAGAAGAGAAAAAATAAACAAAAATGACTTATGCAAATTTCAAAATAACGGAAGAGTTAAACTATTATAAGATCCTATAAAGATCGTGTCTAGTTTTTGTGCTTATGAATATATTGTATCCCCTCTCTGGTAATCTTGTGTCGTGATTTTTTTTTCTTTTCTTTTTTTTTTTTTTTCATTCGGTCGTATATATGTAGTAGAAACATGAATGAAAGTTTAACGTTAAGAATTTTAGCGAGGCAATGGAAAATTACTTTGATAGTTAGAAGGGTAACACGTGACGAATCCTTCCATTCCCACCACACATGATGTTTATAAAAGCAGCCGTATATATATAATGTAAGTATGCCTAGCTTCGTTTACCTACACCCAGTTTCGTATATAAATGAATATGCGAATAATTCAAGACACGCATAATACTTTATACTTGATACTATAAATCGATGGGCGTTTATAGTTTAATTACGCTGAATCAATTGACGTTAATTTTCCTTTTTTTAGTTTTTCTTTATTCTTTTTTATTATAGTGTGAATTAATTTTCTTTATATAAAAAAATTTCTTTATTTATTTATTTAATTTTTTTTTTTTTTTTGCACTTATTTGTTTGTTTAAATTTTCTTTGTATATATATATACAACAATTAAATGAACATTTTTTAAGATACAAAAAACTGTGTATAGAGGTGCAATTATACTTACGGTTTACCCCCCGCGGAACTAAGTCGATAACGTGCCGCGTGAACTGGCGATATCTCCTGCACTATCTCTCTACCTGTGATTATATATATGAGTCGAAATTGTTGACCGAAATTTTGGAATTTTACCAGACGTAATTCGGTCGGCATAAACTATCGCACGAACGTTTTCTACATTAGGAAACCAAAAAAAAAAATTTTTTTCTTGTTTTATTAAGCAACAATATCGTAATAGTCAAAATATACAAACTAATTTACCCGGAATTAGTTTGCTGAAATAATTGACTCCAGTGTTCTCAACGATCCTAAATACCGATCGTCTGTAAATCGTTAAGATTCAGAAGTTTATTTTTATCGAGAATTTACAACAGAGAAAAGGATTGAAAAATTTCAACCTAAAATTCTACCTACGACATGAGAGGTGAGTGTCTATAATCTTCGATTGGTTAATTTTTTTTATCACAGGGTAAGATCTAACCATAAATTTATTATTTATAAATTCAAATTTACATTTACTTGATAAAAATTTATAAAATTATTTTTGGAAAGTAAATTTTTTTTATTCCGAGTTTTTTGTTTTTGCTTTTATTTTTTATTTTTTTTTTGTTTAGTAAAGAGAAAGGAGAGCTCGTTCTTTCTCGAAACGTCGATAACCAACTGTAAAGTTATACTTACTAATGTCGAGGAAGTTTCCTAACATGTTTAAAATAAAATAGAAAATAAAATAAAACAAAAATTTCCACCACGTTCGAAATTGGCCTCTTATAGTATCGTCCGAGTTATGGAGAGAGTGGGGCAAGATCGGGTATCTCTAACTTAAAAATCTATAAATTTTTTTTCAATCTTAAAGATTGCAGATTTAAATTCGTCTTAAATAATTTCTTAATTCTGTTGCACTTTTTTTGATCGTTTTGTATCCACAGCCATACGCGATTAATTTTGAGTAAGAGAAATAGTTTTTATTACTTGATAAATTTTTTAATATTGTTTTAAACGATAAACTTTTTGCTGAAAAGAGGGGAGGGTATAAATTTCCACCCCTTTGTATGTATACCTAGATTTTGTGAAATTTCATTTTTTTCATAGAAAATTGAGTTTCGGAGAAGACCTGTTCGAGTTTTTAGAGAATTTCTAATGTCCAATTTGGATAGTAACGGGTATACATTTTATTCGATGTCGGTCAAGGCGATTTATCGCTGTTTTACATGCGTACGTGCATTTTAACATGTAAGAGATTGGAAACGTTGCAACTATATGTATACGTGTAACCACGTAATGTTTGGAGGCTTGTTTCTCAAATTTAGCATCAATATATCATCAGTTCCGAAGGTGTTTAGATTTTTAACAAATTATAAAATTTTCATGAAATTCAAAAATACGTAAGAAAAGAAAAAAAACTAAAATACGAATAAATTGCTGTGATAAAATTTTGCATAAAATGTTGAATAAATTTTTGAAAAGTTTTATTTGAATTTTACTTCTCTAAATTCTTCAATAATTTTTTTCACTTTGAAACGGTTTTAGAAACTTTGTGAAACATAAATTTCAAAACGTTTCTTACAGTTCGGAAGTTTTCCTTTCTTGACGTACGTGCTGATTAAATTCGCGTACGAAGATTTGGAAAAATCAAGATAATCGATTGGCAGCGATTGGTTTTTCGCCGAATGAAGACCAAAAAAATTCTTATCTTGAATTCTGAAATTTTTCTTTTATAGTGAACTTTTTTAAAAGGGATAAATATCATATGAATTAAAAAATCAAAAATAACAGAGATTACAGAAAGTCTTCAAAGGTATATTTTTTTTCGGGTACCCTATCTTGCCCCATTCTCTCATATCCGTTAAGAACACCCCCAATTCCCCCCAAAAAAAGTAACACTTTTAAGCAAATAAAATTGAAACTAATTTTTATTTATGTATAAAAATTTGAAACTTGATGAACTTTAGTAGCATTTTTTGTACTTTTTTTTTCTTTCTTGAATCTAGGGTAATTATTCTTGTGTAAAGATTAAGGATGAAAATTTTGATATCGCAGTAGATATAAGAAAGAGTTTTTAATTAGAAAATAAACAGTTATAAGTTTCTTAAAAGTTACATATTTTTCTCTTTCTATATTCTATTTCTTCTCAAATTTTGTTGAACTAAAAAGATATGCTAAAAAATATTTAATTACATAAATCATTTTTTAAAATTATACCCGTGTGTGTCTTATCTTTACATACACCTACCTACCTACCTACTTACATGACCTAGCTCATACACATATCTACCTATGTGGCAAGCCTAGTCATAAAGGGCTCATGACTTAATTCAAAGAAAGTATGCCTTTAGGCTCATCGAATATCAGACTCAATAACATATCAATCAAGTATGTTACATACTTGTAACATACAGTAAAGTGTTTACGAAATTTAACTAAATTGAATCCAATCATGAATCTGCTTAAAATCTGGTCTTCCAAATTTTGTTTGATCTTTTTACTTTTCATCACCTACGGGGATTAATATAAGAAAAGTATTGGTTTCGGTCGAAAAGTGAATTTTGCCAATTTCAAAGAATCTTTACGTTTTCAACCCTCTGGAATCCGAAAAGCAGGTTTTTAGAAAGATGTCGGTCTGTCTGTCGGTCTCTTCGACAAACTCGCGCGGTGATCTCGGAAATGGCTCGATGAAAAAATCTGAAATTCACAGGACTTTACAACCAAATGATGGGCATGAAAAATTTCCATGTCTCGTTTAATTTGAACTTCCTGTTCTACCGGAAATGAATCGATTTTCGCTATTTTACTGACAAACCTATACTTTTTTCTCTGTATTACCTTTCTAAATGAAAGAATATATTCTTCCGAGTTGAGAATTTCATATATATAGGGCATTCCTTGCCAATGACACCTAAAAAATTGTAAATATACCCAGATCGAATTAGAATGAATGCACTGTATAAAATTGTTGTTTGTCAATATATAGGGCGATTCTTGCCAATGACAATAAGAAATTGTAAGTGTACCCAGATCGAATTGGGATTAAACGCACTGTATGAAAATGTTGTTTTTCAATATATAGGGCATTTTTTTATGTGAAATTTTGAATTCTGATGTCTTTTTTCGGTTTTTCATTACTTTTTTATACTTTTTCTTCCCCTGACAAACCCATCCTTTTTTTTTTTTTAACAAAAAGTACTCCGAAAAACTGTTTTTCCGGCTTGTTTCAAATACTTGCATTGCAATATTACTGAACTGTGTAAATCTAGTCTTTCTTCAAAACTGCCTATCTCTATGTTGCTTTTATAATCAGTCTTAATATCTATGTCAAACAATTACAGGTAGTTAGCTTAACTTTTACAGGCAATAAATTTTCAAATCTTTTTTAGCTACTTATTACATGGTACTTTTTTTTTTGGGTTCATGCTCTGGATAATTAGGTATTAAATAAACATATGCGTAAAGTATAACAGACTAGATTCGGTAGTTATAGAGATAGTCGTCTTGAGATACATATGTACATATTCCATTATAGGTATAATTGATAACTATCTTGTAATTTTATTTTCCTTCGTTTTATTATTATTATTATTATTATTTTTTGTTTTTTCGAAATAGTGTCAAGGCTGTTGCGATCGCACGTGAGAATCGGGTCACGTTTTTTTTTCTTCTGATTTTCTTTCCTTCGTTATTTTCTTTTTCCTTTTAGTCTTCAAATTTTCTAATCAGCAAAGATATAATTATAAGTGTCGTATATATCATATATCGCGAATCAAAATTTGCGATATTGGGATATTCTTGTCTGATTAATGAATTTATAACATCTATAAATAATCGACGTACCTATCTTCAAGTAGGTACAGTCGAATATCTGATTCACGATTTATACAGGCAGATTGCGGAATTTTATAAAAATAATTACATCATACCTATATACTTTAGATTTTCATTATTTTTTACTTAAGAAAGTAAAAGTTTGTGATTCCTTTTTTTTTTTTTTCGTTTTTGTCATGAAATCTAAAATACTTTCTCAATATAGATAAAATACTATATGATGAAGATTTTGTATAAGAATTTTTGTCGCGGGAAATTTGAACCTTTTTTTTAATTTTCTATAAAAAGATCTTTTCTCAAAATCGAAAAGAAAAAAAAAAAAAAAAAAAAAAATTAGAAATTTGAAAATTTTCTTTTTTGAAAACGAGTATTAAAAATTAGTAAATAATTATTTAGGAAGTCTTAAAATTTTTTAACACTGAGTTTAATTTTGTTTCGAAAATGGTAATTTTGGTTGCTTATTAGCGAGACAGACGAGAGACAGGGGAATCTTTTGCAGAAAGATAAAAAAGAGCATGAGAAAAAAACTAAAATAAATTAGAAAAAATAAACAAAAACAAAAACAAAAACAAACATGCAATTCTTGAACCCCTCTTGGCATTTCTGTATACCCCTTCACTTCGAAGTTCAACGTCCCGTTTTGATTGCTGTTCGTGTTTGGCAATTGCTGAAAGAGAAAGAGAAAGAGAGAGAGAGAGAGAGAGAGAGAGAGAGAGAGAGAGAGAGAGAGAGAGAGAGAGAGAGAGAGAGAATAAAAACGTCAAAAACAGGGACCGATATCGAGATGTAAATTTCCGTGACGTTTTACTTATGAATAAAACGCGACGTTTGACTTTTGCCTGATTCCATTATTTAACGGTGTGGATTATCTATTGGCTTATAATATTCTCACTTGATTATACTGCGTTAACAAACGGCTGTGAAATCATTAACGAATTTATCGAATAGGTACTGCAGCATCGCACAAAGTTTCCGAAAATAGAATTGTAAAAAATTAAATTTAAAATTAGGAAAAGCCTTGATAATTTTTTTGTCAAATCTCAGCTTTTTTTTTGGAACTAATTACCAGTATTTTGATACACGATTAAAATTTTTTTCGACTTTGCGTTTATCAACCCTTAGCGGTCACCGCGGGTCAAAATTACCCGAGCTTGAACTTTGAAGGTTAATATCATTTTTTCTTCAAAATAAATACCTTTTTTGGAACACATACTAAAGCACTAATTTTTTTCCTGAAAGTACCATATCTCACGAGTATCCCGACAATAATTTCACTTAAAAATATTAAAAATTCAAAAAGTTATGATTTTTTTGAGTAAAAAAGTGTCTCTTTTGCGCTTTGACTACTTTACGATTTTTTTTTTAACATGTTGCCATCTGAATTTCGATATACCGACTTTTGCTGCGTATTCTATAATGTTCAAAGTATCTCCCAGTATTTTTTCGGTCTCGATCGGACTGATAGTTTTCAAGCGGCAATCGTTTAAAAATCGGCCTGGGTCAATTTGACCCGGTTGTGATCAGCTAGATTGAAATCGGAGGTCTGACCACGAAGGGTTAACGTATAGATTCCTCATACAGAAGAAAAATTGGGTCTCGTAGGGTACAGGTTGCATATATCGTCCATAAAAAATTCTTCAAATTTGGACTGAATATTCTATACGGATGTTATTTCCGGGCAAGGCAACGATATTCGATGAATTTAATTCTCAGATCGAAAAATTTTTCATTTTCAATCAAATTTTTTGTTAAAATTAAAAATTAAAAATACATTACGTGCTCTCAAGATTGACTTTAAATCTCTACATATATTATTGGTTTACTCCTGGTGAAAATAATTGAACAAATTTTTACAAATTTGTCGAGATTTTGGAATTTTTTTATTTTTTATTTATTTTTTTTTTTTTAAGAAATTTTAAGTTTTTTTGTTTTTCAGTTCGATCGACGAAGACAATGATTTATTTTTCTGTACAATTGTACAATTTTTATACATTTATTTATTTATTTTATTCATTCGGTAATTGTCCCGAAATTACGAAAATCATTTTGCAACATTATCTTAAAATTTCGCAAAGTTTTGACGAACGATGCAATGATCCAGGTGTATAGCATCTTCCCCGGCGCGAAAACCTTTCTATCTTCAAAAGACTAAATCCATATGATTCGAATCATTACATATACATATAATAAAATGGAAAATAATTTCCAACCGTATTTCAAAACGTCGTTAATCAATTTCGAAAAACATAAAAAAAAATAAAAAATAAAAAAAAAAAAAAAAACTGACCCGGAATATGAAAAATAAATTTTTTTTCCAACCATATAATAATATGCTGAATATGTTATTTTCATCCAAAGTTTCACTTTCGATTATATATTTCTAATATTTTTATTAATTTTTTTTTTTTTATCCATTGATTAATCATCGTCTGGTTCATAGTTCGTCGACCTAATGCAATACAGTATCATAAATCGGTTCGATGAAAACAGGTGAATCTGGTATTAATCTGCGGTTGGTGGTTCAAGTGACACACCTCCAGTTTTTCGGCACGTGTTTTCAAGAGGTAAATAACATTGCGTAGGTAGCCCCATTATACCGAACCAGTATATATCCATGAGCCAAAAAAAAAAAAAAAAACGAGAAAAAAAAAACGTTAGTAATATAAACGTGGGCGTGAAAGTCAGACGCAAGAATTCCCACTTCCCGCTAAACCGGTGCCTTGACTTTGGAATTTAACGTTGGCTAATAATATTATTCAGCAGACCAGCAGCGCCTTCGAAAGGCAGGAGGCTTGGCCGGACAGTGTAGACATACGTATGCGTATATAACGAAACGCTAAATACGTATACCTGGCGCCTGTTTTTTTTTTTTTCTTTTTTTTTTATCTATTTTTGATTATTATAAATAGAAACATCGCGTGATTTGAGTCGTTTTTATGTATATATATACCTACACACTTACGTACCCATACGTTAATCCTTGATCTTTAAACCGACGGCCGCCAAAAATTTCCATGCAAGATCGGCTTTCATGAAAAAAAAAAAAAAAAAAAAAAGATTAAACAATTTTATATTCGATTTTTATTTTTTCTTTCTTTCTCTCTCATGTCTCGTCCTTCGATTGCTTAAGTTGTTTTTATTTTCTTGTGCAAATTTTTTGTCATATATAAATCACGTATAAATCGTTAACAATATCGCGTTAGAATTTTTGTTTCTTCATTTTTTCTTTTTTTTTTTTTTTTTTTTTTTTTTTTTTTTTTTGCAGCAACAACAACAAGTTTTTTTTACATTATATATTTCATTCGCTAATTGGATATGGTCATCGCAATCGTTTGGCCTTTCTTCACTCTGTTTGTTCGAAACATATAAATTGCAATCGATATACGATAAAAATTGAATAAAAAAAAAAAAACAAAAAAACTGTATCTCACGCTAATCGCCAATTCGTTAATCGTTAATAAAATTATTACAATTATTATGATAATTTTTAGATAAAGTCTCGACTTTGATTCGGCTACAGTTTGCATTAAAATCGAATCGAGTCGGCAATAAATCGGTTCTAAAAAAATTCTTAAATTCTTCGAATTCGATGCACAATGTATGAAACTGCTGCACGATAAATCGTCATGATCATCGAACGTCACATCGATAATGGAATAAATATTTTTCGAAAAAAATAGAAAGAAAAAAAAAAAAAACATTTCTGATACAATAATCAGAACTAGAAAAATGAATATCTGCTTACACAATTATCAATCATATCACATCGTTATAAAAGATGCGATGAAATCTAATCAGGTTTCTGATTGGTGTTATAGAGTGTGTAGATAGTAAATAATTGTGATTTTATGTCTATAAAATCGTATCGAAAACAATTCTAATTCATACACGATTGATAAATTTTTTTTTTTTTGATTTGTTTTTTTTTGTCTTTACCGATACGAATATATTTAGCTAACGAATCGAATCCCCTTGTGCATATGCGGATAATTGCACTTATATAACTCAAGTGCAAATATCTTGAATAAATATGTTTGTGCAACGTAGTTAAATGTTCTTAGTTTTCTTGTTGATCGATTAAACAATTATTCTGCATTGAAATAAATTTACACTCTCAAGAGGGGAGATCGCCAACTAAGGCTTATCACTACGGGACTCGTGATAAAAGCATCAAACATCACCCATCACTCGGGCAGAAACAAGAGTGTCCTACTATCGTGGTAGTAGCCAGTAGCGAGTAGCAAGTAGCAAGTAGCGAATTAATAATTGCAATTAAAAAAGTTCAGAATATACCCTGCAAGTAGTTTTTTTAATTAACGAACGTATCGAAACCGATGTGAGAGAGATCTGAGTTTGCAACCATACCTGGACATCTTTATATGAAATCGCAATATGTCACGTGACGATTCTTTGACAGGTAAATAAATATCCGATCTTCATCATCCGTTATTATTTCAATTTTCATTCGTTCGATATGTTTTATCCGAAATTCTTTCACTCGGATACTCATCGAGTTTTGCCAAAATTTCGAAAAACAGATTTATCGATTCAGTACGATGTACATTTTTTGCAAGGTGATTAGGATTCCTTCTGGCTCGATTTTCGATCCATAAATCGAACCTGAAACATTGTCGTTTTTCAACTTAAAATTTGCTAATATTTTTCTGTGTGGATAACCGAAAGCTCTTAGTCTGCAGATTTCTCGATCCTATAAATTTGTAGACTAATTTAACTAACCGATCTCAAAATGCTTTTTAAAATAAAGGTTTCCGGTATGAATTCAAAGGCCTACGATCTATTCGACCCGAGGATCTCATCTGAAACTTTGAACATGGGATTCAGACATTACGAAATTTATTACCGATCTTTGTTTTAAAGTTAGTTAAATTTTTGATTCTTAGACTTGAAATTCATACTGTATACTAATTAAAGTTCAGAACTACGTTTCCAAATTTTTTTGCTTCATTTTTTGTTTTTTATATCGAATGATTGGAATAGCATAAACCGTAATTCGTTCTCTAATGTCGGATGTTTTTAAAGCCTTGTTGTTGCGATTTCGTTATTAGAGCCCCGGGGGAAATAATTTTCGGTACAGATTTAGCCGCGCAAAAAATAGATATCAATATCGCAATGTGATACTGTAACTATAACAGTCCAATTTAGAACCTTGCTAAATATTTTTGCACAAATATAAACGTATGTAGACTTTTGGTATCTATACTAATGCAAAACTATAATGCCCTGTACAATACGTGATAGGTACACGTAATTACATGACGATAACACATCCATACCTTATACGTGTAAAGTAGATTGCGCAGATGTTCTTATCGGACAATTGGTCAATTTGTAGTACAACTGTTAAACTACTTTCGTTCAATCGTTATATGGTCCCCGATCCCCATACTACCCGGTCTTTGAATATGTAACAGACACGATTACATGGTCAGTATAATTGCCATTTAATCACCATATAAACTATTTTTATCATTTCAAATGACTCGGTTGTCGCAAGGCTATGAGTAGACGAAAATTTCTGCACGGGAAGTTCCTGATTGTTCAATTCATCATCATCATCATCATCATCATCGACAAACGTCTCCATAAGCGTTTACAGTTTCTACAATCCATTTGGGTACCTTAAAAAATATCCAAAATTTAGACTCAATGGGACAATTTTTTGACAAAACAAAAATCTTCAAATTGTTTGAGGTTTCGAAAGACAAAATCGGTTAATGAATTGAATATCGAAAGTTAAATAGAAACCGATTTAAGCTCATTTCCGAACATTAAAGTATAGTTCGGAAAGTCTGCTAAAACGTTTCGTAATTTGTAAAATCGTATATCAGATCAACTACAGCCTTCAGCTTGAATCGAAATACCGATTTCTCAATCTGAATTCTTTTCCCGCGTTATAAAATCGGCAAAAAATAAGGTCGGTTATAAACTCACTCCCATTAACAGCAATTAGTGCATTTCTAAGTCATAAACGATCAGTGTGAACGTCCTTCACGATAAAATTAATTCATCATTCCATTCATACCGGTAAATGTAACAGAAATGATATTGCTGACTTGTTATCGATAGTATCTACGATAGTTGCTGTCGAATGTACCGACTCTAAACGACGATGACAGGTCCTGTGGCTGTACAACATGTTCGATTTAGACATACAGGAAGGCGAAAGAGTACATTTGTACCAGAAACACGTGCCTCTAATCTTTGGCGGTAGTGTGTAGTACGTTTAGTAATGTAAACAATGACTATACGTTCACATACATTAACACACCTGAGTTATTATTAGCAGATGTATTTATACCTTGACTTATATGAAAACGGAGTAGGAAGTATAACAGTGAATTTTTATTGGCGATCAACAGCGCAGAATCCAGAACACTGATCGGGCTATGCATCATTGCGAAATTTAATATTTTAGATACGTTTTTTTTTTTTATTCATCTTTGATTATCTCGCGATTTCATTTCTGATAAATTGCAGTGAAATTATTTTTTACGAAGGTATTCATCCCATATCGACACAAAGTTTGGCATATTTCCAGATCGTAGCTGAAGACACTTTTCGATAGAAGCTGCAGGTAGACGAATTTTTATACGTCATGGAATTTTCGAATTGTATTTGAAAAAAAAAATGCACAGACGTTTTGATGGTCGTACCTAGTTTGCATCGTCTATAGTAATAACAATTTTCAACATGTCAGTTGGCACTTGGATAAATAATTAAAATAGTCCTTAGCTATGCTGTACGTACGTTGTGCCAAAGTCGTTTTTCTGGCTTGTGCATCGCGAACTTTATACCGATCAACACATCTTTTATGCACTGCCAGTTCATTGAGTCTATTATAAATTATTTTTTGTTAAATAACAACAGTATAATTGTTTGTCGTCAGTAACATAAGTTCGTTGTCAACATCAACACCTGCAGCTTTTATTAACAGTTTTTCTATTTTACTTATTTTGTAAAACAAAAAACCAAAAAAAAAATATATATATATCGAAAAACAATTAAAAGATGCCTGTTAACGCGTGTCGTAATTTTTTCAAACTGGAATCGATCACTTTATTCTCGCGAGGTATGTATGTACGATATACTAATTACCGAGCTACGTGTGTCTCGATCGGCTCTTCATGATGAACTAACAAAATTTCGTTCCCATTTCCGTGGCTGGTATACTTATTTACTATTTTTAACCTGCACACTGTAGTCTCGTTGACTAGATGCACATTTTAGGTATTTTTTTTCTGTTTTTTTATTTTTTTGGTTTTGTTTAAACACGAAGATACACTGTTTAGGCATAATTTTCTCGAAGGCATAATCATCCATGTAGAAAATTTTCTTTCGTTTATAATTAGGGTACATCTAACAAACTGAGTGAAATAAAAATGTGATATATCTACGCATACTGTATGTCTGTATGCAGTATGGTACCAGAAGCTACTATCTTCGTGACACGTGGAAGCACAAACATACTTATTTTGATACTGTCTTAGAATCTAGATATTTCTTATACTAAGAAAGTGTTTAGGTACTGGGTAGTATCTGAGATAACAAAAAAAAAAAAAAAAAAAACAGTCGTCTTAAAATATAGTCACGTGATTCTTATAGAGATCAGAAATATTTCAGTATGTTGTACCCACCTCTTCAAATCAGTGTATCAAAGTCATCTTCAAGTCAGAACATGGCCTACCTAAAATGTACATACAACGTAATATATGATATTAACAAGTTTGTTCGTGCCTTTGTCTGCAGAGGAGAACTAGGAGAAGTTTAGGTTCCATTCTTCATTCCAATTATTTGGATTGTGGTTTGAAACCGCCGTTTCGTGATCTCACCTTGCTCTCCGCTGTTAGCCAAAGAGTGACTAGTAATCATTGTCATTAGTGCCAATAGGCCCCGTTATTTTGTTCTACTCGAGGAGATCCCATATGGACGTTGACACAGTGTAGTTACTTTCCTTGATGCAACTTCTGGATCACTTGCTCAATATTTCAAAAATTTTGTTTTCCAGGGTTCAGGCAACTGCTCAGGGATGACTTGTCCTGGTGGGATACTGTGGTTACTGGACTTGCTGAACTCGTTGGGACTGCAGTCCTTGTTTTCCTCAGTTGCATGGTCTGTGTGGGTTCGTTATCTCCCGCACCATCCAATTTACAAGTAGCTTTGGCTTCCGGATTTGCAGTCACATGCGTGATCCAGGTAAGAATCATCGGATATTATTCCGTAGAGATTTTTCCACCACATTTTTGAAAATCAACGTTTTTTTCATAGTTTTGATCAATAGATGAGATTTCTTGCTTCTTGTGTGCGTTCTGGCATCGCGTAACAGCTGGATTAATAAAAACGTGATTACGTGCGAATATCGATAAAGGAGATCGAGCCACATGCATCATATCAAGAGATATGATGAAATAATAATGAGCAGGCTATATGACGTTGATACCGCAAATGATGATCATATGTGATTTATTATTGTAACAAGATACTACCGCGAGTTACGGATAAATTTGTATATATGTACTGCAATTGCAAAATATTCTTCATATGCTAATGAATGAGCATAAATATTCCACGATTGCGATAATTTATTTAATCTAACCTTAAAGCTTTAGACAAGGATAGAATATATGGAACGAAAACAAATAAAACTTGTGCTTAACGCAAGCGATATGAGATTGGTGAACCAAATCGACATCGGAGACCCACAGCTCTGAAGTGTTTTAAAAACATTCAGCAATAATCGCCAGACTTTGATTAAGTTATTTTTTAACGTTGTAATCAAACTGCGTGGAAAAAGTCCAAATTTTTTTTGCATAAAAAATTACATTTCAGTAATTTTTCCCATCCTAAAGCCCTACGGGACAGAAGTTTCCGCCCTGTTTATGAGGATCTCCTAACACCGTTATTTGCTAATGAAAATTCAAGGCTGTCATTCTAATCCCTAAATTCTTTTTATTATTCAGACTATTGGACACATCAGCGTAGCACACATCAATCCAGCAGTGACCATATGCAGTGTGCTACTGGGTCTCAAATCTCTGACCACAGCCGCAGTTTACATCGTCGCACAGCTATTGGGAGGCGTAATTGGTTATGGAATGTTGAAGGTTTGTTGTCCAGATCTAAAACTCACTTTCATGGTCATAAAAATCGCTAAATAAATAGCTGTTTGGGCTTCATCACCATCACCTTCGATTACTTCTTTTCTGTTTCCATTATGATCAGTATACTTAACACTGTCTATTCCTTTACAGGTAATTACTCCATCAGAGCTTTTGCACACTGGTGATACAGAAACGACAAATAAGTTCTGTGTAACGGGGATAAACAACCTGATATCGCCAGTCCAGGGTCTATTGACTGAGACCATGGCTACTGGAGTCCTGATTCTCCTCTGTTGTGCAAGTTGGGATCCTCGAAATGTAAGGAACAGCGATTCCACAGCAATAAAATTCGGATTAACGGTCGCCACACTGTCAATGGCGGCTGGTCCTTACTCCGGGTGCAGTATGAACCCTGCAAGATCGTTCGCGCCTGCTTTATGGAATAACGAGTGGACATACCACTGGGTATACTGGCTGGGACCAATCGCAGGATCAATCTTGATCAGCCTTGGCTACAAGACTTTATTCTGGCCAAAAAAATCTTTGAAAGAAGACATACCTGAGGCAGCTGCACTGAACTCAGTAGACACCCAAAAACCCGAGGTAAGAACGCATACCCTTATAAAGACTCTCGGATGATGATTACATGTAGAGAGAATATTTTCGTCGAAAATTTCTTTCAGTTCTTAGAATCTCGTTTACTTAAATCCGTCTTTCGATATTTTCAGCATAACTGAGCCACTCGACTTGTACATCTTCGCGGATTTCCGGGTTTTGGTGGATCACATATATCTCGACATAAAAGAGTGACCTTCGTTCTCGTCAAGTAGCCTTATTAGAATCTCGTTGCCTTCTGTGGCCTTGATGAATTGGCGACTGAGAAATTAGCACAAAAAGAGAGGTAGAGTGAGAGAGAGAGAGAGATAGATAGATAGAGATAGAGAGAGAGAGAGAGAGAGAGAGAGGGAGAAAGAGGGAGAGGACGAAGAAATCGGCAGAGAAAGAGAGAGAAGAGTATTGAAAAAAAGGACAGGTTAAATTAGGATAAATAATCGTCGTCTTAGTGTGATGTGGTTCGAAGCGCGTTAAGATTGTAGCAGACCAATAAGGCGATCAGGTTAACATGGATTAGACTGAGATTAATTAATTATTTTGGAAAGATAACTCTTTTTGATGACCTAATGAATCACGCATGAGTCATAATTAAAATATATTTGGTGTTTAAAAAAATTTTTAAAAACTTTCCATTTAATGTCGACCTATATGTCTAATCATTTATACATATATATTATATAACCATATACCGCGAGATTCCGTGGAAGTCATTCACTGGTTGCAGGCAACCCAGCAGTCAAATCTCGAAAACGTCCGAAGTCATTGTATTCGCCATAAATAACACAGAACGGGAACCCCCACCATGTGGTTGTCATGACAAATTTCATGTCCTCGGAAGTCTTCGGGACTTGACTCTCGGGTTGCCTGCATCTAGTGAATGGCTTCCACAGAATCTCACGGTATATAAAGTCTTATTGGATCTGAAATTTGCGCTGAAATTCTTTACTTTTTTTTTTTCCTTTTTTTTTTCTTTATAAACGTGACGATTATATTATAATTGCCAATGAGAAGATTATATATACTATCACAGCAATAATAATTATGAGACTAAAATAAGAACCGTATATATAATTATGTCTGTCTGTCTGTCCTCGCAAAACTTTGTATCTAAATCTCTGTGTCACCGTAGATATATACCATAATGAGTCATTATTTTTTTCTTTTTTTTTTTTTTTTTTAATTAAAAAATCAAAAGAAATAAAATAAAAAGAAAACTTGTAAATATAACGACGTGATTACATATATGTATATGTATAAAGACTTATGTAAATATCTAATTATGTATATACTAGTAAATATGTATAATATTTTCAAATATCTTTGCATCTATTAGAATATATATACATACATACCTATATATCTTACAAATATACATATAAATTATAGACACACACACACATATGTATACATGTATATATATATATATATATATATATATATATATATATATATATATATATATATATATATATATATATATATATATATATATATATATATATATATATATATATATATATATATATATATATATATATATATATATATATATATATATATATATATATATATATATATATATATATATATATATATATATATATATATATATATATATATATATATACATGTATACATATGTATACGGTTTATAAATTATTGTATACTTATTTAATTATTTTAACGACTAACATAAATAATATTCACGCTGTACATTATTGTTATCAATATTTTAATACATTTTACTAGTATTATTACTATTATTATTAATCTTATTATTATTACTATTATTATTATTATTATTATTATTATTACATCGTTTTAATAGCTATATAGTGGTATTTTCATATAGATATACTGCATATACTAGGTATATTTACATATACATGTAGAAAGATATTATATTGCTGTTATGAAGATGTATAAATTATATTATATCTTTATTATTGAATATACGAATTGTTTATTAATTATATATATCGATGTTCTAGCTAGCAAATTGTCTAACTCCTTTTTAATAAATTTTTCAGGAAAGGTAAAAAACACATGGAGCATCATGTTTCTTAACAGGGAATACAAAAAAACGATTTTCGAAAAAACGTGGAGTTAGACAATTTGCTAATTAGAACGTCGATATGCTCTTTTTATTATGATTATTATTATTATTATTATTATTATTATTAATGATATTATCGACGAAATCTCACTATATTTGAGCGCGTCATGATCAATAAAGGGAATAAATATGTTGGCAAAATACTTATACGATCTTGACATGATCAAAGACCGATGCTGAAAATTATCATGCGTGGATACAAGAAATTGCAATATTTCATAGTCAGAAATCGATAATAACGAAGTTTAAATACAATATTGAGGAAATATGATCAGTTTTTTTTTTTGGTCGAAACCGATTCACGATTCACGTTTTACAATTTTTAATTGACAACTATAAATTATTAATAATTATTATTTATTGATAATTATTATTTAAGATAGCTTACGTAGAAATCGACGAATATAAATTATCGTTCGATTGATAAGATCGATGATCGTCAAACTGCGGTATCCTCTGAGTAATTTTACAGTCGGTATTGTAGAATGGGAGTTAGGGAAGATCGAGGTGTTTACTTTACCAGCGTCGCGATCGATAATGTAGATAGCGAGAATCGGGATATTTCAAAGACATCAAATAATGTAGTAAATATACTTACTGATTTTAATATCCGAGTAAAGTATTCAGTGTACATTATATGTATATACCTACTGCAAAAAAAAAAAAAATTGAACAAGCACATACAGTTTTCATAAAAAAAGATTGAGAAAAAAAAAATAAGAAATTATGATAAAATAAAATAAAACTGGTTTTCTAAATGTTGTAATTTCGTCAAAAATGTGCGGATTTCGATGAACAACTTTTTTTCTTTTTTCTGAAAAATGAAAAAAGATGGGTTTCGAAGAAGACACTCCAAGCTTCAAAATCGCGTCAGTGTAATTTTTTCACCTTTTTTTTTGCACACGGGGCATAACCCGAAACATAAAATTGTACAAATTTGCAGATATCGATTCAAAGTCGAAAAATTTGCTGAAATATCGTTGAAAGAAAAATTCAAAAGAAGTACTTGAAAGAAGAGACTCTTAGCTTTGGAAAGCGATTTGGTTCATCTAAAACCGTTGATTTTTAACAAAGTTACAGCATTTTGGAAACTGGTTTGTATTTGAAAAAATTAAGGTGATTCCTCAATATTGTTGTTCTTTTATGGAATTTAACAAATAATGGAATTTTCGAATCTTTAATTTCTTCTTCGACAACGTGTGTATTATAATATAGGTTTTTATTTATGTTATTTTTGGTGAAAGCTTTTGCTTGAAAGAATTGATAACCCTAATATAAAAACTATAGATATGATCTTGTGCCAAATAGATATGCGCAGCAGCAAGCGCATATAGTATACATATATTAGGAGAATATAAAATTCTATGGAAAGTTTCAGTACCGTAGATAAGAGTTTTTTTTCTTGTCGTGTCTGGACTGATAAAAATAGAAATATAGAAATATTTCTGTTATACGAATGTGATATAAATTATAATAAGATAAACTACTAACTATAACTACTTTCGGATAAGAAGAAGTGATTAAATATTTATGTATAATTACAGCTATATACTATCACTTCAAACTTCTAGGTCAGTATATAAGTATAACACATGGGATTTTATTATTATCACTGCAGCTATAACAACGAGTATACAGTAAATTTTTATTGCCACAAGTTCAGCGTTATTAGTTTAATTATATAATAATCGAACAGTCACATTATAGACAATATTTACGTGTGTGCAGCTAGGTGAACATTTTTACCACAAATGCAGCCAATTTTATGCAATTGTTACTATCAGCGTTAATTTTGAGAATTTATTCGTTTTTGAGAAAAAATTTTGGGTTAAATTTATTGCAAATTTTATCTATATACGCAAGATAAATATTATAACCATCCATTTTGGGTTTGATTTGGTTTTCCTAATTGGATATAAAAATGTGATCAATTAATTTATCCAAAATTTGTTTCGATTCGTTCTGCAAAATAAATAAATTTTTTTAGTGTTCAAAATTTGAAAAAATGAAACGAAACAATTCGTTTACTTCAGTCCCAGATTCTTACTTTTCTATTCCTTTCATCAATCGATTTGATTTATTCGATGCAACCAGACTATTAGTTAAACAAAAAATATTAATCTGATTCAAAATACGCATAAAGAAAATCGAAAAATGAATGAAAAAAATTGTTTGAATGATTGATTGATCGCGTATATCGATATCGTTGACAAATATACTTGTAAAAGGGAAGAAAAAGGTTGATGCGTAATCACTGGCGTACGATAAGCACAATAATCGCATTATCGTTTGCACAAGCAATCAAAGAACGATCACCTCATCGGGATCTTGTATGTGTCGTTCGATAAGATTATTTTGGGATGAATCAAAGTCTCGAAATAGAGCATTGTATAGATATACATATATGTATATTCATTAATAAATTCAACAGAATTGAATTTTAAATAAACATCGTGATTTCGATACTAATGAGCGATTGAATTAAATTACAAATAATCATTTTTGAGTAGGCATCAAATATATTTTTAGATTCTCTTTCATTTTTAGGGTTATTTTGACATTGAGGGAAATAAATAACTGAAAAATATTATCAAATTCCAAAAAAACAAAAGACAATTTTCATTAATTTCATTACATTCCAATTTCCGCACTGAGTCTTTCAGGATTCTTTTCAAAAAGTGCGAATTTCAAAGCTCAATGTAACAAACTTAATTTAGAGGCTTTAAGTCAGTGAAAATTGGCGACTTTCTTCTGCAAAAGTTGCCCGCTTCTCCAAGCTGCTAAAACACGACGTTCAAGATAATTCGATTTAAAAAAAATTTGGCAAATTTTCGAATAAAACAAAAAAGGTTAATAGTATTTCGAAATTCTTGTTTCTTTCAGTTGTACAGATCAAAAAGCTGAAGATCTTTTTTGGACGTTCTTGGATCAAGGAGTTTGGATCTTTGCAGATTCTTGCAGATTTCTGTACTGTCATGGACATACGCTGCTAACGAATCGCCATAACACCATCAACTGAATAAAATTTTCGCCCCTATATTTACACTCAAGAAAAATTTTGTTCAATTTAAACAAAATTTGTTTATTTTTTGAACTTTGTGGTATTCAGTGAAATACACCATATATAAATATACGAAATTTCGGGGACTGCATACGGGGGTATAAGTATACTATAATTCAGAATGTCCTATCACACAGATTGAATCATTGCAATCTTCGTGCAAAAGAACGTGATATCCTTACTCGTCTATATGTATATAATAAAGTTCCGATATTTATTGACTGTATCTGAGTTTGATGATTGTTCATCTAAATCTAATGATTGTGAGAGTCGAAATATCGTTGAGTGCGAGCGTACTGAAACGCTCGTGCGAGGTTGCCCTTGATGGCCCACGCGCAGGCACGTCAGTTCGTTTGTGCGCAAGGATATTCCGACTTTCGCATTGCGACTAGCTTCGAAAAGTCTCATTTGGATATTCCGTAGATTAGACCACTTATTTACAGTATTTAATACCAAAAGGTTTCAACCGAAGGAATTCGGTATATTTTTTGATTTTCTGAAAGAATTACTTTTCATGATCTATTGTCAATCGAGTTTCGGAATTCAAGATCAATTATGACATACAAGAGTATGTTTGTTTCCAAAATTCATTAATTTCAGGTTAGAACAGAATTACGCAAAGTGCAAACGGGTTCTAATCATAGTAAAGTGAAAAAAATAAATGTGCCTGCCAAGTACGTAGCTCTTGGAATGATGTTTTGATATCAAGCGACGTCCGACTCCACGATAGAGACTGGCGAAAAGTTTTTCGTGAATTTTTATTTGTGTTGAAATCTGAGTACTTGGCGGCTTTTTTCACATTTCAGATGTTTTTGGAGCGGATTTAGTCTGTAACATACCTGCGATAATTATTTCTCGATAGATAAGATGCGAGATTTGAAGAAGCCGAAATGTTGGGTGGAATAAATGTCATAAACTTTTGGCGCTGTCGAGATATGAAGTCACGGTATCCTAAGAATAGCAAAACATGATGTGATTCAGATAGTTTAGTTTATTTATAGCCCAATATGTCAATAATCAGCCGATGTACTTCAAATATAAGATCAAATCAATCTCTTCAAGGGTCATCAATAAACGAGTATAACAATTATTGTGACGCTTTTTTTAAACAACTTTGCGTATTGTTTTGTCACACGTTTCTATTTATATGAGAGACTATTGCCCATTCGAACATTTGGAAGTTGAAGACTCATAAAAATTGAGTATATTTAAACTGGCATTGATTTCTGAAACGAGTAATTCGCACATATTTCCAAAGTTATTGGCACAAGAAACTGAATGGAATGGCGAATGCCGCGATCTGAGATTACGAATTTTTGAACGATTGAAAATATCTTGATGTAGTCGTCGCATGATTTTACACTTTTTACTAATCTGAGTGATCAATTGTAAGACTTGCGATATTGCAGTGATCGTTTTTGAACGAGTCAAGTTACATGGAATTTAATAAAATGCTTTCACAGTTTATTGTGAGAATTATAAAGGAAATGGCAAACATTTGGCATTGCATGATTATGAGCTCGAAGTGCGCCAAGAGTGCGGTCACGAATTGAATTGAATTGGAGCAGAAATAATTAGAGTTATTGTTGTGAAGTTTAAGCGCAAGTGCCAGAGTTAGTAATTCATGAAATCAAGTATCTGATCGATTTGTAAAAAAACTTCATTTTTGTGGAAACGTGTTTTTAAAACCGACTTTTCGATACTTTCCAAGAATCTAGATCTTTCTTATACTAAGAAAGTGTTTAAGTACTGGGTAGTATCTCAGATAAAAAAAAAAATAAAAACAGTCGTCTTAAAATATAGTCACGTGATTTTCATAGAGATCAGAAATATTTCAGTATGTTGTACCCACCTCTTCAAATCAGTGTATCAAAGTCATCCTCAAGTTAGAACATGGCCTACCTAAAATGTACATGCAACGTAATATATGATATTGACAAGTTTGTTCGTGCCTTTGTTTGCAGAGGAGAGCTAGGAGAACTTTTCGTTCCATTTTTCATTTCAATTATTTGGATTGTGGTTTGAAACCGCCGTTTCGTGATCTCACTTTGCTCTCCGCTGTTAGCCAAAGAGTAACTAGTAATCATTGTCCTCAGTGCCAATAGGCTCCGTTTTTTTGTTCTACTCGAGGAGATCCCATATGGACGTTGACACAGTGTAGTTACTTTGCTTGATGCAACTTCTGGATCACTTGCTCAATATTTCGAAAATTTTGTTTTCCAGGGTTCAGGCAACTGCTCAGGGATGACTTGTCCTGGTGGGATACCGTGATTACTGGACTTGCTGAACTCGTTGGAACTGCAGTCCTTGTTTTCCTCAGTTGCATGGTATGTGTGGGTTCGTTATCTCCCGCACCGTCCAATTTACAAGTACCTTTGGCTTCCGGATTTGCAGTGACATGCGAAATCCAGGTAAGAATCATCGGATATTATTGCGTAGAGATTTTTCCACCACAGTTTTGAAAATCAACGTTTTTTTCATAGTTTTGATCAATAGATGAGATTTCTTGCTTTTTGTGTGCGTTGTGGCATCGCATAACGGCTGGATTAATAAAAACGTGATTGCGTGCGAGTATAATCGACAAACGAGATCGAGCATATGCATTCTTTCATCAGATTTGATAAAAAAATAATGAGAAAGCTATAGGTCTGTGACGTTGATACTGCAAATGATGATCATACGTGATTTATTATTGTAACAAGATACCACCACGAGTTACGAATAAATTTGTATACGTATATGTATATTATACCGTGAATTTACGTGGAAACCATACACAGGATGCAGGCAACCCAGCAGTCAAATTTCTGAAGTCATTGTATTCGCAAATAACCAAATTGGGCCGGAAACCCCCAAGGTACGTGGTTGAAACGACAAGTACAATGTCTTCGGAATTCTTCGGGAATTCGACTGTTGGGTTGCCTGCATCCTGTGCTTCCTTTCCTCATAACCTCACGGTATATGTATGTGCGAATTTTTCTTCATTTAGATATATTGAACAAATAAGTTTTACACCATTTTAAAATATAAAGATAATTTCATTAATTTTCAGCATCATATTATACCTATACATGATTTAAATTTTGAATGATTATACACGAATTTTGCGTTATACGAGCTAATTGAATCATAAAATCGTCGGTTTTCCACTGTCAGATATAATTTGGTCAATTTAAATTGCTGTCTTATTTGAACAGCGAAAAGTTGGTACCAAACATCGGCGAAGGTTATCGTTCTGCATTCGCAGATACCGCCGCTGCAAATACCTCCAACTGTGCCTATGTTCAGACAGTTAATCCATCGAGGAACTGAGCGCCATTGAGCAGGCGATCAGAGCACACTGAGCGATATGATAGGCTGGATGCAAATGTACCCGCCAAGTACGTAGCTCTTGGAATGATGTTCCGACATCAAGCGACGTCCGACTTCACGATAGAGACTGGTGAAAAGTTTTTCTTGAATTTTTATTTGTGTTGAAATCTGAGTACTTGGCGGCTTTTTTTACATTTCAGATGTTTTTCGAGCGGATTTAGTCTGTAACATACCTGCGATAATTATTTCTCGATAGATAAGATGCGAGATTTGAAGAAGCCGAAATGTTGGGTGGAATAAATGTCATAAACTTTTGGCGCTGTCGAGATATGAAGTCACGGTATTCTAAGAATAGCAACACATGATGTGATTCAGATAGTTTAGTTTATTTGTAGCCCAATATGTCAATAATCAGCCGATGTACTTCAAATATAAGATCAAATCAATCTCTTCAAGGGTCATCAATAAACGAGTATAACAATTATTGTGACGCTTTTTTTAAACAACTTTGCGTATTGTCTTGTTACATGTTTCTATTTATACGAGAGACTGTTGCCCGTTCGATCATTTGGAAGTTGACGACTGACGAAGATTGAGGATATTGAAACGGGCATTGATTTCTGAAACGAATAACTCGCACATATTTTTAAAGTTATTGGCACAAGAAACTGGAATGGCGAATGCCACGATCTGAAATTACGTATTTTTGAACGATTGAAAATATCTTCCCGTAGTCGTCGCGTGGTTTTACACTTTTTACTAATCCGAGTGATCAATTGTAAGACTTGCGATATTGCAGTGATTGTTTTTGAACGAGTCAAATTACGTGGAAACGCTTTTATAGTTTATTGTGATAATTATAAAGGAAACGGTAAACATTTGGCAAGAGTGCGGTAACGAATTGAATTGAATTAGAGCGGAAATAATTAGAGTTACTGTTGTGAAGTTTAAGCGCAAGTGCCGGAGTTGGTAGTTCGTGAAACCAAGTGTCTAATCGATTTGTGATACTACTGGGTAGTATCTCAAATAAAAAAGAACAATCGTCTTAAAATATAGTTACGTGATTTTTGAAGAGATCAGAAATATCTCAGTATGTTGTACTCAGCTCTTCAAATCAGTATATCAAAGTCATCATCGAGTCAGAACATGGCCTACCTAAAATGTACGTACAACGCAATATATGATATTAACAAGCTTGTTCGTACCCTTGTCTGCAGTGGAGAGCTAGGAAAACTTTAGGTTCCATTCTTCATTCCAATTATTTGGATTGTGATTTGAAACCGCCGTTTCGTGATCTCGCCTTGCTCTCCGCTGTTAGCCAAAGAGTGACTAGTAATCATTGTCCTCAGTGCCAATAGGCCCCGTTTTTTTGTTTTACTTGAGAAGATCCCATATGGACGTTGACACAGTATAGTTACTTTCCTTGATGCAACTTCTGGATCACTTGCTCAATATTTCGAAAATTTTGTTTTTCAGGGTGCCAGCAACTGCTCAGGGATGACTTGTCCTGGTGGGATACTATGGTTGCTGGACTTGCTGAACTCGTTGGAACTGCAGTCCTTGTTTTCCTTAGTTGCATGGTCTGTGTGGGTTCGTTATCTCCCGCACCGTCCAATTTACAAGTAGCTTTGGCTTCCGGATTTGCAGTGACATGCGTGATCCAGGTAAGAATCATCGGATATTATTTCGTAGAGATTTTTCCACCACAGTTTTGAAAATCGACGTTTTTTTCATAGTTTTGATCAATAGATGAGATTTCTTGCTTTTTGTGTGCGTTGTGGCATCGCGTAACGGCTGGATTAATAAAAACGTGATTGCGTGCGAGTATAATCGACAAACGAGATCGAGCATATGCATTTTTTCATCAGATTTGATAAAAAAATAATGAGAAAGCTATAGGTCTATGACGTTGATACTGCAAATGATGATCATACGTGATTTATTATTGTAACAAGATGTCACCGCGAGTTACGGATAAATTTGTAAAAGTATGTGTAATATACCGTTAGACTACGTGAAAACCATACACAGGATGCAGGCAACCCAACAGTCAAATTCACGAAGATTTCTGAAGTCATTGTATTCGAAAAAAACGAATAAGACTTGTGCTTTACGCAAGCGATATGAAATCAGTAAAGCAAATCGACGTCGTAGACCCAGAGCTCAAAAGTGTTTTAAAAATATTCAGCTAATATAATCACCAGACTTTGGTTAAATTATTTTTTAACGTTGTAATCAAACTACGTGAAAGAAATCCAAATTTCTTTTGCATAGAAGTTCCACCCCTACATATAATCTCTTTATATTGTTAGTTACTAATGAGCGTTAAAGACTGTGAATCTAATCCCTAAATTCTTTTCATTATTCAGACTATTGGACACATCAGCGCAGCACACATCAATCCAGTAGTGACCATATGCAGTGTACTACTGGGTCTCAAATCTGTGACCACAGCCGCAGTTTACATCGTCGCACAGCTATTGGGAGGCGTAATTGGTTACGGAATGTTGAAGGTTTGTAGTTCAGATCTAAAAAATCACTTTTATGGTCATGAAAATCACTAAATAAATCGCTGTTCTGGCTTCATCAACATCACCGTCGATTATTTCTCTTCTGTCTAATTATCATCACTATGCATAACACTATCTATTTCTTTACAGATAATTACCCCATCCGAGCTTTTGCACAATGGTGATACAGAGACGGCAAATAAGTTCTGTGTAACGCGGATAAATGACTTGATATCGCCACTCCAGGGTCTATTGACTGAGATCATGGCTACTGGAGTCCTGATTCTCGTCTGTTGTGCAACTTGGGATCCTCGAAATGTAAAGAACAGCGATTCCACAGCAATAAAATTCGGATTCACGATCGCCATGCTGTCAATGGCGGCTGGTCCCTATTCCGGGTGCAGTCTGAACCCTGCAAGATCGTTCGCGCCTGCTTTATGGAATAACGAGTGGACATACCACTGGGTATACTGGCTGGGACCAATCACAGGATCAATCTTGATCAGCCTCGGCTACAAGGCTTTATTCTGGCCAAAAAAATCTTCGAAAGAAGAGATACCTGAGGCAGCTGCACTGAACTCAGTAGACACCCAATAACCCGAGGTAAGGACGCATACCCTTATAAAGACTCTCGGATGATGATTACATGTAGAGAGAATATTTTCGTCGAAAATTTCTTTCAGTTCTTAGAATCTCGTTTACTTAAATCCGTCTTTCGATATTTTCAGCATAACTGAGCCACTCGACTTGTACATCTTCGCGGATTTCCGGGTTTTGGTGGATCACATATATCTCGACATAAAAGAGTGGCCTTCGTTCTCGTCAAGTAGCCTTATTAGAATCTCGTTGTCTTCTGTGGCCTTGATGAATTGGCGACTGAGAAATCAGCAGTTAAACAGAGACAGCGAGAGCGATGGATAGATAGATAGATATTTATTTATTTATTACCATGCCTATAGGCAATGTTGGGCATCACATATAAGATACAAAAATATATACTACAAAAACAATATAAATCGTTGCCTTAGTATGATGAGGTTCGAAGCGCGTTAGGATTGCAGCAGACCAATAAGGCGATTAGTTTACGTCGATTAGACTGAGATTAAATAATTATTTCAGAAATATAACTATCGCCTTTTGATAACTTGATGAACCACGCATGAGTCGTACTTAAAACGTATTTGGTGTTTTGAAAAAAAAAACTATCCAATCAATCAATCTACCTTCATTCGTAACTATTTATACCTACCTATATACGGTGAGATTTTGTGGAAGCCATTCAATCATTGCAGGCAACCCAACAGTCAAATCCCGAAGACGTCCGAAGTCATTGTATTCGTCATAAATAACATGAGACTGCGACCCCCACCAAGTGGTTGTCATAACAAATTTGATGTCTTCGGAAGTCTTCGGGACTTGACTCTCGGGTTGCCTGCATTTAGTGAATGGCTTCCACAGAATCTCACGGTATATAACGTCTTATTGGATCTGAAATTTGCGCTGAATGTCTTTACTTTTTTTTATTTTGCTTTTCTTTATAAACGTGACGATTTATATAATTTATTATAATTTATTGTAATTGCCGATGAGAAGGTTATATACTATTACAGCAATAATGACTACAAGACTGTTAGATTTAAGAATAGTTATAAGTTACTAGGGATGGTAAATAAAAAGTCACCAAAGGTTCGTAGACATGACAGAGAGAGATGAGAAAGAGGCAGTAGAGAAAAGTAAGCGAACCCGCGCAACGATAATAAACAAAGAGATAGCAACTATAGAAAAGTAATATAAGGTTTAAGCTTAGAGAGAAACAATTTCAAATAAGCAATAATTAAGATACAGCTTTTATGATAAAATCAATTATCAAAAGTACCGAGCGGTTATTTACCAAACCCTTCTCCCTATAAACACCTATAAAACAATTTTTGTAGATTTAAAAATCTTAATGAACAAAAAAAAATATTAATCCAAATTAAAAATCCAAAAATCATTCGAGCCGAAAAATGGTTTACAAGAATGCTACATAGAATATTTTTTGCGGTATTTAAATGGAAAAGCACAAAAATCATGAGTTTGCAGGTTAGCTTTACTGCGCGTGCGTCGTTTAGTACTGCCGTATAAAGATTTTATGAGGCAGTTTCGAGATGCGTACTTCTAACTGCGCATCAAAACTGCTGCAGAAAGTCTTTTTGAGGCAGTTATCAAGTTAGCCATGTAAAGTGACCTTTTACGAATCGAAAACAGGCGTCAAAAAGCTGATTTTTTACAACATATCAGTACTTACTTCTTTTTTAGGAATAAAAACACATTTTTCACAGTTTCATCCGAATAGAAAAAATCGAAAAATCATTTCTTCACTTTGAGATAGACACCAAAAGATACGGTTTTTAATGTACTTTCTAGTGAATTTATTTGAGAAAAATTGGAGGATACGTACTCTAGTCGAAAGTAATTTTTTTCTGCTTTGAAAGGTTATAAACTGGAACTGGATGATGAATAATTTTTTTTGAGCAATACGTATGTCTTTTTTTGTCGAAAAGTACTTGAGAAAAAATTGGCATCACAAAAAAAAAAAAAAAATGTGAAACAAAAAAAATTGATCTGATGAAACATTTCGGAGATATTACAAAAAAATACATTTTTCGATTTTTTTTCGTCAACGATATCTCTCGAAGGAATCAACCGATTTTTACCGGACTGGCGTTGATTGATGCAGTTTTTCAAGGTTAAGAGCTGATTAGTTTTTGAAATTGATCGGTAAAGCCGTTCAAAAGTTATTCCAAAAAAACCACATTCGAAAAAAAAAAATTTCTTACTTTTTTTGAGTATTTTTTAGTTTTTTCGAAATCTACCGGTCCGAATCGGTTCAAATTTTTAGGAAATCTAAGTTTGATGAAACTCTTTGGAAAGCAACTAGTTTGGTTCGATTCGGTCAAGCCGTTCAAAAGTTATAAGCGGGTTACATACTTACATACATACACACACACACACACACACCTACATACAGACATAGTGACACCCTCTCAGGAGTAGTCAGAGAAGCTTCCTAAGACCTCAAAACATCGAGATCTGTTGAAAACTCGATTTTTGCAAAACGGGGTAAAACCAATAACTTCCCAATTTTTCGAAAATCTTTGATTTTCTTAGCGGGAAGTTAAAAAAACGTCGAGGCAATGGCCGTTCGGTTATAGCTGGAGTGCCCCATATATACTAGTATAATATGTATAATACTTTCCAATATCTTAGCATCTATAAGAATATACTGTTACGAAAATGAAGTTTACACGGGTTCTGTAAATTATCAAGTGAATCTCTGAGTTATTAAATAAAGTGAGTAGATGAAATAATGCAAGAGGATTGATATTTTGGAGATAAGTAGTTGTATTTGGAAATACATACATACGTTCTCTTTAATGTCTTGAACAAGACTATAGTTATTTACAATAATTGGGTTGTAATTGGCAACGGCAAACCAATGGCATGTGTTAATATCTTTTATTTAAGATAACTACTGGAGCATGTGAACTACATGCGTCAGGGGTGTATTAAGCTTCGTAACAATACATATATACCTATATTATACATACATACAATTATACATATAGATTGTATATTATATATGATATGTATAATCAATATTTTGATACATTTTACTATTATTATCATTATCATTATTATTAATATTATCGACGAATCTCACTATATTTGAGGACGTCATGATCAATAAAGAGAATAAATATGTTGGCAAAATACTTAAACGATCTTGATATGATCAAAGATCGATGATAAAAATAATTATGCGTGGATACAGGAAATGGCAATATTTCGTAAGTCAGAAATCAATAATAACGAAGTTTTAATATTGAGGAAATATAATCAGTTATTCATTTATTTTTTTTTTTGGTTAAAAAAGATTCACGATTCACGATTCACGCTTCACAATTTTTAATTAATAACTATGAATTATTATTAATTATTATTTATTGATAATTATTATTTAAGATAGCTTACGTAGAAATCGACGAATATAAATTATCGTTCGATTGATAAGATCGATGATCGTCAAACTGCGGTATCCTCTGAGTAATTTTACAGTCGGTATTGTAGAATGGGAGTTAGGGAAGATCGAGGTGTTTACTTTACCAGCGTCGCGATCGATAATGTAGATAGCGAGAATCGGGATATTTCAAAGACATCAAATAATGTAGTAAATATACTTACTGATTTTAATATCCGAGTAAAGTATTCAGTGTACATTATATGTATATACCTACTGCAAAAAAAAAAAATTGAACAAGCACATACAGTTTTCATAAAAAAAGAGAAAAATAAAAAAAATTATGATAAAAAAAATAAAATTGGTTTTTTAAATTTTGTAATTTGGTAAAAAATGTGCGGATTTCGATGAACAACTTTTTTTCTTTTTTCTGAAAAATGAAAAAATTCTTTCTTCTTTCTTTCGAACGCAGTTTTTTGAATTTTTATTTCGATAATTTTTTACTGAGCTATCCAACTCTGACTTTAACTAATTATCATTACTTCTGTACATCATTACGATGGCCTTTGTTTTATTTATTTATTTATTTATTTTCTTTTGCAAAGTCAAAATTTAAGAGAGGGATGATCTTGACCGGCCGGTAAAACAGGATTCCAAGTTACCATCTAATCGAAGATTTCTAGATCAAGGCAAACGGCCTAATAATCTGAATAACCTCAAACGATTTCTAATAGCGACACGAGACTAGGAAATAATCGGGCTAAAAATAAATGTGCGAAATCGACTATGAAAGGTCATTCAAAATAAGACAGTCAACACGGGATTTTGGATAACAGCTACATTCGGGCTCTACCCATTCGCGAATATGCAGTCTAAGCATTCAAACTGGAATAATTCGGTGAATAAAAATCGTAGAAAAATGAAAAAAAGATGGGTTTTGAAGTAGATATTCCAAGCTTCAAAATCGCGCCAGCGTAATTTTTTTACAATTTTTTTTGCCCACGGAGCACAACCTGAAACATAAAATTGTACAATTTTGCAGCTGTCGATTCAAAGTCGAATAATTTGCTGAAATATCGGTTGAAGAAAAATTCAAGAAAAATACTTGAAAGGAGAGACTCTTGGCTTTAGAAAGCGGTTTAGTTCATCCAAAACCGTTGATTTTTAACGAAGTTACAGCATTTTGAAAACTGGTTTGTATTTGAAAAAATTAAGGTGTTCCCTTAATATTGTTGTTCTTATATGGAAATTAACAAATACTGGAATTTTCGAATCTTGAGTTTCTCCTTCGACGACGTGTGTATTATACTATAGGTTTTGATTTTTTTTTTTTTGTGGAAACTTTTGCTGGGAATAACTGATAACCCTAATATGAAAAACTATATATACGATCTTGTGCCAAATAGATATGCAGCAGCAAGCACATATAATATACATATGTTAAGAAAATATAAAATTCTATGGAAAGTTTTAGTACCGTAGATAAGAGTTTTTTTTTGTCGTGTCTAGACTGATAAAAATAGAAATATAGAAATATCTCTGTTATACGGATGTGATATAAATTATAATAAGATAAACTACTAACTATAACTACTTTCGGATAAGAAGAAGTGATTAAATATTTATGTATAATTACAGCTGTATACTATCACTTCAAACTTCTAGGTCAGTATATAAGTATAACACATGGGATTTTATTATTATCACTGCAGCTATAACAGCGAGTATACAGTAAATTTTTATTGCCACAAGTTCAGCGTTATTAGTTTAATTATATAATAATCAAACAGTCACATTATAGACAATATTTACGTGTGTGCAGCTGGGTGAACATTTTTACCACAAATGTAGCCAATTTTATGCAATTGTTACTATCAGCGTTAATTTTGAGAATTAACTCGTTTTTGAGACAAAATTTTGGGTGAAATTTATTGCAAATTTTATCTATATACGCAAGATAAATATTATAACCATCCATTTTGGGTTTGATTTGGTTTTCCTAATTGGATATAAAAATGTGATCAATTAATTTATCCAAAATTTGTTTCAATTCGTTTTGTAAGATAAATAAATTTTTTGTAGTGTTCAAAATTTGAAAAAAAGAAACGAAACAATTCGTTTACTTCAGTCCCATATTCTTTCTATTCTATTCCTTTTATCAATCGATTCGATTTATTCGATGCAACCAGACGATCACTTGAACCAAAAATATCAATTTCATTCAAAAGACGCATAAAGAAAACTGAAAAATGAATGAAAAAATTTGTTTGAATGACTGATTGATCGCGTATATCGATATCGCTAACAAATATACTTATAAAAGGGAAGAAAAAGGTTGATGCGTAATCACTAGCGTACGATAAGCACAATAATCGCATTATCGTTTGCAGAAGCAATCAAAGAACGATCACCTCATCAGGATCTTATATGTATAGTTCGATAAGATTATTTTGGGATGAATTGAAGTCTCGAAATAGAGCATAATTGTAAATTAATATCGTGATTTCGCTACTAATGAGCGATTTAATGAAATTACAGATAATTAGTTTTGAGTAGGTATCAAATATATTTTTAGATTCTCTTTCATTTTTTGGGCTATTTTGACATTGAGGGAAATAAATAACTGAAAAATATTAGCAAATTCTAAAAAAACGAAAGATAATTTTCATTCATTTCATTCCATTCCAATTTCTGCTCTTATTTTTTCAGGACTCTTTCCAAAAAGTGCGAATCTCAAGGCACAATGTAACAAACTTAATTTAGAGGCTTCAAGACATTGAAAATTTGCAATTTTTATTCTGCAAAAGTTATCCGCTTCTCTAAGCTGCTGAAACACGACGTTCAAAATAATTCGATTTCTAAAAAATTTGGCAAATTTTTGAATAATAGAAAAAAAACAATATCTCGACATTCTTTTTTATCTCAGTTGTACAGATGAAAAAGCTCAAGATCTTTCTCGGACGTACTTGGAGCAAGGAGTTTGGATCTTTGCAGATTTTTGCAGATTTTTGTACTGTCATGGACATAAATTGCTAATGAATTGCCATAACACCATCAACTAAATAAAATTTTCGCCCCTATATTTACACTTAAGAAAAATTTTGTTCAATTTAAACAAAATTTGTTAATTTTCTGAACTTTGTAGTATTCAGTGAAATGCACCATATAAAAATATACGAAATTTCGGAGATTGCATACCGGGGTATATACCATGTATATCTCGGTATAATATCAATCAGATACGATTATACGTATACGGTTACACATCGTCATATCTCGATGAGTAAGTTTTTTTCTCGTATAATATATCGTAGTAAATCTCGGTTATATAGGCGCTGTTATCATATACCTATACTGATATGTGCTGATATATACCCATACGTATATACCTAAAAATGTACTCCGATGGATATCAAAATATATAGGGAAGGGTGGGGCAAAGCTGGCTACCGAAAAAAAATTGCTAAATCATGTTTTCGCGTCGAGACCAGTAAGAAAAAATTGTATGTAACGTATCTCTGCCACAATTAATACGAATTTACAAATAATAAAAATTTTAATTCGTATAATTTTGTTATTTAGTGGCAGGTTTTGCCCCGATCGTCTTTATTGGTATTTTATCGTTTTCGGCAGAAATACGTTAATCATATTCAATTCTTACTTGTCTCCACGCGAAAATACGATTTAACCATTTTGTTTTTTAGGTGGCCGGTTTTGCCTGAGCCTTCAAAATTTTTATCGTTTTCAGTGGAGGTACTATCTGCATACCGTTTTGTCTTTATGCTCGCATTAATTAGCAAAATACCATGAAGTTTTTTTTTGTTTTTTTTGGTGGCCGGTTTTGCCCCATCTTACCCTACCGATATAATATCCATATAGGTATGTATATTGTGTAGAGTAGATATACATTAGAGTGGTTAAATAAAACTCGAATTTGCTAGAATCAGTTGCTCATTCATAGTCCTATACGTTTTCACAAAAAAAAAAAAAAAAACAAGTAGGTAAATCAGCTGACCACAATGGACCAGACCTAATCTTTCAAGTTGAAAATGAGATTTTTTTTTTATATCTTTAGAACGGATTGACCGATTGGAATGGTCCTTATGGCGATCGAACGGGTTTATCAAGACTTAGATCTGATTAGATTTTGGAGTCGATCGGTCGAGTAGTTTCAAAGTTATTTGAGAAATAGAAATTAAAAAACATTTTTTTTTCATGTTTTTAGCGCATAACTCTTAAACTGTTCGTGCGATTAGTCTCGAAACTTGATCGGACTTAGCTCTTGGATAGCCCTTTCGATCGCCGTAAGATTCATCAAAATCGAACGATTGGTTTAAAAGATATTGCACGACAAAAATTTCTCTTTTTGTCGTACGATATCTTTGGAACGAATAAACCGATTTGAATGATTGTTGCGGCGATCGAAAGGGTTCATCAAGACTTAGATCTGATTAGATTTTGGAATCGATCGGTCGAGTAGTTTCAAAGTTATTCGACGAATAGAAATTGAAGGAGAAAAGATTTGTATAGGGAAAACTAATTATACTTTATAACCTTTTTTAATTCATTATAAACACAATAGTGTCAATTAATTGTAACGTATTTAACACAGCGGGAAGTTTTCGGGTTGGCCCACAGGTCAACCGGTTTCCTGATTTTTTTTGTTGTTGTGAAAACGTATAAAACTACGGTTTCTAACAAATTCGTGTTATTTTGATAACCAACCTAATATACCTACATAGATATAATTAACTCGGTATACACGTACTGATTGTGAAAAAATGCGAAATTGCGATAATAAATAAAGAAAGAAAAAAGCAAACAACAAAAAAAAAAAAAATAAATAAAAAAGGGGGACAAAAAGAGGAGAAATGTAGTTTTGAATCATCAAGTTATAATTATTTGAGTAAACATATTTATCGAAAATAAAGTTTCATTCACCGCAAATAGCCGCAAATATTTGTCTGAACTTAAGAAATTCATTTATTTCATACTCGTCGCGTTAATTATGTCGATTCTTGAGTCTGACACGATTTGAAAGAAACTCCAATCTTATAAAAAATTTAAAAACGTTTTTGTCTAAGAGAGTTTGTGAAAAAAGCAAACTTCGTGGCTCGGTTATACACATACCTCATTTTCGAAGAAATTGTATATAAATGTTAATAACCGTTAGCTTATATAGACATCAGAATTTTTAAAAAATTTTTCCACGTACTTACTTTAAAATCAACAAAAATAAATTAACCACATATGAATCAAAATATACGATAATAATATATACATATTTCTTATCTGATTTATTGTTTTACAATAAAGTACACCGAAATATCATCAACAGCAGATTGTGGAATGTTACGAAAATAGGACTTCCATTCAAAAGAATCGTTGATAAGAATTGAATGAATCATTTACGATCACGAGATTGTGAAGAAAGAAAAAAAAAAAATGTATATATATATATATATACACATATATATTTAGCCTCTAATATACCTGCGACAATTATTTCTCGATAGATAAGAAGCGAGATTTGAAGAAGCCGAAATGTTGGGTAGAATAAGTGTCATTAACTTTTGGCGCCAGATACTTGTCGAGATATGAAGTAATGGTATTCTAAGAATAGCAACACGTGATGTGATTCAGATAGTTTACGTTATTTATAGCCCTATCTGTCAATAATCAATCGATGTAGGTATTTCGGATATAAGATCAAATCAATATCTTCAAGGGTCATCAATAAACGGGTATAACAATTATTGTGACGTTTTGTTTTTAAACAAATTTGCGTATATCGGTTTGTCACACGTTTCTATTTAAACTATATATATACCCAACAAAATTAGCGGGTCAATCTAATTGTACCGATTCATTTCTAAACGCCTCAACCGATTCACTTGAAATTTATACCAAAAGTAGTGCAAAGTATACCCAACTTCTACCCAGACTCATAACTTTATAGGTCTAAGGGCTGCAATGAGGCGCCCACAAAACCAACGCCGTGCGAATAATCAAAGTCACAGATTTTCAGTCTGTGGTTTTCATTCCATACCCGCACCTATAAAAGTGTTCAAATAACCTCAGATCTGATCAGTACCCTTTACACATCCACCAGACTCACGACTGCGCTCACCCAACCCTTAAATTTCATCCCCTTCAACCATATGGGTCGAATGGAAGATTCTTAAACTCTTTTGAAAACTGACTTCTCGAATGAGTTTCTAAGTTGTCTATAAATTCGTATTCGCTCTGTTGTCGTAGAGTTTATGGTTTCGCATGCCTCTAGCGGAAGCCTCTAAGGAATTGGTGACCAGAATCATCACCCGTACTGATGATGACGGGTATTCAATTCGGACTGTTGCCCTCGGTATAGGAAAAACATTTTTTTGTTCACGAATTCAGCGTCGAAATCCGAAGTCGTAGACCTGTGACTTTGATTTTACGCATAGGGTTGGTTTTCGGGGTGTCACTACGAGACCCTTACGAATACAGAGTGGCGACTTCGGGCACAAGTTGAAAACACTTTGGACTAGCCCTGATATAAATTTCAAGTGAATCGTTCAAGGTGTTTAGAAATGGCGAGCCATGCTAGGTGTGACTCGATAATTTTGTTGAGTAGTTCATATATTCGAACGATTGAAAATATCGTATACCTATCTAAGTCGTCGCGTGGTTTTACACTTTTTACTAATCCGAATGATCGATTGTAAGATTTGCGATATTGCAGTGAATGTTTTTTAACCAGTCAAGTTACATAGAATATATAATAAAATGCTTTCATAATATATTGTGAAAATTATGAACGAAACGGTAAACATTTGGTATTGCATGATTATGAGCTCGAAGTGCGTCAAGAGTGTGTTAATGAATTGAATTGAATTGGAGCGGAAATAATTAGAGTTACTGTTGTGAAGTTTAAGCGTAAGTGCGGGAGTTAGTAATGCGTGAAACTGAGTGTCCAATCGATTTGTAACAAAAACATTTTTTATTTCTGTCAAAACGTGTTTTTAAACAATTAAGAAATCATTAACCCTACCTATCACCAGTTTATCAACAGGTATATTATACATACATTTCCCTCCTCGTCGGAAATACACGAACATATCTATTCAGTATAGAAATTCGATAATTATACTCTTCGAATTTTATATTGCGACTTTAAAGTCGTATATCGTTGATGTTTTTAGACCGTTTAGTTTGTTAATTTTTTATTCAATCAGATGATAAAAAATCGATTCTTCAAACTTCTCTAAGCACTATTATATATAGGTACCGTTGACTCGGACGAAATTCACGAATCTTTTCAATTTAAAATTAGTACTATCTAATTACGTATGTATACACAATTTTTACGATGGAAAAGTACCATTCAATTAAGGTCGTCGAAAAATATCTTGAAATATGTATAATTTTGCAATTATTTTTTTGTTTTTTTTTTTCCTGAAAAAATTCCGAAAAATCTTTAAAAAAATTTTCAAAAATCCGCTATGACATATGAGAATATTTCCCATTTCAGTTAATTTTTTTTTGAACGTTTTATTTTTTCGGAAAAAGCTTCAAAATAGTAAGAAGAAAAAATTTCGCCACTCTGGTTTTAAGCTTAAAAAGTTTTCATATCTGATATACAATTTGTCAGAACTTTTTAAAATCGATTTGAAAAAAATCTGAAAAAAAAAAAACTGAATGCTTTTCAAAGTGAGTATAATCGTATAAAAAAATCGCAGGCTCAATCCAAAAGGTCAAGGGTCAGACCCACGTTGAAATGATAAGGAATGCCCCATATATAGCCACTTGTAGGTTGTCCTAAAACCAATTACCTGAACTAGCTAATCACACCTGTTAATTATTATTATTATTATTATTTGTTTTTAATCATTAGCCTCATTCGAGAGGGTAAGCCTTTCCTTCTTTCTTTAAATCTTGAATAAAATCAGAGTTTAATCTGTCTTAGAAATGTAAATTTTTAAATGTGTGGAGATCAATTCCGACTACAATAATCAACCCCCCCCCCCCTCCGCCGTTTTCCGAGTAAACTGATTTTGTTCAAACTTTTTGAAAGTGTGTAGTAGTAAATGTAAAAAAAAAAAGAGGTAAAAAAGAAAAAGGTATATGAATAAATTATTCAAATCCACATCGTTTAAGCCACGTTGTTAATACAGGTATATGCATACACAAACACACACATAGCGGGTTCACAGATCTCAAAAAAAAAAAACAAAAAAGAGAAAAAAAGAAAAAAAAAAAAAAAAAACTGTGTAAATATTTGCGTTTTAAGGCTCGTCTAGAAGGCAAAAGCGATACACCTCTCGAATCAACGTATATTATACATATATATATCTACGTCGCATTGGTATGACGTATCAATTTCCAAGGCAAAGCACGACAAGGCAAGGCAAGGCAAGGCAAGACGAGGCGAAAGATCTTTCGAATCCGGGGCTACGTCGTAAATAAATTTGAATGACGTAGGTGTGTGTATGTCCCACGTGTGCTGCAGTAGTGTCGAGTATATTGCGTTAGCCTAGCCTCTGCTGTAACTATTATCGTAGCTAAATAAAAATATTATTATTATTATTATGATTATTTTTTTTCTTCTTCTCTCTCTCTCTCTTTATGTCCAGATAATCGCAAAGATAATTATCATGTATTAAAAACTCTCCCCGTATAGCGGGGAGCGAGTTCGCAAAATTAGGCTTATCGTCATATCGGACGTCGGGGCCCAGCATTCATGATAAAAGCATCAGCTCATCACCATCACTCCGCACAGACACGAGACGCTTCTCTGCCGAACGAAGCAGTATAACCAGTTGCGAATAGCGTGTGGCAAATAGCACGTGCAGAAAATAACCGTTCCTTTGATACAGCGCTCTACTACCGCGGTTTACGTCAAGCTAAACAGCCATGTCTCGTCGCAGCTCTCCAGGAGGTAAATTGATATTTATTTACTATCTATAATCACTACCCTATATATATATATATATATATATCTTTCTCTCTCCCTCTTTCTCTTTCTCTTTTTTTTCTCTGTTATCACATGTTTGATTAAGTCCAGCCAACTTTCACGCTTTTTTTTTATATATATATATATATAGTTTTTTTTTTTTCTTCTAATACATATCTTTTTTCAATGTTAGTTTCTTCGCACTGTAGGTTAGTGACCTGTTACAACAAAGCTTGACCTCTCTGTCAATCGTCTAATACATTTACCTAAAATTTATCTAATCTTAATTAAAAATAAAATCGATTTTATTTTTTTTTTTTATACTTTTTTATATATGAAATAAAAATTTCTCCAAGTTATAGCAGACTTTGCAGCTCACCGGTTGATGTAACATATGTTGCTTTAAAGTGAAGTGATCGCAAGTTTTAATATATTAATAATATGGATTATTTGAAATGAAGAATTTTTTTTTTTTTTTTTTTTTTAAATAATGTTACACTAAAACACCAGTTTGATATTAAATAGTTAATTAATCATCCTCAAACTCTTCTCTTTGAATTTATACTGAATTTAGTTTTAATAGTTCGTTCCGATTCCGCATGGCTGCGCGAATTTCGCGCAGGCGAAGCGTAGCCAAAAATTTATTTATATACCTGCAGCTACGGGTTAAGTGGGGGAGTTAGATTTTCTAACATTTCAAGGGCTCGCTGTTGAGAAAAAAAAAAAATGTTGTTATTTCTGCAAATTTAAAATTTTTTTTTTTTTTTAATTCAAAAATAAAATTAACTTAAAATTTTTCAACAAAAATTTAATCTTGTATTAAATATTAATAACCTAGAAAATTTTTCAACCTAAAAGGAAATTAAAGATCTGTGTTAAGAAAAAAAAAAGTCGAGATTTCTAGATGTTGGAAAATTGAGAAAAAAAAAAAATGCTCGTGAATTTTGTTGAAGTAATAAAACGAAAAATACCGCTGTAAAACTTGGCTGAAGCAAAGCGATTATTTGCATACATTATACGTATACCTCCTATGCCTGATCGCTGTGAAAAAAAAAAAAAATGTATTTCAATTTCTTTTTTTAAACAGTGTTCACGCAAATATTCATGAACGTGTGATATACGCTGAGGAATCATATGACGCGATCGTTAAGTTATACAGCTATGCCGCCACACGGGAATTGAAATTCGTTTCTTTTTTAATTTTGTTTCTTTTTGCTTTTAAATTATTGGTTCAGGTGTCAGTCGCACTTTTAACGCTAATTAATTAAACTAGTTTAATTTGGAAGATATATAAAATTCGAATATACGATACAAGAAGATGTTTGGGAATTATTTGAGCGTGGGTGGCTCGTTTTAATGCCTCTGAAAATTTTCGATATTATATTTAGCCAATTGCCAATAAGAAGTTAAAAGTTCTACGTCCTGATATCGAGTCGTGGTTATTTATACAAAATAATATCTTGCTAATGAGATATACGAAGGAACTAATTAAAAAAAAAAAGAAACACAGTATAACATATTTTTTTATTATTGTTTTACTATCAGAGAAAATATTCAAAACCATGAATCATTCTTTAATCTAAAAAAAAAAAGAAACAAAAATAAACTTCGGTGTATAAAATTGCGAGGATGCTGTAAATTGTTCGCAAAATATTTTCTAAAAATATTTTTGTTTTTATTTATTTATTTATTTATTTATACACAGTGATTTTATTATTATTAATTATCGTTTCAGGATCCCAGCTATTCAATAATGAGGGAACTTGGGCTCAAACTTTCGCGAGAGCGCTGGCCGAACTTCTTGGGTCTGCGATCCTGGTTTATATCGGTTGTATGGGCTGCGTGGGTTCGTTGTCGGAGCCAGCACCTCGTTTACAAATTGCTCTGACCTTCGGATTCGCCATCGCATCCATCGTTCAGGTAAGAAATTTTTTTAGCATCACGTTTTTTTTTTTTTTTTTTTTTTTTATACTTCGTGGTCACCGCAGGTCAAAATGACCCAAGTTTGAACTTTGAAGGTTAATATCGTTTTTTTTTCTTGCCAATATAAATATCTTTTTCGGAACACACACTATAGCACTATTTTTTTTCTAAAAGTACCATATCTCACGAGTATCTCGACTATAATTTCACTTAAAAATATTAAAAATTCAAAAAGTTATAATTTTTTTAGTAAAAAAGTGTCTTTTTGGCGCATTCACCGCTTTAAAATTTTTTTTCAACATGTTGCCATTCGAATTTTGATATACCAATTTTTGCTGCTTATTCTAGAATGTTCAAAGTATCTCCTAGTATTTTTTCGGTCTCGATCGGACTGATAGTTTTCACATGGCAACCGTTTAAAAAATGTGCTTGGGTCAATTTGACCCGGTTGTGATCAGCTTGATTGAAATCGGAGGTGTGACGACGAAGGGTTAAGATCGAAAATAGCCTCATCGATTATCCGAAAATGATATCAAAAGCGACTCGTCTGAGCTCTCTGATTTAACACAATTCTACAGATAACTGAATTTTAAGCTTTGACCAGCAGTGATCCACTAATTTATGTAACAGATCTGAAGTTCGCCCTGTCTGAGCTTTTGGACTTCGTAAACTACCAGGGTTATCAAATATAATAAGTGATTGTGTAATTATTATGCGTGGTAAATTGTACAATGTGAACAAATCATCGCGAATGAATATATACAAAAATATATTTTGCCAAATGGGTAAATCCCATTGGGTGTGAAAAGATGTGCGTCTGGAAGATCAATTAGTGGGATATATGAATACAAACGTAAATGGTTATCATGTTGATATAGTGTGAATATAATAGTTAGCTGTGGTTTAATTCTTAATTATTAATTATAAAGATGGTGCAACGATTTCAAAGAATTTTACTCCACGCAATAGTGATGATAGATTGAGACAGTGAATTATTCCATTTCTGCGTAAATTTAATCAATGCTATATCGTATATATATACATATACGTAAAGTCTTGAGCAAGTTTATAACATATAAAAAAATAATAAATAAAACTACTTTACGCAATTAGTGATATGAGAAGAAGCGGTAATATCAATATTGCAAACTTAAGTTTACAAGTGTATTGAAAACATCTATATAAATACTGTGGAAAATAAAGGACTTCGAATTCGTTAATTTTCAACGATATCAAAAGTCCTTCGGGGGGATTTGATATGTGAAAATAAAAAACGAGACTCGTTATGGCTCGATAAAATATTGATATGCATTCCTTAAGTTCTAACAAATGACATGATGGATGAGAAATTAAACATGTTGATAAACTACGGATTTAACAACGTTTGCAAAAACTGTCGCGAAACTTACAAGTCCTTTGACTGAACAAAGCTGATCTCAATATGCTGAATATTTCATCATCCGATAATCGTTTTCTGGTTCAATATTTACTGTCTAAGATTTCAGACCAGTGGCTAATTAGTAGATCAAATCGTGCATATTAATAACCGTTTTGACAAGGCTATAAAAGTTTGAAAAAAAATTTCTACCGTAAAGCAAACAGATATATCGTATCATCTAAACTATGGTAAGTAAAATTACATGAAAATTTTTCTTTATTGTGCAGATTATCGGACCAATCAGCCATTGTCACATTAATCCGATTGTGAGCATATGCTCTGTGATACTTGGCCTTAGATCTATTTGTGCAGCAGCTGTCTACATAGTTGCACAATTCCTGGGAGCCCTACTTGGTTACGGAATGCTGAGGGTTAGTTTCAGGTTTAACATAAATCCATAGAATAATTTACTTTCAGAATTATTTTATCCGTCAACAGTCCCCTTCATCACTTTCTTCTCCTGCTAATTTATCTTCGATTTAAATTACGACTATCAATATTATTCCCATTATTAGGTTGTGACTCCAATGGAGCTTCTTCACACCGGCAATCCAACGACTGTCACTGCCTTTTGTGTATCAGCGGTAAATAAAAAGATCTCGCCATTCCAGGGTCTGTTAATTGAGACCATGGCTGCTGCGATCTTGATTCTTTTCGTATGTGCATGCGTCGATCCTCGTAATAGAAAAAACGCAGACTCGAAGGCAATAAAATTCGGTTTAGTAATCTCCATGTTGGTAATGGCTTGCGGTCCTTACACCGGATGCAGTATGAACCCTGCACGATCATTCGCGCCAGCTTTATGGAACAACGAATGGACATTCCACTGGGTATACTGGCTGGGACCAGTCTCAGGATCAATATTGTCCAGTCTTATCTACAGGACTCTTTATTGGCCAAAGGAATCGCCGGAAGTAGAAGTCCCTGAAGCAACTGCACTCACTTCAGTTGTTAGCGAAAAATTTGAGGTTTGTATCGATCATATCTTGACCAATGAACCCATCTCGGATCGTGTCAAAATTTCATACTAATAAATCAATCGAATTTTAAGTAACAGAAAAGTCCTTAAAAAGGTTCTGACCATGAATCCAAGGACATTGCATCGGATCTACGAAACACGATACCTTCCGAGGTGGATATCCGAGTATCTCATAGCTTACGTATTTAAATATTTTCAGCTGAAGTGAACAATTAAATCTTCGCATCCTCGGGGATCCTCGCGTCTCTTGGACTACAGCACGACGTAAAGAGTCCTTCGATTTCTTCGTCCTCGTCAAGTAGCCTTATCAAAATGGCACGTAATGTTTCAGACATGTTTCTGGAACGTAGCATTAAAATCTTCTCAAGATTGTCATAATCACTTTCACGTCACGCGTTGAAAAAAAAAAAAAAAAAAAAAAAACTATTCCAGATATAAGTGAAAATTATCTACACAAAGAAAACGCAACATTATATCAATACGTGTATGGGATATGAAACCGAGAACCAATATGCATATAAGTATCTGAAATGTTTTACACGTTTCAGGTACATTTTAAATACCTACCTCTCATAGTCGTGTTTTAAACTAAAACTGACTTACAATTAGCGATGATTCAGGTACTCTTGAAATCTGTGATTTCCGATATTATTATATAATCATTATATAGGTATATAAAATTGGCCTTAAAAATTTTTTGCCAATATTATACATGCCAATTCTCAACTTAATCACGCATATAACAACGAAATAAAATATATTCTGTAGGTATATATGTACTTTATTATACATATAATTGGTATATACATATTTATATATAATATATTATTATATATATATATATATATATTATTTGTACCGATGATTTTTCTAAGTATTTAATTATTGTTATTATTATTATTATTATTAATAATATTATTATTATTATTACCGCGGTAAGATTTATTATACAATGAAATTCTTAAATAAGTGTTACGATATTTTTATTAAAAATCTTTAATACTTATGTATATATACGCTCTTGTATCAATTGTAAAATTAATTTCCATCTAAACCTCATTCCCAAAAATTCCTAAAAAAAAAATATTCAAAAATTAATTCAATTTCTGAAGAAGATGGGCTATTTCATAGCTGAGGGTGTTTCCTTAAATTGATATTCTTTAGTCTCCGGATATACTTCACTTAATTGTGACAACAGCTCATCAATTTTTAGCTTTAGCAAGATATGATGATTGAGGTTAGCTGCAGTCGATGATCAATCAAACTTCGAAACGGAAAGAGCTTTTGATTAGTTTTTAGATTTTTGACTAGCTATGGGATGGGTTGATGGGAAATAGTAGAAATTAAGTGTTCCGTAATTGCAGGTGTAAATTTTGGAATTGTTTGAAGAATTTTAGTTAAACATTTTTGAATTCTTTCGCACTTCAATTATTATAAGACAAGGTTAAGACTGATAAGACAAGGTTCGAAGAAACTGAAATGTATTTTCTTAGTAGTAATATCAATTATTTTTACGGTCAGATATTATACGTCCGTGCAGAGAGTTAAGTGAAATCATATAATTACGGTCGGAGCGTGCAGGCGCCGAATAATACGAAGTTTAAGGGGATAACCAACTAGCTGAAAATCTCCCTAGAGTTGTTGTTCATTGCTTACATCATTGGATTCGGTGTACTCTAGGGATTTTCTAGCATGACAAGTTGGCTATGCTCTTAAAATTCGTATTATTAGGCGCCTGCGCGCTCCGAACGTATGGTTCACGTCATTCTCTGCACGGTATATACATTTGTTGAGATACGAATTACATAATGCATTTTTTAACAATCTAGCAACACGCGTTATGTGATTCAGAGTTTATTTTATTTATAGCTTTTTCTTTGTCACGAATCAGGTGATGTATAGATATGTAGGAACGTACTTATGTAGATAAGATAAAATCAATTTATTTTGCAGAGATTGATAAAAATTTATCAAGAAAAGACCCCCAACAAACCTTATGGTCCCAACGAACCTTTTCGATCACAATTTCTCATAGGCACAAGTCTCTGCTATGGGTGTATCCCAAGTTATGAGGGAACGGACGTCACAATTATAGCTTCAAGCCTCATAAAATTTATATCCAGTTCCTTTCCAATGACAAAAAAAAAAAAAAAATAGAAAAAAAATTGTAAATATACTCAGATAGAATTGGGATGAAATGCACTGTATAAAATTGTTATTTATCAATATACAGGGCATTCCTTGCCAATGTCGAAAAAAATTTTTTTAAATTGTAAATATACTCAGATTGAATTGGGATGAAATGCACTGTATAAAATTGTTGTTCATCAATATATAAGGCGTTCCTTGCCAATGTCGAATTTTTTTTTTTTAAATTGTAAATATACTCAGATTGAATTGGGATGAAATTCACTGCATAAAAATGTTGTTTATTAATATATAGGGTGTTCCTTGTCAATGTCGAAAAAAATTTTAAAAATTGTAAATATACTCAGATCGAATTGGTATGAAATTCACTGCATAAAATTGTTGTTTATCAATATATAGGGCATTCATTGCCAACGACAAAAAAGTGCTCCTCAGAAACCTTATGGAAAATAGCTGTCAGTTGAATTTCCTAGAATTGCGGGATGTTGTAGCTTTTCCTTTTTCGATCAAAAGTTCACATAGTTACAAGTCACTGTTATGGCTGTACCTCAAGTTATGAGGCTTGAAGCTATTCCCTCATATAATTTGAGATATACCCACAGTCGAGACTTGTGATTATGAGAACTTTTGATCGAAAAAGAAAAAGCTATACAACATCTTACAATTCTAAGAAATTCGACTGAAAGCCAATTTCCATAAGATTTATGAGTGGTCCTTTAATATAATTATTCCAATTTCTTATTTTTTATTTTCAATCAATAAACGGGTACTTGGTAATTGATAATCACAGGTTTACATTTACGTAAACTGTTGTGCTTCGATTCTGGAATGGCTGGAAAAAGGGGGTTGATTTTTAAAACGAGTTAAAAATCTGCACACATTTTTGGAAATTCTATTCCAGCTATACATAATAGATAAATAAAAATCCTTGTCATCAGGTTTTTGCATAATTATGATTATTCGAAGTGCGTCATAATTATAGATTATACCTATACGTAAATTATTTTAAATTAAACGGAAATAATTATGATAATGACTATATACTGCAGTTCTGAAGTTTCAACTGAAATACAGGAGTTAATAACGCACGTGTGATTACGTGGCTATACATATACATAAATATATAATCGATTCGTGAAAAATCATTCTGTTTTGTTTTCTGTTAAAATGTCTTCATAAACAAGTGCTTTTCCTTGTTCGTCAGATAATTGCGTATTTCGTCATGTACTATCACATACAATCATATACATATATATATACGCAGGCTATATCTTAACTAATGAAATTAACGAAACTGCGCGCGCGTCAGTGTCGTATAACTACGTACGCAACTGCTAGTCATTTTCTATCTACAAACTATCAACATACAACTTAACGTCTGCATATCGTACGGTTAAATCAACGTAACAGAAATAAAATGTGTCTATTTCTATTTTTCAAAAAAAAAATAAAAAAAAAATAAACAAAAAAACAAAAACGAATAAACGAAAATTTTAGATAAAAAAAATTAAAGAAAACTGAGTTTGGCTATAGCTTATATCTTCAATTCTATAATGTGATTATAAATTAATACGTGTCGCTGTAGTTATGTTAATTTTTTTTCTTTATTTTTTCAACAAGCCAATTGCACATCGATTATAGGTATAGGTATATATCGTATATATCTTATACCTATACCTATATATATCGCAGAGAAAGTTTCTTTATCGTTTTTTTTTTATTACGACCTTATATATATATATATATAAAAAGAATTGCCGATTTTCATCGTTATATGTCACGGTCAATATAATTATTATCGATCTTTGATGACAAATAGTTTTAAAAATAGATTTTATATTTTATATATCGTTGAAGATGTTGATATTTGCTAACGATCTGTAGACAAAATTTAATTATAATATCGTGAGAATAATCGCGTGAGAATTTGTCTATTTATTATATTACGAATCGGTATCTTTTTTTTTTTTTTATGCCTACCTAATTTTTGGCATTTTCTGTGCGTGGGAAACGAGTGATTTTTTTTTTTTTCAAAGTTCTCACGTATATTCGTGATTCAATTATACGATCTTGATCACCTTGTAGTAGTTCAACGCACCCTCGATTCTTATGCGCAGTTCACAGTTCGCGTTTCGCGATGAGGATAAATAAAAAAAGATAAGAAAAAAATTAAAAAAACAAAATTGGATATATATATCTATGTATACAAAATTGTACATAAAATATCATCGAGTTAATTCCCACCCACAATCTGACTGTTGCAGATTTACTTATAAATATAAATCTATTGTTTGTTTGACCTATACCTACGCTTAATTTTATCAGTTTGCTTGGATCGTTATTATAGCTTATTGCGGCATTGTATCTGTTTGTATACATATATTTTCGCAATTGTATATATATATTATCGAGAGAGTGATTGCGAGATCGCGATTTTATTGAGAATCGTACGAGTGTTTTTTTTTTTTTTTTTCTCACGTATTATAAAATTTCGCAAACTCGTTTTATGTAACTGAATATACATATATATCTAAAAATAAATACTACTGTTATGTACATATATACTTATACATATATATGCAGGGTGGGGCATTTATAGTGACTCGGGCACTTTTTCTCCTAAATATAAGCGATCGAGATATGAAAAAATATTCGAAACAATACTTTCATGGTTTTAAAGGGGATGCAAGATACTTAAGTGTTTTAGAATTTTTTCCAAAGTCGAGATATCGAAGTGATTTAAAGGTCAACTTTAGTTTTTTTTAATGGAAATATATATTTTATTTTTTCTTTTTTGCAGATTCGTATATTCTGCATGAGAAAATAAGAAATTCTTGTTTCAAACATTTTTTTTTTTTTTTTTTTGTTTTAAATCACAATTTTTTGTGGTACTTTCTTCTTTGTTCTTCGAATTTCTTCTGATTTGAATTTCAAAAATAATTATTTTTTATAAATTTTATTATAATATTATATTATTCAATTTTTATTGCATCAATTTTAATTTCAATTTAAATTCAAGTTAGAACAAATTTAGAACAAAGAAAATAAAATCGAATTGAAAACCAATAATTGTACCATGAAGAGATTGACATTTTCAAAAAAAAAAAAAAAAAAGAAAAAAGTAATAAAACGTTTTTGGACAAAAGTTTGCTATTTTTTCATGTAGAATACGTTTCTGAAAATTAATATAATGAAATTGAACAATTAATAAAAAAAAAGTACCACAAAAATTGAAATTAAAAAGAAAAAAAATGTTTCGAACAAAAGTTTCTTGTTTATTCGTGCAAAACACGAATCTGCAAAAAACAAAAAAAATTATAGGCTTTCATTAAAAAAACCAAAGTTGATCTTCAATAATGACATTGATACTTCAACTTTGAAAAAAAAATACAAAAACATTATCTTGTGTCCCAGCTTAAACCCTGAAACTAATGTCCGGAACATTTTTTTCATGTCTCGTTTCGTTT